>CM060376.1:165326260-167885821 GCA_030545235.1 Helianthus tuberosus | reverse complement strand
ATTGGATCAGACAAATTATTCATAGCTGTTGTATTCCCGATTCAGAATGTGATTTCAGAAAAGGTTGATAAAGTTTTCAAAATGGTTAAAATTGAAAAGTCTGAGATTTCAAAGTTTGCTGGAAAAGGTCACAAAACTTTTTATAACAAACCTGGTTACAAGAAGAAAAACATGAAGGCTGGGTTGGGTTATAAAAAGAAACAAAATCGAAATAAAAATGAACCATCAAATTTTCAGACAAAGATGAATTTTGTTCAAGGAAAAAGTTTTGAAGTAGAAAAAGAACTCCAATTTAGATGTCAGTCTAATGAAGAGTTCTATGCTCAAAAGAAAAAGCAACAACCACAGGTCAAAGATGTGTCCAAGAGAACATGTTTCAAATGTGATCAAATAGGACATCTTGCACGCAAGTGTCCAAATCTGAAACCTGTGGATGTTGATAAAAAGAAGTCTGAAAATGTTGAGAAACAGAAATATGAGGATGTGAAACAAAGGTCGACCAGATTTGATTCAAAACAAACTTGGAGGTATAACACAAACAAGTTTGCTTCGAATCAAAATTGGAAATCAAACCCGAACAAGTTCGATTTAAGACAGACCTGGAATTCTTACACACCCAGAGTTAGAACAACTCAAAGTTGGAAAACATCCGTTGATATGACAAAATCCCAAGAGTTTTGGAAACCAAAAGTTGTTGTTCAAAATCAAAAAGTTCAAAAAGAGTCACATTTTTACAAAAGAGGTACTCCGAAAGGTCAAACATGGAGTGCTAAGAAACAAGTGACTTCGGTAAAAGATGAGAAAGTTGAAGTCAAAGTTGAAAAAGTTTTTGATGACAAAGATTTCCGAAACTGCATGATACATATTGTGTTGAAATGCCTAAGGTTCAACAGATCTGGGCTAAATTGTTCAAGTAATCAAGTAGTTTGAATGTGCAGGTGCTCAACAAAACCAAAGATTGTGAGAATGGAAGTTGGAGCAGCCTGGCACAACGAGGAGAGGAGGTTGCTGAACCCTGGTTTGGTTGAAACAGGGAGTTTGTTCGTTTTCTGTACATAAATAAACAATATTTCAAAAACCCTAAAAAATTGAAAGTTTTGAAAAAACCAAAAATATGTTTGTTTCTAAATTTGTCAAAAATTCAAAATTTTCAAAAATATGTTGATTGAATACGCCGAAACCCTCACGGCTGAACAAACATGATTACTTTCACAAGATTGAAAAACGGTTTTCAAACTGTTGAAAATCAATGGGTTGTAAATCATGGGGGTACATTATATTTTCTGCAAATCAGAGTGCGAAAAGCAGAAAATGGATGGCGAGACAAAGCTATCAGTATTGGTTGTCAAATTTTCTTTAAATGATTTTGCATTTTAGGGGGAGTAATGTTGTTAGAAAATACAAAAACATTTGAAAATTTGAAGTTAGAAAATACAAAAACATTTGAAAATTTGAAAAAGTCAAAAACATGATAAAATTCAAAAATTGAGTTTTTGTGTATAAAGAGGAAATGATAGTACATCAGTAGACAGTTACAGTATGCTAAAGAAATGTAATATTTAATTAGTGTTAAACAGTCTCACTGATGATATGCCGATAGGTTTTTGTACATTTAGTAAACTTTTTCGGGATATAAACCTAAATTCAAACTTGCTTATTTCGTGGGGAACACTACTTGGATATATAGGTAACCCCTGAAATCTTGTTTGAAGGACCCCACTTTCTGAGATACTAGGTCTTTATGCTTAGTGATATCTGGGGTATTATCCCGGGACTTCTGATAATGCGGAAGCAATGGCCTAGTCCCCGTATAATACTTTCTGCTTGCTTGAAATATAGCGCCGCCCTCAGCAAAAATGATGAAACAATAAAATTGATAATCATTGCTGTTGAAGAAAAGATCCTCTAAAGGGGACACACCAAAAGTCGAAGCCGTCATCTCTCTGCTGAACGGAAGTTCTGACCTGAGCTCTCACGGTTTTCGCAATTTAACCCCTTACAGATATCATCTAGGTATACTCACCTGTAAGACTGAATATTGGGATCTGGATACGGGAGTATATTCAAGAGGTGGGACACATGAATGAGTTTAAGTTCTTAATACATCTAATTCGTATCCTGAATCAGTTGAAATTTGTGTGAAAATTTAAGTGGATCAGTATATCGACAATCTAAGTGAATTGTTTAATTCTTACTGTGTAACTAAGCTCAACGGTACTTGTGACTTGTCAGAAACTGATATGATCCTCTAAAGCAAAATCAAACAAAAATAGTGTCTGTATATATGTTTGTACATGTTTCTTTACTGCTTTATATTTCAGAAAATACAAAAAGATTTTTTTCTGCTTTATTTTCGACAACTGATGTCTGAAATGCTGAGTTTCAAAATCTAAGTAAGCTGATTGTGTTTCTGAAAATAAAACAAGTTCATTAATTTGAAACTTAAATTTTTATCAAATATCAAAAACAGTTTGTGATATCTCCAAGGTCATTAGTTTGGACTTGGATGATTAACTGTGTGGGATTTGGATGCTTATATTGTTAAAAAGCCAGTTTCTGATTTTGTTTGCTGAAACTGCAAAATTCTGAAATTTGTTGATAGAGGAAATTGAATTACCAGGTTACGATTCCTGGAAGTTCAAAATGCTGTTACTTATAAACGTATGAGTGTTGTAGATACTGTACCAGACTACGATCCTGACAGCTGAGTCTGAGGGGGAGTCTGAAGACGAGCTCAAAGCAAGGGGGAGCTTGTAACCTAAAAGCAAGGTGTCGATCCCTAAAGCACAGAAGCTTGACGAAAGGGGGAGCCTGAAGACTTGAAGAAAGATTGATGGATGCTTACAGTGTTAGACAATTTGGAGAGAGCATGAAGACTGATCAAGACTGAAGATGTGTCATGATAAAGACTCGACACTAAAGAGTTCGTCAACATCCAAGGGGGAGTCTGTTAGTGCACTATGTCTATTGACTTCGTCTTGTATCTGTACTATCAAGATTTCCCCAGATTCTGCGAATCTTAGAGTTGACCACGGCCCCGTGTCCGCTGGGCACGCCCCCGTGGTGGGTGATAGAAGCTTCTACAACTTTGTCTTTTCTGCAGACACTTGGGCACGCCCCCGTGTTCATTGAGCACGGGGCGTGTTCAGCCTTCTGTTCTCTTGTTTTTGCTTGGGAAGATGCTGTCGGGGGTCGGGCATGCCACGTTTATTCCTTTTCTTGTATTTATGTTAGATTTAGCTGCCTTTTTGCTTCTTTTGTTCATTTGAGCTCATTTAATCCTGAAAATACAAAAGGAAGACAAAAACACACTTTTTCCAACATTAGTACTAAAAAAAGGTTAGTTTTATGCCACATTTGATGTAATTTATATGTTGCATTTTGCACACATCACCCGGGTCCACCACCAATTCTAGGGAAACCCCGATAACCCACCCGCCCGTAGACATGATGGTTTAGGGTTTAGCTTTAGAGTTTAGCAATAGTATTTAGGGTTTAGCATTAGGGTTTAGCTTTTGGGTTTAGCATTAGGGTTTAGCTTTAACTTTTGGGTTTGGCTTTATCTTTAGGGTTTTCATTAGGATTTAGCATTAAGGGTTTAGCTTTAGGGTTTAGTTTTAGCTTTAGGGTTTAGCATTATGGTTTAGCTTTAGGGTTTAGAATTAGGGTTTAGCTTTAAGGTTTAGGGTCTAGGGTTTAGCATTAAGGTTTAGCTTTAGTGTTTATGGTTTAAGGTTTAGGATTTATAACACATATTTTTTTAATTTTAAACATGTATATACATATATGTATAATTGACAATATACATATATGTATAGTTAAAAGATTAACAATATAGACATGTATATAATTCCAAAAAAAAATAAAAAATAAATAAAAAATTAAATCCTTAAAGAAAAAGCTGCGATTTTTTCCAAAAAAAAAAATTGCATTTTTTTCAGTTTTTTTTATTTTTTTATTTTTTTTTGCATTTTTTGCTTAGGGAAAATGTGTGGTCCAGATTGCTTCTCAAGTTTCTCAAATAGGATGGACTTCTCTTAGGATCCCTACCCTATATATATATATATATATGATTAGGTTCAAACGTGAACAAAATCCCAAGAGTGAACTGCGTGAACTGATCTGGGTCCTTGATTTTTATGATCTTGAGATTAAAGTGAGTGGCATGAAGGTAATTATTTGGTTAATTTTTTCCATTTAATTAATTACAAAAAGGGTATATGTGTAATTTCAATCTTAAATTGATTGCATAAATCTCTCACAAATCAAGTAATCAATTATCTTCTTAAATTGATTGCATAAATCTCTCACAAATCAAATCAAGGATTAGGAAAGATGTAACTTAATTCAATTATTAAAATAATTATTAGTTTAAATACGATGTACACATGTGTATTCTGATTTTGCCATCTTTTTAATGCGATGTACACATGTGTATATCGTCTGTTTTTGTGATATCTCAGGATTTTTTTTTGTATTGAATGTTGATGTACACCTGTGAATTACTGTACACATATGTATGACGTTGAGTACACATGTGTACTGTTCTATTTATATCCAAGTATACATGTGTATACCGTTGAAATATGAAGGTTACGTGGATCTTAAAAATCAAAATTTGAATTCTGGTGATGAAATCTGAAATAAAAATTAAAATTGAAATCTGGTGATTTGTTGTTTGTTTTGATAATTATCTTATTAATAGATAAACATAATGTGGATAATGAATTTAAATTAGGAAAGATGTAACTTAATTCAATTATTAAAATAATGATTTAAATCTAATTTTTTATATAATTACAATCCTACCCTTAACAACTAAAAATGAAATCAAGGGTCCATATCTGTTCACGCAGTTCACTCTTGGGAGGTTGTTCACGCTGGAACCCTACCCTAGATATATATAGGGTAGGGTTTTGCGAGAACCAATGCGAACACAACAAAATAAACCACCTATACCACCCAAAACCTAAAAAAAACCTAATTCCCCCGCCAAAAAAAAAAAAAAAACCTAACCCCCCCCCACCCAAGCTAAATGCTAAAACTAAACCCCCCAAAACCCTAACCCCCCCCCCCCCTCAAGCTAAATGCTAAAAACTAAACTATAAAGCTAAACCCCCCCAAAAAACCTTAAAAAATCTAAAAAACACACACAAAAAAAATATATTTTTTCACAAAAATCACTAGTTTTAGTTTCCAAATTTTTTTAATAAACGAAAAGTACCGATTTTTGTGAAAAGAACATTTAAAAAAATTGTGTATTTTTTAGATTTTTTAGGTATTTTTGGTTGTGTTCACATTGATTCTCGCGGTTCTCGCAATAAAGGGTGGTTCCTAACGAATCCTTCTCCTATACATATATACAGGGGATGAATAGAAAGAAAACTCATATTAGATAAGAAAACTAAGAAACCCAAATGAATGGACCTTCTTTTAAAAAAAATCTGATATATATATATATATATATATATAGGGGAAGGAAATTTTGACTTCGTAGCAGAACCCCACCCTATATATATATAGGGGCAAAATTTAGAGAAAACGCTTATAAGCGTGTAAACGGTGAGAACGCCCCTCATCCGTTGGATCAAAACAATCTATGGACTAGATTGGCGTGTCGGCGTTTTAGTAAATATATTCAACTTTTGAACGTGGGCACGCTTCATTAAGGGCAAACAAGTAAATGTGCATCTACAAACCCCATCAAAACGCGACCGAAACATATATACTTCCCAGAGAAACCTCTCCAATTCCAACGAAAAACGCCAAAACCCTAGAAAACGCGAAACCACAATATTATGGCGTCTAAAGATCAAACAAGATCCAGAGGCCAAAAACAGAGTGAGTTAACTTCGATTTACATTATGCTAGTTTTATGATGTTTTTGGCGTTTAAATTTTATCAATAAATGTGCAATTTCTATGGGTGTGGAATCCGGAGAGTCACCTGCTTCAAAACGCCAAAGAACCGCCGAGCAACGAAAGAAGACAACAACAAAACATGGTACAAATGGTTACTTTTTATGCGATTTATTAAGTTGGAAACGCCAACAATTTTATAATGTTTGTTTATAAAACTCCATATAAGACCTGAGTGTCTGTGAAGATATGTTGTTAAACTACATATATCATGTAATATACTTTGATAGTTTGCTACAAAACGCCAATACATATATCGTTTGTATAATATTGTTTGAATGTGTGAGAACGCCATTTTACATATATCGTTTGTGTTACTAAATGCCATGTATCAAAACGGGTTATTGGTTGGAGTTTGGATGAACAATCAAGGACAGTGAAAGTGACTTATCAAAACGGGGAGGAGGATTCGTTGACGATGGACGAAGTGCTGAACACACATAGACTACGCCTTCTTGAACAACTCTGTGATTTAGCACATTCGCACGTTGTAATACCCAAGATTGTGATTATGTTTAAATCTAGGATGCGAGGTAGGCTAAACCAGTTGATGGCGTTATACGCCAATGACCTAGATGATGACGAGTCTGAAGAAAGTGATAAGCAAAGCGATGGGTACATCTGTGATGTAATACAATCCGCAGAAGAATATAGTTTAGTTTGATTTCGTCTTACTTGTAATGTTTTGAATTATTAGTGAATTATAATGAATTTGGGAACGCCATGAACGCCAAGATATTTACTTTTATAAGACAAAAATGATTAATTTATCGTGACAGATCTACAAAAAACAAAGAAAACGCCAAAAAATTGTAATGTTTGAATTATTAATGATTTATAATGAAATTGGGAACGCGATGGACGCCAAGATGTTTACTTTAGAAGACAAAAAGAATTAATTTATCGCGGCAGATCTATAAAAAAACAAGAAAACGCCAAAAAATTGTAATGTTTGAATTATTAATCGATTATAATGAATTTGAGAACGCCATAAACGCCAAGATATTTACTTTGTAAGACAAAAATGATTAATTCATCGTGGTATATCTAAAAAAACAATAAAACGTCAAAAAGTTTTTGTTTTTAACTATACGCCAAAAAATCATTCACGCCACAAATGAGAAACGATGTGTGAGATGCATTGGAAAAAAAATAAAAAGACAACAAAGCCCCTCCGCCTTGATTATATCGCGCGCCACGTGTTAGTTCAGGATCCGTTCTAACCATTTTCACACTTTCAACCGTTTTCTCCTGATCCGGTTTATATATATATATATATATAGGGGGCCGCTAGAATGAGAACCACCCCGAGTTATGAGAACCGCGAGAACCACACCATCCGGGCCGCCGTTGACCAATTTTTTTTTTACAACTAGATGTGTGTATTATAAACACATTCGTAAAAAAAAATTAAAAAAAAGGCCGAGGGGGTAGTTTTTTACACCACAAGTTTGGTGTAAAAAAAACAAAAAAATATAAAAACACCAAACTTGTGGTGTAAAAAACTACCCCCTCGGCCTTTTTTTAAATTTTTTTTTACGAATGTGTTTATAATACACACATCTAGTTGTAAAAAAAATTTGGTCAACGGCGGCCCGGATGGTGTGGTTCTCGCGGTTCTCATAACTCGGGGTGGTTCTCATTCTAGCGGTCCCCTATATATATATATATATATATATATATATATATACTGAGTTCATGAGTGAACAACATCCTTGTTTGTGAACCGTGTGAACCAATCTTAGCCATTGATCATTTTTTTTAGATGTAATATATATATATACAGAGGTTCATGAGTGAACAACATCTTTGTTTGTGAACCGTGTGAACCAATCTTAGCCATTGATCATTTTTTTTAGATGTAAAGGATATGATGGTAATTAATTAGTTTAAATTAGGAAGTTATATATTTTTGTTAACATTAAACTAACTACCCCTTATGATCTTTAAATAGGTTATAAATTTTTCATACATTAATATTTTTTTTTATTTATATCTATATAATCTATAAGAAGAGATGAGAAGATGATGTAAAACTGCATATGTGTCAACTCCTGAGCTATGCCAAATGTACATGCTGATGTCATATATATATATATATATATATATATATATAGGGGACCGCTAGAATGAGAACCACCTCGAGTTATGAGAACCGCGAGAACGACTTGATCCGGGGCGAGGTGGACCAAATTTTTTTTAAAAAAAAGGTAGATGCATGTATTATAAACACATTCATAAAAAAAAAGCCGTGTGTGTAGTTTTTTACACCACAAGTTTGTGGTTTACGAGTTCCGTAAATTTACGAAACTCGTAAACCACAAACTTGTGGTGTAAAAAACTACACACACGGCATTTTTAAAAAAAAAAAAATTTTACGAATGTGTTTATAATACATGCATCTACGTTTTTGAAAAAAAAATTGGTCCACCTCGCCCTGTACGGTGTGGTTCTCGCGGTTCTCATAACTCGAGGTGGTTCTCATTCTAGCGGCCCCCTATATATATATATATAAATCTATAAATCTAAATATTATAATAATATATAATACATAATTCAAAATTCAAACCTTCAAATAATACCCTTTTGGGCGGCATACTTAAACCTAAAATCAAATTCAAAATTCAAACCCTCATCTTCTCTTTCCCTCTCTCAAATTCCATCAGATCTACATCTAGATCTGCATTTGCCCCTTTCCTCATCGTCCACACTTTCAATCCGCCCCTCTCTCTCAAATCTAAAGCTTTCCATACGTTCTGCCTCCCAACTCATTCTTCTCCCCTACAAGCAATCTTTCCATCCGGGGTTTCAAGATTCGCATCATCATCAAAATTTCACTACTCCGTCGAAGATCTCCGACCAGACTTTCACTTCAATTTTGAACTTCTACTTCAATTTTGAATTTCTAGGTATCTGAAGATGTCGACTGAAGCAATGGACGTTCCGAAAACCGGATTCAGTTTCGATCTGTGTAGGAGAAACGAGATGCTGGCAAAAAAAGGTTTAAAATCTCCAGGTTATCTTAAAACCGGAACCACCATTGTCGGCTTGATCTTTGAGGTATGTTTTGTTTTGTTTCAGTTATGTTTGATTGTGTAATTGTTGTGTTTTTTTTGAATTAGGGTTATTTGAAATAAGCTTATGGCGTTTCGATCTGTAGTTTATTTTAGATGATTTTTGTAGATTGTTTGTATTAAACCCAAACCCTAGACTGTGATTAGGTGTTTTTGTAGATTGTTTGTATACGTAGATGGATTAGGCATTAAGAGTGTATCACTTGGTTACTGTTCTAAAAAGTAATTTGAGATTTGCAACTATTATATACTTGATTTTAGTTGGAAAAATATTTTGAACCATAGTTATCCAAGGCGCAATCAAAGCGCCAAGGGTGAGCCTTTTTTAGGCGAGGCATATAGTGTAAAAATAGAATTTTTAGGGGTTTTGGACATGCTTTAGGCCTTTTTAGGTTGTTTTAGGTTGATTCGAGGCTTGTGTTAGGGTTGGTATAATTGTTTGAACTTGTTCAGATGATTTTTTGGCCATGATTTCATTGGAACTTGGCCTGAAAAATGTGCCCAGGGCCTGAAAGTGGGGTTGTAGAAGCAAAGTGAGAAGGCTACACTGGTGAGCCTTGACAGTAGAGTTTGAACACGGTTTAACATTATTTGGTTTCTCTGTTCCATGGGTATAGTGTCTCAAAATTGAGTAATAAGATCTCTTCTAAATTCAGAAAAGTTGATTGATGAATACAAGTTGCTTATTATATGTATTACATGATATTTTATTACAAAAACGCTTGACATGATCACAATAGCTTCTGTTGAGAATTGAGATGAACTTTGAATCTCTGATTATCTTCATTTCATCTTCAGAATGGTGTCACATCTACTGCTGTGGAGCTGGAACTGCCGCTGATACAAAAGTCGTCACATGTACTTTTCAAGTCAAATATTTTCCATGTTATCACTCCTTTTTAAGGATCCGGTACAATATAACTTAATGATCGGATATCGCTTTTTGGTAGACAACATCAGCTCTCAACTGAAACTGTACAGATATCATACCGGACGTGAATCAAGGGTTGTAACCGCACTTACCCTATTAAAGTCTCATCTTTTCCGGTAAGCTCAAGTGTTAATCTCAACTTCTTTTGGGATATCGATGGTTTCGTATCTTACTTTGATTTTGTTCACGTAGTTACCAAGGTCATGTATCTGCTGCTTTGGTACTTGGTGGAGTTTATGTGATTGGCCCACATCTACATACTGTGAGTTATTTCATCTTTGTTCATGTCGAAAAATTTCAACTTTTGAGACAATGTGCTAATGCTTCTCAATCCTTGTTTTTAGATCTATACTCATGGATCAACAGACACACTCCCATTTGCTACAATGGGTTCTGGTTCTCTTGCTGCAATGTGTAACACCTTGAAAAAAATCACAACCAATATAATGAAAACACGTGTCATGAGCTTTAAACGTGTAATGGATTAAATATGAGGGACTAAAGTTAACAAACAAAGGAAATAGGTGTGTAACAGGATTCAAAGTGTCAACATTTGATAATTATACCTTTCAACAACCCTACACGACGTTTATACCCTTAAACGAATAAATCATGAATCGTATGAAACCGTTTGTGGAAGAAAGTGAAAGTTTACAAGACGCGAGGGTTAAATGTTTCAACATGTTTAATTTATACCTCTGAGTGACCTTTTAACAAGCCCGAAGCTTTGTAACGATTAATTATACTCCCAAGAATAAGTGATAAAAATTTCACAAGGTTTCGATATCGTATGAGGAAGATACGTTAACTTTCGTAATTAATGGGTTAAAAGCGTCAACAAGGCAAAACTTATGTTTTCGGTTATCATTTAACAAAATCGGACCTAATGGTGTTTGGTTATATCTCATGGATCACAAGAACAAAAGTTAAATGGGTTAAATATGCTTAAAATGAAAGAAATTACGCTTTAGAAGGTCCAGGGGTGAAAATGTCATTATTTGAAACTTGCTGATCTGGTTAGCCACATGCTGGCGTCACGCCACCACCATCAACTTCTGTCGTCGCGCGACGCGACGGCCTGATCTGGGCAGATTCTCTGCACAGCTGCGAGTACAGCCAGTTCCACCGCCTTAAAAGCCTGGTATTCGAATTCAAGGACTGTTCTAATGGTTTTTCATGCATTAGGGACACCTGGGATGATCAAGAATCAACCTTAGACTTATGTGGAAGGATCTTGTGATGTTTGTTTGGCTATATAATGAACTCTTGTTGCAACACTTAAACTTGCTCATTTGAAATCAATTCTCATACAGTCTCTGGAGCTCTCTGGACTTCAAGCAAGCTTCCATCACTTCCTAAAACGTGCTAAGTACCATTGTGAGTGTTCTTAGCCTTCCTAATTCAAGTTTCATTAGCTTAATGACCAAAAGTCAAAGTAGTCGTAATTAAGCTTTGACTTAGTGATTAGTCACTAATGGTCCAGTCATTTTTCGAATTAAAAGTGGCTATGAGTTGGTAATTATGTGGGTAATAAACCCTTAAAAGGGCACCCTCTGATTTCCACTCTAACTTGGTCAATTGTCGGGTTAAACTTAATTATAAAAAGTCAATAGAAAGCTATTTTGCAAATAAACACATAATTAACAATGTAGAAGCCATGAAACCTGTTTTAACACTTATATAACTTGGTAATTAATGTAAGAACATGTCTAAGCATGTTCAACCGGACAATTTTGAGTTTAGGCTCGGTTCGAAACCGAAAGTCGCAAAAGTAGACTTTTGCTTTGACTTTCAGTTCTGACCCGATTTAGCTTAGTTTAAATATACCATAGAGTTCCATTAGGACTAGGTTATTGGTTAGTGTAACCCTCTGAGGTTATACAACTTGGTTCCTAATTATTCCGATTCATTTGCATGTTTCCGTTAATTGCTTAAATGTTGACCATTATGCCCTTTTGACCTTAATACGAGATTTTTGAAAATGTGAGAGGACAAAAACCTTTATTACTGATTTATAAACATGTCCTAAAAATTTGACATCAGTTTGAGGTCTAAATTAGAAGTTATGCTCAATAGCATAATTTGAAAGCTTTTTATTAATTAAACGGCATAATTAGCATAAAGCCTATCTAAACCCAAATTTTTACATCAAACCTTTTACCCACTGATGTAATATAATATTTTGGGATTTGTGAATATTTTTATTTATTTTTAAACTGATCATGGCATAGGGTTCTTGCTTTGATTCGGTAATTGCCGGTTATACCATTTTTACCAATAAAATGCGTTTTACATAACCTTTTGATACCAAACTTTTTGCTACTAATTTTATATGATAAATAAAATATTTTAAGCCTTCAGGAATTATAAAAATATTAGCTTTTCTTATATAACCTGAAAATTGCTTAAAAGCGACTTTTTACGCGTTTTAAACGCATAGTATGAGTTAAAACTATTTTTAAAATATAAGACTTAATACCTACTGATGTTTTAAGTAAATTTTTATATTTTAATAGTAAGATTAAGTTTTAAACTCAGATTTCCAGTTTTGACCTTTAAAGCTTATGTGAAATTACCAAAATGCCCCTACGGTGCATAGTTTGGTTATAAATGATAAATTTCACATATATGCAATACTTTACTGATATGGCTTGCAAAAATAAATTTTTTTACTGATCATTTCAGACCTGAACCTCAGATTAATATTTAATCTCTTTTATAAGCTTTAAAATGACCAAAATACCCCTATGGGGCTTAATTTAAATTTGTTTTGGGCATAATGGAAGGTATCCTACTGATATCAAAACATATTTAAGGCATATTAACTTAGGAAACCTGTTCGTGACTCATTTGTTTACCCGTTATGCATTTTTCGCGTTCGGTGCGGTTTATGTAACTAATTTGCATAAATTAACCGAAACGGGTCAAACCTTATCATTTTTATCTCAAAATCCAGAATGTGTTAGTTTACCCATATTATACAAGTCTTCAAACTTGTCGGGTCTAAATCACAATCTATTTCGGTGTTCACTTTATCTTGCGTTTTGAACCGTATACCTTTCTTTAAAGGTATTCAGCCCGGGCTACTGAACGTATAACGAACATGTAATTCTTTTATAAGTTTATATATAAATAATTATCCCAAGTTATAAAAGATTATTTTTGTGCCTTGTGCATTCAAACCAATTTTCTTAAACATTTTCAAAATGAGTCGGTTAATTGTATTTACCAGTGTAAACTGACGTATTTTCCAAAAAGGCTAAATGCAGGTACTAAACGGAATAGGCTGGCTACTCCTAGCATCAATAAAGAGTCTTGCAAGCTTAGATGTTTATAAATCTGTTGAACAATGTTCCTTTAACTTGATCCGCCTGTGGATCCTTTTACATTCTGTTGTAATACTTTGATATTACTTTCATTCGGGTTGTAATGTTTTTATCTTTCGACTTCCGTTGTGTATTAAACTGTGATAAATTGTCTATGATGATATCAACTACGTCACAATACTCCCCACTGGGCCCACCGGTAATACGTGGAAATATCGGGGTGTGACAGGTTGGTATCAGAGCCAACATTGAGTGAATTAAACACTAGCCTTTTGTGTTTAATCTCAATGACACAGTTTGCACAATTCTCGACTACCGAGTCTAGACAAAGAACTTAGGACTAATCCTAATTTATTTTAATTTTGTCCTTTATTTTTCTTTTTTTGTCCTTTTTGTTTGTTTTGACAGGTTCAACAAAATGCCACCAAGGTTTCATAGAGGAGGAAGAGGCAAGGGGCCATTCAACACCCCCAACGATCACGAGGTCGGACCTTCCCACCGATGAACACTGTCTGTGACAATGAGCACAAGTCCTCAGGAGGATTGGAGGACATATTTGGAGCCCGCGAGGCGATCCATCTCGCTAAGTTCATCACCCTCGTACCTTCATTCTTTCGGGCCGCAATCGGAGAACGAGCCCGACGATTCGCACCACTCCTTCTTGTCGTTGCGACGACCAACCTCGCACCGGGCCTTCCAGGACCCGACCCCATACTTCCAGAGCCGGTTCAACCCGGAAAACCAGGTTGAAGAACCAATGGGTCATAACCCATTGGGCCCTGAAGACCATTTCCCTGAAGCACAGGGAATGGATATGGATGATGACCCAGATCCCGTCGAGCCACCATCTGGGACACCTACTCACCCCATCGAGATTTCGGATGGGTCGTCATATCATGGATCACCTTATCGTGGTCCAGACAGTTATGAGGCAAGGTTTGCCTAATACGACTGGGTGTTTACTCCCAGTTACAACTCACAGCAGCAGCAGGATCCCTCGAAGGATTCGCGTTTTGTAGCGGTTACTCCACCGCCACCGCCGCCAGTGTAGCAGCCGCCTCCGGAACCATCAAGGTGGAGAAGAACAACCGCACGGATGTCCGTGCGAGGGGGAATCCGTATCAGCACCCCTCAGCATTCAAGTGGCAGTCATTACCCACCACTATATGAAGACCCACAGAAGGGTGGGCCTTCGAACCCTGTTTCTGAGGTGGAGTCTGCGCCAGTCGCACCGCCACCAGTGGGTTATGATAACCCAATTCCTGCATACGCCGGTGTAGCGGCATATAACCCTTTCGAGCAGCCAGCCCATACCAACTACAACTACGCCGAGGCTGATCCATACCTGGTAGCGGCAAACTACAATGCTTTCCATCCTGAAGGACCCTATGGAGGTCCCTGGCAGACTGGATACCCGGCCTATGGGTACCAATACCCTCCACCTCCTCAACCTCTGCAGCCGCAGTCACCGCAGATCCAGCCACCACAGCAGCAGGAGATTCTACAGAGGTTGAGCCAGGTGGAACGGGAGGTTCGAGAGGAGCGTAGAAGCCACCGGGGATTTCTTAAAGGTTTGGCGAGCTTAATCAAGGGAAAGAGCAAAAGGGATCATTAAATTCCTTATTTGTTTATTTAGTATTTCTTTAATTTTCAATCAAGTCCCTGCGTGGGCATCTATTTCTGTATCCAGTCCATGCGAGGACTTGTAGTTTCAGTTTAGCCCCTGCGCGGGCAAGTTATTTCTGTTAAGTCCCGTTTAGGGCAATATGTACTCTTTTAAATTTTAGTGGCATGTTATAATTTAAATTTCATTTTGTAATTATATGCATAAATGTAATATATATGAAATAAATAAATCCAAAATATGTCATTCCTTTTATAAGATCTGCCTTTAAATATTAAATAAGAATCTTAAAGGGTATAACCTAGCCTGTATGTCATTATAAGACCCGGCCACGATGGTAAAACGTGTTTAAAAAGATTCAAATCCTTGTTAACATCTGAAAATATGTTAACGCTCCTGGCAGATGTGATTCGTAAAATCAAGCATGTCATCCTTATACTGGATTCTTCCAATTTCTTCTTTATTATTTAAACATCCAATTGTGATGTAATGCCTACGGGCTATAATCATTGTCATATAAGACAAAAGACAGTTGTAGCCTATGACTCCCTGTCAAGAAAGGTAATGAACTATGATTCAAGCCTTAATGCCTCGATCCTATAAGATGGCTTATATTTTGAGTTGTCCTTGTGACCTGGCCTTATGTGCCACTATAATATATTAATAAATTATGACTGAGTATAATTATAATCCTGAATGAATATGCTTAGTTAAATTAACCAACATGGCATATGGTTGCCATGGTTAATGAATTGCCATAAAAGACAATTCCATAATGGGATTTTGAATAAATCTTGTCAATATTTTATGTAGCAATCAAGCTACATGGTTGGGTCAGACGAAGTCAATAGTCACCCGAGGGAGAATCATGACACTTCAAGAATTAACGTAGCAGGCGCGGAATTGCAGGCATTAATAGATAATGCCGTTACTCGAGCTCTTAACAGACAATTCAATGAATCGAGTGAAACTCGCGTTAGAACTCAGTCTGTATCTCATTCTAAACCACCCTCCAGAACTCATACAGCTCGCAAGAGTGATTCTCATCACTCATCAAATCAGAGGAGTGTTCCATCTAGGAAAGTTGTGCTCAATCAAGAGCCGCGTATTAAGGGCTGTTCTTATAAGTATTTTATCTCCTGTAAGCCTAGAGACTTTACAGGGGAGAAGGGATCCGTCGATTGTATGACCTGGCTTGATGAATTGGATACAGTGGTTGACATTAGTGGTTGTGCAGAGCAGGATGTTGTGAAGTTTGTATCTCAGTCATTTAAAGGAGAAGCACTAGCTTGGTGGAGGTCTCTAATCCAAGCTACTTGGAAGATCCCGTTGTACAATCTGTCTTGGGATCAGTTTGTGACTCTGATTAAGGAAAATTTCTGTCCTCAACATGAGGTTGAGAAGATCGAGACCGACTTCCTGACATTGGTTATGAAGAATTTGGACTGTCAGGCATATCTTACGAGTTTTAATACTATGTCTCGATTGGTTCCTTACTTAGTGACGCCGGAACCAAAGCGGATAGCCCGTTTCATTGGGGGTTTAGCCCTGGAGATTAAAGCCAGTGTGAAAGCATCTCGACCGACTACCTTTAGATCTGTAGCCGATCTATCGCTATCTCTTACCCTTGATGCGGTCAGGCAGAGATTGCTTAGAAATTCTGATGCTGGGAAGAGGAAACGTGAGGATGATAACTCACACCATTCAGACAAGAAGCACAGAGGGAACTCTGGTCACAAGAAGAGTTCCGAGTTTAGAAAAGATGATCAACAGTCGGGTGAAAAGCCCAGGTGTAAAGTTTGCAAGAAACGTCATTTGGGAAGATGCAGGTACGAATCGAAGTCCCAATCGCAGCACAGGGCTTGTGGGATTTGTAAGTCGAATGAGCACAAGACGTTAGACTACAAGAAGATAAAGGATGCAACGTGCTATAACTGTAACAAAAAGGGGCACATCAAGTCCAACTGCCCAAAGTATGCCAAGAAACCCGAAGAAGGCAAAAAGACCAATGCTAGGGTCTTTTAAATGAATGCACGGGAAGCAGTTCAGGATGACAACGTGATAACATGTACCTTACTTATCAATGATGTCTATGCAAGGGTATTGTTTGATTCGGGTGCAGATAAGTCGTTTGTAGATAATAAGTTTTGTAAGTTGTTAAATCTGCCTGTTAAAACCCTGAGCATAAAGTATGAAGTAGAATTGGCCGATGGTACCATAGAAACTGCTTCAACCATGTTAGATGGATGTTTCATATCCATTAGGAACCACTCTTTTCCATTGTCTTTGCTTCCTTTGAAAATAGTTGGATTCGACATAGTAATAGGCATGGATTGGTTATCTCATAACCAAGCTCAAATCTTTTGTGACAAGAAACAAGTGGTTATCAAGACTCTGTATGGTGAGCCACTTACCATACAAGGAGATACTTAGTATGGGTTTCCTAAGAAAGTGTCTATGCTCAAGGCATCAAGGTGTATGAAGAAGGGTTGTGTCATTTATATGGCACAAGTGACAACTGATGAACCAAAGCCCAAGATTAAAGACATCCCTATCATTTCTGAATACCCTGATGTATTCCCTAAAGAACTACCTGGTTTACCCCCAGATAGGCAAGTGGAGTTCAGAATCGACATTATACCTGGAGCAGCACCTGTTGCAAGAGCACCTTACCGGTTAGCCCCATCTGAGATGAAAGAGTTGAGAACTCAGTTGGATGATTTGTTGGCAAAAGGATTTATTAGGCCTAGCTCATCTCCTTGGGGAGCACCAATTCTGTTTGTGAAGAAGAAAGATGGATCGATGCGTCTATGCATCGATTATCGTGAGCTAAACAAGGTTACAATCAAGAACAGATATCCATTGCCCAGGATCGACGATCTGTTCGATCAACTTCAAGGAGCAAGTTACTTCTCCAAGATTGACTTGAGATCAGGATATCATCAACTGAAGGTGAGAGATGAAGATGTGCACAAGACTGCATTTAGAACTCGCTATGGTCACTACGAGTTCTTAGTGATGCCGTTCGGGCTCACTAATGCACCAGCAGCGTTCATGGATCTCATGAATCGCGTTTGCAAACCCTACTTGGACAAGTTTGTCATTGTTTTTATTGATGACATTCTCATTTATTCAAAGAATCAGGCTGATCATGAGAAGCATCTTCGTTGTATTCTTAAACTTCTTCAACAAGAAAAGCTCTACGCCAAGTTTTTAAAGTGTGAATTTTGGCTTCGTGAAGTCCAATTCCTTGGACATGTGGTTAGTGAGCGTGGTATCCAGGTGGATCCCGCTAAGATTGAAGCCATCATGAATTGGCAAGAGCCGAAGACGCCCATAGAGATTCGCAGCTTCTTAGGTCTGGCAGGATACTACAGGCATTTTATTGAAAATTTCTCAAGGATTGCTGCACCCCTAACTTCGTTGACTAGGAAGAATATCAAGTTTGATTGGTGTCCTAAGCAACAAGGATCCTTTGAGATTCTCAAGCAGAAGTTGAGCAATGCTCCCGTGTTAACATTACCTGAGGGAATAGAAGAGTTTGTGGTATACTGCGACGCATCACACACAGGTATGGGATGTGTGCTTATGCAGAAAGGCAAAGTTATTGCCTATGCTTCTCGGAAATTAAAGGTGCACGAAAAGAATTACACCACCCACGACTTGGAGTTGGGTGCCGTTGTGTTTGCACTAAAACTTTGGAGGCATTATTTATATGGTACCAAGTGTGTGACCTATTCTGATCATAAGAGCCTTCAACACTTGTTCAATCAAAAGGATCTGAACATGAGACAGCGTCGATGGATGGAGAATTTAAATGATTATGATTGTGAAATCCGATATCATCCAGGCAAGGCGAATGTGGTCGCTGACGCATTGAGCAGAAAGGAAAGAGTTAAGCCCATTACAATCAATGCCAAGAGCATTGAATTAAAGAACAACCTGAATGAAAGATTGTTAGCCGCTCAGAAGGAAGCTGTGTTAGAAGCTAACTATCCAAATGAAAAGTTGGGTGTAACTGCAGAACAGTTATCATATGGCAAGGACGGAATCCTAAGATTAAATGGACGAATATGGGTTCCAATCTATGGAGGACTTAGGGAAGTGATCCTTCAAGAAGCCCATAATTCTAAGTACTCGGTTCATCCTGGCAGTGATAAAATGTACCAGGATTTGAAGGCAAATTATTGGTGGATAGGCATGAAGAAGTCTATAGCCACTTATGTGGCCAAATGTCTGACATGTGCTCAGGTTAAAGCCAAACACCAGAAACCGTCAGGTTTGCTGCAACAGCCTGAACTTCCCACCTGGAAGTGGGAAATGGTAACTATGGATTTCATCACAAAGTTACCAAAGACAAAGCGAGGAAATGATACTATTTGGGTTATAGTCGACAGGTTGACCAAGTCAGCCCACTTCCTACCTATTAAGGAAACACACAGCTCAGATAAGTTAGCTCAGCTGTACGTGGATGAAATTGTATCTCTCCACGGAGTGCCAGTGTCTATTATCTCTGATAGGGATACGAGATATACATCGCATTTTTGGAAAAGCTTTCAGCAATCCCTAGGCACTCGATTAAACTTCAGCACTGCATGTCATCCTCAAACGGATGGTCAAAGTGAGCGTACTATACAAACACTCGAGGATATGCTACGAGCTTGTGTTATTGACTTAGGAGGAAGTTGGGATGATCATCTTCCATTGATTGAATTCTCATACAACAATAGCTATCATTCTAGTATTCAAGCTGCACCTTTTGAAGCTTTGTATGGAAGAGAGTGCAGAACGCCCGTTTGTTGGGCAGAAGTTGGAGATGTCCAACTAACAGGACCAGATATAGTCCTGGAGACGACATAAAAGATTGTGCAGATACGAGATCGTCTCAAAGCTGCCAGGGATAGGCAGAAAAGCTACGCAGATAAAAGGCGTAAACCTCTAAAATTCAAGGTAGGTGACAAAGTTCTACTTAAGGTATCACCCTGGAAAGGGGTGATGCGTTTTGGCAAGAAAGGCAAGTTAAGCCCACGATACATAGGACCATTCGAGATCATTGAATGTGTCGGAACAGTGGCTTACAAGTTAAACCTGCCTGAAGAACTCAATAGGATTCATAATGTGTTTCACATCTTCAATCGGAAGAAATGTCTAGCTGATGAATCACTAGTCATGCCACATACGGATGTGCATATAGATGAGAGCTTGAAATTTGTTGAAAAACCCTTGTCGATTGAGGATCGACAGGTTAAGAAACTTCGAAAGAAGCACGTACCGATTGTGCATGTTAAGTGGGATGCCCGTAGAGGTCCCGAGAACACGTGGGAAGTAGAGTCCACAATGAAACACAAGTACCCTCATTTATTTCAGTAAATCTCGAGGTCGAGATTTCTTTTAAGGGGGTGAGGATGTAACACCTCGAAAAAATATCACAACCAATATAATGAAAACACGTGTCATGAGCTTTAAACGTGTAATGGATTAAATATGAGGGACTAAAGTTGACAAACAAAGAAAGTAGGTGTGTAACAGGATTCAAAGTGTCAATATTTGATTATTATACCTTTCAACAACCCTACACGACATTTATACCCTTAAACGAATAAATCATGAATCGTATGAAACCGTTTGTGGAAGAACGTGAAAGTTTACAAGACGCGAGGGTTAAATGTGTCAACATGTTTAATTTATACCTCTGAGTGACCTTTTAACAAACCCGAAGCTTTGTAATGATTAATTATACTCCCAAGAATAAGTGATAAAAATTTCACAAGGTTTCGATATCGTATGAGGAAGATACGTTAACTTTCGTAATTAAGGGGTTAAAAGCGTCAACAAGGCAAAACTTATGTTTTCGGTTATCATTTAATGAAATCGGACCTAACGGTGTTTGGTTATATCTCATGGATCACAAGAAAAAAAGTTAAATGGGTTAAATATGCTTAAAATGAAAGAAATTACGCTTTAGAAGGTCCAAGGGGTGAAAATGTCATTATTTGAAACTTGCTGATCTGGTTAGCCACATGCTGGCGTCACGCCACCACCATCACCTTCTGCCGTCGTGGGACGCGACGGCCTGATCTGGGCAGATTCTCTGCACAACTGCGAGTACAGCCAGTTCCACCGCCTTAAAAGCCTGGTATTCGAATTCAGGGACTGTTCCAATGGTTTTTCATGCATAGGGGACACCTGGGATGATCAGGAATCAACCTTAGACTTATGTGGAAGGATCTTGTGATGTTTGTTTGGCTATATAATGAACTCTTGTTGCAACACTTAAACTTGCTCATTTGAAATCCATTCTCATACACTCTCTGGAGCTCTCTGGACTTCAAGCAAGCTTCCATCACTTCCTAATTCATGCTAAGTACCATTGTGAGTGTTCTTAGCCTTCCTAATTCAAGTTTCATTAGCTTAATGACCAAAAGTCAAAGCCATCGTAATTAAGCTTTGACTTAGTGATTAGTCACTAATGGTCCAGTCACTTTTCGAATTAAAAATGGCTATGAGTTGGTAATTATGTGGGTAATAAACCCTTAAAAGGGCACCCTCTGATTTCCACTCTAACTTGGTCAATTGTCGGGTCAAACTTAGTTATAAAAAGTCAACAGAAAGCTATTTTGCAAATAAACACATAATTAACAATGTAGAAGCCATCAAACCTGTTTTAACACTTATATAACTTGGTAACTAATGTAAGAACATGTCTAAGCATGTTCAACCCGACAATTTTGAGTTTAGGCTCGGTTCAAAACCGAAAGTCGCAAAAGTAGACTTTTGCTTTGACTTTCAGTTCTGACCCAATTTAGATTAGTTTAAATATACCTTAGAGTTCCATTAGGACCAGGTTATAGGTTAGTGTAACCCTATGAGGTTATACAACTTGGTTCCTAATTATTCCGATTCATTTGCATGTTTCCGTTAATTGCTTAAATGTTGACCATTATGCCCTTTTGACCTTAAAACGAGATTTTTGAAAATATGAGAGGACAAAAACCTTTATTACTGATTTATAAACATGTCCTAAAAATTTGACATCAGTTTGAGGTCTAAATTAGAAGTTATGCTCAATAGCGTAATTTGAAAGGTTTTTATTAATTAAACGGCATAATTAGCATACAGCCTATCTAAACCCAAATTTTTACACCAAACCTTTTACCCACTGATGTAATATAATATTTTGGGATTTTTGAAGATTTGTATTTATTTTTAAACTGGTCATGGCATAGGGTTCTTGCTTTGATTCGTTAATTGCCGGTTATACCCTTTTTACCAATAAAATGAGTTTTACATAACCTTTTGATACCAAACTTTTTGCTACTGATTTTATGTGATAAATAAAATATTTTAAGCCTTCTGGAATGATAAAAATATCAGCTTTTCTTATATAACCCGAAAATCGCTTAAAAGCGACTTTTTACGCGTTTTAAACGCATAGTATGAGTTAAAACTATTTTAACATATAAGACTTAATACCTACTGATGTTTTAAGTAAATTTTTATATTTTAAGAGTAAGATTAAGTTTTGAACTCAGATTTCCAGTTTTGACCTTTAAAGCTTATGTGAAATTACCAAAATGCCCATACGGTGCATAGTTTGGTTATAAATGATAAATTTCACATATATGCAATACTTTACTGATATGGCTTGCAAAAATAAATGTTTTTACTAATCATTTCAGACCTGAACCTCAGATTAATATTTAATCTCTTTTATAAGCTTTAAAATGACCAAAATACCCCCACGGGCCTTAATTTGAATTTAAATTCGTTTTGGGCATAATGGAAGGTATATTAACTTAGGCATACCCCTACCAAAATACCCCTACTGATATCACAACATATTTAAGGCATATTAACTTAGGAAACCTGTTCGTGACTCATTTGTTTACCCGTTATGCATTTTTCGCGTTCGGTGCGGTTTATGTAACTAGTTTGCATAAATTAACCGAAACGGGTCAAACCTTATCATTTTTATCTCAAAATCCAGAATGTGTTAGTTTACCCATATTATACAAGTCTTCAAACTTGTCGGGTCTAAATCACATTCTATTCCGGTCTTCGCTTTATCTTGCGTTTTGAACCGTATACCTTTCTTTAAAACTAACCGGTCTAAGTTTAAACTTAAGTAAGACCCGTTAGGAATATAATAGGTTATTAAAACCTTCGTTCCAGATTTAGGAGCCCAGTAAAAGATAACTGCATTTGCTGATTTGTACGTCTGAGATAAATTTGTACAATTTGCTCAGGTAAATACTTTTAACTTATTTTCCCTTATACGGGCTTGGGATACGGTATATAAAATACCGCTTGGTCGGGCATTGAATTTTTAATCATATGAAGGTTAATTCATTGAGATGACCTGTTTAATCTGTTTTGTTTGTTTTAAGCCTTTGGGGGGTTAATGACCATGTCCTGGATATCCTCGGCTCATTCATTGAAATGGCCACGACTTAAGCACGGGGTGTAGGCATACACCTGCCGGTGCGTATGTAAAAATAATATAACCGCCTGTTCGAGAATAACTCGCCGTGGGATATATTATGTGGTGTGTCAATTAATCTTTAACCCGGTATTCAGCCCGGGCTACTGAACGTATAACGAACATGTAATTCTTTTACAAGTTTATATATAAATAATTATCCCAAGTTATAAAAGATTATTTTTGTTCCTTGTGCATTCAAACCAATTTTCTTAAACATTTTCAAAATGAGTCGGTTAATTGTATTTCCCAGTGTAAACTGACGTATTTTCCAAAAAGGCTAAGTGCAGGTACTAAATGGAATAGGCTGGCTACTCCTAGCATCAATAAAGAGTCTTGCAAGCTTAGATGTTTATAAATCTGTTGAACAATGTTCCTTTAACTTGATCCGCCTGTGGATCCTTTTACATTCCGTTGTAATACTTTGATATTACTTTCATTCGGGTTGTAATGTTTTTATCTTTCGACTTCCGCTGTGTATTAAAATGTGATAAATTGTCTATGATGATATCAACCACGTCACGATACTCCCCACCGGGCCCACCGGTAATACGTGGAAATATCAGGGTGTGACACAATGACTATCTTTGAGTCAGAGTATCGTGAAGGGCTTACTGTGAGTTTTCAGTTTTCACAGCTACAGATCTAACTGTCATACATTTTGATGATTAACGGGTGTTATCTTTTAACAGAGGGAAGAAGGAGTGAACTTGGTGACCAAGGCTATATGCTCTGGCATATTTAATGATCTGGGAAGTGGTAGCAATGTAGATGTCTGTGTGATTGAGAAGGTATGTTTGTTTTCGCATTTGGTGACAATATATCAACACATATTAACGTATTGTAATTTTTTTAATCGCCTTTGATAATATACCAGGGTAAGAAGGAATATCTGAGGAATCATCTGACTCCAAATCCCCGCACTTACATCATTTCCAAAGGCTACACCTTTTCCAAAAAGACAGGTTTGTTAATCTTGATCTGTCACTATTTGTTTCTTTTTAAATCTATATCTATATAATCTAAAAAAGGAGATTAGCCGCTGACCTCGATTTGGTTTTGGGCCTTATTTTTAGTTCTCCGACCCGCTAAATTCATTTACATAACTGAACCTGGCCTGCATTAAAGGGTTCAATTATAATTCTTGAAATGTTTGGAATTCGGTTCTTGGTTTTGGGTCGGTTCAATTAGGGTTGTAAACGAACTGAACGAACACATGAAAATTACATCCAAAACAATTAAAGATATTTAATTTAAACTAAACATGCTAATTATAGTATTTAAAGGTTGAGCTGCTTGCACTTCTCCGTCTTTCCAATGTTGCCAGCGGTGCTCCCAGCAAGCTCTTTAAAATGTAAGTTCTGTTGTTTTTACACCTACTCTAAAATGTAAGTTGTTGTTCTTAATCCTCGATTTGTTTTAATCACTATTTAATATATTTAATATATGTCTCATCATCAATTACTATGCTTATGTAGGGGTGGTTAGAAAGTTACCCAAAGAAAGCTTCTATCTTAAAAAAACTACCAGAGATTTTTGTTGGCATATACAGGTAAGATTCACACCAGTACCAATTTGTTAATTATACAAGCATGTTATGGTTATTGATTTTGAGTTTGATTTTTGTAAGGGTATAATGATCGGAACAATCAGTACATCGTGTTACCTTCTGACAGGTTAATGGGTCTGGTGGGTTGAGTTGGGTAACGATTTAAAGTGGGTAATTTATTCATGGGTTGGAACTTGGAATGTGTTTTGGGTAATCTAGCAAAGAAAGATTAAAGTAAATTGTAATAATAAAAACTTTAGATTATTTGCTTAAAAAGTCCATATTTGCTAAGCTTTTTAAAATTTAGCCGTATGACCCATGAGCAATAAGTTATAACATAAACTGACCCGTTATTTATATATCGTGTGTTTTAAAATCGTGCTAGGAACAAGGACGAGAATGGAGGGACCCAAATGCATCTAGAAGATGATAAATGACACTCAATGGCTTTAGCCAAGGCAACGAGGGTTGTAGCTGAAGTAGTTGTAGTGGCAACAAAACGCCACCGACCCTGCTAGACTTGAAATTTATTAACATAGACACCTTTTCATATGTTCAACATAATATAAGATTTAGTAATTTTTTTAAAATTTATTCTTAACTAATTAAATCTCATGGCCACAACAGAATCATTTATGGAAAAGGTGCAGTCACGGAGTACCCCAAGTATGATCTCAGACTGCAGACTACTGAATGCTTTGACGAAAATGGCTGATTAAAAAAGTTCTGCAGCAAAATGCAAATGGCTGATTAATAATATTTTGGGTTTTTTCAGTTTTCAGTAATCGGTCTAATCTTGCTTTTAAAAAGCAAGAGACGCACAAAAGCGACGAGGTCTAAAACCAAGACGCAAAGCGTAAAAGCGTCGGGCTTTTTGTACCTGAGGCGCAAAGTGATTATACGATTTTATATATATCTCCTAGGTTTTTGTTTCGGATTCTTGACATGTATGATGTTGTTGCAGATGTTTTACTGGATTTTGAAATGCTTTTTACTGATGAGTCTGGTGAGTTGTATTGCAATGAAGTGAAGGTTGTTTCAACTAGGTTGGGTGAAGCGACGATTGGGACGTTTGTCGAGTTCGAGAATGCTGTGAAGGGGGAAATTCGAGAAGAGCTTTACAGGGTGGGGAGATTCATCCGGTAACACGTTATGTTAGGAATTATATTAAATTACTGGTTGATTATAGCGAAATGTTGAACACCCTGTTGACAAATAGTCAAGATCATGATCTGAATTCTGAACTACCCGATGATATCGACAGTGGTGATACCTTATCTTCTATTTCATGTCAGTTGCTATCACTAATTATTTCTTTAGAAGCGAACCTTGAAGAGAAATCAAGATTGTATGATGATAACGCTCTGCGGAACATATTCTTGATGAACAACATCCTTTACATTGTTCAAAAGGTAAAAGATTTCGAGCTAAGAAATCTTTTGGGTGATCGGTGGATTCGGACATATCGTGGGAAAATTCGTCAATGGCACACAAGTTATCTTAGATCAGCATGGGGGAAAGCATTGATGTGTTTGAAGGATGAAGGGGTTGATGGGGGATAAGTAGTGCGTCTAAATAAGTTCTTAAAGAAAGATTCAAAAACTTTAACATATGTTTTGAAGAAATTTACAGGGTACAGTCTCTTTGGAGGGTCCCTGATGCTCAACTTCGTGAAGAACTTCGAATATTGATATCTGAAAAAGTGAATCCTGCTTATCGCTCATTTTTCGGGAGGTTCGGGAGTCAACTAGAGAGTGGAAGACATGTTGGGAAGTACGTCAAATATACCCCTGATGATTTAGAGCATTACTTGTCGGATTTGTTCGAAGGGAAACCTACTATTTTGAACAACGTAAAAAGAAAGGGTACATATTGTGGAATCATGCAAGATCTTACCAGTTAGCAGGTATGTTGCTTGCTCAGTTGAATCCAGCATGCTGGTGATGATGATGATTTGGTCTTCATTTTTGTTGTTGTGTCCATCTGAATATACTGTAATAATTCTGTATATGTATGTTAGATCATATGTAATAATTCTGACATGATGATTTGGTCTTCATTTGTAAATTAAAATTTTTGGAACTCAATTTTGGTCCAATATATAATATTAAAATTTGATAGATTGAAGTTGCTGAACATCAGCCTATCAAACCAAATAACTTTAGGCCTTTGGGTGCTTTAATCGTTGTTGATTTCTTTGAGATAGGTTCGATTTTTACTGGTTGTGATGATGAAATCGGATCCACTTTACGCTTTTAATTTTTGGTGGCTATGATGATGAAAACGCCATCTGAACCAGTTTGGCGACAATTACAAGAGCATCATAAAGATTTCAGAAGAGGTCTTTCATCTTTTTTGTAAATACTTTATACTACTATCAAAGTATCATGTTTAAAGCTTTTGTATCTTCTGGTTAATCATTAAACTTGATTAGCATGTTGTGATTTAAGGTTTATCAATCCTGTAAAAGTGGCTCTGGGTCATTCAGTATCAAAGAGTCATTAATGATTTCATTAAGTATCAAAGAATCACAAAGAGTCATTAATGATTTCAGTTTGAATGATGAAATTATGTCCTAACACATACTGTCTTTAACATTGTTTTATAAAGATATGTAACTAAACGCAAACAATTTAAATGATATATTATAATCTGTTTTTTAGTATTTGATCTCGATCGTTATTAAACCTACCCGTGTGTTCACACGGGTCTTACTACTAGTACACTATAAAAAAGAGTTTTTTATTCTCTTTAATTTGAGTATGATATTGCTATAGTTTTTTTTTAATAAAAACGAACAACATATGCATTTTTCGTTTTCCAGCGTTTTATTGTTTATATACACAGGTGTACATGAGTACAATATACAGATGTACAACAGTGTACAGTGTACGAACAACAGCCTATACACTTTACCTGAGTACAATACACATATGCACAACAATGTACATTGTAGGAACAACGGACTGTACACTTGTGTACTCATATCTTTAATTAATAACTACATCCCTGGTTTAAAGGGATTTGATTTGTTATATTTAAAAAAAAAACAATATTCAGTTACGATAGGATACCAAAATTATCAATAGTACACATTTATGTGAATGCCCACATCAGCCCCATTTCTTTCTTATATTTAATTTAATATTTACAAGTTTGCCATTAGCATTAATTTTGATCATCTAAGAAATGAAGGGCCAAGATCTGTTCATTTTGTTCACAAGTTAACCATTGTTCACTCTAGAACTCTACCATATATATATATATAGGGTCAGGATTTAGAGAAAACGATGAAAAGTGTGAGAACGGTGAGAACGCTTATCGATCGTCCGATCAAAACAATCTATGGACTAGATTGACGCGGTGGCGTTTTCGTAAATAACACGAATTCTATTAAGTCGACGCCCTTCATTAAGGGTAAAAAGGTCTTTACACTTCTATACCAAAACGCCAACTAATGAATAAAACGCCATTACTGGCCAAAACGCATCCCTATATAAACAAAACATTCTCATACATAAGAACACACCTCCCCCAACCTGAAAACGCCATATTTCTACTATATAACATTCATCTTACAAGGCCAAAAAATCCAAAACATCAAACACACCTACTCAAAAAACGCCATATTTTACTATATACCAATCATCTTAGAAAACGCCAAATCTCTCAAATATCAAAAATTTCCAAAAAATGGACTTTCCTTTCAGATACACTATTTCATCAGAAAAACGCCAAAAATGCCAAAAATCGTTTCTTGTATATTCAATATTGTTCTAAGCGAAGTTTCGGAAAATGCATTCTTTCCTGAGGTGCTGCGACTCAAATAACATTTTGCTGAATGAGATGGACAAAACTTCAAGAAAAAGATACTGAGGTCAGACTTATGTCAGTTTTTGTGTTTTGTTATTGATGAATATTATAATGGCATGAATTAGACGAATGACACTGATGAGTGGTTTGAATATACATATTCAAACAAAAAACTCATGTCATATTGTCTTTCCAAACGACCAAAAAAACACAAGCATGAAAAAGCCAAACCGCCAGTGAACATGTTTCAAAGAAGAAAGAGACTGACGACAGTGAAGATTTGAAAGATGAATTGTTTCTATTTTTATTTTTTTAATTTTCTTTTTCTGTTGTTTGTTATGTATTTTTCAACTTAGAATAAAAAATAACATTATATTAATAAAACGCCAAAAGTCATAATTATTGTGAAACGCCATAATGAAGTAAAACGCCAAAAACTCCCAACCTATAATAAAAGTAATTTAGAGAAGAATTATTAAAAGCTAAAAATGGAAACAAACGCCAAAAACTACTTAAAGCCATTAAAAAACGCCAAACTTGGAAGATGGAATGTCTAAGACCATAAAAACTCATAAAAATCTGAACAAATTCAGTAAAAAATACACACAGTAACTGAAAAGACGGCTACTTTATTAATATCATTTATTATAAATAAAAATCCCGCCTAAACTACGTGCCAAAAACATCCTATAAGAGAGAGGACTCTACACAATCAACTGATCACACCACCAAAAAAATAAACGCCATCTTTCCAACAAACCATTCACTTTAAAACGCCAAAAAAGATACTTAAAAAAGCCACAGATGCGGAACGTCATTTCTTCTTTATTGAGTATTGTTTTGAATGAAGTTTCACTGAATGGATTCTACTCTGAGGTGGGTATATCTATAAGCTTTTGCTGAATGAGATGGACAAATTTTCATGAAAAAACGAAGAAAAAAGACTTTTACCCCTTAATGAAGACGGGCGTTATGTAGGAAAAAAGATCTACATAAGGTATTCAAAACATGTTCAAAACGTCAAAAAGGTTAAAGTAGAAGAGGCTAATAACAGTGAAGATTTGGAAGAGAAATTAAATTATAATTTTTTTTTTCAGTTTCTATTATTTGTTATCTAATTCTCTGATTTTATTATCTAATTCTCTACTAAAAAAAATTAATATAAAACGCCAAAAACACCAAAATGATGTTGTTATAAAACGCTAAAAACGCCAAACAAGGTATTACTGAAAAATCAACACTAATTCACCGATGAAATTGAACGAAACAGTAATTGCTAAACAGTAAAATGAAGAGACGGTGACATTATTGCCAAACATTTATTATATTAAAAGCCACTACATAGAAAACTGAATTTATTTATCTTTTCAAAACGCCATAATTGTCTGTCAAATTATAGACCTGTATCCTACTTGATATAATAAACATCAAGAAAATTACCGATGTTTTTTACATCATAGACATGCATCCTGATTTAAAAAACAATAAAAACGCCAAAACATAATTAAAACTCCAAAATATTAACTATGATCCTGATCTACAAACGATAAAACGCGGCATATTTATTAAACGCCAAAAAAATGGAAACGGGATGTGACACGCGTTTAAAAAAAGAAATATGAAAAGACAAAAAAGCCCATCCGCCCTTCTCTATGCCGCGTGACACGTGTTAGGCCAGGAAGCGTTCTCACCGTTCTCACACTTTTGAGCGTTTTCTCCTGATCCAGTTTCTATATATATATATATAGGGGAGGGTTATCTTGAGAATGCTAAATATTGCGAGAACCGTGACAACGAATGAAAAAACCAATCAAAACCATTTTTTTTAATACGAATCTCATTATAATTAAAATACAACATCAAGAAAAGAATTTACAATATCAAATAATTCATTTCTCCTTTCAAAATGACTATTTTTAGATTTTTTATACATGTGTAAATATAACAGATTTACACATGTGTAAATAGCAAACGTACGCATGTGTAAATTTTCTTTATTTACGAATTCACGTAAATTTAAACATGTAAATTAAATTTCTAACATTGTATTCGAATAATAATGATAAGTATAGAAAAAAGTTTTGAATTTGAATTGTTTTTACCAAGTTCTTGCGGTTTTTTTATTTGTTCTCACGGTTCTCACAATATTTAGCGTTCTCATTTAAGCATTCCCCTATATATATACATACATATATATATATATATATGTATATATATATATATATGTGTGTGTGTGTGTGTGTATATATATATGTGTGTTAATTTTTTTTTAATTAGTATTGTTTTGGTCAAAAATCAAGCAAGGATAATGCAACCAAATCTTTTGTTGTGAGGTGTGATGCTTGAATCTATGAACAATTGTATGAACAACTTGCAAATCAAATAAAGAGGCGACACAAGGATTTATACGAGGAAAAAGCCCTTGATCAAGAGTTGATCTCCGGCATAAAAAACCTCGGGTGATGGAAACTACCGATCACCAACTAAGATTAAACAGAAAAAAGGTTACAAGTCGGGATGATAACAAGCTTGTTACAAGGATCATTAGTGTGCAAAAGTGTTAAAATGTATGAAATCGCCAAGTAAACTGTCGCGAGCTGTTCGAGAGTGTGTGTTTTGCTAAAATTAGCCAAGTGTTCTAAATCAAGCTTGTTATCCCCTATTTAAAATTAGAAATAACCACCCTAACTAACTGTCCGCTAATTGTGCAAGTCTTCCACGATCTCCATAACGTTCACAAGAACCAAGCACGTGCGGAATATTGAGGGAATATGATCCAGGAATTTCGGTAAGACTTGGTCCATGCCTTTGCTCCTGCAAAACAAGCTTACGCATAATGAAGACAATTGTTAGTATAAGGATAACAATAAGGATCCTGAATCCTGATCCTGCAACACCTACTGAGGATCCTTAATTCAAACAGAATTGAGGATCCATGATCCTGGCAGCACATGAGGATCCGTGATCCTTAGGATTGGAAAATCCTCCCCTAACAATTGCCCCCAAAATATAAGGAGTAAAGTGTAAATTAGCGAGTTATATTTTCTGATCTTATCTGCAACTAACTAACGTATATATAGCAGTTAGGATCGAACTAGCCGTTATCGATCATATGTCATTGAAGCGACATCCCTGCATAATCATCATTATAAATTCAAGTTAGAGATAAGGGTTAGGAAGCATTTAAATTCTTGCGTTACACCCTTTAAATCCTCATTTGAAGATCAAGCAGGTACTTCTCTCCCTTTTCTCTCTTCCCCTTCTTACTCTGTTCTTCTTTAAAACCTTTGAATCACGATGAAGTTAAGATCATCCCCTACCAAGGATCACCAGAAAGATAGTCCTTTGAAAAGCCAAGGGATCATCAAAGATTCTCCGAAGGAACGTTGCTGCTTCACTGATCCTGAGATCGACAGGATTCGTCATTGCTTTCCAGCGAACGCTGTCTTTAAATCTTTCGAGCCTACCGCCTTGAGTGACTTCGTTTCTGCAACATGGGTTGCTTTTCCGGCTACCCCATTTCTGATAGGATATTCCTATCCTTTCCCTGCTTTTACCCGGTCTTTCTTCTCCCTTACCGGCATATCCTATATCCAGGCTATACCAATGATGTGGAGGGTCTTATATACCCTTGAGAGAATCATTGAGCAGGAGGATATAGAGCTGGGAATGTCGGAATTGTCTGAACTATACAACCTCGTGAGCCATGGTTCACACCGCTTTCTATTCAAACACAAACCCGGTGAGGCACACCCAATCCTGAAGACCAGCAAGAATGACACCAATTGGAAGAAGCGATTCTTCTTCGTTAGGAGGGATTCTATCCCGGATGGGAAGGATCTCCCCTTAAAATGGACCACCCATGGTAGGATAGATGATCCTTATAGAAGGATCATAGGATAACCCTGTTTCCGTTGAGGATCACTAACATCTTTTTGGTATCTTTTGTGCAGCTATCTCTGTTTCTCATATTATTTCAACACCTGCAACCAAAGAAAGGATCACCGCTTTCCGGAATCTTGATCCTGCAGTAAGGTCATTTCAAGCAAACACCAAGGATTCTCAAGAAGTATCCTCAGGCTCAGTCACAATGTCAAGTAAGTATCCGAGTTTGTATATGATTAAATGTTGAAATGCAAATAAAACAAGAATACTTATATGTTGTTTTGGATTGATAGGTGCAGGAAAATCCTCAAGGTCAGCCTCCCGCTTTAGTGTCAGTGATCTCAGCACTGTGGCTCCCAGGTCTGGGAAGAAGAAGACAGTTGCTAGCCCTAGTGCTCTAGTCCCCAAGCCTGTCACCTCCAAGGGGGGAAAGAAGAGGAAGGCCACTGAAGCTAAAAATCTTGAAGGCTTGCCTCTTATCTGCCACCAGTTCCAAGAATACTTTCCTGATGTAAGGATCACTGACTTAGCTTAATTATCCTGCCCACTTGAGGATCACGGATCCTGAACTTTACCTTGTCTTTTTTGCAGAAATTCGCTGAGATCGAAATGCTGTTTGATGCATATGTTGAGGAGGCGGAGCAGAAGCATCTGGAGTTCCAAAAATTCTTCCTGGCTAAGGATGAGACTATCTCTCGCCTTGAGAAGGATCTTGCTCTGGCAAAGCAGCAGGTGGTCATGGCCCAGATAAATGCTGATCATGAGAAGCACGACCTGATGGAAGATGCTAAAGTCTCTGCTGCCATCACCATGTATAAGATCAAGCTGCACATGGCCCAGGAGGCTGAGGATCCTGACTTCGACAGGACCACTTGGGACAAAGAGGGCTAGAAGGCGAAGCTGGCTGAGCTAGACGATAAGGAGGAGGCTACTGAGGTCTTGGCGATTGAGGCAAGCGGCAGCGGGAAGGATCAAGCTGGTGGTGATGATGCTGGTGGTGATGCAGCCAAGGTGTGAGCTGCAGAAATGGGCGATGATGGACATTTCTAGACGCGGCCGGAGCCCATTTTTTTTTAGGATTTGAAAGTTTTTTGGTTGTGATGTTTTGAAACAATGTTGGGTTGTACTTTGAACAATAGTTTCTAGGGTTGTGGATCATGGATCCTTAGACAATAGGTAGAATAATATGTGGTGGATGGATCCTCTGTTTGGGGGATGAAACCACTTGTTATCCTGCCATCTTTTATTTCCTGCACTTTCAAGACCTGTTAACAATGGACACCCTTTGCCAACCCAAGTGGACGGGCCACGTTTTACCGGTAGAAGCTTGGGTTGGCAATTTTGACAACCTTTAAGGGTTTAACATTTTGTGAATAAATAAAACTTCAATCTTTTGGCTTATTGTTTTGGTCAAAAATCACACAAGGATAATGCAACCAAATCTGATTTTGTGAGGTATGATGCTTGGTTAATTATATGAACAACAAGTATATGAAATCAACGATGAACACCGAGATTTATACGAGGAAAAAGCCCTTGATCTTTAGAAGATCTCCGGCATAAAAAACCTCGGGTGATGGAAACTACCGATCACCAACTATATTGCAAAAACAGCAGTGATCCTTGTACAACTTCGGAAGAAAACAAGCTCAATACAATGAATTTCTAGTGTAAGTGTGTGTTTTCGCTAAGTGTTTGCAGAGAATTCGTGTGTTAAGTGTTTTTTTTTCTGTGGTGTGTACGAATTGTCCCTCTAATGAGCTTGTTTCCCCTTAAAAAGATAAGAAAAAATCAACTAACTAACTTCCCGAAAAAGGTGGAAGTCACCCATGACCACCACTAACGGTTATTTCTTCAACATGCACGTGCCTAAAAGCATATTCCACGAGATTCCAGCAAAGAAGTGGTCCACTACGTCCATTACCTACATTTACACATTAAAAACGTGCAAAACATAAGTTCTGTTAAGGATCCTGGATCCTCAGACTCGTGATCCTCAGACTCGTGATCCTCAGACTCTGGATCCTCAGACTCTCTGCATTAGCCATTAAGCATCTGTGATCCATGCCTAGTCTCAGGATAGATGATCCTTAGCATAAAATTCATGCCCTAACAATTGCCCCCAATATGGCAGTTGTGATAAGGATTCACAACTGTCATATTTCCGTCAGAAGCGGACTAGCCGTTGCTGCTGGTAACTAGTTGTTACACTGCCTGTCGTCACTGATAAGACCTGCTATAATCATCATTGCAGAATATAGAGTTATAGATAACTCCTCAAGTGCCTTTACAGATCAGAAGATCCTTCCGTTCGTGGAGAATGAATCCTTCTACACAGTTTGCTATTAACCTTCCTGCACTTTAATTTCTGCATAGACACTTTAACTGTTAGATAGCCTTATCCGGCCTGGGTGGATGGTCCACGAATTTGATGGTGAAATCCAGGCCAGATGATTTTGATACATAATGAATAGGTAATAACATTAAACTTTTTTAGCTACATCTATAGTTGTTTCTTCCCTTTTTATTTTTCATGTAGGCTTTCTATTTTCAAAAATATCATCACCAAACAACTGGAAAGTTATTGAAAATCTGATGATAATGTAAAACTTTTAACAGAAAACTTGAAGTGTTCGAACAAATGTGGATCAATGATTCCTAACCAAAAAGGATAAGAGACAACTTACAGCTTAGAAAAAGTTAGAATATAACATACCAGAGAATCCAAGTTAGGATTCTATATCCTTGTAAATTATTGCTAAATAAGTAAACTATGAAAAGTAAAGCTTCTAGGATCAAAACAAAAGAACTCCTGTTAAGAAAAGAGAACCGAAAGTGAACTTTGTTGGATCCACGGGTTCAGATAAACTTGAAACATTTCAGGATAAATCTAATCTTGAGTTTATAAAACAAGTTAAAATTTTAAAACGAAATGATCAGAATAATTACACCCAACACACCAACGCATGTGATTTAGGTCCAAGCACGTCTAGATCACAAAGTTCATTGTCTGGTTCTCCGTCTGATCATCAACATGTTTCTCCGAGGTTTGTAGAGCGGAGAATGTGTTTTGAGTGTGGCACAATTGGGCATATTGTAAGATACTGCCCATACCTGCAAAAGTTGAAGCCAAAAACAAGTGCTCCCCAAGAAACCAATTACCAAAAACGATCATTTTCCCCGAAACAAGACCCACGTGTCTTGAAAGAAAAGGAAAAGAAGGTAAAACAAAAGAATCAAAAGGTAATTGAAAAGGCCTTAAAATCAGAGGTCAAAGAAGAAAAACCTGTTCAAGCAAAACCTAAAACTGTAAAACCAGTAAATGCTAAAACAATTAATACAAATACTGGTAAAGAACAAACAGCTTGGAAACAAAAACAGGTAATTCAGTCAGGGGGAGCACCACAGGCTCTTTTTCCTAATCATCAAGTGATTGAAATCACTTTTCTTGATGATCAAGGACGACCCAAGTCCACAAAGGCTTGGGTCCCTCTCTCCAACTAATTTTTGAGTGAGTGTGTAGGATATTCCAGGAGGAACTTTCGATAGTCGTAAGATTGTTGATAGTGGAGCATCCTTGCACAAAATAGGCAACAGAAGAAATTGCTGCCTTTGAGGGAGAGAAAAAGTAAAGGGAAACAGAAATGTCTGTTGAAAGAGATTGAAAAGCTTCGTCAGAATGAAAATCATTTCAAAATGTGAATGTTCAAGGCTTTGATCGGGTCCCCGGGATAGATTCAAATCAAAATGTACGCACCTGCAGCACGTCTGAAGTTCAAACTCAACAAGATGAACGTGCAGTGTACATTTCTTCGTGGTGTGATTGAAGAAAATGTGTTTGTTGATCAAACCAATCGGGTGTGCGGATGCCTTGGCATGGGTTGAACAACCGCACACTACTTCACAAGAGATAGACAAAAACCTTCGCTGGTGCAATGTGGAAGACCAGCCGGACCCAAAGGTTTATGATCTTGTTGCTGTCAAGAGACTTCTCAGTAGCTACAAAATCGACTTTGAAATCCACATCGGGTGGATATCCAGTTTGGGAGAGCACTCAGATTCCTTGCAATGCACGGAGCAGTTGCAGGATACGGTTTTAAATTTCTAATCTCTCCTATACTTGTTGATGTTTAAGCTGCTTTGTGAATTATTATCTCTTTCAGCACTCTTTGGCCAGACAATGCTGTCATGGCCCGCACCGCTTACCGACATGCCAACTGATTTTTCCAAAATTCGCTAAATCATTTCTGATTAAAACTTAATTTTGGTAAACGACATTGAGGTAAAACATGAGTGAACCAACATCGGGAAATCATTTTTGTAAATACCTTTGTGTTTTAAATTTGTCTTAGTTATTGATTTTAGGGGGAGTAAATTATTTGAAAATCCAAAAACATCGAAAAATTTCAAAAACTCAAAAACAATAGAAAAACAAAATGAGTTTCCTGGCGAGCAAAAGAGAAAATGATAGTACATCAGTGGTCTGTCCAAACTCCTTTAAACCTTAAATGAAAAACGATAAGCAGCTCTATATAAGATGTATCGGTAGGCTCACAATCATTTTAAAGTGTGCAGGGTGATATAAACTTAAATCGACTGAAGACTGGGTGGGAACCATTCATTGGCATATGGTCTTAGTACCGAAATTTCGTTTGAGAGATTGCCGAGGTTCTGAGATATTCGGTCTTTATGCTGCTTATCATCTGGGTATCATGGTAGTATCTTTTACCGAAAAATAACGGGGACGCAAGTCTAGATCTTCCATGATACTATACATACGTGTACATATTGCATACGACCTCAATAAGTGATCAACAATCACATGTCCCCAAATAAGTGATAATATATCACAAATTCTTTCCGGGAGTCAAGTTCGTCTCTCTGCTGTACGAAAGTACTGACCTGTTCACGGACTTGCTCCTGTGCCCTCATGCATCGAAAATCAAGTTCCTCATCAATAAGTGATTTTATCACATAGGGCTTGTTTTCAATCAAAATAAGTGAGTTTCTCACATCATATACGGTCAAACAGATGATAATTGGTATACTCACCGGTAAGATGAATCCTCGAGCATACCTTGATACGGGAATGTGTCGTGATGTGGATGAACACCGGTCGGTAAGTATAAATTATACCTTAACGTATCCCCTCGCCATGATTACAAATGATAAGTTGAGCTTATGTGGACAACAATACCGATAATTGTTATAGGATGCTTATCTTAATGTTATCTAATTGAACAAAAAGAGCGTTTTGGCATGACCGTACACTGATATGATTCTCTTACCCTCGAAACTCGCAAAAAGAATGTCTGTAAATATTTATTTAATGTTTCCTGTTTATGCATCTTTGTATATATTTATTTATTGCTTTCCGTCTTTACATTTGAAAAATGAAAATTTCAAAAAGATTTTAGGTGTGTTTTAATTTAAACTTTATAAAATCCAAAAAGATTTTGCTTCTGGTTTATCTTTGATTGACTGATGTTGGAACTCGAGTCTATCCTACCCCAAAATCCTGATCGTAAGCTGGAAAACAATTGCATCTTCATAAACAGTCGAAGTTAACGAGTTTTGAAAGTTAAAGGATTAAAATGAATATTTTTCTAAACTTTCAAACTGCTGTCGGTTGGTGTTTGATTGAGATTTGATCTCATATGTGTCGTTAGCTTAATGTTAACTATATTCCAAGCGTTGTTCTCATTATGCGTTTAGCTTTCTTGCATGTGCAGATGCTAAAGGCGAGGAGAACATGTTCGATGAAAGGCTTTGGAATGAAGACACGAAGTGGAGGCACTCAAAGGATAAAATGAACGTGTTGCCGCTGTCCCTTCATCAACACCACAAGGATCTGAAGAATTGACAAGTCAAAAGATTCACGAGCATGACTCAATGGAGAGTTCTATCTAAGGGGGAGTTTATTGACACACTACCTAAGTTAAATGGGAAGTTTGTTGATACACTTTCTACTTATGACGCGTGAAGACTTTGAAGATCCTCCGACATGAAAGTCACAGAAGACGAACCATCACGAGTAGCGTCCAAGGGGGAGTTTGTTGATGCACTTTGTGTGGACGCGACTCGGCTCGGTTCGACTCGGCCTTGAAGACTTGAAGACACGAAGATCGAGACAAAGCTACAGCCAAGGGGGAGTTTGTTGGTGCACTTGTGTCTGTACTTTGTCTGTATTTTGTCATGATACAAAACGATGTCTTTAATGTAAGGTTGATGTAAGTTTGACCAAGTCAACCATCCTCCTGGTTTGACTTGACCAAACAGTTAGAAAAATGATGTAAGCTGGTGTGTCGAAGGATGTGTCATCGAAGGATTGTTTTATATCCTTCGATGAGCTCGAAAGATGAACATCGAAAGATGAGCTCGAAACATAAACCTTCGATGGATGAGCTCGAAGGATATCTCGAAGGATATCATCCTTCGAGGTGTTTGTGAATCTTTCGATGACTTTCTGGTCGACAGATGATCTATCGATCAGTCTGTCTGATCCTTCGACCAGACCTGCTGTGTCGGGTATATATACCCATGTAGTGTGTTGTGTGCAGAGTTAGACACGAGAGACAAGTGAGAGACAGAAACAGAGAGAGCATTCTGTTGAGAGCACACACACGAGAGAACTTTGAGAGTTTGCAGAATACATCTGTGAACATTGGACTTGTAACCGAACCTTTCATACGCATTAATACAAGTGGTGTTAATCGTTGAATGTTGTGTGTTGTGATTGTACTTGTTCTCGCATAAAATCTCGGTTGCATGCTAGCTTGGATTCCGCACTCGCTAGTGTGTTTGATATAACAAGGATAAGGTTTTATCTCTTCCTCGAGAGGGGATCCTTATCGTCAGAACTTGTATAACTTTAGACAGTAGTTTCTAGGGTGAAGGATCAGGGATCCTTGAACAATAGGCAGGATAATGGGTGGTGGATGGATCCTCTGTTTGGGGGATGAAGCCACTCGTTATCCTTCCGTCTTTTATTTTCTGCACTACAAAGACCCGTAAACAATGGACACCCTTTGCCAACCCATGTGGACGGGCCACGTTTTGCTGGTAGAAACGTGGGTTGGCAATTTTGACAACTGTAAATGGTTTAACCTTTTGTGAATAAAATAACTTGAACTTTTTGGCTTATTTTGTGTTGATATCCTTGTTAATATCTTACTTTCCAACTGTTGTAATGTTCATTCTGTTTATACTTATCAAGCCTTGAAAAATTAAAAAAGATATCCAAAAAGTTTAGGATATGATCAAGGATCACATATCCCATAACCGAAAAGTTCTAAAAAGTGATATAGTTTAAGAATCACAAGTTCAGTTGTCAAGTATAAGGGTTATTCAAATGAATAATGAATAAAATCAAAATAGTTAAGGATCATACCTGAGAATCCAAGTTAGGATCCTAACCTTTATCATTATAAACAGGATAACCATAAGACAAACCTTAATGGAAGGTAAGGATCAAGGATCCTTGGTCGTTTGTCTCCAAAAACCTGAAATAGGATACACCTTGGGACTAAGCCAATATAAGATAAGAGTTAGTAACTGGGGACAAGCCCAACAAACTGGGGACAAGCCCAAATAAACTGGGGACAAGCCCAAATAAATGGATGTAAACTGGGGTCAAGCCCATATAAACGGATATAAACTGGGGTCAAGCCCATATAAACGGATGTAAACTGGAGTATGGCCCTCACTGGCGACTATCCAAACTTGAGCGACATGAAAATGCCGAAACCTTAGCTAACGTGAAAACGTTAGAAACCTTAGCAACAGATGTATGGTACGTCTACCATTATACGTAGGATCCTGGGTACAGCCAGTACAATGAAATTGTCAGCCCCTAAAACGAGTACTGGTCGCACTGCCTTGAACTGCACCAGGATCATCGTGCGCTACTGGCGAAACTGGGGACAAGCCCAAATAACTGGGGACAAGCCCATAAACTTTGGAGAGTTGGCCAACCACTTTGATCTTCTGTAAAATGATAACAACTCTGCAAAAGCTTAAACTTTGTGAAAATAGATGTTAACTGATTAACATCTTTAACTTATGATAAGTAATAAGTATAAAATGAATGAAAATGAAAATGAAAGTAATGTGTTACCAAATGTAGAATCATATATCCTTTGAGGATCCTGGATCCTTAATCAGAATACCGGTATCGCTGAGGATCCCTGATCCTTCTTACTTAAAGTATTTTTTGAGATGAACAGCATTCCAAGCTCTTGGTAGGAGATCATCATCCATTGTTAACAAGTGATATGCCCCCTTTCCTGATTCAGCTTCAATTAGATAGGGGTCTTCCCACTTTGGTGCTAGCTTGCCATCAGAAGGATTTGTAGTGTTCTGGAATGCTTTTCTTAGCACAAAATCACCAACTTGAAATCTTCTAATCCTGACATTCTTGTTGTATGCTCCAGCCATTCTTTGTTGATAACTGGCCATTTCCTTTTTTCTGACTTTGAGCAAAAGCTTCTTCTTAGGATGCAGATGTTATGTTGGTTGGTGTAGAATAGTACTGTGTCTTTGACAAGCATCACACTTCTTTGCATAATCCACAACATCCTTCTTCGTGGTAGGCCTATAGTATGTTGTTCTAAGAATCCTTGAGAATAGTGCTCTGCCCCCAGTGTGGTTTCCACAGTCTCCTTGACTTTGAAAGCTTTAGGATTTTGTCCTGTAGGGATCTCTCCATGTTGTATATATCTTAGGATTGGAAGGATCCAGGATCCTGAATTCGACTGTGCAGGATCACCAGGTATGATTGCAGAATCCTCCACTATCTCCATGGCTACGTGATCCTCAATTGCAGCAGTTAAAACATGGGTGATGAGTATTTTTCACATCTTCTGGCATCTTTAGGAATGATCCAAGGTTAGTTAAAGCGTCAGCTTCTGCATTTTCTTCCCTGGGTACCTGTGGTAGACTGAAAAAAGCAAAAGAATCTGCCAGTTTCCTGACTCATGATTAGTGGTTTGGAATTCCATGCAGTGGATTGGGGTATAATGTCCCCCTGTGGCGATTTTGGTAGTGTGCCTTGTCAAGTTCCTTTAACATTTGAAGCTCCATCCGTGAAGAGTGTCTAAGGATCCTTGGTCTTCTCAAGTTGTTGAACTTTTAATTCAGCTTCCCTTTGTAGATCACTACAGAAATCAGCCACAAAGTCAAGTAAAGCTTGGGACTTGATTGCCCATTTTGCCATTCTACCTGACATTTGAAGTTTCCTGAGAACATTCTTGATAGCAAGGTTAGTTTTCACAATAATGGTATGAGTTTCTAAATAATGTCTATGTTTAGCAGAAGCCATAATTAAATCAAGAATTAATTTCTCTAAATGAGAGTACCTGGCCTCAGCATCAAGTAGAATATTACTTACATAGTATACCGGATGTTGAGAGCCTTCATGATCCTTAACTAGGATCACACTTACTGCTTTAGCTGAAATAGCTAAGTATAAGGATAACGATTCTCCATTTTCTGGTTTCATCAGGGCTGGTGCTGAGGATAGATAATCCTTAAGAACCTTAAGTGCAGCTTCATGCTTATCAGTCCACTCAAACTTGCCTTGAGCAATTTGTCTACCTCTTCTTGGATAATGGCATTCCTTTCAAGTGCAAACTTTCTCCTATCATATCTTCATGTTTCCAAGCGAAGGTAGATTTTCTTCTTTCCAAGAGGATACTAAATCCTGCTCAATACTGTCTAGTATCCCGGATCCTATAAAAATTTCGGATTCAGGATCCTCTGGGTTTAACATAATATCCTTGACGTCTTGCTCTCTTGCCTCCATGATGTCTTGCTCCTTGGAGGCTGGCTTCATTGAAGAAGTGTAACAGTTCTTTGCCTCCTGCTGATCACTTTCTATCTTCACCATATCTCATAGAGTTGGGACCTTGACACATTGATGATATGTTGAGGGGGACTGCCTTCATATCGTGTATCCATGGCCTGCCAAGGATAACATTACAACAAGATAAACAGTCAATAACAAAAAATTTTTTTAACATAATTCACTCCCTCTATGTAGATAGGAAGTTTGGTGTCCCCCAATGTAATCTTTGTCTCTCCACTGAATCCCATAAGGACAGATGATCTTTGGATAATATCGGATTCAAGGATGTCCATTCTATTGAGGACATCCAACTGGATTATGTTCACTGAGCTTTTCCCATCAATGAGAATCCTGCGAACAAAAAAGGTTATATATAAATAATGTAATAACCAAACCCTCATGATGAGGATCATGTATGTCGACACGGTCATCCCCATCAAAGTATATGACTTTTTCCTGGGTAAGGATGGAAGTTCGAACAGGTCTGCCCCCATTCTCCATCTTTGTTTCCTTTGCACGTCTCTTAGCTGCTGAGAACCTCCGGAGATGAAATGGATGATTTGAGCATCGGATGGTGGAGGAGGAGCTTTTTCAGGAACTTTCTCAGGATACTTGATCCTTGACTTTTTCCTTCCGAGCAATTCCTTCAAGTATCCTTTGCTCCAAAGATAACCTATCTCCTTCTTTAATGCTATGCACTCATCTGTGAGATGACCAGAATCCCCATGGTAAGCACACCATTTCGATTCGTCTTTGGTGGCAGGTGGTTTGTCATTCTTCTTTGGCCACCTAACCTTGTCACCTAAACTCTGCATAGAAAGGATTAGTTCATTATTATCAGCAGGAAAACAATATTCAGAAATAGGAGGATAATCCTCATCATCTTCCTCTTGTTCCACAGCATGCACATTCTGGTTGTCATGCTTGGAGTATTGCTTGGATCAGTTATCCTTGAGATAGGATCTTTATTTGTCTTGCTTTGAGGATCCTGACAATCTCTCGTGGATCCTTTTGTCATCCTCTAAACGGATGAACCTAAGGGCCCTGTTTCTTTCCTCATCTAAGTTCCTGCAAGGGGTCATGGCAAGATCATCATAGAACATTGAATCCCTAAGCAAACCCATTTTAAAGGCTTCTAGAGCTGTATCAATATCTAAGTTAGGGATTTCTAAGGATTCTTTACTGAATTTAATTATGTAATCTCTAAGTGATTCATTATGACCTTGAGTTACCCTATATAAATCACTAGTTAATCGTTCAAATCTCCTACTGCATGAGAATTGGCTATTAAACAAATTAACTAGATTAGCAAATGAAGTAATAGAGTAAGGAGGAAGACTTAGCAGCCATTTTAACGTTGATCCGGTAAGTGTGGATCCAAAGCCCTTGCACAAGCAACCAGATTTGATGTCTGAAACCTCTTCGGTATCTCTCCTGAATGATTCAAATTTGGAATTCTAGATGTGAATCCATGTTGGCGGGATTCTGGCATAACCGAGGGACCAGAGGAAGCAATGGTCTACATTGGTATGAAGTCTCCTAGATAAACATCTGAACTTCCGGGTTGCACACTTCTTAAGTATCCTTGATCCTGGAAGATGTTGGATCCTTGAAGTGCTGTGAATGTAGGTCTTGGAGGATAATCCATAGATCCAGAAACCTGAGATGAAGATCCTTGAACCTGGAAGGAGGAACCTTGAACCTGAGAGGATCCTTGAACCTGAGAGGATCCTTGAACCTGAGAGGATCCTTGAACCGGAGAGGATCCTTGAACCTGGGAGGATCCTTGAACCTGTGAGGATCCTTGAACCTGAGAGGATCCTTGAACCTGAGAGGATCCTTGAACCTGAGAGGATCCTTGAACCTGAGAGGATCCTTGAACCGGAGAGGATCCTTGAACCTGAGAGGATCCTTGAACCTGAGAGGATCCTTGAATTGGCTGCGTCCCCATGCATCCTCCTAAACTGGTGAAGAATCCCTGATGCTGAAATGAGGATCCCGAAGGCTGGAAAGAGGATCCTCGAGCCTGAGACATTACCGATGATCCAGAACGCATTCCTATTGATGCACCCTGGTATTGGACATTTGGAGCTGCAAAGTGCTGGGAAGTTATGACCGGAGCGTCGAAATTCAGCGACCTCGACATCAAAGGGGAGTGATCCTCTGCTGATTTATCAATTTCGCGAAGGATCCTGCCATTAGTTTTGACCTGCTGTTGCATGTGATCCTTCATCTGCACAATCAAAGCATAAAAATCAATGTTAGTAAGTGTAGAGGAAGAAACAACAGTTGGTTTTGTGAAAACGGGGGTTGTCTTCATTGGAGAATTCTCAGCATTCTTCTGGAATGCAAGGGGGAGATGATGCAAAGGCGGAATGCCCTGTGAAAAAGTGACCGTCGACATAGAACTTGGAGTAGTTTTCCCTGAGAAGCCATGTGGTTGAAGGTAATGAACTGAAATGAACAAAATTTCTCAGAATTGAAGCACCAATGGCCCCACGGTGGGCGCCAAACTGTTTTGGTCAAAAATCACACAAGGATAATGCAACCAAATCTGATTTTGTGAGGTATGATGCTTGGTTAATTATATGAACAACAAGTATATGAAATCAACGATGAACACCGAGATTTATACGAGGAAAAAGCCCTTGATCTTTAGAAGATCTCCGACATAAAAAACCTCGGGTGATGGAAACTACCGATCACCAACTATATTGCAAAAACAGCAGTGATCCTTGTACAACTTCGGAAGAAAACAAGCTCAATACAATGAATTTCTAGTGTAAGTGTGTGTTTTCGCTAAGTGTTTGCAGAGAATTCGTGTGTTAAGTGTTTTTTTTCTGTGGTGTGTACGAATTGTCCCTCTAATGAGCTTGTTTCCCCTTAAAAAGATAAGAAAAAATCAACTAACTAACTTCCCGAAAAAGGTGGAAGTCACCCATGACCACCACTAACGGTTATTTCTTCAACATGCACGTGCCTAAAAGCATATTCCACGAGATTCCAGCAAAGAAGTGGTCCACTACGTCCATTACCTACATTTACACATTAAAAACGTGCAAAACATAAGTTCTGTTAAGGATCCTGGATCCTCAGACTCGTGATCCTCAGACTCGTGATCCTCAGACTCTGGATCCTCAGACTCTCTGCATTAGCCATTAAGCATCTGTGATCCATGCCTAGTCTCAGGATAGATGATCCTTAGCATAAAATTCATGCCCTAACACTTATCATGTGTTGTTTCATTTGTATACATTTTATCTTTCAGTTACTACACACTTTGTTTGAATTTACTAAGTAAAGAAGAAAAGTTTAATAAATCTTCTCAAAAAGTTTAGGATATGATCAAGGATCAAATATCCTATAATCGACAAATTCTAAAAAGTAGTATAGTTTAAGGATCATAAGTCCTGTTGTCAAAGGATAAGGGTCACTTATATGGATAATGAATAAAATTAAAGTAGTTAAGGATCATACCTGAGAATCCAAGTTAGGATCCTAAACCTTTAACATTTATAACCAGGATAACCAAAAGCCAGACCTTAGTAAAAGGTAAGGATCAAGGATCCTTAGCTGTTTAGCTTCAAAACCCTGAAATGGAACATAACTTGGGACTAAGCCAATATAAGAGAAGAGTTAGCAACTGGGGACAAGCCCAACAATTCTAGGGACAAGCCCAATGTACTGGGGACAAGCCCAAAAAACTGGGGACAAGCCCAAAAAACTAGGGACAAGCCCAAAGGATCTTGTGTAAACTGGAGTGTGGCCCTCACTGGCGACTATCCAAACTTGAGCGACATGAAAAATGCCAAAACCTTAGCTAACGTGAAAATGTTAGAAACCTTAGGAACGGATGTATGGTACGTCTACCATTATACGTAGGATCCCGGATACAGCCAGTACAATGAAATTGTCAGCCCCTAAAGCGAGTACTGGTCCCATTGCCATGAACTGTACCAGGATCATCGTGCGCTACTGGCGATACTGGGGACAGGCCCAAAAGACTGGGGTCAAGCCCAAAGAACTGGAGACTTCTGTGGATACTCGATCCTTAGTTAAGGATATATGAACCTTCTGCAAAACTCAGAATCAAGTGAAAAGAGGATAAAGGATCCAGGATCCTTATCCTTGTATATAGGATAACTAAAGAATGAAATAGTTTGAGATTAGAACATTACCAAAATGAGGATCATCTGTCCTCTAAAGATCCTTCGAGGATACTTGTGATGAAAATAGTTAAGGATTCTGGATCCTTATTACATGAAGTATTTCTTCAGGTGGACAGCATTCCAAGCTCTTGGTAGCAGATCACCTTCCATCGTTAGCAATCGATATGCCCCCTTTCCTGCCCCAGCTTCAATCAGGTAGGGGCCTTCCCACTTTGGTGCCAATTTTCCATCAGCAGGATTTGTGGTATTCTGAAATGCTTTCCTTAATACCATATCACCAACTTGGAACTTCCTGATCCTGACATTTTTGTTGTAGGCTCCAGCCATCCTTTGTTGATAACTAGCCATCCTTATCCTTGCCAAATCCCTGAGTTCTTCTATAGTATCCAAGTCTTGAACCAAGTTTTCAGCATTTCCTTCAGGATCACAGATGCTTGTTCTTGCAGTAGGAACCACCATCTCTGTAGGGATCACTGATTCTGCCCCAAATACCAAATAAAATGGAGTTTGGCTAGTAGCATTCTTGGGAGTTATCCTATCAGCCCATAGTACATAAGGTAGTTCTTCTGCCCATTTTCCTTTCTTGGACCCAAGCTTTTTCTTCAAGTTGTTGATGATGATCTTGTTGGATGATTCTGCTTGACCATTAGCTTGTGGGTGGACTGGTGTTAATGTTATCATCTTAATCCTCCAGCTGTCACAAAAGTTAGTAGTTCTACTCCCAATAAATTGGGATCCATTATCACAAACAATTTCAGAAGGAATACCAAATCTAGTAATAATATTTCTTTTAATAAAGGATATCACTTCCTTTTCTCTGACTTGAGCAAAGGCTTCAGCCTCTATCCACTTGGAGAAGTAATCAGTCATAGCAAGCATGAATACTTTTCCACCAGGTGCCTTAGGAAGCTTACCAACTATATCCATTCCCCATCTCATGAATGGCCAAGAAGAGGGTATAGGATGCAAGAGCTCTGCTGGTTGGTGAAGGATGTTACTATGTCTCTGACAAGGATCACACTTCTTAGCATAATTCACAGCATCCTTCTTCATAGTAGGCCAATAGTATCCTGTCCTCAGGATCCTTGAGAATAATGCCATGCCCCCAGTGTGGTTTCCACAATCTCCTTCATGAAAATCCTTTAGGACTTCTTGGATTTCAGGATCCTCAATGCATCTTAGATATGGTCCTGCAAGAGATCGTTTATATAACATATTATTCAATATTGTAAATTGAGATACCTTAATTTTGAAAGCCCTGGGGTTTTCTCCTGTAGGAATCTCTCCATGTTGGATATATCTCATGATTGGAAGGATCCATGATCCTGAATAGGATTGTGTATTATCACTAGGGATGATTGCAGAGTCCTCTCCTATCTCCATAGCTACATGATCCTCGATAGAAGGGGTTAGGATATGGATAATAGGGATCCTGATATCCTCTGGAATCTTCAAGGATGATCCTAGATTGGCCAATGCATCAGCTTCTGCATTCTCTTCCCTTGGTACCCGTGTCAAACTAAAGGAAGCAAAAGAGAGTGCCAATTCTTTAACTATCTCTAAATATTTGATTAGCTTTTCACCTTTAACAGCATAGGATCCATTGAAGTGATTAGTAATTAACAATGAATCTACATGTACCTCAAGATACCTGATCCTCATATTCTTGGCAATTTGCAAACCAGCTATCAAGGCTTCATATTCAGCCTCGTTGTTAGTAGTTTGAAATTCACAAGCTATGGAGTGGGGTATTATGTCCCCCTATGGCGATTTTAGTAGTATTCCAAGTCCTATTCCTTTGACATTAGAGGCTCCATCAGTGAAAAGTATCCAAGGATCCTTAGTTTCTTCCAACTGTTGGACTTCTAACTCAGCTTCCTTTTGCAAGTCACTACTAAAATCTGCCACAAAGTCAGCTAAGGTTTGGGATTTAATGGCAGTTCTAGGTTCATATCTTATATCATAAGCACTGAGCTTCACTGCCCACTTAGCCATCCTTCCTGAAATTTCAGGTTTCCTGAGAATGTTCTTAATTAGAAAGTTAGTCTTAACAATAATGGCATGAGTTTCAAAATAATGTCTTAATTTAGTAGATGCCATAATTAATGCAAGGATAAGTTTTTCTAAATGTGAATACCTGGATTCAGCATCAAGCAAACTTTTACTTACATAATAGACAGGATGTTGTGTACCTTGGTGATCCTTAACAAGGACTGCACTTACTGCTTTAGAGGATACCGCCAGATATAAGGATAATATATCCCCTTTTTCTGGTTTCATTAAGGCAGGAGCTGAGGATAGGTAATCCTTAAGGGCTTTGAGAGCATTTTCATGCTTTTCAGTCCACTCAAATTTCTTGTTCTTCCTCAAAATGTCATAGAATTCCTTGCATTTTTCTGAGGATTTGGATATGAACATGTTCAAGGCTGCGATCCTGCCTGTCAATCTTTGCACATCCTTGGCATTGGCAAGAGATTTGATATTCACAATAGCCTTAATTTGCTTTGGACTTGCTTCAATGCCTCTTTTTGTCACCATATAGCCTAGGAATTTACCTGCTTTAACACCAAAGTGACACTTGGAAGGATTTAGTTTCATATTAAATTTATCAAGGATATTGAATGCTTCCTCCAAGTCTCTAAGGTGATCCTCAGCTTTCTTGGACTTAACCACCATGTCATCTATATAGACTTCCATAGTGTGTCCAATTTGTTCCTTGAACATCATATTGACTAACCTTTGAAAAGTAGCACCTGCATTCCTTAGTCCAAATGGCATAGCAATATAACAATATATACCAATTGGGGTCATAAAGGTTGTATCCTCTTGATCAGATGGTTCCATCTGAATCTGTTGAAATCCAGATGAAGCATCCATAAAAGTCAACAACTCATGACCCGCGGTAGCATCCACCATGGAGTCAATGTGGGGTAATGGGAAAGGATCCTTGGGACATGCCTTGTTTAAATCAGTGAAATCGACACATACCCTCCACTTTCCATTTTTCTTTTGAACAACAACCACATTGGCTAACCACCTTGGATACTTAACCTCTCTTATCATACCTGCTCGAAGTAGTTTATCTACTTCTTCCTGGATAATAGCATTCCTTTCAGGTGCAAACTTCCTCCTTTTTTGATGAATTGGCTTGAATGACCTGTCAATGCCAAGTTTATGAGTAATTATATCTTTAGATATACCTGTCATGTCCTCATGCTTCCAAGCAAAGGTAGTTTTTCTCCTTTTAAGGAATGATACTAGATCCTGTTCAATGTTGCTGAGGATCCCTGTTCCTACGAAGACTATGGATTCAGGATCATGAGGATCCATAAGGATTTCTTTCACATCCTGCTCTCTTGCCTCCAAGACATCTCTTGGAGGATGCTTTAATTGCTATTGCTCCCTTGGTCTTGAGGCTGGCTTCATTGATGACGTGTAGCAATTCTTAGTTTCTTGTTGATCACTCTCAATGTTCACCACCCCCCCCCCATGGACTAGGAAGCTTTACGCAGTGATGATAGGTAGATGGGACTGCCTTCATGTCATGTATCCATGGCCTGCCAAGGATAACATTACAACAGGATAAGCAATCTATAACACAAAATTTTTTATAAGAATGGAGTCCTTCAATATAGATGGGGAGTTTGATGTCCCCCAATGTATTATTGGTTTCTCCGCTGAATCCCACAAGAACTAAGGATCTTGGGACAATGTCTGATTCAGGAATGTTCATTTTCTTGAGGACATCAAGCTGAATGATGTTTACTGAGCTTCCTCCATCTATCAGGATCCTGCGAACAAATTGGTTAGAAATAAACAGAGTAATAACAAGACCATCATGATGAGGATCCTGAACATCAACAAGATCATCCTCATCAAAGGTTATAACTTTCTCCTTCGTAACAGTAGAGGTTCGAATGGGTCTATCCCCGTTATCCATCTTGGTTTCCTTAGCATGTCTCTTGGCTGCTGAAAAGGAAGTACCACAAATGTATGATCCACCCGAAATGAAGTTTATAACTTGTGCATCTGCTGGAGGGGCAGGAGCACTTTCTGGAACCTTGACTTTTTTCTTCCCAAAAGCTCTTTCAAGTGCCCCTTGCTTAACAAGTAACCAATTTCTTTTCTAAGTGCAATACACTCTTCAGTGAGATGCCCAAAATCCTCATGATATGCACACCACTTGGACTTGTCCTTTGTAGCAGTTGGTTTATCACTTTTCCTTGGCCATCTTGCTTTCTCACCTAGATTCTGCATTGCAAGAATTAGTTCATTGTTATCAACAGAAAAACAGTATTCAGAAATTGGAGGATAATCCTCATCATCCTCTTCTTGTTCTACTGCATGCACATTCTGGTTATCAGACTTGTTGTAGGACTTGAACTTGTTATTCTTGAAGTAGGATCCTTGCTTTTCCTGTTTCGAGGATCCTGCCAATCTCTCCTGGATCCTTTTATCATCCTCTAATCGGATGAATCTAAGGGCCCTGGTTCTTACTTCATCAAGATTCCTGCATGGGATCATAACAAGATCATCATAGAATAATGAATCCCTAAGCAAACCCATTTTAAAGGCTTCCACAGCCGTAGCTATATCCAGATTAGGGATATCTAAGGATTCTTTACTAAACTTAGTGATGTAATCCTGAGTGATTCATTTTGACCTTGTGTTACCCTATATAGATCACTAGTTAAACGTTCAAATTTTCTGCTACATGAGAACTGACTATTAAACAAATTAACTAGATTAGCAAATGAAGTAATAGAGTAAGGGGGAAGACTTAGCAGCCATTTAAGGGCTGATCCTGTGAGGGTTGATCCGAAACCCTTGCATAGACATGCTTCTTTTAACCTCTCTGGGATGGGGTTGATCCCCATCCTCTCTCTATATTGAGCTACATGTTCTTCTGGATCCGTTGAACCATCATACAGCTTCATAGTTGGTATTTGGAACCTTTTGGGTATCTCAGCATCACAAATGGGTGGTGCAAAACGAGATACCCTATGGCTCCCATCTGCAATTTCAGGAATGGGCTTAACCACTCCTGGAACGCTGAATATCATATCCTCCAGCTTCTGTAATTCCCTAGCCATAGCTTGATTGATACCTGTATCCTGCATAGAGCCATGGTTGGTGTTATAAGAATTATTGAAAGTGTTACCTCCCAGGGGATTCAAGTTTGGAATTGCAGATGTGAATCCATATTGACGGGATTCTGGTATGATTGAAGGACCAGAAGAGGCAATGGTTTGCATTGGAATGAAGTCTCCTTGATGAACATCTGTGCTTGGGGGTTGTACACTTCTCAAGAATCCTTGATCCTGAAAGACATTGGATCCTTGAACCTGGAAGAGGGATACTTGAACCGTATGCGTTCCCATATATCCTCCTGAGCTGACGAAGGATCCCGAATGCTGGAAAGAGGATCCCGGATGCTGGAAAGAGGATCCCGAAGGCTGAAAACAGGATCCTTGAGGCTGAAAGTGAGACCTAAAAGCCTGACTCATAGTTGTTGCTCCATAAAGCCTTCCCAATGGTTCAGTTTGGTACTGGATATCTAAGGCTGCAGATTGCTAGGCAGTTATAGCTGGAGTGTCGAAATCCAGTGACCTTGGTATCAGAGGAGAGTGATCCTCCCATGATCTCTTCTGTTTCTTGATGTCACCGATCTCCCGGAGGATCCTTTCGTTGGTTTTATCCTGCTCTTGTACGTGATCCCTCATCTGCAAAATCAAAGTAAAAAGATCACTAGTAGTAGGATTAGAAGAAACAGAGGAAGTTGGTGGTTTTGGAAAAACGGGGTTTTGTCTCTTTGCAGCATTTTCAGCATTCTTCTGGGATCCAGAAGGTGGTGGAGGCATAGGAGGAACGCCCTGTGATGAACTCATTGTCGGCATTGAACTTGAAGTGCTCTTTGCTGAAGAAGCCATCTGCTTGGTTGTAATGAACCGAAATGATCACAAACACAAGAATTTCTTAGGAATGAAGCACCAATTGCCCCACGGTGGGCGCCAAACTATTTTGGTCAAAAATCAAGCAAGGATAATGCAACCAAATCTTTTGTTGTGAGGTGTGATGCTTGAATCTATGAACAATTGTATGAACAACTTGCAAATCAAATAAAGATGCGACACAAGGATTTATACGAAGAAAAAGCCCTTGATCAAGAGTTGATCTCCGGCATAAAACACCTCGGGTGATGGAAACTACTGATCACCAACTAAGATTAAACAGAAAAAAGGTTACAAGTCGGGATGATAACAAGCTTGTTACAAGGATCACTAGTGTGCAAAAGTGTTAAAATGTATGAAATCGCCAAGTAAACTGTCGCGAGCTGTTCGAGAGTGTGTGTTTTGCTAAAATTAGCCAAGTGTTCTAAATCAAGCTTGTTATCCCCTATTTAAAATTAGAAATAACCACCCTAACTAACTGTCCGCTAATTGTGCAAGTCTTCCACGATCTCCATAACGTTCACAAGAACCAAGCACGTGCGGAATATTGAGGGAATATGCTCCAGGAATTTCGGTAAGACTTGGTCCATGCCTTTGCTCCTGCAAAACAAGCTTACGCATAATGAAGACAATTGTTAGTATAAGGATAACAATAAGGATCCTGAATCCTGATCCTGCAACACCTACTGAGGATCCTTAATTCAAACAGAATTGAGGATCCATGATCCTGGCAGCACATGAGGATCCATGATCCTTAGGATTGGAAAATCCTCCCCTAACAAGTATAATCATACCAGCTTCGATATAGGCACATTTACAAATAAATTTTTATGGTTTAGAAGTTAACCCATTAGCATTAGGTTTAGTGAGCCTATTTTTATGGTTTAAATAGTAATTGCATTGTTTATCGTTAAGGGTTAATTAAGAGCACATTTTTTCGAACTCGAACATGGTATATGAATTCTTAGAGACATCACTGGGTAAGAAGACCGGTTCAACATACAGTTCGATTTTGAAAACATTGCTCATGACATAAGTAATCGGATTACACTTTATTTTTATAGAAAAAATAGTATTACAAATAAATACCTTCTGTTTTAATGTAACTTAACAAGTATGAACGAGATAGGCAATGTGTTTAAAAAAAATATCCACGTGAAAACTTAAACCGATATATGTTTTGACTTGTATATATGATTAGATTGTAAAAAGTATATATCGTCATATCGATAAGGACAGTAGACACAAAAACTAAAAGAAAATGAACAACTAGCGCAATAAAAACATTCTGAAGGCTTTTTACAACAAAAGTTAAAAAAGATAAAAATCGATAAGGACAACAGACGCAAAAACTAAAAAGAAAAAGAACAACTAACGCGATAAAAACATTATAAAGTTAGTAAAAAAGATTTAAAAAAACACAAAGAAATATAAAATTATGTAAAGATATAAACGTAAATCGCGCAACAGATTTTTATTGATTTAGTTATACTAAAATCAGTGTCTATCGTGATCGAATGTGACCGTTTTCATTTTTAATTCTTTTATGATCACATGTACACGAAGTCAAAACAACTAAACGTATAAAGTTTTGATCGAAAGCTATTTTCCTTAAATACATTATATTCTTCTTCTTCAAAATTAGAGTTAAATGCCAATTTAGTCCCTGTGGATTGGACTATTTTACCAGTTTAGTCTAAAGGTTTCATTTTTCGTCTGTGGTTCCAAAAAGGTTTCGCCGTTACCATTTTAGTTAATTTGATTAAATTCATCTATTTTTTCTGTTAATAAGAAGGACAATTCGGTTATTTTATATTTAATTCTGTTAACTAGAAGGACAATTCGGCCATATAAAATGACCGAATTACCCATCTCGTTAACAGAAAAATTGGATGAAGTTAACCCAGTGGATTAAAATGGCAACGGTGAAAACTTTTTGGACCCATATACGAAAAATAAAACTTTTAGACTGAATTGTTAAAATAACCCAAATCATAGGGACTAAAATCGCATTTAACTCTCAAAATTAAATACATTATATTTTGATTCTTCTTCTTCAAAATATTGTGATTTTTTATGGTCAACCATCTTAATACGTAATATACGGCCTATTGTACTTTTACACCTACTAAAAAAACCGATTCTTATCCTCCTCCTCCTCCGTACAACTCTTTCCTCATATTTCAATTTCAACTTCATTTTCTTTCTTTAACACAAAAGTCAAATATTTCTCTTTCAGTTTCTTCATTTCCCTTTCATTCATCCCCTTCAATCCACATCCAAATCATCATAATAATTCACATACTGGGTTTCTTGAATATTGAAAATTGGTGTCCTCTAAGTATATAATATACGTATGCATATACATATATATATATATATACATATATGTATATGTTTAAATGTTTTGTTGGTTGGAAAAGATAATATAATAAATAAGATGATGATGAATGGTGAGCAGATGATGATGAAGGCTGACTATTCAAAGTCAAGAAGAAAGCCTTTTGGAAATAAAAAGGTTTCTTCTTCTTCTTTTTCTTTGTCATCTTCACAAAAAAACATGGACGCAGAAGCACAAGAAATGCATGAGGTTGTGGATTTGAGTGCTATGTCTTTAGACACCCTCCCTATCTCATCTAATATTAATTTAGCTATTATTCATGTTTTGGATATCTCCAATAACAACCTTCAGGTACTCATAATTTTTATATAACTTTTTTTTTTCAAAGTTTTATAATACATGTTTTAAAGATTATATGTGTAAGTTAACAATTTACAGGTGATACCCGAGTCGTTAGCGGCGCGGCTGCTAAATATTGTGGTGTTGGATGTTCATTCAAATCAACTAAAAACTCTACCAAATTCAATTGGTTGTTTGTCAAAGCTCAAGACTCTCAATGTTTCTGGCAATCATCTTGAGTTACTACCAAAAACTATTGAAAATTGCAGGTTTTTTCCTCTTCTACTTCTTCAATTCTTCTTTGATTTACTTTTTTTTTTACAAAATAATAAATGGATTTAAATGCTTTTAGATTCTTAGACTAATAAATTTGTTTCTTTCTGGTTGGATTTTTATTAAACTTGTTAAAAATATTAAAAGGTTTCCGTACTTGTTAAAAATATTAAAATTTTTCCGTACTTGCTGATCTGGTGTATATTAAAAAAAGATCACCATGTCAAATTATGTTTTATATATATAATGATTATATATGCTTTAAAAAAATACTTGAACCACTTTACTTTTGAAAAGGTTATTTTTAATATCATCCTATAATATATCAAATAGACGAGAAGAAGGTGATAAGATTGGGATATGAAGGATTATGAATTTGATCAGATTTTGATTTTTAATATTACTTCTGAAATAAAAGGTTTTAACTACTTACAAATATTGATTTTACTTTTTTTTAGATAAATACAGTACTTACAGTTTTCAATAATTTTCAAAACAAATCATTCTGCAAGACTTTTTTAATATTTCGAAGTTTTTGTTATTACTTCTTTACTATATAAGATTTTTTAATATTTAGAAGTTTTTGTTATTACTTCATTACTATATAATAAACTTCTGAAAGTATTAAAGGTTTTCTATAATAAATCGATTTTCATATTATAGTTCGGCAAATTTCTTTTATTCCTATCGTCTGTGGGATTTGAACCTAAGACCTCCCCTCCCAAGGTGTTTAAAGGCTTTGCCTTTGCCAATGGACCACCACCCCATTTGGTATTTTTTTTTTCATATTACAGTTAATCACCGTATATTATTATATGATTAAAAAACAAGCCTCTAGAATATGTTTGATTATATTTATAATTCCTATGATTAGTTATATAAGAAATTCGAAACTACATAAAGTCTACCAATCAATGCATGATTAAAAAATTTGATGATGACACTTTGCATAAAAACGGTTAACAGCTCATGACTTACTATAATATAATTGATATTATATTATCCTTAAAACATGTTTCAAATATTATCATAAACTTTATAAAAAAAGCAAGAAAAGGGCTGCTTTTGGAAATAATAAAATATGAATAAGACCATATGTAGTGGTTTAGCCAAATAATGCCCCTACCATGGGGCGTTTTGCGACACGTGGCAGTCCAGTCGGCATGGGGCATTATTGGGCGTTATTGTAAAAGTGGCGTAGTGGGAATAATGCTCAATAACGCCCCTTCCAATTATTAAACAATTATTTTTTATTAAGAGGAGGTTAAAAAAAAAAAAACTACAAGTGCACCCCTCCCATTGGCTAGTCAACATGGTTGCATGCATGTTGAGCGTTGTTTTAAAAACGCTGAAGGAAATTTTTTTTTCAAAAATAATGCCAAACAACGCCCTATGTAATGGGGGGTGGGACGTTTTTTTTGAAAATAATGCTCAAATAATGCCCCACTACGGGTGGTATAAATGAGTTTCACTAAACCTTAATGTTTTATATTACTTTCCAGGTTAAACTTGTTGTCCACTTACATATATTTCTTTCTATTTTAAATAAATATATAAATAAGTGCTATATCTAAGTTCTTATGATTTTTGTTAGAAATATGGAAAATAAACGAATTTAAAGTTGAATATTTTGATTTAATTTTTTCTATAGCAATTAACTTTTGTAAAAGAAATTAATTTTCCCTTTTATCAACTTTTCACTTTCTAACAATATTAATTTTGTATTTTATTAGTTTAAGCCAGCTATTCATCAATTCTTCTCATGTGACTTTTATAATCTCAAGCTAAATATATACATACAACTTTGTCAAAAGACATGGAAATGAGATACAAAACAAAAACAATTAAAATGACACAAGTGTTTCGTTGAGTCAGTTTTACTAATTCATCAGTTATTATTCATATTCAAAACCGAACATTAAACATGTCAATTCGAACATGACATGATTTTAAATAAGTCTGATATGATATGAACACGACACACATAAAAATATAAATCAATATAGATCATTTAGGATTAAAGATTTCAACTCACCAACATGAAATCTATTAGCCTCCAAACCTTACACACATTAATCTTTCTAACATGAAAAATTTACATGCAAATTTCAGGGCACTCGAAGATTTAAATGCAAATTTTAACCAGCTGACAACACTGCCGGACACCATCGGATTTGAGCTGGTCAACCTCAAGAAACTCTCAGTCAACTCAAACAAACTCATCTTCCTCCCTTCCTCCACCTCTCACCTCACCAATCTCCGCCACCTTGATGTCCGTCTCAACCGCCTCCGATCACTCCCAGATGACCTCGAAAACCTTATCAACCTCGAAATATTTAACGTCAGCCAAAACTTTCAGTACCTTGACAAACTCCCCTACTCCATTGGTCTTCTCATATCCCTCGTCGAACTCGACGTTAGTTATAACAAACTAACCTCCTTACCTGACTCCATCGGCTGCTTGAAACGGCTCCAGAAGCTCAGTGTCGAGGGGAACCCGCTCGTGTCCCCGCCCCCTGAGGTGGTGGAGAGGGGGGTTCAGGCAATTAAGGAATATATGAGTGAAAAGATGACCGGATCCCATCAGAACTCCCCAAAGAAAAGGTCATGGATTGGAAAATTGAAGAAGTATGGGACTTTTAATGGGATTAAAATGACGCCGGAGAGAGAAGGGTACTTGATGCCGAACTACCGGACGATAGACGGACTTGCTTCGCCGAGGTACATGGGCATGTTCTCGCCGCGACGGCTTTTCTCGCCGAGGAGCCACTTTGCAAGATGAACAACGTTGTGGTGGTTTGTAAAATAAAAGACTTGATTAATGTGTTGGTAATTACGTACGTAAGTGCTGACATGTTATGCATGGGCATATGCTATGTGTGTGTAACTTTTTTTTTAATGTTGTAGGCGTGTTAAAAACCTTATCATTGTGGAAATTATGATGTGTAACAGATAATGTAAGATATGAATTCAAACTTTATTATGGATATGAATTTAAGATGATGTAGAATTTGAAAGTATGAGCCATTATTCTAAAAATTATATGTGAAACTTTAATTATAAGTTGGTTTGTCACTTGGACATTAGCTTATTTTCATGACCCATCTTAAATGTGGTTTTAAAAAATAAAGATCCTGGAAATAATTTTTTTAGGTCACTTTGAATCAAATATCATTTAAAGAAGAATTTAAAGTTTTCATGAACATCACGGGGATTTCTTTAAGATGGCGTAAAGGTACGGAAACATTTGGAATTGAAGTTCCATGAAAGATTCTAGAATAATAAAAGATTTATATAAAATTAAGTGGAATAGGAACCTCAAGTGTAACTTACAATCTATCTTGTGTCCTTTAAAACAATATATAGGGTTATAATTCCTTACAATCATTTCTCCCCTTTATATAAGTCGTGTGAATTGGTGAGAGCATTAGAGTTAGACTCACTTAGTTAAACTACTAAGCACCGCACATAGGCCTATAAATGAGTCAAACATTCATGATCTGATCGACTGAAAGTTCGTTTATTTAATAAAGAGAAAAATGCCCGGATAGTCCCTGTGGTTTCGCCTTTTTTCACCTATAGTCCCCAACTTTCTAAAATTACCTGAATAGTCCCCAAGTTTTCAATTTTTGTTCCCGGATAGTCCCTGACGTGGATGGGGGTTAATTTTCTCAGTTAAGTTGGTGTGAAATTACAAAAATACCCTTACTTAAAAAATAAAATTAAACACTAACATTTAAAATTTAATGGGCCCCACCATTAACTACAACAATTTAATTAAAATAAAGCCTTGTGGGCCCTTCCCCACCCTCACCTCTGCAACTCATCTCCACCACCACCAAACCCCACCAGTTACCGGTCACTATGCACCTTTCACTGATGATGATGAAAGCGAAGTTTCTTGGAAACAGAATGATTCCAGGGGTTGAAATTGAAGCAACCAGAGAAGGTGAATAATATGACTTCAGCTATGATAATAAGTGGTGTACATGCAGCACAAATCTTGTCTCCGTATAAATTGGTTGCCGTGTTCATCGAACTCCCAAGTTGCCGTCAAATTCCGTATCCAAAGGTTGCGTCCGATTCTTATTTTTTCCATTATCACCACCGACATACAACTCCAGCCCACTTAAGACCCAAATAATTTGTCAAGGCTTCACCTTTGTGGCCTAGTAATTTAGTTATTTTAAAGTCTAGTTGTAGTTAGGGGCTGTTTGGTAGCCTCTTAATGTCCATTCAGATGCTATCTCTTAATACTTTAAAACCTCTGAATGAATAAGAGGTAACCTCAAGTCCGAATGGTTAAGAGGTAACCTCTGAATGGTAAATCATCACATGTCACATTCTTTTACTTTCTCATTGGTAAAATTCGTAATGGTTCCATTAAGAGGTAGCCTCTTAACGACCATTCAGATGCTACCAAACAGCCCTTTAGTCTTATGTTAATTCTCTTTTTAACTCCATTTAGCCTTGAATCTCGAAAGAACCTGAAAGAAAATATCAACGACATTTAGCCTTTGGTGTACATGCAAGATGGTTTGAGGTGTTCATCAAGGATCGAAAACCATGGAGAGAGAGAGAGAGAGAGAGAGAGAGAGGATTGAACGGTGATCGTAACACCGTAACAGTGGTGGAGATGGTTTTGATTGCAGCAACCAAGGTGCCGGCCGGTGGGGGTGTGGTTGTGAGGGCGGTGTAATGTAGAGAGAGGAAGAGTGGTGGTGGTGGCGGAAGGAGGTTGTGGTGGTGGTGGATGGAGGTTGTGGCGGTGGATGTTGTATACAGAGAAAGAGAGAGAGAGAGAGAGATGCAGTAGAGTCAAGGAATTTGGTGACGGAGGGGAGTTCCGGTGAGATGCCGGTGCCGGAGAGTAGGTAGCGGTGGTGATGGAAGAGATGCGACGGTGAGTGTGAGGTGTGCGGAGAGAGAAGGTTCTAGAGAGAGAAAGTAGAGTGGAGTTAGTTGAAGGAGATGGGATCTTTGCAATTAGGAAATAGAATTTGAGAAAATTTAAAGAAACCTGTATGATGATTTTGTTGAGAAGAAGATAGTGTTTGAGATAAGGGTAAATTAGTCATTTCACACCCATTTAATAGAGAAAACAAACTGAAGTTAGACCCAGGGACTATCCGGGAACAAAAATTGAAAACTTGGGGACTATTCAGGTAATTTTAGAAAGTTGGGGACTATAGGTGAAAAAAGGCGAAACCACAGGGACTATCCGGGCATTTTTCTCTTTAATAAATGAAAGCACATGAAAAAAGTTTCTTGATCACTTTTTTAAATGAATGAACATGAACATATGTTTTGTGTAAAGAACAAAGGTTTTTATTGATATAAACTATAAGAGAGATTAAGATGTTCAAATACAAAGATAATCAGATGCAAATTGTTTGAATACAAGAGAAAATCAAATAGTTTGCTAAAAAAAAGACAAAAAGACACTGATTCAATTAGAGAAGGTTGCAATAGAAGACTGGGTGTTCGATGATGAAACAGAGCCGAGACCACCTCTATATATACAAGAGGGCATAGATGAATCTTCCCCTTTACGTGAGAGAAGATACGTAATACCGAACAGCTGGGAGCGAGATTGACGGCCAGAAGACGGAACCGTGAATGACGACTGGTAGAAAGGAATGGAATAGAACATGCCTTATTTACTTCTTTAGACTTTGCACTTTAAAACTTGGACACAAAAGCCCTTGGATATTCACCAGCTACATAACAATCCTTTTAATTTGAAAAGGAACTTGCAATACACCTTAAACTTATAAATAAACAAAAAATGTTTACCGTTGAATTGATTTTAACATCCCCTCAGTTCAAGTGGTAAACATATCCAAAAGACCAAGCTTTTTACAAAGAAACTCTTGTTGACATATACTCAAACCTTTGGTAAATATATCTACAATTTGAATTTTTGTATCTATGCTTTCAATTTTAATAACTCCTGCAGAAAGTTTTTCACGAACAAAATGTAGATCAATTTCAAACTGTTTTGTTCTATCGTGAAAAACTTGGTTAGCTGCTATAGGTATAGCAGCTTCATTATCACAATAGATTTTGACTGGTAATTTCACATTTATGCGTAGTTCCTTGAAAAGATTTTGTAACCAAATTAATTCACATGTGGTAGAACAAAGAGCTCGGTATTCTGCTTCAGCAGTGGACCGAGATACAGTGCTCTGTTTTTTGCTTTTCCAGGAAATCAAAGAGTTGCCCAGAAAAATGCAAAAACCAGTCACTGATCTACGAGATACAATGCACTTTCCCCAATCTGAATCCGAATATGCAATTAAATTAAAACAACTTCCCTTACTGAATAAAACACCTTTACCAGGAGAAGACTTCAGATATCGAAGGAGTCTTAAAGCAACTTGTAGATGAGAATTAGTAGGTGAGTGCATAAACTGACTAAGATATTGAACTGTATAAGATATATCTGGACGAGTTAATGAAAGATAAATTAGTTTTCCCACTAGCTTTTGAAAACAAGTGACGTTAGACAAGGTACTCTCATCATTTTTTTATTTAGACGAAAGTATAAAACTTTGTTCAATTGGTGTACCAACGGGCTTGCAACCCAAATACCCAAACTTAGACAATAGTACTTTCTCTGAGACTGACAGACACCTTTCTCAGAGTACAAGACTTCAATACCTAAGAAATACTTTAAAACTCCTAAGTCTTTAAATAAAAAAATTTCACTTAAGAATTTCTTGACTTTTGAGATTTCAGTTTCATTATTACATGTGATCACTATATCATCAACATAAACTAGAAGGACAATAAACACAGAGTCAGTTGATTTTATGAACAAAGAGTGATCACACATGCTTTGGACAAACCCGTTAGTGAGTAAAACACTTGTTAATTTTTCATACCATTTTCTAGGGGCTTGTTTTAACCCATACAGAGATTTTACTAGTTTACAAACTTTGGTTTCATCTTTTGAGTAATAACCTTCAAGTAACTTCATATAAACATCCCCTAATATGTTACCATACAAGAAAGAATTATTTATATCTAACTGATGCAAAGACCAACCATTTTCAACGGCCAAACTGATAATGTATCTAACAGTTACCATTTTTACAACCGGTGAAAATGTTTCATCAAAGTCTATACCCTCTTGTTAACTGTACCCCTTAGCTACTAACCTAGCTTTGTATCTCTCTCTCACCATTGGCTTTATACTTAATTTTATAAATCCATTTACATCCAATAGCTTTTCTACCATGGGGAAGGTCAACAAGAGTCCAAGTATTATTTCTATGTAAAGCTTCCATTTCGGAATTCATAGCTTGAACCCAATTAATATCTGATGAAACAATGGTTAACCGGGTGGGGTTAACTCACTGGTCTCGTCAAGAGGGTTAATCCCTTCTTTCCTAGGATCGCTGGCTGGATCGTCTGGTGGTGGGTTTCCTGCACAAGGAAACAAACCGTGACTCGTAACAAGGAGGATGGGGTGGGGGGTACTCCTTGTTACCACTCTTCGGCGTAAGAATTAGTAATTTGCTTGGGAAGCAAAGTGTGATAGTAGTAGTAGTGAGAGAGTTGAGAAGTGATACCTCAAACCTAGTTTGGGGTGAGTATTTATAGCCGAGGAGTGAAGGAGGGTAGTTGAGTAGCTAGCCTGACATCGCACAGCTATTTGCAGGTGTGTCAGACCTGTCGGTTACGGTGGTGATGCCACGTCCTGCTGTGGTGTCAGACTGTTGCACACATGTGGGCTGGTAGGCGACTGTTCCCAGTGCCACTTGCACTGTGGTGTCAGACCCACTTGCCTTATGGTCAGGATGCGGTGCCAGGCCGCATCGCTGTTTGCGGTCACTTATGTTGTTCCCACGTTCTTTGTTCTATCCAGGATGCATACGGGATGCGGTGCCATGCCGCATCTCCGTTTAGTGACTGTTACTGTTGTCCAGATCTTTGTCGTGACGAAAATGTTCATAGGATGCGGTGCCAGGCCGCATCGCTATGCGTAACATCTGTTTTTGTACTTAAGGTAAGTCTTCTCATCACTGGACAGATTGGACCGCTGTGTTCGCGCGTGCCCGCACGGACACAGGTAAGTTATTGCTGGTGGGGTTTTTTGATAAGGGTAATGGTCACTCGCGGTCATGCTGACGCGAGATCTGGGACCATACCCCTTCAAGTCCCCCTAGTCTAGTGTTTCTTCCTTATGCAAGTTGCATGTGGGAGGAAAACTGGACTATGGTGTCTAGAAGGTAGAATATGGGCCATGCGGATGGCTCCTACTTTCATTAAATCAAACTGCTGACCTGTTTGTAGGTCGTTCGAGTGGATTATTTCTTCCTTTGAGAAGGATGTGTTTGTGTATGATTCCGCACCGGTGAGCAAGTTCCGTCTGATGCGGAATTCTCAGCCGAGGATTTGATGCGGTAATCTGGTCTACCATTTTCTGATGTCCTCAGCCACCTGTTGGTGTTTTGAACCAACCTTTGAAACGGTGACGTTTCGAACCAACCTTTGAGATTGTGACGGAAGGTGTCCGTTACCACAACTCTAGTTGTAAGCTCTGCGTCAGCTTTATGCAATGTTTGTAAGTACTTTGCTCAAGCTCTATGTTCAACTGGACATTCAACGATGATCCCTGCTTTGTGGGGTATTCGTGTTCTCCAGTTTAGCTCTCTAGTAACCGCACGTCCTCTGCGGTTTAGCTCTCAAGTAACCGCACGTCCTTTGCGGTTACCTCGTTGATATACCTTGTTGGCCATGTGTTGTTTGAGCCACGTGGGGTAGTTGCGTCATTGTTGGCCGTGTTTGGTCGAACAATGTGAATCTGGACTATGGGCAGATAAACATGGTCATAGGCATGGTTGTGCCCACCATTGTTTATTCTATGCGGTCCATAGGTGTGTAACCAGTCATAAGCAGACTTGTTACCACCGTTCTGGAGCCACTTTCCTTCATGCTTTGTCGGAAAGTCGTTTTCCTTTAAGTAGTGTCGCCGGAGGAGATCACCTTAGATGCTTGGGAAGTTGGTTGAAACTCTTCCGCATCCGTTCTGTAACCACTTTCCTTCACGCTTAGTTGGAAAGCGGTTTTCCTTGAAGTAGCTTTGCTCAACTGCGTGGTGGTTTAGTTGTGGCTCTTCCGTAGCTACCGTTCGCATAGTTGCGGTTTGTAGCAGCTACCCATGAGTGGTTGCGGTTTGTAGCAAAGAACTCGCTTCTAGAAGTCTTGTAGCCTGGATGTGGCTCTTGAAGGATCAGGAGTCAGGGTTGCTGATGTGCGGTTGCCCAGCATACTTGTCATTTTCCTTAAGGAGAAGCTGATTTCGTCCCCTCTGTGGTTGTGAACCGGAAATGAGGGTTTTGAAGTTTGAAGAAGCTTACATGGAGTGCAGTTTACCGTATCCTGAGAAGCGGTTTTCGCAGTCCAAAGAACCATGCTGGTTCTGAGTATCTGACACACCTGTGTGGGTTCATGTGTGTCATCTCCGTATATTCCATGTGTGCTCGTGGGTATGTGCGGTTTATTGTTTATACCCCTTTATATAATTTAGAGATATATATTTTTGCCTTTTTTGAGGGGTATGTAAAAAACGACATGCAGTATGGGTTATGGTGCGGTAAACCAGAGAAACCGCATTCCGCTTATGTTTGGATAATGTTGTCGCTTTTGTGCTGCATACGTGGCTAAATGCACGTGTGGGTTGGTGAAGGTTGGTAGGATTCTGACATGTGCTGAATTGAAAGGACGTTTGCACTGCCCGAGGTCATAACTGCACTGTAGCAAGTAGTGTAAAGGTCTTTTCTGTCAGGCGCGTGGACGGCCACGCGCGCGTGATAACCGTTAGCGGAAACGTCGCTGAACACGTGGCGTCTCGTGATTGGCCTATTTTGAACGTGATAAGTCGGTTTCCTGCATCGCATTAATTGCGATGAGTATATAAGGGGAAACCGTTTTCGGTTTCCTCACTTGTTCAAATTTTTTCGAAAATTCTGTTGAAAGAAAAGAGTACTCCCTTCATCTTCTCCGACCAATATGTCTTTACTTCCGGTGATTTTCTGAGTTTTCTTGTAAACTCAATACTTCTCTTCTTTATATTTCTCGATGGCTGAACCATCCAATCCACACAATGTGGAGGGTGAAAACCCTGAACCTTCTTCTCCGGTGGCTGGGGAAGAAGAGGAAGATGGTGGTAGTGCCCCTGGTGGTGGCCTACCAGGGTTGAAGTGGTCGAAGGTGTTGTTTAACCGACTGATGACCAGCATCCAGATGCCCCAGGAGTTTGGGGCTGTTTATCCTCAGGAAGGTGACACCGGTGCCTGTGCTCCGGTCGGTCATGTTACCATGTGGGCCGATTCATTTATTGATGGTAACCTTCGTTTACCATTAACCGTTTTTGTTGCTGAGGTCCTGGAGTATTACAAGGTCCATATCTCCCAGATGAGTCCTTTTGGGATGATTCGTATTAGAAACTTTGAGTACACTTTTCGTGCTCTTGGTTTGCCGGTTACCGTTGATCATTTCCGGGGGTTCTACCAGTTGACGGTGAACACCGGGTTCTTTTCTTTCAGCCAACGGTATGGAAGCACCAAGCTGATGACCCCACCCAAGGGTATCACAACGTGGAAGAGAAGGTTCTTCTACGTTAAGGTTGCCGCAGTTGTTGCCAATATGACCTTGCGGAATGTTAATGAGCCTATCCCTGCGGAGGATATTGCTATTCCTAGTGCGGAGACTGCGGAGTGGTTCCCAAGGTTGAGGACTATTGAGCATAAGCAGCTAGACAACAATGAGTTGTGGGTGCTGCGGATGATGTTGACTAGGCCTGATAAGCATGCAAGGCCCGTTGTGTGGGAAAAAACTGGTGGTAAGTGTTCTTACTCTTGCGCGGTTTCTTTATTCCTTTGCTTGTTATTGATTTGTACGTGTATTATCAGAAGTTGCTGAGTTGTGGAAGATATTTGATCCAACCTTTACCGGCAAGGTTGATATTGTTAAGTGTGCGGAAGGTGAAGGTTTTAACCTGGCGATTGTCCACAACTTCCGCGTTCCTACACGCGATGCACTGATCGCACCCCTGCCGCAAGGCAAAGGTATAATCCATAACCTTCTTACTTGCCTTATAAGGTTCACCTTGCTGATTTTCTACGTGCAGGTACTCTTGGGGTCCTTGGTAAATTTGAGTCAAAGGGTGCTCCCAAAAAACATGCAGAGAAGAAGCAAGTGGATAAACTCGTGCGGGGTCGCGGCAAGAAAAAACCTGAGGCTCCTGTTGTTCCGCCTTTGGTGTCGCAGGCGGCAGGTATCTCTCGTTCTCATTTCCGCAGATATACCGATTACGTGGTAGTATCTGACACCCTTGAGGGTTTGGGTGTTCCAGGTGGTGGTGCGGCTGCAGGTGGGACCTCTGCGGGTTCCCAGCCTGCTGATGAGAAGAAGAGAAAGGCAGAGAAGGCTGTTGATGTTGGTGAGAAAAAGAAGCCGAAAATACAGACCAGACGGGCGGCTTTTGTGGGACCTGTGAAACCTGTTGTTGTTTCTGGTACGTAGTTCATAACTTTTACAAGTATTTTGTCTTTGTACTTGTAGTTTAAAGTCTTTTTGCTTTGATTACAGAACCGAAAGATGAAGGGTTCTCCATTTTTGATGCTCCTCATTTCCCCCCGCATGACACTGCTGCGGATGTGGGGGTTCATAAAGTTGTTACGCCTGAGCCCTCTGTGCGGGAGGAGGATACTGGGAAGAAGCCTACGGCGCGTATTTTTGATACAGTAGATTCCCATGACAATGTTATCACCCCAGAGGATACGGACGAGCTTCACTTGAAGTTTGCTGATGGTGAGAAGAAAAAATCCCCTGCTGCTGAGAAGGTTTCTGGTTCTTCTTCTGGAGGTGCGGGTTATTCAGGGACTCCTATTCAGCCTAAAGAGTCTGAATTGGAGTTTTATTACCGCGCATATACTGAAGACCGGGCCATGACCTATCACCGCCCCCCATGGACTGTAATGCAAGGGGATGATATTACTGCTGACCCCTCCGCGTGTAGGGAGATTTTGGGTGGTTTGGGCACCCCTTTTGAAGTCAACCGGGCCCGTTCTTTGCCGAGTGAGGTCCAGATTAACCAACTCTCCTCCATGCTTGTGGGGGGTTCCATAATGGCAAATGCCATTATGGAAAAGTACATGGTGCTAGGGCGTAGGGAGGAGGAAAATGCGCGCCTGCGTGCCGAGGCTGACGAGTTGGTGAAGGCTGCACGTGAGGGTGCAGAGCAGCTTGAAAGGGATAGGGCTGCCTTTGAAAAGCGTAAGCAGACTGAAGAGTGGGCTGCAACTGCTGAGCTTAAACATGTTCGTACCCTTGCAAAACTGCTTTCTGATGAGCGCAAGAGTTGGAAAGAAACTCTTTCTAATGAGCGCAAAACACTTTTTGATGAGCGCAAGGCTTGGAAAGAATCTTGGGCCAAACAGAATGAAACTCTCTTTCGTGTTCGCCAGGAGCTTACCAATGCCAAGGCAGCGAATGCTGCTTTGATTAAGGAGAAAACCGCAGCTGATGCGGCTGCCAAAGAGGCCAAGGAGGCAGAAGCTCGCCTTGCCAAGGCTCTTGGAGAGGCCAAGGAGGCGGAGGCCCGTGCTGCGAAGGCTCTCGAGAAGGCAAATGCTGACCGCAGCAATTTGGATAAAATTGTTCAAGGCCTCCAGGTATGAAACTCTTTTGCTCTTGAATTTGCATGTATATTCCACAAGTATGTTGATTATCTCTGTTGTACTTGTATTTTCCGTGTTAAAAGGCTGAAGTGCGGAGCCGGGTGGCCGCTATTGAGGAGGTTTCTGCCCGTGCTGCTGAAGCTGAAGTGCGGGCAAGAGAGGCTAGAGATAGCCTTGCTTCTTCACTTGATCTGCTCAAGGCGGACCGTGAATGGATGCGTATGCACGGTATCGGGCATGTAAGTATCCGTTGCCTTTGCTATTTTTTCAGATTTTGCCTTTGCTAACTGTACCCTTTTTGTTTTGCAGATTGTTACGTCCATCCTTGACGCGCCTGAGAATGTGGCAGGTGTCAATGAGATTAGGGAGCGCGCCCGGGATGCTGGTTTTAAAGCTGGCTACAACCATTGCATTGGTCATATAAATGTTTTGGCCCAGGGCGAATATACTGATGAAAGGTCTGGGTTCCATGGTGTTGACACTGAAGCGCTTCTTGCTGCTGCTGTTGCGGCGTATAACGATACGTCCATTGCTGCTCTTGAGGAGCTTGAGGAGTGCCTAGATGCGGAAGATTATGTAGACCGCTTGCGGGTGTTATACGCTGATGAGGAAGATGAGGAAAAGCCTGCTGTTGAGGGCAAGGATGGTGCGGGTTCTAGCGGGACAAAGAAAGACTAGGCTAGCCTGCGTGCCTTTTTTGTTTCCTCATGTAAATGTTAAGAACTTTATGTAAATCCCTTGTGCACCGCGTAGGTGTAGAAATTTTTTGAATATAAAGTTTTAACCGCTTCAAGTTATACAAGTGTTTTTACTACTTGCATGTGTGAACTTGTATGAGTTAATGTTAATGTGAATTAACACCAAGTCTGTATTTGCCTTTTGCATGTCTAGATGATATGCAAGTAAACTCTATACCATTGTCGTATGAGTTAGTCAATTCCTGTTTTTATCTCGTTAGGGTTTAGGAATTGTATAGGTTTTGTGAAAACCGTGTTTGCATTGTTGGCCTATTACAATACTTGCGTGTGGTCACCACTCTGTGTGGGTATCGCGAATGAAGATTTTGCCAATCTGTTTTTGCAAATACCGCAAAGTGGAACACGTATTTGTAATAGAAGTAAATAAACAATATTGCATTGAATCGTTCATTTATTTATTTGCAAATGGCCTGCGGCCCGATAGGTTACATGGTGAATGTACAAAACATGGCTTACATGTAATAGCGTCGAAGCTGTTGTGCATTCCACGTGCGTGCGATAGCTTCGCCCTCTAATGTTTGCAGTTTATACGCGCCTTTGCCCAAGACCTCTTGGATGAGGTAGGGTCCTTCCCACTTGGGGGCCAGTTTCCCTGGGCGTTCCGCGTTAGATGCTTCATTGTCACGAAGGACGTAGTCTCCAGGGTTGAAGGTACAAATGCGGACGCGTGCATTGTAGTACTTTTCAAGTTTGGTTTTGTACTTGGCCTCATTGATGGCAGCGTTTTCACGCCTTTCTTCCAGGAGGTCCAAGTCAACCCTGCGTTCCTCATTGTTGTCGATCTTGTTGATAGCCAACATTCTAGGTGAGGGGAGACCTGCTTCTGCGGGGATCACTGCTTCAGTGCCATAGACCAGGCTGAAGGGTGTCTCACCGTTACTTGTCTTTGGGCTTGTCCTGTGGGCCCATAAGATACTTGGGAGTTCATGGACCCAACTGCGTCTGGCTGTTCCCAACCGCGCCTTGATGCCTTCGACTAAACTTTTATTGATACTCTCGACTTGGCCATTCCCTTGTGGATGCGCCACTGAGGAGAATATGTGTTCAATGTTTAGTTCCTTTAGCCATTTTTGAAAGTCATCGGCAGCAAAGTTGGTACCGTTGTCGGTAACAATGCACATTGGTAGACCGAAACGGCAGATGATATGTTCCCAGACGAATTTCCTTGTTATCATAGCGGTTGTTGAGGCAAGCGGTTTTGCCTCCACCCATTTTGTAAAGTAATCAACAGCCACGATGATAAATTTCACTGCACCTGGTGCGTCTGGAAATGGTCCCACCACATCGATTGCCTATTTCTGGAATGGCCATGCGGTGGTTACGGGGATCTGGTTGTTCTTGGGGCGCAAGGTCTTGGGAGCATGCCGCTGACAATTGAAACACTTGCGCAAGACTTTAACTGCGTCCAGGTGCATGCCAGGCTAGTAGTACCCGGCATTCATGATTTTGGCCACCACCATGCGTGGGCCCGCGTGTATGCCACATATTCCTTCTTGTATTTCTCTGATAAGGTACGTGGTGTGACAACCCTCACTAAACCAGGTATCCGTACGACTTAATTAATAATTAATTACTGCTCAATTACTGTGCTTACTTGAACTTGTGGATAAACTGCTACTTGAATACTGATACATGTACTTACTTGCATCATACTTTACTTGCTGTCACTCCATGTTTTGCTTACAGCACCCTTGTGACAACCTTGATGCACCAAAAGCACAGTAGCACAATGAACGGATAACCTATTAAACGTGCTGTCATAACTAGCACCAGGCAGGTACTGCCTCTAAGGCCTGTAAGAGCCTGAGATAGTTTGCTACACTAGTGGTGAGTGTAGGGATATAAGAGTTGTAGAACTGCGTCGCTAGGAATGAGATTACAGTGACTGGATGTGCCTAAAACGTACTTTAAGTACAAAATTCAGCACTTTAAATAAAAATTCAGCATTAAGCTACCTAATAAAGTGCCAAAACATGAGAAAAATGTTACTAGACACTTTCCAAAGTGTCGGGAATAACTGTGTCACTAAAAATAATAATAACGACACTTTAAAGCTTTGTTAAGCACTTTAACGGATCTCTATCCAACCGAACAGCCAGACTTTACCCGGAACATAAAAATATTGCCAATAACACTGTTTTTCTTTTCTGAGCCAGTTAGGGCCCCCGTATACCCTAACACCCGCTACAATGCATAACATACTAGTAAATGGTTTAGTCTCCTAAAGATCTAACTAATACTTACCTTTTAGTTGAAATCTAACCATAATACCCCCCCCCCCCCCCAAACCGAACTCGGTCACCATATGGTGACACATTGTACCTTGTTGATTATTTAAATCTCATATGTTTAATATCTAGCAAGCATTAGGACCAATGGTTAATCTTGAAGGTTTTGTCTATAAGAACAATCATTTGCAAACCATAACTTTCACCACACTTATCAACAACACTCCACTCTCTCCCTCTCTTTGAACTTTCGGCCGAGAGCACCCACATCCATCCATCATCCTTTCGATTTCATTCAACTCATTCCATACAACTTCAAGTGCTAAGGATTGCGTATAAGGAAGCTTGGTGCACTCGGATTGCAAAGGACCTCTTCTCATTGCTTTTATCCACTCATTTTGCGGCTAAAATCTTCCCTAGCCTCGAGCTAGTAGCAAGTTGCTTGAAACACCCTCTCGATCTATTTTAAAGTGGTTAAAACGGTATATGATGGTTAAAACTCATGAACATGCAAAATGATATGAAAAAGTCTACTAAAAATGCTAAAAATGATGGATAAAAGCTTGATTGTTGTGTAAATCATGTAGGATTTGTTTTGTGTAATTATTTAGGCCCGATCTATGTTGTGGTAGCTCGGATCATCGTTTAACCCGGGTTGGTCATGATCATGGATCATGACATAGAGCTTGTTTAAGTGTAACAAGGGTTAAATGATGAAACTCTACCACACACTAAACATGAACTTGTGTAAAATCGACTTTACTTACGAAATAGTGTTTAAAACTAGTAGATCTACGGATCTACAAGTGGTATTTACAAAGAACCAAGTGTCAAAGAAATCATATTTTCTAAAACCGGATCTTACATGAACAAGAATGATTTTTAAACACACAAGTGTATAAATACTTGCGTAACACTAAGTTTCGACAAAGAACTAGTTTTGTCAAATTTTACAAGAAGTTGTAAGGATGGAATTTCTTTAAAAACGAGACTTTTACGAAACCGGATTGATTTATACAAAAGATCCACTAAAAGTAATGGGATTTACTTCATATTTTTGGATAAACTTCAAGTTCATGAAATTTTTGCAATTTATATATATTTTGACTAGTTGATGCTTTGGATATTGTTTTGATTGAATAAGAAAATTGTTGGTTTGATTTATAAAAGAAAATGATACGCTTAAAAGCGTGGCCACCTCCAGTTACAGGGGAAACTCTGGCGAAATTTTTCCAAAAACCTAACACTTAGAAATATTTTCATCACAAGTGTTAGAAATACATTTTGACTTGTTTTCAAATTATGGATTTCGCCATGACTTTATTACAAGATTTCTAATTATCGGAGGTGGGATTTTCACAAAATAAAAACTTGCTAAAATATATATTTAGTATATATTTAGTAACAACACTTGTGAATTTTTGTGATTATTTTGTAAACTATACAAATATTATTTTTAGGGTAAAAATAATATTACCGAATGATAACGACTCCAAAAATAATGCATACGCCTTCAAAATAAATAATAAGTTACAACGGTATAATTATTACCACCCGATCTTTAAAACGTAACTTACGCATTTTGAGAAAATATTTATGAGCGCGTATTTTTGTCAAAGTATTATTTTGGGAAGAATATTTATATTTTGAAGTAAGGAATAAAATATATTAAGTGAGACTTAATAATGTATTTCGAATTTTACGAACACACATGTATTAAATCCCCCATCCTTGGGAAGGAGAATAATTACCAAGTATCTACAAATATAAACACGGAATAGTTGTCTAACTATTTCCCAAAAACTTAAACCTTAAGCTAAGGCACGGCCGTCCGTCTAATAGATTTTGTACGTGTAGGTCGTCACACAGCTGCTTGATCAGGAGATATACTTGGTAGAGACGCACCACTGTGAGTTCATGTCCCCCTTTTCTCTTAACTGTTTTCAGTTTTCTAAACTGCGGGGGTGAAATACATGTTACTATGATTACGAGTACTTTTTACATGGTATGGTTAGCGTAAGGAGGGTTACTACTTAGATCATGTGAGTGGGTAGGCAGAAACTTGAGGCCATTAATCCTCATTATAGGACCGAGGGACAGGAGCGGTAGATCTATCTGGGTGTAGCGAGCCCAGCCCCAGGCCCAACCAGAACGGACCTCGGGGTGACTTTGTACCCAACGCATAAATTTGCTAGGTTTGAGTCTTCCTACTTGCACTTCACACATATCAATGGCCTTGCAAACCATTGGTGATCTCTTTTTCCTTATTTGCTACATACCAGGGTTTTATACTTACAAAGGTTTATTTACTCACTTACACATGAACTCGCTCAGCATTATTGTTGATTTTTCAACTTACATGCATTTCAGGGAACTAAAGATCTGGCGCGGTATGTTGTATCTTCCCGCTGCATATGGGTTCCGAGGTCATCCCGGTTTAGGAAATGTGACTTTTTCCTAGACGAGTCACAAATCTTAAACTGCGTTTTATTCATGTTGATGTTTATGTCTTTCAAAACAATGTTTTATGTTATGGTGTTGTAGTCCCTAAGACAATGTTATGTTACTTCGGTTTTAAAACTTAAATCTATGGATGATCTTGCATGGTTTTATTATCATATAGCTTTGTTATGATTAAGCTATGGTATTAAGAAGTCACACCAAATTAACCACGCTTCCGCAAAGCCAGGGTGTGACAGCTTGGTATCAGAGCTCTGATCATAGCGAACTAGGATTCCTTCTCGAGTCTAGACTATGATCACTAGGGCTCTCACGAAAACATTTTTACACTGCATACCACTCAAGTCCAGATCCAAAACTTTTTACAAACAAATGTTGAGCACATTTATTTATTATTTATAGGCTCAGTCTGAGAGGCTGAGGCTCGGTCTGGAGGACCGAGGCTCGGTTTAGGAAACCGAGGTAGTTGCCTAGTAGGACTAGGGAGAGCAGTCTAAGAGGCTGGGAGAATAGGCTAGTGGGACTAGGAAGAGCAGTCTGAGAGGCTGGGAGAATTTGGCTAGTAGGACTAGGAAGAGCAGTCTGAGAGGCTGGGAGGCTAGTGGGACTAGGAGAAGTATTTGATTTCTTACTTGGTGACTAATGTGCTTGTCTGATTGTATGATTGATTATTTGTACATATTTGTGTTTGTGTTACAGACACCATGGACTCGCCTGGCACAGGTGATTCGGACACCACAGGCCCGAGACCCATAGTATCAGACGACTTAGAGTCTTCAGAGCACGAGGTCCACACATCAGATGTTACCAGCACAGACGAGGATGACTTTCAGCCCTTTGCGCTGCCCGACGCTGTCGATGAGCCCGCTGATGGCCCTTTTGCTGGGTACCTACCACTCGTAGAGATCCCTGCTCCCATACCTTTGGCCGTTTATCCTGCTTACGATATGCTCCTTGACGCCGACGTTGACGACGACGTCGATCTGTTTGATGATGAGCCCCTGGAGGACGATGTTGAGGGCGAGGCCCTTCTAGCTGACGGTGGTCTTTTGTTACTCGTAGATGCTCCAGCTGAGGAGTCACCTGCACACTCACCCGCTCCAGACTCCTTCGAGTCTGTGGCCTCCGCACCGTCACACACTCGGAGCGCACAGCACTATTCACACGGTTCAGATCCTGACAGGGCATCATCTGCTGCCTCTGCTCCTAGATTTGCTTTCGATCACAACCTCGATGAGGATTCAGACCCTGTTTTTCCCCCTGGATTTGACCCGGACCGGGAGATAGAGTTCATCCACCTGGATCAGCCTATGGTTGACCCAGTAGACCCAGTTGACCTTGCATTCGCTGATCATGTAGATTTTGATATGGAGTTTGTTGATCCCGAGCCTGCCATGGCCCTCGAGCCAGTAGCTGCTCCTGACCCAGTGCTTGAGCATGACCCTGCTCATGCTGGCATACCTATTGATCCTGTGATTGCTGACCCACCCATTGATGATCACCCTGCTGATGCACCACTACTGGAGGGTGACTATGTTATTGCTGCTAATCATGTTGATCCCCCACTCATCGCTGATATACCTGTTGACCCTCCTGTTGCACCCCACCTTGACCCTATGCCTGTAAAGTTTGATCGAGCACGTTTTGAGGCACAGATTGACCCACGAGATGAGCACGCCCAGCATGGGTGGATTCCTGCGGATGATGAGCTTCCACCTATTCCTCCTCATACCACCGATGCACGTCACGTTGATTTCTCTCTTTCATTTGCACAGTACACACCTCCAGCTCGACCTGGAGAGGGTTCCTCGGCTCGTCCCTTTGGACATGTGCCGACATATATTCCAGTTATGCCACAGTCTTCATCTGTTATTCCCCCTGTACCACCATTCTTTGTGACACCTTTTGATCCAGCCAGCGAGCCGTTTCTCTGGACGTCACCTTCTGTTATGCCATCGACCGACCCCTACCATCCTTTCCATATGGGGTATTCTATTGAGGACGTTCTGATGTCGTTTGTTGTCCAGCAGGAGGCCCTCACACGGCGTATTCAGGAGCTTGAGAGAGCTCAGCCACCGCCGTGCCAATGTTAGGGTCAGACCCACCCTGCTTCTTCGCAGCACCCTCGACTATTGTTACCTGACTATGCTGCACGCCTTTTGGCACTTGAGCAGCAGGTTGCTTCTTGGTTGCGTACCCAGAGAGCCATGGAGGAGGACTGGCTCCATTTGCGATGTTTATTCTACACCCATTTTCCCCCTCCTCCACCACCATCAGTTTAGGGCATCTTTAGTACAGCATGGGTAGACGTTGATGAGAAGACGGCGATTGCTCCGACCATACAGCATTTTTGGAGACTGCATTCTGATTCTGACTTTTGTTGATCATGTATATGGGATGTATTGACACTGATTTGATATTCTTTTGGACTGGGGTGATGTAGCCCTTAGTCGATGATGATGTATGACACTATTATGTACTTGTACACTCTACCATGTGGTCTCGAGTTTGGCAATACAATCGCAGTATTCTCATCATATGTGATGTTTTGATTGATTATTTATATTTTATAACATGGGATGTTGTGTGATTGATATGATTATAACATGAGATGTTATGTACTATTACTATCATTATATACGTACGCTTTATTTTGGCCTGACCGACGTGAACTCATCTTTTAGAAGATGCCGCCTAGACGTCAAACGCCGATGCCTACCAATGAGGCAGAACTCCAACAGGTCATCGCTGCTGCCATTGCGCAATACGCCGCCTCGCAAAGAGGACCCAGCGGAAGCAGCTCAAACAACAATGGCAACAACAATCCACCTCATGGTAATACTAAGTCATTAAGACATACCATGATCTAATTGGATATCTCTAGCAAAGATGCTAATGCCATTCATATGTTGTAACGTATGTGCAGGGTGCACCTACAAGCAGTTTCTAGACTGCAAGCCTGTCAACTTTGATGGCACCGGAGGTGCTGTCGCTTTTTTTCGCTGGGCCGAGAAGACTGAATCTGTTCTCCGCATGAGCAAATGTGCACCGGACCAGCAAGTCACCTACATTTCTAGGCTATTTCTGGATGGAGCCCTATCTTGGTGGAATTTGCAAGTACAGACACTTGGTGAAGCTGCTGCCTACGCACTAACATGGACCGAACTGAAGGAACTAATGCTCAAAAAGTACTGTTCTCGCGCTGAAATCCAAAGATTGGAAACTGAGTTCTGGCATTTGAAGATGGAAGGTCCGAAGATCGCGGAATATGTTCAGAGGTTTCACGACCTGTTGCATGTGGTACCCTATATGGTCACTCCAGAATTCAAGCGGATTGAACGCTTCATTTGGGGATTAGCTCCTCAAATCATAAGCATGGTGACCTCTTCCAAGCCTGCAACAATTACTGAGGCAATCGATTTGAGCGTAGCTCTCACTGAGGAGGCTATCCGCCTGAACAAGTTTGGTGAGATCGAGACAAAGAAGAAAGAGACTCACGTCGAGTCATCCGGAGGTAACAAACGAAAGTTCTCGAACTTTAAACAAGGCATTAGTGGTGTTGTTGTTAAGAAAGGAAAGCCAAACGCGCCAGCTCAGGTTACAGCTGGTGGTGGAAAGAAAGGAAAGGGATATATGGGCACCCAGCCCAAGTGCAACACCTGCCAGCGTCACCATTCTGGCCGATGTGGTTTGAAGGTATGTGAAGCGTGTGGGAAACCTGGCCACTTGAAGGATTCCTGTTGAGCCACTGTTGGTCAGGGAGGCCAAGGAGGATTTGGAAACAGAAACAATAATCGGGGTGGAATTGGAAATCGCCAACAAGGAAACAATGGAGGTAATGGGAATCGAGGCAACAATGTGAATCAAGCAGGCGCTGTGAATCATAACCAAAGGAATAACCAAGCTGGAAATGGAGGTGGAAACGGGCAAAGACTTGGATGCTTTAACTGCGGTGATATCGGGCACTTTAAGAGGAACTGCCCAGAGTTGAACCAAGCCCGTGGAAGAGTGTTCCATATCGAAGCGAGGGAAGCGCACCAGGACCCCAATGTCGTTACTGGTACGTTCCCTGTAAACCAACGCTATGCATCCGTTTTATTTGATACTGGTGCCGACTATAGCTTCGTATCGTTAGAATTTAAGAATATGCTTGGGTTAGCCGCTAGTAAGTTAGATATTCCCTACTCAATCGAATTGGCTAATGGGAAGTTAGTAGAAGCCAATGAAGTGAGCAGAGGTTGTGCAATCGGGTTGGGAGAACGTGAGTTTACTTTGGATCTACTACCAGTCCAGCTGGGGAGCTTTGACGTAGTAGTAGGAATGGATTGGTTATCAAGCAACAAGGCAGAAATTGTTTGTCACGAAAAGGTCGTTCGTATCCCGACCGAAGATGGATAAATGATTGTGGTTCATGGCGAAAAGCGCGATACGCCGTTAAGAATCATCAGCTGCCTCAAAGCGCGAAAGTGTTTGCAAAAAGGGTGTGCTGCCTTCCTCGCACACATTGTAGACAAGAAAGCTGCAGAACCGAAGATCGAAGACATCCCTGTCATGAGGGAGTATCCGGAAGTCTTCCCGGAGGACTTGCCTGGACTGCCACCTCAGAGGCAAGTGGAATTTCACATCGATTTAGTCCCAGGCGCCGCGCCTGTGGCTAAGGCACCTTATAGACTTGCCCCGTCTGAGATGCAAGAATTATCGACACAGCTTCAAGAGTTGTTAGACAAGGGATTTATCCGACCAAGCTTCTCGCCTTGGGGAGCTCTGGTCCTGTTTGTCAAAAAGAAGGACGGTAGTTTTCGAATGTGCATAGACTACCGGGAGCTGAACAAGCTGACGATCAAGAATAGATATCCTCTGCCAAGAATTGATGATCTGTTTGATCAACTGCAAGGTTCAAGCTTTTACTCAAAGATCGATTTGCGATCTGGATACCATCAGTTAAGAATACAAGAGGAGAGTATCCCGAAGATAGCCTTCAGAACTCGTTATGGACACTACGAGTTCCTTGTTATGCCGTTTGGATTGACAAACGCACCTGCAGTCTTTATGGATTTGATGAATAGAGTTTGCAAGCCGTACTTGTACAAGTTCGTGATTGTGTTTATCGACGACATCTTGATTTATTCAAGGACAAAGGCTGAACACGAACAGCATCTAAGAGCTATTTTGGAGCTGCTGAAGAAATAACAGTTGTATGCCAAATTCTCTAAGTGTGAATTTTGGCTACGTGAAGTCCAATTTCTTGGACATGTGGTGAATGGAGATGGAATCCATGTGGATCCAACCAAGATCGAAGCGATCAAGAATTGGGAAACGCCAAAGACGCCAACCGAGATTCGATAATTCTTGGGTTTGGCTGGCTACTATCGAAGGTTCATTGAGGATTTTTCGAAGATCGCTCAACCATTGACGCTCCTCACCCAGAAAGATAAGAAGTTTGATTGGGGAATCAAACAGGAAGAAGCGTTTCAGCTGTTGAAGGATAAGCTCTGCAATGCGCCAATCCTAGCACTACCGGAAGGTACTGACGACTTCGTGGTATACTGTGACGCCTCGCGTCAAGGATTGGGTTGCGTGTTGATGCAACGCCAGAAGGTTATTGCTTACGCATCACGTCAGTTGAAGGTACATGAGAAGAACTATACCACGCACGATTTGGAGCTAGGCGCAGTGATATTTGCTTTAAAGATCTGGAGACACTACCTATATGGTACGAAATGTACAATTTTTACAGATCATAAGAGCCTACAACACATATTCAACCAGAAGGAGTTGAATATGAGATAAAGACGATGGGTTGAGTTGTTAAATGATTACGATTGCGAGATAAAATATCATCCAGGGAAGGCGACTGTGGTTGCCAACGCCCTAAGTCGAAAAGAGAGGATCAAGCCCATAAGGGTTAGGGCTTTAGAAATGATTATCCAAACCGATCTTTCCTTGCGCATTCGTGCCGCGCAGAAAGAAGCTCTTAAGGAAAGAAATCTTGAGGAAGAATATCTTCGTGGGATGGAGAAGCTATTAGTACCAAACGAGGAAGGAACGTTATGTTTTGAGAAAAGGATTTGGGTTCCTCTGTTTGGTGGTTTAAGGAAGGTTGTTTTTTATGAAGCTCACAAATCGCGGTACTCTATCCATCCAGGAGCGGATAAGATGTACCAAGATCTCAAGGATTACTATTGGTGGCCTAGGATGAAGGGCGATGTTGCGGTTTATGTGAGCAAGTGTCTAACGTGTGCTAAGGTGAAAGCGGAATACCAGAAACCTTCAGGACTTCTGCAACAACCTGAGATTCCCAAGTGGAAATGGGAACAAATCTCCATGGATTTTATTACAAAGTTGCCAAGCACGCCAAGAGGTCATGACACTATTTGGGTAATAGTTGACCGCCTAACAAAGTCCGCACACTTTCTGCCAATCAAAGAGAAGGATAACACCAGCAAACTGGCAGAAATATACATGAGAGAGATCGTCGCACGTCATGGAGTGCCTCTCTCGATCATCTCTGATAGAGACGGAAGGTTTGTGTCAAGGATATGGCAATCCTTCCAAGAAGCTTTTGGCTCACAATTAAATCTGAGCACGGCATTTCACCCTCAGACCGACGGTCAAAGCGAGCGGACTATTCAGACCTTGGAAGATATGCTGAGAGCATGCGTCATGGATTTGGGAGGTAGCTGGGATAAGCATTTGCCACTGGTCGAATTTTCATACAACAACAGCTACCACACCAGTATTGGAGCCGCGCCATTCGAAGCTCTTTACGGGCGCAAGTGCCGATCACCCCTATGCTGGGCTGACGCAGGTGATAGGCAGCTTGTTGGTCCCGAAATCGTCCATGAGACGACAGACAAGATTGCGCAGATTCGAAAACACATCGAAGCAGCTCGCGAAAGACAGAAAGCTTATGCAGATCCAAACTGGAAACATTTGGAGTTCCAAGTTGGAGATATGGTTTTATTGAAAGTTTCACCCTGGAAGGGTGTGGCCCGCTTCGGAAAGCGTGGGAAGTTAAATCCGCGTTACATTGGCCCTTTCAGAATTTTGGAAAGGATAGGACTAGTAGCATACAAGCTGGACTTACCTGCCGAGCTGAATGGAGTTCACGATACATTTCATGTATCCAACCTGAAGAAAAGTCCAACTCAAGATACCGTTTCCATTCCCACCGACGAGATTCATGTTGACGACACGCTCCATTTCGTTGAAGAACCAGTTGAGGTTACGGATTGGAAAGTAAACAAGACCCGCCGGAGCAGTGTCAAGCTCGTCAAGGTTCGTTGGAATACCAGACATGGTCCTGAATACACCTGGGAGCGTGAGGACCGGATGAAAGAGAAATACCCTCACCTATTTCCCAAGAACCCTGCTTCTAGAAGCAGAACATAAAATTTCGGGACGAAATTTTTCTAACGGGGGGAGAATGTGACAACCCTCACTAAACCAGGTATCCGTACGACTTAATTAATAATTAATTACTGCTTAATTAATGTGCTTACTTGAACTTGTGGATAAACTGCTACTTGAATACTGATACATGTACTTACTTGCATCATACTTTACTTGCTGTCACTCCATGTTTTGCTTACAGCACCCTTGTGACAACCTTGATGCACCAAAAGCACAGTAGCACAACGAACGGATAACCTATTAAACGTGCTGTCATAACTAGCACCAGGCAGGTACTGCCTCTAAGGCCTGTAAGAGCCTGAGATAGTTTGCTACACTAGTGGTGAGTGTAGGGATATAAGAGTTGTAGAACTGCGTCGCTAGGAATGAGATTACAGTGACCGGATGTGCCTAAAACGTACTTTAAGTACAAAATTCAGCACTTTAAATAAAAATTCAGCATTAAGCTACCTAATAAAGTGCCAAAACATGAGAAAAATGTTACTAGACACTTTCCAAAGTGTCGGGAATAACTGTGTCACTAAAAATAATAATAACGACACTTTAAAGCTTTGTTAAGCACTTTAACGGATCTCTATCCAACCGAACAACCGGACTTTACCCGGAACATAAAAATATTGCCAATAACACTGTTTTTCTTTTCTGAGCCAGTTAGGGCCCCCGTATACCCTAACACCCGCTACAATGCATAACATACTAGTAAATGGTTTAGTCTCCTAAAGATCTAACTAATACTTACCTTTTAGTTGAAATCTAACCATAATACCCCCCCCCCCCCTAAACTGAACTCGGTCACCATATGGTGACACATTGTACCTTGTTGATTATTTAAATCTCATATGTTTAATATCTAGCAAGCATTAGGACCAACACTTATGTTTAAATCTCAAATTATGGATTTCGCCATGACTTTATTACAAGATTTCTAATTATCGGAGGTGGGATTTTCACAAAATAAAAACTTGCTAAAATATATATTTAGTATATATTTAGTAACAACACTTGTGAATTTTTGTGATTATTTTGTAAACTATACAAATATTATTTTTAGGGTAAAAATAATATTACCGAATGATAACGACTCCAAAAATAATGCATACGCCTTCAAAATAAATAATAAGTTACAACGGTATAATTATTACCACCCGATCTTTAAAACGTAACTTACGCATTTTGAGAAAATATTTATGAGCGCGTATTTTTGTCAAAGTATTATTTTGGGAAGAATATTTATATTTTGAAGTAAGGAATAAAATATATTAAGTGAGACTTAATAATGTATTTCGAATTTTACGAACACACATGTATTAAATCCCCCATCCTTGGGAAGGAGAATAATTACCAAGTATCTACAAATATAAACACGGAATAGTTGTCTAACTATTTCCCAAAAACTTAAACCTTAAGCTAAGGCACGGCCGTCCGTCTAATAGATTTAGTACGTGTAGGTCGTCACACAGCTGCTTGATCAGGAGATATACTTGGTAGAGACGCACCACTGTGAGTTCATGTCCCCCTTTTCTCTTAACTGTTTTCAGTTTTCTAAACTGCGGGGGTGAAATACATGTTACTATGATTACGAGTACTTTTTACATGGTATGGTTAGCGTAAGGAGGGTTACTACTTAGATCATGTGAGTGGGTAGGCAGAAACTTGAGGCCATTAATCCTCATTATAGGACCGAGGGACAGGAGCGGTAGATCTATCTGGGTGTAGCGAGCCCAGCCCCAGGCCCAACCAGAACGGACCTCGGGGTGACTTTGTACCCAACGCATAAATTTGCTAGGTTTGAGTCTTCCTACTTGCACTTCACACATATCAATGGCCTTGCAAACCATTGGTGATCTCTTTTTCCTTATTTGCTACATACCAGGGTTTTATACATACAAAGGTTTATTTACTCACTTACACATGAACTCGCTCAGCATTATTGTTGATTTTTCAACTTACATGTATTTCAGGGAACTAAAGATCTGGCGCGGTATGTTGTGTCTTCCCGCTGCATATGGGTTCCGAGGTCATCCCGGTTTAGGAAATGTGACTTTTTCCTGGACGAGTCACAAATCTTAAACTGCGTTTTATTCATGTTGATGTTTATGTCTTTCAAAACAATGTTTTATGTTATGGTGTTGTAGTCCCTAAGACAATGTTATGTTACTTCGGTTTTAAAACTTAAATCTATGGATGATCTTGCATGGTTTTATTATCATATAGCTTTGTTATGATTAAGCTATGGTATTAAGAAGTCACACCAAATTAACCACGCTTCCGCAAAGCCAGGGTGTGACACGTGGCATCTTGAGGGTCGACGCATCGTAGGAGTGGCCCTAGGTATGATTTACGGTATAAGATACCGTCTCCCATTTGGTAATGACACGCTTTGTATTGCAGCTTTCGTGCCTCTGCCTTGCTTTCGGGAGTAACACCTGATTGCATGTATGCAATGATCGGTGTCATCCAGGATGTTGTACCGTATTGGATGACATTGACTTGGCGCAGGGGTACTGAGGGATTTTGCAGAACCTCGATGCGTACCTCTTTTTCCAGGTGTTGGAAGCTGGTGGATGCAAGTTTTGATAGTGCATCTGCGGGATTGTTGTCACTCCTGTTGATATGGCAGATATTGAAGGAAGTGAACTTTGATTTCAGTTACAAGGCTTGTTCGAGGTAGAGGATCATGATATCCCCTTTTGCGGCATAGTCGTCGCGTATCTGCCCTGCAACCAATAGTGAGTCGATGTGTGCTTCCAAATGTTGGACGTCGAGTTTGACTACTAGACGCAGCCCTGCCAGTAGAGCCTCATACTCTGCCTCGTTATTCGTGCTTTGGAAATCGAGGCGGATTGCATAGGTAAGCTCTTGGCCGTCGGGGCTGACGAGTCGCAGACCTGCACCTGCACCATCTTCGTTGGATGCACCATCCGTATATAGTGCCCAGGTTTCTGCGGAGGATAGTGGCGATGCAGGGTTTTGTTCTTCTTCGCATTCTTGAATGCGGTTTGCTGGTACTTCAGCAACGAAATTAGCCAAGACCTGGCCTTTGATTGCGGGGCGCGGCTTATAGTTTAGTGAAAGCGCGCCCAGCTCGATTGCCCATTTTGCTAACCTCCCAGAGATGTCGGGTTTGGATAGGATCGGGCAGATCCTGTAGTTGGTTAATACTGTGATGACGTGGTTTGCAAAGTAACGTCGTAATCGTCTCGACGCGTGCACTAGTGCCAGTACCAACTTCTCCATGATGGAGTACCTCGTCTCTGGGTCGTTGAGCATTTTACTGATGTAGTAGATGGGTGTTTGAACTCCTTCCCGCTCCACTATGAGTACCGCGCCTACTGCGTTGTTCGCGGCAGATAGGTACAAGATAAGTGGTTCATCTTTGCGAGGTGCGGTTAGAGTTGGGAGTTGAATCAAACACTCTTTCATTTCCCGGAAAGCTTTTTCGGCGTCTGCGGTCCATTGGAATTGTTCATTTTTTAAACAGCTCCGCAGGGTCTTGATGAAAGGATAAGACTTAGCTGCATGGTTGGCTAAGAACCTGTTCAGTGCGGCTAGTCTGCCGGCTAGTCGTTGCATTTCTTTCATTGTAGAAGGCGATGGCATGCGTTCGATCGCCTGTACTTTTTCCGGGTTGACCTTGAATCCATCTTTGGTTAAGATGAATCCAAGGAACTTGCCTTCTTCCATTCCAAACGAGCATTTCCCTGGGTTGAGCTTCATGTTGACGCTTCGCAGAGTTTGGAATGTTCTTTCAATATCGTTAAGCATGGTGTCATCTTCCATGCTCATGACGACCAGGTCGTCCATATAGATCTCGACACTTTTGCTGATTTGGCCACGAAAAGTGTCGTTCATCAACTTCTGATAGGTTGCGCCCGTGTTGCGCAACCCGAACGGCATTTTTGTGTAGCAGTAGTTCCCGGTAGGAGTGCGGAATGCCGTTTTATCTTCGTCCTCGATTGCCATCTGCACCTGGTGGTAGCCTTTGTAACAATCGAGGAAGCACTTCCATCGAAATGGTGCAAGGTTATCGACTTTTTCGTCGATCTCGGGAAGTGCGTAACAATCCTTGGGGCAGGCTTTGTTGAGATCTTTGTAATCGACACAAATGCGCCAGCCCCCGGATGGTTTCTCTACCATGACTGGGTTTGATAACCAAGTCTGGTATTTGACATCCCGTAGGATGCCTGCGGAGAGCAGCTCTTGAACCTGCTCATGCATCACCTGGTTTTTTGCTGATCCAAGGTGGCGTTGTCCTTGGATCACCGGCTTGATACCTGGCATGGTATTCAAGAAGTGTTGCGCGATTTCACGTGGTACCCCTATCATATCTGCGGGTGTCCACGCAAAAATATCTTGGTTCCTGAAGAGGAGTTGCTTCAGGCGCGCTCTGATGGTGGGGGACAAGGCATGGCCCAACGTGACCGTTTGCTCTGGGTGTCTTGCGTTAAGAACCCATTTTTCTGGTTGCGTGTTGGGGGTAGGCCTTGCTAGCTTGGTCGGACGCAACTCGTCCGAGGACATAACTTCTCTGCGGGCGTAAATTATCGCAATCCCCGTCTCGGTTGGGAAACCGATGGCAGAGTGGGGGACGGATGTGATCATGTTGAAGTCGCCCTGGGATTCCCTCCCCAGAAGTACGTCGTATTTGGAGGTGTGAGGTAGAACCATGAAGTTTACCTCCTCCGTTCGTGTGTGCCTACCATTGATGAGGCGCACAGGAAAAGTGATTTGGCCCAGGGGGAATACGGTTTCCCCCGCAAACCCGGCAAACGGGTAGTCCACCGGCTGCAACCGATCTTTGTCTTCTTGATCGAATTGGTTGAAGCACTGCTCGTATATAATATTGGATGTACTGCCCGGGTCGATGAATAATCGCTAGGTGCAGTAGTGAGCCAGGTGACCTGTGATAACCACGGCGCGCCTATCGCGCGGTCCGCCTCGGACTTTTGGAAAGACGACTTGCTCGTCTTTCCAGTCATTGTCCGGTCTTCTTGCCGCCTTGCGCGGTCTTCCTTTTCCTCCATTGATCATGTGGGTAGAGGCCACGTACATCGTCCTCTTACCCATGGAGGTGCCCTCGTTATGGGGGGTGATGCGCTTGGTAGCTTTTTGCGCGCCTGGAAACAGGTGTTGCAGTTTCCCCTCTTTTAGGCCTCGCTCAATCTCCAGTCGGAGACTGATGCAGCTGTTTGTTGTGTAGCCCGAGTCCTTGTGATACTCGCAGTAGAGTGCGAGATCCTGGTTCTTTTTGGACTTCATTGGTTGGGCCGGTCGCAGGAATTGCGCGTCCGTAAGGAGGACGTCGCTTGGCGACTGGTTGATCTCGGTCCAGCTACGGTCCCGAGAATCCTTCTTTGACGCCCGATTTTCGCGCTGGGCATTGATTGTTGCCCTTGCGTCGGGCTGGTTGTTACGCAGGACGTATGGTCTGGAGTCATTGTCGCGATTCCATGTGTCCCGGTTGCGCTTGTTGTTGCGCTTGTGTTCTTGGTGGGAGGACTGGCCTTCCGTTTGGGGTTGTGCCTTTGATACGTGCGGTTTGAGGGACCGCTGAGTTTGGGCGTACGTTTTGACCGCAGCCATGACATCTTCCCATTTTTTAGGCAAGCCGTCCTTGCCGGAGATAGTCATAACCATTTGTTTGTCTTTAACGGCAACGATAAAATGGTTGCGTGCCATTTGGTCTGCCACGTCGCCTATTTCCAGGCATTCTTTATTGTAACGGACAACGAACGCCTCAATCGATTCGTTGTCTCTACGCCAGATGTTCATGACGTCCATGGAATCACGTTCATGTTGTCGTTGCTGGCAAAAATGTGCGAGGAACTTTGCTTGCAAGTCCTCGAATGAGGTCAGTGACCCTGGTGGTAAAGAATCGAACCATGCCCTGGCCAGACCTGTTAGGGTCTGTGGGAAGAATTGACACCAAGTGGGTTCATCCCACCTGCCGTTGCACCCAGCACCGGTGAAGATGTTCATGTGGTCATCTGGGTCGGCTGAACCGTTGTATTTCCCAATGTTTAATGGGAATTTGGTGGTGGTGACATCGGCGTTGGCAATCTTCGGGACAAACTTGGAGTTTTCGGCCGCAGATTTCGGCCTGTAGGGTTGGCTCTGGTGGCGCTTTGCAGCGCGGAGGTATGTAGTGCGGGGTTGAGTGGGGGGAACATAGTTTCGTCCTCCCGGTCTACTGTTAGTAGCATGAGAATCCCCGCAATATGTACCGTCGTCCGGGTCGGTATGGCCCTGCCCTTCACGGTGGGACTGAGGTCCCAGCCGGCTATGGATGCCGGGGCCGTGGTGGGCTGTCGACTGTCGCCTAGTTTCGCCATGGGGGCCTAGGCGGCTATGTATGGGGTCCCTACGGCGGGACCCATACGAGGAGTCGTCCTCCGCTAGTGTGCGGACGTCGCAGTAAGAGGAACCGCGGTCTTCCTGCCTGCTTCTGGAGGCCGGATGTGTTGGGGCCCTGCCGTCGTATTGTAGAGTACGACCCGCAGGGGTATGCGGTGCTAGGGTAGGCCCCGCAGATACTTGCGCTTCTGCGCAGGCTCTGTTGTATGCTGTGGCCAGCAAAGCTTGTTGCTGGTCGTACCAGGTATGAAGGTTCATGCCTGGAGGTATCACAGAAGCATACTGTGACAGATCGTGTCCGAACGTAAGGGATGCGCCCCCTTGCGTTGATGTGCCAATATGTTCAACATTTGGGGCTGGAGGGGCAGTCCCCGTAGGCCCTGTGTTTGCGGGGTTTAGGTTATCTCCGGTAGTGTTGTTTTGACGATCAGACATGATCTTTGGAGAGAAAGGGATGGTTGAAAAAAGTGCTAAGAGTAGCGGTGGGCGCCAATGATGAAACAATGGTTAACCGGGTGGGGTTAACTCACTGGTCTCGTCAAGAGGGTTAATCCCTTCTTTCCGAGGATCGCTGGCTGGATCGTCTGGTGGTGGGTTTCCTGCACAAGGAAACAAACCGTGACTCGTAACAAGGAGGATGGGGTGGGGGGTGCTCCTTGTTACCACTCTCCGGCGTAAGAATCAGTAATTTGCTTGGGAAGAAAAGTGTGATAGTAGTAGTAGTGAGAGAGTTGAGAAGTGATACCTCAAACCTGGTTTGGGGTGAGTATTTATAGCCGAGGAGTGAAGGAGGGTAGTTGAGTAGCTAGCCTGACATCGCACAGCTATTTGAAGGTGTGTCAGACCTGTCGGTTACGGTGGTGATGCCACGTCCTGCTATGGTGTCAGACTGTTGCACACATGTGGGCTGGTAGGCGACTGTTCCCAGTGCCACTTGCACTGTGGTGTCAGACCCACTTGCCTTATGGTCAGGATGCGGTGCCAGGCCGCATCGCTGTTTGCGGTCACTTATGTTGTTCCCACGTTCTTTGTTCTATCCAGGATGCATACGGGATGCGGTGCCATGCCGCATCTCGCTTTAGTGACTGTTACTGTTGTCCAGATCCCTTGTCGTGACGAAAATGTTCATAGGATGCGGTGCCAGGCCGCATCGCTATGCGTAACATCTGTTTTCGTACTTAAGGTAAGTCTTCTCATCACTGGACAGATTGGACCGCTGTGTTCGCGCGTGCCCGCACGGACACAGGTTAGTTATTGCTGGTGGGGGTTTTTGATAAGGGTAATGGTCACTCGCGGTCATGCTGACGCAAGATTTGGGACCATACCCCTTCAATATCTTTTGCAGCTTCATTAAAAAAAGTAGGTTCAATTGTTTTGTTTAGACTAGTGATAAAGCATATAATATTGGAAGACAAACTAGAATAGTTAACCACTTTTTCAATGCCATATTTAACTTTCCCTTCTACCACATAGTCAGACAATTTTTTAGGTAAGGATATTGTCCTAGAGGAACGTCTTGGTTCATTAGGTATCGAACTTTGACCCTCAGAAGAGTTAGTCTCATCATTAGGAACTTCTATGGTAATCACCTCGCCATGATCAAGATCAGCAGAGCTGTTTGGCTGATGATTGACTTCGACAGTCTCGCCATCAGTTCTGCTGGACTCAACCGGCTGTTGATTCTCATAGACAGTTTCTTGAGACATCACCCTCCCCTCATCATCGGGAACCTTTGCACTTGAAGAATCATTTGGCTCGGTATTATCAAAAAAATTCAAATGATTTATATGTATATCAACAAATCCGTTTGTGAAATTGTTTTCCTCTTTTTGTTTGAAAGGATAAATTTCTTCATAAATTTGACATCACGAGAAAACAAAATGGTTTTATTTTCAAGACTCCATAATTTATAACCTTTTTTTTACGTTAGAATAACCAATTAAAACACATTTTTCAGCACACAGCTAGAAAACTTGTTTGAATTATTTAAGATAGTACTAAAACAAAGACAACCAAAATTCTTCAAGTGTTTAAGAGAGGGTTCAGAACCAAACATTACCTCATAAGGACTCTTACCTAACAAGACTGATGAAGGGATCCTGTTTATCAAATAAGTGGCAGTTAGAACACATTCAGACCAAAAATTAAGAGGAACACCCCCTTGAAATAATAAAGACCTAGCCACATTTAATAAATGCCTATGTTTCCTTTCAGCTATTCCATTTTGTTGTGGGGTATGAGTGCATGAAGTTTGATGTAAAATTCCGTTTGATTCAAAAAAGGTTGCTACTTGTTTATTAACAAATTCGGTTCCATTATCACTACGGAATATTTTGACAGTTTTTTCAAATTGATTTTTGAGAAATTTATAAAAATTTACTATGCATCCAATGACTTCATCCTTGGTTTTAATTAAGTAAACCCATACAGCCTGTGAAAAATCATCAACAACGGTTAGAAAATATTTGAAACCTTCTTTACTAGTAACTTTGTATGGACCCCACAAGTCTAAATGGACTAGATCACCAACACATTTTGAGACATGATCACTAAGGGGAAAAAGAATCTGATGTTGTTTTGCTTTATGACACACTTCACAAAGTTGAGTTTCTTTAATGGTTTCAATATTCAAAGTATGTTTTAAAACATTTAGCACATTATCAGAGGGGTGTCCTAACCTAGTATGCCATAGATTAATATTAGTTGTACTGTTGAAACACATCTTCACTGTATGCCCATCTTTTTCAAAAAAAAATAGAGATCATCACTTTGACTACTAGTCACCATGACTTTCTTTGATTTCAAGTCCTGGACATAACAATTATCTTCATTAAAAAGGACTTGTAACTTATTGTCTTTAGCTAATCTATGAACATACAACAAATTAACACAATAGTCGGGAACAACGAGGACATCATTTAAGACAATGTTATTTTCCAGTTTTAGATTTCCAATTTTAGTTACTTTAGCAGATGTACCATTTGGATGTCCTACAATCATGTTATACTTAGACACATCAATACAATCAGTCATGTTTTTATCAGACTTAACCATATGTTGATTTGCTCCTGAATACAACAACCCAATCGGTATCAAATTTTGACCCAAACAGAGTAGAGCAATCAAAGAAACCAATTTTAGGATTAAACCCACTAGAAAAACCAATTATATTACCTCCAAAACCCGGTTGATCTGATCCTTGTTTATCGCTAACCAGGCCAATTAACTTTGCTATCTGTTCTTGAGTAAATGGAAGAGAAGTAGCAGAGGCTGCATTGTACTTATTAGGAGTAGAAACTTGTGCATCTGATGTCCCAGTTTTACTAGACTGATTAACATTTTTCTTTTTAAAATTTAGGTGGATAGCAACAAGTTCATAACACCTGTCAATAGTGTGACCTAACATATTGCAATGTCTACATTTCAAATTTGGATTTGGTCCTCTTCCAACTTTTTTCTTATTATCAAACGTTTGATTTTGTTTTGAGAAAAATGAGACATTTTGACCTTTAGATCCCAAAGAAGATCCACCTTCACGGTGAGATTCTTCTCTAGAAACAACTGAGAAAGCAGTTTTAACAGTTGGGAGAGGATCTCTTGTAAGGAAACTTGTTCTAACCGGTTGATACACATCGTCTAGCCCCATAAGAAATTGCATAAGTTTTATTAAATGTGTAAAATCATTAAATTTTGTGAGGCTTGACACGTGCAAGAAGGCAACTGGACAATAGCATCAAGTTGTTTCCACATAGTATTCAATTTATGATAATATTCAGATATATAACTTCCATTTTGACTTATCGAATTTATCTTCTGATAGAGGTTATACACAACAGACCCATCAATTTTATCATATGTTTCTTTTAAATCATCCCATACTTCGAAAGCTAGTTTAGAAAACACTTGACCGACATATAATTCTTCAGAAATAGAGTTCAATATCCATGAAAGCACCACAGAGTTACACCTATCCCACTGTCTAGCAAGAACTTCATTATTGGTAGGTTTAACACATGATCCATTAATTAAACCAACTTTATTTTTTACTTCTAAAGCTAATTTCATTGAACTTGCCCAAACAGTATAATTTTCGGTGCCTTTTAGTTTCATGGTTACGACTGTTAAGGTATTTGAATCATTAGCATGAAGAAATAGCGGATTGCTCACATCAAGTTTGCTTATAAGAGTTTCTGTTTTAGCAACAATCCCAGAATCAACCATAAAAACAGAGGCAAAGATAGGGATGAACCAGATTATTAAATAATGCACATCAAATAAGTAAATAAACGGAAACTATCAAACAGTTTCAGACAAGGGATGCAAGTGCAGGAATGCAACAGGTTGTTTAACAATTTCCGGTCCTCCTAACCCGGTCCACAAAATGCCTATTAGAATAATAATCGTGCGAACCAAATTACAGAAGATAAAGAAGACTTACTTATATGCCAGCAGCCAAGGAGTTTTATAGAAGACTTACAGCGCTTTAGGGAGGCTAAGAAAATAATAATTTGCGAAACCTTCACTTAGGGTTTCTAGTCAGCCACACCAACTGTCTCCAATGTCTATTGAACACTATCAATGATACCCACCTTTAGTTCTTGACCAATTTTCGACAGCGGAGGATGAAGTAACACCGAATTACACAATCTTCGGACAACTAGACGAGCGGAAGCAAAAGGAATCAAGAACCTAGGGCTCTGATAGGGGTGTAAACGAGCCGAGCCGAGCTTGACTAGGCTCGAGCTCGAGCTCGATTAACTTATGAGAGCTCGGGCTCGAGCTCGGCTCGTTTGTATTTTCTCAAGCTCGAACTCGGCTCGGGCGAGCTCGAGCTCGGCTCGTTTATTATCTATTAATTAATATAATAAATATAAATAATAGACTTTTTAGGCTCGCGAGCTCGATAAGTGAAGCTCGGGCCCGGGCTCGTTTACTAAATAAACTTATTTTTAAGTTCGAGGTCGGCTTGTAAACAAGTTTGAATAAGCTCGGCTCGATAAGGCTCGACGAGCCTAACGAGCTTCACATGCGAGGCTCGAGCTCGGGCTCGATAGACAAACGAGCTTTATTTTAGGCTCAAGCTCGGCTCGGGCTCAATAAGGCTCGGCTCGTTTCGAGCTTTTTCTCGAGCCGATCTCGAATAGCTCGCAAGCCGCTCGGCTCGTTTGCACCCCTAGGCTCTGATACCATGTAAAGAACAAAGGTTTTTATTGATATAAACTATAAGAAAGATTAAGATGTTCAAATACAAAGATAATCAGATGCAAATTGTTTGAATACAATAGAAAATCAAACAGTTTGCTAAAAAAAACAAGACAAAAAGACACTGATTCAATCAGAGAAGGTTGCAATAGAAGACTAGGTGTTCGATGATGAAACAGAGCCGAGACCACCTCTATATATACAAGAGGGCAGTGATGAATCTTCCCCTTTACGTGAGAGAAGATGCGCAATACCGAACAGCTGGGAGCGAGATTGACGGCCAGAAGACAGAACCGTGAATGACGGCTGGTAGAAAGGAACGGAATAGAACATGCCTTATTTACTTCTTTTGACTTTTCACTTTAAGAATTGGACACAAAAGCCCTTGGATATTCACCAGCCACATAACAATCCTTTTAATTTGAAAAGGAACCTGCAATACACATTAAACTTATAAATAAACAAAAAATGTTTACCATTGAATGGATTTTAACATTATGTTTGTCTATTGATGTTCATGAGTGTTCGTTTCTTTACGTTCGTTTATATTTGTTTATGTCCATTTAAATTTTAATAAATACATTAATTGATATATTTATACACATAGGTATATAAAATGGGCTTTCATACTACTCATACGTATAACTTATTAGTAATTGAGCTTTCTAGTGGTAGAAAATGGACTTTCCAATGAAACTTAATATACTGTTACTATGTGTGATTGTATGAACCCTAATATCACTTTGCAGGCAGCCACTCTACGGTTGAAGTCGTTCAATACAATCATCCACCTCTTTCTTAGCTGAAGTCGACACTCTACAGTCCACTATCGTTCGACGCCCTAATCCCCATCGTCTACCTAAGTTGAAATCAATAGTCCACCATCATCTGCATCAATAAGTCCATTTTCAATTTTGAATTTCTTGAGCCGAATAGCAAGTTTATGTCAACATTGGTTCATTAGTGGACCAATTTGATTTTCTAGTTTGGCTCATTAGCGATTTTTCCTAATATTCTACAATTGAGTGATTGAAATATGGTACCCAAATACATACATTCAACAATGCTCATTTAACTTTGTTAATTTACGTTCATTTATATTCGTGAACTATCTGTTTAAGTTCGTGAACTATTCATTTTGATTGTATAAAACTAACATCATAAACATGCTCATTTTCTTAACGAATGAACATGAACAAAAAATGTCTGGTTATATGTTCGTGTTCGATCATATGTTCGTTGTCATGTTTGGTTAAAGTTAAACGAACGAACACGATAGTGTCCATGTTTGTGTTCGTTCGGTTCGTTTACAAGCATAGTTGCACAAGCACGGAAAACTAGAAAGATAAAACATGGTAACTAATATTGGTGTGCATTAAGCATGATATGATTTTATTAATATGTTAAGCCCGTTTTACGCATTAGTCAAGTTTTAAATATATAAAACACGATATTATACTAACACTAAACACACACTTGGTAAAATGCACCTATCGCGAGCGTAGTATAGTATTGGTAAGATACCGAGGTCCTCCAAGTACACAAGACTTTTTAGTACTGGTTTATCGTCAACGTCTAATCAATCTAAATTTTTTTGAGAAAAGAGTTTTTAAATATGAAAGTAAATCTAAAAATTAAAAGATAAATAAAATGAAAAACAAATAGACAAGATAGAATCACTTGGATCCAACTCATCTTTAATGTACCCTTTGATGATTTTCGCACTTTCGGACTTTTTAAGAAATTATCTTAGTTACCGTAGTAGGCCCCTCTTTTGAAGGCGACGTTACCCTCAACCCAGTGGTTTGAGTCAGCAGGGATACAATCCCAAAGGGTCGAAATATTGAAAGATAATTAAATAAGTTATTAATGCAAAAAGTGGTAGGCCCTTCTTTTGAAGGCGACGTTACCCTCGGCTAAGTGGTTTGAGTCAGCAAGGATACAATCCCAAGAAGTCGGTTTAAAGTTTTAATAGTAGTTTACATATGAGGGGTTCAAGCTATTCGCACCCCCGTCATCCAATACCCTTGGGGCATTGAAGGAGATCCTAATAAGCTTGAACCAAGTCCTCGCCGGATCTATACACTGAATCAGACAAGAACTTTACCAAACCACCCTCCTAACCCCCTTCCAGGCAGTTAACGCGCTTTATATAGACCGTAAAGACACGACCGAGCAAATCAATGACATCATGAAGAAATGGTAAAGAAAATTCACTTTCAACATAAGAAACTAGTTATTAAAGTCATTAATACAAACCCAATTAAAAAGTTTCGAAAGATTAAAAACCAAAAGTAATACATTAAAGACTTGTCTTCACAAAGTGATGTAAGAGATTAGCCAAACATGGCCTTTGATTGACAAGAACTCTTACGATCAATCTTAGATCCCGAGACTACTACACACTCTAAAGATGAAAGATGGATGATGGTGGTGGGTGTTGGTGTTGTAGTGGAGGTGGAATGGTGGCAAAGTGAGAGAGAAGTGGTTTCCAAGGGATGCCTTTGAAGTGAACCAAGCACCCCTATTTATAGCCAGAAAAGAGCCTCGGCCATGGCCCCGTGTCCAGCCTTCTTCTCTTCCTTCATTAAATGCAGATGTCAGCAGGGGGCCCCACACGACCCCGTGGCCTCTGGACATGGCCCTGTGGTCAACTCTTTGCTGTACTATCAAGATTCTGTGAATCTTAGAGTTGACCATGCCCCATGGTGAGCTAGGCACGGCCCCGTGTTGGGCGTAGAAGCTTCTGCAGAGTTTGTCTTGTTGTGCAGGGTCTGACCACGCCCTATGCCCAGCTGGGCACGGCCCCGTGGTCAACTTCTGTTTCTTGTTTTTGTCTTGGGAGATGCTGTTGAGGGGTCGAGCATGTCACGTTATTTCTTCTTCTTGTATTTATGTTGGTATTTGGCTGCTTATTTGTTCCTTTTTTTTCTTTTAAGCTCATTTGGTCCTCTAAATTCAAAAGGAAGAAAGAAACGTGCTTTTTCCAACATCAGTACTAAAAAAGGGTAGGTTTTATGCCTCTATTGATGTAATTTATATGTTGCATTTTACCCACATCAAATATCATAACAGATCCATATAAGGGATGTTAACAAAGATTGGTAAGATTGTAACAAGAATGAGCATTGTGGATGGTAATGAGAGACATGTTTGAGGAAAGTCTCGATAAGAAGCTAAGAAGAGTCGAAGTGGGCCCAAGACATGGTGGTCAACATGGATAAGAGGATCATGGATATGGAGTCACCAATTTTTTCAATGGCATGAGTTGAAGATTCACTCCAACAATTGGATGGGTAGATATTGTATGTTGTGAATTCAGTGGACGAATTTAGGAGCAGCAACTTAAAATGCGAGCTCTTTGAATTGAGAGAATTTGTCAGCAACAAGATTGTGGAATTACGCAAAGGAGTTAAGAGGGAGATATCCTATTGTCATAAACGCTTTAAAGAGTTGGAAGCTAATGTATCTCGGCAAAAAAGCAATGGTTAGTGGAGTTGGTGTTGTGACTCTCGTCTTGAAGGTCGAGATACCAAATCTATCACTGTCCTACGCAAGAGAGTAGTCTGGGCGGTTGATGACTTGGTGCAATATATATTGGTACATAGAGGGTTACATATCACATATGACACGTCTTATATTAAATGGTTATGATATACTAGGATGATACATCTAACTATGTTATGGTGGAGACGTCAACATGTAGACATCTGATGATGTACATGCACGACCATGTAACACCCCAAATTTTAGTATATAATTTTAGGATTTGTTTTCATTTATAGAATAATATATAATTATCATCAACAATTTGTTGACATGATTGTAACAATTCGTATTTCATACTTTCTATTTTTAGCAAGCTTGTATCTGTCACACCCTCAAATTTCCACATGCAGAGTACTACCGCGAGGCATGCGACTGACCAGGATTAAACCACCAATCATATTGAACAATCATAATAATAAATAGTTTTATAAAAAAATACGATTAGTGACTAATAAAGTCTAAGTCCATAGTTTTGAGTTCTAGAACAATGTTTAAGGTAACAGCGGAAGCATAAATTAAAAGAGTTCAAGCATAAGTTTCAAAAGTTCATAATTATGGAAGAACCTGACATGCGTTAAGCAACTACTACACTCCCCAGATGCAGGCTCCCGATCCATCACTGATTACCTGCAAAGCATGCAGTAGGGTGTCAACATAAAGTTGGCGAGTTCATGAGTTATCCAGTTTTTAATTCCAAAAACGTAAATTGTTCGATAACGTATTTATAATCACGTTATGGGGAGCTACCCCATCTGTAAGCTCACTAAACTGTAGATACCAAATACTGGTGATGTTTAAGTTCTTGTGCCCCAAGTCAATGTCTATCATCATTGACCAAGTTGCAAGGCCTACTAGTTCACGCCCGATCCCCCCGGTCACGGTGTGAGGTTTGTCAAACCTAATAGCGCTATCAACTAATATCATGTTCGCCCCCGGCGACTAATCGGTATTGTAAGTGGGGACTTCATGATAGAGTTTCGTTTAGTTTTCTAAGACATGATTTATAAATAGTATCCAAACGTATTCCCCTGAGGAATAGTAGTTTAAAAAGTATCCTTCCAAAGATTAGTAGTTCATTCGTGTGCCCCCCCCCCCCTCCCCCCCGGGAAACATGCTTTTAGTGTGTGTGAACTCACCTTGGTTTGCTCGGGTGGTTATTTACTTGTTTTAAAGTTGATCAATCACATCCTATGATAGTTACTGTATCTAATTAGATGCGTATTCAACTAACATCATGTATACACGTATTCAACATGTAGCACATAAGTAGCACGTATTTCATAAAACAGTCATGATAATTCAACTTAATTCTGTGAACAGTAATATGCCTAAATCAAAGGCAGATATTCTAAGTGTGCGGCCTGTGCTATGTGTCTGGCATAATAAGAGAGTGTGCGACATGTTTATAGGTGTACGGTCCAACTTAAAGTATCTGGGTATACAGTGTGCGGCCCAACGGATTAGTCCAGTCAATATGCCAGTTTATTAAGGGTGTGCGGCCCACCAAGGAATGGCCCACATAGAGTGTGCGACGCACAATCTAGTGTGCGGTCACTCTGAGTGTGTAATGTGCTTAAACCTGGTAGTACGACTTGCTAGGCAGGTTGTACGAGACTGTGCGACCTCACTTCGCACACACAGGTGTGCGATGTGCCACACGAGTTTGTACATTATGCAGGAAAGGTTGTACATGTTCAGATTGTATGGTAAAAACAGATTTCATTTGTGACTATCAATCCTAAACAAATCAAATGCACAGATTTCAGATGCAATCATTATGTTCATCAGAATGTCCATTCTATCAATCATGTCATCCCTATACTTCACATGATTTTTCAAAACAGATTTAACATCAGACATCAATGGATCCACCTTCCTATATTCATCTAGAATCATCATTGCATCAAGAATAAGCACCAAAACATGTTGTTAAAAGTATAATTAATCAAGCAAATCATTCTTTCTTTTAACCATTTTCATGAACCGATTCAAATAAAAACCTCCATTAACATTTATAAAGTTCTAAACTTTAGGTGTCATAACAACTCCTAGTCTTTCTCTTGTCAACATTTATCAACATCCAAATCCTTTACAGAAACATCATCATATGAACGTAAATCAAGTCAAGTTCCTTAATTATTTAGCATAAAACAAACACTACTCAAGCATAACACCTAACTCTTCAATACTCACTAATCAAGTAGGCACCTTTATCTCCCTAACACACCAAACGGGAATATACTAACCTGGATTGAAGACTGATAGTGTGCGAGTATGTGGAGAGTTGTGATCTTCAAGGAACAACTTCTAGCAATGGAAGAAATGGCTTGATGTTGATGAGGATGATGCGCCTTAGAGATAGAAGGAGGAGAGGATATGATGTGTTTTAGGATTTTCTTAGAGAGAAAAAGTTAGAGAGAAGGGAGGAATGTTTTTAGGGATTTGTGCCCTAAATGTTTGCTGCCAAATCTCTCAATTGTCAACTGAATGACAACTTTTATACCAGCTTAGGATAGTGCACACACTAATAAGTGTGCGGCATCATAGGGTTTCTTATGGGCTGGCTTGGGCCTAGTTTCAATAAGTATGCGGGCTTGATTTGCAGCCCAAACCAAAAAGGATTAAGGGAATGTGCGACTAGGAGTGGGGTGTACGAGTGGCGATGTGTGCGGCCAAGACTAAGTCACAAAAATAATTTATTTCACTAACCAAAAATCACATAACACACATATAATATGTAATCAACCAATTAATCCATTTAATAGTTATCAACTAAGTCTCATACATTAGATTCACATGATTAAAACATTTAAGAAACATGTAGGAAACCCGAAGTGTCACATTATCCCCAAGTTCAAGGAAATTTCATCCCGAAATTTAGAGCGCAGCCACTGACAAGCTAGTGTGTTTAGACATTTCGTGGGATGTCACATCATCCCCCTGTTAGTTTGGAATTTTGTCTTGAAATTCCGTTGTAGCCTTAGTGCTGGAAGTATTGTTTGCAAACAACTGGGGATACCTGTGCATCATCTGGTCTTCCCGTTCCCAGGTAAACTCTGGGCCACGGGGCGAGTTCCAACGAACTCGAACGATAGGTATCTTGCTACGCTTAAGGGTTTTGACATCTTGATCCATGATCTCAACCGGTTCCTCAACAAAGCGTAGCTGATCGTCGATTGTGAGCTCCTTAAAAGGAACTATGAGTGTTTCACCTAACAGACACTTCTTCAGATTTGATACATGAAAAACGTTATGTATCGCACTCAGTTCTTCGGGCAGGTTTAGTCTGACAGATACCTTACTGATTTGCTCGGTAATTTCAAAAGGTCCAACATATCGCTTATTAAGCTTGCCCCTTTTTCCAAAAGCGTACCACACCTTTCCAAGGTGAGATTTTTAGTAGAACCCGGTCCCCGACCTGGAATTCTAGAGGTTTCCTACGCCTATCAGCGTAGCTTTTCTGATGGTCTCGAGCCGCCGCCATGCGTTGTTTAATCTGGGCAATCTTATCTGTGGTATCGAGCCCGAGTTCTAGGCCGGTAATTTGGCTTTCGCCAACTTCCGCCCAACACAAAGATGACCGGTATTTACGTCCATACAATGCCTTAAATGGAGTTACGTGAATGCTAGTGTGGTAGTTGTTGTTGTAAGAAAATTCTACCAGAGGTAAGTTTCATTCCCACCCGTTTCCAAAGTCAATAACATATGCCATCAGCATATCTTCAAGTGTTTGGATGGTACGTTTAGTCTAACCATCCATATGCGGGTGACAAGCGGTGCACATGTCTAACTGTGAGCCAATGGATTTGTGCATAGCCTGCCACAAGTCGGATGTAAAACGTGGGTCACGATCAAAGATGATAGAAGTTGGCACCCCGTGCCTAGCAACCACTTCTTTCAAGTAGATGGCTGCAAGTCTCGAAAACTTATCGGTTTCTTTGATCATGAGGAAGTGCACAGACTTGGTTAGACGGTCTACGATTACCCAAATGGTATCATTCCCGCTTTGGGACCTCGGTAAGCCAGTAACAAAGTCCATGGAAATTTGTTCCCATTTCCATGTTGGTAATTCTGGTTGCTGTAGTAATCCCGAAGGCTTTTGGTATTCAATCTTAACTCTAGCACAGGTCAAGCATTTGCTAACATACTTTGCAATAATAGCTTTCATGTTAGGCCACCAATACAAGGCCTTAAGGTCGTGATACATCTTGTCGGAACCGGGACGTATCGAGTAGCGAGACTTGTGTGTTTCGTCTATCACAAGCTCTAGGAGATTTCCGTAAGATGGAACCAAGATACGTTCCATGAAATAGTCGATGCCATCGTTTTTAAGTTCGAGCTGCTTTTCCATGCCCCACATAGATTCAGCTAGAAGGTTTTCCGCTTTCAGTGCTTCGACTTGTGCGTTTCGAATCTGGTTAGGGAGGTTCTAGTGAATAGTAAGCTGTAAAGCGCGAACACGCTTAAGTTTGTTTTCTTTTCTGCTGAGGGCATCGAGCACAACGTTTGCCTTGCCCAGATGATATTTGATCGCGCACTCGTAGTCATTTAAGAGTTCGACCCATCAGCGTTGTCGCATGTTCAACTCTTTCTGGTCCAATATATGCTGGAGACTCTTGTGATCGGTGTAAATCATGCACTTGGTACCGTACAAGGAATGTCTCCATATCTTGAGTGCGAAAACTACTGCTCCCAGTCCCAAATCATGCGTTGTCTAATTTCGTTCGTGGATCTTGAGTTGTCGAGAGACGTAAGCTATAATTTTCTCACGCTGCATTAACAAGCAACCGAGTCCTTGAATCGACGTGTCATAGTAGACAACAAAATCGTCGATACCTTCAGGTAATGAGAGAATAGAAGCACTACAGAGTTTCTCCTTCAGTTTCCGAAAAGCAGATTCCTGAGCATCGTTCCACTTGTAAGCAATACCCTTTTGGGTTAGAGTTGTGAGGGGTTGTGCAATCTTCAAAAATCCCTCGATGAATCTATGATAGTAACCCGCCAATCCCAAGAATTGACGGATTTCGGTTGGAGTTTTTGGTGTAAGCCAGTTCTTGATGGAGTCAATCTTAGCTGGATCAACGTGGATCCCAGCTTCGTTGACCACGTGTCCAAGAAAATGAACTTCTCGAAGCAAGAAGTCGCATTTCGAGAATTTAGCGTAGAGTTGTTCGTTGCGTAAGAGTTCCAGAATAAGATGTAGATGTTGCTCATGTTCCTCTAGATTCTTCGAGTAGATTAAGATATCGTCGATGAATACAATCATGAATTTGTCGAGATACTATTTGCACACTCGGTTCATGAGATCCATAAAAACCGCAGGTGCGTTTGTCATTCCGAAGGGCATTACAAGGAATACGTAATGACCATAGCGTGTTCGGAAGGCTGTTTTAGAGACATCCTCGTCCCAGACTCTTAACTGATGATAGCCTGATCATAGGTCGATCTTAGAATAGTAACTCGACCCTTGCAACTGGTCGAACAGATCGTCAATACGTGGGAGTGGGTAACGATTCTTGAAAGTTACTTTGTTCAGCTCGCGATAATCGATGCACATATGAAAAGTGTCATCCTTTTTCTTGACAAAAAGTACTTGGGCTCCCCAGGGTGACGAGCTCGGACGAATAAAACCTTTATCCAACAGTTCCTCTAATTGCGTAGACAATTCTTCCAGTTCGGCTGGGGTTAGTCGATAAGATGCATGAGCTATTGGTGCCGCTCAAGGAGTTAGCTCGATTTGAAATTCAACTTGACAGTGAGGAGGAAGGCTAGGTAATTCCTCAGGGAATACCTAGGGAAAGTCGCGTACGATGGAAAAGTCTTCAATCTTCCTTTCTTTCTCCTGAGTATTAGTGACGAGTGCTAGAATAGTGGTATGTGGTGTGCGTTAGGTGTATTATGATTTTATTGATATTTTAAGCCCATTTTACGCATTAGTCAAGTTTTAAATTTATAAAACACGATATTCTACTAACACTAAACACACACTTGGGCAAGTGCACCCATCGTGAGCGTAGTATAGCGTTGGTAAGATACCGAGGTCATCCAAGGACACAAGAGCTTTTAATACCGGTTTATCCTCAACGTCTAATCAATCTAAAAATTTTTGAGAAAAGATTTTTAAACATGAAAAATAAAAACTAAAAATGCAAAAATAAAAATAAAATAAAAAAACAGATAGACAAGATGAATCACTTGGATCCGACTCGCCTTTAATGTATCCTTTTGATGATTTCATCACTTTTTAAGAGATTATATTAGTTATAGTAGTAGGCCCCTCTTTTGAAGGTGACGTTACCCTCAACCCAGTGGTTTGAGTCAGCAAGGATACAATCCCAAAGGGTCGGAATATTGAAAGATAATTAATTAAGTTATTAATGCGAAAAGTGGTAGGCCCCTCTTTTGAAGGTGACGTTACCCTGGGCTAAGTGGTTTAATTCAGCAGGGATACAATCCCAAGTAGTCGGTTTAATATATTAATAGTAGTTTACATATGAGGGGATCAAGCCATTCGCACCCCCGCCATCCAATACCAGTGGGTATTGAAGGAGGTCCTAGTAAGCTTAACCAGGTCCTTGCATGATCTATACACTGAACAAGGCAAGAACCTTACTAAACCGTTCCCTTAACCCCCGACCAGGTAGCCAACATATCTCTATATAGATAGTAGAGATATGAATGGTGTAAATCTTTTACTTTATATAAACAGTAAAGTAATGCCAAGACACCACGGACAAATGATAAAGAAGTTTCACCTTCAACATAAGAAACTAGTTATTAAAGTCATTAATACAAAACCAAATAAAAAGTGCGAAAAGATTAAAAATCAAAAGTAATACATTAAAGACTTGTCTTCACCAATTGATGTAAGAGACTTAGCCAAACATGGCCTTTTGATTGACAAGAACTCTTACTATCAATCTTAGATCCCGAGACTACTACACACTCTCTAAGGTGGATGATGGATGATGGTGGTAGATGTGGGTGTTGTAGTGGTGGTGGAGTGGTGGCAAAGTGGGAGAGAGGTAGTTTGCCAAGGGATGCCTTTGAAGTGAACCAAGCACCTCTATTTATAACCTGAACAGAAGCCCGGCCATGGCCCCGTGTCCAGCGAACACGCCCGCGTGGCTATCTCTTTCTCTTCCTTCATTTATTGCATTTGTCAGCATTGGGCTCCACACGGCCCGTGTTCACTGGGCATGGCCCTGTGTGCAGAAGCGTATCTGTACTACCAAGATTTTGCAGGATTCTGCGAATCTTAGCGTTGACCACGCCCCGTGCTGAGTTGGGCACGCCCCCGTGGTGGGCATAGAAGCTTCCACAGCTTTGTCCTTTCTGCAGACACCTGACCACGCCCCCGTGTCCAGTGGGCACGGGCCGTGGTCAGGCTTCTGTTTCTTGTTTTTGTTCTTGAGGATGTTGTCGAGGGGTCGAGCATGTCACGTTAATTCCTTTTCTTTGTATTTATGTTAGTTTTTGCTGCATATTTGTTCCTTTTGTTCGTTTAAGCTCATTTGGTCCTGAAAATACAAAAGGAAGACAAAAACACACTTTTTCCAACATTAGTACTAAAAAGGGTTAGTTTTATGCTTCATTTGATGTAATTTATATATTGCATTTTACACACATCAAATACCCCCACACTTGAATCTTTGCTTGTCCTCAAGCAAAACTCTTTATTATGTGGCTTATACACCCAAATGGAATGGGTATGAGAGAAGTTTTGAGCTTGTCTTGAGTGTCGGGAATCCAAGATCGTTATTGGGTTTTATTTTTATTCTATTTACAATCCTATTCGTTATGATTTATTTAGAACGTTTCATAAGAGAAATTACTTATTTGGGCATAACATGCCTCTTTAAAATTCCATTTATATACAAGTTCACATACCTCACGGGAGATCACTCAACACTTGGCCGAAGATGTATTTTTGTGAAACACTCGAGACCGGCATGGAACTTACTTCTACCATATGCTTGCCAAGCAATCAATACTCCTCCTTTTTAACTATTAACCTTCGTAAATATCAAGAGGACTTTGGAAAGGGTTAGGCTTGGGCTAAGGGTAGGTGGTTTTGGTTAGTGGTTAGTAAAAAGGGCTAAAAGCATAAAAGGCGTCGGTCGTCGTAAAACTTTTTGTTTTTGTGACTGTTATTCAACTAAGCATCTTCAAATAAAGTTTCTTTGAGGAACTTGTTTGTTTATTGCTAGACTTTCATTTTTTTATTTTTTTATTTTTATTTTTATTTTTTTGATAAAGATATGTCATAAGATAACCAAGCTTTTTACTAAAACAAAGGGTTGAAAAGAAAAAAAAGGGTTTTGGTGGGTAAAAGGGTGTTTGTTTTGTGGGTTTAGAAATGAAAAGGTTTAGGCTCAAAGAGGGATTTTGGGTAGGTGATAAAGAAAATGAAAAATAATGGTGTTGAAAGGAAAATGGGTTAGTCCTAATGTCTCCAACATTTACTTACTTGGGTTTAAGTTGGTAAGGACCAGGAATGTATCGTCATGGCAGGTTCTAGAGTCGTAAGAACCAAGCGGCTATTCACACAAAAAACGAAAAATGAGCATTTAGTTTAACGATGTATGTTTGTATGCTCAATAAAGGCTCAAAATTCACTTGTTGTGGGAATGGGTTTATAATCTGATCAAGTATATATAATCAAATTTTAATTAGATTTGTTATGCCGTTTCATAATTTTCTTATGTTAGTTCTTTTTATCACGACGCTATCAGTTGTAACTTTGTAAAAATATAACCTTTTTAGAACTTGTTATTCCAATTTAAACCAAGACAAGTAAAAAAAATGAATGATTAGCGGTTTCAATAGAGTTTTGTGTAAGGCTTGTTATTAGGACTTGCAAATTTCAAGGTTTTAGCACCCCCCCCCCCCCCCACACTTAAATTACACATTGTCCTCAATGTGTCCAAAAAATGAGTTTTTAGGTTGATTGAATGTGTAAAAAGGTGTTGAAAAACAAAAGTTTTTGTTACTGGGCATCTGGCCACGGCCCTGTGTTGGTCCAGGCACAGCCCCGTGGTCAGATTGCCAGTATCATAATTAAACAGAAGGCTGGGCACGGGGCATGTTCAGTGAGCACGGCCCCGTGTCCAGTTACCTGAACTGGGCAACTTTCTGCAGAGACTCGGGCACGGGGCATGTTCAGTGAGCACGGCCCCGTGTCCCGTATCTTACCAACGCTATACTACGCTCACGATGGGTGCACTTGCCTAAGTGTGTGTTTAGTGTAAGTAGAATATCATGTTTTATAAATTTAAAACTTGACTAATGCGTAAAATGGGCTTAAAATATCAATAAAATCATAACACACCTAACGCACACCAACCATCGATCTGGTTGGTCCTTTTCCGGATGCGCCCGGCGCAGTGAAATTTATCATAGTTGCAATGGATTACTTCACAAAATGGGTGGAGGCAAAACCCCTGGCGTTAACCACCGCAATGGTTTTCAGGAAATTCATCTGGAAGCATATTATTGTCGATTTGGGTTACTGCTTCGCATCATTACAGATAACGGTACCAATTTTGCTTCCGACAATTTACAAAAATGGATGAAAGAGATGCGCATCGAACACAGTTTCGCCTCCGTGGCGCATCCACAGGAAAACGGTCAAGTTGAGAGCATCAATAAGCATATTGTGGATGGTATCAAGGCAAGATTGGGAACCGCAAGAAGAGGCTGGGTTGATGAGTTGCCAAGTATTCTTTGGGCTCATCGCACCATGCCAAAGACTAGCACGGGTGAAACACCGTTCAGCCTTGTCTACGGAACGGAGGTCGTGATCCCAGCAGAGATCAGTCTTTCGTCACCCCGCATGCTAGCTATGGAGAAACAAAACAATGAACAAGAGCGCTGGCTTGACTTGGACCTCCTTGAAGAAAGACGAGAAAATGCAACCATTAATGAGGCCAAGTACAAATCAAAATTGGAAAAATATTATAATGCGCGAGTTCGCATATGCACCTTCCTACCTGGGGATTTTGTCTTGGGAGATAATGAAGCATCAAATGCCAAGCGCCCTGGGAAGTTCGCGCCTAAATGGGAAGGGCCTTACGTGATCAACGAGGTCCTGGGCAAAGGAGCATACACCCTGCGCAGGAGTGATGGAACGGATGTTCCGCGGACGTGGAATGCTCAGCAGCTACGCATGTGCTACATGTAATCTTAGCATCCTTTGTACTTGGAAGGTTCCCTGCACCTTACCAACGCACAATGCAAGGACCGTTACTTACATATGCATCAATCTTAATTATCTTGTTTATCCTAAATGTAATCTTAACAACTTTGTAACTATCGGCCTCTGCGCCTTATCAAAATCAATGCAAAGTCTGTTACTTAGATCATACCTTATTTTTATGTTTTATTACAAATGCATGCAATTTTTTTTTGTAAGTACAAAAACATTATGGTAATCTAATACAAGTCTCATGAACACTCTGCAGTCACATGTTACTGTGCAAGGTCAAGTCTTATGTTCACACATGATCTTTGTTTGTCTCACCTAAACAAAGTAATTGTATTCATGCAAATATTGTAACTAAAACATGTCATATATTAACAATAAATTTACTTGCGCGCCAGCGCATTAACAAGTTACAAGAAAGGGGATCCAATATCCTAAGCATGTTCAACAACAAAAACAACTTCCACAAGTTACAACGACCTAATCTAGGTCTTCTTCATCTGAAACATCCGACCCGTTAGGAAATATTTCCTTCAACTGGTCCACATAGTTCTCAGACTTAAGCGCAGTGGTTACTAAATACATCACCGAGAGGCGCAGGTTATTGTATTCTTCTTTAGCAGCAGCATGATCAGCACTGGTGTCAACCCCACGGGTGGCAGACCTGCTGGTGTCCCAGTCAACCTTCAAAGCGCTGGTAATGTGCTGAGTACATTCCGCATAACCTTGCGTATACCCGTCGTTGCGCACAGCCACCGTCAGGTTGGCGACAGTTTGGTCTAAATCAATTGAGTTCAGAATTGAATTTGCAACCTGTGCAGACAAAGTCATAAAATGAGTTTATGCAAACTTTTTCAAAATACTACAAGGGGTTGAGATACTTACATTTATGATCCCATGATGTTGCATCCATAACAGGTTGTTTTTCAGAGGATTAACCAAGAACTCCGCCGTCACCTGGGCAGTCTCAGAATTTTCAAGTTTCTTTTTCGTTTCGGTGAGGCAGCGAGTAGCTTCAGCTTTTTCAACCTTAGCAAGCTGCAAATCTTTCTTGGCAGGCTCGAGTTCCGCTTTGACTTGTTCTTGATCATTTAATAAAGAAGTAACTTCTTCAATCTCCTTATTTCTAAGGGCAAGAGTTGCACAAGTTTGTACCTCTATCTGCTCACTTCTTTCTCTATGAGAACGAGCTTCATCGTGGGCAGCTTTCGCATCAGCTTTTTCTTTTTTCAACTTTTCAATCTCCGCTTTGGATTGTTCACATTGTTTTCAAGAACCATGTTTTCGTTGTTATCTTTCTCACATATTTCTCTTCATATCTTGTGTTCTTCTGAAAGGAGAGCAACTTCAGCTTCTGCTTTCTTTTTCCAACTCATAGCTGACCACTCTTCTGTCTTTTGTTCACCCTTAAATTTCGCTTGATCAGGGTCAAGTTTAGCTCTCAAAGCAACAATCTTTGCCTTCTCCTCAGCAACTTCCTTCTTTGAAGCTTCAACATTGTCCCACTCCTTATGCCTACTACGCCATTCGCGAACTATCCTGTGGGTTGTTGAAGTTGAGCTGGCAGTCTCTTGAAGATATGCCCGGTAAGTACATTCGTGCATTTGCTCTTCTTGGAACTTAATTTCTGCTGGAGGGAAGGCACCTTGAAACCATTCCCGGCAAACTTGCCAATCAGAAAAAGCATCTCCTTGCTTCAACTTCCATACAGGCGTATGGATGTCAGAAGCTCTCTTCTCAGAGTAAGTCCTATAGTAGTAATCCCCCGGAGTCTCATCCGGGTGGATAGGAGTTTCTTCTTCCGCATCATGCACCATAAAGCTCTGCTCAACATGAACTGGATTTTCTTCAACATTAGCTCGGGGAGGCTCGGAAGTGGGTGCAGAGGAAGAAGGAATGGTTATCACAGGAACTTCTTCTTCAATAATAGATTTTTTTCTTTTCAGACCCCTGCGCCACAACCTCAGGAGACAATGGCTTGGTAACACCAGCGTCAGCCACTTCCACCTCCGCCTCAACAATTTTCTCTGTTTCCATCTCCACAGTTTTCTCTACTTCCGCTTCCACAGTTTTTGTACCCTCTAATTTTTCTTTAATAGACACACGGGGGGGGGGGGTGACGGCGGAAGGTCATCATTGAAAGCAGATGATGATTCCTGGTGAACAGACAAAACAGGTTTTTCTGCAAAGGAAAGTTTACAAAGTTATTTCATCATATGATAAAGTGGGAACCTGAAACAGGCACTTACCAGGGGAAAGTTTCGCATCAAAGGCATTGAAATTGCCTTTCTTACCAATTTTCTTCCTCGGTGTCTTTTTTGGAGGCTACGCTACAGTTTCGCCCTCAGGCTTCTTTCTCTTACCCGCTTTGGTCCTCACCAACGGTTCCGGGCTAGACTCCACGTCGATTGGATCATCAGAGTTTAGAGCTGGGATATCCTCGGTGTCTCGGGGCTCCGCTTTTGGCTGTTTAGCAGGTACAGGCAGAAGACCCTCTAGTGAGTCAGACACCACTACGTAATGACACCAAGAGTCAGACACAAGGCGTGTACCTTTCTTCTTCTCTACCTTTGGAACGTCCACCTTTGGCAAGTCGATTTTCTTAGGCGCAGTAGTGGCAGCTGGTGCATGTTTCTTCTTTTTCATCTCCGGGCCTATGCCTAAATTGATCAACTCACCTATACAAAAAATTCATATTGCAATATTACCCAAAGCGCAATGTCAGCAAAGAGTAATATTGCAATATTGCATCCAAGATGTAAAAAGAAGAACTTACCAACATCACCAGCAGGTTGCGCTTCTAGATCTGAATCCTTGGGGAGCGCAAAGTTCTTCACAATCTGATGATACCACGACCTTTCATCAGCACCTATGTTGTCATCTTCCCTTTCTCTCATTCATACGCTACCACATATAAGGAAACATCTGCAAAAGGGAGACCGATAACAAACAAGTTCATATAATCCAAACAAAGGGTTTGTGTGACTTACTGATTTTATCTTCCATGTACACTGGCTTGTCACAGCAATCTGCTCTCCATAATAAACTCATTTTAGCAGCAAGTAATGCCCTCTCCGGCAGCTGAATAGAAGGAATCTCTTTAATATCCTAATGCCAGATCTCATTCACTGAAGTTTCAAGAGTTTCCACCAGAATATCTTCTGCACCTCGGAAGTTCATCTTCACCAGTATTACTCCTGATTTAATAAAAAAGAACTTGCCTTTCCATTCGTGGAATGATTTTGGAGGAACGAGCAGAATTTTCTTGCCTGACGAACGTTGCATAAATGAGTATAAACCTTGAGAGCAATTTAGCTGATAAAATACCCGAAATCGATTGACCAATGGTTCATAACCCATCGATTGAGAAAGAAACACAAAATGTCGGATTCGAACCATCCCCATGGGATTTAGCTGAGATATATGAAATTGATAAAAAGCCAGTATGTCGAGAAGAAATTTGGTGACCGGAAATCGAAAATTCCCATCCACGAAATAATCCCAAAACAAGGTAATATAACCGACCGGAGCCTGTGCAGCCGTCTGTCCTTCCCTTGGGTAAATGGCACCCCAACTATCTAGAAACTTGAAACCTTTAACCAGACCAATTAAAGGTCTCTTCAGACCACTTTAGCGGTGGCAAGGACGAAGACATTTCTTCTGTTGAAGTTTCTTGATGTTCTCCGGTAGACATAAAGGATACAAGACGAAGTTGCAGGAATCTTTTAAAGAAGATTGAAAAAATGAGGAAGACGAAAGGATTTGAAGATAAGTGCTAAAAAGAAGTAACCGCGCAAGGGTTTGTATACCCATCGCCATTAATGCTCTGGAAAAACGTGCAGCCCCTTTTTCAGGAAAACACGTTTATCAAGGCAATAAGGGCGAGTGGGGAAACAAAAAGAGCTTCACGCACGCGTGGAAACCATGAATGACGACGCCCAATTAATGCTTGACGTCTGACACGGGGACAGCCTGTCACCTAACCGTCACATGTCAACATCAATACAGTACCTTTTACCAACTAGACTGCCACAAACAAGCATTTTCAAATTCAAATCATGAGAACTTTAGCTTGAAGAAAGGGAAAATATCTTCTCCAAGAAGTTTGTTAATACCCTGCGCCGAGCAATTTGTGTATTACTTAACAGCAAAAGCGCACACTACATTTTTTTATAGTCCAGTGCTCCACCTACTTGCCATTCACACATAGGATCACCACTGGACTGGGAGGACTTGAAGAGGTATGGTCCCAAAAACCATGCGCAAGCACAGAGGACCATACCATAATTACACTCCAAATTCACCTCAAACAGACCTTGCGCGGCCGCACAACGAGTCCAAGGAAGATTTGGAAATATCAGTCTTTAATAACCATGCGCTGGAGAAAAGAAAGACAAATGTTCAATTAACTCCCTTACACGGGCTCGCGCAAGGGTATGGTTAAGCTTGAAGTTTTGACAGCAGAAGACAAGTCTTGAACTCATCCACGCACATAAAAATAATGACCTGAGCAAAGGAATTTTTTCTGTTATAACATAATGGACACGTGACAAAGGATCAATGGTGTGCAACTGTAAATCTTCTAGAAGGCATTAAATGCCTATCGTGCACAACCTCATTCGGTTATAACCGAATGTGACGTGGCACAATCCAGAGCCTTCATTTAAGTCACGATGATGGCAACAATTTACATGCAAATCTAGATCAAGCTACTTTCCACGTGGCATCTCTCCAGCCGTTGATCAAATCCGCGATCCGTGTGCATGGATGCGGAGATAACTAATTAAAAAAAAGGAGATTCCGTTAATACCTCCATGATATCTTTAGCGGAAAAATTTTGGTTATGAGAATTCAGGTACAATCTCTCCATTCACTTTCACTTACTTTCACTCTTACTACTTCATCTTCTTCTTGAGATCACTGTACTTATTCTCACGCCGGATAGTGGTCACGGAGAGAACCCCCATTCTCCCCGTGGCGAGTCTAACGGCTTTCTATTTTGCAATGTTCTCTGGTGAAGTAGCTCCCATCAGCAATCGGCGAGAGGATTAACCCTTTTATGTAGAAACCCTATCCCCAGATCTGATTGATTCCGGTCAATTAGATCCGGTGTTTCTTCAGTTGTGATTGCCTATCTCCCATCTACAACTACTTCCTAGACTCATTCTTGTATACTTCGCAGGTATTTAATAGGTCCTATATTTCCTTATGGGTGGTTTACTTGAACATTAAGTATCAATGAAAGCCACCTTGGTGCTGCTCCTATTATGTTGTGGGTCATGTTTATTCCACGTGTGCTTCTACTCCTCCATCCGGGGCAACCAAGTTCATTAATGAGATAACTAATCGCAATTCAAAGTCACGTATGACTTGTATAGAAATTCCAATACTGATTGCACTACATATAGAAAACATGGGTGGAGAAGTACGTTATCATAATCTCCAAACTCCACCAACAAGATTCCATCTTTTTTACGTCTTCACAAGTCATGATCCAGCTACAAACCATGTGCATCAGCCTTGTGACTCATCTACGAAACATATTGTTGGAATTCTTCGAGCTCCACATGCTAATGGGAATGAAGCTCTGGTTCTCGTGAACCCTTGTAACCCAGTAAATCTTAGTCAAAATGAAGCCATCTCTATAGGATTTGCATACTCTGTAATTTTCTCATTGACTCCAGTTAGTTGGTTGGCCAAAGAATTTATTTGTCTTCTTGGAACCTCACAACATGGGCAATATCACCCGGTTGCAGCTTGGTTAAACGATTTTTATTCTACTTCATTTGGTGGTTTGGGAATCTACATGGTTACGGGTGTCCAAGAAGCATTGTTGTGCTTGCATCAAAGTTAGTTATGATTTTTGAAGCTGGAGTATCTGAAAATCTTAGAACTGTGGAAATTGATGCATTAACTAATAAACTATCTTCTATTCACATAAGAAGATAACCAGAGTTTTTGTTTCGAAGTGGGAGGTTGATTGAACGAATTATATGGACAAACAACTTTAAGGAGCATTTTCAACAAAACAATTTCACACGGGAATTCTTTTCAAGATTCAATTATGAAGACCCTTTTATTTCATCTATAAAAGGAAGGATGATCAATGAAGAAAGACACACTTTTCTATACACCTTTTCTTACATCTTCTCTTATGTATGAAAAAACCCTCAAACCCAAAACTTGTATTATCAACTTCTCTATGTTCAAGATCTTTAGATTTTCAAATTATAGTTGCTCCTCCCGATTGTAAGGAATCAATTGTAATCAAGATTTTCAATCAATAAACTCAGGTATATTTTAAATTTATATCATGGTTGTTTATGTTGCCATCTCTTTAAATTAATTCATATTATAATTGGAAAGTAGAATGTCCTTTTGTTGAATTATTTGCTCCACTTTTGAAAATAAGAAAAGTTGATTGTCCTTTTGTTGACAATTGCACCACTCTTTTGTTGACAATTGCACCACTTTAATATCTCTTGTCGGCCAAATATATAGATAAGCATAAAAATTTATATATATATATAGGGGACCGCTAAAATGAGAACCACCTCCAGTTGTAAGAACCGTGAGAACTTTTTGATCCGGGGCGAGGTGGACCAAATTTTTTTTTCAAAAACGTAGATGCATGCATTATAAACACATTTGTAAAAAAAATTCAAAAAAAAAAATGTCGGGTGTGTAGTTTTGAGCACCCAAAGTTTGCGTTTACGGGACCCGTAAAATTTACGGGTCCCGTAAACGCAAACTTTGGGTGCTCAAAACTACACACCCGACATTTTTTTTTTGAATTTTTTTTACAAATGTGTTTATAATGCATGCATCTACGTTTTTGAAAAAAAAATTTGGTCCACCTCGCCCCGTACGGTGTAGTTCTCACGGTTCTTACAACTGGATGTGGTTCTCATTTTAGCGGTCCCCTGTATATATATATATATATATATATATATATATAGGATTAAGATCATTTCAGAACCATATATTTTTTCAGAACTTACAGAACTCATTTTAGCCACTCATTTTAGTTTATTTTATTTTTCTTTGTATTATTAATAAAGGGTATAAAAGTAATGTTTTCATATTTCCTTGTATATCTCAATTTTAGTTGCTAGTTATTGACTCATTATTGCATTACTTCCTAATTTATTTCATTTAGAAAGTAAGTGTTAGATCTTCATCATGCGTAAAACGGAAAGCACATAATTGTTGAAAATCATACTAATAGTAAGATTTCACATAGGCCATAATTTCCATTTCATATACTTTGTATATATTTAAAGACTACAGCCATGATTCCATATATTTAATTACAATATGCAGTTCTTCTATTTACATAGATATGTAATTCATTATTTGCATTTACACGTGCAGTTTCTTTTTATTAAATTTACTAGCCTAAGATCCCGCGAGTTTCGCGGGTGGCTTATTATTTCATATACTTTGTATATATTTAAAGACTACAGCCATGATTCCATATATTTAATTACAATATGCAGTTCTTCTATTTACATAGATATGTAATTCATTATTTACATTTACACGTGCAGTTTCTTTTTATTAAATTTATAAGTTTGTGTGATTTACTTATTTATAAGTTGTAAAATACAATATAGCTTAACGTACGAGCATATGCTGTGAAGTCACGCATGTTGAAAACATAATTACACATGTTGAAAGAATGAAGATTCCGAGTTTGTGAAGAATGAAGATTCCGAGTTTGTGAAGTCTTCCGAGTTTATGATGTCCGGATTTATGTTTTTTCAACATGCATGATTATGGTTTTCAACATGCGTGATTAGGGTTTTGAGTTTTATAAAGTGCGTAATATGAAGATTCCGAGTTTGTGAAAGAATGAAGATTCAGAGTTTGTGAAGTCTTCCGAGTTTATGATGCCAGATTTATGTTTTTTCAACATGAGTGATTAGGGTTTTGGGTTTTATAACGTGCGTAATTTCATATCGTATGCTCGGACGTTATGGAACATTGTACGTGAACCGGTATGTTTACATATAAGTAGTCGACTATTTTACATGTATGTAAGTTGCATTTTACACATGTGTAACTTATGATACATTTAATTACTTATATGTAATTCTTTTTTTAACATGTATAATTAAATAAATTACATATGTACAAGTGACCTATAATTTATATATATATATATATATATATATATATATATATATGTAACATTTACATATATGTAAATTCAAGAATTTAAATTCATCCAACATTTACATATATGTCGCTAATTATTTGTACATTTACATATATGTAATTCTACAAATGTGAAATTGAAGTACTATGTAGGTTTAATATTCATACAAAAATAAATGCATGCAGAAAACAAATAATAAAATCATTGGCTACAAAGTTTGTGGATAGAGGAATCATGAGGAAAAGAAGTGCGTGAATATAGGATTGAGAGGAAAGAACGGGATACACTGGGTTTTACCAAATTCAAGTGATGTTTTTTTTACTATTATGCCCTTACATGATTTAAAACGACCTATTAAATTTCTCTTTAATTACAATTATACCATGACTTATTTTCAGCCATTGATTGATAGATCAAAGGATCAAAAGAGTTCTGACTAGTTCTGCATAACATGTGAGTTCTGCAATAAACTCAACCCTATATATATGGTTAGGTTAACGTACAAATGCCCTTATCGTACATTACGTACGCTACAATCTCAGCCGTCCGATCATCTTCCCGCATTGAATTCGCATGTTGTTTTTTTGTAACAATTTCGCATGTTGGTTTTTTAACATGCGATTTCATCAAAATTACCACATGCGAAATTGTTACAAAAAAAACAACATGGTATTTCATCAAAATTATCACATGCGAAATTGGTACAAAAAAACAACATGCGAATTCATCAAAAATTATCACATGCGAAATTGTTATAAAAAAACAATATGCGATTTTAAAATGCGGGAAGATGATCTGACAGCTGAGATTGAAGCGTACGTAATGTACGATAAGCAATATTGTATAGTACTCTTTACCTATATATATATATATATATATATATGTATGTATGTATGTATATATTTGTGTGTGTTTCGTTTTTAATGAAATGACTAGAGACCAACATCAACAATGTTTGGTCCAATATACAAATAGAGCTCATTTAAGTATTTTTTTTTCGAAGGGCAATTGTAGGGGCCAAAGGACCCACTATCCTATAGGGCGAGACAAGCTCTTAAACCCTGCCCAGACCCAACTCCATACTGAAATTCCAATATGTACACAACAGGAGTTGAACCTGAGACCTCCCCAAAGGAGAAACCTTATAGAAAACTCCCCTGATCAACTGGGTTATACCATGTTGGCGCTCATTTAAGTAATTAGAATTCAAATCCAATATCAATAGTCCATTGTCCAATACTTAAATGTCTATTTGAGTATTGAGTCAAAATGTCAAATACTAAAATGTGAAGCGTCGATCAATACTCAAGTTTCAACCCGTCATTCAATTCAGAAGTACAAGACCCTAATCAAAGCCCCCCATTGGCCATCGTGATTTGATTTCTCCATCGCCACTCGCCAAGATGGCAACTCGCCAGGGGTTTGCTTCAATTGGTTCTTTCAATTTCAAACTTCCGATAAAACAAGGGTATGTTTCAATCGGTCGACAATTTATCGTCCCGCTTAGCTAATCTTGATAGAACTAGTTGAATGTTTTTGTATTCCTTGTTATTTGTTAAATTTTTACTTGTGTTCTATTGTACGAAACGTCAGGGACGAAAACTGCACTTTATTCTAATAACTAGCTCTCCCATCGTCACTTTCCTTGTTTGTTCTGTGACGCTCGATACTCGCTCGACGTTCGTTCGAAAAATGCTCAGATCGAAAGACGCTCGCTCGACTTTGGCTCGGTTGAAAAAATGCTCGATTCGGTTCGGATCGGTTTGTAAACGAACCGAGCACGAGCAAAGGTCTGATCGGTTCGGTTCGGCTCGTGAACAGCCATATAGATGGTTCATGTGTGCATGATTCTCTTTGCGTTCACATTCCTCTATTATATATTATAATTTTGCAACATGTTTATGCATTGTGGATTTGTACTTTAAGCTTTGGTTGTGTTTTTGGTTTTGTTTGTTATATTGTTTCTTTTGTTGGTTGTACATCATTACGTGTTTTAATCTGCTTAGAGCATTTAGGTTTTAAAGGTTTAGTTTTATTGTGATACTGCCGCGTGGTGGGTGATGCATAGCAAGGTAAACATGTGTCCCTCTCCTTTCTTTTTTTACATGAAAACCAAGAAAGAAAGACAACCAAACTCATACCAGAATTCCTTTTCCTCTTCTTCTTGAAAGAATGAGAGAAGATTCTAGAGACAGAGCGAGAGACGGGTAACACTACCATCGCATGATGCTTCACAGTACACGGCAGAGAGACCAAGCGGCGAGAGAGAGAGGGAGGGAGACAGAAAGGAGGGGGTGGAGAGAAGACGGGGGCACAGTGATGGCGGTGTCATTGAGGGTTCCGTGGACTTTTTTCGATCTCTTCATCTGGTGGTGTGCTTTTTGATTGATTAGATCTTGCCGCTGCTGTTACATTTCTTCCGGCGAGTTCTCCGGCGAAGGTCTGTATATACTGAAACTTTTCTCTTAATCGATCTCATTTTGTTTCGATTCATGTGTTTGTTCGGTACAGGTAGACAATAACTTGGAGATTTTTCAATTTGTTGTCGTCTGCTACTCCGGTTTATTTAAGTTTGTTTGTATGTACGGTTGGATTTAGGCAACTGTTTTACAGGTTTTATGTCACTTTGCTCACTATATTTGACTTTAAAATTCAATTATTATATTGATTTGATTTGGAATAAATTTTCTTCAGTTTCAAGTTATATGAGCAAAATAATTTGATGTAGGGTTTAGTTTATAGTTGAGCTTAGATATGGAAGACGGAAGCGCATCAAGACAGAGTTCTTCAACTACCTATGCCACAATGGTAAGTTTTTTTATTTTTTAATATATGATATATACTTCATTTGTTTAAAAAAAAGAGAATGAGAATTCCACGAGCACGACCCAAGCGAACTATGGTTGTTGCCGACCACAAGTATGTTTTTTGGTAGTTTTGTTCACATTTTAAACAGAAATAGAAATGAATCAATGTTTGTTGGAAATTTTAGATTGTGGAGATAGCGATGATCATGGCTTGAAAAAAGATCGAATTGAGTGAGTGGAATTTAAGATGACCTCATCAGATGTTGTGTAAGAGTAACAAATTAAGGAAACAAAGTAGCGGGTGTGACATCCTCCGGGTTCCGTTGATGAATTAGTCAATGTTCTTGACGCAAGCCCTAATTTTGAGTTTTGTTTATGTTTCGTGTTTTAGTATGTTTTCCTTTAGTTTCTCATATGACACTGCGCATTTTTTAGCAAGTCAGTTAGTTGCCAATCTGTAGCAGAGCTTTTTAAGGCCATTTGGTATTTACACCATTTTCTCCTGTTTATCAATCTACAGGTACTACGGAGGCATGCTGTGAGTATTTACGCTAATGAATATTTATCTGATAGCCCTTTTGAATGGTGGCACAAGGTTTGAAAAGAAATATTCATTATTAGCTTAAATTTTTGAAACGGCTGCATGTTTTTTGACCATTTTTGTAGTGGTTTTACTAAGTTGAATTGAACATTTGCACATGTAACAATTTGTTGAATAGGGTGCTTGCTTCTTATTCATGTGGGATGGAAGAGTGAGCAATCTTTTCCTCAAATGGTTCACAGCATATATATATATATATATATATATATATATATATATATATATATATATATATATATATATATAGGATTAGGTTCAAACGTGAACAAAATCCCATGCGTGAACTGCGTGAACTGATCTGGGCCCTTGGTTTTTATCATCTTGAGATTTTAAGTCAATGGCATGATGGTAATTATTTGATTAATTGTTACTAATTAATTAAATGAATAAGGGTATATGTGTAATTTCCTTTTTAAACTGATTGCATAAATCTCGTTCTCTCTCACAAATCACCATATTCAATCTTTCTTCATCATCCAACTTTCTCTCACCTTCATCTCCCACAGATCCAGATCGAAGAAAATCATAATATTCAATCTTTTCTCTTACCTTCATCGCCCAGATCCAACTTTATCTCTGACCTTCAATCTTTCTCACCTTCATCGCCCAGATCCAGATCGACCTTCAATCTTTCTCACCTTCATCGCCCAGATCCAGATTGACGCCCGTCACCCCTTCAATCTTCTGCAACATCGGCGAGAGGTATAGAATCACACAAACACACAGCTTCGTCCTCATTCTCCTTCCCTGTACAACCACACAGTTCTTGCTGTTTACGCACAATAGGTGTTTGACAAAATGCCTGAGTGAGAATTCTCGTCCAATGAATTGATTTTTTGTGGGTATTGTTCATAACAATTTGAATCGTTCAAAACCCTAACCAATTTCAAGAACCAGCAGTAGAAAAAAGGGATATAGGATTATGGCAGTGCCGTGGAGTGTGTCACTGTGGATGGCGAATATGGTGTGGTTGGCGGTTAGTGGTTGGGTTATTTCTTGCTTAACTGTTGCTGATGAGATCGCCGGTTCGATTCGGACTGGTGACATCGGTCCGTTTCATGTCGGCTAGGTTCTGATTTGCTACCGGTTTTAATTTTGTGCAGGTTAGCAGTTTTGTCTTCTGCTGTGTTGATAAGTTTTATTTTACCCTGATTTATATTCTTTTAGATGTGTTATTTGTAACCTGATTTCTCTGATCGTTATGTTTAATACTGTTTCTGTGGTTACAGTTTAAATTCTTACATTTCTGATATGATTATGTATGTGATTGATAGTGGTTCTGGTGTCATAGCAACTATAAGGCCTTTAAATGAGTTATTATTTTTTTGTTATATTGATTCCAGCTTAAAGTTCTGAACTTTGTTCAGCATGGTCTTGTGCATATATGAATTTAAGTGTGTGCATATTAGAGTTGATGTTTTACATATGAAAAAAATATGGGTTATGTTTGGGTTTAACGACTTAACCTGTCAATTGCACACGGCTGACACCCCTGTTTCCAGACACACCCTTGATGCGCTACAGTTATTGTCCTCAAAATTACTCAGACACTAATATCAACTTTCATTTGTTGCAGGGATGTAATGATTTTAGTTTCTTTCAAATCGAAACATTAAGGTTGCAATGCCTGTTGGGAACTATACTACATCGAGCATGAAATTCAGGTACTAGTCTATACACCGTCATTATTAGATGTGTCATTAGTTTTTTCACTGCTTTAAGGCGATGTACACATGTGTATTCTGATTTTGCTTGTTTTTAAGACGCTGTACACATGTGTATTCTGATTTTGCTCTGTTTTTAAGGCGCTGTACACATGTGTATTCTGGTTTTGCTATGTTTTTAATGCGATGTACACATGTGTATAGCGTCTGTTTTTGTTATATCTCATATTTTTTTTGTGTATTGAATGTGTAAAGTTGTTGATGTACACTTGTGAATTTGCAAAGTACTAATTGCTGAGTTTTTTGTGTTATTATAGGAGACGTCGTAATGAGGAAAGTGGAGATGAAAGGTCGATAAGGATGATTCACGTATGTTTGTTTGCTTGGTCGATAAGGATGATTCAGCATACAACGCGGCGAATAGTTGTAAAAGACTATGTCTTTTTTATTTTTCCGATTATGTTGCGTTTATTGTTTTCACGAAACTGGAACTTGTAATTGTATGTTTTTTTTTTTTTTTGGTTTGGCAAACATTATGGAAATTGTTATTTGCTTAATATAAAATAGTTTTACAAGTTTTGTTTATATGTATGTACTTGTAGCTAATTACACATATGTACCATGCTGAGTACACATGTGTACTGTTCAATTCATATCAAAGTACACATGTGTATACCGTTGAAATACGAAGGTTACGTGAATCTTAAAAATCATAATCATAATCCGAATTCTGGTGGTGAAATCTAAAAAATAAAAATGAAATAAAAGATATTGTGGATAATGAATTTAAAATAGGAAAGATGTAACTTAATTCAATTATTAAAATAATGATTTAAATCTAATTTTTTATATAATTACAATCATACCCTTAACAACTAAAAAGGAAATCAAGGGCCCAGATCAGTTCACACAGTTCACGCATGGGAGGTTGTTCACGCTGGAACCCTACCCTATATATATATATATATATATATATATATGGAGGTAGCAAGAGTGGCTTTATAAATTTATGGATCTATGTGGTGGAGGATCGTTAGTTGCTTTTCAAAATTACAAGGAGGTTGTTTATCTTTTATGATTTTATCAATTTCAAAAAGTGTTGTAATCATATGTGCACAATTGGTGCAAAAAAGTCTACTAAGTATGGCTACATTACCTGTGTTAAGCCTCTTTAGCAAAGAAGGAAAAACAACAAAAAAGATGCAATACATGCTCTAAAGAGGGAATGGAGTAAGCCAAGAACTTTGAATTAGTGACCCTGCTTCAAAAAATAATTTACTCCTAAAATACGACTTTCCATCCAAAATTATTTTGTTTTTGTAATGTAATTGGAAAAGATCTTCAATGAGACACTGGAGGTATTTTTAGCTTCATATATATTTCACGCACACATCTGGTTCAGTTGTGTTATGGATGAGATGAGATTGTAAAACAATTTTGTTTACAACTAGATCGCGTTTCTCCTTCGATTCAGTTTACATTTATTTTCGTTTATTTATTTTAGTTTACTTTTTTCGTTGGATGGTGGCAGTGCCATCAGGTTTTCTCGATACTCCGATCAGGCAAATACTGGAGAGGCTGCAAGCACTTGGAATTTTCTGAACCTAGGACCATTCGTATTTAGCCGGCTGTTGCTGAATTTGTTTATTAGTCTTTGCAGATGCTCACGGTACGTTTGATTTCACTTAGGGGGCATTTAGTTCGCGGAATATTTTGGAATTGGAATTGGAATTTGTATAGGAATTAGAATTTGAAGGAATTGGATTTGGAATTTAAACATTCCAATTGGAATTGGAAATTGTTGGAATTGGAATCTCAATTCCATTTTTGTTATGTTTGGTTGTCAAATGAATTGGGTTCCATCACCCCGGCACCCACAACCACCAATTCGGATCGAAACGGTTCACGTCGAAATGGTTCAATTCGAAATAGTACGGGTGGAAAATGTTCGCGTCAAAACGGTTAGATTAGAAATGGTTTGGGTCGAAATGGTCCGCGTCGAAACCGCTCGATTAAAAACGGTACGGGTCGAAACGGGTCACGTGGAAACGGTTCATGTCGAAACGGTACGGGTCGAAACGGTTCGACTCGAAACGTTACGGGTCAAAACCGTTCGCGTCGAAACGTTACGGGTCGAAACCGTTCGCGTCGAAACGTTACGGGTCGAAACCGTCCGCGTCGACACAGTACGGGTGGAAACGGTTCGGATCGAAACGGTACGGGTCGAAACGGTCAAAGATTCCAATGAATTTACTTTAATTCCTTCACATATAGGAAGGATTTTGAATTCCTTTAGTTAAAAGAATTTGTAGGAATTCATGCCTAATTCCAATTCAAATTCCATTGTCAACCAAACACATGAAGATTAGAATTGGGATTCCCATTCCATCCAATTCTGTGAACCAAACATCTTAAGAGATGGAATTCAAATTCTAATTCCCTTAAATTCCATTGAATTCCTGCTAACCAAACGCTTCCGTAGAATTATTTGTTCGTATTATTGCTCTCATTAGATGAATAAGTGTTGTTTGCATCACTTTCTTTGACTTTCTAAGGCTTTTAGTTTTGTGTGATGTGAATTGGTTAGTTGCTGCTGTTTATGAAATCTTATATTGGTTTCGCCGTATCTAATAAAAAAAACTAACAGAAAAAACGGCAAAATTTCGTGTTATTAGTACAGTACATAGGTAAAAATCAAAGTTTTGATGAAGAGATATTGGTTACTAAACATTATTACATTGTAAAAGAAATTAATGACTACACAAAACATTTATTTTGTATTGTATCCGCATTAGACGAATTAATCATTTGCAATCAACCATGGAAAATAAGATTTAAACTGCTCATGTTTATTTATTAACGCCTAGCTCAAGACCTGTGTAGTTGCAACTGTACAATAAAAGATAACCTGCATAAAATTAAAATGAAGTAAAAAAAATGAAACAATAGTTTAATGTTATCCTAGGTATAACAAATTTTAATTATGTTAAAAGGAAAAAAACAGAAAGGTTCATGTTATCTAAGAATTGGCATGAATAGTTACGTGTTGTTTGTCATTTGAGTAAGGTATATGTGTACCTTTGAATAAATGTTTAAACACATATTGAAAAAATTAAAAAAAAAACAAATTTTAATAACTTTTATGTAAAAAAAACATATAAATTTTAAACAGGTTAACTATTCAACCTCTTTAATACCGAGCTAAACTCAAACATTTATTAAACGAGCAATACATGTTAAAGGCAATAATCATGTTTTTTTGGTCTTAATCCAATTAAACTCACATAGTTATCGGAAATGGAATCAAAGGTATGATTACACTTTTTTGAGTTGAAACTTGCATCTTCTTCATCGCGTTTCTCAGTTGAAAATCGCATTTTCTTTATCGACTGGACGTGGCAAAATGGGTGTCTGATGGTTTGGGTTGGGTCAAATGGGGGTCATTTATCGGGCCAAAAGTTTTTTTTTGTTTGGAGCACTTATCCGTTTTTTGTTTCGCACATTTATTTGAACAATTGGTTGAATAAGTTGTTTAGTTTTGCAGTGATGATGATGATGGGGATATGGTTTCTAAGAAAAAGAACCAATGAAGTGATTGTGAACTTGGAGAAGAAGCATTGAGAAGGGCAGGCAATACTTGAAGTGTATTTTAGAAGGCGAATTATAGTGGCAGTGTTAAAAAAAACACAAGTTTGGATTGAAATACTCTGGCGTAATCTGTTGGGCATGAAAGCTGGCTAGACTCTTTTTTTTTTTATGGATATTACATAACATTTATGGATTTTGCATAGTAAACTCTTGAAACAGAGTGTTATTTTCAATTTCAAATATGCTACAATGTGCAATCCTCTGGACCGAGTCAACATCTACCAACATCAATGCTAATGCTTGGTTGTTTCACCACCTGTTGAACCTACAGCATGAACCTACAAGTGTATGGGTTTGAGACTTTGTATAATAAATAAAATCGCAATTCAATAATCGAGTTACTTACGTCGCCTATCTGTTGCCGCTGCGCGTTGCCCATCTGGTGCGCGCCGCCGCAACGCGCGACGGGTAAAAAATCTAGTTTTAGTTAACTTACATTTTTCGTCTTAATCTTTAATATCTGACAATGTATTGTAGTTTATTTGTAAGATCTGTAAATGTAATATAACTTATTTGTAAATCTGGACATGTATTCTAATATAATTGTTAGATTAGATCTGGAAATGTAATGCATTTTATCCATGAGATCTAAAATTATAACAAGAGTTAAATGTCATTTAGTTACTGTGGTTTGGGCCATTTTGCTAGTTTAGTCCAAAGGTTTCATTTTTCGTCTGTGGGTCCAAAAAAGTTTCACCGTTGCCATATTAGTCCACTGGGTTAACTTCATCTATTTTTTCTGTTAACGAGAAGGGTAATTCGGTCATTTTATATGTACTTCTGTTAACTAGAATGACAATTTAGCCATATAAAATGACCAAATTGTCCTTTTCGTTAACAGAAAAAATGGATGAAGTTAACACAGTGGACTAAAATAACTTGTTATGACATAATGAGTGTTTGTTTAACCTAAACAAACCCACCAATATGACAAGACCTATTAAGACGTGAAAGTGTACCATTAATCATACACAAATCCTTAACACCAAAATGACCTGTTATGCCTTAATGTGGCTTTGGTTAACCTATGCGAACCCACTAACACATGGTAAAACCCATTACGGCCTAAAAAACTTGTTACCATAAGGAGTCATCACTAATCCTTAGCTAATCTCTCACAATAATATTTTTTATTATTTTTTTAGCTTTAAAAATCTATTTTGTATTACCAACATGACATCAACACTCAACTCTATTTTTTTTTCAATTGTGTGGATTTGCAAACAAAAAACATGTAACATTCAGTCTCTCATACCAACCAACATTGTTTATTTTGTCTATGAGAAATTCACATATTTGTTTTTTGTTACGTAATTGAAAATTGTTGGAACTACTTCATCCAAACATGTTGGAAATTGTTGGAAGTACTTCATCCAAACATGTTTAACCGTGAAGTTTTTCTTTATCATTATCAATGTTTTAAAATCCAGTTTTATATTGTACCGGATTTGGCTCAAAAACGGTTTAACCAGGTGTATCGGGAGGTTCAACCAGGTGTACCGGGCGATTTAACTGGTTTTACAGGATGGTTCAACCGGTACAAACGGCCGGTTTTTAAAACATTGATCATTAACCAATTACACTAAAAACGTGTTAGTGGCAGTTAATGTTAGACACTCATTATGACTTGATATCTCTAATATAAATGAAAAAATATAAGATGTCACTAAAAGTAACTAAAATCTCACCTGAAAATTAAAAGTAAAGCTTTAATGAGGCAACAAAGTCTAAACTTTACAAACTTCCACCTTTAAAATATAAAATGTTTTAAACAAGAAAACATTCAAATGCATGTTTGATGTTTCAACTTGCAAGTACAAATCTGTGTAATCAAATGTTCAAAAGTAAACAAAAAGGTATAAAAGAAGGAACTAGAAACAAACATGGAGGCCCCTCTTAACTGAAAAATAAACAACCAAACATGTCGGTCCCTCTAACTGAAAAATTATTCAAAAATTGCAGGCTCTCATTTTGAAACACGGATGTCCGGCGACATACCAAAATATGATTCACATTTCTTTTAGGGTATGTTTGGCAAAAGTAGCTGGTGGCTGAAAACTGGTAGCTGAAAGCTAGTAGCTATAGCTTTTTTGATATATTTGGTGTTTGACAGAGTAGCTGGAGCTTTTAATAAAATGTATAAAGTGACCAAAATGAACATAACTAAAAATTTAAAAAGCTTGTACATTAAAAAGTTCATTGTCTTTAGAGGTTAAAATAGTCATTTTTTTCCCTAAAAGCTTATAGCTCCTTCTAAACGCTACTAGTATGAGCGTTCAACCAAAAACTTCAAGCTCTAACCTAAAAGATTCAAGCTCGTTCAATCAAACAAGACTTTTTATTGAGTAGGAGCTTTTTTTTAAAAGCTTAAATCTAGAAGCTACTAAAAGCTTTATACCAAGCTTACATATAAAAAGAGGTTAGAGGTAAAGATACAATTTACATTATTAAAAGAGTTGAGTATCATTTACGTCCCTGTGATTTGTCTAATTTTATTATTTGAGGTCAAATTTCAAAATTGTATCATTTTTCTTCCTGACATTCTCGAAACGTGTTATTTCAGTCCAAAAAACTAACCTAGTTAGAAAAAAAACTCATAACTCAGTTAGCGCATGATTAGACCTTGCAAACGAGTCGGGTCGGGTCATGGGTCAAAACGGGTTCGGGTCAGAACTTGTTCGGGTCAAAACGGGTCAATTAAAAAACAGGGTTGTTTTGATTCGGGTAAAAATGGATTCGGGTTGAAACGGGTCCGGGTGGGAACAAGTTTCGGGTCGGGTCGGGTCGGGTCAGTTTTGTTAAAAAATGTTTTTTTAAAGATAGATTGTACATCAAGGGGCAATTTTATCGGGTTGAAATGGGTCAGGGTCGGTTCGAGTTGATTAAAGAGCTTAGTTGATTATATTTCATCATTCTAACCTGTATGATTTGTTGTTTCCTAAGACTAGAAGTTGTTGGAATGGTATAAAGCTGGCTTAGAGTTTGTTTTCTTTAACAACCAGATATCTTAAATTCAAATACGTGGAACGTTATTTTGAATTTATTAAATATTTTCCATATTCAAATAAAATAATAATTCACGGACAATAACTACTGTGGAGGAATGACCCGATTCGGTCATTCCGGGTCAAATACTAACCGTTAAGGAAGATATTCCTATATATCTTCGTACATGTATATCTCCGATAAAACAGAAGTCGCCTAACCGACTTCCCAAAATATGGGGAAACCCTAAAAACCACCCAAGTATAAATAGGGGAGTTCATCGGGACATTGTTCTTTCTACTCACTCTCTTTACTCCCATAAACAAATACTTATTCTCACGCCGGAGGGTGGTTACAGGAATAACATCATTCCTGTAACGAGTCCTAACGGTGTCTTGTTTTGCAGACCGAGGATCGGATCACTTCTCGTTGGATTACCCAGTTCAAGGACGTGCTCAGGTACTGTTCTTACATTGGCGCCATCCGTGGGACAATTGTACGTTTTTGCACCATGGCATTTTTTGTTGTGGGTTTTTTCGCTTTTCTAAGTCCCACCCCATGCAAATCCCCATAGACTCGGATTGGGGGGACATGTGAAGGAATGTCCGGATTTGGTCATTCCGGGTAAAATACTAACCGTTAGTAAATTATGAATAAGGAAGATATTCCCATATATCTTCATATATGTATATCTCCGATAAAACAGGAGTCGCTTAACCGACTTCCCAAAATATGGAGAAACCCTAAAAACCACTCATAAGTATAAATAGGGGAGTTCATCACAAAGGTACAGGACATTGTTCTTTCTACTCACTCTCTTTACTCCCATAAACAAATACTTATTCTCACGCCGAAGGGTGGTTACAGGAATAACCCCATTCCTGTAACGAGTCCTAACGGTGTCTTGTTTTGCAGACCGAGGATCGGATCACTTCTCGTTGGATTACCCAGTTCAAGGACGTGCTCAGGTACTGTTCTTACAACTACGGTTTTGGAAAAATATAAATCAAATTGGCCAAGTTGGTAGGGTCAGCTGAACCTCCCGGTTTTACGGATTTACAGTTTGACGGTTCAGCTTTACTCGTTATGGACAAAAACTTTTTTTTTTTTTGAAAAAAGGTACATTTGTATTAAATTTCTAAAAACCGGTAAGGATTGTTGGTTCTAAGTTTCATACAGTAAACCGTTAAAACCGGACTGCACATATTTTAAACCAACCAAACCGACAAACTTATTTCAATTTGAGTGATTCGACCTGTTATCGAAAGTTTACGAACACCCAAGTTAAAAGAGTTGTTGATGTATAATGTTGGGTGTCGTCTCAAACACGGGTCAGGTCGGGTCGGGTTGGGTGACGGGTCAAAACGGGTTCGGGTCAGAATGGGTTCCCATATATTTACAGATGAACACTAACTTTCCCATATATTTAGAGATGAACACTAACTTTCCTATATATTTTCTCTTTTCTCCACTCATAACCACTCAAAACACTAACAAATATTTTTTAGAGTTAATTGCTCGGATGGTCCCTGTGGTTTCACGTTTTTTCACGTTTAGTCCCCACCTTTTGAAAATAGCGGGTATGCTCCCTATGGTTTGTCATTTTGTTACTCGGATAGTCCCTGGGTAGATAGATATCAGTTACTTTTGAAATAGCTGGTATGCTCCTTATGGTTTGTCATTTTGTTACTCGGATAGTCCCCAGAGTAAATGTCAGGGGACTATCCGAGTAACAAAATGACAAACCATAGGGAGCATAACTGCTATTTTCAAAAGGTGGGGACTAAACATGAAAAAATGTTAAACCACAGGGACCATCCGGGCAATTAACTCTATTTTTTATAATACAACTAAAACTCCCTTATATATTTTTAAGCTTTTCATTGTCAATGCTATAAAAAAAGGTTATCTGTTTTCGAACTCAAAAGTGAAGAAGATGAAAAGCATATTGAATATTTTATTAATAAAAATTAACAAAAGAAAAAAATTGTATGGTTACCACTTACCCACGTGTATTTTAATCTTCTTTTCATTACCCATCGTGTATTTTCATTTACCACTCATTTCTCTACTTGAACTTCAAGTCTTCAACTCTCCCTCTGATTCTCACACACAACACAGAGATTGTGAAGAACCAATTACTAAACAAGATCTTATTTTTTGTTGCTGATTCGCTCAAAGAAATGTGAGAATCAATTTTGTGACGACAACGGTGGACGATGGCGGTTGAACCTGTTCTTCTCTGCCTTGACCCGTTGGTCACATGCCTCAACCCATTCTGACCCGTTCTTCTAGATTAAGAATTTCTCAGATATCCATTTTGACCCGTCCTTTACTTTTGCCACACCCAAAGGAACCCGAAGGTAGAAAAAAATACCCAATCCAACCCATAAATGACAGTTCGGGTTGTGACACTTAAACTCTAGAGACGTAAATGACATTTAACTCCTAGATTTTTTTTACCTTTTTAAACTTTTTATTATTATTATGGCACCTAACTCCTAAATTTTTTTTTAACTTATTATTATTATTATTATTAAATGGCACTTAACCTCTAGATTTTTATTTTTTAAACTTCTTTTTTATAATAATAATAATAATAATAATAATAATAATAATAATAATGATGATGATGATAATAATAATAATAATAATAAAAAGAAGTTTAAAAAATAAAAAATCTAGAAGTTAGGTGTCATTTAATAATAATAATAATAATAATAATTTTAAAAAATAAAAATTCTAGGAGTTAAGAGCCTTTTACGTCCCTAGAGTTTAAGTGTCATTTACGTCTCTACGCTAACTGAGTTATGAGTTTTTTCTAACTGTGTTAGTTTTTTGGACTAAAATATCACGTTTCAAGAATGTTAAAAAGGAAAATAGTACAATTTCAAAATTTAACCTTAAATGGTAAAAGTGGACAAACCAAAAAGACGTAAATCCCAGTTAACTCTTTTTAAAATCTAAATATTACTTCAAACATATTTTAGTAGGTCAATTGTGCTAGTTTAAACAAACAGAGATCGAGTAGAAAGATAAAGTGATTTGGTTATATCATCATAATATCTTTAATAGGAAGTAGCATCAAATACAAACCACATCTCGCATACAAACTGTAAAAACCATTTAAAAAGTGTCACGTGGCATCCAACTAATTATAAAGAAAAAATAAAATAATATCCTAAATAATATCAATTATATTGAATTCCCTATAAATATGCTAACAAGCAATTAATTCTTTATTTGGATCTTCCTTTTGTTTTTAATGTGCTGATTAAGAAAAGTGTTGATATCATTCAAATATGTGCTAAAATCAATTATCTTGATTAATTTTCATGTGCTAATATAATTCAAAAGTGCTACTTTTATGTATGTATGTATTGTTATGGTATGTGCTAATTTAACTTTTTTAAGTGCTAGGATCTTTTCTTACGTTTTGTAGGATAAATATGGTTTGTACCGGAACCAACCCCATATATATAGTTATATTTGATGCATTACCAAACACAAATCCTCCTACTAAATCTTCCAGATTTGGGGCTGTTTGGTAACTTTTGAATGGTTAAGTGTTGAACTAGTAAGATGTCTGAACCATTAAGTGTTGAACCAGTAAGAAGTCTAAACCATTAAGAGTCAGTATAATGCTTAACAGTTCAGAGGCAAATGTCTGGCCAATTCAGATTAGAGGTCTTAACCATTCAGAGGCAAATGCCTGAACCATTTAGACATTTGTTCGCGAAACAAACAGTCTGAAGCACTAAATGTTGAACCAATAAAAGGTCTGAACCATTAAGAGGTTCATTAAGAGCTAAACAAACAGGCCCTAAGAGTTCTAGTCTTATGATAAACATTAGTAGAGATGTAGTAGATTTCGAGGATGTGTGAGTTATTTACATATGTCCAAGGCTTCATGCAAAACTAATACTAAAAAAAATAAGTAAAGTGACAAAAAAAGGCCTCACATACTTTGCATGTGAGGTGACTTAACCAAGAATATAAACAGAGTTTGTGTTAAAGGTTGAACCTGTAGCAAAACATAAACATAAAGGTTGGTTTTTGCCGATTTCATAGTGAAAGATACGAAGTACAGTTTAGATATAACATAAATGTTGATTTCTGCAATTTTTTCTTTTATATATTTACACAAGTGATAATGCATAAATCATCATCTCATAAGTCAAATCGTATGACCACACATCCTTCTTACTTCTTCCTTTGAAAAACTTAACAATAAATAAAATTGGGAGTTAATTACTGTTTTCGTCCCTGTGGTTTGTCAAAAATCACTATTTCAGTCTATTAGTTTAAAAATTGCGATTTCAGTCCCTGTCGTTTCACTTTCGTAACCATTTCAGTCCCTATGGTTTCACTTTCGTAACCATTTCAATCCATTATTCTGTTAAGTACAGGGACCGAAATGGTTACGAGGTGGACTGAAATGGTTACGAAAATGAAACCACAGGGACTGAAATCGCAATTTTTAAACTAATGGACTGAAATAGTGATTTTTGACAAACCACAGGGACGAAAACAGTAATTAACTCATAAAATTAGATAAAAAGTTGTATAAGCCATAATAAAAATACTAACATTTATTCTAATTCAATCAACTATTGTTGCATTTAGGATTTGGAATAAAAATCATGAAATGAAGAATAGTTTATGAAAAATATAACAGTGTTTGATAGTAAAACCATTGGTGCAAATACAAGGGACTATCCTAAATTTTGAATTACTGACGATATAAAGAAAACTTTGATTCAAATACAATCTGTTCAAAAATTTGATTTGAAAACAGAAGACGAAAAAGAAACACATATTTTTTTTCTTTTACAAAAATCACAAATAAGCGCCTAAAAGCACGTTGTTACTATTTGTGGTCAAACATTTCTTATAAACCCAACACCTCTCCACTATGGTCGATGTGAGATTCGTCTAGGATGTTACAATCCCCCTTATGGAGTCAGGGATGAGTATATTGTACAGGGTACCGAAACTGAATCAAGACTATACCAGTACCGAATTTACCATACTGAATCATTTTCGTTACCCACTTTTTGAGTTTTTCGAGATCAGTACTTTCGGTTGGGTATCAGTACCCATTATTTACAATTTTCGGGATCGGTACTTTCGGTACCGAGCTCATCCCTAGGACTCGTCATTCTTGTGATATTTGTCTCTCCATCCAAATCGGGGATGTGGGATTCGCTAAGGTGTCTCAAACACCTTGGGACCAGACTCATCGTCAGTTTTCCCCACCATCTCGAACAGTCAAACAATGCCTCTAATATCATTTGAAAAATCCGTCATTTTATACCAGTTAATATTGTCTATTTTGACCACAAGAAACTCATGATTTTTTTTTGTTGTCCTGCTGTGTAATCACTTACGTAATAACCTAATTTGAATCTTTGATTTATCACCCATGCAAATCCCTTTCAAATAGATAGATTATTATTAAAATAATGATAGAATCTTTGACAGAAATCTGGGTAGTTAGACCTCTTATTTTTCAACTAGAGACATAGTTTTCATTGGGTTCAAATTGTCGTGTTTCTTTTTAGTCAATGAAGCTTAGTTTGGACCGTATGCATTGGTTTGAAAAACATGCACTTACGTATTTCTTTTTGCTCCATTGTATAAACCGGCCACTAAAATTTAGATATTTGTATTTATCTATTACTATTACTATATACACAAGTAATAATGCATAAACCGTCATCTCACAAGTCAAATCCTATGACCAAATATCCTTCTTACTTTTTCCTTTGAAAAACATGCCAATAAACTTAGTTTAAAAATGTAAAAATTCATAATTCAATTAATATTCGTTTAAAAAATGTAAAAAATTCATAATTCAATTCATCTTCATCATCAGAATACTTAGTAAATCCCACCAATAACAAAGTTAAGGTAGGGTCTGAGGAAGGTAAGATGTAGACACTCTTACCTCTACCCAAGGGTGGACCCACATAGAGCCGGTCGGGGTCCCCGGACCCTAATGTTTTTAAAAAAATTAGTAGATCCGGTATGTTAAATTTTATAAGGACCCAATAAATACAATTAGGTGGACACCATAGAAAGAAAAGGAAAGCTGGTGTAGTGGTAAACCAGCCTCTTTACCAATAAGAGGTTAGGGATTCAATCCTTGTATAGCCTGTTTTTTCTATTTTTTTAATCTAATTCAAACCATGCTCTAACCCGACCCGAACGAGGATCGACCAAAAATTTTTAACGTTTATTTATGAAAATTTTGAACACCGAAAAAATGGACCCCATTGGAAAAAAAACCCTAGGTCCGCCACTGACTCTACCCTGTAGGAATAGATAGATTGCTTCTAGTGAGACCCCAGGCTCGATAGTAGTTTTGCATAAAGCCTTTGACATAAGGCACATAACACTCATCAATTAAGGCAAAGGCCAATTAATGCATGTACTCCCGATGTCTTTCGACTATCAACATATCACATGATGCATTGTCACACCCTCAACTTCTACATGCCACCAATCATATTGAATAATAAAAATAATAAAGTAAACACATCATTACCAATACGATTAGTGACTAATGTCCAAAGTTTAAAGTTCAAAAACAACGTTTAAAGTTAACAGTGGAGGCATAAGTTTAATAATTCAGACAATAGTTTAAAAGTTCGTAAACTATTATTAAGAACCTAGCATAGGTTCGATGCAACCACCATACTCCTCCGCTGCAAGCTCCCGAGTTGTTCTTAAGTACCTACAAAGCATGCAGTAGGGTGTCAACATAAAGTTGGCGAGTTCACGGTTTATCCAGTTTTTATTTCCAAAACTCATGTTGTTAAATTACTCGTTTATATCATGGCATGGGGAGCTACCCCATCTATAAGCTACTAAACTCCGTAATACCGAATACTTGCGACTTCTGTATCGTAGTTGCCCCGTTTGTCAATGTCTATCATTGCCAAGGCATAGTAGTTCATGCCCGTCCTCCAAGGCACGGTGTGAGGTTAGTGAAACCTAATAGCGCTATCAACTAATATCCCATTCGCCAGGCCCCGACGATTAATCGGTATAGTAAGTGGGGACTTCGTGATAGAGTTTCGTTTAGTACGCTAGTTCATGAAATATAAATAACATTTAACAGTATTCCAAACCAGGAATACTAGGCAATCCCAAATCAGGGAAAGTGTTTGTCCGTTCCGTTCCCAACCACCGGGAATACATGCTTTTAGTAAAGTGTGTGAACTCTCCTTTGTTTTGCTCGACAGGTTATTTACTTGTTTTTAAGTTGGTCAACCACGTCCTATTATGGTTACCAATATCAATTAGGTTGGCATGCAAATAATCCACGTATTTTCTACACGTAACTAACAAGTAGCACATAAGCATCACGTATCACGTAATAAACATGCGGCCCATATAGGAGCTTAGAACACAAGCCCAAATTAGTGAACTGTAACATAAAACAGTCCAATTTCGTATATTCTAAGTGTGTGGCCCAAACAAAATAACAGCCCAATAGGAGTGTGCGGCCCACCAGCAAGTGTGCGGCACATCTGTGAGTGTGCGGCCTCTTGTTGGTGTGCGGTCATGCAAGTAATGGTTGTACTATGTGCTTTACATATTTGTACGAGAGTGTGCGGCCCACACTAGTGTGCGACCTCGCATAAATTAGTGGTACGTTGTGCAGTCCAGGTTTGTACAAAGTAAAAGTGTGCGTCTATGCACCGCATCACTTGTACATTGTGCTTTGGTGGGTGCACTACTCACGAGTGTGCGGCACACTAGGCACACAGGTGTGCAGTGTGCTGTGCTAGGTTGTACAGTACGCTATTTAAGTTGTACCTTGCATGAGTGTGCGGCATTATTTTAATCCAAACAATATTCGTTCAGATTGTATGATCAAACAACAAAAACACAGATTTAATTTATACATCATTCCTATTGTGGCATTCATCATCCGTACACATTAATATCAGACAACCCTCAAATCAAAATCTACATCTCCACATCCTTGATGATCATTCTAACAACCTATCATACAGAGATCATCTAACATTCATCATACAAAGTTTATCCAACATGTTCTAGATTTCACATCTTTCAACAGATTCAAGTTAAGCAATTAGTATCATACAAAATTATATTCTCCTTGAAGTATTCGAAAGTCTAGTTCATATATCCTCAATATTCATCAAATAGCACATCATACCAAACACATATTAGCATTTTATTACTCATCATTATGATTTATAACAAGATCCGAGTCACAAGGTTTTGTCAACATCTTTTATTAATTAGACATGTTATGAATCATTATATCTTCATTATACTAACATCAACAACCATAGTTCATGTCATTCAAGCAAGTATTCTAACAAGCTTGCACATCATTATGTGTAACATCCAAATAATGAAAAGCACTAACCAGGAGTTTGGAAATGGAGATTGTGCGGGATTGAGAAGAAGAGATGAAACCCCTAGAGAGATGAAGAAAGCTGCTGTGGACAGATTTGGGAAGGTGGTGCCACCGTCAACTTCCCAAAGAGGAAGGAGAGTGTTTTTAGGGTTTTTCAAAGAGATGAGAATGTTGGTGAAAAGTTGCCGTCACAATGATTGCCAAAAGCATTCCCTAATGTTGGCCGGACACGGGTATTTATACAGACCCAAAGATACCGCACACAACTAGTGGGTGTGCGGCTTCACTAGGGTTTGTTGTGGGCCGGGGATTGGGCCTGGACTAAAGAGTGTGCGGTCTAGAGAGAAGATGCATGGGTGGATTGTGGTGTGCGACCTGGTTACATCCACCAATCACGAATATCATTCATCTGTACATGTGCATATAGTGTGCGGCTGACATTGTATTCACACATATAGGAAGTGTGCGGTTGTAATAATAATAATTATAATATTATATCTTCAAACATACATTCCACGTAACATTTATATATAACAAATTTAATTTAATAACTCACATTTATTAACTTCAAGTAGTTATAACATATAATGGAACGTGAAGGGAAAGTTCGGGTTGTCACATGCATGATCAACCATCCTCCTCTTTTAATGTTATTTTTACGAAATTGATAAAATAACGTTAAAATTCGTGCACTTTCACTTTTGCCCCTCGAGCGCCCACACATAATATATAAATTATATGCGCATACCGCAAGCGGGGCATAAAAGTAATTCAATTAATAACATTATTTTTATTAAATTACTTGTTATTGAATTCAGGATTTGGAATAAAAATACCTTGAAAAAAATAATACAACTTATGAAATATAACTTTGATAGCAAAATCAAAGGTGCAAATACAAGGGACTATTCTAATTTTCTAATAAAAGAAATATGAATCATATATAATGTGTTCAAAAAATGGTTTGAAAATAGGAAGAGGACCAAAAAAAAATTGTTTGCAAAAGATCACAAGTAACTTTTGTTCTTCGATTTGACCAATGTTTGAACGAATAGCTCGCCTGCCCTATACGAGGATCGAACTAGAGGTCCGCTTGCTACATAACGAAACCCAATCGACTCTCCGTACTCTTTCCAGAAATCGAATTTCTCAGGTGTAACATATTCTTTCACAGTAAGGTGCAATGGAGTTGGCTGCATGTATATAAATTTCAGTATTAATATTAGAACTAAAAAAAAAATTAAAAAAGAGTATATTACATAGATGGTATAGTAAAAAATGTTAAATATGTTAATACTAATCGAACAGTGAGTACCATATATGTGTAATTTCTGAAAGAAATGATCACAAACTCTTTTGACACATTGATCAGTTGGGCAATTAAGGGGCTGTTTGTTTAGCTCTTAATGGGGCTCTTAATAGTTTAGACCTCTTACTGGTTCAGCACTTAATGATTCAGACTGTTTGTTTCACGAGCAGATGTCTGAACGGTTCAGACATTTGCCTCTAAATGATTAAGCATTATACTGAGTCTGAATGGTTAAGACCTCTAATCTGAATTTGTCAGACATTTGGCTCTGAACGGTTAAGCATTATACTGGCTCTTAATGGTTCAGACCTCTTACTGGTTCAGCACTTAACCATTCAGAAGTTGCCAAACAGCCCCTAACTCTAATAATCAATATAATAGTAAATAAAGAAAAATAACTAACCTGTAAATATTGTCCAAGAGTCAAAATATCGACATCAATGGCGCGTAAATCAGCCATGGCTTGCTTCAACTCTTCATCAGATTCTCCAAGTCCCAGCATTATTGAAGTTTTAGTAATCATCCCTTTCTTACTTAACTTTGCATGTTTTAGGACTGATAAACTCTGTTCATATCTACACATACAAAACGTGATTTAGTAATATAATTCATAGTAATAGCAAAATTTGTTATTATTTTTGTTGACCATGAGAACCCGTTAGGGGAAACTCACAGGCCTCACCAATACCTTGATATCCGGTGGGACCAGATAAGATTTTGATTTACTCACCCAGCTCGTGGATCTCTTACGATTCGTTGCAGTCGTTTGACTGTTTCGATATTATGGGCAAAAACATCCAACCCAGAGTTTGCCAACATGGATACGGCTTCTAAATCACCCCGAAAATCCGAAGTCAAACACTCAACCATTATCTCTGGCTTGCTTTTCTGCCATGCATGTACTTTAATTACATATTTAACATTTTTGCATTCTACAGAGTTTCAGAAATGAAGATCATATTATTAATTATTATTTATGTACCTTCATTGCTTTGACAGTTTCAGCAAAGTGACCGCTCCCGCCATCTGGTAGATCATCCCGGTCCACACTCGTTAAAACGATGTAATCCACACTGCAACGGGAAACACGAAAAGAAAACATATGGAATTTTTTCAGCTAAAATTACATATTTTCTTTTTGGTAACCGTGAGAACGCATTGCTAGTAAATTCACCAATATACTGCTAACCAATGGCGTCAGGTAAAACACCGACTTCAAGGGGTGGTTAAAGGTAGAAACCAGTAGAATCTGGATTCAAACATGATCCCTTTGAGGCGCTTACCACCCACTTGAAGGGTTCTAAAATTAAATATTTGCTCATTGCATAGTTGTTAATAGCGAATAGCGACAAATAGTGACAAGGGACCTATATGCTACATAGCGAATAGCGACAAATAACGACCGCTATTTTATAAATAGCGATACACTAGAAAAAGAATTTTGAAAATTTTTATATGTATATTATATCAAAATACCTTGGTATATATGCTATTTTACATGTATATTTAACAAAAAACCTATAAATCCAGCTATTTTATAGGTATATCTAATTGCTATTTACATAAAAAAAAAACCTAACTGTCGCTATTCACGCTATTGGTCGCTATGACCCAGATAGTGACACTTGGTCGCCTCGCTACATAGCGCGCTATAGCGGTCGCTATAGCCGCTATTGACAACTATGGCTCATTGTAGTTTAATATAAAGTGTGATTAGGAATTACCCCCAACTAACAATGGCTTGAGCAGTGTTTTGTGGTTCCATAGGATCTGGCGGTGCAGGGTTTCTACTAGTTTTAACGGCACAAAATCGGCATCCTCTGGTGCAAGTATCGCCAAGAAGCATAATGGTGGCAGTTGCAATACCGTCTCCACCTCCATTCCAACACTACCAGAAATGTTACAAAATACATAGGCATTAAAAAAAGACTGACTTGATAGTACTTGGTTTTGTGCAAATGTCTCGATGTTATCGAACAGTGAAAGAAGAAAATTGTGTTGAACAAAATTTGTGAATGTATTAAGTCTCATTGAACAATGGCAGAAAACAGTATTCTTGTTGCATAAATCTGTTATTTCGATAGTAAATGTGTCACATATGATATCATAATGATAGAAGAAGGGAATGTCGTTGACAAAATCAAGAAAATCAGTTTCGCCGGTGATATTTCTAACTAGTTACTTTGCATCGTAACCAAAAATACTGATGAAATGGTTCATCGTGGCATACTTATAGTGCTTTTTCATATGTTAGAAAGAACAATGGTTAGTTTGCATTTTCTTGGGGTGTCAATCGTGTCAGGATCATAGTTATTAAAGGCGTTAGGAACACTCAAGGCACATAGGTCTCGCCTGGGGCCTAGGCGCAAAAAAAGCGCGGGCCTGTGAAAAAAAAAAGCGCACAGCAAAAAAACTTAAAATACTTTTATATATTAGAAAATTAATACTATTCTTCAAATAAAATAAAACTAAAGCTATCGTATAGCATTTAATATCGTCTATTTAGTACCAAAAGTTATAAAATGCTAGTTTATTAGTGTAGAAAAATAGTTTCCATTAGATAAAAGTAGAAATCTAGCTGGAATCTTGCTATAATTTAGAGAATTTGGCCGAAAACTCTGCAGAATCTAGGAATCTCATTGGAATATGCGCATGAACCATCACTCGGATAATTAAAGCGCAATTGTCTTGACTTAAGGCGCAATTGCCTCGCCTTGCTAGGAAATTGTGCCTAGGCGCAAGAGGCGATGGCTATGGTCAGGATGGCGAGTTTAACCCCATCACAGCCTGTATTTCTATTCTTATGAAAAACATCAACCTAACCCCGAACGCAAACCATTTAACCCACTTATCTAAACATGTCAAACTGGTTGATGGGTAGTAATCAAGACGTAAATCTGTTAATCTTGTCGGTGGGCTGTAAAATACGGGTCAAACCGGACCAAAGGGTCGACCTGTTGTCCTATTTAGCTAAAAAGGTCAACTAACACGACCCTTTTAATAAAAACAGGCCAACCCAAACACGATACAAGTTAGACAGGACAGCCCAAAACTTTACTATTTTTGTGCCGGAAGCTGCCACCCCCTAATTTGAAGCGGTACTATAGCCATGATGGTTACAAATAAAAAAAGACCCACCTAAAATTAATAGCTAATGTCTCAAATAGCATGGAATGGTGACAGAAAAAAATGGAACTTTTTTAACATAATCAATAGCAACCTGTCTCAAATATAGCATAAAAATATAGCAGCAAAATCAACAGTAATTATGAGAATTACCTCACCAATGTTAGGGCATTGAGCTTCTTCACAAACAGTGTTGAGTTTAAGGCGGGACAAAGATTCTTTAACCTCCTCATACTTAACTCCTTGTGGAGCCTTTTGCCGGAGCCAACCCGGTTTCTTCACATTCGGATCCCTACCCGTAAACGGCGACGTTTTAGTGGAACTAGAATCAGCACAAGAAATGCAGTTGTTGTTTAGTGGAAAACGAATGATATTGTGATTTTGAAAAGGGGTTGTTGAATTTGAAGTAGAGATTGGGAAATTGCAAGATGTGGGTGTGTTGGATTGTTGAATAAGCATCGTGATTTTTAATAAAATCAAGAATTTGGGAAAGATTTAGATGGAAATGAAAGGCGATAAAACCCTGGAAGAACAGTTTCTAGGTAGGGGCCAGTTACCCTCTTTCTTTCTTTCTTCCTTCTTTTTTTTTATTACAAATATAAATAAACAAAAAAAATACATTTATTTATATTTATACTAGGTTATAATCCCGTGTATTACACGGGTTAAGTAAATAAAAAATCAAATAGTTAATAACAAATATTTAACAATTATAAAACGATATTTTTAAGACGCTTTTCTGATATCCAAACAAAATTTTGTGTCATGTATGATCAAAACTTGTGATGTTTGTCAAGTTAATAAATATGAAAGCATTTGAACCACAATTAGAAGGCAGACTGTGTCATCGACTTTCTCACGAGTTTTAATAGTCATGTGAACATACATTTAATAAGCCAAGTTTTATTTAAATAATAGTGGTCTTAATTTATTAGTTCTAAAAAATGTTGAAATGTCCAGATTAGGCATATAGCAATTATCCAATTTGAAAAACTTATATAAAAAAATAATGTTTCAATTTATATTAATTAGATAAGTATAAATTATTGGTAATTTTTAAATTATATAACTTTAAATTTAAATATCTTGACGCGAGTTGCATCTTAAAAGAATGGTTGTTTTTGGATAAATTTATTAGTATGATAAATGTAATTATTGTTCTTCTTGCATTTTAAACATATATAAAATTTAAGAGTAAAATGCAAGGTTAGTCCCTGTGGTTTTGTAAACTAACAACTATAGCCCCCAACTTTTGTAAAATGGACGAAGAAGGCGTGTATCGATGAGGGAGTTACAGGTGGTGAGGGTGAGGGTGGGGTGGAGCCACTTGAGTTAACTTTATCTTTTAATATTTTTTAATACAGTAAGGGCATTAAGGTCATTTCACACCCACTTAACTGATAAAACTAACCCTCATCCACTCTAGGGACTATCCGAGTAACAAACTGTCAAACGAAAGGGAGCACCAGTGTAATTTCCAAAAGTTGGGAACTATAGGTGTTATTTTACAAAATCATGGGGACTATCCGTGCATTTTACTCTAAATTTAATAATTTAAATTAAATAATACTTATCTACGTTTAAGAACTAAGATATAATTTCTAACTGAGTAATTAATATAAATAAATAATAAGATATTTTATGGAACTTTATCCGTAATTTCTTAAATGTTTGAAACATATTAAATTTAGTAATTTAAATTAAATAATAATTATATACAATTAATGACGGTCTAGAATAATGATAAGTGTCCCTCTATTGGTTTCTTTTATTATATAGTATAGATTTATATTTATATTTATATTTATATTTATATTTATATTTATATTTATATTTATATTTATATTTATTAATAGACCAAGTTAAATGAACAGTAGTTTATTTATCTGGTTGGTTTAACCAATGGATTATCTCCACCTAGAGAATACATGTCTTCTTTTCCTCAATCCACGGGTACACCACGTGTGTGTTTCTTAACAACATGAGAGAAAGATTAAGACCCAGATTTTGACACGGTGAATCACCTGAATAGCGAGATACCACCGGCGACCTCAGATGGCGATGACAACGGCGACCTCATTTCAAGACAAGACAGCAGGAGATGCAAGAAACAGAAGCTGATGTCCGTGGTTTTGCAGAATGGGGAGATGCAAGACAAGAAACAGAAGCTGATGCCCGTTGTTTTGCAGAGTGGGGGAGATGTCAAAATCAATCAACGGTGGCAGTGGTGGTGGCCGAATTCGTTTTTTTTATATTTCTTGCTATGTTTTCAGTCTCACCTCCAACCGAACTCCGGTATTGATTTTTGAACAACTTTTATTATTGTTTATCTATGAACAAAGCTGGGTTACCCTGTAAGAAAAACTTTGTTATGGTTAGGTTTATCTGTCTCGATTTCTGCAACCAATTTCTAGGGTTCTTAGTTTGAATTTGGGGATTTCTGAATATTTGCTGAAATTATATGTTACTGCTATCATCATGAGTAAAAAACTTTGTTTATATGGATTATGTTGTTTTACAAAATCTAAACAAATCTTGCCTTATGAATTTTGCTTTATACATGCATAAGCTTGCAAGTAATTGGTTGAATAGCCCCACAAAGCATTGTATGAATTAAATGTACCCTTTAATTCATGAGTTTTTTGTTTCCTTTTATTCCTAATGGAGATATGTTAATCTTCCATACCTGATCATATACACGTACTTGTATAATTAATTAATCATTACATTTTTCTATGATTTTAAAAATTATACTAATAATCTGTTGGATTGTTGTCTTTTAGGTTGCATGTTGGTTGTCGATTTTTGTGATAACATCGCATATTGCTTTAATCTGAAGGCTTGAAGGTAATGCACTAAATAATTAACATTTCTGGTCTTTTGGGGATGGATTTATTGGTCATCTAAGGATTCTCCTTGATTTATGTTGCAGGCTGCTTGTAAGGACTCTCAAAATTTTCCTAAAAATACCCGTAGGTATAAACCCGGACCCCTGAAACCTTACCCTACATCAAAATTCAAGAAAAACAAAACTTATAGGTTTCAGGCGGGCCGCGTAAGAGTAAGCATGGTCTTACGCGACCCGCGTCAAACATAGGTTGACCGGATAAGTATTCCGGATCCACGTAGTGACCACCTGGCTAGCCTACTCGTGACCAATCAAGCCTACTCGTAGACTGGGCGGCCATGCGGGCCGCGTAAGATATAAAGGATAGGTTACGCGGGCCGCGTAAGGCCCTAAATTTGTGTCGATCAAAACTTTCAAAAACGAAAGAATAGTACTCTGAAGTCGAAATTACTTTCAATATTAGTGAGGTGCTGCTTCGATATCGGGTATTAACTCGATCGCTGCTATGATTCAATGTCCGATCGATTAAACTATCCAATGGATGTTTAAGCGCTGCCCACATTAGGGTTTATGCTTTGTCATTCGTCGTTAATTCGATGGATGTTTAAGTATCGCACTTTGTCATTCGTTGTGAAGGTTTTAATCTCGTGAGTTATCGTAAATGTTGTATTAGTTACTAACCGAGTTCGTATGCATGTTATTAAATTTAGGTTAAAAGGCTAATCAGTAGGCTAAGCTCTGCTCATATAAATCTGCAATGTGAGTCATTCTCTTTTTATCAAATTACTTTCAAAATCATGTTTATTTTCAAAGGTTATAATTACAGTGATTAAGTTTATGTAGTCACCAAATTACAGCCGGTATGTGGGGTATTGTGCATATTACTGCTTTTTTTATCACTTTAGGTGGGCGAGCCTAATTAGTAATATACGTCACTATTGGGTGACAGGACCCAATAGTGGTATGACCATAGTCACAGAAACGAGTCGAGTGACAAATACCGTGAGTAGTTGGTTGATATCTGGAAACATTGTAATCTCTCTTAATACTGTAAATTATAACAAATGTGTCATTTTAGTAAATAGAATGATTCACCAGTATTTCCCGCTGACAAAACCTTTTTCAAACATGTTTCAGGTGATCTGGTATGATCCAGGAAAAGTGTCGCGAAGCACTACAAAGCTTAAGGAAGTGGCTCAATATAAAAATAAAGAAACATGTTTTGTAAAATAGAGATTTCTCCGTGAAATCTTATGATTGTAAATTACCGGGGTTTTATCCCGAGTTGTGAAATAAAATAATCGGGAAAATTGCAGTTTTAAAAAGATCCTGAAGAAAACTTCCGCTGTTAAATAAATACCACGGGATTTTCTGTCCCGCGGCTCCTGAAACGGGTCAAACCGGGTCGGAGGCCGTGACAGAAAAAGGTGGTATCAGAGCCACTGATTTAAGCCAATTAAGTATTTAGAAAATACTTAATTTTACTAATTGCCATTTTGTGATTATGTGTTTTATTATTTGAATATTTGTGTATAGTATGGGTAAGCAAAAGCTTTCAACCATCTATCTTAAATTAGATAGGTCATCAAATGAGAAGGGAAGTTCATCCCAAACAAATTCCTCAAAACCCTATCTAAATCCTGAAGAAGGAATATTTGCCCGTAAGGCACAATATGAGGAACCACTTTCTCCTAATAAAAGAAGTTTGATTATTAGGAAAAGTCAAGAGAAACAAAAGAAATCCAAAGGAGGGAAAGTTAATCAGAAAACCCAAGAACTAGGCAGTAACCCTCCATGGGAGGACAAGTTAGATGAAAAATGGGCAGATCTCTCTATGCTAGCTACTGTAGCAGTAAATGCAAATCTTTAAATACTTTGACTTAAGTTTTAGCAACCTTATCACCTACAAGCCAGAAATATTATCCAGTAAAATAAATAAGTTACAGTAAACTCCGGTGTGTTTTAATTTTCAGTTGTCTTTGTGATAAAATTAGTCACACGGTATGCAATAATAATTAAAAGTTATCTACGAAATTTTGTTATAAAATTTTAACTTGGTAATTTTGTATTTTGCATATATGCTAAACAGCATGAATGACTTGTCTGAAGCCCTTCAGAATTTAAATCTCTATCCGGTAAAAATAGAGGTTTCCAGAGATTTCAATAGATATATACCAGATATAGAAGAACCTATGGAATTCAATGCTCCACCTCCGGAGAAACCCAAGCCCAAGAAAAGGAGAAGATTCGTGGGATGGAGGCGTGTGCCCAGGAGAAAACCCGCCACTAGGAAGATTCCCAAAATAGAAAATCCCTTAGACAAAGAGAAGGGGATTGAAGTCGGGAAAGATTCTAGGCAGATAGAAATACAGTTTGAGGAATATTCTAAGCAAATAGAAATGGAGATTGGAAAAGGTTCTAGACAAACCAAGGTAGACATTGGAGAAAGCTCTAAGCAAACCCAGGAAATGACATTGCAGGAGGAGCTAGATTTTATATTGGCAAGCTGTGATACTATTAAGCCTGTCAATGAAAATGTTTTTAGTCATCCTATTGAAACTCAACTTCCAATGAATTTGGAACCAGCAATTCCAGAACCTATAATCCACACCCAACCTCTAGGAATGGACGAATGGTGGACTAATGATTGGCAGTTCCAAAACCTTCTTAACAGTCCTTATTCCTTTTTCCCTCAGTTCGACCCGGAACCTATACCCAACCCACCGATGAGCAATGAAAATTTAGCCGAACTCCACCACTTTGGCGAGGAGTTGGTGGATGCAGGAAATAGAATTAGGGAAGTAGGAGAACAGCTCTCCTGGAAATACGACGAGAGGGAATGTCGTTATTGAAATACCAACTGACGAAAGATAGTGGGTTTGTGAAACTGTGGTTGTATAATAAATACTAAAAATATAATCTTGTAAAATAAACTACAAATAAAACTTTGTAAGATATGGTGTGTATTGACGCATATTATAAAATATAAAAATGAGAATCGAGAAATTGATAGTTTTGGCTATATGCGTGTTAAATTTGTATGATTGTTTTGTGTATAATTATTATTATTTGATACTAATAAATTATATATATTAATTATCAGATGGAAAACGCTAATAATGAACCAGTTAATGAGGTAAACGCTAATATTGTTGCTCAAGGAATAGCCAATGCTATTCCAGCAATACTTGCTGCTGCCCAGAAACCTGTTGAACCTCAACAAATCATTCCTAGCAAGCGTATTTCTGAAGATAACTTCAGTAATAGTGTAAATGGAGGCAGTAATCATACTAATCATGATAATGATTTACGGCAAGCTCCGTTCCCTAAGAAAATGAAAGCTGCAACGCCTGGTTGCACTTACAAAGAATTTCTTGCTTGTAAACCCGCTGAATTTGCAGGCAATGAAGGAGTGACTGCGGCACTGCGTTGGTTAGAGAAAACCGAGGCAGTGATTACAATAAGTAAATGTGCCAAGGACGATAAGGTCATGTATGCGTCAAATCTTTTTAAAGAAGGGGCGCTAGAATGGTGGAATACAGTACTTCAAGCCAAGGGAAGAACTGTGACCTATGCCATGAACTGGGAAGAATTTAAGAGTCTTGTAGAAAGAAAATTTTGTCCCGAATATGAAAAAGATCAAATGGCAAATAAGTTCTTAAATCATCGAATGATGGGTGTAGATTGTCGAGGGTGTACTTCGACATTCTTTGAATATGCTAGAGTGGTACCAACACTGGCTTCGCCAGAACCGGTACTCATTTCTCGCTATATTTGGGGATTAATTAACGAAATCCGTAATATCGTTAAAGTTGCGAGACCTCGTACTATTGACGATGCGGTGGAACTAGCTAACACCCTAACTGACGAACTGGTACGCACAAGAGATGAAAACACGAAAAAGGAACTGGCTCAGAAAATTACCCAAGGATTTCGTACGGGTAATAACAACAGTTTCAAGAAAAAGAGGAACAGGGCAATCCTCAACTCCACCGTTCTGTAGAAATTGCAGAAAGAAACATTATGGAAGATGCAATATAACCTGCAACTTTTGTAAAGCTGTAGGGCATCGTGAAGAAAATTGCAGAAAGAAAACCATAATCTGCTTTAACTGTGGAGAAACGGGGCATTTTAAAACAGAATGTCCTAAATTGGTCAAACCAACAGACAACAAAGCCAAAACGGCCGATGGAGCTACTAAAAAGAATGTCCGAGCATTCCAGCTGACCACTCAAGAAGCAGAACTCATTCCAGATGTGATAGCTGGTACGTTCTTAGTTCACAACATTTACGCAAAAGTATTATTTGACTCTGGTGCAAACCAAAGTTTTATCAATACTTCATTCTGCCAAGATCTTAATTTACCTTTGACCAACCTTAGGCAGATTTTTACAGTCGAAACATCAGATGGAAATTTTATTAACATAGATAAGGTTTTGCAGAAAGAAAATATAGAACTTTCAGGTCATAAATTTCATGCAAACCTATTGCCAATGAATTTAGCTGGATTCGATGTTGTGTTAGGAATGGATTGGTTAGTAGCCAACCATGCTCGAATCCTTTGTGATAAAAATTCTATAGAAATTCAGGCACCTACTGGGGAAGTAATTATGATTACAGGAGATAAACCAAGTAAACCCATGAAGTTCATATCAGTGATGAAAATTGCTAGTTATGAACGAAAGCAAGGAATAGTATATATGATTTTAGTAATCATTAGTACTAAGGGTAAAGAACTTAAGGAGATTCCTGTAGTCTCAGAATATCCAGATATATTCCCAGAAGAATAACCAGGATTACCACCAGATAGGGAGGTAGAATTTAGAATTCATCTAATTCCCGGAACTATCCCGATAGCCAAGGCACCTTATCGGTTAGCACCCACAGAAATGTTAGAATTGAAAAAGCAATTAGATGAATTACTAAGAAAGGTTTCATACAACCTAGTTCATCCCCGTGGGGAGCACCAGTGTTGTTTGTAAAGAAAAAGGATGGTTCGATGAGAATGTGTATTGATTATAGAGAATTGAGTAAGGTTACAATTAAGAATCGATACCCATTACCTAGGATTGATGATCTTTTCGATCAACTTCAAGGAGCTAGATATTTTTCTAAGATCGACTTACGTTCCGAATATCATCAATTGAAAGTACAAGAAGAAGACATACCTAAAACTGCTTTCAGAACTAGGTATGGTCATTACGAGTTTACAGTCATGCCCTTCGGACTAACAAATGCACCTGCAGCATTCATGGACATGATGAATAGAATCTGTAAACCGTATTTGGATAAATTTGTAATTGTCTTCATAAACGATATACTTATTTATTCCAAAAGTCAGGACGAACATTGTCAGCACTTGCATGCACTCTTAACTTTGTTAAGAAAAGAAAAGCTTTATGCCAAATTCTCGAAATGTGAATTTTGGCTGCAAGAAGTGCAATTCTTAGGACACATGGTGAATCACGAAGGTATTCATGTAGATCCTGCTAAAATAGAAGCAATTACCAATTGGAAGGTTCCACAATCCGCAATGGAAATTAGAAGTTTTATAGGTCTAGCTGGATATTATAGACGGTTCATTAAGGATTTTTCCAAGATAGTTGTACCATTAACTAAGCTAACCTGTAAATCAGTTAAGTTTGAATGGGGACCTAAGCAAGAAGAAGCTTTAGGATTCTAAAGCAAAGGTTAACAAATGCTCCAATCTTTGCCTTGCCCGAAGGAACTGAAGATTTTGAAGTTTACTGTGATACTTCAAAATTAGGATTTGGATGTGTGTTTATGCAACGCAAGAAGGTAATTGCGTATGCCTCAAGGCAATTGAAAAAGCACGAGGAGAACTATACGACTCATGATTTAGAATTAGGAGCCGTAATTTTTGCCCTTAAGATCTGGAGACATTATCTGTACGGAAGTAAGTTTACTGTCTATACGGATCATAAAAGTTTAAGATATACATTTGGGCAAAAAGAATTAAACATGAGGCAAAGGAGATGGATGGAAATCCTAAGTGATTACGACTGTGATATTCAGTATCACGAAGGAAAAGCAAATGTAGTTGCTGATGTCTTAAGTCGTAAGTATCATGAGAAACAACGACGAGTTTGTGCTCTCAGATTAAATCTACAATTAGATTTAATGGAACAACTGAAGAATGTCCAAGCTACAGCAATCAAAGATGATGCTGAAGGAATGAAAGGACGAATAAAAGAATTAAAGCAAGGAGCTGATGGAATTTGGAGATTCCACCAAAGCAGAATTTGGGTACCTAAGCAGGGAGAATTAAGAAATAAGATTTTAGAAGAAGCTCATAAATCTAGGTATACTATGCATCTAGGAAACAATAAGATGTACCAAGATTTAAGAAATAACTTTTGGTGGATAGGAATGAAAAAGGACATAGCTCGATATGTTTCTAAATCTCTTACTTGTTCACAAGTTAAGGCAGAACACCAGAAACCTTCAGGTCTACTACAACAACTAGAGATGCCTGTATGGAAATGGGAACTCATAACAATGGATTTTGTTACTAAGTTACCCAAAACTAGAAAAGGTAATGATGCGATTTGGGTAATTGTGGATCGATTAACCAAATCAGCTCACTTTCTACCTTTGAAAGAAACCTTTAGCATGGAAAAGTTGGCAAAGTTGTATGTAGATGAAGTAGTATCCTTACATGGAGTTCCACTCTCCATTGTTTCGGATAGAGATAGTCGGTTTACTTCTCATTTCTGGACTAGTTTCCAAGAAGCAATGGAAACTCGACTAAATCTGAGTACTGCATATCATCCACAAACAGACGGGCAAAGTGAACGGACGATACAAACTCTAGAAGACATGCTCAGAGCTTGTGTGATAGATTTTGGTGGAAATTGGGACGATCACTTACCATTAATTGAATTCTCCTATAACAATAGTTATCATGCAAGCATTGAAACTGCCCCATTCGAGGCACTATATGGAAGAAAGTGCAGAACTCCAGTTTGTTGGGCAGAAATAGGAGAAAGTCAGTTGTCAGGTCCTGAAATAGTGCAAGAAACGACTGACAAGATTTCCCAAATCAAGGAAAGACTGAAGACGGCTCGAGATCGCCAGAAGAGTTATGCCGACAATCGACGCAAGCCGTTAGAATTCCAAGTCGGAGACAAGGTACTTTTAAAAGTTTCTCCTTGGAAAGGAGTAGTTCGATTCGGTAAGAAAGGAAAGCTAAGTCCACGATACATAGGACCATTTTCAATGATTCAACGTATAGGACCGGTTGCTTATCGCTTACAACTACCAGAAGAACTAGCTGGAGTACATGATGTATTTCATGTATCCAATCTCAAGAAATGCCTATCAGACGAATCTCTGGTAGTACCTCTCCAAGATATAGAGGTAAACGAAAAGTTAAAGTTTGTTGAGAAGCCACTACAAATAAAAGACCGAAAAATCAAGTTTCTCAAACACAAACGGTTAGTACTTGTTAAGGTCAAGTGGAATTCAAAGAGAGGACCAGAATACACTTGGGAGCTGGAATCAGAGATGAAGCGAAAGTATCCTCACTTATTCCAATAAATCTCGAGAACGAGATTTTAAATAAGGTGGGGAGGATGTAAGGACTCTCAAAATTTTCCTAAAAATACACGTAGGTATAAACCCGGACCCCTGAAACCTTACCCTACATCAAAATTCAAGAAAAACAAAACTTATAGGTTTCAGGCGGGCCGCGTAAGAGTAAGCATGGTCTTACGCGGGCCGCGTCAAACATAGGTTGACCGGATAAGTATTCCGGATCCACGTAGTGACCACCTGGCTAGCCTACTCGTGACCAATCAAGCCTACTCGTAGACTGGGCGGCCATGCGGGCCGCGTAAGATATAAAGGATAGGTTACGCGGGCCGCGTAAGGCCCTAAATTTAGCTATAAATAGCCCGTCACTTGCACAGTCCACTGGTGTCGATCAAAACTTTCAAAAACGAGAGAATAGTACTCTGAAGTCGAAATTACTTTCAATATTAGTGAGGTGCTGCTTCGATACCGGGTATTAACTCGATCGCTGCTACGATTCAATGTCCGATCGATTAAACTATCCAATGGATGTTTAAGTGCTGCCCACATTAGGGTTTATGCTTTTCATTCATCGTTAATTCGATGGATGTTTAAGTATCGCACTTTGTCATTCGTTGTGAAGGTTTTAATCTCGTGAGTTATCGTAAATGCTGTATTAGTTACTAACCGAGTTCGTATGCATGTTATTAAATTTCGGTTAAAAGGATAATCAGTAGGCTAAGCTCTGCTCATATAAATCTGCAATGTGAGTCATTCTCTTTTTATCAAATTACTTTCAAAATCATGTTTATTTTCAAAGGTTATAATTACAGTGATTAAGTTTATGTAGTCACCAAATTACAGCCGGTATGTGGGGTATTGTGCACATTACTGCTGTTTTTATCACTTTAGGTGGGCGAGCCTAATTAGTGATATACGTCACTATTGGGTGACAGGACCCAATAGTGGTATGACCATAGTCACAGAAACGAGTCGAGTGACAAATACCGTGGGTAGTTGGTTGATATCTGGAAACATTGTAATCTCTCTTAATACTGTAAATTATAACAAATGTGTCATTTTAGTAAATAGAATGATTCACCAGTATTTCCCGCTGACAAAACCTTTTTCAAACATGTTTCAGGTGATCTGGTATGATTCAGGAAAAGTGCCGCGAAGCACTACAAAGCTTAAGGAAGTGGCTCAATATAAAAATAAAGAAACATGTTTTGTAAAATAGAGATTTCTCCGTGAAATCTTATGATTGTAAATTACCGGGGTTTTATCCCGAGTTGTGAAATAAAATAATCGGGAAAATTGCAATTTTAAAAAGATCTTGAAGAAAACTTCCGCTGTTAAATAAACACCACGGGATTTTCTGTCCCGCGGCTCCTGAAACGGGTCAAACCGGATCGGGGGCCGTGACACTGCTGCTGGTGGGTTGCTGGGATTTATGACAGCTGGACTTATTCACGTATTCTCACAAGCTGGTACCTCTTGACTGACCTCTGCTGGTATGCATGATCTTCCAATGTTATGGTTAAACAATATATGCTATGGCACTTAGACCATGGGGTATGGTGGGATGGGGGTTTGGGGCATGGGTTGACACGTGAACTTCGAGTCGGTATGGCGGGGCGTGGCTAGCCCGCGTGGGTTGGTCACGTGTTCTAATTTTTTTTTCAATTATTATAAAAATACACACAAAATAAAAAAAAAGCCTAAGATTATTATTAAAATTTCCTAAAAATTACAAAATCCTACAAAAAAAAAGGATTACAAATCTAAAAAAACATAATTAGACATATAAAAAAAACCCCTAATTACGCGTTAGGTAGATTTCGAACAGGGCGAGCTTGTCAAACGGCTTCCGCTCCTTGCCCCGGAACTCGATGTTGGCCACCACCACCCGGTCTTTGTGACTTATATCACCGCCCAGGCGGTGGGGGGTTTTATAGTAGTTGGGGTATGGGTTTGGCTTGGCCAAACGGTTGTTTTTTAAATTTAAATCCTAGCCACCTATAGCCTAGCCAACCCAGCCAATGAGAGTCGGCCACGGAAGACCGCTAGTCCCGCCCAACGCCCGGGCTGAATCCCCCGCCCAAGGGGCCACGCCGAAACCCAAGCCCACCCGGGGTGGTGACTTGGGCGTTTGTACCCAACCCATGCCCCAACCCCCGCCCCATACCCCATAGTGTTATGTGAAGATCATGTTAGTTTGAAATTAAACCACTATGAGTCGTTCATATTTTACAAACAACTATTATTGTTAAATTAGTTTGACAAATCTTTCTTATATTCGCATGTATGATTAACCCTGAACCACCTTGATGAGTAAAAAGGTAAATCATGAAAAGGTTCCGAACAGCGCCAATGAGGTTCCAAAAACGCTGAGGTAAGTTTTTATTTCACATACATGTCTCCTTTTTTACTTGATCAATTTACTACAAGGGCTGATTTGGGGATATTTGTTTATCCGGGGACCTCACAAAACTCCGGCATGGGAGGCATATCGGAAACAATGGGGATGAGGCACCGACGAACAAGGTAAACCTTAGCTTTCCCTTTCATTTATGTATCACCGAACACTGTATTGTTTCCTCCGTCGATTCAACTACTAACCCAAGTTAAATATCATTACAAAAAACACTTTTTGCGTGTAATGGTTAGCGAGGTCTGAATACATTACCATATCTAAATAGTACACTTAAAATGTTCTTTGATCAATGCGGATCAATTTGGAAGTCATTTTATTCAACAAAAGCATGAAACTGCTACAATAGAAGAGAAAGACATGGTGTTTACTGGAATTATGCATAAGCTAACTCACTAATGACTGATGTATTCGGTGATTATGTAGTTCAGAACTATGTAGCACGGGAACGGGTACGGGACTGGGGTACGGGGAAAGTAAGAGTATGGATATCTGTTTAAACTTTAAATTAACTTGTGTTTTGGAATAAATCAATCAATATAAATTTTCTTTTACCTTTCAATGCATATGGTTTTTATGACATGGAAGTGCTACTCAGGTAAGAAAATTGGCTGACCAGCTCACAGGGCATGTTCTAACACTTAGTCTTCAGATGTATGGTTGCCGAGTTATCTAAAAGGTAAATTGAACACTTTGGTTTTGTGAAATTGGCAAACCTTCAGTTGACAGAAACATTGGTGGTATAGGTGGTGTGTATAGGTTCAACGTAGGCGGTTTGGGTAATGGTTCAAATTGGGTTCAGGTCAAAGGGGGACGTTTTTTAGTACAGGTCGACAGGTGTGGTCAGGTCGGGTTGACCTACTAATCACTAATACTCATTGTCCATTGTTTTGTTTTTTAATTTAAATAAATTGAATGGTATAGTTATGATTAAAATCTAAACTTTTTAAGTAGAATGATTTAGGAGGTTGTGTCATTAAAGATAGACTTTGGCAAATTTCTATTTCATTTGATCTGTTGGACCAGTTTTTTTGACCCTTTTAAGAGAAAAACCCAACCAGGTTTGGTGCGTTTGTTAATGCGTGGGTCAAAATTGCCACTAGGGGATGGCATAGATGGTCTGAGTCCCAGTTCTAGGTCCAAAATCTTGCATGATAACTTTACAAACTTTTGTCAAATTAATTGCCAGTTTACATGTTCTTTTCACCTATAGTTTGTGGTATATGAGACTTTAAAATTTCATGTTCTTGTCAACTTTAATTGCCAATGTTCTTGTCAACTTTAATTGCCAATTACATGTCTGTTATGCTCTTCCCATCCAGAAACTGCCGACCTTTTGTTCCTAAAGTGTTATGTTGCAGAATTAGTGTGGGTACAGATTGGGCTGTGGACTAGAACATCGTTAAACACAAACGCAAACGCAAGCTTGATTAGGGAGATGCTGACGCATGATGAAAGTCTCGGCTCTACAAAAAGAGGTAAAAAAGCGATGCGTCTTATCGCCTTGGCGGTGGTTTGTAGGCTGTGGATATCAAGAAATGACCGTGTGTTCAAACAAAAATCGACAGATGTGGGAAGTTTGGTGAGAGGAGTGAAAGAATTATCATTCCTCTGGATGGCAGGTAGGTGTAAGAGTGAAGGTATGCACCGAGATTATGGGGGAGAGCAGAATCTGGATCTTAAATTTTGTGTTTTTAGTGGCTAATGCAATGTTTTGTTATTTCACTCTTTTTTATAATTTCCAGCTTCTTCTCTTCTTGCAGGTGCTTTTGAATGAATTGTTTGCTTTGCAGTTAAAAAATGACTTTAAAATTTCACATTTTAGTTCTTTATTTTTTTATTTCTTTATTTAAGGGTGATGGCGTAGATGGTCTGATTCCTAGTTTTAAGCCCAAAATCTTGCATCATAAGTTTACAAACGTTTGTTGAATTATGGCCATCAAATTTTATACAATATTTTGATTTCGACTTTAATTGCCATCTATATTGCCACGAATCACAATGAACCGAATCGAACCCCTGCTAATCCCAAGACGGAACGCGCGGGGTTGATAGCAATCGAACCCCTGCTAATCGCCAGGCGCAACGCGCTTGGTTGATAGCACTAGTTAAGATAAAAAATAAAAAAAGGTTACATTCCTAAAAAAATTAAAATCCTTTAAACAATAAAAATTACATTCCTAAAATTAGAAAAAATCACATTCCTAAAAAATAATAAAAAGGGTAAATTACTTTTTGAGTCCCTGTGTTTTAGTGGTTTTAACTAGTTGAGTCTAAAAGTAAAAAGTTTAACGACCTGAGTCCCTATAAGCATTTTCATTAACCATTTGAGTCCTTTTGGGTTCAAATTTTAACCTTTTGAGTCTAATTTTTTGGACTCAAATCGTTATAAAATGAACAAAATTGGACCCAAAACGTTATAAAATAAATGGCTAGGGACTCAGGGCGTTAAACTTTTTGATTTTGGACTCAAGTGGTTAAAACCACTAAAACACAGGGACTCAAAATGTAATTTACTCTAATAAAAATTACAATTAATAGTCCTCGTTTCCAAATAGCACTCCCAACCGTATGTGGCCCGCCAATTCACGTTTACGTGTTAGCATTACTTCCAACATTGGACCTCCAACATATGATCATGTGGTATCATAAACGTTTCGAGGTTGTAGTCAAATTGACGTTTCTTTGGAACTCTTGTTGTTGTCTAACAAGGTGACTCTTTTCTTACATTCATCGGTTTGAATGTCTACCAACTATTCAAGCATTTCTTGCTTTATAGTTCTATACGCCCCAAGTTCCTTGGCTATGAAGGATTTTCTTGACTCGGCCGCCCTTTTATGTTTTTGTTGAGGTGTTGGTGTGTTGTTTTCATGTAGACTAGTAGATGCCCCGCGCTTCGCGGCGGACATTCGTTCGGTACCGGTTAAACCGTATTTAAGAATAACCATTAAATATAATTCAAAATACAGAAATACCAATAAATTGAAAAAAAACAAAAAAAATAATTTAGTGCATCTATTAATGACACCCTCAGCTCGTACAGGGCCATTGTTGGAGTTCAACGCAAGCATAATGAAAGCCTAAGCTTTTTTTTTAAGGCAATGGAGTTCTCATTCAAATATAACCAAAACAGACTACTATAGCAAGTTGCTATTGTAGCCAAATAGTACAGCAACATCATGACATACTACATTCCACACTATAATCTTTAGAATTATATAAATCTTCTCTATTCCTCCCATGTTATGCTTGATCTATGCCTTCACCAATCAAACAATGTGTGGTTTTTTCTTCAACAACCGTGTATACCGATGTACTTCTGTCCTCTGATTTCTCCAAAACAATACCCTCCAAAGCGCTAATAGATACACCACATGTATAACTTTCCTCTTGTGTGAGGATAAACCCAACCCATTCACACTTTGTAGCAACTCACCCACCGAGTCAAACTTGCGGCCTGACGGGACTTTCATCCTCCAGAATAGCCGCTGCCGGACCATGTGTGCGAACGTGCATCTGACCAGCACATGGTCCGCCGACTCGTCCAGTTTTCCACATAACGTACATAGTGAATTCTGAATTGGTATGCCTCTGTTTGCTAAAGCGTTCATAGTAGGAATCTTCCTGTCTATTGCTTTCTATGCAAAGATATTCTCTTTTGGAGTCACATCTTTTTTGTTATGACTTGCTGTGCTAGAAGCCTAGAACCATGTTCAAACTTGCCATTTCCATTCTTCCCTCCTTATTACCCGACACTCTAACCCAACCCCAGTCCCAAATGACACTATTATTACACTTTTTGTATCATTCCACCACCAAGGATCTTTTTTTAGTGACTAAATTGGTACAGTAACGAAAACGATTTTTCAAGCTTCTATCATCTGACCAATTATCGACCCAAAACATGTTCCTATTCCCTTGACCCAAAACATTCCACTATGCTTTTACTTGGGTTTCATTCACTGCAAAACTACTATAGTATAGATAGACCCACTAAATTAAAATATAACTGGTTTTAACCTCTCCAAACTTTAAAAATCTAATGGTAAAACCACCAGTCCCGTTAATGTTCTTACTTGTCAATTTTCTGCATAAATTCATGTTTCAGCAGCATATTGAATGGGGAAAAGATAGATCAAATTGACCTTTCACACTAAAACTACATAATTGACCAATAGTAAAAAGGGTATTTTTGATATTTAGTCGCCTAATTAAGCATGTATTCAAATGTTATATTTTCTTTAGATAGTAGGGTGTTGTCGTGTGCTGGACATACGAACTCTATCTCATATAACCTTGATCTCAAAGGAAATATTCATAAACATGATTTTTTAGCTTTTAATAATGATATTTACACTGAGATAATTTGGGCGGAGACATGCGGACCTGAATCGGGTAATCGGAATTTCACCAGAACCCTAGCCGACTTGTCGGAAAGTCAATCCGCAATCTCATGACACACGGATGCAACCAGATCTTCTACTGTTATCCTGAACCTTCATCACCGCCTATTCTACTCCAAAACATGGCTATCTCCGCCCGTTGTTGCTGCCGCCGGAGGCATGGCAGCAACATGTTGCCTTTTTTATAAAAGCCACAGCCGGCTAATCTAGGTTTAGTGACCAGGGGAAACGATCACCGGGGGTCCACCGTGCCCACCTCCAGATTCTCTCCTTTATGTATGGATCTTTCGCCCTGTGTTCTGCATATCTATTCTAGTATTTTCCCTCTTACTTCCATACATGTGGGGAAAAAATCAAAAAAACAAACTTCAGTGGTGAAAAGCCAAAACTCACAAAAATACCTAGCGCAAACCAACGATGGTAATTGATATATATAATAATATGACATACCACCACTGAAGAAGGCTTCGTCGGGTGTTGTAGGTGTGGATGCTTGGTAATTGTCGGATTCGGATGACTTTTGTCTCTTCTTGGAATGACCACTCGACATGTCATCCATTGTAGGAACTTTGGACCATTTCACATTTTATCGAATAATCTTACATGCGTCAACGTGCATAAAACTACGGCGACGATTTTTTTTTTGTAAACCTTAAAAGCTTGGTTCATCACTTGAAGATCGTTACAATCACTTCCTTTAAGACATTCCTATATATATATAAAAAATTCAAAGTAAAAAAGTACATATTAGTAATACTACCACTTGAATATAATAACCGTTGTACGCATTTATTTGCTTGTTCATAGCTAATTTACATTTCGAATTGAGTTTGTCACTTGTGCGCTCTGATACATCCATATGTTGTTTGTAATCTTTTAGAACCGCTTTCCAAAAAGCTTCGCCCGGTTGCTGATTTCCTTTCGTCTTGGTTTCAGACGCGTAACACCAAGCTTTCGCCAAGCTACATCTTGTTCGTTCGTCCATTGTTGACTTTTCGCACGGTTACAGAACCTACCACTTGCTTCACGTTGTGGCCCCTCTTCATCTTCACCTTCGTGAAAATTTTCATCATCACCTTGTTCATCTTCACCCAAATTATATTGCTCATATTGACTTTCGGGCACAAAGTCATTATCATCGTCTACAAAAGCATTGGAGTTTATCTCGTCTTCTTGATCGATACTCGTACCGACCCGATACTAGATTCTTCGGTCGTGTGGTAGGTTTTGTGGTGGTTGTGAAAAAAAGGATTAGCGAATATTGACCAAACTCGTAAGGATATTGATTATATCCGGCTTGTGGTTGTTGCATGAAAATTTGTTGTTGTGGCTGAGGCCTATACTTGTCATCACCCAAACCGCCTACTCTACCCCGTGACCTGCCATCTCTTAAAGAAGAACCACCACCTCCCGAACTATATTTTTTGTGGTTCCCTTCTCTTTGTTTCTTTGATCCATAGTGATACTGTAGAAATTTTGGTATGTATGTATTTAGAAAGTGTAGAAATTGGTGTGGTATGTATGTATATATATAATGTTAATTTATTTAAAACAAAAAACTTTTTATAAATATAGTTGTTCAAGAAAAAGACCAAAAAAACCGACCGTTACACATCAAATCCTTCATCTTTGCAGCGGCAACATCTTAACCCAACCCTTACCAGCCCGCCCCTACCCGCACCACCGGCGGGTAAGGGTTACCCGCTGATGGATAACTGGGTGCCCTGACCCCCTTTAGAGTTAGATTAATGTTATACTTAAATGCACACTCCTATCTTATTTGATACCCTATATGATTCGTATATTTATATACGAGTGCCATAGGGTGTATTATGCAAATATACGACCAATATATATGTATATGAGTCGTATATACAATCCATATACATATCTACAAACCTTATATATGACCAATGACTCGTATATACAATCCATAAACATATACACGAGCATTATATATGACCAATAAAGTGTGCCACAGAATGCACAATTGATACAACTCCACTTGCTCGCTTCAAACCCCATTTAACATAAGAATATGATTGGGCTTGTGATAAGGAGTATGATATAGAGATTGAGGCTGATCAGTTGAATATAACTTACAAGAATAGTGCAGGTGTGAATGTTAACTTACCATTTGTTGAAGAATTAAACAAGTTAATGAAACAATTGAACAACCTGAAGTTGAAGAGTCGAATCCTAATCCTTATGATGAGGTGTTGAGCAATGGATTTCCAAGAGTTAAGATGAGTAAATGGTTCAAGGAAATACCAAAGTCACATCCAACGCACAAGTTAAAGCTGAACTATGTTTCTAAGAATGAAAATGGTGGGAAAATCTTGAGTTGGATGTATGAAGATGAAATCTAATTATTCTTGATCAAAAGAACTGATGGTGTTCAGTATTTGCTACTAGTTTTGAAGGCTTTCAGTTCGTTACTTGACTGTGAACTTTATAATCTAGCTCAAAGAGAGCCTACCAATAGAAATCATAATGGGTTAGCGAATGAGATTCATAATGTAACGGGGAGAGAGTCTAGAGAATCAAAGTGGGTTAAACTGAATCCTCAACCTGGAAGATGAGTCAAAGACAGATCAAGAATTGATCCCATCATCAAGACGCATTTGATAAAAGATGTGTACAAACTAGTGAAGTGTTTTGTAGGAATCCGTTCGTGTAAAATAAATAAAATCATTTATTAACTTGAATAACAGAAAAATTACAGAAAGTAAATTGAAGTACAATACAATTACAACTGAAAAATTAGAAATACAAGAACTGAAAACACGAACAGACGAAACTGTTCTTGGCTGAGGATCGTGTTAGACACGGGTCCCTTAAAATAAATTTCGTGTCTCCCAGGAGAACACGTTTGTTTCCAGGATACAACAGCCGCAAGCAGTTGCACTGCCGGTCTTTACTCCAACCAGAAGGTGTACCTCGAACTCTTGAAGATGAAGAAGAAAATTCAGTGAAGAGAGATTGTTAGAGCTGGTAAATTCGGTGTCTTAGTCTTCAATAGGATGCTCCTATTTATACTAGCTAGACTTGAAGAAACTGAAAAACAAATTTAATGGGAGAATTAAACTGCATTAAACGTCTTCAATGCACCTTAATTCGTCATTAAATTCTCAGTCAAACGCATTAACTATGTCAGTTTCGAATGCTGAAAACGTAAATGCACTGCAGTAACTGCTGCTGGAAGCTTCTGCGCGCGCGCGCGCGCAAGCCACACTGGTGCGCGCGCCCAGGTGTGCACGCCATGCGCGGTGCGTCCTCTTGGCTCACACCCATGCGCGCGTGCGCCTCACTGACTCAGGTCCATGCGCGCGTGCGCCACGTCACCTGTGAGCCTCTACGAGCGCGCCACACAGTCGCGCCGTTTTGGCTCACTTTGGTGCGCCGTGCACGACACCTCCGGACCCATGCACCATGCGCAACCGCGCGCCTCCGTGCCACGTATACCCGCGCGCGTTCTGCCACGTCACGCGCTTCGAACCTGCACTCCACTTGGTCCCTGCAGCTGATGTGTTCAAAATGCAACATATAAAATTCATCAACTGTGGCATAAAACTAACCCTTTTTTAGTACTAATGTTGGAAAAAGTATGCTTTTGTCTTCCTTTTGTATTTTCAGGATTAAATGAGCTCAAATTAACAAAAGAAGCAAAAAGACATCAAAATCTAACATAAATACAAGAAAAGGAACAAACGTGGCATGCCCGACCCCCATCGACAACAACTCCCAAAGCAAAAACAAGAAGAAAGCTGAGCATGGGGCTGTGCCCAGCTGAGCATGGGGCTGTGCCCAGCCCGACACGGGGCGTGCCCATCCCGACACGGGACGTGCCCAGCTCAGCACGGGGCCGTGTCCAGAATGGTCAGCCCTGGCACAAAAGACAAACCTATAGAAGCTTCTATTGCCCACCACGGGGCCGTGCCCAGCGGACACGGGGGCGTGGCGAAAGTACAGCAGGCGCATTAATTGTAATTGCGAATTACAATTAATGAAGAGAGAGAGTGTCAGACGGACACGGGGGCGTGCCCAGCGGACACGGGGGCGTGTGGAGCTAATAAAGACAAACTGTATTAATGAAGAAAGAGAAAAGGGTGGACACGGGGCCGTGTCCAGGCTTCTGTACAGGCTATAAATAGGAGTGCTTGGCTCAAGCTCAAACCATCCCTTGGCACACCACCTCTCTCACACTTCATCCACCACCCACCACCATCACAACACCATCATCCACCACCATCATCCATTGTCCATCATAGAGTGTGTGAGTCGTCTCGGGATCCAAGATTGATCGTAAGAGTTCTTGACAATCAAGGCCATGTTTGCCTAAGTCTCTTACATCACTTGGTGAAGACAAAGTGTCTAGTATAATACTTTTTATTTCTAATCTTTTGCACTTTTTATTTGGTTTTGTATTAATGACTTTAATAACTAGTTACTTATGTTGAAGGTGATCTTTCCTTATCGTTTGTCCGTGGTGTCTTGGCATTATTTTACTGTCTATATAAAATAAAGGATTTTCACCATTCATATCTCCACGGTCTATATGGAGATATGTTGGCTACCTGGTCGGGGGTTAAGGGAACGGTTTGGTAAAGGTCTTGCCATTGTTCAGCGTTTAGAGGTCCTGCAATGGACCTGGGTCAAATTTAGTAGGACCTCCTTCAATACTTCACGGTATTGGATGGCGGGGGTCCAAACTCTTTGATCCCCTCATAAGTTAACTACTATTAATACTATAACCCGGCTATTTAGGACTGTATCCCTGCTGACTCAGACTACTTAGCCGAGGGTAACGTCACCGCCAAAAGCGGGGCCTACCACAATACTGCATTAATAACTTAATTCATTATCTTCCAATAATCCACCCTTTTAGGATTGTATCCCTGCTGACTCAAACTACTGGGGTGAGGGTAACGTCACCTTCAAAAGAGGGGCCTACTACAATAACTAAGATAATCTCTTAATTATGTGCAAAAGTGCGGAAATAATCAAAGGTTATACTAGATACGAGTCGGAACCAAGTGATTCATCTTGTCTATCTGTTTTTCTTTTATTTTTATTTTTAGCATTTTAGTTAATTTTTAATTTCCTTAGTTTAAAACATTTTTCTAAACTTTTATTTTGGTTAGACGTTGAGGATAAACCGGTACTAAAAGCTCTTGTGTCCTTGGACGACCTCGGTATCTTACCAACGCTATACTACACTCAACGATGGGTGCACTTGCCCATATGTGTGTTTAGTGTTAGTGAAATATCGTGTTTTATAAATTTAAAACTTGGCTAAAATAAGTGTTAAAAAGGGCTTAAAATACACACCTAAAATAAGTAACACTTCGCACGCATCAAGTTTTTGGCGCCGTTGCCGGGGACACAAGGATTTTAGGAAAGCTTAAAATCGACGGCCTAATCAGTTTTTCAAAACCTTTTCAAAACGGGCCCACATTTTTCTGCATTTTAGTTTAGTTTTGCATTTACAGTAGGTTGAACACGGGCCGTGCTCGCTGAACACGGGGCCGTGCTGCATATTTTTCATAAAACACCCAGTAACAGAAACTTGAACACGGGCCGTGCTCACTGAACACGCCCCGTGCTCAACGAAATCAGTAAATTTAATTAAAACGCCCAGATACAGATTCTGAACACGGGGCCGTGTCCACTGAACACGGGGCCGTGTCCAGCCTCTGTTTCCGTTTTTATTTTTGTTTTCTGATCTCGAGACTCGGTTGTGGTCTGCTGAGTGATTCTTATGGATCAATACTCAGGAGGTTACAACTACACCTATGAGGAGGATGATTATAGGGGTAATTATTGCACTAATTGTCGTAATGCACGCTCGATTCAAAATAATCACTCATATCAACCATCCAATTCATACACCTACTATGAGGAGCCCAGGTACGAGCCATCAACTTCATACACATCCTATGAAGACCAAAGGTATGAACCTCCTCCCTCATACTCATATTTTGATGAACCAAGGTATGAGCCTTCATACTCATACTTTGAGGAACCAAGATATGAGCCACCACCTTCGTATACTTACTATGGGGAACCATGGCGTGAACAACCCACCTCATATGAGTATTATGAAGAACAAAATTACGAACCTTATCCATCATATGCTTACAATGAAGAACAATGGTGCGAACCATCGACTTCATATGGGTATTATGAGGAACAAAGGGTCGAACAACCGGATTCAAGCTTAGAAAATACCGATTCTTTTTCTATAACCGAAGTGACCGATAGGATATTAGAACACATTAGAGTTATCGATCGATGTATAAAAGAAGCTCGCGCAAGGGAAGAGGAGTCCCGCGCAAGAGAAGAATTAAAAAAGGAAGAGATAACTGAAAATGTAAAAATGGAAGAACAAATAAGTGAAAAACCAACACATGAGTTAAACAACGAAAAAGGTGAGTCCGACAACGTTAAAATTCAAGAAGAGTCTAATTTTGAAGAAATTAATCTCTTGTCACCTTCTTTCGAAAACCATTGTTTAGTACCCACTCATGCTAAGTTTTTAAAAGAGTTAAACACTAACACTAAAATTGACGAAACAGTAAGTGTTAAGTTAACTGATGATCAAACCTCACTAATAAAAGAAGACCCATTTGAAATTAACATTACACCGGTTCCATGTTTCTTTCAAAATTCGTTTATTAGTAATGTCACAATTGATAAAGATCTTTGTGTTAACGTAATGCCTAACTACATTTTCGAAAAATTAAGTATTAGTGATTTTTCTCCACTTCAAATACCCATTTTTCTATCTAATCGGAAAGTAATAAAATCAATCGGTATAGTTGAGGATGTATTGGTTCAAACAAATCAATTGGTAATCCCCACCGACTTTGTCATCCTCGATGACGCTCCTCTAGCGTTGGGACGACCATTTGTAAAAACTCACGAAGCTTTGAAAAACCGGAAGTACAACAATCTACCTCTTCAATTAGGGGCATTCAAAAAAAGTGTCGACCTTGAGCGATCAATGAAATATCCATTCGGCAATGATGACCCCCTAATTGAAGATGAGCCAGAACCACCTGATAAGGTGGGTCTAGCCAAGGACCCTTATAAACGTGGCGCACCACGGAGGCATTCCGCGGAACTATCCGTAGTTTAGTTTAGATTAACCTTTATGTTTTCTAGTTTAGTTTTTATTTTTCAGGAATAAAACACACTCGGGATGGTGAAGGATGATAAGGGAAGCTTGAACCAACACCCCATACACAAAAACAGAGCCTCCCTACGATTTTTCTTCATTACAGCAAGTTCAGCACGGGGCCGTGCTCACCCCAACACGCCCCGTGCCCAAGGTTCTATAGAAAATGCCCAGTTCAGGTACCTGGACACGGGGCCGTGCTCACTGGACACGCCCCCGTGCCCAGACTTCTGATTACTTTTGGTACTGGCAGTCTGGACACTGGGCCGTGCTCAGCCAACACCACCCCGTGTTCAGCTACCCAGTACCATAAAATCTTGTTTTTAACCCACTTTTACACATTTTAATCAACCGAAAAACTTATTTTTGGGACACATTGAGGACAATGTGTAATTTAAGTGTGGGGGGGATGCTAAAACCTTGAATCTTGCAAGTCCTAAATACAAGCCTTACACAAAACTCTATTGGAACCGCTAATCACCCCAATTTTTTTTCAAAAAATTTTCAATTATTTTACTTGTCTAGGTTTAACTCGGGAAATTCAAGTTCTCAAAAAGGTTATATTTTTACAAATTTACAACCGATAACGTCGTGATAAAAAGAACCAACATAAGAAAATTATGAAAAGGCATGACAAGCTTAGTTAAAATTTAATTATATATACTTGATCACATAAAAACCCATTCCCACAAAAGTGAGTTTTGAGCCTTTATTGAGCATATAAATACATATCTTTAGATTAAATGCTCATCTTTCGTTTCTTGTGTGAATAGCCGCTTGGTTTCTTACGACTCTAGAACTTGCCATGACGATACATTCCCGGTCCTTACCAACTTAAACCCGAGTAAGTAAATGACGGAGGCATTAGGAATTACCCTTTTTATTTCTACACCATTATTTTCTTTTTCTTTTTTACCACCTACCCAAAATCCCCCTAGTTAACCCCTTTGAGCCTAAACCTTTTCATTTCATAACCCAAAACAAAAACCCTTTCACCCACCAAAACCTTTTTATTTTTAACCCTTTGTTTTAGTAACAAGCTCGGTTTTTCTTATGACTTTCAAAAAAAAAAAAAAAAAAAAAAATGATGATGATGATGAAGCAAAAGAGAAATAAACAAACAAGTTTACCAAAAATAACTTTGTTTGAATAGTGGCTTCGTCAAAAAAAAAAAAAAAAAAAAAAAAAAAAAAGTCTTACGAAAACCGATGCTTTTTACGCCTTTCGCCCTTTTACTAACCACTAACCCAACCACCTACCTTTAGCCCAAGCCAAACCCTTCACCCCAAAAGTCCTCTTGATATTTACAAAGGTGTATAGTTAAAAAGGAGGAGGATTGATTGCTTGGCAAGCTTATGGTATAAGTAAGTTCCATGCCGCTCTCGAGTGTTTCACTAAAAATACACCTTCGGCCGAGTGTGAGTGATTTCTCCCGTGAGGTATGTGAACTTGTATATAAATGGAATTTTAAAAAGGCATGTTATGCCCAAATAAGTAATTTCTCCTATGAAACGTTCTAAACAAATCATAACGAATAGGATTGTAAATAACATAAAAAATAAAGCCTAATAAAGAATCTTGGATTCCCGGCACTCTATGACAAGCCCAAAAAAAAAAAAAAAAAAAAAAAAAAAAACCTTCTCTTCTACCAATTCCATTTGGGAGTGTAAAGCCACATTATAAAGAGTTTTGCTTGAGGACAAGCAAAGATTCAAGTGTGGGGGTATTTGATGTGTTCAAAATGCAACATATAAAATTCATCAACTGTGGCATAAAACTAACCCCTTTTAGTACTAATGTTGGAAAAAGTATGCTTTTGTCTTCCTTTTGTATTTTCAGGATTAAATGAGCTCAAATTAACAAAAGAAGCAAAAAGACATCAAAATCTAACATAAATACAAGAAAAGGAACAAACGTGGCATGCCCGACCCCCATCGACAACAACTCCCAAAGCAAAAACAAGAAGAAAGCTGAGCATGGGGCTGTGCCCAGCTGAGCATGGGGCTGTGCCCAGCCCGACACGGGGCGTGCCCATCCCGACACGGGACGTGCCCAGCTCAGCACGGGGCCGTGTCCAGAATGGTCAGCCCTGGCACAAAAGACAAACCTATAGAAGCTTCTATTGCCCACCACGGGGCCGTGCCCAGCGGACACGGGGGCGTGGCGAAAGTACAGCAGGCGCATTAATTGTAATTGCGAATTACAATTAATGAAGAGAGAGAGTGTCAGACGGACACGGGGGCGTGCCCAGCGGACACGGGGGCGTGTGGAGCTAATAAAGACAAACTGTATTAATGAAGAAAGAGAAAAGGGTGGACACGGGGCCGTGTCCAGCGGACACGGGGCCGTGTCCAGGCTTCTGTACAGGCTATAAATAGGAGTGCTTGGCTCAAGCTCAAACCATCCCTTGGCACACCACCTCTCTCACACTTCATCCACCACCCACCACCATCACAACACCATCATCCACCACCATCATCCATTGTCCATCATAGAGTGTGTGAGTCGTCTCGGGATCCAAGATTGATCGTAAGAGTTCTTGACAATCAAGGCCATGTTTGCCTAAGTCTCTTACATCACTTGGTGAAGACAAAGTGTCTAGTATAATACTTTTTATTTCTAATCTTTTGCACTTTTTATTTGGTTTTGTATTAATGACTTTAATAACTAGTTACTTATGTTGAAGGTGATCTTTCCTTATCGTTTGTCCGTGGTGTCTTGGCATTATTTTACTGTCTATATAAAATAAAGGATTTTCACCATTCATATCTCCACGGTCTATATGGAGATATGTTGGCTACCTGGTCGGGGGTTAAGGGAACGGTTTGGTAAAGGTCTTGCCATTGTTCAGCGTTTAGAGGTCCTGCAATGGACCTGGGTCAAATTTAGTAGGACCTCCTTCAATACTTCACGGTATTGGATGGCGGGGGTCCAAACTCTTTGATCCCCTCATAAGTTAACTACTATTAATACTATAACCCGGCTATTTAGGACTGTATCCCTGCTGACTCAGACTACTTAGCCGAGGGTAACGTCACCGCCAAAAGCGGGGCCTACCACAATACTGCATTAATAACTTAATTCATTATCTTCCAATAATCCACCCTTTTAGGATTGTATCCCTGCTGACTCAAACTACTGGGGTGAGGGTAACGTCACCTTCAAAAGAGGGGCCTACTACAATAACTAAGATAATCTCTTAATTATGTGCAAAAGTGCGGAAATAATCAAAGGTTATACTAGATACGAGTCGGAACCAAGTGATTCATCTTGTCTATCTGTTTTTCTTTTATTTTTATTTTCAGCATTTTAGTTAATTTTTAATTTCCTTAGTTTAAAACATTTTTCTAAACTTTTATTTTGGTTAGACGTTGAGGATAAACCGGTACTAAAAGCTCTTGTGTCCTTGGACGACCTCGGTATCTTACCAACGCTATACTACACTCAACGATGGGTGCACTTGCCCATATGTGTGTTTAGTGTTAGTGAAATATCGTGTTTTATAAATTTAAAACTTGGCTAAAATAAGTGTTAAAAAGGGCTTAAAATACACACCTAAAATAAGTAACACTTCGCACGCATCAGCAGCCTATGAGATCCACCACGCGCACGTGGTCAAAAATACAAAGGCGGCTCTCAAGCGGCTCGCGGCGATGCGAGCGTGCAAAGTGCGCCATCAAAGCGCCACATTGCGCCTCATCGCCCACGCCACGCGCGAGCGTGTGCGAGTGCGAGTTAGGGTGCTCCGCACCCTTCGCGAGTACACTAGTGAGTGCTCCGATGAAACAATAAGGATGGAGAGATCCTACTTAAATACCCCTTTAAGTTCCATCTCTCATCCGATGTGGGACAAGGTGCTACTTTCCCACATTTTCAGCATTTCAAGTTTTAAACACCAAACTTTGAGCATCGATATCTCATTCATCTTAGCTCCGTTTTGGACGTGGTTTAGTTCGTTGCGAAGCTCTTCCAACATAGAACACAAACCCACAAATAAATATATAAAACCCGCTCATTTTATTATATTTATTTCTAGTCCAATATAGGAAAAAATCATTTTCCTATATTTGTGAAAATTGCTATTTTCACAAATTTTCCAACAATCCCCCACATGAATAGAAATTGATCTATCAAGTTTCAACGATACACGTTCAACAGTTGAGTATTGCAAGATAGGTAGGTGTAACCTTTGAACCTCCTTTTGTGAAGCATACTTAGCCTCCTAGGGTCTTGTAGACGTGGTGTCCTTGAACAATCCCCCATTTATGTAGGCGACAATATACATTCACGCAATACTCTCCCTAGTCGAGGTAAGACCTCATGGTTGTGTCCGTTCATGGTCATGGAACACGTTCCTGGTTCTGCGAGAGCTCTAGGATTTGCGCCTCCCCACAAATCCATTTGAAGCGACCCCACTTCTCTCTAACATAGGTGATTCCTCTGAATCATTAAAAGCATCATGGTTAATTTGGATTTCCTCAAAATCCTTAACCTCAACATGCTTAACCTTTCCTTCATATCACTGATTGGAATGGACTAGGAAGTATACAACTCCCTTTATTGATTTTGGGGCACCCCCCACAGTGACTCCCTTTGGGTGTATGATTAAGTTTGCCTATTGAACCTAGATCTTGGGATCTCCAGTCAACTAGGTTAGGTTTCCCTCATATTCCCTTCATCTATGGGCTTTAGTCCCATTCCTCTTGACAACCTATACACCTTATCTGTGCTTAAGCCTTTTGTTAACGGGTCCGCAATGTTATCATTTGACCTTACATAGTCAACTGAGATAACACCCGTTGAGATAAGTTGTCGCACCGTGTTGTGTCTACGTCGAATGTACCTTGATCTACCATTGTACATCATGTTTTGTGCTCTAGCAAGAGCAGACTGATTGTCACAATGTATGCAAATCGCCGTCAACGGCTTTGGCCATCTTGGAATATCTTCGACAAATTGACGTAGCCACTCCGCTTCTTCACCACTTTTATCTAAAGCGACGAATTCGGATTCCATCGTAGATCTAGCTATAACCGTTTGCTTGCAAGACTTCCAAGCTATAGCTGCGCCAGCAAGTGTAAACACATATCCACTTGTCGATCTATGATCTTTTATATCCGATATCCAGTTCGCGTCAGTGAATCCTTCGATCACTGCTGGATCACGGGTATAATGCAATCCATAGTCTCTCGTGTATCTTATGTATCTAAGCACCCTCATGATAGCTTTCCAATGATCCTCGCTCGGATTACTGGTGTATCTACTTAGCCTGCTCACAGCGTACGCTAAGTCGGGTCTAGTACATGTCATTAGATACATGAGACTACCAATGATCCTTGAGTATTCTAACTGAGAAACACTCTCGCCTCTATTCTTCCTTAGGCGTTGGGTATTATCAATTGGAGATCAAGCTATACTCGTATCGTCCGAATTGAATTTCCCAAGGATCTTGTCCACGTAGTGAGATTGACTCAACACAAGACCATTTTGGGTTCTAGTGATTTTTACTCCAAGAATCACATCCGCGAGACCCATGTCTTTCATGTCAAACCTCGCTTTCAACATGTCTTTCGTTGAGTTGATCATCTTATCATCACTCCCAATGATAAGCATATCATCTACATAAAGACATAGAATCACATAACCTCTTGGTGTGTCTTTAAAATAAACACACTTGTCGCACTCATTTATTTTGAAACCATTGTCAATCATGACGTGATCAAACTTTTGGTGCCATTGTTTTGGAGCTTGCTTCAAGCCATACAAAGACTTGACCAATTTACATACTTTGCCCTTGTTTCCAGGGGCGAAAAAACCCTCAGGTTGTTCCATGTAAATTTCTTCTTCTAAATCGCCATTTAGAAATGCGGTCTTTACATCCATTTGGTGAACTTCCAAATTTCTTAGAGCCGCAATTGCAAGAACCAATCGTATAGAGGTTATTTGCGTTACAGGCGAGTAAGTATCAAAGTAGTCTAGACCCTCCTTTTGTCTAAATCCTTTGATCACTAACCTTGCCTTGTATTTATCAATACTTCCATCGGCTTTCATCTTCCTTTTGAATATCCAACGATATCTAAGTGGTTTACAACCAGGTGGAAGATCTACTAACTCCCAAGTATGATTTTGCAATATAGAATCAATTTCATTCTTAATTGCTTCTTGCCATTGAGGTCCTTCTGCTGAAGTAACCGCTTCGCGGTAGGTATTGGGCTCACCCTCAACCATGTAGCTCATGAAGTCTGGACCAAAAGATTTTTCAACCCTTTGTCGTTTACTTCGTCTAAGCTCACCCTCCTCGACCTCGGGGCGTTCATGACTTTCATCTAATCGTGTAGATGAACTTGGTCCTGCTTCATCTAACCATGTAGACGAACTTGGACCTGCTTCATCAACCGCTCTTGATGAAGGCGCATGTGTTTGTCCTAACATAGGAAACACATTCTCAAAATATGAGACGATATTAGGATTTGCCTCCATGATAGTGTGTTTGTGTACATCGGGATTCTTGGATTCATATACAAGAAAACGATGCGCACTACTTTGATGTGCATATCCAATGAAAATGCAATCAACAGTTTTGGGTCCTATCCTAAGAGCCTTAGGAGGTGGTACAATCACCTTAGCTAGGCACCCCCACACTTTCAAGTATTTGTACGATGGCTTCCTTTTTCTCCATAGCTCATATGGAGTTTCGTCCCTATTTTTCAAAGGTATCTTGTTCAAAAGATAGTTTGCTGAGAGAATGGCGTCCCCCCACATTTCTCGGTTCACTCCCGAGCTTATCAACATGGCGTTCATCATTTCTTTCAATGTGCGGTTCTTTCGTTCCGCAACGCCATTTGATTGTGGAGAATAAGGTGGTGTACACTCATGTACAATGCCACTTTTTGCGCATAAATCCGCAAAAGGTGCAACATATTCACCTCCTCGATCGCTTCTCAAAGCTTTTATCTTCTTTTTAAGTTGATTCTCAACTTCATTTTTGTACAAGATAAACTTCTCTATTGCTTCGTCTTTACTCTTTAGTAAATACACGTAGCAATATTTAGTACAATCATCAATAAACGTGATGAAGTACTTATTTCCTCCACGCGTGGGAACCGCTTTTAAATCACACACATCGGTATGAATTAAATCAAGGGGTTCGGTTATTCGTTCAACCGATTTAAACGATGATCTCGTAAGTTTGGATTCAACACATGTCTCGCATTTGTGATTGGACTCGATATGGAATGTTGGTATCAAGTTTAATTTAATTAAACGTCGTAATGAATTAAAATTTACATGTCCTAGTCTACCATGCCAAACATTAGAAGACTCAACCATGTAAGTAGAAGTAGAAGTTTCATTCATTTTCTTGTTTTGGTTTACAACCATTACATTCATTTTGAACATACCATTAAGGGCATAGCCCTTTCCAACAAACATTCCACGTCTAGACAAGACAAAATTGTCCGATTCAAACACTAGACGAAATCCAAACTTGTTGAGCATCCATCTCGACACGAGATTCTTCCGTATCTCTGGGACATAAAGCACATTGGTCAAGGTAAGCTCCTTGCCCGAAGTCATCTTCAAAACGACCGTGCCTTCCCCCTTGATGCTTGCGGTAGCTTTATTCCCCATATAAAGCTTTTCTTCACCCGAAGCTTCCTTGAATGTAGAGAAAAGAGCCTTGTCTCCACACACATGGCGGGTTGCACCCGTGTCAACGAACCATCCTTTTGGGTTTTCACCCATTGCGTTGACTTCTTCAATCATAGCCGCTTCCTCGGTTATCATTGCAATCAGAGGCATACCATCCTCATCAACCATGTGCGCACGCTCACGCTTAGGTTTGTTGCATTGGTTAGCACGGTGCCCCGTCTCGTTACAATTGTAACAAATACCTTGGAAAGGCGCAGGCTTCTTTTTCACAGCCCCCTTTTTAGGTCCAAGGTTGCTAACCTTTGCTTTCCCTTTGTTGTCCTTTTTACCCTTGCCTTTCTTGCCCTTTGAGGACTCCCCAACTTCCACCATGTTTGCTTTAGCCGAAGCTTGCAAAATGGTGCCTTTTTGGGCCACCCTGTTTTCTTCTTCTATACGAAGACGAAGAACAAGATCCTCGACTGACATTTCCTTTCGCTTGTGTTTAAGATAATTCTTAAAATCCAACCAAGCAGGAGGTAATTTCTCGATCATGGCTGCCACTTGAAAAGTTTCGCTGAGTACCATTCCCTCAGCATGGATGTCATTCAGTATAATTTGCAACTCTTGGACTTGGTTCATAACAGGCTTGTTATCAACCATTTTGAAGTCCAAGAAACGGGCGACAACAAATTTCTTTGTTCCCGCATCCTCCGTTTTGTACTTTTTCTCTAAAGACTCCCATAATTCTTTGGAAGTCTTGATATTATAGTACACATTATACAGCGCATCCGAGAGACCGTTGAGAACGTAGCCTCGACATATAAAGTCCGAGTGCTTCCACGCCTCTACCGCGCTCAGAGCCTGAGCATCGGTCTCCCCTTCCGCAGGTTGGGGAACGGTCTCCGTCAAGAACCTCGCAAGGTTCATAGTGGTCAAGTAGAAGAACATCTTCTGTTGCCACCTCTTGAAGTGGAGACCCGAGAACTTCTCGGGTCGTTCAGCATGATTCGCCACTGTGGACGCTCCCACAGTGTTGGCAGGGGTACCGACAACGACGTTGACGTTGGTATTTTCAGTCGACATTCTGAAAAATTCCACAAAACCAAGTTAATAAAATAATAAATGTGCTAATTTATTATTTATCCAAAGTAAAGAGTTTTTGAAACCACCGCGCAGCTTCTAAGTCCAACTTTGAAGACTACAACAGTAAGTTTTTAGAACTCAGCGACAGAAGGAGTAGAAACAGAGTTCTGTTTTGACAAAGTCGCTACTTTGAATCAAAACAGAGAAAAACCTTTTAAAACACAACCTGCTGTGAGAAAAAAAAAATTTGAAATCACAGCAGAGAAGTTTGTGATTCTACACGAACGGTGTTTTAAAATTTGTTTTAAGATTGTAGGAATCCGTTCGTGTAAAATAAATAAAATAATTTATTAACTTGAATAACAGAAAAATTACAGAAAGTAAATTGAAGTACAATACAATTACAACTGAAAAATTAGAAATACAAGAACTGAAAACACGAACAGACGAAACTGTTCTTGGCTGAGGATCGTGTTAGACACGGGTCCCTTAAAACAAATTTCGTGTCTCCCAGGAGAACACGTTTGTTTCCAGGATACAACAGCCGCAAGCAGTTGCACTGCCGGTCTTTACTCCAACCAGAAGGTGTACCTCGAACTCTTGAAGATGAAGAAGAAAATTCAGTGAAGAGAGATTGTTAGAGCTGGTAAATTCGGTGTCTTAGTCTTCAATAGGATGCTCCTATTTATACTAGCTAGACTTGAAGAAACTGAAAAACAAATTTAATGGGAGAATTAAACTGCATTAAACGTCTTCAATGCACCTTAATTCGTCATTAAATTCTCAGTCAAACGCATTAACTATGTCAGTTTCGAATGCTGAAAACGTAACTACACTACAGTAACTGCTGCTGGAAGCTTCTGCGCGCGCGCGCGCGCAAGCCACACTGGTGTGCGCGCCCAGGTGTGCACGCCATGCGCGCGTGCGCCTCACTGACTCAGGTCCATGCGCGCGTGCGCCACGTCACCTGTGAGCCTCTACGAGCGCGCCACACAGTCGCGCCGTTTTGGCTCACTTTGGTGCGCCGCGCACGACACCTCCGGACCCATGCACCATGCGCAACCGCGCGCGTTCTGCCACGTCACGCGCTTCGAACCTGCACTCCACTTGGTCCCTGCAGCCTATGAGATCCACCACGCGCACGTGGTCAAAAATACAAAGGCGGCTCTCAAGCGGCTCGTGGCGATGCGAGCGTGCAAAGTGCGCCATCAAAGCGCCACATTGCGCCTCATCGCCCACGCCACGCGCGCACGCGCGAGCGTGTGCGAGTGCGAGTTAGGGTGCTCCGCACCCTTCGCGAGTACACTAGTGAGTGCTCCGATGAAACAATAAGGATGGAGAGATCCTACTTAAATACCCCTTTAAGTTCCATCTCTCATCCGATGTGGGACAAGGTGCTACTTTCCCACATTTTCAGCATTTCAAGTTTTAAACACCAAACTTTGAGCATCGATATCTCATTCATCTTAGCTCCGTTTTGGACGTGGTTTAGTTCATTGCGAAGCTCTTCCAACATAGAACACAAACCCACAAATAAATATATAAAACCCGCTCATTTTATTATATTTATTTCTAGTCCAAAATAGGAAAAAATCATTTTCCTATATTTGTGAAAATTGCTATTTTCACAAATTTTCCAACAATCCCCCACATGAATAGAAATCGATCTATCAAGTTTCAACGATACACGTTCAACAGTTGAGTATTGCAAGATAGGTAGGTGTAACCTTTGAACCTCCTTTTGTGAAGCATACTTAGCCTCCTAGGGTCTTGTAGACGCGGTGTCATTGAACAATCCCCCATTTATGTAGGCGACAATATACATTCACGCAATACTCTCCCTAGTCGAGTTAAGACCTCATGGTTGTGTCCGTTCATGGTCATGGAACACGTTCCTGGTTCTGCGAGAGCTCTAGGATTTGCGCCTCCCCACAAATCCATTTGAAGCGACCCCACTTCTCTCTAACATAGGTGATTCCTCTGAATCATTAAAAGCATCATGGTTAATTTGGATTTCCTCAAAATCCTTAACCTCAACATGCTTAACCTTTCCTTCATATCACTGATTGGAATGGACTAGGAAGTATACAACTCCCTTTATTGATTTTGGGGCACCCCCCACAGTGACTCCCTTTGGGTTTATGATTAAGTTTGCCTATTGAACCTAGATCTTGGGATCTCCAGTCAACTAGGTTAGGTTTCCCTCATATTCCCTTCATCTATGGGCTTTAGTCCCATTCCTCTTGACAACCTATACACCTTATCTGTGCTTAAGCCTTTTGTTAACGGGTCCGCAATGTTATCATTTGACCTTACATAGTCAACTGAGATAAAGTGCGCCATCAAAGCGCCACATTACGCCTCATCGCCCACGCCACGCGCGCACGAGCGAGCGTGTGCGAGTGCGAGTTAGGGTGCTCCGCACCCTTCGCGAGTACACTAGTGAGTGCTCCGATGAAACAATAAGGATGGAGAGATCCTACTTAAATACCCCTTTAAGTTCCATCTCTCATCCGATGTGGGACAAGGTGCTACTTTCCCACATTTTCAGCATTTCAAGTTTTAAACACCAAACTTTGAGCATCGATATCTCATTCATCTTAGCTCCGTTTTGGACGTGGTTTAGTTCGTTGCAAAGCTCTTCCAACATAGAACACAAACCCACAAATAAATATATAAAACCCGCTTATTTTATTATATTTATTTCTAGTCCAAAATAGGAAAAAATCATTTTCCTATATTTGTGAAAATTGCTATTTTCACAAATTTTCCAACATGTTTAAGGAAGATACTTCTTAGAAAGTATCAAATTGACTTTCTTGATGAGATGAAGTGGTGGTGTGTTGATGGAGTGACTGGTGGAGCTTTTATTATAAAAGCAAGTTACAAGGATGAACTGGCTCGAGTTTATGATCCGATGTAATTGATCAATTTCTCTCTTGAAGACTTGAAGAAGTTAGATATATCTGAGATCGTATATCACAAAGAATGGCGAGAACAAGGGTTGTAGTATAAACGTGTTGTTGTATTGTGCATTTTATGTTTAGTTCAACGGTCCTGCTGCAACGCGCATGTCATAAAAACTAGTTTTACTTTAAAAGTGGCGTTAAAGAGCTCAATGAACAACTAATTAACTTTTTAACAAGATTATTGATGTAGATAGATATATCCATCGGATTTGTAGAAAACTAAATGTATTATATAAAATGTCTATAAAATAAAATATAGCATATGTATTTATATTTATAAATCGTATATATAATGTTGGACATGCTTGTAGAAGTAACACATAGTTACATATTTTTTAGGTTGCGGGTTGATGGCATATTATTTGATTATTTGGATACAATGAAAATCATTAAATTAAACAAGTTGACTATATATAAATGTCAAAAATAAAATTGGACAAATAAGTTTATGGAGGTCAGGAGCCAATCACAAACTAACACCTAAAATTAGTAGCACAATTTAAGGCTTATTTACAGGCTCGTATGAGACGACTCCACTTTCTAACAAGATTGAGCAAGGTGTGCAACAGAATGCACAATTGATACAACTCCACTTGCCCGCTTCAATTACATTCGATGGGCATGTGGGCTCAACTACGCTAACTCAACATAGGGGACACAACTTAGAAGGGAAAAAAAAGAAACGGTGGGGTGGGGGGATCAGTCGCGAGACCTTAATGTATTCACATAACGAGTGGGGCAAATTTATTAATTTTAAACCCCAAATAACCATTAAATCCTAGTACCCCCAATTCTTGATTCTTTTCTAAGTAACACTCTTATGGTGAGTTGGCGTATTTAAGACGTAAGTGGACCCGGCGTATTTGTTTACTTTGTGCCCACTAACGCTAGGTGTCATCTTGTGATTTATTCTACAACTCAAAATCTAATTTTTTAATTTCTATATCCGACTAATTCACTCTTGAAAATAATTAAGTAATATAAAATGCATAATATTGAATAAATAAATAAAATAATAATATATTTATTTTTGTTATCTGAATTAGTAGTATAATAGACCATATGTAGCGGTCCACGACTAAGGCGTGACCACCTTCATACATCAGATTCAGCATAAAGCTGTCACAGTAACTCTATGCCTTCCCCTCCGCCCTTTCATGCGTGGTTAGAGCTATTGAACTACACCTACTTCCTCCACACCCGATTCACGTATAAAGGTTGCAAAAGCCACACCACGTCGTTGATGAATCCACACCCGTAGACATGGACCACTCCATATGACCTTACTTAATTGATGTTTAAACAAATTGTTATTATCTACCAGAAACAATAATACACGCCACCGTCGTGTAGCTTAGTTGGTTAAGGGGGCGTGAGATTTGCACAATAAGCACAAGGTCGCGGGTTCGATTTCGATCCTAAGCATCAATCGCCTTACCGCTGAGTTAGGCTGATTTACCTCTCACATGTTAAGTCTGGAGCGGCCTGATATGGGCCGGTTAGCATGTCCAGACATACACGTTTTTGCACAATGATACATGATAACATTTTTTTCCAAAAAAAAATAACATACAATTTGAAAAAGTGAAAATAAAATTGATAAACACATGGACAATTGAAAACAATAAATTCCACCTCAAAGTCGTAGTCAAGGACAAGGTAGGGTAGCGTGATATCTTCTTCATCAGTCTGTTAAATTCCAAAAATCAATCAATCAATCAATCATGTTTTTGTCGGTGCGTGATTTCCTCCGCCTTCTCATTCCACCCATCCAATTCATCAAATCCAAAACATGAATTTTACACTCTGACTCATTATTCACACCCCCCATTTACACTACTAATTTGGGGGTTTTGTAGCCCAAGAAAGCAATGCTGGGTGGTAGCAAAGCCATGTTCAGTTTCCTCACCAGAAAAGATGTTAGAAAGATTCTCAAGCGCATAGACAGTGATGCTGGTGAAAAAGGTAACTGCTTGCTTGCTTTACAACAATTTTCCTTATTTGGTTGGTAGGTTGTTTATATTATGTTAAATGGGGTTTGAAAGATTTATGGAATAATGTTAGGTTTTAGGTCATATGTTTATATTGTATTAAGGGTTAGGTTTGTTTGACTTAAGTAGGTGTTGAATAATTAATGAAATTGATCTGTTTCAATTATATGACATTGTTTGTCATTAGTAGTAGTAGGTATTGGTAAGTAGTTTTGAATCTTGACCGACAACGTTGGTTTGGTTGTTCTCTCTTGAGGCTTGATTGGGCGCGTGTTTGTTTTGTAAACATAAGAAGCATATGACCCGAGTAACCAACGGGTGGAAAGGGGGAACACTAACTATGTGGAGGATGCTGGATTATTCTTGATTGATAGTGTAACCGAAAGCCGTTTTGGTTCTTGAGTTTGTGAATAGTGATAAGTGTTTGTTGATTAATGTGTTGCTTGTGAAGGGTGATTTGAAGCTAATCCAGTCATCAGGGCCTTGGTTGGGGTCGTGGGTCGTAATTTGTTCATTTTATTTGATATAAGTTAGATGGATATATGCCATTATGAAGAGCTAACTGCCATTTTCGTCCTAGTGGTTTGTCCAATTATGCCGGTTCAGGCCAAATTTCAAATTTGTACCATTTTCGTCCCTGACATTCTTGAAAGATGTCAGTTCCATCCAAAAAAGAAAGGTTGAATCGAATAATGGGACGAAAATGGCAGTTAACTCATGTTTTTTTCGACGGAACTGACATGTTTCAAGAATGTCAATGACGGAAATGGTACAAATTCGAAATTTGGTCTGAGCTAACATAATTGGACAAACTATAGGGATGAAAATGGCAATTAACTCCATTGTGAATGTAATAATAGAGGTGTTTATGGTTTGTTAGTTTAAAGTTGTGGAATTTAAGTGCTATGTTTTTTAAAGATACATGATCCGACACACATTAATGGAATGTCTAAAATACCCGTTGGACGACACTCGAATAGACAAAATAAGGAATCTCCTGGACCAAGAGTGATTGCATTCTTTGATGCCAACGGTTTGATTGGTTTTTATAGCTTGAAACATTGCAAAAAATGAAACTTTCAAATAAGATATGCCAACATGGAAATGGTTTCAATTTTCCGGAGGCATAAGGGACAGTCTTTTTGCTCAATCTGTTTCTTTTACCAAAAATACTAATGCCGACATGAATGTGTACACTATGAACTAGCATTGCAGATGATTCTGGTTGGTGAAACTAGTTTGACTGACTATAGTGGAACTCATCAACCTAACTTCAGTAATTAGTGGATTATATATTGTTTCACAATAGAAATTACCCCTCAATGTTCATAACCTTGTATACATAATTATGTATCATATAAGTAGCTGCAACCAGATTAACCCGTATATAAAAAAATCCTAAAATCTTTTGAGTTGGTGACCTACATTCACCATTATGTTTTTGACTTAAATATTAAAAAGATTGATCTCCATGCTCTATCCAAACATTAATGGCTTTCTTCTACTTACTTTCTGTTATGGAGATCAATCAATCCTACCGAAACACCTAAATAGTCAAACTTGTCTTCATGAACAATTAAACTAATAATAGCTTATATAGCAAACTAGCTTTTAATGAGCTTCTGTTTGTTACCCAGGAAAAGCAATGGAGGAACTACGAGCTTCTTTATTTAGCAAGTTACGTCGTCAACACCAATCCTTGTTGGGACCCACACTTGCTCTTACATTCAACTTTGTCGCGTCTGTTAGTATTATCTTGATGAATAAATTGGTAAGTTACATAACTTATCGGTGTCAGATGGCAATACTTTTGCTTATTTACATTTCTAACCCCTCGTCTTTCAGGTACTTGTCAAAGTTGGGTTCAATTATCCGATCTTTCTCACTTTCATCCACTACATTTGTAGCTGGTTGATAATGGCCCTATTAAAGGCGTTATCTATCCTTCCTCCACCCCCTTCTTCAAAGTCAACCAAATTTTCGTCATTGCTCGGTCTTGGTATAGTCATGTCGCTTTCTACTGGTTTGGCTAATGTTAGTTTGAAGTTCAATAGGTAAGTCAAATTGTTCTTTACACTATTTGCATTGACTTTTTATTTTTGAGTTGAGTTAAGTGTCATTTACGTCCCTGTGGTTTGTTCACTTTTGCCATTTCAGACCAGATTTTAAAATTTTACCATTTTCCTCCCTGAAATTCTCGAAACGTGCCATTTTAGTCCAAAAAACTAACCGCAGTTAAAAAAAATCAGTTAACTCAGGGACGAAAATGACACTTTATTCAGGTTTTTTTGGACTGAAATGACACGTTTCGAGAATGCCAGGGAGGAAAATTGTATAATTTTGAAATTTGGTCCGGAATGGCAAAAGTGGACAAACCACAGGGACGTAAATGGCACTTAACTCTTTTGAGTTTCTCTAACCAAAAATGTGTTTTTTTAGTGTCGGTTTTTATCAGATGGCTAAGATCGCAGTAACTCCAGCAATTGTTTTGGCCGAATTCATGCTCTACCGCAAAAGAATATCTTTCCAAAAGGTAAATATGGAACTCTCATGTCCCCAAAAGTCAAACTAAAGTCAAACATAGTTAAAGTGTACTTTTCGTTCAAATGAGTTTTTATTTGTAATCTGTAACAATTGAATGTTTCAGGTGCTTGCACTAACTGTAGTGTCAATTGGTGTTGCGGTCGCTACAGTGACGGATTTGCAATTCCACTTTTTTGGTGCATGTATAGCAGTTGCTTGGATAATACCAAGTGCAACTAATAAAATACTGTGGTCAAACCTTCAACAACAGGAGAGCTGGAATGCATTGGCGTATGTTGCTTAATTTCGTCATCATTTTATTTATCCCTTCATGTCGACTTTTATTTCAAACTAATTACTTCATAAACTCAAAAATTGGCATGAGTGTTACGTCAAATCCGACACCATTTCTTTCCAATACTCGAACTTAATGCTTCCACAAAAAAAAAAAAAAAAAAAAAAAAATTGTTGATATTTATTTAAGCGCATACCATTCTCTTATTTTATTATCATTTGAGTATATTTTAAACGTTTAACGCTCGTGTGCAGGTTAATGTGGAAGACTACACCCATCACTGTATTTTTCCTAGTGATGATGATGCCATCACTCGATCCACCTGGCGTCCTTTCCTTCGACTGGAGCTTCTACAATTCCTCTATTATCGGGGCTTCCGCAATACTCGGCTTCTTGCTTCAGTGGTCTGGTGCTCTTGCACTCGGGTAATCCTTACGTTCCATAAACAAAATAAGTATATAAATAAAAGATGATGTAATTCTCTACAGCTTTTGCAACGTTAACAGGGAAACATCGGCAACAACTCATGTTGTTCTTGGACAGTTCAAAACATGTGTGATTCTTCTAGGAGGTTTCATTCTGTTTGGTTCTAACCCAGGATCAACGAGCATATGTGGTGCGGTTACGGCTCTAGCCGGTATGTCTTTCTACACGCACCTTAACCTCCGGCCACATCAACAGTCAATGAAAGCGTCTTCCAAACAATCGTCTTTACCAAAGTCTAAGCTCAGTAGAGAAAACGTAGACGTTCTTGACCATGCCAACCATGGAGACGAATCCGTCTAACAACTCGTATGGATAAACAAAAAAAAAAAAAACAGTTTACTATAATTGATTAAATTCATTTGTTCACAATTCCTTTTCAGGTTGTTATCTTTTTCCTTTTTTTTCTTGGTGTTTTAGACTGCTTTAGGATGATGTAAATTGAGTTAGCGTAGTTATGGCTAGTTAGCTACGGTGCATAACTGGTTTCAGTGTGACTTGCATTGGATCGCGAATATGTATCGCTTAGTGTATATATGTGTTATGTTAACTGGCTGATATTTGTCTCGTCAAATCTTTAATTTTCTGAGTTTTTTTGATAATCTGTTAGTTGATATGTTATTTCAACATCTATAGCAAATATCATTTCCCCATTCCGCCGATATCTTGCCATCACAACCAGCTCTGCGGTTAGGTATATATTCTACGTGTATGTAGAATGTATATATACTCGTATGTTGATGTTGATGTGTGTATAGATATGTGTACGGAATGTATGTATTGCAAGCCCAAAGTATGGACCCGGACCTGTGGAAACTAACAATTCTGGGCCAGGTTTGAACCGATAATCACCCGTCGTAGGAATCAGGGGCGATGCTTTGAAGGGGCCGGGAGGGGCGCCTGACCCCCCGAACTTTTAGGTTCAGTTGTGTTATATATGTAGTTTTCGTATAGAAATTTTTGGGTATATATGTTTTCGACCCCCCGGTTCTATAGAAATTTTTTGGTATATACGTTTTCGACCCCACGTAAAAAATTTCAAGCTTCGCCATTGGTGGGAATAGGCCAACCCATTCTAAATTTAAATCGCAACTACCCAAAACGACAATAATTTTGGCTGGTTGCTCATTTTGTTCGTTTCCAAAAGACGACAGCACATAACCATTCTTCCCCTCATTTTCATAATCACTAGCTTAAGTTATTAGTATCAATTAAGCTAAAATGAAATTATAATGATAGTAGCAGTGAAGAGTAGTTAGGGGTAGTGGTGCACAAAAAACCCAAACCCGGACCCGGACCCGAAAAAAAACCCGGAACCGGGTATAAAAAACCCGGGTTTTTATACCCGAACCCGAACCCGACCCTACCCGTAGGGTAGGGACCGGGTATGCATATTTGATCTAAAACCCGAACCCGGAACCGGTTTTTTTTTATACCCGGTTTATACCCGAAACCCGGTTTTATAAATACCCGAACCCAAACCCGGAACCGGGTTTTATAAATACCCGGAACCGGTTTTTAAAAAAACCCGATTTTGATGTAATCTTGTTTAATTATGTATGCATTAAGACTTCTAGTTCTTATGATTTAACAAAATTATGTATGCACTTTGATGTAATCTTGTTTAATTATTAGGTTTCTAATGATATTTGCCACCGCTACTTAATTATTTAGTATATTTCATTACAAGTGGAAACAAATATGCCAATATATGTTGGCCTTTCTATTTTCTTTGTTTGTTTAATATCATTATTAGTTTTTGTATTTAATAAATTGTGCCTGTGTTTATAAAGTTCAAGAATAACCACATGAAGAACTATAAATTGTGCATCTGTTTATAAATTGTGCATCTGTTTATCAATAGATTTGATGTCTATGTGTGAGAGTTATGTTTGATACATTTTATAAGCATAGTTCCGGTCGGGTTTTTTTAATACCCGGTGCGGGTTTTTTCCCAACCCGATGCATACCCGAACCCTACCCGATGAATACCCGAACCGGACCCGAACCCGGAAATAGGGTATTATAATACCCGGGTTTTATAAAACCCGACCCGAACCCTACCTTAACCCGGGTATATAGGGTATACATTTTTGGTAGAAAACCCGGACCCGGACCCGACCCGGTTTTTCTAAAAAAACCCGATTTTGTAAAACCCGATCCTACCCGAACCCGATCCTACCCGAAACCCGGTTTTTAAAAAAACCCGATTTGTGCACCACTAGTTAAGGGTGGCAACTAAAACTCATCCATGACATTTTGGGTTTATTTTAGGCCCTTTTAAAAAAGGAAATAAGTTAGAATGGGCTGGGGAAATAAGTCACAATAGTCAAAATGGGTTAGGATGGGTTTCAAAATATCCATCTAAGTTTTCACATAGGTCAAGATGGGTTTTTAACTTTCTAACATTTTTGCAATCAGAGATGGAAACCCAATCTCATGAATTTAATAAATATTGAGAGACTTATCTTTCCACTGCATGCTTTCCAGATTATCTGCCACTCAAGATGTCGTCTCTCTGTAAGTGCAACCAGTGGCGGATCCAGGATTTTTTTTCCACTGGGTTCACTTTTTAGGTTCTCAAATTTCGTTCAACTTGACGTTATAATTTCCGGGTCGAGTCGGGCTTTATCACTAAAGATTTCTATCTTATTATCTATCTCCGTCTCTAAAGAAACACATTTCTCTAAAGTGATTGTAATAAATTTGTACAAAACAAATTTGAGTCTAGACGGGTCGGGCTTTTTCAGTAAAATCACTTTTAAATCAGCAGTAAGACTTAAGTGAAATTACACAAGGAAGAAAGAAATTACAAGACAAAACCATAAGCAATATAATCAGATATATCTCCTAACTATTGCTCAATCTAAAAATAATTTACAAATAAATGCTTTGTTGGCAACTTATTCTTACTTTTAACTAGAACTAAATCGATGGGCATAATGTTTTGCCTTGTCTGCACTTTTATGGTTTCCAAAGACAAGCTGTGGCGAGAATATTGTAATAATTATATGGTAAAAACATACAATATGTAATTGTATAAATAGGTTGAATAAGTACTTAGGATGTTATGGGTTTGTGTTGTTCTTGTAACCCTAAATGGGTTTTAAATTAAACAAAAAAATAAAAAGAGAAATAAAAAAAACGGAACAAAAAGAGTATTAATTGTGCCTCATACGGGATTTGAACCCAGGTGTCTTGGGAAGAATAACGCAAATATAACCAGTGGAGAACCAAGGCTTCTTTGTTTATGGGTTCCTTTTATATTTTACTTATGGGTTCCTTTTCAGTTTGTTATGTATATTTACACTAAAAATTAAAAACCGAATGGGTTCCTGGGAACCCGTTCTTTGTTAATAGGTCCGCCCCTAAGTGCAACTATTGTCTTTTCAGATATCTATTTATTATAGCCTAAATCCATCTTGACAAAAACCTATCTTGACCTAAACCCATCCTAACCAATACACATCCTAACCCATTACCCAAACCTGCCCAACCCACCCATTTTGCCACCCCTAAGAGTAGTATAAATGTTGACGTAGTTGTCCGAAAATACCCAATACGGTAGGTTCTGAACCGATATCCGGTACCATTTGCTCATCCCTAATTATTACACAACAAATATGCCTTTTCAAATTTATTATTATATGTCCTCTTTTATATACTTGTAAATGTCATGTACAATGTAAATACGTTACTCATAAGAGTGGAAGGAGTGGTAAACAATTTGCACTCAATCACTCGCAATGGTCAAACTAATGAAGAGTGGTAAACATTTTTTTTAAAAGAAGAAGATAAATTTGTGATTGGTTGGAAGAGGTTAGGACCCATCATTAATTCCCTCACCCTCCCACCTCTCTCTCCTCTTCAAACACTCGGTGAATACTCACCGATCAAGTCCCTTACCGCTCCCCAATTCCACGCCGGCATCCATTCACCGATCGGTGAATGTGACTCCCCGATTCCATCCCCCTAAGTAATAATACAACACCTACAAATAAGTTTACAATTAATAACATAAAAAATAGATATGAAAAGAGAGCAAAAGAATAAATTATTATAAACTTTGATACAGATTTTTTAAGTTTCCCTAAGACCGCCCGTAGTGGGGCGTTTTTTTTTTTAAATTTTTGCCCGAAAACGCCCTATAACGCCCAACCCCCCATTACAGGGGGCGTTTTGGGGCGTGATTTTCGAAAAAAAATTCCCCCCGGCGTTTTAAATATAACGCTTAAAATGAGATGGGGGCCCACTTTTTGACCGTTCTCAAACGGTAACATTCTTTATTTTTTTTTTAATTTAAAATATTCCCACTATAAATATATACCCCACATTCACATCTTTTTTTATAAAAAAACTCACTTTCTCTCCCTCGGCTACAAGACATTCGCGACCTCGGCTACAAACGTTGGGAGATTATGCAAGAACGAGTGTCCGAAACCAAAAAGTTTAACGAGATGCAAGAGGCGAGGCGAGGCAAATGGAAAAGGACATTGAGTTTTTGTCCAAATCGATCGACCACCTCCAAGGCGACGCGTTGATTCTTGCGCAAATGCGTCGACAAAAAATTCGAGAAAAATATGGACTCTAGATCATGTTATTTTTTTTTAACTTTATTTTTTCTGTTTTTTTTTTATTTTCTGTTTTTTTTTTATTTTCTGTTTTTTTTTTCTGTTTTTCAGTTTTTTTTTTCTGTTTTTCAGTTTTTTTTTTTTCAGTTTTTTTTTTATTTTCTGTTTATTTTCAGTTTTTTTTTATTTTTATTTCAAGTAATGTAATTTTATTTTTAAATTAATGAAGTTTTTTTTATGTTTTAAATTAAAAAAAATAATTGTGAAATGATTGTGAAATGATTGAATGGGGGTTATTGGCATAATGCCCCACTACGCCACTTTTTCTATAATGCCCCCTTGCTGACTAGGACACCACATGTCGGATAATGCCCCATGGTGGAGGCATTATAAGGTGTTACCACTACACATGGTCTAATAACATAAAAAATAGATATGGACAGAGTGCAAAAGAATAAATTTTTAAGTTTCCCTGCTACCTAGTTGTCATAAATTAAGGTCCCAAATTTCCCCGGCATATGGAACTCGGAAGTCACGAAAAGAGACATAATCTGAAGACAAACTGATGGAGATGCTGCCGGTCTCCTCTTTTTCACATAATTGCAATTTTATTGAAACATCTCTATTTTCCAGACATGCAGAGTCTCTCAACAACCATACCACTTTGTATTTGGGTAATACGACCCGTATTAATATGACCCATGTTGTTGTTATTCCATATATAAATAAGCAAGTTTTTTGTGCATAACCACCTGTATCTTGTGCTTTGAGAGTTTTTCAAAAAAAAAAAAAACTTGATTTTTTTACTTTTAACCTAAAGGTTTTTAGCTTTTATAATTTTAATCCTACATAATTTGTTTTTTTTTAACTTTAACCAAAAACTTTTCATTATTTACAATTTAACTTCATAACTTTTGTCACTTATACTTTTCAACTTTGGCAAATTTTCGTTTTATGTATAGTTTTAAAATTTTCAACTTAATACAACGCAACTTACGAGTGTGGTTCAACTTTTTTATGTTCTGTTTCAAATTTTGCAAGTTAAAACAGCACAACGTGCATGTGTGGTTCAACGTTTTTTACCTCTATTTTTTCATGTTTGTCAGGTTCGTCGCAACACGCAGATCCTAGGTCGAGTCAGTGTTGGTGGTCGATGACAGTTGTGTAACATTAGTACTATTTGACACCGTTTTACCCCCCGCTGCAACGAAGGGTGCGCTTTGGGGGTTTTCTAAAGAAAAAAATGGTTATGCATATGGTTGTCGTGACCTTGGCTTTGGGGGTATTCCAAAAAAAAAAAAAACTAATTTTTTTTACTTTTCACAAAAAAAGTATTTCATAAATTACTTTTAACCCAAAACTATTTGTTTTTTTTTACTTTTAACCCAAAACTTTTTATCTTTTGCAATCTACCCTCGCAACTTTTTTTACTTTCAACTTTGGTCCTTTATAGTTTTCATTTTCCGCAAATTTTTCGTTTTATGTTTGGTTCTAAATTTTGTGACTTAATACATCGCAACGTGCGGCTTTGGTTTAACATTTTTACGTTTCGTTCTAAATTTTGCAAGTTAACACAACGCAACGTGCGTGTGTGGGTGAACGTTTTTATATCGTCTATTTTTTTCCCGTTTGACAGGTTTAACATAACGTGTGGGTCCTAAATCGAGTTAGTTATAACTAAAGAATCCCCGCCGCATTGCGGCGAGTCTCAATTCTAGTTTTTATTATTTGTTATTTATGTTATTATGAGCCAGAAACACATGAGCATCGTGTTTCTAGTTTTCCACATATGTCAAGAACACATCAATATCATTTTTTTAACATCAAGGCAGGATGTATCAATCATCGTGACACCGGGCGCTGTGGCCAAGGTTAACTATTCGACCGTCGCCAGCCCCTTAGCTCTCCCTAGATGCGCGGAAACCTGACCTCCATCCGCCCGAAGGCACGACAGTGGAATAATCGGTAAAACCTCACCTCTCATCCAAGTCGAACCGACCCCACCCGTATTCGCTCTTCACCTGGATGCCGCAGAATTCTTTCCCCACCCACTCCACCACTCAGTGACGGATCTAATAATTTTTTTCACTGGGTTTCTTTCATTAGATTCTCACTAATTCTCAATATTTTTTCCAAATCATACAAGGTTCTCACTAATTTTTTCCATTTTTTTCAAACTGAAGGGGTATGGTCCCAAAAAAGCCGCGCAAACCTCCGTCAAGGTTGCGCGCGGGACCATACTCCTTATGCAACAAACTTCTTATCACGAGCCTCGCGCGAGTTACATCATATTCTATTTTACGTCGTGCGAGACCTAGACAATAAGAAGCTCCAATAGCAACACTTAGCATACTGAAAGAGCACTCAGTCACCCAAACCCCGCGTGAGTTAGTTACGCGCCCAGCAAGAATCGCGCAGGGAAGCAGCGCAAGGCTGTCCAGATAGTACACAAGGTACAAGTGGCAGAAGAAAAGAGCCAATCAACGTCCTTCTGGCCCTGCTCAATCGTGCCCCACGATCATCTGACATGCAGGAGACAAAAAGTACTTAAGGACGCCTACATGGCACCAATCATAAGGCAGAGACAACTGCCCCACGATCTTCACTTACCTGCGGATGGCAGAAGGGCGGCCAGGCTGACAACAGTGACACGTGGCTCCAATCAACTTGCGCCAGCTCCAGAAAGTTCCAAGAAGCCACTAACGGTCGACACCAGTGAGACAAGGAGCATACCCTCCATGTTGTCGCCTTCCGGCCCAAGGCCCATCAGCCCACATCCTCTTACACATCTCCGGCTATAAATAGAGACCTCACTTCACAGGTTAAAACATTCCATTCCCTCAACTCTCACACTTAATACTTAATTATCTCCCCAAAGCAGTCGCTTATTCTCACGCCGGAGCCCATAGACAAGATTACGGCAACGTTTATGGATAAGATGAAGTTTTGCGATGATCTAGTGACGAATGAATAACAAAAGATATACTACTATCATAACATGTTAAGTGCTGAGTATAGGGAATTTATCACCCCTTCCAAATACGAGACCCTTACCGAGATCATAAATGCTGCTCGGGAAAGGGAGATCGAACTGAAAAAGAGCATTGAAAGGGGTGAACGGAAAGCACAAGATGTAAACCCAAGCCCTACTAAGAAGGCACGAACAAATGAAACCGCAAAGAAATTTGATACGAAAGGAGGGTCGCCAAGTTGCAGAATCTGTGGAAAGGGTCATAAAGGCGAATGTCGTTACAAGGATAAGCCTTGTCCCATATGCAAAAAAACGGGACATATGGCTATAGCGTGCCCGGAGAAAGTGACGGTTTGTTACAATTTTTATCGAACGGGTCACAAGAAGTCGGAATGCCCGGAACTGGTTGGAAAGAAGGATGGGCAGGAACCGAAAGGTGAAGCCCCGAAAGCAAAGGCAAGATCTTTTCAACTAACCGCCGCAGAAGCAAAGGTTGAACCTGACGTGGTCTCAGGTATATTTGCTGTAAATTCGATTCCTGCACGCGTGTTATTTGATACGGGTGCGAATAAATCCTTTGTTTCATATGGATTTATTCGACATCCTTCATTTGTTTTAACAAAATTACCTGTGCCCTTAGAAGTAGAGATAGGTAATAACAAGAGCTTTATTGTTTGTGATGTATGTAAAAACTGTAAACTGAGCATTGACGACGAAGAATATTTGATAAACCTAATCCCGATGTCAATGGGAGAATTTCAAGTAGTCGTTGGGATGGATTGGCTATCTCAACACCATGCAAAGATCGTGTGTTTTCGTAAAGAGATAAAACTAACATCTCCGAGCGGGAAACACGTCACCATTTATGGCGAAAAAGGAGGCAACCCCATAGTATGCTCAATGTTGAAAGCTCATAAGCTTATGAAGCGAGGATGCAAGGCATTCATGATATACGCTAATGAGCCCGAAAAAGAATCACGAAAGATTGGAAATGTACCGGTAGTACGAGATTATGAAGATGTGTTTCCGGAGGATTTACCGGGGATACCGCCTGAACGGGAAATAGAGTTTGGGATCGAATTGATTCCGGGCACGAAACCCGTAGCAAAAGCCCCGTACCGACTTGCACCGTCGGAATTACAAGAGTTGATGTCTCAAATCCAAGACCTGCTTGACAAGGGATTTATAAGGCCGAGTGTGTCTCCTTGGGGCGCACCGGTGTTGTTCGTAAGAAAGAAAGATGGGAGCATGCGCATGTGTATCGATTACCGGGAGTTAAACAAACTCACGGTAAAGAACCGATACCCGCTCCCGAGGATAGATGATTTATTCGACCAACTACAAGGTGCGAACTGGTTTTCAAAAATTGACCTTAGATCGGGGTATCACCAACTAAAGGTCAAAGAAGAAGATGTGCCGAAGACGGCTTTCCGCACGAGATACGGACATTACGAATTCCTCGTGATGTCATTTGGGCTAACAAACGCACCCGCGGCTTTCATGGACCTCATGAACCGGGTTTGCAAGCCAATGCTGGATAAGTCGGTCATCGTGTTTATCGATGATATGTTGGTGTATTCGAAAAGTGAAGCTGAACACGCACATCACTTACAAGAAGTGTTAGAGACCCTTAGACGAGAAAAGTTATATGCAAAATTCTCTAAATGTGCCTTTTGGTTACGAGAGGTACAATTTCTTGGCCATGTCATAAGTGCCGACGGAGTATTGGTGGATCCGTCAAAGATAGAGGCCATGTCAAAATGGAATCCCCCAAAGAATCCTTCTGAAATTAGAAGCTTTTTGGGACTTGCGGGATACTATAGGAGATTCATTCAAGATTTCTCCAAGATTGCGTCACCGCTAACAAAATTAACCCGGAAGAAAGAAAAGTTTATTTGGAGTGTAGATCAAGAAAGGGCGTTTCAAACACTAAAAGCGAAGTTAACTCAAGCTCCAGTACTGACATTGCCGGACGGAGTCGAAGACATGGTGGTTTATTCTGATGCTTCACTATCGGGGCTCGGTTGTGTTTTGATGCAACGGGGCAAAGTTATAGCTTATGCCTCGAGACAACTGAAGATACACGAGAAGAAATACCCCACGCATGATATTGAGTTGGCTGCGGTAGTATTTGCCTTAAAAATATGGAGGCATTACTTATATGGGGTAAAGTGCACCATATTCACCGATCACAAGAGCTTAAAATACTTCTTCGATCAGAAGGAGTTGAATATGCGACAAAGAAGATGGCTAGAAACGGTGAAAGACTTCGATTGTGAAATACATTACCACCCCGGAAAGGCTAATGTAGTGGCGGATGCTCTAAGTAGAAAAGCGGACTACGTCCCGATACGAGTAAGGTCGATGCAACTCGTGGGGACCTCGGGTATACTTGAACGTATTCGAGAGGCGCAGTTAGAAGCAGTAAAAGAAGAGAATTGGAAGAAAGAAAGAATAATTGGTCAGTTGAAAGATTTGTCGGATGGGAATCACGGGTTAAAGACTCGATCCGGAAGGATATGGGTCCCACATACCTGTGGAGTGAAGGCGCTTCTACTTAATGAAGCTCATAAATCCCGTTATTCAATTCATCCGGGTGCGACCAAGATGTACAATGATTTGAAACAAAATTATTGGTGGCCCGGAATGAAGAGGGATGTGGCGAAGTATGTGGAAAAATGCTTGACATGTTTACAAGTCAAGGCGGAGCATCAGAAACCATACGGCAAACTCCAACCGTTAGAAATTCCGGTTTGGAAATGGGAACATATCACAATGGACCTACTAACCAAGTTGCCTAAAACGAATCGTGGTTTCGATGCCATATGGGTAGTGGTAGATAGATTGACGAAAAGTGCTCACTTCATTCCGATCCGTGAGACTTATACGTCAGAAAAGATGTCAGAGGTTTACACGAATGAAATAATAGCACGTCATGGGGTGCCGGTATCCATTGTGTCTGATAGAGATACCCGGTTTACTTCAAATTTCTGGCGAGATTTCCAAGAGCAAATGGGAACCAAATTGTTCATTAGCACTGCGTACCATCCCCAAACGGATGGACAGAGTGAAAGAACGATACAAACATTGGGGGACATGCTACGGGCGTGTATAATCGACTTTGGAGGAAGTTGGGATGTTCACCTACCGTTAGTCGAGTTTTCGTATAATAACAGCTACCAATCTAGTATTAAGATGGCACCGTACGAAATGCTTTATGGTAGGAAGTGTCGAACCCCGGTATGTTGGGGGGAAGTGGGTCCACGTGAACTCGCTCATCAAGATATAGTACGAGCTACGAATGAAAAGATCGATATAGTTCGAGCACATTTGAAAGCGGCTCAAGACAGACAAAAGGCGTATGCTGATAAAAGGAAAAGGCCAATCGAATTCCAGGTTGGCGACATGGTCATGCTAAAAGTTTCCCCTTGGAAGGGTGTTATTAGATTCAGAAAAAGGGGGAAGCTAAGCCCGAGGTTTATTGGGCCATTTAAAATTATCGGAAAGGTTGGCAAGGTAGCTTACCGCCTTGAGTTACCCGAGGAACTAAGCGGAATTCATAGCACTTTTCATGTGTCACATCTTCGGAAATGTCTAGCAGACGAGACGACTTATGTCCACTACGATGATATCGAGGTGGATGACAGATTAAACTATGTGGTAAGACCTATTGCGATTTTAGATCGCAAGGTGAAAACCTTAAGAATTAAAGAGATCAATCAAGTAAGAGTCAAATGGGAACACAAGAAGGGTGCTGATACCACATGGGAATCCGAAGAAGAAATGCAACGGCTATACCCTACTTTATTTGGTACGTAATTCGGTTTCGGGGACGAAACCCTTTTAAGGGGGGTGGACTTGTAACACCCCGAAAAATATAAATCCTTATATTAAAATTCTAAGGAAATAACAAACAAGAATTTACCAACTAGGAACTTAACCTAGTTAAATTCAAGTCTTGAAATAATTCATAATATGGTTAAAACACTTAAACTTAAGGGAAAATCATAGTTAAGGGTTTAAACTTGTCAAAATTGAAAGATAGTTACTAATTGTAACAAAACCAAACCAAACACACCAAAATTGGTATGTCTGGTCGATCAGAAGAACCAGGGGCGACACCCCCATCTTCCATATCTCAAAAATCTACTTGAAATCTCAAATTGGAGGTGCAAATCTGGTCCAAACGAAAATCCGAGCATAGAATCGTGATCCTCATCCCAAGGGGATTACAAGGTATGTAAAATTTAAGGAAAACTCTCAACTTGAAATTTTCATGAATTGGGAAAAATCTGAAATTAGGGTTGCATGTGTATGTTATGATGATTGAGGAACAACTATAGTGTCTAAGGACAAACCCTAGATCAATAGAAGTTGAAATCATAAGAAATTTTGGGTGAAACCATAAACACCATGGTAGGTGATTAGTGTGTCATGTGTAGTTGGATGAACACTAGAAAGTAGATTGTTAATCTAGTGTAATTTGGCAATTTTGAAGTGATTTCAGCAATTAGAAGCTAACAATCATGTAAATTGGTTGATTTATATGAAAATAGGGTTAAATGATAAACTAATGATGTGATGTTTAATCATGTAAAAATTTGCTTATGAAGTGTTTGTTGAAATGCCTCTATGAAGGCTTAAAAACTGAAATTTCGAGTTTAAACGCATAATCATGATGTTCGGTGTATTATGCGAATTATGATTTGAAGAGAGTTCTAAACATATGATGAATGAACTCTATAGGAACGGGCGCAGGAGCGTCAAGTGGACAAGCGGGTGGCGAACCACGTCAAAAAGGGGTACTTTGAAGGTATGTAACTTGGTTTGTTACATTTGACTTAAATTTTGTTGTCTAGTACGCTTGTAATTCTTTGGTGAATAAAATTCGAGTTGGAATTAACCGATGGTGTTCGTTAGTTCGAATAATAGGCTAAGAAATTGTTAGACCTCATTGGTTGTCATCAAAATTTGAGGAAATCCCTTAGATGAGCCAAATGGGTCAAACGACAAATCAAGGCATGGAATGTAATGTAGTACATTCATTTGGTCTATGTCATCAATCATAAAGACTTATTTGATCATGAAAAATCAGAGTATTGGTCTAGGTAAATGAGAAAATTGAGAACAAGGTTGGGCAAAACAAACAAAATACCAAAATCAGAATGTTACATCGATTACCGTAAGTTACGGTATCACCGTAACTTACGGTAGATGTCAGGTATTTACGGCGTGGGTCTTCTGATTTACGGTGGATCCATATTGACAAAAATTGACCACCGTAACTTACGGTGGAACCGTAAGTTACGGTAGGGGCTGAAAAGTTATAAATTTTGTAAATAGTTGTAAAACCTCAAGTTCATTTCAATTTTGTTTTCAATCAAGTATTATTTCCAATTATACTAACATAAATGTTTATGTAAACATTTCAGTTTTAGGTACTCAAAGATTCACGGATGATGATCAAGCAACTTTTGAAGAACCGAACACATACCTTTGAAGCTTCCGCACATATTGACTCGGTTAAACAATATTTATGATGTAAACTGTTTGTTAAACAATTTTTGAAATCTTCCAATCTTAGTCGTTAGTTGACTATGGTTTTTGTTACTCGTGAACTTCTGTAATGAACGTTTAGGTTACTTAAACAGTATTATAATTTAAATAGTAAAAGCTATTATTAAAATCAAGTAAAATTAGATGGGCGTTACAAGTTGGTAATCAGAGCCTAAGGTTGTTAACAAAGTGTTCGGTTCAAGCTTGATCGATCGTCCGGTAAGAACTAACTTATTTTGTTAATAAATTATGTACTACGTAAAGAATGAGAAATGAACAAATATGCATGAAAAGAGTGTGTAAGCTCACTCAAAAACAAGAAATGCATGAAACAAGAATGATTAAATCAAGTTATGAACTTGATTGAATTGAAACAAGAATGATTAAATCAAGTTATGAACTTGATTGAATCAAAACAAGAATGATTAAATCAAGTTATGAACTTGATTAAATCAAAACAAGTAAAGCATGTGTTATAAATGGAATGTTTAACAACCTATGTAAACATTTCAGAAATAAAGATGGCTGATGGAGGTAATGATAATGCGGTGCCAAGAGTCACCGAACAAATGAGAGAAGTGATTGCCGAAGAGGTTGGAAAGGCGATCGAAAACAGTTTGTCGGGCTTTATTGATAAAATTCAAAACACAGTTTTATCAATAGTAGAAGATAGAATCAAGAAACTGGAAGATGATTCAAATGTAGCAAAGGAAAAGCATGGAGGACGAAAGCCTTGTTCATACAAGGAATTCATGGCCTGTAAACCACCAATATATAATGGGGAGGTTGACCCAATAGTGTGCCAACGATGGCTAAGTGATATCGAAGGGGTATTCGAGAGGACCCATTGTGATGAAGATGACTACGTAGCCTATGGTACGGGTTAACTAAGGAGTCAAGCGAAAGATTGGTGGGATAACAAAAAGAGAGAGATCGGTATTGAAGCTGCTAAGGTCATGACTTGGGAAGAATTCAAGACGCCATTTCTTAAGCATCATAGCCCCAAGGCGGTTATGAATAAAATCAAGGAGGAGTTCATGCAACTTAGGCACAAGAGTGAGACCATAGACAAGATTACGGCAACGTTTATGGATAAGATGAAGTTTTGCGATGATCTAGTGACGAATGAAGAACAAAAGATATACTACTATCATAACATGTTAAGTGCTGAGTATAGGGAATTTATCACCCCTTCCAAATACGAGACCCTTACCGAGATCATAAATGCTGCTCGGGAAAGGGAGATCGAACTGAAAGAGAGCATTGAAAGGGGTGAACGGAAAGCACAAGATGTAAACCCAAGCCCTACTAAGAAGGCACGAACAAATGAAACCGCAAAGAAATTTGATACGAAAGGAGGGTCGCCAAGTTGCAGAATCTGTGGAAAGGGTCATAAAGGCGAATGTCGTTACAAGGATAAGCCTTGTCCCATATGCAAAAAATGGGACATATGGCTATAGCGTGCCCGGAGAAAGTGACGGTTTGTTACAATTGTTATCGAACGGGTCACAAGAAGTCGGAATGCCCGGAACTGGTTGGAAAGAAGGATGGGCAGGAACCGAAAGGTGAAGCCCCGAAAGCAAAGGCAAGATCTTTTCAACTAACCGCCGCAGAAGCAAAGGTTGAACCTGACGTGGTCTCAGGTATATTTGCTGTAAATTCGATTCCTGCACGCGTGTTATTTGATACGGGTGCGAATAAATCCTTTGTTTCATATGGATTTATTCGACATCCTTCATTTGTTTTAACAAAATTACCTGTGCCCTTAGAAGTAGAGATAGGTAATAACAAGAGCTTTATTGTTTGTGATGTATGTAAAAACTGTAAACTGAGCATTGACGACGAAGAATATTTGATAAACCTAATCCCGATGTCAATGGGAGAATTTCAAGTAGTCGTTGGGATGGATTGGCTATCTCAACACCATGCAAAGATCGTGTGTTTTCGTAAAGAGATAAAACTAACATCTCCGAGCGGGAAACACGTCACCATTTATGGCGAAAAAGGAGGCAACCCCATAGTATGCTCAATGTTGAAAGCTCATAAGCTTATGAAGCGAGGATGCAAGGCATTCATGATATACGCTAATGAGCCCGAAAAAGAATCACGAAAGATTGGAAATGTACCGGTAGTACGAGATTATGAAGATGTGTTTCCGGAGGATTTACCGGGGATACCGCCTGAACGGGAAATAGAGTTTGGGATCGAATTGATTCCGGGCGCGAAACCCGTAGCAAAAGCCCCGTACCGACTTGCACCGTCGGAATTACAAGAGTTGATGTCTCAAATCCAAGACCTGCTTGACAAGGGATTTATAAGGCCGAGTGTGTTCCTTGGGGTGCACCGGTGTTGTTCGTAAGAAAGAAAGACGGGAGCATGCGCATGTGTATCGATTACCGGGAGTTAAACAAACTCACGGTAAAGAACCGATACCCGCTCCCGAGGATAGATGATTTATTCGACCAACTACAAGGTGCGAACTGGTTTTCAAAAATTGACCTTAGATCGGGGTATCACCAACTAAAGGTCAAAGAAGAAGATGTGCCGAAGACGGCTTTCCGCACGAGATACGGACATTACGAATTCCTCGTGATGTCATTTGGGCTAACAAACGCACCCGCGGCTTTCATGGACCTCATGAACCGGGTTTGCAAGCCAATGCTGGATAAGTCGGTCATCGTGTTTATCGATGATATGTTGGTGTATTCGAAAAGTGAAGCTGAACACGCACATCACTTACAAGAAGTGTTAGAGACCCTTAGACGAGAAAAGTTATATGCAAAATTCTCTAAATGTGCCTTTTGGTTACGAGAGGTACAATTTCTTGGCCATGTCATAAGTGCCGACGGAGTATTGGTGGATCCGTCAAAGATAGAGGCCATGTCAAAATGGAATCCCCCAAAGAATCCTTCTGAAATTAGAAGCTTTTTGGGACTTGCGGGATACTATAGGAGATTCATTCAAGATTTCTCCAAGATTGCGTCACCGCTAACAAAATTAACCCGGAAGAAAGAAAAGTTTATTTGGAGTGTAGATCAAGAAAGGGTGTTCCAAACACTAAAAGCGAAGTTAACTCAAGCTCCAGTACTGACATTGCCGGACGGAGTCGAAGACATGGTGGTTTATTCTGATGCTTCACTATCGGGGCTCGGTTGTGTTTTGATGCAACGGGGCAAAGTTATAGCTTATGCCTCGAGACAACTGAAGATACACGAGAAGAAATACCCCACGCATGATCTTGAGTTGGCTGCGGTAGTATTTGCCTTAAAAATATGGAGGCATTACTTATATGGGGTAAAGTGCACCATATTCACCGATCACAAGAGCTTAAAATACTTCTTCGATCAGAAGGAGTTGAATATGCGACAAAGAAGATGGCTAGAAACGGTGAAAGACTTCGATTGTGAAATACATTACCACCCCGGAAAGGCTAATGTAGTGGCGGATGCTCTAAGTAGAAAAGCGGACTACGTCCCGATACGAGTAAGGTCGATGCAACTCGTGGTGACCTCGGGTATACTTGAACGTATTCGAGAGGCGCAGTTAGAAGCAGTAAAAGAAGATAATTGGAAGAAAGAAAGAATAATTGGTCAGTTGAAAGATTTGTCGGATGGGAATCACGGGTTAAAGACTCGATCCGGAAGGATATGGGTCCCACATACCTGTGGAGTGAAGGCGCTTCTACTTAATGAAGCTCATAAATCCCGTTATTCAATTCATCCGGGTGCGACCAAGATGTACAATGATTTGAAACAAAATTATTGGTGGCCCGGAATGAAGAGGGATGTGGCGAAGTATGTGGAAAAATGCTTGACATGTTTACAAGTCAAGGCGGAGCATCAGAAACCATACGGCAAACTCCAACCGTTAGAAATTCCGGTTTGGAAATGGGAACATATCACAATGGACCTACTAACCAAGTTGCCTAAAACGAATCGTGGTTTCGATGCCATATGGGTAGTGGTAGATAGATTGACGAAAAGTGCTCACTTCATTCCGATCCGTGAGACTTATACGTCAGAAAAGATGTCAGAGGTTTACACGAATGAAATAATAGCACGTCATGGGGTGCCGGTATCCATTGTGTCTGATAGAGATACCCGGTTTACTTCAAATTTCTGGCGAGATTTCCAAGAGCAAATGGGAACCAAATTGTTCATTAGCACTGCGTACCATCCCCAAACGGATGGACAGAGTGAAAGAACGATACAAACATTGGGGGACATGCTACGGGCGTGTATAATCGACTTTGGAGGAAGTTGGGATGTTCACCTACCGTTAGTCGAGTTTTCGTATAATAACAGCTACCAATCTAGTATTAAGATGGCACCGTACGAAATGCTTTATGGTAGGAAGTGTCGAACCCCGGTATGTTGGGGGGAAGTGGGTCCACGTGAACTCGCTCATCAAGATATAGTACGAGCTACGAATGAAAAGATCGATATAGTTCGAGCACATTTGAAAGCGGCTCAAGACAGACAAAAGGCGTATGCTGATAAAAGGAAAAGGCCAATCGAATTCCAGGTTGGCGACATGGTCATGCTAAAAGTTTCCCCTTGGAAGGGTGTTATTAGATTCAGAAAAAGGGGGAAGCTAAGCCCGAGGTTTATTGGGCCATTTAAAATTATCGGAAAGGTTGGCAAGGTAGCTTACCGCCTTGAGTTACCCGAGGAACTAAGCGGAATTCATAGCACTTTTCATGTGTCACATCTTCGGAAATGTCTAGCAGACGAGACGACTTATGTCCACTACGATGATATCGAGGTGGATGACAGATTAAACTATGTGGTAAGACCTATTGCGATTTTAGATCGCAAGGTGAAAACCTTAAGAATTAAAGAGATCAATCAAGTAAGAGTCAAATGGGAACACAAGAAGGGTGCTGATACCACATGGGAATCCGAAGAAGAAATGCAACGGCTATACCCTACTTTATTTGGTACGTAATTCGGTTTCGGGGACGAAACCCTTTTAAGGGGGGTGGACTTGTAACACCCCGAAAAATATAAATCCTTATATTAAAATTCTAAGGAAATAACAAACAAGAATTTACCAACTAGGAACTTAACCTAGTTAAATTCAAGTCTTGAAATAATTCATAATATGGTTAAAACACTTAAACTTAAGGGAAAATCATAGTTAAGGGTTTAAACTTGTCAAAATTGAAAGATAGTTACTAATTGTAACAAAACCAAACCAAACACACCAAAATTGGTATGTCTGGTCGATCAGAAGAACCAGGGGCGACACCCCCATCTTCCATATCTCAAAAATCTACTTGAAATCTCAAATTGGAGGTGCAAATCTGGTCCAAACGAAAATCCGAGCATAGAATCGTGATCCTCATCCCAAGGGGATTACAAGGTATGTAAAATTTAAGGAAAACTCTCAACTTGAAATTTTCATGAATTGGGAAAAATCTGAAATTAGGGTTGCATGTGTATGTTATGATGATTGAGGAACAACTATAGTGTCTAAGGACAAACCCTAGATCAATAGAAGTTGAAATCATAAGAAATTTTGGGTGAAACCATAAACACCATGGTAGGTGATTAGTGTGTCATGTGTAGTTGGATGAACACTAGAAAGTAGATTGTTAATCTAGTGTAATTTGGCAATTTTGAAGTGATTTCAGCAATTAGAAGCTAACAATCATGTAAATTGGTTGATTTATATGAAAATAGGGTTAAATGATAAACTAATGATGTGATGTTTAATCATGTAAAAATTTGCTTATGAAGTGTTTGTTGAAATGCCTCTATGAAGGCTTAAAAACTGAAATTTCGAGTGGACAAGCGGGTGGCGAACCACGTCAAAAAGGGGTACTTTGAAGGTATGTAACTTGGTTTGTTACATTTGACTTAAATTTTGTTGTCTAGTACGCTTGTAATTCTTTGGTGAATAAAAGTCGAGTTGGAATTAAGCGATGGTGTTCGTTAGTTCGAATAATAGGCTAAGAAATTGTTAGACCTCATTGGTTGTCATCAAAATTTGAGGAAATCCCTTAGATGAGCCAAATGGGTCAAACGACAAATCAAGGCATGGAATGTAATCTAGTACATTCATTTGGTCTATGTCATCAATCATAAAGACTTATTTGATCATGAAAAATCAGAGTATTGGTCTAGGTAAATGAGAAAATTGAGAACAAGGTTGGGCAAAACAAACAAAATACCAAAATCAGAATGTTACATCGATTACCGTAAGTTACGGTATCACCGTAACTTATGGTAGATGTCAGGTATTTACGGCGTGGGTCTTCTGATTTACGGTGGATCCATATTGACAAAAATTGACCACCGTAACTTACGGTGGAACCGTAAGTTACGGTAGGGGCTGAAAAGTTATAAATTTTGTAAATAGTTGTAAAACCTCAAGTTCATTTCAATTTTGTTTTCAATCAAGTATTATTTCCAATTATACTAACATAAATGTTTATGTAAACATTTCAGTTTTAGGTACTCAAAGATTCACGGATGATGATCAAGCAACTTTTGAAGAACCGAACACATACCTTTGAAGCTTCCGCACATATTGACTCGGTTAAACAATATTTATGATGTAAACTGTTTGTTAAACAATTTTTGAAATCTTCCAATCTTAGTCGTTAGTTGACTATGGTTTTTGTTACTCGTGAACTTCTGTAATGAACGTTTAGGTTACTTAAACAGTATTATAATTTAAATAGTAAAAGCTATTATTAAAATCAAGTAAAATTAGATGGGCGTTACAGCAGAACCGTCCTTGGTTACTCCTCAGGGACAGAGTCAGGGGGCGCGCCAGATACCCCCACAGCAAAACATCCAAGGCAGAATTAATAGACCTCCCCCTACCAGAAGATTGAGCGTGCATGACACGCGCGGTACACGGGGGGAAACATAAAGCTATTATGACTATCCGTCAAACGTCCAAAGAGGCCCAGTTCATAGCCGGGTATGGTCCCAAAAAAGCCGCGCAAACCTCCGTCAAGGTTGCGCGCGGGACCATACTCCTTATGCAACAAACTTCTTATCACGAGCCTCGCGCGAGCTACATCATATTCTATTTTACGTCGCGCGAGACCTAGACAATAAGAAGCTCCAATAGCAACACTTAGCATACTGAAAGAGCACTCAGTCACCCAAACCCCGCGCGAGTTAGTTACGCGCCCAGCAAGAATCGCGCAGGGAAGCAGCGCAAGACTGTCCAGATAGTACACAAGGTACAAGTGGCAGAAGAAAAGAGCCAATCAACGTCCTTCTGGCCCTGCTCAATCATGCTCCACAATCATCTGACATGCAGGAGACAAAAAGTACTTAAGGACGCCTACATGGCACCAATCATAAGGCAGAGACAACTGCCCCACGATCTCCACTTACCTGCGGATGGCAGAAGGGCGGCCAGGCCGAAAACAGTGACACGTGACTCCAATCAACTTGCGCCAGCTCCAGAAAGTTCCTAGAAGCCACTAACGGTCGACACCAGTGAGACAAGGAGCATACCCTCCATGTTGTCGCCTTCCGGCCCAAGGCCCATCAGCCCAGATCCTCTTACACCTCTCCAGCTATAAATAGAGACCTCACTTCACAGGGTAAAACATTCCATTCCCTCTACTCTCACACTTAATACTTAATTATCTCCCCAAAGCAGTCGCTTATTCTCACGCCGGAGCCCGGTTAAGAGGGAAACCCCCACATTCCCCTCTTAACGAGTAACGCTGTTCTGTTTTGCAGGATAACCCAGTCATTAAGGAGCTCAGGAAACCATAAAGAAGATTAACCATTATGGTAGGAACATAAACCAAACTGATTAGTCCCCTAATTAGTTCTGTGTTTCTTCACAAACCGAATGGGTTCCTGCAAACCCACAAAAGTAGCCTAGATCCGCCCCCTCCCACCATTATCTCATTCGCCATGAATATCGCTTCCTAGTTTTCAAATAAGCCAAGAGCACATAACATCGGGTTTCCAGTTTTCCAAAAAACCCAATAACACAACACATGAAATTGCGTTTCTAATTTCTAAATAAGCCAATAACATATGAACATCATGTTTCTAGTTTTCTAAATAAGCCAAGTGACGGTGTATATGATAGCCAAGACTCTTCAATTTGTACTTAAAAATTGTTATAAAATTTGATTACTTTTAAGAAAGGTAATGAAATAAAGAAATATCATACGTTAAGATATTATACCGTTTACTCTTTTTCGTTATTTTAATACTATAATGTAATGTTTTATAAAAATTTTATTGTTACGACTTGCTTATTTTTATTTACAATTTGATAAAAGTCTTGTTTAAAATCGAACCGGTCAAATATAAGTGGGTTTTTGCTTTAACGTAACAACAAACTGACGGTTTCCGATTCTATCTCTTTCGTTTGCTATACCGAGTTCTGGTATCGTTCCAAAACTGTAATGAATCGGACTGATACCGACCGAAGCTTGCCGCGAACGTATTTAGTTTTTATTCTAATATCTTGTATAAATTTTGTTGAAAACTATGTTGTATTAAAAATAGAGTATTGTTTTTGACTTTTTGGTATCGTAAGCTGTACAAGTGTTAGCATTGAAAGTGTACTTTGACGAACCGAACTGATTCCGACGAACAACATTGTTACCAGTATTATTGAAAACGATACATGTATTCATTTTTATGTTTTTCGATAATTTTTTTTTTCTAGTTTTCTCTTTTGGTTTTTTTATAGACAACGAGAGTATCACTTCTTATTTTTAAAATTTAAGGTAAATGTCATTAATGTAATGAACTAAACTAAAACCAACCGAGGTTAAGCCGCCTAGCTCGACCGAATTGATTTCGGCCCAACACTGTTGAAAACAAAGTTATATTTATTCAGAATAGAGTGTTTTTTCTGTCTCATAAGCTATAGTGAGCGCCGATACTTACCGGTGCCATGTCGAACTTCCAACCAAACATCGGTAGCGCTATTATCGAAACCGTTGTCAATATTCATTTTTATGATTTGTGATCGACGTAAACCACATGTCGATATCCTTTTGGGTATATTATGACTACATTGTTTTTGGGTTTTCCCTTTCGGTTGTTATACCGAGTATCAGTACCATACCATTGATACCGTCCAAACAACATCGGTACCGATACCAGTATTCGATTTTATGGTTTTAGATCGTACACTGACATCCGATATTGCACCGATATGTAACGAACCAAACCGGTATTGCAACGTAGCTTGGAGAATCTCATTAGTTATATAGGGGAGGGTTATCTTGAGAACGCTAAATATTGCGAGAACCGTGAAAACGAATGAAAAAACCAATCAAAACCGAATTTTTTTAATATAAACCTCATTCTAATTAAAATACAACATCAAAAAAGAATTCACAACATCAAATAATTCATTTTTCCTCTCAAAATCACTCTTACTAGATTTTTTACACATGTGTAAATATAATAAATTTACACATGTGTAAATGACAAACTTACACATGTGTAAATTTTCATTATTTACGAATTCACGTAAATTTAAATGTGTAAATTTAATTTCTAACATTGTATTCGAATAATAATGTTAAGTGTAAAAAAAAATTGAATTTGAATTGTTTTTGACCAAGTTATCGTGGTTTTTTGGTTTGTTCTCACGGTTCTCGCGATATTTAGCGTTCTCATTTAAACCCTCCTATATATATATATAAACGGGATCAGGAGAAAACGGCAAAAAATGTGAGAACGGTGAGAACGCATCCCGGCCGAACACGTGGCTTGATCAGGGACCGAGGTTTTTTTTTGTCTTTTTAGTATTCTTCTTCTTTCACGATTTTCGCGTTTGACATGCTTCTTTATTTTTTGCGTGCAAGATAATTTTGGCTTTTTGTAGATTTATTAATTATTTGGCGTTTATTGTTTTTTTCTCAGATTTCTTCTCTTTGAGTTAATTCTTTTTGTGTCACATAGTTAATATTTTGGCGTTATGGCTTTTTCCATGTTATTTTTGGCGTTTTGTATCTTTTTGTTAATAATTCATTACCATAGATTAATATTTTAAAAAATTACAATAACTCGAAAATCAAAATAATCTAATAGTCTTCCGTAGGTGGGATTACATCGGAGATGTACCCATCGCTTTGTTCTTCACTTTCTTCTGATTCTTCATCATCAAATTTCATTTTTGCGTATAACGCCATTAGCTCGTCTCTTCTTTGCTGCAGCCTATTCAAGAATATTACTGCATCCTTGGATTTTGGATCGTTTGAAGGTGTTAATCACAGAGTTGTTCAATGATAGATAGCAACCCTGTCTTCAACATTTCTTCCATTGGTCTTGAATATTGCACCCCGTTTTTATAAGTTACTTCTAGTGTTCCTTCTTCCTCATGCAATACCCAACTGCTAAGTTTTGGTATTTGTGTATCTTCAATATCATCATCATCATCATCATCATCATCTTCAGCTGGAAACTTTCTCTCCAGTCTTCTTATTACAGTTCTTGTTCTTTCACAATCGTTGTCTCTTGGAACCCCAAGGGCCAGGATATCCTTTTGAATATTTTTATTCATTCCCATCATGGCTTTTATTGTTCTTACCTTAACCCTTCTCCTGTCAGCGAACTTTATGATGAACCTTTTTTCTTTTCTTTCAAACTTCCATGCAATAACCTTAGCCATTTTTTAAATTTTTTGGCGTTTTGGAGAATATGTGGCGTTTTAGTTTTTTTGGTGTGTTTGAACTTGAGTTCTGATGGTCTTCTTTTATATTGACTTTTTTTCCCCGCGTATGTCAGGTAATTATGGCGTTTTGAAAAAGATAAATAAATTTAATATAATACATGTTAGTAATTATGTTTTCCGTCGTTTCATTTTACTGTTTTTTGCAGTTTACCGTGTTTTGTTTTCAGACTCAATTGTTTTAATGGTGTAACACGTCAAATCTTTTGACGGCTGTAATTATGGCGTTTTGTTTTCCAATGGTGGTTAGATAACTATTGGACTTCTTTTGTTTTATATTCTTTTGCACATTTCTTCACTCTTTTTTATATAATATTAGTTGTTCAAATTAATTTTATTATAGTTTGGTAGTTTATTGGGGGCTTTTGTATGGCATTATGGCGTTTTACACGTATGTGCTAATTTTAGCGTTTTATTATATTTTTCGTTTTAGCATTAATATTATTTTGTTGTTTATTAACTGACATTACAAAACAAACAATAGACAAAGAAAATTAAAAAAAGAGTAAAAAAAAAACAAAGTAGAAGCAATTTATTATTTTAAATCTTCAGTGTCATCAGTCTCTTTTTTCTTTTGAAACTACAAGAAATGTGACAAATAAATGGCGTTTTGGGTTTGACGTTGTTTATTTTCTTTGTTCATGTATTGAATTGTCTTTGTTGATGTTTGAGTCATAGAGCGACCCCCTGTGGGTGGATGCTATCTGCCACTGGTATAGGTCTCTTCTTATCATCCAAACATTCTTCATGAACAAAGATGACAGTATGACATATGGGTGTCATCGGTCCCTCTTTTTTCAATTTTGTCCATTTCATGCAGCAAAATGTTTTCTTCACTCGCGTAAAAAAAACATTAAATGAAGCTTCATGCGGAACTTTAATGAGGATCAAAGAAAAAGATGTTTGTTGTCATTGTTTTTTTTGGCGTTTTACATTGAGTTATAAATTTTTTTAGCAACCACTGTGTTTTTTTGTGTTTTTTTGGTGTGATAAACGGAAGGTGGTGAGGCGTTTCTATTTATAGATTTTTTTTTGGCGCGTAGGTTAGGCGGGATGTTATTTTATAACACAAAATGTAAATAACATTTATACGGATGTAAAGTTTGGCGTTATATATAATGGCGTTTCATATTTTTTGGCGTTTTTGTAGCCAGAGAGCTTAAATAAAAACACAGAAAAAAGCACCCAGTGATAAAATTGGCGTTTTGTATTTATTTGTTGTTTTATTTTCAATGGCGTTTTATGTGAGGAATAGTTTTTTTTTACTTTTTTACCCTTAATGACGCACGTCCACGTAATAAAATTGGTGTTATTTACTAAAATGCCACCGCGCCAATCTAGTCCACAGATTGTTTTGATCGGACGATCCATAAGCGTTCTCTCCGTTTTCACACTTTTTGAGCGTTTTCTCTAAATCCTGACCCTATTAAAATGACTTTTTTTTTCAACTCTAGCTAAACTAACGTAAATCAAAATGGCCTAAGCCCAGTTTTCATTATTAAATCTCAACAAAGCTTGTTTTTAACATTTTTGGAAAATTCTTAACATTATAATATTTTGTACCATCTATAGTTTATTTTTTCTTTTTCAAAATCTATGGCAACTTAGACTAAGCCGTATGGGGACCGGCCTAGGGCCGGTTGGCTCTGGCGCCGGGCCAACACACCGCCCCCTAGGACCGTCCCCGTGCTCGTTGCGAAGCCTAAGCCGGGCCAACTTTCAAACATACCACACACAAACACACACACACATAGGTACGGGATCAGGAGAAAACACCCAAAAGTATGAGAACGGTGAGAACGAATCCTGACCCAACACGTGGCACCCCATATAGTGAAGGGCGGATGAGCTTTTTTGTCCTTTTATATTCTTTTTTTTTAATTCGTCTCATAACACCGCTTCATTTTTTTGGCGTTTAGTTAGATTCAAGAAATACATGGCGTTTTTATTGTTTTTTAGATCACATGTATAGTAAATATTTTGGCGTTTATGGCGTTTAGTAATTATAATTTCTTTTCCTCTATGGCGTTTCCCAAATTCATTAGGCGTTTTTGTAGATTTCAACAGTTCATATATGTTACCAAGGTAAATTTCTTGGCGTTCATGGTGTTTTAAATTCATTAGTAATTTAAAAGAGTACAGATAAGATGAAATCAAACAAAAACTAATAGTCTTCTGTGGATGGTATTACATCAGAGATGTAACCATCGCTTTGTTCATCACTCTCCTCGGACTCATCATCATCATCTTGTTCATTGGCGTATAACGCCATAATCTCGTCTCTTCGTTGTTGCATCCTATACTTGAATGTATTCACAACGCTGGATCTAGCATCGTTCGTAGGTGCTAAATCACAGAGCTGTTCAATAAGATGCAGTCTATCTGTGTTCAGCACTCCGTCCATTGTCAATGAATAATCCTCCCCGTGTTAAAAGCTCACCCTCACCGTTCTTGATTGTTCATCCAGAATCAAACTGGTAACTTTTGGTAGATCAGAATCGTCAACATCATCTTCTGGAAATTTTCTGTCTAATTTTTCTATTACCGTTCGATTCCTCTCACAATCGTAGGCCACTGGGACCCCAAGGGCTAGAATATCCATCTGAACGGATTCATCCATACTAAGTATGACATTTATTGTTTTGACTTTCACATTTCTTCTATCAGAGAACTTTAGGACGAAACATCCCTCTGACCTCTCAAACCCCCATGCAATAACCTGTGCCATTTTTTTGTTGAATTGTGTGACGTTTTATACAATGCATGACGTTTTTAGTGAATGTATGGAGTGTGAAGCCTTTTGTGTTAGCTGTTGTACTTATATAATGAGCTTTTTTTTCTTTTTTTTAGCGCCAGGTAGATTAAAAATATTATATGTGGGTGTGGACATGGGGTTGTTAGTCGTGTGACCTGGAATGAATTATTCGCAAACATATGCGGTTTTTTTCTACAATCCAAACCCTAATTTTTAAATCTTTCTCACAAACACCCCCATTCCCAATTCGGTTCACAGCTACCCCAATTTGGTCGTGTTCGTGTCTTAAACATATTGTATGATACGTTGGTAATTTTTTCGCGTCTTAGTAGGTTGTTTCGTGTAACCTGTTAATTAATAGCTTCGTGTTTCGAAAATCTAACACGATAAGATTTCGTGTCGTGTTTGTGTTTACGTGTTTCGGGTTCGTGTCTTATCGTGTTCGTGTCTTAACAGATCGGGTTGACCCGTTATGCTAGCCCTGAACACACATATATATATATATAGACACACACATACACATAGGGAGATGATCATGAGAAATACATATAAATGAGAAAACTAAAAAAACTAAAAAACATGGCCATTTTTTTTATAAAAAGTCGCTACTTTTAATGTATAATTTTTTTTTTGCAAAAAAAAAAAAAAAAAAAAACCTTGTACTACACATGTGCATTATATGCTTAAAATTAGCTTTTGAGTTTAGTTTAACTTTTAGGGTTAGGTTTTTTGAAGGTTTTGGATTAGGATTAGATTTTTAGGTGTGTGTGTGTGGGGGGGGGGGGGGGTTTAGGTTTTTTGGGGGTTTATGTTTATGGTTTAGTTTTAGGTTTTTTTTTGGTGGGGTGGGGGCGTTTAGGCTTTTGGTGGGAGCGTGGATTTTGGCTTTTAGGGGGTGGCGGCGGAGAGTTTTTAAACGAAGGACGAAAGCGTAATTTTAAACTGCGAATAAAATTAAATAAAAATTGAGTTGGTCCTATAGGGAAGTGACAGACAGTTAATAATTTTGAGCTAGGGGGAAAACATAATTTTATTTTGAACTGGAGGCAATAACGTAATTTTGAGCTGAGGGCAGAATCATAATTTTGAGCTGGAGGGAAAAACAACATTTTATTTTGAACTGGTGGAAAAAACGTAATTTTAAACGGAGGGCGAAACCGTAATTTTAAACTGGGAACAAAATTAAAAATCAGTTTTTGAATCGAGGGCAAAAGCGTAATTTTGAGCTAAGGGCAAAATTTAATTTTATTTTGAGTTGGGGGCGAAAACGTAATTTTAGCTAGGGCAAAATTATAATTTAATTTTTTAGCTGGGGGCAAAACCGTAATTTTAAACGAATGACGAAAGCGTAATTTTAAACAGGGAATAAAATTAAATTAAAAATTGGTTGGTCCAATAGGAAAGTGCCAGGCAAGCTGCCTAGCACTATTCCTTTTAGCTTGTAAATGTATATGTAGGATAATATAGCGAATTTTAATTAAAAAAAAATAAAAAAGGTATGTTTTTACGCTTTTTTAGTTAGGTTTTTGGTTTTCTCATTTAAACTAGTTTTTCATGATCCATCCCCTATATATATATATAGAGTAGGGTTCGCACGGAAAGTGTGTTTTTCCTAGAAAGTCTAGGAAGCGATCTGGTCCATCCGATTGGTGTGTTTAAGGGTTGAGATTAAATCAATGGCAATCTTGTAATATTTGAGTTTAATTAATTGATTGTTTTAAATGAGTAGGGGCAATTTTGTCAATGGCCGTGTTTTAAATCAATTAGATAACCGCCCAGTTCCTAAATTCAAGCGATTTTCCCCCTCTCTCTCTCCAAACCCATCTTGGAAACCCCAATCCCTACCAAAAATAACTACAATCATGGAAGAAGATAACTTTAGAAACGATGGAGAGCACCGGATCAAATTAAAACACTTCTCCATCTCCACCATCTCCGAGTTCATCATCACCATTCAAATATTGTTCTTATCATCTCCGTTTTCTTGACGATGTGTTTTAACAGCAAGCAAATTAATACAGTTGTGTTTTAGCAGCAAGCAGATTCATACAGTTGTGGTTTAGCATCCAGATTCATACATATGTGTTTTAACAGCAAGCAGATTCATGCAGTTGTGTTTTAGCATTCAGATTCATACAGATGTGTTTTAACATCAAACAAATTCATACAGACGTGTTTTAACAACAAGCAGATTCATACAGATGTTTTTAACAGCAAGCAGATTCATACAGATGTGTTTTAACTTCCAGATTCATACAGATGTGTTTTAACAGCAAGCAGATTCATACAGTTGTGTTTTAACAGCAAGCAGTTTTAACATCCAGATTCATACAGATGTGTTTTAACAGCAAGCAGATTCATACAGATGTGTTTTAACAGCAAGCAGATTCATACAGATGTGTTTTAACAGCAAGCAGATTCATACAGATGTGTTTTAACATCCAGATTCATACAGATGTGTTTTAACAGCAAGCAGATTCATACAGCTTTGTTTTAGCATTCAGATTCATACAGTTGTGTTTTAACAGCAAACAGATTCATACAATTGTGTTTTAACATCAAGCAGATTCATACACTTGTGTTTTAGCATTCAGATTCATACAATTGTGTTTTAACAGCAATCAGATTCATACCCTGTGTTTTACCATCTTTATATTGTGGGATCTATAAAAAAAAATGACTTTAGCCCTGTAAACTGTTAAAACACAGCACCAAGAACATGCTGATAAATTCCAGTAATCTTCTGAACAATGGAATATGCGATGTAACGTGACATGGAATTTTAGTTAATGCACACATTGACTTCCAGATTTGAATTCGAAAATAATAAAAATTCCGAAAATCATGGAATTTTAGTTAATGAAGATACATTCCAAAAATAAAATTAAAATGTGAAATTACATGATAGCCTTTCTAATTAAAATCCCTCAATGACACATGTCCAATTCTTATTCTTTCCTAGACTTTCTAGGAAAAATAGACTTTCCACCCAACTCCTACTCTATATATATATATATGGTTATGTTAACGTACAAATGCCTTTATCGTACAATACGTACGCGCTCATCTCAGCCGTCAGATCTTCATCCCACATTGAAATCGCATGTTGGTTTTTTAACATGCGATTTTATCAAAATTACCACATGCGAAATTGTTACAAAAAACCAACATGCAATTTCATCAAAATTATCACATGCGAAATTGTTACAAAAAACCAACATGCGATTTCATCAAAAATTATCACATGCGATTTCATCCATGCTATTTTATAACATGCGATTTCACATCGCGTACATAGCGTACGTTAAGCCATTTTGTACAATACACTTTTTCTATATATATGTATATATATAGGGTGGGGTTCTAGAGTGAACATTAGTGTATTTGCGAACTGAGTGAACAAATCTTGGCCATTGATTTACACACGTGGATGGCTAGGATTTCATCATCAAATCGTAAAATACACTAGTGTATTTCATCATCAAATCTTGGCCATTTATCTACGCACATGTATGACCAGGATTAGTTCGCTCAGTTTGCAAACTACACTAGTGTTCACTCTTGAACCTAATCCTATATATATATATAATTATATATATGGATGAGTTAAAATGAGAACCACTACGAGTTGTGAGAACCGTGAGAACTTTTTGATCTCGCGCGAGTTGGGCCAAATTTTTTTTGCACAAACGTATATGAAAACATTATAAACATATCTGTAAAAAAATTGTCGAGTCATTAGTTTTGACCGATACAAGTTCTTTTACGCCCTGATAAAAAAATAGTTATCTACTGTAAAAATTTACACGAGCGCGTAAAAAAACTTGCGTAAAAAGAACTTGCTTCAGTCAAAACTAACGCCTCGACAATTTTTTTCACTTTTTTTAAGATGTGTTTATAATGTTTTCATCTACGTTTGTGCAAAAAAAAAATGGCCTAACTCGCGCGAGATCAAAAAGTTCTCACGGTTCTCATAACTCGTGATGGTTTTCTTTTGAACTGAATCATATATATATATATATATATATATATATATATATATATATATATAGAGGCCAGTTAACGTACAATACCACTTATCCTACATTACGTACGCGATATCCAAAACAGTAGGATCTTCACTCCATCGAACTAATTTAAATTATTAAATTAATCATATTAATATATTCAAATCTTAAAGAAAAGGTTAAAATCGTCATTACGAGATCGTAATCTCTGTAACTGACGGATATTCAAATCTTATATTCAAAATCGAACCCTGAATAAAAAACCGAACCCTGAATCAAATACAACAACGTAAGATTCTTATTCACAAACCTCCTTCTCCCTGCTGCAATTTCATAGCTGCTGATATGGAAGTCCTGAACTACAATAACATCGATCGACCATCGATCGAAGAAGATGATCCAGGATGATCATTATAATATGCGAAATGAATTTTGAACATGCGAAAACAATTGAAAATAAAGAAAGGTTTGTTAATTTTTAGAGTAAATTACAAGTTTTTGTCCTTTATGTTTACACCATTTTGCAGGCGCTGTCCTTTAGCGCAAAACTTTGCAAGTTTTGTACTTTATGTTTCAAAATCTTGCACGTTTTAACCTTTAGGCCAAACCCAGTTAAATTTTTTGGTTAAGTATGATCATGTGCCTTGCACATGAGGGTATTCTTGTCATTTCATTATCCAGGGGCTATTGTGCAAATACCATATGTCTAAGGGTTGATGTGTACAAAAATTAAAAACATTCCCTTTCCTTTCCCTCTGCATCATCATCTTCCCCAATTCTCACCAAAATCAACCTAAACCCTAATTTCACAAACCCTCTGTTTATGCCAACATCCAATCATAGGTTCTAAATTACGGTCATCAAGGGCACACAAATGAACTCATGGAGATGATGATGCGCGCTAAACATGAACAGAAGTTGCTTCAACATGAGCAGTTGAGACATTTGGCGCTGAGGCAGAGGGTTGAAATGGAGGAAGAACGACAACTCAGTTCTGACCGGTTTCACCGAGTTAACTCATCAGGACTCAGTTCTTCAGATTTGAGTCAGCTCGAACGGAACCTCTCGATGCAGGAATGGAATCTTTCGATGTAGGAATGGAATCTTTCAATGCAGGAACGCATTCAACACGGGCTTTATAACAGTTGGAACAATCAATCTTGTTAGAGGTTTTAAGGTGAAGAGGAACAGAGATAACTGAAGTTAAACATACATGTTACAATTTTAAAGGAGACATTGCATCAGAGTTAGGATCAAAAGAAAACTGAAAAAAGGTAGCTGGATAACTTATTTTTAAGTTTTTAGTAGAATATTATTTGTAAATAGTTTTTTTTTCGATTGGTGAAGTTTAGCAAAATTTTGTATCACTTAGTTCAATCCCAAAGAAACGAGATTCGAACAATGTATGTATTTCCTTATCTCAAACATGATTTTACTGTCTTTTAAATCTCCTAACTGCCATGAGTCTCCTCGATGTGGACAAGTACGAATTTAAATACGAGTTATGACTGATTCTGCAAGTTTTGTACTTTAGGTTGATTTTGGTGAGAATCGGGGAAGATGATGATGCAGAGGGAAAGGGAAGGGTTGACAAATTGTTTTATTTTAATGTTTTTAATTTTTGTACACATCAATCCTTAGACATATGGTATTTGCACAATAGCCCCTGGATAATGAAATGACAAGGATACCCTCATGTGCAATGCACATGACCATACTTAACGAAAAAATCTACCTGAGTTTGGCCTAAAAGTAAAAACGTGCAAGATTTTGAAACATAAAGTACAAAACTTGTAAAGTTTTACGCTAAAGGACAACGCCTGCAATATGGTGTAAACATAAAGGACAAAACTTGTAATTGTTTGTGGTTTTTATAGTGTGCGAAATCTGTGTCCAGGACATGCGATTTTTAAAAAGGTGATATTGTTTGTGGTTTGGTATAGTGTGCGAAATCTGTATCCAGACACATGCGATTTTAAAAAAGTGGATATTGTTTGTGGTTTGTTATAGTGTGCGAGTTCTGTTTCGAGCCACATGCGATTTTAAAAATTGATGCTGATAATTTCATAACTATTTCCACGTTGATTAAAATGCACAATAAGAAATTATGAAGTGATAATTAAAATAAATATAAATATAATTAAAAAATGAATTTAATACCGATGTGACTGTAATGTGACTTGTAATGGTCACTTTTAACATAAATACTCTTGAACTTACCACCCTACCTACATAATAAATTTACTATTTTAATGTATACTACCCAGGCATAACAACCTTCCATATTAAGACACCAAACACAAACACACACAAAAATGTCTTCTGAAGATTCGAAACAAATAAAGAACATTGCAATAAAGGAACTATTGTCAATTCGCACGTTGACAGAGACAAGCACTGATGTCAACTCTTCTCACTTGATTCTTGATGTACAGGGGAAGATTCTTGCAGAAATCAAGAAAAATCAGGGCATGTGGGAGAGACTACTCTAAGAACCACCATCGAGCTTCATAGACACCGCATTGGAGCACATCAAGGAACAGTCTCGAGCTGATTACTTAGTCTTCTCTTTCCTGAATGATGCTCTGACTACAGTGAAGGAGAAGATGGAATTCAGCTCTGCAGAACGTGACAAATTCTTTGCTTCAAGTAACTAGATTTCTCTTTGTTTATAGTCTTTAGTTGTGTTAAACAATAACAAATAACTTTATGTTTTGTATACATATTTTGAAAACATCTGATGGTTAATTATTATATAAAATCGCATGAATGAATTACATATATATTGCAAATACAAGATCACACAAATCGCATGTCATAAAATGGAAATACAATAAAATCGCATGTTAAATTGACTACTTATAAACTGATGTATATGAAATCGCATGTTTGTATACTAAAACCTCATGTATAGTATATCGCATGTTTCTCGTGTAAAATCGCATGTACAATTAAAAAAATTAATATTCATCCTCTGAAACCTCTTCCCAAACATCTTCTTCACTGTCATCATCACTCCCTCCACTGTAATCTTCGAACTTATCTTACTCTTCATCAACTTCGTCTTCGACCTCATTGACTTTATGGCTGGGATCTTTTTCAATCTGCACTCCCTTCATCTTCTTTTGTTTTTTGCCTTTCAGTATCTCACAAGTCCGAATATCATGACCTTTTTCATTGCATACACTACATGTCCTTGTCCTCTTACCTTTGCAGCTGATCATTTGTTCCTTCTTTGATTTAATCCTTTTATGCGAGCCACGACCTTTGTTTCTTATACCAGCTGAGACACGGACAGTAGGAGGTGCATTAGTTACTGGTTGTTGATAACCAATCAACTTTGAAAACCGGTCAAACTTTGGATCAAGCTGCTTAGTTATACGACTCTGATCAACTTTTTCTTTAATCTGCTTCATTTGATCCCTGACTAAAACAAGTTGATCAAGGTCGGTAATCAAATTGCCAACCAAATACTCCCCTGTGTACATTATTTCGTGAGCAATCTGTTTAGCCTTGTATTGCTCATCCTTAGCATCCACCTTTACATCAAACGTGGAGTTTAATTCATTTGAAACCACGTCTTTTGTCCATCTCTTCATAACATATTTGTTTGGTATTTCTTTAACACCAAACATCTTGAAAAGAAAATAGATGTGTTTACATAGCAGCCCATACTGTTCAAAACGCAGACAACTACATTGTGCAGTTACATCTTCTTCAAGATTCTTGAAACACACCTACAGAAACAAAAAAAAAAAAAACAAAAAAAAAAAATTTAAAATCGCATGTGCATGTTAACAAAATCGCATGTGTAGAAAAATCATTTTCTTGAAAATAATTTAAATTCGCATGTGTTCATCAAAATCACATGTTGTAAATCATGTTCTGTATTAAAATTCGCATGGGGGTTTTCAAAAATCGCATGTTTTAAAATATATTCTGTATTACCTCTAAAAGCCCATCTCCATGAGCTTTAAAGTCTTTCAACGATATCCTTATTTGGGCACCCTCGATTTTGGTGTCCATTGGCAGACATTCGGTAATAGTTCCATATATCTCTGTCTGCTGATCGAAGAATATAGACCTGGTGTATATCTTAGCAGCATCTTTTTTCCAAAGTAGTTTTGCTCTAATCATCAGGCGCAGTATATCTTGAAATATGATCATTCTTTCTATGATTGAACCTTTGGACATCTATTAAATCGTCAAAATGATTCATAAACTCTACGAGAGTGAGTTGTGAATTAGCCACTTGGCAAAAAAAAAAAATGGTTCTCACTCTCTGATCTTTGAAGTTGTTCTCATAAGTCCAGACATTGGTTCATGCCGGTAAAAAGCCGGAATCCACATGGATCTCATCACAAACATATCATCAATCCATTTATTTTGTGTAAGACCGTACTTAATCATTACCAACTTCCACTGTCTCTCAAATACTTCTGGCTCAATGGAATCAGTCCATACAATATCGCACATCTTCCTTTTAAACTCATCATTGTTGCACAACTCGTGTCCAACCTACACCGATAAATGGTTTTCATATCAGCATGTAATAGATATATGTTGTAAAAACATGCTAATGAAAGACAATATAGCATAGTATACCTTATCTGCCACTTTTTTCATTATGTGCCACATGCACAATCTGTGTCTGCTCGTGGTAAAAACACCCTCGATAGCCTGTTTCATCGCATGGTCTTGGCCTGTCACTACAACCTTTGGCTGACGTCCAAATGAATTTACAAATGAATTGAGAAGCCATTTATAAGAGTTAATGCTCTCCGATGCCAACAACCCAACTCCAAGGGTTACATTTCGGCAGTGGTTGTCAATCCCAGTGAACGGAACAAACACCATCTTATACCTGAAAATCAAAAATAATTCAAGATTTAGTAACTTGCGAAGTACACAGTATAACATGCGAAATAGACATTAAAACATGCGATATATTCACCACCTAAAATTTATATTAACATGCGATATTGCCAGTTTACAAAATCATATAACATGCGAAAATATTAAAAAACATTAATGTAACACTTACTTGTTTGTTTTGAAAGTAGCATCAAACGATATCACATCCCCAAACTCCATAAACTTATGCTTGCATAACCCATCGGCCCAAAACAAACCAGTTAACCGTTTGTCCTCATCAACAGAATATTCAAACGAAAAATTAACTAAATATTCTTTTTTGTCAGTAAACCTATTGATCACCATGTCAGCGTCATATTCTCCTATATAGCTATTAATTCGAGTTTTAAAGTTTTTGCAATCATCGACCGTGGCACCAACATTCTCAAAACCACCATATGGTTTCCTCATTATATGAAAAGCTTTGACAGGGCCAAGGTTTAAAGTACCTAGTTCCCATATCATTTCCTTCTGGACTTCTGACAATTGCCTGTAAGCTGGCAGCATATGAATATCACGTGGACATACAAACTTATGATTATGGCCATCAACAAATTTCTTGACTGTATATGATCTACCATCCACCGAAGAAATCATAAGTTGAGCTTTGCACCCAGTTCTAATAGTCCCTCTGTTCCTTGATTTGAATGGCTTTTTTTACTTCGAATAAGCATCGTCAATAAACAATGGCTTATGTCCCTCTTTAGAATAAACAAAATACTTAGTTTTGGTTATACCACCACTGTTTACTTCACCACCTTTCCGAGTAGAAAAACCAACTAACTTAGCATATGTTTGGTAAAACACGTATGCTTGTTTGAGAGAACTAAATTGCATTCTAACCACAGGTGTAGCTAATGCTTCAACCTCCGGAATATAAAGCCTTTCATCTGCATAATCAAATAAAAAAGAGACAACACATGCGATTTATCAGACTCATAACATGCGATATATTGAAAAACTCCAAAATTGAAACATGCGAATTCTTAGAATCATAACATGCGAAATTGAAAATTTTGATAATATGTTTTACACATGCGATTTATGATATCATAACATGCGAAATCAGCATTTAGAATTAATATCATATGCGAATTGTCAGACTCATAACATGCGAACTTAAACACTTTACTTCCATATCAATTATCCTCTAATAAACATTCAAAACCTTCCAATCAGTTATAATCATACAAAATCATTAGAACGATTACACAAAAACATCTGCGAACAATTTAAACATCTGAGTTAACAAAAATTACCATTTGAAAACTCATTTGCACCACTTGTATTTGCATTTGCAGAACTAGGATTTATAACTTCGTCAATCATAACTCTCTGATAAGCAGATAATTGAACCTGATCACCAACCGATCGAGCGTCTTCAAACTCAACATCCGTGTTTCGTCCGGTGCTGCTCTGTGGATCCATTGAAAACAAACTGTCGATTCAAACCCTAGCGTAGAAAAACGAAACTGCAACTTATTGTTTGAGAATTATGAAAATTTGAAACTGATTCGAATCATAATTACCGGAATAGTGGTGTAACGAACTTCTCGCTGATTGAATGAATAGACTAATTTTCCCTCAGCTGATTGAATGAATTGTCTGATTTAGCCTTATGAAAGAAAAATGAATCATGACATGTGTACGGCCATGGATGTAGCGTACGTAAATGATAAGGGAATTTGTATTCTACACTTCCTATATATATATATATATATATACATGATACCTTATTTAAGACATCTTGTACGGTTTTGACCTAATGAGCTCATACAGTGAAACAAAACCGGAACTAACAGTTTGGTTCGGTTTAAAAGTCCTACGGTTGGTTTTGGTTTACAAAAATAAAAAATCGTTAATAACGGTTTAGTTCGCGCATGACTACTTTTCGCAGTTCTTACTTATCGTGTGCAAAATATAACCATTTGTGTCATAAGCTGATGATGTATGAAAATGTGTATGTTAATTTCCAACATGTTTTAAAAAGGAAAAATCGCTAAGTAACACACAATCAACAAGTGTACCGGTCACAATGTAGTAAGCAAATAAGCCCGGAATATTAAACTCTGGACACTATAATTCAAACTTTTGATATTTGACCTCTATCGACTCCTAACCTAACTACATTGAGATTTGAGATTTTTCCACTAAAATAAATAAACACGAAAGTAAGAAGAAGGTGATTTCAACTAAAGACTAAAACACAAGAAACTGAACTCAACATGCTAGCAGACACAAGAAAAACGGAACTAAAGAACAAATATGATGAGAAGGAGCTACCTAGGTATTGACTTCCTAATTAATGAATGAAGACCCGTTTCTAACCCAATAAACCTCCTACTAAGGATGATAAACTGTGCTCAAAAGTGGGACAACGTGAAGAAGGGGTGGGCTAAATGCACCTCCTCTTTTACTAGTGATATCTCCCTTTCTAAAAATAAATGTTTAAAAGTTGTTAGATTTCAACCCTCTAATAATCCTTATTTAAAAAAAAAATTCAGTTTATTTATCACCAATTGAAATTCATATAAACTAGTTTCTGCATTTGTATAAAAACTAGAATCTTGTGCTCACATACTCAGTTACAATATTATTTACTTATATATTTTATATTGTGCTCTCATACTCAGTTACAACATTAATTATTTATATATTTCATATGGTATTATTTATTTTACATGAATACTTTAAATATATTCAATTATATACGTGTGTTCAGGTAGGTATAACGATCTATACCTATCTAAAGGGGGTAAATGTGCTCCTCTGTTAGATTCATTTAAATTTCATCAGAAATAAGATGTACATAAGTTATGTGTGAGTTTGTCATCAAAACAACTCTTGAAACATAATCAAAATAATATAGACTGTAATTAATTTTAGAAAATTGGTTAAGGGGTATATACTAACGGTAAAAAAATACGATGGTAGGAAGGGTGGGCATATATGTTGATATGGCAGGCTTGGGGACTGAGGAAGGGGAGTTGAGGACATACGTTGAAGTTGACCGATTAAGATCGGGTTATCATTGAAAACTCACATGGGGAAGTGGTTTAGGGGCTTAGTTAAGTTTTAGAAGGAGCAACAAAATACAAACAATAATAAAAATGATTGTTTAATACCAAAGCACTTTGTACAGAGAACTATGCTATTCATATAAAGACTATTTTTTATTTTAATTATAATACATAGGGCGAGTATATAATGTCATGTGTCACTCTCTTTCTCACGCATATTACATTAAGAATTATGTACAAGTACTCTCTTTCAAATCTATAGCTTTTTAATGGTGATGGTAATGATAATGAATTTAATTGAATTCGTATATCAAAGTCGTTGTAAAAAGTTTTCGAATCAAATTTTGAATTTATAATATCTGTGGATGTAGTTTTTATAAAATTTAAAAAATCAATCAATCAATCATACCCAGTAAATCCCACAAATAGCAAAGCTACTTATAGGGTCTGGGGAGGGTGGGATGTAGACAAACATTGCCTCTATCCCTAGGGATAGAGATGCTGCTTCCAGAGAGACCCTCGGCTCCAAAACAAACAGCATACCAACACGCCGTGTCAAAGAATATAGAAAAAGGAAGTCACCAATACCAAGAAAGTGATCAGAGTGACACAGTATAATGTAAATCATGTATAATAGCATACAATATCATTTGGGCATAAACACAAGAAAGCAATCACCGGTAAAGTGACTTAAAGAATAAGAAAAACTTGCGTCCCTAAAATACACCTAAGACCTTCCTACAATATCCTCTAGGAGTCCTTAACCCTAATCCTACGCTTCCACGAAGTCCTATCTTGGACCATGTCCTCAGAAAGATGCAACTCTAGTAAATCATGCCTAATCTGCTCATCCCATGTCAGTTTGCGTCTGCCTCTTCCTTTCCTTCCCTCCACAGTAAGAATTTCCACTACTCTAACTAGTGTCGTCGTTTGCCTCCGCTTCACATGCCCAAACCATCTCAATTTCCCCTCTTTAATCTTATCTAATATACTAGCCACTCCTAATCTTTCCCTAAAAACCTCATTTCTTATCCGATCTAACCTCGTGTGTCCACATATCCACCTCAGCATCCTCATCTCTGCTACCTCCATCTTGAGTGCTTGTGTCTTCTTGATAGCCTAATAGTCTATTCCATATAGCATAGCGGGCCTAACTGCTACCCTGTAAAATTTCCCCTTTAGTTTAGTTGGGAACCTCCTATCGCACAATACCCCGTTGGCTGCCCTCCATCTACACCAGCCAGCCTGTATGCGATAGGTTACATCACTATCTATGTCACCATCTCTTTGTACAAACGACCCCAAATACTTAAATTTGGTTGCCTGCGGGACCAATTGATCCTCAATGGTGATTTGGGTGTCATCGTCATCGGCTACACCACTGAAATCACAGTGTAGATACTCAATCTTAGATCGACTAATCCTTAGGCCTTGCCCTCTAGAGCTACTCGCCACTCCTCTACCCTCGCGTTCAGTCACTGTTTAGTCTCTGTAATCAACACAATATCGTCTGCAAAAAGCATGCACCACGAATCTGTCTCCTGAATCAACTTGGACAACTGAACCAAGACAACCGCAAAAAGAAAAGGGCTCAACGCAGATCCTTGGTGGAGTCCTACCTCCACATGAAAGAAGTTTGTATCCCATACAGGTGCGAGGACACTAGTTTCCGTTCTATCGTATATATCCTTAATTATGTCTATATACTTCCCAGGTAGCCATCGACCCTCCAAACTATCCCAAATCAGTTGCCGTGGGATAGTGTCATATGCCTTTTCAAGGTCGATAAACACCATATGTAAATCTTGCTTCTTCGCTCTATATTTTTTCCATCAATCTCCTTAGAATATGTATCGCTTCTGTAGTTGACCTCCCTTTCATGAATTCAAATTGGTTTACTGAAACCTGAGTTTCTCTTCTAATTCTAGTTTCAATAACCCTATCCAAGAACTTCATTGTGTGACTTAGCAGTTTGATTCCTTTATAGTTCCCACAACATTGAGCGTCTCCTTTATTCTTGTATAAAGGAACCACGACACTACTCCTCCACTGATCTGGCATTTTTCCAGTCTTGAAAATACGATTGAACAAAAGTGTTAACCATCAGACTCCTTCTTCCCCAAACACTTCCACACCTCAATCGGTATGTTGTCCAAACCCACTGCTTTGCCTCTTCCCATCTTCCTAAGTGCCATCATCACCTCTTCATGTGTGATCCTCCTGCAGTAGCAATTATTTTGTTGTCTCCTTTGAGTCCTGGGATTGTTGCTATCTTGTTGGTATGCCCTACCGTTGTTGAAAAGATTATGGAAGTAGGTTTGCCATCTCAACTTAATGTCATGTGCCTTGACTAAAAGACGTCCATCCTCTCATTTGATAAACTTTACTACTCCTAGATCTTGTCTTCTTCGCTCCCTAGCTTTGGAAATCTTGAACATATCATGCTCCCCCTCTTTCATTTCCAAACGTTCATACATTTGTTTATAGGCCGTGTTTTTTGCCTCAGTCACCGTCTTTTTCGCTTCCCTTTTTACCTTCTTGTATATCTCCCTCACCCTCAGCCGTTCCTCCTCATCTGTGCACCTCAAAAGATCTCTAAAACTCTGTTGCTTATCCTTTATTTTGGTATGCATGTCTTCATTTAACCAACAGGACTCCTTATGCCCACTAGTCTTTCCTGTTGTGACCCCTAGCGTCTCATTCGCCACTGTAGTGATCGTAGTCGCCATATCCTCCCACATCCGGTTTGCTTCGTCATCTAGTTTCATCGATTTAACTTTATCTCTAAACATCGTAATTTTTCTCCCTTCAAGTCTCCCCATCGGATTCTAGGTCGGGTTTTCCTCTCCCCCTCAGTTAGCCTTACTTTTAGGGCTATATCTGCTACTAGCAAATGGTGTTGAGCCGCAGCAGTCTCCCTTGGTATAACCTTGCAGTCCATCAACATCCGTTGATCTTCCAGCCTTATCAAAAGATAGTCGATTTGCATGTTACATCCTCCACTACTAAAAGTGATCAAATGAGATTCCCTCTTCCTAAAGAACGAGTTTATAATACCTAGGCGGTGAGTTGCCGCAAAGTCTAGAAGGTCTCTACCAGGGTCATTCCTATCGCCAAAACCAAAACCCCCATGTACCAACTCAAAGCCATCATAATCCTTACCAATGTGCCCATTAAAATCTCCTCGTATAAAATTTTTCTCCTCCCTAGGAATGGCCCTAAGTACTACATCTAGACAATCCCAAAAATCTCTTTTCTCTTGATCTCCTAGTCCCACTTGCGGTGCATAGGCGCATACCTGTAACGCCCAGACACGTAACATTCTTAAAAACAACGCAGCGGAAATACGAGCCTTAAAGTTTCTTTCTTTATTAACATTTCTTACGTGAAGACTCAATTACAAAAAAAATATCAAACATTCACTAGAAGGAATTTACAACATTCACGTTTAGTTAACACTTCGCGCGTTACATAATTCAAAGTATGTGACCGTTCTTTCCGTACAATCCTTGTGCTTCGACTCGATCCGCGTCAGCTTATCTTCGTTAGCGATAGAGGAAATCCGTGTGGTTCCTGTGGACATCATATACAACTTATCCGTTAGTCATTGACATCACCATATAACATTAAACTATATAATTTGAAAATCTTATCACACTCCACAATATGAACTTGGATTCATTCGATTATCCTTTTAAATTCTTTGTCCAAGTTCAGCTTCCATTCCTCATGAACATGTCGATCTCTTACCTGCATTACATTCCAATCTCAAGGCACATCATTAGTAAGCGTTAATACTCAATCGTATTGAAACCATTCCTACGTACATTCATAGCAACTTACATTCATACATGCATACATTTCTACATACGTGCATACAATCATATACATCTATATACATGCATACATTCATACACGCATACCTACCTATGAGTTCCTGCTTACCACTTCTATTCTCATATATTTATACTAACATGTCATATTCACAACTTTTCATAATATAAGTTTTATACATATTAAAATACATACTTACTCGTTCCTAAACATGTCCACCTATAGATTTCCTTCACTAACACGAAGGTAAATCCAAACCTATACTATCCGGAGGCCCATAACATTTACTTGTAATCAAACCATCTTAAACATTAGTTATAAGTCCTTGAAAACCAATTAAAACGAGTTCCATGACCTAAACAAACAAAATAAAGATTTTTGCCAGTTGAGTGGTCTCTCGCGGGCCGCGAGATACTTAGCTCACTTTTTCGCGGGCCGCGACCTATGTCGCGTGGCGCGACGTTGTTCCCTGCTTGCGGTCACGTAGCGCGACAGACCGGTTTCGACAGATTGTTAGTTTTTCTTGAGCTGCATCTGCCCAGATCAAGATTTTCAACATATAATGCACAAAAACATGCATATCTTTCAAACTGACTACCCGTTTAACCTCCCGTTTCTTCCCACAAGACTGTATAAATGGTCTTCTATCATAAGGACTCAAAATCTAAGATCCAGACTAAGGAAATCCTTAACTTATATTCTTTCGGCTTAATATTCAATTACGAATTATTCGACCTGTTCAATCCAACCAAATTACTTCCGGCTTAGTTAACAACCTTCATCCTATTAGAGCATTATTTAGCTTAATACTTCCGGATTTTACATAATCCTTCATGATATCCCATATTCATAAGTATCAAAATTTATTATTCCTACTAATTAGTGAATCAAATTCACTTACCTTGAGCGTCCGTTCTCGCTTTCACTTCCTTGTCTCCTCTTGACTCGTTAGCTTTCTTCTCTTGATTCCCTACTAACGCGATGCATATCCTTTCATTCCATTTTATTACAACATTGTTAGTATACATGATCATTCATCTTATCAATCATTCCGTTCCTATGTCTCATTGACTTTTATTGGGCAATTACTAACATACATATGGCATAGATCCATTATCACATCATTCATAACATAACAAATTCAAGTTACCATCATGTACGTCATATAATAATCTAGCAAATATTCACATGATCTCCTTATTCTCACAATAGTGTTAGGAAGTCTAACCTTATTATTCATACCTTGTCCACTTTCTAAAAAGTCAACTGTCAATCATACACACTTCCAATCCGATAAACATATAACCACTTAGTTACATTACTTTCATTAATCAATCATTCACTAACATGTATAGCTCAATTCACTAAAAATAGGTTGTTTTGGGTCATCCGTTTACTGTACCTACGAGCTTGCAGAAATTACAATCTTTTTATGTGACATGCCCCTCGGAGAGGTTATCCTTGTATTAAATTTTTAGAGTCTAACTCTCTACCAAAAATTTATAAAAATTCATTTACTAAGCTACAATCAGATTCGTCACTTCTGACTGCAGCTTACGGAAAAATTCTTTTAAAATTCCTCGTTTATCTGATTGACGAAATTCCAATTGGAGATTTTTTGAATCACCAGACTCTACCTACAATAAAAATTTGAGATCATAACTCAATTCCTAAATTGAGTTATGACATTCGTAATGAGCTACAAATTCTACCAGAAAACGCAGCCTGAACCTTCGATACGGAAAATTTCATAAAACGTTCATTTTTTTGTCGAACAATGCAATTCTAGTTGGGTTTGAAAGGTTTTTCATGGGAGTTAATCACAAACTCAATAAACATCGGTTTCGTATAAGATTTGACCCAATTACAGCCGATTACATTCGGCTGTAACTTTGTGGACAGATTTAGTTTTCACCAAATCTTTTCTAAATATCTCACATTCTAACTTCACCTAAACATTTCATCATACAGTTGGTGTGCATATCACTAATAAAGCACATGGTACAAGTACTTTATGCATTACCCTACTAGTTCATACATAATTTATCAATTACAACAAGAATCAACTTAAGTACATACTATAATCAACCTATCTAACAATAATTCATTACATACAACATACACATCAATGATTCAAGCAAGGTTTTAACACGAGTGAAACACTTATGTCATCATCTTCACCACTAGAAGTGGGTTTCAATTCTAATCATCCTATTACTCAAAATATTTCACAACACATGTTCCATATGATGACTATAACACATATTCATGCTCAATTTCGCACCAATTCGCGGATTAAACCTAACCCACTTTATACAAGGTCACCAATCTAAGTTTTAAAACATACCTCATAATCCCCTTGCTTGGGTGAATGTTAATTCATGTTCATGCATTAATTTGAGCTTGATTTTCCTTCTCAATTTGAAGATTCTTCAAGAATTAGGGTTTAGACCCTTCTCCCTTTTTTCTCCTGCTCGATCACACGCACACACACTATGAACTCACTTGAGGATGCTTAGAAGTCTTGACTAACAACCAAGCAAAGCTAGAGGGATCACGGAAAATCAAACTGCACCCAATATAGGTAACTATGTTAATAAACCGGACCTAAATCGGGAGATCGGATAGGATGAGGTTTCGTAAACCAAATGAGTGTTGGAACTCATATAATATGGTTTAACAAAGCCTACATACTAAAACGGAACCTATCCTAAGTGCTTACGACCCATTACGACTCGTTAAGGTAGCTTACACCACTTTAACGCGTCGTTCGCGTAAAATACGTTTGGACCGCCTAACTAGTCCTATGACAAGTGTTATATGCCTTGACATGTCTAATAATGTTGCCTAATCAGTTTAGATTCCAAAATTTATGTTACATTTGCTTAAGATGAATTTATGCGTAAAAAGGGCATTTTGGTCATTTTCCTAAGGCATATAAATTACCTATCATATAACTAACTAAACGGAGTGACCATAAGGTATAACCTCGGAAGGTTATTCCCTATACAATTATAGTCACAAAGTATGTTTGGTCGGATCCTCAAGATCGACCAAACGGGTCGGGCTCGAAAGTGACGAGGTAAACATGTTGAAACATGTTTAACGAAGTTTGAAAACAAGTTTGATATCAAAACAAAGGGTCTTGATACCCAAGAATAGTTTGGTTGCAAAATACGCATAAACGCGTATTTTGACCGAAACTATGACTCGTCACTAAGCCTAATTAACGTGGTAATCAGTAGGTATAGTCACAAAGGACTATGACCATCGTGATTACACTCACGTTACGAAGTTCAAATGAACTTCGTGTTGACCATTGACCGGTCAAAGCAAAAAGTCAAACACTGTTTGACTTTTACGCTTAAAACGCATAAAAGCACGAAAGAATACTTACAAAGGGTCCAAGCAAGGAAATATTGATTCAAATTGCTCAGGTATGAAGTGCTAAAACCCAACTTAGAGCATTTGAATCAGATTTTGTGAATTGCAAGGAATGAAGGTGTGGGTATTTATAGATTTCGGTCCACCGTTAAGATCGTTCCTCGATTCCCGAGCTTCAATCTCAACCCTCCATGTGTGCTCATTGTTTTAGAAAACTAGGGGAGTCCAAAACCCGTCCATAGGATGAAAGAAACCATGTGCAAAACAAAGGAGCAGCTGGGTTTCAAGGAAAATGGTTTCTGCTGAACTGGGGAAGGCTTACGGACCGTAAGCAACTCCATACGGTCCATAAGGACCTTGGTTGCTGGCAAGAAGTTTGCAAAATTGGCAGAACAGGCCCCTGCATCTCCAAACTTGATTTTTGATGCGTTTTGGCACGTTTGAGCCCCGTTAACCTCATTTCAAGGCTCTAAAATGAAGTTAAAGTATAGGGAACTTAAAATTGGCTCAAAAACATCTGGGATGTCGGTTCCTTTGGTCGTACGGTTGCGTTATTCGGTTAATTACGACGAAAGTCATAACAAACGCAAAAACGATCCAAATTGCGCGACGAATGGAATTTTATCATGTCAATCACTAAAATAAAATATTTTAATTATTACATAAATTTTTGGATGTCCGGATATATTTAGAACGTAAGATATGCGCGAAAATGCAAACTTATGCACTTTTGACGCTTTTAGTCCCTATTGATCAAGAAAGCTTATTTTTGCGCACCAAACACCTCAAAGCCTATTTCTAAGCTATGTAAAGGATATTTAAGGCATGTTTAACTTATGATCAAGTTCTGGAATGTTCATCACAGTACGAATCAGCATACTTTCGTAGTTTGTCAAAATTAGTCCCTGCGATCGAATAAACTTGATTTCGGCATACTAAACCCTCCAAAACTTATTTCTAATTTATGTAAAGCTTATTTAAGGTATGTTAAGCTTATGTCACTATTCCAGAGTGTTTGTTGCATTAAAATGTTTATATTTTCGCATCAGTTTGCGTATAACCTTCCAGAAAGCGATTTAAAGCTCGATTTCGAACCTGAATTGATATGTGCACATGATACACATATTTATACAAATCCCAAGTATGAAACACAATATTTCATTGATTTGGTATTTTTTTGATGGTTGCAGAGGCACAGGTGTCACAGTCTCCCCTACTTTAGGAAATTTCGTCCCGAAATTTATTCGTAGGAGTCTGTCTGTGACTTTGTGTTAAATAACCATCAAAGATATGCAAGGCATAATCCTGTCATTTCCCTCAACGGACATTCTTCAGAAACGAAAATGAACGGACGGAGTCATTTTCCTCAACGAGTATTCTTCAGAAATGGAAATGAAGGAATAATCAAAAAGGATATTCATTTCCTCAACGGACATTCTTCAGAAATGAAAATGAACGGACGGAGTCATTTTCAACGGGTATTCTTCAGAAATGGAAATGAAGGAATAAACAAAAGGATATTCATTTCCTCAACGGACATTCTTCAGAAACGAAAATGAACGGACAGAGTAATTTTCAACGGGTATTCTTCAGAAATGGAAATGAAGGAATAAACAAAAAGATATTCATTTCCTCAACGGACATTCTTCAGAAACGAAAATGAACGGACGGAGTCATTTTCGACGGGTGCTTCATCAGAAATGGAAATGAATAGAATAACCAAAAGGATATTCATTTCCCTCAACGGACATTCTTCAGAAACGAAAATGAACGGACGGAGTCATTTTCAAGGAGTGCTTCATCAGAAATGGAAATGAATAGAATTAACTCAAAAGGATATTCATTTCCCTCAACGGAAATTCTTCAGAAATGAAAATGAACGGACAGAGTCATTTTCAACAGGTGCTTCATCATAAATGGAAATGAATAGAATTAACTCTAGACACATGACAAAACTTGATGTGGTTTCTGTGAACTAAATTCCATAATTATGTATGCATCTATAATTACGTAATTTCTTGCACAGTTCGCACAGTTTGTTTTATAATGTGAAAAGGATAGAATTTGAACAATCTTGAGACAACTTTGATTGGGTCAACACATAAACACATAAGCACATAATTGTTTTCTTGGTTATTAATTGTTATTAACTTGTTATCGAATTGAACATGGGTATTCAAGGTATACCAGGAACCCAGTCGATGGACTTCAACGTCCTCAAGAATCTATCAGAAAAGATAGGATGATCTTCCAAAAATTCGATTTTTTTATTACAAGGAATCATAACATTCGAATTAAGGTACACAACAATTAAGGACTTACGGAAATACCCTTAGGTACCTTATTAAGGATTGGGTATTCATCCAGAGTTGTATCTTGCGCCTTGTACTTCGTTTCCTTGGAAGAAATGGGTACTTAGGATTTTCATGGAAAATGCAAGAGATCATAAAATGGGAGAATTTTGGGGGTAGTCGGTTCTTCAAGGAATACGATTCATTGATTGTCGGTATTGTAGGGGATATGTTGTTTATACATGCAACCACATAAATACATTGCAATGTAAATAAAAGATTTATTTATAAACAACAACAACTGTTTCATAGACCTTGACAACAAAAGAAAATAATACATAAAGCTTGATTATTTCTAAACAGCGTTGTCTTCCTGTCGGTCAAATGCTCATCCTTGCACTGGATTTGCATTAGCAAGCTTTGGGCAATTCCTTCGAAAATGGCCCATCTCGCCACAGTTGTAGCAAGACCTCGGTAGAAAACGAGCTTGAGCAGGATTGTTGCCAGCTTGATTTGGTGCAGCTACAGTTGGGCAAACCCTTGTTGTATGACCTATAAGTCCACAAATTTGTCATTTGAGGCACTTTAAACTAGCGTGATGATGAAGTCTACATTGGTTGCACAAGGGTGCAGTTCCGTTGTATGCCTTCCTAGCAGGGGGTTGAGCTGGTTGGTTGGGGACAACTTGATCATTGTGGGCAACCACGGTGAAGTTCTGAGAAGCCTTTCGGTTCTTTGACTTCTTGGAGGATTCAGTCTGCTCATACTTTGGCTTTGGTTCATCGGTCGGTTTCTTGTCACCCTTTCAGAAAAGTTTACCTTTCCTGATCTGAGATTCAGTCAAGGTAGCGGATAGCTCAATGGCCTGTCTAACTGTAGTGGGATTACTACCAGTAACAATGTCGTGAACTGAGTCAGGAGGCCATCAATGTACTTTTCGATTGCCTTATCCAAAGGCGTAACCATGTTCGGGCATAACAGACTTAACTCCTCATAACGGTCCGTGTAAGCTCGATGCTCACTGCTATCTTGCTTAAGATCGTCGAATTCCCTTTCCAATGCCCTAATCTCATGACGAGGACAGAATTCCCTCATCATTAGAGCGCGAAGCTCTTCCCAGGTTTGAGCCAGTACCACGTCAGCACCCCTGTCCCTCATCACACCATTCCACCATGTTACTTGTTTTTCAAAAACACTAGATGCGAACTATACCTTTCGCCTGTTCGGACACTGAACATGTCTGAAGGTGCTCTCTAGACTCTCGAACCATTGCAGAAGTGCAGTCGCTCCTTGAGACCCAGAAAATTTTAATGGCTTGGCAGAGTTGAATGTCTTGAAGTTACAGGGAGAATTATTGTTCTTATTGAGGGCTTGGTTACATTGAACAATGATGTTTGGAATTGCAGCAGCCATTTGCTGCGTAATGATAGCTGCCAGTTCTTCATTTGGTATCTGATTGTCACGTCGAGGAGGCATTCTAAAAGGGGAAACAAGAGAGTAAACAAGTGAAATGGCATTGGGTAAGGATGTTACAATTTCCGACCAAAAGGCATAGGTGATGGTCATTTGTTCGAACCACGAAGCAAACAAATGACACACACAATAGCTGAATCAAAGTAAATAGGTCCTCATAATGTATCTCGAAGACATGCTCGCCTATAAGTGGGCACTCACCCCAAGAGTTCCCAGGTAAGAGTGACTGGTCCGATACTGCGGATTTGTACGAATACTCTAGCCTTAGACAGAAAACTCAGGGTACAGGCACCCACCCTTCCAGTTTGCACGTATTCACATTATTTAGACCCAAACTTTGACGAGATTTTAAAAACTTTGAAGGTTCAAAACCTTATAATAAATCATCCTAGAACAGATGAGTAGTTTTCAAAGCGGATTCGAAATTTGTGTTCTTGTTGTGGGTGTCACCTAAGGATAAGTGACGGTATTGTTTTATGACTAAACGCAAGTAAACTCGCATTAGGGTCCTAGGAAGGTTATAGTCCAGGTCAAAGCATTACTAATAACCTAATTCCCTACAACCATGAGCTCTGATACCAACTTTTCTGTCACACCCCGACCACGTAAAACAACAAATCATGGCGGAAACGTCGGGGAGTGTTGTAACAGAATCATTGTTTCATAACACATGGATTGAAGTTCTGTTTTATTGAATTAAATATATTACATTACATTGAAATTAGAAACAAAACATGAACAAATAGACTTTTATTGTTATTAAGTCACTAAGGCCTTGTCCGTTCCTATGTGAGCATGCATCAATATCATCATCAAACATCACCAACTATGGTACCTGAAACACATGTGAAAATATGTCAGCATAAAAATGCCGGCGAGTACATAGGATTTTATGTGAGTGTCAGATTCATGGCTCGTTTATATTTTGAAAATAACTTGAACACCTTTGTGAATTGATAATTAGAAAACCAAGTTTTGTAAAATGTTTGTAATATAAATTGAAATAACCATGTCAAAACAGATTTGTTTTATAAAACCTCGATACCATGAATCTTACTCAAAACATTTGTTTAAGTAAAACCAAATTGTAAATCGTTTTTGAAATAAAACTCGAATGTTTTATATTGTTAGAAAAACCTTGTATATAACTTTGTTTTGATAACCTTGCCCAAGTGATCTAGATAACGCAACGATATATAATGTGTTAAAAGCACTTATATATAGGAAGTACCAGCGGGGTATCCACCATGCTTTTAACACATTACACCCGCCCCGTTACCTAATCAATTCCTTAACCCAACGGTTCAACAGTTTCAAACGGTTCACATAAATCAACAGATTCAAACGGTTCACATAGACCAAACAATTTCAACGGTTCAAACAGTTCAAAATGTAAAACAATGTGTCCATATGCTGGATGAACATATGCAACAAAATGTAACATATGAAAATCAATGTGCTAGCATGCTAAGTGAACATACATAGCAAAACATAATGAAATCATGTATCATAAGTGTACTAATGAGCATAACAAGCATATGATGTAAAAACATGAAAAGCACGAAAGTAACAAGTAGGCACATGTGTATCTCCCTAAAACAGTTTGAAAACGTAAAAGAGGGGACTATGTACTCACTTGAGGATGCTTAGAAGTCTTGACTAACAACCAAGCAAAGCTAGAGGGATCACAGAAAATCAAACGGCACCTAATATAGGTAACTATGTTAATAAACCGGACCTAAATCGGGAGATCGGATAGGATGAGGTTTCGTAAACCAAATGAGTGTTGGAACTCATATGATATGGTTTAACAAAGCCAACATACTAAAACGGAACCTATCCTAAGTGCTTACGACCCATTACGACTCGTTAAGGTAGCTTACGCCACTTTAACGCGTCGTTCGTGTAAAACGCGTTTGGACCGCCTAACTAGTCCTATGACAAGTGTTATATGCCTTAACATGTCTAATAATGTTGCCTAATCAGTTTAGATGCCAAAATTTATGTTACATATGAATTTACGCGTAAAAAGGGCATTTTGGTCATTTTCCTAAGGCATATAAATTACCTATCATATAACTAACTAAACGAAGTGACCATAAGGTATAACCTCGGAAGGTTATTCCTTATACAATTATGGTCATAAAGTATGTTTGGTCGGATCCTCAAGATCGACCAAACGGGTCGGGCTCGAAAGTCTAAGCGGTTGTTTAGACCGCTTATCTTACGACCCTATAGAAGCACTAATCTAAAAGTGACGAGGTAAACATGTTGAAACATGGTTAACGAAGTTTGAAAACAAGTTTGATATCAAAACAAAGGGTCATGATACCCAAGAATAGTTTGGTTGCAAAATACGCATAAACGCGTATTTTGACCGAAACTTTGACCTGTCACTAAGCCTAATTAACGTGGTAATCAGTAGGTATAGTCACAAAGGACTATGACCATCGTGATTACACTCACGTTACGAAGTTCAAACGAACTTCGTGTTGACCATTGACCGTTCAAAGCGGAAAGTCAAACATTTTTTGACTTTTACGCTTAAATCGCATAAAAGCACTAAATGTGGGTATTTATGTATGAAGTGCTCAGATACCCAATTTAGAGCATTTGAATCAAATTTTGTGAATTGCATGGGATGAAGGTGTGGGTATTTATAGATTTCGGTCCACTGTTAAGATCGTTCCTCAATTCCCGAGCTTCAATCTCAACCCTTCATGTGTGCCCATTGTTTTAGAAAACTAGGGGAGTCCAAAACCAGTCCATAGGATGAAAGAAACCATGTGCAAAACAAAGGAGTAGCTGGGTCTCAAGGAAAATGGTTTCTGCTGAACTGGGGAAGGCTTACGGACCGTAAGCAACTCCATACGGTCCGTAAGGACCTTGGTTGCTGGCAGGAAGTTTGCAAAATTGGCAGAACAGGCCCCTGCATCTCCAAACTTGATTTTTGATGTGTTTTGGCACGTTTAAGCCCCGTTAACCTCATTTCAAGGCTCTAAAATGAAGTTAAAGTATAGGGAACTTAAAATATGCTCAAAAACATCTGGGATGTCGGTTCCTTTGGTCGTACGGTTGCGTTATTCGGTTAATTACGAAGGAAGTCGTAACGAACGCAAAAACGATCCAAATTGCGCGACGAATGAAATTTTATCATGCCAATCACTAAAATAAAATATTTTAATGATTACATAAATTTTTGGATGTCCAGATATATTTAGAACGTAAGATATGCGTGAAAATGCAAACTTATGCACTTTTGACGCTTTTAGTCCCTATTGATCAAGAAAGCTTATTTTTGCGCACCAAACACCTCAAAGCCTATTTCTAAGCTATGAAAAGGATATTTAGGGCATGTTTAACTTAAGATCAAGTTCCGAAATGTTCATCACAGTACGAATCGGCATACTTTCGCAGTTTGTCGAAATTAGTCCCTTCGATCAAATAAACTTGATATCGGCATACTAAACCCTCCAAAACTTATTTCTAAGTTATGTAAAGGTTATTTAAGGTATGTTAAGCTTATTTCACTGTTCCGGAGTGTTTGTTGCATTAAACTGGTTATATTTTCGCATCAGTTTGCGTATAACCTTCCAGAAAGCGATTTAAAGCTCGAAATCGAACATGAATTGATATGTGCACATGATACAGATATTTATACAAATCCCAAGTATGAAACACAATATTTCATTGATTTGGTATTTTTTTGATGGTCACAGAGACACAGGTGTCATAGGATAAACCCTAATTTATTGAAATAAAACTTCTTCTTTATTTAGGTAACTTTTATAGCCACTTTTCCAAGCCTTCAGTGCTCTCCAGCTGGCTTCTATTTGGCTTTCACATTGTGTTACCTGAAACGCGTTTAAAACATTTTTGTCAGTGGGAAATACTGGTGAGTGAATCCTAGTTTAATCAAAACAGGTTTTATCATTTTACAGTATTGAGGGCAACCCGCAATTACATTTGTTTACATCTACTTTAATTACCACACACGGTACTGTCAATCCTGACTTGTGGTCATGCTACTACTCACAGTGTAGTAACAAGTTATGTATACAAAACCCCAACATACCGATGATAATTGTAGATTTACAAATACTCAATCACTGTGAATTGTAATTTAAATAATTGAGGTTTTGTAAAACAGTTTATAAAAAGAAGGATTAACTCACATTGCTACTTTAGGTATTTCCTGGTGATTTCCTGGTTATAATCTATTAAGTTAAACAATGCACACATGTTAGTATAATAACCCAATTTACATTAGCTATACCCTCCCCCCCCCCCCCCGAGACAGAACTCCAACGACTGAGTCAGGCAGAGCCTCGACATGCATTACGAAGCACTAGATCAATCGGGCAGCGTAACTAATACGTAACCGGAGGTTATAATACTTACATCGAGGCAGGGCTTCGCTATTTAGTGGGTATTATGCCCGAGAATTATTTATATTACTTCAGAAATTGAGAGAGAAAGGCGAGTTTTGAACGAATTCCAACTGAAGCCGAAAGCTCCTAATTTATAGGGCTGATCCGCCCCCTTATCACGCCCCGCAAGAGAAACAATAGGGTCCTTCGCGCCCTGCGAGGCCTCCTAGGGTAGGCCCTAGGGTTGCTGAGTTGACCACTAGCCTCGACACGACTGGGACACGTGGCGGCCTAGGGGCTCGCCTGATGGCCACCTGGTCGTGGCTCGCGACGGCTTTCCTCAAGGGGGTCGCGCCCCGCGAGAGCATATGATTTTTGTTTTTATTTAATTTTTAGTTAAACTAAAGGTATTTTAGGCCCGTTTTTCGCATAAGGGGTGTATTTTAGGACATATAGGGGTGGTTTAAGGATTTTAGGAGGGTTGTTATAATTTTGTTTTAATTAAATTCAAGTTTCCATTTTGGCAATCCTAGTCCCTCAAGTTTATCACACCATCATAGTTGCCACCAACTTCATTCCTTTACTTATTTTGTTAGGCATTTAACTAAGTTTAATAACCTAGTTATTGTATTTCATTTAATTAAACATGGTAACATACTAACGAATTTAATAATTCGAGTTTTGGGGTGTTATAAATCTATCCCCCTTAAAGGAGGTTTCGTACCTGAAACCTTCCTCATCTCTACTTGGCCAATTCTATCCCTTATCTATTCATCTTTTCATTCATTGCGCTCATTACATTCCAAAAACACTTGCGACTTATATAAGAGGTAGGATTCGCTTACAACCGTAAGTATATACCTTGTTCTCGCCCTATAAATCAGGCGTTGAACTTTCATGCATTTACCTTTCGTAGTGGGTCATACTATCCCTACATTATTCATATAATAAAGAAAATATTACATTCTGGCATTAGCCCTACGAATACTTACTGTGGTTTTAAACTCGGTGTTCTATTTTAGCAACCTTTCTAGGCACTTTCGTTAATACATAATACTTTGGACCATTTACTTACTTAATTTTACTAACATTCATTTGAATTAAACGTTATCACTGGATACTTATTATTATTCCATTCCCGCTTATTTAGGGCAACCACTACATTCCATTACTAATGTTGCTCCTAATTTCTTTCATACCCCCATGGAAGGTGAGCATATACTAATACACATTACCGTAGACATTCGGATATTAATACACTAACATAACTATCATTTTCATGCCCCATTATCCATACTTGTCATGAGGATTAATCATTATCCTACGTTTCTACCGCCAGCTGAACTACTTATAACTTTAAGTCTAGCGTCTAATTTAAATCATTCGCATCACTTATTATTAGCTCCTTGCATGCACTACTTATTTTACTACTCCGATATGTCGTGCAAGAGCATCATATGAGTGTTTAACCAATTAGTCCAAACTTTTCATACAAGGCCTTTAGATCTTTCTCTTAATGACATAAATACTCTCTTAGGCTGACCATTACAAGTCGATTATTTCATACCATACCATAACTATCCTACCATTCATTTCGTCCACACATACAGATAAATTACAGATTCTTACTTATCAATCAAGAATTTAAACATTTACTAACCTCGCCTTCATTGCATGGATCAGTGATCCGTAGGCCGGATCGATCCGTTCCTTTATAGGTACCTTCCGTACCAGAATTGGTCTCATTCATTCGTGTAATATGCTCCCACTCGTGAGCATCTGTCCTTCAGCTTTATTACTATCATCATACTAAGAATTCCATCATTCTTATCTGTAAAACTAACGGTTAGGACATAACCTTTCATAATTGCATTCTACATAGTGTTTGTTCACCTATGACTCTTTCAGAAATTTCTTACATACATCCTTAAAACATATCACACATTCCATTTCTTACACACAGTCCTTTCATTTTATTGGTTATCTCACCAACTTTTGCAATTTGACTTTTCAAGGTTAAACCGGTACTTCTTACTTATTGTAGGCGTATCGAAGTACACGTTCGTACTTCTTTTCCATTCTTGCATACTCGCAAGGACTTCATTTCATCAATTTAGTATTACTTGTAAAATTTTATCCTTCCCCGTCCCTACTTAAGTCATTTGTCTAGGTCATAGCCGTCGTTCATTCCGTCTCCCAAGAATCAATTAATATTATGTCTAACACGTAACTTATTTTAAAATTTCTTTCTTTCAATTAAAATTTTGCTATAACAACCGCTTTCGACGGTTATACTTACTTATTTGGGGGACCAGAAATTTTCTTTCTATTTCTCTATTACTAGCCTTATAAATTATCATCTTACTTCGTTTGACTTTTCGAAAGTCTAATTGTAAATACATTCTTACATATGTGTATCAGTTATCCTATTCTGACACATCCCTCTCTAGTCGAGCCATAAGCTTCGATTAAAAGAAAACATAACCTTTTTATACATACCTAACGCGAGTCAAATCCATTGACTCGTTATCCAAACCTTGCGTTGGTTATTTCTTTCCAATTTGTGACATTGCATGGCCATACATTATGCTCACCTACAAGTATAAGACTTGACAATTCAAAACATTAAATACCGGGTTCAAGTGGCAATCACCGTTTGACCCGCATGACTCATTTGTCCTTTCAACCATCTTGCATACAACGTATTCACATAATATATTTATATAGGTAAAAGTTTAAAACATAACTTGGATAATACCCGCTTTAAAGAATATTTACTTATTTGGTTCGTACTTACTTACGAATTCGGACTTTTCATTCATATCATTTATTCTTACTTATTTGATCCATACTTAATTACTTACAGTTTCAACCTTTTCATTTTACCTTTCATTCCTTTCTATGTTTTGAATCCGTCTCGTGGATTCAAACAAATCATTCATACCTTTCACTTTTTCTATGTTTTGAATCCGTCTCGCGGGTTCAAACATATTATTCATACTTTTCATTACTTCTATGTTTTGAATCCGTCTCGCGGTTTCAAACATATCATTCATACTTTTCATTACTTCTATATTTTGAATCCGTCTCGCGGATTCAAACGTATCATTCATACTTTTCTTTCGTATTTAGTACTCTCAATTTCTTGAGAGTTTTACTACTCCCATCACCCACAGGTCTACCTACTACCTAAATCTACCGGACATACCTACAACAATTATCATGCTCTCACGAATGTCATATGCTTCTTGCGTACTGGCCAGGTGCGCAATCCGCATACTAGTTTCGTGCCTTCATGTAATCATCACCTTATGTCCGAATGATTAGGTTTCGGCACGTGTAACATTTTCAAAACTTCATTACTATACCATCAATATCTTTCATTTTGAAAATTTTCCTTCCCTTGACAGGTTTCACCATAACATGTACCCACATATTGAATTTACATACCTGGGTCAATTTGTCTTATTACATGCCTTGGTGTCGGTCCTAGACCGTATTCGTGGATCATCCTCTCCAGACAAATATGCTTACCTTACACATAACATACTGTTAGTTTTCTTTACATGCATACTTAAATACATACTTACATTCGCTTCTACCTTTAGATCTTGATCGAGTCTTGGATTGTATAGGTTTCTTGTCACAAGAGCACCCGGGTTTGAGTTCAAGTATTTACCACCTCATACTTGATTTCTCTCAAACCAGGGCTCTGATACCAACTTGTAACGCCCAGACACGTAACATTCTTAAAAACAACGCAACGGAAATATGAGCCTTAAAGTTTCTTTCTTTATTAACATTTCTTATGTGAAGACTCAATTACAAAAATATATCAAACATTCACTAGAAGGAATTTACGACATTCACATTTAATTAACACTTCGCGCGTTACATAATTCAAACTATGTGATCGTTCTTTCCGTACAATCCTTGTGCTTCGACTCGATCTGCGTTAGCTTATCTTCGTTAGCGATAGAGGAAATCCGTGTGGTTCCTGTGGACATCATATAAAACTTATCCGTGAGTCATTGACATCACCATATAACATTAAACTATATAATTTGAAAATCTTATAACACTCCACAATATGAACTTGGATTCATTCGATTATCCTTTTAAATTCTTTGTCCAAGTTCGGCTTCCATTCCTCATGAACCTGTCGATCTCTTACCTGCATTACATTCCAATCTCAAGGCACATCATTAGTAAGCGTCAATACTCAATCGTATTGAAACGATTCCTACGTACATTCATAGCAACTTGCATTCATACATGCATACATTTCTACATACGAACATACAATCATATACATCTATATTCATGCATACATTCATACACGCATACCTACCTATGAGTTCCTGCTTACCACTTTTATTCTCATATATTTATACTAACATGTCATATTCACAACTTTCCATAATATAAGTTTTATACATATTAAAATACATACTTACTCATTCCTAAACATGTCCACCTATAGATTTCCTTCACTAACACGAAGGTAAATCTATACCTATACTATCCGGAGACCAATAACATTTACTTGTAATCAAAACCATCTTAAACATTAGTTATGAGGCCTTGAAAACCAATTAAAACGAGTTCCATGACCTAAACAAACAAGATAAAGATTTTTGCAAGTTCAGTGGTCTCTCGCGGGCCGTGAGAGACTTAGCTCACTTTGTCACGGGCCGCGACCTATGTCGCGTGGCACGACGTTGTTCCCTGCTTGCGGTCGCGTAGCGTGACAGACCGGTTTCGACAGATTGTTAGTTTTTCTTGAGCTGCATCTGCCCAGATCAATATTTTCAACATATAATGCACAAAAACATGCATATCTTTCAATCCGACTACCCGTTTAACCTCCCGTTTCTTCCCACATGACCGTAATTTGGTCTTCTATCATAAGGACTCAAAATCTAAGATCCGGACTAAGGAAATCCTTAACTTATATTCTTTCAGCTTAATATTCAATTACGAATTATTCGACCCGTTCAATCCCACCAAATTACTTCCGGCTTAGTTAACAACCTTCGTCCTATTAGAGCATTACTTAGCTTAATACTTCCGACTTTTACACAACCTTCATGATATCCCATATTCATAAGTATCAAAATTTATTATACCTACTAAGAAGTGAATCGAATTTCACTTACCTTGAGCGTCCGTTCTCTCTTTCACTTCCTTATCTCCTCTTGACTCGTTAGCTTTCTTCTTTTGATTCCTTGCTAACGCGATGCATATCCTTTCATTCCATTTTATTACAACATTGTTAGTATACATGATCATTCATCTTATCAATCATTCCGTTCCTATGTGTCATTGACTTTTATTGGGCAATTACTAACATACATATGGCATAGATCCATTATCACATCATTCATAACATAACCAATTCAACTTACCGTCATGTACGTCATATAATAATCTAGCAAATATTCACATGATCTCCTTATTCTCACAATAGTGTTAGGAAGTCTAACCTTGTTATTCATACCTTGTTGACTTTCTAAAAAGTCAAATGTCAATCATACACACTTCCAATCCGATAAACATATAACCACTTAGTTACATTACTTTCATTAATCAATCATTCACTAACATGTATAGCTCAATTCGCTGAAAAGAGGATGTTTTGGGTCATCCGTTTACTATACCTACGAGCTTGCAAAAATTACAATCTTTTTATGTGACGTGCCCCTCGAAGGGGTTATCCTTGTATTAAATTTTTAGAGTCTAACTCTCTACCAAAAATTTATAAAAATTCATTTACTAAGCTGCAATCAGATTCGTCACTTCTGACTGCAGCTTACGAAAAAATTCTTTTAAAATTCCTCGTTTATCTGATTGACGAAATTCTAGTGGAGATTTTTGGAATCACCTGAAGCTACCTACAGTAAAAATTTGAGATCATAACTCAATTCCTAAATTGAGTTATGACATTTGTAATGGGCTACAAATTCTGCCAGAAAACGCAGCCTGAACCTTCGATACAGAAAAATTCATAAAACGTTCATTTTTCGTCGAAAAAATGCAATTCCAGTTGGTTTTGAAAGGTTTGTCCTGGGAGTTCATCACAAGCTCAATTAACATCGGTTTCTTATAAGATTTGACCCAGTTACAGCCGATTACATTCGGCAGTAACTTTCTGGACTGATTTAGTTTTCACCAAATCTTTTCTAAATATCTCACATTCTAACTTCACCTAGACATTTCACCATACACTTGGTGTGCATATCACCAATAAAGCACATGGTACAAGTACTTTACGCATTACCCTACTAGTTCATACATAATTCATCAATTACAACAAGAATCAACTTAAGTACATACTATAATCAACCTATCTAACAATAATTTATTACATACAACACACACATCAATGATTCAAGAACGGTTTTAACATGGGTTAAACACTTATGTCATCATCTTCACCACTAGAAGTGGGTTTCAATTCTAATCATCCTATTACTCAAAATCTTTCACAACACATGTTCCATATGATGACTATAACACATATTCATGCTCAATTTCGCACTAATTCGCGGATTAAACCTAACCCACTTCATACAAGGTCACCAATCTAAGTTTTAAAACATACCTCATAATCCCCTTGCTTGGGTGAATGTTAATTCATTTCCATGCATTAATTTGAGCTTGATTTTCCTTCTCAATTTGAAGATTCTTCAAGAATTAGGGTTTAGACCCTTCTCCCTTTTTCTTCTGCTCGATCACACGCACACACACCTAGTGTGTGTGTGTGGAATTTTGTTTTAGCTAAATTCAAGTTTCCATTTTTGGCAATCCTAGTCCCTCAAGTTTATCACACCATCATAGTTGCCACCAACTTCATTCCTTTACTTATTTTGTTAGGCATTTAACTAAGTTTAATAACCTAGTTATTGTATTTCATTTAATTAAACATGGTAACATACTAACGAATTTAATAATTCGAGTTTTGGGGTGTTACAATACCACTGTCACTACTTGCTCACCTAATACTAACCTTAACACCATAATTTTATCGTTGTGTCATATCACCTCAATTACATTCTTATGCAATTCTATAGACACCAAAAATCCTACTCCGTTCTTGGCCCCATAAGACCCGGTCTGCTCTATGTCTTTTCCACCTAGTCTCCTGAAGGCACGCTATCTGTACCCTACGTCCTTTAAGTGTGTCTATCACTTCCAACAATTTACTACTAAGAATTCCTAAGTTCCAAGACGCCACCCGTAAACTACACCCTCTAACTTTACCCTTACCTGCACCTCTCTTCCTTGGACATGATCTCAAGTAAAAGTCATCGCTTCTATTGTTTATGATTACAACTAACCACAAGGTAACAAACAATGGGCAACACAAAGTACACAAAGGGAAAAACTATATAATACGCAACAACAAGCATAAAATGACAATAAATAACACAAATGAGTATGGCCAAGTAATACACTTAGCATGCGACACAGTTAACAAGAAAAACCATAAGCCACCCTAGGGGCAGACAAAATGTTTGTTGTTGTTGTTGTTATTATTATTATTATTAAGTATGTTAAAATATACATGTTATTATTATTATTAGACTTTATAGCATGAGACACAGTTAAAAAGAAACACAATAAGCCACACAAGAGGTACACAAATTGTCTGCTATTATTAGTAGACTTTATATTCAGGGTTTCTTTTAGGAACGAAAGCACCTGGCCCGAGAGAGATTTCTGAGACGTGAACAACTGGAAGTACTGAAGCTTCGGACAAAATGGTGGGTTTGGTCACCCTTATAACCTACAAACAAAATCAAAACCCTACAACCCAATATGTTTATCGGGTTTGACCAGTTGTAAAACAAGAACAAGAACAAAAAAAATATTTTTCTATCTTGACCAAAAAAACCAACTCAAGAAACAATCAGTTGAGTTTTGGGTAACTTTTTAGGGTTTCAAAGACTGGTTTTAGTTCAGATTCGGTAAAATTTATGAAATTAGAAATAAATTACGTAAATAATTTGGGAAAAATTAAAAGCGAAGAGAAAGAAAGAAAGGTTCTGTGAATCTTGGTTTGATGAGGAATGATTTTTAGGGTATCGGAGGAAGAAAGGGTCTGTTGTGTTAATAAAACTTAAATAATTAGTCAAATTAACAAAAAAAAAATTGTAAGTACAGGAACAGACACAGACGAGGGGGAATGATAAAGGTGGTCACCGGAGCAAAATAAAGCGTAAGAACATCGACTAAGCAACACGTTTTGTTCTTAGGTTTCTGCTCACCGTTCTCCTTGCAAATTTGGTCAACTGTGGAAGTTCGATCGGTGATGGTGTGACATCAGCAGTGGCGATACCGACAATGATTTTCCGACGAGATGGTTAAGAACCGTTGTTGAAAGGTTTCAAAGAAAAATCCTTTAATTATATTTATTTAAAATTTTCAAGGGGGGAGTACAACCAGTAAAATTAAATGAAAGGAGGTACATTTAGCAACACCCCATGAAGAAGTGCTAAACTGAATCAACTCTCGCCAGAGATATCAAATGTCACAATTATCAGATATATGGCAACTATGGTGCCAAAATCCTCAAATTACGAAGCTGACTTAACCCTGATAACTGAAATCCTAAAAAAACTCTAGAGGTGTATGACCAATTTTGACGTGTATAAAAGTTGAAATGACTTGAATAGCACACGTACGAAAACCTACGAATCCAATATAAGTGTGGAATCCATATAGTGAACTAGTGAACACTTGGTTTCATAATGTATCTCTTTCATAGAAATTTTAGCAGCATAACGTTTCTACTACAATCATTTTTAAAAAAAACTCCAAAAGTGAAAGTTATGAGCTCATGCGCACAGAGGTCCTTATATATAGACTTTGTTGTTTGTGCGCATGGAGTGTGCTCATGCGTGCATATGACTCATCCGCACGCATGAGTCCACGTTACAAACCAAAACAACTTCAAATATAAACGTTAAACTATTGTTATGCTACCTATACAACAACGACGCAGGCATTAGACATAAGTGCACCAACAAGACGCGAATAAGTAGCTGAACCCGAGCTATCAGTCACGTAGCTACCAAACAACGCCCAACTAATAACCTATCAATCTCGATTCGTCTCTCGATTCATCAGGAAGAGATCCACACGTAGTTAATTGATTTTAATAATTTTCTAACTTGTATTATTTCTAATGACTAGAACTAAAACCTAATGATCAATGATCTAAGATGGTTTCTAATACTAGGGGACATCTCTATATGCCTAGACTGACAAAACCAACAAATAAATAGGAAAGAAACAATCAACACTAGTACACAATATTCAAAATATAAACATGGAAAAATCACGTAAATCAATACAAATCATTCAATAATCAATATCAAATCATAAAAAACATCGTCTAGTTCATCTAACCTAGATAGTTTTAAAACGTTTAGCTGCTCATAATGTTCAAAAATTGCTCAAAAGCAATAAACCTAACAATGAAAATCATAGTTTCAATGTTTAAGAACAAGAAAACAATCATAAAACGAACCTAGATCACTCCTACCTTCATTCCTTCAACCCTAGACCTTCAAAACCTTCAACAAGCTCCCAAAATTGACCCACAACAGCTATGGATCGTAAAAAACAAAACCCTACAGCTAAATGGTTTAAAAACCTATTTTCTTTTGGGTTTTGATGGCTTGCGGATCGCATGGGACTCTGCCTGTGGTCCACAACGTGTTTTCTAAAATGTTTCACCAGCAGGACCCCTTGTGGAACGCAAGGAGTTCTCTTTGAGGTCCACATGGCCTTTAGAAATTCAAATTTTCCATTTTATCCATGTTTCTTTGATACACATTTGCACGAATTCTCCAACGCTTCCATAATTCTTCATTTTCTTCATCTAAACACTTGAATTTACACCATTTCCTACAAATTCATAAATTAACCCAATCAGTATAAAAAAACATGGGGAAATCAATACAAAAACGCATCAAAACAAAGGGAACTTGACCGATAAATTATGTATAAAATCAAGCATATCAGCTGGCGAAATGTTACCTTTCTTGTCGTGAAAACCTTAATTGAGATGTTATTGGTGGCTTCATGTTGTAGACCTGAAATCACTTCATGATTTCCACTTTATGAATCCATATGCCTCGAAATACAATCCTAGTGTGATCCCACGCACAACCATTTGTGAAAAACACTAGCTTAAAACAAAATTTTACCTTGAATCCGTATATAGTGAGACGCGAACTTATCCTCTTTGTAACCAACTCCTTAACACCTCTTTAACGCTCGATGATGTTTCTTAACAAAGTCGATGATTCCAGACCAATCTTGACTTTCCCTCTTTAACCATCTCTCTATAAGATGAAGATATAGCGGTGAAAATGAGGAGGCTAAACTTGGTCCCTTGCAATAATAGGTGTTCACAAAAGCAATTACTGAAATGCCCCTCATGTGCCTATCAAGCTCACCTCCAAATTTAGGCTTTAAAAATAAAGATTCAAATCCATTTTTAAGTAGAAATTTGGGATGAATGAAATAGAATGTGGACCCTCTATTTATAGGCATGTTACCTTTAACTCTAATGGGGTTGGTTGTGATGGGCCGGGCTGGCCCACTAGGCTTGTTCTCTTGTTTGGGATGTTAAGCTCCCTACAGGAAGCTCCTAGCTTACTACTCTTAGATTCTTGCTTCCCTGCATTGTTGAGTGGGAGCCTCCGGGCACCCACATCATCAGATAACAAGCCTAAAAACTGGGGAAAAAAAGGAAAAGTAAACATGAAATTTTTATGAAAGAAGGGTTAAATAGTCATTTTTACCAATTTTTAATTGTGACAACCCGAACTTTCAAGGTCTTTTCTCGACACGTTGCTTGTTTTCACAACTGTGTTTTATAATTCGTTGCGTTGTAACGGATGCGCGTTTGTTATATGATTATTTTGTTATTATTTGGCCTTATGATTAATGAATAGGATTAAGACTTTGTAAACTCATTAACTATTTGACAGACTTAACCCTTGCACTCTCACATTTGACGAAACATTGGATCCCCATTGCAAACCCGAACTCGACGAAACAGTGGTGTTTCGTCATCACCTCTACTCGATGAAACTTAGGGAGTTTTGTCGCCCCATTGATGTTTCGTCGTCGCCGAGATGGGCTTTTGGCCCAAGTGTAGCCCAGTCACACTGTTCACGCTATTAAACGTAAATCTAACCCTAATCCTCATTATTCTTCTTCTTGAAGTCGACGGCAACTCCTTTCAGCAAAGCCCCCCTTCTCTCTCGATTCTAACACTCCGATGCACACACACAACTCACTCGGTTAGTATATCCTGATCCTTACTTGTTGTAATTCTCTGCTGTGCAAATTGTATGTTTACATGTTGATGTTTGAGATGTGAGAATGATTTAGGGTTTCAATACAACCTGAAATATAACCTGATCTAACAGGGGATAATATTGTATAAAATCGGTATGGTTCGATGGTACGAATTTGGTGGTTGGCTGATGATCTTTGCATGTTAGGAGGGTTTTGATATGTTATTGTTTTATCCGATAGATTGGAACACGTATATTAAGAATCTGATGTCTTGTGGTTAGTCATGCTCACTGCACAGTTTTGTCAATCCTGTTGCTATATGAATATTATGTTATTTGTGTGCCTGGCTATGAATAAACTGGAACTGTTAGTGTTATTTGAAAACTAGGGTTTCTATGTATGCAAGATGAACTAGTATTGTGACAAAACTGCATGACGACAAAACATAGTGTTTCGCCACCTTCTTACCGACGAAACATAGTGTTTCGTCACCTTCTTGCCGACGAAACATAGTGTTTCTCCACCTTCACCTCCATGACGAAAAACCTGATGTTTCGTCTCTGTGATGCTTGAAATGTAAGTTGTTATGATGTTCAAGTTATTCGATTTGCATAGGACTCCGATTGTTATGATGTTGGGCATTCATTGAGAGAGTTATGTGTCAAGAATTGGAAGTTGTTATGATGTTCAAGTTATTCGATTTGCATGATTGATGAAACAGTTTAATTATGCGACATAATATGATTGATCTAATTCACTGATCTTAGGTTAAATATTAGTTAATTGGGCTTAGTAAGTAGTTGGGTCGTGTGAGCGAGTGGGCTGCACACAGGGCCGCGGGTCATCTGTGCTGGGCCGCACGCGTATTCGGACTGATGCTGGGCCACACAGATTGATACAAAGCTGATTTGGGCTTCGGGTTAATGGATCGCACACTTTGGTTGGGCTGTGTGCTGATTTGGGCCGCCTACTGTTACGACGAATGTATGGATGGATGTGTGACATAAACACTTGATTTTGTGTGAATTAGTGAACTGTGTTGTGATATGATTGGCTATTGTGACTTGCATGATAATAAGTGAAATACATGTGCGCTACTTATGTAAAGTGAGTAAGAAACTATGTGGCTTGGGTTTATGTGAACTGATTGGCTTTGATAATCATGCTAGGACTTGATTAATCAACGTGAATACGTAAATAGACATACCGAGCAAACCAAAGGTGAGTTCACTACTTTTGAGCATGCGTCCCGGTGGTTGGGACAGTCAGTGGGTATCCCAGGGAGGGATAAGTCTTTTGGGTAAAACTGGGATGTTGGATAATACTCTTACCCTATCACTCTTAAGTCCCATCATTTTGTTACCGGATAGGTTACGGGGTATTAGTTGGTAGCGCTACTTAGGTTTGGCACCCTCACCCCGTACCGGAGAGGACGGGTGTGAACTAATGACCCAGTCATGCCCAATGTTTTGATAGGAACACTGGGGAACGGGCAAAACATACATCAGGAGCCGTCTTGTTCAGTAACGAGATATTATCAACATTACTTTCGGATTTGTTAACAAACTGGATTAAACACTTGGTAACTAACGTTTTCGTAAAACTGTGAACTCACCAGCGTTGTCTGACACACTTGTCTGCATGCTTGTAGGTCTATAGGTTTGCATCATGGAACTTGCTGTCTGGAAGGCTGGAGTGGTCATGGGTCGAGATACATGGAATCGCAACACAAGTCTAATGGTTTTTAAACACGTGGTTTACGAAATGCTTAACAAATGATTTATGCTTCCGCTGTATACAATGAATTATGTTTAACGTTTTGTAATGCTTTATGTTATTGGATGAAAGTTTTTATTTAAAATATTGTTATGAGTTCAATGTGATTGGTGGCTAGATCCTGGTACGTCACACGTCCCGCGGGGTTTCCGCACGTGGTATTTTGGGGGTGTGACATTAATGAAATGGGTATATTTGATATTTTTAGTTTTTAGGAAGGGAAAATATGTAATTTTTGGCTTTGGTAAATATGTAATTTATCAAGTTTGTAAGGGGATATATGTAATTTCCCCTTTTTTATTTGTTGTCGCGTTAGCTAAAACGTTTAATGAGCATCACATGTATATTCAATGAAAAAAATTGTATGCATAATAACATATATATTAAATGAAATTAATTTATCATAGTACATGCCAAGGATAAGTTTGATCCTTATAGGGAGCTTAGGAAGGCATCTTAACCTTACATGTGGCAAATTAGAAAAATAAGAGTAATGTATTTTAGTCATTGTTGCACCAATCCATCTTCAACCTCTTCTCATCTTCTCTCTTTCTCTTGATACTAAAAACCCATCATTTTCAAAACCACATTTCAAAATTTCCTTCACTTCTTTCTCTAGAATCAATATATTATAGTGCGATTTTCTTCATCAGTTAGTCACTGATTCAAACACTCAATCAACTTGTTCTTTAATTTCTCTGAAAAAACCAGTTCAATTTCATATAATTTCTCACTTTTTCTTTGCGTGATTTAGAAGCGAATCACTCGATTCGTTCGATTTGATCGTTGATCAATGTTTCTAGCATTTGAATTTCGTCAATCATTGAAAATAACCTAAAAATCGACTTCGATCTATGTAATTTTGTCTTATTTTGAACCGATTGTGATAAAAGTAAGGTTTGATTGTTTAATTTGTTTTAATGAGGGATGTAATTGATAAGATGAGTAGTTTATTATCAATGTTGGTTTTGATTAATGAATTGTTTGATGATTATGTGGTTTAATTGTGATGTTTATGGTTTTTTTTTGTTTTAGTTCATTGCATTTTTGTATTGTGTTTTATAAAACACACAAATTCATTGTGTTTTAGTTCATTGTGTTTTATAACACAAGACTAAACACAGTTTATTATGTTTTAGTCCATTGCGTTTTATAACACAATGATAAATCATAATTTATTGTGTTTTGGCCCATTTCGTTTTAGTTCGTTGGAATAGTATACTCATTTTAAAGATAGAAAATGCTCATTTTTATGGTACAATTTAAAAAAAAATGACATATGAAAGAGTTATTAGCATTTTAAAAAATAGGAAAGTAGAAGAGAGATAAAAGTTCTCTTGAATTGACCATAATACTCTTAATTCAAATGTCGCAACTCCTTATGAATTGTGAATTCCCCCATTTAATCTTAGCGATCCATTATACAATCTAGTGGCCAGGGGCGGACCTACGTTACGAGGAACGGGGTCCCCGGACCCCAATCTTTTTTTAAAAAGTAGTAGAAACGGTATATAAAATTGTCTATGGACCCCATAAAATAATTTAGTTGGACCCCATAACAATGAAAGTGAGCCTAGTGTAGTGGTAAAACCCCTTGTTTACACACAAAAGGTCATGGGTTTGATACCTGTGTCTTCGTTTTTTTGTATTTTTTTTTGGACCCCTTTGTTCAAAAATCCTGGGTCCACCACTGCTAGTGGCTATGATTATATATCCTAACCCTCATAGTATATATACCAATTGAGAAAAATAAAATATAAATTAAAATTTATGGATTTTAGACGTGTTGGAACTAAAGGTATTTATCTATACTATATAATGCATAACACAAGAGCATTTTAAGATACCCAAAAATTAAGGACTTTTTTTTTTGCTTTAATGCATAATGTACAATCTAAAATGAGAGTAAATTAGCCTTTCAAACACTAATTACACTTTAACCCATTCATCTTAATTACATTTTAATTTCTTTATCTTTAATTAAATTATAGATAATTAATTAGTAGTTACACTTTATCCCCTTATTAAAACCTAACTAACCCACGATTTTTAAACTGTCATAAGTATTTTGTATATTAGTATTTATATAAAAAAAATTCACCATAAAAACGAGTATTTTATTCTCTTTAACTTGAGTATAGTATTGCATTGCTTATTAAAAAAATTGATATCTTACGTGATTAACAGTGTCTAACAACGAGCAATAACTAAATTATTACTCAAAAACAAACTGAACCTAAAACAGACGAAATCTAACCGAAATCAACCCAAAACTAAATTAACTAAAAACCAATTAACCGAAACCCAAATTAACCAAAATAGGTTATCGATTTTTTTGTACCCTTGTTTAACCAAAATTAACTAAACCGAACCAAACCATTCATATTTTCATATATTTCTAGCTTTTATACATTCAGTTCATTAATTTCATGTATTTCTAAGCAAAAGTTTTAGTTCAAGCTTGGTTTTAACTATTAACTGATTAAACAAATCAAATCAAAAACCATCAATCTAACCGAACAAACCGAACTGATTAACCGAAAACCGATTGATGAATAAAATAGACTAACGAATGACTTCGATTTCAGTTGAGGATTATTACTGAACCAACTATACAATACACACTTTGGTAGTGTCTGTGTTTCCTGTAATTTCGCACAGGCACCTTTCTAGTACGTATACTTCCCATATGTTTTTATTAAATAAAATTAATTAATTATTAATTTATGTTTATCTTAGCTGTCCATGTCAAAACAATATTATTTAAAGTCAGCTCTGATAAAACATATGCATGTTCATTGGGCCATTCTTCATGGCTTGTGCACTTTTGTAGAACATAAATTTTTGTTACGATGGCCTTTTTCCGGAAATTAATTAATATATCCTTTTGAATATATCGTATGAGGGTCGATCGTAACACAAGGTCATGCCGTCTTATAATTATAAATCGTCTTATACATGGTCATGCCGTCTTATAAATCGTCTTGTGCATGTTGAAGCTACATCATTGTTAAATACCATATATTTTTATTATGTTTATTTCATTTTATAAGAATATGCGTTCTATATTAATTTGAGTTTACATCATTCCATATATATTCGTGTTAGACGCATTTAAAATACTATTAGAATATTCGTAATGGCCAATGCTCTTTAAGGCTACTTAGTGTGGTGGTTTTGCCCTCCAAAACTACAAAACCATATAGATGGTAGGGAAGCCTGAGGGACGTTTTCTTGTATTTTTTGTAATTACTAAAAAAACAAAGCAATTAAATAAAAAAAATATTTATATTAATTAAACCAATAATGACAATAATAATCTTACTAAAAAAAGATACATAAAATTAAAAAAAAATTACAAAGTTTAATTATCATCCTCGTCATCGTCGTTGTATTGTGGAAGATTCAAAATGTGTTCAACCAAATCCGTTTGAAAGTTGTGATGCGTCTGTTTGTTAAAAAGGTCGTGTTGGTTTACTCTTCTCGCTTCTTCACCAATGTACATTATTTGGTAGCTTATCCTTCTCATATTAATCGCAAATTGCACTTCATTCATCGTTCAAAATCATGTTGTGTAAAATAATGCACGCGTACATCATATTTCTAACGCTATATTTTCCATAATCCTACACGACATGCTTAAAATGCGTCATCTTTTCTACAAACACCAAAAGCTCGTTCGACGCCTTTTTTTTGCCTCCATTTGAGCTAAGTTAAACTTTGTCCTCCTTTCATCTAACATTGTATTTTGTGTAAAAGTTTTTACAAACACAACATATTTAGGGTAAATTCTATCCGCTAGATTATAATGTTGAACTTTATTCTATTTTCATCTAACGTTGTATTTTGTGTAAACGCATTTACAAACACAACATATTCAAGGTAAATTCCATCTGCTAGATTATAACTGTATTTGTACCCCATGTCATCTACAAAAAAAAAAAAAGAAGAAGAAGAAGCCTTCGGTCAAACATCGTTTATATAATCATCGAAAATTGGTGATTTGATAATATTTATATTGTTGAATTAGGATCAAATACAAAGGACAACGTAAACAAGAATGGTAAGAAAGATTCTAGTCCATTGATCTTAGATTTGGAAGGTTGAGATTAGTTTTAGGGAAAAGAAAATAATGAAATAGCATAAAGGGAATCCTACATTTATTGACTTTCTCTCTCCACGTGCAAGGCAAATGCCAATTCCCTCGTCAATTTAAAATGTCCATAACTTTTTCATATGACATTTGTTTTCTAAAACTTTTTTTTATCATAATCTTTAATATGAGTATGATATTACTATATAGAAATAAAATAAAAAAATTTTCACTTTTATTTTGTTTTCTTTATATTATGTTAAATGGTGTGGTCATTGTGTATTTCAACTGGGTTTTGGTCCTTGCGTTTTTTTTACTAAGGTTTCTGTATATTGTGTTATTATCAAAACTTATAACACAATGTTAATTACGGTTCTGTCCATTGCATTTTTATCATAACCTATAACACAATGTATGATAGAATGAAGATGGTGTTATATTTGGGTTTTTTATACATTGTGTTATAGGTTCTGGTTATTGTATTTATTTGAATATCCATTGTGTTTTAATCTGTTTTTCATTGTGTTTAGTCTGTTGTCCATTATGTCTTTTATATGTTGTCATTGATTGTATTTTTGGTCAACTTTCCTTTATGTTTTTACTTTGATACTCATTGTGTATTACGTTATGTCAATTATGTAATACGCAACTGGGTTTTCTCATTGTGTTTTACATTATGTCCATTGTGGAATACACATCGATTTTTTAAGTATAACAATAGGGTACTCATATTAAATATAAAAAGACGCTCGATTTTATGGTAAAATTTAAAAACAATGACGTATAAAAAAATCACAAACATTTAAAAATGGGGGGGGGGGGGGAGAAAATAGCATGTGCATAATTTTTTTTATTCTCTTTGACAAAATTACCCTTCCTACTTGATTCATTCTTGGACACTTGTCAATTTATAGTGGCTTCTTACAGTTTTTATTTTTTTAAACTCCTTTGTACTATAACTCAACCCTTGTATTGTTATTCGAAGCGGCCATACCAAAGAATGCATGTCAAAACAAAGGATCTTGTGATGCAACCACTTCAAGCGTGCCACAAAATTGGACAAACTTCCTACTCCCGTTTCAAACAATCTATACTACCACTTATCCCGGGAAAACCATGTCTATCATCGACTTATCCCGGGAAAACCATGTCTATCATCGTGAAACTCCAAAATTTGTTGTATGTTACTAAACATAGGTTTTCTTAAATATCTTTTTAAGTATAGTTCAATAACATACTCACAAAAATATTTAAATTTATGTCGCCACTCGTTCTAACATTTTTTATTTGTCATTCGCTATGTCGAAACTAGTGCCATAAGCCAACTATCTAATCTCAGCCATAAATTTTTGCAACGTGCCAAATCCCATACAACCACGCGCATTAGGTTTATATGGTAAAAAAGATCATATCATATTTACTTTCTAGATCGTAGAAATAAACTTTGGCTACGATAAAATCTCCTAAAACTCTTATCATCATATGTTGGGTTGAGTGAAAAATAATCACTTACCAATAATTCATGTGCGGTGAGCCATATATTTCCTCCTTTTGGGTTGTGAACTCCCAACATCACGACTTTCTAAACAGATGATAGATAAAAGAAATTCGTTAAATGAAGATGATGATGATAATGATGGTGAACTTGATGTTTGCATTTTTTTAAGTAATAAGGAATTTGAGGGTGATAAAGGTTGTTTATGTGGAGATATAGGTTAATGTAACACCCCGAAAACGGGTTTGATAGTCAAACCACGTTAATAATAATGAACGGGTGAAATACCGTTAGTGGTAAAAATTAACCCGGTAAATATTAGGATTTAAATAAATAATCCTAATATTAATTAAAAAGAAGAATAAACGCTTTGAGAGGACAAAGTTTATAAAAGGCCCGAGCTAACGGGACTTAAAATAAAACGGGTTACAACTTCCTGAACCCACTAAGTTAACTAGGAATAATTAACCTAGTTAGTAATGTATAATTAAGTGATAAACTATGAGTTATATCTTCATTTGATCAAAATGAAACATGAGGGACTAATATGGCCAAGTGGGTAAATTAGTTTTATTAAAAACAAAAATTAGACACAACACACACATTAAGTGTGTGCGTGCGTACGGCCAGCAGAAAGAAACAAGGGGTGAAACCCTTGTTCAAGCTCAAAACCCAAAATTGAAGGTCAATTCAAGACCTGAATCGAAGCATGAACGCATATAAACGATCACCAAGTCAAGGAGATCATAAGGTATGTCGTAAAACCTAGATTGGTTAAAGTTGAAATTCGAGACAAGTAGGCTACTTGCAAATAAATTGATGGATTATGATCCAAAGATGAAACTAGATGTTTATGTATGCCTAATTTCGTTAGATATGATGAAATTATGAAGCACTTGATGTAAGGTTACTTCTAAGGGATGAACAAGTAGATTATCAAGTGGGTTTTGATAATATGATCAAGTTTATGATATAATCATGTTTAAAACCATCATGGATGGTAGTATTAGGAAAGATACTTGAACAAATTATGAATTTAAGTATATGTTCATAGTTACCATGAAATGGGTTAAGTATGTTATGATGAAATTGGTGATTTTATTCATGTATATAGATATTTGAAATCATGATATCTACTAGTTGATATGTATAACTTGATTATATTAGGTGTTTAGATGAATGCTAGTGATATGATAAAATGGGTTTCACTTATAGATGAGAACCCTTAGTTTTTGCGAAATGAATGAATAAATTAGTTTTCATAATCGCTTGAACTAGTTGAAGTGTTGAAAATGCAATGAACTTGGTTAGAATTTTAGTTAAAATGGTGGCCTAAAAATAACGCCTACCGGGTAATTAATGGAATGCCTAAATTAGTTGTTGAACTTGAATGTGCATTCCATATGCTAATGGGCAGTTGACTTTTAAAAAAAAGTCAAACCGACCTATATTGTGATGAATGATAATTTTGATATAAAAATGCGTAAGGTGGAATAATCGTATTAAACTATGATTAATCTAACCATCTTGTGAATGATGAATGATAGTTTGACGCTTAACAAGCTAAGTGGAAGCTTGGGAAGGAAGCAGGTCAAACGAACCAAGCATGGAAGAAAAGCATAGTTTGGTTGCAAGGCAAGTAAGGCTTACACCCCTTTTTATAGAATACCTACTTGTGTGTATTGAAAATGAATAAAGAAAATTTAGTAATTGAAATATGATGTTCCGATGTGAAATAATACGGGTCGGAACAAGTAAAAATGGTGAGAAACCATAAATTATGATAAAAAGGGTAAAACGGTAAATCAGACATGTGATGAGGAACAAATAAGGAATTTTGAAACATTACGTTATGGTATAAACCGTGATGGGTAAAAGTGGTAAAATAGTAATCCGGATATGAATTGATGGATAGATAAAGAGATTTAAAAAGACACCACATGGCATAAGTCATAACGGGTTAAACAAAATAAGAAACGACTTTTAAGTAATATGAATTCACGGAGTAAATCGGAATAGGTTAAAAAGGTCAGATGGTAATTAAATACCATCTCAAAATGATAAATGGTTATTTCGACTAAAGAGGTCGAATGGTGTTGTTAACACCATTTGACAATAATAATTGATGATCGCTTGTTGAGTTTTGTGATCACAGGGAAATAACATATGGTTCCCGTTGCTATTAACTATTAATTAATAGTTAAAGGATTAAATGGGTCAATGCTATGACACGAGTCAGGTACGCGTAAATAAGATTTTACTTAAATGAGCGATTTTGGTCAAATATTTTATTGAAAGTCCATCATCGTAAAAGGAAGGATTAAGGTTGACCAAAATGCCTTAAATCAATCAACCGGGCTTAAGGGTTGTTAGGGACATGTATTATGGTCATGTAAACCTTTGATAGGTATAAAAGTTATAAGCATAAGCCTTTATGGGTCAAACACCTAAAAATGGGTCGTACCGTAAAATGACTAACCGAATAGTAGAATTCGGGATAATTGGTTCATTAGATTAAATCCACCACAAAAATAGTTGTGGTGGAATGTAAGTAGATAATTTAAATAGGGGAAAGTGAGGTGTGAAAAGAAAGAGTGAAACTTAAACTTTACGGTTTAAACCCTCTAAACGGGACAAAACGAATTACGCGCATAACTTGGATATTGGCCGCATAATTCATAAAAGTTATGAACCCAAGATAAAGATTTTGAGTTAAATACATTGGTGCATGATTTATGATTAATTAGAAACAAGTTTGTGGTTCTAAATATGAACGGGTCAAATGAGTTAAAATTAAATATAAATCCGAGGGCTTGAAATCTAGAATTTTGTGCATTCAGATGTCGGGTTATAACTCCATATGATGAAGAAATAAATTACAATCACGTAGGAAGAAACAGATCGAAAAACGGATCAAAAATGAGAAAGTTATGTCCGTTTCTGTGGAAATTAATTCGGTTGGAAATAAGCAGGTCTGCATAACAATCTTTCTGTCGAAATGAGAGCGTCACACGACTAGGAACTTCAATTGGTGTCGCGGCCCGTGAGAGACGTCGCGTCACGCGACAATGGATCCTCAATCCCGTCGCGACACGCGACGGGTTAAAATCCCTGCATATTGTTGCTGTTGAATGGTTTTGCATTGTGAACTCGTTTAAACTCGTTTTAAATGCCATATGAATAACTCATTTCATGATTTATGAAATGTAGCTATATTTTGAAGTTCTGGATGACGATCAAGCTCAACGAAGAACCGAACACGATTAAGATACAAGCTTCCGCACTATGTTACGTCGTCATTTTAAACGACGAACTCATTTACTTTATGTTGTATTTTTTAAATTCGAAAATGATTTAATAAACTCGTATTTTCAAATGTATGTGTAATCTTAATCACACAATTATGGTCGAAACCTATACAAAAACTGTTAAATAGCAGTAAGGGTCTTAGAGTTAAATAGGTTGTTGAGTAAATTTGTATATATAATAGAATTTTAAGGATTTTTTTAATAATACTAGACATTCAATGGCTAATCTTTTTGAAAATCCTACAAAAGTAAGGCCAAGTCAAATAGTAAATTCCCCAACCTGTGAGGATTTTAGGCCACACGGTATGGGGGTCGGCTTTGGATCGGCTTAGACCGGCGTCGCCCCTAACACCGCCCACCCCCTCCCCTGTTGTACGTCATCCTCTCCGTCTCATTGGAGACGGGCCAGAAAAAGACAAATCCTTCCCTTTTTCGATGATGTATCCGTTGCAAAATAAAAAAAAAATTCCTTATTTAATAACAAACGGCTATATTTCAAAACCAACCCAAAATCCTTTAACTTTCATATAAATTCAACCTTTTTAACCCAATTTTAACCCACTACAACCCCATCTCTCTCTCAACTTTTTTTTAAAACCTTCAACTTTTTTTTATAAAACATTCTTCTACTTTTTACAATGGATCCATTCAACCCGAACAACCTGAATCCAAACCCGAATGTTTTTTCGCTGCCCGGGTACTATCCTACAATGGAACCGAACCCTTTCGCACAATTTTCCGCCAACGCTTTTGCGGGTTTCCAACATTCTCCGAACGTTTTTTCGAGTACGCAACAAACTCAAGCGTTACAAAACTTGATTGTAACAGCCCAGCGTAACCGCACCATGATATTGTCCGCTTTGGCGGCCAGCACGCCCCCGGCGTCCGTCCCTCACGGTTTTCAAAACGCGTCATGATGGTGAAGGTATCCAGCCCCTTATAAGGAAGCCTTTGTTCCCCTTCACAACCGATGTGGGATGTCACAATTCACCCCCCTTAAGGGGTCCAGCGTCCTAGCAGGACCTGGCACCACCGGTCCGGCCCTGGCTCTGATACTATCTGTAACAGCCCAGCGTAACCGCACCATGATATTGTCCGCTTTGGCGGCCAGCACGCCCCCGGCGTCCGTCCCTCACGGTTTTCAAAACGCGTCATGATGGTGAAGGTATCCAGCCCCTTATAAGGAAGCCTTTGTTCCCCTTCACAACCGATATGGGATGTCACATTGATGATGTGAAACTCGTTTAACATGCAACTCGTTCAAGCTTCTCAACCACCACAACCCGTTCACACTTCTCAACCACTTGAACCTGATGAAGACGAAGTTGAAGTCGTTCCCGAGACCCAACCGCAAACCTCCAAAAGAAAAAAAGGAAAGAAAGTTGCGATTGACCAAAATCAATCTTCGAAACCGAAGTCAAAACAGTGAACGCCGCTCGAGTAGGAAGCCTTAGCGAAGGCGTATATTAGCTTATCCACACACCCCGTTAAAGGTATGTAAAGTTAACTTTAAATTTTTTTTAGTATATACTTTTTAATATTAATTTTTAAATTTTTTGTAATATATACTTTTGTTAAATATAGGTAACAACCAAACCGGCGAGGGGTTTTGGAAAGCGGTATTATCAAAGTTTCTTGAGATAATGGAACAAGGATCATATCGAGATCTCGACTCGATATCTTCGAAGTGGCGAAAGATGAATACGGTCGTGAACCGGTTTTCGGAGGAATATAATAAATTATATACAAGCGGGCGACGAAGTGGGATGAGCGACGAGGATGTCTTCAAATCGGCAATGGATAAATACAAGACGACCCATAGAGCCGTTTTCCCACACATTCGTGCTTGGGAAGTTTACGAACGGCCAAGAAGTGGGCGCCGGTTCCGAATGAGGTTGACATGGCAAAACGACAAAAAACCTCGGAGACCGGTAGTTTTAGTGTCGACGGCTCGGACGTAAGATGTCAAATTAATTTAAACGACAACGCCGAGTTTGACGAAGAAGAGTATGCCGTACTGGAGGAGGAACGTCCCCCGAGCCGGGACAAATCAAAAAGGGAGGCGGCTACAAAGAAAAAAACGAAAAGGTTGGCGATTCGAAGATGGAGGCGTTTATGGCCCAATTCAAAGCTTACACGGAGGTCACGGTATAAAAGGCGAATGCGAAGAAACGGGCGGTCGAAGAAAGGGAATGCGTGGCGGGAGAAAAGGCACGAGTGACGGGAGAAAAGGTACGCGTGGCCGAAGAAAAGGTTCGGGTCGACAAAGAAAAAAACAAACTCAAAGAATGGGACACATTGACGATCGATGTTGATAGTTATCCTGAACCAAAACGCTCTACTTTAAAGAAAATGCAAGAGCAAGTCATGAAAAAGTATGAAAGTTAGGATTTTTTTTAAGTTTATGTTTTTTTTTTTTAACTTATGAAATGTTTTGTTTTTTAATATTAATGAATTTATTTTTCTATCTTATTTAATAAATGTTAAAAAAGTAGATGAATTTAAAAAAAGTAAACTTGGTGAGGTAGGATCATCCTCCCATTTCCAGTGTTTTAACATGGCGGATCATCCTCTATGGAACTATGATGTGGCGCCTACGTCACCATACCGCATAGCCTTACAGCCCCAAGGGACCACGCCATGGATGATTGGGGATGGATAGTGTGTGGGGCGTGGAGGGGCTTGCCCCCCTTTCCATGCCTCCACACCAGACACTCTAAGGGACATTTTCCGCCACATCAACATTATAATGACCTTTCAAAAAATATGTTATGGTTAACAGTAACACCTCTTAATGTTCTTTGAATCATTACTTTCTAAGGTTTTTTCCTCCTCATTTGGTGTTATACTAGAAATGCCCCCTCCCCCCTCTTTCATGGCCCTATAACACTTAGAGACAGTGTTAGGAGTGTTACCAAACTCTTTCATGCCCCTATAATACTAATTACGCATAGTCTTACAAGCTTTTGTAGTTCTATCGATATTAATAACTATTTGCTATTTAATTGTATTATTAGTAGTCTTTTCATTTTCTGTTTCTCTTATATATATATAGGTAGAGGATCCTGTACATTAATCCAGAATTGTGAGAAGTGTATTATAACACTATATATAACACTATATAAAACCATATAAACACCGTATAATACTATGTAATACCATATAACACCATATAGTACTATGTAACACTATATAACAAATATAACACTATATTTTGTCTGATAGCATGTCTATGATAGATGTATAGTGTTATATATTGTTATATAGTGTTATATAGTGTTACATGGTGTTACATAGTGTTATACGGTGTTTATAGAGTGTTATATATAGTGTTATATATAGTGTTATAATACATTTCTCAAACTTCTGAATTAATGTACACTATCCTTACCCTATATATATATATATATATATATATGTATATTGTAACTTGTATTTATTATGTAAAAAACAAAGGATTTTTTTTGCATCCAATGGTTTCAATAGTAGTCTCGAAAGTCGAATAGAGGAAGTACTTGCCATCTTCTCACTCTTCTTAGACCCTACTTTATTTGAGATAATATAGGGTATGTATGTTTGTTTGTAGATATAAATTACTTAATCTCTCATCTAAAACCATATATGTATGGCTGCAAACGAACCGAACGAACACGAACTTGTTCGTGTTCGTTTGTTAAGAAATATATGTGTTCGCGAACACTTATCGAACGGGATTTTATGTTCGTGTTCGTTTGTTAAGGAAATGAACTTGTTCTTGTTCGTTTGTGTTTGTTTCTTAATTTTAGGCAAAGAACAAAAACGAACGTTGACGAACACAAATGAGCACAAATTAATGTTCATAAACACAAATGGAAACAAACGAACACAAACAATCGTTCATGAACATAATATATAATACATTGACACTTATTAGATATTTAATTTGTCGGAATTTTGAAGTATTTAAATAGATATAAAAACTAAAACACTAATGAGCTATCGAACACAAGCAAACACGTTACCGAACGTTCACGAACATAAACGAACGAACACGACCTCTGTTCATGTTTGTTCATTTAACTAAACGAACACAAACGAACTTCCCGCCGAACAGTTCACGAACTGTTCGCCGAACGTTTGGTTCGTTTGCAGCCCTACATATACGTATTGCAAGTTTTATGTAGCTTCAGTTGTTCATGTAGCTTGGTTGAAGTGTTACCGCGTTTACCTAAAAGTTGTGAGCTTGTCTTATTTTCGGTATAGCTAGTAACTTAGGGGGGTAGGGGTGGTTTGTTAGTGATAGATTCCAGTGATGGAAGCAACCAATCAAATGATGCCATGTGGCACCCAATATTCTAGTGATAGTGATAGAAATGTAGGAGGGGTGGTATCACTAGTGATAGGGATTCCAATGTACAAATATTAATGCACAATGTACAAGATACATGTTCCTTTTTTTGATTTACAGCGCGTTACCCACTCCACGCGTGATAGTTCCACGAGTGATAGAAATGACTGGCGGCGGTGTAGAGTGATAGTTCCACGAGTGATGGGGCTTCATAACGTGACCACCCCGGGTGGCCTACATACGTTATACTAAAGAGTTCATTATAGTGCCGTGGATAACCCTTCAACATTAATAATAATTAATCTCGTCACGATTATAAAATTTAAGCCCGGCTTGAGATTGATAGAGCTCTAATGATTAGTACTTCAACATTTAGTGGTGTCATTTTGACTACCTGATACGCCTAGTGATCACTAAGGAAGGTATAATACCAAATACATATTTAGACCGTTATACTTTTTGGAGTATGGACGCGTCAAGTTATGTCTAATGCATTATATAATGTGTTTTATCATTGGTTTGAATAAGCCCTTCCTCAGGTTTGTGATGGTCCGAATGGTGGAATGTATCATCTGGACCGTCGTTAATGTGTACGATTGTCTTTGAAGCGACGTTGGTCCAACTAATAAGATTGGTTTCATATAGAACATTGGTCCAGAGAGGATGAATGTAGATTATATTAGCATCATCAGTACGTTGTCAGATTCAACTTATTCATACATATATTACAGAATATTATTTATATATATTTCTCTATGTTTTACTAGGGTTACATACCACAAGATAGATTCACACTTGAAAGAGATAAATATGTCAACATGTACATATGAACTGGAATATATAAAGCTATTTTTTTTGTCCCGAGACAATTTTAGATACCAATGTAAAATATCCAATTTAAAAGAGACAAAGTAGATTTGGTCGAGTTTTATAATCATTGTGTACATAAGTAAAGTTATCTATTACAGTTTAAAAAGGCAAGCTTCGGAATATTTGCATTAGAGCAAACCTTTCATGAATTTTAAATGCTTGTTCCCACAAGCCAATAGAGAGTAAAAAAACTAAAAACCAAGTAAGAAAAATATTGTAATTATCAATCAATCTATCCCCCAGATTGGAAGGTGTTAATGTATAGATTTTCAATTCAGTTTCTAATGTTTGACATCACATTAATTAAGTCATCAACAACAAAATCAATTCTTGCCTTCATTTGTAAAAGTAGTTATTATTGTTCAAAAGTTTTGAACCACGAAACATACTAATTCGGTTCATTTGAGGACCTTTATGACTCGGCATGTTCGATTCTCAAAGGTTAATACTTAGTAGGAATTGAATTGCTACTTCGTTAATAAAAGACGGATATGTTTGACAAATAATCTAAGTATAACGATTACGAATATAGCCTGTCTTGAAATTTTTTAAATGTTAATTATTCTATAGGAAGGAAAGTAATGTAAAGATGTTTTGTTAAGTTAAATTTGACACTTTTTGACTTTCATTTCATGTGATATAACATGAAAATAAGCAATTGAAGTTCTCAAAGAAAGAAAATTAAATTGGGATCTACAATCGAAGACTTATCTAATTTAAAATCTATGGCAAATACAAATGAAGTGTTTTCAGGGATATTGCAGTTAATTGTATATATAAAATAAAACATATGTTAATATTCCTTGTTCATGAATCTATTAGAATATATGAGATCATACGGACGTGAATAAATAAATAACAAAAATTATTTTAGGTAAATTACATTTTTCGTCCTTTATGTTTGTACCGGATTGCAACGGATAGCCTTTAACTTTAATAATTACAGCCACAATCCTTTATTTGCAAAATATGTTACACCTTAGGTCCTTTAACATTAACCCAGTTAAAATTTTCAGTTAAGTCTATGCACATGAGGGGAATTTGGTCATTTTACGCGTTAAAAATACATTATAATAAAACAATTAAAACAATATATTAACAAATTAATGAATTGTTTTAACTGTATTTACTTTTTAGTTTATTTATTATAATGTATTTTTAACGCGTAAAATGACCAAATTGCCCTCATGTGCATAGAGTTAACTGAAAATTTTAACTAGATTAGTGTTAAAGGACCGATGGTGTAACATGTTGTAGGTCCCTCGGAGGTTGAGGTTTAACCTATTCCTTATTATATCTAACACACTAGCGAGTGCGGAATCCAAGCTAGCATGCAAACCGAGAAAGAACAAGCATAAACACAACACATAAGTCTTCACCGATTAACACCACTTGTATTAATACGTATGAAAGGTTCGGTTACAAGCACAAGGTTTACAGATGTATTCTATAAACTCTCTCTAACTTTCGTGTGTGTGTGTTCTAAACAGAATGCTCTCTATATGTCTGAAATGAAGCTCCCTCTGAAATGAACACTAGCATGGGTATTTATACCCGAACACAGCAGGTCTGATCGAAGGATAGATAGACTGATTGAAGGATCATCTATCGACTAGAAACTCATCGAAGGATCAACATGTACTTCGAAGGATGAGATCTTTCGAGGTCCATCCATCGAAGGCTTATCTTTCGAGCTCATCGAAGGATCTAAACCATCCTTCGATGACACATCCTTCGACACAGCCATATTACAACCATTGTTCGAACTGTTTGGCCAAGTCAAACCAGGAGGATGGTTGACTTGGTCAAACTTACAGTACTAACAAAGACATCGTTTTGAATCAGGACGAAATACAGACAAAGTACAGACACAAGTGCACCAACAAACTCCCCCTTGGCTGTAGCTTTGTCTGGCTGTAGCTTTGTCTCGATCTTTGTGACTTCAAGTCTTTGACGTCCTTTCAAGTCTTCAATGTCGGAGGATCTTTAAAGTCTTCACGTCTTGAAAGCAGAAAGTGTATCAACAAACTCCCCGTTTCATGTAGGAAGTGTGTTGACAAACTCCCCCTTAACATAAGCTCCCCCTTGAGTTATGCTCGTGAAATACTTGTTCTTTATGAATTGAGATCCTTGTGGTGTTGATGATGGTCAGTGGCAACTCGATCATCTTCATCACTTGAGTGCCTTCACGTCGTGTCTTCATTCCGAAGCTTGTCATCGACCATGTTCTCCTTGCCTTTAGAATCTGCACATGCAAGAAATCTAAACGCGTAATGAGAACAACTGCCTGGAATATCATAAGCAAACGACACACATGTGACCATTGTTCAATCAATCACCGTCCGACAGTTTAAAAGTTTAACAAATTTATCAATTTTAGGTTTTTAACTTTCAAAACTTTGCAAATTTCGACTGTTTATGAAGATTTAGTCGTTTTGGTTTTCGTTCAGGTTTCAGGTAACGAAGACTCGAGATCCAACATCGTACGATCGAAAATAAGATAGAAATAAAATCTTTTTGGCTTTTATAAAGTTTATATTAAAAACACACCTAAAATCTTTTTGGTATTTTTGAATATTTCAAATGTAAAGACTGAAAGCAGTAAATAAATATATACAAAGATGCAGAACTGAAAGCATTAAATAAATATTTACAGACAATCTTTTTGCGAGTTTCGAGGGTAAGAGAATCATATCAGTGTACGGTCATGCCAAAACGCTCTTGTTGTTCAATTAGATAACATTAAGATAAGCATCCTATAACGATTATCGGTATTGTTGTCCACATAAGCTCAACTTATCAGATGTAATCATGGCGAGGGGATACGTTAAGGTATGATTTATACTTACCGACCGGTGTTCATCCACATCACGACACATTCCCGTATCAAGGTATGCACGAGGGTTCATCTTACCGGTGAGTATACCAATTATCATCTGTTTGACCGTATAGGATGTGAGATTCTCACTTATTTTGATTTGAAAACAAGCCCTATGTGATATAATCACTTATTGATGAGGAACTTGATTTTCGATGCATGAGGGCACAGGAGAAAGTCCGTGAACAGGTCAGTACTTTCGTACAGCAGAGAGACGAACTTGACTCCCGGATAAATGTGATATATTATCACTTATTTTGTTTGGACATGTGATTGTTGATCACTTATTGAGGTCGAATGCAATATGTACACGTATGTATAGTATCATGGAAGATCTAGACTTGCGTCCCCGTTATTTTTCGGTAAAAGATACAACCATGATACCCAGATGATAAGCAGCATAAAGACCGAATATTTCAGAACCTCGGCAATCTCTCAAACGAAATTTCGGTACTAAGACCATATGCCAATGAATGGTTCCCACCTGGTCTTCAGTCGATTTAAGTTTATATCACCCTGCACACTTTAAAATGACTGTGAGCCTACCGATACATCTTATATAGAGCTGCTTATCGTTTTTCATTTACGGTTTAAAGAGGTTTAGACAGACCACTGATGTACTATCATTTTCTCTTTTGCTCGCCAGGAAACTCATTTTTGTTTTTCTATTGTTTTTGTGTTTTGAAATTTTTCGATGTTTTTGGATTTTCAAATTTTGGATTTACTCCCCCTAAAATCAACAAACTAAGATAAATTTAAAACACAAAGGTATTTACAAAAAATGATTTTCCGATGTTGGTTTTACTCTTGCTTGACCTTAATGCCGTTTACCAGTAATAAATAGTCAAATCTTGATTTGTCAAATGCTTTGGTAAAAAGGTCGGCACGTTGGTCATCGGTGTGGACGTAAGCAACATCGATTAGCCTTTTCTCAAAGCAATCACGTATGAAGTGATACTTAATTTCGATGTGCTTAGTCTTTGAATGCTGCACAGGATTTCTAGTGATCTGTAAAGCAGCAGAATTATCAACGTAAATAGGAGTAGTTAGGAATTCAAAACCGTAGTCGCGCATTTGTTGTTGGATCCATAGGACTTGGGAGCAACAACTTGAGGCAGCAATGTATTCAGCTTCGCATGTTGATGTAGCGACACACGTCTGCTTCTTGCACTGCCATGTGACTAGGCGATTTCCCAAAAACTGACATCCAGCCGTTGTGGATTTGCCGTCGATTTTGCATCCGCCAAAATCAGAATCACTGAATGCGATCAAGTCCAAGTTATTATCCCTAGGGTACCATAGACCGGTGTCAGAGTAACCCTTCAAATAACGAAAAATCCTTTTTACAGCTGCAAGATGTGAGGCCTTCGGGTTGACTTGATATCTGGCAAGCAGGCACGTTGGGTACATTATATCTGGTCTTGATGCTGTGAGGTACATAAGAGATCCAATCATCGCGCGGTAGTATGAGGGGCTAACAGCTTCACCCTTCAAGTCTGGAGTAATTCCGTGATTTTGCGGCAATGGGGTACCAATGGGCGTTGCATCAGACATCTGGAACCGGCTCAAGATGTCACCAACATATTTAGTCTGATGGATGAATATCCCAGACTCAGTTTGTTGCACTTGTAGGCCCAAAAAGAAAGTCATTTCCTCCATAGCACTCATCTCGAATTTATCCTGCATAATGCGCTCGAAATTCCTGCACAAAACATCATTAGTAGAACCAAATATAATATCATCAACGTATACCTGTACCAGTAGAAGATCTCCATCTTGTTCTTTGATGAAAAGAGTACAATCGATAAGACCTCTGCGAAATCCATTCTCCAGCAAATAATTAGATAAGGTTGCGTACCAAGCTCGCGGTGCTTGATGAAGACCATAGAGAGCTTTGTTGAGCAACCAAACCCGATCGGGATGGATAGGATCTTCAAAACCTGGAGGCTGTTCGACGTACACCTCTTCTTCCACCACACCATGTAAGAATGCACTTTTCACGTCCATCTGGTATACCTTGAAACCTTTGAATGAGGCATAAGCCAGAAAAATCCGAATTGCTTCTAGACGTGCAACAGGTGCATACACTTCGTTGTAGTCGATCCCTTCTATCTGACGAAAACCTTGAACGACTAGCCTTGCTTTGTTTCGAATAACGACTCCACGGTCATCCTTTTTGCATTTAAACACCCAACGGGTACCAATCTTCTTGTAACCAGCAGGTTTCTCTACGAGTTTCCAGACACCAAGCTTCTGGAATTGTTGCAGTTCTTCCTGCATTGCTTCAACCCAAGAGCTATCTTTCAAAGCATCTTTCCAAGTTCTTGGCTCTTCCTGTGAGACATAACACGCGAAAGACCAATCGTTTTGTTGACCAGATTCTCGGATAGTTGCATACAAGCCTGCATTGTTGTTGTTTCGCAACATGTTTCTTGTTTGAACGCCACTTTGTACATTTCCGATGATGTTTTGTTGAGGATGGGTATTGTGAATCCTTGTTTCTGGATTATCTTGAACTGGAATATTTGTACCCAGATTGTTGAGATTGAGATCAACAATCAATTCAAGGCCCGGAATTGACGAAGAGGATGATGCAGTAGCTTCAGCTGTTCTAGGGACATCCACTGGAGGTGTACCCTCTGAAGTACCATGTACTGCTGTTGTTGTAGCTTCTTGATCTGCATCGAGAAATTCATCATCCTCTGAAGATTCGTTCAAATCGGTAGCATCGTGAAAATCCTCATTATCAAGAGCATTATTGTTCACTGAAGATGGTTCTTGATTAACAATAATTGGACGAACCAACGGTGAATCTGTTGCATTGTCACTCTCGAAAAACATCCTTGCCGCAGCATTTTCTTCAACTGCTTCAACATTGATCGAATTGAAAAAGTCATCGTACTCAAACATCCAAGGCTGACCAGAATTTTTAACTGGCAAAGTGTGCCTCTGTACTCTGACTTCAGACCATTCCTCGACCTTTTTAGTCTCTAGATTCCAGACTCTTAAGTTCGGGGTGGAATACCCAAGAAAGTATCCATCAATTGCTCTTGCCCCAAACTTTCCATTAGGATCAATTATTGTGCACGGAGCTCCAAACGGTTCAAGATATGACAAATCTGGTTTCCGTTTGTTAATAAGTTCAAAGCAGGTCTTGTTGTGCCTTTTGACTGTAAGGACTCGATTCAACGTGTAACATGCAGAGGACACAGCTTCAGTCCAGAATGGAATGGGCAACTGCGACTCTACCAACATAGTCCTAGCAGTCTCGATCAATGTGCGGTTCTTACGTTCAGCGACGCCATTCTGTTGAGGAGTATAAGCTGCACTAAATTCGTGAAGAATACCTTTTGAAGTGCAAAACTCCGCCATGGCATGATTTTTGAATTCAGTACCATTGTCGCTACGTATCCGCCTAACCTTCAACTTATATAGATTCTCAATCTGAATGATCAAGTTTTTGATAATACCGAAGGTTTCACTCTTATGTGCCATGAACGCCACCCAAGAAAATCTTGAATAATCATCAGTTATCACAAGGCAGTATTGATCATTCCTAATGCTTTTGTGCTTGACAGGACCGAACAAATCCATGTGCAAACGTTCAAGAGGAACAGCCACCGTGTTGATTTTCTTTGTAGGATGTCGCTTCTTCGTTTGTTTTCCTTTCTGGCACGAAACACAGACGTCTTGAAGATGGAAGTTTTTAAGAGGAACACCATTCACCAATTCATTTGACACCAAATGATTCATTTTGCGTAAGTGAATGTGACCCATTCGCCTGTGCCAAGAGATTGTGTCTTTTTCTGTGGCTTTGGAAACGAAACAAGTTGCTTGTGCAGACGTTGTGATAGCTTGGCTCATATCAAGGACATACAGATCATTTATCCTTGGAGCCGATAAGAGAATCCATTCTTTTGGAATTTTGAAGCCGGGTTTCAGCACATAACATCCATTTGCATCAAAGTGTACTGAGAACTGCTTATCACAAATTTGAGAAACACTAAGAAGATTGTGATCAAGTTGTTGTACGAAGTTGATCTTATCAAAGCTAACAACCCCGTTGGAAATCATTCCTTCACCCGTAATATATCCGCCTTTATCTCCAGCAAAAGCAACATAACCTCCTCTAATAGATTTGACATCGTAGAGAAGCTTCATGTCGCCTGTCATGTGCCTGGATGCCCCACTATCAACAATCCAATGACTACTGATAGTTCCTCCTGGAACACCCTGCACATGAACTCACATAATTAGTTGGAGACGGGGACCCAAGCCATTGTGGTCTTGGGTCTTCCATTTTCATCAACAACAATAACTTCTATTCTTTGATGATTCGAAAATTGTGATGGTCCCCCTGAATTTGTGGTTATTTTAGGTTTCCATGTCTGTTGAAATTTACCAGTTTGATTGTTTGCAAATTTAACTTCGTGATTGTTTGAAGTTGTTGAAAATTTTGAGCTTTCTGGTTTAACTGGAACCGATTGTTTTTGAACCACTTCATTTTTAAGTGCCTTTTCAACCACCTTGACTTGTTGGCGTTTCTGTTTCTTTTCCCTTTCTCTTACAAGTCGGGGATCTTGTTTTACAGACACAGATCGCTTTTGGTGATTGCGTTCACGGGGATCATCTTCTTTGGCTTTTAATTTATGAAGATACGGGCAATTTCTGACAATGTGCCCAATTGTACCACATTCAAAACATGATCTTCGTTCAACAAACCCCGAAGTATCATGTGATCGTCTTACCGATGATGAACTTTGTGATCCCGAGGTACTAGGTTTTGAACTACTTGGTTCATTCCTTTTCATCACAGTTGTTTTCTTGACAAAATCTAAATTAGATTGATTTTCAAACGTTGCAATTTTGTCCGTTCCCTTAGATTTCACAAAGTTCACATTCCTTTTCTTCTTCTGATTCGGCTTCCTTTGAATTTGAGTCGGTGTTTTACCTTTTGGTTTGGCATGATTTTGCTGTTTTTGCACTGTTGGTAATTTCTGATTGCCAAATTGTTTTCTAACTTCAGCCTTAGGGATAGGAGGGCACTGTGTTACCACAACGTGTGATCCTTTCTTACCCAAGAACTTACTTGTTGAATTCTCAAAAACTTTACTAATTAATGATTGATTAACATTCTTAATAGGAAAATCTTTGTCAGAATAAATTTTATCATCACCAACAAGAGTGTACAGCAAATCCACACTCTCCGACCCTTTTTCAGACGAGGACTCGATTGCAACAGTCTTAGCGGGTTTTGCAGGAGGATCACACAGAATATGATTCTCAAGAGGTATGTCCTCTTCGTTTATCACCGCATCAGACTTTGCTGAATCAGTATCATCAGATTCATCATCAGAAGAATCAGCATCCTCAATCACAACTGGAGGATCCTGATTCTGTTCAGCAGTTACAAATGTATCTGCTGACACATCCGAATCTGATGATACTTCTTTCTTGTATCCGAGTCCTGCTGCAAATTCCTCAACGTTCAAAGGAACAGATGGTTCAAAATGAGTTCTATACTCCTCATCAGGCAGTGCATCAAAATTGTTTCTCACGGGTGGTGGACATTTCTTGTAACCTATGCATGTGACATCCCGTTTCTCTTTCTGAACATCAATGATGTGATCCAACACATAGCTAGAGCTCAAATAACTGTCTAACTTGAGTCGGATCGCCTCACTTTATGTTTTAACACAAGCCATTTCCTTTTGCATTACCTCAAGACGAGTTATATAAAGGTTAATGTCAGTTTGTTTTCTGGAAACCATTTTTGTCAGCTCTGTTTTATCTTTCTTTAACGTTTCAATCATTGACTTAAATTCCTTTTCATGGTTTTCATAAAACATGTTGGCTTCTGTGCACTTGGAAAGATCAACGGTCAACTTTTGATTGTGGATGAATGTCACATCATATTTCTCTTGCAAAGCCTCGTGTTTGCTTTGCAATTCACACCACTTATCATTCAAAGAAACATGTTTGTCTTGCAAGTCAAACAAACTTGCTTGTAAAGTATCATGTTTGCCTTGTAACTCAGACATGTTTGCATCCAAATCAGCACATTTAACATGCAATCTATCACAATTATCACATATATCAGCAGTGGGTTCATTGACACATACCTGACTTGATGAACTGTCGACATTAGCCATAAAGGCTGAATGGAGAGAAGACGAAGAATAGGCAGCTTGATCCACCAAAATAGATCTTCTTTGAATTCCTGCTGTAGCTTCTTCCAATAGTTCATCAATATCTGCATTAACTGACGCAGTTGATGTGTCATCTTCCTGATCATTCCCTGAACTCGAGGACTCTTCATCTGAACTTCCACTGTAACCGGAGCTGTCTTCATCTTCAGAAGATTCACTACCATTGGTGGAAGATTCTCCACCACTGGCGTGTTTAAGATCCTTGACAACTTCAGCAAAACAAGCTGTTCCATCTGGAGCATCATTTCCCAACTGGATTGACCAATCACAGCCTTCATCTACTTGAACCACAAGTGCCTGGTTGGCATTAGATGGTCCTGCTTGACTCTGGTTGTTGACAGGCACCAATGTGCGCTCATTGTTCCTTACTTGGTTCTGATTTGCCCTGTTGCCTTGACCTCTGAAAGGATTTTGGTTCCCATGTTGAGATGGTCTCGTACATTCACGCTTGAAATGACCACGTTCACCACAATTGAAACACTTAACAGCCTGCTTATCAAACCCATACTTGGTGTCTTTCTTGCTCTCCAAGCTGGTTCTGCCTGTTCTTTCCATGAAATCCTTTGCTCGCCTAACAGCACTGGCAAAGGCCCATTTGATGTCCATCATCTCCATCTCCTCTTTATCAATCTGCTGATAGTCTTCTTGTGTCAGATTAATATTACCAATCTGACCTTCCACTAATCCACAGTATGCGCTCACCAAAGTGTTTAGCAGCTCCATGTGTTCCTTTGCTACTTCCACACTGACTTTAGAAAAGCTTGAGGTGTCGAGCCGTACTGTATTTGGCTTTGATTGTTGACCAGCAGATGATGTGCTTCCATAACACGCTTGCTGTTGAGGAGGAAGTGGATTCCCATACATGTCTGTTGGTCCGGTTGATTGAGGAGGAAGTGGATTCCCATACATGTCTGTTGTTCCCGGAGATCGAACAGGTAATGGATTTCCGAACATATCAGTTGCTCTGATAGGTCGTTGCTGTTGTGCTGCTGGTTGAGGAACTGGTTCAAGCAGATTTCCATACATGTCTGTTTTTGGAGGGACCGGAACTTGGATAGTATTGCCATACATGTCAGTGCTAGTCACAAACGCTGTTTGAATTGGAGCATGTGAAGAAGGTTTCGTAGAAGTGCTAGAAGTTCCATAATACATTTCAGGATTCTGTGGCACGGGAACTCTTTTCGCCTTGAGAGTTTCTTCCTGATTCTTGTTTTCCAGGAGTTGAACAAAGTCGTTGAAGCTCGTTGTAGCTAAAGTACCATTGTACTTCATGATTTCCAAGAAAGTATTCCATTGAGGTGGCAACGCATCTGCAAACCTTTTCACAATCTCTGCAGAAGTTGTAACAACCCCAAAATTTGCTAATTCAGTCAGCAAATGATTAAATCGACTTGTCAAATCACCTAACGACTAATTCTCCATACAAGTAAAACCATCAAACTCTTTCTTTAGCAGGTCTTTTCTCAATTGACGTGTCGCTTCATTTCCTACGCCCCTTGTCTTCAACGCGTCCCACAACCTCTTTGTCGTCTTGTAACTGACAAATTGATGATAAATATCTTTACTTAACGCCTGAGTAAGAATGGCATATGCCTTCTTTTCCAAATCATAGACCTTCTTCTGATCTTCCGTGAGATCTGCAAACGTAGCAGCAGATGATGCGGCAACTTCTATTGTTTGATCGAAATCTGTGATGAACCGCAACCACAATTCTGTATTTTGACCAAGGACGTATGTATGAAATCTGTCAATCCATCCTGGATATTCGTATAAGTGCATCAACTTTGGAGGCCTATTCAAACTTCCGGTTTCGCTCTCGCTTAAGAGAATGCTTTGAATACTTGGAGTTTGATTTGATACGAATGCCCATTGACCGGTAGAAGTTGCATTAGAAGATACCGGTGCGGGAGACGGAGTACCAAAATACATGTCTGTATTTACCGGAGTATTCCATCTTGGATTCATTTTTGATCAAAAATAATAAAACCTGAAAAACAAAAACTTGTTAAACAAAAACAGACTAAGTTCGAAAGATCAACACTTGTTCGAAGGATCAACAGTGTTCGAAAGATTACTGTTGAGTTTCGAACAATTGTTTTCGAAAGACTCCCCAATCGTAGGATCCTGGTCTTTCGAATAAGAGCAGTAAAACGAAAGATGTATCCTTCGAAATGATTCCTTGGTTCGAAGGATGATGATCTATCAAACCTCCACTGATCGAAAGATGATCTTTCGACTTCGAAGGATATCTTTCAAACTGAACTGACACAGTTGACAAAGAGTGACAGGTTGGTGAAAAAGGTGATGGGTTGGTAAATCTTTCGGCAGAAAGTATGGTTCAGACCATCATTTTCTGCAAAAACAGATTTGAACAAATAAAATATAACCCAAAAATGACAAACTTTATCCAGAAACCGGTCACCGAAGAAGCCGGAATTTTGGCCGGAAATTGCCAAACACCTCAAAAACAAGTTTTTAAGTTACCCAACCCGTCCCTTAATACACCCGTTAAGTTAAAAACACGTTTTAAACGTCAAGATAAGCGAGAAAAACAGTAAAAACGAGTTCAAAACCAAATGAGTTTTTGTCCAAAACACTCCAAAGTCTTGTAAAAACTCGGTTTTTAACAAGGAAAAGAGCCACGGCTCTGATACCACTTGTAGGTCCCTCGGAGGTTGAGGTTTAACCTATTCCTTATTATATCTAACACACTAGCGAGTGCGGAATCCAAGCTAGCATGCAAACCGAGAAAGAACAAGCATAAACACAACACATAAGTCTTCACCGATTAACACCACTTGTATTAATACGTATGAAAGGTTCGGTTACAAGCACAAGGTTTACAGATGTATTCTATAAACTCTCTCTAACTTTCGTGTGTGTGTGTTCTAAACAGAATGCTCTCTATATGTCTGAAATGAAGCTCCCTCTGAAATGAACACTAGCATGGGTATTTATACCCGAACACAGCAGGTCTGATCGAAGGATAGATAGACTGATTGAAGGATCATCTATCGACTAGAAACTCATCGAAGGATCAACATGTACTTCGAAGGATGAGATCTTTCGAGGTCCATCCATCGAAGGCTTATCTTTCGAGCTCATCGAAGGATCTAAACCATCCTTCGATGACACATCCTTCGACACAGCCATATTACAACCATTGTTCGAACTGTTTGGCCAAGTCAAACCAGGAGGATGGTTGACTTGGTCAAACTTACAGTACTAACAAAGACATCGTTTTGAATCAGGACGAAATACAGACAAAGTACAGACACAAGTGCACCAACACATGTTTTGCAAATAAAGGATTGTGACTATAATTATTGAAGTTAAAGGCTATATGTTGCAATCCGGTACAAACATAAAGGACGAAAAGTGTAATTTACCCAATTTTCTATTTCAAGACCGTTTCTTTGTGTTTTGAGTAATGAAAAGTAAGGTTTGTTCAAGTACTGTAATAATAAAAAGAAGGGTAAATTACACTTTTCGTCCATGTTTGTATTGAATTGCAATTGATAGCCTTTAACTTCAATAATTACAGCCACAATCCTTTATTTGGAAAACTCAGTACGTCTTTCGTCCTTTAGCACTAACAAGGTTAAAATTTTCAGTTAAGTCTATTCACTTAAGGGCAGTTTAGTCTTTTTACCAATTAAATTAAATTAAATTAAAATTTATAACAAAGCTTAATATTTACCTTCACATCCTCTCTTTCTATGTATCTCACTTCTCTCTCTCCAACCAGTTCTTTCTTCTTCCCTTGAAATACAAACAAGAACCCTAATAATTGCCACACAGATTTCTATTCACAAAATCAACAACCCTTATTTATTCCATTCTCAGATAAAAACCCTAATTTTCCCACTCTCTCTCTCTCTCCCTATGCAAATTCCTCCTCAAAGCTCTCTAATGGCGACAGACTCACCACCTACCAGAGCGGTGGAGATGGCGGAAAGCATCGGAAGCGACTAATTCGTCGTAGCTCTCAAACGAAGCCGTAGGATCGGCCTCCTATTGCAATCAGGAACAATATTCTGGTTACTCTCTTGGCTATCGTGCTCTCCTGTCGGCACCAACTTCGTCTCCGGCCGGCAACTATAACCATCAGTGTGTGTTATCATCTTTATCAATCGGAAGAAGATGAAGAAGAGAAACGACATCAAATGATTCTGAATCTGTTCGATGATCAATCAGAAGAAGAGGAAGAAGAGGAAGAAGAGGTTGAATCAGAGCAGAATTTTTAAGTACGCTTCCTCTTACTTAATTCACTCACACTCTCGCAACTTTTTGCGGTTTAATTGCTTTCGTATCATAGTTATTTGTGAATTTGGTAGTTAGGTTTTGTTAATTGTTTGTGAATTTGGGGGTTTGAGTTGAATTTGGGGTGGTGGTGGCTGTTGGAGTTGGTGGTTGTCGAAGATGGTGTGGTGGTGCTGTCGCCGTGGCTCCGCCACAAGGGGGTGGTGGCTGGTCGTTTTCTAGAGAGAGACATGAGAGAGAAGAAAGAGAAAGAGAAATGGGATAAGGTCTAATGTGTGGCTGTGAACATGAAAGAAAGAAAAAAGATCTTTTATATATATGAAGGAAGATTACTAACATACCCTCATGTGCAAGGCACATGCAACATTTAACTGAAAATTTTAACCAGGTTATGGCTAAAGGACGTAGGGCGTAACGAGTTTTCCAAATAAAGGACTGTTGTTGTAATTATTGAAGTTAAAGGTTATCCATTGCAATCCGGTACAAACATAAAGGACGAAAAGTGTAATTTACCCTAAAAAGAATTATAGAGATGGCATGTAACACTTCTTATAAGTAGAATGTAAGACAAATTTTGGTCCTAAAACATAAACTCTTACATTTTTCCCAAAATACAATACAAAAAAAAGAAAAAAAGAAAAAAAAAGAAAAACTAGTACAACAAAATATAACACAAAAAATTCTAACATAAAAAATCCAGTACAAACAATCAGCACAAAAAATTAGTACGAAAATTTAGGAAAAAAATAATGTTATACAACATAGAATCACAACACATTATTTTTTGTTTTTTTTAGTTATCATATTTTATATAGTAATATGATACTTATATTAAAGATAAAAAGATTCTTGATTTTATGATGCAAGTTCGTTTAAAAATATAATTTCGTATAAAATATTATGAATGTTTAAAAAACGAGGGGTAATACGCATGTACCTTGTATCAAAAGAAAAAAACCAACAAATGGCTATTCCAAAAATACACTTACGCCATTTTCATTATGCATTTCATTTGAAATATAAAAGGTTAAGATCTTTTTTATCCTACTTAGCCCAAAGAGTAAATTACATTTTGTGTCCTTTATGTATTACACAAATTATGAAACTTAATCTTTAAAAAAACCAATTACATATTATGTCCAAAATCACCATGTTATATAACATTTTATGTCCTTTTAACCTAACTGAGTTAATTATTTTAGTTAGGTTAAATCAAGGTAAGGACAATATTGTCTTTTCACATACTATAAAGGATACAAAATGTAACATACTTAGTTAGTTATCATTAAGGACACAAAATGTGATTTACTCTTAAAAGTATTTTTGTCTTTTAGTTAATATTAAAAGTAAAAACTAAAAGTTTAATTATTTATTATTAATATATATATATATATATATATATATATGTGTGTGTGTGTTATAAACACTTATAATAACTAAGTCGTATTCGATTTATTTTAGTTAATTGTTCTAAATAAATTTTCTAGATTTTAAATAATTAATTGAATTAATTATTTTTACTTTTAAACCTAATCAAATAATTATTTATAGGAATTTGAGTCATATTTTATAGTATTTTTATAAACCGAATACGAGTGCTTTTATGTGAAACAATAATAATTAATTAAACTTCTAGTTTTTTATTTACAACATTAACTAATTTATAGGAATTTGAGTCATATTATATAATATTTTTATAAACCGAATACGACTTAGTTTTTATAAGCGTTTAAATAAAACTATATATATATATATATATATATATAATTTATAGGGCTCAAATTCCTATAAATTATATATATAAAGTTTAATTATTTTTATTAATTCATATATATATATACATATATAATGCTTTATATAAACACTAACTCGTATTTGGTTTATAAACATACTTATAAAATATGACTCAAATTCCTATAAATTAGTTAATATTAAAAATAAAAAACTAAAGCTTTAATTATGATTTCATATATAAACACTTATAAAATTTAAGTCGTATTTGGTTTATAAAAATATTTATAATATATGACTCGAATTCCTAAGAATAATCAAATAATTATTTGATTAGGTTTAATAGTAAAAATAATTAATTTAATTAATTATTTAAAATTTAGTAATTTATTTCAATCAAATAACTAAAATAAATCGAATACGACTTAATTTTTTATAAGTGTTTATATAAAACAAATATATATTTATATATATATGTATAATAAATAATTAAACTTTTTTTTTTACTTTTAATATTAACTAAAAGATAAAAAAGCTTTTAAGAGTAAATTACACTTTATGTCCTTAATGATAACTAATTGAGTATATTACACTTTATGTCCTTTATGGTATTTGAAAGGACAATATTGTCCTTACTTGATTTAACCTAACTAAAATAATTAACTCTGTTAGGTTAAAAGGACATAAAATATTACATAACATGATGTTTTTTGACATAATCTGTAATTATTTCTTTAAAGGTCATGTTTCATAATTTGTGTAATACATAAAGAACACAAAGTGTAATTTACTCAGGCCCAAATTAACATTTTATTTGATTGTACCTCTACTAAATCATATATATAATTTACATGTTATAACGTTATTATTGTAAAACCTTTTTTTAAATACCTTTTATTGTTCTAAATTACTTTAGCAAGTTTTAACTCTGAATTTATACTAAGAGATAGATTGATACTATAGTGCGCATTATATTTTCATAATCTATGTATACTACTTTATTAAGCAAACTAGGTTTTCTACCCTTATGGTAATTTTACATGGTGTACACACTTTGAAGCAACATGTACAAGAGAGCTAAGCTATTTTAGAGGGGGTAAACTTGCACATTGTCCATAAATTTAAGACACTTTAAGGGCATTTTAGGGATTTCGACACCCTAATCTATATCTATATATATTAAATGTATTAAATAAAAATTTTAATTAATAAAACTAATAATTTCATTAATTAATACAAATAAGTATTCTCATAAATGATTTATTATTGGTGAGTACATACCAAACCGTAACCTACCCAAACCAAAAGAAAATGAGGAAGTGTTAAGGGTTTGAAACCAATGCAATCAATTGAATTCAATCTCATCATAAATTTGAAATCATGGGATCCTTCATTGCATTCATGACTCACATCCCCATCAGTTTCAATTCATATTCCTATATAGGCTCAACATGAATAAAAAAAACTAAGGATAAATTGAATGTATAACAATGTGAACGTTCTGATGGTTTTTTTTCTTTCTTGCAGGTGACCTTATCTGAAAACTTCCTTGCTACTGACATCTAGGATTGACAAATGTAAACAAAATGCACTACGGAACCATTGAAATGCATACAACTTGGACCAGTGTGAAGCCATGGTGAATGTTATTATATTTTTGAATATGCCATTTAGATTTTACCTCGGTTTTGTCATTTTTGTCGTTGATATCCTCCATATGTACCAATTGCTATGAATTGTTTATATAACTAGATGATCTATTTCTTTTGCCAAGGTAGAACATATTAAAAGGATGTTGGTCATCGTCACACCTCCGTCCACCTCCATGAGTGTTATCAATTGTGTACTCCTGTAACACCCATCTAATTACTACTTGAATTTAATCAAAATTCATGTGATTTTATATATATAAAGTACGTCTAGATTAAAACATAAGTTCCCAAAGTGACCAGACGTTAGTCATCTACCAACTAATACCAAACATACATAAGTTGTTTAGCTAATTGTTTACATTCCAAAAACATTGTCTATTAAAGTTATATATATCACGGAAGCTTCTAAGTGTGTTCGGTTCTTCAAAAACTTGCTTGACCGCCATCCGTAAGATCCCCTTTGTCACCTAGGGTCAAAACCACTTTAAAAGTTAGTATTGACATGATTATAAAGCATATAAACAAGTTCTAGTATCAAACCATCGAAAATAAAATAAAATTTCAGATTTTCACCTGTCGTGTGGCGCGTCAGGGCTTCGCGTGGCGCGAGGACTTCTTGCGTGTCGCGACAGTTTCAAGTCGTCCCCTCGGGTGGCGTGGGGGAGACGGTTTTCCAGCAGGTTTGTTTTTAAGAGCTGCACTTGCTGCCAGCTCCGGAAATTCAAGTTTTTAACTTCATTTGGCCATAACTTTTGACTCGTAAGTCCGTTTTAGGTGATTCTTTTTCGTATAAGTCTGTAAATTTATTACCAACGTTACTATTTAAATTTTGGTACCGAAAATTTAACTTACGGACCGAACGACTAAATGTCACTATGCATTTATTCAACCCGCTCTAACTTTACTTAATTTGCTACTATTTAACTAGTAAACCTAAGGCGTTTATTACCCAATTTCCGGGGCTTATCATCACCGACACTCCATTACCAAACCTATGGCTTCATGCTCTTGTGACCATTTTCGCCATCGCTATCTACTTAAGATATTAACACTACTATGTACACCCTTATTCGACCCGTTTGGCTCATCTACGGAATCCTCCATTTTGATGACTACCAAACGACTACAACAATTTCTTAACCTACTGATTTAAGTAACGAACATGGTCGATACAATCAACAAAACTTTTATTCTACAATGTAACCGTACATGATTAAATAGTAATTTACATAATGTAACGGATCAAGTTACATACCTTTAGTGTACGCCCTTCAACCGCAATTCACCACCGGCTTGTCCACTCGACATTCCGGTATCCTTTCCTATAGAGTTCAATTATATCGCGTTTAGAACTCTTTTTATTCACATATCGCATAATAGCCAAAACATCACAATTAGGTGTTTTAACTTCAAAATTCCAGTTTCGAGCCTTCTTAGAGGCATTTCAACAAACACTTTAAGGGCAGATTTTTACATGATTATATAGCAAATCCCTAGCTTATCATTTAGCCCTAATTTTACATCAATCAACCCATTTTACATAATTGTTAGCTTCTAGAATTCAGAAGTCACTTCACAATTGTCAAATTACACTAGAACAACACCCAATTTCCTAGTGTTTATCAAATTCTACATAACCCATTCATCACCCACAATGGTGTTCATAGATTTCACTAAATTTTCACATGATTTCAACTTGTATTTGTCTAGGGTTTGTCCCTAGACACTATATGGTTCCTAAATCATCATAAAACAAACATGCAACCATAAACTTCAAATTTTCCCAATTTCATGAGAATTTCAAACAGAGAATTAGCACCAAATTTTACATACCTTGTAACCCCCTTGTGATGAGGATCACTAATCTATGTTCGGATTTTGATTTTGACTTGATTTGAACCCTCAATTTGTGAGTTTTAGTGATGAACTAGGGTTTTGATGGAGCTTGGGGTCGCCCCTGTTCTTGGTCGATTTCAACAAAACACAGACAAATGTGTTTTATGTTTTATTTTGTTATTTCAATAAAAATAGTTTTCATTTAGACACATTTAGTCCCTCATTTTTCACTCTTTTTTGTTTGAACTCCTAACTACTCATAAGTGACTAACTAACTTGGTTAGTGTTATTCCTAGTTAGTTTATTTTACTAATTTATTTACAACTAAATTGCAAATTTATGAACTCGCATTTTCGGGATGTTACAACTCCGATCACGATTCACGTACCAATCAATGTCTACCCGTTTTGTTTTGATCTTACTTCAATGAGGTTTGATCATTAATTTGTTCAGATTCCAGTTATTTACGCAACCACTGTCACACTACCTTTGTTCTTTGGAGTTTTTTTGTCGCACCGCACTACCTCGTCGCCCTAACTACCCCTGCAAATGATGAGAATGTTATTTTGTGTATATTTACATTTTTTGGGTTAAGGTTGGAACAACATATTTAAAGAGGTTGTTTTGTGTTAATGCTTGTAAAATACTAAGCTTAGATTATATATAAAAGGGATGAAGAGTTCTCCTTTAGTTTGTCTTTTGGCACCAAAAAATATGAGATAAGAAATAAAAGATACTCAAGATGTTCATCATCCCGGTTAAAATGAATAACTTAACTAATGATCATTTGATTAAAAGTCAGTGAATTGTTTATTGCTGTTTTAGTTGTTAATTTCTAAAACACACATCTAATGCTATAAATGAATCAAACTTCTATTGAGTTATGCTCGAGTACCAACAACGAGCTTGAAACGTAAAACAGCTCAAGTTTGAGCTTTTATAAGAACTTCACTCAAATTCTTAATGATCCTTTTAGTCCAATGTAATGTGTTGGTATATCCAATATGTCATTTACATCTATAATAGTTTACAAAGTAGTTGACCATTTGGTCAAACCATATTGAGCTTGAACTTAGCATGATCAATCCATAATTATTTTTTGCATTTTTATTTTAAGTTGGTGAGAGCTCTGATCTTTAATATTCCTTGGGTGGCCTTAAGGTTGCACCATGAAGGCTTGGTGTTTCATTAAATATGTAATTAGTGTAAATTTAAGACAATGAAAATATATTTTTTTTTGTAAGGAAGAGTGAAGATAAAAAGTTGCATTGATCTGTGTTCAGTTTTATTGTTTGTTTTAGTTTTGTTACTAACCAATAAGAAATAATTTAAACTCATCGGTTTTAAAATATCTTAATCGAAAGTTTTGGTTATGGTTATGGCTCAAAACCGAACTGAACTTGTACACACCCTTAAAATCACCAAACAAAGTGTTGTGATCCCCGCGTTGAGAATGGTGACACATACTACTATCCTTTGGTTTACTAGCATGGCTTACAAGGAGCTGTTTATACAAAGAGAATAGTGTCGCCATAAAACAACACTAAATGCCCATACTTTGTTAAAATAATTGTAATTTATTGCAATAATTGCAAGGTGGCTAGTTTTAGTTTTGAAATCCTACTTTATCTTAAAATACTAAAGTCTAATTACTTTACTTTTTTTAATGGTAAATGTTACTCCTAATATAAATTACACATTTGCCTAGGTTTCAACCTAGGACCTTACCTCTAAGAGACATAAGCATCTACCAAGTGGGTTATCATTTAATTATTTTACTACTCATCAAAACTTCATACTCGTTATATCCATACTAGAATTACATGTATATCCGGAATATAAACTTAGGTTATTTTTGGTTCAAAGGAACAAAGTGTTACAAACCCAGAATGGGTTGTGGTTTGTGATAGACATCATAACTAAATCTAATATAAGTCGGGACACCCGCCGCAACGCGCGGGCATTCCCACTAGTACTATATTAAGATAACTGAGTTTTCTATCCTTTTCGTAATTTTTCCTAGGTACAAATCTTAAAACACCATGTACAAATGAAGAAAACCATTTTAGAGGGGGGAAACTTGGACATTCTCCAAAGTTTTAAGACACTTTGAGGGCAATCTAGACATTTCATCTATGGAATCCATGCCCACTTATGTCTTCCATTAATTGAATTAAATTAAGGAATTAAATAAAATTTTATAATAATTAAAGGAATTAATTGATTAAATTAAAGATTAGACATGCAACCTTTGGGATTTTCATGATTTAGTAGTATTGTATTCTTGATTTTTATGTCAATTATGCAATCCAAGAATTGATATATTAATGATACTACCACAATACTTTAAAATTTAAACCAGGTGAAACAAACCATGCAAACTGCAGGCTAACAACGATTACACCTTAACTTTAGGTTTCATTTATGATATTGATTTCCAGTTAATTTTATTCGGTCCTAGATAATATGCTATATTTGTTCTTTCATCCAACCATTGTTACGCATTTCAAGTTAGTTTATCATAACTCACATGTTTCGTTTTGTAAGATAAGAGTGACATCTTGGGTTTTTAACTAACAAACTTCATGCTTAAAAGTCAACATTTATAATACATATCATAAATGAATATGATATCAGTCGGGATACCCGCCGCAACGCACGGGCTTTCCCACTAGTTATTATATATATCAATTCTTAACATAGGTTTGCGCTAGGAAACTTCACAGTTTTTATACTTTAGCCACAAGACTTTAATGTCATCTCATTTGAGCCTATCTGTAGCCTTATATTATTATCTTTAAAATTTCACAAAATAAAATGTTATTTTATAAAGGGTGGTGGTGAGAAGTCATGACATTTGAAGAAGAATGAAAATTTGAAACAAAATAATATTAATATTTTTATTGATTTATGTTTATAGGTGACGTTACATTTTTTTGTTTGTTTGGGCTCATGTGATAAATTTGAGTAGACATTTGATCCATTTAATTGTTTAATATATGTTTTTAATCTACTTAATTTAAAAATATATATATATATTTAACACATTGTATTGAATAACTTAAAAAAAAAAACTAAATACTTGGTTGCGTATAACTTAAAAAAAAAACTGAACATGTGGTTGTGTATAACTTTTTTCCTCGACATACCGGTATAAAATTAGCTAAAAACAAAGTTTTATTCTAAATAAAGCGTTTTCTTTCGTATCGTAACCTACACGAGTGTTGTACCGGTACCGTGACGAAACGAACTGAATCCGACCGAATACCACTTATTTCGACTGATAATATCGTATTAGTACCGATATTCGTTTTTATGCGTTTGACCAATGTAAACACTCGTGGATATCATTTTGGATACATTACGATTTTATTTTTTTAGTTTATCTTTCGGGTGTTTTCAATATCGTCAGTGCCTTGATGTTCCAAATCAATAACAATCGAATTCCCGCCGCGTAGTGCGGGGATTCCACTAGTTACTACCATAGAATAGTTATTTGCGACCATTAAAATAGTCATATACCGGTTGCAATTTGCGACCATTAAATAGTTGTATATCTGTTGCAAAAATGTTTTTGTTGCTGAAATGTTTTTTTCTTTTACGAACTTTAGCCATAAGGGTGTGCGGGGTGTTTTCGGGGAGGTGGTTCGGTGATAGGGTTTACCGCGCGAGCACACCGCTGCCGACCCCTGTATGTGTGAGAGGAAATGGATGGTGCGATGAGTGTTCACTGAGTGATTGTTGTTGTTTTTGACCGTTGGGAGTATTACACGACGATATAGCCGTTACATGTTTAAAAAAATGTACTACTTCCCAGGAGGGGAGCACCCTTTATGTTTGAGTGCAAAATGGAGAATGAAGAGGAGGTTAACATGACATGCTATAATTGGCTTTGGAGGAGAGGTTACCACTCCCCAGGAGTGAAGCACCACTTACACCTTAAAATAAACCTCATGCCTGATCTTTGTGACAAAACTATATAAAATGTAAGATATGAAATGATTTATTTATCAAGTATAATTAGTTCATTTTTCCTCTCTAAGTTGCTCTTAAAAAAATTATTCCCATACGTAAAGACGGTGGCTAGATTCAGAGCCGGCCCTGAAGGAGGGCGGGGAGGACAACCGAACAGGGCCCGTGATTTCGTAGGGCACGTAATTTAAAAAAAAAATCCGATATTATATATGTAAAAAAAATTAATAGGGTATAACCAAACAAATATTAACATAGGCCCATTTTAAAAAATCATATTGTTTAAATTAGTTAGCCCATTAGGTTAGTGAGCCCAATACCCAAATAATTTAAAAAAACTAATAATAATAAAGAAATAGAAGTGGGTGGCAACTAGTTCGGTGGGTATTGGAACGTCACTCGCAGGGCCGGAGAGAGCTATTCCCAATTCTAGAAGAAAGGTACATTCATTTTTTTGTGTTTCTGTTTGTATTATATGTTCCTTTTATGTGATTATTGAACTGATTACAATGCTTATAGTTGAGAATGATTAGGGCTTTTTATGTGTTGCTAGAGAACTGGATGATTGGTTATGTTTGACCTTGAATTTTGATGAATGTTTTGTTTGTTAATGGTTAAAAATCAGCTGAGAGCGATTTCATCATCATCATTCTGTAGTTTTAAGTTTTTGTTCGATTTCACACACAGGCCTTCGATTTCATCAGCTCACAGTTCACAGCAGGCCTTCTATTTCACAGCCTTCGATCGGATCAGTTCACAGTTCGATCACGGATCAGTTCTCGTATTCAGGTAAACATCAAATTGTCGAACTCAATTGTTAACTTATGATTTAGGATTCACAGTGAACTTATGATTTACGATTTCTATGATTAGTTGATTTATGATTTTAGGATCCTTTTGTTGTCGATCATTATTTAGGCATTAACTTAATTTGATACAAACTTTGTCGATTATTTAGATGTTAATGGCTCCTAAACAAGCATCCGGATGGCAAAAACGTAGTTCCAGTACCCACCGAACTAGTTAAAATTTTTTATTTAGTTAAGAACTAAGGGCATGTTTTTTCGAGCTCGAACAGGGTACAGGAATTCTCAGGGCCGGCCCTGGCTAGATTGTTGAGATGCTTTTACTTATGCTTAGGCCTCAAAATAAACTTACAAAAATCAAACCTTTTCATGTAGATTTAAACTGGGTCTAAATTCTGATTATGATTAATAAATATCAAGAACACACACAATATATAATAATAAAACATTTGGATTAATTTTCAAAAATGAAAACAATTAATCCCCAACTCACCCTCTTATGTGTTTCTAAAACTCTAACGTCTCTTTCTATTTATAGCCTGAACATGCTTAGGCTAATTACATTTAGATCCCAAGAAATAACAAATCACTATAACAATTACTAAAGATTGAAAACAAATCGAATAAAATAATAAATATAATTTGCTTAAACAAGTTATATTTAATTAACTGAAACAATATAATGGTTATATCTCGAACTTTCACATTCCAAAACTTCGCCTGATCATCTCGTATCGATTTTGCTTGTTGACTTTGACTCGTTGATAACATTAGACTACCCATTTTGACCTAACAACCCCCTGGCCACCTCAGGCTACTGTTATCAAATTTTTGTATCATCTATAGAACCGTCAACTTCATGCATGGTGTGACCTTCAATTTGGCAAGCTTCAGTCTCAATTTCAAGACACAACAGTTCTAGTGTATTGTTGATGTGGGGGAGGTTAATGATCTGGCGGGTTCGTTGGAATGTAAGTCGGGTACAACTCCTTTTTCTGTAAAACTCTAACCCAATTTCTACAATAATAATAATAAATGCGGATAATTGGTCCCAGATCTTTTTTAACATAGAGCTTATACGTTTGGGTCAACTGATAACCCAGACGACCCGACATAACGGACTATTACACTTAATCACAATTTAAAAGCATTAAAGTTTTAAACTCGAAAATTTTGTTGTGCATAATCATGCTTCACCCTTTTCATAATCCTCTCCAAAGAGTTAGCAGTTTGATAGTGTTCGGCTCTTCGTGCGCTTGGTCGTCCGTCCGGTTCCCGCCTTTATGAAAGCCTATCATAAACACTAAAAACAATTAGTGTTTAAGTTAAAAGTCAAACGCTTAGCAATTGAAACATTTGAACGAAAACATTAAAAATATATATATATATATATATATATATATATATATATATATTTCAGCCCCATCACTCGGCTGGGTCAGGTTTCCACCCGACCGGGTCAGCTTTCCACCCGACCGGGTCAGCTGAAGTTTCTTCTCAGAACCCTCCCCCGGCCGGGTCAGGTTTCCACCCGGCCGTGTCAGCTGAACATGCTTTCTTTTCACCCGAATTACATACAAATCTCATCAAAATCCATTCAAACTCGTTTTAATCGCTTGGGATTCATACCTTAACAAATTTAAACCATAATCCATAACCCGGATTTACAAATTTTATGTTTCGGCACCCGTTATCCGGTTCTCGCATATGTTTATTCGACCCGTTATGAGGTTTAAACACTTAAGCTTAAAACGTCCGTATTCTTTTCGTACCCTCTATTTTCACACTAAGACATTCATTTATCTATCACCACAATTTCATTTGTGATGGGTTATTATAGGAAAAATTTTATATTCTGACTTTACCCTCTAAGTTGACCTTTTACAAAAACGCCCGTTAAGAGACATTAACCAAAAAATCTACGCCTCCCATTTCTATGTTACCAAAAGACTAACCCAAATACGGGATTCATTATATTTTTTTTATCTACCTGTCACATCCCGTTTTTCGGTGGGCCCGAATGGGTTTAGTTGGGACGGTTGGGTAGCAGTTATCACAATTAAATAATAATAATGCAGCGGAAGTATTTAAGAGTAAAAGTATTCATAACATTAAAAGTGTTTAATATTCAAAGTACAAATATGTTCAAGTGTTCATTAACAGCCCACAGGTGGATCAAGACAAAATGAAGCTTAGACATCATAGGCCTTAAGCTAGGAGTTGCAAATTCCAAAGCTTTTAACATAGCCGACCCGGATTCCCAGCCTAATATCAAGGTTAGGTACCTGCAGTTCAATCGTTTGAAAATACGTGCTGTTAAATACAATTAACTCACTCATTTTGAAAAATGTTTTTCGAAAATGATTTTAATACATAGAGAAAACCCATAGGTAATCATTTAGTATTTCTTGGGATTTAGTCTTGTCACCATATTTACATATTTGTCATACAATGGGATCCAGATATCAAAGCCGGTCATTTTGAGTGCTATAATGATTAAGGTACACACCAAAGTTGAATAATGTGTCTTACAGTCAGTATGCATACCCCGGCACGTTATTCTGTATGGCCATAATAGTTCATGAGTCGGGACGCCCGGACACAGTACCAATAGCCCCCAATTATTTCAGTTATCAAATATAATGGATTAAATCGAGTTCTTACATTTATGAGCAATAATAGGCGGCTCATTTATGTAATACTCGCTCCAAGTGGCGTATTCGGCATACCGCAAGTTTAAAAACAAAATAAGTTAAGAGTATTTACCTTTTAGCTAGCTTCCAACCTATAACGGTTTTCAAATATAGTAAAAGCCGTAAAGACAAAGTATTAAACTCAAGTCCTATTATCTAGGGAGTTCTATCGTCTGGAGTGAACAGATTTAGCTATCTGTTAGAATGTATACGGGTCATAGGTTAGTTCCTTTTACACGACCCGTTGCGTAAGAATAAGATTAATTCACTAGATTAAGCGTAGATTTATTAGAATGTGGTTTATACCTATCCGAGTGTAAGGACTCATTGGATAAAGTTAAATCAAACCAACATTCTGATTTGGAAAGGTTTAAAAAGGGTTTTGACCCGTTAAAACTAGTTTATGCGAACTAGGTTCGCATAACTAGTTATGCGCATAAAGACGGGTTCGAAAGGTCGGATAGGCTTATGAAAAGTCTTAGTATCAAAAATACCTTTTTAGTTGAAGTATATACTAATATAAAGTCAGATTAAAGCTTGGTTTAGTTTAAAATCATTCAATTAGCCCATTTGACCATATAAGGGCATTGTGGTCAATTTTTAATATAATTTCAAGACTTGTCAATAAACTTATCAAACGGACTGACCATATGGTATAACTTCAGAGAGTTATACTCAAAAACAACATGGTCTTAAAACAAGTTTAAAACAGGCCTAAACGTTGACCAAACGGGTTAGAATCAAAAGTCAAAGCAAAAGTGAAACTGCTTGACTTTTGACATAGAATGAGACCCTAAACTGAATTGAACAAGTTGAGCATGTTATTATCAGTTTATATAAGTTATAAAACTTTTATATATGCAAAAACGACTTAGTTACAAGTTATAGAAACCATTTATGCATTTTAGTCGAAAATTCAACTTGTACAGAAAATACTCAACTTAACAATTCAACTAGTAAATGTGATTATCCGAAGGTATGATCATAGAGGGATCATAACATCATTATTACGATCACGTAGGAAAGTTCGGATTGAACTTTACCTTGACCAAAATGGTCAAAAGCCAAAGTCAAACAGAAAGTCAACCGTTTGCTTTTAAACTTCAAAACAACTAAATAAAATGAAATTGAACTAAAGGAAACGCTTACTTGGAAGTGTTTGAGCTGAAGAACACTAAGAGGGAGTCCTCTTGTCCAGAGGAATGCTCCAAGCAAGTTAGAGAGAAAAAAATGAGTGAATGAGCAAAGAGTTATGAAGAAATCATGGCCTTTTATAGTTGAAGATGATGAAGGAGATCAAGACAAATGTGCATGATCATTCTAAGATGTTTGCAGATGTCCTTGAGGTGGCAAAGCTAAAAGAGTGGCCAAAATGAAAGATAGGTGGCAAAATGGCAGCTGGCCTTGGGCTGCAAACAAAACTGCCGCTGGCAGTCGCTTATGGACCGTAAGAAATAAGTGCTTACGGTCCGTAAGGACCTTAAGCGCGCGGGTTTTCAAATAGGCTTACGGACGTAAGGGTAAGCCCTTACGGTCCGTATGGGACCTCATAAAATCAAAAATTGTGATTTTTCATATTTAGTCCTTGGACTTTACATCTTTGGCCATTCGGCACTTTTAGTCCTTATTCTTCTTAGTTGGGATTATTCGGAGATCCGGGATGCGTTTTAGTTAACGCACAGTAATAATCCTTCTCTCCTTCCCAGAATCAAGATTAGTTGGTGATTCATAATGAGTTTCAGTTAACGATAAGTGTAAGTCCTTCCTCTTTCCACAAAATCGGGATTAGTTGGAGGTTTCTCCATCCATGTAGTCGGGATTAGTTGGAGAATTGGACACATGTTGGCACATAATTGGACGAAACTTTCGGGGTGTTACATCCTCACCCCCTTAAAGGAAATCTCGTCCTTGAAATTTATTCGAACATATACGGGCATTTCCGTCTCATTTCGGATTCAACCTCCCAAGTGTATTCTAGGCCACGACGAGAATCCCATTTCACCTTGACAAGGGAAAACTTTTTCTTACGAAGCTTTTTGACTTCACTATCCTCAATGGACAAAGGTTTTTTAACAAACCTTAAGCTCTCGTCAATTTGAACGTCATGATGAGACATGACAAGTGCTTCATCAGCTAAGCACTTTTTCAGATTAGAGATATGGAATACACCATGGATTCCACCCAGCACTTCAGGTAGTTTAAGTCTGTAAGCTATAGACCCGACACATTCTGTTATTTCGAATGGTCCAATATATCTAGAGCTTAGCTTACCCTTCTTTCCAAATCTCATTACGCCTTTCCAAGGCGAGACTTTGAGCATTACTCTATCCCCGATTTGGAATTTGAGAGGCTTCCACCTTTTATCAGCATAGCTCTTCTGCCTATCTCGGGCAGCCTTGAGTCTATCTCTGATTTGCACAATTTTATCAGTTGTTTCAAGGGCAATCTCTGGTCCAGAAAGTTGGCTTTCACCAACTTCAGCCTAACAGACGGGTGTTCTACACTTTCTCCCGTATAAATCCTCAAAAGGTGTGGCCTTTATACTAGTGTGATAGTTGTTATTATAAGAAAATTCGATCAGGGGTAGATGTTCATCCCAGCTATCACCTAAGCCAATCGTGCATGCACGTAGCATATCTTCCAAAGTCTGGATAGTACACTTACTTTGCCCATCAGTTTTGGGATGATAAGTCGTACTATAGTTCAAGCGCGTACCAAGTGGCTGCTGGAAACTTTTCTAGAAATGCGAAGTGTATCTAGTATCTCTATCTGATACTATAGACAACGGTACTCCATGCAGAGACACAATGTTGTCAACATATAACTTAGCTAGCTTGTCAGGGTTATAAGTTTCCTTAATTGGCAAGAAGTGAGCCGAATTAGTCAGTCTGTCGACTATGACCCATATCGTGTCATTGCCACGACTTGTCTTGGGTAACTTGGTAATCAGATCCATCGTTACCATTTCCCACTTCTAGATGGGAATCTCCAGTTATAGCAGACCATATGGTCTTTGATGTTCAGCCTTAACTTGCGAACATGTTAAGCATTTTGCTACATGGGTGGCAATGGACTTTTTCATGCCCATCTCCCATTCGTTCTTTTTCAGATCTTGGTACATCTTGTCTCCACCGAGATGTACTAAATATTTCGAGTTATGTGATTCCTCAAGAATAAACTCTTTGAGTCCTCCATAGATGGGAAGCCAGATTCTATCATTCAGTCTGAGGATTCCATCCTTTCCAGGTGTTAACTGTTCCGCAGTTCCACCTAATCCCCCAGTTTGAGCATTTGCCTCTAACAGGGCTTGCTTCTAAGGCTCTAATAGCTTTACGTAGCTCAATTCTCTTGGCATTAACCCCAATTGGTTTAGCCCTTTCTTTGCGGCTTAGAGCGTCCGTAATGACATTTGCCTTACCTGGATAATAACGAATCTCACATTCGTAATCATTTAGAGTTTCCATCCATTGGCGTTGTCGCATGTTTAGATCTTTTTGCTTGAAAAGGTGTTGGAGACTTTTATGGTATGTGTATATAATACACTTTGTGCCATACAAGTAATGTCTCCACAGTTTCAGTGCAAAAATAACTGCACCCAGTTCTAGGTCATGGGTGGTATGATTCCTTTCGTATACTTTAAGTTGAGGCGATGCATAGGCAATCACTTTGCCTCTTTGCACAAGTACGCAAGCCATCCCTGTGTGCGACGCATCGCAGCACACGACAAAATTTTCTATCCCTTCAGGCAGGATTAGAACGGGAGCATTGCTCAGTTTTTGCTTCAGAATCTCAAAGGATTCCTTCTATTTTGGATCCCAGTCAAATTTTACATTCTTGCGGGTCAACGCAGTTAGAGGAGTGGCAATTTGAGAGAAGTTCTCAATGAACCTTCTATAGTATCCTCCCAATCCTAGGATACTGCGGATTTCTGAAGGAGTTTTAGGTGCTTCCCAATTTAAGATAGCTTCAATCTTAGCGGGATCCACTTGGATACCATGCTCACTGATCATGTGTCCTAAAAATTGGACATTTCAAAGCCAAAACTCACATTTGGAGAACTTAGCATAGAGTTTCTCCTGTTGTAGCAGACCGAGTATACATCGAAGATGTTTCTCATGATCATCTTTGCTGCATGAGTAGATAAGTATATCGTCTATGAATACAATAACAAACTTATCTAAGTACAGCTTGCAGACTCTATTCATGAGAACCATGAATGTTGTAGGTGCATTCGTGAGCCCAAAAGGCATCACGAGGAACTCATAATGGCCGTATCTAGTTCGGAACACAGTCTTTAGAACATCTTCACTTCAGACCTTCAATTGGTGATAACCAGATCTCAAATCTCTTTGAGAAGTAGCTAGCTCTTTGCAATTGATCAAATAGATTATTGATCCTTGGCAAAGGATACCAATTCTTGATCGTGATCTTATTTAGTTCACAATAATCGATGTACATTCGCATCGAACCGTCTTTCTTTTTAACAAAGAGAATAGGAGCTCCCCAGGGCGATGAACTCAGCTGTATAAAGCTTTTCTCCAAGAGTTCTTCAAGTTGTGCCTTCAAGTCCTTCATCTCAGTGGGTGCCAGACGGTACGGTGCTCTGGCTACAAGAGCTAATCCAGGCAGAATATCGATTCTAAATTCGACTTGTCTATCAGGGGGCATACCAGGTATATCTTCAGGAAAAACGTCAGGGTACTCCGAGATGATTGGAATATCTTCAATTTTAGGCTTTGGCTCGTCAATGGTCACATGTGCCATGTAAATGACACATCCTCTTTTCAAGCACTTGGATGCCTTAAGCAGGGAAGTTCCGTCAGGCAATCTTTAGTGTCGATCTCCATAAATAGTGAGTATATCACCAGATGGGGATTTAATTTCGATAAGTTTCTTGTTGCAGGCAATGCGGGCTTGGTTATCAGATAACCAATACATGCCTAAAACTATATCGAATCCCGCGAGATTCATAGGAAAGAGGTTAATAGGAATAGATTGATTCTTGATGGATATAGCACATTCATCAAGAATCGTGGAAGCTACTTCTATACTACCATCGACCATTTCGACCTCATAAGTGACATCTAGAGTTCTTAAGGGCAGATTTAGAAGTTTGCTAAACTTATGGTCAATGAAGCTTTTATCGGCTCCAGAATCAAATAAGACACTAGCAAATATGTCATTTACGAGAAACGTACCCGTAATGACTTTGGCATCGTTTACAGCGTCCTTCACAGTCAGTTGAAAGGCTCTAGCATTACCTTTCTTAGCTTCAGTGACCTTGTTCTTGGCTTTAGTTGCGTACTTAGGGCAATGAGTCTTGATATGCCCTTTCTCGCCACACCCATAGTAGGTGGCGTTCTTTAAATCCTTGCACTCGTGGGATTTGTGGTCCGTCTGCTTACAGATGCCACAACCTTTAGGTTGGTTAAACAGATATTTCCCAAAATGCCTTTTCTCGCAGGTTTTTCACTTGGGGTTTGCCTCAGCTGGCTTAGACTGGTTATAGTTCGAACCATTCTTGCCTTTCTTGTAATCCCTGGCAGGAGTGTCATCAAGTTTGCGCTTGTTGTCGCCATCAATCTTGGCGACTCTCACCCGTATCTCATCTTCGGTTTGAGATAACGCTAGATCCACAGCTGATCTAAACGTCATAGGCTTGGAGGATTTAACCATCCCCTTAATTTCTGGGCTAGTCCTCCAATGAATCGCGCAATGCGCTTTGACTCGGGGGTAATCAGATACGGTACGATTCTTGAAAGAGAGTTGTAATCAGATACATAAGCTCGGCAGTTTAGATTTTTCATGGTTAGCTTTAGAAAGTCAGATTCAACTTTCTCCACCTCGTGAGGTGGGCAGTAAGTCTCACGAATAAGTTCTACGAACTTGACCCAGCTTCATGTGGATTGGATACATGCCTTCCACTAGGTTAACGCATCCTCCTTGAAGGATTGGGACACATACTTGATAGTGTCCTTGATAGCACAACCGCCTATATCAATAACAGTTTCCATCTCATCTAGACACTTTAAAGAATCAATGGCCCCCTTTTCGCCTGTGAAGTCACGGGGCTTACATGAGACGAAGTATTTATAGGTGCCCCCATCTTTAGAGCTGCGGTGCTTGGTTTTGAAAGTGTTCTTGACACTTGGCTCACTCTTAGTCGTAGAGTAGTGAGTCTTTTCAGTTCTCGAGTAGGGTTTGGAAACAGATTTATCCTTTGGTACTGATGGTTCCGACCCTTTTAACTTAGCCATGAATTCGGCCATAGCTTTACCGACTTCCTCGGTGACTATGGATCGAAGATTATTTTCTCTGTCCGAACGGTCTCTGTGATCATAGTCGTCACTATTGTTCTTTTTAGATATATTGCCAGTATTTTGGCTCACCATTTGATTCAGTCGGGAGCTATATCACCATTAGTAAGAATTTGGGTTATTAGTAGATCAATTAAATGATAGAAAAGAAACTTGAAATTAGATTTCATTAAATCGAGAGATTACAGTACAATGTCCTATAAGGACTTTTGGAATTTAAATGCAACATTGTCCATAAGTGGACTTTTTGAAAACAAACAAAACATAATTAAGAAAAGGAGTCTTCAGTCATCCCCTTTTTCGTCATACTAGCTATTCCTCTTCTTGCTTCACTCCATTCAGTGTTGGATGGTTTTTTAGAGTTTTCTAGGTGAAGAATAGAGGAGGTACTAGTGGGTTCCAATGATAACGATCAGTATGGATCTAGAGTTATATCAAAAGAATATCAAGAGAAATAGTATTTGGTGACGAAGTTTAGCATCCTCGCATCGGAGTCACCAACTCTAACATAGTGTACTTCATCACATGGAACTTCAAGCTTCCCAATCCAAGATCCATCATAGATTCTTTTTCCTCATCTACGACATCTCAGCAGCATTGTAAAATATTTATAAAATCAATAACTAAAAATATAATGAGAGGAGTAGTCCTAGGTTCAGGTCTAGAACTCAGAATAATCTTATGGAATCTGCATTTTGTGATATTCGAGTTTAGACACAAAAGGCTAGTGTCTAATTCACTCAAACCGTAGCTCTGATACCAACCTGCCACATCCCTATTTCCGGTGCGCTCGGATGGTTTTAATTGTGACGGTTGGGTAGCAGCTATCACAATTAAATAATAATAATGCAACGGGAGTATTTAAGAGTAAAAGTATTCATAACTTTAAAAGTGTTTAATATTCAAAGTAAAAAAGATGTTCAAGTGTTCATATAACAGCCCACAGTCGGATCGAGATAAAATGAAGCTTAGACGTCATAGGCCTTAAGCTAGGAGTTGTAAATTCCAAAGCTTTTAACATAGCCGACCCGAATTCCCAGCCAAATATCAAGGTTCGGTACCTGCAGTTTAATCTTTTGAAAGCACGTCAGCTTTCGCTGGTAAATACAATTAACTAACTCATTTTGAAAATATTTTTTTCAAAAATGATTTTAATACATAGAGAAAACCCGTAGGTAATCATTTAGTATTTCTTGGGATTTAGTCTTGTCACCAGATTTATATATTTGTCACACAATAGGAACCAGGTATCAAAGCCGATCATTTTCAGTGCTATAATGATTATGATACACACCAAAGTTGAATAACGTGTCTTACAGTCAGTATGCCTACCCCGACACTTTATTCTGTATGGCCATAATAGTTCATGAGTCAGTACGCCCGGACACGGTACTAATAACCCCCAATTGTTTCAGCTATCAAATATAATGGATTAAACCGAGTTCTTACATTTATGAGCAATCATAGGCGGCTCATTTATGTAATACTCGCTCCAAGTGGCGTATACGCCATACCCCAAGTTTAAAAACAAAATAAGTTAAGAGTATTTACCTTTTAGCTAGCTTCCAACCGATAACAGTTTTCAAATAGTAAAAGCCGTAAAGACAAAGTATTAAACTCAAGTCCGATTATTTAGCGGGTTCTATAGTCCGGAGTGAACAGATTTAGCTATCTGTTAGAATGTATACGGGTCATAGGTTAGTTCCTTTGACACGACCTGTTACGTAAGAATAAGATTAATTCGCTAGATTAAGCGTAGATTTATTAAAATGTGTTTTATACCTATCCGAGTGTAAGGACTCATTGGATAAAGGTAAATTAAACCAACATTCTGATTTGGAAAGGTTTAAAAAGGGTTTTGACCCGTTACGCCTAGTTTATGCGAACTAGGTTCGCATAACTAGTTATGCGCATAAAGACGGGTTCGAAAGGTCGGATGGGCTTATGACAAGTCTTAGTATAAAAAAATACATTTTTAGTTGAAGTATATACTGATATAAAGTCAGATTAAAGCTTGGTTTAGTTTAAAATCATTCAATTAGCCCATTTAACCATATAAGGGCATTGTGGTCATTTTTTAATACAATTTCAAGACTTGTCAATAAACCTATCAAACGGACTGGCCATATGGTTTAACTGCAGAGAGTTATACTCAACAACAACATGGTCTTAAAACAAGTTTAAAACAGGCCTAAACGTTGATCAAACGGGTCAGAATCAAAAGTCAAAGCAAAAGTTAAACTGCTTGACTTTTGACATAGAATGAGACCCTAAACTGAATTGAACAAGTTGAGCGTGTTATTATCAGTTTATATAAGTTATAAAACTTGTATATATGCCAAACCAACTTAGTTACAAGTTATAGAAACCATTTAGCATTTTAGTCAAAAATTCAACTTTTACGGAAAATGCTCAACTTAACAATTCAACTAGTAAGCGTGATTATCCGAAGGCATGATCATAGAGGGATCATGGCATCGTTATTATGATCATGTAGGAAAGTTCAGTTTGAACTTTACCTTGACCAAAAATGTTTAGAAGCTAAAGTCAAACAGAAAGTCAACTGTTTGACTTTAGACTTCAAAACAACTAAATAAAATGAAATTGAACTAAAGGAAACAATTACTTAGAAGTGTTTGAGCTGAAAAACACTGAGAGGAAGTCCTCTTGTCCAGAGGAATGCTCCAAGCAAGTTAGAAAGAAGAAATGAGTGAATGAGCAAAGAGTTATGAAGAAATCCTGACCTTTTATAGTTGAAGATGATGAAGGAGATCAAGACAAGAGTCCATGATCATTCTAAGATGTTTGCAGGTGTCCTTGATGTGGCAAAGACTGAGCAAGAGTGGCCAAAATGCGATATAGGTGGCAAAATGGCAGCTGGCCTTGGGCTGCAAGCAAAATTGCCACTGGTCGTCGCTTACGGATCATAAGAAGTAAGTGCTTACGGTTCATAAGGACCTTAAGCACGTAGGTTTTCAAATAGGCTTATGGACCGTATGGGACCTCAGAAAATCAAAAATTGTGATTTTTCATATTTAGTCCTTGGACTTTACATCTTTGGCCATTTGGCACTTTTAGTCCCTATCCTTCTTCGTAGTTGGGTTATTCGGAGATACGGGGCGCGTTTTAGTTAACGCACAGTAATAATCCTTCTCTCCTTCCCAGAATCAGGATTAGTCGGAGATTCATAATGCGTTTCAGTTAACGCTCAGTGTAGGTCCTTCCTCCTTCCACATAATCAAGATTAGTTGGAGATTTCTCCCTCCACGTAGTCGGGATTAGTTGGAGAATTGGACACGTGTCGTCACAAAATTGGATGAAATGTTCTGGGTGTTACACTACCCTTAGGGGTAATTAGCCCGATTTATCATTCAGGGACGTTGTAGTCAAATATTCACATTGTGGACATATCCGCGGCTCTAATAGCCGTTGTACCAAAGATACTAGACCTACCTCACTTAGAGTGCTCTAATGTCCACCCTTGACTCGACCGACTCTAGTTGAATCATAAGCCCTCACCGAGAGCCTAACCCATTTTACATACCTGGCGTGGTTCAAAGCCATGACCTGTTTTCAATACCTTGCAAGTTCTTTTCACTAGTTACGACAAGACTTGCCCATATAATAAGCTTACCTGTAAGTATAACGCTTAACAATACTCGCGTTAAATACTACGCTTGTAAGACCCATTCTAACATATTTGCATATTGCATACAAACATATTTGCATATTGCATACACACATATTTGCATATTGACTTTTATTGTAGTTTGATATCATCACCATTTGACCCGTATGATCCGTTCGGTCTTTTAACCATTATTGGTTTATTCTTTAAACAACTACACAAGTCCTTATATCGTTTAAATCACTAACATGTGATTTGCTTGTAATATCACTTATTTGACCCATTATGACTTACGCCATCGGTTCTCATTTTTACAATTGTTAGTTTAATCATTAACATATGATTTGCTTTCCTTTTTACTCGCTCAACCCATTTCAGTTCACACCTTAGGGTCCAAATTCTAAAATTCTTTATTCAATCACCAAAATGTGATCTAACATAATCTTACCCATTTGACCTGTTTGGCCTTCACCATGGGTCTCGACTTTAACAAGTCATGTTTATTTCCGTCTACTTCATATTTCTTAATTAGTGATTCTATTATAGGAGATGTAAGTTTTACTTACCTTGTGTCCGTTCAAGCTTCCCCGTGCACTTGACCCGTTTGACCCATTCCTTCACAAGCTTCCACCTAGCATGACGAGATCAAACTTAGCACGATATCCACAAGATTTATTAGGTTAGTCATCATATAGAATGAACACAACATCTTATGGATTTTCACATATCAATTCATCAAGACATTAGTTTTTGGTCAGTTTGACTTTAAAAGTCAAACTATCCTTAGGTATGAACATGTGCACTAACTTAGAACATGTTTGACATACAAGTACATAATACTTGAATAATTCATTTGTGTGTATCTTAGGTACTTTTAATATACCAAATTCCATGAAACCTTATTTAAACAAAAAAAAAATACAACACCATTCAAGTATAAAATACAAGTTATTAATTTATGCTTGTACCAAATCATATAATCAAACCGTATTTCCATCTAAGACACATTGTCTCATGTTTGTTTACAAATAATGATATCATTATCACTTTCCACGCACACATTCAACCCTTTCTTGCATAAAATTTCGCCTATTCTAGTCACCTAGGCATTTCATCAAACATTTAGCATGCGTACCACATATAATGAACAAAGTACAAGTATTGCATGCTCATATTCCTACCCTTTGCCTTAGTTCATCATTACAACTAAAATTCAAGATTCTTCCATACAAACTAGTAAACATGATGATTTCAATCACCTTTTAACATTAATAATACATAAATATCATCATGTCATACAAAACCCATTTCATGTCATGTATGAACACTTAACGAATTCTCTAAATTGTTCATGTATTTCACTCATACAAGCAAGCATGGTGGTTATGAACACTACTACATTATTAATTTCATCATATCATCTAAACCCATCTCAAGATTACCACATTCAAGTTCTTTTTCATGGAACCTCTTTCAAAGTGTAAAATTGTGACATACCTTGTGATCATCAAGCATAGATGGTCAATAATCAAGTTCCATGCATAAGGTTTAGCCTCAATTCATCCTCCAATTTGCTAGAATTGGTGTATGAAGGTTTTAGGGTTCTTCTCCCCTTTCTCTTCTCTAAACCACAACACACACATGTGTGTTTGTGTTTTCATTTTTAATACCTCATCATTGTACTTAAACCCACTTAGTACCTAAGGTTCGGTTTTATTATGTTTAAGACACCATCCCCTCTTTTATCAACATAATATATGTAGTTAACTAGGTTAAACATCCCTAGTTAGAATACCAAGTTTCGGGGAGGTTTGCAATCTGCCTTACTTTATCTCCCAGTAACCAGGGCCTTTTATAAACATTTACTTACTAAATAGTATTTGTTCACTATTTATTTAACATTAGATTTATTTAATTAAATCCTAATGTTTATCGGGCATATATATTTTTTTACCACATTGGTATTTTACCCGTTCTTCCCCGGTTAATTTGGTTTCATTACCAAGCCCGTTTTTGGGGTGTTAAATTTTCGTATTTCGACTTACTTGTAGGAGCAAATATGAATCTATGTAATAATTGGAATGAAGTGGTTGATGTTTTGGATGCTCAGTTTTCTCTATGGAAAGCTTCAATACTATCTATAGGCGGTAAACTAACTTTGATTCGGTCTGTACTCGAAAGCTTGCTTGATTATTAGTTCTCCTTGTATAAAGCCCCGGGTAAGGTGATCGAGAGGTACCATGAAAAGGTTTTTATGGGGTGATTTCTCTAATGTTAATAAGGTTCATTAGGCGGTGTGTGATCGTGTTGTGATACCAAAGCATATGTGAGATATCGGAATCAACATAATTAAAATTTTTATCTATCCTAATTAACAAAATGGCCGTGGAGATTCAAGACAGAGCAAAGTAACGTATGGAGGAGGGTTATACCGACAATTCATGGTCAAAGATACAGATGGTCACTATTTCTAGTGAATAAAGTATTGGACTATGGTATTATTAGGTTTATAATTATGAGCCCACAGGCCCACTAAGTATTTAGGGTTTGCATTCCGTTTTCTATATAATGTAATGTATTGTTCAATAATAATCAATCAAGTATTTTCACCATTGTACATGGTATCAGAGCCTTGGAGTTCCAGTTACCTTTTTTTTCTTCTTCACCGCGCCACCACAAAAATACAAACCCTAGCCGTCACCACTTTAGAAAAAAAAAACCTAAACAGGGCGGCGTGTCGCCGCTGCTGCTCTGTATGACCACCATTTGTTTTCCTTTTTTGTTTTACCTTTGTCTTTTTTCCTAACCTCTTTAGATTGGAATATGAGAAATTGTGCATGGTACATGATCAAGTTAAGTGGAGAAATAATTCTGTTCTTTGAAAATGGGAATGGAAATGGAATCCATCTTCTCTGAGGAAATAGGAGAGTGGGAAATATGAGTGTGATTTTTCAGTTGGGTGGCAAGATAAGAAAGACGCCTGGATTTGGCTGGGCTCGTTAGGGGCATTTTCAGTAAGGTCTGTCAAAAGGGTGTTAATGTCTGGTATGGATGTTAGTAGCTTTTATGTCTTATAGTGGTGCAAATGGTTGCTTATTAAATGCAACATTATTATTTGGCGGGTGGAGATGGATAGGCTGCCTACTATTGAGGAATTGAAACAAAGGAACATGCAAAACCGAGACTTATTGTACATACATACTATCATTCATACACACACGATACGTAACACATGCGTAACATACACTTTCTATACTTGAAAACCCCCAAAATATAAACTTTTAACATAAAATAACGAATGCATAGAAGTTGAGGGACTAAACTTGAACAAAACCAAATCTCGGCTGCCAAATGAACACTCCGCGTCACACGGCGGGCAAGGAAAAGGAGCCCGCACGACGTGTGGAAACGTAATCCGCAAAAAGTTATTTTAACCAATCTGGATTTCACCTTTCTCACCTCCTTTCTTCCCCAATCACCTTCAATCTTCATTAAAACACAAACCCTTCTCAACCACTATATAACCAAGCCTCCCACACCTTCATTTCACTTTTCCAAAACTCCAAACTCACTCAAGACACTCTCAAACTATTGAAAATACAAGCTTGGGGCAGATTTTGCAAAGTTCAAAAGTGAGCTTCAAACTCACTTTTCTTTCTCTTCTTCATGAATTCTTGCTTCAAACTCATTTAAAACACCTCTAGGAGTGTTTACACAAGTTTACCATGGTAAATTAAGGTGGAACATCACCATTTTGAGGTCCAAACTTTTTATTTTGGTTTAACTTTTACAAACTTTCTATAAACTTGTTATCCACGTGGTAATCTTGCACCTACCTTGCTTCTAACCAAACCTATGGTTATGGGGCTTGAGTATAGTTGATTCCCTTCAGTTTAGAAGTTCAAATACCTCCTACACTTTTTATTATTAAGGTTCCAAGTAACCTAGACAAGTGTTGAAACCATCCAAGTTCACCACCTTCAATGTGGTGAGACTTGTGTTTTGGTAATGTGTGAACCATGGAAGCCTAGGCTTTCCAACTATGTTTCCACTACTTCACTTGCTTGCTTTTATTAGCCAATCTTATATCTATGTTACCAAGTAAACTTACTAGCAACAAAGTGACCAAACTACACCAATTCTCCAAACATTTGCCATGTTTGGAATGCACTAGTCTAATTTGAGCTCACTTACTTACTTGGTGAATTAGATGTGTACTTTTATTCTATGTTTTATTCATGACCAACCGAAATCATCAACTAAGTTGATGATTTTGTGCTTGGGTGAATCATATAATGAGGTTCAATGGATGGAAATCATCCTACCTCCTTGCTTGATGTACTTGAAATTACTTGACCATAAGACTTAATATATATAAATGTATATATATATATATATATATATATATATATATATATATACTATAAACCTAATAACCGAACTCTAAACACTAACCAATTCATGGATTGATGTTAAGGGATTAGGTTATATTATCTTAGATAAAAAAAATACCTCATTTATGGACTTCCAAAAGGCGAACTTGTGCCTATGAAAAACACATAATCATGGTGTCCAAATTCGGGTGTTTTTATCAAGATAACTTTTATGTACTTTCATACCAAACTACGCATCTCATACATATTCCAATTCCAAATCCGTCAAACTCATATGCCTCGCTTATCCCTGTAAGATAACCTGGCGGTTTCCCAAAACTCTCAACACACCGACTCACATACGTGGAAATTACTTCGCAAACTATGAGTATACTCGAATCCCCCTTTTACGCTTTAATCACTTTTGGGGTGTAAAATGTATGACTTAATCAAATACACTTATGTACACAATAAAACTTATAAATTCACTCAATCCATCAAACATGCTATTTGTTTTGCTTTGGTTATTCATGCTAGATACTCAAACACTCATAGATGCAAACTATTTGTCATTAACTTTGTGCAAGCCTACCTGAACATGTATAGCGCTATAGGAGTAGTACACCGCCCTTAGGAAGGGTCATTGTTAGGTATTCTTTCGTATACCGGTCTTGTTCGTTACGATGATAAGATTACGCTCGTGAAAACTGTGGTTTGACATCTAAGTTGTGCATGCTAGTATGAAATAGACTTAGTATACAAAATGGCATGTTGGATTTGAGACAATTTTTTATACGTATGTTATGCAATCAAACTTGTATACTCGGCAACTTTTGTTGATTGTATTTTAATTCATGTTGCAGGAAATTGAGGATGACATACAAGAAAGCTACTTAGGATGAACTAGAAACGCACTTATTAATTTATGTTTTGTATTTCCTTGTCATTTGATTATGTATGAACAAGTTGTCGTAATTTCCTTTCCAAATGTGGTACTCTCGTTAGAAATGAAAGAAAATTTGGTTGCTTAAATTAGTGTCACATTTAGTTGTTATGAAGTCTCGAACAATCTCGTTTTTGTCTCATTCCGATGTTTCCGCCATCGGTTGGGGTGTGACAATGTGTGTGCATGGTGTGGCATCCCTCAAGTTTATGTTTTTTCAGTGAGAAATTTGATGGATCTTCATCTTCACGTGGGGCTTTCGGAACTGAACATAGAGGTCTTCCATGGCATTGATGGCGGATTACGGAAAAACACATAATCATCTTCATCTTTGGTTTGATGGCGGATTACGGACAGCGAGGAATGGGAGGCTTTTTCGAGGAAAGAGGTTAAAATAGAAGACTTTGTTTGGAGATATCAAGTCTACTGAGTTTCTTTGGTTTAAAATTGATCTAAGTGTAAGTTTGATATGTTGTAGTAGTTTCTGTTTTGGGTTGTTGCCTTGCTGTTGGGATTCTGTTGATGAAATCCATTTTCCAAAAAAATAATAATAATAATAATAATAATAAATAAATAAAAAGAAAACTGATCTAAAAAGTTCAATTTATATAGATATATATGTTCTTTGTTGATAGCAGTATCAACATTATTGGGTTTGGAGTTGTTGTCCCATGTACGTGTGGACCTCCCCACGGCCTATATCCTACTATAGTTTATGAGTCAATGATTTTCTAAGATAATGTTTGTTCTAAAGTAGTATCTGCCCTCTTCTTACTTCTTTCCCTCGTTTTTATTCATATTTCCAAGCCTAACTAATGACCAAGACACCCTCTTCATTCTACCTTATTTTTATATTTGTGTACTCTAGGCAGGGGCGGATCTACGGCTTCCGAGGGGGTTCCCGGGAACCCCCTCGGTTTGTAATTTGTAGTGTTATGCCATATAGAAAATACGAAAGGAACCCTTTAATATATTGAAGGGGAACCTGTAACCAAACTTTTGAAGTGGTCCACTGGTTATGCACATGTTTTGAAAAGGTGAACTCACGAGTTCGATACCCGCTAGCTGGTTAATTTTTATTTGCAGTTTATAGATTAGGGTTTTAATGTTTTATCAAGACTTTGAGATTCACTATCACAATCCCCACTACAAGTCTACACCCAAAATGACGTTTTACCTTATTTACTCAATTTTGTTCTTTGCCCAGGATCTCTCTCTGTATATATACACACTCAGAATTAAATGTGCATATCTAAATGCCAACATATACATATGTTATTTTGCAACAGTTTTTGTAAAATACAAGTTGAATTTCCTGTAAATTGCATAATAAAGGATGGAATTTTGAAAATTGAGTTATGGTTTTGCTCAACTTGATTACTTGGTGGTATGGAAAAGAAAGATAGGATAGGGGTAGAAATGTCCTAATTTGATGTAGAAAGATACTAGCTTTATTATTTGTTGTGCAACACAGTGTATCCTATAAAATACACACTAGACGTTTAAGACAATCTTTGATAATCTAGTTTGAAACTATGGATGTCATCTATTGTTCTTAATTTAAGTTTTGAAACAAACAAGATTCGATCTTTGAAAATGTACAGCAAGCAATCTTTATGGGAAACATTACCCTTACAGCAAAATGGTTAACTTTAACTGTTTAAGAAATATTATATCTGTTTGAGGGTAAACAAGATCCACCGATTAACATGGAAGACCAGTATGTCAACCCGAAAAATAGAAGAAAAAAGACCAACATCACCGATCGTCAGCATTATATGGTTAATAACTTCAACACAGTTCTCGATATGCAAATTTAGGAGCTTTGAAACCTCGTAGAGAACAACTATAGGTAATGAACCTTACCCGACCCGAACCGTTGAACCGACCCGATTTTTTATAGAAACTGAAACATTTAAAAAAGTGAACCCCCTGGAAAAAATTCCTGGATCCGCCACTGACTCTAGGACTCGAACCCTCAACTTCATTGAGAGCTTTTGTACTAGAGTTTTTGTATACGGTTGCTTGGCTTTATGATCCTGCTCACGTACTAGAGTTTTTGTATACGGTTGCTTGGCTTTATCATTCAGGGCTCCTTGATTAAAACCGGGAGGTACACCCATGGACGGAGCTACCAATATTTTAGACACAAATTTGATAATGATGTTGTTGGAAAAGATCATTATCCAACATTTCACAACCCCTTGAAAAAACAGAATTTAGTGTATTTTAGAGGCAAAAAGCCCGATCGCATCGCACCCCTTAAAAGTTGATTAACCCATCGTTCGTACCCCAAAAAATAATTCTTGGGTCCGCCACTGTCGGATACACATGCATCGAATGGTTTTTGTGTAATCTAATGATCACATCAGTATATAACAAAACTTTCTTCGACAGATTTTTGTTAGCCATTTGAGAGGGCAAACATAATAGGAAGAAGAATATAAAATTAGCATGAATTAATAATTCTACAGTTTTTATATGACACCTAGATCTATTGTTCCCTTCTTGATAAAAAAAAAAGATATGAAAAAGAAAGATAAAATAATCTAAAATAGTGAAAAGAAGCTATAATTAATTATCAATCCCGTGGGTAACGCGTAAGCTGCATGTGCTTCTTCAGAAGCCGCACGTTGAATCATGCATCGTTGACCGATCTAGCCTTGGATTTAGAACCAAGCGTTGACCTTTTACTCTTTTACACTCCAAGCAGCACGTAGTAAAGTATTGTTATGGGCAAAGCTATCAGCATTCCAAATATAACCCTGCAAAATTTCCAATACCATACAAATATCAAACATCAATGAGCGTGCTGAAAAAGCTCACGACCTGAGACTCGCTCGAATCTCACTTGTCATAAAAAAAAATCGTTTGAAATGAGCTCGATTGTAAATAAACCGAGCCCTAGCCAAGGTAAACTTGATTGTGACCAAAATTGACCTTTTTTAAACTAAAGCCCAAATATACATAAATTGTATCACAAAATTATAGTAAGATCATTTGGCCCAAGTTTATGTACTCTAATGCTCCATTTTCTAAAAAAATATATATATATAGTAAAAAAGTGGTTGGAAATTACAACCATATTCCGACACCACTAAAAACCCTAATTTACCGACGAATACCAACAAAAATCAAATTCGCGGGATGGTCGGAAGTAGGTTCCCATGACCCATTTTCCGACGAAAATGTTTTGGTTTTTAAAAGCTGTTTCCTACCATATTCCATTGCAAACCGGAGCTTTTCTATTAGGGGTATTAATTATATGTTAAGTACATTATTTTTAAGCATAAAAAACATATGTTTTTATGCGGCTGACACGAGCTTTTTACAAGCCCATCTCAACATTTCAGCTCTTTAAGAAAAACGAGTGGATTTAAACCGTCTTGTCTAACTTCGAGCCCTTCCTCTGACCTAACTAACTCAGCTTGGCTCGTTTACAACCATATTTATTCGTATATAAAAGGATATAATTTTGAAAACTAAAATCTTATTTTGAACTCCTTACGCGGTGCTTAGGATATCGGCATGCACGTTATACTCCTTGGCAAAGACAAACGGTACAATTCCTTGAGGCAGAGCCGCCTGCATTTCGAAACCAAAATTAGTGACAGTTTAACCAGCCATTTTAGCGACGAATTCGAAATCAAAATTAGTGACAGTTTAACTAGACATTTTAGCGACGAATTCGAATTCAAAATTAGTGACAGTTTAACCAGACATTTTAGCGACGAATTTTTTTTTTTTAAATACCTGAACAATAGCAACATGAAGTAGAACACCCCGTAGTCCAATAGCAATAGAAGTAGCTGCCATGACAGCAGGTCCAGTTAAAAACCTAACCGCCATTGAAAACGTCGCCACACGTTGCCCACATGCTATTATTTTTGGCTGTAATGCCATAAATAACCCTGTAGGTATACAACATTATTCAATGTACCAACATCAATCAATTATTAATATATAACATTATTGTGAATCATTCTATTATACAACTTATCAATGTGATCATTAAATTAATGTTACCTAGGCTGAACATGGCCATCCCTAGACCTGCATCGGATAATATTGCGATCGACCCACTTACTATGGTTGGCATTTTAATGTCCCATCTGCAAACGTACAATTATTAATGCCATATGAAACTAGCTTTTTTTTTAACGGCTAATTTCTTTAATCCCCTGTCGTCTGTGTGATTTGAATATATTGTATATAGGTGTAAAAAAATTATTGTTAAAAAAAGTTGAAATCGAACCTGAAGGAAACGAGAGACCAAATGAGACCCAAGAGGCTGGAATACGTGTTAGGGTTTCGAATCAGTTTTCTCCAAACCATTATGAGGATGAGCCTTGTCATGACGCTAGCCGGTGGCATTCGGTGGTTCTTGTTATCGGCTTCTTCGGTTCGGAGTTTCTTGAACGGGGATCCGTTTATTTGTAGTTTTGGTTCGTCGATGTCGATCTCCTTTTGTTCACCGTATGTTTTAGTCATTGGACTCAAATTTTCTGTGACAAAAAATGAGTTTTTGGTTATAGTTTTCATATCATAAGTTAACAAAAGTTATAAAAAAAAAAGTTATATTAATTAAATAATACAATGGTTAAAAGGTTTATTTAACCTGGTGTGGGTACAGCTTTAGAAGGATCAATGGCTCCAAATTCAGCAGCAGCTTTATTAATTGCATGTTTCATGTTACCTTCAGAAACAGGAGATGCACTTGAGCTCCATACAAACATGTGAAGCTCCTTATTGTTGCTGGGCGGGGGTGGTGTGATAACGCCGCTCACACCACCTCCGACGCTTTCTTTTTTCTTTAGGCCGCCACTAGCCGGGGCGGCGCTTGTGGATCCTAATGAAAAAGTAGGGTTTGGGATTGGAGGTGGGTAAGAACATACTAAATTATTGTTGTTGTTATTGTTATTGAACAACTCCCCACTCATACTCCTTCCTCCTGTTCTTTTCTTCCCTATCCTCAACATTTCTTCTTCAAAATTTGACGTTCTCGGTGTGGGGCCCTTTGAGGACTGCATCGAGAAAACGTCCCCACCCCCGAAACTACTGGTATACCCATGTTTAGGGCTTCCAGTTTTACTTCCTGCTTTACTGAACATAGCATAAAAGTCGGACTGGTTAAAACTGGAAGCCCTAGGTGTGGGGCCTCTGGAAGACTGAACGGAGTAGATCTCTACTCCGGTCAGATTTGAGGCCCTAGGGGTCATACCAGTAATATTATGAGACTTGTTATATGAAGATATAACAGATCTTGATGATGCGGTGGAAGATCTCCGCACCACCACGTGCAGTTTGCCGTCGTCTCCTATCTCGGCGTCAGTCTGTAAAGGCTCACGACCATTTAAGGAAACGACATCAGACTCCACATGGAAAGATGTGATGGACCCAGCAGTTTCTGGAAACTGCTCGGTTATGAGGAGCTTTGCTCCTCTATACTCAAACATAAACAGCATGAGCGTGTACCATATCACGCTCTGCAATACAACGATTTGGACCATTAGGGATCCAGAGAAATCCCCATACATGGCCTTGAGCAAAGGAATGCCCATGACCAAAGTATTTGGGAGCGTCGAGAGGGAGAACAACGTGATCATCCACTCGAGGCTCCCGTTCTTACTTAGCCATTGCCAAACAAACAAAGCACCTAACATGACAACCTTTTGAAGCGAATCCGCTGCTATGAAGCGGTAGTTCATCTCGTAAGGATTGTTTGAAGATATAAAATGGAAAGAAAGAAGAGGGACGGCAAAAACCGCAACGAAACGGTTAATTCCCGAGCATTGGTCCGGTGTGAAGATCTTCCACCACCGGACCGAACTATAAGCTAGCATCATGGCCACATAAAGTGGCACAATGGCTGCAAGAACAACATAGATGTCTTTTCCGGTGATCATGGTGTTTTTGCAACATGTACACAAAGAGTCACACCGCCACCAGAACACACACACGAGGGTTGATATTAATGGTGGTGGTGGTGGTGGTTGTAGGCGGAGAAAGGAGGAGGAAGTTGCAGTGTGAAGGGTTGTACAAAATATACAAGTGAAGGCTGGATATAGATCCTTATGTATTGGAACTCATGAATAGGGGCAATAAATGGAACTTGCCCAAGAGAATCCTGTTTAACTATTATTTATTATCTATTTAAAATGAAAGATTTCAATAAATAAATAACTCATAAAATCTATAATTTATGAATGTAAATGGCATATATATATATATATATATATAGTGTGAGGTTCATTGGGGAACACTAAAAAAGTGGGGAACCGGGAAACACTCTTAAAAATTTAACTTAACATGTTAAAAATAATTTTTTTAAACATCTTTTTCGGCGCTTCTCCTTATATATACTTGTAGAAGCATTTTTAATAAAAAAATCAAAAACTAAAAATATTAAAAAAAAACAATTAAAAAAAGGCTAAAAAAATTTTTATAACTGTTTTTAAACATTTTTTTATATTTTTAGTTTTTGATTTTTTTTATCAAAAATGTTTCTACTTGTATTTATAAGAAAAAACGCCGAAAAAAATTAGAAAAATATTTTTTTTAACATGTTAAGTATAATTTTTAAAAGTGTTTCCCTGTTCCTCACTTTTTTAGTGTTCCCCAATGAACCCTCCCCTATATATATATATATATATATATATATATGGGGTTGTGTTTGATTGGGAATTAAAAATAGGTTAATATTGGTGAGGATCGATTTAGTCAATTTAGTGTTTTATTTTTTGTGGGATTAAAAATAGGTTGTCTACATCTTACCATTCTCAGACCCTATCATTGTTTTGCTATTGGTGTGATTTTCTGAGTATGATGATGGGTGTTTTATTTTTGTTGCACTAGTTAAATAATATTTAAGAAACTTAAATAAAAATAGGAAAGATGTATCTTTTTAGCTTCTTATTTCTACAGGACTTAAATAGGAGATTTTGTGATGTGAATGTGCAAACAGATGGAGTTACACATTGCGTGCAACAAAATACAACGTGTATGTTCATGACTATATTTGAAATTTGAATAGGAAATAAACAAGAAGATTATATACATGATATGCAATGTATACAACAAAATATATTGAAATGCTTATGTGTATCGAAAAACCCCGTTCCACATGCATCAGTTTACATAATAAAAAGAATAGCAATAGGAGTAGAGTCTATCTTGCTACTATATGAATTTATTTACATACTGGTTTCTTTAATATACTTAGAATAGGTAGATGTGTCTTTAGAGAGTTCTACTTAAAATTAGTGTTTTATTGGAAGTCTCACGTGTCAGTGTGTCACTCTCCCTACACATATATATATAACACAAACACATTAGACTGCGGGGAGTGGAGACTTGGGTTAGGGCATTAAGCGACAAGTGGCAGCTGGTGAGGCAACATGGATGGTGTGACGTGACAGGAGTGCTGGAGTGGTGTGACCAGCCATGTGTCATTTCTTATATTGTCTTTAAACTATTTAAAATTTCTATTAACTAATATAATTTTTAAAAAACTGCAAATAAAATTAAGAAAAAAAAACTACAACAAAATAATACATTACGACAAAAAAAAATCAATCAATCATCTTCATCTTCCATTGAGTCGAATCTAGGAAGTGTCGATCATGTTATACCAAATCAGCTCGAAGGTTTGAACCTATTTGTCTTGTCTCGATTAGATTTTGGTTGTTGTGATCTCTCTTCGTTACTAATGTCTACGTCATGTTGTGTAGAATGATGCACGCGTACAACATGTTTCTTATTTGATCTTTTTCATACAGTCTACAAGGCATGCTCAAAATGCGCCACCTTATCAGCAAAACACGAAATGCTCGCTCGATGTCTTTGCGTGCCGCCATCTGAACTCTGTTAAACTTTATTCTTTTAGGATCTAGGGTTTCTTCTATTGAAAATGATTTCACAAAAAAAGCCCACTCAGGGTAAATTCCATCAACAAAATAGTACCCATACTTGTATACAACGTCAATTACAATAAATGTTCCTTTTGATCCAACACCATTTATTAGATCATTGAAAAGAGGCGAGTGATGTATAATGTTTATATCGTTTTGTGAACCTTGCATGCCAAAGAATACATGCCATATCCAAAGATCTTGTGATACAACAGCTTCAAGCATCATAGCTGGCATTCCATCATATCCGCTTGTGTGAGAGCCTTGTCATGTGTCACACCCCGATATTTCCACATATTACCGGTGGGCCCGGCGGGGAGTATCGTGACGTAGTTGATATCGTCATAGTCAAACATTCACAGTTTAATGCACAGCGGAAGACTTGGAGGAAAATTAATATTACAAACCGAAATTCAAAGTATAAATAAATATTATACAACAGTTGTAAGAGGATCCACAGGCGGATCTAAAACAGAAATATAAAATATTGTTCAACAGACTTTAAGCGTTCAGAACTTGCAAGATTCTTTACTAACGTCCAGAGCTCCCAGCCAATAACGATTGGTACCTGTCACTTAGTCTTTTTGGAAAATACGTCAGTTTACACGGGGAAAATACAATTAACCGACTCATTTGAAAATATTTATGAAAATTGATTTAAATGCACAAGGCACAAATATTTTTATAAGTTGGGACAATTATATTAATAACAATCTTGTATTATATTTACATGTTTGTCCAACATTTAGGGCCGGTATTAAATAAACCGAACAAGATTTAACACACCACAAATATAAACTCACGGCAGGTTACCCCAGCAAATGAGTATATCTTTTACATACTCAACTGACAGGTGTATGCCTACACCCCGTGCTTAAGTCGTGGCCATTTACACTTTTTAAATGAGCCAAGGATATCCAGGACACGGTCGTTAACCCCCAATGTTATTTGTTATCAAGCAATACAGATTAGAACGAGATTATGCAATTTAACCATATCCGATTAAAAGGTTTCTACACCCTACCAAGCGGTAATAATTTACCGTATCCCAAGCCCGTATAAGGGAAAATAAGTTAAAAGTATTTACCTGAGCTTAAAATGCAATTAGTATTCTCAGCCGTAAATCCTACTCAAACAAGTGCAAATACTTCTACCGGGGCTCTTAATCTGGAATGAAGGTTTTATTAACCTATTAGATTCCTAACGGGTCTTATTTAAGTTGTAACTTAGACCGGTTAGTTTTAAAGAAAGGTTTATGGCACGAAATGCAAGATTAAGCGGTGACCGGATTGGAATGTGATTTAGACCCGAAAAGTATGGAGACTTGTATAAAATGGGTAAACTAAATACATTCTGGATTTTGAAGTAAAAATGATAAGGTTTGACCCGTTTCGGTTAATTTATGCAAACTAGTTACATAAACCGTACCGAACGCGTATAAGCATAACGGGTATCCGGATGAGTCAAGTACAAGTTCAATAAGTTATTATGCTTAAAATATGTTGTGATATCAGTAGGATATCAACAATTATGCCCCAAATGAATTTAAAACCAATTTAAGTCCCGTAAGGGTATTTTGGTCATTTTGAAGTTTATAAAACAGGTTTAAACATAAACTGAGGTTCTGGTCTAAAACATTCAGTAAAAATATTTATTTTATCAAGTTAAATCAGTAAGATATCATATATATGCGAGGTTTACCATTTATGGCCAAACTATGCACCGTATGGGCATTTTGGTTATTTCACATATGTTTTAAGGACAAAATTGGAAATCTGAGTTCAAGACTTATACTTACTGTTAAAGTATTAAAATTTAATTATAAAATCAGTAGGTAACAAGTCTTAGGTGCTAAATATGGTTTTAAACCATACTATGCGCTTAATTAGCGTAAAAGTCGATAATTGACGATATTTGAGATGTTTATGAAAATCTGAGATTTTGATCAGCCTTAAATGTTTAAGATATTTTATTAATCATATAACATCAGTAGGAAAAGGTTTGGCATGTTAATCATGTGTTAATCTCATTTTATTAACAAAAAGGGTATTATCGTCATTTATCGAATTATACGAGAACTCAATGATATGGTCAGTTTATAATCTGACCAAAAATTCCAAAAACCCTTAAAAATAACATAAAAACAGTAGGCAATAAGTTTGGTGCCAAAATTTGTGTTTAAACATGATTTATGCTAAAAATGTAATTTAATTCATAAAAAAATTGATTTTACGATATCTTGCATAACTTTAGTTTGAGACCAGAAACTGATGTCAAATTTATTTGACATACTTATATATCAGTAATAAAGCTTTTTGTCCTCTTACATTTTCAAAAATCTCGTTTTTATAACATAAGGGCGTAATAGTTAATTTTTAAGCAAATAACGGAAACATGCAATGAACTAGGATTTCTAAGGGACCATGAAGTATAACCTCAGTGGGTTATACTAACATATAATATGATCACAAAGGAACCCTAAGGCACAAAGAAACTAAACTAAATCGGGTCAGAACTGAAAGTCAAAGCAAAAGTCAACTTTTGAGACTTTCGGTTGCAAACCGAGCCTAAACTCAGAATTGTCGGGTTGAACATGTCTAAACATGATCTTATTATATTTACCAAGTTATTTAAGTGTCAAAACATGTTTCATAACTTCTACATTATTAGTTTTAATTATATATTGAAAAATTGACTCTTTTGACTAATTGCATTGACCCGACAATTGACTGAGATAACGTGATAATTAGAAGGAGCCCTTTTGAGAGTTTATCACCTACTTAATTACCAACACGTAGCCACTTTCAATTCGAATAATGGCTGGACCGTTTATGATTAATCATAAAGTCAAAGTATAATTATGATATCTTTGACTTTCGGTCCTTAAGCTAATAAAATCTTAACTACAGAAGCTAAGAACACTTACAAAGGTCCTTAGCATGAAGATTAAACTTGAGAAAGCTTCCTTAATGATCAGGATGCTCCAGAGAAGAGTTGAGAGTGAAAAATTGAAGTGTGCAAGTTCTAAGTGCAAACAAGGCCCTTTATATAGGAATTAGAGAGCTTCTAGGATCAATCCAGCTGTGATTAGGAGTTACCAGTTGTAAACAAGTGTCCCCATGGCAGTAAAAACCATTAACACAGTCATTGGTATCGAAAACTAGCATGCAATGGCGGTGGACAGCCTGCAACATGCATCTGCCAGTTTTTTGGTCGCTGGTGACTCTGTCGCGGCCCGCGTAGACATCAGAGGGAGCCTACGCGCCCCGCGAGGATCTTTGATTCCGGTACAAAGTTTGTAAACTTTGCATTTTCAGTCCTTAGCCCTTATTAAGTTTAAATAACTTTAGTTTATTGCACTATTAACCCCCATAGTTAACTTTTAAGAGTCTTGGGTCATAAAATAAACACTGTTAAGCTCCCGGTTAGTTATGAGATCACCCGAAATGTATTAGATTCTCTTGTTGACGCATTTAATCCCTATTTCTTGGAATTTGCAAATAATCCTCATCATTGTACCGAAACTTCATGAAATCATTATCCGATATACGTGAGAGTAAAATGAAGTATTTCAAAGTCTCGGAGATCGTTAAAAGGTCACTCAGATGTAAGAATTTACATGTTGACACGTTTAAACCCTTTTCTTCGTTGACTTTTGATTTTTTAAGCACACACGGCTTCTTGCGTCCGATAATTTACTTAATAAAGAATACGAACATCGTGTGAAGTCAATCAGAGGCACAAGTTTGGCATGTTGACGCTTTTAGTCCTTCAAAGTTAACTTTTGATATAAATAATGTTTATGACACATGTCACCACTGTATTGGACATGATTTTGCGAGGTGTTACATCCTCACCCCCTTAAAAGAAATCTCGACCTCAAGATTTACTGAAATAGATGAGGGTATTTTTGTTTCATCGTGGATTCGACTTCCCACGTATATTCTGGGCCTCTACGGGCATTCCATTTCACTTTTACAATTGGCACATTCTTTCTTCGAAGTCTTTTAACCTGTCGATCCTCGATCGACAAAGGTTTTTCAACAAACTTCAAGCTTTCGTCAATCTGCACGTCCTTATGAAACATTGCTAGCGACTCATCGACTAGACATTTCTTTAAATTGCAGATGTGGAATACATTATGAATTCCACTAAGCTCTTCAGGTAGATCTAGCTTGTAGGCTACAGTTCTGACACATTCGATGATTTCGAATGGTCTAATATATCTTGGGCTCAACTTTCCCTTTTTACCAAGTCTCATCACTCCTTTCCATGGTGACACCTTGAGCAATACTTTATCCCTAACTTCAAATTTCAGAGGTTTATGCCTCTTATCTGCATAGCTTTCTGCCTATCCCGGGCATCTTTCAGACGATCACGGACCTGAACAATCTTGTCCATCGTCTCCAGGACTATATCAAGTCTTGATAGTTGGCTTTCTCCAACTTCAGCCCAACAAACTGGCGTTTTGCACTTCCTTCCATATAAGGCCTCGAAAGGCGCGGCTTGGATGCTCGAATGATAACTATTTATTGTATGAAAATTCAATCAAAGGAAGATGGTCATCCCAACTTCCACCCAAGTCAATAACACAAGCCCTGAGCATGTCCTCAAGTGATTGAATCGTACGTTCGCTTTGCCCATTCGTCTGAGGATGATAAGCAGTACTGAAATTTAAACGAGTGCCTAGAGATTGCTGAAAGCTTTTCCAAAAATGAGATGTGTATCTAGTATCCCTATCCGAGATAATAGATACTGGCACTCCGTGGAGAGATACTATCTCATCCACATACAACTGGGCTAGTTTATCGGAGCTGTGCGTCTCCTTGATGGGTATAAAATGAGCTGACTTCGTTAGTCTGTCGACTATAACCCATATTGTATCATTCCCATGTTTCGTCCTTGGTAACTTAGTAATAAAATCCATAGTTACCATTTCTCACTTCCAAGTGGGAAGTTCAGGCTGTTGTAGTAAACCTGACGGTTTTTTATGCTCGGTTTTAACCTGTGCGCATGTCAGACATTTAGCCACATATGTGGCTATAGATTTCTTCAAACCTATCTACCAGTAGTTTACCTTCAGATCCTGGTACATCTTATCACTGCCCGAATGAACTGAATATTTAGAACTATGCGCTTCTTGGAGGATTACATCTCTAAGTCCTCCATGAATTGGAACCCAGATTCGACCATTCAATCTAAGGATTCCATCTTTTCCATAAGACAATTGATCAGCAGTTACACCTAACTTCTCATTTGGAAAGTTAGTTTCCAATATAACTTCCTTTTGAGCAGCTAACAGTCTTTCATTCAGACTGTTCTTTAGTTCAATACTTTTGTCATTTATTCGAATAGGTTTAATCCTTTCTTTCCTGCTTAGTGCGTCGGCGACCACATTAGCTTTGCCTGGGTGGTAACGGATTTCACAATCCTAATCGTTCAACGTTTCCATCCAACGACGTTGCCTCATATTAAGATCTTTCTGATTAAACAAATGTTGAAGGCTTTTATGATCTGAATAGATTACACACTTGGTTCCGTATAGGTGATGCCTCCAAAGCTTGAGTGCAAATACAACGGCACCCAGTTCCAAATCATGGGTGGTGTAATTCTTTTCATGCACCTTAAGTTGACGTGAAGCATAGGCAATCACCTTACCTTTCTGCATAAGCACACAACCCATACCCGTGTGCTATGCGTCGTAATAAACAACAAACTCTTCTATCCCTTCTGGCAATGTCAACATAGGGGCATTGCTTAACTTCTGCTTAAGCATCTAAAAAGATTCTTGTTGTTTGGGACCCCAATCAAACTTTACATTCTTGCGAGTTAATGAAGTTAAAGGTGCAGCAATTCTTGAAAAGTTTTCAATGAAACGCCTGTAGTAACCTGCCAAACCTAAGAAGATGCGAATTTCAGTGGGCGTCTTAGGTTCTTGCCAATTTATAATTGCTTCAACCTTAGCGGAATCCACATGGATGCCACGCTCACTTACCACGTGTCCAAGAAATTGGACTTCACGGAGCCAGAACTCACATTTGGAAAATTTTGCGTAGAGCTTCTCTTGTTGTAGAAGTTTAAGGATGCATCGGAGATGTTTTTCATGATCGGCTTGACTCTTTCAATAAATAAGTATGTTGCCAATAACAAACTTGTCTAGATACGGCTTGCAAATGCGATTTATGAGATCCATGAATGTTGCAGGTGCATTAGTGAGCCCGAAAGGCATCACTAAGAACTCATAGTGGCCATATCATGTTCTGAAAGCAGTCTTGTGTACATCTTCGGTTCTGACCTTCAACTGATGATACCCTGACCTCAGATCAATCTTTGAGAAGTAACTTGCCCCTTGCAGTTGATCGAACAGATCGTCGATCCTGGGCAATGGGTATCGGTTCTTGATTGTAACTTTGTTCAGCTCGCGATAATCAATGCATAGAGGCATTGAACCATCTTTCTTCTTCACAAATAGTATTGGCGCTCCCCAAGGAGACGAGCTTGGTTGGATAAAACCTTTCTCCAATAGATCATCTAGCTGCGTTCTTAATTCCTTCATTTCTGTCGGTGCCAAACGATAAGGAGCTCTTGCGACTGGTGCTGCTCCTGGAATAATATCAATTCTGAATTCCACTTATCTGTCAAGAGGCAGACCAGGTAACTCTTTAGGGAAAACGTCTGTGAACTCCGAAATAACAGGGATATCTTCGATTTTAGGCTTTAGCGTGTCTACAGTCACTTGTGCCATGTAAATGACGCAACCGTTCTTCAAACCCTTGGACGCCTTAAGCATAGCTGTTTAATCAGACAATCATGATGTGTATCTCCTTGAACAATAATTGACTTTCCTGATGGGGTCTTAATGATAACTTGCTTTTTGGCATAGGCAATTTGGGCTTGGTTCAAGGATAACCAATCCATGCCTATAACCACATCAAATCCTGCCAATTTCATTGGTAACAAGGACAACGGAAAAGAGTGGTTCCTAATGGATATGAAACATCCATCTAAAATTGTTGAAGTAGTCTCTAATGTACCATCAGCCAATTCTACCTCATATTTTATGTCTAGAGTTTTAACAGGCAGGTTTAACATTTTACAAAATTTATTGTCTACAAAGGACTTATTTGCTCCAGAATTAAATAATACTCTAGCATAAATATCGTTTATAAGGAAAGTACTTGTTATAACGTTATCGTTCTGTACTGCCTCTCTGGCGTTCATCTGAAAGACTCGAGCATTGGTCTTCTTGGCCTCTTCAGGCTTCTTGGCAAATTTTGGGAAGTTGGTATTGATATGCCCTTTCTCGTTACAGTTGTAACAAGTTGCATTTTTTCAGATCTTTGCACTCTAAAGTCTTATGCCCTTTTGTCTTGCAAATTCCACAGAGTTTAGCCTGTGGGTCAATCGTACACCTTCCAGAATGGCGTTTCCTGCAGTTCTTACACTTGGGCCTCTTATCAGACTGATTTGAGTTGTTTCTAAACTCAGACCCTTTCTTATGCTCAAAGTTACCCTTCCTTTTCTTGTCGGAGCGGTGAGAGCTCTCATCTTCCCTTTTCCTTTTTCCCTCTTCAGAAGTCTTAACAGATTTATTCCTTACTACATCTAGAGTGAGGGACAAGGATAAATCCACCACAGACCTATAAGTGGTAGGCTGGGAAGCTTTAACATTTCCTTTTATTTCCGGGGCCAGGCCTCCTATGACACGCACTATGCGTTTAGGTTCTGGTGTAACCAAGTAGGGAACAAGTCTTCACATAGTATTGAAACTCGTGACATAAGTTTGGCAATCCAAATTCTTCATGACCAGAGTCAGGAAGTCTGTTTCAATTTTCTCTACCTCATGCTGAGGACAAAAATTTTCTCTAATTAGTGCTACAAATTGTTCCCATGACAAGTTATAGAGTGGGATTTTCCCTGTGGCTTGAACTAACGATCTCCACCAGGCCAATGCCTCTCCCTTAAATGACTGTGAAACAAACTTCACAACATCCTGCTCCACACAACCACTGATATCCACAACGGTATCCATCTTATCAAGCCATGTCATACAGTCTATGGCACCTTTTTCGCCTATAAAGTCCCTTGGTTTGCAAGAGACGAAGTATTTGTAAGAACAAGTCTTTGAACGCGGTTCCTGATTTAGCACAATTTGCTTAGACGGTAAACTTTTCTGATTAGACGAATGCCGAGAATCATCTTTCTTTGATGAATGAGTTTTAGAAGGGGGCTTCGAATGAGCCACAGTCTGCGTCTTGGTGTGAGTACCACTTGGTTCTTTGAACATTCTGTCAATGGCTCTTGTGACAACATTGTCTATCATTGCTTGTAAGTCTGCACCCGTTACATTCATTCTAGTGTTGTCATTCCTCATATTTGGATGACTATTAATCTCTTCTGATTCAGCCATTGCAGAGTTTGATTGCTATAAAACAATTAACAACGATTTGTTTAGTGATCTATTATGGAATCATCATTTTCGATGATTCATTAACCATGGTATATATAGACCATATTTGGTTAATTTGATAATTTAGTTTATTTAAATTTTTCATTATAATTTATCCCAGTTATAAGCTATTATGGACATTAAGGTGGCACAAAATGGCCTAGTCACAAGGACAGTTTTATTCTGTAAGCCATGATCTTATAGGATCGAGGCATTAAGGTTTGAACATAGTTCATTACCCTTCTTGACAGGGAGTCATAGACTACAACTGTCATTTGTCTTATTGGACAATAAATATGGCCCGTAGGCACTTCATCACTAATGGATGTTTATAATATGATCATCTCATTTGATGTTATAAGCCATGATTTCTAGATCATTAGGCTAGATAAGGAATTTGAAAGGATCCAATATAAGGATGACTAGTGTGATTTTCTCGAACCACATTTGTCAAGAGTGTTAACACGTTCTTAGCTATTAACAAGGATTTATTATCTTAAAAAGGATTTACGATCATGGCCATGTCTTAAAATGACATATAGGCTAGGCTATACCTTTAAGGTTTTATTTTGAGATCTAATGGCAGATCAATTATAAATTTGAAATGATATTTTGATTTGTGTTATATTGTACATGCATATATATAATGACAATTGAAAACTTAAAATGAAACATTCCATAAATTGTCTTAAGAAGTACAATAGTTGCCCTAAACGGGACTTTTAAATAAATAACTTGTCCTCGCAGGGACTAAATAAGAAAACAAGTCCACGCAGGGACTAAATACATAAATAAAATGTCCATGCAGGGACTCTAATTAAAATTTAAATTACAAAACAATAAATAGGGTCTATAATGATCCCTCTTCTTCCTCCCCTTAATGAGGTTTGCCAATCCCTTTAGAGGACCACGGCGACTCCTACGCTCTTCGTCTACCCTTTGCTCCACCTCATGCAACCTCTGGAGAAATTCTTGCTGCTGTGGTTGCTGGATTTGAGGTTGCGGTGGCTTCTGCTGCTGAGGTTGAGGAGGCGGTGGGTATTGATACCCATATGCAGGGTACCTAGTTGGGTATGCTGGTGGAAAGGGAGAAGGGTAAAGAGCGTTAAAATGTGCTGCCTCCAAGTATGGGTCAACGGCAGGAGCGTTGTTGTAGTTGTAACCCGAGTAAGCTTGCTGCTCAAACGGGTTATACCCAGCTGTATCTGGGTAAGCGGGGATCGGGTTTTCATAACCTATGGGCGGTGGTGCAGAGTCGACTTCAGAAAAGGCGTTTGAAGGCCCGCCCAGTTGTGGGTCTTCATGGATAGGAGGGTAGTTGCTGGACAGTTGGGGGGTGCTGAAGAAAAAACCCCCACGCACGGACATCCGTGCAATTCTTCTCCACCTTGACGGTTCTAGCGGCGGTGGTTGCTCCGGTGCAGGCGGTGGCGGTGGCGTGACCGCCTGAAAATGTGGGTCCGCAGAAGGGACCTGCTGGTGTCACGGCCCCCGTCCTGGTGTGACCTGGTTAAGGAGCCGTGGGACAGAAACCCTTGGTATTTATTATTTGAGTTGACAGCGGAAGATTTACAGGATCTTTTAAAACTTGAAACTGCCCAATTATTTTATTTCATAATTTGGGATAAACCCCGTAATTTACAATGGAGGAATTTCATGGGGAAATTCCCTGTTTTACGAAACATGTTTATTTATTTAACCGAGCCACCACTTCAAGCTTTATTAGTACTCCGTAGCACTTTTCCTTGATTCACAGCAGGTCGCCTGAAACATGTTTTAAAAATAATTTGTCAGCTGGAAATACTGGCGAGTCATTCAAGTTGTATAAAATGACACATTAGTTATAAATTACAGCATAAGAGCGATTACAATGGCTACTATCTTATTTTTATCTGGCGCCGTGTCACACCCTGGTGACGATGGTCATACCACTATTGGGTCCTTTCACCCAAGTAGTGATGATTATCACTGTTAGGTTGGTGAACCTAACCGTGAGAAATTAGTAATGTGCACAATACCCCACTTGCCAGTGATTCAAGATAACCATGACTTAATCCCTGTAATTATAACTTTGAAAATAGTTTGAGGTATTGTAAAACAACTTTGATAAAAAGAGAATGACTCACATGGCAAGTTTAAACGGGCAGAGTTTAGCCTACTGATAAGCCTTGTAACCTAAATTAAAACAGCAATGCATACAGAACTAGGTCAGTAACTTAATACAACATTTACGATAACTCACGAGATCAAAACCCTCACGACGAATGACAAAGTGCAACACTTAAACATCCATCGAATTTACGACGAATGACAAAGTATAGCTAGAGTTTGGGCAGCACTTAAACATCCATCGGATTGGTTTCAATCGATCGGACATTGAATCGTAGCAGTGATCGAGTTATTACCCTTGATCGTAGCAGCGTTTCTCTACGTAAAAGTGTGATTTTGAGCAGTAGAACTTCGTTTTTCAATGAAATTTTCGCCACAGCTGAACTGCTCATGCACCAGCCATTTACAGCAATTTTTCAAGTTTTACGCGGCCCACGTAAGCCTTAACAAGGCTTTTACGTGGCCCGCGAGAGACCCTAGTCTACGTGTAGGCTTTATGTGTCACGAGTAGGTTTGCCAGGTGGATGACACGTGGCCTGGATGCTTATCCGGTCAACTTTTAGGTTGACGCTGCCCGCGTAAGGGTCTGCTTATGGTTTACGCGGCCCGCGAGAAGACCAAATTTCATGTTTTCTTGGTTTTTCATGTATATTAGGGTTTCAGGGGTCCGGGTTTGCACTTACGGGTCGTTTTGGGATATTTTTGCAGGTCCTTACATCCTCCCCACCTTAATTAAAATCTCGTCCTCGAGATTGACTGAAATAAGTGAGGATATTTTCGCTTCATCTCTAATTCCAGCTCCCAGGTGTATTCGGGTCCTCTTTTCGAATCCCACTTGACTTTGACAAGTACCAATCTTTTGTGCTTGAGAAACTTGACCTTTCTGTCTTCTATTTGAAGTGGTTTATCTACGAACTTCAACTTTTCATTCACCTGTATGTCTTGAAGAGGGACTACCAGGGATTCGTCAGATAAACATTTCTTGAGGTTGGATACATGGAATATGTCATGTACCCCGGCTAACTCTTCTGGTAGCTGTAAGCGATAAAAAACTGGTCCTATGCGTTGAATTGCTGGGAATGGTCCTACGTATCTTGGACTCAACTTTTCTTACCGAACCGAACTACTCCTTTCCAAGGAGAAACTTTCAAGAGTACCCTATCTCCAACTTGAAATTCTAGTGGCTTGCGTCGATTGTCTGCATAACTCTTCTGGCGATCTCAAGCCGTTTTTAGTCTTTCCTTGATTTGAGTGATCTTGTCAGTGGTTTCTTGTACGATTTCGGGACCTGATAGTTGACTTTCTCCTATTTCTGCCCAACAGACTGGAATTCTACACTTACGTCCGTATAGTGCTTCGAACGGGGCATCTTCGATGCTTGAATGATAACTATTGTTATAGGAGAATTCAATTAAAGGTAAATGGTTGTCCCAATTTCCTCCAAAATCTATTACACATGCCCTGAGCATGTCTTCCAAGGTTTGGATCGTCCTTTCACTTTGTCCATCTGTTTGGGGATGGTAGGCTGTACTTAAATTTAATCGTGTTCCCATTGCTTCCTGGAAACTGGTCCAGAAAATGTGAAGTGAAACGACTATCCCTATCTGATACAATGGAGAGTGGGACTCCATGTAATGATACTACTTCATCTACATACAACCTTGCTAACCTTTCCATGCTAAAGGTTTCTTTCATGGGTAGGAAATGTGCTGATTTGGTTAATCGATCCACAATTACCCAAATCGCATCATTACCTTTTCTGGTTTTGGGTAACTTAGTAACAAAGTCCATTGTTATGAGTTCCCATTTCCAAACAGGCATTTCTAATTGTTGGAGTAACCCTGAAGGTTTCTGGTGTTCTGCCTTAACTTGTGAACAAGTAAGACACTTAGAAACATATCTAGCTATGTCCTTTTTCATACTAATCCACCAGAAATTGTTTCTTAAATCTTGGTACATCTTATTGTTACCAAGATGCATGGTATACCTAGATTTATGGGCTTCTTCTAAAATCTTATTCCTTAACTCTCCTTGTTTAGGTACCCAAATCCTTTTCTTGTGGAATCTCCAAATTTCATCACTTCCTTGCTCTAATTCCTTTATTCGTCCTTTCATTCCTTCAGCATCATCCTTGATTGATGTTTCTTGAATGTTCTTTAGTTTTTCCATTAAGTCTAATTGTAAACTTAATCTAAGAGCATGAACTCGTCGTTGTTTTTCATGATACTTACGACTTAAGGCATCTGCAACTACGTTTGCCTTTCCTTCGTGATATTGAATATCACAGTCGTACTTAGGATTTCCATCCATCTCCTTTGCCTCATGTTCAATTCTTTTTGCCCAAATATATATCTTAAGCTCTTATGATCTGTATAAACAGTAAACTTACTTCCATACAGATAGTGCCTCCAAATCTTAAGGGCAAAAATTATGGCTCCTAATTCTAAATCATGAGTCGTATAATTCTCCTCGTGCTTTTTCAATTGCCTTAAAGCATACGCAATTACCTTTTTGCGTTGCATTAACACACATCCTAATCCTAGCTTAGAAGCATCACAATAAATTTCAAAATCTTCTGTTCCTTCTGGTAAGGCAAGAATTGGGGCGTTTGTTAACCTTTGCTTTAAAATCTTAAAAGCCTCTTCCTGCCTGGGTCCCCATTCAAACTTAACAGATTTACCGGTTAGCTTAGTTAATGGTACAGCTATTTTGGAAAAATCCTTAATAAATTGTCTATAGTATCCGGCTAACCCTAGAAAACTTCTAATTTCCATAGCTGATTGCGGGTCCTTCCATTTGGTGATTGCTTCTATTTTGGAGGGATCTATGTGAATACCTTCGTGATTCACCATGTGTCCTAAAAATTGTACCTCTTGCAGCCAAAATTCACACTTCGAAAATTTGGCGTAAAGCTTCTCACTTCTTAACAAAGTTAAGAGTGCATGCATGTGCTCACAATGTTCCTCCTGGCTTTTGGAATAAATAAGTATATCGTCGATGAAAACAATTACAAATTTATCCAAGTACGGTTTACAGATCCTATTCATCATGTCCATAAATGCTGCAGGAGCATTTGTTAACCCAAAGGGCATGACTGTAAACTCGTAATGACCATACCTAGTTCTGAAGGCAGTTTTAGGTATGTCTTCCTCTTGTACTTTCAACTGATGATATCCGGAGCGTAAATCTATCTTAGAAAAATATCTAGCTCCCTGGATTTGAATGAAAAGATCATCAATCCTAGGTAATGGGTATCAATTCTTAATTGTAACCTTATTCAATTCCCTGTAATCGATACACATTCACATCGAACCATCTTTCTTTTTCACAAACAACACAGGTGCTCCCCAAGGGGATGAACTAGGTTGTATAAATCCTTTGCTTAACAATTCATCTAACTGCTTTTTCAATTCTAACATTTCGGTGGTGCTAACCGATAAGGTGCCTTGGCTATCGGTGTAGTTCCCTGAATTAGATGAATTCTAAATTCTACTTCCCTATCGGGTGGTAATCCAGGTAGTTCTTCTGGGAATACCTCCGGGTATTCTGATACTACTGGAATTTCCTTAAGTTCTTTACCTTTAGTGTTAATGATTACTGAAATCATATACACTATTTCTTGTTTTCTTGAATAGCTGGCCATTTTCATTACTGAAATGAATTTCAGTGGCTTACGTGGCTTATCTCCTGTAATCACCACTAATTCTCCTGTGGGTGTGTGTATTTCTATGGAATTCTTATCACAGAGGATTTGAGCATGGTTAGCTACTAACCAATCCATTCCTAACACAACGTCGAATCCAGCTAAATTCATAGGTAACAGGTTTGCAGAAAATTTATGTCCTAGGAGTTCTATCTTTCCTTTTTGCAAAACCTTATCTATGTTAACAGAATTTCCATCTGCCGTTTCTACCGTAAAAATTTGTCTAAGGTTGGTTAAGGGTAGATTAAGAGTTTGGCAGAATGAAGTATTTATAAAACTTTGGTTTGCACCAGAGTCAAATAATACTTTTGCATAGACGTCATGAACTAGGAGCATACCAGCTATCACATCATGGATTAGTTCTGCTTCCTGGGTAGTTAGCTGGAAGGCTCTTGCGTTCTTTTTGGTAGTTCCTTCTGCAGGTTTGGCTTTGTTATCAGCTGGTTTGACCAACTTCGGGCAGTCTGGCCTAAAATGCCCAGCTTCTCCACAGTTGAAGCAGATTGTTGACCTCTTCCTCCTGCAATCTTCTTCTTGATGCCCTGGAATTTTGCAGAAATTGCAATACCCTTTGCATCTTCCAAAATGCTTTCTTTTAGAGGTACTGCAAAATGGAGCAGTAGGAGAATGTGTAGTTCCCTTTTTCTTGAAATTACTACTATTACCCACACGAAATTCTTGGGTAATCTTTTGAGCTACATCCTTCTTTCGATTTTCTTCTCGCGTACGCACCACTCCATCGGTCAAGGTATTGGCTAATTCTACTGCATCGTCGATTGTGCGAGGTCTCGCAGCTTTAACGATATCACGGATTTCGCCAATCAAACCCCAAATATAGCGAGAAATAAGTACCGGTTCTGGCGAAGCCAGGGTTGGTACAATTCTAGCATACTCGAAAAACGTCGAAGTATATCCTCGACAGTCTACATCCACCATCCGGTGGTTCAAGAACTTATTTGCCATTTGCTTTTTTTCATATTCGGGGCAGAATTTTCTTTCTACTAGACTTTTAAATTCTTCCCAATTCATGGCATAAGCCACATCACTCCCTTTGGCTTGTAGTACCGTATTCCACCATTCTAGTGCTCATTCTTTAAAAAGATTTGACGCATACATGACCTTGTCTTCCTCTGCACATTTACTTATTTTAATTACTGCTTCGGTTTTCTCTAACCAACGCAGTGCAGCAGTCGCCCCTTCGTTGCCTGCAAATTCAACTGGTTTACAGGCAAGAAATTACTTGTAAGTGCAACCAGGCGTTGCAGCTTTCATTTTCTTAGGAAGTGGGGCTTGCATCCCATCATTGTCGTTGTTATTATTGTTGCCACATCCGTTTACACTATTACTGAAATTATCGTCGTGAGTACGTTTGCTGGGAATAATTAGTTGAGGTTCAACTGGATTTCGGGCAGCAGCAAGGATTGCTGGAATAGCATTGGCTATTCCCTGAGCAACGATATTCTCTATATCTTGCCTATTAAGGAATTGATCTTCATGGTTTTGTTCAGATTGGTTAACTTCGTTAACTGGTTCATTGTCAGCGTGTTCCATCTGATAATTACCAATATATAAATATATAAATTATTGGCACAAAATTATTTAATAAATAGTCACAATAACATAATCACACATAAGCATGTCAACACGTATAGCCAAAATTGTCGACTTTGCGACTTCCATTTTTATATATTGTAGTATGCATCCGTACACACTAAATATATTACAAAAATTTTATTTTTAGTTATGTTATATGAATATATTTTTATTATTATATTATTATTAAACACATACTCCTACCACCACACAACCACAGTCAGCTGGCATCTTAGAAACGGCGTTCCCTCTCGTCGTATTTCCATGAGATTCTTTCTCCCACATCCCTAATTCGGTTTCCTGCATCAATCAGCTCCTCGCCATAGTGACGGAGTTCAACCAAATTCTCAGAGCTCATAGGTGGGTATGGTGCAGGCTCAGGGTAAAACTGAGGGAAAAAGGTATTAGGGTTATTCAGGAGATTCTGAAATTGCCAGTCAGTGGTCCACCATTCTTCCAGCTCTCCTAGAGGTCGGGGGTGGATAATAGGATCTGGGATAGCAGGTTCCAGATTAACTGTAAGTTGTGCTTCCACTGGGTAATCGAAGAGGTTTTCATCGGCAGGTCCGATGAGGTCGTTATTTGCCAGCTGGCGATCCAGCTCTTCCTAGGGTGGCATTTCCTGGGCTTGCCCTGAACTTTCTCCGATCTCTATTCCTTTGCCTTTATCCTTCGTGTCCTCAGTCTTTATAATTTTTTGTATCGCTGGTTTCTTCCTACGCACACGCCTCCAGCCTACGAGTCTTCTTTTCTTTTTCGGCTTAGGTTTTTCTTGAGGTTGGGCTTGGAATACCATTGGTTCTTTAGTATCAGCCTGGTAGCCAGTGAAGGTACCGGTGGTATTCATATCTGTGGTATGGATAGTAAAATTTTGAAGTGCTTCTGATAGTTCATTCATGCTGTTAGCATACATGAATAAACATACAAAATTCTAAGTAAAAATTTTGAAATTAAAATTTAAATAGAATCACAGAATAGCAATTAGAAAATTTAAGTATTTCTAAATACCTAATTGGCTTAAATCAGTGGCTCTGATACCACTTTTTTCTGTCATGGCCCCCATCCCGGTGTGACCTAGATCAGGAGCCGTGGGACAGAAACCCGTGGTATTTATTATTTGAGTTGACAGCGGATGATTAACATGATCTTTTAAAACTTGAAACTACCCAATTATTTTATTTCATAATTTGGGATAAACCCCGTAATTTACAATGGAGGAATTTCAAGGGGAAATTCCCTGTTTTACAAAACATGTTTATTTATTTAACCGAGCCACCACTTCAAGCTTTATTAGTGCTCCGTAGCACTTTTCCTTGATTCACAGCAGGAAGCCAAAAACATGTTTTAAAAATAATTTGTCAGCGGGGAAATACTGGCGAGTCACTCAAGTTGTATAAAATGACACATTAGTTATAAATTACAGCATAAGAGCGATTACAATGGCTACTATCTTATTTTTATCTGGCGCCGTGTCACACCCTGGTGACGATGGTCATACCACTATTGGGTCCTTTCACCCAAGTAGTGATGATTATCACTGTTAGGTTGGTGAACCTAACCGTGAGAAATTAGTAATGTGCACAATACCCCACTTGCCAGTGATTCAAGATAACCATGACTTAATCCCTGTAATTATAACTTTGAAAATAGTTTGAGGTATTGTAAAACAACTTTGATAAAAAGAGAATGACTCACATGGCAAGTTTAAACGGGCAGAGTTTAGCCTACTGATAAGCCTTGTAACCTAAATTAAAACAGCAATGCATACAGAACTAGGTCAGTAACTTAATACAACATTTACGATAACTCACGAGATCAAAACCCTCACGACGAATGACAAAGTGCAACACTTAAACATCCATCGAATTTACGACGAATGACAAAGTATAGCCAGAGTTTGGGCAGCACTTAAACATCCATCGGATTGGTTTCAATCGATCGGACATTGAATCGTAGCAGTGATCGAGTTATTACCCTTGATCGTAGCAGCGTTTCTCTACGTAAAAGTGTGATTTTGAGCAGTAGAACTTCATTTTTAAATGAAATTTTTGACACAGATGAATTGCTCATGCAGCAGCCATTTATAGCAATTTTTCAAGTTTTACGTGGCCCGCGAGAGACCCTAGTCTACGTGTAGGCTTTATGTGTCACGAGTAGGTTTGCCAGGTGGACGACACGTGGCCTGGATGCTTATCCGGTCAACTTTTAGGTTGACGCGGCCCGCGTAAGGGTCTGCTTATGGTTTACGCGGCCCGCGAGAAGACCAAATTTCATGTTTTCTTGGTTTTTCATGTATATTAGGGTTTCAGTGGTCCGGGTTTTCACTTACGGGTCGTTTTGGGATATTTTTGCAGGTCCTTACAGCTGGTGTGGAGGTGAGTTGTGGTGGGGGGAGTAAATTCCCACTTATACGTGCTCCATCTTTCGGCCCAGATATCAGGGCCCCTGTAAGGCAAACCATGAAATGATGATCCGCTGTAAATCTCGATGGGATGCGTCGGCGTCCCAGATGGTGGTAACTCAGGATCTGGATCTTCGTCCACATCCATGTCCTGAAATTCTGGATAGTGATCAGCGGGTCCCGTGGGTTAGGACCCACTAGTTCTTCGACTTGGTTCATTGGGTTGAACCGGCCCTGGAAGTAGGGTGTTTGGTTCTGGAAGGAATGGTGAGAGTCTGATCGCTGCAGAGGTATGAATGAATGGTGAGAGTTGTGGGACTCATAGTTCTGATGCACCCCGAAGGAGTCATGGTAAGATGGTGAGGAGCTAAGCGAGACAGAACATCTCGCGGGCTCAAGGTAGGTCCTCCAGTCTTCGTGTGGGTTGGAGCTGAGTGTTGCCGAGGGTTTGCGCCAGTGGGATGGCCCAGCTTAGTGATCATTCCTACCCCTCATCGGGGCCTTTCCACGTCCACCTCTACCTCTAACTCTTGGCGGCATGTTTGATTGTAGTCCTGTCAAAACAAAAACAAACAAAACAAAAGCAATTTAAGATTAGGATTAATCCTAAGTCATTTGCCTAGACTTGGAAGTCAAGGAATGTGCAACTGTGTCATTGAGATTAAACACAAAAAGCTAGTGTTTAATTCACTCAATGTTGGCTCTGATACCAACCTGTCACACCCCGATATTTCCACATATTACCGGTGGGCCCGGCGGGGAGTATCGTGACGTAGTTGATATCGTCATAGTCAAACATTCACAGCTTAATGCACAACGGAAGTCTTGGAGGAAAATTAATATTACAAACTGAAATTCAAAGTATAAATAAATATTATACAACGATTGTAAGAGGATCCACAGGCGGATCTAAAACAGAAATATAAAATATTGTTCAACAGACTTTAAGCGTTCAGAACTTGCAAGATTCTTTACTAACGCCCAGAGCTCCCAGCCAATAACGATTGGTACACTTAGTCTTTTTGGAAAATACGTTAGTTTACACTAGTAAATACAATTAACCGACTCTTTTGAAAATATTTATGAAAATTGATTTAAATGCACAAGGCACAAATGTTTTTATAACTTGGGACAATTATATTAATAACAATCTTGTATCAGATTTACATGTTTGTCCAACATTTAGGGCCGGTATTAAATAAACCGAACAAGACTTAACAACACACCACAAATGAGTATATCTTTTAGATACGCAACTGACAGGTGTATGCCTACACCCCGTGCTTAAGTCGTGGCCATTTACACTTTTTAAATGAGCCAAGGATATCCAGAACACGGTCGTTAACCCCTAATGTTATTTGTTATCAAGCAATACTGATTAGAACGGGATTATGCAATTTAACCATATCTGATTAAAAGGTTTCTACACCCTACCAAGCGGTAATAATTTACCGTATCCCAAGCCCGTATAAGGGAAAATAAGTTAAAAGTATTTACCTGAGCTTAAAATGCAATTTAGTATTCTCAGCCGTAAATCCTACTCAAACAAGTGCAAATACTTCTACTGAGGCTCTTAATCTGGAACGAAGGTTTTATTAACCTATTAGATTCCCAACGGGTCTTATTTAAGTTGTAACTTAGACCGGTTAGTTTTAAAGAAAGGTTTATGGCATGAAACGCTAGATTATTAGATTAAGCAGTGATCGGATTGGAATGTGATTTAGACCCGACAAGTATGGAGACTTGTATAAAATGGGTAAACTAAATACATTCTGGATTTTGAAGTAAAAATGATAAGGTTTGACCCGTTTCGGCTAATTTATGCAAACTAGTTACATAAACCACCGAACGCGTATAAGCATAACGGGTAGCCGGATGAGTCAAGTACAAGTTCCATAAGTTATTATGCTTAAAATATGTTGTGATATCAGTAGGATATCAACAATTATGCCCCAAATGAATTTAAAACCAATTTAAGTCAGGTAAGGGTATTTTGGTCATTGTAAAGTTTATAAAAGAGGTTTAAACATAAACTGAGGTTCTGGTCTAAAACATTCAGTAAAAATATTTATTTTATCAAATTAAATCAGTAAGATATCATATATATGCGAGGTTTACCATTTATGGCCAAACTATGCACCGTAGGGGCATTTTGGTCATTTCACATATGTTTTAAGGACAAAATTGGAAATCTGAGTTCAAGACTTATACTTATTGTTAAAGTATTAAAATTTAATTATAAAATCAGTAGGTAACAAGTCTTAGGTGCTAAATATGGTTTTAAACCATACTATGCGCCTAATTAGCGTAAAAGTCGATAATTGACGATATTTGAGATGTTTATGAAAATCTGAGATTTTGATCAGCCTTAAATGTTTAAAATATTTTATTAATCATATAACATCAGTAGGAAAAGGTTTAGCATGTTAATCATGTGTTAATCTCATTTTATTAACAAAAAGGGTATTATCATCATTTATCGAATTATACGAGAACTCAATGATATGGTCAGTTTATAATCTGACCAAAAATTCCAAAAACCCTTAAAAATAATATAAAAACAGTAGGCAATGAGTTTGGTGCCAAAATTTGGGTTTAAACATGATTTATGCTAAAAATGTAATTTAATTCATATAAAGTTTCATTTTACGATATCTTGCATAACTTTAGTTTGAGACCAGAAACTGATGTCAAATTTATTTGACATACTTATGTATCAGTGATAAAGCTTTTTGTCCTCTCACATTTTCAAAAATCTCGTTTTTATAACATAAGGGCGTAATAGTCAATTTTTAAGCAAATAACGGACAATGAACTATGATTTATAAGGGACCATGAAGTATAACCTCAGAGGGTTATACTAACATATAATATGGTAACAAAGGAACCCTAAGGAACAAAGAAACTAAGCTAAATCGGGTGAGAACTGAAAGTCAAAGCAAAAGTCAACTTTTGAGACTTTCGGTTGCGAACCGAGCCTAAACTCAGAATTGTCGGGTTGAACATGTCTAAACATGTTCTTATAATATTTACCAAGTTATTTAAGTATCAAAACATGTTTCATAACTTCTACATTATTAGTTTTAATTATATATTGAAAAATTGACTATTTTGACTTTTTACTAATTGCATTGACCCGACAATTGACTGAGATAACGTGATAATTAGAAGGAGCCCTTTTGAGAGTTTATCACCTACTTAATTACCAACACGTAGCCACTTTCAATTCGAATAATGGCTGGACCATTTATGATTAATCACAAAGTCAAAGTATAATTATGATATCTTTGACTTTCGGTCCTTAAATTAATAAAATCTTAACTACAGAAGCTAAGAACACTTACAAAGGTCCTTAGCACGAAGATTAAACTTGAGAAAGCTTCCTTAATGATCAGGATGCTCCAGAGAAGAGTTGAGAGTGAAAAATCGAAGTGTACAAGTTCTAAGTGCAAACAAGGCCCTTTATATAGGAATTAGAGAGCTTCTAGGATCAATCCAGCTGTGATTAGGAGTTACCAGATGTAAATAAGTGTCCGCATGGCAGTAAAAACCATTAACACAGTCCCTGGTATCGAAAACTAGCATGTAATGGTCGTGGACAGCCAGCAACATGCATCTGCCAGTTTTTTTGTTGCTGGTGACTCTGTCGCGGCCCGCGTAGACATTAGAGGGAGCCTACGCGCCCCGAGAGGATCTTTGATTCCGGTACAAAGTTTGTAAACTTTGCATTTTCAGTCCCTGACCCTTATTAAGTTTAAATAACTTTCGTTTATTGCACTATTAACCCCCATAGTTAACTTTTAAGAGTCTTGGGTCATAAAATAAACACTGTTAAGCTCCCGGTTAGTTATGAGATCACCCGAAATGTACTAGATTCTCTTGTTGATGCATTTAATCCCTATTTCTTGGAATTTGCAAATAATCCTCATCATTGTACCGAAACTTCATGAAATCATTATCCGATATACGTGAGAGTAAAATGAAGTATTTCAAAGTCTCGAGATCGTTAAAAGGTCACTCAGATGTAAGAATTAACATGTTGACACGTTTAACCCTTTTGCTTCGTGAACTTTTGATTTTTTAAGCACACACGGCTTCTTGCGTTCGATAATTTACTCAATAAAGAATACGAACATCCAGTGAAGTCAATCAGAGGCACAAGTTTGGCATGTTGACGCTTTTAGTCCTTCAAAGTTAACTTTTGATATAAATAATGTTTATAACACGTGTCACCACTGTATTGGACATGATTTTGCGAGGTGTTACATCATGCAGTCGGACAAAGTTCTCAGTCCCATTTCATACAATCTAAACTACCTATTATCCCGGGGATACCATGTATTCAGCGTGATGTTCCAAAAGTTGTTGCATATCACTAAATGTCGGTTTTCTCAAATATATTTTCAGATATAGTTCAATGATATACGCACAAAAATTGTGATGACTTTCCCTAGCCACTCGTACCGACATTTTTAAATAGTCGTCCATTATGTCAGAACTATTGTCTTAAGCCAATTGTCTTAGGGCGGTCGTGACCTTTTGCTACGTGGTAAATCCGATCTTACCACGCGCATCGGGTTTTTGTTGGAAATAAAGATAATTATCCTCTAAATCCTTTGATATTCTTAAAAATAATTTTTTATTCATACGAAAACGACGCCTAAACATGTTTTCATCATACGTTGGTTCGGGTGAGAAATAATCTCTTACCAGCAAATCATTTACGGTTTCGCGTTCCCTCTCTATGTACTTCCTCCGTTTTGGTTCGGGTTGGGAAGTCCCTTCATCTGAATATTCAAAAATAGCTTTTTTGAATTGTTGGAAATAAAGATAATTATCCTCTAAATCCTTAGATATTCTTAAAAATAATTTTTTACTCATACGAAAACGACGCCTAAACATGTTTTCATCATACGTTGGTTCGGGTGAGAAATAATCTCTTACCAGCAAATCATTTACGGTTTCGCGTTCCCTCTCTATGTTCTTCCTCCGTTTTGGTTCGGGTTGGGAAGTCCCTTCATCTGAATCTTCAAAAATAGCTTTCACGACCGTCGCCACTGTTGACAATAATATTTTCGCTCTGTCGTCGGATGAGGATGACAAAAGAAATCTTTCATACGATCGCTTGAACTTGAAGAATCCATTGGAGGTTGGTAGTGGTTTTTGAATTTTTTATAGTAAAAATGGTAAGTATTGTTTGATATATATAGATTATAAATAAAGATTTTTTTTAAATATCCGTTGGCCAACGGCTATGCCAAATGGCTAGTCCAACGGTCATATGCCACAACCAGTGGTAGCCAGCCAAGTCATCCCCCCCACCCCAGGCCGGGCTTTATAGCAACGCTAGCTGGGCAACGTCAAGCCAACGCTGACACGGAGTGGGCTAGCCAGCGTTGGTTGGCTTCCCCCGCCACCACTCCCCGCAGTCTATTGTGTTACAATAGGTAAAAGAAAGTTTTTTGTGATCTTACTTTGAATAGGTATTGTATTGAAAGTCTTATATGTCACTTTCTCTACGCTCGCATATAAATACATATACACAACACACAAGCATATAGGTGGGTTTAAAAGAAAAACACTAAATGTTAAGGAACCTTTAAAGGTTATTTGACTTTATACGATATAATCATGAACTATAGTTTTCATTTGAGCTCAACTTACACAAGACTCTATACATATATAAGTTTTGTTTCAATACAAAACCAATTTGATCAGTAGAAAGTCATAAGAATGAAATAAGTACTTGCTACTCAATTAGTGATGAAACACTAGTTAACACTTAGGCTAACCAGCTGGGTCATCTCGTATGTGGGGTTCAACCTCTTTCTCCACTCATTGATTGCTCGAATCTTGCAAAACAGAACATCGGTGGCTCGCCACAAGGAGGAGAATAGGGGGGTTCTCCTTGTGACCACCCTCCTGCATGAGAATAAGTACTGCTTTGAGGAGAAATACTGTGTGTTGTAGGTGAAATGTAAGGAGAGCAAAATGTTCTACCTGAATGAGGAAGGGTCTTATTTATAGCAGAAGGATGAAGGAGGGAGGAGAGACCTTGCCAAATGCGATGGGTATAAATATCAGTAGGTTACCACCATACTTCCACTTTTTCCTCCATTTTCAAAATTCAAACTTCCTTTTTTTCTCTCTTGGTCTCTTTCCGATTTCTTCTTTCTCATCTTCGTTTTCTCTTTTAACTGCAATCATGTCTACTGGTGTGAAGCCTTCTACCACCAAGAAGAGAAAATATAAACCTAGAAATCCTCCTGGTCCGGATCAGGCTGAGATAAACTGGAAAGAGGAAGAATTCCATAATCTTGTTCAGAATTTTGGCTTCCATTTTGATTGGGGTGTTCAATTTTCAACGCCGAATTCTACTACACTAGATGCTCCTCCAGGGTATGTGACACTATATGTTGATTTTTTCCGAGAAGGCAACTTTCGTCTTCCGATGACGAAATTCACCGAAGAAGTATTAACAAACTTTGGTTTGCAGATCTCATAAATAAACTCTCTAGGGTTGCCAAGACTCACCCATTTTGAGTTCATATGACGGGCTAACCGTGTTGAGCCAACCTTTGAAAAGTTCAACGTTTTTTTTATTTCGTCACTTACACCGATGGTTTCTATTCTTTTAATTCTCGTACCAGTGGGGTTGACCCTTGTAGCCGGGATCCACCGAAGAGTCTACATGACTAGAAACAAAAAAAAATTCTACATTCGTCGTGGTGTCATTCCCATCGACATGCACTACAGGTCTGAAAGTGAAGGTGTTCCACATGTCAATGTTTCGATTCCTTTTACCAAACAAGACTGGTATACCGCCCTAACTCGAAAGGTGACCCCCATCATTCAACTGAAGGAGAGGGCCTTGGTGGCAGCCGGGATGAGTATATTATGGGCTTCTCAAAACCCTAGGGGTTTTCCGGTTTATGGATACCAAGGGAAAGGTATCATTATTTTAAATTTGTTTATTTGTTCTTTATTTTGTTGTGTGTCTCTTCACATCTTCTTGTGTCTTGCAGCAGGATATAGCTTGATGAATCTTTTGGATCCTAAGGCCGGTGGTGCCATGGTTGTTGCTGTGTTACCTGAGGGGAGGCCTCTGTTGCTTGATCAGATAAGAGATAATTTCTTGCACCTACGAGCGAAAGCATGGCCACCTATGCTAACACTGTTTTAGGTGAAGACGATGGAGATGATATTGATGTTGATCCTACTCCTACTCGAGGGGGGTTATCATCCTTTCGAGTGAGGAGTCTGTCGACTCGTATCAGGACCTAATCCATCGTTCCGCGCGTGCAGGTCCGCAACGAGGGACTGTTCATGAACCTGTTGCTAACAATGTTGATACCCCTGTTGTGGGCCTTTAGGATGGGACTGCTGAACAGGTAGAGACCAGGAAGAATACGAAGAAGGATAAGACTGAGGAGAAGAAGGCTGAGGAACCAGTGGCTGAGACACCTCGTAAGCGTCTGAAGAAACACTAGATAAACGACCGGAATCAAATTATCTATGGGGTTTGGATCTGCATAAAAGGGTGGTTCTCTCTTGTTCGATTTAGTAGGATAGGCCTTCTTCTTCGGTAAATTCTGCAAAACAAAGCACCGTTAGCCTCGTCAAGGGGAGAAAGGAGTTCTCTCCTTGACCCGACTCCGGCGTGAGAATAAGTATGTGTTTATGAAGAAGAAGAAGAAGAAGTAGTATTGAAGAAGTGTGTGTAACTTGAAGTTTATACCTGAATTGTTGGTGGTATGACCACTGTCCTTGTGGTAATCACAATACTGAGCTGGGTCTTGCCCACGCTTGTTCTTCATGGGTATTGGAGGCTTAAACTGATAATCCTCCGTGCTTAAAACTTCTGCAGGAGTTTTGGTTAAAGGAGTCCATTGTCTCTCCCTGTTCTCTTGTTTGGCTTCTCTCTGTGCGGAAAGTTTATTGATCGTGGCTCGAGCATCTTCGGATGAATAGTTCCCAGAGCCAGAATCGCGCCATCCTTTCTTAAATTTCCTCCCGCCACTTGAGCCTAAGTCTGAGAGTCGATTATGCGGTGGTGGTGGCCTATTGGTGCTAAGGTTCTTTTCTGTTTGCGCGTAAACCTTGGCCGCCGCCATCACTTTTTCCCAGCTCTTCGGGAGTCCTTCCGTTCCAGACAGGACTTTTATCATATCGTCGCACCTGACTGCATATTTAAATTGTGCGCGAATCAACTGCTCATGAACGCCGCCAATCTCCAATACCTCTTTGTTATATCGGGTAATAAAGTCTTCTAGACTTTCATCATCGTGACGCCATATGTTCATTACATCCGATGTGTCGCGGATCGATCGCCTTTGTTGGCTGAAATGGGTCAGAAATTTTGCGCGTAGATCTATCCATTACGTGATCTCTCCAACGGGCAAGTTATAGAACCAGATTCTTGCAGCGCCAGTAAGGGTTTGTACGAAGAGGTGGCACCATAATGGTAGGGTCCAGCCTCCGACTAGCCCTGCGCTTGTGAAATCTCTCAAATGGTCATCGGGATCTGTTAATCCGTTGAACTTGCCTACATTAGATGCCAGTTTTGCTTTCTCTAGCGGAGCCAGAGCTATTTCAGTAATAAATTTTGAGTTCTCCGCCGCTTCTGCAGGGCGATAAACCAGGTCATAATTGTGCTCAGCCTCGGGGTTGTAGACCGCACGGGGTCTACATTTGTTGTAATTTGATTGTAATCGACTGAATACGCTAACACTTTCACCGACACGGTAGGTTGAATCATATTCACTGGTGTGAGTGCTCCGTTGAGGACCCAACCTGGTGTGAATTGATGTTCTTCGGTGAGTATGTGACTCATCTTGATGTTCCCTTTGACGATTTTCTGATTGAGTATATTCGTATCTCGAAGGAGATCTGGAGTAAACTTCTGTGTCGTGGGATGGACCTTCACGTTGAAAAGCATGAGCATGGGATCCTGGCCTCCGTGATTGAGCTAGGGGCAGTTTGTGCACATAACTGTGTATACACTGCATTTAGTGATCCCTGAGACCTGACGTACCAAGAGATTGGGGTTTCTCCTAGGGGCAAAATTGAGTGCACATGGATCTCTGGCTGTACCTCTGGGGTGATATGTCACACCCCGACCACGTAGAACATACAAAACGTGGCGGAAATGTCGGGGAGTGTTGTAACAGAATTAATTGTTTCAAATCCATGGCAATTGAAGTTTCGTTTTATTGATTAAAAGTGTTACAATGTCTTAACAAACAAGGAAATACAACATAATTAACTAGTCTTGCATCTTTTATTGTCACTAAAGCCCAAGTCTGCCTATGTGTATCTTGATCATCTTATGCAACAACTCCTGAAAAACACATGTGAAAATAGGTACGTCAGCATAAAAATGCCTGTGAGATACATAGGTTTTGTGAAAATAGGTTTCATGACTTATGTTTGAGAAAATGTTTAGTCATGAACCTTGTAATTTGCTTTGTCTTGTAAATCATTTGAAAAACAATGAGTTCAGATGATATGTATAAATAAGTGAATAATGTATGGTTAAATGAATAACCATGTAAACTGAGTTTGTATAAGATAAGTTGCTTGTAAAACAATGTATTGTGAAAAGTATGTTATTTGTATAAAATGTTATATGTATCAAACTGAAATGATTCAAATAACGCTGCGATATATGTAATACCATACAAACACTTATATATAGGAAGTACCAGCGGCGTATCCACCATGCTTGTATCATATTACACACGCATCGTTACTTAATCACTTAATCAAACCAAACCATCAAGATTTAAAATGTTCATGTCTAATGTAAATCATGTAATATGTATCCAAAATGTAAGCCTGTGATGAATAACAAATGTACTAAGTACGCGACAATAGACATACGTAGCATGTGACCTGTACTAAGTATGCAACAATAGACATACGTAGCATGTGACCTGTACTACGTATACAACAATAGACATACGTAGCATGTGACCTGTACTACGTATACAACAATAGACATACGTAGCATATAACCTGTACTAAGTATGCAACAATAGACATACGTAGCATGTGACCTGTACTACGTATACAACAATAGACATACGTAGTATATGACCTGTACTACGTATACAACAATAGACATACGTAGCATGTAACCTGTACTAAGTCTGCAACAATAGACATACGTAGCATGTAATGTAATGTAAAACGATGTACTAAGTAATGCACACAATCGGCATACCTAGCATAAGATGTAATAAAATCATGTACTATAATGTACTAATGAACATAGCAAGTATATGATGTGAAAACAGGAAAGCATGAAAGTAACAAGTAGGCACATGTGTTCCACCCCAAAACGTTTGGAAAACATTAAAAGAGGGGTCTATGTACTCACTTGAGATTGCTTAGTAGTCCTTGAGTAACAACCAAACAATGCTAGAGATCACGGATATCAAACGGCACCTAATATAGGTAACTATGCTAATAAACCGGACCTAAATCGGAAGATCTGATAGAATGAGGGTTCGTAAACCAAACGAGTATAGAGACTCGTGTCATATGGTTTAACAAAGCCTACATACTAAATGAAACCTTAATCTAAGTGCTTACGACCCATTACGACCCGTTTAGGTAGCTTATGCTACTTTAACGCGTCGTTCGCGTGAAACGCGTTCGGACCGCCTAACTAGCCCTATGACAAGTGTTATATGCCTAAACATGTTACATAATCAGTTATGTGACAAAAGTTTAGGTTACATATGCTTAATTACCAATTATACATGAAAAGGGTATTCTGGTAATTTACCTAAGGCATATAAACTACCTATCATACAACGACTTAAACGTAGCGACCATAAGGTATAACCTCGGAAGGTTATTCCCTACCTACTATGGTCACCTAATGTATTTGGTCAGATCCTAATGATCGACCAAATGGGCCGGGTTCGAGGTATAAGCGATTTATCAGATCGCTTACCCTACGACCCTAGACAACGTGGTAATCAGTAGGCATAGTCCCAAGGGACTATAACCATCGTGATTACAATCACGTTGCGAAGTTCAAACGAACTTCGCATTGACCATAAGCTGGTCAACGCTGAAAGTCAAACAAAGTTTGACTTTCTGACTCGAAAAGCAATAAAAGAACAAAAGAATACTTACGAAGGGTCCCCGAATGCTAATCTCGATCCAAGAACTCAGGTATGAAACAATGGTTTCAACTTAGAGCTCTCAAATCCAGATTCTAGTGATTTTTGAAGTTGGGGTGATGGGGTATTTATAGTATTCGGAGAACCGTTAAGATCGTTTGTCGAATACCGTGCCTTAATCGTATCCGTACAAGTGTCGGAAAGTTGTGGTGGCTAAAAACAATCCTTATCAGCTGAATAGGCAAGTGGTGAGTGTGTGGTTGTGGTTAAAACAGCTGGAAGTTGCTGACTGTTTGATATTATCTGATCAAAGAGGCTGACGCGGGCCGCCTAAGATTTAGGCTTGGGCTCACGCGGGCCGCCTAGCTCTTCAGATCAGAAAACAAGTTTGCAGAATGACAGTTTTAGCCCCTGTACGTGTTTAAGGCCATTCCCGACACTTCTAAGGCCCGTAAGGCCAACTTTAAGGCCCTAAAATGTTGCCTAAACATTGTGGACATGAAACATGCTCAATAATATGCCGGATGTTGGTTCGTTTGGCCGTACGAACGCGATGTTCGCTTAATTACGACGGAATGCGCATAAGCGCGAAAAACGATCCAAATGAAGAAACGAATGGATTTTTCTTATGCCGAACACTAAAATAAAATGTTTTAGTGCTTACATAAATTTTTGGATGTCCGGATGTATTCAGAACGTAAGTTATGCGTAAAAATGTAAACTTGTGCACTTTTTGACACTTTTAGTCCCTGAATGACCCAAAAGTTTATTTTAGCATACCGAACACCTCAAAGCCTATTTCTAAGCTATGTAAAGGATATTTATGGTATGTTTAACTTATGTTCATGTTCCGGAATGTCTGTTACAGTTCAAATTGGCATACTTTCGCAGTTTGTCAACTTTAGTCCCTGTAAGCGATTAAACTTTGATTTCACCACACCAAACCTTCCAAAACTTATATCTAAGTTATGTAAAGGTTATTTAAGGTATGTTAAGCCTATTTCACTATTCCGTAGTGTTCGTTGCATTAAACTGGTTATATTTACGCATCAGTGCGCGTATAACCTTCCAGAAAGCGATTTAGAGCTTGAAATCGAACAAGAATTAATATGTGCAAACGATACACATATTTTTACAAATCCCAAGTATGAAATACAATATTTCATTGGTTTGGCATTTGTTTGATGGTTGAAGTGACACGGGTGTCACATGATAGGCTCATTCACACGATTGGATTGTACCTCGTTGTCATCCGAGGCATCCTCTGGAATACCTTCAACCTGGAAATTGCTACCGACATTCGGTCGAGGGCCGGTTTATCGATGAGATGAAGTTTCCTCCATGTGCAAATGGAATCAACGGGGTAAATCAAAAAACGAGAGAAAAACGGATATGATAGAGAAAATGGTGGGCGTCAATGAAGAAACACTAGATAAATGACCGGAATCAAATTATCTAGGGGGTTTGGATCTGCATAAAAGGGTGGTTCTCTCTCGTTCGATTTAGTAGGATAGGCCTTCTTTTCCGGTAAATTCTGCAAAACAAAGCACCGTTAGCCTCGTCAAGGGGAGAAAGGAGTTCTCTCCTTGACCCGACTCCGACGTGAGAATAAGTAGGTGTTTATGAAGAAGAAGAAGAAGTAGTATTGAAGAAGTGTGTGTAACTTGAAGTTCATACCTGAATTACCCTCGTATTTATAGCCGGGAGTTTGGGCGGGAAAACTTGTTAATGAAATATTAACAGAAGATGCTAACCCCGTAAGCGGTTATTTCTTCTTCCGTTAATCTTCTCGATCCGATGTGAGAGCACACGGATTACTGTTTTGATCAATGGCTGGGGAATCGCCACGTGGACAGTGGATTAGTGGAGCTTTCTCTCCAATTCCATGCCATCGTTGTGATTTCAGGGAAGCCTGAGGTGATGACACGTGTCCCAGAGGGTTATAACCATCTGGTGGTGCACGATTGAGCCTTCTAGAAGGTTATTGCCATAATCTGGTGTGGCTCCTTATCGTCTGGTACCAGTTGAGTAATTAATATTCAAGTCTGGGTGTTATTAAGCGGAGATGTCCAACTTAGGATTTTTATCCTTTGTTTGCTATGAAGGCGCGAGGATTCATGATGTTCCTCTTATCGCGCAAGTGTTTGCTCGTTGTCTTTCTCCTAAGTTCTCTTTGTGGGACCAGTTGCGCGGCCGCGCAAGGTCACAAGAGGGCTCAGAGGTACGGTTGTGGTATGGTCCTGAGTACTCGATATGAGGTTTTTGGGACCATACCCCTTCAAGTCCCCCCAGTCTAGTGTTGCTCTTATGCAAATAAGTGGAGCACTGGACTTTATGAGAGAAAATGTTTTGGGCACGAAAGTAAGGAATCTTCTGTGAGAAGATTTACTTTGCTTATGATTTTGAAAATCTTTAACTTTGGGTGGAGACGGTACAGTAAGGACTGTGTGACAGGTTGTCACTTGCCAGGTGCACTTTTCTGACCGTGCTTTACACGCGCGCATGAGCTCGTTTTTGTGCTGATTTTAACTCGCCCCTGTCGCTTGGGTAACTGTGATATCCCGAAAACGGTGTCGTGTCAGTTACCTATGCTATTTATGGCGGTGAGTATATAAGTTTGTTTTGGGCTCCCATTTTTGTTAATCATTACTTTGTTGAAAACTTTTCCTCTTCCTGTCTTGTTTATCCGTTAAGAAAGAATTTGCTTTTTCTTCCTCTTATGTCAACCGGAGAACATCACGAAGACTTATCTGAAGAAATGTCTGCTGAACTTCCACCGTTGAAGTGGCCTAGGGAAACTTTTGATGGCTTGGTTCAAAATCTTAGATTCCCGGAGAATTGGGGTGCCCTGTACCCTAAGGAGGGTCAGACAACGGCAGATGCTCCGGCTGGGTATATTACCCTATTTTGGGATTTCTTTTGTGAAGGCAACTTTCGTCTACTTGTGACGAAATTTTTTCTTGAAATTCTTGGGCATTACAGGTTTCATCTTTCCCCGATGCACCCGATTGGTATGGTTAGGGTTCGGCATTTCGAGTTCGTGTGTCATTCGATGCATATTGAGCCGACAGTTTCTCGATTCCGGGTTTTTCACCAAATGCACTGTACCAAAGGGTTTTATTCTTTTGTTCAGAGAGCGTCATTGAAGAAAATTTTGTTGCATCCCCCAAAATCCTTTCATGACTGGAAACAGAAGTTTTTCTTTATCAAGGCCGGCGTTGTTCCGATGAGGATGATATTTAGGGGAAAAGAAGATGTCCCCACTGAAACTGTTCAGACCCCTGTTGACGAGAATTGGTACCAGGATCTGAAAGACGTTCCTAACATTGCTTTGCCGGAGAAAGCTCTTGTTGGTGCTAGTATGAGTTTGAATTGGAGGATGGACCAGGAAGACAAGCCGGTGTATACGGAGGATGGTCATGGTAAGATTGGGGTTTTACCCTTTTTGCCTTTCTCCCCCTTTTTTTTTTTGAACGTGCTCTTCTTCTCCTACAGTTGTTTCATTGTATGTTGTTGCATATAAGAGAGAAGGCAGAAAGATGGGTACCATTAAGAAGAAGCCTGATGAAGAGCTTTGGTATCATCGAATTTTGAAGAATTTTGTTCTTCCGCGGGATGCGGATCTGTCTTTTCAGCCTGCTGCTGGCGCTGGTAAGCTATTATCCTGTTTTTTATGATCTACTTCTTTTTGCGCATCTGAAAAAGTTTCGTTCTGTACTTTAGCAGATGAGTTGTCAAATTTGGGCATAGGCCCCGAGAAGAAAAGACGCGCGGCAACTACTACTTCCGTCCCGAAGAAGGATGATGTTGAGAAAGCGCAATCTTCTAAGGTTAAAAATGTCGGAGGAGAGAAGAAAGGTATGCACCGTTCCTCTGACTCCTGGTGTGATTATGTGGTGGTTTCTGACTCTTTGGAGGGTCTTGCGCCTGCAGTTGTTATTAGAAGGCCAAAACCGGAACCCAAAGATACTGCTGACATCCCTCCATCCAACCCAGACGATCCCATTGATTTGGAGTCGAGCCCTGAGCACTTGGTGCGGACTAAAGCAGGGAAAAGAAAACAAACTGGCGCTGAGGCTGAAGGTCAGCCTGCTAAGAAGATTCAAAGGAAGAAGATTACCAGGGAAGGCAATCTGGCTACCCTTATTTCGGAGTCTGCTCCTGGTAAGTGGCATCCTTGCTTTCTTCTTCTTAAGTGTATTGAGTATTTATAAACTTTGTTTTTTCATAAATCCCCACCTCTCCTGTTCCCACTAAGCCGTTGCCTGTGGTTAACGAAGAACTCCCACCCTCTTCTCCTCGTGCTGCTGTTGCTGATCAGTTAAAGACTACTGAGGTTCCTGAAGGTGGTGTGGAGAAGGTTGTTGAGGCTGACAAGCCTGTTGATGTTGTTACGGAAGCTGAAAAGGTTGTGAGTCCAGAGGTGGTGGAAGATGCTGGTAACCCCCCAACTCCTGAACCTGCTGTCCGTGAGAAAGAGAAAATTGCGGAAGAAATTCCTGTTACAACGTCTCTTTCTAAGGTTTCTGGTTCTATGCCTGAGAATATCGAGAAGATTTCTGCTGAAGATCAGGGCTCATTCTTTGATGCAGGAAAAAATTCCCCAATCCGCCCAGATGAGACTCTGGGGGATTACTATTATAGGACTTATTCAGAGAAAGATGCTTCTGACATTCATGCCCCTATCTGGAATCTGAAGAAGGGTGATACCTTTTCAGATTGGCGCGTGTGTCGGGACTGGCTGCAAGGGATATTTCCGCCGGGGGAAATTAAGTTTCAAGAGAGCCGTCATCACGAGCGAACTTATCATGCCTATCTTGAGGAAATTGTTTCTCATTCCTCAACCACCTATCGCATAGTGCGTGAATGGCACAGTATGCATAAGGAATGGGATGCTTTCAAGGTGTCGAAGAAGAAACTTGCTGATGATGAAACCCGATTTGCCCAGATGAAGGCTAGGTTGGAAGCAGATCAGGCCAAGTTTGAAGCTGATCGGAAAACTGAGGAATGGTTCGTTGCGGGTTGGAAAAGAAAAGCGGAAGCTGAAGCCACCCTTCTTGCTGAGGAGCGCAAGAATTTCAAAAGAATTTGTGAAAAAGATAATAATGAGAAAATAGGTCTTCGCAACATTATCAATAATCTCAAAGCTGAAGTTGAGAATTTGAAGAAACAGGATGCGGAGATTGAGAAGTTGAAAAAGGGAAAAACTGATGCTGAAGCCGCTCGTGATGAGGCGCGTGCTCACAGGGAGCGCAGTGAACAACGAGAGGTACATGCCTGCGCCACTCTTGCTCTTAGAGATAAAGAGATAGAAGAACTTACTGCTTTGCTTTCTGACCAGGAACAACTCAAGAAAGACCTGGAGCTTGCACTTTCTGAGAAAACTGAAACCTCCCGCCGCTTGACTGAAACTGAGGAAAAATTAGAAAGTTCTGAAACGGCGCGGGCCACAGCAGAGAGCGAGCTGGAACCTTTGAAAGGTGATATGTTATGGTTGAAAGAGCGTGGGATTGCCTGTGTAAGTTGGTTTTTGCTTTTTATTGCGGAAATGCATTGTGCCTCTCTCTTATTTATTTTTCTTGTTTTTTGTAGGTTGCGGAATCAGTGTTGAACTCTGTAGAGCTTAATAAATCCGTCACGCGCTTAGTTGTTGCCGCACGGAGTGATGGGTATGCTCAGGGATATGCGGAGTGTTCCCATCATGTGACTAACGCCTTGAAGGTTGATTAGGGCACTAGTAAATCCGCTACTCATGGAGTTGATACTGGTGCCGCTTTTGCAGTTTTGAAAACAGAATTCGACAATTTGCAGCTTCCTGTTATGGACCTTATAAATGTTGCGCTGCAGTCTGAAGATCATGTGACGCGTCTAAAGGAAATCTTCCCGGATGATGATGAAGATCTAGCGTAGGTTTCTTTTTCTAATTGTATTGAACAATTTTTTGTAATATTTGGGATGTGTATCCCTTCTTTTATTGATGCGCTGCTGCGCAATTAACGTACACTAAAACACTGCCGTGTTTGATAGTTTTTAAGGCCTATTTGTGCGCCAGGAGTAATATGTCATGTTTTTTAGCTTACAATATTTTGCATGGGTACAATTACTTTGATCGGGTAAGGCGAATGAAGTTGGTATGAAGCTCATGTGTGAACGTATGGTCATGTGACGTAACCGCCGACCGCTCATGAGACTTACATTGTGTTTACCATAATGTTTTTGCACTTACCAAAAGAAATTGCATGCACTTTGTAAAAAAAACAAGAGTAATAGAAACTTTGCTGTTTATTTCGGGATAAGGCGCAAAGGCCGTTACAAAGTCTATTACTATAAATATACGAGACTTAACTTACACTCTATTTCTCGCCTTAACTTGATAAACTGTGCCATTCCGCGAGGTGATTATAGAGTTTCCTAATTCTTCGCTTTCTTGCTCGGGCCTTCTTCGCCTCGAGTTATCTGTTTTATTTCCTTGCGCACGTTTTGTAGTAGGTGACTGAGCTCACCACTTTTAAGGGCCTTTTCTATCTCGGTGCGCAAGGAAATGCAATTGTTGGTGGTATGACCACTGTCCTTGTGGTAATCACAATACTGAGCTGGGTCTTGCCCACGCTTGTTCTTCATGGGTATTGGAGGCTTAAACTGATAATCCTCCGTGCTTAAAACTTCTGCAGGAGTTTTGGTTAAAGGAGTCCATTGTCTCTCCCTGTTCTCTTGTTTGGCTTCTCTCTGTGCGGAAAGTTTATTGATCGTGGCTCGAGCATCTTCGGATGAATAGTTCCCAGAGCCAGAATCGCGCCATCCTTTCTTAAATTTCCTCCCGCCACTTGAGCCTAAGTCTGACGGCCGATTATGCGGTGGTGGTGGCCTATTGGTGGTAAGGTTCTTTTCTGTTTGCGCGTAAACCTTGGCCGCCGCCATCACTTTTTCCCAGCTCTTCGGGAGTCCTTTCGTTCCAGACAAGACTTTTATCATATCGTCGCACCTGACTGCATATTTAAATTGTGCGCGAATCAACTGCTCATGAACGCCGCCAATCTCCAATACCTCTTTGTTATATCGAGTAATAAAGTCTTCTAGACTTTCATCATCGTGATGCCATATGTTCATTACATCCGATGTGTCGCGGATCGATCGCCTTTGTTTGCTGATATGGGTCAGAAATTTTACGCGTAGATCTCTCCATGACGTGATCTCTCCAACGGGAAAGTTATCGAACCAGATTCTTGCAGCGCTAGTAAGGGTTTGTACAAAGAGGTGGCACCATAATGGTAGGGTCCAGCCTCCGACTAGCCCTGCGCTTGTGAAAACTCTCAAATGGAAGTCGGGATCTGTTAATCCGTTGAACTTGCCTACATTAGATGGCAGTTTTGCTTTCTCCAGCGGAGCCAGAGCTATTTCAGTAATAAATTTTGAGTTCTCCGCCGCTTCTGCAGGGCGATAAACCAGGTCATAATTGTGCTCAGCCTCGGGGTTGTAGACCGCACGGGGTCTACATTTGTTGTAATTTGGTTGTAATCGACTGAATACGCTGACACTTTCACCGAGACGGTATGTTGAATCATATTCACTGGTGTGAGTGCTCCGTTAAGGACCCAACCTGGTATGAACTGATGTTCTTCGGTGAGGATGTGACTCATCTCGATGTTCCCTTTGACGATTTTCTGATTGAGTATATTCGTATCTCGAAGGAGATCTGGAGTAAACTTCTGTGTCGTGGGATGGACCTTCACGTTGAGAAGCATGAGCACGGAATCCTGGCCTCCGTGATTGAGCTAGGGGCAGTTTGTGCACATAACTGTGTATACACTACATTTAGTGCTCCCTAAGACCTGACGTACCAAGAGATTGGGGTTTCTCCTGGGGGCAAAATTTAGTGCACAGGGATCTCTGGCTGTACCCCTGGGGTGATAGGCTCATTCACACGATTGGATTGTACCTCGTTGTCATCTGAGGCATCCTCTGGAATACCTTCAACCTGGAAATTGTTACCGACATTCGACCAAGGGCCGGTTTATCGATGAGATGAAGTTTCCTCCATGTGCAAATGGAATCAACGGGGTAAATCAAAAAACGAGAGAAAAACGGATATGATAGAGAAAACGGTGGGCGTCAATGAAGAAACACTAGATAAATAACTGAAATCAAATTATCTAGGGGGATTGGATCTGCATAAAAGGGTGGTTCTCTCTCGTTCGATTTAGTAGGATAGGCCTTCTTCTCTGGTAAATTCTGCAAAACAAAGCACCGTTAGCCTCGTCAAGGGGAGAAAGGAGTTCTCTCCTTGACCCGACTCCGGCGTGAGAATAAGTAGTTGTTTATGAAGAAGAAGAAGTAGTATTGAAGAAGTGTGTGTAACTTGAAGTTCATACCTGAATTACCCTCGTATTTATAGCCGGGAGTTTGGGCAGGAAAACTTGTTAATGAAATATTAACAGAAGATGCTAACCCCGTAAGCGGTTATTTCTTCTTCCGTTAATCTTCTCGATCCGATGTGAGAGCACACGGATTACTGTTTTGATCAATGGCTGGGGAATCGCCACGTGGACAGTGGATTAGTGGAGCTTTCTCTCCAATTCCATGCCATCGTTGTGATTTCAGGGAAGCCTGAGGTGATGACACGTGTCCCAGACGGTTATAACCGTCTGGTGGTGCACGATTGAGCCTTCTAGAAGGTTATTGCCATAATCCGGTATGGCTCCTTATCGTCTGGTACCAGTTGAGTAATTAATATTCAAGTCTGGGTGTTATTAAGCGGAGATGTCCAACTTAGGATTTTTATCCTTTGTTTGCTATGAAGGCGCGAGGATTCATGATGTTCCTCTTATCGCGCAAGTGTTTGCTCGTTGTCTTTCTATTAAGTTCTCTTTGTGGGACCAGTTGCGCGGCCGCGCAAGGTCACATGAGGGCTCAGAGGTACGGTTGTGGTATGGTCCTGAGTACTCGATATGTGGTTTTTGGGACCATACCCCTTCAGCGTCCTACTAACTCCTCTTTCTTGGACTATGTTGTTGTATCTGACACGTTATCTGGTTTAGACGCAGAAGTTAAGCGTTAAGAGCGTGATCCTGATAACGATGCCACGTTGACTTAGATAATGAAAAAAAGAAAGGTTCTTGAGGACAAGAGGAAGGAGCTCGATGCGCAGGCCACTGCTGCATTGGCTGAGAAATATTCCAAACTACAGAAGGATACTGCTGCTGCACCATCTGAGTCAGAGATTGACTTAGGTGTGTTTAGCGAGAAGACTGATAATAGCTTGGAAAAACTATTCAAGTCTGCTTCCGGTTCCCGAGGTATGATTTCTTCTTCTGTTGAGTGTGTTTTGTTTTTTGCATGTTTTTTTTCCTTTGACTGTTTATGCTTTTTCTGTAGCAGCTCTCAAATCTGGTTGTTCTGCTCGCAAGGTTGACATTTCCAAGATCACTCCCCCCGCTTCTCCTCTGTCAAAACCTCTTGATTTGTCTCCTCCTCACCCGGACCCGAAGGGGAAGGGGAAGGAGGATGAAGTTGAGGTTGATCAGTCGGAAAAAGTGGTTGAAGATGTTGTTGTTGGTGCTGGGAGAGATGAGGCCCATGCTGAAGGTGTTGAAACGAAAGTTGAGTCAAGTGAAGCCACTCCCCAAGGCACCATTTATACCAAACGCGTGCGGAGCTCCGGAGGAGGTGGTGCATCTGGCGTTCCTTAAAGCCCGGAATTTCATCGTGTTCAAGGTGGGTCATGGACTAGCCACAACCCTGCTTGCGATGATCTTCCACATGCCCCACACTGGACTCTGACTCAGGGCTCCAGGATGAATGACCTTTCCAACTGCCGCGAGTTTTACTCTTTATCCCTCCCCCCTGCTGAAAGGTTGTTCCAGAAAAACCGCCACCGGATGGATCTTTTGGATGATCATATCCATGCCGGTGTGAATTTTTATGCCACTTACCAAGAAATTGTGAGGGAATGGCAGGCGATGGTGGAGGACACGTTGGAATTTGAGGCTGCAAAGAAAGAACTTGCTGAGTAGAGGGAGAAGTTTAATTCTGAGAAGAAGGGTTTATCATGGAGGGTTGCTGATGCTGAAGATAAGCTTGCCAAGGAGAAACAATACAATGCTGATCGTCAGAAGGAATGGGAAGGTGCCTGCGAGAGGTCTAACTGGGAGCTGAAGGCTGCCCGCGATGAAGTAGTTAAGTTGAAAGGTGAAAAAACCAAATTAAGTGATGAGCACGAACAGGCTGTTGCCTTGTATCAAAAGAGAGAGAGTGAATATATTCAACGTATTGCAAAGCTGGAAAAGATCGCAGCTGAGAAAGCTGCGGAGAGCGAGGCTTCCGATATTTTGGCTGGGGAGGCTACCGATGATTGCAAGTGGTTACTTGCACGCGGCGTTCCTTTGGTATGTTCTCCTTTGTTGCTTTGTTTTTCACTATGTCTTTTTATGTTCATTCTAGTCTTTGCAGATTGCTGATCGCATTGTTAAATCAGACGAGCTTGCAAGGTACATGTTTGAACTTGGTGAAGTTGCTTATGATAGTGGCCGCAAAGAGGGTTATGGCGAAGGGAGGGTGGCTGCTGTGGCCAATGAGAAGGTAGATCATTTTGATCTTTATAAGACTAATTGTGCAGCCCGTTATGCCTCCAAACGCCAGGGGTACGAGTTTCTAAAGTTTTTGCTATCGTTAAGGCTGTTGGAAAGTTATCCCGAAAGACTGATGCTGTTGAAGTTTTGAAGAAAGCTCTTGATGACCAGGATCCTGAGGCTGGGGGTGCTGGTACTAGTCACCAAGTTTGATTGACGGTTTCCGGTTTACATGCCGTGTATGGGCCTGTTGGCCTTGTATTCTTTGAACAATTTATTACCTGTTATGTTTGTGAATAATTTACTGCTTTGCTTCTGTGGTTGTCGGTAAATTTGTCACAATTTTGATATATATGATGCTAACCGTAAGTTGTTGGTTTGTTTATTGTGAATTTGTTTCAGTTACAATATGTGCATATGTTCAATTGCTTTGATTAGGTATCGCGAATGAATGATGGCTTTGACAGGTTATAGTGTGCTGGTCACTTTGGCCTTACACTTTATTGTGTTAAGCTCGAATGACTTTACAATGTTTGTTCTGTCGTTATGCGCATAGTTTATTCGCGTGTACGAAGTGATCATTTAACAGGTTATTGTGTTTTGATGACTCGGCTGTGCTCGGCCTTGGAGGTCTACAATGTTTATTTTACCTTGTCTACGATGCTTTCGTGTATAGGTGGGCACAAAGTAGTGATTGGCTAACAGGTTCTAATTGTGTATTCTTGACCCGGCTGTGCACTTAGTCGTGACGAGCCTTGGAGGTCTACAATGTTTTTTGTCGTTAAGCCATTGGTGTTTTCGTGTACGCCCAAAGTAATATATGCAGTTGTAACAAAAATTAACAGAAGATAAGATAACCAACACTTCTTATATTAAAGATGACTGTGTTGGGCGCATGGCCATATATTAAGGAAAAACATCATCGGCCTATTACATATAACATTTCCTTAGCTGCTGAGCATTCCAAGTCCTGTGGACTTCTTTGTTCTCGAGTGTGCGCAGCTTGTACGCTCCTTTCCCAAGGACTTTGTCTACCACATAAGGCCCTTCCCATTTTGGGGCCAGTTTTCCCAGTCTTTCAGCATTAGATGCCTCATTGTCTCTCAAGACGTAATCCCCGGGGTTGAAAGTGCAGACTCTAACCTTGCTTTTGTAGTATTTCTCTAGCTTGGTTTTGTACTTTGCTTCATTAATTGCTACCATATCTCTTCTTTCCTCTAAAAGGTCCAGATCCAACCTTCTGTGTTCTTCATTGTTGATGGCGTTCATTGACAACATCCTTGGGGATGGCAGTCTGATTTCTGCAGGTATGACTACTTCGGATTCATAGACCAGACTAAACAGTGTTTCACCGTTACTTGTCTTTGGCATTGTTCTGTGTTCCCATAAGATACTGGGTAATTCGTCGACCCAACCTCTTCGCTGCGTCCCAAGCGTTGCTTTTATACCGTCCACAATGCTTTTGTTCACCGCTTCTACTTGACCATTTCCTTGTGGGTGTACCATCGAGGAAAAGGTATGTTCAATGTTCAGCTATTTGAACTAGTTCTGTAGGTCTTCAGCAGCGAAGTTTGTTCCATTGTCGGTTAAGATTCTCAGGGGTAGGCCGAAACGGCAGATTATTTGCTCCCAAATAAACCTTCGAACCATTGTAGACGTGGTTGATGATAATGCTTTCGCTTCCACCCACTTGGTGAAACAGTCTACAGCGACTATGATAAACTTTACTGCTCTTGGGGCTTTCGGGAAGGGACCAACCATGTCTATTCCCCATTGTTGAAATGGCCAAGCCGTTGTGACGGGAACCGGTTCGTTCTTCGGGCGCATGGTTTTAGGAGCGTGCCTCTGGCATCCGCTACACTTCCTTAAAACTTTGACTGCATCTAGGTGCATTCCTGGCCAATAATAGCCTGCATTCATTACTTTGGCCGCAACCATTCTTGGGCCTGCATGAATGCCACAGATTCCCTCGTGTAACTCACGAATTAAGTAGTTGGCATCTTCTGGATCCACACAATGTAGCAATGGTCCAAGGTATGACTTCCTATATAGGATGCCGTCGGACATTTGGTAGTGCTCTGACTTATATTGTATCTTTCTTGCTTCGGCCTTGTTCTTAGGCAAGATTCTAGATTAGAGGTACATGATGATTGGAGTCATCCAGGACGTTGACCTTAGTTGGATGACGTTTACCTGCCTTAATGGGACTGATGGGTTGCTTAGCATCTCGATGCGCACGTCTTTAGCCAGATGTTGGAAACTGGTCGACGCGAGCTTGATCAGTGCGTCTGTTGGCTTGTTCTCACTTCTATTGATGTGGTGTATCTTGTAAGAATCGAAGCTTTGGAGTAGGGTTTTTGCTTGCTCTAGGTACAATGCCATGACATCCCCCTTGGCGTCGTATTGCCCATTAATTTTCCCTGCCACGAGCATAGAATCTACGTGCGCCTCTATGTGTTTGACCCCCATCTTTACTGCCAACCATAATCCAGAAAGAAAAGCTTCATACTCGGACTCGTTGTTTGTGATTTTGAAGTCTAAACGGATGGCGTATGTGAATTCGTGCTTTTCTTGACTTACCAACCTTAACCCTGCACTTGCTCCATCCTCATTGGATGCATCGTCTGTATACAACAGCCATGGCTCTTCTGAGTATTGCTATTCTGCCTTCTCCGTCGCTTTGCATTCTCTATCTTTATCGCCAGGTACTTCTATGAGGAAATCAGCTAGTACCTGAACTTTGATTGCTGGTCTTGGTCTAAAAACCACGTTATGGCCTCCCAATTCGATAGCCCACTTTGCTAACCTCCCTGATATTTCTAGTCTTGCTAGGATATTACCAATGTTGTAATTCGTCAGAACATGGATAACATGATTGGCAAAATACCTACACAATCGTCTGGACGCGTGGATCAGTGCTAGGACCAGCTTTTCCATTATGGTGTATCTTGTTTCTGGGTCATTCAAAGTGCGTGATACGTAATATACTGGTGTTTTTACGCCCTGTTGATCAACCGGAAGAACCTCCCCTACTGCTTTCTCCGATGCAGTACATGACCAGAGATTCACCTTTCATTGGGGCCGTCAGTGTTGGTAAGCGGATCAGACAATCTTTCATTTCCCTGAATGCGGTTTCCGCTTCGGGAGTCCATGAGAACTGGTTTTTCTTGACGCAATTGCGGAGGGTTTGATGAATGGAAACGCCTTTGCTGCGTGATTTGCAAGTGTCACACCCCGATTTCCACGTGTCACCGGTGGGCCCGGTGGGGGAGTATCGTGACGTGGTTGGCAACGTAATAGTCAAACAACACAATATAATAATGCACAGCGGAAGCAAATTTAAATAAGATACAACCGAATTTATTTATTGTAAACAAAGTCACAATTATCCGGTGTTTATCCACAGTAGGATCGAATAATAAAAATATTGTTTATGGTTCAACAGACTACGGCATCTTAAGTTTGCGAGACTTCTAGTGATGCTTAGGAGACTCCCAGCCTATTTCGCCTAGTACCTGCATTTAATCTTTTTGGGAAAATACGTCAGTTTACACTGGTAAATACATTCAACTGACTCATTTTGTAAAATGATTGAAAATTGGTTTGGATGCACATGGCATAAACATTTTATTTAACTTGGGAGAATTATTTTGATAATATAATAATCTTGTGAACGAATTACGTGTTACTTATGCGTTCAGTAGCCCGGAATGTATCCGGGTTAAAGATCAATAGACACACCACTGTAAGTGAGTTATACACGGGAGTACGCCTACACCCCGTGCTCAGGTCGTGGCAATCTCGTAAGATAATGCCGAGGATATCCGGGACATGGTCATTAACCTCCCAAAGGCTGTAAAGTAAACACATCTGTTTAAAACGAGCCGATCAAATTATTCAATTAACCACTAAGCGTGGAAGATTTGATGCCCGATCAAGCGGTACGCTATGTACCGTAACCCAAGCCCGTATAGGGAAAATAAGTTAAAAGTATTTACCTTTGCAAGTATAAATCCTTAATCGAATAAATTGCAGATAGCTTTTACTGGTTCTCCTAATCTGGAACGAAGGTTTAATATAACCTATTAGAATACTAACGGGCCTTTAATTAAGCTTAAGCTTAGACCGGTCAGTTTTAATGATACGGTTCGTACGCACGATTAAGCGAAGACCGGATAGAATGTGATTTAGACCCGACAAGTTTGAGGACTTGTTTAATATGGGTTTACTATTCACATTCTGGATTTTGAGATAAAAATGATATCGTTTGACCCGTTTCGGCTAGTTTATGCAAACTAGTTACATAAACCGAACCGAACGCGTATAATGCATAACGGGTAACCGAAAGGGTCGCGAACAGGTTTCCTAAGTTAATACGCTTTAAATATGTTGTGATATCATTATGATATCTTCCATAATGCTCATAACGAGTTTAATCCCTAAATACGCCCCGTAGGGGTATTTTGGTCATTTTAAGGGTTATAAAAGAGATTTATAATACTTCTGAGATACGGGTCTGATTTAATCAGCAAAATTATTAATTTTAACAGACCACAACAGTTGGTGAAGAGTCTCATTTCCCAAAATGGTTTTAAACCCAAATTATGCGTTTAATACGCGTATGAAGCCGTTTTAAGCGACGTACGGTTTAAAATACCATTCTGAGTTTTCTGATCAGCAAAATAGGCTCAAAACACTCTATTTATTATTTAAAATCAGTGGCAATTGGATTGGTATCAAACGGATTTGTAAAACTCGTTTTATGGCCTAAAAGGGCATATTCGGTATTAACCGAATCAATGCGATAAGCCTAGCTTAAGATCAGTTTAAAAATAATTAAAAATCTTCAAAAATCCCAAAATATTATTTAACATCAGTGGGTAAAAGTTTTGGCACCGAAAATCGGGTTTAGATAGGCTATGCGCTAATCGCGCCGTTTAATTCATAAAAAGCTTATTATTTACGCTAATGCGCATATCTCCTAATCTAGACCTCCGATTGACGTGAAAATTTACGTACATGTTTAATAATCAGTAACTAAGATTATTGTACTTCCACATTTTCAAAATTCTCGTTGTATGGTCATAAGGGCGTTATGGTCCAATTTAAGCGATTAACGGAAACGTGTGCATGCATCGGATAATCAACGAAACATGTACAGAGGCTTATACTAGCATGTAACCCAACCCTAATGAGACTTTAAGGCATGTCTAATTCAAACTAAAACGGGTCAGAACCGAAGTCAACGCAAAAAATCAAGGTTTTGCGCCTTTCGGTTCCGAACCGGGTTTAAACAGAAATTTGTCTAGTCGGGTAAGCGTAGACAAGTTTTTATACTTATTACCAAGTTATATTAAGATTAAAACAGGTTACACGCCTCTCGGATTGCATTTCGTGCATTAAATCATATTTTGCAATTCTGTTGACTTTTTCGGTCAACGTTTGACCCGACAAACGACCTAGTTAGGTCTGGAATCAGGGGGAACCCTTTTAGGGTCTTATTACCCATATAATTACCAACCTAACGGTACTTTTATTTCGGGTTACGACTGAGTCTACTTTAATTAAACTGGAAGTCAAACGTTAAGTACGATAAGTTGACTTTTAAGCTAAAAACTAATCTAAACATAATTAAGAAAGGACTAGTGGACTTACAAGAGTATAATGATGATTAGGGATGCTTTGTATCAGTTTTGAAAGCTCCAGAGGTGATTAAATGAATGTGCAAGAATGTTTGTGAATGAATGGGTCTTTATATAATGGGTTTACACACCACAATGTATTGACACAAGGGTCTATGATCAGCCACAAATGACAAACACATGTCTCTAGTGTCTAGGGGAGTCTAAGGGTCCTTCACATGCAAGAAAAACCGGATTAGAGGGTCACATTCGCGCACAACAGGCAACAGCCTGTTTCTGGTCGCTAGGCACCGCTAGCGCACCGTTACGCTACACATGTAGCGGTGCGCTAGCCCGCTATAAAGGGCCGGTTGACTTGACATGGTAGCGCACCGTTACGCTACACATGTAGCGGTGCGCTACCTCTTCTCAGAGGCAGATTTCGTTGCTGTTTGTTGGTGTTTTGAACCAATAATCCACTTGCACGATTTTTAGCCATTCTTTTACATGGAGGGGCCTCTAATAAGTGTCTACTCCTGTATATTACCCTACCATGAACCTTTGTTGCAATTGAATGAACTTACAAGACCCGAAAACAACGGTTTATCGTTCTTTTTCTTCTTGGGATCAAATCATGCTTTTCCAGATCAATTATTGTATACCCAATTTCTGAATTGAGGGTATAAAAGATGTGTACAACATTTAATCGGGTCTTGGGATTTATAATTAAGGTCGTTCAGAGGTAACAGTTTAACATGACGTCACTTTAAATCCTGCCGAATCATCTTTATTAAATCCGGGTTTACAACGCGTTTTGTCTGACATGACACGTGTCGTCTTATTATTGAACCCGAAATTTTCGAGGTGTTACATCCTCACCCCCTTAAATAAATCTCGACCCGAGATTTACTGAAACAAGTAAGGGTACTTTTCTTTCATCGTGGATTCAACCTCCCACGTGAAATCTGGACCTCTACGGGCATCCCATTTGACCTTTACAAAAGGTATATGCTTCCTTCGAAGCTTCCTTACCTGTCGATCTTCAATCGACAAAGGTTTTTCAACAAACTTTAAGCTCGCGTCAATTTGCACATCTGTATGTGGCATGGCATGTGTTTCGTCAGCGGAACACTTCTTTAGATTGCAAATGTGGAACACGTTGTGAATTCCACTGAGCTCTTCTGGTAAGTTCAACTTATAGGCAACTGACCCGACACGTTCGATAACCTCGAAAGGTCCTATGTATCTCGGGCTTAGCTTGCCTTTCTTACCAAATCGCATCACTCCTTTCCAGGGTGACACTTTTAGTAGGACTTTTTCACCTACTTCGAAGTGAAAATCCTTACGATTTGGATCAGCGTAACTCTTCTGCCTATTCCGGGCAGCTTGGAGATTGTTACGAATCTGGACAATCTTGTCCGTTGTTTCAAACACAATCTTTGGTCCTGATAACTGGACTTCTCCAACTTCCGCCCAACAAACTGGCGATCTACACTTTCTACCGTATAATGCCTCAAAAGGCGCAGCCTTTATGCTGGTATGGTAGCTATTGTTGTAGGAGAATTCGATCAATGGTAGGTTCTTATCCCAGCTACCTCCCAAATCGATCGCACATGCACGTAGCATGTCTTCCAACGTTTGAATAGTACGCTCACTCTGACCGTCTGTCTGAGGATGGTAAGCCGTACTAAAGTTCAAACGTGTGCCCAAAGATTGCTGGAAGCTCTTCCAAAAATGTGACGTGTACCTAGTATCTCTATCAGAGATAATAGCTACAGGTATGCCGTGTAAGGCTACAATCTTATCAACGTATAACTGGGCTAACATATCGGAGCTATAAGTCTCCTTGATGGGTAAGAAATGAGCTGACTTAGTCAGTCGGTCAACTATAACCCATATTGTATCATTTCCTTTCCTCGTCTTGGGTAACTTGGTAATAAAATCCATAGTTACCATTTCCCACTTCCACGTAGGAAGTTCTGGCTGTTGTAGCAAACCTGACGGTTTCTGATGCTCGGCTTTGACTTGCGCACACGTCAAGCATTTTGCTACATGGGCGGCTACAGACTTTTTCAAGCCTATCCACCAATAATTTGCCTTTAAATCCTGGTACATCTTATCAGCTCCAGGATGAACGGAGTATTTGGAACTATGGGCTTCCTGGAGGATAACATCACGAAGTCCTCCGTAAATCGGAACCCATATTCGCCCATTTAATCTTAGAATTCCGTCTTTGCTAAGAGTTAACTGCTCCTCAGTTACTCCTAACTTTTCATTTGGGTAGTTAGCTTCCAACACAGCTTCCTTCTGTGCAGCTAACACCCTTTCTATCAAACTGTTCTTTATCTCCATACGCTTGGCGTTAATTCGAATGGGTTTAACCCTTTCCTTTCTGCTCAAGGCATCAGCGACTACATTTGCCTTGCCGGGATGGTATTTGATTTCACAATCATAATCATTTAAAGTTTCCATCCAACGGCGTTGCCTCATGTTTAGTTCTTTCTGGTTAAACAGATGCTTGAGGCTCTTGTGATCAGAAAAGATCACAAACTTGATTCCATAAAGATAATGCCTCCACAGTTTTAGTGCGAATACAACGGCACCCAACTCCAAGTCATGGGTGGTGTAATTCTTCTCATGCACCTTTAACTGTCGCGATGCATAGGCAATAACCTTGCCTTTCTGCATAAGCACACACCCCATGCCGGTGTGTGAAGCATCGCAGTAAACTACGAACTCTTCAGTGCCTTCAGGTAAAGTAAGCACAGGAGCGTTGCTCAACTTCTGTTTGAGAATATCGAATGCTTCTTGCTGCTTAGGGCCCCAAACGAACTTAATCTTTTTCTTAGTCAGAGAAGTTAGGGGTGCAGCAATCCTTGAAAAATTTTCGATGAAACGCCTGTAATATCCTGCCAATCCCAGGAAGCTACGTATCTCCGTAGGCGTCTTTGGCTCTTGCCAATTCATAACAGCTTCTACTTTAGCGGGATCCACTTGGATACCACTCTCACTGACCACATGTCCAAGAAATTGGACTTCTCGTAGCCAAAATTCACACTTAGAAAATTTGGCATAGAGTTTCTCGTGATGTAAAAGTTTGAGAATGCACCGAAGGTGTTTCTCATGGTCAGCTTGATTCTTAGAATAAATAAGGATGTCATCGATGAAGACGATAACAAATTTATCTAAGTAAGGCTTGCAGACGCGATTCATGAGATCCATGAACGCGGCTGGTGCATTAGTGAGCCCAAAAGGCATCACTAGGAACTCGTAGTGACCGTAACGAGTCCTAAATGCAGTCTTGTGAACGTCTTCATCCTTAACCTTCAACTGATGGTAGCCTGACCTCAGATCAATCTTTGAGAAGTAACTTGCCCCTTGAAGTTGATCGAACAAATCGTCGATTCTGGGCAACGGATACCTATTCTTGATCGTGACTTTATTAAGCTCGCGATAGTCGATGCACAGACGCATCGACCCATCCTTCTTCTTGACAAACAGGATTGGCGCTCCCCATGGAGATGAACTAGGTCGAATGAAACCCTTAGCCAGCAGTTCATCTAGCTGCGTCCGCAACTCCTTCATTTCGGTGGGTGCCAATCTGTACGGTGCTCTGGCAACTGGTGCCGCTCCGGGAATGATATCGATCCTGAATTCGACTTGTCTATCTGGTGGTATTCCAGGTAGATCTTCAGGAAACACTTCTGGGTACTCAGAAATGACAGGGATGTCTTCTAACTTCGGTTTAGGCTCATCAATAATCACCTGCGCCATGTAGATGACACATCCCCTCTTCAAACACTTGGAAGCCTTGAGCATAGTCACCTGCTCAGGCAGTCCGTACTGGGTATCTCCCCGAATGGTAAGTGACTCACCAGACGGAGTCTTTATCACTACCTGTTTCTGTTTACATACGATTTGGGCCTGGTTATGAGATAACCAGTCCATACCCAGAACTATGTCAAAACCAGCTAATTTAAACGGAAGTAGAGACAGAGGAAAATAATGGTTCTTAATGGATATAGTACATCCATCTAACACAGTAGAGACGGTTTCTATGGTACCATCTGCTAACTCTACCTCATAGTTTATGCTTAGGGTTTTGACAGGTAAATTCAACAATTTACAAAACTTATGATCCACGAAAGACTTATCTGCGCCTGAATCAAAAAGTACTCTTGCAAAGATATCATTTACAAGGAATGTACCTGTTATGACGTTATCATCTTGCACAGCCTCCTGCGCATCCATCCTGAAGACTCTGGCGTTAGTCTTCTTTGCCTCCTCAGGCTTCTTGTTGTTCTTGGGGCAGTTAGTCTTTATATGGCCCTTCTCACTGCAACGGTAGCACGTCGCATCTTTCATTTTCTTGCAATCCAAGGTTTTATGGTCCGTGGACTTGCAAATCCCACAAGCAAAGGATTTCGACTGAGTCCGTGAGCTCGACTCTAGTCTGCACTTTCCATAGTGCTGTTCCTTGCAAGTTTTACACCTGGGCTTCTCATCAGACTTATGCCCATCCTTCCTCGACTCGGATCCCTTCTTGTTATCACCGTTCCCACGGTGTTTCTTGTTCAACCTACGCGAACCATCATCTTCTCGCTTCCTCTTCTCAACATCTTTATTCCTCAGCGATCTTTGTCGGACCGCATCCAGTGTGAGGGATAAAGAAAGATCAGTTACAGACCTGAAGGTAACTGGCCGAGAAGCTTTTACACTGGCCTTGATCTCGGGTTCCAAACCACCAATAAAACGAGCGATCCTCTTTGGCTCAGGGGTTACTAGGTAGGGAACCAACCTGGACAGCGTATTGAAGCTTGTCAGGTAAGCTTGGCAGTCGAGGTTTTTCATCACCAATGACAGAAAGTCATATTCTATCTTTCCCACCTCATGTTGAGGGCAGAAATTATCTTTGATCAGGGCAATGAATTGATCCCACGTCATGCTATACAACGGAATCTTTCCGGAGGCCTCCATCAGAGATCTCCACCAAGCCAATGCTTCACCTTTGAAGGACTGCGACACAAACTTAACAATATCCCGCTCAGCGCACCCGCTGATGTCCACCACTGTGTCCATTTCATCCAGCCAAGTCATGCAATCAACGGCCCCCTTTTCCCCTGTAAAATCCCGGGGCTTGCAAGACACGAAGTATTTGTAAGTGCAACCCTTGTTACGGGGTCCTTGATGCAGTATCAAATGCTGGGATGGGTCACTTTGATTGTTGGTGGACTGACGGTCATCACCGTCTTTCTTGGGTCCGTTCTTCTTGGGAGGAGGCTTGTTATGAGCCTCAGAATGTGTCCTTGGCTTTGTGTGTGACACAGAGTGGGTCCTACTCCGGGTACCACTGTATTCATCATATTGCCTATCCAAGGCTTGAGTGACAGCGCCATCAATGATTGCTTTTAGTTCGGCACCTGTCAATGTAATTTGGGCGTTCTCATTTGGCGCCACAGGATGGCTATTGACTTCATTAGAGTTAGCCATTTGTATTGAACTGTTACAGGAAACAAGAACAATATTTTATTTGAAAGTTTATTATGGAATTACCCCTTAGGGTAACTCGTTAACCATGGTAACAGAGACCCTATTTGGTTAACTTATTAATCGTATTAATTTAGGATTTCAATTAAAATTTATCCTAACATAAAATTATAATAATATATATTAGCACATAAGGCTTGGTCACATGGACATTTTAATAAACTATGATTTCAGAGAATCAAGACTTTTAAGGTTTGAACCTAGTTCATTACCTTTATTAGACAGGGAGTCATAGCTACCTCTGTCTTTTGGCTTATATAGAAATGAGCATGGCCCGTAGGCGCTATATTACCACGTATGGTTAAGTATGATCACCTTAATTGATGATGTAAATCCAGGATTCAGAGATCATTATACTGGATTAGGAATCTTCTAAAGAATCCTTATTCATTTAAGAATGACGTGTGATTTCTAATGAATCACTTCTGCCAGGAGTGTTAACATGTTTTAAGATGTTAACAGGGATTTGAATCTTTTAAACCGGTCTTACCATTTTGGCCCGGTCTTATATCTGACACTAGGCTAGGTTACACACTTAAAGATTCTTAATTAAATAATTACTTAGGCAGATTAAAAGGAATGATTTTAATTTATTTATTTCATTTATAATTTATTTATGCACAAATGGCAAACATGAAATTTATAAAAACAACACTCCAATAATTTATAACAATATTACATATTGCCCTAAACAGGTCTTTCACACATGAAATTTGCCCACGTAGGAGCTACAACATACTATCATGCCCACACAGGGGTCTTACAGAAGACATAAGTCCTCGTAGGGACTAACACACTAACAATTTTCCACGTAGGGACTTAAACAAACATAAGTCCACGTAGGGACTAAACATACAACATAAATGTCCACGCAGGGACTTAATTTTTTTAAAGTAGACATATACACATAAAGTATTTACTGATCCTTCTTGCTCTTTCCCTTGATTAAGTTCGTCAAGGTCTTAAACATTCCCTGGTTGCGCCGTCGATCTTCCCGTGCCTCATGTCGCACCTCTCTAATACTTTGCAGGATCTCCTGATGCAGTGGTGGCGACATTTGTAGAGACGGCGAGGGTTGTTGGTAAAATGGGGGTTGTGTAGGCATCTGGTACCCCTGGACTGGGTACCCTACTCCCCAAGGACCCCCATACGGTCCATCAGGGTTAAGAGCGTTGTAATTAGCAGCTACCAGGTATGGGTCGGCTTCAGCGTAACCGGGGTTAGTGTGGGTCGGTGGCTCAAACGGGTTATACATCGAAGGACCCGTGTATGCTGGTATCTGATTATCGAAACCCATTGGTGGCGGTTGCTGCGCGAAGGGGTTTGATGGTCCACCCATTTGTGGATCTTCTGGAAGCGGCTGATAATTTCTGCCACTTGATTGTAGAGGAGAGCTGAAATGAAACTCTTCTCTTCGTGTAGACATCCGGGCTCCTGTTCTCATACGTCTTTGCGGTTGAGGAGGCGCCGGCTGAACTGGTGGCGGTGGAGGCGGTGGCGTAACTGCCACAAACTGGTGATTCCCAGAGGAATCTTGATGATGCTGCTGCTGCTGCTCATGAGGCGAAGAATAGTGAGGCTGCTGTTGTACATGCGGCGACGAATGGTGAGAAGGTGTATAGTACCATTCGTGCTGAGTAAAGATAGCCTGGAAGCTATCTGGACCACTATAGGGTGGTCCGTGATAAATGGAACTATCCGAGACCTCGATTGGGTGGTTGGGAGTTCCTGATGCGGGCTCGATGGGGTCGTCTTCCTCGTCCATTTCATTTCCTCCAGAGAAATGATCCTCTGGTCCCAATGGGTTGAAACCCACTGGTTCTTGTATGTAATTCGCCGGGTTAAACTGGCCTTGAAAGAATGGAGTGGGGTCTCCAAAAGGGCGGTGCGACATTGATCGCTGTAACGGTATGTACGAATGGTGTGAGTCTCCAGGCTCATTTTCTGATTGTGGCCCGTAGGAGTCTTGAGCGGGAGTCGTCGAGCTATTCGAAACCGACCGTCTTGCCGGTTGAAAGAGACCTCTCTGGTTCCGTCGAGTACCATCACTCTCGGCGGGGATAAGACCTCGTGTATTCGAAGGTCCTGCTTCGTGATCGTTGGGGGCGGCTACCGGCCCCTTTCCACGCCCTCGCGTACGCAAGAATCTTGGAGGCATCTTTGTTATTCCTGTCAATGAAACATAAGATAACAATAACAAAAATATAAAGCTTAAAGGACAAAACAAAAACCGAATAAGGTGGAATTTGTTCTATGTTATAAGTCTAGACTCGAAGGTTTAGATATGTGCAATTGTGTAACTGAGATTAAACACAAAAGGCTAGTGTTTAATTCACTCAGTGTTGGCTCTGATACCAACCTGTCACACCCCGATTTCCACGTGTCACCGGTGGGCCCGGTGGGGGAGTATCGTGACGTGGTTGGCAACGTAATAGTCAAACAACACAATATAATAATGCACAGCGGAAGCAAATTTAAATAAGATACAACCGAATTTATTTATTGTAAACAAAGTCACAATTATCCGGTGTTTATCCACAGTAGGATCGAATAATAAAAATATTGTTTATGGTTCAACAGACTTCGGCATCTTAAGTTTGCGAGACTTCTAGTGATGCTTAGGAGACTCCCAGCCTATTTCGCCTAGTACCTGCATTTAATCTTTTTGGGAAAATACGTCAGTTTACACTGGTAAATACATTCAACTGACTCATTTTGTAAAATGATTGAAAATTGGTTTGGATGCACATGGCATAAACATTTTATTTAACTTGGGAGAATTATTTTGATAATATAATAATCTTGTGAACGAATTACGTGTTACTTATGCGTTCAGTAGCCCGGAATGTATCCGGGTTAAAGATCAATAGACACACCACTGTAAGTGAGTTATACACGGGAGTACGCCTACACCCCGTGCTCAGGTCGTGGCAATCTCGTAAGATAATGCCGAGGATATCCGGGACATGGTCATTAACCTCCCAAAGGCTGTAAAGTAAACACACCTGTTTAAAACGAGCCGATCAAATTATTCAATTAACCACTAAGCGTGGAAGATTTGATGCCCGATCAAGCGGTACGCTATGTACCGTAACCCAAGCCCGTATAGGGAAAATAAGTTAAAAGTATTTACCTTTGCAAGTATAAATCCTTAATCGAATAAATTGCAGATAGCTTTTACTGGTTCTCCTAATCTGGAACGAAGGTTTAATATAACCTATTAGAATACTAACGGGCCTTTAATTAAGCTTAAGCTTAGACCGGTCAGTTTTAATGATACGGTTCGTACGCACGATTAAGCGAAGACCGGATAGAATGTGATTTAGACCCGACAAGTTTGAGGACTTGTTTAATATGGGTTTACTATTCACATTCTGGATTTTGAGATAAAAATGATATCGTTTGACCCGTTTCGGCTAGTTTATGCAAACTAGTTACATAAACCGAACCGAACGCGTATAATGCATAACGGGTAACCGAAAGGGTCGCGAACAGGTTTCCTAAGTTAATACGCTTTAAATATGTTGTGATATCATTATGATATCTTCCATAATGCTCATAACGAGTTTAATCCCTAAATACGCCCCGTAGGGGTATTTTGGTCATTTTAAGGGTTATAAAAGAGATTTATAATACTTCTGAGATACGGGTCTGATTTAATCATCAAAATTATTAATTTTAACAGACCACAACAGTTGGTGAAGAGTCTCATTTCCCAAAATGGTTTTAAACCCAAATTATGCGTTTAATACGCGTATGAAGCCGTTTTAAGCGACGTACGGTTTAAAATACCATTCTGAGTTTTCTGATCAGCAAAATAGGCTCAAAACACTCTATTTATTATTTAAAATCAGTGGCAATTGGATTGGTATCAAACGGATTTGTAAAACTCGTTTTATGGCCTAAAAGGGCATATTCGGTATTAACCGAATCAATGCGATAAGCCTAGCTTAAGATCAGTTTAAAAATAATTAAAAATCTTCAAAAATCCCAAAATATTATTTAACATCAGTGGGTAAAAGTTTTGGCACCGAAAATCGGGTTTAGATAGGCTATGCGCTAATCGCGCCGTTTAATTCATAAAAAGCTTATTATTTACGCTAATGCGCATATCTCCTAATCTAGACCTCCGATTGACGTGAAAATTTACGTACATGTTTAATAATCAGTAACTAAGATTATTGTACTTCCACATTTTCAAAATTCTCGTTGTATGGTCATAAGGGCGTTATGGTCCAATTTAAGCGATTAACGGAAACGTGTGCATGCATCGGATAATCAACGAAACATGTACAGAGGCTTATACTAGCATGTAACCCAACCCTAATGAGACTTTAAGGCATGTCTAATTCAAACTAAAACGGGTCAGAACCGAAGTCAACGCAAAAAATCAAGGTTTTGCGCCTTTCGGTTCCGAACCGGGTTTAAACAGAAATTTGTCTAGTCGGGTAAGCGTAGACAAGTTTTTATACTTATTACCAAGTTATATTAAGATTAAAACAGGTTACACGCCTCTCGGATTGCATTTCGTGCATTAAATCATATTTTGCAATTCTGTTGACTTTTTCGGTCAACGTTTGACCCGACAAACGACCTAGTTAGGTCTGGAATCAGGGGGAACCCTTTTAGGGTCTTATTACCCATATAATTACCAACCTAACGGTACTTTTATTTCGGGTTACGACTGAGTCTACTTTAATTAAACTGGAAGTCAAACGTTAAGTACGATAAGTTGACTTTTAAGCTAAAAACTAATCTAAACATAATTAAGAAAGGACTAGTGGACTTACAAGAGTATAATGATGATTAGGGATGCTTTGTATCAGTTTTGAAAGCTCCAGAGGTGATTAAATGAATGTGCAAGAATGTTTGTGAATGAATGGGTCTTTATATAATGGGTTTACACACCACAATGTATTGACACAAGGGTCTATGATCAGCCACAAATGACAAACACATGTCTCTAGTGTCTAGGGGAGTCTAAGGGTCCTTCACATGCAAGAAAAACCGGATTAGAGGGTCACATTCGCGCACAACAGGCAACAGCCTGTTTCTGGTCGCTGGGCACCGCTAGCGCACCGTTACGCTACACATGTAGCGGTGCGCTAGCCCGCTATAAAGGGCCGGTTGACTTGACATGGTAGCGCACCGTTACGCTACACATGTAGCGGTGCGCTACCTCTTCTCAGAGGCAGATTTCGTTGCTGTTTGTTGGTGTTTTGAACCAATAATCCACTTGCACGATTTTTAGCCATTCTTTTACATGGAGGGGCCTCTAATAAGTGTCTACTCCTGTATATTACCCTACCATGAACCTTTGTTGCAATTGAATGAACTTACAAGACCCGAAAACAACGGTTTATCGTTCTTTTTCTTCTTGGGATCAAATCATGCTTTTCCAGATCAATTATTGTATACCCAATTTCTGAATTGAGGGTATAAAAGATGTGTACAACATTTAATCGGGTCTTGGGATTTATAATTAAGGTCGTTCAGAGGTAACAGTTTAACATGACGTCACTTTAAATCCTGCCGAATCATCTTTATTAAATCCGGGTTTACAACGCGTTTTGTCTGACATGACACGTGTCGTCTTATTATTGAACCCGAAATTTTCGAGGTGTTACAGCAAGGAAACGATTTAGTGCTGCTAATCGCCCGGCCAATTTTTGCATCTCTTTTATTGTTGATGGGGAGGGCATCCATTCTATGCCATGCACTTTGTCGGGGTTGACCCTGAATCCATCCTTAGTAACAATGAAACCCAGGAATTTGCCCTTCTCCATTCCGAAGGAGCACTTCGCTGGATTTAGCTTGATGTTCACCCCTCGCAGCGTGTTGAAAGTTTTCTGAATGTTTACCAGCATTGAGTCTTCTTCTTTACTTATGATGACCAGATCATCCATGTAAACTTCGATGTTTTCCCGATGGCGTCACTGAACGTTTCATTCATTAGTCTCTCATATGTTGCCCCGGCATTCTTCAATCTAAAGGGCATTTTTGTATAGCAGTATAGCCCTGTTGGTGTGCAGAATGCTGTTTTATCCTCATCTTGGATTACCATCTGCACTTGATGGTATCCTTTGTAGCAGTCGAGGAAACATTTCCATCGGAAGGACGTAAATGAATCAATCTTTTCATCGATTTTGGGCAAGGCATAACAATCGCGCGGGCAAGCTTTGTTCAAGTCCTTTTAATCCACACACATTCTCCATCTTCCGTTTCCATTCGGAACCATTACTGGGTTGGCTACCCAGGTTTGGTATCTCACTTCTCTGATTATGCCAGCGTTCAGTAGTTCTGTGATCTGCTCCTACGTGGCTTCGTGTTTTAGGTCTCCCAAATGACGCTTGGTGTGCACAACTGGTTTGGCGTTTTCAGCAACATTCAGCCTGTGCTCAACTATATGCCGTGGAACGCCTGTCATGTCTGCTGGCATCCAGGCAAAGACATCCATGTTTTTTAACAATAGCTTCTTGAGAGATATGCGCGTAAGCTCTAACATTGCTGGGCCCAATGTGACCGTTTGCTCTGGGTATTTTCTGTTTAGGATCCATTTCTTGGGTTCTTCGTGCGGCGTGTGTTTGCTTGTTTTCGCAGGCCTGACCTCGTCAGTCACAAAAACTTCTTTACTCGTATAGATTATGGCTATCCCTGTCTCTGTTGGGAAGCCGACTGCTGAATGTGGCCCTGAACAAATCTTTGCTAAAATCTCCCTGTGGTTCTCTTCCCAAAAGAATATCTTGCCTTGAATTTTCTGGTAAAACCATAAACATGACTTCCTCTGTTCTAGAATTCCTCCCATCGGAAAGCAGCACTGGAAAAGATATCTGACCAAGAGGGAATACGGCTTCGTTATAGAAACCAGTGAGTGGGTAGTCGACTGGTTCTAAGCGCGCTTTATCTTTTTGGTCTAATTGATTGAAGCATTGTTCGTATATGATATTTGCTGTGCTCCCTGGGTCTATGAAAATGTAATCAGTCTGGTAATGGCCAAATAAGCCGGGGATGATGATGGGTCTTCTTTCCCTTGGGCCGCCTCGGACTACTGGGAACACAACTTGCCTTTCGCGCCAGGAGTCGTCCTGCGCTCGCTTGTTATAGTTTTTCCTTGGTCTTCTCTAACCTCCTTGAATCATGTGGGTTTCCAACTTTCTGAGCTTTTTGTTGTCTGGACCCTCTTCCCTTCGCTGGATTTGACGATTGTCCCTTTTTCCTCCTTTGACCAGGTGCGTAAGCTTGCCACTTTTCAAAGCTCGTTCTATTTCCTGCCTTAGGTTGATACAGTCATCCGTGAGGTGACCTGTGTCTTTGTGAAACTCGCAAAAGAGGTTCGGGTCTTCCCCTCTCTTATTTCTCATTTGCAAAGGAGCTTTAAACTGATGGTTTTCAGTTGACAGGACTTCGCAAGGGGTTTTGTCAGAGGTGTCTATTGCTTTTCTCTATTTTCTATTTTGACTTCCTTGCGGTAACTTATTTGATTGATGGTTGCGCACGCGTCTTCCGCTGGTGGACTTCTTTCTTTGTAGCCAGATGTTTTCCAGGGCTGACCCTTGCCCTTCTTGTTGCATCTGTCGTTGGCATGCTGGCTGAAGCTGTACTGACGGCTGTCTTCACCGGTCAGTTGTCTGTCCGTCCTTGCGATAGTTTTTGCAGCTTCAATGAAAGTGTCCCAATCCTTGGGACCTCCATCTCTCCCCTTGATTTTTTTTATTAGATCATCGCACTTGACAGCTCGCATGAAGTGCGCACACATCATCTTTTCTCCTACATCTCCAATTTATAGCCACTCTTTGTTGTATCTGGTGATAAAATATTCGATGCTTTCGTGATCTTTCCTCCAGATTTTCAAGCAATCTGCTAGGTCTCTTGTGTGCCTGCGCTGCTGAGAAAAGTGTGCTAGGAACTTGTGTTGGAAATCCATCCAGGATTTGATCTTTCCTTCTGGTATGCTGTCAAACCATGCGCGCGCCGCGCCAACAAAGGTTTGCACAAACAGATGGCACCATGTGGGTAATGACCAACCACCTACTACCCCAGTGCCGGTGAACACTTGAAGGTGATCGTCAGGATCTGTCAGGCCATTGTACTTACCCACATTGTGTGGCAGTTTCGTCTTGTCAATATCAGTCGTTGCAATTTCTCTGATAAATTTTGACTTCTCAGCTATGCCTTCCGGGCGGTAGCTTAACGTGTAGTCGTACTCAGCGTTTGGGTTGTACCCCGCGCGTGCCCGGGGCTTGTACGCCTCGTGATTCGGTGGTAGTCTGCTGAACACCGTGCTTTCTTGCTTGTAAGTCATGTCATCAGCCTCGTTGTAACTGTTCCACTCATTGTTTATGTTGCGCGGGCCTAAGCGACTGTGCACTGACTTCTTTTGCTGGTGAGTGTAATGTTCATAGTTGCTTTCGGTGTTACCATAGGTGTCGCGCGTGTCTTGCACGCTTTGTCTCCTGATGGTGTGTTGCTCTGAATGTTGTTGGTTTCGCGCGTGCCCATGCGCATGTGCTTGTTGGGGAATCTGAGTACTTGGTGGTTTCTGGGGTGAAGTAACAAAAGTGGATTGAGTAGCTTGCGCTTGAAGCAATGCTTGTTGTGCGCTTAGCTGCGCATAGACCAGGTTCAGTGACGCCGTTTATTTGGCATACTAGGAGGCCAGAGTTTCTCCTTCAGGTAGCCCTAAGAGTGCTGAGAAGTTCAACTGCGCCTGAGCCGATGGTGCTGAAGGACCAGCCCCATGGTTTGGTGTTTGAGTTCCTGGAGTTATCTGGTTGACTACCCCAGGAGGAGTTTAGGAGTTAGCTCTATTTGTGGTTCGGTTAATAACTCTGGACATGCTACTAAAGAGTTCAGGTATTTCGTTGTTCACTTGTTCTTCTCTGACGGTCCCGTTCCTTTGGTGCCTTTGGACGTGAGCGGTGTCCGTGTGCAGCTCAAATGAAGAGCTTTCTCCGTCTACGTGAAGAGAAGGATTGGTTTCAGCCATTCAGAGAGTGTTTTTTGAAGAGAAAAGAGACGAAAGTGGTTTGCAAAAGATGCGGTGGGCGCCAATGTTGAAACACTGGTTAACACTTAGGGGATGTTTGGTAGCCTCTTAATGACCATTCAGATGCTACCTCTTAATGGTTTAAAACCTCTGAATGAATAAGAGGTAACCTTAAGTCTGAATGGTTAAGAGGTAACCTCTGAATGGTAAATCATTACATGTCACGTTCTTCTACCTTCTCATTGGTAAAATTCTTAATGGTTCCATTAAGAGGTAGCCTCTTAATGACCATTCAGAGGCTACCAAACAGCCCCTTAGGCTAACCAGCTGGGTCGTCTCGTATGTGGGGTTCAACCTCTTTCTCCACTCGCTGATTGCTCGAATCCTGCAAAACAGAACACCGATGACTCGCCACAAGGAGGAGAATAGTGGGGTTCTCCTTGTGACCACCCTCCGGCGTGAGAATAAGTACTGCCTTGAGGAGAAATAGTGTGTGTTGTAGGTGAAATATAAGGAGAGCCGAATGTTCTACCTGAATGAGGAAGGGTACTATTTATAGCCGAAGGATGAAGGAGGGATGAGAGACCTTGCCAGCTGCCACCGGGCGTCAGCTGTCCGACCAAGGGGAATATCATCTTGGTCTCCTCTGCTGTGGTCAGGATGGTGGATGACGTGGCGCGTCGTTATTTGTCCAGGCAGGAGAATTAGTACTGCAGTTGTCGGTCTGTCCTTAGATCATGTTGCAGGTCCATATAGCGTCTGATCATTGGTGACACGTGTTGTACTTTTTGTCTGGAGGAGCATCTTTGGTGTCACCTGCAATAGCTTCCAGAAGCTTCTAGAAGCTTCTGGATACGCTTGCTGATGTAGGCGCCATGTTAGATAAAAGGTGGTGTGGTCCCTGCCATGTGTGCATGGAATTGGGACCATACCTCTTCAATTGGTTTTGGATTGAAAGTAAGCTTATGTATGTATACGGTCTTTGTTCAAATCAGTGAATGTAGGAAGCTATAGAATGTCATAAATTTACTTCTTTTGGAAACATAAGTACGTAGTTAGCTTAATGTTTTTTTCTTTATAATTTAATATTATATCTTTGCAATAATTTACGTTCGTTAATTTTGTGTAAACCTAACTACGTAGTTAGCTTGATTTTTTTCTACAATTCCGTATAAATTTTGTTAAAAACGAATTTGTATTTAAAATGGAGTATTTATTAGGCTAGTCGGTATGGGGTTCGGCCCCGGGTCGGCGACGGTCCAAACACCGTGCCCCCCCCCCCCCCCCGGTCCCGTCTTCCGCGTCGGATTCCTGCCGTTTGCGACGAAGCAAAAGTGGTGGGCCCTTCAAAAATTGTGACCGTTGAAAATAAAAAAAAAATAATTTCTAATTAACATTAAATATTCAAACAGTAATAATTCAAAATATACCCCAATTCACTTCCATTTTTATAAATACTCACATCTTTAACCATTTTTTTCACAACTTTTCACCCACTACCACCCCATCTCTCTCACATTTTATAAACCACTCTTCCCTTTTTATAAAAACTCATCATATTTTATACCGTTTTTTACACACTACCACCCTATTTCTCGCTAAAAAATTATCATGGCTTCACCCATGTCTTCCATTTCTTCTATGTCTTCATCGGCTTCGTCTGCGTGGTATTCATCATCTTCGGAAGAGGATGATATTATGCACAACATGATTATGAACGCGGCTCAAGTCTTCATGGCGGCTGATCAAGGATCGTCCCAACGGCTAACTAGACGAGCAAAATATAACCGAGACCAAGAAGGTATTTTACTTTTTTTTTCCTTACGTTTTACATAGATTTGAAAATGTATTTTATAATTAATTTCATTTATGTTTCGTTTTAAATTTATAGCCGGCCACGCTAAACTACTAGCCGATTATTTTGCCGACGAACCCGTGTACCCAGCCGAGATTTTCCGACGTCGGTTCCGCATGAGTCGTCCACTGTTTTTACGTATTGCAGGCGACATGGCCCAGTCTGATCCGTTTTTTACATTGCGGAACGACGCTAGGGGGCTAAGGGGTTTCAGTAATTTACAAAAATGCACGTCAGCCATTCGCCAACTTGCGTACGGTTACGCACCCGATGCATTAGACGAGCATATTAGGATGTCTGAAAGAACCGCACGTCGATGTTTGCACAAGTTTTGCGAATGGGTTGTCAAATTGTATAGCAAGCGATACCTGCGGAAACCGAACGCAAACGACGTTCAAAAATTATATCAAGCACACGAACAGAGACATGGTTTCCCAGGAATGCTCGGGAGTACACACATCATAACCTACAAGCGGACTTGGTGGAGTACATTTGGAACAACGCTCAAAACGAACCCGGCCATGACATGGAAGACGAAGACTAGTTGCTTCTTTTAATACATTAGGATATTTTTAAGTTTATTTTTTTTTTAAGTTTATGTTTTTTTTTAATTTTTTTTTTTTAAGTTTATGTAATGTTTTTTAATATTAATGAAAATATTTTGTTACTTTATTTGTTAAATGTTAAAAAAAAGTTGAAGATTAAAAAAAATAAAAAAAAACATAAAAGTGGTGGAGGATGATGACTAGGACCATCTTACCATGCCCTCTAGTTTTGGAGGATGGACCATCCTTGGGAGGATGATGACGTGGCGCCTACGTGGCGGATCATTCTCCAAGGATGGTCCATCACCATACCAAGTAGCCTTAGGCATTGTAAAATGGTACGATGATGATGAACTAAACTAATTATGACGATTGGGCATTCTAAACAACAACTTTAATTTTAAAATAACGTTTGTTTTATATTATCATTATTTATTTTCGTTGCAACGGCCGACTTAAAAAGAAAAGAAAAAAAAAAACTAGTTATATTTATATATGGTGGGGTGGGAAGTGATAGAATATGGATATCAAATTGGTCACGTGGGCACAGCCATGCAGAAACTGCATGTCATACGCGTTTGCGCTGACAAACTGAACGTTGAATGCATAAATAACTGGAATTTTAATTTAACACCACATATATTAAAGTAATGTTAATTATCTTCAAAGCCAATGAAAAAAAAAATATACTTAGAGCATCACCAATAGAGGTGTTTTTTGTGGTGTTTTTTGGTGCTAATGTGGCACCTGCCCAACCAATGAGAGCATTTCTCTCTCTTAACCCACTTACATACACAAAAAAAACACTATTTCTCTCTTCTCTCTCCTCTCTTCTACATCACACTCACATAACTTTATTTCCTCCATTTTTTCTCATTTTTTCCCACAAACATAACTACACTCTCTCTCCTCCACCTCACACCCTCTCTCCTCCACCTCACTTTCTCTCTTTTTAAAAACACAAAAAAACATGTCTATTGTGGATGCTCTTACTATAATCAATACTTTTTGTTATTTCTTTTTAAAACGGCGACTATAATCAATAATTCAATATTATTGTCGTAAATTGTTAGACATTTAATTATTTCAACTAAAGTAAATAATAACTGCATTATTTGTAAAGATAAAAAGTTACAAACTAAATGTGTTTGTACACATATATTTAAACATTAAAAAAAAAATTTAACATTAAAAACTTTGATTTCAAAATAAGTTAACGTTATCATTAAGGACAGGAATCACTAGGTAATTAAACAATGTTATAATTAAAAAAGAGATGGTGTAAGCACTGGAGCAGACATTGGCACACCCCCCTAATCCATGTGGGAGACTTGAACTGACTCATGTATAATATAAAAGTCATATGAGTAATGATACGTAACATGTCTTGTTTTATAATTATAGATCGTTAAGAACTTGAAATTATACAAGAAACGTGAATCGCTTTACTTCTTAATAGTATTATAACTTGTGCGTATATATTTGAATGTGACCCGGAAATGTAAAATTTAAACTGATTTATGCCCAAATGGTGTATTTTATGGACTTTTAAGTTTATGACAAGATTAACGAAGACGTTTGTGGTTTGTTGAGCATTTGGGTCGGTCATCTTACCGAAGTTTATGACAATTAAGAACCTTGCCAGAGGACATCACGTCAGTGTCAGGGGCGGATCTATTTGGAGTCTAGGGGTTACCTATTCTTTTGAGGAAGTGCAATTTTTTTTTTCAAACTCCGTTTTATGTATCGCAGATACTCCTTGGCAAATATTGTGATACCCCTGAATGTAAGGGAAGATAAGATAAAACAAAAATTTCCAATCGACGGAAATGAAAATATCCGATTGAGTTGAAGAGAAATTGTTTACAGAGAAGATGAAGTATGGTATAATATTATTATAATAGTCAGCACCCTTATTAAATGCAAAAGCAAGTCAGCAATGTCATTAGAGTGTAAATGGTCAAATTTTATTTGATTTCTATTGTATTTGGATTTAACCATTTAGTTTAAATTTTTTTTATAGGCCAATATTACTAAACCCAAAAAAGTATATAAAAGAAGCGTGTGTGTATATATATATATATATAGGGAGGGGCTCATGCGAGAACCACCCTTATTGTGAGAACCTTGAGAACCAATGTGAACACAACCTAAAATAGCTAAAAAAACCTAAAAAAACCTAACCCCCACCCCCCAAAAACCTAAACCCCCCCACCCACCCCCCCCCCCCCCAAAAAAAAAAACCTAAACCCCACCCCCCCCCCCCCCCAAAAAAACCTAAACCCCCCTCCCCCACCCCCCAAAAACCTAAGCCCCCACCCGCCCCCCCCCCCCCCCCCCCTCCCCCCAAGCTAAAATGCTAAAAACTAAACCCCCAAAAAACCTAAAAAAATCTAAAAAAATTTTTATGATTTTTTTAATATTTTTTAGGTTAAAATCGCTACTTTTCGAAGCAAAAAAAAAAATTAAAAAAATTTTTTTTTTTTTTTTTTTGCTTCGAAAAGTAGCGATTTTTTTATAAAAAATATTAAAAAAATTCAAAAAAAAAAAATTTTTGTGATTTTTAGCTATTTTTAGGCATTTTTGGTGTGTTCACATTGGTTCTCGCGGTTCTCACAATAAGAGGTGGTTCTCGCATGATCTTCTCCCTATATATATATGGGAAGGTTCAAATGAAAACCACTATTTAACACGAAAACTCGAAACTAACTAAAAAAACCTAAAAAAGATACAAATTTTTTTTCATACCAATTTTCGATATTTTAAGTATATAAAAAAACTTTAAAAAAAAATTGTAGTGCACATGTGTACTACAATTTTTTTTTTTTTTTTGAAAAAAAGTTTTATATATATATATAAAAACTAGCGATTTTTAATAAAAAAATTGTAAAAAAAATTGGTGTGTTTTTTAGGTTTTATTAGTTAGTTTTCGAGTTTCCGCGATAAAAGTGGTTTTTAGTTGAATCATCCTATATATATATAGAGAGAGAGAAAAAATCAATTTACTTTAATTTATATTTAACCATTAATATAGTATATTATATATTTGTTACTGTAAACAGTTTGTCTTATTTTTTTAATTTCTTCATTAATCCTTTTATTTATTAACTATTAGATTTACTTTATTGCAATTTTAGTTCTTTTTTTAAGCTATTTTTATTAGAGACTTAATATATTTATAAAACTTCTTAATAACATTTATAAAACTTCTTAATAACATTTAAAGTTTAATGAAAACAATCTATAACCTTCTCGTATGACCATGACTTTATAGCCTAGTAGCATCTTAGGGGTGAGATAAAGATTTGGAACCAATAGGTCATGGGTTCGATTCCTACAGGAGGGGTTTTTCCTATATTTATTGGGTTCCACCTGAATTGGTGTAGGCATTATAACTAGTGGAGATGGATATGAACGGGTGACTCTTTAATTCTCAAGGACGGCCGTAGGTAAAAAAATTGAGGATACCCCTCAATTTTTCTTCTAGGTCCGCCACTGCATCACGCCCTCAGCGTAAGTCGTCTTTCCAACGACACGTCGTAGGAAAAAGAGGTGGTTTCAATATTTTCTTTAGGAGCTTTACCGGCAACAAGTTGTCATTAATGATGAGACAGGGACGGTGAAAAATATAAGCGTCGTAACAGTATTTTTCCCGACAACTTGTCGTCGGGGGAAGGTGTTGTCCATTAATTATATTCATGTATTTAATTTGACACATCTGAAATAATTCTTTACCATCGACAATAGTCAGAAAATGTTATGTATATATTTTTTAGCGAAGACAGTTCTCCCAACGACTCAATTAAGCTTCAGAGGCGATGACGAAAGCATTAGCGATGACTTGTCATCGCTAATACCTTTAACAACGACAACTAGGCCCCTTTCGTCGCTAAAACCTTTAACAACGACAACTAGGCCGCTGTCGTCGCTAAACAGTCGTTGTTTATCAGACAAAAAACTTTTGTAGTGCGAGTATCCGGCAAAAGACAAATCAATCTAGAATCTCTAAGCGCGGAAGCCTACATACACGCTTTCTGGACTGATTCGTCCCGGGTCTCTGAAATTATCAACTCTAATACAAAGGGGGAAGAAGGTAATTAATATAAATATACACCTTAAACACATGAAGTATTCCATCATCCACTCATCTAATCCTCACTATTTACTTACATAGTTTCTCAAAAAATATCATACTCATTGTCACGCTAGAGGATGATCGTAGAGGATCCCCTCATGTACGTAGTGAGCCTAACAATGTGTATTTTATCAACTTTAGGTGTAAGTGATCATAAAATGGTCGTATGTTAGTATATATGATTAAAGTTATGTAATTTTATCGGAAGCCTTAACGTATTTACACTAATTAAGTTAAGTTGCAATAATTATAAACGAGAAAGCATTAATGTATTTTCACTAATTAAGTTAAGTTGCAATAATTGTTTTTCGTTTCGTTTGTTTTTCGTTTTGTTTTTGGAGTTGTTTGTATTCAGCCCCTTGCTGGCTCTTTATATTTATATATAAATTGATTGTGCCGTTCAAAAAAAAAAGTTGCAATAATTGTATACGAGAAAGCATTAATGTATTTTCACTAATTAAGTTAAGTTGCAATAATTGTAAACGAATTAAATAGCATAAATATTAACTCTCGCTAATATTGGATAGGTTAATGACAAGCCATCTAATCAAGAGTCAATAAGTTATCTAATCAAGAATGTTTAATGTGGGGCTAGCCCACTTGATAGAGGCTTATGCCTCTTAGAAGCAGATCCCAGGTTCACACCTAGGCAAGATAGACTAATTTAGTATTATTGATTTAATAGTGTAGAAGCAAACGTTGTTGATGACATGGGTAGCTTAAGCTTAATAAATTGGTCAGAGTGTAACACAACTCAAAGGGTTGAAAGCCAAAAGGGTTCGAAAGCAAGTAGCTGTCATAAGTAGCAAAAGGAATGAAGTAGTGATCAGTCACATCACGCTTTACGTGTGGACTCTCCTATACAACAGGATTCGGCGCATGTGGGAAGACACACTCTATTATCCGCATGTCAAAAGTCTTCCATTAACCAAAATGGGCAAGTCCCCCACTGCAATCACGGATCAAGGGTCAAATGTTTCTTTTTATAGCAGATCTATTCTTATATAAATCACAGAATACCTTCACTCAGATTTCATACACTCCACATTCTCTTCTCTCTCTATCTAGATTATGTACTTTGCATAATCTATCCTTCACTTCAAATATCAAATAACAATAATACATAAACATCATAAATATTCTAGGATGAATATCCCTCTATTTAAAACTCAAGAACAATAACAACACCTTGATTCGACCCCACGTATTGCAAAGGTGGGGGGACCCCACGACCTGCGTTAGGTAAACCAAAACCTTTGAACCCTTTAACCTAGCAGGTCCAGTCACTACCCTTGGTCTCACATTTGTTGTAGCAACAAGTTGGCGCCCACCGCGGGGCTACGCCACTAAATTCATTCTCGAAGACCATTAGTGTAGCTCCAACTTTCCAAAGTTCTCCATGTCAGATAGTGGATCTCCTGAAGAGGTAAATCAAGTGCCTCGTACTTCAAAACCGAACGCTGGTCAAACATCACCAGCTGCATCGACGCCTTTCTCTACTCCAGGAGGCACTCCAACGGGGATTATATTCCTGGAGTTCTCCTCCTTTCAAACACCAACACCTTCCCGCTCAGGGGTTGCCTCTCCTCAAATCGGTGCTACAAATACACCGGAGTGCATTGATCTAACACCCGAAGGAGTAGCTAGAAAATTCTTACAGTTGAGATCTCTTCTCAACCAACATGTGAGCAAAGAAAGGGAGAAGGGAGTGAGAATAAGGCTAGACTATGATGAGTCTGAACCTTCATTGTCACCAGGACCACCCCCACCTCCTATAAGCCATTCACAACCAATTACATCTCGATTTGAAGTTGGTCCCATTTACCTTTCACTCAACCCAAGTCCTTATGTTGTTGGGAGGCCAGATCCGATTGCTTTTCCCTTACTTACCTCCCAACCTGTTGCAACCGGTGCACCAATGGGGCATGAAACCACTATTGACCAACTTTTGTAGTCACTAGCTTCAAGCGTTCCTCCACCAGTGTCCACCGCGTGGGAACAAGCTCTGGCCGTCCTTCTCATGGCTCAAAGTGCAGCCATGAGTGCTCCTATGGGAATGAATTACGTATCTACACCCGAAATCCTTCAAGGCTTCCACCTGATGCCGCAGATGATGGCACACATGATGGCACAGTTCCCTGGAAACACTTCATCAACCAAGTGTTGACCACCCACCAAGGTACCTCAAATAATAATCTGGCCTCGAGAGTGGAGGAAGATCTCACCAAACCTTACAAACCCAGTAATTTGTCTTATTTCTCCCAACAAATTGCTGATTATGACTTCCAACCCCTGATAAAGATGCCATCACACATAAGAACCTATGATGGAACCGAGGATCCTAAAGACCACCTCCAAATTTTCACTAGGGCAGCAAGAATTGAAAAATGGTCCAATGTTGAATGTTGTCTCATGTTCATGCAAACCCTTGTAGGATCTGTAAGGATATGGTTTAATGATCTTCCTGAACGGAGCATTTGGACCTTTGATGATCTCAGCAAATGTTTTCTAGCCAACTTTTCACAACAACGAAGGTATATCAAGGATGCCACGATAATCTTTCAGATGAAGCAACGCGATGATGAAAGTCTTAGAGATTTCATTGAAAGATACAAGAAGGAAGGGTTGACCTATTTAGGTGCTGATGAAAAAATGAGGGTGGCAGGGTTCATGAATGCCATCACCTTCAAGTACCTTATAAGGGACTTCAATAAGTGTCTACCTAAAACCCTTGAAGAAGCACTTGAAAGGGCTGAAGCCCAATTTATAAATGGCATTTTAGACACATTTCCGTGAACCAAACTACCTTTTTCTTCACCTTAGTAAACACACATTCCTTCTCCTCTTCATCACCCAAATGAAAATCATTAACCATAGGATCGATTGCATTTTTAGCCTTTGATTTTTGGAACATAACGTTTTTAATCTCTTCACTAACATGTGCGGGACACTTTAGACATCCTGTGACATTTCTAAACCCTCCAACTAAATTTGTTTTAACCTATACACCCCCTTTGTAGATGGTTTTGAACAAAAAAAAACTTTCGTTTTTCGTTTTTAGGATCAACCTTGCCATATTTTATACCTGTGTCACCCATGTGAATTCCCGCTGATGTACCAACAGCCACACCATCATCAACCTCCATTGCAACTCAAGAACAACTATCAAATCATAAAACTAAAATCTGATCAGCTATTATGAACTAACATTAGATACATTCAAAAAATAAAACTAAACATACAATCAACACAAAAAAAAAACTAAAATCTGATCATATCAGTAATATAAATGAAAAATCAGTAACATAAATATACACTAAAAATTAAAGCATAAACTAAAATCAGGAACATACTAACTTAAAATTATGAATTATTAAGTAAATATGAAACTATGAACATACTAACATAAAATTATGAAGTATCAAGTATCAATTATTAATAAACCGAACAGAAAAGAAATTAGACTGAAGTCGAATGAGGTAAGTTATCAGTCTAGAACATGAATTAGACTAGATTTAGGGAATATTGATGAGCGAGAGTTGGGCGGGAGTTTGTACATCGCTAACAGTGGGTGATATTATGGTAAAAATGGCTACATGGTAATAACTGGACCTTAATTAAAAGGTTACGGGCTATAAAATGGACCCAAAATACATTTACATTGTTTTAGGATACATCTTGCGCCTATGGTACAGAAAGCCCAAAAGCCCTCGTTTTATCGCTTCACATAAAATCCATAAAAGTGATTGTTTCTTGTAAAAATCACACGTTGGTTCACAAAAAGTGTAGAGCCCTGCGCCTAGGCGCGCCTAGGGTGTGCTTTCTTAAACCAAGGTTGCCACATGTGCCTATTGATGACGATAATGATGCGTCGGTCATTGTTCTCGGGTTAGACCGGTTGTTCCAACTCTAATACCTCTACATGAAAATCGCACTTGGATTTAGGTCGAAGATGATGAGTGAGTATATATATGCAATAATATTCTCTTTATAGGTTGATTTAAAATCACTACTATTATAAAATTGTGGTACATTGTTTCCCTTTTGTAGATTTAATATCCATAAGCATGTTTCCCTGTCCATCAATGAAGACTACGTAGTCCATTCCGTGGAAAGGATGGAAAGATGTTCCATCCCATCATCGCAAATGCATGTTTGAGCATTTTCAAGTGTATACTTATAACACATTTGTATATGATTACACATATAACTCAATTAAGAATATATATGTTATTAATATGTGTTTTATGTAGAAATACTATCAGTGGAAAAATGAGAAGAAGTACGTAATTCACTCTTGCTAGGAGACGCGCATAAAGGGAAAGTTTCCTAATTTGTTGAAGAGGGCATGAGATAAAGCTCAGACCCTTGCGATTCAAGAAGGTGTAGAAGTTGGAAACATTTGACCTGCATTCTTCCATTTAAGCCACTTTGGATTAGTCAACAGTCTTAGGGAACTCTAGTTGAGGCCTGGAATACCGATACGTGGAAAGGGAAGTCATCTCAAAATAGTGAAAACAGGGGGAAAGCAATAGGTTGTAGACATACACTTGGCTCGAATAGCTTTATCACGGTTAGAAAAAACATGGTAAGAAATGTTAATGTATCATCTTTTAACATACACATACATACACACACCCATATGTATCATATTTTTTTGAACGACAATAGAAAAATAAATATATAAAACAAAAACCACGGGAAACTGGTCTACTAATTTAGTTTTAACCAAATGTACATATAAAAGACAAGACAAACACCTAAAAGTGAAACAAAACTTTACCAAATACAATAAGTAAATTGCATGATTCAGGACCAATTAATTCCTATGCCTATTAAATTAGCATCCTTCACCATTGTGATAATATAAATTGGTTTTGACCTACACTTGTCTCCAACTATGTACTTCCACAAATAACCTCACTATATTTGTCAATTGACACTAAAACATTATATGGCCATTGAGTACTTTAGATAAGATGCATCCAACTAAATAAGTGTAGCTCTTATCTCCAGTAATTTATTTTTTATATGCATTTGACACAAAGTAGTAAACTGACACACCTTTTATTGACTAAAGCTTGGCCCAATCTTGATTCCTTTAATCCTAACTGTCTCATTATGTCTTTGATAACAAAATTTCTACACACAAATCCAATCCAAGAGCCATACGCAAAGAGACTGATTTATCTTTATTCAAGAGCGCTCACTCCCTTTGTTAAATCTGGTTTAATTACCTTGTGAATTTGGTACATGTCACTTGCTCATAAAATAGCTACAATGAACCCCCCCCCAGCCGAAAACAAAACAACACGCTCGAAAAAGACCATGAAACATGAACCCAATCTTTAGTACTACACGCACCAAATGTACACATACATAACCCACCCATATTACTGCAGAGGTACCGCACCAAGACTCACTCACATCAAGTCATTAAATCCATAGCCCCCCTCCCAAGTTCATTACATATTAGCAAATATGAAAGCACAATGAGAAAGCGACCCCAAACAAATGAAACTCACGTGGCACAGAACAAACAGGAAACAAATAGAATGCATATATGTAACGCCCACCGTCCCTAAACCTTAGGCAGTTGTCAGATTTAGTCCCTGAACTTTATCTAATTGGCAAGTTTGGCCCCTATACTATTTCATGTGTGACTTTTGATAAGTTGGTAATCTATAATGTTTGGAGTGCCTAATCCTATGTGCTTGGAATGCCTAACCCTATATTTGGAATGCCTAAATCTATATATGGAATGACTCAATCTATGTTGGAATGCCTAATTCTATGTTTGAATGTCTAAATCTATGATTGGAATGTCTAAATCTATATTTGGTGCCTGACTCTTGAGACTCGTGAAACTTGATTCTTGGTGGAACGAGAGACTGGAGTCGTGTCACCGGCAGAATCTAATAACCTTTGAAAAACTTTTGGTGATTATAATGTAATCTGGTCTTCTATTACCAAATAATGCGCAACACTTAATCTTACACGCGAGAACAGGATCACGGGAAGGATGGATTGGCCAAAGTGGCAATCCGATCGGATGACCACTCGATCGGATGACCACCTGATCGGATAACCACCCGATCGAGTGGCCACTCGATCGAGTTGCCACCCGACCCTTGCACACCTTCACCCTTTCCCACTCTCATCCACACTATAAATAGGCTTGTCACATCACTTTATTCCCTGATATGACAGCCCTGTCCGACCAGACGCACGCACGCTACAAACCTTCATTTTCCCGTCGATTTCGGTACATTTTAAGCTAGATCCTTGTACTTTCTTGATCTACACTTCATCCTCTACGTGATTCACCTTTGAAATCACACTTTTCACCGTAAAATCTCTCAGATCTGAGATCTTAAGGATGATGTCATCATGGTGGTTTGTACAAACAGTCATATGAGGTCATTCTTGGTGAGATCTAGCTAAGATCTAAGGGATTCCATGTATTTATCACTAAATCTAAGCTAATCTAAGTATTTTCATGATAAAACTTAAGTTTCTTCATCTTTTCTTCAAATCTTTTATTTTAAATGGTGAGATCCGGTCCTGAACGGACTATAGACTTGATTATTAGTCTAGGGTCGGCTCAAGGATGGATTTCCACCGGAGAATGATGGCCGGAATACGGAGTTTGACATAAACGTTGTCACGAACAGTAACTGATCGGACTGGGGTGGTTCCCACCCGATCAGAATGGCTGTGCGACGATGAGTTTACCGTTGTCACAACACGTACTATGCCGTCATCGTTAAACTTAGAAAAATCTTACAAACGTTCAAGGGAACGAGGTTCGCCCGATCGAGCGGCAACCCGATCGGACAGCCACCCGATTTAGAGACACATGCCTTGCAACCTTGGAACTTGAAACCTTCCAACACTTGGTAACTTTTTAGAAACTTGGAGTTTTGAAGATCTCAATCGAGTGGCAACCTGATCGGACAGCCGCCCGATCGAGCAGCCAGCCGATCAAGGTAACCAAAACACTTAAGCTATATACTTGACACTTGAATCATATGGCCACCCGATCGGACAGCCATTCGTTTCACCCTCATACTAAGCCACCCGATCAGACAGCCGTCCGATCGGACAGCCCTTCGTTCACATAAGTCACCCGAATCGACTGGCAATCCGATCGGATAGCCATCCGATCGGACAGCCATCCGATCCAGTGACAGTTTCCAACACTTTATTCAATCTCTTTATTCTGCCTGACTGTTATCCTATTGCAATCTAATCAGGCTAATTCTAAGAGAGCTCCCTTTGATCCAATAACAGTTGCGACTGTTAAGCAATCACTGTGAGTATACTCGATCCCTTTTTGCTTTAAACTTTGGGATGTAACATGTATTCTATAAACTACGATACTTGATACTTTGCAAACTATACTCTATCCTACGTGTATGTGAAACTTGTGCATTCTAGTATTCTATTTTGTGTTATGTGACGTTTAATCCAGGGTGTGTAGCTCCGCCTTAACAATAGTAGCGCTATAGGAGGTGCACCTCTCCCATTATTCTCAGGGGGTATTGTTAGGAGGATTCTAATTTACCTTGAGTCTTGGGTAAACACCAAAGCATCGGGATACTTGGGCTATCACTGCGTGGACTACGACACTAGCACGGCTAAAACTATTTTTACTGCTTACACTTTGGATACGAGTTGTTTTAATCTATTATTCTATTATCAAACTTTTATACTCGACAATACTTTTGTATTGATATTTTAATACATGTTGCAGGATGATAGGTTGCTTCGGAACACGTGGAAATCAAGCTAGGGGATGCCTAGAAATGTCACTTAGTTAATCTAGCTATTTGAACAAATTGAACAACGTTTGTTGTGTTTTGGATACTTGTTATTTTTTATTGATGTTTTAGAAAAATACTATGAAATCAATTTAAATTCTACTAGAATATCTAGTGTTATGGAATCTCATGAGCAATCTGAACGCTTAGTACTCGCACCCTGATGTTTCCGCCATCGGTTGGGGTGTGACAGATTAGTATCAGAGCCATAACTATAGGGAATTAGGATAAGTAGGAATACTTGCCCTAGTCTATAGTTCTAGGAAATCTCGACTCTTATTTGTTGTTTAAGACTTACGCATTCTACCGTATCTGCTTCCTGGCAGCTTATATTCCTGTTAAACTTACATGCCTTTCCTAAGGCTAACATAATTTACACTTTATACTTTGAAAACACTGATAATCGGTGTTTGCATTCTGCACGAGGCTTACTCTCAAGTCAGGAGTGACATCCGAATCTTGATGGGAAGACCTCCATATTATTCTAGTAGGTCTTGTCTGCGGATAAGTACCAACGCTATTTAGGGTACGATGTTGTCAAGATAGAGGTGAAACTCAGACCTTGATAACTAGTCCCACTCCTTGATTTTTATGTCTCGCCAAAGTCTCGTGACATCCGACCAATTAGGAACGTGGAATGACCAAAAGGACGAATATCGTAGGCCTAACATCGATGACGTATTTGTCCAAGTAAGTCAGGACGGGTTACCAATTCGAAAGGGGTTCGAATCACTTTGGTTAGTCGTCGTTCCTCTACCCGAAACAATCCTATGTTTTATAAAGCCTATCTTTTATGTATGTGGTTTTAAACTCGATTCTTTGTTCATTTTGGTATGCTATTACACGAATCGCACGTATGTCCGCAACCTAAAACAATTAATCCTTCAAAAGCAAACTAAATTTACAAGATTTATCTACTATGTTAATCAATCCATGTGATATTGTGATTATAAGGCACTAAATGTAACATGGCATGAAATACGAGGGAGAAGTGACGTGTTCGAAACATGGTGGATACGCCGCTGGTACTTCTTATATATAAGTGTTTCTGGCATGTTACCAACTTTCGTATCAAGTGCCATGCGAAACTTAGTGTCTGTTGTTGAATTCTAAAACTATGGAAGGCCTATTTGTGTACCCTATGTGAAATCTATGTGAAGTCTATCGTGTATTCTAGTGAAATCTATGTGTAAACTACGAATGTGTGGATTGAGAAATAAAATAGGAAACGTAGCCTAGCGCCGAAGACGAGGGAGAAAGTGGCATGTCCGAAACATGGTGGATACGCCGCTGGTACTTCCTATATATAAATGTTTCTGGCATACTACCGAACCTTCGTACCACGCTCTAAGTGAAGTTCGTAGGATTGTAGGCTCGGTTTGAAGTTGTGAAATTTATTCGGGATAATCTATGACGTAAATCTATTTGGTCAATCTATGTGGAGAATTTGTTTTATGAAGCATGACACCGATGACGAGACTGAGGTGGCATGATCGAAGCATGGTGGATACGCCGCTGGTACTTCCTATATATAAGTGCTTCCATCATGTTGCCAAACTTTCGTAAATACGTGCAATACGGGATTTCGCTGGTTGAGAATTGTGAATACTAAATCTATGATTAATCTATTAAAGTCTATGGAAAGTCTATTAAAGTCTATGGCAATCTATTGAATGTCTATCGAATCTATTGAAATCTATTGAGTTTATTATAGATTATTTGAAGCCTATCGTAATCTATTGAGATCTATGAAAGTCTATGCTAATCTATGATGAGTATGGATTGCGACAAGTAACATGACATCGAGTACGAGGTGGAAGCACTGTGTCCGAAGCGTGGTGGATACGCCGCTGGTACTTCCTATATATAAGCGCTTCTGACATACTGCCAAGCTTCGTACAACATGCCATGTGAAGGTCGTGGGTTGTGGTGTTAAATCTATTGAAATCTATCGAGTTAGTCTATGTGTATGATGAGAATATTGTTTGGCAATTGCGACACGTAACATGACGCCGAGTACGTGGTAGCAGCAATGTGCCCGAAACGTGGTGGATACGCCGCTGGTACTTCCTATCATGGTTGTAAAATAAGGTTTCCAAGGCTGAGTACTCCCCTAGTAGTCGCTACAAGGTAGGCTGCCGAGGCGACTTTCTTCGACTCCGCCTAATTACTCGGAGTCGGTCAAACGCGGTCAACCTTGGCCAGAATTGGATCTAGTAGGTCAACTCAGGCCTAGTTTGACTTAAATAATAGTAAAACATAATTTCTATGCCTATCATATTAGGTAATGAATATCATTTTCACATATATTGTTATAAATATTAGTAAATTTATGTTATTTGACATATATTTAATCTCCAAAAAGTAATTTCTTTATAATTTAACATGTCCGAGTACTCCTCGAGTACTCTCCGTCTAGACCGAGTACTCTCAACTCCCCGGTCGACCGACTAGGGAGCGCCTAGCGACTTTTGCAACCATTCTTCCTATATATAAGCGCTTCTGACTCGTTTCCAAGCTCCGTACAACGCGCCATGTGAAGGTCTTGGTTTGTGGTATTTATGAAAACTTTGTGAGGTCTTGAGTCCTAGTCTATCTTGCGTGAATCTATGTTAGTCTATGTTAATCTAGACTTATACGATCCTTTTGTTGGATCTTTTAGATGTCTTCTTGAAAGTTATCCGACACTCTCAAGAAATCTAGGGAGAAATCTCAGAAAAAGATGATGTCCTTCATGGCCGACCAGATCGCTCGAGTCGTGCCAAAGATCGTCTCTGAGTTCCAAGGATCAAACACTCCTCCATCCTCTGTGGACTCAAAGGCCGAAAAGCAAGGGTCTACTAAGTTCAACTACAAACATTTCATCTCTTGCAACCCTAAGCCTTTCACGGGCGATGATGGGGTGACTGCTATGCTCGAGTGGTTCGACAGCATCGAGGTTACCTTCATTAACAGCGAGTGCCCAGATCACCTAAAGACTAGGAGTGCGAATGGAATGTTCCAAGGCAGAGCGTTGGAGTGGTGGTCGAATGAGAGGAACATCCGTTCTAATGAAGAAGCCTATGCTCTTCCATGGGCTGAGGTGCGAGAACTTATGATGCTCGAGTTCTGCCCTCCTCATGAACAATTGAAGCTTGAAGAAGAGTTTTGGCATCTGAAGCAGGTTGGTGACGATAACCTGGTTTATACTACCCGATTCAAGCAGCTGAGTTTGATCGTTCCTCACCTGGTTTTACTCCCAAGCGGATGATAACCAAGTACATCAATGGTCTACCTCCTGCTATGCGAGATTCAATCGAAGCATCTCAACTCGACACTATTGAAGAAGTCTATCGTTTGGCAGCAAGTTTGAACAACAACCGCGTGCGTGATAAGCAGTTTGCTACCCCTGCTCCTTCAAATTCTGCTAACCAAGTCACCCAGCAGTCAAGTGGCAGCAACAGCAAGAAAAGGAAATCTCAGGGTTCAGGGTGCAATGCTATTGTTCCTGCTGCAAACCTTGCTGCTAAACCTGCTCCTGCTACTACTGCTGCTAACCCTGCTGTTCCAGAAGCTAAGACGCAGTACACTGGGTCTTATCCCAAGTGTGCAACTTGCAACTTTCATCATCCTACTGCTTCTGCATGTCGTCTATGCACCAACTGCAACCGCTATGGTCACACGACTCCCTACTATCGCCAAGGTAATCTAGCTCAGCAAGCCCTAGCCCAGGCAGCTTTACCAGCACCTCCAGCTCCTCTACAAAACCCTAAGCTGGTCAATGCTATTCGTGCATGTTTCCAGTATGGAGATACTACGCACCTTCGTAATCGTTGCCCTCAGCTAAACCAAGATCAACAAGCAGCCGCTCGTGGACGAGCATTCAATCTCAATGCTAATCAGGCCCGCAACAACAATGACGTGGTGAATGGTATGTTTCTCGTTAATAACCTTTATGCTTCGATCCTATTTGATACTGGTGCCGATAAAAGCTTTGTGTCCGTGAAATTTGAGTCTTTGATAAACTGTACACGCTCTAAGTTACCTGAGTCATTTTCTGTTGAGGTCGCCAATGGTAAGTCAATCCTTGTTAACTCTATCGTGCGTGATTGTTCCCTGACTCTTAACGATCACGTCTTTTCTATTGATCTCATACCCATGCGACTGGGTAGTTTTGATATCATTATCTGTATGGATTGGTTGCGTAAGAACCATGCCGAAATTGTTTGTCACGAGAAACTTGTTCGTCTTCCTCTACCATCCGGTGGTATTCTAAATGTCTATGGAGACCGACCTTCGAAAGGACTAAGGTTGATGTCATGCACACAAGCGAACAGAAGTTTACGTAAACGGAACCCTGCCTTTTTGGCCCACGTGGTGGAGCAAAAGCGCAAGGGGAAGAACATAAATGATGTTCCGGTTGTGTGTGGTTTCCCTGATGTCTTTCCTGGGGATCTACCTAGTCTTCCTCCTCCTAGATCTGTCGACTTTCTTATTGATCTCGTACCTAGTGCGACTCATGTCGCCAGGGCTCCCTATCGTCTTGCACCTTCCGAGATGCAAGAGTTATCTAGACAACTACAGGAATTACTCGATAAGGGCTTTATTCATCCGAGTACCTCTCCGTGGGGTGCTTCCGTTTTATTTGCCAAGAAGAAAGATGGTTCTTTTCGTATGTGCATCGACTACCGTGAACTTAACAAGCTGACCGTGAAGAATCGTTACCCTCTACCTCACATTGATGATCTGTTTGACCAACTACAAGGCGCGTCCTATTTCTCTAAGATCGATCTTCGATCTGGATATCATCAGTTGCGTGTTCTCGAAGATGATATTCCTAAGACTGCGTTTCGTACTCTATATGGGCACTACGAGTTCGTAGTCATGCCTTTTGGCTTGACCAACGCACCTGCAGCGTTCATGGACCTTATGAATCGTGTTTGTAAGCCCTATCTTGATTGTTTCGTTATAGTCTTTATTGATGATATTCTTATTTATTCTAAGTCTAAAGCTGATCATGCTCGCCATGTACGTCTTATGCTCGAACTTTTACGTGGTGAACGTCTGTATGCTAAATTTTCTAAGTGTGAGTTTTGGATTGATGAAGTGCAGTTTCTTGGTTATATTGTTAGTAGTCAGGGTATTCATGTTGACCCTTCTAAGATTGAGGCAGTGAAGAACTGGAGTACGCCTAAGTCTGTATCCGAAATACGTTCCTTTTTTGGATTGGCGGGTTATTACCGCCGATTCATCGCAGATTTTTCTAAAATTGTTGTTCCTCTTACTTCGTTAACTCAAAAGGAGAGACCTTTTGTTTGGGGTCCTGAACAGGAAAAATCTTTCCAAACTCTTAAGACTCTTTTGTGTAATGCCCCTGTTCTTACTTTACCCGATGGGAATGACGATTTCGTGGTATACTGCGATGCCTCGAACCGTGGATTGGGCTGTGTGCTCATGCAGCGGGACAAGGTTATCGCTTATGCTTCTCGTCAACTCAAAGTGCATGAGAAAAACTATACTACTCACGATTTGGAGCTTGGTGCAGTTGTGTTTGCATTAAAGATATGGCGACACTACTTGTATGGTACTAAGTGCGTGGTTTTCACTGACCATAGAAGTCTTCAACATATCTTTGACCAAAAAGAGTTGAACATGCGACAGAGACATTGGGTGGAACTGCTTAACGACTACGACTGCGAAATTCGCTACCATCCTGGCAAGGCGAATGTAGTGGCCGATGCTCTTTGTCGTAAAACTGATGTGAATGCTATTCGTATCTCTAACGACCTCCATGCATGTATTCGTGACGCCCAGTATTCATCAGCTAATGAAGGAAGTTTAGAAGAAGAAATCCACGGCGCTAGAATTGATCAGCTTAAAACTAAACCTAATGGACTACAATATTACCTCAATCGCATCTGGGTTCTGGATCGCGATAACCTCCGAGAGCTCATTATGAAAGAAGCTCACAAATCCCATTACTCCATTCATCTGGGCACTGATAAGATGTACCACGATCTGCGTACAACTTACTAGTGGCCTGGCATGAAGAGGGACATTGCTGTATATGTTGCTAAATGCCTTACTTGTACGAAAGTTAAGGCTGAACATCAACGTCCCTCGGGACATTTAGAGCAACCCGAAATCCCAATTTGGAAATTGGATAGCATCGCTATGGACTTTATTACCAAGCTACCTAGAACACCTTCGGGTCACGATAGTATCTGGGTGATAATCGATCGTTTGACCAAATCCGCCCACTTCCTTCCTATTCGTGAGGATTACAGGGTGGAGAAACTTGCTCGAATCTATACTAATGATATTATATGCCGTCGTGGCATACCACTTGACATAATCTCGGACCGCGATGGTCGTTTTACTTCACGTCTTTGGCAAACCTTTCAATCCGCTATCGGTACTCATTTAAATCTTAGCACGGCCTTTCATCCTCAAACGGATGGACAGACCGAGCTTACTATTCAAACCCTAGAGGATATGCTCTGTTCTTGTGTCATTGACTTTGGTGGTAACTGGGATGTACATTTACCATTGATTGAGTTCTCGTACAACAACAGCTATTATTCCAGTATTCAGATGGCTCCTTTCGAAGCTTTGTATGGCCGCAAGTGCCGATCTCCTCTCAGCTGGCATGAGATTGGTGACAAGCATTTTACTGGCCCCGAAATAAATCAAGAGACAACGGATAATATTCTTCAGATCCGTGATAACTTGATCAAGGCTAGGAGCAGACAAAAGAGCTATGCTGATGTTAGGCGTAGGCCTCTGGAATTTGATGTTGGTGACCGAGTTCTCCTCAAGGTATCTCCCTGGAAGGGAGTAGTTCGTTTTGGAAAGAAGGGAAAGCTCTCTCCTCGCTATGTGGGTCCTTTCAAGATACTCGAAAGGATTGGCAAGGTGGCGTACAAACTCGACTTGCCATAAGAACTAAACAATGTGCATCCAGTGTTCCACGTATCTAATCTACGTAAATGCCTAGCCGACGAGGAACTTCAGGTTCCCCTTGAGGACTTGCAAATAAATGAGGCTGTGCAATTTGTGGAGAAACCGGTCGAAATCATGGATCAAGCTGTCAAGCTTCTGAGGCGCAGCAAAATTCCCATTGTTAAGGTTCGATAGGAAGGAAAGCGTGGCATCAAATTCACTTGGGAATTGAAAAGTGATATGAAGGCCAAGTATCCGCAACTCTTCGAATGGTCTTCTTCTAAGATTTCGGGGACGAAATCTCTTAAAGTAGGGGAGACTGTAACGCCCAGCGTCCCTAAACCTTAGGCAGTTGTCAGATTTAGTCCCTGAACTTTATCTAATTGGCAAGTCTGGCCCCTATACTATTTCATGTGTGACTTTTGATAAGTTGGTAATCTATAATGTTTAGAGTGCCAAATCCTATGTGCTTGGAATGCCTAACCCTATATTTGGAATGCCTAAATCTATATATGGAATGACTCAATCTATGTTGGAATGCCTAATTCTATGCTTGAATGTCTAAATCTATGATTGGAATGTCTAAATCTATATTTGGTGCCTGACTCTTGAGACTCGTGAAACTTGATTCTTGGTGGAACGAGAGACTGGAGTCGTGTCACCGGCGGAATCTAATAACCTTTGAAAAACTTTTGGTGATTATAATGTAATCTAGTCTTCTATTACCAAATAATGCACAACGCTTAATCTTACACGCGAGAACAGGATCACGGGAAGGATGGATTGGCCAGAGTGGCAATCTGATCGGATGACCACCCGATCGGATGACCACTCAATCGGATGACCACCCGATCGAGTGGCCACTCGATCGAGTTGCCACCCGACCCTTGCACACCTTCACCCTTTCCCATTCTCCTCCACACTATAAATAGGCCTGTCACATCACTTTATTCCCTGATGTGACAGCCCTGTCCGACCAGACGCACGCACGCTACAAACCTTCATTTTCCCGTCGATTTTGGTACGTTTTTAGCTAGATCCTTGTACTTTCTTGATCTACACTTCATCCTCTACGTGATTCACCTTTGAAATCACACTTTTCATCGTGAAATCTCTCAGATCTTAGATCTTAAGGATGATGTCATCATGGTGGTTTGTACAAACTGTCATATGAGGACATTCTTGGTGAGATCTAGCTAAGATCTAAAGGATTCCATGTATTTATGTTGGATCTGAGTTCGGTTTTGATTGTATTTTACGTTTGAAATTAAGATGGAAATGGATGAGTTGTGCAGCGGAATTAAGATGGAAACAAACTTTGCATACAATCAAACGAGAGTATTGCTTTGATCAAACATTTTTCACAATGAACCGAAAGATTGAATTTATTTCAATTACGATTACAATTGCAATGATTGAATACAAACTCCCCCTCAGCCAGAGCTCAGTGTTTGTTCGTGCAGAGAAGACGATTGTTGCAAAGAGCTAATAGAACAGTACAGAGCACTGTTCTATTTATAGGCACTAGCAAACCACTGAGCATCTAAGCTGACGTCACCATGAAAGTGACATCTAACCTCCTAACAAACTTTAACCTCTGATCGATACAAACACTGCTATGCTAAACTACTGCTATTACATTACATTATATAAAGACATAATAAACAACTGCTGCATCCCTCCACTGCTGTGAACCCAGCAGTACTTGTCCGGATCAGCAGTGCTTGACTTCAAGGCAGTAGATTGAACAGCAGAGCTTTAGTCTTTTCATCTTTTCTAAGAGAAACTTAAGTTTCTTCATCTAAATCTAAGCTAAATCTAAGTATTTTCATGATAAAACTTAAGTTTCTTCATCTTTTCTTCAAATCTTTTACTTTAAATGGTGAGATCCGGTCCTGAACGGACTATAGACTTGATTATTAGTCTAGGGTCGGCTCAAGGATGGATTTCCACCAGAGAATGATGGACGGAATACGGAGTTTGACATAAACGTTGTCACGAACAGTAACTGATCGGACGGGGGTGGTTCCCACCCGATCAGAATGGCTGTGCAACGATGAGTTTACCATTGTCACAACACGTACTATGCCGTCATCGTTAAACTTAGAAAAATCTTACAAACGTTCAAGGGAACGAGGTTCGCCCGATCGAGCGGCAACCCGATCGGACAACCACCCGATTTAGAGACACATGCCTTGCAACCTTGGAACTTGAAACCTTCCAACACTTGGTAACTTTTTAGAAACTTGGAGTTTTGAAGATCTCAATCGAGCGGCCACCCGATCAAGGTAACCAAAACACTTAAGCTATATACTTGACACTTGAATTGGATGGCCACCCAATCGGACAACCATTTGTTTCACCCTCACACTAAGCCACCCGATCGGACAGCCGTCCGATCGAACAACCCTTCGTTCACACTAAGTCACCCGAATCCACTGGCAATCCGATCGGATAGCCATCCGATCGGACAGCCATCCGATCCAGTGACAGTTTCCAACACTTTATTCAATCTCGTTATTCTACCCGACTCTTATCCTATTGCAATCTAATCAGGCTAATTCTAAGAGAGCTCCCTTTGATCCAATAATAGTTGCGACTGTTAAGCAATCACTGTGAGTATACTCGATCCCTTTTTGCTTTAAACTTTGGGATGTAACATGTATTCTATAAACTACGATACTTGATACTTTGCAAACTATACTCTGTCCTACGTGTATGTGAAACTTGTGCATTCTAGTATTCTATTTTGTGCTATGTGATGTTTAATCCAGGGTGTGTAGTTCCACCTTAACAATAGTAGCGCTATAGGAGGTGCACCTCTCCCATTATTCTCGGGGGGTATTGTTAGGAGGATTCTAGTTTACCTTGAGTATTGGGTAAACACCAAAGCATCGGGATACTTGGGCTATCACTGCGTGGACTGCGACACTAGCACGGCTGAAACTATTTTTACTACTTACACTGTGGATACGAGTTGTTTTAATCTATTATTCTATTATCAAACTTGTATACTCGCCAATACTTTTGTATTGATATTTTAATACATGATGCAAGATGATAGGTTGCTTCGGAACACGTGGAAATCAAGCTAGGGGATGCCTAGAAACGTCACTTAGTTAATCTAGCTATTTGAACAATTTGAACAACATTTGTTATGTTTTGGATACTTGTTATTTGCGATTGATGTTTTAGACAAATACTATGAAATCAATTTAAATTCTACTGGAATATCTAGTGTTATGGAATCTCATGAGCAATCTGAACGCTTAGTTCTCGCACCCCGATGTTTCCGCCATCGGTTGGGGTGTGACAATATATCACCACTCAATTCAACAATAACCATACTACACAATAAACTCAAATAACTAACTCACACCAAATACATACACCCTCACCCACCCTTGCGATCCATATATATCATACACACATATACAAACACTACACATTGGGGTTGATTCATATTTTCTAAAGAGGTTCACAGGTTCGTAAATTAGGTAGCACCCTATTTTTGGGTAGTATATATGACACACATTGATTTTTTTCATTAGAAAATAATACTTATTGATTCTATTTAAATTCAAGAATGATATTTGTTATTGATTTTTGGCTCAAGAATTTTGCTTACTAGGTTTTGTGTAGGACATAACTAGTTGTTGACAATTGGTCGGGCTTATAATCGAATGTAATACTGGTTTTTTATGCAGGAGAAGACATTGAAGCAGTATGCCAAGTTTGGCGAGTTCTGGTTACAAACACACGCAAAGAAAGGGTCCAGACCCCAAGATAATGTGACATGGGTTGACATGAGGGTAGGTGAAGCTTTTGTAAGTCTTGTTACTTTGTAAACGCATGTTTTTACAACTTAATTAGATGATGTTAAAGTACTAATGTCTTGTTACTTTGTAAATGTATATTTTACAACTGTATTAGATGATGTTAAGGTACTAATTATTTTATGTTCATATCACAGAGCACATACAACGAATATCTTATCAAGAAATATGGAGAGGATGCTAGCTTACACCCTGGAATTGATATGGAATTGTGGTCACAAACTGTTGGAGGTAAAAAAAAAAGGGTAGATTGTATGGGACCGGCAACATGGTAGCCTCGTATGTCATGATGACGGGTGCATCATCAATGCCAAGTACCCATAATTCATATCCACCTGGAGAAGTGATAGTGATGAGGTTAGAATTCTCTTTTAGTAAAAAAAAAGTCTTTATTTTTATGTGATAAAGACTATTAATGGGTTATTCAAATGAATTGGCTTATATTGGGGTTAGATTTGTTTGTAATGTTTTATAGCATCTTATATTTGGATGTACAGACTTCTGCAAAGTTATATCTGGTGATAAATTGTTATAATGTGTCATAACTTTATATAAAGTGTCATAATGGATGTTAATAGGCCAATTTTGCTTGGATGTTATAGGTGCAATGGCTAAAGGAACAAATAGCGAAGTTGGAACAAGATAAAATTGAGAAACAAGCTATGATGGAGAAAATCGAATAACATGCGAGGTTATACGCCGAAATAAATGAGAAAATTCAGATGTTGTCACACAATCCACCACCAACTTAAGATATGTTTAATTTTGTTGTATTACTTTTGGATGATTTGGATCTTTATTGTGTTACATTTGGATATGTTGGAACTATTATTCTATTTAATTTTATTGTTAATCTCTGGTATGATTTTTGTTATATATTGATATTGATTATAACATTTATTGGGAAAATGGAAAATAATAGAGTAAATTGCACAAAACATCCTTTATGTTTGCTCAAACTTACAGGTTTCAACCTTTATCTTTAAAACTTGTTGAAAATAACCTTTACGTTTATTTTTGTTGCAGGTTCAATCCTTTACAACTAACCAAGTTTATTTTCTCTATTAAATCCCGTCACATGCCTAACATGTGAGGGTATATTTGTCATTTTATTTCCACTTCTTATAAAACCACAAAACTACCATTAAACCCACATTTCTTTATCACCTTCAATTGAAAAGCCTACCCACGAGTTTTCATCAACTTCAATTGAAACCCCACGAATCAAATCGTCTTCATATTCATCATCAAACTAATCGATCTATCCGTATCCAATGTCATCATCAAACTCATCTTCAATGTCATCAAATTAATCAATCTATTATGTTTATCTCTTTTCCGATCATTGGCCATCGTAAATCTGACCGGTTACATACCAATAAACATCTCACACGATGAGAAGAACATAGCAAGATCTATTGCGTTAATAACAGATCTGCACACCAGTAAATAAATAACCAAGTGCCGTGAGTTTGTCAACACAGCAGTTCAACTCTTCAGTCTTCACTTTCATTAGAGGCTTAATCGGAACCGTCGATCTCAATCTAAGATCTCAATTCTCGTTCCTCATCAACTAATGACACTCGGACTACTCGTAATAATCCTAGACCTTGTCGCACCGGATCGCCCGCGAAGAAGATGAGAATATTTCGGTGACTGCAAGGAATCTGTCGACGTGGTAGCGAAATTCGAGGATGAAGCAGCAGCATAGTGTGGAGTACTAGATTATGGCGTCGTTGTTGTGTGAGAATTATGGTGGTAAGGTGGTTAGGGTTTTGGATCCGCAAGAAGTGGAGGTGTTTTGTTTTTTCATCATTGAGTTTTAATACGCATGGAAGGAATATGACGGATCTAAATACGGAGGTCGATAGGCAGTTGCAAGTAAAATTTGGAGGTGATGATGAATTGTGGGTTAATGGTACTGTGGGTTTTACAAGAAGGGGGAAGAATATGAAAAATATGCCCTCACATGTTAGGCATGCGAGGGGATTAAACTGAGCAAATTAACCAAGTTAGTCATAAAGGATTGAAGTTGCAACAAAAATAAACGTAAATGTTATTTTCAGCAAGGTTTAAACATAAAGGACGTTTTGTGCATCTTACTCAAAATAATATAATAAAATAACTTTTTTTGAAGAGTTCATGGCAAAACAATATCCATAGCTTTACTCCAAGCAAAATTAAAAACAATTGTGTAGCTTAATTTTGCAGCAAAATCAGTAGCAAAATTTTGTAGCCAAACGGCAGCAAATTCCTAGCTAAAAGTTTGTAGCAGGAGTGGTGGCAAAAAACATAGCGAATTTCCAAATTTCCATATCTAACATCCGTAACGGAAAAAAAAAAGAAAAAGGGAACAAATTTCCACAACCAAACCCTAGCAATTTGGTAGCTAAATTCGATAGCAAAAATGGTAGCAAAAACCTAGCAAATTTCCATAGCTAACATTCGTAGCAAAAACAACTTCATAGCTAAAAATCAATAGTAAAAACTACTTCGTAGCTAAAAATTAGTAGCAAAATATCGTAGCTAAAAATCTCCGTAGCTAAAAAACCATAGCGAAATTCCGTAGCAATTTTTTCCATAGCAAATTTGTGGCTAAAATAGTGATGCCCTTTTTTTGTAGCTAAAGTCGTAGCAAGCATAATCCCCGTAGCTAAAATTAGTAAAATTTATTAGTGATGAGACTTGTAGCTACGGACCAAATCTGTAGCAAAATGGGTGTTCGCTAAAAATTTGCTCGTAGCAAATACCTATTTTTTTGTAGTAGTGTTTAAACGAAGTCAAGAGCTTAAACCCCACTTATCATTATTCTAACTTGCCTCTAAATCATCTAATAATGAGGTTATCTAATATGAAATATAATTAAGGATAATAAATGGGTAGTCTGAACTTGTATTTTTTTTATAGAAGTGCTAACTTACACAATCTCCAAACCTACTCTTATTTATATATCAACATACACCATGAAGCTAGAACCCTCAAATACTTTAAGGATGAACGACCATCGACCACTTTGAGAAGAAACATTTTTATTACACACCTTGATACACCGCTAGACTGCAAACCCTCTAATACTTTCCATGATATACTTTGCCTCAAACTCGTGATCTCTTGATTTCAAGTGAAACTTGAATGCCAACAAACCACAAGGAGGTTGGTTCTTAACTTCCATCTAGATCATCTAATTGCATCTTACAGATTTTAGTGTTCAAATGTATCACAAAATTAACTTCTAAGGTTATTTCTTGCTGCATGTACACTTATTTTCTTAAGGTGGTGATGGATATATATTATCAATGAAAATTACCCGTCTCGAGCAAGAGACCGGATATAGTAGTACGATATTCAAGCGATATGACATTGAAAGGAGTTTGCTATAAAAAAAAAAGAACACGAGAACATTCCAGCTTCTTTAATTGGACCTGTTTTTCACCTACTAGAATCTAAGTGAGTTGATATCTTTAACTAGGTTTAGAATAAAAACGTTTTTTGTTGCTAAACACTTTATTGTTTCTTGCTCTTCACGATGGTATGTAAACGAGCCGAACGAACTCAAATGACAACATGTCCATGTTCATTCATTTAACTTTAACCGAACACAGACATATAATCGAAAAAGTTACAAGTTCGTGTTCATTCGTTTAAAAGCTAAACAAAACTTCAATAACGTAATAGAACACAAACGAACATGAAGGACATAAAATACATATCCAAAACGAACACAAACGAACATGAAGGACATAAAATTACAAGTTCATGTTCGTTCATTTAAAAGCTAAACATAGTTTTTTTAATAATAAAACATTGATATATTACTTGATTCAAGCTTATTAGGATATGTATTTCTCTTTTGAAACTATTTGATACATAAAAATCTGCAGCTTGCTAGGCATAAGTTGTGCCACTGTCTAGAAGTCACCTGACCAGATACTTCAACTTGAGATACAATATTATTTCCAGTTTCTCGCTACTTTAACTTGAGAAAGAGCCCTAATCCCGATGGTTCTTCTTCTTCTTCTTCTGCTATTGTTGGTACTTACTCCAACTAATCGCACAACCCAAATCCCGCTTATTCTTCTACTATTGTTGGTAAACCATCAATTTTTTTGTTATCTGATTGGTTATGATTTAAGTTTGATTTGAAACCCTAGATTTTTGTTAGTATTTTGTTTTGCCACGGTCTAGTTACATTGGGATCACATAGAATAAATTTACGGTTGAAGAAATACCCATTAGCTTGCAAATCATGGTGAAGAAGATGAAGGAACTCTTTAAGCAATGTTGTATCTGTATATATTTCTTGTTACCTTTTTTACTTTTAGAAGCTATGATTTTGAATTGATTTGTGTTACTATTTTGATGTTTACTCTGATATTTGTTTTTATTATATATAACAAAATGATGATTAATAGATTTTTTTTTTGGCCAGCCAAACGAAACCCAATTTATTCAACACAAAGAAACAGCTCTTAGCCAGCAACTAAGAGACAGAACACCCCAACAAAAAGCACAGCCAAAAAAGACAACAAACAAACAGAAAACAAGCTCTGACTAGCCTAAATCCAGGTTATCAAAGTTGTTCCAAGTCTCCTGAGTTAAACCTGCCAGACCACCCCTTTTTTCATCCACCAAAAGGATTCTTCTTTGATCCCTTCCACGATCATAACAGCGGACGTGTACTTATGCTCGAAAATTATGTCATTCCGATTTTTCCATATTCTCCACAGTGTCAAAAGAAACATCGAATATATGACCCGTTTCCTTTTACCCCTCCCCTCTTGGTTTCTCCCATAATTCAGAATTTGCTCCACAGACACAAAGGAGGTCGGTATCAGAACTTTTAACCAAACATAAACCATCCACCATATGGTTTTAGCGGTCGCACAACCCACCAGTAGGTGATCTGCAGTTTCTTCCTCAATCCCACACATCGGACATAATCCGTTACCGAAGAATACACCTCTTTTAGCAAGACCAGCCGCCGTCGGAATGTTTCCATCGACCGCTCGCCAAGCAAAATAATTAACCTTAGGAACTGCGTACCTCTCCCAAACGAAAGTGTTGGTCGACCCGTTCTGGTTCCTCCAGTCTTCCATGCTATTTCTGATTTGACTAACTGAAAACTCTACTTTCCCCATCTCTATCTTCCACTTCCATACATCGCTACCGTCTCCCATAACTTGGTTTCTTAACTCCCCTTCCAACTGGGCCCACTCCGCTGCCAAGGATTGGGAGAGGGAATTGGTACGCCACTCTACAAACCAATTTGTACCTCCCCTATCTCTGGAATAACAATCTTGAACCTTAACATCTTTATGTATCGTAGCGCCAAACAGCCCCAGATACCTATCTCTTAAACGCCCCCCTTGCAACCATGCGTCGTTCCAGAATTGAACTTTATTTCCGCTGCCCACCTCGCAAACTAAAAGATCGTCCAGATCTTTATTTAACTTGATAAACTCCTTATTGACATCAGCAATGGAGTTCCACAAGCCCCCTAGAGACTTCTTTATGGGAATCACCTTTCCTCCCTTTCCGCCCTTATGAATAGCGTTCACCACTCTCGCCCACAACTGCTCCCCGTTTTCCCGTAAACGCCACCACCATTTGGTTACGAGGACCACATTTAGATCCCCAATCCCACCTACACCAAGCCCTCCCCTAGCTCTTGACTTTATGATCCTCTCCCAGTTCACCCATCGGATCTTCCGAACCGAGTTTGCACCCCCCCCCCCCACAGGAACCTCCTACGAATTCCTTCCATTAATTTCAGCACCCCTTTCGGAGCCTTGTACAAAGATAGGGGGTAGATAGCTAAGGCGCCCAATACCGCTTTCACCAATGTGACTCTGCCCGCAAAGGAAAGGTTTTTAGCTTTCCACAGAGACATTATTTTGTTAAACTTGTCTATCATCTCCTTCCAATGCGAGATCCGTTTCATTGAGGACCCGACCGGTAAGCCAAGATAGACGAAAGGTAGCTCCCCTTTTTGACAGTTTAAAATTGAGGCCAAGCTATCCACCACATCCTCACCCATTCCTATGCCATAAAGCTTACTTTTAGACAAATTCACTTTAAGCCCTGAAGCTATCTCGAAACACCTAAGAATTCTATTTAAATTCCTTATGTTATTCTCCGACCATTCACCTACAAAGAGGGTGTCGTCCGCGTAGAACAAATGAGACACTAATGGCCCGTCGTTTGGAAGCTTAATCCCTTTGAACATTTCCGCTTCCACCGCTTTCGACATCATGACATGGAGCCCCTCCATTACGATAGTGAACAAAAAGGGGGATAGAGGGTCTCCTTGCCTCAACCCCCTTTTTAGCCCAAACTCCTTCGTCGGAGATCCGTTTACCAAGACCGAAGCCTTACCGGTAAATAAAATCCCCATAATCCAGTTTTTCCAGTTCGAAGGAAACCCCATGTGGTGCATCACGTTAACCAGGAAACTCCAAGACACACTATCGTAAGCTTTTTCAAGGTCGACCTTGAAGATAAGAGATGTCTTTTTCTTTTTCTTTACCCAGTTGATGACTTCGTTAATAATCAGAGGGCCGTCCAAAATGTTTCTTCTCTTTAAAAACGCGGACCGGACTGGAGAAATAATCTTGTCAAGAACCTGTTTGAGTCTATTCGCCAAGATTTTAGAAACCACCTTACTGATAACACCCACCAGAGAGATCGGTCGAAAAGACGATAACACCATGGGGTCCACCACTTTTGGGATTAGAGCGATAAAAGAAGAGTTGCAACTTTTACTAATCTTTCCATGTATGTAAAACTCAGCCATGATCTCCTGAAACGAACCCTCCAGTTTATCCCAGTAACGTTTAATAAAAGCGAATGTGAATCCGTCCGGGCCCGGAGACTTCTCCCCGCCACAATCCCAGACCGCATTCCTAATCTCCGAAACACCGAACTGACCTCATAGCATCCCATTATCCGCGTCTGCCAGCTTCAGAAACCCCTCCCCGCTTAATTGAGGCCTAATTCTCATTGGTTCCTTATATTTATTGCTAAAATATTTAAAAATCTCCTCTTTGATCACTTCCGGATTCGACTCCCATGAACCATTAATGAAAATCCCGTTCAACCTGTTTCGCACTCTTCTGCTGTTAACTACTCCATGAAAAAATGCAGAATTCTCATCCCCATTGAGAACCCAAGCCAACTTCGCCTTCTGTTTTAAATCAGCCAATTTCGCCCAATCCAACTTTGACATAACCAGGTTCTTTTCCTTCCAAACTCTGCGCTCCTCAACCGAGAGGGCTCTACTTTCCGCAACTGATTCAAGCGTGTTAACAACATTTTTGGCTTCGGAGTAATCCTTTTCTTCAGCCTCCCTTATATTACTCCTCCAAGCTTTAATCAATCCCATCCCCTGCCATATAAGTATACCTCCTTCCTCCCATCGGATATTCGAGAAGCCCAGCTGATGCGATAAACTGATTGAAAACTAAGGCGTTGCCTGAGTAAAAAACCGAGTTACACCTTTCTTCCGGCACTCTGACTTCGTTAAAGTCGCCTAGAAACAACCATTTTCCAGGAAAGGACTCTTTAATCTCAAGCAACTGAGGCCAGAAATTTCTACGAGCAGATTGTTCCGCCGGAGCATACACATTGACAACATTCAGCACCTCCGAATCCCCCACCAAAAGGCCTCTGACCAAAATAAAGTTTTGCCCTGAGACCACCGAGATAGCTGAGAAAATAGAGGGGTTCCAAATAGAAAGGAGACCTCCCGACCTGCCATTAGCCTGAACCACCGCCTTCTCCGAAGGAGTTCTGTCCCAAAAACGTTGAACCTGAACGTCCGTCATAGCCCGCAGTTGAGTCTCTTGGATCGCCACGAAAGACACGCGGAACTCGGCTTTCAATCTTCTCACCTTCACCGCCTTACCTAGACCCCCTGCCCCTTTGACATTAAAGGCCAAACAATTCATTTAAGCGCTGTCTTCTCCGGCTCACCAGTAATCAACGCTTCCACTACGGCTCCAAAATTCTGAATCCCTAGCCCTATCATCGTACCAACGCCCAACGTTGCATCCACTTCTTTCCTAACCCCCTCGACTTCCACCCCTGCCCGATCTCTAAAATTAGCCGATTGATTCTCTTCAGAGTCTTCGGTCCACGAAGACTCGAACCCGTCCGAAATCCCGTCTCCAACTTCATCGAACGTGTCTGGCACCTCGGAGTTGACCTCCACTAGCCTCCTGCGTCTTCTTACTGATACTCCTCTTCTTTTCTTTTTGACTCCACCCCCAGAATCTGAGCCTGTGTCTGAACCGCCCCCTGAACTTTTGTTGAGGTCAAACCCTTTGCGCACCATATTCCTTCTTCTGATGTTAATAGATAAAACCTTTATTCATGTATAATATAATCAAACTAAAACATAAAAAAGTCCAAATACCCTAAGAACAAAACATATTGTATATTCAAACATCTATAATGCTTGTGTACCATGTACATTCTTACTGCAGCTCCCTAACGGGTGCTTCATTGGGCCATAGGAAAGGAATAAACTCGTAAAATGACACTTGTCAATCTTTTTTTTATTTTTTAAATTTTTTTATTATTTTTATATTATTTTATTGTTTTTTAATATTTTATTATTTTTTATATTTTTATCATTTTTTTTAAATTTCTTACTATTTTTCTTTAAAAAAAATATTTTTTTTTTTTTTTTTTTATTTTTTTAATTATTTTTTCATATCATCTTTACCCAAACCTATCCTAACTTAAACTCATACTAACCCAAACCTATCTTGACATATTACCCATCCTGACCTGTACCCATCCTAACCCAAACCCATCTTGACCAATTACCCAAACCCACCCAACTTACCCACTTTGCCACCACTATCTAGAACCATCCATTCCATGCTTCCCTTAAACAAAAACAAAAAAAAGAAGTAAAAAAAAAAAAAAAAGAATTCATTTCCTCATATTCACTAGAAAAACTAAATCCGTTTGATTTTTACCCAAGGCCTACCCAATGGGCTAAAGCAATCGCCTTAAGCCCCCATTTTTCTAGCCACCAGAATATAAAATATTAATTGGGTTTAGTTTTGGGCTTTACTCAATTAATAACTGGATCGGGTGTTGGGAAGCAGCAATAATGAAGTGGGCCTTGGAAGCCTTTTCCAAAAGTCTTGATAATTTTGGTTCTTGGTTTTTAACTTCAAGACAAACAATTAGAGACACGCCATGCTGAGGTGTGCACATATAATGTATACTAGCCTAAGACCCCGCGAGTTTCGCGGGTGGCTTAACACACAAATATATAACTTAAAATTGTTGGAAATAATCTTTTGAAAGAAATAAACGTTCAAGTAAGGAAATCCATCTCTCTACCCGCGGGTACGTAATGTATCAAATGAAGTTAGATTCAATCTAACTTTAAAAAATTAAACTAAAAATTTCAGCACGTTGCAACACTTTTAAAGTTAAAATGAATGTACTAACGGCGTTGACTGCTGTGCTTCCCACGGGAATGGCTTTTGTTGACCTTCACGATCTTCTCCTCGATACGCTTGTTTCTTACAACGAAACGTTCCACTCCCATTGTATTACTGAAATATAAATTTCAAAATCAATGATTAGTTATTATAAAATTATAATATAAGTTAACGGTTCATATATGACGAATAAAATATTTTCATAACTAATGGTGAATTTATTGTTCACAAGTGTGTAAAGAAAAGATATTAATAATTTCAAAATAGGATTAAGATGAAATATAGTGATGACACGTGTCCGACAATGTAAAAAAAAGCATTTTGTATTCATTTATTAGGTAGTTGATTTACTAATAAAAACTGTGAATAAAAAAAAGCATTTCGGGTTGACCCGATACCAAACCTGCCTGACCCACCCTTTTGCCACCTTCAACCCTCACCGACAATGTAAAGATCAGTGGAGGAAACCAACCTGAAATAAGGAAACATCCAGTTCTTTCTTTCCCTTTGCAAATTCTGCTTTCAAGACGCAGTGACCTAAGGAATTCTGCCACATTAATCGCCTACCGCTATATTTGCTCAAGTAGAACTCTTTAAATATATCCCGCAAAATTACACAAGTTCTAGCTTATCGTAATTTAAAAGAAACTGCAAAACATAATAGAGTTATGTTTTATTTATGTCAATAAACATTCAATTCATGGGGAAGGCGGACATCCATTGGTGGATATGTTGGCTAGTAACTGTGTCATATTACCACTTTAATTTAGTTGTCAACAAAAATCAGTTTTTTTTTTTTATTTTCACAAAAGAGCTCAGGATTATAAAACATACCCAGTTGTTAAAACATGAACACTCATCTCGATTCCGGAGGGTAGTTTCGTTCTAGCTTGCGATGATTGCTTGAAAGATTCAATAATCTCCTTCGATAACTCAATATCCTAAAGAAATAACGATGAAAATAAATCAGCAATATTTATAAAACTCTCAAAATGCCCCTTAATATGAATAAAATAAAGTAAACTTGTGGATAAGTAGTATCATACATACCTTAAACATTCCTTCAAGCTTGTTGGTAAACTGGCTACCACATTCGGTTTTTAACTGAAAACAATGATCAAATAGTTAATAATCAGAAAGTATACTTACTTAACACCGAATAAAAAAACGTAAAGACTTCAAACCTTTGAGATCATCGACTTTTCAGCATCAATAGATGCACTCTTCCCAAAAAGAAGCCTTTTTGCAAGATCCTTTGTGTAGAATGCTTCAAACACATCTTTACCCTATATCACAAAATTATACATAAAAAATAGATTAAATTTTTAAGTGAATATAAAAGGAGCAAGTGTCTTTAAAAAATACTGCAATTTTACAGGTACCTGTATGAATCTGAACAAAACCAAAACTTTATCAAGAGTGCCCTCCAATTCTTCCTCAGATGTACCCTTATTTCCAGCACGTAGTTTCTCGTCCAAAAACTTTGCAATCAGTTCAGCAGGGCGGTTCTGAAGATAACATATAATAATACTCTGTTAGTTACACTAACACATTTAATTGTAAATTTTAGTTCCTAAATCATAACAAAAACGGTACCTGACGTAGATTGATTAGATACTCGAATGCTTCTTTAATAGTGTTGCAAAACACATCATTCTTCGAGAAACTTTCTTCCCATATTTTATCAAGAGAAACCTTAAACTCTAATTAATCTAACAATGAGAATAGAGATCAGAAATTGACTGTAAACCCCCCCCCCCCCAACACCTGCAGTTTCATATCATACTTCCTGGATTCAAACAAAACCATTAAGCTAGCTTCTCTCTGTAGATTTCACATTTCAGATTTCTTCCTTCGATAGGAACCACATTATACGCTAGAAAAAAATGGATATAATTAACCAACCCTAAAAAGCAGTGACCAGAAACAACTCTACAACCTAACATACCTTGATTTTAATTCAATTTCAATTTAACAAATTGCAGAAACCCTAAAATCACACCTAAACCCTAGCCTTCACAAATCTTCCACACAAACATCATGCATATTTATATATAGATATACATATCGACAGCAAGCAATACCGGTTAAAGAACAATTCAGTGGTTATCATCTTCTTTGTTGTTCGAAGATTGTGGCGGAGGACCGGAAAGTGACGCAAGCAAATTGAAATGTCCAAGAGTTATCGACAGATAATTCCCAACCCTAGCCGCCGACGCCTCTCCCATCGACTGCTGAATAAACCTCCCTTGTGCAACAGCCATTATCTGCCCTTTTTCCTTTGGTTTTCTGGTTGATTTTGAGAAAGAGAGAGAGATATCAGTGGTCGATTTCATGATCAATGCTTGCATTCTTTATACCCTAAAACTGAAATCTGGTTCAAGTGAGGAGAAAAGATCAAATTACCTGTGTCAACGTTGTCGGTGAGAAGAATCGGTCGGCAGACGGAGGAGAAACACAGTTGGGTTATTGGATTTTCCTATATTGTCTTCTGAAAAGGTCAAATCAGAGAAGATGAAGTCGATTTAGGTTTAGGTTGAGGGAGTGAGCAACATGGTTTCTGAGGAGAAGAAAAAGCGACGGGATGAGATTTAGGGTTTTCTGAGTGACCAACATGGTTTCTGAGATGACTATTAGGGTTTGAAGGTGAGCGGATGAAGGAACAGGAGCGTGTGAGGGAAGGGTTTTTTGTTTTACCGCTCATTTTATTCTATTAAGGAGTATTAAGTTGCCAGGTGGCAATTAGTGGATTAAATTTATGCCAAGTGGCACCAAAATGTTTTGTTTTAATATACATTATAGATATGTGTGGGCCTTCGGGGGTAAAGGTGAAATTGATCTAATTTTAACGTTATTTTACTAATATCGTGAAAATAACGTTAAAAGCGGCGGGCGGTTAATCATGCATCATGTGGTATCGTTGATAGCCGAAAGACAAAAGGGTACATGCACTAATGAACCTTTATCTCGAGTGTTGAGTGTTATGTGCCTTATGTCCAAGGCTTGATGCAAAACTACTATCGAGCCAGGGGTCTCACTGGAAGCAGTCTCTCTATTCCTACGAGGTAGATGTAAGACTGTCTACAACCTACCCTCCTCAGACCCTACCTTAACTTTGCTGTTGGTGGGATTTACCGAGTATGATGATGATGATGATGATGATGACAAACATAGATTAGAGACACTCTCCATCAACACTTGAATGTAATCATCGTCAATATTTCTTCTCATTTTTTTCTACAAACAAAAAGATCTTGGCCTTGTTATAGGCTAAGTTAAGTTCCTTTTTCTTTTGTAGATTTTCTATTTCGTAGGATTCGGGCTATTTTGTCGGGAATCTCTACTCAACACCAAAATATTCAGGTTCATTTCTTGTTTGCTTCTTCTAACCTAAAGCTTTTGAAAAAAAAAATTATCGATCGGACAGGTAAGACAAAAATATAAAGTATAAGGGGAACTCGTCAAAAGGTAATAAAAGGGCCCCAAATTAGGGATTCGTTTTAGGCCTAGAAAAGGTTAGGTTGCCCCTGTTGTTATCTTTGTTAATATAATCATAATAGCATGCACACTCATTGGGGAATTTTATCGAACACTTACCCTTACATAGTAGTCATTAAATTTACCTGAAAAAAAGAACATACCAAAAAGAGAACTGGATAAATGGATTCACAATAACCAATGTAATGTTTGAAATCACAAGGTTTAAACATTTATAATATGACAAGTATGATTATTTGGTATTGTTATTAAGAATTTTAATAGAACTTTTTAACAAGATATACAAGAAAGCATCCTATTGTGCTTCAACTATTTGTTTACGGAAATAGTGGGCCTCCGGCTTCTTCTTCAACCACTCAACTTTTATAATGGGCTGCTAAAAGCACTACCGATTAGAGGTGCACAAACCGGTTAATTTTAATAACCGGTTCGGTTAACCAGTTATACCGGTTAATTTGACTTTTTGACTTTAACCGGTTAATGCTTTAACCGGTTATTTTTGGTTATTAACCGGTTTTTTTGCCTTTTTTTTGAATTTTTCGGTTATTTTTTCGGTTAACCAGTCTATCGGTTAAAAAACCGGTTTAAAAAAACCGGTTAGTATACTAAACACTTATAACCGGTTACTAACCTACGGTTAAAAATAACCACTAACCGGTTATTCCTAAATCGGTTATTAACCGGTTACGGTTTCGGTTAATAACCGGTTACGGTTAATTCACCGGTTATTTTGTGCACCTCTACTACCGATTGACCCATATTTGTTTTATCCACAAAACACTTGTATTATTGTAGATATACTAGTGGGATTTCTTACACTACGTGGAGGAATTTTGATCGGTATCGATTCGATTTGATATGGTACAGACACTCCTTAAAATTACATAAAGAAAAGAAATCCAAAAAATAAGTCATAATATGTCCAAAAGAATATCAACACGTAATTTACATCGATCGAAAACCATAAAACAAATATTGGTACTGGTTCCAATAATATTGATACAAGTACCAACGTTATTCGAATAGAGTTGGTTCCTTTCATTACGGAACATGTACGTTAATGCCGCTCAAAATATAGTTTAAGTGTATACAAGTTCACTTTTAACGAAAACAAAATAGGATCATTGCGGAAGCTTCAAATGACATGTGTTCGGTTCTTTGTTCTCGCTTGATCTTCATCCGGGAGCTCTTGACATTCACCTATGATCAAAACCAACTTAAAAGTTAGTTTTGATAACTTACAAACAAGTATAAACATGTTCCATAATCAAATAAACAAAACAAAATAAAATTAAAATTTCGAAATTGTGCCTCTCGCGCCACGCGAGAGGCTTCCTCCGTTCAGTCGCGTGCCGCGACGCTTGTCGCGTGTCGCGACAGTTACAAGGTGTCCCTGCGCGTGCCGCGGGGGAGACCAGATTACAGCAGGTCCACATCTAGGACCTTCATATCTGTCCAGCTATGTTTATCATCAAAAATCAAATTTAAAAAGCCATAACTTTCATTCTCCTAATCCGTTTTGCGTGATTATTTTTCCTATGCGTCCGTAATTAAAATACGGATCCGTTTATCATCTTTGTTTGCATCGAAATCCGGTTTATAAGCGAATGGATTATAAATCCATTTTTACAATTATTCAACCCGTTTGGTTTTAAGTTACACTACATAATTGTTATCAAAATCGTTTCTAAATATTTTTACCCATCCCGGGCTTATCAAATATTAATGTTTCACTCCCATCTCATGGTTTACGCACGCATTAGCGTCATGCTTGATGACAATGATTCAAGCATGCATTTTAAGCAAATTCGACAACAACATTTTTCTAAACTTTTGACCCAACTCCAAGGGCTCATTTAAATCAAATTTAGCGTGTCCGTTTCTAAGCTTACGCATTCATATCACCCATTCATTGTGTACGTTCAACTCACTTCAAACACTACCAGTTTAAAACATTGTTTTGACCCGTTTGATTGTCGAGCGGAATCCACCACTTCAATGACATGCCAAACTCATCCTAACCATTATTTTGACCCGTTTGGTTATCGAGTGAGCGTTGTCACTTCAACGACATACCAAACTTACATATTACACTATAACACAATTAACATAACTACACCCGATGTTTATGCACATTGTAACGAAACTACAGGTTACGTACCTTCAAAGCTTCTCCTTCAAGCGTGCCTCCGCCCCGGCTTGTGCGCTCGAAGATTCTATCGCCTTGCCTATGGAGTTCAATCAACGACTTGTTTAGAACTCTTATTATATCATATTTCGCATAATTTGCCATAACATTCAAATATGCGTTTTTGCTTGAAATTTCAACATTTTAGCTTTCATTTAGGCATTTTAACAAACACCTAATCGGCATAATTTTTACATATTTACAAACAAGTTCATAACTATTTATTTTTGCCAAGATTAAACATCATTTTCAAGTCCATTATATCTAGCATGCATAACAAGACCTAGATTCACTTCATGGAAATCAAATAACACCCATTTTATGATCAAAATCTTTCTACAAAATCCATTTAGCAGTTATGTAGATGATTATAATTTTCATAATTCACATCATCAATTCATCAAGTTTCTCAACTATAGTTCGTTCCTAAACATGGATTCAACATAGCATCATTCATACATTCAATATTCTAGCAATAATTTCGTTTTCAAGTGTTCATCAAGAATTTGAGGTGAAACCAAATAATGAAATTTGACATACCTTGTGATCGCTTCACTTGGGTGATCACTAGATTCAACTTGGTTTTCGATTTAAACTTGATTCGCCCTTTCACTTTGATGAAACTATGCTAGTTAGGGTTAGAGCTCAAGAACTTCTTGGCTGCTGTGGAAATCTCGACCAGAACACACACACACACGTGTGTGTGTTGTGGTGTTTTGTTTTAATTGATAAAAATCATTTTTCAATTTACCCACTTTAGTCCCTCAACTTTACCCAAGTTTTTATAAGGGTGTTTTAACCAAGTTTTTCTTATTATTTCAAGACTTATGACTAACTAGGTTATTTATTCCTAGTTATTTTATCTTGACTATTACCGACTTTTAATTCATAACATAAAATCTATATTTTAGGGGTGTTACAAGTCCACCCTCCTTAAAAGGGTTTCGTCCTCGAAACTAAAATACGTACCAAATAATGAAGGGTAGAGACGTCTCATCTCCTCTTCGGACTCCCATGTAGTGTCCGAACCTTTTCTATGCTCCCATTTGACCTTCACTTTGTCAATTTCCTTGTTCCGCAAGCTTTTAACCTTCCAGTCCAGAATTGCAATCGGTTTCACCGCATAATTAAGACTGTTATCCACTTCAATATCGTCGTAGTGAATGTAAGTCGTTTCTTCGGCTAGACATTTTCGGAGATGTGATACATGGAACGTACTATGTATTCCGCTCAGTTCCTCCGGTAGTTCAAGGCGATACGCTACTTTACCAACCTGTTCAACGATTTTAAACGGCCCAATAAACCTTGGGCTTAACTTTCCCCTTTTCCTGAACTGGATAATCCCCTTCCACGGAGATACTTTAAGCATAACCTTGTCGCCAACCTGAAACTCGACCGGTCTTCTTCTTTTATCCGCATACGACTTTTGTCGATCCCGGACCGCTTTCAAATGAGCTCGAACCATCTCAATTTTCTCATTAGTGGTTTGAACTACATCTTTATGGGCGAGTTCACGTGGACCCACCTCACCCCAACACACCGGGTTTCGGAACTTTCTACCGTAGAGCATCTCGTACCGAGCCATACCAATGCTAGCATGGTAACTATTATTATAAGAAAATTCAACCAAAGGTAGATAAACGTCCCAACTACCCCCGAAGTCGATGATTCAAGCCCGTAGCATGTCTTCCAATGTACGTATTGTTCTTTCGCTCTATCCATCCGTTTGAGGATGGTACGTTGTGCTAATGAACAATTTCGTCCCCATTTGCTCCTGGAAATCACGCCAAAAGTTTGAAGTAAATCGGGTATCCCTATTGGACACGATGGATACCGGTACTCCGTGGCGTGCCACAATCTCATTCGTATACACCTCCGACATCTTTTCTGACGTATAAGTCTCACGTATCGGAATGAAGTGAGCACTTTTCGTCAGTCTATCCACAACTACCCATATGGCATCAAATCTGCGGTTTGTCTTTGGTAGTTTGGTCAATAGGTCCATTGTGATATGTTCCCATTTTCAAACCGGGATATCCAACGGTTGAAGTTTATCGTAAGGCTTTTGGTGCTCTGCTTTGACTTGTAAACACGTCAAGCATTTCTCCACATACTTTACTACATCTCTCTTCATTCCGGGCCACTAATAGTTTTGTTTCAAGTTGTTATACATCTTGGTCGCCTCCGGGTGAATAGAATAACGAGACTTGTGAGCTTCGTCGAGTAGAAGCTTCTTAACCCCACACGGATTAGGAACCCACGTCCTTCCAAAGTGGGTTTTTAACCCATTGTTACCGTCTACTAAATCATTCAATTGGCCGACTATTCGCTCCCTATTCGCTCCTTCTTCCAGTTCTCCACTTTCACTGCTTCAACTTGTGCTTCTCGGATTCGTTCAAGTAAACCCGATGTCACAATAAGCTGCATCGATTGCACCCGTATAGGAGCATAGTCTGCCTTTCGGCTCAACGCATCCGCCACTACATTGGCTTTCCCGGAATGGTAATGTATTTCACAATCGTAATCTTTCACTCTTTCCAGCCACCGCCTCTGTCTCATGTTTAATTCCTTCTGATCGAAGAAATATTTCAGACTCTTATGGTCTATAAATATAGTGCACTTCAACCCGTACAAATAATGCCTCCATATTTTTAAAGCAAACACCACTGTCGCCAATTTAAGATCGTGTGTTGGGTATTTCTTTTCGTGAATCTTTAGTTGTCTCGAGGCATAGGCTATAACCTTGCCTCGTTGCATTAAAACACACCCTAGTCCCGAATGTGACGCATCCGAGTAAACCACCATATCATCGACTCCGTCCGGCAACGTTAATACCGGAGCGTGGGTTAACTTTTCTTTGAGCGTTTGGAATGCCTTCTCTTGTTCAACGCCCCACACAAATATTTCCTCCTTGCGAGTTAACTTGGTTAACGGCGAAGCGATCTTGGAGAAATCTTGTATGAATCTCCTGTAATATCCCGCAAGCCCTAATGATGTGCGTGAGTGTTATTAGTTTTTAATATATATTTTAAGTCCTTTTTAACACTTTTTAGCCAAGTTTTAAATTTATAAAACACGATATTTTACTAACACCAAACACACATATGGGCAAGTGCACCCATCGTGAGCGTAGTATAGTGTTGGCAAGATACCGAGGTCGTCCAATGACACAAGAGCTTTTAGTACCGGTTTATCCTCAACGTCTAATCAAATCAAAATGTTAGAAAAAAGGTTTTTAAACTAGAAAAATAAAACTAACTAAAATGCTGAAAAATAAAAATAAAATAAAAACAGATAGACAAGATGAATCACTTGGCTCCGACTCATGTTTAGTGTAACCTTTGATCATTTCCGCACTTTTGTACTTTTTAAGAGATTATCTTAGTTATTGTAGTAGGCCCCTATTTTGAAGGTGACGTTACCCTCAACCCAGTAGTTTGAGTCAGCAAGGATACAATCCTAAAGGGTCGGATTATTGAAAGATAATTAATTAAGTTATTAATGCATATTATGGTAGGCCCCTCTTTTGGAGATGACGTTACCCTCGGCTAAGTAGTCTGAGTCAGGAGGGATACAGTCCTAAATAGCCGGGTTAAAGTATTAATAGTAGCTTACATATGAGGGGATCAAAGAGTTTGGACCCCCGCCATCCAATACCGGTGGGTATTGAAGGACGTCCTACTAAATTTGACCCAGGTTCTTGCAGGATCTATACACTGAACAAGGCAAGACTCTTACCAAACCGTTCCCTTAACCCCCGACCAGGTAGCCAACATACCTCCATATAGACCGTGGAGATATGAATGGTGAAAATCTTTTATTTTATATAGACAGTAAAATAATGCCAAGACACCACGGACAAACGATAAGGAAAAATCACCTTCAACATAAGAAACTAGTTATTAAAGTCATTAATACATAACCAAGTAAAAAGTGCGAAAGATTAAAAATAAAAAGTATTACACTAGACACTTGTCTTCACCAAGTGATGTAAGAGACTTAGGCAAACATGGCCTTTGATTGTCAAGAACTCTTACGATCAATCTTGGATCCCGACACGACTCACACACTCTATGATGGACAATGGATGATGGTGTTGTGGTGGTGGTGGGTGGTGGGTGAAGTGTGAGAGAGGTGGTGTGCCAAGGGATGGTTTGCAAATGAACCAAGCATCCCTATTTATAGCCTGAACAGTAGCTCGGGCACGACCCCGTGTCCATTGGGCACGGCCCCGTGTCCACCTTCCTTCTCTTTCTTCATTAATTGCAGTTTGTCTACATTAGTTGACCACGCCCCCGTGTCCGCTGGGCACGCCCCCGTGTGCAGAAGCGTATCTGTACTATCAAGATTTGCCTGGATTCTGCGAATCTTATAGTTGACCACGGCCCCGTGTACGCTGAGCACGCCCCAGTGGTGGGCGATAGAAGCTTCTATAGCTTTGTCTTTTATACTGGCACTTGGGCACGCCCCCGTGTTCACTGAGCACGGGGCGTGTTCAGCCTTCTGTTCTCTTGTTTTGCTTTGCTTGGGAAGATGCTGTCGGTGAGGTCGGGCATGCCACATTTGTTCATTTTCTTGTATTTATGTTAGATTTAGCTGCCTTTTTGCTTCTTTTGTTCATTTGAGCTCATTTAATCCTGAAAATACAAAAGGAAGACAAAAGCACACTTTTTCCAACATTAGTACTAAAAAAGGGTTAGTTTTATGCCATAATTGATGTAATTTATATGTTGCATTTTGTGCACATCAAATACCCCCACACTTGAATCTTTGTTTGTCCTCAAGCAAAACTCTTTATAATGTGGCTTTACACTCCCAAATGGAATAGGTAGAAGAGAAGGTTTTTGGGCTTGTCATAGAGTGTCGGGATTTCCAAGATTCTTTATCAAGTTTTATTCTTATTTATTTACAATCCTATTCGTCATGATTTATTTAAAACATTACATAAGATAAATTACTTATTAGGGCATAACATGCCTTTTTTAAAATTCCATTTATATACAAGTTCACATACCTCACGGGGGATCACTCAACACTCGCCCGAAGATGTATTTTAGTGAATCACTCGAGAGCGGCATGGAACTTACTCCTACCATAGGCTTGCTAAGCAATCAATCATCCTCCTTTTTAACTATATACCTTTGTAAATATCAAGAGGACTTTTGGGTGAAGGGTTAGGCTTAGGTTAAAGGTAGGTGGTTGGGTTAATGGTTAGTAGAAAAGGGCGAAAAACGTAAAAAGCATCAGTTTTCGTAAGACTTTTTTTTTTTGCAGTTTTTATTTTGATGAAACCATTATTCAATCAAAGTTATTTTTGATGAACTTGTTTGTTTATTTCTCTTGCTTCATCATCAATTTTTTTTTTTTTGAAAAGTCATAAGAAAAACCGAACTTGTTACTAAAACAAAGGGTTAAAAATAAAAAGGTTTTAGTGGGTGAAAGGGTGTTTGTTTTTGGGTCAAGAAATGAAAACGTTTAGGCTCAAAGGGGTTAACTAGGGGGATTTTGGGTAGGTGGTAAAAAAAAAGAAAAATAATGGTGTAGAAATAAAAAGGGTTAGTCCTAATGCCTCCATCATTTACTTACTCGGGTTTAAGTTGGTAAGGACCGGGAATGAATCGTCGTTGCAAGTTCTAGAGTTGTAAGAACCAAGCGGCTATTCACACAAGAAACGAAAACTGAGCATTTAGTTTAAAGATATGTATTTGTATGCTCAATAAAGGCTCAAAACTCACTTTTTGTGGGAATGGGTTTTTATGTGATCAAGTATATATAATCAAATTTTAACTAAACTTGTCATGCCGTTTCATAATTTTCTTATGTTGGTTCTTTTTATCACAACGCTATCGGTTGTAAATTTGTAAAAATATAACCTTTTTAGAATTTGAAATTCCCAAGTTAACCTTAGACAAGTAAAAAAAATGAAAAAATTTGGGGTGATTAGCGGTTCCAATAGAGTTTTGTGTAAGGCTTGTTATTTGGACTTGCAAAATTCAAGGTTTTAGCATCCCCCTCACACTTAATTTACACATTGTCCTCAATGTGTCCAAAAATAAGTTTTTCGGTTGATTAAAATGTGTAAAAGTGGGTTAAAAACAAGATTTTATGTTACTGGGTAGCTGAACACGGGGTGGTGTTGGCTGAGCATGGCGTCATGTCCAGACTGCCAGTACCAAAAGTAACCAAAAGGCTGGGCACGGGGGCGTGTTCAGTGAGCACGGCCCCGTGTCCAGGTACCTGAACTGGGCGTTTTTCTGCAGAACCTTGAGCACGGGGCGTGTTGGCTGAACACGGCCCCGTGCTGAACTTGCTGTAATGAAGAAAAATGTCGGGAGGCTCTGTTTTTGTGCTTGGGGTGTTGGTTCAAGCTTCCCTTAGTATCCTTCACCATCCCGAGTGTGTTTTATTCCTGAAAATTAAAACTAAACTAGAAAGCATAAAATTTAATCTAAACTAAAACTAAGGATAGTTCCGCGGAATGCCTCCGTGGTGCGCCACGTTTATAAGGGTCCTTGGCTAGACCCACCTTATCAGGTGGTTCTGGCTCATCTTCAATTAGGGGGTCGTTATTGCCGATTGGACATTTCATTGATCGCTCAAGATCAATGCTTCTTTTAAATACCCCTAATTGAAGAGATAGATTGTTGTACTAACGGTTCTTCAAAGCTTCGTGGGTTTTTACAAAAGGTCGTCCCAACACTAGAGGAGCGTCATCGAGGATGACAAAGTCGGTTGGGATTACCATTTGATTTGTTTGAACCAAGACATCCTCAATTACACCGATTGATTTTATTACTTTCCGATTGGATAGAAAAATAGGTATTTGAAGTGGAGAAAAATCACTAATACTTAATTTTTCGAAAATGTAGTTGGGCATTATATTAACGCAAAGATCTTTATCGATTGTGACATTACTAATAAACGAATTTTGAAAAAAACATGGAACCGGTGTAATGTTGATTTCAAATGGGTCTTCTTTTATTAGCGAGGTTTGATCATTAGTTAACTTAATGCTTACCGTTTCGTCAATTTTAGTGTTAGTGTTTAACTCTTTTAAAAACTTAGCATGAGTAGGTACTAAACAATGATTTTCAAAAGAAGGTGACAAGAGATTCATTTCTTCAAAATTAGACTCTTTTTGAATTTTAACGTTGACGGACTCACCTTTTTCGTTGTTTAACTCATGTGTCGGTTCTTCACTTATTTGTTCTTCCATTTTTACACTTTCAACTATCTCTTCTTTATTACAAGTTAATTCTTCTCTTGCGCGGGACTCCTCTTCCCTTGTGCGAGATTCTTTTATGTAGCGCTCGATAGTTTTAAGGTGTTCTAATATCCTATCGGTCACTTCGGCGATAGAGTAAGGATCGGGATTTTCAAAGCTTGAATCCGGTTGTTCGATCCTTTGTTCCTCATAATACCCATATGAAGTAGATGGTTCACACCATTGTTCTTCATTGTAAGCATATGATGGATTAGGGTCGTAATTTTGTTCTTCATAATACTCATATGAGGTGGGTTGTTCACGCCAAGGTTCCTCATAGTAAGCATATGAAGGTGGTTGCTCATATCTTGGTTCCTCAAAGTATGAGTAAGAAGGCTCATACCTTGGTTCATCAAAATATGAGTATGAGGGAGGAGGTTCATACCTTTGGTCTTCATAGCATGTGTATGAAGTTGATGGCTCGTACCTGGGCTCCTCATAGTAGGTGTATGAAGTGGATGGTTGATATAAGTTACAATATTGAACCGAGTGAGGGTTACCGCAATTGGTGCAATAATATTCCCTATAATCATCCTCCTCATAGGTGTAGTTGTACCCTCCTGAGTATTGATCCATAAGAATCACTCAGCAGACCACAACAACATCTCGAGACCAGAAAACAAAAATAAAAACGGAAACAGAGGCTGGACACTGCCCCGTGTTCAGTGGACACGGCCCCGTGTACAGAATCTGTATCTGGGCGTTTTAATCAAAGTTACTGATTTCGTTGAGCACGGGGGCGTGTTCAGTGAGCACGACCCCGTGTTCAGGCTCTGTATCTGGGTGTTTTTATGAAAATTATGCAGCACGGCCCCGTGTTTAGTGAGCACGGCCCGTGTTCAGGCTACTGTAAATGCAAATCTAAACTAAAATGCAGAAAAAATGTGCGCGCGTTTTGAAAAACTGATTAGGCCGTCGATTTTAAGCTTTCTTAAAATCCTTGTGTCCCCGGCAACGGTGCCAAAAACTTGATGTGCGTGAGTGTTATTAGTTTTTAATGTATATTTTAAACCCTTTTTTAACACTTTTTAGCCAAGTTTTAAATTTATAAAACACGATATTTTACTAACACCAAACACACATATGGGCAAGTGCACCCATCATGAGCGTAGTATAGTGTTGGCAAGATACCGAGGTTGTCCAATGACACAAGAGCTTTTAGTACCGGTTTATCCTCAACGTCTAATCAAATCAAAATGTTAGAAAAAAGGTTTTTAAACTAGAAAAATAAAAGTAACTAAAATGCTGAAAAATAAAATAAAAACAGATAGACAAGATGAATCACTTGGCTCCGACTCATGTTTAGTGTAACCTTTGATCATTTCCGCACTTTTGTACTTTTTAAGAGATTATCTTAGTTATTGTAGTAGGCCCCTATTTTGAAGGTGACGTTACCCTCAACCCAGTAGTTTGAGTCAGCAAGGATACAATCCTAAAAGGGTCGGATTATTGAAAGATAATTAATTAAGTTATTAATGCATATTATGGTAGGCCCCTCTTTTGGAGATGACGTTACCCTCGGCTAAGTAGTCTGAGTCAGCAGGGATACAGTTCTAAATAGCCGGGTTAAAGTATTAATAGTAGCTTACATATGAGGGGATCAAAGAGTTTGGACCCCCGCCATCCAATACCGGTGGGTATTGAAGGAGGTCCTACTAAATTTGACCCTGGTCCTTGCAGGATCTATACACTGAACAAGGCAAGACTCTTACCAAACCGTTCCCTTAACCCCCGACCAGGTAGCCAACATACCTCCATATAGACCGTGGAGATATGAATGGTGAAAATCTTTTATTTTATATAGACAGTAAAATAATGCCAAGACACCACGGACAAACGATAAGGAAAAATCACCTTCAACATAAGAAACTAGTTATTAAAGTCATTAATGCATAACCAAGTAAAAAGTGCGAAAAGATTAAAAATAAAAATTATTACACTAGACACTTGTCTTCACCAAGTGATGTAAGAGACTTAGGCAAACATGGCCTTTGATTGTCAAGAACTCTTACGATCAATCTTGGATCCCGAGACGACTCACACACTCTATGATGGACAATGGATGATGGTGGTGGATGATGGTGTTGTGATGGTGGTGGGTGGTGGGTGAAGTGTGAGAGAGGTGGTGTGCCAAGGGATGGTTTGCAAATGAGCCAAGCATCCATATTTATAGCCTGAACAGTAGCTCGGGCACGGCCCCGTGTCCACCTTCCTTCTATTTCTTCATTAATTGTAGTTTGTCTGCATTAGTTGACCACGCCCCCGTGTGCAGAAGCGTATCTGTACTATCAAGATTTGCCTGGATTCTACGAATCTTATAGTTGACCACGGCCCCGTGTCCGCTGAGCACGGCCCCGTGGTGGACGATAGAAGCTTCTATAGCTTTGTCTTTTATGCTGGCACTTGGGCACGCTCCCGTGTTCACTGAGCACGGGGCGTGTTCAGCCTTCTGTTCTCTTGTTTTGCTTGGGAAGATGTTGTCGGTGAGGTCGGGCATGCCACGTTTGTTCCTTTTCTTGTATTTATGTTAGATTTAGCTGCCTTTTTGCTTCTTTTGTTCATTTGAGTTCATTTAATCCTGAAAATACAAAAGGAAGACAAAAGCACACTTTTTCCAACATTAGTACTAAAAAAGGGTTAGTTTTTTTTGCCATAATTGATGTAATTTATATGTTGCATTTTGTGCACATCACCTAAGAAGCTTCTGATTTCTGAAGGATTCTTCGGAGGGCTCCATTTTGACACGACTTCTATTTTCGACGGATCAACCAATACTCTGTCGGCACTAATGATGTGCCCGTGGAATTGCACCTCTCGTAACCAAAAAGCACACTTTGAAAACTTTGCATATAGCTTTTCTCGCCCGAGTGTCTCTAACACTTCGCGTAGATAACGTGTAACACCCCAAAACCCGAATGTTTATATTCGTTAAATGTTATGCTATGGTACATTAAGAAATAAATGACTAGGTTATTTAACCTAATAAAGTGTATGATAAAAACTAATTAGAAGATGAAAGTTGTGCCAAACATGTTTAAGTGGCAAACATTGAGGGGTTAAATGGAATAAGGTGAAAGTTAGGTTACTAAAAAAACAAAACACACACACAAACACACATAGTGTGTTCGTGAAAGAGCAGGAAGCTCCCATGGAGCCAAGAACCCTAACTTCATATATTCCCTCAAATTGGAAGGCTAAACGAAGCTCAAATTCATAACCAAACACGGATTAATGATCACCTTCACAAGGGGATCGTAAGGTATGTCTTAGATTCTAGATTGGTGATGATGCACGAAATGGGTTATGTTGTAAATCACGAATTTGTATGAAATTGAGCATGAGTATGTGTTAGATTCATCATTTGGAACATGGATTATGCATGAATTAGGTTAATTTGATGTTTAAGGGTGAAACCCATTAGTTATGATAAGAATGATGATTTGAATCATCATCCATGTCTAATTCTTGTTGAATGTTGATGTATTTTTATTTGTATGATGGATTCTTGTTAGAGGAATTAAAAGAAATGTGATACTAGTATGTTTGATGTTCATGCATGTATGATCCATGTTGATTAGAAGGAAGAAATTGATGAATTATGTATGAGATTAGAAGGATATGCATGAACTAGTTGTACACTATGCTTAGGAGGTAGTACACACATCAAAAGCATGAAGAAACTATGAAGAACTTAAGATTAGATCACTTGTAAGTGATTAGAAAAATAGTCATGAAGTGGGTTTTGATGATATGATGAAAATGATAATATGTTCATATTATTGATGTTTGATTTTAAATACCACATGTTGATTAGTAGAAGGATTTGATGCACTATGTATGAATTTAGAAGATTGTGCATGAATTAGTTGTATGTTATGCTTAAATGGTGGTACGCACACCAATTGTATGATAAAATGTATATAGTGTCGTCCGTATAGTCTATCATGATGATACGAGTATAAAATGATAAGTCGAAAGTTAAATAAAATGAATTGTTGACTTTCTGGAAGTCAACTACGAACAAGAAGCATAATTTAGCTTCTTGTTGTGAAGGTAGGATATTAGGAAGTCGTACGTTACATGTTACTTCAATACACGTTATATGTAATGACATGATGAACTACATGGGGGCAAACGGATATGGATATGACTATATGGGTTATGCTTGTTAGAAACGACTAATGATATGATCGTCAACATGTACAAATGAATATGCTAATAAGAATGTGATTTCGATGACATGGAAGTATAGGAATCATGTCGAGACGGAATCAAGCACGGAAGGATAATGGATCAATAAGTGGCGAGGAAATGAATATGAACACGGATGCATGAGGTAAGTGATTCCGTAATCACTTCTTAGTTATTTATGTAAGTTATATGCAATTTAATTAAATATGATAATTGAGGTCAAGGGGGAATGAATTGTATGATATCGATGAAGTATTAAACGGATCTTAGCTTTGATCCGAGCAAGGTATGTGTGATTAGGAATTGTAGCTAAGTAGTAGGATTGGTTATTTATGCAAGGAAATCCTTCGTTTTTAATGATAGAGTAACGTTGACAAAAACGCCCTTGATATGTATTTCGGGCAAACGACCTTAAACGTCGTTTGGAAATGAGCTATTCGATTAGAGTAATGTCTTTGTCAAGTATGAAAGCGAAGTGTAGGGTTTTGTATGTCATAGACCAATTAATGCGCAAATACCCATAACGGGTCAAAATAAGCCTTTGAGCGAAACGGGTTAAGAGAACGCTAGACATCCGAGAAATCAATCTTTTATGATAGGCGTCAATGAAATTATTAAGTTTATATGAGATTGAGGTCAAATAAACAGATTATGTTGTTAAAAGCACAAACGGGTCAAATAATTAGAAGATAATAATAAGCCGAATGCATGTAAGTTAAGAATTTGCTTAATCCGGATGTGGGATTTTAAGTTCATATGATGGAATGTGAATTTACAAGCATGTAGGAAGAAACGAGAGGTTAAACGGGTAAACGGGTTGAAAGTTATGCGAGTTTTAGTTTATGCGAACGACGAAACAACACAGCAAGAAAATGAATAAACGAGGAGCCGTCGCCGACGCCCAGAAGGGCCGTCGCCGACGGCATGTGGGATTTGGATTTTTGCCGACGGCCTAGTTTTCTGTCTACGGGGCCTTAGGACGACGGAGGTGCGTCGCCGACGGCCAATATGGGCGTCGGCGACGGTGCCCAGAGTTTATGTTTTCTGTTTTCTTCCATATGTGAACCCGGTTGATCCAGTTCGTGTCCCGGCGCTCCGTTAAGCTCCCGAATGGACCGAAATCAAGTTTCTGATGCATTTTTTATAAAGGAAAAATATGTATGATCGTATGCATGTATGTAAAGATGTAGGAGAGGTATGTACGTATGTAGCTGTGTATGTATGTATGTATGTATGTATGTATGTATAAAGGTATGTACGAGTATATGCATGTATGTAAAGATGTAGGAAAGGTATGTTCGTATGTAGATGTGTAGATACGTATGTAGATGTGTATGTACGTATGTATAAAGATATGTATGAGGGTATGCACGTAAGTAAAGATGTAAGAAAGGTATGTACGTATGTAGTTGTGTAGGTATGTATGTGTAAAGACATGTGTGAGTGTATGCATGAATATAAAGTTGTAGGAAAGATATGTATGTATGTAGATGTGAATGTATGTTTGTATGTAAGTACGTATGTAAGCATGATTTAGACACGTTGAGTGTTAACGTTTTTAATGGTGTACCTTGAGAATGAAAAGTAATGCAGGTACATTACTAAAGCCTCATCAGGATATGGATACGCAGATGAAATGCTTAAAGTTTGTTAAAAAACGAAATGGGAAGTGTACATGAATGAGCTTGTTTATATAACGTGTGCTAATGTTTCGAATGTATGTGGTGAATGCAGGTGGTGTGGATACGGGCGATTATAACAAGGATTAGAGATCGAAGATCGAGTCACAAGATAGATTGTACGGGGACGTTGAATGTAAAATGTAGCAATCATAAGCTATGTTTTTAATTAGTAAATAAGAGGATGACGGATTTATGAATAAGAGCTATGTTAAAGTTAAAGTTTAAATAAGTTGAGGTATTTATAAAGAAAGAAATTTTATGGTTCGTGTTTTCCGCTGCGACTTTTGTCATGTACGAATTAGGGTGTTACATAACGCGCGTGATCGGTTTCATTTTTCGAATACACCAAAATGTCGTCTATAAACACTATTACTAACTTATCCAACATAGGTTTGCAAAACCGGTTCATGAGGTCCATGAAAGTCGCGGGTGCATTTGTCAAGCCGAAGGACATCACAAGGAACTCGTAATTTCCATACCGTGTACGAAAGGCCGTATTCGGTACATCCTCTTCCTTGAACTTTAACTGACGATACCCCGATCTAAGGTCAATTTTAGAAAACCAACTCGCGCCTTGTAGTTGGTCAAATAAGTCGTCAATTCGTGGGAGCGGATATCGATTCTTTACCGTGAGTTTGTTTAACTCCCGGTAATCGATACATATACGCATGTTCCCGTCTTTCTTTTTCACAAACAATACCGGTGCGCCCCACGGAGACACACTCGGCCTTATGAACCCCTTGTCAAGCAAATCTTGTATCTGTGACATCAACTCTTGTAGCTCCGATGGCGCCAGCCGATACGGCGCCTTAGCTATGGTTTTTGCACCCGGAACCAATTCAATTCCGAATTCCACTTCCCGTTCTGGCGGTATTCCCGGTAAGTCTTCCGGAAACACTTCTTCATAATCATGTACCATCGGTACGTCTCCAATCTTCGGCAACTCTTTCTCCGGTTCGCATGCATATATCATGAACGCTTTACCTCCACGCCTTATGAGCTTATGAGCTTCTAACATTGAACACACCACTGGATTACCCCCTTTTTTCATCATAAACAGTAACGTGCTTTCCGCTCGGAGACGTTAGTTATATCTCCTTACAGAAGCATATGACCTTTCGCGTGATGTCGGGATAACCAATCCATCCCGATAACCACTTGAAATTCAGCTATCGACATCGGGATCAAGTCTATTGAGTATTCTTCATCATCGATACTCAACTTGCAGTTTTGGCATATGTCACACACGATAAAGCTCTTATTATCACCTATCTCTACTTCTAAGGGTATAGGTAACTTTGTTAATAAGAATGAAGGATGTCGAATAAATCCGTGTGAAATAAAGGATTTATTCGCACCCATATCAAACAATACACGTGCGGGAATCGAGTTTACAACAAATATACCTGAGACCACATCGGGTTCTATCTTTGCTTCTGTTGCGGTTAGGTGGAAAGATCTGGCCTTTGCTTTCTATGCCTCTGTCTGCGTATCCTTTCCATCCTTCTTCCTGACCAACTCCGGGCATTCGGATTTCTTATGGCCCGGTTGGTAGCATTTGTAACAAACTGAGACTTTTCCCAGGCATATTGAAGTCGTATGCCCTGTCTTCCCACATATAGGGCATGGTTTATCCTTGAAGCGACACTTGCCCTTATGACTCTTTCCGCATATTTTACAACTTGGTGACCCGCCTTTCACATCTGACCTCTTTGCTGATTATGTCGTTCGAGCCTTCTTTGTAGGGCTTGGATTTACATCTTGTGCCCTTCTTTCACCCCGCTCTACTTGCTTTCTCAGCTCAATCTCTCGTTCCCGAGCAGTTTTTATAATCTCGGTGAGAGTCTCGTACTTTGAGGGAGTCATGAACTCCCGATATTTAGCACTCAACATGTTGTAGTAGTAATATATCTTCTGTTCCTCTGTCGTCACAGAACCTCAGTTTATCAAGAAAGATACCCGTGATCTTGTCTATTGATTCACCCTTTTGCCTCAGTTTGATGAATTCTTCCTTGATTCTGTTAATGAGCGCCTTGGGACTGTGATGTTTAAGGAACGGTGCCTTAAACTCATCCCATGTCATATTCTTTGCCGCTTCAAACCCAATCTCCTTTTTCATATTATCCCACCAGTCTTTCGCTTGACCCCTTAACTGACTCGTACCGTAAGCTACGAAGTCACTTACATCACAGTGGGTCCTTTCAAACACTCCCTCAATGTCACTCAACCATCGTTGACTATTATCGGATTGACCCCTTAACCCGTTGTAGATCGTAGGTTTGCAAGCCATGAATTTATTATACGGGCAAGCCTTTCGCTCCACCGACTTGTCTTTCGATTGGTTGAAATTTTCCTCCAACCTTTTGATCCGTTCTTCCACTACTGTGAGTACCGTGTTTTGGATCTTGTCTATAAACCCGGATAGACTATTCTCTATTTCCTTTCCAACCTCTTCGGCAATCACTTCTTTCATCTGTTCGGTGACTATCGGCACCGTATCATCATTACCTTCATCGGCCATCTCGAATCTGAAATGTTTATATCAATTGTTAAACATTTCATTTTATATTATTTGTGTCTTTCACTTTGGTTTAGCCAAGTTCACAACTTGCTTAAACCATTCATGTTTGGTGCACTTTCTGGGCTTAAGCGTATTAACGCACTCTTCCCATGCACATCGAATCATATTCCTTTTCTAATGTTTTATTAAAATCTACGAAAATAATTAATTCTTACCGGATATTTGATCAAGCTTCGAACCAAACACAATTTGTCAACAACCTTGAGCTCTGAATACCAACTTATAAGACCCATCTCAAATCAACACAATTATAGCATTAAAATACGCATTTTATACTAAAATGCGACTTTACAAAAACTTTTGTTATACCAACATTCATACATGTTTTAGAAACATTTGAAATATAGTTTAAGTATATAATGTATACAAGTTCACTTTTAACGAAAACAAAATAGGATCATTGCGGAAGCTTCAAATGACATGTGTTCAGTTCTTGGTTCTCGCTTGATCTTCATCTGGTAGCTCTTGACATTCACCTATGATCAAAACCAACTTAAAAGTTAGTTTTGATAACTTACAAACAAGTATAAACATGTTCCATAATCAAATAAACAAAATAAAAATAAAATTTCGAAATTGTGCCTCTCGTGCCACGCGCGAGGCTTCCTTCGTTCAGTCGCATGCCGCGACGCTTGTCGCGTGTCGCGACAGTTACAAGGTGTCCCTGCGCATGCCGCGGGGGAGATCAGATTCCAGCAGGTCCACATCTGGGACCTGCATACTGCCCAGCTATGTTTATTATCAAAAATCAAACTTTAAAAAGCCATAACTTTCATTCTACTAATCCGTTTTGCGTGATTTTTTTCCTATGCGTTCGTAATTAAAATATGGATCCGTTTACCATCTTTGTTCTCATCGAAATCCGATTTATAAGCGAATGGCTTATAAATCCATTTTTACAATTATTCAACCCGTTTGGTTTTAAGTTACACTACATAATTGTTATCAAAAATCGTTTCTAAATACTTTTACCTATCCCGGGCTTATCAAATATTAGTGTTTCGCTCCCATCTCATGGTTTGCGTGCGCATTAGTGTCATGCTTGATGACAATGATTCAAGCATGCATTTTAAGCAAATTCGACAACAACATTTTTCTAAACTTTTGTCCCAAATCCAAGGGCTCATTTAAATCAAATTTAGAGTGTCCGTTTCTCGGCTTACGCATTCATATCACCCATTCATTGTGTGACGTTCAAGTCACTTCAAACACTACCGGTTTAAAACATTGTTTTGACCCGTTTGATTGTCGAGCGGAATGCACCACTTCAATGACATACCAAACTCATCCTAACCATTATTTTGACCCGTTTGGTTATCGAGTGAGCTTCGTCACTTCAACGACATACCAAACTTACATATTACACTATAACACAATTAACATAACTACACCCGATGTTTATGCACATTGTAACGAAACTACAAGTTACGTACCTTTAAAGCTTCTCCTTCAAGTGTGCCTTCGCTCCGGCTTGTGCGCTCGAAGATTTTATCGCCTTGCCTATAGAGTTCAATCAACGACTTGTTTAGAACTCTTATTATATCATATTTCGCATAATTCGCCATAACATTCAAATATGCGTTTTTGCTTGAAATTTCATCATTTTAGCTTTCATTTAGACATTTTAACAAACACCTAATGGGCATAATTTTTACATATTTACAAACAAGTTCATAACTAGTTATTTTTTCCAAGATTAAACATCATTTTCAAGTCCATTATATCTACCATGCATAACAACACCTAGATTCACTTCATGGAAATCAAATAACACCCATTTTATGATCAAAATTCTAGTGTTCATTATCTTTCTCCAAAACCCATTTAGCACTTATGTAGATGATTATAATTTTCATAATTCACATAATCAATTCATCAAGTTTTTCAATTATAGTTCGGCCATGGATTCGACATAGCATCATTCATACATTCAATATTCTAGCAATAATTTCGTTTTCAAGTGTTCATCAAGAATTTGAGATGAAACCAAATAATAAAATTTGACATACCTTGTGATCCCTTCACTTGGTTGATCACTAGATTCAACTTGGTTTTCGATTTAAACTTGATTTGCCATTTCAATTTGATGAAATTGTGCTAGTTAGGGTTAGAGCTCAAGAACTTCTTGGCTTCTGTGGAAATCTCGACCAGAACACACACAAGTGTGTGTGTTGTGGTGTTTTGTTTTAATTAATAAAAATCATTTTACAATTTACCCACTTTAGTCCCTCAACTTCACCCAAATTTTTATAAGGGTGTTTTAAACAAGTTTTTCTTATTATTTCAAGACTTATGACTAACTAGGTTATTTATTTCTAGTTATTTTATCTTGACTATTACCGACTTTTAATTCATAATATAAAATCTATATTTTCGGGGTGTTACAATATTGCGGGAACCGTGAGAACGAATGAGAAAACCAATCAAAACCAATAATTTTTAATAAAAATCTCATTGTAATTAAGATACAACATTAAAAAAAGAATTTACATCAAATGATTCATTTATTCTCTCAAAATCACTTTTATCAGATTTTTTACACGTGTAAATTTGTTAAATACAACAAATTTATACATGTGTAAATTTTCAATATTTACGAATACATGTAAATTTAAACGTGTTATTAAAATTTCTAACATTGTATTCGAATAATAATAATAAGTATAAAAAGAAATTTTGATTTTGAAATGTTTTTGACCAAGTTTTTGCGGTTTTTTCATTCGTTATCACGGTTCTCGCGATATTTAGCGTTTTCATTTAAACCCTCCCGTATGTGTATATATATGTGTGTGTGTGTGTGTGTATGTATGTGTATATATATAGGATAAGGATCCGTTAGGAACCACAATTTATTGCGAGAACCATGAGAACCAATGTGAACCCAACCAAAAATACCTAAAAAATCTAAAAACACACAAATTTTTTTCAATGTATATTTTTTTTAAATCGCTATATTTCTTCCCTAAAAAAATTCGAGTAACAATTATCTATGCACATGTGCATATGTATATGTATCATTTCTTTGACAAATTCCGTAATCCATTACCAGTATTAGACAATTGCACTAACATCCGTAATACAATACTTTTTACATAAGCAATATTAGAAATGCACATGTGCATCTACTTGTATGAACATGATATAACGTGTTTTTTTCCTTTTACCCAAACAACTTTTCCGAAATTCTCATAAGGGAAACACAAACATTTCATGATGATTATACAGTTCTGGAAATATTACAAGTTAGAATCTTTTGACACCTAGACCCCTAGTCCTCTAAGTGTCTTGATCTTTAGCACTTCATCACCAACATGTGCACTTACAGAGTTAGTTAAAGCTCATTGCCTGCATGATTGGGTGTTACACACATTTTAATTCAACCACAACATAGAGCCTTAAGTAAATTGGTCGCAATTATGAGAAGTCGTGAGAGAAGTATGAATTGGACAAAGTCATTTTAGTGTGCGAAGTGTAGAACGCTATTAGGATTCGACGCATGTTTTAAGGCAAGGGATGTGTTTGAGTCATAATTACGCACAATATTAAATAATTATGATTAAAAATTACACAAATATATTTAACTTGTTATGCATAAAATTACGCAATGTGATATAGGAGAAGGATACACTAAAAAGTGGATTTTGCCTAAGTAGCCTAAGAAGGATTGTGATGATGACATGTGACACTCCTAATAAGTAGGAATGAAGGGCATTTTGGTCCTTATAAATAAGAGTGAAAATGACATGTGTCACCCCTTTTGTTTTTTAAAAATACAACAAAAAAATCAAGTACAAAAAAATCTAGCACAAAAAAAATCTAGCACAAAAAATATAGCACAAAAAATGTAGTACAAAAAATATAGCACAAAAAAATCTAGTACAAAAAAATCTAGCACAAAAAAAATCTAGTACAAAAAATATAGCACAAAAAATGTAGCACAAAAAAATCTAGTACAAAAAAATATAGCACGAAAAAATTCAGCAAAAAAATGTAGTACAAAAAAATCCAGCACAAAAAAATTGAGTAAAAAAAATTTAAGACAAAAAAATTAGCACATAAATATAGTACAAAAATTTAACACAAAAAAATATTATAGAACATAGAAATACAACACATTTAAGTGGGCTTTTTAGTCTTCATATTTTATATAGCAATATTGTACTCAAATTAAAGATAAAAAGACGCTCGATTTTACGGTGAAATTTTTATGAAAAAATAATGTCGTATAAAAAAGTTATGAACGTTTAAAAAATGGGGGTGGAATATGCATGTGCCTTGCATGTGGAGAGAGAAAGTCCATAAATAGGATTTTCCCAAGATACCCTTGCACTCCTCCTTTCTCCTACCCTTTCATCTTAACCATTGATTTGAAAAATGAATGGTTAAGATTTCTTCTCATCCTACTTAGGAAAAATTAACTTTTTATTTGGTCTTACCCCATGTGGTATAATCACGCACAGTTATATATGTAAAACTATACATGTTATCGCACAGTAAACCATTGTTTAAAAAAGAGTTCAATAATATATTCGGATTTTAAATAATAAAATCCTGATTTTATAGCATATTTTGAGAAAAGAAAAGTTAATATATATTTGAGGGTAACGAAAAATCCGGGAACTAGATTTGAACAAAAAAGAATTAACGAAATATGCTTTTATGTTTATTTTCACTTTCAACCACTTTTTTTTTAATTATTTACGGTCTTGCTCAGTAACTTTAATCTTTTTGTCTGTGCATCAAATATAGAAGGAAAGCATTGCAAATTTAATTGGTATATTTTTGGTTTCTAGTTGTATGTCTTGTATTTGCCTTTTATCCCTAAATAGAGCCATAGATGTTAGACCATGTGTAGTGGTAATGCTCCTATCCTTCGATGTTTTGCGTCATGTGGCAGCTCATTCAGCAATTGGGCATTATGGGGCGTTTTCTAAAATGTGTGTGGTGAGGATGTGGACATTATGGTGTAATAGAATTAAATTAAAAAACACCATAAAAATTGTTATTGGACAAATGGAGCGTGGAAACAGGTGATTGGCCAAAAGAATTGAAGCAGTGCGTTGAAAAAAAAAACATCAAAACCATTTTTTGGAAGAAAAACGCCCCGAGGGGCGGATGTCTCGACGTGGAGGGGCGTGCTTTATTAAAAAAACGCCCAAACATTAAACGACTACGGACTGTCTTAGAAAATGACATTTTAGTCAAATTGCTTGAAATTGAATTTTGGTAAATGAATTGACAGGTAAACAATGGATTTGATTGTCTGAAGTAACTCCACTCCACAAATGAAAGTTGATAAGTCACGAAGATCAATTTGAAACTTGAAACTCTCTCTCCGAACAAACAAACAAACAAATGGGTAGAATCTTGTTTTCTGTCACTTTTAATCTCTTATGCTTACCATCTTTCTCTTTTTATTTTCCCTCTTTTTTTGTAAAGTTTCTTGGATAATAATAACAAAATTAAAATGGCTAGAATTGTGGCCTTTCAAAAAAATGGGTACAATTGTGTTTTTGTCACTTTTATATTTTAATCTCTTTTGTTTACCATCTTTCTCTTTTTATTTTTCCTCTTTTTTTATAAAGTTTCTTAGGTGATAACAAAATTAAAAAGATTCTTCCAACATATTTGTTGTTATATATTATTTCGGTCTCCTGATTTTTTAATGACAAGATTACAATAATTAAATTTGATTAACTCGAGAAATCAAACCTTTTTAATCGATGAGGAAATAAAATGATTTTTTAAAAACATAAAATAAATCCAATGTATATCTGTCTCTAATCCCTCTTTGGCCAGAAATAAACCGCTAAATGGAAGACCCAAATAAATAGTTTCTTTTTTTTTTCCTAATACTGATTTTCTTTATTTACCAACTATATCATTATAAATAACTAGTTTTTTATTCTCCGCGCTTCGCGGCGGAAGTTTAGTCGTTTCCCCTACGTTACATGACAGAAGCTTCGTCGTTACCGGTGTGGAAAACGATTGGGTTCGTTATGGCACCACAATGATAACATCATTGGCTATAACTTATAATAAAAAATAACTTCGTTTTCAAACTTACACAACACAAAAATATATGATTCTCAGGGCCGTCTCCGAAAATCACAAAAATTTATTTGGCCCTGGTCGAGATAAAAAATTTGGGCCCTATTCGCAAATCTTCATATAATATAAACTCATCAATCATTCAATAAGTATATAAATACTAAAAACCCATAATACTACGATAATTGTTATGAAATACTACGACGTTTTGTTTCTTTTCCCTGATCTAGTAGGCCCTTATTTTTGTTTAGATTAGTCACTTCGGCCTGTTAATTGGGCAATTTTTTTAAAACTCTTAAACAGACCCTTATTTAAAAAACTTTGAGTCTTTTAGCAGGCCCTTATTTATTTTTTCCGGCCCTATATTGATTTGGACCCTGATCGCAATCACCTCCTGCACCCCCTGATAAACGGTCCTGTTGATTCTAAATATAACTTAGTTTTCAAATAAAAAAAAACTACTTTCATTTAATATATATAAATATAACTTAATTTTCAAATTAAAAAAAACTACTGTTCATGGTGAGTTTCATTTAATATATACTAGATTTTGCCCCGCCCGCGTTGCGGGGGCACTAAGCCGAATATTTCTCTCATAATATGTCCGTCTGTGTTTCGATTACTTGTACATACTATTCATAACACGATCTGAAAAAAAATTACATTGAGTAAACCAATTAAATTAAAACACTATCATACTTTTGCTTAAGAAAAACAATAATTTTAAACTGGGGGAAGATATAAATTACACCGAGTTAAACAATTAAAACAAAACACTACTATAGTTTTGTCAAAAAAAACTAAAACGATGGCATGACTGTAATTTTACATTGGGGTCAAATCATAATTTGACTGGGAAAACAAAAGAAAACGATAACAAAAATGTAAATTTAGATTGAGGGCAAAATTGTAATTTGGCTGAGTGGGGGAAAAAACAAAACTAATGGCAAAACTGTAAATTTAAACAGGTCAAAATCGTAATTTTGAATCGAGGGCAAAATGGTAATTTTTAGTTGGGGGCGAAAGCATAATTTTATTTTGAACTGAGGGTAAAAACGTAATTTTGAACTGATGGCAAAATCGTAATTTTAAAGCGGGGATAAAATCGTAAATTGGTTGGGCCAATGAGGGAGTGTCAGGCAGCTTCCTGACACTATTCCCCCATCTTGTGCAAAATCGTAATTTTACTGGGAAAACAAACAAAAATGATTACAAAAATGTAAATTTAAATTGAGGGCAAAATGGTAATTTAGCTGGGAGGAAGAAAACAAAACTAATGGCGAAACAGTAAATTTAAACGGGGCAAAATCGTAATTTTGAACCGAGGGCAAAATTAGAATTTTTAACTGGGGCAAAAACATAATTTTATTTTGAACTGGAGGTAAAAACGTAATTATAAACTGATGGCAAAATCGTAATTTTAAAGCGGAGACAAAATCGTAATTTGATTTGGCCTAAAGCAGGTGAACTACTACTCTTCACCAAATTTCATAAATGTTATAGAGTTAATAATGAAATCAATTAAGTGATAAAATAATGAAATAATTAAAAGTATAATAATATTATAAAAATACTTTTTTACTGTTCATCGAAACTTTGTTTTAATATGTATAATATAATATAATAAATGGATTTGATCTGACGAAAAGATTGAGGAAATGATATGCAGGCACAACATGCGAAAAACAAAAATTCCAGTTTATTTTAAAATATTAATTAATAGTGTGCAACTCAAATGGTATTGTTTGTATCATGTCTTGTGAATGACTTTCTGCTAATTTAGTTCATATTAAATGTTTAATCCAACCAAATAAGAATAGTTAATTACACGGATGTTTAACGTGGTTGGATAATTTAAATGTGTAATGCAACCAAATAGAAAGAGCTAATTACATGGATAGTGAGCCATGGATATCATCTATATAGATGTAAAAAAAGTGTATTTAAATCAATTTAAAAAAATACAAGTAAATAAAATCAACCAATCAAGATCTTGAAGCATGCTCACCAACAGGGTGCCCCCTTGACCGATTTCGTTTTGTTATGGTCGTTCTAATGTTTTTTGAGACTCTAAGCGAACTACGAAATGGAGGCCCTTTTGTAAAATTATTATTTTCAACGTTGTGATTGTAATAAGTAATACATACAATCTTGGATTTCAAATGATAAAATTTTTGAATATCATATATAATATATACATATTAATAGAAAAGCTAGTCGTTAAAATTAACCTACCTTGAGTAATTGGCCCTAATTTTGCCCATAAATTCTCCTCCAATCCCGACAATGATTAACGTTAGTGATAGCCGATAGCCTAGAAAATCGACAAAGCAGGTTGCGATGGGATTGGGAACGATGATTGCGTCTCTATTTTAGGGATTTTAGGCGCTGATTCGTTGAATTGGGATGGGGTCGGAAGGTCGATGTTTGCTATAGTTATGTTTGTAGTTATTTTTGAAATTGGGCCTTGAATCTGGGTCTTTTTTTTTTTTCCTAAATAGTTTTTTATCTTAGCTTCTTTAATAAAAAAATGGTTTAGTTTTGGTTTTATTTAGGTCTAGTACATATACAATATATAAAACTTACTAAAACTTTGAGGCCCGTGAATTTTGATGGCCCTATTCCCGTGCCTAGGTTGGAAAGCCCTTAGAGTCGGCCAAGCGTTTTGTGGACATTGATGTTTACATCCATCCTTATGCAATTAGTTACGTCCCACTTATATAGCAACATTGAATACACTTTTACTAATTCTTTTTTTTATTTTCATGATTTCAACGAGGGATTGACACCGACATCGTAGGAACATTACAGATTTTTTAGAAGCAACATCACTCAAGATGGTCATGGAGGGGCGCTAGAGGGAGCGTGGGGGTGGGGGTGGGGGTGGGGGGGGGGGTCGCAGGGAGACAACTGAGATGGTGAAGAAGTGAACATGGGGAAGCGTGAAGTGGGCGTAAGGTTCATGATAATCACAATAGGAGACGTTATTCAAAGAAAATGAACGATTATTGCCCCACACCACGTACTCTTATTTAAGGGACATCATTTAAGAAACCTTTCTTGCATGAGAATTTCATCTTGAATCCGACCAAATGTGTATTTACACATAGTCATGGCACAAGAACACACTCGACTAGTCATAAACTTTCGTACAGCTTGAAAAGATTTTAAGACCCAACGTGCTTCCCCGAAAGACTCATTCTATTCCCACATCCCTAAATTCTTATTCTCAAATTCTTTTCACTTTATCTCTCTATATGTATCTATGTATATATAGAAAGAGATAGAGGAGAGGGATGTGCGACAGTTACAAAAATTTTAATAAATATTCGTGCAAAAAGTAACATATAAACTTAACATGTATTGGATGCGAGTACATTTTTGTTTCATTTATTTTTTTGAACGGACATTTTTATTTCTCTAGAAGTTGCCTTTGAAGTACAAGGGGTAAAAGTGGAAAAAGGAAATTACGGACATAGAAGTACAAGCATCAAACCATTGACTTCAGAAAAGGTCCATTTTACATTAAGTAATACTTTTTCTTTAAGAAAACGTTTTCTTGGATGCCCTTACCTAGTAGATGCCTTCTTTCATTATGTATGTTCCCTTACAAAAAAGTAATCTATATATGTATATGATAAAAACCAAACAGAATGAATAGTGAAACAAAATTAAATTAAATTAAATTCATATATGATAAAAATCAAACTAAATGAACAGTGAATTCAGGGTATATTAAAATATGGGGTATGGGGCGGGGTTGTGGCGTGGGTTGGGTACAAACGCCCAAGTCACCACCCCGGGTGGGCTTGGGTTTCGGTGTGGCCCCATGGGCGGGGGTTTCAGCCTGGGGGCGGGGGTTGTGGCGTGGGTTGGGTACAAACGCCCAAGTCACCACCCCGGGTGGACTTGGGTTTCGGCGTGGCCCCTTGGGGGGTTTCAGCCCGGGCGTTGGACGGGGCTATCAAGATGACATGGCAGGATCTCATTGGCCAAGACAAGTAGCCGTTTGGGCTAGCCGTTGGCCAACGGCCATGTGTTTAAAAAAAAATTATTCACTATAAATACTCACACTTCTATTCATTTTTTTACCACAACTACTCCACCTCTTCTATAATCATCTCTATCTTATCTTATTTAAAAAAAAAATTCTCATCCAACCACAATACGAAAAATGAATCCTCATAATCGTGGTTTTGACCCGAACAACCCGTGGGCATTCCAAGAAACACCTAGCTCAGCATCCAATCGTCCAATTGCTCCCTTTTTAATACACTCCACGATGCCGGATATGGTTGGTTTACGCATCGTTTGAAGAATGATGTCGGTCGAAAACACCAATGTCTTTCGCGCAACGCGCGTCATTTAAAAACACTAGTTATTTTAATAGCAACAGTTTTGTTTTTGCAACTAGAATCAATCATTTATAAAATTTCTAATGAATATATACGTAATGAAAGCAATTTTTATCTTTTAACCAGTTGTATTTTTTTAACGACAACCAGTTATATTTAATATATTCAGACCAAGGTTCAATTCTTGGGTGATGTAACTATATACTCGATATATGTTCAGTAGTCGACCCGACAACATCTCATTTGTTTTTCGTCCACGATTTTAACCAAGTATCTCATCCGTTCTACTTCCTTATGGAGCTCGTCCATAACCTCAGTCACCCCATTCCATACGCCGCCTCAAATCCCATTGTTCGTAAAACCAAACACCATAAAAAGGTAAAGTTCTTCCCATCGTGTTCGTGTTTTTTAGCATTTGCATTTGTTTCGTTAATTATCTGAAACTCTATTGAGTTCAATGATATGGCATTGCGAGGACTGTTGAATCAATTGTCGCTAAAATGAAGGTTGCAAGAGAATTTGACTATATTTTTAGGTGTTTAGGAATTCGGATATCTATATTACTATCTAAACGGATATTCGAATTTGATCATCCCTATATATAACAATGTTATTCCTATTCCTATTATTTATGAAATGAAACTATCAATATAAAGTCATTTTTTTATATATCCAAATTTAAACACCCCAAACATGTCCTATAATGATTCCTAGTCAGTAAAACTCAAAATCATTTTAGATATTTTATATGTCACAGACCCAAAAAAAAAAAAAAAAAAAATGAAACGTAGATGATCTTTTTTGCTATTCTATTCTGATCGGTTAGGTGGATGGGGCCTACCGTCTAATGGATTCAACGCAGTGGAACTATTAAGTATATATTATTTTTATTTATTTAATTATCTAGAAATTAATTCAGATATATCTGTTTTGGAAAAAAAATGTCGTGACAATTATGATAAACATATATAGTTACTAGGCACAATGTTTATTCATTCTTACAGGTGAAATTGTATTGTACATTTTGCCTTAACGTATGAGCATACGTAATGACAAGATATAAGTCCAGAAAGAAAATCTCGCATGTTGAAAAAAAAAACAAAGGTCATATGTTAAAAAAAAAGTCGCATGTTAAAAAAATAGAAATTTCGCATATTGAAAAAGAAGTCGCATGTTCCAAAAAACCAAAATCACGTGTTCAAAAAAAATCGTATGTTGATACTGTATCTCGTACGCATCGTACGTTAAATAATAATAATAATAATAATAATAATAACAATAATAATAATAACAATAATAATAATAATAATAATAATAATAATAATAATAATAATAATAATAATAATAATAATAATAATAATAATAATAATCTAAGTGATGACAAGACACCAACAGACAACAGTGATCAAATATGGTGATGTCGCGATGATCAATTTAGTGGATTTAAGTGGCAAATAGCAAAATTATGTCACTCATAGCGACATTGTTTGATAGGAATTGCTTTTTTAATGCACTTTGTTGAAAAATTTATAGATCTTCACATGAATTCATATCATGTTTGCAAGTAGTCTAATAAATTATCAATAATACGTCAACAAAAAAAAAAAAAATACAATATATATCTCTATCATATCGACCTACTCATGTTTTAGTCGTTTTATTAGACTAAAAAAATTACTACCTTCTAAAAAATCCAAAGATAAAATCAATACGACTTTTTATGATTTCTTGTAAATTTCATATGGTTAGTCTTTTTTTAAATTATATGATCGGTCCTGTCAGTTTTTATAAATTATAGATTCCGTCCTTACACATTATCATCTTTTCTCTCCCCTAGTCACCGTGATCCAAAACACGTTCTTCCCTCTTCACACGCACCAACCCCATCATGTATTCCATCTTCATGGATTCGTTGACAAATAAGGGTTTGTGCTTTGAACATGATAACAACAATTCCTTGTAGATAATTTTATGGATAGTTGTGCATGGTGTTAGAAGGTTGAAGAATGAAGATGACTCAAGAAATTTATAATTCTTGTTAAACTACAAAAGTGGTTTTTATAACTTCCTTTTTGTAAGAAAAATAGAAATACAACTTTTCTTATAGACATACTCAATTACTCATATATTGATGTCACCTCATAACTTGCATATTTAAAGTAGAAAATTAATTAAATTAGAGGAATTGTAATCGAATAATATCTTGAGAACCCTATCTACTTTAATAAGAAACATTATTTCTGATACAAATAGATCACAAAAATATCATGGTTTTGTGGAATGTCACATATCACTAGCAACCAATTTGGTGCTTGATGATTGAAGCATGCTACATTATTTTATTAAATTTCTGCACATATAATTAAATAATTGACTGGCTACGAAAACATGACACGATTTGACAGGTGTGTCCCTTCTCGTTCGGCTAAGGGACCACGGGTTTGTGACGGGCCAGACGATAACCAAGGCAGAGGCGGGCAAAGTAGTTAAGCACGAAAAAGCTTGCATCGAGAATCAACACGTGTTCGTCCCGTTCGCTTTCGATATCTTTGGCGCTCTCGCCCCTGACGAGGTGTGGTTCCTCAAGCGGGTTCAGCAGGTGGGTTGTATGGGTTGAATAAATGTAATTATACATACCAAGTAATAAAAAAGTTATATCTTTAAAATCATGTATATTAAACGGGTTGAATAAATGTAATATTGTTTACCAAATATTTAGTAATTAAATACATAAGGGTAAACGGAGTGGATAGGTAAACACAGCGGCAAAGCGGTTTACCGAGCGGTAACACCGCCGCCGTCTGTGTTTAGCGCTCGGCAAACATGGATGATCGGTGAACCTTTACCGACTTGGTGAGAGGGAGGGAAAGGGGGAGAGAGAGGGTGTGTGGTGGGTCCATTTCTTCTCAACCAATCACACATTTTTCCTTTTCTTTTAAATAGTTTACTAAAACCCTATTAGGTAAACCACCGCCAACGTTTTTCAGCATTAAGTAAACAATATAGGTGAATTGACGTGACACTGTCTGATTGTGTGAATGAGAATTGAGAAGTTTACATATTCCAAATAGGTAACCACTCCCTTCACTCTAAAATAGTGGTTTGTGCCACATAAGCAGTCACATCAGCTAATAATTAGATTTGTGTCACGTCAGCAAAAAAACCAAATGGATTATAACCCAATTAAAAAAGGATAGATGAGAGGGAAATTTTTATAAGTTGAGATTGTAAAAGAAAATTTTAAAATAAAAAGAGTTATAACTTAAAACATGCCTATATAAATTCAACAATATGATAGAACCAGAAGTCACGGTTTCATACGAAAAAAACGTGTAACGAGGGTTCTATACAAAAACAAACACAAGACAACCAAAAATAATATTATTTATTTCAACGATAGGAACCATCGGTTTGAATGTTGATCCAATTTTCAAATCTCTTCTCTTCTTTTAAACAAGTGCCCACCAAAGCATTTGTCCTATTTTAATCAAAAAGGTCAAACCATATCATCTCCTTTGACTCCCAATTTCCTTATAACCCCCACCCCCATTTCATTTCAACCTCCATAAACAACTTCAAAAATGGCAGTAGATTTCGTCGGAATTCAATCCCTTCAACACCTCAACCGCATCTTCCAGGTAACAAATCACGAATTCGCCGTATCTTCCAACCGTAATCCTCCAGTTTCCGCCATAAAACGTACCGGTCACGCCCGCTTCCGTCGTGGACCATCACCGCCGGTCTCTGATTCTCACGCGCCCTCCACTTCTACACAATCGGCACCGGCTTTTTTCCGGTCAGGTGACTGTGATTTTACTACGGATACGACGTCGTCTTCGTCTAGGTCAACGAATTCATCCTCGTTGTTATCTCCGTTGACCGGAGGAATAGGAGAAGAAGCAAGTGTTTCGAACGGTAAACAGTTCTCCGGATTAGGTATAGTCGCTCCGACGCCGGCGTTTTCCTCGAGGAAACCGCCGCTTCCGTCGTCTCACCGGAAAAGGTGTTCCGTTTCGTTGCACGGATCTAGATCTGAAAATCACTTCGGTTCACGTAACAGTTGTCACTGCTGCAAGCGAAGGTACGTGAATCACACGCGCCGCCGTTTCTGCAACATATTGCATTTTCCGGCAGCTATAGGAATCTCTTCACCGTCGATTAACATTTTGTTCATTCGTTTCAGGAAAATCTCAGCAAAACGTGTAATCAAAAGAGTTCCGATCACCGGATCTAAGTTCGCAAGCGTACCGGCGGACGATTATTCGTGGAAAAAGTACGGCGAGAAGAGGATCGACGGTTCATCAAACCCTAGGTACTCAATCATCAAAAATTACTTAAATTACACACATTATATTACTGATTTTTACTCGATAACCGTCGATAAGTCGAAAATATGCATATATATTGATTTGAATTTGTGTGAAATGTGTAGAGTTTACTACAAGTGTAGTACCGGAAAAGGATGTCCGGCGAGGAAGAGTGTGGAGTTAGCGGTGGAGGATTCGAAGATGCTGATTGTGACGTACGCCGGAGAACACGTTCACCGGCGGGATACGGTGGAGATAGTGACAGGTTTGACCGGCTGAGTGGTACAGTCAAAGTGAGGATTGGGAGTTGGGACCGCTGTAGGATAGATATATCACAACTTTCTATATAGTCAATTGTTGCAGGCGAAAACAGGCTTTATTATTATTGTTTACTTTAGTTTTTTTTTATATATTTTTGGTGGTAGTTGTGATTTGTGAATTATAAAAATGTAGATTAAATTAAATAAATATGAATTTGAATGGGAATTGGTTTCCTTGATGTCAATTTCGGAAAAAAAGATTTGTTTTGAAGTATCCAAAGTCAAATTTCACGATTTTAAAATTAATAAAAATTATTAATGTTGTTTAATAGGTGAAATATAATACGTTTTCGTGTGAGCGTCTAATTTTTCAGTTTGTCCGTGGCGTGGTTTTTTTAAAAAAAATTGGTTAAATATTTTATCTAATTAAATGGGGTTTTAATCGGTTATTGGGTTAAAAAGCTAAAAACAATACGCAGGTCTTTGATGATTTAAATTGGAATATATATCATACAGAATTAACTAACAGAAAATACATAGAGTCTTTGTTTAGAGTTAATTACTGTTTTCGACCACGTGGTTTGTTCAAAATCACTATTTCAGTCCATTAGTTTAAAAATTACGATTTCAGTCCCTGTGGTTTCATTTTCATAACTATTTCAATCCACCTCGTAACCATTTCAGTCTATGTACTAACAAAATAAATGGATTGAAATGGTTACGAAAGTGAAACCACATGGACTGAAATCGCAATTTTTAAACTAATTGATTAAAATTGTGATTTTTGACAAATCATAGGAACGAAAACAGTAATTAACTCATTTGTTTATATAATTTGGTTTTTTAGTAGAACAAATAAATGGTTTTTCATGTCAATGGTGTCAATTGTTTTAAATAAAAACAGTAGTGTTAATCATAAAAAAAAAACATTGACGTCTGAAAATTCTCCATTACACTTGTATAGAATCCATGAAATTGATTGATGTCGAATAATCTTATTTTGGTTTTCATTAGTAGTTTGAATAATATAATCATATTAGTTTATTGTAAAGGCAAAGAAAAAGGTGCCACAGGGTTTAGAAAAAGTCAAAAAGGATCCGTGTTAGACGTCAATGTGTTTAGTTATTCATACTTTATCATTTGAGCTTCTTGTTTACACCAATTGTATGATATAATATTATCGAAAGATCCTTAGTCACACAGTAAACATTTGTGCAGATTTCAGAATAAATTCATTCAGTGTGAGTTTTTTTTTTTTTTCTTTCATGTATAAGGTTACCACACTCTTTAAATCGGAGAGTCTCGTATTGTCTCACTTTGGCCAGACTATGTTGTCTTAACCGGACCCACAATGGCTTCAAAGTTTGGCTTTTTTGGGCGTTCCCCCAAGAAACCATACCGTCGGCTGTCACTTGACAATCGTTGTGCCACCACATGAGCAAAACTATCTGGCGTAACACACGGTGGGACGAAAACTCAGTTGGGCTCGGGAATCGAACTGACAACCCCACACAATGCCTAGTCCAAATCCTTCATTGCCTATATCCACCCCAATATGAAACAAGTGAGAATTGAACTTTAGTCTGCATTGAAAACCCAAACCTCCGACCACTAGGTCACAAGTGGGGGGATTCGGTGTGAGTTAGCTGATAAAAGTAAATAATATAAAAGAAATTAAATCTAATTTGTAATATGATTAGTAACAAATTCTTACATTATTAGACTAGAAACTTGTGTATTACACTAGTTGAATGAAAAATTATTAAATCGTTAGAGTAACGAATATTTAGAAATTATGAGATGGTGGTCCATTGATAAAGGCAAAATCTTTAAACATCTGGGCTTGGGAGGTAGAAGAGAGGTTTTGGGTTCAAATCCCACACATGAGAAAGATTAAAAGAAATTTGTCGTTAAAAAAATTAAACGATATTTTATGATAAGATACGATTGATATTACGTGTAAATAGAATGCTATAGTTGTCATGTTACGATTAAGAAAATAGAACACGGAGGATGAAAGAATATTAGGATCAAAGAATTGTTGCAAGTGACGCAAACGGTTACTTATGTAGAGAAAGTTTATAATTCAATAGTAATTTATCATGCAAAGATAAGTGTGCAGATGATTGAGACGTGTGTCATTCCTTATTTTTTATAACGTGCATAATTATGTATATAACATACGTAATTAGGGTTTTGAAACAACACATGTGTAATTTTGAGTTTAACATGCGTAATTTTCATGTGTGGTGGCATGTGGGTTTTGTTTTTTTATAACGTACGTAATTATGCATTATAACGTGCGTAATTATGCAAATAACATGCGTAATTTCACAATTTAGAAATCCTTATAACATATACCATCCATGTTAAAGCCCTCATTTCATTTGCACAATAATGTCCTTCCTTCTTCTCCAGTAAGCAACGCTACTTGCAGGTCCGATTGAAACTTCAGGACGAAAATGGCTGGGGTTTTTGGAGGGTAAGACCCGATGACATCTACCTTGACCCTGAAGACTATTATGGTTTGACCACCTCTGTTTCCACAATTTAGAAATCCTTATAACATATACGCTCTGTTTCCACACCACCTCTGTTTCCACAGAAGCCCTGTTTGACCGGTCCACAAAAACCCTTCAGCAACATCCACTAAGTCTGATTCAAACTCTGTTTCCACACAAGCTAACTGCTCTTTCTTATCTAATACCCTGTTTGGTGATAGTAGAAAGGAAGTAAACGTTTCTTACCTCGCTTTTCCATTCTCACTACTGCTAGCTGTTGGAATCACCACACAAGATAAACAAGTGGATTTATAGAACCAAATTCAAAAAGTTACCGTTTCATAAATATTACAAGCCGTTGAGAAACAGAGAGAGTTACAGTGCAAGTCAGAGTAAAAGTAAAAAGCAACTACATCACCAAATCAGTACACAGAACACAAAGAACAACCATGAAAAACATAACAGAAACTTAAGTCTTTGAACTTCAACCCCCCTCTCAGCAACTTCCTTTGCCTTCAACACCTTTAATTCGCATTCTCCTTATTTGTGCTTAGCAGGGATGGTACAAGCCTCTCACATCTGGGATATGAAATTGGAGGATCAATCCATCGAAGAAACCCACTCCCACTGGTATGCAAATGTTAAAACTCAACATCATTCATGCGTGTGTAACGTTATATAATTTTATGTATATTTTTAGCCCTTTTTACCACTTTAGTCAAGTTTTAAATTTATAAAACACGATATTCTACTAACACTAAACACACATATGGGCAAGTGCACCCATCGTGAGCGTAGTATAGTGTTGGTAAGATACCGAGGTCGTCCAATGACACAAGAACTTTTAATACCGGTTTATCCTCAACGTCTAATCAAATCAAAATTTTGGAAAAAGGTTTAAATACGAAAATAAAAACTAAAAATGCTGAAAAAAAAAAAACAAAAACAAAAAAACAGATAGACAAGATGAATCACTTGGATCCGACTCGCCTTTAGTGTAACCTTTGATGTTTTCCGCACTTTTGCACTTTTTAAGAGATTATCTTAGTTATAGTAGTAGGCCCTTTTTTTGAAGGTGACGTTACCCTCAACCCAGTAGTTTGAGTCAGCAAGGATACAATCCTAAAAGGTTGGATTATTGAAAGATAATTAATTAAGTTATTAATGCCTAATGTGGTAGGCCCCTCTTTTGAAGGTGACGTTACCCTCGGCTAAGTTGTTTGAGTCAGCAGGGATACAATCCCAAGTAGCCGGGTTAATGTATTAATATTAGTTTACATATGAGGGGATCAAGCCATTCGCACCCCCGCCATCCAATACCAGTGGGTATTGAAGGAGGTCCTAGTAAGCTTGACCCAGGTCCTTGCAGGATCTATACACTGAACAAGGCAAGAACCTTACCAAACCATTCCCTTAACCCCCGACCAGGTAGCCAACATATCTCCATATAGACCGTGGAGATATGAATGGTGTAAATCTTTTATTTTATATAGACAGTAAAATAACGCCAAGACATCACGGACAAATGATAAGGAAGTTTCACCTTCAACATAAGAAACTAGTTATTAAAGTCATTAATACAAAACCAAATAAAAAGTACGAAAAGATTAAAAAACAAAATTATTACACTAAATGCTTGACTTCACCAAGTGATGTAAGAGACTTAGGCAAACATGGTCTTTGATTGTCAAGAACTCTTACTATCAATCTTGGATCCCGAGACTACTACACACACTCTATGATGGATGATGGATGATGGTGGTGGATGTGGGTGTTGTGATGGTGGTGGAGTGTGGGTGAAGTGGGAGAGAGGTGGTTTGCCAAGGGATGCCTTTGAAGTGAACCAAACAAATCTATTTATAGCCTGCACAGAAGCCCGGACACGGCCCCGTGTCCATCCGCTTTCTCTTTCTTCATTAATTGCAGTTTGTCTGCATTAGTTGACCACGCCCCCGTGTCCGCTGTGCATGGCCTCGCGTGCAGAAGCGTATCTGTACTATCAAGATTTGCTTGGATTCTGCGAATCTTAGCGTTGACCACGATCGTGTAGAGCTGGGCACGCCCCCGTGTTGGGAAATAGAAGCTTCTACAACTTTGTCTTTTCTACAGACACTTGGGAACGCCCCCGTGTCCCCTGGGCACGGGGCGTGTTCAGCCTTCTGATGTCTTGTTTTTGCTTGGGAAGATGCTATCGAGGGGTCGGGCATGCCACATTTATTCCTTTTCTTGTATTTATGTTAGATTTAGCTGCATTTTTGCTCCTTTTGTTCATTTGCGCTCATTTAATACTGAAAATACAAAAGGAAGACAAAAGCACAGTTTTTCCAACATTAGTACTAAAAAAGGGTTAGTTTTATGCCTTATTTGATGTAATTTATATGTTGCATTTTACACACATCAAATACCCCCACACTTGAATCTTTGTTTGTCCTCAAGCAAAACTCTTTTTAATGTGGCTTACACACCCAAATGGAATGGGTAGAAAAGAAGGTTTTTGGGCTTGTCTTGAGTGTCGGGATTCCAAGATCTTTATTAGGCTTTATTTTTATGTTATTTACAATCCTATTCGTTATGATTTATTTAGAACATTACATAAGAGAAATTACTTATTTGGGCATAACATGCCTCTTTAAAATTCCATTTATATACAAGTTCACATACCTCACGGGGGATCACTCAACACTCGGCCGAAGATGTATTTTTGTGAAACACTCGAGACCGGCATGGAACTTACTTCTACCATATGCTTGCCAAGAAATCAATTCTCCTCATTTTTAACTATAAACCTTTTTAAATATCAATAGGACTTTGGGGAAGGGTTAGGCTTGGGTTAAAGGTAGGTGGTTTTGGGTTAGTGGTTAGTAGAAAAAAGGGCGAAAGACGTAAAAAGCGTCGGTTTTCGTAAAACTTTTATTTTTGTGACTTTTTATTTAAACGAAGTATTTTTCAAACAAGGTTTCTTTTGAGGAACTTGTTTGTTTTATTGCTAGACTTCATTTTCATCTTTTTTTTTTTTTTTTTTGATAAGGAATGTCACATGAAAACCGAGCCTTGTACTAAAATAAAGGGTTTAAAATAAAAAATGGTTTTGGTGGGTAAAGGGTGTTTGTTTTGTGGGTTTAGAAATGAAAATGTTTAGGCTCAAAGGGGTTAACTAGGGGGATTTTGGGTAGGTGGTAAAAAAAAGAAAAATAATGGTGTTGAAATAAAAAAAAAGGGTTAGTCCTAATGCCTTCATCATTTACTTACTTGGGTTTAAGTTGGTAAGGACCGGGAATGTATCGTCATGGCAAGTTCTAGAGTCGTAAGAAATCAAGCGGCTATTCACACAAGAAACGAAAAATGAGCATTTAGTTTAAAGATATGTACTTGTATGCTCAATTAAAGGCTCAAAACTCATTTTTTGTGGGAATGGGTTTTTAATGTGATCAAGTATATATAATCAAATTTTAACTAGATTTATCATGCATTTTCATAATTTTCTTATGTTGGTTTTTTTATCACGACGCTATCGATTGTAAATTTGTAAAAATATAACCTTTTTAGAACTTGTTATTCCCAATTTAAATCAAGACAAGTAAAAAAAACGAAAAAGTTTTTGAAAAAATTTTGGGGTGTTTAGCGGTTCCAATAGAGTTTTGTGTAAGGCTTGTAATGAGGACTTGCAAAATTCAAGGTTTTATCATCCCCCCACACACTTAAATTACACATTGTCCTCAATGTGTCCCAAAAATAAGTTTTTAGGTTGATTTAATGTGTAAAAAGGTGTGTTAAAACAAAAATTTATGTTACTGGGCATCTGGACACGGCCCCGTGTCGGATGAACACGGCCCCGTGGTCAGATTGGCAGTAACGAGGACTTACAGAAGGTGAACACGGGGGCGTGTCTGGTGAACACGACCCCTTGTTGGGCAAAAATCTGCAAAAAGTAGACTAACAGCAGGTCTGGGCGGTGGACACGGGGGCGTGTCGGCTGGGCACGACCCCGTGTGGACAAACTGCAAACATTTAAAACAGGTTTCTGCCTTCGGTTTTGCTGTCCTGGCTTTAGTAGCACTAATGTTTAGTGCTTTAAGCCTCGTAGGTACCTGTTTTACTAATAAATACCACACCAAACAATAACAAACATCCTAATTTACCAAAGTTTCATCATCCACACCACAAGTTGAAAAGAAAGGAAATGCAGAAAATTAAAAAGTGTTAAGGGAAGTAAATTGTTCAACAAATGGCACGCAGGCCATGAAATTGTTTTTGAGATAAAGGGGTTAACCTGTTAGACCTCCAACCGTGTGATGCTACCTCCAACTCCTCCCGCTCAATCCATCTCCTCGTCCTCATCATCATCATCATCCCCTCTGTGGCCCGCCATATACTCCCGGATGTTTCCAATACCATCCTGCATGTTGGAGATATTTCTCTCTATCACTCCGACCCGGGCGTAGGTGTTGCTGGCCATGTTGTAGGTGTTCCTGGTGCACATAAGGTTTTCCTGCAATAAATCATGTAAGTTTTGAAAGTTAGGAAAACCTCCTCCTTGAGAGGAGGATTGACCCGGATCACCCTGGTGCTGGTAGTGTTACTGGGGAGGAGGACGGATGTGTGGCGCGTGTAGGACGAGTGCTTCTTGAGGGTTCCATGCATGCCCTTGAACCATTTGGAATCTGATCGTCTCGTCATCCGCTTCATAGATCAAGTTCATGGAGCGGCAAATGACCATATCCACCTTTCCCGACCACGATCCCTTTTGGAAGGATCTCGGCATCCTTGGCACAAAGTGTTTGAAAAGCCGATAAATCCACCCTCCAAACAGGATAGGAGTCAGGGGAGTCGCAAGCTGGTTCAAGTGCATGTTTCGGAGTAGCAGGTATGGAACATCGAGGTTGGTACGGGTGTGAATGCAATGGAGGACTAGAAGATCACGCAACCCTACAACACCACCACTATCGTGTCTCTGGCATAGAGAGTAGCTGAGAACCCTGTGGATGTAGCGATAGAGAGGGTCCCTCAACATTTTGCTCCTAGTCCGGCTCGGGTTATAGTTGCCCTCCCCGATTTGAGCCCAAGCAGCTTGGCGTTGATTTTCCATAATCTCGCGTAGACCCCCAGTGTTCTCTTCATCCCCAGCATCCTCTTCCGAGTACAACCCGATTATTGCCCCAAATTGTGCGACTGAGATTGAGTACAAGGTCCCTCTACAACGGAACTCTACCCCATCATTGTCGAACGGATCCGCTCTTGGCTTAAGAACAAACATGTTGTACAATTCCATGTTGTATTCATGCACGGAGTGAAGCCGAGTGCAAAGAGCCACTCGTAGTGGGCCGGTGACAATGTTGTTGAATCGGTCAATTTGGTTCACTGCTTCAAGAGTGTCCATGCGCACTTGTCTGGAATTCTCTTCGGGCCTAGTTCTCAATACATCGTAACGCGCCTGAGCAGCCAACTCACTTGCGTTGAATCTGGTAAATTTCTTGGCCATCTGAAAGAAAACACCAAACAATTAGCACGAAACAGTGAAATTTTCGAAGAAAACTGAAAACAGTCGACTGAACACGACCCCGTGTTCAGCGGACACGCTCCATGTTTGCTTGAATTTGGCTGGACACGACCCCGTGCTCGCTGAGCACGACCCCGTGCTCGCTGAGCACGACCCCGTGTCCAGGTGTCTGTTTCTCAAAATTTCCATTTTTCGACCCGGTCCCGAAAAGTTGAAAATTTTTGGTCTAGTAGGGGCGGTTTTCCTCGAAAATTAAACCCCAAGTGCCATTTTTACCAAAACAAACCGTTTACCCCTTCAATTTCATCTTTTTCGGTTCAAAAACAAGGGTTTGGGGTTTTTGTGAGAAATCGGGAAAATCTACAAACAATACAAGTTGATTTACTTCCTATAACATGTATCTATGCTAATACTAACAGATCTAAGCAAAAATTTGGAGTTTCATCCGGTTCAAGTTGAAGAACCCTAGATTTTTCCCCAAATCTTGATGTTAAACTACATGCAAGTACTTAATCTAACTAATTATAAGGATATAATCATACCTTAACGTTGTTAGAAGTTGGGGGAACGTAGAAATCTGCAAGAATTTTCGTCGGAACCAGAGAGTTTGTGGGGAAACGGGGCGTGTGGAATGAAGAAACTGTTTGAAAAAAAGGGGTTTTATCCCGACAGTTGCGCGAACACGGCCCCGTGTCCGCTGGACACGGCCCAGTGTGTGGGCAAAACTTAAAATATTATATATATATATAGAGGATGGATCATGAGAAAACTAGTTTAAATGAGAAAACAAAAAACTAACTAAAAAAGCCTAAAAAACATACCAATTTTTTTTAAATTTTTATAAAAAAAATCGCATCTTTTTATGCATGGAAAAAAAATTTCAAAAAAAACAAAAAATAAAAAAAAGTTTTTTGTTGTATTGCACATGTGTAATACTACACATGTGTAGTACACATACACATGTGCAGTACAACAAAATTATTATTATTTTTTTTTTAAATTTTTTTTGTATATAAAAACTAGCGATTTTTTTATAAAAAATTGAAAAAAAAATTGGTATGTTTTTTAGGTTTTTTTAGTTAGTTTTCTAGTTTTCTCATTTATATGTAGTTTTCTCATGATCCTATATATATATATATATATATATATATATATATATATATATATTTAGTGCTCGTGTGAGTGCCCTGTTTCCCGAAACTGTGGTTTTAGAAATCTTACCGATTTAGAAGTTTTCCCGAGGTTCATAACTTACAAGGTACGATGTTGATGAATGATCCTTCGTTTCATTCTTCAACCGTTTGCAGCGAGATTTCTTCCTCCTCATCCTCAATAAATCCTTGATAGAGTTTTAGCCGTTGGCCATTGACTTTGAATGGAATTCCATTCCGAGATTTAATTTCGACTGCACCGTGTGGGAAAATCTGGGTGATGGAAAAAGGTCCTGACCACCTAGACTTTAAATTACTAGGAAATAATCGAAGTCGTAAATTAAACCATAGAACTTGATCCCATACCCGAAATTCATTAGGTTTAATGTGCTTATCATGCAAATTTTTCATTCTTTTCTTGTAAATTTCGGAGTTAGAGTATGCATAATTCCTTAATTCGTCAAATTCATTTAGTTGGCAAAATCGATTTTTACCGGCAATTTCTAAGTCTTAGTTTACGTTTTTTAATTACCCAGTAGGCCTTGTGTGCAATTTTTACTAGCAAATGATAACTTTTTCCATAGACAAGCTTTTATGGGGTTGTACCTATTGTTCTTTTGTACGCTGTTCGAAAAGCCCATAAAGCATCGTCTAATTTATCAGCCCATTCCTTTTTATTTAACCCTACGGTTTTTTCAAGTATTATTTTTAAACCTCTATTAGTCACTTCGGCTTGTCCGTTTGTTTGAGGGTGATATGCCGTTGAGACCCGGTGATAGACCCCATACCTTGTTAAAAAAAATTCAAGTTGATGGTTACAAAAATGGGTACCTCTATCACTTATTAGTGCTTTTGGTGTTCCAAAACGAGAGAATAATCTTTTCAGAAATCTTACGACGACTCTTCCATCGTTTGTTGGAAGTGCCTCGGCCTCGGCTCATGTAACGCTCCGCATTTTCGAACTTTCTTATTTTAGCAAGCCATGTTGTACTTTCCATATTTAAACATTGTACTCCCTTTGTGATCTACTTTCGTTTCATTTGTAATTCGAGACTATTGATCATAATGAAAACAAAGTTATTTTAATCATGTTCGTGTATTCACGTTAGTCTTATGTGCAACTGATAATTAAATTCTCGTTTGAACGAAATATTATTCAAGGATTCTTGATTCTTTATCGACACTTGATACTCTTTAATCTAATAATGAAATTCGGATCCTAATTCTTGAAATTCGGAAGTTTCGCGAAATGATTAATCGTTGAGAAGTCTTTTAGCTTTAATTAAATTCAATATAAACATGGTCATCTATCAATTGTTTAAATTAATTAAATCAATTAATTTTACTATTTAAAAGTTTTTTTTTTTTTTAATAATCTAGTTAGTCTCGTTAGATTTTAAAGTTAGAAAATACAAACTAATTCGGTTAGTTAATTGTAAAGTTAGTTCCTATTAAAAAAAATAACATAACATAAGTTAGTGGATTAAAGTCTAGGGACTATTTGAGTATTTGCTGAATTGTAAACTTACAGGGACCATTTGCGCTTATAACTGGAAGAGTTAGGCTTTTAAAACAAAAACATAAATAAACTGATGACCACGGGACTCGAACCCGGGTTGATGCGTGTGAAGTGTGTATATGAATTTAAGTATATTTTAAGCCCTTTTACACTTTCTTTAGCCAAGTTTTAAATTTATGAAACACGATATTTACTAACACTAAACACACATATGGGCAAGTGCACCCATCGTGAGCGTAGTATAGTGTTGGTAAGATACCGAGGTCGTCCAAGGACACAAGAGCTTTTAGTACCGGTTTATCCTCAACGTCTAATCAAATCAAAAAGTTTAGAAAAATGTTTTAAGCTAAGAAAAATAAAAACTAATTAAAATGCTGAAAAATAAAAATAAAAGAAAAACAGATAGACAAGATGAATCACTTGGTTCCGACTCGTGTATAGTGTAACCTTTGATTATTTCCGCACTTTTGCACTTATTTAAGAGATTATCTTAGTTATTGTAGTAGGCCCCTCTTTTGAAGGTGACGTTACCCTCAACCCAGTAGTTTGAGTCAGCAAGGATACAATCCTAAAGGGTCGGATTATTGAAAGATAATGAATTAAGTTATTAATGCAAATTATGGTAGGCCCCTCTTTTGGAGGTGACGTTACCCTCGACTAAGCAGTCTGAGTCAGCAGGGATACAGTCCTAAATAGCTGGGTTATAGTATTAATAGTAGTTTAACTTATGAGGGGATCAAAGAGTTTGGACCCCCGCCATCCAATACCGTTAAGTATTGAAGGAGGTCCTACTAAATTTGACCCAGGTGCATTGCAGGACCTCTAAACGCTGAACAATGGCAAGACTCTTACCAAACCGTTCCCTTAACCCCCGACCAGGTAGCCAACATACCTCCATATAGACCGTGGAGATACGAATGGTGAAAATCTTTTATTTTATATAGACAGTAAAATAATGTCAAGACACCACGGACAAACGATAAGGAAGAATCACCTTCAACATAAGAAACTAGTTATTAAAGTCATTAATACAAAACCAAGTAAAAAGTGCGAAAAGATTAGAAATAAAAAGTATTACACTAGACACTTGTCTTCACCAAGTGATGTAAGAGACTTAGGCAAACATGGCCTTGATTGTCAAGAACTCTTACGATCAATCTTGGATCCCGAGACGACTCACACACTCTATGATGGACAATGGATGATGGTGGTGGATGATGGTGTTATGGTGGTGGTGGGTGGTGGGTGAAGTGTGAGAGAGGTGGTGTGCCAAGGGATGGTTTGAGCTTGAGCCAAGCACTCCTATTTATAGGCTGAACAGAAGCTCGGGCACGGCCCCGTGTCCAGTGGGCACGGCCCCGTGTCCACATCCTTCTCTTACTTCATTAATTGCTCTTGTCTGTATTAGTTGACCACGGCCCCGTGTCCGCTGGGCACGACCCCATGTGCAGAAGAATCTTTGTACTATGAAGATTTTCCTGGATTGTGCGAATCTTATAGTTGACCACGACCCCGTGTCCGCTGAGCACGGCCCCGTGGTGGGCAATAGAAGCTTCTACCACTTTGTCTTTTTTGCTGACGCTTGGGCACGCCCCCGTGCTGGCTGAGCACGGGGCGTGTTCTGTCTTCTGTCTTCTTTTTTTGCTTAGGAAGATGCTGTCGTGGGGTCGGGCATGTCACGTTTGTTCCTTTTCTTGTATTTATGTTAGATTTTGCTGTCTTTTTGCTTCTTTTGTTAATTTGAGCTCATTTAATCCTGAAAATACAAAAGGAAGACAAAATCACACTTTTTCCAACATTAGTACTAAAAAAGGGTTAGTTTTATGCCACAATTGATGTAATTTATATGTTGCATTTTGCACACATCAAATACCCCCACACTTGAATCTTTGCTTGTCCTCAAGCAAAACTCTTTAATCTGTGGCTTTTGCACTCCCAAATGGAATGGGTAGTGTTTTGGTCAAAAATTACCTAAGCAATTAAGTGATCAAATTAGTTAAGTGAGGTAGTGTGCTAAAATTATATGTGAAAAATGTATTGGCCAAATTAGATATGAAAACAGTTTCAGGATACAGCCCGGGATATAGAGCTGTATCAATGATCAAACAATGAGCAAAAAAGTAAAGGTTGACATGTGATGTACGAGGAAAGCCCTTGATCAATCTAGATCGCCGGCATAAAACCTCGGGAGCTGACAATCGCAGCTGCCTTGTTCTTCTTATTGCTTCAAATATCAGGATACAGTGCAGGATGTGGTGCGGATCGACTATGTGTTACAATGTAATTTGAATACAAGTGTTTAAGTGTGGTGTTTGCGGTGAGCTAGAGAGTAAAAGTGTTCGAGAGTGTAAGTGTGAAATTGCGTGTCTTAAACTGATCCGCCCCCATCTATTTATAGTAAAGATAATGTAACAAACTATCCTAAACTCCCGGGATCCAGCGAATATTCCCACTCGAACGTTGAGGACCAAGTCTTTCGGGTTCAACGGCTTCCTCATAACAAATACGCCCGAGTCTTGAGGAGAAGAAGTCCTGATGACCGTTAGTAACTTACAGCCATTAACCTGCACATGTTTAATTCACTCAACCTTAGGATATCGCCCAGGATGTTAGCAATATCCCCGTCCAGTATCCTGGTCACAAATAAACAATTAAAAGCGGGATATTAGTCAGGATATGTATACTCAGAAAATGACCCATAACAATTGTCCCCAAATATATCGGTTGGTATACCAATCCAACGGATATATTTCAAAAGCTTATCTCGTCGATCGAGGCAATTAAAATGAAACGATGGTTGAAATGACATTGTGCCATTTCCAATGCAATATTTACTCTTTACCCCCTATATTCAGCCTATATTTAGCCAAATCATTTCTGCTTATTATCATCGTTCTTCAAGCGATTTTCAGGTAATCACTTTTCTCTCCATTCTCTATCCTTCTTTCTTGAGTTTCTTCTAGTTTACCCAACACCCTTCATGGCATCACGAACAAGATCTCAATCGGACAAACCGGCCTCAACCCTCGTAAGTCAAAATTTCATCCGTGATCCAGCAAAGGAAATCTGCTGCTTCAACAACGCCGACATCGCTGCTCTTAAAGATTCCGGCGCCTTCCCCACCGGAACAGTGTTCCGTCCTTTTGATCGGGAAGCCCGATCAGACGCGTCATCTGATGAGTGGGTTTGTTTCTTTGCCTACCCTTTCTCTCTTGGACTCCGGTACCCATTTTCACCCTTCATCTCTCGCTTTTTTGAACTCACTGGCCTTAGCTATGCCCAGATTATGCCAATGGTCTGGCGAGTTTTGATAGTGCTGGATCAAATCAAGTCTCCTCATTTTCCTGACCTGTTTATTGAAGACCTCCCTATAGCATACCGGTTGAGATCCCACGGCGATCACCGTTTTCTTCTGTTTTCTACCTCTAAGAACCCTTTGGTTCTTAAGGCCACCAAGAACGAGGATCGATGGCGATGAAAATTCTTTTTTGTAAAAAGAGACTCTATTGATAAGGGTTTCGATCTGCCGGTTAAATGGTTAACCAAGGGTAGGATTTAGGGTTTTAGGAATATCCCCAATTATATCCTCAAACGATATCCCATACTTATATCCTGATGTTTTTATGCAGCGAACTTCAGAGATTTAGTGCCTCCCAGTGCAGAATCCGAATCCAAGATCAAGGAAATCTACCGACTTCCTGCCAGTGAAAGAACTTTCTCCCTGTCTCTTACAGATTCAAGCCAGAAATCAAGCTCAGAAATGTCTGGTAAGCACATTCTCAGCATATATTTTAAATCAATTATTTTTCAAAAGTATGATGAGTTTAAGAATATCTTCCCTTGTGCAGTACCAGTTGTCAACCTTGAAGGTTTCCAGCTCGACGAGTTGGATTGCTACTCCAGCCTTGCACCCATCAAACAAGAATCAAAGCCAAAGTCATCAAAGCCTACCTCTTCAAGGACTGTTTCTGCTTCCAAAGCCCCTCCGACATCCAGGACCCGGGCATCTAGCTCTCGGAAGAGAAAGGAGACGGACTCTCCAGCTGTTTCTGAGACATTCTCTCTCGAGAATCATGGGTTTAACGAAGCCACCTCATTCCTCAAACAGGTAAAATTTTCCTTTCGATATCCTGCACAAGTATGTTAGTCCTTATCCTATTTATTTTTACATCGATACCTGTGTCCTTATCGATAGGGTTTGGATCGTCTTATGCACTTGTATGAAGACGCCTGCGGGCTTAACAAGATGTTGGAGATCAAGCTGGAGAAAGCTGAAGCCACCATAGCTGACTAAGGAACCATTGCAGCTGCCAAATCCCAGCATTACGAAGACAAATATAAGGCCATGATCCAGGAACACCAAGCTACCCTCCATAAAGCCAACGAGGATGCCCAAGCCAAACTAGATGCTGCCCTTCTCCAATACCAGCAGAATATGAGTTCATATCGGGATAGCCTCAAAGCATCCGTGGTCGTCTCTCTTCTCCAAGCCAGGATAAGGATGGCTTATGAGGCCAGGGATTTGGGCTTCGAATGCCCCTCCTGGAACATAAGGACTTGAGAGGCGAAACTAAAGGATCTCGGAGGTCATCCCGTTGCTCATCCTGCAAAGCATGCTGGTGAAGAGCCTTCTAAGGCGACAGAGGAAGTGGCCAATGCTGATGATGGTGATGCCGAGAAGAATCCTGAGGCCGATGTTGGTGCAGATGCTGGGAAGGAGGCTATTGATCAAGAAGGTGCCGCTTCTTAAGCGGCGAAGTGGGTGATGATGGATATATGTGCCAAGGCCGGAGCCCACTTTTAAATTTCGTGGTTGTGGTTATGTAAACAATTTACTTTTCCTGTCTTCGAACAATTTATATTTCCTGCATTAGAACAATGTGATGACCAAAGGTGGATGGGTCCTAGGTTTTAGGATGAAGCCCTTGGTCATCGATTAGTATAACTTCTTTTGAATGTGGTAACGGTTGTAGGTGGACATGTCCTGTTTTGAGATAGATCCTCCAACCGTTACATAAGTATGGTAAAAAGTAATTGTGCTTTTGGCGGATGGGCCTTGGTTTAAGGTGAAACCAAAAGCACAACTTTTGACTTGTTAATAATATAACTATCTTTTGACTTATTTGTTATCGCCTTGCATTACTTAATGTAACTCTTAGCTTTGTAAAAATTTTGTATTGTTATCTTATGAAAATATCCTGATCAGTATGCTCAGCAATATATTACAAAAACTTTTTATTGGATAGGACCTCCAAACATTCGTTCAACTTTGTAGATAGTTCTTTAAAGAGTGAAAAACAATCCACTTTTCCAAAACCGGTCTTGATAATATTTAAATGATCAAAGTTCCAAACTAGTATTAGTTTCAAACATCTTAATCAAATATCCTGAAAAGGATTTTAAGAATATATCAGGATATTTAACCTTTTTTAAAACATAGTATTATTAAAAACTTAAACGATGTTTACAAAGGAAAGATCATACCAAGAATAGGATATGACCCTATTATCAAACCTCAATCCCTTTGCAACTTTTCCAATGAAGATGTCCCCTGTGTGAGATACTTAGTGCATTAGTTCCGAGCCTTATCCTTTGAGCTTTACATCATCGCCTTGGTAGGAATGTCCCCTGTGTACAATGTCTTCAAATACTTAGAAATCTTCTGAATGTCAGTTTCCATTGTATAGGCAATTTTTCATGTCACAGGGGTAAAACCCAAGGATGTACTGGAGATAAATCCCTTGTATCCTGGGGAAAATCCCAAATTTTCATGCGCTACAGGCGGGAGTGTATAAACTCCAAGACTTAGAAAAGTGAAAACCTTTAAACCTTAGAGAGTATGAAAATACCCTTTCGTGAGAGAGGGTGATCAATCCTCATATACCTTTAGGATTCAGGATATAGCCAACAGTAACGAAATTGTCAGCCACTTTTACATGGACTGGTCCCGCCACCTTGAACTATCCCTGAATAACTTGCGCTCCAGGCGGGGTGTTTAAACCCAATTCGGAAGAAAGGTGAATACCTTTAAACCTGTGAAGGGACCAGGATCCCTTATACGTGAGAGAGGGGGCCAATCCTCTAATCTTCCGAAGTATCTTGAGTGAGCATCCTGGAGCTATATCCTGAAGCATATACTGCAAAACATCCTTACACTAAGGTGGGTGTTAGCTTGGCTAACACCCCTCCGATGCTTAAGTTAGTATTGGGTTTCAAAGAATAAATTAAAACAAACATATTTAACAAAGATAGAATTCATACCATCCTGAGTTAGAAATTAAATTCTAAACTCACTTGAAATAGAGCTTAAGGTGTATAACATTCCAAGATCTCGGTAGCAGATCCCCTTCCATATTCTTGAGTCTATATGCTCCTTTCCCTGCTTCTGATTCAACTTCATATGGTCCTTCCCATTTTGGAGCTAACTTGCCATCGGCAGGATTAGTAGTATTCTGAAAAGCCTTTCTTAACACCCAATCTCCAACCTTAAATCTTCTGGTCCTTATATTCTTGTTATATGCTCTGGATATTCTTTGTTGATATGCTGCCATCCTTAGCCTTGCTGCATCTCTCTTTTCATCTATAGTATCCAAATCCTGACTCAAGGCTTCAGGATTCTGTTCAGGATCACTTAGGGTAGATCTTGCAGTAGGTATTGTCATTTCCGTTGGAATCATTGCTTCTGCTCCAAATACCAAGGAAAATGGGGTTTGGCCTGTTGCGTTCTTTACCGTTGTCCTATCAGCCCACAAAACAAAGGGTAATTCTTCTGCCCATCTTCCTTTTTTGGCTCCAAGCCTTTTCTTTAAGTTATTGACAATTATCTTGTTTGAGGATTCTGCTTGTCCATTCGCTTGAGGATGTACTGGAGTAGATGTTATCATTTTGATTCCCCAACTCTTGCAAAAGTCAGTAGTCCTTTTGTTTATAAATTGAGAACCATTGTCACAGATTATCTCGGCTGGTACTCCAAATCTGGTCAGGATATTTCTCTTTATGAAGGATACTACTTCTTGATCCCTAACTTGAACAAATGCCTCGGCTTCAACCCATTTGGAGAAATAATCTGTCATTGTCAACATAAAAACCTTTCCTCCTGGAGCTTTTGGAAGCTTTTCCACTATATCCATACCCCACTTCATAAATGGCCAAGGGGAAACAATAGGATACAGCGGTTCTGCAGGCTGATGTAATATGTTACTATGTCTTTGACATGCGTCACATCTTCGAGCATATTCTGCGGCATCTTTTCTCATTGTTGGCCAATAATATCATGTCCTTAATACTTTTGAGAATAATGACCTTCCCCCAGTATGGTTACCACAATCCCCTTCATGTATATCCTGAAGTACTTCTTTGGCTTCAGGATTCTCCAAGCACCTCAAATACGGTCCTGCAAGAGATTTCTTGTATAAAACATTATTTATAATAGTGAATCGTGATACCTTCATCCTAAATGCCTTAGGATTTTCATTTTCGGGGATGTGTCCTTCCTTGAGATATCTCATGATTGGAGCCGTCCAACATTTAGGATCCTCTTCAGGATACTCTGCTCCAGGATCCTGAATACCCGCTACTTCTTTATCCTGAGGATTCGTTGCAGGATACAAGACATGTAATATTGGTATTTGGGTTCCTTCTGGTATCCTGATCGATGATCCCAGATTTGCTAAGGCATCTGCTTCAGCATTATCCTCTCTTGGTACCTGTTCAAGTGTAAAAACATCGAAATATCCTGCTAATTTTTTGAGAATATCGAGGTATTCGATTAATTTCTCACCCTTAACTGCATAGGATCCATTAAAATGGTTAGTAATTAACAAGGAGTCAACATATACTCGCAAATTCTTTATACTCATACTCTTAGCCAATTCTAATCCTGCAATTAAAGCTTCATATTCTGCCTCATTATTAGTAGCAGGAAATTCACACCTAATGGCCTGGGGTAATATGTCCCCCTGTGGCGATTTTAGTAGTATACCTAAACCTACACCTCCTATATTGGATGCACCATCAGTATATAATGTCCAGGATTCTGAAGATTCTCCTAACTGTTGAACTTCTAGGTCTACCTCATCCTGAATATCACTACTGAAATCAGCCACAAAGTCAGCTAAAGCCTGAGACTTTATGGCATTTCTAGGTTCATATACTAAATCATAAGCACTCAACTTTACTGACCATTTGGCCATCCTGCCTGACATCTCTGGTTTCCTAAGCACATTTTTGACAAGATAATTCATTTTAACATGGATCCTATGTGTCTCAAAATAATGTCTAAGCTTCGTCGATGCCATGACTAGAGCTAATATCAATTTTTCTAAATGAGAATACCTAGTTTCAACATCTAACAAACTTTTACTAACATAATAAACAGGATATTGCTGACCTTCATGGTCTTTTATAAGAACAACACTTACAGCATTCCCTGATACAGCGAGGTATAGGGATAGTGGTTCACCATTTTCAGGCTTCATCAATAGAGGTGCAGTTGAGAGATACCGCTTCAAATCCTGCAAGGCTGCTTCATGCTTTGTTCCCCATTCAAATTTCTTATTCTTCTTGAGGATATTATAGAATTCCTTACATTTTTTCGAGGATCTTGAAATAAATCTATTCAAAGCTGCTACTCGGCCTGTCAACCGTTGTACGTCCTTCATATTCGAGGGTGATTTTATATCCAGGATAGCTTTAATCTGCTCCGGGCTTGCCTCTATTCCCCTTTTTGTCACCATATATCCAAGAAACTTTCCCGCCCCCACTCCAAAATGGCACTTAGCAGGATTCAGCTTCATGTTGTATTGATCCAGGATATCAAATGCTCCCTTGATATCCTGGAGGTGATCCTCAGCTCTTTTAGATTTTACCACCATATCGTCAATATATACCTCCATGGTGTCCCCCAGCTTATCTTTGAACATCATGTTTACCAATCTCTGGTATGTTGCACCTGCATTTTTCAAACCGAATGGCATAGCAGTATAGCAATATATACCTGTTGGTGTCATGAAAGCAGTATCCTCCTGATCCGAAGGCTCCATTTGAATCTGCTGAAATCCTGAGGATGCGTCCATGAACGTTAACATTTCATGTCCAGCAGTAGCATCCACCATTGCATCGATATGAGGGAGAGGAAATGGGTCTTTAGGACAAGCCTTGTTCAAGTCCGTGTAGTCTACACAGACTCTCCATTTCCCGTTTTTCTTCTGTACCACAACTACGTTTGCTAGCCATCTTGGAAACTTGACTTCTCTGATCATCCTGGACTTCAACAATCTTTCAACTTCCTCTTGGATAATCTTATTCCGCTCAGGAGCAAATTTTCTTCTTTTTTGCTGAACAGGCTTGAATGATTTGTCAATTCTAAGCTTGTGAGTGATAATGTCTTTGGATATGCCTGTCATATCCTCATGCTTCCATGCAAACGTCGACATCCTGTATTTCAAAAAGTTAGTTAACTGCTCTTCAATATCCTGAGGGATATTGGTTCCTAGGAGCACCGAGATATCAGGATTATCCTGATCCAGGACGATTTTCTTCACATCTTGCTCCGAATCCTCCATGATATCTTGGGCCCGCATCTTTAATTGCTATGCTGTACTAGGCTTAGTTGAGGATTTCATTGAGGATGAGTAGCATTCCTTCGCTTCCTGCTGATCACTTTCAACCTTGACAACTCCCCAAGGGGTAGGGATCTTGATGCATTGGTGATATGTTGATGGCACAGCCTTCATGTCGTGAATCCGTGGTCTTCCCAGTATGATGTTATAGCAGGATAAGGAGTCCATCACACAGAAACGTTGTATTGAATTGACCCCTTCAACATATACTGGTAACTTTATCTCCCCTACGGTATTCCTAGCTTCTCCACTGAAACCAACGAGCACAGTGGACTTCGAAGTGATATCCATCGGAGATACATTCATCCTCTTCAATGTTTCCAGCTGAATTATATTGACAGAACTACCGTTGTCTACCAGTATCCTACGTACAAAATGGTTAGCCACATATAATGTTATTACTAAAGCATCATGGTGAGGATCCTGAACAGTATCCCTGTCATCACTATCGAAAGTGATCACTTTATCAGTTGTGAGGGTAGTCATCCTGACTGGTCTGTCTCCCCTCTCGCTCTTAGCTTCCTTTGCATGTCTCTTGGCTGCCGAATACGAAGTCCCACAAATGTCGGATCCTCCTGAAATAAAGTTAATTATCTTGGCATCTGCTGGGGGTGATGCTGCTCGTTCAGGATCCTTCTCGGGATCCTGCCCTTTATTCTTCTTTTTTCCCAGCAAGTCCTTCAGATACCCCTTGCTTAACAGGTAACTTATTTCTTTCCTTAAAGCAATGCAATCCTCGGTCATATGTCCGAAGTTTTCGTGGAAGGCGCACCATTTGGATTTATCCTTCCAATCAGCTTTCTGCTGGTTCTTTCGGGGCCACCTAGCTTTGTCCCCTAAGCCCTGCATAGCATACATTAATTCAGGTATATTAACAGAAAAGCAGTATTCAGATAAGTCAGGATATTCTTCAGGATCCTCGTCTTCAACAGCATTCACTTTCTTCTTGTCATTTCTGCCATATGGCCTGGAGCGCTATGGCTTATATGAGGTCTCTGATTTCCTGTTAGTTGATTCATAGGTTGAAGTAGAATTCATCCTCTCCTGTATCTTCTTGTCATCTTCCAGACGGATATATCTCAAAGCCCTGTTACGAGCTTCGTCGAGATTCCTGCAGGGATTCATTACAAGATCCTGATAAAACTGAGAATCCTTTTGCAACCCCATCTTAAAAGCTTGCACAGCTGTTGCAACATCAAGATGTAGGATATCCAAGGATTCTCGACTGAATTTGTTCACATAATCCCTCAAGGATTCCTGAGGCCCTTGAGTTATCCTGTAAAGATCACTGGTTAGTTTCTCAAAACTCCGACTACAAGAAAATTGACTGTTAAATAAATTAACCAAATGAGCAAACGAAGTAATTGAGTGAGGAGGAACGTTTAACAGCCATTTTAAGGCTGATCCTGTCAGAGTAGAACCAAATCCCTTGCATAGGCATGCCTTCTTAAGCTCCGGAAGGATAGGGCTAATCTCCATTCTTTCCCTATACTGGGCAATATGAGCTTCAGGACCCGTAGTCCCATCATACAACTTCATGTTGGGAGTCTGAAATCTTTTTGGGATTTCAGCATCACAGATGGGATATGCAAAGCGGGATATCCTGTGGCTATCCTGGGATACTTCCGGAATTGGCTGGACCACTCCAGGTACACTGGATATCATGTCCTTCAATTTCTGGAGCTCCCTGGTAAATGTTGACGTCATACCTGCATCCTGCAAAGAGCCATTGTTGTTAGTAGCAAGAATATTATTATTTGACACATTACCGTTCTGAGGATTTTGGACATATCCTGAAGCATATCCTGAACTCCTCACAGTCGACATCCTGACCGAAGAGGGTATCTCAGGGGTATGATTCTGAGAATGGCTTGGGACGATATTCCCCCTATTATCCTCAGTATAAACTGCGGAACTGAAGTTCAAAGCCCTGGGCTGTATAGGAGTGACAGTTTCTTCAGCGGGTCTACTCGAGCCAGCTTTTAAGAGTTGTATCTCTCTTAACAGCATTTGGTTAGTCTCCTGTTGCTGCCTCATTTGTTCCTGCACACTTCCAAATAAAGTCAAAATTTCATCATTAGAGGCTAAAATGGGAGCAGATCCCTGGACACTCCGAGTAGGGATAACATCTTGAGATTGTGAAGAAAACGGCATCCTTGGAGGAGGTGGTGGAAGCACCGAACCAGTAGTAGCATAGGTTGCAGCAGACATAGTGGAAGAGCTCATGTTTGATCTTGAGGCCATTGTAAACAATGTGGCAGAAAGTTTTGAAAATAGAAAACCGATTAACGATTTTACAAAGATTTTTAGTAAAAGTAGCACCACTTGCCCCACGGTGGGCGCCAAATTGTTTTGGTCAAAAATTACCTAAGCAATTAAGTGATCAAATTAGTTAAGTGAGGTAGTGTGCTAAAATTATATGTGAAAAATGTATTGGCCAAATTAGATATGAAAACAGTTTCAGGATACAACCCGGGATATAGAGCTGTATCAATGATCAAACAATGAGCAAAAAAGTAAAGGTTGACACGTGATGTACGAGGAAAGCCCTTTTTTGTAAATATCAAGAGGACTTTTTGGGTTAAGGGTTAGGCTTGGGTTAAAGGTAGGTGGTTGGGTTAGTGGTTAGTAGAAAAAGGGCGAAAAGCGTAACAAGCGTCGGTTTTCGTAAGACTTTCTATTTTTGTAACTTTTATTTTGATGAAGCTATTATTCAAACAAAGTTATTTTTGATAAACTTGTTTGTTTATTTTCTTTTGCTTCATAATCAACTTTTTTTTTTTTAAAAGTCATATAAAGAACCGAGCTAGTTACTAAAACAAAAGGGTTAAAAATGAAAAAGGTTTTGGTGGGTGAAAGGGTGTTTGTTTGGGTTATGAAATGAAAAGGTTTAGGCTCAAATGGGCTAACTAAGGGGATTTTGTGTAGGTGGTAAAAAAAAGAAAAAATAATGGTGTAGAAATAAAAAAGGTTAGTCCTAATGCCTCCATCATTTACTTACTCGGGTTTAAGTTGGTAAGGACCGGGAATGTATCGTCATGGCAAGTTCTAGAGTCGTAAGAACCAAGCGGCTATTCACACAAGAAACGAAAAATGAGCATTTAATTTAAAGATATATATTTGTATGCTCAATAAAGGCTCAAAACTCACTTTTGTGGGAATGGGTTTTTATGTGATCAAGTATATATAATTAAATTTTAACTAAGCTTGTCATGCCTTTTCATAATTTTCTTATGTTGGTTCTTTTTATCACGACGCTATCGGTTGTAAATTCGTAAAAATATAACCTTGTTAGAACTTGAAATTCCCAAATTAAACCTAGACAAGTAAAAAAAATGAAAATTGTTTTTGAAAAAATTTGGGGTGATTAGCGGTTCCAATAGAGTTTTGTGTAAGGCTTGTATTTAGGACTTGCAAGATTCAAGGTTTTAGCATCCCCCCACACTTAAATTACACATTGTCCTCAATGTGTCCCAAAAATAAGTTTTTAGGTTGATTGAATGTGTAGAAAGGTGTGAAAAAGCAAAAATTTTGTGTTACTGGGCCCTGAACACGTCCCCGTGTTCAAGTGCCAGTAACAAAATTAAATCAAGTGAAACAGAAGCCTGGACACGGGGGCGTTTTGGGTGAGCACGACCCGTGTCCAGTTTACCTGAACTGGGTATTTCTGCAGACTGTGCAGCACGGGGCCGTGTTGGGCGGACACGGCCCGTGCCGAACCTACTGTAAACGAAGAATTTTGTCGGACGGTCCTGTTTTCCTGCATGGGGTGCTGGTTCAAGCTTCCCTTGTATCCTTTGCTATCTCAAGTGTGTTTTATTCCTGAAAATTAAAACTAACTAGAAAACATAAAAATTATTCTAAACTAAACTAAGGATAGTTCCGCGGAATGCCTCCGTGGTGCGCCACGTTTATAAGGGTCCTTGGCTAGACCCAAAGCCTGGTCATATGTCACTCAAGTGGGATGTTTCGCATCCCATGTTGCACCGTCGGAGAGCGTCATCCAAGCTTGAGTCTATGACCTTCATGTAGTCGACCGGGTTTTCGTCTTCTACTCTCTTTCCAACTCCAAACTTTACTTCCTCGTCCCCAAACTTCAACGTTAGTGTTCCGTCATTCATGTCAACCACTGCTTGAGCGGTGGCTAGAAATGGCCTCCCGAGGATGAGAGGAACATCGGTGTCTTCTTCCATGTATAGGATGACAAAGTCGGTTGGGAAAACGAAATTGTCAACTTTAACCAATAGGTTTTCAGCGACACCTTGTGGAATTTTGACGGATCTGTCGGCGAGTTGTATGCTCATCTTTGTAGGACTCGTTGTTCCTAGGCCGAGTTGTCTGAACATTGATGTGGGCATGAGGTTAATGCTATCCCCAAGATCGGCTAATGCATTACGGACGGGGGATTCCCCAATCGAGCAATTGTGAAGCTTCCGGGATCGATTTTCTTTTGTGGAAGTTTGTTGAGTACTAAGGCGGAGCATTCTTCGCCTAAGTTAACTAATTGCAATGATTCAATTTTCCTTTTATGAGTGAGGAAGTCCCTCATAAATTGTGCATATTTAGGCATTTGGGTAAGTACCTCGATAAAAGGAATATTAACATGCAATTGTTTTAGTAAATTTTCGAACGTTGCGAATTGCTCATCGGTCTTTTGACGATTTAACCTACCTGTCACACCCCGATTTCCACGTGTCACCGGTGGGCCCGGTGGGGAGTATCGTGACGTAGTTGATATCATCATAGTCAAACAACACAATATTTAAATGCACAGCGGAAGCAAAAGATAAATATATTATAATCCGAATATAAAGTAATATCAAGTATTACAACGGAAAGTAAAGGATCCACAGGCGGATCTTAAAACATAAACATTGTTCAACAGACTTTAGACGCCTAGAACTTGCAAGATTCCTTATTAACGTCCTGAGCAGCTTCCAGCCTATTACGTACTTGTACCTGTCACTTAGACTTTTGAAAATACGTCAGTTTTCACTGGTAAATACAATTAACTGACTCATTTTGGAAAAAGAGTTTAAAAATTGATTTGAATGCATAAGGCACAAAATATCTTGACACATTGATTAAAATGCACAAGGCAAAATTAATCTTTTATAACTTGGGACAATTTTATTAATAAAGATCTTGTATCCGATTTACATGGTTGTCCAACATTTAGGGCCGGTGATTATACAATACAAGCCGGTCAAGATTAATCGACACACCATAAATATAACTCACAAGAAGACATCCTTACGAGTGAGTATATCTTTTACATACGCAACAGGAGGTGTTATGCCTACACCTTGTGCTTAAGTTATGGCCATTCACTTTTTAATGAGCCAAGGATATCCAGGACACGGTCATTAACCCCTAATGTTATTTGTTATCAATCAATACAGATTAAAACGGGATTATGCAATTTAATCATCTCCGATTAGAAGGTTTCTATACCCGACCGAGCGGTATTTTTTATATATATCGTATCCCAAGCCCGTATAAGGGAAAATAAGTTAAAAGTATTTACCTGAGCTAGCTCCTGTCTTAAATAGCAAGAATTATAATAACTCAGCCGTATTCACTTAAGTAAGCGTAGGTACAATTTACCAGAAGGCTCTAGTCTGGAATGATGGTATAAATAACCAATTAGAATGCTAACGGGTCTTTAATTAAGCCTAAGCTTAGACCGGTTAGTCTTAAGGAAATATACCGTTCAAACGCATGATTAAGCGAAGACCGGAATAGAATGTGTTTTAGACCCAACAAGTTTGAAGACTTGTATAATATGGGTAATCTAAACACCTTCTGGATTTTGAGATAAAAATGATAAGGTTTGACCCGTTTCGGCTAACTTATGCAAACTAGTTACATAAACCGAACCGAACGCGCAAGAGGCGTAACGGGTAACCATAAGAGTCATATACAGGTTTCCTAAGTTAATATGCCTTAAACATGTTGTGATATCAGTAGGATATCTTCCATTATGCCCGAAACGAGTTTAATCTCAAAATAAGCCCCGTAGGGGTATTTTGGTCATTTTAAAGGTTATAAAAAAGTTTAAATGAATTTCTGAGATTCAGGTCCGAATACATCAGTAAAATAACTTATTTTAATAGGTCATATCAGTTGGTAATAAGCCTTATATGGCAAAAATGGTTTTAAACCCAAACTATGTGTTTAATACGCTTTAAAGGCCATTTTAAGCGATTTCCGGGTTATACAAGAAATCTGAGTTTTCTGATCAGTTTATAAAGTTCAAAATACTTTATTTATTATATAAAATCAGTAGCAATTGGATTGGTTTCAAAATACTATGTAGAACTCATTTTATGACCGAAAGGGTATAATCGGTATTAACCGAATTAATGCCATAACCTTAGGTTATGAGCAGGTTAAAATAATTAAAAATCTTTGAAAATCCCAAAATATTATATTACATCAGTGGGTAAAAGGTTTGGTGTCAAAATTTGGGTTTAGATAGGCTTTACGCTAATTGCGCCTTTTAATTACTAAAAGGCGTTATAATTACGCCAATGAGCATAACTCATAATCTAGACCTCCAACTGATGTAAAATTTTAGGGACAACTTTATAAATCAGTAATAAGGATTATTGTCCTTTCACATTTCCAAAATTCTCGTTTTATGGTCAAAAGGGCATATTGGTCAACATTTAAGCAACTAACGGAAACATGTAAACGAATCGGATAATCAATGAACCAACCACAGAGGGTTATGCTAACATGTAGCCTGGTCCTAAGGAAGCTCTAAGGCATTTAAAAATCATACTAAATCGGGTCAGAACTGAAGTCAAAGCAAAAGTCAAAGTTTTGCGACTTTCGGTTCCGAACCGGGTCTAAATAGAAAATTGTCGGATCAAACAAGCTTAGATCAGTTCTTATACTTATTACCAAGTTATATGAGTGATAAAACAGGTTACATGCCTTCTACATTGCTAATTACATGTTAATTTGCAAATTAAGCTTCTGTTGACTTTTTCTAAACAACTTTTACCCGACACTTGATCTAGTTAGGATGGGAATCAGTGGATGCCCTTCTAAGGGTTTATTACCCACATAAATACCAACTTATAACTACTTTCTATTCGACTAATCACTGGACCATTAGTGATTAATCTTGAAGTCAACCGTTAATTACGACGGTTTGACTTTTAAGCTAAAATTAAGCTAAAACTTAATTAAGAGAGGTTAAGCAAACTTACAAGAGTCCTATGAACGACCAGAGATCACTTGAGAGAAGTCTTGAGCTCCAGAAATGATCAGGAATGCAAGAATGAAGGTGTGAAGAATGGTTGCAACTTAGTGGCCTTATATAGTGTTTAAATCACCATAGATTGTTGACATGTAAGTCTACAAGTGACCACAATTCATCCACAAGTGTCCCTAAGTGTCTAGGACTATTTAGGGGTCGTCCAAATATGAGGAAAATCGTTTGAAAGGTCAGAAATGCATTTAAAACAGCAAACAGGCGAATCTGCTGTCGCTGGGCATCCCTTGCGCACCGTAAGCATAAGCCTTGCGATGCGCAAGGCTTCTGATCAGCTTTCAAAATTTCTATTTCTTGCATAAGTGACTCTTGGCCCTTCCGAAAGGTCAACTAACCTTTATATATTGCAATTTGAGCCCTCCATATTTACCTACAAGGGCTTTAAGACTTGTACCCACTTTTCCAAGTCCCTGTACACTTCTGGTTAACCCTAAAAGTCATAACTTTCAACGTTAACGCTTTAACCCCTCGCACACGAATTTGATCATAACTTTCTCATACGATAACGAAACTTTATGAAATTTATATAGTGTATTCTAGTGAGCAAAATAAACTGTTACAAAGCTTCGGGTTTGTCAAAAGGTTACTCAGAGGTAGAACTTAAACATGTTGACACATTTAACCCCTGTAGTTTGTAATCTCTCGCTTTTATCTTCGTATGATCCATGATTTATTCGTTTGATGGTATAAACATCATGTAGGGTTATTTTGAAGTATATTTATTCACTGTTGACATTTAGAACTCGTATATTCACATACTTTCCATGATTGTCAACTTTAGTCCTTTCAGAACATTCTTTCACACGGTCAAACTTATGACACGTGTCAATACATTATAGGACGTGAATTTTCAAGGTGTTACATCCTCACCCCCTTAAAATAAATCTCGACCTCGAGATTTGTTAAAGTAAAGGAAGTAATTTCTGCCCTACATTGGGCTTAATCTTCCCCAGTACCTTTGATCCTTTATGGCATTCCAATTGACCTTTATGATAGGTACATGTATCCTTTGGAGCTTCTAATCCTGTCGATCCTCAATCGATACAGGTTCCTCATCATCTCATAATTCTGCATATCACTATGTGATAATGCTTCTTGACTTATTGGCGAAGCACGTCTTTAAATCCTTACTGTATATTGCGAGCTCTGCCAAGCTCCTTATATAGGTTTTAGCTTATAGGCTATTGACCTTTGTTGCACTCGATTTCCCGAATGTTCTTATATATATATCCAGGGCTTAACCTACCCTGAGAAATTAAATTTTTAGCACACCCGTTTTAGGGTGATACCTATGATTGAACCTTATTCCTTATTAATGACTTAAGAAGGTTGCGAATTTTATAAATTCCAAGTTTTTCTGCCGAATAATGGCTACTTACAAATGATTATGAATTTGCGTGATCTTATTTTTTGTTTCCAATGCAAATTTCAGATCCTGATAAGTGGACTTACCAATCTATTGTCCTAACAATAAATGTTTAACATTTCATCTTTACAAGGTCTCCAAGGGAGCAGCCTTGATGCTTACATATAAACTATTATAGAAAAGCTTATCTTAAGGTGAGATGGTTATTCCAACCACTACTTAACTAATTTTAAGGAATAGCTAATCCTTGTCGTTAGTCGAACAACTCGACGATCCTGGGTAGCTGATCGAAATTCTTAATCGTTGCCTAATTAGGGTTGCGGTAATGTATGCATAAGCAAAAAGAACCGTCTTTCTTACCCAACAATATCAAACTCTCAGAATATCGAGTTAGGCTATATGAATCTCCTATCTTAAAATTTACTTAATCAGGTTTTCGGTTATTCCATAATCAGCATGGAGTTCTTACAACACTCTAACCCAAAGCGGGATGTTAATCTTAACTCTACTTGCCTCTCGGGAGGTAAACAGGGTAGTCTTAGGAAAAGATAATCAAGATACAAGGAGGTTATAGAGATTTTCCCAAATCTCAGGCTCCAGTTCATCAATCCTTGCTCGTGCCAAATGAGTGACACTTTTATGTTATGAATTCACAGGTTTCCTTACCAGGAAACATTTATTTGGAAAAATTCTATTTTCTAGATATCTTCTTTGAATACCATTAGTTGACCTTAGTACCATATGGTCATTGGGATATCTTTGTGGTTCCATGCATTAAACCTCCATACTGATCAGGCATGGAAGCAATCTATGGAACATATTAAGATACATCAACTTCCATACGGCGGTTTTGTCATACCATTTGGTATTCGTAATCAAATAGGGATTCAAGAGATATCAATTACATGCGAATGTCCTTTATCTATAGAGAGGGTACATTTAAATTTTATGACTCAAAGATTTCTGACAGGAACGTAAGAAATGGTTCCTATTACTAAATGAATCAATTTCTTAGTTGCGATTCAACAACTGCTATTCATCATCCTCATGGCCTTATATACTAACCATGGTTTCATTAAACCATACAGGACAATATAGCATTAACATTCTTAATGAACGTTATTTAATATATATCAATTTTACTTAGCCTTGATCACAAAAGACCATTAATGGCATTTAAAGTTTGGTCCTAATCCATCATCTTTTTGACAGGGGATCAAAATGTCACATCTGTCTTTATTATAGTGATGAATTTGGATAGCTTGAAAGTTTGCCATAAGGATATCAGAAAAGAGTGATTCCTAATAGATATAAAATATCAATCTAAGATTTGTTGGAGCATTTTCTATGGTGTCATCGGCCCATTTCTACCTCGCATTAAATGACCGGAAACCTAATCAGGCTGAGACAACAGTTCTCAACATTTATTGTTCATTATAGGATCATATATGCCAGTATCAAATAAATTTATGCATAAACTTCTTGATAAAGGAAGGTACCTGCTATATCGTCATCATTTTGCATCATCCCCAGGGTGTTCCTCTGGAAGTCTCATGCATTTGTTCCCTTGGTCTCTCCAGGCTTCCTTATAAGCTTTGGGCAGTTGGTTTTGATGTGCCCTTCCTCGTTACAATTGTAACATGTCGCGTTCTTCAACTCCTTGCAATCTAAAGTTTTGTGACCCTTGGTCTTGCAAATTCCACACAATTTAGCACTTGGGTCAATCGTACATTTTCCAGAATGTTGTTTTCTGCAGTTACTGCATTTGGGCTTGTTATTGAACTGACTCGAGTTTTTCCTAAACTCGGAATCTTTCTTATGCTCAGAACTTCCCTTCTTCTTCTTCTTCTTGTCAGATCGATGAGAGTTCTCTTCCTCTCTTTCGCGCTTTCCATCTTCAGAGGCTTTGGCAGCCTTGTTTCTAACCACATCGAGTGTGAGAGATAGCGACAGATCTGCCGCTGACCTGAAAGTAGTAGGTCTCGATACTTTCACACTTGCCTTTATTTCTAGGGCTAGACCCCCAATAAAGCGAGCTATTCGCTTTGGTTCCGGTGTGATCAAGTAAGGAACCAACCGAGACATGGTATTGAAACTTGTAAGATATGTCTGACAATCTAGGTTCTTCATGACCAATGTCAAGAAATCAGTCTCGATTTTCTCAACTTCATGTGAGGACAGTAATTTTCTTTGATAAGAGCAGCAAACTGATCCCATGTCAGATTATATAACGGGATCTTCCCAGTAGCTTGGATTAGTGATCTCCACCAAGCTAGAGCTTCTCCTTTAAAAGATTGTGAAACAAACTTCACAATGTCTTGCTTTGCACATCCACTAATATCAACAACAGTGTCCATCTCATCGAGCCATGTCATGCAGTCGATGGCTCCTTTTTCTCCTGTGAAGTCTCTGGGCTTGCAGGAGACAAAATATTTATATGAACAGGTTTTAACATGTGGCTCTTGGTTAAGCACAACCTGTCTAGACGGAACACTCCTCTGATTTGACGAGTTATGAACATCGTCTTCCTTTGACTCATCTGATTTAGAAAGGGGGCTTACTACGAGCCACAGATAGAGTCTTAGAGCGGGTATCATATGATTCATTATACTGTCTGTCAAGAGCTCGAGTAACAGCATCATCTATTAATGCCTGCAGTTCCGCTCCAGTTATATTAATCCTGGTAGTATCATTGTTCACCTTCAAGTGGCTGTTAACTTCATCTGATCCAGCCATGTAGCTTGATTGCTACATAAATATTGACAATGATTTACTCAAAGGTTATAATGAAATTATCATTTTTGATGATTTATTAACCATGGTAATATAAACCATATGGGCTAATTTGTTAATTTTATTAGTATTTTCATTATAATTTATCCTAGTATATAAGACATTAAGGATATTAAAGTGGCACAACGGCCTTGTCACGAGGACAGATTTGAATTTATAAGCCATGATCGTTTGGGATCGAGGTATTTAAGGTTTGAGCATAGTCGGTTACTTTTCTTGACAGAGAGTCGAAGACTACAACTGCCTTTTGTCTTTTAGGACAATAGATATAGCCCGTGGGCATTTCCCTTCTGAGGGATGTTTTTGATATAATCATATTTCCAGATGCTATTAGTCAAGATCGTTTGGATCATACCGACTATTATGCTTGGACATGGTCCAACATTTTTAGGCAGGAGGTCAAAGACCACCACTGTCGTCTTATCGGACAACAAATTTAGCCCGTAGGCACTTCATCACTAATGGATGTTTATAATATGATCATCTTATAGGATGATATAAGCCATGATTTCAGAGAATCGAGGCAAATTTATAAGTTAGTAATAGCACAAAAGGTCTAGTCACGTGGACAAGTTTAATTTATAAGCCATGATCGTTTGGGATCGAGGCATTTAGGTGTGAATCAAAGTTCATTACTTTTTCTTGACAGGGAGTTGTAGGCTACCACTGTCTTTAGTCTCAGAGGACATTAACTATAGCCCGTAGGCATTTCCCTTCTGAGGGATGTTTATAATATGATCACCTTATAGGATGATATAAGCCATGATTTCTAAATCAATAGGCTAGATAAGAAAATTGGAAGAATCCAATATAAGAATGACTGTTGTGATTTTCTCGAATCACATTTGTCAAGAGTGCTAACATGTTCTTAGGTGTTAACAAGGATTTGAATCTCGTGAATAGGTCTTACCATCTTGGCCATGTCTTAAAATAACACGTGGCTAGGTCTTGTCCTTTTTAGATTTTGCCATTTTATTATAATGGTAGATCTTATAAAAGGAATGTATATTTTTCATGTTTAGAATGAAAATTTTAAATTTAATCATTCAACTATAAATTTAAAAGTATAGATGTGCCCTAGACGGGACTTGAAAAGGAATAATGTTGTCCTCGAAGAGACTGAAAGATAAATATGTCCTTATAAGAAATATTAAAGAAACGAATTTCAGCAAAAAGGAGTTTTCTTCTTCACTTTACTTTCGAATGTTCTCTCCCTGGATGCTCGTTTCATTCTCGCCGCGGTACGAAGCTCAGCATTTCTAGGCTCTGGATGTGGAGGATTTCTAATACAGCTTCTTCGCTTGGCGACATATCCAATATATAAAAATTGGAAGTAAAATTTACAGATTAGGATTGAGAGTATTCCTATGTTAAGTCTAGACTCAATTTTCCTTTTATGAGTGAGGAAGTCCCTCATAAATTTTGCATATTTAGGCATTTGGGTAAGTACCTCGATAAAAGGAATATTAACATGCAACTGTTTTAGTAAATTTTCGAACTTTGCGAATTGCTCATCGGTCTTTTGACGATTTAACCTACCTGTCACACCCCGATTTCCACGTGTCACCGGTGGTCCCGGTGGGCAGTATCATGACGTAGTTGATATCATCATAGTCAAACAACACAATATTTAAATGCACAGCGGAAGCAAAAGATAAATATATTACAATCCGAATATAAAGTAATATCAAGTATTACAACGGAAAGTAAAGGATCCACAGGCGGATCTTAAAACATAAACATTGTTCAACAGACTTTAGACGCCTAGAACTTGCAAGATTCCTTATTAACGTCCTGAGCAGCTTCCAGCCTATTACGTACTTGTATCTGTCACTTAGACTTTTGAAAATACGTCAGTTTTCACTGGTAAATACAATTAACTGACTTATTTTGGAAAAAGAGTTTAAAAATTGATTTGAATGCACAAGGCACAAAATATCTTGACACATTGATTAAAATGCACAAGGCAAAATTAATCTTTTATAACTTGGGACAATTTTATTAATAAAGATCTTGTATCCGATTTACAAGGTTGTCCAACATTTAGGGCCGGTGATTATACAATACAAGCCGGTCAAGATTAATCGACACACCATAAATATAACTCACAAGAAGACATCCTTACGAGTGAGTATATCTCTTACATACGCAACAGGAGGTGTTATGCCTACACCTTGTGCTTAAGTTATGGCCATTCACTTTTTAAATGAGCCAAGGATATCCAGGACACGGTCATTAACCCCTAATGTTATTTGTTATCAATCAATACAGATTAAAAAGGGATTATGCAATTTAATCATCTCCGATTAGAAGGTTTCTATACCCGACCAAGCGGTATTTTTTATATATACCGTATCCCAAGCCCGTATAAGGGAAAATAAATTAAAAGTATTTACCTGAGCTAGCTCCTGTCTTAAATAGCAAGAATTATAATAACTCAACCGTATTCACTTAAGTAAGCGTAGGTACAATTTACCGGAAGGCTCTAGTCTGGAATGATGGTATAAATAACCAATTAGAATGCTAACGGGTCTTTAATTAAGCCTAAGCTTAGACCGGTTAGTCTTAAGGAAATATACTGTTCAAACGCATGATTAAGCGAAGACCGGAATAGAATGTGTTTTAGACCTGACAAGTTTGAAGACTTGTATAATATGGGTAATCTAAACACCCTCTGGATTTTGAGATAAAAATGATAAGGTTTGACCCGTTTCGGCTAACTTATGCAAACTAGTTACATAAACCAAACCGAACGCGCAAGAGGCGTAACGGGTAACCATAAGAGTCATATACAGGTTTCCTAAGTTAATATGCCTTAAACATGTTGTGATATCAGTAGGATATCTTCCATTATGCCCGAAACGAGTTTAATCTCAAAATAAGCCCCGTAGGGGTATTTTGGTCATTTTAAAGGTTATAAAAGAGTTTAAATGAATTTATGAGATTCGGGTCCGAATACATCAGTAAAATAACTTATTTTAATAGGTCATATCAGTTGGTAATAAGCCTTATATGGCAAAAATGGTTTTAAACCCAAACTATGCGTTTAATACGCTTTAAAGGCCATTTTAAGCGATTTTCGGGTTATACAAGAAATCTGAGTTTTCTGATCAGTTTATAAAGTTCAAAATACTTTATTTATTATATAAAATGAGTAGCAATTGGATTGGTGTCAAAATACTATGTAGAACTCATTTTATGACCGAAAGGGTATAATCGGTATTAACCGAATTAATGCCATAACCTTAGGTTATGAGCAGGTTAAAAATAATTAAAAATATTTGAAAATCCCAAAATATTATATTACATCAGTGGGTAAAAGGTTTCGTGTCAAAATTTGGGTTTAGATAGGCTTTATGCTAATTGCGCCTTTTAATTACTAAAAGGCGTTATAATTACGCCAATGAGCATAACTCCTAATCTAGACCTCCAACTGATGTAAACTTTTAGGGACAACTTTATAAATCAGTAATAAGGATTATTGTCTTTTCACATTTCCAAAATTCTCGTTTTATGGTCAAAAGGGCATATTGGTCAACATTTAAGCAACTAACGGAAACATGTAAACGAATCGGATAATCAATGAACCAACCACAGAGGGTTATGCTAACATGTAGCCTGGTCCTAAGGAAGCTCTAAGGCATTTACAAATCATACTAAATCGGGTCAGAACTGAAGTCAAAGCAAAAGTCAAAGTTTTGCGACTTTCGGTTCCGAACCGGGTCTAAATAGAAAATTGTCGGATCTAACAAGCTTAGATCAGTTCTTATACTTATTACCAAGTTATATGAGTAATAAAATAGGTTACATGCCTTCTACATTGCTAATTACATGTTAATTTGCAAATTAAGCTTCTGTTGACTTTTTCTAAACAACTTTGACCCGACATTTGATCTAGTTAGGATGGGAATCAGTGGATGCCCTTCTAAGGGTTTATTACCCACATAAATACCAAATTATAACTACTTTCTATTCGACTAATCACTGGACCATTAGTGATTAATCTTGAAGTCAACCGTTAATTACGACGGTTTGACTTTTAAGCTAAAACTTAATTAAGAGAGGTTAAGCAAACTTACAAGAGTCCTATGAACGACCAGAGATCACTTGAGAGAAGTCTTGAGCTCCAGAAATGATCAGGAATGCAAGAATGAAGGTGTGAAGAATGGTTGCAACTTAGTGGCCTTATATAGTGTTTAAATCACCATAGATTGTTGACATGTAAGTCTACAAGTGACCACAATTCATCCACAAGTGTCCCTAAGTGTCTAGGACTGTTTAGGGGTCGTCCAAATATGAGGAAAATCGTTTGAAAGGTCAGAAATGCGTTTAAATAGCAAACAGGCGAATCTGCTATCGCTGGGCATCCCTTGCGCACCGTAAGCATAAGCCTTGCGGTGCGCAAGGCTTCTGATCAGCTTTCAAAATTTCTATTTCTTGCATAAGTGACTCTTGGCCCTTCCGAAAGGTCAACTAACCTTTATATATTGCAATTTGAGCCCTCCATATTTACCTACAAGGGCTTTAAGACTTGTACCCACTTTGCCAAGTCCCTGTACACTTCTAGTTAACCCGAAAAGTCATAACTTTCAACGTTAACGCTTTAACCCCTCGCACACGAATTTGATCATAACTTGCTCATACGATAACGAAACTTTATGAGATTTATATAGTGTATTCTAGTGAGCAAAATAAAATGTTACAAAGCTTCGGGTTTGTCAAAAGGTTACTCAGAGGTATAACTTAAATATGTTGACACATTTAACCCCTGTAGTTTGTAATCTCTCACTTTTATCTTCGTATGATCCATGATTTATTTGTTTGATGGTATAAACATCATGTAGGGTTATTATGAAGTATATTTATTCACTGTTGACATTTAGAACTCGTATATTCACATACTTTCCATGATTGTCAACTTTAGTCCTTTCAGAACATTCTTTCACACGGTCAAACTTATGACACGTGTCAATACATTATAGGACGTGAATTTTCAAGGTGTTACATCCTCACCCCCTTAAAATAAATCTCGACCTCGAGATTTGTTAAAGTAAAGGAAGTAATTTCTGCCTTACATTGGGCTTAATCTTCCCCAGTACCTTTGTGCCTCTATGGCATTCCAATTGACCTTTATGATAGGTACATGTATCCTTTGGAGCTTCTAATCCTGTCGATCCCCAATCGATACAAGTTCCTCATCATCTCATAATTCTGCATATCACTATGTGATAATGCTTCTTGACTTATTGGCGAAGCACATCTTTAAATCCTTAGTGTATATTCCGAGCTCTGCCAAGCTCCTTATATAGGTTTTAGCTTATAGGCTATTGGCCTTTGTTGCACTCGATTTCCCGAATGTTCTTATATATATATCCAGGGCTTAACCTACCCTGAGAAATTAAATTTTTAGCACACCCGTTTTAGGGTGATACCTATGATTGAACCTTATTCCTTATTAATGACTTAAGAAGGTTGCGAATTTTATAAATTCCAAGTTTTTCTGCCGAATAATGGCTACTTACAAATGATTATGAATTTGCGTGATCTTATTTGTTGTTTCCAATGCAAATTTCAGATCCTGATAAGTGGACTTACCAATCTATTGTCCTAACAATAAATGTTTAACATTTCATCTTTACAAGGTCTCCAAGGGAGCAGCCTTGATGCTTACATATAAACTATTATAGAAAAGCTTATCTTAAGGTGAGATGGTTATTCCAACCACTACTTAACTAATTTTAAGGAATAGCTAATCCTTGTCGTTAGTCGAACAACTCGACGATCCTGGGTAGCTGATCGAAATTCTTAATCGTTGCCTAATTAGGGTTGTGGTAATGTATGCATAAGCAAAAAGAACCGTCTTTCTTACCCAACAATATCAAACTCTCAGAATATCGAGTTAGGCTATATGAATCTCCTATCTTAAAATTTACTTAATCAGATTTTCGGTTATTCCATAATCAGCATGGAGTTCTTACAACACTCTAACCCAAAGCGGGATGTTAATCTTAACTCTACTTGCCTCTCGGGAGGTAAACAGGGTAGTCTTAGGAGAAGATAATCAAGATACAAGGAGGTTACAGAGATTTTCCCAAATCTCAGGCTCCAGTTCATCCATCCTTGCTCGTGCCAAATGAGTGACACTTTTATGTTATGAATTCACAGGTTCCCTTACCAGGAAACATTTATTTGGAAAAATTCTATTTTCTAGATATCTTCTTTGAATACCATTAGTTGACCTTAGTACCATATGGTCATTGGGATATCTTTGTGGTTCCATGCATTAAACCTCCATACTGATCAGGCATGGAAGCAATCTATGGAACATATTAAGATACATCAACTTCCATACGGCGGTTTTGTCATACCATTTGGTATTCGTAATCAAATAGGGATTCAAGAGATATCAATTACATGCGAATGTCCTTTATCTATAGAGAGGGTACATTTAAATTTTATGACTCAAAGATTTCTGACAGGAACGGAAGAAATGGTTCCTATTACTAAATGAATCAATTTCTTAGTTGCGATTCAACAACTGCTATTCATCATCCTCATGGCCTTATATACTAACCATGGTTTCATTAAACCATACAGGCCAATATAGCATTAACATTCTTAATGAACGTTATTTAATATATATATCAATTTTACTTAGCCTTGATCACAAAAGACCATTAATGGCATTTAAAGTTTGGTCCTAATCCATCATCTTTTTGACAGGGGATCAAAATGTCACATCTGTCTTTATTATAGTGATGAATTTGGATAGCTTGAAAGCTTGCCATAAGGATATCAGAAAAGAGTGATTCCTAATAGATATAAAATATCAATCTAAGATTTGTTGGAGCATTTTCTATGGTGTCATCGGCCCATTTCTACCTCGCATTAAATGACCGGAAACCTAATCAGGCTGAGACAACAGTTCTCAACATTTATTGTTCATTATAGGATCATATATGCCAGTATCAAATAAATTTATGCATAAACTTCTTGATAAAGGAAGGTACCTGCTATATCGTCATCATTTTGCATCATCCCCTGGGTGTTCCTCTGGAAGTCTCATGCATTTATTCCCTTGGTCTCTCCAGGCTTCCTTATAAGCTTTGGGCAGTTGGTTTTGATGTGCCTTTCCTCGTTACAATTGTAACATGTCGCGTTCTTCAACTCCTTGCAATCTAAAGTTTTGTGACCCTTGGTCTTGCAAATTCCACACAATTTTGCACTTGGGTCAATCGTACATTTTCCAGAATGTTGTTTTCTGCAGTTACTGCATTTGGGCTTGTTATTGAACTGACTCGAGTTTTTCCTAAACTCGGAATCTTTCTTATGCTCAGAACTTCCCTTCTTCTTCTTCTTGTCAGATCGATGAGAGTTCTCTTCCTCTCTTTCGCGCTTTCCATCTTCAGAGGCTTTGGCAGCCTTGTTTCTAACCACATCGAGTGTGAGAGATAGCGACAGATCTGCCGCTGACCTGAAAGTAGTAGGTCTCGATGCTTTCACACTTGCCTTTATTTCTGGGGCTAGACCCCCAATAAAGCGAGCTATTCGCTTTGGTTCCGGTGTGATCAAGTAAGGAACCAACCGAGACATGATATTGAAACTTGTAAGATATGTCTGACAATCATGGTTCTTCATGACCAATGTCAAGAAATCAGTCTCGATTTTCTCAACTTCATGTTGAGGACAGTAATTTTCTTTGATAAGAGCAGCAAACTGATCCCATGTCAGATTATATAACGGGATCTTCCCAGTAGCTTGGATTAGTGATCTCTACCAAGCTACAGCTTCTCCTTTAAAAGATTGTGAAACAAACTTCACAATGTCTTGCTCTGCACATCCACTAATATCAACAACAGTGTCCATCTCATCGAGCCATGTCATGCAGTCGATGGCTCCTTTTTCTCCTGTGAAGTCTCTGGGCTTGCAGGAGACAAAATATTTATATGAACAGGTTTTAACATGTGGCTCTTGGTTAAGCACAACCTGTCTAGACGGAACACTCCTCTGATTTGACGAGTTATGAACATCGTCTTCCTTTGACTCATGTGATTTAGAAGGGGGCTTACTACGAGCCACAGATAGAATCTTAGAGCGGGTATCATATGATTCATTATACTGTCTGTCAAGAGCTCGAGTAACAGCATCATCTATTAATGCCTGCAGTTCCGCTCCAGTTATATTAATCCTGGTAGTATCATTGTTCACCTTCAAGTGGCTGTTAACTTCATCTGATCCAGCCATGTAGCTTGATTGCTACATAAATATTGACAATGATTTACTCAAAGGTTATAATGAAATTATCATTTTTGATGATTTATTAACCATGGTAATATAAACCATATGGGCTAATTTGTTAATTTTATTAGTATTTTCATTATAATTTATCCTAGTATATAAGACATTAAGGATATTAAAGTGGCACAACGGCTTTGTCACGAGGACAGATTTAAATTTATAAGCCATGATCGTTTGGGATCGAGGTATTTAAGGTTTGAGCATAGTCGGTTACTTTTCTTGACAGAGAGTCGAAGACTACAACTGCCTTTTGTCTTTTAGGACAATAGATATAGCCCGTGGGCATTTCCCTTCTGAGGGATGTTTTTGATATAATCATATTTCCAGATGCTATTAGTCAAGATCGTTTGGATCATACCGACTATTATGCTTGGACATGGTCCAACATTTTTAGGCAGGAGGTCAAAGACCACCACTGTCGTTGTCTTATCGGACAACAAATTTAGCCCGTAGGCACTTCATCACTAATGGATGTTTATAATATGATCATCTTATAGGATGATATAAGCCATGATTTCAGAGAATCGAGGCAAATTTATAAGTTAGTAATAGCACAAAAGGTCTAGTCACGTGGACAAGTTTAATTTATAAGCCATGATCGTTTGGGATCGAGGCATTTATGTGTGAATCAAAGTTCATTACTTTTTCTTGACAGGGAGTTGTAGGCTACCACTGTCTTTAGTCTCAGAGGACATTAACTATAGCCCGTAGGCATTTCCCTTCTGAGGGATGTTTATAATATGATCACCTTATAGGATGATATAAGCCATGATTTCTAAATCAATAGGCTAGATAAGAAAATTGGAAGAATCCAATATAAGAATGACTGTTGTGATTTCTCGAATCACATTTGTCAAGAGTGCTAACACGTTCTTAGGTGTTAACAAGGATTTGAATCTCGTGAATAGGTCTTACCATCTTGGCCATGTCTTAAAATAACACGTGGCTAGGTCTTGTCCTTTTTAGATTTTGCCATTTTATTATAATGGTAGATCTTATAAAAGGAATGTATATTTTTCATTTATTTCATTTTTCATGTTTAGAATGAAAATTTTAAATTTAATCATTCAACTATAAATTTAAAAGTATAGATGTGCCCTAGACGGGACTTGAAAAGGAATAATGTTGTCCTCGAAGGGACTGAAAGATAAATATGTCCTTATCAGGACTATTAAAGAAACGAATTTCAGCAAAAAGGAGTTTTCTTCTTCACTTTACTTTCGAATGTTCTCTCCCTGGATGCTCGTTTCATTCTCGCCGCGGTACGAAGCTCAGCATTTCTAGGCTCCGGATGTGGAGGATTTCTAATACAGCTTCTTCGCTTGGCGACATATCCAATATATAAAAATTGGAAGCAAAATTTACAGATTAGGATTGAGAGTATTCGTATGTTAAGTCTAGACTCAATTTTCCTTTTATGAGTGAGGAAGTCCCTCATAAATTTTGCATATTTAGGCATTTGGGTAAGTACCTCGATAAAAGGAATATTAACATGCAATTGTTTTAGTAAATTTTCGAACATTGCGAATTGCTCATCGGTCTTTTGACGATTTAACCTACCTGTCACACCCCGATTTCCACGTGTCACTGGTGGGCCCGGTGGGGAGTATTGTGACGTAGTTGATATCATCATAGTCAAACAACACAATATTTAAATGCACAGCGGAAGCAAAAGATAAATATATTACAATCCGAATATAAAGTAATATCAAGTATTACTACGGAAAGTAAAGGATCCACAGGCGGATCTTAAAATATAAACATTGTTCAACAGACTTTAGACGCCTAGAACTTGCAAGATTCCTTATTAACGTCCTGAGCAGCTTCTAGCCTATTACGTACTTGTACCTGTCACTTAGACTTTTGAAAATACGTCAGTTTTCACTGGTAAATACAATTAACTGACTCATTTTGGAAAAAGAGTTTAAAAATTGATTTGAATGCACAAGGCACAAAATATCTTGACACATTGATTAAAATGCACAAGGCAAAATTAATCTTTTATAACTTGGGACAATTTTATTAATAAAGATCTTGTATCCGATTTACATGGTTGTCCAACATTTAGGGCCAGTGATTATACAATACAAGCCGGTCAAGATTAATCGACACACCATAAATATAACTCACAAGAAGACATCCTTACGAGTGAGTATATCTTTTACATACACAACAGGAGGTGTTATGCCTACACCTTGTGCTTAAGTTATGGCCATTCACTTTTTAAATGAGCCAAGGATATCCAGGACACGGTCATTAACCCCTAATGTTATTTGTTATCAATCAATACAGATTAAAACGGGATTATGCAATTTAATCATCTCCGATTAGAAGGTTTCTATACCCGACCAAGCTGTATTTTTTATATATACCGTATCCCAAGCCCGTATAAGGGAAAATAAGTTAAAAGTATTTACCTGAGATAGCTCCTGTCTTAAATAGCAAGAATTATAATAACTCAGCTGTATTCACTTAAGTAAGCGTAGGTACAATTTATCGGAAGGCTCTAGTCTGGAATGATGGTATAAATAACCAATTAGAATGCTAACGGGTCTTTAATTAAGCCTAAGCTTAGACCGGTTAGTCTTAAGGAAATATACAGTTCAAACGCATGATTAAGCGAAGACCGGAATAGAATGTGTTTTAGACCCGACAAGTTTGAAGACTTGTATAATATGGGTAATCTAAAAACCTTCTGGATTTTGAGATAAAAATGATAAGGTTTGACCCGTTTCGGCTAACTTATGCAAACTAGTTACATAAACCGAACCGAACGCGCAAGAGGCGTAACGGGTAACCATAAGAGTCATATACAGGTTTCCTAAGTTAATATGCCTTAAACATGTTGTGATATCAGTAGGATATCTTTCATTATCCCCGAAACAAGTTTAATCTCAAAATAAGCCCCGTAGGGGTATTTTGGTCATTTTAAAGGTTATAAAAGAGTTTAAATGAATTTCTGAGATTCGGGTCCGAATACATCAGTAAAATAACTTATTTTAATAGGTCATATCAGTTGGTAATAAGCCTTATATGGCAAAAATGGTTTTAAACCACAGAGGGTTATGCTAACATGTAGCCTGGTCCTAAGGAAGCTCTAAGGCATTTACAAATCATACTAAATCGGGTCAGAACTGAAGTCAAAGCAAAAGTCAAAGTTTTGCGACTTTCGGTTCCGAACCGGGTCTAAATAGAAAATTGTCGGATCAAACAAGCTTAGATCAGTTCTTATACTTATTACCAAGTTATATGAGTGATAAAATAGGTTACATGCCTTCTACATTGCTAATTACATGTTAATTTGCAAATTAAGCTTCTGTTGACGTTTTCTAAACAACTTTGACCCGACATTTGATCTAGTTAGGATGGGAATCAGTGGATGCCCTTCTAAGGGTTTATTACCCACATAAATACCAACTTATAACTACTTTCTATTCGACTAATCACTGGACCATTAGTGATTAATCTTGAAGTCAACCGTTAATTACGACGGTTTGACTTTTAAGCTAAAATTAAGCTAAAACTTAATTAAGAGAGGTTAAGCAAACTTACAAGAGTCCTATGAACGACCAGAGATCACTTGAGAGAAGTCTTGAGCTCCAGAAATGATCAGGAATGCAAGAATGAAGGTGTGAAGAATGGTTGCAACTTAGTGGCCTTATATAGTGTTTAAATCACCATAGATTGTTGACATGTAAGTCTACAAGTGACCACAATTCATCCACAAGTGTCCCTAAGTGTCTAGGACTGTTTAGGGGTCGTCCAAATATGAGGAAAATCGTTTGAAAGGTCAGAAATGCGTTTAAACAGCAAACGGGCGAATCTGTTGTCGTTGGGCATCCCTTGCGCACCGTAAGCATAAGCCTTGCGGTGCGCAAGGCTTCTGATCAGCTTTCAAAATTTCTATTTCTTGCATAAGTGACTCTTGGCCCTTCCGAAAGGTCAACTAACCTTTATATATTGCAATTTGAGCCCTCCATATTTACCTACAAGGGCTTTAAGACTTGTACCCACTTTGCCAAGTCCCTGTACACTTCTAGTTAACCCGAAAAGTCATAACTTTCAACGTTAACGCTTTAACCCCTCGCACACGAATTTGATCATAACTTTCTCATACGATAACGAAACTTTATGAAATTTATATAGTGTATTCTAGTGAGCAAAATAAACTGTTATAAAGCTTCGGGTTTCTCAAAAGGTTACTCAGAGGTATAACTTAAGCATGTTGACACATTTAACCCCTGTAGTTTGTAATCTCTCACTTTTATCTTCGTATGATCCATGATTTATTCGTTTGATGGTATAAACATCATGTAGGGTTATTATGAAGTATATTTATTCACTGTTGACATTTAGAACTCGTATATTCACATACTTTCCATGATTGTCAACTTTAGTCCTTTCAGAACATTCTTTCACACGGTCAAACTTATGACACGTGTCAATACATTATAGGACGTGAATTTTCAAGGTGTTACACTACCGCGGTACGGAATCGGAGGAGTCTTGGTGGGCTCTTGATTTGGTAAAGAAGCCTTTTCTGGTTGGGGTGCGGGTGGAGTCGTGGTTTGGCTGGACTGGCTTCTTTCATCTGACGGTAATGGAGCCTTCTCAGGACCCACGGTTCGATTTCTCAACGTGATGAGATGTACTTGTGCTTTTGGGTTGGTTTCAGTATTGCTAGGTAACGCGCCTTGAGGTCTCTCGGAGAAATTTTGAGCTACTTGATTTAATTGTTTTTCAATGTTTTGAATGCTAGCTTGTTGATTTCTAAAATTCGATTCCAATTGCTGAAATCGATCCGAGTTTTTCTTTTCGGTGTCGGAGATGAGGCGAGATACAGTATCTTCAAGCCTTTCTCGTCCACCTTGTTGTTGAGAAAAGTTTTGTGGTTGTTGAAAGTTAGTTCATTGGTTTTGTTGGTTACTACTATTGCCGGGATCTCTCCAACCAAGGTTTGGGTGGTTACACCATCCTTGGTTGTAGGGACCCGTTGGAGGACCCGACGGCCTAGGTCTGTTTATCAATGTAGTTTACCGTTTCTGTTTGTTCATCTAATTCTTTCATACAACTCCAATTTTCATGTGGCCCACCACACCCTTCACAAGCCATAACCGAGGCCGTTTTTGTCATTTCTAGCTTTTTGATTTTTGAAAAGAGGGCCTCGATTTGGGCTTGTAAAGAAGTGCTTTCATCAACCTTATGGGCGCCCGGGGCAATAGATTTATTACCTCGGGGAGTGTGCCATTGAAAATTGGTTTGAGCAATTTCCTCAATTTGATTATATATTTCATTTGGGCGACGATTACCTAAAAGTCCCCCGGAGCTAGAATCAAGTGTTTGTCTTGTGTGTGGCAACAACCCATTGTAGAAAATGGATACTTGTTGCCATACCTTAAGACCGTGATGAGGACACTTTCTTAGTAGCTCCTTGAACCTTTCCCAAGTTTCATATAAGGATTCCCCATCCTCTTGTGAATATGTATTAATTTCAGTCATTAATTTAGCTGATTTAGCAGGAGGGAAATACTTATATAGAAACTTTTGGGTCAGTTCATCCCAGGTGTTTACCGAGCCAACTGGGAGGGTGTTAAGCCAAGCCTTAGCTCGGTCTGTTAGTGAAAATGGAAACATTCAAAGGCGGATGGCGTCATTTGATGCTCCATTGATCCGAAAGGTATCACATATTTCTAAGAAATTAGTAATATGTAGATGGGGATCCTCGTCCGCAAGCCCATGAAAAGTTGCGGAGTTTTGAAGCATTTGTATCAAATGCGGTCGAAGTTCGAAGTTATTGGTTTCTACATTCGGTGCATTGATAGCGGCGCCAAGATTACCTACGGCGGGCCGTAGGTAATCCATGAGGGTACGTTGATCCGCCATTGGAAGTGGGTCCCCCGAAACTTTCTCTTGATATTTAGCTTTAAGTCTTTTTCTGAGAAAGCGTTCGGGTTCTTCTAGAGGTTCTTTTATGTCTCTACTAGAACTGGAGCTCATGCACTACGTAGGAAGTTCAAATGTGGCGCCAAGGTTCCAAGTCCTGCGATAAAAACAGAAAAGAATGTTGGTCAGAAGGTTCACCACGGCCCCGTGCTCAGTGAACACGACCCGTGGTCAAATTTACAGTAATTGTTCTCCGGATCCCTGTTACTGGGAGTTGGACACGGCCCCGTGTTGCACCGACACGGCCCCGTGCTCAGCTCTCTGTAACTCGGAAAATAAAAACTGCCAGTGATAATGCTGGGCCCGGCCCATGTCCGACCAGGCACGGCCCGTGCTGAGCTCTGCAGAAACTGAAAAACTAAGAAAAATCCTAAAAAAATGAAAAATAAGAAAAAACGATTAGGCCGTTGATTCCTAACTTTCTTAAAATCCTTGTGTCCCCGGCAACGGCGCCAAAAACTTGATGCGTGTGAAGTGTGTATATGAATTTAAGTATATTTTAAGCCCTTTTACACTTTCTTTAGCCAAGTTTTAAATTTATAAAACACGATATTTACTAACACTAAACACACATATGGGCAAGTGCACCCATCGTGAGCGTAGTATAGTGTTGGTAAGATACCGAGGTCGTCCAAGGACACAAGAGCTTTTAGTACCGGTTTATCCTCAACGTCTAATCAAATCAAAAAGTTTAGAAAAATATTTTAAGCTAAGAAAAATAAAAACTAATTAAAATGCTGAAAAATAAAAATAAAAGAAAAACATATAGACAAGATGAATCACTTGGTTCCGACTCGTGTATAGTGTAACCTTTGATTATTTCCGCACTTTTGCACTTATTTAAGAGATTATCTTAGTTATTGTAGTAGGCCCCTCTTTTGAAGGTGACGTTACCCTCAACCCAGTAGTTTGAGTCAGCAAGGATACAATCCTAAAGGGTCGGATTATTGAAAGATAATGAATTAAGTTATTAATGCAAATTATGGTAGGCCCCTCTTTTGGAGGTGACGTTACCCTCGACTAAGTAGTCTGAGTCAGCAGGGATACAGTCCTAAATAGTCGGGTTATAGTATTAATAGTAGTTTAACTTATGAGGGGATCAAAGAGTTTGGACCCCCGCCATCTAATACCGTTAAGTATTGAAGGAGGTCCTACTAAATTTGACCCAGGTCCATTGCAGGACCTCTAAACGCTGAACAATGGCAAGACTCTTACCAAACCGTTCCCTTAACCCCCGACCAGGTAGCCAACATACCTCCATATAGACCGTGGAGATACGAATGGTGAAAATCTTTTATTTTATATAGACAGTAAAATAATGTCAAGACACCACGGACAAACGATAAGGAAGAATCACCTTCAACATAAGAAACTAGTTATTAAAGTCATTAATACAAAACCAAGTAAAAAGTGCGAAAAGATTAGAAATAAAAAGTATTACACTAGACACTTGTCTTCACCAAGTGATGTAAGAGACTTAGGCAAACATGGCCTTGATTGTCAAGAACTCTTACGATCAATCTTGGATCCCGAGACGACTCACACACTCTATGATGGACAATGGATGATGGTGGTGGATGATGGTGTTATGGTGGTGGTGGGTGGTGGGTGAAGTGTGAGAGAGGTGGTGTGCCAAGGGATGGTTTGAGCTTGAGTCAAGCACTCCTATTTATAGGCTGAACAGAAGCTCGGGCACGGCCCCGTGTCCAGTGGGCACAGCCCCGTGTCCACATCCTTTTCTGTCTTCATTAATTGCTCTTGTCTGTATTAGTTGACCACGGCCCCGTGTCCGCTGGGCACGACCCCGTGTGCAGAAGAATCTTTGTACTATGAAGATTTGCCTGGATTGTGCGAATCTTATAGTTGACCACGGCCCCGTGTCCGCTGAGAACGGTCCCGTGGTGGGCAATAGAAGCTTCTACCACTTTGTCTTTTCTGCTGACGCTTGGGCACGCCCCCGTGCTGGCTGAGCACGGGGCGTGTTCAGTCTTCTGTCTTCTTGTTTTGCTTAGGAAGATGCTGTCGTGGGGTCGGGCATGTCACGTTTGTTCCTTTTCTTGTATTTATGTTAGATTTTGCTATCTTTTTGCTTCTTTTGTTAATTTGAGCTCATTTAATCCTGAAAATACAAAAGGAAGACAAAAGCACACTTTTTCCAACATTAGTACTAAAAAAGGGTTAGTTTTATGCCACAATTGATGTAATTTATATGTTGCATTTTGCACACATCACGGGTCAACAGCTTCATCAGTCACGCGCTCAACCACTCCACCAGGGCCTTCACATTAAACAAATCCAGCAACGAAAATCATTAATACACTCATTAAATGGCCTGATCAGCGATCAGACCCTTTCATCACGCGTTTTAGCGCGATTTTTGTGTTCTTTTTGAGTTTAAATCATGTTTTAACATTAATTACACAACCACTACCTAACCTAATCACTTCCCTATAAATACCACACCTCTTCCAAGCTTCATACACTTTACAAACCCACAAAATCACACTCAAATCCATCTCAAAAGCTGCTAAAAATCAAAATTCGGACAGAAGTGTAGCAAGATCTTCAAGAGGGCATAACTTCTTCATTTCTTGTCCGATTCACTCGATTCTTTTTTCTACTTCTTTGGATTGACCTTAGCTACGTTTCCATTGGTTTTCCATGGAAAACCAGGCCGTGGAACGTCACCAAAAAGGCTCCAAAGTTGACTGACTTTTCTGTTTTCATCAAAAACATTGTTAATCTTAGTTGAACTTGAGTCTAACTCATCTCAAACCTATGTCCTAATGCTCATAATCAATCGAATGATTAGTTGGGCTTAAAAACAAAGCTAAGAAATGTTAAATCAGAGGTTAAAACCTCACAAACATTCTGTTTTGGTTAGGGTTTTACCCACGAGAAGTGTTCAAGTTTGAAACTTGATGAATGTGTGATTGTTAGACTAGCTTGGGCTATCTTTCATAAAACTCCACTCACTTGTTGATGTTTTCTCATAGATTAGATGTTGTATTTCATTATTCTTGTAAGTTCATGACCCTCCTTGTTGTTTATAACAACAAGTGTAGTGGTGAACAATAGAGGTGCCTAAATGGAAGCTTGTTCTTCCTACCTCATGTATGAATTCTATAATACTTAGAGGTGCCTAAATGAAGACTTCGATCTTCTACCTCATGCTTGACTTATATGATATACTATACTCTATATAATACTTATGTAATATTCGAACAAATCGAACTCTTGGTGACGAACTAACGGACATCCGACAATAGATTGGATCATCTTAGGCCTTGACAACTTGTCACGATTCTAATGGAACCTTGTTCCATGAAAACATTTAAACTCTTTTAGAGTTTCATAGTGTCAAAAACAAGTGTCATAGGTGTTAGATAATTATTTTCATATGTTTATTTTCATGTTATTTAAACTCCAAATCCCTAGAACCTTATGTAAACACCTCTTAAACTCCAAATCCAACACATTCAACTTTCTAGTCTCAACAAGCTCGTCACTTTGGATAATCGGAAAGCATATGCAATTTTGTGAGTATACTCGATCCCTTTTCCCTTTTACCATTTTGGGATGCAACATGTATATTATACAAAATGACACTTAAACTATTTTAAACATACTCTATCCATGCTTAACATGAAACTATGTGTGGTACTTGTTATTCTCGTATGCTATGTAAACTATTTGGTCGATATATGCTCATTAACTTTGCTAGCCTCCCTTAACAATTATAGCGCTATATTAACGCACCGCCCGTTAGACTTGGGGTATTGTTAAGTTAAACATGTTACCTCCCGCTACTCTATTGGGATTAGGCTATTTTAACATTTTTATACTTGGGTTTGAACATATTGTACGCCATATTTGCATACCAGTACTCACATATTATGAATCATGTTGGATATGAGCACTTTTTATTCTATTTATGCTATGTAACAAAACTTGTATACTCGCCTTTGCTTTTGCATTGAACTCTATTTTAATACATGTTGCAGGTTAATTGATGAAGTGATGTTACAAGATGAAACAAGATTTAGGGTGGACTAGATACACACCTAGATTAATCTACCTTTTGTTGTTATGTTACAATTTGAAACAATGTTGTTATTTTTATTTTAATCTTGTATGACAATTAGTCTTGAAATGAAATTTGAATTTAATTAATATTGTCACATAGTGTTATGAAGTCTCTTGCAATCTACACACTTCGTCTCATTCCGATGTTTCCGCCATCGGTTGGGGTGTGACAGATTGGTATCAGAGCCATAACTATAGGTAATTAGGAAAAGTAGGAATGCTTTTGCCTAGTCTATAGTTTTAGAGCCTTATTCTTATGTTTTGCTTGAAACTACATGCATTCCACCTTATGTGTTTCGTATTTATTCTCTTTGAGCTTTCTAAACATATATGTCGTTTTATCCTTATGTTTCATACTTGACATGCTATTCCTATGTGTTAATACTTGTTTTATTATGTTAATATTTGTTTTAATATTTCATTCTTTATGTGCCATTCTTGACATGTTTATACTTGTTTGTTTAATCTTCAACATACGTTTTTCCTCATACATTTTACTCGACTATTCTAAATTCGTAAACACTCGTATCACACAAACGAGACGACTTCACCAAAATAGGCGTGAAACCCACAATTTGGTGAACGACTCTCAATCTACCTATTCTTTTTACATGAGATTCGTCATCAAGTTAGGAGTGAATTCCTCATCTGGATGAAGAATTTCAATTTCAAATTCTAGTGGACCCTCGTCAACGTGTCGAAATTAAATTTTGACCCAACGAGTACCAACCACACTTAGGGCACGAAATCGTCAAGTTAGGGGTGAAACCCGCATCTTGTCGACTAGTCCCACTACTTGATTTTTTTTTTATAAATCCCGCCAAGTCTCGAAGTTTCAATTGAATTGGGACATGTAGTAACCGGAAGGGTGAATACCGTTAATCGAAGTGTCGGCGAGAGTATGCCACCTATTAGGCCAAGGCATGCTTCTCAAATTCAAAAGACCTTTCGACCACTTTGGTTAGTCAACGTTCCGTTTTGGAACCATCCAAGTTTTAATCGAATTACGTTTTATTATTCTCGATCATTTATGATACAATTCCCTCTTTTCGAATTCGAATTATTTTTGAAATTTCACTTTTACGCATATATCGTACAAATACATTTTTTCATATATTTATACATTATTAACATATATGATTTCACATAATTTTATTTGTAACCCTTGTAACAATAAATGGAGGCATATCATCAAGATGGGAGTGATTTCCTTACTTTGACGACTAACTCCGTTTCTTTTCTCATCTTACAACGACCTCACCAACGAGTTAGGGGTGATTCCCTTACATAGGTGATCGTTACCTAAACTTTCTTTAATAGACTATATAACACGATCATGTTTATATCTAAATCGTTTATCATTAGTCAAATCTCTAATTATTTCAAAATGCATTGTTTATATCAACAAATTTCTTACACCACAATCTATTTTCATATAGCTCACACACACAAAATTCTTAACTTTTACCATGAACGCTTATTCCTCGATTTTCAAAATTCACGAAATGCTACTTATCAACTTAACTGGTCTAATAAATCCATTGCCTGCGAAATTTCGTATTCCACGTAATTACTAAAACACACTCATCTCACATCATTATACTAAAGATTGCATTTTTTTTATATTGAGAATCAAACCAACTTATCATACAAAATATTACAAATATTACTCGATCGTTTACCAAAACTTTTTTTACAAAATCAACAAAATATTTTATTAAGAACACCTTTCACGATCACTAAGCTCATATGCCAAATTTCTTTTTCTAAGGATCAACGTTTTCACAATAATCTCTAAACTTTGAATTCCTTCGTTAATGGAAAGTTATTTAAAACAATGTAACCTCATTAACTTCTAGAACCTTTTCAAACATTACTCGATACGTCAAATGAATTTAAAACATGTGGGTAAGGAAACTTCATAAGAACCAATAATTTTCAACTTATGTAAACTCTTTTAAAACAAGAGTAGCATTTTCATTCTTTTACCAAGCACCATTTCACGCAACCAATGGATGTTTTATATCCTCTTCACTTGCACAAACTAGACTCTACATTCCCAATTCTACTTAATCTATTTTGATTCAATTTTGCTCAAGCGACTACACACACATATCATTTTACACGTTTTAGTCAATAACTCACAACAATCTCACGCATACCACTCGTTTTCTTCTCCTTCTTACTCAAACCTTCTTAATCTTTATGTGCTATTTCGTAAATTTCGATTAATGTTACAAACAAAATCATTATTTCTTACACTCATATTTATACATTTTATGTCTACGCTTATATCCATATTTACACATTTATGTTTATGATTCAAAAATCATACATTTACGTTTATAACCACACTTATACAATTTCGTTTGTATCTATATTCATACCCATATACACATTCATGCATTATACGATTACGTTTATACTAATATTCACATTCATATTTCCACTCATACATTTTTCATACTTAAACATGTTTTACACCTATAGTCATATTCACATTCATTTCATACATTTCACCTACACCTACACTTATACAATTATGGTTACACTAATAGTCACAATCATGTTCTACTCATATTTATTCAATTATGCTTACACTTATCTTCACGTTCATACACCTTGTTCTTACTTATATAATTATTACTCATACATCCTATTCATACTCGAACATTCATGTTTTGCACTCATTTTCACGTTCATATTCGTGCTCATGCATCTTATGTTCATACTCATACTTATACTCGTATTCATACCCACACGTTTTGTGTTCATATTTATACTCGCTTTTCATACACGTTATGCTTGTGCTCATACTCTTGTCATGCGTTTTGTGTATGTTCTCATGCGCATTCATATTTAAAACTTATACTATGCTCATGCTTTCTTCATACTCAAAATTTATACTTCCGCACCTATTCGTGAGCAAAACCCGAGGGATTCGCTTACGTTGGTCTTATACTATTTGGAACGCAAACATGCTTATATGCTACACTTCTATATGCACGCGATCTTATTTTCAGAATTTATGTATACCTTAATTCATACGCAACTAGTACAGGCTATGCGGATCATGCGGCGATCAAAATAATCGCGGGTGCACACGGGATTATAATGATAGGCGTACGAGAACCATAGAGTGTACTACTGCGAATGGTAAAACACGGAATGTAACATTGCACCGAATAACGAAACGGGTGTAACATGGTGGATACGCCGCTGGTACATCCTATATATAAGTGTTTCCACCATATTACTAAACTTTCGTAGAACGTGCCATGAGTAATTCAGTGCTTTGCAAACCTTTGGACCTAATTCAACTTTAAACAACTCACAAATGCATTATATCTGATTATCCACGACGAGACTTCATTCTTAAGCACGCTACTTCCGTCTATCCAGCACTTATGCTATTTCTAACACTCTCATTTGTGTATTCAACATCATGTCACACCCCTTTCTGCGGCGGAAGCACGAGGTGTGATCATGAAAGGTTCTCATTGCATACGAAGAGTAAACATGCTACATGCTCGTAAAATAACATCAAATACCATGATTTGAAAACATAAGTTTAGCGTTTACATCGCTAGACAGCTTAAAACATTGTCTTAAAAGTTTACAACTTTATTTAAAGTTAAACATAAGCGACATCCACGAGCATAAGCAAGACCACGCGCACATCCATCCTAGTTACCTGAAATACATGTGAGTTTTTGGAAAAAAAAAACGTCAACATAATGTTGGTGTGAATTCATGCAGTTTTGTATTTCACGTTTGTATACTTTGTATAAAAACATAGTTGTGAATAAATCAAGTTTTTCTTGAGTACTCCACGTACTTCAAGTTATATATCAATCCTCTTGAGTACCCCACGTACATCAAGTTATATATCAATTTTCTTGAGTACCCCACGTACTTCAAGTTATATATCAATTTTAGTATGGTATGAATTTTATGTAATACAGTATTTCTGTAATTATCAGATTGTTAATGGGTTGCAAAGCCATTAACATGTGGCACGACATAGGAAGTCACCAAACCTAAGGCATTTAATTGGTATATTCTGAGACACAAAAGCACTACTCGATTCTCGCCCCGACCGAGTGTGAGGCTGCCAGGCACCCGTTAGATCTAACCTTTTGTTCTGCGGTCTAAGTATGTACACGATTAATGGTGCTTCTGTACCCTATTCGTGACACTATTTCTCATAACGCATCCTACTTGGTTCTCGTTCTCACCAAGCGCGTTTCTTGTTATCATTTCTCATAGCGCCTCATACTTGGTTCTCGTTCTCACCAAGTGCGCTTCTCATATTCTTATATTTCGTCACACTTGGTTCTCGTTCTCACCAAGTGTACTTCTTGTATTCTTATATTTCGTCACACTTGGTTCTCGTTCTCACCAAGTTTTCTTCTTGTATTTATATCATACCAATTATAAATTTTGTACATTTGTACATGTATTTCACCCCCGAAGTTATAAAAACTGAAAACAGTTAAAGAGAAAAGGGGGAGCATGAACTCACAACTTTGCGTTCCTAGCGTCGTAAACTCCACCGGATTTGCTTACTTAACGTCGTAACCTATACGCGTTTTCTTAACGTTAGTCACTAGACTTGCGTCGTACAAGTACAGTCACTCTCTTTTGTATATATTCTTGTGTTAAAAATACTCTATATTTTTAACTACGTATTTTACTTATATTATTTTCTCCAAAAATAAATATAAGTCTTTTGTGTTTTGCACTTTGCACCCGAATTATGTATCTTGTATTTTGTATGTGCATTTTTATGTTTATACTCCTCATGAGCATTTAGTGTATTTTTAAGTCTTAATACACTAGCACGTATAACACATACTATATACACTTAGCACAATAGTTGGTGATCAAATAATATATATTTTTCTTTCAAAAATATATACTTAATATCCATTTTTATTCTCGAAAAATCACCATTTCTTATCACCAAAAAAAATTAGGGAAACCTTGGTAATACTTTTAAATACATTTTTAGGAAATAAGTTTATCAAAAACTTATATTTTTCTAAGTGTCAAAATTTATAAAAATTTTGACAGAGTTTCCCCTAAAAATGGACGTTTCCCATGTTTTCAAAACATGTGTTTATTTTCTTTTAAATCGTCATCGATCATCAACAACAATTATCAACAATAATCATCAACAATAGTCACTAATTTCTCTATTTCATGAACTTGAATATTTACACAAATGTGTAGTAACTCACTAGCACATTTAGTAAATCTTTCCATCTTTAAAAATAATTTTAGTTTCTTAAAAACTTTATTTTTAAAGCATATGAAGTTTCACAACTTCTAGTCGAGATTCGCAAAAATACTTCTTTGTTAAATTTTCTTGTGACACAAGTGTCTACACACTTGTTTATTTACTAAAAATGCTTTTAGTTCGGATAAGATCCGGGTTTTAAACAAGACTAATATTTTTGCTTGGTTCTTCCGAAAAACCACTTGTAGATACGTAGATCTGCTAGTTTTAAACACTATTTTGCAAGTAAAAATACTTTTACACAAGTTCATGTTTCATGTGTGGTAGAGTTTCACCTTTTAACCCTTATATCTTCTAACATAACCTTATGTCATGATCCAAGAACATGACTACATCGGGTTAAATGGTGATCCGAGCTACCACAATCATAGATCGGGTCTCAATAATCATACATTTTGAATACTACATCATTTACACAACTTATGTGCTATTAACCACCATTTTTAGTGTTTTAAGTAGACTTTAAAGCATCATCTTGCATGTTAACGAGTTTTATCCGATAAAAATCCTTTTAACCACTTTAGATTAGTTCAAATATGAGTTTTAAGCATTATACCTCTAGCTCGAGGCTAGGGAAGAATCTATGCGCAAAAGAGGTGGATAAAAGCTAGATAAAGAGGTCCTTCGAACTCCGTTTGCTCCAAGCTTCCTAATACGAGATCCTCGACACTTGTATGGACTTGGAATGGCGAGATCAAAGCTTGGAAATGGTTGTGTGTTCAAGGGGGGTTTGGCCGTAGCCTTTGAGAGAGAGAGGAGGGTGTGTGTGTTGTTTAATGTTGAGTGAAATGATCATGTGTGTTAATGTTAGATCTTATAGACAAAACTTGTGATTATGGACCAAAGGTTACTATGTCTATTAGATATTAGACATAAGTAAATATAATAATCAAGAGTGGTACTTGCTCTAGTTACATGGGGACCGAAATCGGCCATGGGGGGGGGGGGTTCTAGTTTGTTTTCAAGTAGTTAGTTAGCTACTAGTTAAGATAAGTAGGTTAGTTAAGTAGTTAACTTGGTTAGTGGTGTGTCACGCGTTACAATGGGTGTTATGGTGTTCAGGGACCCTAACTGGCTCAGAAAAAGATAAATAATGAAAATAACAATATTTTCGTGTTCCGGGTATAGTCCGGTTGTTCGGTTACATACCGATTCGTTAAAGTGCTAAATTGCACCTTTTAGTGTTTAATAAGTACCTTTTTGTATCCTTTCAATTCCCAACACTTAGGGAAGTATTCTGGATAATAAAACGAAATTTCTGCATAATATTTATATGTTTAAATGCTGAATTATATAAATTCTGCACTTAAAGTGCGTTTCGGGTGCTTTTTAGTGCTTATATTTGCTTTCGTATTGCATATATATTAACCCTTGTATGTACTTTTGGGTTTTAATGCATTCTTGTTGTCGGACCTACACCTAGGCTCCAATTTTATTGTCTGACTGCTTTCTGCAGTTCAGTCGACACAGTGTGTCTTACCGGTGAGTTTACTATTATTTTTGACGCAACGCTCTCGTTTATGCATAAAGCAATATTTTGTAGTATACAACGTGCATGAATTCACTTTTTTAATCATGTGTTCAGACATTGCTGACAATTAAACTCATAATTGCAGTCATTAAGCAATAAGTAATGTGTACGGAAATTACCGGTTTGGGCCAGTTGTCACAGTCTCCCCCCGTTAAAAGAATTTCGTCCCGAAATTCAGACTGAACTCACTCTCGCTGGAGTCTTCTTGAATAGGTGGAGATACTTTTTCTTGAACTGGTCCTCACGTTCCCATGTGTACTCGGGTCCGTGCTTAGAGCTCCAACGTACTTTGACAAGCTTCACACTGCTCCTCCTGGTCTTGTTGACTTTCCAGTCAGTAACCTCAACGGGTTGCTCTGTAAATCGGAGGGCTTCGTCAATATGCACTTCATCCATCGGGATGATCACGTTTTCTTGTGTTGGACTCTTCTTCAGGTTGGATACATGAAACGTATCATGTACTCCATTAAGTTCTTCCGGTAACTCCAACTTGTATTCCACGGTACCAATTCTCTTCAAAATTCTGAATGGTCCGATGTATCGTGGATTCAGCTTTCCACGCTTTCCAAACCTGACTACGCCCTTCCATGGTGAGACTTTTAACAACACTTTGTCTCCCACCTTGAAATCTACCGATTTTCTATTCGGATCAGCGTAGCTCTTTTGTCGCTCTCGAGCCGCCTTAATGCGCTCTCGGATCTGCGCAATCTTGTCGGTTGTCTCTTGTACAAGTTCAGGACCAACCATACGTTTATCTCCGGCATCTGCCCAACATAAGGGCGATCGGCATTTGCGGCCATACAGAGCTTCGAACGGCGCGGCTTTTATGCTCGTATGATAGCTGTTATTGTAGGAAAACTCAACTAAAGGTAGGTGAGTATCCCAGCTGCCGCCTAGATCCATGACACATGCGCGAAGCATATCTTCTAACGTTTGTATAGTCCGTTCGCTCTGGCCGTCCGTTTGCGGATGGAATGCCGTGCTTAGATCTAACTGAGATCCAAAGGCTTCCTGAAATGATTGGCAGATTCTTGAGACAAAGCGTCCATCTCTGTCTGAAATGATTGAGATAGGCACTCCATGACGTGCCACAATTTCCCTTAAGTATATCTCTGCAAGCTTTCCAGTGCTATCATTCTCTCGGATTGGTAGGAAATGCGCGGACTTCGTCAATCGATCAACTATTACCCATATCATATCGTGCCCTCTCGGGGTCCTGGGTAATTTTGTTATGAAGTCCATCGAGATTTGTTCCCACTTCCATACGGGAATCTCTGGTTGTTGTAGTAGGCCGGACGGTTTCTGATATTCTGCCTTAACCTTGGCACAGGTTAGGCATTTTCCAACATACACAGCAACGTCGCTTTTGAGTCTCGGCCACCAATAGTACTCCTTCAAGTCTTGATACATTTTGTCCGATCCTGGGTGGATCGAATATCTCGATTTGTGGGCTTCATTAAGGATGACTTCTCGTATGCCACCATAGAGTGGAACCCAAATACGCTTCTTAAAGTATAAGGCTCCCTCTTCGTTTGGCACCATGTATTTCAGCATACCCCGTAGGTATTCAGCTTTACGGTTTTCTTCTTTAAGAGCTTCTTGTTGTGCATCTCGAATGCGTGCTGTGAGGTTCGTTCGAATCGTCATTTCCAATGCTCGAACTCTTTGGGTCTTACCCTTTTCTTTTCGGCTCAATACGTCTGCTACAACGTTCGCCTTTCCAGGATGGTACTTAATCTCACAGTCATAATCATTCAACAGCTCGACCCAACGTCGCTGGCGCATATTCAATTCCTTCTGATCAAATATGTGTTGCAAGCTTTTGTGATCTGTGAAGATTATACATCGAGTACCATATAAATAATGTCGCCAAATCTTCAAGGCGAATACCACTGCACCCAGCTCCAGGTCGTGAGTGGTATAATTTCTCTCGTGAACCTTCAGTTGTCTTGAAGCATAAGCGATGACTTTTTGGCGTTGCATGAGCACGCAACCCAAGCCTTGTCGTGAGGCGTCGCAGTATACCACGAAGTCTTCAGTGCCTTCGGGTAATGATAGTATCGGTGCATCGCATAGCTTGCTCTTAAGTAACTGGAAGGCTTCTTCTTGTTTGTGACCCCAGTCGTACTTCTTGTCTTTCTGAGTAAGGGTCGTTAGCGGTTGAGCTATCTTCGAGAAATTCTCGATGAATCGCCGATAGTAGCCCGCTAAGCCCAAAAATTGTCGAACTTCAGTTGGGGTCTTGGGAGCTTCCCAATTCTTTATTGCTTCAATCTTGGACGGGTCTACATGAATGCCCTTCTCATTCACCACGTGACCAAGAAATTGTACTTCGCGAATCCAGAATTCACATTTCGAGAACTTTGCATAAAGTTTCTCTTTCTTCAGTAGCTCCAAGATGGTTCTGAGATGTTGCTCATGTTCTTCTTTCGTTCGCGAGTAAATCAGGATATCATCGATAAATACAATCACGAATTTATCGAGATATGGTTTGCATACGCGGTTCATTAGATCCATAAAGACCGCTGGTGCATTCGTCAACCCAAATGGCATCACAAGAAATTCGTAGTGCCCATATCACGTTCTGAATGCAGTCTTTGGCACGCTCTCCTCTTGGATTCTCAGCTGATGGTATCCAGATCGAAGGTCGATCTTGGAATAGTAGCTTGATCCTTGCAGTGGATCAAATAAGTCATCAATCCTCGGTAATGGATACCGATTCTTGATAGTGAGCTTGTTCAGTTCCCTGTAATCGATACACATCCGCAGTGTTCCATCCTTTTTCTTCACGAACAATACTGGAGCTCCCCAGGGTGAGAAGCTTGGCCTTATGAATCCTTTATCCAACAACTCCTGAAGTTGTGTAGATAATTCTTGCATTTCGGATGGTGCAAGTCGATAGGGTGCCTTGGCTACAGGAGCAGCTCCTGGAACCAAGTCTATACGGAATTCAACTTGTCGTTGCGGAGGTAGTCCTGGCAGATCTTCAGGGAACACATCAGGATATTCCTTCACCACAGGAATGTCTTCGAGTTTTGGCTCCACAGCCTTCTTATCTACAACGTGTGCTAGGAAAGCAACACATCCTTTCCTTAAGCACTTTTGTGCCTTCATACAACTGATGATTCGTAGAGGCGCGTCTCGTTTTTCTCCATGCACGATGAGAGTTTCACCATTCGCTAAAGGGATGCGAATGATTTTCTCATGACAAATAACTTCAGCTTTGTTCTTGGACAACCAGTCCATTCCGACTACTACATCGAAGCTACCCAATTGAATAGGTAGGAGGTCGATGCTAAATCTTCGTTCACCAAGTTCTAGTGTGCAGCCTCTAACAACTTCGCCCGATTCAACAAGTTTACCATTGGCTAGTTCTATGGAATAAGGAATTTCTAATCTACTAGATTCTATTCCGAGTATGCGTTTAAATTCCACAGACATGAAGCTATAATCTGCGCCAGTGTCGAATAATATGGATGCAAAGTGATTGTTAATGAGAAACGTACCGGTGACCACGTTAGGGTCCTCGCGTGCGTCTCTTGCTCCAATCACAAATGCTCGAGCCGGAGCGTTGTTTCTCTCTGGGCAGTTCTTCATGAAATGATCATTGCTTCCACACTTGAAGCATCCTTGCCCTTTCCCGTTACCATTCTTGTTACCAGCACCGTTCCCATTTCGGTTCTTTCCTTTTCCCCAACAGTCTTCTGTTTGATGACCCAATTTACCACATTTGTCGCACCTTGGAATGCGACAAGCTCCATCATGATGGTACTTACATTTTTGGCATCTAGGCATGGAGCCCTGGTATGCTTTGGTTGCATGGGTTTTCGTCTCCTGAGGCGGATTAGTGTCGCGCTTCTTGTTGAAACCCTTGTTGTTGCGAGTAGCTTGGTTCAAACTTGTATGCTTTCTCTTTTTGTCACCGGACGACTCAGCATGTGTCTCGGTCTTTTCTGTTGGGTTTAGTGATAACTTCTTCATACGAACACAATCTTCAGTCAGGCTGACAGCCAGAGTTACAGCCTCGGTGATTGTTTGTGGTTTGGCCGACGTCACCATGCCACGAAACTCTGAGGCCAGTCCCCAAATGTAGCGTTCCACACGCTTAAATTCAGGAGTCACCATGTAGGGAAGCACTCTCGACAGGTCGTGGAACCTTCGAGTGTAACCATTGATGTCAGCACCTTCCATAGTCAAGTGCCAGAACTCTGTTTCCAGCCTTTGGAGTTCCGCACGAGAGCAGTACTTCTCTCTCATCCTTTCCTTCAGTTCCTCCCAAGTTAGGCCATAAGCGGCGTCATCACCTAAAGTTTGGGCTTGCAGGTTCCACCAAGTCAGAGCTTCATCGACAAATAACCCAGTAGCAAAGGTGACTTGTTGATCTGCGGTACACTTGCTCATGCGAAAAGTAGCTTCAGTCTTCTCCGTCCAGCGCACAAATGCTACTGCACCTCCTGTGCCATCATAGTTCATCGGCTTGCAGTCGAGGAACTGCTTGAAAGTGCAGCCTAGAATTGATTCAACCAATTCATATGTGAGCAATCGAAGAAATAATGAAACAAAGACCGTTCATAAATTTCCTCATGCTTAGCACAGTGTCTTAAGGTTACCTTGAGCTGTATTGCCTCCAGACGAATCTCCATTCCCATTACGCCTAGCGTTGCTTGGTCCACCACTGTCTTGAGTTCGGTTTGCCTCGTACTGGGCGATAGCAACGGAGATCCTTTCCTCCAGTAGAGCGTTCAGCTCTTCAGCAGTTCTGGGAAGTGGGGGAGGAGGAGGTTGATCGTCATTGCGAGCATTCACAGCTTTCCTGGGTGCCATGTTCTGACAGAACATAACACAGCAGGGTTAGACATTTGTTTGATATCGTCACACTAGCCAGTAGTATCATATATATTCACAGGTATATATACCACATAAGTGACATCAAACAATTATTACTCTAGCAGAGTACTTAGTAGGCTTGCACTGAGGGAATCTATACGTGACAAGACTTGCTGTGATTTTTGTGCACTGAATTCCATAATTATGTATGCATCCATAATTACGTAACTCCTTGCACAGTCCGCACAGTTCGTTTCATCCTCGTATTTCTTCCTTCAGATGGGCCATTGCTTTTAGGTAGAGTCACGTATACTTGTGACGTTCTACATCTAGTACATGCTAATTATCACTCATAATTGCAAGTAATTTCTAGTCAACGACAAGTGCTACTCAAGTGCACTCTAAGTCTCGTAGTGTCTTTTCTAGACTCGTGTAGACTGTTTCAGGCAGTGGATGTCGCGGGACGTTTTATGCAATGAAAACTCTTTGAAAATTGTTTTCGTGAAAGGATCCTAGAGATTGTAGACTAGACTCGAGAAGGAATCCTGGTTCACTACAATCGCAGCTCTGATACCAATCTGTCACACCCTTTTCTGCGGCGGAAGCACAAGGTGTGATCATGAAAGGTTCTCATTGCATACGAAGAGTAAACATGCTACATGCTCGTAAAATAACATCAAATACCATGATTTGAAAACATAAGTTTAGCGTTTACATCGCTAGACAGCTTAAAACATTGTCTTAAAAGTTTACAACTTTATTTAAAGTTAAACATAAGCGACATCCACGAGCATAAGCAAGACCACGCGCACATCCATCCTAGTTACCTGAAATACATGTGAGTTTTTGGAAAAAAAAAACGTCAACATAATGTTGGTGTGAATTCATGCAGTTTTGTATTTCACGTTTGTATACTTTGTATAAAAACATAGTTGTGAATAAATCAAGTTTTTCTTGAGTACTCCACGTACTTCAAGTTATATATCAATCCTCTTGAGTACCCCACGTACATCAAGTTATATATCAATTTTCTTGAGTACCCCACGTACTTCAAGTTATATAACAATTTTAGTATGGTATGAATTTTATGTAATACAGTATTTCTGTAATTATCAGATTGTTAATGGGTTGCAAAGCCATTAACATGTGGCACGACATAGGAAGTCACCAAACCTAAGGCATTTAATTGGTATATTCTGAGACACAAAAGCACTACTCGATTCTCGCCCCGACCGAGTGTGAGGCTGCTAGGCACCCGTTAGATCTAACCTTTTGTTCTGCGGTCTAAGTATGTACACGATTAATGGTGCTTCTGTACCCTATTCGTGACACTATTTCTCATAACGCATCCTACTTGGTTCTCGTTCTCACCAAGCGCGTTTCTTGTTATCATTTCTCATAGCGCCTCATACTTGGTTCTCGTTCTCACCAAGTGCGCTTCTCATATTCTTATATTTCGTCACACTTGGTTCTCGTTCTCACCAAGTGTACTTCTTGTATTCTTATATTTCGTCACACTTGGTTCTCGTTCTCACCAAGTGTTCTTCTTGTATTTATATCATACCAATTATAAATTTTGTACATTTGTACATGTATTTCACCCCCGAAGTTATAAAAACTGAAAACAGTTAAAGAGAAAAGGGGGAGCATGAACTCACAACTTTGCGTTCCTAGCGTCGTAAACTCCACCGGATTTGCTTACTTAACGTCGTAACCTATACGCGTTTTCTTAACGTTAGTCACTAGACTTGCGTCGTACAAGTACAGTCACTCTCTTTTGTATATATTCTTGTGTTAAAAATACTCTATATTTTTAACTACGTATTTTACTTATATTATTTTCTCCAAAAATAAATATAAGTCTTTTGTGTTTTGCACTTTGCACCCGAATTATGTATCTTGTATTTTGTATGTGCATTTTTATGTTTATACTCCTCATGAGCATTTAGTGTATTTTTAAGTCTTAATACACTAGCACGTATAACACATACTATATACACTTAGCACAATAGTTGGTGATCAAATAATATATATTTTTCTTTCAAAAATATATACTTAATATCCATTTTTATTCTCGAAAAATCACCATTTCTTATCACCAAAAAAAATTAGGGAAACCTTGGTAATACTTTTAAATACATTTTTAGGAAATAAGTTTCTCAAAAACTTATATTTTTCTAAGTGTCAAAATTTATAAAAATTTTGACAGAGTTTCCCCTAAAAATGGACGTTTCCCATGTTTTCAAAACTTGTGTTTATTTTCTTTTAAATCGTCATCGATCATCAACAATAATCATCAACAATAGTCACTAATTTCTCTATTTCATGAACTTGAATATTTACAAAAATGTGTAGTAACTCACTAGCACATTTAGTAAATCTTTCCATCTTTAAAAATAATTTTAGTTTCTTAAAAACTTTATTTTTAAAGCATATGAAGTTTCACAACTTCTAGTCGAGATTCGCAAAAATACTTCTTTGTTAAATTTTCTTGTGACACAAGTGTCTACACACTTGTTTATTTACTAAAAATGCTTTTAGTTCGGATAAGATCCGGGTTTTAAACAAGACTAATATTTTTGCTTGGTTCTTCCGAAAAACCACTTGTAGATACGTAGATCTGCTAGTTTTAAACACTATTTTGCAAGTAAAAATACTTTTACACAAGTTCATGTTTCATGTGTGGTAGAGTTTCACCTTTTAACCCTTATATCTTCTAACATAACCTTATGTCATGATCCAAGAACATGACTACATCGGGTTAAATGGTGATCCGAGCTACCACAATCATAGATCGGGTCTCAATAATCATACATTTTGAATACTACATCATTTACACAACTTATGTGCTATTAACCACCATTTTTAGTGTTTTAAGTAGACTTTAAAGCATCATCTTGCATGTTAACGAGTTTTATCCGATAAAAATCCTTTTAACCACTTTAGATTAGTTCAAATATGAGTTTTAAGCATTATACCTCTAGCTCGAGGCTAGGGAAGAATCTATGCGCAAAAGAGGTGGATAAAAGCTAGATAAAGAGGTCCTTCGAACTCCGTTTGCTCCAAGCTTCCTAATACGAGATCCTCGACACTTGTATGGACTTGGAATGGCGAGATCAAAGCTTGGAAATGGTTGTGTGTTCAAGGGGGTTTGGCCGTAGCCTTTGAGAGAGAGAGGAGGGTGTGTGTGTTGTTTAATGTTGAGTGAAATGATCATGTGTGTTAATGTTAGATCTTATAGACAAAACTTGTGATTATGGACCAAAGGTTACTATGTCTATTAGATATTAGACATAAGTAAATATAATAATCAAGAGTGGTACTTGCTCTAGTTACATGGGGACCGAAATCGGCCATGGGGGGGGGGGGGGTTCTAGTTTGTTTTCAAGTAGTTAGTTAGCTACTAGTTAAGATAAGTAGGTTAGTTAAGTAGTTAACTTGGTTAGTGGTGTGTCACGCGTTACAATGGGTGTTAGGGTGTTCAGGGACCCTAACTGGCTCAGAAAAAGATAAATAATGAAAATAACAATATTTTCGTGTTCCGGGTATAGTCCGGTTGTTCGGTTACATACCGATTCGTTAAAGTGCTAAATTGCACCTTTTAGTGTTTAATAAGTACCTTTTTGTATCCTTTCAATTCCCAACACTTAGGGAAGTATTCTGGATAATAAAACGAAATTTCTGCATAATATTTATATGTTTAAATGCTGAATTATTGCTGAATTATATAAATTCTGCACTTAAAGTGCGTTTCGGGTGCTTTTTAGTGCTTATATTTGCTTTCGTATTGCATATATATTAACCCTTGTATGTACTTTTGGGTTTTAATGCATTCTTGTTGTCGGACCTACACCTAGGCTCCAATTTTATTGTCTGACTGCTTTCTGCAGTTCAGTCGACACAGTGTGTCTTACCGGTGAGTTTACTATTATTTTTGACGCAACGATCTCGTTTATGCATAAAGCAATATTTTGTAGTATACAACGTGCATGAATTCACTTTTTTAATCATGTGTTCAGGCATTGCTGACAATTAAACTCATAATTGCAGTCATTAAGCAATAAGTAATGTGTACGGAAATTACCGGTTTGGGCCAGTTGTCACACATCAATCGTTCACTTTTATACTCTCATTATTCTCCCTTCTTCCTTGTCCTCTTATATGAACCTCGATTTAAACATTCGAATCCTCACTTATCACTTTACCTTTAAAACCATCTTTCTATTCTTTATTCTTGTATAAACATACTTAGTAGACCGTTATCACCTTATTTACCAAACCCTCTCGTTCCTCTCAATAAACAACTTTTACAAATGTGCAATTTTATACTATCCTTAAAAACTTCCTATGCAAGCTACCCCACTTTCATCAAAATACAAACCGTTTCACACAAGATTCCCCTTCCTAATATGACGCATTTTAATACCTATCCAATTGAGAATTTTCAAACTTGTTTTAACCATATACTCACCCTTACGTTTTCAATTATATTTGGTACCTCAAATCAATCTAGATAAACGAACTCCTTTACAAATTTATCTTGTCGTTCTTCGAAATTTCTTACTTTTTACGTTTCGAAATTTTCAAGTCTCAATTTTGAATAATCACATTTTTGCCAAAACTCTTCAAGTCTTCCTCTTGAATAAATTTCGGGACGAAATTTCCTAAAGGAGGGGAGACTGTAACGCTCCGCATTTTCGCACTTTCTTATTTTAGCAAGCCATGTTGTACTTTCCATATTTAAACACTTGTACTCCCTTTGTGATCTACTTTCGTTTCATTTGTAATTCGAGACTATTGATCATAATGAAAACGAAGTTATTTTAATCATGTTCGTGTATACACGTTAGTCTTATGTGCAACTGATAATTAAATTCTCGTTTGAACGAAACATTATTCAAGGATTCTTGATTATTTATCGACACTTGATACTCTTTAATCTAATAATGAAATTCGGATCCTAATTCTTGAAATTCGGAAGTTTCGCGAAATGATTAATCGTTGAGAAGTCTTTTAGCTTTAATTAAATTCATTATAAACATGGTCATTTATCAATTGTTTAAATTAATTAAATCAATTAATTTTACTATTTAAAAGTTTATTTTTTTTTAATAATCTAGTTAGTCTCGTTAGATTTTAAAGTTAGAAAATACAAACTAATTCGGTTAGTTAATTGTAAAGTTAGTTCCTATTAAAAAAAATAACATTACATAAGTTAGTGGATTAAAGTCTAGGGTCTATTTGAGTATTTGCTGAATTTTAAACTTACAGGGACCATTTGCGCTTATAACTGGAAGAGTTAGGCTTTTAAAACAAAAAATAATAATAAACTGATGACCACGGGACTCAAACCCGGGTCAACAGCTTCATCAGTCACGCGCTCAACCACTCCACCAGGGCCTTCACATTGAACAAATCCAGCAGCGAAAATCATTAATACACTCATTAAATGGCCTGATCAACGATCAGACCCCTTTCAGCACGCGTTTTAGCGCGATTTTTGTGTTCTTTTTGAGTTTAAATCATGTTTTAACATTAATTACATAACCACTACCTAACCTAATCACTTCCCTATAAATACCACACCTCTTCCAAGCTTCATACACTTTACAAACCCACAAAATCACACTCAAATCCATCTCAAAAGCTTCTTAAAATCAAAATTCGGACAGAAGTGTAGCAAGTTCTTCAAGAGGGCATAACTTCTTCATTTCTTGTCGAATTCACTCGATTCTTTTTTCTACTTCTTTGGATTGACCTTAGCTACGTTTCCATTGGTTTTCCATGGAAAACCAGGCCCTGAAACATCACCAAAAAGGCTCCAAAGTTGATTGACTTTTCTGTTTTCATCTAAAACATTGTTAATCTTAGTTGAAATTGAGTCTAACTCATCTCAAACCTATGTCCTAATGCTCATAATCAATCGAATGATTAGTTGGGCTTAAAAACAAGGCTGAGAAATGTTAAATCAGAGGTTAAAACCTCACAAACATTCTATTTTGGTTAGGGTTTTACCCACAAGAAGTGTTCAAGTTTGAAACTTGATGAATGTGTGATTGTTAGACTCGCTTGGGCTATCTTTCATAAAAATCCACTCACTTGTTGATGTTTTCTCATAGATTAGATGTTGTATTTCATTATTCTTGTAAGTTCATGACCCTCCTTGTTGTTTATAACAACAAGTGTAGTGGTGAACAATAGAGGTGCCTAAATGGAAGCTTGTTCTTCCTACCTCATGTATGAATTCTATGATACTTAGAGGTGCTTAAATGAAGACTTCGATCTTCTACCTCATGCTTGACTTATATGATATACTATACTCTATATAATACTTATGTAATATTCGAACAAATCGAACTCTTGGTGATGAACTAATGGACATCCGTCAAGCTAGTAGATTGTATCATCTTAGGCCTTGACAACTTGTCACGATTCTAATGGAACCTTGTTCCATGAAAACATTTAAACTCTTTTAGAGTTTCATAGTATCAAAAACAAGTGTCATAGGTGTTAGATAATTATTTTCATATGTTTATTTTCATGTTATTTAAACTTCAAATCCCTAGTACCTTATGTAAACACCTCTTAAACTCCAAATCCAACACATTCAACTTTCTAGTCTCAACAACCTCGTCACTTTGGATAATCGGAAAGCATATGCAATTTTGTGAGTATACTCGATCCCTTTTCCCTTTTACCATTTTGGGATGCAACATGTATATTATACAAAATGACACTTAAACTATTTTAAACATACTCTATCCATGCTTAACATGAAACTATGTGTGGTACTTGTTATTCTCGTATGCTATGTAAACTATTTGGTCGATATATGCTCATTAACTTTGCTAGCCTCCCTTAACAATTATAGCGCTATAGGATTAACGCACCGCCCGTTAGACTTGGGGTATTGTTAAGTTAGACATGTTACCTCCCGCTACTCTATTGGGATTAGGCTATTTTAACGCGTTGTATACTTGGGTTTGAACATATTGTACGCCATATTTTCATACTAGTACTCACATATTATGAGTCATGTTGGATATGAGCACTTTTTATTCTATTTATGCTATGTAACAAAACTTGTATACTAGCCTTTGCTTTTGCATTGAACTCTATTTTAATACATGTTGCAGGTTAATTGATGAAGTGATGTTAGAAGATGAAACAAGATTTAGGGTGGACTAGATACACACCTAGATTAATCTACCTTTTGTTGTTATGTTACAATTTGAAACAATGTTGTTATTTTTATTTTAATCTTGTATGACAATTAGTCTTGAAATGAAATTTGAATTTAATTAATATTGTCACATAGTGTTATGAAGTCTCTTGCAATCTACACACTTCGTCTCATCCCGATGTTTCCGCCATCGGTTGGGGTGTGACAGCTCATTTAGACAAGTAATCTACAGCCACAAGTATATATTTGATTCCTTTTGACGGTGGGAAAGGTCCCATAAAGTCGAGTCCCCACACATCAAAAATTTCATAAACAAGAATGCCATTTTGTGTCATTTCGTTTTTGGAATAAATATTAGCTGATCTTTGGCAAGCGTCACATGTCTTGACAAGACTTTGGGTGTCTTTGTAAATGGTTGGCCAATAAAATCCTGAATCAAATACCTTTCGTGCGGTACTAGCGGCACCATGATGTCCTCCGTATGGACCTTCATGACAATGGCGGAGAATTCTTCTTGCTTCACTACCATGTACACACCGGCGGATGAGTTAATCAGCACACATTTTGAAAAGATAAGGATCTTCCCAAAAATAATGCTTCACATCGGCAAAGAATTTCTTTCTTTGATGATGTGGCCATCCTTTCGCGACTATACCGCTAGTTAGGTAGTTAGCATAGTCGGCGTACCATGGCTCTTCTCGGTATTCCACCATTTCCAGGGACTCCGTTGGGAATTTTTCATTGATTTGCTCATCCCTGGTTGCCTCCAAAGCTGGGTCTTCCAAGCGAGAAAGATGATCTGCTGCGGTGTTTTCTGCTCCTCTTTTGTCCTTTATTTCAATGTCAAATTATTAGAGGAGTAGAATCCACCGAATCAAACGCGGTTTAGCATCCTGTTTCTTGAAGAGATATCGAATGGCTGCATGATCTGTATAAACTATCGTTTTAGAAAGAACAAGATAAGAACGAAATTTATCAAAAGCAAATACCACGGCTAGTAATTCCTTTTCTGTTGTTGTATAATTTTCTTGTGCATCGTTAAGTGTTTTACTAGCATAATAAATTGGGTGAAAATGCTTATCTTTTCTTTGTCCCAAAACGGTTCCAACTGCAAAATCACTTGCATCACACATGATTTCGAAAGGTAGTGTCCAATCAGGCATTATCATGATAGGTGCATTGACTAGCATTTCTTTTAGTGTTAGAAATGCTTGATTGCAATCATTGTCAAAGATGAATGGGGCATCTTTTTCAAGTAATTTTGTTAGAGCCCTTGAGATTTTAGAAAAGTTTTTGATAAATCGTCTATAAAATCCGGCATGCCCTAGGAAACTTCTGATAGCTCTAACGGAGGATGGGGGTGGTAATCGAGAAATAGTGTCTATTTTTGCTCGATCAACCTCCATTCCTTCGCTTGAGATTTTGTGACCGAGTACTATTACCTCCGTTACCATGAAATGGCATTTTTCCCAATTAAGGGCGAGGTTAGTTTCCTCACATCGGGATAGCATTCGTTCAAGGTTATCGAGGCATTGGTCGTATGAATCTCCAAAGATAGAAAAGTCATCCATAAAGACTTCCATTGTCTTTTCTATCATGTCATGGAAGATGGCCACCATGCAACGTTGAAAGGTTGCGGGGGCATTACATAGACCAAAAGGCATGCGTCGATAAGTAAAAGTTCCATAGGGGCATGTGAATGTCGTCTTTTCTTGGTCTTCGGGTGCTATCGGGATTTGAAAGTAACCTGAAAACCATCCAAGAAACAATAAAATATATGACCGGACAATCTTTCTAACATTTGATCAATGAAGGGTAAAGGAAAGTGATCTTTCCTTGTTGCTTCATTTAATCGACGATAATCTATACACACTCTCCATCCTATGGCGGTTCTTGTTGGTACTAATTCATTTTTCTCATTAGTTATTACCGTCATGCCTTCTTTCTTTGGAACTACTTAGACAGGACTTACCCAAGGACTATCAGAAATTGGGTAAATGAGTCCGACGTCAAGTAATTTGATGACTTCGTTTTTAACCACTTCTTGGACATTTGGATTTACTCTACGTTGTGGTTGTATTACCGATTTGTAGTCATCATTCATTAAAATTTTGTGCGTACACATGGAAGGACTTATGCCTTTAATATCTACAAGCTTCCAGGCGATTGCATTTTTGTGTTTTTTCAAAAGGGTAATTAATTTTTCTTTTTCTAGACTAGTTAATTTTGACGAAATAATTACAGGTGATTTGCCATCTTTGTTTAGAAAAGCATATTCCAAACCTTTTGGAAGTTCTTTGAGCTCAAGAGGCGGGTCTTTAGGAGACTGCTTATTTGGTTGCTCATTTTGATCAAGAACCACAAAAGTTTGTTCTATGGCGACCTCTTCTTCAACAAAGTGGTCAATTTCTTCTCTTGTATCGGGTTGTTCATCTTCATCTTCAATTAGGGGGTCATTATTTCCGAATGGATATTTCATTGCACGCTCAAGATCGACACTCTTTTTAAATGCCCCTAATTGAATGGGTAAATTGTTGTACTTCCGATTTTTCAAGGCTTCGTGGGTCTTTACAAAAGGTCGTCCCAACACTAGAGGAGCGTCATCAAGGATGACAAAGTCGGTTGGGATTACCATTTGATTTGTTTGGATCAAGACATCCTCAACTACCCCTATTGATTTTATTGCTTTCCGATTAGATAGAAAAATGGGTATTTGAAGTGGAGAAAAATCACCAATACTTAATTTTTCGAAAATATAGTTTGGCATTATATTAACACAAAGATCTTTGTCAATTGTGATATTACTAATAATGGAATTTTGAAAAAAACATGGAACCGGTGTAATGTTAATTTCAAATGGATCTTCTTTTATTAGCGAAGTTTGATCATTTGTTAACTTAATGCTTACCGTTTCGTCAATTTTAGTGTTAGTGTTTAACTATTGTAAAAACTTAGCATGAGTGGGTACTAAACAATGATTTTCGAAAGAAGGTGACAAGAGATTAATTTCTTTAAACTTAGAGTCTTCTTGAATTTTAACGTTGTCGAACTCACCTTTTTCGTTTTTTAACTCATGTGTCGGCTTTTCACTTACTTGTTCTTCCATTTTTACATTTTCAACTATCTCTTCTTTATTACAAGTTAATTCTTTCCTTGTGCGGGACTCCTCTTCCTTTGCGCGGGATTCTTTTATGCAGCGCTCGATAGTTTTAATGTGTTCTATTATCTTATCGGCTATGTGGGTGATAGAGTAAGGATCTGGATCCTCGAAGCTTGAATTCGGATGTTCGATCCTTGGTTCCTCATAATACTTATATGAAGTAGATGGTTCACACCATTGTTCCTCATTGTAAGTATATGATGGATAAGGGTCGTAACTTTGCTCTTCATAATACTCATATGAGGTGGGTTGTTCACGCCATGGTTCCTCATAATAAGCATATGAAGGTGGAGGCTCATACCTTGGTTCCTCAAAGTATGAGTACGAAGGCTCATACCTTGGTTCATCAAAATATGAGTATGAGGGAGAATGTTCATACCTTGGGTCTTCATAGGATGTATATGAAGTGGACGGCTCGTACCTGGGCTCCTCATAGTAGGTGTATGAAGTGGATGGTTCAAAGAGGTCACAATATTGTACCGAGTGAGGGTCACCACAAATGGTGCAATAGTCTTCCCTATAATCATCCTCCTCATAGGTGTAGTTGTAATCTCCTGAGTATTGATCCATAAGAATCACTCAGCAGACCACAACAGAGTCTGGGGACCAGAAAACAAAAATAAAAACGGAAACAGAGGCTAGACACGGCCCCGTGTTCAGTGAGCACGACCCGTGTTCAGGTTCTGTATCTGGGCGTTTTAATAAAAGTGATTGGTTTTGTGCAGCACGGGGGCGTGTTTAGTGAGCACGACCCCGTGTTCAGACTCTGTATCTGGGAGTTTTGAAAAAAATGTGCAGCACGGCCCCGTGTTCAGTGAACACGGCCCGTGTTCAATCTACTGTAAATGCAAAACTAACTAAAATGCAGAAAATGTGCGCGCGGTTTAAAAAGGTTTTGAAAAACTGATTAGGCCGTCGATTTTAAGCTTTCTTAAAATCCTTGTGTCCCCAGCAACGGAGCCAAAAACTTGATGCGTGTGTAGCGTTATATAATTTTATGTATATATTTTAGCCCTTTTTACCACTTTAGTCAAGTTTTAAATTTATAAAACACGATATTCTACTAACACTAAACAAACATATGGGCAAGTGCACCCATCGTGAGCGTAGTATAGTGTTGGTAAGATACCAAGGTCGTCCAAGGACACAAGAGCTTTTAGTACCGGTTTATCCTCAACGTCTAATTAAATCAAAATTTTGGAAAAAGGTTTAAATATGAAAATAAAAACTAAAAATGCTGAAAATAAAAAAATACAAAAAAAAAGACAGATAGACAAGATGAATCACTTGGATCCGACTCGCCTTTAGTGTAACCTTTGATGTTTTCCGCACTTTTGCACTTTTTAAGAGATTATCTTAGTTATAGTAGTAGGCCCCTCTTTTGAAGGTGACGTTACTCTCAACCCAGTAGTTTTAGTCAGCAAGGATACAATCCTAAAGGGTTGGATTATTGAAAGATAATTAATTAAGTTATTAATGCCTAATGTGGTAGGCCCCTCTTTTGAAGGTGACGTTACCCTCAGCTAAGTGGTTTGAGTCAGCAGGGATACAATCCCAAGTAGCCGGGTTAATGTATTAATAGTAGTTTACATATGAGGGGATCAAGCCATTCGCACCCCCGCCATCCAATACTAGTTGGTATTGAAGGAGGTCCTAGTAAGCTTGACCCAGGTCCTTGCAGGATCTATACACTGAACAAGGCAAGAACCTTACCAAACCATTCCATTAACCCCCGACCAGGTAGCCAACATATCTCCATATAGAACGTGGAGATATGAATGGTGTAAATCTTTTATTTTATATAGACAGTAAAATAACGTCAAGACACCACAGACAAATGATAAGGAAGTTTCACCTTCAACATAAGAAACTAGTTATTAAAGTCATTAATACAAAACCAAATAAAAAGTGCGAAAAGATTAAAAAACAAAAGTATTACACTAAATGTTTGTCTTCACCAAGTGATGTAAGAGACTTAGGCAAACATGACTTTTGATTGTCAAGAACTCTTACTATCAATCTTGGATCCCGAGACTACTACACACACTCTACGATGGATAATGGTGGTGGATGTGGGTGTTGTGATGGTGGTGGAGTGTGGGTGAAGTGGGAGAGAGGTGGTTTGCCAAGGGATGCCTTTGAAGTGAACTAAGCACCTCTATTTATAGCCTGCACAGAAGCCCGGACACGGCCCCGTGTCCATTGGGCACGGCCCCGTGTCCATCCACTTTCTCTTTCTTCATTAATTGCAGTTTGTCTGCATTAGTTGACCACGCCCTCGTGTCCGCTGGGCACGGCCCCGTGTGCAGAAACGTATCTGTACTATCAAGATTTGCTTGGATTATGCGAATCTTAGCGTTGACCACGGCCGTGTGGAGCAGGGCACGCCCCCGTGTTGGGAAATAGAAGCTTCTACAACTTTGCCTTTTCTGCAGACACTTGGGCACGCCCCCGTGTCCGCTGGGCACGGGGCGTGTTCAGCCTTCTGATGTCTTGTTTTTGCTTGGGAAGATGCTGTCGAGGGGTCGGGCATGCCACATTTATTTCTTTTCTTGTATTTGTGTTAGATTTAACTGCATTTTTTCTCCTTTTGTTCATTTGCGCTCATTTAATCCTGAAAATACAAAAGGAAGACAAAACCACACTTTTTCTAACATTAGTACTAAAAAAAGGGTTAGTTTTATGGCTTATTTGATGTAATTTATATGTTGCATTTTACACACATCAATCACACACTGTTTATTTATGAATTAGGTAGAAAACGATGATGAACAAAGTAACAAACACTTACACAACAAATAAATCTTCTCCATTGATTAGCTTCTGTACAAGATATCCTAATGCAAGTAGCAACACCACATGAGCATACTGCATTGGACCTGCCACTGCTATTGCTAGTCCATGAGGTAGCGGCTGCCATTGAAGAGGATCTTGAGGATGAAGATGATAGTGGCTTCTCTCAAGTTGCAGGGTTTATAAAAGAAGACCCTCTTTTTCGTGTTGCACTTTTAGTCCCTAAGGGGCATCAAGGTCATTTAACAAAAATGCAAACGTTATACTAACGGCAGTTTGGACCAGGGGCTTGATTGAATCAAATTGACAACGTCAGAGACTAGAGTGTTGAGTTTTTTGAAACGAGGATTGAACCTGCAATTGGGTGTAAACCTCTGAGACTGAAACCGTATTTTACTCTATTTGTTATGTCAGATAACAATTTTATATAGGCCAATGCGGGGCTAGCCCACTTGTTAAAGATACAGCATTTTAGAGATAAGTTTTTTAATTAATTGGTGTAAATTAGTGTAAGATTAACAACTGTCGTTAAAAAAACAATTGTATATGGCCATAGGATATGTGACTGAGTGACTCCATTGCATTTATCTACTTTTGCTCACGCAACTTACTTATCCCATCAATGTTAACTTAAATTCATGTTGTACATGAATAACCAGTCGCGTACTGACTGTGTTTAGTGTATCATCAGCAACAGTAACGGATCTTAAAGTTTTAAGGGAGGGGGGGGGGGGGGGGGGGGGGGGGATTTTAAAGAAAAAAACTAGAGGGGACTCAATACATATAAAAATTTCAGAAAATTTCGGTAAATTTTATGAAATTTGAAACAGAAAAACAGAGGGGTCGGGTTTCCACTGGCCCTATAACTAAGATGCTCCCCTGATCAACAAACGTACATTTGATAATAGATAGCTGACAAAGTTTGATAAATATACGAACTACTATACTCATGTATTATCCGTCTCTTTCGAATATTTAAGCTGGAAACTATATGATAACATTTTTGTTTGCTACTAAAACAGCATTTAGACTAGTGATATTTGATATTTCATAACTCATTTAAACACAAACATAATAAACTTATTATAGATCATTATATCTTTTAATGGAATAAATCATTATGTAGTATTGAGCTTAATCAACTCGAGTGATCCAATCCATGAGAAGTGACCGAACTTAAAATATATAAAGCTAAAATTATCCTCATACTTTTCTTATTCCTAGAGTATTACTTTTCAAATATCCTGGTTTAAATAATTATGAGGTAATTAAATAATAATGAATGGGGATTTAACTTTTCCTCAGTGGCGGAGCTAGACTTTAACACCAGGGGTATCCCAAAAAAAAAAAAAAAATACGGTGTATTCATATAAAATCCTTTATAGGGGTATCCTCGTATTTTTTAGGGGTATCCTTCATATAAAATCGAAAAAAAAACAAAAAATAGAATCATAGAGACTTTTATATATATTGTTAGAGCAAATTACAAATCATGGGTTGGTAGACGGGCAACAAGCTGCGCCGCCACCCCCTTTTGAATTGCAAATCCTACTCGGCTAAACACATAACTATGGCCTACAGACACTGTCGCATGCGCAAGTGCTGCCTTTTGAACCCGCTTCAAGAAACCGGTCGCCACAGGGGCCAGACAACCAAAGGTATCGAACGCGAAAGGAAGGAAGGCATGTTGATTATCTATGCAGGCCTGCTCGTGCTTGGATATTTTCCCCGCCTCAGCCTTCCGCGTCGCTTGCCCTGAAACAAAACCACTGCCCCTGAAACCGGCAAGAGGCGACACCCCCGTGAGATCAATGCAAGCATGCTTACCCCCGGACCATCCAAAAACCAGCACAAAAAATTAACACTGCGAAACACTGCGAACACGACTTTGAGCCGTAGCCCGTGCTACGGCTGCTAACAAGCTGTCTCCGCCCCTGCTTTTCCTATTAAACATGAAATTTTAAAACAGTATATTAGTACGAAACAAATATCTATGGATAATTTTAAAATACATAACAAATTTAAGTGGACTCGTTTGAGACTTTATGCTGCTCTTCTTTTCATGCGACTTCTTTTTGTTGCTTTTATTAATCGTTATGGGCAACTCATGATGTGATCAATGGGTGCGGATTAAAGTAGATGCTACCTTTTATTTCTTTACTTATTTATTTTACTTTTGTATAAATTAAGTTTACAGTATTTTTTTTTTCAAGATATACAAATTGTCGTGATAATTCTAGCATTCATGGTTATAAAACTAAGTCGTAATAATAATTCATATAAATGATAATTTGTTCAACTTTAAAACATGATATGACATTCATGCACTATTTTTATCGAATTATTTTAAGTAATTTCTTGTATATATATATATATATCATATGTTTTGTATTGACTATCATAAATATTATTCAAAGGAAAGAATAATAATAGATTTAAATAATCCTAACTATTATCAAATATTTCGTGATAGTCACATCTTTTAACATATTTTCTTTCAATGAGTTTTTTTCTAACTAAGAACTAACCCTATTAGTGTATGATGATGTGGATGCTCACCATTACACCACCACCACTATGGTAGCCACCACCACCGTCACCGCCACCCCCTTCCCCAGCATCACCATCACCTCAATCACCACTCGAACTCCGACCACCTCTACTCTCACCTCTGTCACAACAGCTACCACCTTTCTCCTCTATGCATTCACACAACCCAAAATTCATCTCACCTTTTTCTTTCCATGTCTCACCGGAAAGAAGTTCTCCGGCTGTGGTGGTTGTAATGGATAGCGACAAGATTTTGGGCAAAGAGTGGTGGTTGGGTTTAGTTTCCCGGTGGAGATCTATGGTTATAGGTGGGTTATGGTGTAACGCCTCAAAAACTCGAATTTTTTTCGCTAGCATGTTTTCTTATGTTATGGCATGACATAAAATAACTATGTAACTTAACTTAGTTAGAATGGTAGGTTAAACAGAAAGGAAAAAGGAAGTTTGGATTAAATGGGAAAAAGACATCACACCAGGAAGGGTTAATGTGTAAATTTGTTTTAACAAAAAATAAAAGGCAAGATGTAGAGTTGGGGAGGGAATAACGACACACACATAAGTGTGTGTGTGTGTTCTTGTGTGGATCAAAGGAAGAAGGAGAAGAGAAAGGATTCGAATTGCATGAATAATCTGTGAATCTTGAAGTGCTCATCACCTACTAAGCATCAAGTAAGTATCAAATTCACCACTTGAATCTTCTTGGTTGGAATTCTTAGTGGGTTTTGATGATTCAACCCCAATTGGGTAATGGTTTTATTCGTGTTTAAATGCACTAATTTAGTATCATTGATAATTAATCACATCAATTGAGGATTTTGATGCGAGAATCCATGTTCAAGAAATTGGGGCTTTTGATTGTTTATGATTACCACGACCCCTTCCCCGTTCAGTTTGATTTTACGAGCGCCTTCTCCAACATCTGCAAACGATCTCATATTTCTTAACCTCATCTTTTTTGAACCCTCTTCTCCATCAGATTTAGTAAATAGTTACTTGCTTTCATTATCATTAGCGCTCTCGTTTTGCAATTTGATGCGTTCCTAACAGGCTTTCAACCTGCCTATCGCTTCTTTGAATGGCATGCTCTCGATATCCAAATACTGCTCAATGGAGGCAACAATCTGAGGATACTTATTTGGTACCGAATCCAACAACTTTCGAACAATTACTTCATCTTCAAGACTCGACCCAAGATTGCTAAACTTTGAGACAACCCCACTTAACTTATCAGCAAATTCTTCAATCGTGTATGTCTCCTTCATGGGAAGTTGCTCGAGTTCTCTCCTTGAAGTAGCTAGTCGAGCCCTTTGAACCCTGTCAGCACCAAGAAATCTTTACCCGTAAAGCCTCGCATATGTCTGTCGCTTTCCGGTTCTTAGCAACTTGAAGGAGTATATCCTTCGGGGATGCTTGAAGGAGAACCGCTCTAACAACTTTGTTTTTCTTCTCGTCCACATCATCACCTATCATCGGATCAATCACCTTCCATAGTCCTTGAGCATCGGGATGAGCGTGGTACCAGTACCGAAAATACCGATACCGAAATTCGTCAAAACTGGGTACCGGTACCGAAATATTCGGTACGGTACAGTACGGTACCAGTATTGGTACGGGACCGGTATGGTACCAGTATTTGAAGGTAAAATTCGGTATTTTACCGGTACCATACCGAACCGGTACCGATACCGAAAGTGCCAAAAAGTGGGTACCAGTACAGAAAAAATTCGGTACGGGAAATTCGGTACCTAACCGGTACGGTATCGGTACCCAGTACCAAATGTTCATCCCTACTTGAGCATCTAATACTGACTCCATTAAAATAGTCCAAGTATTGTAATTCTTTGATGCCAATTGAGGAAAGTATTGTTATTTTCACGAACCGGAATAACTGTCATATCTGGTTTTGCCATCTCTCAATTCTAATTACTTCGATCAGAAGAACCACAAGTTCTTTTCGAAAATCTGATCACAACTCACACCGGTTGTGATTGAATCTGAGTTAGTAGCGGATTTCTATAACCGTTGAAACTCCCACCAACTTGTCTTTGACTGATCTTGATGAATTCGATCACACCTTGATTGAGTTACAAGATTTTACACCTTCCTGATTACACGCACGGATTTTGTCAGATTCAAACACATCTTTATCAAATTACAAGATTTATGCCTATTCTCATCACTTGAACGAAGTAATTAACGCCTTCGGTTTTGACGAGATTGGTTGTTCCACACAACCTAAAACAGTCTCGCTTTCTTTTTACTGATCTGGATTGGAATTAACGTTTTTTTTTTCTGATTCTTCTTCACTGGATTCAGTGTTCGTTTGATTTATTGTTCCACCGATTCTCGTCTTGCAAATCTCTTTCTTGAATTGTTGTTGCTTGTTACTTGAATTTTCAACCTATTGTTTTACTCTTTTCAATGGAATTCCTTAATTGCGGCTGTAATTTATCAGGGCCGGCCCTGGGGGGCCCTGATAAATTATTATTAATATGATTATTATGATAATTATTATTATTATTATTATTATTATTATTATGATTATTATGATTATTATTAGGAAAATTGGTTTTTAATAAACCAACCTTTGCCCCATTGGTAAATAATAATCCTACCTACAGATTTGGTAATTAATAATCCTACGTTTCAATATGTTGGTACTCAATGGACCTCCGTTAGTTTTTTTTAACTGAAGTTAGTTTTTAAGTTTTATTTATTACACAAACAGTCCCTGTAGTTATAATTTACTAGTTTTAAGTTTTATTTATTACACAAACAGTCCCTGTAGTTATAAAAAATCATAAAAATAAAAAAAAATCTAAAAAATCTAAAAAATCATAAAAATTCTAAAAAAAATCAAAAAAATTCTAAAAAAATCAAAAAAATTTTGATTTTTTAGATTTTTTTTTTATTTTTATGATTTTTTTTTATAACTACAGGGACTGTTTGTGTAATAAAAAAAACTTAAAACTAGTAAATTATAACTACAGGGACTGTTTGTGTAATAAATAAAACTTAAAAACTAACTTCAGTTAAAAAAAACTAACGGAGGTCCATTGAGTACCAACATATTGAAACGTAGGATTATTAATTACCAAATATGTAGGTAGGATTATTATTTACCAATGGGGCAAAGGTTGGTTTATTAAAAACCAATTTTCCTTATTATTATTATTATGATTATTATTATTATTATATTATATTATACATATTAATTTAAATTGGCCATGAATAGTGTTGTGAATTTTTTAAATATTCCTTATGATTTTTTTTAATAAAAGATTATTATACATATATATATACATATTAATTTAAATTGGTCATGAATAGTGTTGTGAATTTTTTAAATATTCCTTTTGAGTTTTTTAATAAAAGATTATTTATCATTTAGTTTATTTTAATACCTTGCTCAGGTTAGTGTTTTTAATCTAACTTTTTTTTTTTTTTGAAAGGTGAATATAATTAAACAAACTAAGCGGAATTCTCCAAGCAAGAGAAAACCACGGAACCAAAAATTACATCAAAGGGAAATAAAAATTACACCAATCTTTCCACTCTACCGACCCCCCTTTATATCTACTTCTAAACCAAAGAAAACCCAACGCCTTGACATCCGAAACTATTTGAGCCACATTCGTTTCTTTGCTTGTAAATATCTTTTCATTTCTAGCTTTCCATATACGCCAACATGCCAATATAATAACGCCATATAAGATGTCTTGCTTAATCTTTGACCCCCCCCCCCCCCGCGTATTTAGCAATTTGAAGCACATCATTAGTCGAAAACACATAAACAGGCGGAATCTTACACCACGAAACTATAGCATTCCACACTCTGTCAACCAAAGTACATGCCGAAAACATATGAACAGTGGACTCCTCCACTTCACCACAAAAAACACACATACCATCTCCAACATCGATATTCCTTCGACGAAGAGCATTTTTTGTCGGAATCCTGTGCATACTCGCCCTCCACATGAAGATATTACACTTGTTCGGTATCCATTTGCACCACCTAAAACAGCTATTATCATCGAGCACATCGGCTCCTTTCAACCATTTTCTAACTTCCTTTACGGAGAACTCCACACTAGACCCTTGGTTCCAAAACCATCGATCCTCTTTGTCATCCAGACTAACCTCGGCAACCATTCTGTGACAATCAATAAGAGCATCGATTTCACCACTCGAGTTAGGATACTTCTTCCACCTCCAATCTAACTATGTAACTATACTTTTTAAACATTGTGGCACAGTTTTTCATGAAAATGGATATCGTGCCGCTATCATACCCATATAGAACCGGAACCAACGATGTGTATTTACTTTTTTTTTATTCAAAACAACATATTTTTTGTATTGTATATTATACGAGTGCCGATAACTGTCACACCCCGAATTCCACGTGTCACCGGTGGGCCCGGTGGGGAGTATCGTGACGTCATGGTTGGCAACATAATAGTCAAACAACACAATATTAATATGCACAGCGGAAGCAATTGAAAATATAATACACCCGAATTTATTTTTGTAATATCAAATGTCACAATATTCGGAAGTTTATCCACAGAAGGATCGAACATAAAATGGAAACAATAGTTCAACAGACTTTAGGCATCTTAAGCTTGCGAGACTTCTATTGATGCTAAGGAGAAATCCCAGCCAATTTCGTTTAGTACCTGCATTTAATCTTTAATACGTCAGTTTACACTGGTAAATACAATTAACTGACTCATTTTGAAAATGGTTTAAGAAAATTGATTTGGCTGCACGTGGCACAAAATATCTTTTATAATTTGATTAAAATGCACAGAGGCAAAATTAACCTTTTATAACTTGGGAGAATTATTTAAATATATAATCTTGTGAACGAATTACATGTTCCTTGTGCGTTCAGTAGCCCGGATCAAGTCCGGATTAAAGATCAATAGACACACCACATTATTCCTTTTGTGCACTGACGGGTGTACGCCTACACCCCGCGCTTAAGTCGTGGCCATTTCGTAAAATGATGCCAAGGATATCCGGGACATGGTCATTAACCCCCCAAAGGATTTAAGCAACAAGACTGTTTAAACGAGCCGATCAAATTATTCAATTAACCACCCAACGATGGAAGATTTGATGCCCGATCAAGCGGTATACTATATACCGTAACCCAAGCCCGTATAGGGAAAATAAGTTAAAAGTATTTACCTGAGCAATGTATAAATCACAATAAGCAAATTGCAAGTAGCTTTTACTGGTCCTCCTAATCTGGAACGAAGGTTTATAATAACCTATTAGAATCCTAACGGGTCTTTAGTTAAGCTTAAGCTTAGACCGGCTAGTTTCAAAGATACGGTTCGTACGCACGATTAAGCGAAGACCGGATAGAATGTGATTTAGACCCGACAAGTTCGGATACTTGCTTAATATGGGTATTTCATACATATTCTGGATTTTGAGAATAAACCGATAAGGTTTGACCCGTTTAGGCTAATTTATGTAAACTAGTTACATAAACCGAACCGAACGCGTAATAAGCGTAACGGGTATTCATGGGGTATTCATGAGAGCCATCTAGAGGTTTCCTAAGTTAATATGCTTCAAATATGTTGTGACATCAGTAAGTTGTCTTTCATTATTCCCGGAACGAGTTTAAACACAAACTATGCCCCGTAGGGGTAGTTTGGTCATTTAAAAGTTTATAAAAGAGTTTAAGTGTTTGCCTGAGTTACAGGTCTGATGTAATCAGCAAACATACTCAATTTAACAAGTTATAACAGTAGGGTAAAGTATATATGTGAAATTTATCAATTATAACCAAACAATGCACCATAGGGGCGTTTTGGTAATTTCACATAAGCCGAAAAGCTCAAAACTGAAGTCTGAGTTTATCAACCTTTGCTTACTGTTAAAATATTATGATTTGCCTCAAATATCAGTAGGTATCAACCCTTGTATGTTTAAAATAGTTTTAGTACATACTATGCGTTAAAAACGCTTAATAAGGCGATTAAAAGCCATTTCCGGGTTCGATACATCAATCTGATATTTTTATTATTCCAGAAGGCTTAAAATAATTTATTTATCATATGTGATCAGTAGCAAAAGGTTTGGAGTCATTTAGATATGTAAAACTCATTTTTATGACCCGTAAGGGCAAAACCGACAATTACCGGATTAAGCCTACGACTATAAGTTATGCTCAGCCTAAAATTAATTAAAAATCTTTAAGAATCCCAAAATAATATATTACATCAGTGGGTAAAAGATTTGATATCAAAAAGTAGGCTTAACTAGGCTATACGCTACTTACGCCATTTAATTAGCATAAAACTTTCAATTTGCGCTAATGAGCATAACTCTTATTCTATACCTCAAACTGATGTCAAACTTTGCATACAAGTATATATATCAGTAACTAAGGTTTCTACTCTTTTACATTTCCAAAAATCACGTTTTATGGTAATAAGGGCATAATGGTCAACATATAGGCAATTAACGAAATCATGCGTATTAATCGGTTAACTAATGAACCGTGGTGTATAATCACAGAGGGTTATACTAGCATGTAACCTGGTCCAAATGAAACTCTTAGGTATTTCTAAATCATACCAAAACGGGTCAGAACTGAAGTCAAAGTAAAAGTCAAAGCTTTGCGACTTTCGGTTCCGAACCGGTTCTAGATAGTAAATTGTCGGGTTAAACATGTCTAGACACGTTCTTACACTAATTACCAAGTTATATTAATGATCAAACATGTTGTATGTGTTCTACATTGCTAATCATGCATAATTTAGAAAATACACATTCTGTTGACTTTTTAATAGTAGGTTTGACCCGACATTTGACCTAGTTAGAGTGGGAATCAGGGGGAACCCTTTTGAGGTTTTATTACCCACATAATTACCAACTTATAACTACTTTTGATTCGAGATTTGACTGAGCCATTATTAATTAATCTCGAAGTCAAACCGTAATTACGATGGTTTGACTTTTAGCTAAATAACTAAGCTAAACTTAATTTAGAAAGGTCAAGCAAACTTACAAGTGTCTAATGGTTGATTAGGAAGGCCTGGAAGATGCTCTTGTGCTCCACAATTGATCAGAAGATGTTTGAGGAATGAATGATCAAAGTGTTGCACATTGGAGCTTTATATAGTGAACCAAGACACCACAAAGTGTTGACAACAAGATCTACCACTGACCATAACATTCCCACAGGTGTCCTAGATGTTTAGGGATTGTTTAGGGGCCAACGGATATGAGGAAACTCGTTTAAAGGTGAGTTTTTGCGTTTAAACAGCAAACAGGAACATTTCTGTCGCTGGGCAGCTGCTTGCGCACCGTAAGGATATGTTGTTGCGGTGCGCAAGCGTTCATCAGCAGCCAAAAATTTTGTTCTTTCATGCATTCGAAAGGGCAACCTCATATTTCGACTTTGGGACATTGTTTTGTCAGTTTGGGGCCTCTATTATGGGTCTTTAACAGTTACATACCCTACCATTATGTTAGATGTTTGAAAAATATAATTGGGTCTTGGGATTTATAAATGAGGTTGTTCAGAGGTAAAAATTAACATGACACCACTTTTAAATCCTGCCAAAACATCTTTATTAAATCCGGGTTTACAACGCGTTTTGTCTTACATGACACGTGTCGTTATTTCATTGAACACGAATTTTCGAGGTGTCACAATAACAATATTAAAAATGTATTTTTTATTGTAAACTAAAGAGTCTCGATATGTGACGCATCTAATCGATTTCGACCAAATAACATCGGTACCGATATCGGCAATATTAGAAACCAGTATTCGTTTTTAAGGTTTTTGATTGATATAAAAGATGTGCCGATATCCTTTTGAGCATATCGCGACTTTATTTCTTTAGTTTTCTCTTTCAGTTACTAAGCATATCGCGACTTTATTTCTTTAGTTTTCTCTTTCAGTTACTATAGCGAGTGTCGGTATTGAAACGAACCCAACCGAACTGATAAAAACTGAGTTACCGCCGCATAACGCGGGGGAAACCTACTAGTTATTATTAATTTGAACTGCAAACAACTTTTAATTCATTATCAAGTTATATTATTATTTTAACATCTACTAATACCTTACAGTTTTGAGAAAAGGTATTCGCCTACAAATATGTATGTTTTCATTTTCGTATATTTTTATATGCATTTGATAAGATCATGCACTTTTGCGAAAATATCAAATAATAAAAAGTATAAGGTGCTGATGCGGGGATAATTTATTTGATAGAGACACATGTCTCTTAGCGGGGAAGTCACAAGTTCAAAAACCTAAACAAAGAGGAGTAATTTAGTATTATTGGTGTAAATGAGTAATGTTTTGCGTTCAGAAAAAAATTATAAAAAAAAGTATAAGGCTTAGAAGCTTTCATTAAAAAGTATTCAACAGATTTATTTCTCTTAAATGGAAAACTTGAAAAACATAATCTCTGATTTCACCTTAAGAAGTTAGTTTTTGACTCAAAATCGAACATTCCACATTTTTTTTCTCTTGACCACTTCAAGGTCTTTTAAACGGGATCATTTTCTTTTGTAATATTTTTCCATGATTTGATTTGACCATTATACCTACCATTTACTAATGTTTTGAATTTTGATACAAATAATTAGAAATCATGATTGTGTTTTGGTTTACTAGCTCTCAAGAACATGCTTTGAAAATTTCTTTATTTATTTATCTATTTAATTATTGTTTTGAACAATTATGTAGGTATAGTGGTATACCCTTGTAGATAATGTTAGAATGCACATTCTAAAATTTCTCCACATAATCATTCATTTATTTTGTGGGTCAACCAGTGATCGAAGGCGAAGCCACGTTCATGGCTAGAGACAACGTACATTCGTGTGTGGCCCTTTAGTTTTATAACCTTATATGTATTCATTCGTATGTGGCCCCTTTTAGTTTTATAACCTTATATGTATTCGTATGTGGCCCATTTTAGTTTTATAATTGTATTCATTGTTTCGTATGTGGCCCGTTTTAGTTTTATAATTGTATTCATTGTGTTTGAAAAAAAAAGTTTGTTGCATGAAAAGTTTAATATAGATGAGGTGGCCATTAGGCGGTAAACAAGTCATGTCGAGCCTGAGTTTAGGCTATAAGAACTTGAACTCACTACTTGGCTTGTTTCGAGCTTTATTTCTAAAGCTCGAGTTCTGTTCATAACTAATTTTTAAAGCTTGAACTTGCTTCTAGGTCCACCCATATTATATATATATAGTTATTTTTTTCATAATTTTATATTTAATAATAAAGTTATGATGTAAACAATTAATTTATGCTAAAGAAAAACTATATAAGTAATGCTCTTGTTTAGACTCGCGAGTTTACTTGAGCTTGATAAGTGAAATCTGACAATTACGCTAGAGGCAATCGCATCACAAGACCTTTATGTCGACATGCATATTTCGGCGTAGCATGATATGACAGTATTATCAATGTGCTTGATCAATGTACAATATTCCACCACGTCTAGGATCTTAAAAACCATTCACGACAGTGGCAGAGATTCTTAGTGGCCCGGGGTCCCGACCCCCACTGATTTTTCGCTCGTAGTTTAATTTTACCGAAAACTTCTGATTTTTTTTGTAGTGTAAAATATTGCATTTTTAAGAGTCCGACTCCCACTCATGACTTGATTTTTGAGAGTTCGACCTCCCATTGATTTTTCTTTTCAAGCTCTGCCACTGATTCTTGGTATAATTATAAACTATTAATTGGTTTATTTCTTTAGTTAATTATTATTTTTCTGCCATTCATTAAATTCTCTCTAATTCCATGGTTGTAAAAATCGTTAGACACTCCCTAGTTGGTCGACCGGGGAGTTGAGAGTACTCGGACATGTTAAATTATAAAAAAATAGTTTTTGGAAATAAGCTATACGTCAAATAACATAAATTTACTAATATTTATAACAAAATATATGAAAATGATATTCATTCTTTAATATGATAGGCGTAAAAATTATGTATTATTATTTTTAAGTCAAACTTAGCCCGAGTTGACCTACTAGATACGATTCTGGCCGAGGTTGACCGCGTTTGATCGATTTCAAGTAATTAGGCGGAGTTGAATAAAGTCTTATCGGCAACCTACCATGTAGTGCCTACTCGAGAAATACCTGACCTGGAGACGTTTTGCAACCATGCTAACATCTAAGGTGGTAAAAAGAAACTGACAACCAATGAAACCAATCTTGTGAGAACACATATGTAATTTGGCCGAGACATACGAAGAGTCTTAAGTCTTAACTCAAATTCCCATATAATAAAAGACATTGTTTATGTAGAGTTGTGAAAGAGGCCATCCTTGAGAGACAGACAACAAGGTGAGAACTAGGGGTGTGCAAAAAACCGAATTAATCGATAAAACCGAACCGAAAAAACCAAACCAAATAAAAAACCGGTGGGTCGGTTAATGATTTTTTTGAAAACCGAAAGTAGCGGGTCGCTTATGGTTATCATTTTTTCCATACCCATCATAACCGAACCGAACCGACATGTAATAAATCTTTGTAGGATTTACGACTTTTCACCATATTTTTAATATTTGATGTTTTTAACTGAAGATTTTTAGTATTTATGGTTTTTTCATATCATTTTGTGGTTTTTGTTGAATGTTTATTTGAATTTATGAAATGTATCATATCACTTTATTTGAATATTCAATAATAATTAGTATTAATATTATAGATTATATATATTTTTTAATACTATGTAATATAATAATATATACAAATATGCAATAACAATTTATTCCGTGTTAAAAAAAATTAAGTTGTTTTTAGCTAAGCTAAATACACGGTTAACCACTCATAACCGACCCACTAAAACCATCAAAACCGAATAACCATAACCACCATAACCGATCAGTTATGATTATGGTTATCCAATAACCGACATCCCGCTTATGGTTATGTTTTTTTGGTCAAAACCGACCCATGCACACCCCTCGTGAGAACAATACATACACACACTTGAAACATGATGTAAAATCACGTGCACCCAACATTCATATTATTTGAGTAAAATAACAAATTGGCCAAATGTTATACTCGATGACCATATAGCCTAGAGCCATGCAAGTGGTAAATGAAGTAGGCTCGTTAGACTAAAGGGTATGGAGAGCTCAATTCCCGTGAGGATGGGCCGTCACATAGGCGCCACATTACAATCCTATGGAAGATGGGCCTCATTCACTTTTGAGGGGGTGGAGGATGGGGCTACCCCACATATTTTTTTATTGTTTAATTTATTTATTTGTTTAACTTTTATTGTTTAATGTTTAATTTTTATTGTTTAACTTTTTTATTTGTTTAACTTTATAAAAACAATTCAAAATTTAAATATAAATAACACATAAAAGAAGATAATAAAATCCATTACATAAGAGCATTCACATCCAATCCATCAAATTATACATACATTCCACTACAAAACAACTCATATATCAATATATTTCCACTAAAAACAAACACTTTTTCTCTCTCCTTTCAATTAAATAATATTATCATTACATTTTTCTCTCACTTCTACTCACAACCACTTTCAAAATATATTAAAAAATTATAACGGGTGAACAGTGTCCCCCCAAATATACAGATGAACAGTAACATTTTCTCTCTCCTCTACTCACAACCACTTTTTATACCCTTTATAATATAAAAACCCCTCCTCACATAATTTGATGGTTAGGATGTGAATGCTCTAACATAAATAAAAACTACATAACCTAAAAAAAAATTGCATTACCTAAAATTTATAAAATTTATTAAACTACTCGTCTTCGTCTCCGTCACCGTCCCCGACGTTTACGTTGTTCCATATATGTTCTACCAAATCGTGTTGAAGGTTTGCATGCATGTAGTCGTTGGTTAGCGCGAACGAGTTTAAATACTGTTGCGTCGGATCTACCGGGACAGTATTCCCGTAAGATGCATTCTCATCATACTCACAAATCGCCCGACCTTCGTCTTCAATAATCATGTTATGGAGCAAAAGGCAAGCGTACATACAAAGGCGCAACATCTTCGGTGTGAAAGCACGTGCCGGTTGTTGAATGATGGCCCATTTTTTTTTGTAAAACACCAAAACAACGTTCGATGTCTTTTCTTGCAGCTTCTTGACGCTTGGCGAATTTTTTCCTTTTTTCGTCCTCGGGAAATGAAACAGTCTTGACAATTGTAGACCAAGACGGATATATTCCGTTGCAAGATAATACCCGCGTCTATACTCAACCCCTGAAACTGTAAAACGGGTGTCCGGACCGGTTCCATTAACGACATCGCTAAAGATTGCCGATTGGTATAGCACGTTGAGGTCGTTGAGTGAACCAGGGAGCCCAAAGAAAGAATGCCAGATCCACAAATCTTGTGACGCCACGGCCTCAAGTATTAAGGTTGGATGGCCATGATCACCTCGCGTGTATTGGCCTCGCCACGCAGTCGGGCAGTTATGCCACGTCCAATGCATACAATCAATGCTACCAAGCATTCCCGGAAACCCGTGCCTTGCTTCATGAGCTTGGTACAACTGTTGAACATCATACGCGTTTGGTTTCCGCAAATATTGTTTACTATACAGTTTCCCCACATTATGGCAAAACCGATACAAACATTCCCGCGCAGTTCTTGCCGACATCTGTAAGTACTCGTCCAAAGCGTCGGCCACTGTCCCGTACGCCAGTTGGCGAAATGGCCGCAGCACACTTTTGTAACGTGGTGAACCCTTCATAATTCCGAGCATCGGGTCGTTGCGTGAAAACGGGTCTAGCCCCGCCAAATCATCAGCAATCCGTGTGAATAACCGGCGACTCATTCGGAACCTTCGTTTGAAAATGTCGGCGTTGTAAAGGGGTGCATCCGAAAAATAATCGTTAACCAATTTCTCGGCTCCTGTCGTAAAAAATATATAAATACGAGGAAATATATAAATATATAAAATTTATTAATGACAAACCTTGGCGGTCTCTGTTAATCCGTATTCGTCTGGTAATAACGTTTTCAGACGAGCCATCTTCCTCTTCCTCCTCCAAAGAATCTGCGCTGCCTTTACCACAGCGTTTGCGAAAAACATCTCCTCTTCGTCAGAAGAAGACGTGGACCACCAAGAATTAGATGCCATTGGTATAAAAATGGGAGTGTTTTTTTTTATAAAAATGGATGAGAATGGGAGAAGAATTTGTGAAATATTGAGGTAATGGTATAAAAAATGGAAGAAGAATGGGTATATATTTAAAGTGAAAAAGGTTTTTTTTTTTTTTTTTAATAATTATAGCCGTTACAACGGCTATATGTTTGAAAAAGGGGCACGTCGACTTCGTCTGTGGGGAGCCGGTCTAGCCGGGACGGAATGAGGGGGCAGTGTGGGGGACCGGCGCCGGGTCTCGCCGGGCCTAAGCCGGCCCCCATACCGCTTAGTCTTAGTATTAGTAGTAGATGCTAAACTGCAGGTGGAGGCAGATGAAGAATTACAAGATTTTTGTTGTGGGCGAGCAAATAGTTGACACTAGCCAAGGGGAGGTTTGAAGGCATATAAATTCAAAGTTAACGTGGTTATCTTGATAAACATTTCGGAGTAACAAACGTTAATGTAAGTAAAAGATAATAGCTGTCATAGTTGGCATAATCTTCTCCTTGATTATTGCCTTCTCGTTAATATTATTATTGCCTCTTTATTGTACAATCATTTTGTATTCATTGTCCTTTATTTCATTTCCTTGTAAACAACGTAAATCAATTATAAATAATATTTTTTATCTCTCTATCAAATATAGAGAGTTTACCTCCTACATGGTATCAGCCAGATACCCATCACATTGATCTTCTTTTCTTCGATCTCACCATGTCCTCTTCCTCCACAGACTCCAAACTTCTGATTGCTACCATCCTTCATATGATCACAATCAAACTTTCCAACTCCGACTATCTCTCATGGCAATATCAAATCCTTCCTCTCCTCTCTAACCAAGGTCTTATCGGTCACGTCGATGGGTCGCTTTCCCCACCGGCCGAAACTGTTTCAGTCGACAACAAAAAACAACCGAACCCTGACTTCCTCACCTGGTCTGTTCTGGATCAGCAAGCTATTCTTATCCTAAACTCTTCTCTCACCGAAGAGGCAATCGCTGAGATACTCGGTTTATCAACCGCTCGGCAAATCTGGACTGCTTTGGAAGCAGCCTATAGCAACACGTCCCTTGAACGCATGCATCTTCTTCGTGATACTCTCCATCAATTAACCAAAGGGTCTTCAACCGTAGCTGATTTCGGTCGCAAGTTTAAAGGTATTTGCGATCAATTATCGGCTATCGGCTACCCGGTTAATGGTACCGATAAAACACATTGGTTTCTATGTGGTCTCGGACCAACATTCGAAAGCTGGTCCACGGCTATGCGAACCACTCGTGACCCGTTACCTTTTTGTGACTTACTCACAAAGGCGGAAAGCCAAGAGCAATTTCTTGCCTCACTCCATCCTCCTTATCCGGCCCCTGTTGCATTCCATGCCAATTCGTCTAACACTCGGTCCTCGGGTTCTTTTTCAAACCGGCCCAGAAATGCTTCTGGAAACACTAAAATTCAGCCCTCATCCGCCTCTTCAAAGACTACCCGTCGTCCACCGCATTGTCAATTATGTCGGACTAATGGTCACTACGCCTGTAACACCGCGTGTTTCGAAAGTCAAAGTCAAAGTCAATATTGAAGTCAAAGGAAGACAAGATTGCTAATTGCGATCTGTCTCTCCTTGCTCAATTCCTGTTTTGACTTCTTTGACTTGTAATTAGTCTATTTTACTTTTCGCTTTAGTTGTATTATGTGGAGTATCTAGTAATAATCGCATGGTAATCGCTATTTATCGCATGTTTAATCTCTTTATCGCTATCGCAATCGAACTCGCAACTCGAATTACGCATTTTGGTTATTGTATACGTGTGTGTGTGCCTTATGTGTTACTTGTGCATGTTTAAATTATGTTATGGTAATCAATCGAAACTCGAATAGCAATCGAACTCAATCGCAATCGAAATGGTATGATAATTAGTGGAGAAGAGATAGTGCGAGATATGAGTAGTTGGGATTGAAAGTAATTTGACTAGGAAAGTCTATCGCATCGAATCGCTCGCAATCGCAATCGAAACAGCAAAAATCGTCACACCGAACACTCGAACCAAGTGCCATCCGGCCGGATTGCCATCCGACCGGGTTGCCATCCGACCGGACTGTCATCCGGGCGAGATGCCATCCGACCGACCCGCCCTTTTCCGCTTTGGGTATCCTATAAATACCCCTTGTCACTTTCATTCTTTCCACTTTTGGCAAGTGACGTCCGACCAGCCCGTGTTCCTCGCTTTTTCTCTGATTTCTCGCAATCCCGGTAAGATCTCGTCCTAAATCTTGTACTTCCTTAATCTACACGCACTCCTACACTTTTCTATCTTTTAAATATTAACTTTTAACCGTGAAATCATCAAGATTCAAGGTGTTCTAGGATGACGTCATCATGTGTTCTTGAAGAACTTCATGTTTTGGCCTCAATCCACCAAGAACAACTTAGATCTAACCGATTTCCACATAAACTAACAAAGATCTTTCATAGATCTAAACATATTCACGGTGAGAAGGATTGAGAGAAGGTTTTCCAACTTTCTTTCAACTCTTTTACACTCAATGCATTCAAAACCGGTAGAATCGGAGCTTGTGCCGACTCACTACTCAATCTTGTGGTTGTAGTGGTTCAAGATCCGTACTCCATCCACGAGATTATCGATTTCGGGTTAACCAAGAACTACCGTCTTAAACCGATGGACTGACCGAATTTGGGTGGTTCCTGTTCAGTCAGGTCACTAGAGCTTAGGATGGAACTCTGTTGGTTAGCACGACATCAAGACATCTCGATAACACGATAAACAATCAAAACGACCAAGTGTAAGACGAACGGAACGACCAGGACGGAGTGCCGTCCGATCGGACTATTGTCCAAACAGACAGCCATCCGAGCGACCGGCTGTCCGAACAACTTGCACCTTGGGTCCCACACTTAACTATTTTTCCAACGATTGAAGTCTGGCTGTTGAACGAGTTGTTGTCCGACCGGACTACCATCCGAATGGACAGTCATCCGAATCATGAAACATTTGGACTTTAACACTTAACAATTTTCAACATGTTCAGTAACAGAGTTGCCACCCAGACGGATGGGTATCTGACCGAGTGACCACCCTGCTGTGAACTTGTTCTCACTAAGGAACCTCGCCATTCGAGTCGCCGTCCGATCGGGCGACCGTCCGACCGACCGACCTGAAAGGTAGAGATACTTCAATGTTTTCAAAATGCTACAACGAAAACTTCAAAGGTCAAGCCATCATACACAAACACATCCTTCTCATAGGAAGAAACAATCCACTCGAATAGTCATCCGACCGGACTACCGTCCGACCGGACTACCATCCGAACGGATTGTCATCCGCACGAACTGGCCGTCCGATCGGATTACCATCCGACCGAACTGCTGTCCGAGCCACTTACACTTTGCATCGTTTTACATGTCGCTTATCTTTATGCTATCGATCTGTTTAGGCTAACCCTACTCTCTAGCGCTCCCTTCAATCCATCCATCGCTGTGAGTATACTCGATCCCTTTTTGCTTTACGCACTTTTGGGTGTTACATATGTTACTTATTCTAAATCACATCGAACACACTACGCAATACTTTAAACGCTAACCGTTACCGCATGTTATACGTGACTTAATGAATGCTTGTTTGTTATGTTTACACATGGAATGTTGTCTACCTGCCTTAGCAACGATAGTACTATAGTTTGGACTCAGCACCCGCTCACGTGTGGGTTGTTAAGGAAAATTATTTGCATGGATTATGTTGGTGCAGTTGTCTGTCGACTTCATCTTTGTTCGAGTCTTAGTGTAGGGCTAATTGTATAGTGCATGGAAATCAAGAAAACATGTTTTAGGGTTGATTCCGCTCCTAATGAAACCTTGTCATTTGGAGCGAAATCATTTAGTTCTTGATTCCGCTCGTAGAGTAGTTAAATGCTAATTCCGCTCCTAAATGTAATGCTGATTCCGCTCCTACTGATGTTGTGTCATTATGAGCGAAATCAGGGGCCTATATATAGGTCCTCTTGAGCGAAATCAGTAGGGTAAGTGTGTGAAGTCTTGTATGTGACGGCGAAGCCCTGCCAAAACGTCTCTGGCTTTGTAAATTGTTATCAAGAGCAATAAACTGAGACAAATTAGTGAAATCAAGCTAAATAAAGACTGTATCAATGAATTCCGCCTCTGATTCAGTCTGAGTACTCTTCTGATCGACTCGTTAGGTTGTTTCACGATCCTACATGTGGTATCAGAGCTCAGGAGGAAGAGTTCTTATCGTTTAGTTCGTTTTTACTGGAAAATTCTGATTTCTACACCTTCTTTTCTCAGATTTTCAAGTTTTCATGGTTAAAATCGGACAAATTTTTGATATATTGTGTAAAATTGACATTTAACAAACCCTTAGTGGTTAAAAATGGCTCGTAACCTGATTCCGCTCGAGAGTGCATTTGGTTGATTCCGCTCGTAATTCTGAGCGAAATCAGTTTCTCTCTTGATAAGTTTTTGATTCCGCTCGAAACGTTAGGAGCGAAATCAAGATGTTATTTTGAAACTGTGTTTCCGCTCCAGTGGTAAAGTCTGATTCCGCTCGAGGGTTAACTTCTGATTTCGCTCGAATCAACTAGATTGTTGATTCCGCTCGAACAGCATTTGGTATTTCCGCTCCAGAGTTTGTTGGTAATTTCGTTCCAAAAACTCACTTCAGTGATTTCGTTTTACCCGGGATTCCGCTTGAAATTGGACCTTTGAGTGAAAATTGTCGTGACTGTGTTGAAAATGAGAATGATGTTTGATGAACAAGAAAACTATTATTTTGAGAAATTTAATGATTGGAATCGAGGATTTATAGATGAGAGTTATAGAAGTGTGAAAAAGGAAGGTTGGGTCAAAAGATTTAAATATTTTGTATGTTTGAAAAATGAAGCATTGGAAGATTTAGAAAACCGATATGGAGTTTTACTTGGTTACTTAAAAAATCATGAGATATTTCTATCAGATGCTGAAAAGATAGAAAAGTTTGCAGATGCATTACCTATTGAATGGAATGAATGTTTGACAAATTTAAGAAAAGATTCAAATTTTTCAAAATTACATCTAAAAGGATTCATCAGCAAACTTAAAACTCATGATTTTGAAAAGGGAAAGAAAAGGAAAGATTTGATAAGAGAATTGGAAAAATATCTAGTGGATATGAATTTAGATGTGATTAATGAAATGATCAAAAGGGTTGTTGAATGTATTAGAGCAAAATATGTAATGAAATACGATAACAAGAGGGGTTGTTATATTGATGAGAATGAAAATCCTCTTGATTTCATTAAAATATTTTGTGCAGGATCATTCAGGGCAAGTGAAAAAGAAGTTTCAAAGAATATAGAATTTGTGAATATGGGATCTTCAAATTCTGAATCGGTGTGCTCTAAATGTGACAACTTTAAGTCTGATATTGACAAACTCTTGAAAGATGCGGAAAGTTTGACATTGGAAGTCAAAAGGTTGAAGAATGAGAAGCAAGCTGATGAGAAACAGATTATTGTTTTGATGGAAATTTGTGAGAAGCTGAAACCTAAAAATGACAAACTGTTAACTGATTTGAGCAGTTTGACATTTGAAAACAATATGTTGAAAGAGAAAGAGAAAATTTTTGAAAATGAAAAATCAAGAATTGAAAAGGAATTTCAAAGTCAAATAAAAATTCTTGAAGATGGGAGAAATGTTTTTAGTAAAAATAACATTGAAAAGCAAAAGATGATAAATTCCCATCTTCAGACAATTATTCGACTTGAAAAAGAAGCTGAATGTGCTCGAAAGACAATCAAGGCACATCTTGAACGAATATCTCAGCTTGAAAATGAAGCTGAAAATTCAAGGAACAAAATAGATGAGCTTGAAAAGAAATTGAAAGGTTTTGTGACTTTATCTGAGTTCCCCTGTCCAAAACCGATCAATTCCGTTCCAATAAGTGACAATGTCACAAACTTTGACAAAGTCAAAGTTGAAGATTGTGATGAGAAAACTGATGATGAAATTGAAAAAAGAAAAATATTTTTGAAATTAAATGAAATGTTTCAAGATACTGTTCTACATTCTACTGAGAAAGGTGAATGCTCAACGCAAAAATCTGTAAAGAAGAATGTGGAACAAAAACAAAAGGATAAAAAACAGAAAAATATTCAAAAAGAAAATAAAAGCTCATCAGTTCAATCATCTAATCGTGATAAAAAATCACAAAAATTAGAAAATCAAAACTCAAAAATTGTTGGTAATAAGTGGTGCAGGTCGGACCACAGTGCTCAAAAGCCAAATCAAGCAAATGAGAGAAAGGATTATCACCAAGCCAAACAGTGCTTTGATCTAAGTGTTTGGGCTAAAAATGGTGATTGGTACGATAACAGAGTGTGTTACCGTTGCGGTTATCAAGGACACGTTGCTGTTAATTGCCAGAGTTGGAGTTATGAGACGAGGAGATGCTTTAACTGCAACATCATAGGTCACGTTGCCAGAGATTGCCTAAGGAGATCAAATGAAAGATCGAAGGCTAATTCTCAGAAATTGGCAAAGAAACCAGTCTCTGTCAAGCCCAAAGAACAGAAAGTTCAAGAATGTAAAGTTCAGGAACAGAAAGTTCAAGAACCGAAAGTAAAACTTTCTCAGGGACAAAAAGACAGACTGAGGAAGAAGAGGAAGAAGGCTAGAGAATATATGGAGAAGATTTTGTCCTCGGATACAACTGGTAAAACAGATAAAAGTTCTGATAAATCATCTTGCTCACCAAAGAACAACAAATCAAGCAAAATGCATTCATCAGATACAAATCTGAGGACGAAAGAGGAAAAGACGAAGAAAGTTGATGGTGATGAATTTGTTTCTTCGGAAATAAAGGAGTCACATGTTGGCGATGAATCAGGATCATCAAAGTCAGACAAGCCACATTCAGGCGATGAATCTGGTATGGTAAAACCAGAAGAGCCATGTGTTGAGGTAAAAAATGAGAATTCTGGTCTAACAATGGATGATGCAAATTTTCCACCATTGTTGAACAAGAATTCAAAAACACCTAAGGACCGTTAGGCTTGGGTGAAACTCTTTAAATAGAAAAACCTGACTTGCCAGAGCTTCCAGGTTGGTAAGTGTGGAGCAGGTATCGGCACATTTCTTGAGAAATTCACGAAAGTGATTTCGATTTAAAAGTGGTAAATCAGGGACATTAAGTTGTACTTGGTTTTCTACAAGTGATGTTTGAGGATTGATCTTAAAAATGTAAGTTTTTACAAGTGGTTGAAGAAAACAAGGTGATGAATGATCCCCATGTTTGAGAAATGACTAACAAAACTAATTTTTCGGAAAAACCATTTTGATTAAAACAAACTTAAGTGTTTTGAAATCACTATGGGAAAATGTTTTGTTGTCAGGGGGAGTTCTGATTGTTCAAGCCAAGTGAATGGAGAATTGAAGTGATTCTCATCATGTTGTCACATTTCTTGTACAGCTTGTTTTCAAATTTTCTCAGAAAATCAAAATTGAGACATATTTTGATTTTAGGGGGAGTAAAAAAATTTAAAAAATTAGAAAATTTGAAAATGTTAAAAACATTGAAAAATGAAAAAATGAGTTTTGTTGTGAAAAAGAGGAAATGATAGTAGATCAGTTGGACTGTCACAGCATGCTAAAGAAATGAAGAGATAAAATGTGATAAACGATCTTACTAAAGATGTGACGGTAGGCTCAGCTAGACTAGTAGATTTGCGATAACGATACAAACATAAAATGAAAAGCCTAGTTCTAGTGGGAAACATGGTCGAAAGCATAGTACTTAGTTTTGTCCTTCTTGATTGTGTGCCTACTCAGTAATTGCTGATTGTCGAAAGACATAAAACTGGTTAAGTTTGTGAACTTTCATAACTTTATTGAAAATGACGCTGTGATTGTGCATTTTATTTTGCAAAGATTTAAACTTGTTTTATTTCTTTATTTTGTTTAAGCATCGGACATCCTCTGCGTATACGTGAGTATCGACCTGGATGTTGTTGCCTAAACGTTCTGCTTTATTTTCTTTGGTGTTTCGTTAAAGCTTTGGACCTCCTCTGCGTATACGGAAGTATCGACCTGGTGGTTAAAACCTAAACAACTTCAACTTGTTTTATTTTTCTTATTTTGTTTAAACATTGGACTTTCTCTGCGTATACGGAAGTATCGACCTGATTGTTAATGTTTAAACATTCTGCTTTGTTTTTGCACAATTCACAGTTGATAAAGTTTAAAGGCATTACTTGAGTCAGTGTATTGCATGATGAGGGGATATGCTGAGATCGTGGGGTCCATAAGAACTTAGTGCAAAATTAAAATACCTAATCGTATCTGTAAGCATTTCGAAAGTTTTTAGTTTGAGTTTAAGTGGACAACAATATCGTCAATCCATGTGAATCGTTTAGAACTTAAATTGTTTAAAGCTTAACGGTGCTAGTGATTGGTCACATAAACTGATATGATCCTCTTACACAAGCTCACAAAAATATTGTCTGTAAATATTTCTTTATTGCATTTTCTTGTTATAAAAAATTCAAAAAGATTTTCGGTGTGTTTTAGCATAAATTTTGAAAAATACAAAAAGATTTTCGACAATTGATGTTGGAAAGCTGATATTCAAAATTTCAAATGCTGAATATGATGAACAGGGTTGGGTTTGAATGCTGAATTGAGAAATTTTTGAATTAAGAAAGAGGTTGAGATTAGTTAATCAGGGTCATTAATTTGAACTTGATAAAACTATTTCTAGTAAGTTTTTCTTATTGATTTAAGTAAAAAATTTATGTTTTGATGATGAGATGTGCGTAGGTGATAGAAAGGTTTCTGATCCTGTTGCTATGAGGAGCCAGGGTGTGATTCAGAACCTATGAAAAGCTTAATCAGAGAAAAGCCAGGATTTAATTTCAAAGGCGATAACTACTTCCAGACTGAAAATCCCAGCTTGGTGATAGGGGGAGTCTGACGAAAGTTAAAACCAGAAAAAGGTCCGGGTATATGATTCCAGGAAGATTTCCTGAAGAAGACTGATCAAGATTGAAGAGTTGTCATGATTGAAGACTCTCACTGAAGATTCCGTGAACATTCAAGGGGGAGTCTGTTGGTGCAGTTGTCTGTCGACTTCATCTTTGTTCGAGTCTTAGTGTAGGGCTGATTGTATAGTGCATGGTAATCGAGAAAACATGTTTTAGGGTTGATTCCGCTCCTAATGAAACCTTGTCATTTGGAGCGAAATCATTTAGTTCTTGATTCCGCTCGTAGAGTAGTTAAATGCTGATTCCGCTCCTAAATGTAATGCTGATTCCGCTCCTACTGATGTTGTGTCATTATGAGCGAAATCAGGGGCCTATATATAGGTCCTCTTGAGCGAAATCAGTAGGGTAAGTGTGTGAAGTCTTGTATGTGACGGCGAAGCCCTGCCAAAACGTCTCTGGCTTTGTAAATTGTTATCAAGAGCAATAAACTGAGACAAATTAGTGAAATCAAGCTAAACAAAGACTGTATCAATGAATTCCGCCTCTGATTCAGTCTGAGTACTCTTCTGATCGACTCGTTAGGTTGTTTCACGATCCTTTACATTATGTGTATTGACTTTATCCATGCTGAGTCCAAACTATAGTACTATCGTTGCTAAGGCTGGTAGACAGCATTCCATGTGTAAACATAACAAACAAGCATTCATAAGCCACGTATAACATGCATTAACGGTTAGCGTTCAAATAGTATTGAGTTGTGTGATTATTGTAGTTTGAATATTCGTAACGTATGTAACACCCAAAAGTGCTTAAAGCAAAAAGGGATCGAGTATACTCACAGCGATTAATGGATTGAAGGGAGCGCTTAGCGAGTAAGATTAGCCTGAATAGATTAGGTAGCATAACGATAAGTGAAGCGTAAAACGGAAAACAAGTGTTGGTGGGTCGGACAGCTGGTCGATCGGACGGCTGACCGTTCGATTGACAGTCCGCTGTCCGGTCGGTCGGTAGGCCGATCGGATGGCTGTTCGAGTGGATTTTTTTATTCCTATGAGAAGTATGTGTTTGCGTATGATGGCTTGACTTTTGAAGTTTTCGTTGTAGTATTTGAAAACCTTGAAGTACCTTTACTTTTCAGGTCGGTCGATCGGACGACTGTTCGATCGGCCGGCAACCCGATTGGTTAGGCATTCCAATGAATTGCAATGTTTAGTCTTTGGATCGGACAGGTGTTCGATCCGACAGGAGTTCGATCGGACAGGTCAACTAGTCAAAGACTTTAAATGAAATGTAAAGTTATGGTGCAATGGATCGGATAGTTGATCGATCGAATAACACAACTGCTGTTCGATCAGACAACAGGGTGTCACCTGATCGGACGGCTGTTCGATCGGGTGGCACTTCTAGTGCATTTAACACGTTGAAAAATCGATTAAGTATTGAAGCATAGTATCTCATGATCTGAAGAGTAATTCGATCGAACGGCAGTTCGTTCAATACTAGTCTTCAAAATAGGTTAGTTGATTGTGTGGGACCATGTGTTAGCCGATCGATCGGCTGACTATCCGATCGGCTAGCTGTCCGTTCGGACAGCAGCCCGATCGGTCAACTTCCTGACCTGATCAACCCGTTTCGTCTAACCCTTGGTTGTTCTGTTCGTTTTGTCGTTTTATTGAGGTATTTTGACAACGGGTAGAACCATAGATCCCTCGTCCTTACTTGGTTACCCTGGTCGGACAGGAATCACCCAAATCCGGTCGGTGGACTGTTCGGAACGGAGTTTAACGTTTAACCCGTAATCGGTTAACCTCGTAGGTAGAATCCGGATCTTGAGCCATACAACCGCCGAAGTGATTTGTAAACCGGCTCAGGGTCCGTTTTTACAGGTTTTGAAGTTATTGAGTGAAAAAGGGTTGAAAGAAAGTTGGAAAATCCATCTTTAAATCCTTTTCACCGTGTATATGTTTAGATCTATGAAAGATCCTTGTTTGTTTATTTGGAAATCGGCTAGATCAAAGCTATTCTTGGTGGATCGAGGCCAAATCATGAAGTTCTTCAAGAACCCATGATGACGTCATCCTAGAACACTTGAATCTTGATGATTTCTCGGTTAAAAGTTAAGATTTGAAAGATAGAAAGGTGTAGGAGGGTGTATAGATCAAGAAAGTACAAGAATTAGGGCGCAAACTTACCGGAATCGAGAGAAATCTACGAAAAGATGAGCTGGGCGTGCTGGTCGGTCAGAGGTTTCCAAAAGTGGAAAGAATGACAATGACAGGGGTATTTATATAATGTCAAAAGGGGTAAGTGCTGGCCGATCGGCCAGGCAGCTCGATCGGACAGCCTGTCCGATCGGACAACAGTCCGTTCGGCTGGCTGTTCGATCGGCTGGGAGCCTGATCGATCAGTCGCACCCTTCGAGTGTTTTGCGCGACGATTTTTGATATTTCGATCTCGATTGCGAGCGGTACGATACAACAGGGTTTCCAAATCAAATTACTTTCAGTCCCAAACACTCATATCTCGCATAATCTATTTTCCACCATTTATCACAGTTCGTTCACGATTCGTGTTCGGTTGCATTTCGAGTTAGATTTCGAGTTTCGATTGAGTTTGCTTGATTATCACAACACAACATAAATAAACATGCACAGGTAACACGTAAGGCACACACACACACGTATAATAATAAGTAAAAAATACGTAGCTCGAGTTGCGATTAGAAGTCGATTCGATTAGCATAGCTTGATTATTGATTAGTTAACTTTATCGCATTGTTACTTCCTATTATTCACAGTCGTAAGTCGATTGATTAATGATTAACACACATCGATTATTGTCATTAACCACACTTACTCCACATAATACGAATTAAATAAAGAAATTTCTACGAGTCAAGTTGCGTGAAATCGGTCGTTGACTTTGACCTTGACTTTGACTTATGAAAACACGGGGTGTTACAGCCTCCCCTTGTTTAGGGAATTTCGTCCCGAAATTAAGCTGGAAGTTGTACATCACCGTGAATCACGTTTGAGAACTTTCTCTATCTAGACTTTCTCTTTAAACAATTGCGGGTACTTGGCCTTCATGTCGCCTTCGAGTTCCCATGTGAACTCTGCGCCTCGTTTGCCTTCCCATCGAACTTTCACGATAGGAATGCGAGAGCGTCTGAGTTGCTTGGTCTGGCGATCCATGATTTCGACAGGATTTTCCACGAAGTGTAATGTTTCGTTCACTTGTAGAACGTCTAGAGAAACGTGTAAGTCGTGGTTGGCTAGGCACTTTCGGAGGTTTGACACGTGGAAAGTCGGGTGGACATTACTAAGTTCCTCCGGTAGTTCGAGTCTGTAGGCGAATTTCCCGATTCTTTCCAGAATCTTAAAAGGTCCAACATATCGAGGCGCGAGCTTCCCTTTCTTGCCGAATCGGACCACACCTTTCCAAGGCGATACCTTTAGGAGTACGTGGTCACCAACGTCAAATTCCCGGGGCTTGCGTTTCTTATCGGCGTAACTTTTCTGTCGATCCCCAGCTTTCACTAGGTTGTCCCGAATTTGGAAAATTTTGTCTGTCGTTTCCTGTAATAGCTCAGGACCGGTTAGTTGCGAGTGACCGATCTCGTGCCATACAATAGGCGATCGACATCTTCTTCCATATAATGCCTCGAATGGTGCCATTTGGATGCTAGAATGATAACTGTTGTTATACGAGAATTCAACTAACGGCAGGTATTTATCCCAATTACCGCCGAAGTCTAAGACACACGAACGGAGCATGTCTTCAAGAGTACGGATCGTTCTTTTAGTCTGACCATCGGTTTGAGGGTGGAAAGCGGTACTTGGATTAAGCGATGTACCGAGTGCCGTTTGAAACGTTTCCCACAGTCGCGAGGTAAACCGAGCATCACGATCAGAAATGATGTCACGAGGCGTCCCATGATTACAAATGATCTCGTCGGTGTAGATTCGGGCTAATCGTTCTACCTTGTAGTCTTCCCGTATCGGCAAGAAGTGAGCTGGTTTAGTCAAACGGTCGACCACAACCCAAATGCTGTCATGACCTGATGACGTGTGCGGTAGCTTGGTTTAAAGTCCATGGCTATGCTCTCCCACTTCCACATGGGAATTGGTGGTTGTTCGAGTAAGCCAGAGGGTCTTTGATGTTCAGCCTTGACTCTAGCACAAGTTAGGCATTTTCCGACGTAGAGAGCGGTATCTCTTTTCATACCCGGCCACCAGTACTTATAACGAAGGTCCTGGTACATTTTATCAACACCGGGATGAACAGAATACCGGGATTTGTGGGCTTCGTCCATCAAAATATGTCGTAAATCAGTTCGTTTGGGAATCCAAATTCGGTCCAGAAAGTGGAATATCCCATTCGATTTGCCCACAAGCTGGGCTCCATCGTGGTAGATCCTTTCTTTCTTCAAAGTGCGCTCATTAAAGCATGCATGTTAAGCGTCACGGATGAGGGTTTCGAGATCGTGTTGGGCTTCGACATTACGGGTGCTAAGCATGTAGCTCCATCTGCTGAGTGCGTCGGCAACAACATTTGCCTTGCCTGGGTGATGATGTGTTCAAAATGTAACATATAAATTTCATCAAATGAGACATAAAACTAACCCTTTTTTTAACCACTAACCACCAACCCAACCACCTACCTTTAACCCAAGCCTAACCCTTTACCCACAAAGTCCTCTTGATTTTTACAAAGGTATATAAGTTAAAAAGGAGGAGGATTGATTGCTTGGCAAGCCTATGGTAGAAGTAAGTTCCATGCCGCTCTCGAGTGATCCACAAAAATACATTTTCGGCCGAGTGTTGAGTGATCCCCGTGAGGTATGTGAACTTGTATATAAATAGAATTTTACAAAGGCATGTTATGCCCTAATAACTAATTTCTCTTATGAAAAGTTTTAAATAAATCATGACGAATAGGATTATAAATAAAAAAAATTAAATTAAATAAAGAATCTTGGAAGTCCCGACACTCTACGACAAGCCCAAAAACCTTCTTCTCTACCCATTCCATTTGGGAGTGTAATAGCCACATATTAAAGAGTTTTGCTTGAGGACAAGCAAGGATTCAAGTGTGGGGGTATTTGATGTGTTCAAAATGTAACATATAAATTTCATCAAATGAGACATAAAACTAACCCCTTTTTAGTACTAATGTTGGAAAAAGTGTGCTTTTGTCTTCCTTTTGTATTTTCAGGATTAAATGAGCTCAAATTAACAAAAGAAGCAAAAAGACATCAAAATCTAACATAAATACAAGAAAAGGGACAAGATGTGACATGCCCAACCCCACGATAGCATCTTCCTAAGCAAAACAAGAGATCAGAAGCCTGAACACGCCCCGTGCTCAGCCAGCACGGGGGCGTGCCCAAGTGTCAGCAGAAAAGACAAAGTGGTAGAAGCTTCTATTGCCCACCACGGGGCCGTGCTCAGCGGACACGGGGCCGTGGTCAACTATAAGATTCGCACAATCCAGGCAAATCTTCATAGTACAAAGATTCTTCTGCACACGGGGTCGTGCTCAGCGGACACGGGGGCGTGGTCAACTAATAAGACAAAGCTGCATTAAATGAAGAAAGAGGGGATGTGGACACGGGGCGGTGCCCACTGGACACGGGGCCGTGCCCGAGCTTCTGTTCAGCCTATAAATAGAAGTGCTTGGCTCAAGCTCAAACCATCCCTTGGCACACCACCTCTCTCACACTTCACCCACCACCCACCACCACCATAACACCATCATCCACCACCATCATCCATTGTCCATCGTAGAGTGTGTGAGTCGTCTCGGGATCCAAGATTGATCGTAAGAGTTCTTGACAATCAAGGCCATGTTTGCCTAAGTCTCTTACATCACTTGGTGAAGACAAAGTGTCTAGTGTAATACTTTTTATTTCTAATCTTTTCGCACTTTTTATTTGGTTTCGTATTAATGACTTTAATAACTAGTTGCTTATGTTGAAGGTGATCTTTCTTTATCGTTTGTCCGTGGTGTCTTGAAATTATTTTACTGTCTATATAAAATAAAAGATTTTCACCATTCATATCTCCATGGTCTATATGGAGGTATGTTGGCTACCTGGTCGGGGGTTAAGGGAACGGTTTGGTAAAGGTCTTGCCATTGTTCAGCGTTTAGAGGTCCTGCAATGGACCTGGGTCAAATTTAGTAGGACCTCCTTCAATACTTAACGGTATTGGATGGCGGGGGTCCAAACTCTTTGATCCCCTCATAAGTTAACTACTATTAATACTATAACCCGGCTATTTAGGACTGTATCCCTGCTGACTTAGACTACTTAGTCGAGGGTAACGTCACCTCCAAAAGAGGGGCCTACCATAATATTGCATTAATAACTTAATTAATTATCTTCCAATAATCCACCTTTTTAGGATTGTATCCTTGCTGACTCAAACTGCTGGGGTGAGGGTAACGTCACCTTCAAAAGAGGGGCCTACTACAATAACTAAGATAATCTCTTAAAATAGTGCAAAAGTGCGGAAATAATCAACGGTTACACTAGATACGAATCGGAACCAAGTGATTCATCTTGTCTATCTGTTTTTATTTTTATTTTTATTTTCAGCATTTTAGTTAGTTTTTATTTTTCTTAGTTTAAAACATTTTTCTAAACTTTTTATTTTGATTAGACGTTGAGGATAAACCGGTACTAAAAGCTCTTGTGTCCTTGGACGACCTCGGTATCTTACCAACACTATACTACGCTCACGATGGGTGCACTTGCCCATATGTGTGTTTAGTGTTAGTAAAATATCGTGTTTTATAAATTTAAAACTTGGCTAAAAATAAGTGTTAAAGGGGCTTAAAATATACACCTAATATATATAACACTTCACACGCATAAGTGATAACGGATCTCACAGTCGTAATCGTTGAGAAGTTCTACCCATCGGCGTTGACGCATATTAAGTTCCTTCTGATTAAAGATGTGTTGTAGGCTCCTATGATCGGTGAAGATCGTACACCTGGTACCATACAGGTAGTGTCGCCAAATCTTTAACGCAAAAACAACTGCGCCTAGCTCGAGATCGTGGGTTGTATAGTTCTTCTCGTGGATTTTGAGCTGACGAGATGCGTAAGCTATGACCTTGTCCCGTTGCATGAGGACACAACCAAGACCAAGGTTGGAAGCATCACAGTAGACAATGAAATCATTGTTTCCGTCGGGCAATGTGAGAACAGGAGCGTTGCAAAGCATGTGCTTGAGGGTTTGAAAGGCAGTCTCTTGTTTGGTTCCCCAAACAAAAGGCTTGTCTTTATGCGTGAGAGAGTTAAGCGGTACAGTGATCTTTGAGAATCCCTCGATAAATCGTCGATAATAGCCCGCTAGTCCGAGAAAAGAGCGGACTTCAGAAGGATTCTTAGGTGTAACCCAGCTCTTGACAGCTTCAATCTTTGCAGGATCGACGTGAATACCTTGACTATTAACAATGTGACCCAGAAACTGAACTTCCTCCAACCAGAATTCACACTTGGAGAACTTGGAATAGAGTTGGTTCCCCTGGAGTAACTCGAGAACCAAACGTAGATGTTGCGCATGTTCGGTCTTCGATTTGGAATAAATCAAGACATCGTCGATGAATACGATGACGAAACGGTCGAGATATGGTTTACACACGCGATTCATCAGATCCATGAAAACCGCTGGTGCGTTGGTTAAGCCAAAAGGCATGACAACGAATTCGTAGTGACCGTAACGAGTACGAAACGCGGTTTTGGGTATATCCTCCACTTGAATGCGTAGCTGGTGATATCCTGAATGTAGGTAGATCTTGGAGAAATAAGTAGCGCCTTGTAGTTGATCAAACAAATCGTCGATGTGAGGTAGGGGATAGCGGTTCTTGATAGTTGACTTATTTAGTTCCCGATAGTCGATGCACATCCGGAATGACCCATCCTTCTTTTTGACGAAAAGGACTGGCGCGCCCCAAGGAGAGGTGCTCGGGCGAATGAAGCCTTTTTCAAGTAATCCCTGGAGTTGGGTTGAGAGTTCGCGCATTTCGGACGGCGCAAGTCGATAAGGAGCTTTGGCAATAGGATTGGCTCCAGGAATGAGGTCGATATGAAAGTCGATATCGCGACTTGGCGGTAGCCCGGGAAGATCCTCTGGAAAAACATTAGGAAATTCTCGAACCACATGAACGTCTTTCACTTCCTTCTTCTCTTTCTTTTCCTTCTCCGCTACTACAATGTTAGCCAAGAAAGCCCTGTATTCCTTGCGGAGATACTTGCTGGCTTGCATGCATGACATAAGCTTGAGCCCCTTTGAAGCAGTATCGCCATAAATACACAATAAGTCACCATTTGCGAGCGAAAAACGAATCATCATGTCGAAGCACACAACTTCAGCATGGTTTTCTCATAGAAAGTCCATGCCTACTATGACGTCAAAGCTTCTGAGTTGCATCAGAATAAGGTCAATTGGGAAGATGTGATTGTTGAGCTCAAGAGTACAATCACGGATAATGGAATTGACGGCGACGGTTCTTCCGGTAGCGACTTCGACATCGAACGTCGAGGAGAGTTTGGAGCATTTTCGACTAAGGAGTTTCTCAAATTCGAACGACACAAATCAGTTATCGGCTCCAGTATCAAACAAACATGAAGCATAAATACCATTCACAAGGAACGTACCATTGACCACGTTGTTGTCAGCCTGGGATTGACGCACATTGAGGTTGAAAGTTCTGGCGCGTGCGGCCTGTTGTTGCTGCTGCTGTTGTTGTTGTTGCTGCTGTGGTTGCTGTTGCTGAGGCTCTTGTTTCGCAACCCTGTTTGGGCACATGTTGGCGAAATGGTTAGGATCGCCAAATGCGAAGCAGGCTCTGGATTTGACCTCGGGTGCTGGAGGAGCTTGTTGACCCTGTGAGGCAGTGAGTAGAGCTTGATAGGCAGGAGCTTGACGGATACGGCAGTTGGCAGTAAAATGGCCGTATACATTACAATGAGCACAATAACGGCAAGCAATGGAAGTTGGGTGGTGGTAGGTGCAAGTAGGGCAGAGCGGGTGTGGTCCAGTGTATGCACTCTTTATAGGCGGTGCATTGGCCACAGGCGCCGCTACTTGACGCTGTTGGGCAGGTACAGCTTGAATCGGTGCAGCAGTGATCACACAGTTCTTGTTGCTTGAGCTGTTCTTTCTCTTGTTCTTCCTCTCGTTGCTCGATGAGGTGGGTTCAGCAGTTGGTGCGGTAGCGGTAGCTTGATGTACATGCTTCGAAGTCTTATCCCAGACACCAGCCTTAACCCGCTTGTCGTTGATTTCAGCGGCCAGTAGATAAGTTTACTCGATCGTCGTAGTCTTAGCCGCTTGCACGAAATCAGCAACGCAGTCGGGCAGGGCCCGGATGTACTTCTTGATTGTCATGTCGGGAGTCTTGACTTGATCGGGACAGATGATGCTGAGTTGTTTGAAACAAGCAGTAAGACCAGCATTGTCACCATCCTTTTGCTGTATGTGCCAAAATTCATCTTGTAGCTTTTGACGTTCGTGAGGAGGGCAGAATTCCTCTAGCATAACTTCCTTGAGCTCGTCCCACGATAGACCGTAGGCCACATCATTCCCTCGCTTGTTCCTCTCGGCCGTCCACCAGTCTAGTGCTCGAGACTGGAAAACGCCGGTAGCATTCAGAGTTCGAAGGTCATCAGGGCAACCACTCTGTCGCAGAGTAACCTCAATGGAATCAAACCAGTGAAATAGTGCAGTAGGACCTCCTTCGCCAGTGAATTCTTTTGGCCCACAAGACTTGAATTGCTTGAAGCTGAAAGGCCTTGCGGCAGCTTTGGGAACGTCGGTTCTTGATTCTTCAGATGATTTGCTGGCATTCTCGTAAACAACACTCACAGCCTTTGCCACACTTTTAGCGATAATGGAAGCAAGACGTTTGTCTCTCTTTTCTTGACGAGAAAATGCGTGACGGGATCCAGACGACATTGTCTGCAATAGACATCGCCACGGAACTCAACACATCGTATTCGAATCTCACCTCACTCGTTTACTACTTACTAAAGCTCAGTAACACGTACATTTACGTACACACATAACACATAGAACACAAATCACATAAACACGTAGAGTCACATAATCACATAATACCTAAACACGTAGAGCACGTATTCACATAACGCCTAAGCATGTAGGGCATAGAAGCAATGAAGCACATACGCATTAAGTCACTAGAGGCAGTCAGAAAACAGAAACCTATCATTTACAGTTCGCGATTTTTCGAATATAGCGTTCGCGTTTGATATATCGAGTCGTGTAGTATAAGCGCAGCATAAAGTCGTCCATAGATTTAACGATTTGTTAACGATGTGTAGTGTGTTGTGTGAGTAGCGAAACAAGGGCGCTAGATCGAACTTGTGATACCTCAAAAACGTTAACAAGTAAGCACATAAAAGTCAGCAATTGCGGCTCAGAATTAAAACACATAAAACTTCGAGATGTAGATCGTCTGCGGCTAGTAGACTTCGACTAACCAAAGTAATTCAACTATTCACAAGGACCCGCTGTACACGTTCGACTTCCAGGAATATGCCCTTGCCTCGATTCTTGGGCGTTGGCACACATCCCGTTGGTCTTATTGTGGCTTCAGGTCGTTGGAGTCCGTCGAACTTTGGTGAGAGTTTTGTAAAATGTGCGGACCAAGTCGTCAAGGTCAGGGTTTCACCCCTGGCTTAACAACTTCGTCCTTGTTTTTAATAAAAATTGAGGAGGTTATTCATCAAAATATGGATTTCACTCCTGATTTGGCATAATTCCCCTCGTTGGTAGTTAAAATGCGGGTGGGTGAAGCAACTTTAGTCGAGAGTTCGCGGTTTTCACACCTATTCTCGATTTTTATTGCCCATTTACAATTGAAAACTCGAGTGTGGTGATAGTGTAGAATAAGCGAGAATAGCGAGGAATAAGCTCGTACATAATTCCTATTAGTTATGCACTAATCGGTCTGTTGGTTCCTAACTATAGACTAGGTTTCTAAGACATCGACCCGGACTAGGTCGAGTCTTGCCTAATTCCCTATAGTTATGGCTCTGATACCAATCTGTCACACCCCAACCGATGGCGGAATCATCGGGGCATGGCACTGAGCGAAACAGATTGTCCCGAAGTTTCCATAACAATTATCAATACTATTCAATATTAAAATAATACGTCCCATACCGTATCTTAAACAGTACAACAATTATTACAGACAAAGACTAGGCAAATATTCTGTTCCGACAACCCAGATTTCAAAATAAAGCAATTGTTTATCTGCTTCTAGAGACCCTTAGCTCGACCACTACAGACAACTATTTGTTAGGCTCTAAAGCTTTATTCTAGCTTCAAATTCCTACCACATATGCATCCTAAGCACCTGTCACATACGTTAAAATAAAGTCAATACATAAAATGTAAAGGTGAGCATACAAGTTTGATAATAGCATATAGAGTTCGAATTCTTTTACGCATAACCAGCACGTACACATAGTGAAATGAAGCACGTTAGTTATCGACATAGATCCATCGATACCAATGACTGCGGGTTGACTGCCCGAGGCAGTTCGCAATACATGATTACCACCGTAATCCATGCAAGTAAAAGATCCTTAACAACCCCCGTATTAACGGGTGCTGAGTCCAAACTATAGTACTATCGTTGCTACGGCTGGTAGACAGCATTCCATGTGTAAACATAACAAACAAGCATTCATAAGCCACGTATAACATGCATTAACGGTTAGCGTTCAAATAGTATTGAGTAGTGTGATTATTGTAGTTTGAATATTCGTAACGTATGTAACACCCAAAAGTGCTTAAAGCAAAAAGGGATCGAGTATACTCACAGCGATTAATGGATTGAAGGGAGCGCTTAGCGAGTAAGATTAGCCTGAATAGATTAGGTAGCATAACGATAAGTGAAGCGTAAAACGGAAAACAAGTGTTGGTGGGTCGGACAGTTGGTCGATCGGACGGCAGTTCGATCGGACGGCTGACCGTTCGGTTGACAGTCCGCTGTCCGGTCGGTCGGTAGGCCGATCAGATGGCTGTTCTAGTGGATTGTTTCTTCCTATGAGAAGTATGTGTTTGCGTATGATGGCTTGACTTTTGAAGTTTTCGTTGTAGTATTTGAAAACCTTGAAGTACATTTACTTTTCAGGTCGGTCGATCGGACGACTGTTCGATCGGCCGGCAACCCGATCGGTTAGGCATTCCAATGAATTGTAATGTTTAGTCTTTGGATCGGACAGGTGTTCGATCGGACAGGTGTTCGATCGGACAGGTCAACTAGTCAAAGACTTTAAATAAAATGTAAAGTTATGGTGTAATGGATCGGATAGTTGATTGATCGAATAACACAACTGCTGTTTGATCGGACAATAGGGTGTCACCTGATCGGACGGCTGTTCGACCGGGTGGCACTTCTAGTTCATTGAACACATTGAAAAATCGATTAAGTATTGAAGCATAGTATCTCATGATCCGAAGAGTAATTTGATCGAGCGGCAGTTTGTTCAATACTAGTCTTCAAAATAGGTTAGTTGATTGTGTGGGACAATGTGTTAGCCGATCGGCTGACTATCCGATCGGCTGGCTGTCCGTTCGGACAGCAGTCCGATCGGTCAGCTTCCTGACCTGATCCGCCCTTTTCGTCTAACCCTTGGTTGTTCTGTTCGTTTTGTCGTTTTATTGAGGTATTTTGACAACGGGTAGAACCATAGATCCCTCGTCCTTACTTGGTTCCCCTGGTCGGACAGGAATCACCCAAATCCGGTCGGTGGACTGTTCGGAACGGAGTTTAACGTTTAACCCGTAATCGGTTAACCTCGTAGGTAGAATCCGGATCTTGAGCCATACAACCATCGAAGTGATTTGTAAACCGGCTCAGGGTTCGTTTTTACAGGTTTTGAAGTTATTGAGTGAAAAAGGGTTGAAAGAAAGTTGGAAAATCCATCTTTAAATCCTTTTCACCGTGTATATGTTTAGATCTATGAAAGATCCTTGTTTGTTTATTTGGAAATCGGCTAGATCCAAGCTATTCTTGGTGGATCGAGGCCAAATCATGAAGTCCGTTCGGCTGGCTGTTCGATCGGCTGGGAGCCTGATCGATCAGTCGCACCCTTCGAGTGTTTTGCGCAATGATTTTTGATATTTCGATCTCGATTGCGAGCGGTACGATACGATAGGGTTTCCTAATCAAATTACTTTCAGTCCCAAACACTCATATCTCGCATAATCTATTTTCCACCATTTATCACAGTTCGTTCACGATTCGTGTTCGGTTGCATTTCGAGTTAGATTTCGAGTTTCGATTGAGTTTGCTTGATTATCACAACACAACATAAATAAGCATGCACAGGTAACACGTAAGGCACACACACACGTATAATAATAAGTAAAAAATACGTAGCTCGAGTTGCGATTAGAAGTCGATTCGATTAGCATAGCTTGATTATTGATTAGTTAACTTTATCGCATTGTTACTTCCTATTATTCACAGTCGTAAGTCGATTGATTAACAATTAACACACATCGATTATTGTCATTAACAACACTTACTCCACATAATACAAATTAAATAAAGAAATTTCTACGAGTCAAGTTGCGCGAAATCGGTCGTTGACTTTAACCTTGACTTTGACTTATGAAAACACGGGGTGTTACAAAAAGGGATATTGCTCTCTACGTTGGAAAGTGCCTGACTTGTGCAAGAGTCAAGGCTGAACACCAAAGACCCTCTGGCTTACTTGAACAACCGCCAATCCCTACGTGGAAGTGGGAGAGTATAGCTATGGACTTCATAACAAAACTTCCGCACACGTCATCAGGTCACGACAGCATCTGGGTTGTTGTTGACCGTTTGACCAAATCTGCTCACTTTTTGCCAATACGAGAAGACTACAAGGTGGAACGATTAGCCCGAATCTACACCAACGAGATCATTTGTAATCATGGGACGCCTCGCGACATCATCTCTGACCGTAATGCTCGGTTTACCTCGCGACTGTGGGAAACATTTCAAACGGCTCTCGGTACATCGCTTAATCTAAGTACCGCATTCCACCCTCAAACCGACGGTCAGACAGAAAGAACGATTCGTACTCTTGAAGACATGCTCCGTTCGTGTGTCATAGACTTCGGTGGTAATTGGGATACATACCTGCCGTTAGTCGAATTCTCGTACAACAACAGTTATCATTCCAGCATACAAATGGGACCATTCGAGGCTTTATACGGAAGAAAATGTCGATCGCCTATTGTGTGGCACGAGATCGGTCACTCGTAATTAACCAGTCCTGAGCTATTGCAAGAAACGACTGACAAATTCCTCCAAATTCGAGACAACTTGTTGAAAGCTCGAAGTCGACAGAAAAGTTACGCCGATAGACGACGCAAGCCCCTTGAATTTGACGTTGGCGACTACGTACTCCTAAAGGTATCACCTTGGAAGGGTGTGGTCAGATTCGGCAAGAAAGGGAAACTAACGCCTCGATATGTTGGACCTTTTAAGATTCTGGAAACGATCGGAAAAGTCGCCTACAGACTCGAACTGCCGGAGGAACTTAGTAACGTCCACCCGACTTTCCACGTGTCAAACCTCCAAAAGTGCCTTGCTGAGCATGATTTAATTGTACCTCTCGACGACCTGCAAGTAAACGAAACACTACACTTCGTGGAAAAGCCTGTCAAAATCATGGATCGCCAAACCAAGCAGCTCAGACGCTCGCGCATTCCTATTGTGAAAGTCCGATGGGAAGGCAAACGAGGCACAGAGTTCACTTGGGAACTCGAAAGCGACATGAAGGCGAAGTACCCACAGTTGTTTGTTATGGCTTCGGCCTAATTTCGGGACGAAATTCCCTCAACTAGGGGAGGCTGTAACACCCCGTGTTTCGAAAGTCAAAGTCAAAGTCAAGATTGAAGTCAAAGGAAGACAAGATTGCTAATTGCGATTTGTCTCTCCTTGCCCAATTCCTGTTTTGACTTCTTTGACTTGTAATTAGTCTATTTTACGTTTCGCTTTGGTTATATTATGTGGAGTATCTATTAATAATCGCATGGTAATCGCTATTTATCGCATGTTTAATCGCTTTATCGCTATCGCAATCGAACTCGCAACTCGAATTACGTATTTTGGTTATTGTATACGTGTGTGTGTGCCTTATGTGTTACTTGTGCATGTTTAAATTATGTTATGGTAATCAATCGAATCGCCATCGAAACTCGAATAGCAATCGAACTCAATCGCAATCGAAATGGTATGATAATTAGTGGAGAAGAGATAGTGCGAGATATGAGTAGTTGGGATTGAAAGTAATTTGACTAGGAAACTCTATCGCATCGAATCGCTCGCAATCGCAATCGAAACAGCAAAAATCGTCACACCGAACACCTGAACCAAGTGCCATCTGGCCGGATTGCCATCCGACCGGGTTGCCATCCGGACAAGGTGACATCCGACCGGACTGTCATCCGGGCGAGATGCCATCCGACCGACCCGCCCCTTTCCGCTTTGGGTATCCTATAAATACCCCTTGTCACTTTCATTCTTTCCACTTTTGGCAAGTGACGTCCGACCAGCCCGTGTTCCTCGCTTTTTCTCTGATTACTCGCAATCCCAGTAAGATCTCGTCCTAAATCTTGTACTTCCTTAATCTACACGCACTCCTACACTTTTCTATCTTTTAAATGTTAACTTTTAACCGTGAAATCATCAAGATTCAAGGTGTTCTAGGATGACGTCATCATGTGTTCTTGAAGAACTTCATGTTTTGGCCTCAATCCACCAAGAACAACTTAGATCTAACCGATTTCCACATAAACTAACAAAGATCTTTCATAGATCTAAACATATTCACGGTGAGAAGGATTGAGAGAAGGTTTTCCAACTTTCTTTCAACTCTTTTACACTCAATGCATTTAAAACCGGTAGAATCGGAGCTTGTACCGACTCACTACTCAATCTTGTGGTTGTAGTGGTTCAAGATCCGTACTCCATCCACGAGATTATCGATTTCGGGTTAACCAAGAACTACCGTCTTAAACCGATGGACTGGCCGAATTTGGGTGGTTCCTGTTCAGTCGGGTCACTAGAGCTTAGGATGGAACTCTGTTGGTTAGCACGACATCAAGAAATCTCGATAACACGACAAACAATCAAAACGACCAAGTGTAAGACGAACGGAACGACCAGGACGGAGTGCCATCCGATCGGACTACAGTCCGAACGGACAGCCATCCGAGCGACCGGCTGTCCGAACGACTTGCACCTTGGGTCCCACACTTAACTATTTTTCCAACCATTGAAGTATGGCTGTTGAACGAGTTGTTGTCCGACCGGAATACCATCCGAACGGACAGTCATCCGAATCATGAAACATTTGGACTTTAACACTTAACAATTTTCAACATGTTCAGTAACAGAGTTGCCACCCGGACGGATGGGCATCCGACCGAGTGACCACCCTGCTGTGAACTTGTTCTCACTAAGGAACCTCGCCATTCGAGTCGCCGTCCGATCGGACGACCGTCCGACCGACCGACCTGAAAGGTAGAGATACTTCAATGTTTTCAAAATGCTACAACGAAAACTTCAAAGGTCAAGCCATCATACACAAACACATCCTTCTCATAGGAAGAAACAATCCACTCGAATAGTCATCCGACCGGACTACCGTCCGACCGGATAACCATCCGAACGGATTGTCATCCGCATGAACTGGCCGTCGATCGGATTACCATCCGACCGAACTGCTGTCCGAGCCACTTACACCTTGCATCGTTTTACGCGTCGCTTATCTTTATGCTATCGATCTGTTTAGGCTAACCCTACTCTCTAGCGCTCCCTTCAATCCATCCATCGCTGTGAGTATACTCGATCCCTTTTTGCTTTACGCACTTTTGGGTGTTACATACGTTACTTATTCTAAATCACATCGAACACACTACGCAATACTTTAAACACTAACCGTTACCGCATGTTATACGTGACTTAATGAATGCTTGTTTGTTATGTTTACACATGGAATGCTGTCTACCAGCCTTAGCAACGATAGTACTATAGTTTGGACTCAGCACCCGCTCACGCGGGGGTTGTTAAGGACAATTATTTGCATGGATTACAGTGGTGATCATGTATTACGAACTGCCTTGGGCAGTCAACCCACAGTCATTGGTATCGATAGGTTCATGTCGATAACTAACATGCCTTATTTCACTCTGTGTACGTGCTGGTTATGCGTAACGCTTTCTAACTCTATATGTTATTATTAAACTTGTATGCTCACATTTACATTATGTGTATTGACTTTATTTTAACGTATGTGACAGGTGCTTAGGATGCTTATCTGCTAGGAAATCAAGGCTAGAATAAGGTCTTAGAGGCCAACAAATAGTTGTCTGTACAAATGAAATCTGAGTTGTCAGAACAGAACTATTTGCCTAGATTTTGTCTGTAATAATTGTATTATCTTTTGAGACATGGTATGGGACATGATACTTTAAATTAATTGGTAATGATAATTGTTATGGAAACTTCTGGACAATCTGTTTCGCTCAGTGTCATGCCTCGATGTTTCCGCCATCGGTTGGGGTGTGACAACGCCAACAAATGTCCCAAACTCGCTACCTTTGTCGCTAATGCTGCTTCAAATGAAGGACGTGCTCGTGCCTTTCATTCAAAGTGTCATGTTACCGACGATGTTCCCGATTGGACTGCGGATAGTGGAGCCGATCTCCATATGACGGATGACACCGGTAATCTTAAATCAATTTTTAAATATAATGGCAAAAACTCTGTTGTTTTTGGAAATGGCTTGTCATTGCCTATTACCCACACCGACAATGCTAAAATAAATAATAACATTCCTTTAAACGATGTTTTTGTAGTTCTGAATATAAGCCGGAATATTCTTTCCATTAGCAAATTAACCAAAGATTATCCCGTTGACGTTCTTTTCTCGGATTCGTTTTTTCTTATTCAGGACCGGAAAACAAGCAAACCGCTCGCTGAAGGACGATGTGAGAATGGACTCTAGATGATTCGGGATAACTCCTTTGCTTTTGTTGCTTCGCTTTCGTCAAATAACTTCATTAGAACTATGGCATAATCGTTTGGGGCATGTTGCCTTTGATACTATTTCTATTTTGGAAAAACTTGGTTGTTTATCTTTTACATCTATTATGCCTAAACCAAATCTTTGTTCTCCTTGTCAACTTGCTAAGGCACATAAACTTCTATTTTCTTTAAATGAAAAACGTGCATCTCATCCCCTTGATCTCATTCATTGCGATCTATGGGGACCCTCACCAATCATAAGTAAAGATGGTTATAGATATTATGTTGTGTTTGTTGATGACCACTCTCGTTTCTCATGGCTATATCCTCTTAAAACCAAAAATGAGTTTTACACAATCTTGCAAAATTTCTTAAATCGTGTTCAAACTCAATTTTCGAGAAAAGTTAAAGTGTTTCAAAGTGACGGTGGCACCGAATTTGTAAATCAATATGTGCGTAAAATATTTAATGAAAATGGCACCTTTCCTCGGTTCTCTTATCCATATACCTCACCACAAAATGGACGAGCCGAAAGAAAACACCGTCACATTGTTGAAACGGGTCTAGCCATGCTTTTTCATGCTCACATTCCTATTGAGCATTGGGTCGATGCGTTTAATACCGCTATATACATTATAAAACGGCTACCCATGAAATTGTTGAGCAATAAATCTTCGTTTGAGATTCTTTTTTCCACACAACCAACGTACACAAATTTTCGAGTTTTTGGTTGTTGTGTCTACCCATACTTCCGAGATTATGCTCCTCATAAACTCGCACCTAGAAGCATTCCTTGTATTTTCCTTGGCTACGTTCCTCAATACAAAGGGTATAAATGCTTCGACCCATCTTCATCTCATACCTATATTACGAGACATGCCCGTTTTGACGAAATTTATTTTCCATTTAACTCCACAACTTCTCACACGGACATCTCAAAACTCTTTCTCTCTACGTTTGATGAAGTTGTTCCAATTAATCAGACCTCAAATTCTCCCACAAATCTTACTTCACCACAAACTGTTCCTCATACACACACCTCATGCTCCCTTTGCAAACCTCCTGCTCCTTCACAACACACCCTACCCAATGGGCCTGCTTCCCAGCCCACTATTGAAGCCACTCACCAGCCCACTACTGAAGCCACTTCTGAGCCCACTAACACCCCAGCCCATTCCTCTACCCATTCGCTCCAGCCCACTCCTACTAGCCCCATTAATACCGATCCACCTCAAACCATTAATACCGATCCACCTCAGCCCATTCACGGCTCACCTCAGCTCACTCCTCCTCCGTCTCCCGTACCAACTCACCCAATGGTGACCCGCTCCAAAGTTGGTGTCTTCAAACCCAATCCAAAACACACCCCCTACCTCTCTACAATCATGAATTCATGCCTTCATGCTTCTCTTCTTAGTAATGTTGATCCAAAAGGCTTCAAGAGCGCTTCCAAACATCCGCATCGGATGCAAGCTATGCGTGACGAACTTAATGCCTTAAATCGCAACAATACTTGGACGCTTGTGCCTCGTCCTTCCTCCACCAATGTGGTTGGCTCCAAATGGGTATTTCGCACTAAATACCATTCGGATGGTACCTTAGATCGTCACAAAGCCTGCCTTGTTGCTCAAGGATTCACTCAAGTACTGGGTTTAGACTTTCATCACACTTTTAGTCCGGTTGTCAAAGCCTCCACAATTCGCATTGTCTTATCCCTTGTCGTCATTAATCGATGGTCTCTTCATCAATTGGATGTGAACAATGCCTTTATTAATGGTCATCTATCCGAAACTGTGTTCATGGAGCAACCACCTGGTTTCGTTGATCCACGTTTTCCGACTCATGTTTGCAAACTAACCAAAGCCCTTTATGGCCTTAAACAAGCTCCTCGTGCTTGGTTTCAGCGTCTTAGCGCTTTTCTTTTGTCATATGGCTTTACTTGTAGTCACGCAGACCCGTCGTTATTTGTTTTTCACAAAGGCGAGTACATTATGTACCTTCTTGTCTATGTAGACGACCTTATACTAACCGGAAATAGTTCTAAGTTACTTCGTAACTTCACAGCTCGTCTTAACAAAGAGTTTGCAATTAAGGACCTTGGTTCCCTAAACTATTTCCTTGGTCTTGAGGTTATTCACAACGACGAGGGTCTCTTTCTCACTCAAACCAAGTATGCTAATGACATTCTCACTCGTGCTGGCTTAACTGAAGCCAAATCGGCTCCAACTCCTCTCTCCACATCCAACACATTCACTACGGATGGCATTCCTTACTCCGATCCTACTACCTATCGTTCTCTTGTTGGAGCCCTTCAATATCTAACTATCACCCGCCCGAATTTATCTTATGCGGTTAACCAAGCGTGTCAACATCTTCACACGCCAACTGAAAAACATTTTCAGTTAGTTAAACGCATTTTACGATATGTCAAGGGTACCATCTCTCACGGTCTTGTCTTCACTCGTCCTACCACCTCATCCATCTTAGGGTATTCGGATGCGGATTGGGCCCGGTGTATCGAAACGAGGAGATCAACTTATGGGTATTCCATATTTCTAGGGGGTAACTTGGTTTCATGGAGTGCAAAGAAGCAACCTACAGTCTCACGCTCTTGTTATGAATCTGAGTATCGGGCGATGGCAAACGCTGCAGCTCAAATCGTTTGGATCACTCATTTGTTACAAGAACTTCACGTGCTTCCGTCATCTCATCCTACATTGCTATGCGACAACAAAGTGCCTTGTTCATGAGTCAGAATCCGGTTTCTCACAAACGTGCCAAACACATCGACTTAGACTATCATTTTGTTCAGGAGCTAGTTATGTCCGGGAAATTGCATACTAAGTTTGTTCCTACCAAGCTTCAACTCGCTGACATCTTCACCAAAAGCTTGCCGCGACCACAGTTTGAATTTTTTCGAGATTTGCTTAGGGTTCAGTCACCACCATTTCGCTTGCAGGGGATAAAAGATAATAGCTGTCATAGTTGGCATAATCTTCTCCTTGATTATTGCCTTCTTGTTAATATTATTATTGCCTCTTTATTGTACAATCATTTTGTATTTATTGTCCTTTATTTCATTTCCTTGTAAACAATATAAATCAATTATAAATAATATTCTTTATCTCTCTATCAAATATAGAGAGTTTACCTCCTACAGTAAGGCTAGCCCACTTGGTAGAGACATATGCTTCTTAAAGGAGAGGTTTCGGGTTCAATCCTGGACAAAGGTGAATAATTTAAATTATTATTGATCTAATAGAGTAGGAGCAAGCGTTGCCATTACAAAAGTAAAAAAGAAGGTTCGGAAGATCTAATATATCTGATAAGGTGCATGTTCATTGAGAATCAATAATTATGTTGAGAATTGCGAAAACCAAATAATGAATTTGTATTGCTTTAAATGTAATACATAAGGTGGTTACATGACCGCCTACCTCACTACCTTTCTCTCTTATTATATCATCAATACGCTACTTACAAGTGTTTTAGGCAGTTATTTTAGTTCTCAAAATAATACTGATTCTGAAAAGATTGTGTCCGTAACTCCCTAAATGATTCTTGAAAAGAATATTAAGAATAGTGATGATCCCACACGTAAGGTAGGAAATCATTTACAGTTATCAACAACAGTCTCAACAATCCAGACTTGTAATTCCAAGGTGACTTTGTACGTAAGGCTAATTTTAAATTAAGAACGACCCTAAAAAAGCTAAAATTAATTCAAAACCAACACACGTCTATATACATAACTCCATAGATTATACATCTTGCATAAGTTGTCATAAAAATTACAAAGCATCTACTACTTCTAATAAAGCAAAATAATCTTTAGCCACTTGTCATTAGCTTAACCCATTAATTAGTTGACACTTGGCATTTGATTAATACCTCTTTTCCTCTATTGACTGCCAAAAACACCATCCGCCAAATCCATTCTCTTCACGCGCGTCTCTTCTTTTCCTCTACTTTCTAAACCCTAATTACTCTACAGCCGTTTCAATCATATTATCAGTTTCCTTTTTACCTTCAAGAAACCCTAGATGTCTTTGACAGGCGATTGAATGGAGCATCTTCCCCCTTTCCTCTTCACTTTATCGCCGGCACCAGAAGAAGAACTATATAACCCATTTGCAATTATTGTTGAAACCCTAATTTTCCATCGCAATTATGCCCCATTTGTTTTCTCGACAAGATCTCAAAGAAGTTTATCACTATGCATTCAGCAAGCTATTTGTCAATTTGTAAACCCTACAACTCAACTCTTCAGATCTTGGATTCGTCTCAACTAGCCTTTTACAATCGGTGATTGTTCATTGTTTTAAGTCTGTTTCTAAAGTTTCTATCATTTAGAAGACGAAGACGAGCAAGTGTGTTCCTGGTATGATTTAAAAATTCACTATATTTATAACCTAAATCTGTTATAGCTTATAGGAAACCCACATAGGGATTTTTCTCTATGTGATGCTCTTAATGATTGAATATGATATACATTTGATGCAGTTTTATAATTATTGGGTGATGTTTTGTAAAAATATTGGAGTGTTTACAAATCTGGTTAGTCAACACGGATACAATTCAAATTCTTTTGTTGATGATGATGCATGTACACGATTTGTTTTTGAATTAGGTCTTGATTTTTACATTAATTCTTTGATACAATATCACTTCAAATATTTTAGTTTCTGATTAGCTAACTAATTGATATTTGATCTCTGATATTTTAATATACTGCAGATTTTATCCACTGAGCAGGAGTGTTATGCATTCTCAAATTAAAGGTGTCTGTTTCTTTTCTCTTCATCTTGCTTAATTTTTATTAGTGTCTAAGACATTGTCTTATTTTTGTTTGTAAGAGAATCAATCTTCTCCACCGTCGTCTCACACATCACCAACACACCCCCGTTTCCCTCTCCCAAACACCCTGTTAGCGATTCTACCTATATGTGCGCCGCGTTCTTCCGTTGCAATTTGATAATGGAAATAAATCTTGTGGGAGATTAATCTACATGTTTTGGTAAGTTCTGATCTGTTATTTTGTTTTTGCTATGCTATTGTAGGTTGAATATGTAAGCATAGTAATTCGAAATCATTAATATTCGTGTTGTGTTTTCTGATATAAAGATTGTTATTCACATCTTCAATTTTTTACTTTAATCATTGTAATTAGGGATGAGCAAATCCCGATCCCGTCCCGATGCCGAAAATATCGAAGTTTAATCATTGGGTAATTATCTGTCATAGCTAGGGATTTCCTATTTGCGTCACTTGGAAACTGTGGGGAAAAATAAAGAAATTAGTGGATGCTATGTGGCATCCATCAATTGGTTCTGCCTACCTGGTGATGAAGATATGTTAATATTAGAATCTAATTTTGCTTGATTGATTTTGTGTATATGATGATTGAGTATTAATGTTTTTGTTATAATTGTTGGAACATCGTGTTCGTAGGCCAGTAGAGGGTATCAATAAATGCTTTTGATGATTTGATTAGAATTAAAGTTATTCAACAACAATAGCAAGGGATTGCAGCCATGGCTCCTGGAGGGCTTCTAGGTAAAGTTTTTTTCCCTCTTTTTCTTTCAATATGTGCATGAACTTTCTCAGTTGGAATTCTAGGTAAAGTTTTTTTATATCTTTTTTTTATAAATGTTCAAAAAGATTGAAACATCATTTTTATTATGCAATTATGTGGTGTTAGTTGTGGTTTAAAAAAGGTGTGGAGAGACGTGGAAGCAATTTCAACCCATTTCTAAGTGGGTTGACTTAGCTTCCTCATTTTTAGGACCAAAATACCTTTCAATTATGAAACTTCACATTACATATGTGCGTATGTATGCTAAGCGTTTAATAGTTTTTTTCTATAACCATATTTTTTGTGGTTATAAGATTCTGTAAGAACCAGAAGGTCGATAAAACATATGGAATCATCAGGATAGAATACTAATAAGTGGAGATGATCAATGATGGGATGCAAATGTCTTATGTGCATTTCCATTGACCTGCTGAAAGTAAGCCCTCTAGAGTTATTTTGATTGATGTGTCCTTCATTTTAATGTGTATTTAAAAAAGACTGATTATGTTTTTTGGGTGTTCTTGATTTGAGGTAGATACAACTGGTATGAACTGGGTTACACCGGATTTTGACTTTTTCTAATTGTTTTAACAGTGTCCTTATTTCATCCGTTTTAAGGTTTCGATTTTGTTTTGCTTTTGTTGCTGTTTTGTTGAAGGTTGATTGGGATTGGGAGCAACACTAAACTTTCCGATGGAGAAGATAAGTGGCAATGGAAAAGAAGTTGTGATGGGAGGAGATCACAACCCATTTGAACGAGGACACCTCTTTTGTTTCATGGTAAGATCCTAACCTAGAATATTAAACAATAATATAGAGGAAGCAATTTTGGCCCATTTACTTATGACTGGGACCATAATTTAGGGGTGTGAAAAGTTTTTTCATTACAAACTTGATCTCAACGCCAATAAATATTATATGTTGGTGTGAAGCCACCCGTTTAACTTCGTTTGATACATTACGTACCCGCAGATAGAGAGATGGATTTCTTTACTTGAACGTTTGTTTCTTTCAAAGGATTTTTTTCAACAATTTTAAGTTATATATTTGTGTGTTAGTCCACCATATATATATATATATATATAGGGTGTGCTTCGAGACTCAATGGCCTGTTGATGAGCTTTTAGTGAAGTATATTGCATTTGCCTATTTCTCCATTCCATTGGAACTTATATATTTCGTCCATAAATCAGCGTTCTTTCCGTATAGATGGGTGCTTATGTAGTTTGGTGTTTTTATTGTTCTATGTGGAGCAACACACTTTATAAGTCTATGGACTTTCGCGTCTAAATATCTTTGTTATCTGAATGCTAACAGAGTTACAAACAAGCTGGACTTGACACTATTGTTTTGGCTGGAGTTGAATATGGAGGTGGAAGCTCACCATACTGGCTGCTAAAGGTCCAAAGATGGAGTAAGTCCAGAACGTGTTTTATTATGATTTTTTTTTGGTTTAATTGGTTTTAAGTTTTTTAATTATAAAAGAGTTTGTTAGTGTAGATTATCGAAAGTGCCGACTAACCCTACGCTTTTGGTGAAAAGTGTCGGCTAAGCGGGCGTCTATAAAAGTCAATGTCTATATGTCTAACATAACAGATAACTTAGTTTTTTTAAAGGTCTCAGCAGCAGTATTTGCAACGTCAATAACATTAGCTACTCTTCCTATCAATAGGCCTTAATGAAGAACATGTTTGTGCCCCACCACAACTATGAAACCATCTATATGACATCTCATATCACTGTAGCAAACAAAAAACAACCCTTTACTCACAATCATGATTTTGCCAGTTTACACATTTACTTATAATTCGTCGACCCGGGTTGTGTGTTTATCTCAAATGGGTCAATTAAAAAAACACATCTATAAGAAAATGAAACATATTGACTACCCTTACACTGGTAGAGATGGTAGATGTGATGATAACAAGGTTTTGATTGTGTTAGTTGAAATTTGTCGATTTGGTTTTATGGTTTGTGTCTGATGTGTGTTTGCTTTGTGCAGTAAAATGCGAAGGTTGTTACTATTGATGCACACTGAATCACTAATTGATACAAACAAAGAAACCAGTTGATCCAACCTTTAATCTGTAAATAAAAATGATAGATGAGGTTGTGTGCAATGAATTAGACACTAAACAACTTTTAGCCAGTTGTGTTCATAATCTATAACATCATCTTATAATCCCTTGATTGGTTGTGGTGGTCGTTTAAAACATTTAAAGGTTGTAATGGTGGGATGAGGAATAGGGTTAGGCGAAACTGCCACCTTTTTAGTGGCTATGGTTTGTGCAGTCATTGTTGGAATTTTAATCATATTGGAGAAGATGTTCCATCATGTTGGATAAGTAAAAAATTCATTAGTTTTTTTTAATTTCATTATTGCTAATTTGTTTTTTTTTTTTTTTTAATTCATTATGTACTTAATGGGTCAAAATGGGGATTTATATTGGTCTAAATCACTTCTTTAATAATAATTCGCTGTCAAATATATGTTAATAAATATTATTTCTTCACAGCATCCGACCTTTTTAATGAAATGATTTGCCACTTTGTCCATTTGTTAGATAAAAGTTGATTTTTTATGTTGTTAAAATGTAGGTTGATCTATAGGGTTGTTTAACAAGCGATCCTCTTCCTCTCTAGAGTCTTGATTTAGAATCATTGTATTTTGGGGTTGAGCAGAGACATAGCTCTTATTCTTTTATTCTATGGTTATTTGTCTATTTGTGTGCCGCCGCTAAAGCCTACCATCGACGCAAGTGTGAGAGACGTCTATGAGGTTATAAGCTTTTGCCTTATTTGTTGGGTAACGTCTCTTTGTTTCTTATTTAATTCAATGTGTTTTCTGTTATCGGGTTTAAAAAGCTCCGATTTTTATATTAAAACTTGACCTTTTAAGGTCTGATTGACTTATTTCAACCTCAAAACTCGGTAGCTACATTTAGCTTTATAGTATACTGTATGAGCGTAAAAAATTTCTATTTAAGTTCTTAACAAAATTCACATAAATATTAAGAATGGAGTGATTTATTGGATTGTAAGTCTCTTTCTTATTGGTGCGAATATTGATTGTTATTAGTTAACGCCTTAATGAAAGTCGTCGTAAAAAAAATAGTTATTGTCGTTCTTTGACGACAATCTTTACAGTGTTCCTCATAATTAAAATAAATATTTTCTTATAAAAGGGCCGCAAATTACGGATTCGCTTTAAGCCACCAAAATGGTTGAGCCGGCCTGCCAGATAGATAGATGTAGGATTACGAATTGTGACTTTCTTGCATTGATTCATGAATATGATTAGGGTTAGGAAGTTAGGGTTCGCAAGATCCTGTGGATTCTGAAGTTTTCCCCTCCACAACACCAATCGAAGATTACCCAGGTATCTATCTAGACTCCTTTCTCATTGTTTGTAGGTAAAACTTGCTATATAAAGTATGATCAAGTTCGAGTTCTCACTTAAATTCATATAAGTTTCAGTTTTTTTCTTTTAACAATAGGTGATTGATACGCCAGCTATTTCAGATCGCTTCGCATGTTCGTGATTTTCATTCGATTTACTAAGGTATGGTCAATCGGTTGTTTCTAATGCTATAACTATTAATGAAATTTTTATTTATAAGGTTTTTTCATCTATATATCAGGTACTTTGTACATTTTAGGTATGGTTTTAATCGACGAGAACAAATATGGAAGAGTGGTTCAACACTTACCATGCACATACTCATTTCATTTTATTGCATAATGGTACTTGGCATTTTTTGCAAAAAACTGTGCAAAGTGGTGTTTTCTCCTTTCTCAATAACACTTTCATGATAAAAAAAAAATGATAGTTTGAAAAGTTGATCACATAGTATAATTCGAGTTGGTACTTGTGACTTATTTACTATCAAATGGGTTGTTCGGTGTGTTTTTTATGACCATCAGACCCCGTCACTGGGGGTCCAACAATATCTTGCTAACCCAATGGTACTAGGTCACTGGTAACTCATGGGTCCCACCAATATCTTGCTAACCCAATGGGACCAGGTAAAGCGCACTTTGGCCTGGACATATGGTCTTTAAGGGGTACCAATGAAAGCGGGAATCGACCCGAGACTTCTATTAGAGGGAATACAACACAAGTCGATTTTTGATACATTCACCCATCTAAATTGTTCAAAAATTTTAAATTTTAGAGTATTATTCTAATTATATTGTTTGTGTAATTATGATTAACGTTTTGATTATTTATATAGAATGAGAAGGCAATGGCTGGTGGAGACGAACGTGAAGCATTGTTAAAAGAAGCAGACAAGCACTGCAAGACTATTTTAGGCAAGGTTTCATGTGGGCATGGTTGCTTGGAGGCGACTGCATTTCCGATAGTTTATGCTTGACATACTGGTAAACAGTTGGGACTTTCATTCAACAATTCTCATTATTCCGAAATATTCTTCTGGCATAATGCAGATCACATGGGCCACTAAAGTGGCTGGTTATTCAGTAAATCCTCCGACTTAAGAGATAATGCATAAGTTGTGAGGATTGATGCAGACAACATTAAAGAAAGTGTGGATAAGAGCTTAAAACATCTGAATACTGATTACATCGATTTAACTACAAGATTATTGGTGAGTTTTAAATCCTTGAAATTTAATCCCTCAACCATATAACAACCATCTATTATGAGTTTTAAACCCATCTGTCACAAAGAAATCGCCGCCCCCTTCTCCATTCCAGATTGAAACTGCACCTTAGGCTTTGGAATCGGATATGATAGCCCATTTAGCCCGTCTATGAATTTTGTTATTGTTTATGGTTTCTTGAATTATCATTGACGCACTATCTGGTTGTACACTTTTTACTATTTCTTTTAAAGTTATGAATTTGATCTTTTTCATTTTAAGGAGTTTCTCCCGGTCATGGGTTTAATTATCTTTTGGCTTTCTTTAATTTGAAGTACTTTTTTTCTTAGTAAAACCTCAACTGTAATTCATAGCCTTAAAATGCCTCATTTTTTGTGTTTTAAGATCAGATGCTCTCATTTTCTTTGATGCTCTTCTTAAATACCTTGCATAGATCAGATAGGTTTTAATTGGGATGATCAATTGATTATTAGCTAAAATGATGCATATTAGCATATGCAAACGGGTTCAGTTTTCTAGACATCTGAGTTATTAAGTATTGAATCTTTTGGATGTTAGGATTCTCATGATTATTTGTGAATACATGATTACACATTAGTTCAATGAGGATTAGATTCTGGAAATTGCAGGGGCAGGGATTGGTTGTTAAGATCAAGGACAAGATTAGCATTGATAAAATTCATAGAATGTCCAGCTGGCAATATTTTGTTTATTGTCATTTGATAAGAGGCTACCTTGGCTTGACTAACTTTTTGTATGTTATTATTAAGTATATATAGTAAAAAAAATTTTGCTTTGTTAAGAAAGTTAAGAGGGAATGACATGGCACAATATATCTAAAAATGTATAAATTGTAGAATTAGAAGCGGGTCGGTTTGGGTTGATTAAGACTTACAAGGCACAATGCATAAACACGTTAATGTATTTAGTATTATTCCATTTGTAGCAATTACAAGGCACAATGCATAAACACATTAATGTATTTAGTATGATTCCATTTGTAGCAGATCTATTGTTAGGCTTTAAAGTTTTATTATGTTTTTACAATACAGTAATCCAGATAATGCAATGTTAGACGTCCCCTAATTTGTTGTTTGGTTGGTTTTAGATGAAGCGGAGACTCCGATGAAATCAGATAGCAGATATTAAGGTATTGTGTTTGGTGATCCCTAGAAAATGACTCTGGTTAATGAAGCTGATAAAGATAAGATGATTGTTTTATTAACGCTTGAGTTAGAAGAATCAGAGGCTGCATGAGCAGTGCTTTACGTTAAGCTCGAGAAAGAAAGAAAGAAAGAAAGAAACGTGGCTGAAACTGCTACAGGCTAGGCAATGTTGATGATTCTTCATTTACAATAAGATTGGCGTCGATTGAAATGGAGGTGCGCCAGTATCAAAGAATGACAGAAGAAAAGTCTGCGTATGATGAAGAAGAAATGAATATATACAGAAATAAATTGTTTCATGAAGGGAAAGGGAAAAACATTTGTTGGGAAAGGAAGTTGGCGCATATAGTCAAATGTTACGTGTTGAAAACGATAAGTTTAATGGTTGAAGTAAAGGAGATTTCACCTAAGATCCTGAATTTGTGTTGCTTCATCTTAGCATGAACATATCTGAAAAGAAGAATTCAAGATTGTTTGAAGGTGTTGACTTTCCAAAAACAAAGGAGCCCGAGAAAACTATAGCCAGTGTAGAGGATGAAAAAAGGTTTGGGAGTTTGTGCATCACTGTTTAACTGTACCAATCTAATCTCCTCTCCTGACTCTCTGTTCACTCAACAATCTATCAACATTCACACACATAACCTAACGGAAACCGTCACACAATAGGAGGATGGGCTTCTATTAATAGTATAGTTAAAAATCAGTTTTTTGAATCTGCCTTTTGATCTACTTGGGCTTCAATGCCGGTAGATATTATATGTTTGTGTTAAGCCACCCGCGAAACTCGCGGGATCTTAGGCTAGTAGGGTATAAAATAATTTGTAATGAGAAAAAAAAAATTCATAATTTTTCGATCATGACTGTCATAAATAATTCCATGCATTGTACTCTTGCTTTATTATAGTTATAAACTTATAATCTTGTTATTATTAAAAGAGTTAAATGTTATTTTAGTCCCAGTGGTTTAGCCATTTTGCCAGTTTAGTTCAAAGATTTCATTTTTCCCATGTGGGTCCAAAAAAGTTTCACCGTTCCCATTTTAGTCTACTGGGTTAACTTCATCCATTTTTTCGTTAGAGAGAAGGGCAATTCGGTCATTATATATGTAATTCTGTGAACTAGAAGGGCAATTCGGCCATATAAAATGATCGAATTGCCTTTCTCATTAACAGAAAAAATAGATGAAGTTAACTCAGTGGACTAAAATGGCAATAGTGAAACCTTTTTGGACCCACAGAGGAAAAATAAAACCTTTGAACTAAACCGTCAAAATGACTCAAACCACATGACTAAAATGGCATTTAACTCTTATTAAAATCATAAAGCATGGGGTATAATTTTATAATATTACTTGTCATGTAGAAAATAAATCGTAATTTTTCAATGATGATCACGTTTCTTGATATGCTAAGACCGTGGGGTATGGTGGGGCTTGGGTTGGGGCATGAGTTGACACGTGGAATTGGAAGCCCCCCCCCCCCACCGCCTAGTGACGTGTCCGTAGGGTATGGCGGGGCGTGGGTGCACCGCTTGGGTTGGCAGATTATTAAAAAAAATTACAAAAAATTTATAAAATTCACACAACATTTATAAAAAAAAACCTAAAATTTCATTAAAATTTTAAAAATTACATAATCCTAAAAATTACATAATTCCTAAAAATTACAAAATAAAAAACCTAGAGCGTTAGGTAAATTTCAAAAAGGGCGATCTTGTCGAACGTCTTTCCCTCCTTGCCTCGAAACTCTATGTTCGTCACCGCCACCCGGTCCTCGTGGCTTAACTCGCCGCTCGGAACGGCTTCGTAGTAAGCCTTGAAACGGTCGAGCTTGGGCCGTAGCTCGCGCCATTTATGTTGGCACGCGTTGAGGTTGTGGCGGTCGTGTCCGACGTTATGTCGGTAGGTTGCGAATGCTTCCGGCCAATATCGTGTTTGGCCGGGTTGCCGCCCCTTCATAGCGTCAACGACGCTTGTGACGAGAGCCAATTCTTCCTCATGGGTCCAAGATGACATCTTCTTCGGGTTGGGGTAGCAGGTTCGTGGGATCAAGTGGGTAGCCGGTGTGATAGCGGTGGATAGCGACGGTTTGGGATGGGGTAGCCGGTGGGGCTTGGGGTTACATTTATAGGGGATGTTGGGACCCGGGGTGACCGCTTGGCTTGGCCAAACGGTTTGAATTTAAAATTCAAACATTCAAACACCCGCTATGACATGGCGGTGGACAGCGAATAGGAGGCCGCCAGCTCGGATGTCAAGACCGCCCCACGCCCGGCTTCAAACCCAATCCCCAAGGGCCACGCCCCAACCCAAGCCCACCCGGGGTGGTGGCTTGGGCGTTTTCCCCCAACCCACGCTCCAACCCAAGCCCCATACCCCATAGTCTAAGAAGAAAGAGAACCTGCACTGGTCAGCCTTTTTTGAACACGAGGAATATATATGTCTCCTATTTATCATTAGAACACCCGTAACCGGGCGTTTTTCATCCAAAATATTGCCACAACACGCCCTAACACGCCCCGGTTCCGCCCCCTAGGCGTTTTCCGGCGTTATTCGCGAAAAAAAGGGCCTTGGCGTTTTTTGAAACACGCCGAAATGGCAAATCTTTGGCCAATCAGATAAGAGCATGTGGTTTAAAGAGAGAGATGAAATTTTGGGGTTTGAATTTGCCGGATTTTATGTGTTTGCAGGAATTTTAGCCCGATTTTTTGGGTTTGCAGGTGTCACGGTCACGAAGAAGAAGAAGGAGGATGGAGGTGGGTGATTGTTTTAAAAGTTTCCTCAGTTGTCACATTAGGCCCCTATGGTTTTAAACTTCAATATCTTTAATATTTCAAGTTTCAAAAATGCTATATCAGTCCCTAAAGTTTTGTTTATTAAATGTCACATTTGGATCTTTTATAAAACTTAAAATTTTGCAATGTAATTTTTTAGTATTGTAATTTTATTTAATTTAATGAAGTATTTTAAGTTTTAAATTTAAAAAAAATAAATAATTGTGTAATGATTGGATGGGCGTTATTGGGCATTATTCCCGCTACGGCACTTTTGCAATAACGCCCAATAATTAGGGCTGGCAATAGGTAACCTGTAGGTAACCTGCTAAGACACGATAATAGAAAAGTACACCATGTGATTTTTTACGTTTATAAAAATAATCAAAATTTGAAAGTTAGAATCCATTATTTCTCCTTCTAGGTGCATAAAATATACATCTGTCTTATAGACATTGGATATAAAGTTGTTAAATGGGTCGTATTCATGTTTAAAAATTTTGTTGTTCGCGTTATCAGATACCTGTTAAACCTGCTAAGAGTCTAAGACACGATTTGCCAGCCCTACCATGCTGACTGGACTGCCACATGGCAGAAAACGCCCCAGGGTGGGGGCATTATTGGGCTAACGACTACGCATGGTCTTAGTGAAAATACAGTGTAATAAAATAAAGCCGAATTATTTACATGTAACAGCCATTTAAAAAAAATTACATTTAACAAAATATATTAACGGAACAAACAAATTATGCAATAAGTTTCGTAATCAGATTTAACAAAAGGACAACTAGCCTTGTAGAGACTCAAAACATTTGTGCAAAATACTAACCTTGTTTTCACAATTTTAGCGGAACTTATGGTGAACATTTATATTGAAACTACCATGATAATATATGTATACGAGAGGCAAACATCGATCTTCTCTCAAAGTGGTGATTGAGGCTATTCACAAGTCAAAAGGAAAATATCAGTTAGGCCCTTTTAAATATGATTTGGCAGGGGTTTGGAAAGATATTGGGTTTGGAAAATACTGGGTCAATTGGTGTGGATCTCATGAATAGAGTTGGAGTGGTGAATCGGTGGATCAAAGAAGCTTCCGTCGATCGACTGTAGTCGAGAAAAACATAAGAATGTTGTGGTGGATGTCTAGCAGCAATCTTTGGTTTTGTCTGGCCTTGACCAGAAAGTCTCAAATCATTATGAAGAATAAAATAGGTAAGGGCACATTTCGGTTAATTTAAGTTAACTGGTTCGGTTTACCGATTTAGGCGGTTATTTTCTCACTTTTGCTTTAACCGGTTATTACTTTAATTGGTTCGGTTATTCACTTTAACCCGTTATTTTCGGTTAAATAACCAGTTATTTAAAAAAAATCATTTTTTCGGTTTTTTTCTAGGTTAACCAGTATCTCGGTTAAAAACCAGTTGCTGCAAGAAGGAAGGTTATCTGATATTTTCCCATGCTTTTTATTTTAGCTGCAAACAAAATTGGCTACAATCGAGTGCTATTCTAAAACCGCAACATCCTGAATCTTTTGAAAAACGGAACGAGCTATCACGTCTCATGCCCCTTTTAAATAATGTTGTTTTGCAGGTTGGAGATGATGGTTGGTCTTGGTTAGGGATGAGTGTGGTACCGGTACCCAGTACCAAATGCTCATCCCTAGTAGTCTTGGTTCAGTGACAGTGACTAGGAGTTCTCGATAAAAAACGTGAGGAAAGCCATCGAGAAATCCACTCAACAATCCAACAACAGTTATACCATCATGCCTTCTATTGTAACAAGTGGGTCCCACGTCAGCGCATCAGGGCTGCTTCATTTCCGAATTGGAATGCAGTGGTTGTGGAGCTGTTCCTGAAACCGCTGATCACATCTTAGTGAATTGCCTCTATGCTAGGTGTGTTCCCAACAGCTTCACTTATATCGTTTGGATCAGGAACATCTTTGAACTATAGGGTGTTCGACAACAAGGCCATCCCTACCCTCAAATTGATCAAGTACAGTCCTTTTAGTAAATGAAACATAGATCTAAGTTCATATCAAATTATTAACTAATTCACGTACAGCTTAAACGAGATGATTGGTTTAGACAGTAATGCAGCTTAGGAGCTGAGTTACCAATGTACTCCAGCTTCAAACAGCCAAATATTTCAAGCTGAAACGAATGGGTTACACTCACAGCTAAAGCTTATGAATAACATAAGCCGAAAAAAAGCATATAAAGTTATTATAAACAACCTCTATAATATCCTCCATTACATTCATAACAAATAATAATGCAGCTAAAAACTTGCTTACCATAACAAACAGATCAAGTTTCATCACACCAGTTTCACAACAATGCATCTGAAACCTTACTTCCCATCACCAAACACATCAACAGATTAACACATTAATCTTCCAATAAAAAACTTTATAATATCCTACATTACATCAACAATGCATCTGAAACCAAAGAGGCGACTATAGCCGTTACTATCAATCATACCACAAAACTTGAAAGCTGCAGTTCATGACATCTTAGTATGTTCTTAATTAACGTCAACACAAATCAAGCTAGCAAAACCTACAAAAACAAGTACTATATGACTCAGGTTAGGGTTGAAGAATTCAACCCGCCAACCTGAAACCCGACACGATTGACACTCCGAAGAACAGATGCTACCTACAAGTCACCATCTGGATAGCAACCATGTAACAAGTCATCACATTTTGCATCAAAATGGTGAAGCTTTCACCAGGCTGGGTTTTAAAATGCGAGATGCGCTCCGATGCGTTTTGGTCCCAAAAGCCGATGCGCAATGCGTGATGTGCACGCATCACGTATGCGAGGCGTTTGTTATTTAAAAAAATATTTATAGATAATATTTTAATTTGTTAACTTTAAACTCTATGTAGGAACTCATTTAACAACCTCATCAGCTCATTGTACAAGCTTGTTAAGCACATTCTACAAGCTCATTGTACAATTTTACTCTATAGTGGCCGATTTTAGAAAAACGCACGCATCAGGGCGCTTCATGCGAGTGCATCATGTAATCGCAGCGCATCGTGCGCATCATGCATTATGTGCGCATTTTAAAACCAAGTCACCAGCACCGGCAAGACCAATTCAAATAAAGATTCGCACTTCCTTATGCACAGACTACAGTTCAACTAAACCGATTCGCGAGACGCTTGGTTTTGACAGTAGTAATGCAGCTTAGGCACTGAGTCACTAACATTCTCCAGCTGAAAAGAACAGTTTTTGCTCCCAACTAAATCTTACAGATAACACAAGCTACAAAGAAACCAATACTAAATCTTAGACACATCTAAAACAGAACAAACAGAGATCCAGTTAATAATATCACCAAATACATCAACAAATTCACATTAATCTTCCTTTTAACAAACTCTATATCCTCCATTACATTCTTATTATTCCATATTCCATACATTAAAAAAACACATCAACTGTACATACTTAAATCCAAAAAGATCCACAAAACCCTAAACAGGGGGTATATTACTGAAAGAAAAACCTTTATACCCCTTATAAGCATAATAAGCAATCCTTGTATAATAGAACCCCGGTATAAACAACACAGCTCCCAAAATCGCAAAAAATAGCCCTAAAAAAAACAAAAACTTCAGTTAATCCAAACAATGAGAAAATTAGGGTTAGGTGTGAAAAGAAAGGTGAAAGTTACCGTGACCGGTGTCGCCGCCGACGCGATTGACGGCCATGAAGATACCGGAGACGATGCCGGTGACGCCGAAGACGAGGAGAGAAACGGCGAGAGCGATTTCTTTGATGGGAGGACGGTTGTGGACGGTGTAAGTGGAACCGGAGTCCATCATGATGTCTTCGTCTGATATGGAGAAGGCGTGATCTACGTACGCCATTGAGGTTGATGGTGAGATTTGATTAGGGTTAGGGTTTGATTGTAGTAGAGCTTGGGGAAGAAGAAGAAGAAGAAGAAGAAGAAGAAGAAGAAGATGTTTGAATTTGAGGGTTTGGATTTGGGGAAAAGGGGATGAATGTTTGCTTGATAAACCCGTTTTCTTTGATTATATTTGACGAATACTTTCTCACTATTTTTTTTTTCTTTTATTTGGTCAATATAGTTTTTAATCCTATGTTTCATTTTATTTTATATTAAATAAATAACAATATATTTTTATACAAATCATTCACTTGCACCTTTGTCAAATTCTTCGACCTCCTCCCTTGGTTTCTCTATTCCTTTCTATAACCATCCACAGAAATGACTGTTGTAGGGACCCCATAAGTCACAATGTATTAAATCCAATGTATATAAAGACCTCTTTGGATTAGGCTCAAAAGGCAATATGTGACATTTAGAAAGCTGACATGATTTGACAAATAATAGGTTTAGGTAACGTAACATCCAAAGCAACAAGTTTGTGTAACAAGGAAATAACATCAAAATTCACTTGTCCGAGACGATTATAACATAATTCATAAGAGGTTATGTTTAAAATACTATGCTTTACAACAAAAGCTTGAGGTCTATCTTGAAGCACATAAAGTCCATTTTTACATTGTCCTTTAGCTATAACCTGTCACACCCCGACCTGTAACGGAATAGGTGATCGGGGCATGATTTGGTTGATTCAAAGCTTATGACTTGCTATTACGTGTTTTAAATAATCATTAATCCATATCAAATTTTCACATAACAAATAATCCAAATAAAACAATTACATATAAAACATTTTTCATAACAATTAAACTTCATTAAACTGATTCAACCATCAACATTGCCCTTCTGTCCAAATGGGGATGGTGATTCAAACCAGAGAGAAACCAACTTTGGAAGAAGGTAGTAGAAACGCTTCATGAGAATAGAAGTAATTGAGATTTCCTTTCGGTTCAAAGAAGTAGGAATGAAGTTTGGAATAATATTGTTAAAGTTTTTGCTTGAATAATTGTTGAGATTACCCCTTTGTGTTTTTTTTTAAGTGTGGTTGGAAATGGTCGGACACTTCCTTTTGGTTGGACCCATGGATTTTTAATGAACCTTTAAAAGATACATATCATAATATTTTCAAATTAGAGGCTAATAAAAAGTGTAATGTGGAAAGTATGTTTCATAACAATGGAGATGGCTCTTTTGGGATGAATTGGAACCGGAGAAACGAGCCCGGAAGCTTCTTGGAGATTTCCGAGTTAAACTGGCTCAGCAGAGACTTGGACGCATTCAAGTTAGAAGACCAGGGTGACAAATGGACGTGGATTCCGAAGAGTTTTCGGTTGGGGTGATTAGAAGAGTTCTAAATAAAGGTTTGGATTTTAGTGGTAACTACGTGATGAAGTGGTGCAAATGGATCTCATTGAAATGTAATGTATCCTCATGGATAGCTAAAATGGGGAAAATCCCGATTGGAATGATGCTTAGAGGCAGGAATATAGAGATCGAAGATGTGACATGCCCGTTATGCGGAACCAGTGACGAGACAAGTAATCATCTTTTCGCTTCATGTATTGTAGCGAGTAGGGTCTGGCATCAAATTTCGACATGGTGCGAAGTTATGCCATTCATTGTATATACTTTCAAGGAGTTATTGGACCTACATGAGCACATTAGTTTGAGAGGTTTGGCTAAAGAGATTTTTTACGGGTTCATTATAATTAGTTGGTTATATTATTTGGCGGGCCAGGAACGGAGTAAAGTTTTTAAATAGTTGTCGCAACCCCCGATCCCTGGTTCCCGGGGAACGGGCGGCCACGAGCCAGTTTGGGTGGTATCGTGTATTGTCTAATTTGGCAGCAGAATTTTTCATCAGGACCGTAGTTAGGAAATGTTTATCAGAGTAAAATACCACATTTTCATAACATTAAATAAATGGGATAAACCCAAGTTCATAGTACATGTTTTTTTCATAGGAATAAATTCTATTTATTTAATAAAAACATCTATTTAATAAATTCATAGGTAACTTTATTGCCACTTTTCCAAGCTTCAGTGCTGTCCAGCTGGCTTCTATTTGGCTTTCACAGTTTGTTACCTGAAACGCGTTTTAAAAACATTTGTCAGTGGGAAATACTGGTGAGTGAATCCCAGTTTAATCAAGTTTAAATAAAAATCCAATTGTACAGTATTGAGGGCGATTCCGCAATTATATTTGTTTACAAGACATCATAATTAACATCCATGGTACTGTCGAACCCGACTTGTGGACATGTTACTCCTTGACCAGGTGGTAACAAATTTTGTATACAAAACCCCAACATACTCATCATAATTGTATTCTTACAAATACTCAATAACTGTTATTCGCATGGAAAAGTATTTAAGGTTTTGTAAAACAATTAACAAAAAGGTTTACAAAAAGTGGATCAACTCACATTGTTGTCTTAGGTTTTCCGTAAGGGTTTCCGGGTGATAATCTATAATTTACACAAATGTACACGCATTAGTATTAATAACCCATTTTAACATTAGCAATACCCTCCCCAAGACGGCATTCCAATGACTACGTCGGGCAGAACCACGACAGCCATTACGGAACCCTAGATCAATCGGGCAGCGTATCTAATACGTATCCAGGGGTTATAATACTTACAACGGAGCAGAACTTCGCTAATTAGGGGGGTATAATACCCGAGTATTATGCCTAATATTCAGATTTGAGAGAAGAAAAACGTTCGTGAGCGAATTCCAAATGAAATCCGATGGCCTGCTTAAATAGTTGCTGAACTTGACTCTCTCTCGGCCCGCGTAAGCGTAGGCAAGGTCCTACACGGCCCGCGTCAACCCTGGTCAACAGGGTAGCTTGTTCGGGTCATCTACTATGCTCGACACGATGATGACACGTGTCATCACCGGGCTGCGCCATATTTTTGGGACTCTCGCGGCCCGCGTAAACTAATGGGGGTCTTACGCGACCCGCCTGAACTTAAAGAAATCAGCGGAATCAGGTTCTAACCTTCATACCGCCCGCGTAAGGTTAGGGTGGGGTCCTACGCGGCCTGCCTCAGTCCAAAATTTCAACTTTTATTTATTTTTAATACTATTTAATATATTTGAGGTCCGTATTCACGTATGGGGTGTATTTTGGGACATTTTGGGATATTTTAAAATATATTAGGGTGTCGGAACAATTATAAGAGTGTCGGTTTTATTGAGGATTGTTATATCCTCCCCACCTTGTTTTAGAGCTCGTCCTCGAGATCTACTGGAACAAGTGTGGATATTTCCTTTGCATTTCAGATTCAAGCTCCCATGTGTACTCAGGTCCTCTTTTGGAGTCCCACTTCACTTTGACCAGAACTAGTCTCTTATGCTTGAGATTCTTGACTTTCCTGTCTTCAATCTGTAGAGGCCTTTCTACAAACTTGAGTTGTTCATTTACCTCTATATCCTTAAGAGGTACTATTTGCGATTCATCAGCTAAGCATTTCTTGAGATTAGATACATGAAATACATCATGTATCCCTGCCATTTCCTCTGGCAGTTGTAGCTGATAGGCTACAGGTCCTATTCTTTTAATAATCTCAAATGGTCCAATATACCTGGGACTTAGTTTTCCTCTTTTGATGAATCTTATTACTCCTTTCCAAGGAAAGACTTTTAACAATACTTTATCTCCTACTTGAAACTCCAATGGTTTGCGTCGGTTATCAGCATAACTCTTTTGTCGATCACGTGCCGCTTTCAGTCGTTCCTTGACTTGAATGATCTTGTCAGTTGTTTCCTATACTATCTCAGGTCCAGATAGTTGCTTTTCCCCAATTTCTGCCCAACAGACCGGGGTTCGGCACTTTCGTCCATAAAGTGCTTCGAATGGTGCAGCATTGATACTTGTGTGATAACTATTATTATAAGAAAATTCTATTAAAGGTAAGTGATCGTCCCAATAACCTCCGAAATCAATTACACAAGCTCTAAGCATGTCCTCCATTGTCTGAATTGTCCTTTCTCTTTGTCCGTCCATTTGAGGATGATAAGTTGTGCTCAGATTTAACTTGGTTCCCATGGCTTTTTGGAAACTTGACCAAAAATGAGAGGTAAATCGGCTATCTCTATTAGAAATAATTGATAAAGGAATTCCATGTAATGAAACAATTTCATTTACATATAATTTAGCTAGCTGTTCCATACTGAAAGTTTCATTCATTGGTAGGAAATGAGCTGACTTGGTTAGTCTATCTACAATCACCCAGATTGTATCATTACCTTTCCTTGTTTTGGGTAATTTAGTAACAAAATCCATTGTTATTAATTCCCATTTCCACACTGGCATTTCTAATTGTTGTAACAAACCTGAGGGTTTCTGGTGTTCAGCTTTAACTTGCGAACAAGTTAAACATTTAGAAACATAGGCTGCTATGTCCTTCTTCATTCCTATCCACCAGAAATTTTTCCTTAAATCCTGATACATTTTATCATTTCCTGGATGCATCGTATACTTAGACTTATGGACTTCTTCTAATATACGATGACGTAGGTTTCCTAATTTAGGTATCCACATTCTCTTTTTATGGAATCTTCATATTCCATATGTTCCTTGTTCTAATTCTTTTAGCATACCTTTTAGCTTTTCAGTATCATCCTTGATTACTGATTCTTGTGCTTCTCTTATCAGATCATTTAAATCTACTTGTAGACTTAATTTAAGAGAACGTACCCTTTTTGGCTTTTCATGATACTTTAGGCTTAAAGCATCTGCTACTACATTTGCTTTTCCTTCGTGATACTGGATATCACAATCATAGTCACTAAGCATCTCCATCCAGCGTCTTTGTCTCATATTCAACTCCTTTTGCTCGAAAACATACCTTAAACTCTTATGATCAGTGAATATGGTAAAATTACTACCATAAAGGTAATGTCTCCAAATCTTAAGAGCAAAAATTATAGCTCCTAATTCTAGATCATGGGTTGAATAATTATCTTCATGATTCTTAAGTTGTCTAGATGCGTAAGTGATGCGTGTGAAGTGTTATATATATTTAGGTGTATATTTTAAGCCCTTTAACACTTTTTTTAGCCAAGTTTTAAATTTATAAAACACGATATTTTACTAACACTAAACACACATATGGGCAAGTGCACCCATCGTGAGCGTAGTATAGTGTTGGCAAGATACCGAGGTCGTCCAAGGACACAAGAGCTTTTAGTACCGGTTTATCCTCAACGTATAATCAAATCAAAAAGTTTAGAAAAATGTTTTAAACTAAGAAAAATAAAAACTAACTAAAATGCTGAAAATAAAAATAAAAGAAAAACAGATAGACAAGATGAATCACTTGGTTCCAACTCGTGTATAGTGTAACCTTTGATTATTTCCGCACTTTTGCACTTATTTAAGAGATTATCTTAGTTATTGTAGTAGGCCCCTCTTTTGAAGGTGACGTTACCCTCAACCCAGTAGTTTGAGTCAGCAAGGATACAATCCTAAAGGGTCGGATTATTGAAAGATAATTAATTAAGTTATTAATGCAAATTATGGTAGGCCCCTCTTTTGGAGGTGACGTTACCCTCGACTAAGTAGTCTGAGTCAGCAGGGATACAGTCCTAAATAGCCGGGTTATAGTATTAATAGTAGTTAACTTATGAGGGGATCAAAGAGTTTGGACCCCCGCCATCCAATACCGTTAAGTATTGAAGGAGGTCCTACTAAATTTGACCCAGGTCCATTGCAGGACCTCTAAACGCTGAACAATGGCAAGACTCTTACCAAACCGTTCCCTTAACCCCCGACCAGGTAGCCAACATACCTCCATATAGACCGTGGAGATATGAATGGTGAAAATCTTTTATTTTATATAGACAGTAAAATAATGCCAAGACACCACGGACAAACGATAAAGAAGAATCACCTTCAACATAAGAAACTAGTTATTAAAGTCATTAATACAAAACCAAGTAAAAAGTGCGAAAAGATTAGAAATAAAAAGTATTACACTAGACACTTGTCTTCACCAAGTGATGTAAGAGACTTAGGCAAACATGGCCTTGATTGTCAAGAACTCTTACGATCAATCTTGGATCCGGAGACGACTCACACACTCTATGATGGACAATGGATGATGGTGGTGGATGATGGTGTTATGGTGGTGGTGGGTGGTGGGTGAAGTGTGAGAGAGGTGGTGTGCCAAGGGATGGTTTGAGCTTGAGCCAAGCACTCCTATTTATAGGCTGAACAGAAGCTCGGGCACGGCCCCGTGTCCAGTGGGCACGACCCCGTGTCCACATCCTTCTCTTTCTTCATTTAATGCAGCTTGTCTTATTAGTTGACCATGCCCCCGTGTCCGCTGAGCACGACCCCGTGTGCAGAAGAATCTTTGTACTATGAAGATTTGCTTAGATTGTGCGAATCTTATAGTTGACCACGGCCCCGTGTCCGCTGAGCACGGCCCCGTGGTGGGCAATAGAAGCTTCTACCACTTTATCTTTTCTGCTGACACTTGGGCACGCCCCCGTGCTGGCTGAGCACGGGGCGTGTTTAGTCTCCTGTCCTTTTGTTTTGCTTGGGAAGATGCTGTCGTGGGGTCGGGCATGTCACGTCTTGTTCCTTTTCTTGTATTTATGTTAGATTTTGATGTCTTTTTGCTTCTTTTGTTAATTTGAGCTCATTTAATCCTGAAAATACAAAAGGAAGACAAAAGCACACTTTTTTCAACATTAGTACTAAAAAAGGGTTAGTTTTATGCCACAATTGATGTAATTTATATGTTGCATTTTGCACACATCAAATACCCCCACACTTGAATCTTTGCTTGTACTCAAGCAAAACTCTTTAATTTGTGGCTATTACACTCCCAAATGGAATGGGTAGAAAAGAAGGTTTCGGGCTTGTCATAGAGTGTCGGGATTTCCAAGATTCTTTATTTATTTTTATTTTTATTTATTTACAATCCTATTTGTCGTGATTTATTTAAAACTTTTCATAAGATAAATTACTTATTAGGGCATAACATGCCTTTGTAAAATTTTTATTTATATACAAGTTCACATACCTCACGGGGATCATTCAACACTCGGCCGAAAATGTATTTTTGTGGATCACTCGAGAGCGGCATGGAACTTACTCCTACCATAGGCTTGCCAAGCAATCAATCATCCTCCTTTTTAACTTATATACCTTTGTAAATATCAAGAGGACTTTGTGGGTGAAGGGTTAGACTTGGGTTAAAGGTAGGTGGTTGGGTTAGTGGTTAGTAGAAAAAAAGGGCGAAAAGCGTAACAAGCGTCGGTTTTCGTAAGACTTTCTATTTTTCCACTTTTATTTTTATGAAGCTACTTTTCAAACAAAGTCATTTTTGATAAACTTGTTTGTTTATTTGCTTTTGCTTCATAATCACTTTCTTCTTCTTCTTTTTTTTTTTTTTTAGGAGGAAAGTCATATGAGAAACCGAGCTAGTTACTAAAACAAAGGGTAAAAAAATGAAAAAGGTTTTGGTGGGTAAAAGGGTGTTTGTTTGGGTTATGAAATGAAAAGGCTTAGGCTCAAGGGGGCTAACTAGGGGGATTTTGGGTAGGTGGTAAAAAAAAATAATGGTGTAGAAATAAAAAGGGTTAGTCCTAATGCCTCCATCATTTACTTACTCGGGTTTAAGTTGGTAAGGACCGGGAATGTATCGTCGTGGCAAGTTCTAGAGTCGTAAGAACCAAGCGGCTATTCACACAAGAAACGAAAAATGAGCATTTAGTTTAAAAATATATATTTGTATGCTCAATAAAGGCTCAAAACTCACTTTTGTGGGAATGGGTTTTTATGTGATCAAGTATATATAATTGAATTTTAACTAAGCTTGTCATGCCTTTTCATAATTTTCTTATGTTGGTTCTTTTTATCACGACGCTATCGGTTGTAAATTCATAAAAATATAACCTTTTTGAGAACTTGAATTTCCCGAGTTAAACCTAGACAAGTAAAAAAATGAAAATTGGGGTGATTAGCGGTTCCAATAGAGTTTTGTGTAAGGCTTGTATTTATGGACTTGCAAGATTCAAGGTTTTAGCATCCCCCCACACTTAAATTACACATTGTCCTCAATGTGTCCCAAAAATAAGTTTTTAGGTTGATTGAATGTGTAAAAATGTGTAAAAAGCAAAAATTTTGTGTTACTGGGCGCTGAACACGGCCCCGTGCCTGGTGAGCACGACCCCGTGTTGAGGTGCCAGTAACGAAAACTTACAGAAGGTGGACACGGGGGCGTGTCTGCTGGGCACGTCCCCGTGTCTGTCAAAGTCTGCAGAATTAAAACAAACAGCAGGTTCAGGGGAATGGGCACGGGGGCGTGTCGGCTGAACACGGCCCCGTGTGGACAATCTGCAAGGTTGAAAAACAGGTTTCTTTCTTCGGTTCTCATGTCCCGGCTTTAGTAGTACTAATGCTTAGTACTCTAAGCCTCGTATGTACCTGTTTAATCAATAAACACTCCACCAAAACATAGCAAACATCCTAATTTTACCAAGTTCAACATCCATGTCAACAAAGTTAAAGAAAAATAAAAGAAGAAAATAAAAGAAGTTAGGGAAAGTAAATTGTTCAACACTTGGCACGCAGGCCTCAAATTGTTCAAGATTAGAAAAGGTTAACCTGGGGAATTACCAAACAACCGCTTCTTCCTCCGTTCCTCCCGCCTAATCCATGTCCTCATCATCATCATCATCATCATCATCCCATCCATGGCCCGCAATGTGGTCCCAAATATATCCAATATCATTTTCGGCGTCTGTTACACAAAAATTCCATATTTCGACCCGGTTTCGAAAACTTGAAAATTTTTGGTCCAATAGGTGCGGTTTCCCCCGAAAATGAAATCCTAATTGCCGTTTTTCCCAAAATAACCCGTTTACCCATTCAATTTTATCTTTTTCGGTTCAAGAACAAGGGTTTGGGGTTTTTGTGAGAAATCGGGCGAATCTATGAACAATACAAGTGTATTTACTTCCCTTAACACTAATCTAACTAAATGCAAACAGATCTAAACAAAAATTTGAGGTTCGATCCGGATGAACTTCAAGAACCCTAGATTTTCCCCAAATTTTTGGTGTTTTAACTACATGCAAGTAACTAATCTAACTACTAAAAGTGATAGAATCATACCTTGATGTTGTTAGAGTGATAGGAGACGTCGAAAATCTGCGAAAAATCGCCTGGAACCAGAGTTTTTTGGGGGAAACGGGGCGTGTGGAATGTTGTAACTGTTGTGAAAAAGGGGATATATCCCGACTGCAGCGCGGACACGAACCCGTGTCCAGCGGACACGGCCCCGTGCCGAGCAAAGTTTTTTGAATTTTTTTTAAGTGCTCGTGTGAGTGCCTTTGTTTCCCATAAGCTTTGGTTAGAAAACTTACCGTTGTAGACATCTTCCCGATCGCTCGTAACTTACCAGGTATGATGTTGATGTTTTCATTCTTCCACCGTTTGAAACGAGATCTCTTCCTCTTCATCCTCAATGAATCCTTGATAGAGTTTCAGCCGTTGGCCATTGACTTTGAATGGAGGCCCATTTCGAGATTTAATTTCTACTGCACCGTGTGGGAAAATATGGGTGACGGAAAAAGGTCCTGACCACCTAGACTTTAATTTACCAGGAAACAATCGAAGTCGTGAATTAAACAAAAGAACTAGATCTCCTACCCTAAATTCATTAGGTTTAATATGTTTGTCATGCAAATTTTTCATTCTTTCCTTATAAATTTCAGAGTTTGAGTATGGATAATTCCTAAGCTCGTCTAATTCATTTAATTGACAAAATCGATTTTTACCAGCAAATTCTAAATCTAAGTTTACATTTTTGATTGCCCAGTAGGCCTTGTGTGCAATTTCTACTGGTAAGTGACAACTTTTTCCATAGACTAGCTTATATGGGGTTGTACCTATTGTTGTTTTATAAGCAGTTCGAAAAGCCCATAAAGCATCATCTAATTTATCTGCCCATTCCTTTTTATTTAACCCTACGGTTTTTTCAAGTATTCGTTTTAAACCTCTATTAGTCACTTCGGCATGTCCGTTTGTTTGAGGGTGATATGCTGTTGAGACCCGATGATAGACCCCATATCTTGTTAAAAAAATTTCAAGTTGATGGTTGCAAAAATGGGTACCTCTATCACTTATTAATGCTTTAGGTGTGCCAAAACGAGAGAATAATTTTTTCAGAAATCTTACCACGACTCTTCCATCATTTGTTGGAAGTGCCTCGGCCTCGGCCCATTTAGACAAGTAGTCTACTGCCACAAGTATATATTTGTTTCCTTTCGATGGTGGGAAAGGTCACATAAAGTCGAGTCCCCACACATCAAAAATTTCACAAACAAGAATGCCATTTTGTGGCATTTCGTTTTTGGAAGAAATATTACCTGTTCTTTGGCAAGCATCACAGGTCTTGACAAGACTTTGGGCATCTTAGTAAATGGTTGGCCAATAAAATCCTGAATCAAATACCTTTCGTGCGGTACTAGCGGCACCATGATGCCCTCCGTATGGACCTTCGTGACAATGGCGGAGAATTCTTCGTGCTTCGCTACCATGTACGCATCGTCGAACGAGTTGGTCGGCACACATTTTGAAAAGATATGGATCTTCCCAAAAATAGTGTTTCACATTGGCAAAGAATTTTTTTCTTTGATGATGTGGCCAACCTTTTGCGACTATACCGCTAGCTAGGTAGTTAGCATAGTCGGCGTACCATGGTTCTTCCTTATATTCCACCATTTCCAGGGACTCAGATGGAAATTTTTTCGTTAATTTGCTCGTCCCTGGTTGCTTCTAAAGCTGGGTCTTCTAAGCGCGAAAGATGATCTGCTGCAGTGTTTTCTGCTCCTCTTTTATCTCTGATTTCGATGTCAAATTCTTGGAGGAGTAGAATCCACCGAATCAAACGTGGTTTTGCATCTTGCTTTTTGAAGAGATATCGAATGGCTGCATGATCTGTATAGACTATAGTTTTAGAAAGAACAAGATAAAAACGAAATTTATCAAAAGCAAATACCACAGCTAGTAATTCTTTTTCAGTTGTTGTGTAATTTTCTTGTGCATCATTAAGTGTTTTACTAGCATAATAAATGGGGTGGAAATGCTTTTCTTTTCTTTGTCCCAAGACAGCCCCAACTGCAAAGTCACTGGCATCACACATGATTTCGAAAGGAAATCTCCAATCAGGCGCTATCATGATAGGTGCATTGACTAACATTTCCTTTAGGGTTAGAAATGATTGATTGCAATCCTTGTCAAAGATGAAAGGGGCATCTTTTTCAAGTAATTTTGTTAGAGGCCTCGAGATTTTAGAAAAGTATTTGATAAACCGCCTATAAAATCCGGCATGCCCTACGAAACTTCTGATAGCTCTTACGGAGGATGGAGGTGGTAATCTAGAAATGGTATCTATTTTGGCTCGATCCACCTCCATTCCTTCGCTTGAGATCTTGTGACCGAGTACTATTCCCTCCGTTACCATGAAATGACATTTTTCCCAATTAAGGGCGAGGTTAGTTTCCTCACATCGGGATAGCATTCGTTCAAGGTTATCGAGGCATTGGTCGTATGAATCCCCAAAGATAGAAAAGTCGTCCATGAAGACTTCCATTGTCTTTTCTATCATGTCATGGAAGATGGCTACCATGCAACGTTGGAATGTTGCGGGGGCATGACATAGACCAAACGGCATGCGTCGATAAGCAAAAGTTCCATAGGGACATGTGAAAGTTGTCTTTTCTTGGTCTTCGGGTGCTATCGGGATTTGAAAGTAACCTGAAAAACCATCCAAGAAACAATAAAATTTATGACCGGATAATCTTTCTAACATTTGATCAATGAAGGGTAAAGGAAAGTGATCTTTTCTTGTTGCTTCATTTAATCGTCTATAATCTATACATACTCTCCATCCTGTGACGGTTCTCGTTGGTATTAATTCATTCTTTTCGTTAGTTATTAACGTCATACCTCCTTTCTTTGGAACTACTTGGACGGGACTCACCCAAGGACTATCGGAGATAGGATAGATAAGTCCGGCGTCAAGTAGTTTGATGACTTCGTTTTTTACCACTTCTTGAACATTTGGATTTACTCGACGTTGTGGTTGTATTACTGATTTGTAGTCATCATTCATTAAAATTTTGTCTGTGCACATGGAAGGGCTAATTCCTTTTATGTCTACAAGTTTCCAAGCTATTGCGTTTTTGTGTTTTTTCAAAAGAATAATTAATTTTTCTTTTTCTAAGCTATCTAATTTAGACGAAATAATTACAGGTAAATTACCATCTTTGTCTAGAAAAGCATATTCCAAACCTTTTGGAAGTTCTTTGAGCTCAAGTGGTGGGTCTTTAGGAGACTCCTTATTTGGTTGCTCATTTCGATCAAGAACTTTAAAAGTTTGTTCTATGGCGACCTCTTCTTCAACAAAGTGGTCAATCTCTTCACTTGTATCGGGTGGTTCATCTTCATCTTCAATTAGGGGGTCATTATTGCCGAAAGGATATTTCATTGACCGTTCGAGATCGAGACTTCTTTTAAATGCCCCTAATTGAAGAGGTAGATTTTTGAATTTCCGGTTTTTCAAAGCTTTGTGAGTTTTTACAAATGGTCGTCCCAACACTAGAGGAGCGTCATCGAGGATGACAAAGTCGGTCGGTATTACCATTTGATTTGTTTGAACCAATACATCCTCAACTACACCGATTGATTTTATTACTTTCCGATTGGATAGAAAAATGGGTATTTGAAGTGGAGAAAAATCACTAATACTTAATTTTTCGAAAATGTAGTTAGGCATTATGTTAACACAAAGATCTTTATCAATTGTGACATTACTAATAAACGAATTTTGAAAGAAACATGGAACCGGTGTAATGTTAATTTCAAATGGGTCTTCTTTTATTAGCGAAGTTTGATCATTAGTTAACTTAACACTTACCGTTTCGTCAATCCTAGTGTTAGTGTTTAACTCTTTTAAAAACTTAGCATGAGTGGGTACTAAACAATGATTTTCAAAAGAAGGTGACAAGAGATTAATTTCTTCAAAATTAGACTCTTCTTGAATTTTAACGTTGTCGGACTCACCTTTTTCGTTGTTTAACTCATGTGTCAGTTTTTCACTTATTTGTTCTTCCATTTTTACACTTTCAGTTATTTCTTCATTTTTTAATTCTTCTCTTGCGCGGGACTCCTCTTCCCTTGCGCGAGATTCTTTTATATAGCGATCGATAACTCTAAGGTGTTCTAATATCCTATTGGTTACTTCGGTTATAGAAAAAGGATCGGGATCTTCAAAGCTTGAATCCGGTTGTTCGATCCTTTGTTCCTCATAATACCCATGTGAAGTAGATGGTTCGCACCATTGTTCTTCATTGTAAGCATATGATGGATAAGGTTCATAATTTTGTTCTTCATAATACTCATATGAGGTGGGTTGTTCACGCCATGGTTCTTCATAGTAAGTATACGAAGGTGGTGGCTCATATCTTGGTTCCTAAAAGTATGAGTATGAAGGCTCATACCTTGGTTCATCAAAATATGAGTATGAGGGAGGAGGTTCATACCTTTGGTCTTCATAGGATGTGTATGAAGTTGATGGCTCGTACCTGGGTTCCTCATAGTAGGTGTATGAATTGGATGGTTGATATGAGTGATTATTTTGAACTGAGTGTGGGTTACGACAATTAGTGCAATAATTACTCCTATAATCATCCTTCTCATAGGTGTAGTTGTAACCTCCTGAGTATTGATCCATAAGAATCACTCAGCAGACCACAACCAAGTCTCGAGATTAGAAAACAAAAATAAAAACGGAAACAGAGGCTGGACACGGCCCCGTGTTCAGTGGACACGGCCCCATGTTCAGAATTTGTATCTAGGCGTTTTAATTAAATTTACTGATCTAGTTGAGCACGGGGCGTGTTTAGTGAGCACGGCCCGTGTTCAAGCTACTGTTACTGGGTGTTTTTATGAAAATGTGCAGCACGGCCCCGTGTTCAGTGAACACGGCCCCGTGTACAGGTTACTGTAAATGCAAAACTAAACTAAAATGCAGAAAAATATGCGCGCGTTAAAAAGATTTTGAAAAACTGATTAGGCCGTCGATTTTAAGCTTTCTTAAAATCCTTGTGTCCCCGGCAACGGCGCCAAAAACTTGATGCGTGTGAAGTGTTATATATATTTAGGTGTATATTTTAAGCCCTTTAACACCTTTTTAGCCAAGTTTTGAATTTATAAAACACGATATTTTACTAACACTAAACACACATATGGGCAAGTGCACCCATCGTGAGCATAGTATAGTGTTGGCAAGATACCGAGGTCGTCCAAGGACACAAGAGCTTTTAGTACCGGTTTATCCTCAACGTCTAATCAAATCAAAAAGTTTAGAAAAATGTTTTAAACTAAGAAAAATAAAAACTAACTAAAATGCTGAAAATAAAAATAAAAGAAAAACAGATAGACAAGATGAATCACTTGGTTCCGACTCGTGTATAGTGTAACCTTTGATTATTTCCGCACTTTTGCACTTATTTAAGAGATTATCTTAGTTATTGTAGTAGGCCCCTCTTTTGAAGGTGACGTTACCCTCAACCCAGTAGTTTGAGTCAGCAAGGATACAATCCTAAAGGGTCGGATTATTGAAAGATCATTAATTAAGTTATTAATGCAAATTATGGTAGGCCCCTCTTTTGGAGGTGACGTTACCCTCGACTAAGTAGTCTGAGTTAGCAGGGATACAGTCCTAAATAGCCGGGTTATAGTATTAATAGTAGTTAACTTATGAGGGGATCAAAGAGTTTGGACCCCCGCCATCCAATACCGTTAAGTATTGAAGGATGTCCTACTAAATTTGACCCAGGTCCATTGCAGGACCTCTAAACGCTGAACAATGGCAAGACTCTTACCAAACCGTTCCCTTAACCCCCGACCAGGTAGCCAACATACCTCCATATAGACCGTGGAGATATGAATGGTGAAAATCTTTTATTTTATATAGACAGTAAAATAATGCCAAGACACCACGGACAAACGATAAGGAAGAATCACCTTCAACATAAGAAACTAGTTATTAAAGTCATTAATACAAAACCAAGTAAAAAGTGCGAAAAGATTAGAAATAAAAAGTATTACACTAGACACTTGTCTTCACCAAGTGATGTAAGAGACTTAGGCAAACATGGCCTTGATTGTCAAGAACTCTTACGATCAATCTTGGATCCAGAGACGACTCACACACTCTATGATGGACAATGGATGATGGTGGTGGATGATGGGGTTATGGTGGTGGTGGGTGGTGGGTGAAGTGTGAGAGAGGTGGTGTGCCAAGGGATGGTTTGAGCTTGAGCCAAGCACTCCTATTTATAGGCTGAACAGAAGCTCGGGCACAGCCCCGTGTCCAGTGGTCACGGCCCCATGTCCACATCCTTCTCTTTCTTCATTTAATGCAGCTTGTCTTATTAGTTGACCACGCCCCCGTGTCCGCTGAGCACGACCCCGTGTGCAGAAGAATCTTTGCACTATGAAGATTTGCTTAGATTGTGTGAATCTTATAGTTGACCACGACCCCGTGTCCGCTGAGCACGGCCCCGTGGTGGGCAATAGAAGCTTCTACCACTTTGTCTTTTCTGCTGACACTTGGGCACGCCCCCGTGCTGGCTGAGCACGGGGCGTGTTCAGTCTCCTGTCTTTTTGTTTTGCTTGGGAAGATGCTGTCGTGGGGTCGGGCATGTCACGTCTTGTTCCTTTTCTTGTATTTATGTTAGATTTTGATGTCTTTTTGCTTCTTTTGTTAATTTGAGCTCATTTAATCCTGAAAATACAAAAGGAAGACAAAAGCACACTTTTTCCAACATTAGTACTAAAAAAAGGTTAGTTTTATGCCACAATTGATGTAATTTATATGTTGCATTTTGCACACATCAGTAAGCTATAACCTTTTGTCGTTGCATCAACACACATCCATAACCTAATTTAGAAGCGTCACAATAGACTACAAAATCTTCAGCTCCTTCTGGTAACGCTAGTATGGGTGTATGGGTTAATCTTTGCTTAAGGATTCTAAAGGCTTCTTCTTGTTTTAATCCCCATTAAAACTTAACAGATTTACAGGTTAGCTTAGTTAAAGGAATGGCTATTCTAGAAAAATCTCGAATAAATCTTCTATAATAACCGGCCAATCCTAAGAAACTTCTAACCTCGGTTGGTGATTCAGGGGTTTTCCATTTAGTAATTGCCTCGATCTTTGTGGGATCCACATGAATTCCTTCATGATTAACTAAATGTCCAAGAAATTGTACCTGTTCTAACCAAAACTCGCACTTTGAAAATTTAGCATAAAGCTTTTCCTTTCTTAATAAACTTAGAAGTGCGTGCAAATGCTTTGTATGATCCTCTTTATTCTTAGAATAAATGAGAATATCATCTATGAAAACAATTATGAATTTATCCAAATATGGCTTACATATTCGGTTCATCATGTCCATAAATGCAGCTGGAGAATTGGTTAAACCAAATAGCATGACAGTAAATTCATAATGACCATACCTTGTTCTAAATGCGGTCTTAGGAATGTCCTCTTTCTGTACCTTTAATTGATGATATCCTGACCTTAAATCGATTTTATAGAAAAATCAAGCTCCTTGCAGTTGATCGAACAGATCATCGATTCTCGGTAATGGGAACCGATTCTTAACCGTAACTTTGTTCAATTCACGGTAGTCAATGCACATACGCATTGATCCGTCCTTCTTTTTAACAAACAGTATCGACGTTCCCCATGGCGACGAACTTGGTTGTATGAATCCTTTCTCCAACAATTCATCTAATTGTTTCTTCAGTTCCTGCATTTCGGCGGGTGCCAAACGGTAGGGTGCTTTGGCAATCGGGGACGTTCCTGGTAGCAGGTGAATTCTGAATTCAACTTCTCTATCCGACGGTAGTCCTGGTAATTCCTCTAGAAATACATCTGGAAACTGAGACACTACTGGAATGTCTTTTAGTTCTTTTCCTTTAGTGTTGGTGATTATGGAAATCAAATACACTATAGATCCTTTTCTTATATATCTTGTATTTTTCATCACAGAGATGAATTTCGTGAATTTAGATGGTTTATCTCCTTTAATTGTGATCATTTTACCTTTTGGTGAATTTACTTGGATTGACTTTTGATCACATATAATACTGGCTTTATTGGCTATTAACCAATCCATTCCTAATACGATATCAAATCCTGCCAGATTCATGGGATAAAGGTTTGTCATAAACTTTTGGTTTAAAATTTCTATTCTTGGTCCTTGCAAGATTTCAGAAATCCTAACTGTTTCTCCATTAGCCGTTTCTACTAGACATTCTTGTGGTAGTTTAGTTAATGACGGATTAAGGAGTTTGCAAAATGATGTATTAATGAAACTTTGGTTTGCACTAGAGTCAAATAATACTTTGGCAAAAACATCATTAACTAAAAACGTACCAGCTATGACGCCTGGAATCATCTTGGCTTCATCTGCAGTCAGAACAAATGCTTTAGCATTTCTAGTGTTCTTGTTGTCTGCAGCTGGGGCTAGTTTTGGACAATTTGGTCTGATATGACCTTTTTTTCCACAGTTGTAGCATAATCCATTACTGGATTTCTTCCTGCATTTTTCTTCATTGTGTCCTGGCATCTTGCAATAATTGCAAAGAGTGGAGCATTTTCCCGAATGCTTTTTCTTGCAGACCTTGCAGAAAGGTGCAGAGGTAGAACCCATATTCCTACGGTTGAAATTCCCAGAACGGAATTCTTGAGTAAGTCTTCGGGCTAGGTTTTTCCTCTGGTCTTCTTCTCTAGTACGGACTAGTTCATCTGTCAAGGTGTTTGTTAATTCTACAGCTTCTTCTATGGTTTGGGGTCTAGCTGCCTTGACTACATGTCTAATTTCTCCGATTAATCCCCAGATGTAACGGGAGATTAATACCGGCTCTGGTGATGCAAGGGTTGGTACTATCCTAGCATATTCAAAGAATAACTTTGTGTACCCCTTACTATCCACCCCATTCATCCTAAGGTTTAGGAATTTGTTTGCTATTTGTTCCTTTTCATTAGGAGGGCAAAATTTCCTTTCTACCATATTCTTAAATTCCTCCCATTCCATATTGTATACCCTATCACTTCTTTTTGATTGGAGGATAGTGTTCCACCATTCTAAAGCTGAGTTCTTAAATAGATTAGAAGCAAACATTATTTTGTCTTCTTCAGCACACTTGCTTATTTTTAAAATAGCCTCAGTCTTTTCTATCCAGCGTAGAGCTGCAATAGGTTCTTCATTGCCCGAGAATTCTATTGGTTTGCAGGACCAGAATTCTTTGTAAGAACAACCGTAAGACACGGTTCTTCTTCTTTTGGGAATGGGCACTTGAAGTACGGGTCCATTGTTCACGCTGTGTTCTGGTTCAATTGGTCGCTTACTGCTATGCTTACTTTTATTATTCGCTTCTTGATCCGTTTGAATAATAAATGGCATTGCATCTATAATTCCTTGTGCCACTATGTGTTGAACAGCACTATTATCCATTTGGTTTCCATTATTATTGATGCTCGAATTCTCATTAACCACGTTAATGTTACTCTGGTTATCGTTACTCAGATTTCCTTGATTTCCTTCATCGGCCATCTGAATTTTAAACATTTACCCCATATTAATATCACAAAATAATATTTATATAGTAAATCACATGACATGCATTTTTGCCAAAAGCGTCGATCATTGCGACTTTTACTCTATTCATCTACTATTATGCATCTATTACACACTAGTACTGAAATAAAAATTACAATACCAACTGAAATAGAATTACACTAATAGTAATAGGCATCCGTACACACATATTTTATTGTTATTTTATTATATTATTATTACTATTACCATCTCCTCTATCACATCACGGATATGGATTCATCCAAAAATCCATATTGCGCTCATCGTATTTCCATACGAGACGCTCTCCCACCTGTCTCATTCTCTCACTGCTTTCTAAAATTTCCTCCCCAAAAGTCCTAAGTTCTTGTACGTTTTCTGCACTCATTGGGGGTGCAGGTTCTAGGACTGGGTTCGGAATCTGGGGTGCGGGTTCCTGATATGGGGGTGAAAGTGCCTGAAATCGGTAAGGATCCTCTAAGATCCCCCTAATGTATTCGTCATGGTAATAGGGATCTAAAGGATCCATACCTGGATAGGCTCCTATGTTTTGCATGGGTGTGTCTTCATGTATTGGGTAACGTTGCACAAAGTCCCTATTGTCGTCCCACCAGGGGTCGTAATTTGGGTCTAGGGGGTTTGGTGCAGGTACCCTAGGGATTTCTTCCATATTGAAGTCATGCATCTCCACTTGGTTTTCAGGGTTTTCTATCTCCATGGGTTGGTCTGGGATTGGTGGCTGTGGTTGGGGTGCTATTATTTGTTCTATATTTGGGTCAGCTGCAGTGGTTGCTAGTATGTGGATGTTGGCTATACCCCTATTTATCATATCCTGGGCATAGGCATCTGTCTCTCTCTTGGCTGCTGCTAGTACCCTCTGTTCCTGTAACTTTTTCATACGTTTTCTACGCTCATGTGCCCCTCGACTGAACCATCCCCTATTTTTCTGAGGAAATGGCTCCTCTGACTGAGCCTTAAATACAAAGATTCCTTCTTCCGTATCAGCAGAGTACCCTGAGAGGGCAGGCTGAGAAGAGGAGGTGCCTTCGCTTCTAGGCGAACCAGACAATTGACGATACGCGTCAGATGGTCCTTGGTCGCTCATACTGTAAACTAACAAATAGTCAAATAACACATAACAAATAATTGCAGTTTTGCACGTATTTCCGTAATTTATTTTCTAACACTTTACATTTTGATGTCAGCAGAACACCTCTGTGGTTGAATCAGTGGCTTAGCTCTGATACCACCTCCTGTCGCAACCCCCGATTCCTGGTTCCCGGGGAACGGGCGGCCACGAGCCAGTTTGGGTGGTATCGTGTATTGTCTAATTTGGCAGCGGAATTTTTCATCAGGACCGTAGTTAGGAAATGTTTATCAGAGTAAAATACCACATTTTCATAACATTAAATAAATGGGATAAACCCAAGTTCATAGTACATGCTTTTTCATATGAATAAATTCTATTTATTTAATAAAAACATCTATTTTATTTTTAGGTAACTTTATTGCCACTTTTCCAAGCCTTCAGTGCTGTCCAGCTGGCTTCTATTTGGCTTTCACAGTTTGTTACCTGAAACGCGTTTTAAAAACATTTATCAGTGGGAAATACTGGTGAGTGAATCCCAGTTTAATCAAGTTTAAATAAAAATCCCATTGTACAGTATTGAGGGCGATCCCGCAATTATATTTGTTTACAAGACATCACAATTAACATCCATGGTACTGTCAAACCCGACTTGTGGACATGGTACTCCTTGACCAGGTGGTAACAAATTTGTATACAAAACCCCAACATACTCGTCATAATTGTATTCTTACAAATACTCAATAACTGTTATTCGCATGGAAAAGTATTTAAGGTTTTGTAAAACAATTAACAAAAAGGTTTACAAAAAGTGGATCAACTCACATTGTTGTCTTAGGTTTTCCGTAAGGGTTTCCGGGTGATAATCTATAATTTACACAAATGTACACGCATTAGTATTAATAACCCATTTTAACATTAGCAATACCCTCCCCGAGACGGCATTCCAATGACTACCTCGGGCAGAACCACGACAACCATTACGTGTCACACCCCAACCGATGGCGGAATCATCGGGGCGTGGCACTGAGCGAAACAGATTGTCCAGAAGTTTCCATAACAACTATCATTACCATTTAATTAAAACATTACGTCCCATACCGTAACATAAATAGTCAAACAAGTTATTACAGATAACATCAAAACAAATATTCTGTTCCGACAACTCAGATTTAAATAAGTAGCAATTGTTTATCTGCTTCTAGAGACCCCTAATAAGTTATCTACAGACAACTATTTGTTGGGCTCTAAAGCTTTATTCTAGCTTCCATTCCCTACCACATATGCATCCTAAGCACCTGTCACATACGTTAAAATAAAGTCAATACATAAAATGTAAAGGTGAGCATACAAGTTTGATAATAGCATATCGAGTTCGAATTCGTTTACGCATAACCAGCACGTACACATAGAGAAATGAAGCACGTTAGTTATCGACATAGATCCATCGATACCAATGACTGCGGTTTGACTGCCCGAGGCAGTTCGCAATACATGATTACCACCGTAATCCATGCAAGTAAAAGATCCTTAACAACCCCCGTGTGAACGTGTGCTGAGTCCAAACTATAGTACTATCGTTGCTAAGGCAGGTAGACAGCATTCCATGTGTAAACATAACAAATAAGCATTCATAAGCCACGTATAACATGCATTAATGGTTTAGCGTTAAAATAGCTTGAGTAGTGTGATTGTTGTAGTTTGAATAGTTGTAACGTATGTAACACCCAAAAGTGCTAAAGCAAAAAGGGTTCAAGTATACTCACAGCGATATGGATTGAAGGGAGCGCTTTTACAGCGAGTACGGTTAGCCTGAATAGATTCGATAACGTAACGATAAGTGGCGCGTAAAACAGTACAAAGTGAGAGTGGTTAGGATGACTGATCGTGCGGATCAGCTATCCGTGAGTAGAAGTCATCCGTGCGCATGACCTATCCGTGCGGATGGTGATGCGTGCGGATGGTGATCCATCCGGATAAGCTATCCGTGCGTGCGACTGTCCGTGCGGGTGGTAACCCGTGCGGATTAGTTGTGCGTGCGGATGACTTATCCGTACGGATAAGTTGTTTGTGTGGATAGACTTTCAAGTGGATTGTTTCTTCCTAAGATGTGTTTGTGTATGATGGCTTGTGCTTTGGAGTTTTCTTTGTAGCATTTAGAAAACACATAAGTGTTTCTACCTTTCAAGCCGGTCGCGCGGACGGCAGTCCGTGCGTACGGTAGTCCGTACGGACAGTGGTGATCCGTGCGGACAGTCTGTGCGCGCGGGCAGGGACCATCTGTCCGGATAGTCTGTCCGTGCGTACGACTTGGCCGTGCGGATGAACATTGTTTGAATTTATTTTAAGGCCTTAGTATCTCATGATCCGAAGAGTAATCCATTCAGAGGCCGTCCGTCTGGATTGCTCATTCGTTGATACTCAAACCTTGTTTGGAAAGTGGGCCCCAAGGGTAGCTCGTCCGGGTGACAACCCGTTCGGATGACCTGTGCGTGCGGACAGCTAGTCCGTGCGGACAGCTTGTCCGTGCGGACAACTGGTCTGGTTGTTCCGTTCGTCTACACTTGGTCTCTGTTGTCGTTTATCGAGACGTTCTGATTACGTGGCAACCACTTGGAGTTGTGTTCTCACCCGCGTGACTTGACCAGTCAGGAACCACCCTAACTTGGCCTGTCGGCGCGGTTGACCCCGAAATCAGGTGTCTTGCGGTAGAATTCCAGATCTAGGACTAGTGAATCACTATTAACGAGTAGAACACTAGAACCGATCTGATTCGTACCGGTTTAAGGGTAAAAGAAGGAGAGAACTTAGGTTTATTTCTTTCAACTCTTTTATCCTTAGAAAAGCTTAGATCTAGGTGAAGTTATTGTGAAATCTTGTAGAAATCGTTTAGATCTGAGCTATTATTGGTGGAATGAGGTCAAGCTTGAAGTTCATAAGAACTTCATGATGACGTCACCCGAGAATACCTCAAATCCGGATGATTTCATGGTTAAAAGTGGAGATTTGAAAGATGGAAAGGTGTAGAATTGTGTAGAGATCAAAGATGTACAAGAATTAGTGCAAGATCTTACCTGGATTGAGAGAAATCTGAGAAAAAGTGAAGAATGCGTGCGGTTCAGACGTCACTTGCCAAAAGTGGAAAAAGTGGAGAGTGACCCGTGTATTTATAGGATGCCAAAAAGGGAAAGGGGTGAGCCGTGCGCATGGCACGCACCCGGGTAGGCTATCCGCGCGGACTGGTCATCCGTGCGGACTGGCAATCCGTGCGGATTGGCGATCCGTGCGGATTGGCCATCCGTGCGGATGCCGCCTGCTTTGGGGGTGTTCGGTGCGATGTTGCTTCGGTTTCGATTTGCGAGCGATTCGATAGGGTTTCCTAGTCAAATTACTTTCAGTCCCAACTACTTCTTATGGGGTTCGACTCGGAATTCGGGTTCGGGTTCGTTTACATTCGAGTTAGACTTCGAGTTCGATTGAGTTCGCTTGATTATCACAACATAACATAAAATAAACATGCACAGGTAACACGTAAGGCACACACACACGTATAAATAACAAGTAAAATACACAGTTCGAGTTACGGTTCGATGTCGATTTGATTAGCATAGCTTGATTAACTTTATCGCATTGTTACTTCCTATCATTCACAGTCGTAGGTCGATTGAAATACAGTTAGCATGATTCGATTATTGTAATGTACGACATTTACTCCACATAATATAAATAAAATAAAAACATTTCTACGAGTCAAGTCGCGCGAAATCGGTCGTTGACTTTGACCTTGACTTTGACTTTCACTCGTGAAAACACGGGGTGTTACATTACGGAACCCTAGATCAATCGGGCAGTGTATCTAATACGTATCCAGGGGTTATAATACTCACAACGGAGCAGAACTTCGCTAATTAAGGGGGGTATAATACCCGAGTATTATGCCTAATATTCAGATTTGAGAGAAGAAAAACGTTCGTGAGCGAATTCCAAATGAAATCCGATGGCCTGCTTAAATAGTTGCTGAACTTGACTCTCTCTCGGCCCGCGTAAGCGTAGGCAAGGTCCTACACGGCCCGCGTCAACCCTGGTCAACAGGGTAGCTTGTCCGGGTCATCTACTAGGCTCGACACGATGATGACACGTGTCATCACCGGGCTGCGCCACATTTTTGGGACTCTCGCGGCCCGAGTAAACTTATGGGGGTCTTACGCGGCCCGCCTGAACTTAAAGAAATCAGCGGAATCAGGTTCTAACCTTCATACCGCCCGCGTAAGGTTGGGGTGGGGTCCTACGCGGCCCGCCTCAGTCCAAAATTTCAATTTTTATTTATTTTTAATACTATTTAATATATTTGAGGCCCGTATTCGCGTATGGGGTGTATTTTGGGATATTTTAAAATATATTAGGGTGTCGGAACAATTATAAGAGTGTCGGTTTTATTGAGGATTGTTATAATAGTCGTGCTCGGGTGGAAGATATTATTAGTGAAATCAAATCGGGAGGGGTTCTTTAGGTTAGAAGTAGATTGAAAGCTAGGTCCGTGTCTTGGACCGAGTGGTGTAACTCTGTAATGTAGTGTGTTTGTTTGGTTGCCCGATTTGTGGGTTGGTTGTTTCTAATGAAGTTTACTTTAAAAAAAATGCAGTGTCATTCGTCTCTTTAGATAGAAGAATAATATATAAAAATAGTGGTATCACGTGACACCAGTGCTCATAACTTTGTAATGTTGGACTCACTGTTTTAACCAAGTTACATGCATCGTTGTAATGTTAGACACATTGTTGTAACTATGTTAGATACACCCATGGGCGTAGGATAGTAGGGGCGGGAGGGGCGGCCGACCCCCCGAACTGTTCGCTCAGTAGTGGAGAGTATGTAGTTTTCGTATAGAAATTTTTGGGTATATACGTTTTTGACCCCCTGGTTTTATAGAAATATTTTGGTATATACGTTTTCGACCCCCCGGTCGAAAATCTCAAGCTTCGTGACTGATACACCATTGTTTCAGGGTTAGAGTGTTGGACACACCATTTTTTTGCATTGTGCGTTGAACTTGTTAATACAAAGAATCCTTATAGCAATCCTGTATTCAACTTAAAGTTTTTTCTATTGAATTTATAGTCTAACTAGGTTATCACCCAGGAACTTCCCAGGTAGGAAAATTAATTTATACTAATCGAATTATGTCGTTAAATAAAATAAAAAGACATGTTTTCAAAAGTTATACGTATAAAGAATCCATACCGATTGTCATTTATATATGTTAACAATAACAATGTAAGTACTTTATTTATCTTATATTATAAATGAATACCGTGAGGCAATGTTTTCAATCAAATAAAACACAAGACTAAAATTATTATTGAAAACAAAACAACCAATGATTATTCCGGAGGGAGAACCCAAAAATTCAAATGTACGAAAAGACTAATTCTCATATCAAAGTAAGACTCGATTGTCCAAATACGAACACTTGAAACTTCAAGAAGAATCTTTATCACCAAGATTACCTATTTGTTCAATCTACGCCTTGAAGAAGAGCAAGGCAATGAGGCATCGGCATCGTACACTTCATAAACATTGCATTTGCCATTATCGTTGTTCTGCACATCCTCAACAATCTTCGACTCATTGTTAGTTGTGTTATCCGAGATATTTGACTCAACTTCAAAGTCATATTTCCCAATTAGTTCATGAGGCCAAAATTGTGCCAAATCCGTATTTGTAATACAAGTTTTCTTGCAAGCCACAAAGCCCATAATGTTACCATAACCACCTGTAACATAATCTTTTTCCCATTTTTTTTGAAGAGTAACGAACCCAAAAAGTAAGGTAAATCTCAACTAAATGTGTTCATACCTTACACGTACTTATACCCATTGCTATGATTTGAAATAACCGTAGCAGAGATATGGCCATACAGTTGAACCCAACACCAGCTGACTCCGACTTCGAAGCTGAAACAGTGACCACAAAACAGCCCAACCCAAATGAAATCGACAGCTATTCGGAGTTGCCAAAATTTCAACTCATTTGATCAGTTTCAAATTTCTGTAAAAGGGTATTCAAATGAGTTGAAAACTGAAATGGCTACCAAGATCTCGACTTGTTTGACCCATTTCAAATTTCAAGCAACATTTTACCCAAAAAAACATAGAGCAAAACACACAAAGAACTCAATAATATGTGTGTAGCACAAACGGATGCCTACAAGTGTAGCAACATCGTTTTGAATCAGTGAGACTAAAAACCAAAATATAAAAAAAATTAATTACCAATATTAGTTAGGCAAATTGGATTTAAATAATCTCAACTTGCTCAATTTGGCCGATAATAATCCCAACTCAGTTATTGGCCGATAATAATCCGAACTGGTCCACTTTTGGCCGATAATAGTCTGCCGTTAAAAATAGCTTAACGAAGTTAAGCTTTTTTCCGAATTACAAACCGATGTTTTATGGATTTTGATCAGAACGAGGATACGGTTCGATTTATGTAAAACTTAACTCGAAACGGTGCTTCAAACGACTTGATTTTTGTTAATTGGAAGTTTAAAAGCCTGAATTGAAGCACCGTTTTCGTCGTTTGGGGCAGCATTTTGAGGTAAATTTTATATCAATCAACTCGTATCCTCGTTCTGATCAAAATCCATAAAACATAGGTTTGTAATTCGGAAAAAAGCTTAACTCCGTTAAGCTATTTTTAACGACGGACTATTATCAGCCAAAAGTAGACCAGTTCGGATTATTATCGGCCAATAACTGAGTTGGGATTATTATCGGCCAAATTGAGCAAGTTGAGATTATTTAAATCCAAATTGCCTATTAGTTATCTTCACCTCAACTATTTTTTTATTATAAAACCCATAAACGCAAACCTGTAATTTTAGGAACTTGACATGTGAAAGTTGGAGAAAACAACAGTTTTAAGGTGTTTTTTTCTCTCTATGTTTGTTTGAATAAGTGCGTTGTTTACAAAGAAAGCGTAACGTACCTCATTTGTTATTAACCAGTAGTGTTATAGACCTCATATATATAGATAAACCTGTAAAATCAAACAAATTCACAAGAATTTTCATAGGGAATCAGTCACTTGTCGGTTCATAGTTCATACAACTACCATTTGTAACTACAAGAATCAAATATTGTTTTGCCAATCGCAGACAAATATGCATCCAAATTGTGAAGCAAATTGTTGTTTTCGGCATCTATAGTTGATGCATAAAAACTTAAAAAATAACCCATAAAATTTCAGTACGTAAGTCCTTTGGTAACCTCACAAACATTATGAGCAATATTTTCCTCTGATGTAACCTACAACAATACCATTACCATGATAATGAAGACACTAAAACATCTACAAGGTACCAAAATCATACGAATTTTCAAATATTATTTAAGAGAATCATGAAAAATATTTAAAAAAATTGAAAGATTAGGAGAATCGTTCAGAGCTCCTACTTGGATAACATCACCAAAATAAAATAGTCAAATTCTTGAAACAGAGAAAGAAACATAAAAAGGTTTGATTTTTTCTCGAAAAAATAAAGAAGCATATATGAGCATTAAGTTTTCAACATCTGGGGTAATCATCAATTCATCATAATATCCATTTCCTCAAAATTTCCAAGCTGACCTTCTCTGATGGCTTATCTAATATTTGACTAAGCATTACACAGTAATTCATTGGCAAAGAAGAAAGTAAAGAAAAAGGGGGTAAGTGTTAACATCTAATAATATAAAAGACTTTTAACGTAATGTTCAAAAAAAGACGAACCGCATGGATTCAAAATTTGAATTTCTCTATGAAAGTCAAGTGGGTGCCCATTTTCCTTGGTATTGATTCAATTAGCTATTTAGACAGGGATAGGTATGTGGTCAGCTTTAACTCTTCTTCTTTAGCATAAAGTTTAATTAAAAATAAAAAAATCTAGGAAAATTACACCTAGGATGGGGGAGGCTTGAAAAGTTGACACCTAGGATCGGATTAAGGGGGGAGGCTTGAAAAGTTGACACATAGGATCGGATACTCTTCCTTTATTATATAGGAAGATTTAATAAAAATATTAACAAGTATATAAACCTATTATTTTAAAAATATTGGTTAAAACAACATAATAAAAAGTTAACATCTTGTGCTTTTATCTACCATCCGATTCTCTTTAATTAAAAGCATGAATAAAACTAATACAGCTTTCCTTATTTGATGTTTTTAGTTTTTACGTATTCCATTTTAGAGAGGACAGACTGTGTTTATAGTCCGGTTTTGACAACTTTTATAACCATGATCATCTAATAATACATATCAAAACCATCCAAGATTGGTTGAGCTAGTTGAACCGACTGGTTTTTACGTTTAAACGCTTCAGTGGTTTTATACAAAAGATTTTAAAAATAAACATAATCTTATTAGATTTTAAAAAGTTGATAACTACTCTTCACGGATATAAAGGTATGTACATCCTTAAAACAAAAAATAGCAAAGGTAAGATAGGGTCTGAAGAGGGTAAATATAGTCATATAGACAACCTTACCTCTACCCCGTAGGAATAGAGAGGCTGATTCCAGTGAGACCCACGGCTCGATTTAGTTTTGTATCAAGCCTTGGACCTGAGACACATAACACTCAAACAATCGGGACATAGACTGATTGGTGCATGTATCTCGTGTCTTTCAGCTATCAACGTTATCACATGATGCATGATTAACCATCCGCCGCTTTTAACGTTATTTTCACAAAAATAGTAAAATAACGTTAATACCATTTCACTTTTGCTCACTCCCCCTCCAAACGTTCACACACATATATATATACACAAGCGCGTACACCGCAAGCGGGGCATAAAAAAAACATTATATAGAGAGTTAATTACTGTTTTCGTCCCTGTGGTTTGTCAAAAATCACTATTTCAATCCATTAGTTTAAAAATTGCGATTTCAGTCCCTGTGGTTTCACTTTCGTAACCATTTCAGTCCACCTCGTAACCATTTCAGTCCATCTACTTACAGAATAAATGGATTGAAATGGTTACGAAAGTGAAACCACAGGGACTGCAATGGTTACGAAAGTGAAACCATGGGGACTGAAATCGCAATTTTTAAACTAATAGACTGAAATAGTGATTTTTGACAAACCACATGGACGAAAACAGTAATTAACTCTTATATAGATGCTAAACTAGGGATTCCACCACCAACCATAGGCATAAACCATCAAATCCTTAAGACTTTGTAGACGGGTGGCTTCCAATAGAATATAGGGTTTTGTTGTTTAAATCATCAATCATCAGACCCAATTTCAGATCTGAATTTTAACACACACCCAACAACCCTTATCACCGTCGCAAAAATGGCCACCAGTTCTTCCATTTTCATCCTCTTCTTAACCATTGCCACCCTCTTCACATCCAATACCCAAGCATCATCCCTCGATTTCGTCAAGAAAACAGTCTCCTCTCACTCCATAGTCATCTTCTCCAAATCTTACTGTCCGTACGTATTTTTCATTTCATGGTTTAATTGTTATTAAAGATTTATTTATGAAAGTTGTGTATTAAGAAATTATTTATATTTATGATTTGTTTATTATTGGTATAATAAATGTTTGAAAATGTTTTTGTGTTGATGATCATCAGGTATTGTAAAAGGGCTAAAGGTGTATTCAAGGAGTTGAATGCGAAACCGTATGTACTCGAGCTCGATGAGAGAGGTGAATGGTTTTCGATTCTTTTATTTGCACTTCTTGTTATTGCTCTTGTGCTAAATAATTTCTTAGTTTGAATTTGACAATGCTTTGGATGCTATTATTTGCTTAACTGATTGTAAAGATTGAATGCCTGCTAGATGTTTTAGATCTATAGGGAAGATTAGAACTGATTTTTGTGTTCATCAGTATTTTTATGCCCCCTCCCGCACCAAGGAAGCTGCGCCCCTGATCATACTCGGTAAATTCCACGAATAGCAAAGCTAAGGTAGGGTTTGAGGAGGGTAAGATGTAGACGACCTTACCTCTACCCCCTAGGATTAGTGAGGTTGCTTCCAGTGAGACCCTTGGCTCGATAGTTATTTTGCATCAAGCCTTGGACATAAAGGCGCATAACGCTCAGCAATTGGGACAAAAGCCGATTAGTGCATGTACCCCCTTGTCTTTCGGCTATCAACGCCGCCACATGATGCATGATTAACCGTCCCTCGCTTTGTAACGTTATTTTCATGAAATTAGTAAAATAACGTTAAAATTAGTGCATTTTTTTATAAGAATAGTAACTTTCTATCAAAGGATCTACATTTGATATTTTTCATTACAGCGAATGATAAGTTTGGCCTTGTGATCGTTGAAGACATAGTTTACTATAAGAATAGTAACTTTTTATCAAAAACATATATGTTGACGTCGGGGTTAAGCGTAGGAATTTCCTTTCGTCAAGAACTATAACATTGTCTAACAATGTAAACCATCCTTTCTCTGGTTGAGAATTGGACTTTGTTTTGATGAAATAGTCTAATGCTCAAGCAACATCAACAAACCAAGATGTTGGTTAAGGTCGACGAATTATGAATTTATGATGTGATTATAACATGTGGATAATGTCATCCACATAAAACAAGAACACCAGTATAGTTCTTATCTGTTTTCTTGGTGACAAATAGAATAATTAGCATGACTATAGGGCTATTTGGCAACTTCTGAATGGTTAAGTGCTGAACCAGTAAGAGGTCTGAACCATTAAGAGCCAGTATGATGCTTAACCGTAGAGGCAAATGTCTGATCAATTTAGATTAGAAGTCTTAACCATTCAGACTCAGTATAATGCTTAACCATTCAGAGGCAAATGTCTAGACATCTGCTCGTGAAACAATCAGTATGAACCATTAAGAGCCCCATTAAGAGCTAAACAAACAATCTCTATATTTGGTTTTGATATTACAGTTAGGATTATATAGAATATATTAGTTAGGTTTATTATGTTGACAAAAGATCTATTATAATATTATTAATATACAATACCTAATGGGATTTTCATTACTTTGAAGTTTATGGGATGAATTTTGTTTTGCAGAGGATGGGTCGAAAATTCAGGATGCATTGAGTGAGATAGTTGGGAGGCGTACTGTTCCACAAGTGTTTATCAATGGGAAACACCTCGGAGGTTCGGATGGTAAGTTAAACGTCAAGCAACTCTAACCACATTTTTGTGGCTACAATCACACGTTAGCTTAATAAACCTTTTGTCTTATTGGTCTGTCTCTATAGATACTGTTGAAGCTTATCAGAGTGGAGAATTGGCTTAAGCTTCTTGGCATTGAGAGTCATAAAACGGACCTTTGAGCTTCGAGCCTTAGACAGCCTAATAATGCCGTAATTTGTACGAATGGTTGTAGTTTAAGTTGACTTGAGTTTACGACTATGTCAAAATATGTACCAATAAATTTGGATATGATACCGTTTGTATTACATATTCGGCCTATTACCTCTCTATATAGCGATAAAGAAGTCTTGAGGAACCTTGGTGTCTCGTTATGGTCATGCGTCAGAATAAAACCGATCGGTACCAAAAATATAACCGAAAATTGGAAGTGGGGGTTACATAAAAGTTTAGAAACTCTGGTGTAAAAAACTGGCTTTAATGGTCTAGATGCAGTTATGCATATGTACATTATTTATGGACGTTTTTTTGATCAATGTAATAAAAACGAATTGTTTAATTTGTTGATTATAAAAATCTAAATATTAATAAAAGACTCCAATAAATGTCACATGACAATCTCTCCTTCAACCTCACAATTTAACTTCTATATTAATATCTTATAATAGGCAAACGAAATGAATAGTGTCAGCTAACCTGGCAAATATTCATTGGGCCACAGATAAACAGATGTGTGGCATATGCTGCTTATGACACGTTTCGTCACACACGTGTTGAGGGGGCTTCTTCCCAAATTGCTCACCTCTCACTCACATTTTTCACATTTCTAGATTCCAGAAGATACCAATAGAACCGGAGGAGAGATATGATGATAAGTATTCCATATATATCTCGAATAAAAGGCATATTTTTATTTATTTTACAAAGGAACAAACATATTTCCTAACAATCACATCAAACTAACGTCTGTACCAAAAAAAAAAAAAAAAGTTATACACCTTCTATCTACCCCTATATTCTAACCACATGATCAAACATGTCACATGATAATTTCTTTTTAATCTCACAATTTTATTTTTATTTTATTTAAAACTAATTTTATTATTATTATTATTATTATTATTATTATTATTATTATTATTGTTATTATTATTATTATTTAGATTAATTCATAACATCTCAATTAATAGTGTCTTTTTTTAATATGAAGTTTGGTAGAGTTTGAGGTAAAAGTTTGGTGATTACAATATTTTTATTAGTGTAATGATTTTCTTTTTGTCAAATATAATATATAAACCAGAAAACTTGTCAAGTTACCTTTTTTTTTTTTTTTTTTTTTTTGTAATTTTGGTTTTTTTCTCTTTTTTGGGTTTTGTTATTATTATCTTAACTTTTAACATAGACACTTGTAGCCCCTCAACATTTTAAAAACTTTCTAAAAGGTTATTTTTACTCCCTTGAGTTTTACAAGCTTTATTTTATGTACGCGTCGGTATAATACAAATTGGTTTACGTTTCGATATAGTTTTTTTTCTGAGTTCCGCCAGGTCAAATATAATATGTTTTCGTCCTTATTTATATATATATATGTCTTCAGTTGATCACGTGGTGTTATAAATTCGTGTATTTGTTTTATGTTTTTCTCCAGTTTTGGTCTTCATTCGGTTATCACGGTTTTACGACCCTGCCCCGCAACGCGGGGCTTAAGACTAGTTGAAAGAATATAAAACTAGAAACACAAAACTAAATAAAGCACGATTTGTCTTTGTTTTTTAGCAAGAAGAAATGATATATATCGATACGACACCCCATTGTGTGGAAACATATGCAGATAAATAAACACCAATATGTGTTATAAAGAGCATATGATAGGAAAAAAAAAACAAATAACACAATCATATGGGTTGTATGAGGGCAAAACCTGTATGATTTATTTGACATACAATGAAATGACTGATGTGACCACTGACAAAGTCATACGATCCGTATGACCTTTTCCCGTCATATGATACAACACATATGATGTGATAGAAAGGTTATTGTACACATTTGGGAGTGGTGCGTCTTTAACATCACCCAAACAAATATGAGAGGAGAAAAAAAACACCAAATGACTTGAAATGATACTTTTTCACCACTCCCAAAAAGCATATTAGGCCTTCCCAGTTCCCATTCAAAGAGGTTTTTCCACACAACTTATATTGTATGGAAGGTATTTATAGGTAAATTGTTCTTTGATTAATTGATTCCAATATGTTCTTACAATCCCTATTAATATTAGAACTTACTGAAAAATACAGGGTCACAATCTGATACTATCAAATCGGGACGGCCATGCGGTTTGAATAAGCTATCAATGAATAGTTGCGCAATATGGACGACTGTAAATAAATGTGCTACCGAAATAAAGTGAGATCATTTCGAAAGTTTGTATGTGACAACCAGAATAGTGTCTTTACCTTGAATTTTAGGTAAGCCGGTGATGAAATCCATTGACAAATCAATAAAATGCCCGTATGTATTCATAAGGGTTGCAACAATCATGACAACGCTAAAGTTTCAAACTTAGCCTTTTAGCCTGTTAATCTTTTCCGGCTGAAGAAAACCCACACCATGTGATTTTGATCCCTTTTAACTCAAACATATGATCTCCCACTTTAAATTTCATTGTGAGTTGTTTCAAATTCCACACAATATCTTGTAGAGATTGAATATCCAAAACTATACCAAAAAAGGATATATCAAGTTTAAACCAGCCACTTGGCCATTGAAAATCCTTATTTGTGAGACTTGAACCCAAGACCTCCCATTCTCAAACCCAGGTGTTTTAAAGGCTATTTCTTTACCAATAGACCACCACCTCATTGGCACTAGTGTTCTTAGTAGGGCATCTAAGTGTTTGTCATTATGAGTGGATCCCAAATCAATTAAAATTTAAAGTTGTCATGTTTTGATAGTTCTAATCATCTTTCACTACACCAGAAACACTCTCCCCTAGCCCTCTTATCTGCGATCTCCTTGCTTGACAGTCGTTTAGACGAATTAGTCTTTTGAGCCACTGACCCTTGTGACGGCAATTTCGAGAAATTAATGGGGGCATTAATCTCGTTTACTGGTCTAGAATCGTCTCCAAACTGGTTATATGCCAATCTTGATCCAGTACTTACTGGAATACTTGTAATCGTCGAATTAGCTTGTTCTTGGGATCTCGCCAAGGAATAAGCATCTTGCAAAGATTGTGGTTTGAACATTCTTACATAGCAAGTACCAATCTCTGGTTTGAGACCCTTCATAAAATATGCTTATAGCATACTCCTCACATATGTTAACCTTATTTAACATGTGAAAGGTCTCACAATAATTTGCCAATGAACCCTGTTTGACAAGTATAGACCCTCAACTATTTATTATGCTAACAATACTTCTACCTAACTGTTATAAAGATCAACTTTTTCTTGTGTCATCGGAGAACCACAAGTCAATATAACAGTCGTGATTAGTGAAACGAAAGAGACATAAAAGAGAAAGATATTGACATATATACCTAGGTACAAGCAACAACTTTTCATTATCACATAGGAAGTCGATACGATGAAATGTGTTTCGTATTTGAAGCATTTCACCAAAATACATTGTTTTTCTTATCAAAAGTCAAAACCACAGCATGAGTAATCTTTTTAGACCATCTCTTTATACTTTTTTTTGCCAATCCGGGTTTGGCTTCTCATTACAATCAGTAAAGCTAGTGAATAACAGTATTTATGACTACTTTTCTGCTGAAACGAGTTCAACCATTTTAACAAATGTAACGAAAATTTTACACAAGAAAAATAGGACTCACAGAAGAGCTGGCGCCAGTCTTGGGTTTCACCACAAACCTGCATTACATCGATTTGAATGAGGATGACTGCTTCAAAATACACACATCGCATTTAACTACTATAACAACAACAACAACCATACCCAGTAAATCCCACAAATAGCAAAGCTACTTATAGGGTCTGGGGAGGGTGGGATGTAGACAGACCTTGCCTCTATCCCTAGGGATAGAGAGGCTGCTTCCAGAGAGACCCTCGGCTCCAAAACGAACATCATACCAACACACCAAGTCAAAGAACATAGAAATAAGAAGTCAGCAATACCAAGAAAGTTATCAGAGTGATACAATATAATGTAAATCATGTGTAATATCATACAACATTTGGGCATGAACACAGGGATGCAATCACCGGTAAGGACTCTTAAATAATAAGAAAACCTACGTCCCTAAAATACAACTAAGACCTTTCTGCAATATCCCCTAAAAGTCCTTAACCCTAATCCTACGTCTCCACGCAGTCCTATCTTGGACCATGTCCTCAGAAAGATGCAACTCTAGTAAATCATGTCTAATCTGCTCATCCCATGTCAGTTTGGGTCTGCCTCTTCCTCTTCTCCCCTCCACAGTAAGAGTTTCCACTACTCTAACTGGTGCCGTCGTTTGTCTCCGCTTCACATGCCCAAACCATCTCAATCTCCCCTTCGCATTTAACTACTATATGCGTTTTTTTTTTCATTACTGAATATTCAGTTCCATATTGCAAAATCAGCTAATTATGCTTGTCCATTTTGGTCATGCAACAGCCATTTGAATCATTTGTCCATTTAGACACGAGGCTAATTATGGTTGTTCCATACGTGTGTGTAGTGTTTTAGAAATGTAAATGTTAACAACAAAGGCTAGAGAAACTGAGAAACACCACAACTAGATGTTGCAAAACAAGAGGAAACTTTTAGGTGTTAAATAACGGGTGCAGACGGGTTGAGTTGACTCATCAACAGTTTCCATCCATTTCTATTTCAGTATTATTAATAAAATGTATTATATGTAATGACAAAGATACATATCACTATAGTAATGAAACCAATATTTTTAAAAATAAATTGCATTGGGTGGTTGTAAGCTTGTAAATACACTTTAGAGTCGCCTTCAAACTGTACAACCGATATTCCGCCACCATAATAACCCACATACTAGCACATTATTATATATAGAGTTAATTGCCCGGATGGTCCCTGTGGTTTCACGTTTTTTCACGTTTAGTCCCCACCTTTTGAAAATAACATGTATGCTCCCTATGGTTTGTTATTTTGTTACTCGGATGTCCCTAAACATTTACTCTGGGGACTATTCGAGTAACAAAATGACAAACCATAGGGAGCATACCTGCTATTTCCAAACTAACTGACATCTATTCAGTGACTATCCGAGTAACAAAATGACAAACCATAAGGAGCATACCTGCTATTTTCAAAAGGTGGGGACTAAACGTCAAAAAACGTGAAACCACAGGGACCATCCGAGCAATTAACTCTTATATATATATTAAAAGGTGTGGATTGATGGATAGTATCCACACCTTTTACACTTTCACCCCCTGTAGTTTACTCAGTTGACTTCTTAGACCCTAAACTTTAATAAAGTTATCAAACAACCCTTAAACTTCAATAAACTTTTCCTTCGACTTTATTTTTATGTTTTTCTCTTTCGGTTGTTATACTGGGCATCAAACAACCCCTAAACTTCAAATACCTTTTCTTTCGACTTTATTTTTATGTTTTTATCTTTCGGTTGTTATACCGAGTGTCGGTATCGTATCGGTACCGTAATAAACCAAACCGATGTCGACCAAACTCCCGCCGCAACGCCTGGGTAATTTTACTAGTTATATATATATGTGTATGTGTGTGTGTAGGGTCACTCAATACATAAACACTTGTACCTAGTGCTTTAAATGTGATACACAAGGCAGTTAGATAACCGCATAACCGCCTTTACTTCTCTCTCCAACTACAGCCGGACAACACAACACATAAGCGCTTATGTTGTTCTCACAGTTCTCTAATTAAAATTAGTTATGTATCGAATGTACCCCCATACACACACATGAAAACCATCAAAAACTCTTCTGCTCCTCACTTGTTTTTATTGTTGGTTGATTGATATAAAATTTACCGGGGTAAACCCTTTACCCAAAAAAAGAAAACCATCAAAAACTAGAAGTAGTTGACAGTTTTCGTAGTACACCATTAACTAGTATTAGCACCGAAGCTTTCAAGGATGATATGAAACAGATGGACTGAGAAAGCATACCTGTACATAATACTGATGAGCATATTATTCTCAACTACTTTGGAGAACTTTATTAGGGTCGAGTTGGCCACTGCAATAGCTGGAAGGAACAGCCGAAAGTTCTTGCCTTCCTTTCCATTCTTCACCAGGCTTCAATGTAATCGGCTTTTCAATAGCTGCTGCTTCTACACAGAGCATGTGTTTATACTCATCATCTCCTAAATCAGCTATCGCTTTTGCCTTCTTATCCCACGGATTCCACACCACTAAATAATTATAGGAAAAAATATAATAATAAGACTGATGTCGAAAAATAAAAGGGCATGTATATATATATATATATATGATATGTCTAAAAGCGTATACCTGCATCAGGAAGTCCATCTTTCCGAACAACAAATGTTCGTTTCTTTTCATGATCTAGGATTGCTATCTTTGATGGTGTGCTAAGATAAATCTTGTCAACCTGAGTAAACAATTGACACTATATAAGCCCTAACTATATATGGCATAAGTATTATTTCTAAGTAAGGTAACTAAAGACTAAAGTACCTCTGATTCAAAGGTTATAGCATCTCCTTGTTCCGTAGATCTCTCCCTGTTCTTCAAGTTGTCGAGATAATCGAGTGTCTCTAATCCTTCCACTCGAACTTCACTGGAGAAACAAATATTAAGATATTTTCTTTAGAGCAGATCACCAAAACACAAATTCTTATCTTGCTGATGAGTACAGAATTGCAACACAAAATGAACAGTTAATGAATATGACACTTAGCCTTAAATAAACTACGGTTGACCTATTATATCAATTGAAAGGTGCAAAACAGATTTACCTGATGTCAGAAACTGAAAAATAGGTGTGATATGCAAACGTAAATGTAAATGGCTTTGCATCAGTATTTCTGATCCGAGACGTCAACATTAAGTCTCCTGCAGGTCCCAGTGTTACCCTCAACCGATACTCGAAGCTACAAGTGAATAATAAAAAAAATATTATTAATAATAATAAACATGATGATCATCTATCTAGAAAGTATTTGAATATGCATGTCTAGTAGACATGATAACCTGGAACTTGTATAAGATATACCTGTGTGGCCAGATCTTCAAATCTTCTTCAGTGGGCTTTAGTAGCAAATCAACGAAAACTCTGTTGGTGGCATTGACATTAGGTGGAAATGCAGGGGGGTCAGGTTCTATGGTCCATACTCTGTTTCTAGCGAATCCATGTGTTTCAAGAGGGCCTAAATTTGAGAACTGCATCAAGAAAGCATGTGAATAAATCCAAGAAGCCGTGAGTTAAATAGCAGAAAGATAAGAAACACATACCTGAGGAAAGCATATAGGAATACCCCCACGTATCGGCTTTGGAGGCTTATAGATTGCCTGCAAATACATTTCTGGATGATGAAAAAGACAGAAACATACAAAGGGCCGGTTCAAGGTATAAAATTAAAAACCAACAAAAGAATTAACCCCTCACAGAATCATAAATGCATTCATCAAAATAGAATCAAGTGGTACCTTGCTACTGACAAAAAGCAATTCTTCTCCTTGCTCATTTTTCCAAGATGTCACATGAGCTCCATACAGATATACCTGCAAGAACAGAAAGCTTAACGGCTATTAAGGGTGCATAATCTTCAGTTATGAAGAATGTTAAACTACATTACTGATTTACTATACTAGAAGGCAATCAAAGCATTAACTCATCCAACTCATTGATGACTCAACATGCATAATTATACATTAAACATAGGGCTGTAAACGAACCGAACGAACACGAACAAGGCTATGTTCATTTTCGTTCGTTAAGGAAATTAACATGTTCGCGAACTGTTCACGAACACATACCGAACATAAGTTTATGTTCGTGTTCGTTCGTTAAGGAAATTCAGTTGTTCACGAACAGTTCGTGAACACTGGTCTCGAACACAAACGAACGCAAGCAAATAAAAACAAACGCAAACGAACATTTAACTTGAAAATAAAAAAATAAAAACATCGTTATCCTTGAACATTGAATATAAGTAGTTAAATATAACCATCAAATGATAAATTAAAACACAGAAGTCTACTAGACCACCAAACGATGAATCAAGTTTAACTAATTTAGACATAATTATCCCCAAAAATGTCTTAGAATGTCCAAATTTTAGCTACTTAGAAAAAATAGGGTTTCAAGTTTTCAACATGTTTATATCAAAGGTTTATTATTTATTATTTTTTTGAATATAATCAAACGAACAAGAACGAACGTAAACGAACATATTACCGAACGTTCACGAACGTAGTCGAACGAACGAGACCTGTGTTCGTGTTCGTTCGCTAAGCTAACCGAACGAAATTTTTTGTTCGTGTTCGTTCGTTAAGCTAATCGAACGAACATAAACGAACTTCCCGCCGAACGGTTCACGAACTGTTCGCTGAACGTTCGGTTCGTTTACAGCCCTAAATTTAAACATATTCATCTAGAACTACAATTAGATAGGAAATGTACAGCATGGAGTTGCTTGTCCTACATTTCTTTTGTTCTTATTTATATTATCTTTTGAAGAATAGTTATTAGAAGTTATTCCTAAGTTCTTTCATCTTCTTAAGTTACTACAATGTAGGGCTATATATACCTTTTGTGATCTCAGATTAAGGATATATAAAACACTTTACAGTTACCAAACTTATCTTATAAACATGATACACACTAATCTTATTACACTCAGTGGTCAAGCCAAGCCAAAGAAAAAGATTCAAGCTAATACATGCAACCAAAATCTCAAGCTCAAACTTAAGCCATGAATGAAACACAAATATGCATAGATAAGATGAGATTACGAAAATACACAGAAAATACGAAAAATGCATAAACAAGAACCATGTTAATAGAAGGTAAACTTAAAACTGCCTATAAAGAACGTAAAAAAACATCAATATTCAGATGATATCAAACATCATCATATATCTCAAAAGGCTTGATGGCAGTTTTCCCACCATAATAGCATGACTTCATTTCAAGTGCACGTCCAATTTTCTCAATTGACCTTGTCCAACACACCGACTCTAAATAAATGACAGCGTTTGGTATCTTTATATGAATAATCTCAATGTGAAAGGATACTACACTGGAAGGGGAATACTTCTAACTTGTAGGACTGGTTTCACTCACTTAGCTGGTGTTCTATAAGTCCTTTCTTAAGGCCGCTTAAATGTCCACATAGGCATTAAGCATCACCCACCACCGCTAACGTGTGGGGACACAACAGCTTCACTTATTGAATTAAGTGTTTCAAAAACTAGCGAGAGGAAACAACAACCTTGTTCAACTTGTGTCCGTCTATCAAATTTCACAACTTAGAAGTTATCTTTTCAATCCTTTACAAGTAGACTGAGTAGTATTAGTTGTTGAACAATGAAACTAGTCATCTGGAAAGTATTTATACAAAACAATATTGTATTAAAATCCCAATTCTAATATATAAACGTAATCTACTAATAATTGCATCATGCGTATTCAATAGACCATTTATTCATCCTCGTAAAACATTTGCTTCATCCACACTTCTTTGAACCAATGCTACAAGGACACTCCACTGCCTAGCTCTTGCATAATGCTCTCTTTAGATCCCTAACTCATGTCACATACGAATATCCGATATCATGAACAGAAATAGCAATCAAATTCTATTTTTGTCTTCACTTTAATAGACTATATACCTATATAACCTTTTATAGTCCAGCTAACAAACCGTTACAAGTACTATGAACGGATGAAGGAAAAATCAAATGAAGTTTCCACACACACACCCCAAAGTACTGGTAAGTTGAGAAACGTATAAAACTCTCTGTTACTTAAAGAACAGATCCGACAAAATCTGCATAAATGAGACAACAGAAAAGTGCATTCTACCTATTATAAATCAAACATGCCTAAAGCTAAACGTAATACTAACAACTAACTGCCAAGGAAATGTTCTAATCCTTCAAAACCAGATATAAACTTTTATATGACATTCACTAACAACCTCTTTCTGAAATTCAAACTATAGTATCGTCTTAAATACATATGTTATTGTAGAGTAGCAAACTAGCCATTACATAAAATACACAAAATAATGCAGTAGTAGCTTTAGCTTCAGAAATTGCGAATCAAGAATCTAATTCTATTTCACAGATTCATTGCCATATCAACTATAGATACACTGTAACTTAAAACGCTCTATCGTCATCTCAGCATTTTCCTGAATAAACACACAATGATCACACAAATTCTACATCGCTAGATTCAATTTCAAATGCAAAAAAAAAAAAAGGAAAACCTAACCTACATCAAAATCTACGGTTTCGTAATCCAGATCATTCGCGTCACAACTTACAATTAGATCGAGCGAATCGCAATGCGATGACACAAAATTCATCAATATATGGAAACTACAGGCGAAGGAATCGGAGAGAAAAAAGTATGAATGAGTGTAGATACTACCTCAACACTGCTGCCGTGAATTTCACGGAGTATGACTTTTTCTAAGCCATTGATGCATTTAGTGATCTCTACAGATTTATTCTCGATTGTTGACATCTTCGTTCGTGAACAACCATAACCTAGCGCCCGAAGAAAACGGTTACTGTGTGTAGGATCTTTCTCTCTCTCTCTCTCTCTCTTGTTTTCTGGAGACTGAAATGCGTAACTTCCGTTGTAAATAAAAGCGTTGTTGCTCCCACTTGAAGAAATAAATAGTCTTTTCATTGAGTTTGTTACAACTTTTTTATTTATTTATTTATTTTTTATTTTTTTGTATTTTGTTCTCTATTTTGTGAATACTTTTTCTTATAAAAAAGTTTGTTGAAACATTATTGTATTTTATTTAGTTTCTACTAGGTTAAAACCCCGTGTAATACACATGTTAAATAAATGTAATTTTATATACCAAATAATAAATAAAAAAATATATCTTTAAAAACCTCGTTTATTACACGGGTTAAATAAATGTAATTTTATATACCAAATAATAAAAAAATATATCTTTTAAAACCTCATTTATTACATGGGTTGAATAAATGTAATTTTATATATTAAATAATAAAGTAGTTATATCTTTAAGAACCTCCTGTATTGTACGGGTTGAGTAAATTTAATTTTACATATTAAATAATGAAAAAGTTACATGTTTAAGAACCTCATGTATTGTATGGGTTGAGGCGTTGAGCACATGTAATTTTATATATCAATCAATAAAAAGTTATATCTTGTTATATCTTTATAAACCATGTGTATTATACGAATTGAATAAATCTAATTTTATATACCACATAATAAAAAAGTTATATTTTAAAAAACCCGGTGTATTACACGAGTTGCATAAATGCAATTTTGTATAGTAAATAATAAGAATATTATATCTTTAAAAAACCTCTTTTATTACACGGGTTGAATGAATCTAATAAAAAATTATATCTTTAAAAAACGAACGAATATACTCGATATATGATGGATGGGGTGATTGCGGTGACGGTTCTTATAAAAGCCACGCAAGCATAGTGAATACCGTATTTGAGTTGAGAGTTGAACACGAAAATAAAAGTATAGAACCAATAAACATTGATTAATGTTTTTGTTTACCCTTTATAAACATTTTTGAAATAAGTTCTACCCTTAACTACTGTAATTTAATAAAATAAGTAAATCATTTGCATTATATTAATTTATATACAGTGTACCTCTTTTTTTAGTTTCAGAATAAATAATTTTGAAATCTAACAAATATTTCAAAATATTATATTATCTACTATACGAATTGTTTAAATTTAATTTTATAATTATCTTTTAATTAATATTAATTATCTATAATTAAGTAGGAGAGAAAACTTAGATGACTCCAATAAATGACATGTGTCCCTCAATTGGTTTATTTTATTATATAGTACTAGCGGTAAGACCCGTGTGCAAACACGGGTCGTTTCTTAGAAAACCATGCATAACACATATTGACAGAGAGTAAAAAAATAATTAGTGCAGCCTTACAAAAGTGATATAAATTAATGATCAATAGGTGTATTCAACAGCAATTCCATTATGTTGATAGCAAACCACTGTTGTCTATTAACTGTTAAAAACTTCTGTTGCTTTCCAACAGACTTTACTAAGAACTGTCATCCATTATCTCCAACAGAGCTTGCCAGATGGATAGATAGTAAGTATCAGATGTTAGTCAACCAATGTTAAAAAGGTCAGTCGACAGAAATTACAAAAGTTAGTAAACAGATGTTAAGAGAATAATGTTATTAACAACTGTGTTCTCAGGATAGGCTTAATGCAGAGCAAGTATCAGATGCTTTCAAAAAGTTGTATTGCTTTCCAACAAACATTTCCTAACAACAGTTCCTCCATTATACCTAACAGACGTTGCCAGGTTGACAGATGTTTAGTATCATCATAGATTTTGTAAAACTTCTTTGTAAACCACATTAGTAGTGGTTGTACAGACTCGTTTCTCTTTATCACAAATCAAAATTTTCAACCCCTTCCTACTTTTTACTCTAGATACAGCAACATAGAGCTAGCCATGACTAAACACTGGACGTGGAAGATATAAACCAACACGCTCCAATGACTGTCCTTGACTTTTATTTATTGTCATAGCAAAACACAGTGAAAGTGGGAATTGTCTTCGAGAAATCTTCACTGGTATTCTTTTACCAGAAGGTGTCATCTTCAGTTTTGAAATCAAAGTATGATGACCTATATTAGTCCCTGTGATAATTTTTGCTTCAATCACAACTTTTCCGAGCTTCGTGACTTGTAAACGTGTACCATTACACAATCCATTTGCCTGATCAATGTTTCTGAGTAACATCACTGGAGCACGAAGTTTCAGTACTAATTTATGGTTAGGTAAACCAGATAAACGAAGATTGTTTAACACATCAGGAGGAAACAATGTCATATTAAGCTCTGATTCCTCCTCCGATTGGCATAAACTATCTGAACTAAAATAAACCTTTTCTTCACCAGGCAGACTGTCTAACAACTCTTTATTTATTGAATCCACTACTTCATTAGTTGGACAAGAATCGCTCTTTGTTGGAAATACGTTAAATCCCACAAAAACTTATTCATGTCCGGATATATAAATGAAATGAGGGAAGAAATAGGATTGACTTGGTCATGAATAAGTAAATCATCTGGTATTTCAATATCAATCTCACCATCATTTTCTTCACCAAGCAGACCATCACCAAGCTTTAAAATCCATTCTCCAAATTCCTTTATTTCTTTCAAATCTGCTTCCTGACAACCAACTCTTAATCTCATATTCTCAGTTAGCTTTAGTACTTGACAGTGCCGCCATATATAAGAAGAATTCAAAGAAGCATTGACTATCATTGTTCTGGTACCTTTAGGGATGACCGGAAGAATTTGTCTAAAATCACCACCAAATAGAATTACCTTTCCCCCAAACGGCTTGGATTGCATGTTCGGTTGACTGGAAGGTGATATGTCTCTCATTGTTCTATCAAGAGCCTCGAAACAATGCTTGTGAGCCATAGGTGCTTCATCCCAAATAATCAATGTTGCTCTTTTAATTAAATCACCTAACTCAGTATTAGGCTCTATCGAACATATTGAATTCTCATTAATGTTGATTGGAATTACAAACCTTGAATGAGCAGTTCTACCACCATCCAGCAAAAGTGAAGCAATTCCACTGGATGCAACATTCAATGCAACTTCACCTTTTGATCGTAATGCAGCTGAGAATGTCTTCCAAAGAAACGTCTTTCCAGTTCCACCATAACCATATACAAAAAACACACCTCCATCACATTTTTCAATCGCTTCCATAACAATTTTATATATCCTTTCCTGTTCGGCAGTTAAACACTTTACATAAACATCATGTTCCCTTTGAAGAGCTAATCTGTCATACAATAATTCTTTCATTATCAATCGATTGTTCGACGATGAAACATAATTGTCCGTAACACTTGGCATATCATCAAAATTTCTCACTGTACTTCCATTGGTAAGTAGCAACTTTTCAATTTCAGATAGACAGATATTTTCAAGTTCTTCTTGTTGAAGATCCAATTCTAAAACAAATGTTGAAAAAACTGTTAGTTTTTTTTCCCAATAACAGAGCTATTGCATAATTTTAATGTAGTTGTATATAACTCTAATAAAATAATCACATTACCTGCAATACCAGTTATCTTTTGTTGCTGATACAGAATGTCTTCACATAACAGGGACTTGGTTTTCGACCAAAAAACACCAGGACGAGATATCGAATTTGACAGCAACAACATTACAAAAAAAAGTCCTCAAGAAATCTCCGGTTGACCATGTGCTAGCTTCTTTGACAGCATTAATGTAGGATCGTTTTACCGACCAAACGAGTCGTTCAGAGAGTTTTTGCTCAATACGAGAGGCGGAAACAAACGTATCGAGGTAATTCAGCTTGCAATTCACTTTAAACTGTCTTTTGATTGATTTAACAAAGAATTACAGCGAGTAGACACTTCGGCAGCAGTTCAGCACTGAAACCGGAAAGTTGGAACCCTTCCAAACGAAATCACAAGGCACCTATTTATAAGGTGACCTATTTCGCATGAACACGTTCATGCGAAATCAAGTTTCACACGAAATTGCAATTTCGTGCGAAATTACCCCTTTTCACATTTCTCGTTTTGCGTGCCCTGTTTTATCTATTCTAATACAAGACTCGATACAAGACGAAGTCGACAGACGTATGCACCAACAGACTCCCCCTCGGATGTTGATGAAGTCTTCAGTGTCGAGTCTTCAACCTTCAGTCTTAATCAGTCTTCTCAATCTCTCCCGAAATATCTGACAATGTAAATCATCTTCAATCTTTTCTCTTCTTCTTTCTTTCCTTACCAGGATCTGAAGCTGGCTCTTACAACCTCTTGACCAGATCTCTTGATTCCCTAAGTTCATCAGCATCAGCAATAAGAATGAACTTCAGTTCCAGGATCAGAACTTGGCTCTAGTAACATCAGGATTGTAACCTGGCTTACATTCTGCTTATGATCTTGAACCTGGCTATCCTGCACATTCTCTACCTCAAAATAAATTTCACAAATTTAACATTTGACAAATTTATATTCCACTTGCAGGTATCTATCTAGAATGATTTAACATTTAACAGCTTCTGATGACCACTTGTAGGCAAACATTCAAAATTTTTCTTATTTTAAACAGAATTTTCCAAACCTGTTCATCATGATTAGCACTCGGAATTTTGAAAATCAGCACTTTAACATCAGTTGTCTAAAATCTTTTTGAATTTTTGATTCTAAAGAAATGCAGTAACGAAATATATACAAACAATATTTTTGAGAGTTTGTGTAAGAGGATCATATCAGTTTATGAGACAAATCACCAACACCGTTAAGCTTTAAACATTTTAAGTTCTAAACGATTCACTTAGATTGTCAGTATACTAATCCACTTAAATTTTCACATAAATTTCAATTGTTTCGAGATACGAGATTAATGTTTTAGAGACTTAAACTTATACGTGTGTCCCACCTCAGAATATACTCCCGTTTCCAGATCCCAATATTCAGTCCTACAGGTGAGTATACCTAGATGATATCTGTAAAGGGTTAAATGCGAGGGCCATGAGAGCTCAGGCTATTGCTTCCGCAAAATCAGAGAGATGATGGCTTCGACTTTAGGTGTGTTCCCTTTAGAGAATATTTTCTTCAACAGCACATGGTTAGCATTTTGCAATGATTCATCATTTTTTATGCTGAGGGGGGTGCTATATTTCAAGCAAGCAAAAAAGTATTATACGGGGACTAGGCCATTGCTTCCGCAAAATCAGAAGTCCCGGGATAATACCCCAGATATCACTAAGCATAAAGACCTAGTATCTCAGAAAGAGGGACCTTTCAAACAAGATTTCGGGGGTTACCCATATATCCGAGAGACGTTCCCCACGAGATAAGTAAGTTTGAAATTTAGGTTTATATCTCGAACACAATCTACTAAGCGTGTAAAAACCTACTGGCATATCATCAGTGAGACCGTTTATCACATTTTTACTTTCCAATTCTTTAGCATGCTGTGATAGTCCACTGATGTACTATCATTTCCTCTTTTTCACAACAAAACTCAATTTGAATTTTATCAGGTTTTTGACTTTTTCTGGTTTTATCATGTTTTTGTATTTTTCAAATTTTCGAAATTTCTCAAATTTTTACTCCCCCTAAAATCAAAATATGTTTCAATTTTGATTTTCTGGGAAAATTTGAAAACAAAATTGTACAATAAAATGACACCTGTTGTGAATTGCTTCAATTTGCCATCCACTTGGCATAAACAATCAGAACTCCCCCTTACAACAAACTATTTTCCCATTTAAGATGTCAAAACACTTAAGTTTGTTTTAATCAAAATGGTTTTTTCGGAAAATAAGATTTGTTGATTTTACCACTTGTAAAAATGGGGATGTGATCATCACTTTGTTTTCCAATCATTTGAATGAAAGTTATATCAAGTTCAACTTAATAACCTTGATTAACCACTTGTAGGTAAGACCTTTTTTTTCAACCACTTGTCAGTTTGCTTACCAACAATTACCACTTGTAGATTGAAATCTCAAAATGCCGATTCCTACTCCACACTTACAAATCTGGAAGTTCCGGCAAGTCATACTTGTGAAAAATTTTCAATTTTCAAACAATTTTTTAAGAAAGATGCCGATTCATGCTCCGCGATTACCAACTTGGGAGCTCCGGCAAGTCAGGTTTTTCAGTTAGAGAAATTCTCCCAAACCTGACGGTCCTTGGGAGATTCCGAGTTATCAACACTCGGCTTTTTGCCTTTCTTCTTCTTCTCATAGAATTCCTTAACCCCTTTGACCTTCCTGTCAATCATTTTTCCAAAAATATTATGAACTGTGGGGTTAAAGGCCTTTTCAACGTCAAATTTTTCCTTTTCAGAAAAAATGATTTGAAATTTCGACTTTTCCAATTTTAGATTTCAAATTTTCAGCCCGCAGAGGTGGAAAATTTTCATCATCCAATGGTGGAACTGATTTCTCTTCTTTCAACACAACTCGTGGCTCCTCTGATTTTGTGGAATCAAATTCATCGCCAGACGATAGCTCCTCTGATTTTGATAAATCAGAATCATTGCTAGAACTATCATCAGATTTCTTAACAACCCATTTGTGATTGTCAAGATTCACTTTTCTTCTGTAAAAACTCTTTGAACATTCACCAACCTCAAACTTTGAATTTTTGAAAACTTTAAATTGTTTGGTTGGTGGTTCATTCTCAACAATCTTTCCTTTCAGTTTTTCAGAGACTCCCTGTTTTGCTTGTATTGCCTTAGGACAATTTCTGGCAATATGGCCAACTGTTTTGCATTGAAAACAAGTTCTTGTCTCTTTTTTCTGTTGAGCAACATTTCTCTCCATTTCTTCTTGCTTCTTGGCAAGGAATTCTTTGTTTGTTTGCTTTCTGAACAATTTCTCCTTTTCTTCTTCAGATGATATTCCTGAAACAAAAACAGTTTTTGGTTTATAAGTTTTTTCATTTTTATGATTTTTCGGTGGAATAAATCCAAGACCTTTCCTTTTGAAATTACCATTATGGTTTGGTTTCTTTTGAAAACCAGAACCAGAATTGTAACCTTTTTTCTTGTTTAACCTTTGTTGATCTCTTGAGGTGTACTTTTTAGGTTTTTCAGAAAAAAATACATTTTTTATTTCAGAAATATTAATTTCTGTTAGTTTGAAAACCTTTTTGATCATTTCAGTTTTAACACCTCTTATTGAAATTCATCATCAGAATATAATTTGTCAGAATCATTCAAAGTATAGGCTATTTTGAATGTTTCATCATTCAAATTAGATTTTGATAACATAAATTCTTTATTATAAACCCGTTTGTCCTTTTTGACTGTTGACTTTGACTTGTCAGACTTTGACTCTGAGTTTGACTCCGACTTTGACTCCTCGGTTTCATCGTTATCCAACACCTGATCGACCACTTTCTTTATTAATTCAGACTCATGATCAGTGTCAGACGATGTGAAAGTGACATCGATGTTGTCTGGCAAATTTTCTGAAGACTCAGACTCCCACTGTAAATTGGTTGCCTTTTTAACTCTTTCTGAATTTGGATTTCGTGGAGAATATCCATTTTCAAGCGGGGGTGGACACTTGTTGTAACTGGCACTATGTTTCTTACCAGAATCTTTCATTTCAGTATCCTTTTTCTTTTCAGAGCTCTTGTCTTCAGATACTTCCTCTTTATCAAATGCCTTCATGCCTTCAACAGTTGGATAAATCCTGTCAATAACATAAGAAGTACATGAGTAACTTTTTAACAACCTGTTTACTCTCTCTGTTTCAATCCTCCGTGTTTCCAATTTCTGTTCCAACACAGCACACTTTTCAATATAATTGTTAACAACTTTTTGCTTTGTCATGAAAGCTCCTTGAAGAGTCTTCATAGCTGTTGCTTGTTCACTGCTTGATTGATTGTACTGATTCATTGCTTTGTTTAGAATATCATATGATTCTTTCAATCTGTTCATGTTATGAATCAAAGTACTGTTTTGCTTCTTCACTGCTTCACAGTTTTCACATTTCACAGGAATCTTTTGTGCATCAGCTTCTGCTTCAACTTTAAAAACTGGAATGTCTTTTATTTTCTTCCTTATCACACGAACTTCTTCATCATCACTGCTAACTGGTTTTTTAACTTTCTTCTTTTTCTTTTTAGCTTTTTCATCATCACTGTCACTCTCCTCTAGCATTCTTAAGTGCTCTTCCATTCTTCTTGCATAATAATCATCATCATTATCACTGTCTTCAGCAACTCGAGCAGCAAAAGCTTTATGATTTGAAGTTTTGTTATGATCATGATCATCCCAACTGAAATTTTCCCAACTACACCCTTATGGTAATTTTTCATCATCTTGATCAATTAGAAATGCTTTGCTATCAGCTGAAATATATTTATCCCAACTTGCTCCTTTTGTTGATTTTTTATCATCTTGATTCACCATACAAGCTCTCTTTGATGACTCCTCGATTGCCTTCTTAGCATGTGCAGTTTGTGGTTCTTGTTGTTGTTGAGAAACTTGATGATAAATTGCTTTCCGATAGTAGTCATTGTTGTTGAACGTATTTTGAGCTCCACTTGCTTCGCGATTCGTGCACTCTCTTTTGAAGTGTCCTTTTCCCTGCAACGAAAACAAGTAACTTTAGATTTATCAAAACCTAAAGTAGAAACATTTGCATCACGGAAATCATCTCTTCCCGTAATTTGTTTAAACTTCTCAGCTCTTCTCAACACACTCGCCAAACACCACTTTATATCCATTAATTCCATCTCCTCAGCATCAATCTGATCGTAATCCTCTTTTGTCAACATTGGATTCCCGATCCTTCCTGCTACTAAACTCTCATATGACTCTAACATAGTTACCAACAAAGACATGTGACCTTTTGCAACCTCCTCTGTGTAATTTTGACCATTTTCAAGATCTAATATCACGTTGCATTGTAACTTCTTTCCATTCTTTGTTGTTGAAAAGTTTGGATCATATGATGGATATGAAGAAGAACCAGTTTTGCTGTTAGATCCTTTAGATGACCCTCCAGATGAACTTTTAGCATTGAATGCAGTTTCAACCTTTGGTGACATATTGGTTTTGTCACTGATACCTCCTTTGTAATACAGCCCAATATCTTGTTCTCCATCAAAATCTTTCATTCTTGAGATCTTCCTCTGTTCCATCTCTTGAGCTTCAAGCTTTTCAATGAACTTGCTCAGTGTCAGATTCCTAAAATCTTTCTTATTTCTTAGCATCATAAGATATGTGCCCCAAGTTTCATGTGGCAAAGCATCGGCCAACTTCTCAATCAATTCTTCATTATCTTTTGTGATGCTCACCCTCTTCATGTTGACTAACAGATTGCAATATCTTTCGATGATCTGTTTGGTGCTCTCAGTTCTCAAACCACGAAATAAATCAAATTCCTTTTTCAAAAGTGATTTCTTGTTCATGATCATTTCTTTGCTTCCAACAAACTTTGATTTTAAAGCTTTCCAAATTGAATAAGCAGTTCCATTATGTTGCAATAAAACCAAGATATCTTCTTTAACAGCTTGATGCAATAAACTCGTCATCATCTTTTCATGTTTCTATTTCTTTTTCTCTTCAGCACTAAGATCTTTAATTGCAATAATCTCCTCGTCATCAGTCATCGGTCTAACATATTTCGTCTCAACACATTCCCAAGCATCCAAATAATTTGCTTGAACCCAATTCTCAAACCGTTCTTCCCATCCTTTATACTCCTCAATGTTCATGAGCTTTGGCGGTTTCTGCATAGTTCCCGTTTCATTTTCTAACATTGTATGTTGTGCAATACTAATCGGAGTAGCAAAGGCGTTATAAAATTCTTCTTCCATGATTCGGTTTTAAAATTTTCTAAACTTGATCTTTCAAACGAAATAACCTTCAAACGAAATACCCTTTCAAGCGAAATAACCACCTTGGTGCGAAATACACTAATTTCGTGCGAAATTAGTGATTTCGTATGAAATAACAGAATTTTCAAGCGAAATAACGTGGTTTCGAACGAAATAGGTAATTTCGTACGAAATTAAGTACCCTTTTCAAATGGAATAACAATCTGGTGCAAAATAAGACTATTTCGTGCGAAATTAGATCCTTATTTCGTGTGAAATACTGCTGATGTCATCATCTCGAGCTATTTTTGCCAAAATTGATCAGGTTTTAAGCCGTTTTAAGATCTGAAACTTTCTAGGGTTTGTTAAAACACTGTTTCGCACATTATGTGTAAAATTCAAGTCATTTTGTCCGCGAAAACTTGTTAATTGTGAAAAAGAAGGTGTAGAAATCAGATTTTGCAGCTGAATTGGTATGAACTCTTCCTCCTGAGCTCTGATACCACTTGTAGGATCGTTTTACCGACCAAACGAGTCGTTCAGAAGAGTTTTTGCTCAATACGAGAGGCGGAAACAAACGTATCGAGGTAATTCAGCTTGCAATTCACTTTAAACTGTCTTTTGATTGATTTGACAAAGAATTACAGCGAGTAGACACTTCGGCAGCAGTTCAGCACTGAAACCGGAAAGTTGGAACCCTTCCAAAAGAAATCACAAGGCACCTATTTATAGGGTGACCTATTTCGCATGAACACGTTCATGCGAAATCAAGTTTCACACGAAATTGCAATTTCGTGCGAAATTACCCCTTTTTCACATTTCTCGTTTTGCGTGCCCTGTTTTATCTATTCTAATACAAGACTCGATACAAGACGAAGTCGACAGACGTATGCACCAACAATTAACATATTCTTTATCATCATCCAACAGTCCCCGTGCAAAACATGAATCTTTAAATGTTTGAAAAACCTGCCCATCAACTGTTTTTATATCTTCAAAACAGGTTGGCCCCTTAATATGATTCAGTAAAATCCTTAGGTAATAACAATCACCAAGTGATGGTGGGACATAACGTATCCTCCCAATTGATCCATACGGATGCTTTCTTCTATTCCATTTGCGATTTTTAGCATTCCATACATAATATCCTAGAAACTGAACATACCTCAATGTCTTGGAAAATTCATTGACTTTATTACAATTCATCCACTCTGTAAACATTGTCATTTTCACAGTTGGATCAGTAACAATGTCACACAAATTATCATGATCGTTATACACAATACTCTGACCATCTTCACAATGAAAAGGTAATACTTCAACAGTTGGAGATCTATAATGTATATCATACATGAATATTCTCCAAACAGCTTCACAAGCAGAGATATATCTACAATCAAGGTATGCTTTTATCTCATCTACAGCTACATTCTGTTCTGTATCATTCTTGGTGCTATTGGCTTGAAAAACAGAAGCAGTGACTCTATCAGGCCCCTTATTAATATATTTAAACAAATATTTGATAGAACCTGACTGGTTGCACCATTCAACGTTAACGTGGCACTGATACTTTCTGAGCAGGAGAGCATTGTAAGGAACTACAAATCTATTATCAAGTGTCACACCATTCTTTACTATTGTATTACTTGTTTGACGACGACGATAGACAGGATATCCTTCAGAATCAACACAAGTCTCATCTACATATTTTTTGGGAAACTTTTTTGAACATTTTTGCTGAACCATACATGGACAAAGCGGGTTGTCTGTACCACATGGTCCATGAATCATAAATTGCTTGACAAGCTCATATAATTCAGGATCTCTTTCTTTATCTGGTATCTCAGCACTAATAACACGATCAATATCAGATGCAGTTGGAAATTTGCTTTCAGCACCCAAGAACAAACATATGTGAGCATGTGGGAGTCCACGCTTCGGAAATTCCACTGTATACATAACTGAAATTTTTGAACAGTGAGCTGTTAGATAAATATAATTAGATGTTCAAAGTAAAAAATATAACTAAAGGGTACCTGCTTGTATATTACCAAAGAATTTACCTTTCTTGAAATCTTTTATAAGATGATCCAATTTACACTTGAATAATCTAGAGATAATATCCGATCTATCTTCAGCATTAAGAGCTTTATCGTGCAAACACCTGTAAATCTCAGGCCAGTTTGGATTACAAGTCACCGTTATGAATAAATCGGGATATCCAACAGACTTGCAAATTGCCATAGCATCTAAGTACTTTTGCATCATATATCTAGAACCACCAGTAAATGATGAAGGTAAAAGTATAGGTTTACCACAACTTGAGGCATTATTCTCTCCACTTTCAACAGTAGCATTCAAGTTCTTAAGACTTTGCGTTCTAAGTTTAGGTTGTTGTGTCCTTGTATAATTCAACCTGGCAGATTCTATCATCGTGTATCCATCAACCAAAAACTGTTGAAATAGTTTTTTCGCATTAAGTAACAATGAAAACTGATTCTGTCTATCTTGAATTTTGTAACAAAAGAATTCTCTAATTGTAAGATTGGTTCTAAGTACCTCATTATCAATCACAATCCCTCTATGTTTAATACCAACTCTATAACCATCTTCTGCATATGGGAAAATAAGTGGATATTGCAAAGCAAGGTAAGAGGGATGAAGCTCACTAATTATTTGAAGACCACCAGACTTCTTTCTAACAACAATGTCCCGTTTATCAAATGCTCCATCAAAATCACCAGTTATTAACGTAGCAATTTCTGATGCTGTTGGCAAATTGTGAACTCTTCCATCCTTTTCTCTTGTTCCAATAAGCTTCAAGCTTACATCTTGAAACTCATTTTCTTGAAAACAATCTCTTACCATTCTGAAGGACTGGCCGACTGGACAAGAGGATTGCAAGAATCCAACATATCTTTAAGACCCTCTATGGTTGTACTATCAAGCTGGTTGTTTCTTGTAGTTTTGCATTCTATCTGAGAACAACCAGAAATATAAAATGTTAAAATTTACATTCATTTCAAATGATAATGAATGTAAATATACTGAAAAGCAAAATATATATTCATAAATGCCACAATTATCATAAAGAAATTACCTTACTGCTTTTTGACGATTTACCACTTCGTTTTGTGAATCATATATGTAAAGCTGGGAGAATTTGGGTTCTTCCCAATCGTCCGGAAGTAGACTACCCATTCGATGATAATTCTGACCTTGTAGTCTAAATACATAAGGACCTTTACCTCTCTGATAACTTTTGTCAACCTTCCCACCAAGAGATGTGAAGGAAAACATCATGTTATATGCTCGAATATTATCCATCAAATTACGAGACTGTGAGGTATGACTTTTATATAAATGACGTAGTAATGGTGGAGGTGTAGGCGGTCGTGGTAGCTCAACATCTCCATTTGAACAACAAAGAGAATAGGATGTTTTCTTACGTTTTTTATTTCCCCTAAGCATTTCATCTTCCCATAACATTGCATCACATTTAGAACACACAAAGATGACATCTCCATGATCAATATAATCTACAGACTTAGCAAATTTATAAGTCAACATAAGTTATCTACATATTGAAAACTTAACAGGAATTTACATTCGTATCTTATACCTTTAGAAATTCCATGAATCTTCTTAACCACAGAATCTGCTAACATCTCATCACCCATTTGTAATTCAATTTTAGATATTCCACCTATATTGAAGCTTGTAAAATAAGATATATATATAACAATTCATAAAACCTAAGTTTAAACAAATATTTTGTTTCTAAAAATTTAAAACATACAATTTGTAATATCTGATAATGGAGTCCTCTCAACAAAATTGGATGTTTGCTTAGTACTTCCAAAAGGAGTGTGATGGACATTCCTTGATGAGATTTTTCTTGATGAATCTTATAAGACAAAAGTATATAAAATAAACGAACAAAACTATAATTCATAATTAAATTAGAAAAAATACCTGCAGTAAGTTTACCTTTTTCATTTGTAGATGAGTGACACACATTACTACTGATATCTGGAATAGCATAAGTAGGAAGGTGATACACATTCCTTCTTTCGACATTGGTGGTTGAAGCTTGTAAAATAGAACATATGTAAGGATTCCAAAAACATAACATATACATACATATTTCTTTTAAATTTTGTTTGCAAAACTATAACACATACCACTTAAAGTATTTGAAAATGGAATCCTCTCAACAGAATCAGATGTTGATGCAGGATGACAACCTCTGTTGTTTCTCTTTTGTTGAAGAACATACTTCCTTTTTTCTCTTTCTTCAGCACACCTTTGACGTTGAATTGCTTGAAGGTCAACTTCATACTTACTTGAAATTGTGTTATCTGTATCCATAATTTAAAATACTTGAATGAAAAAAGATTGTTAACCACTCGAGAAAAGAACTTTGAAAGTATTGTGAAAATTATTTGAAATTACCAAAAAATATCTGCAGTAAGTATACCTTTTACTTGTGTAGATGAGTGAAATAAATTACTACTAATATTTGGAGTAGCAAAAGCAGGAAGATGATACACATTCCTTCTTTCAACATTGGTGGTTGAAACTTGTAAAATAGAACATATGTAAGGATTCCAAAAACATAACATATACATGTATATTTCTTTTAAATTTTGTTTGCAAAACTATAACACATACCACTTGAAGTATTTGAAAATGGAATCCTTTCAACAAAATCAGATGTTGTGGTAGGATGACAACCTGTTTTGTTTCTCTTTTGTTGAAGAACATACTTCCTTTTTTTCTCTTTCTTCAGCACAGCTTTGACGTTGACTTGCTTGAAAGTCAACTTCATACTTACTTGAAATTGTGTTATCTGTATCCATAATTTAAAATACTTGAATGAAGAAGATTGTTGACCACTCAAGGAAAGAACTTTGAACATATTGTGATTTTTTTTTTTGAAATTACCAAAAAATATCTGCAGTAAGTATACCTTTTACTTCTGTAGATGAGTGAAACAAATTACTGCTAATATGTGGAGTAGCATAAGCAGGAAAATGATACACATTCCTTTTCTTAACATTGGTTGTTGAAACTTGTAAAATACGAAACATGTGTAAGGATTCCCAAAACATAACATATAAATATATATTTCTTGTAAAATTTTGTTTGCAAACCTATAAGGCATACCTGAAACGCCCCATTCTTTACCGTTTTAAAAGTTTATAATAATATAGACTTCATACAAATTTTTACAAAATTTGGGCATGACCCGTTCGTAACGTAAGTGATTTCCCTGCTTTTAAACAATAAAACACCCCAACTTAAAGAAGACATTCGACCACACATTCTAAGTAACAAAAACGTGGTAAACAAGAAGTCTTTTAAACATTCCCAACTATTTCATAAACAACCTTTTTTTAAAAAAAACCAAAAGCGGACAAGTTTGAGTTGTCTAGATACAAAATCTGCTAATTAACTAAGTTTTACCAAAACATAAAGACGACCAAAACCAACACCATACAAAATAGACATCTTCGGAAGCGTGAGGTGGGCGCAGTTTGTGTGTGTGCTCGTTCCAAGTCGCCAAACCATTTAAGTCGAGGATTTACCTACATCATACATCAAAACTAATTTCATCAGTTATGTCACGACTAATCTAAGTAAATGTAACAACTCTCATCAAAAGTCATATTTATTCAATTAATTTGACCAAAAGGAAACCCTAATTAAGACACCCAAGTGATTCTACATAATCCCTAAAATTTTCAGAATAGTTGAAATCAGGATTAGGGCCCCTAAAACTCGGGGGGGGGGGGTAAAACCCTAGTTACGATTATCTTTACAAAACGCTGTCAAATTGGAAAATTCACGCAACGTCGACTCACCTGAGCTAGTTGGACACGTGCCTACTCTACTCTAGAAAGTCACCTCAGGCGACACGCGACAGGAACCGGGGATTCCTTCGCGACACGCGGGGGATGTCAAATTTGGGTATAAATACAGGGGCTTGGGACTTGATTCCTGGCTTCAGTTCGACGAAAAAATTCACAAAATACACTGAGTTATGCTATATTTACCACAATTAACACACACGGATCACTAATCGACGCCGCAATCAGGGTATTAAGTCGATCGCTATTACGATTCATTTTCCGATCGATCAATGTACTCAATGGATGTTTAAGTGCTGCCCACATTAGGGTGATGCTTTGTCATTAGTCGTTAATTCGATGGATGTTTAAGCATAGCACTTTGTCATTCGTTGTGAGGGTTGATCTCGTGAGTTATCGTAAATGTTGTATTAAGTTACTAACCAAATTGTGTACCTGTTATTAAATTTAGGTTAAAAGGCTAATCAGTAGGCTAGGCTCTGCTCAAATTAAATCTGCAATGTGAGTCATTCTCTTTTTATCAACTATTTTACAATACCTCAAATTATTTTCAAAAGTTATAATTACAGGGATTAAGTCTTTGTAATCACCATATTACAGCCGGTATGTGGGGTTTTGTATACATTACTTGATAATCTTCACCATTGGACAACGAGTTAGCCAATGGGTGATATGACCATAGTCACAGAAACAAGTCGAGTGACAAATACCGAGGGTAGTTGGTTGATATCTGAAAACATTGTAATTGCTCTTAATACTGTAATTTATAACAAATGTGTCGTTTTAGTAAATAGAATGATTCACTCAGTATTTCCCACTGACAAAACCTTTTTCAAACATGTTTCAGGTGATCTGTTGTGATCCAGGAAAAGTGCCGCGAAGCACTATCAGCTTAAGGAAGTGGCTCAGTATAAAATAAAGAAACATGTTTTGTAAAATAAAAGATTTCTTTGTGAAATCTCAAGATTGTAAATTACCGGGTTTTATCCCAAGTTGTGAAATAAAATAATCGGGAAATATTTCAGTTTTAAAAAGATCCTGAAGAAAACTTCCGCTGTTAATTAAATACCACGGGCTTTCTGTCCCGCGGCTCCTGAAACGGGTCAAACAGGGTCGGGGGCCGTGACAGAAAAAGGTGGTATCAGAGCCACTGATTTAAGCCAATTAAGTATTTAGAAAATACTTAATTTTTATTAATTACTATTTTGTGATTATGTGTTTTATTATCTGATTAATTGGGTATAGTATGGGCAGATCTTTATATGCTAAGCCATTGTAGCAATAAATACAAATCTTTAAAATAATCTGACTTAAAATTTTAGCACTCGGATTACCTACAGTCTAGAAACCTTACCCGATAAATAAATAAGTAAACCTTAGTGTGTTTTAATTTTCAGTTATTTATAGTTACACAGTCTGGAATAATATTTAAAGGTTTTCTATGAAATTTTGTTATAAAATTTTGACTTAATAAATTTTGATTGTTTTGCATATTTAAACAGCATGAGTGAATTGTCGGATGCCCTTCAGAATTTAAATCTTTATCCAGTAAGAATAGAAGTTTCCAGAGATTTCAATAGATATATACCAGACATAGAAGAACCTATAGAATTCAACGCTTTACCTCTTGAGAAACCCAAGCCTAAGAAAATGGAAATTGGGGAAAGCTCTAGGTAAATTGAGGGGTTACCATCTCAGGAAGAGCTAGATTTTATAATGGCAAACTATAATACCATTAAGCCTGTTAATGAAAATGTTTTTATTCACTCTCTTGAAACACAACTACCAATGAATTTAGAACCAGCTATTCCAAACCCTTCAATCCACTCGCAAATAGACGAATGGTTGACTAATGAAATACAGTTACAAAACAATCCCTATAAGCTTTTTCCTCAGTACAATCCAGAACCTTTACCAAATCCACCAATGAGTAACGAGAATATGGATGAATTCTGCCATTCCGGCAAAGAACTAATGGATGCAGGGAATAGGATCCAAGAGATTTTGGGACAGATCTCCTGGAAATACGATAAGAGGGAACACCGTTACTAGATAATCAACTGACAAAAGATAGGGGGTTTATGGAACTGTGATTGTGTAATAGTAATAGTAGAATCAGTCTGTAAAATAAAATAAAACTTTGTAAGATAATAGCGTGTATTGATGCATATTATTAAATATAAATGGAAATCGAGAAATCGATAGTTTTGACTATATTGGTGTTACGAACTCTGTATAATTGTTTTGTTTAAGTGTTATTTTGATACTAATAAATTATATATATTATTATCAGATGGAAAACGCTAATAATGAACCAGTTAACGAAGTTAATCAATCTGAGCAACAACCGGGGGATCAATATATGACTAGGCAGGATATAGAAAATATCGTTGCTCAAGGGATAACCAATGCTATCCCAGCAATCGTTGCTGCTGTTAAAAATCCAATAGAACCGCAACAAATCGTTCCTAGCAAACATATTTCTGAAGATAACTTCAGTAATAGTATAAACGGAGGCAGTAATCATGTTAATCATGATAATGAACCACGGCAAGCTCCGCTCCCTAAGAAAATGAAAGCTGCAACACCTGGTTGCACTTATAAAGAATTTCTTGCTTGTAAACCCACTGAGTTTGCAGGCAATGAAGGAGCGACTGCGGCACTGCGTTGGTTAGAGAAAACCGAAGCAGTAATTGCCATAAGTAAATGTGCTCAGGATGATCAGGTCATGTACGCGTCAAACCTTTTCAAAGAAGGGGCGCTAGAATGGTGGAACATGGTGCTACAGGCTAAAGGAAGAAATAAGGCTTATGCCATGAAATGGGAAGAATTTAAGAGTCTTGTAGAAAGAAAATTCTGTCTCGAATATGAAAAAGATCAAATGGTAAATAAGTTTTTAAACCATAGAATGATGGGTGTAGATTGTCGCGGTTATACTTCAACATTCTTTGAATATGCTAGGGTGGTACCAACACTGGCTTCGCCAGAACCGGTACTCATTTCTCGCTATATTTGGGGACTGATTAGTGAAATCCGTAACATCGTTAAAGCTGCGAGACCTCGTACGATTGACGATGCTGTGGAATTAGCCAATACCCTAACTGACGAACTGGTACGTACGCAAGATGAAAACAGGAAGAAGGAACTGGCTCAGAAAATTACCCAAGGATTTCGTACGGGTAATAATAGCAACTTCAAGAAAAGAGGAACGGGAAAATCCTCAACTCTGCCATTCTGCAAGAATTGCAAAAGAAAACATTATGGAAGATGTAATGTAAGCTGCAATTTTTGCAAAATGGTAGGACATCGTGAAGAAGACTGCAGAAAGAAAACAACGATCTGCTATAACTGTGGAGAAAAGGGACATTTTAGACCAGAATGTCCTAAATTGGTCAAACCTGCAGACAACAAAGCCAAGACAGCCGACGGAGCTACTAAGAAGAATGTTCGAGCCTTTCAGTTAACTACTCAGGAAGCCGAGATGATTCCTGATGTGATAGCCGGTACGTTTCTAGTTCACAACATTTACGCCAAAGTATTTTTTGACTCTGGTGCGAACCAAAGTTTTATCAATACTTCATTCTGCCAAGCTCTTAATATACCCTTAACCAATATTAGGCAATTTTTTACAGTCGAAACGGCTGATGGGAATTCAGTTAAAATAGATAAGGTTTTGCAAAATATAGAAATAGGACTTTCAGGTCATAAATTTGCTGCAAATCTGTTACCTATGAAATTAGCCGAATTCGATGTTGTGTTAGGAATGGATTGGTTAATAGCCAACCATGCTCGAATTCTCTGTGATAAGAATTCCATAGAAATTCAGGCACCTACCGGAGAAGTAATTGTGATTACATGAGATAAACCACATAAGCCTATGAAGTTCATATCAGTAATGAAAGTTGCTAATTATGAACGAAAACAAGGAATAGTATATATGATTTCAGTAATCATTAGTACTAAGGGAAAAGAACTTAAGGAAATTCCTGTAGTCTCAGAATACCCAGAGGTATTCCCAGAAGAATTACCAGGATTACCACCAGATAGGGAGGTAGAATTTAGGATTCATCTAATTCCAGGAACTATACCGATAGCTAAGGCACCTTATCGGTTAGCACCCACAGAAATGTTAGAACTGAAAAAGCAATTAGATGAATTACTAAGTAAAGGTTTCATACAACCTAGTTCATCCCCGTGGGGAGCGCCAGTGTTGTTTGTTAAGAAGAAGGATGGTTCAATGAGAATGTGTATCGATTATAGAGAAGTGAATAAGGTTACAATTAAGAATCGATACCCATTACCTAGGATTAGGCCCTGCTTGCGGTATGCACATATAATGTATATATGTGTGGGCGCTCGGGGGGCAAAAGCAAAAGTGCACTAATTTTAACGTTATTTTACTAATTTCGTGAAAATAACGTTAAAAGAGGGGATGGTTAATCATGCATCATGTGGTGGCGTTGATAGCCGAAAGACAAGGGGGTACATGCACCAATTGGCGTTTGTCTCAATTGCTGAGTGTTATGTGCCTTATGTCCAAGGCTTGATGCAAAACCACAATCGAGCCGGGGGTCTCATTGGAAGCAGCCTCTCTATTCCTACGGGGTAGAGGTAAGGCTGTCTACATCTCACCCTCCTCAGACCCTACCTTAGCTTTTGCTATTGGTGGGATATACTGAGTATGATGATGATGACCCATTACCTAGGATTGATGATCTTTTCGATCAACTTCAAGGAGCTAGATATTTTTCTAAGATCGACTTACGTTCCGGATATCATCAATTGAAGGTACAAGAAGAGGACATACCTAAAACTGCTTTTAGAACTAGGTATGGTCATTACGAGTTTACAGTCATGCCTTTCGGATTAACGAATGCACCTGCAGCATTCATGGACATGATGAATAGGATCTGTAAACCGTACTTGGATAAATTTGTAATTGTCTTCATAGATGATATACTTATTTATTCAAAAGTCAGGACGAACATTGTCAGCACTTGCATGCACTCTTAACTTTGTTAAGAAAAGAAAAACTGTACGCCAAATTCTCGAAGTGTGAATTTTGGTTGCAAGAAGTACAATTTTTAGGACACATGGTGAATCACGAAGGGATTCATGTAGATCCTGCTAAGATAGAGGCGATTACCAATTGGAAGGTTCCACAAACTGCCATGGAAATTAGAAGTTTTATAGGTTTAGCTGGCTACTATAGACGGTTTATTAAGGATTTTTCCAAGATAGCTGTACCATTAACTAAGCTAACCTGTAAAGCCATTAAGTTTGAATGGGGACCTAAACAAGAAGAAGCCTTTAGAATTTTGAAACAGAAATTAACCAATGCTCCAATCTTAGCCTTACCAGAAGGAACTGAAGATTTTGAAGTATATTGTGATGCTTCAAAACTAGGATTGGGATGCGTGCTTATGCAGCGTAAGAAGGTAATTACGTATGCATCAAGACAATTGAAAAAGCACGAGGAAAACTATACAACTCATGATTTAGAATTAGGAGCCGTAATTTTTGCCCTTAAGATTTGGAGACATTATCTTTACGGAAGTAAATTTACTGTCTATACTGACCACAAAAGTCTAAGATATATATTTGGGCAAAAAGAGTTAAACATGAGGCAAAGAAGGTGGATGGAAATTTTAAGTGATTACGACTGTGATATTCAGTATCACAAAGGAAAGGCAAATGTAGTTGCAGATGCCTTAAGTCGTAAGTATCATGAAAAACAACGACGAGTTCGTGCTCTTAGATTAAATCTACAATTAGATTTAATGGAACAAATAAAGAATGTTCAGGAAACAGCAATCCAAGATGATGCTGAAGGAATGAAGGGACGCATAAAAGAATTAGAGCAAGGAGCTGATGGAATTTGGAGATTCCACAAAAGCAAAATTTGGGTACCTAAGCAAGGAGAATTAAGAAATAAGATTCTAGAAGAGGCCCATAAGTCAAGGTATACAATTCATCCAGGAAACAATAAGATGTACCAAGATTTAAGAAATAGCTTTTGGTGGATAGGAATGAAAAAGGATATAGCTAGATATGTTTCTAAGTGTCTTACTTGTTCACAAGTTAAGGCAGAACACCAGAAACCTTCAGGTCTACTACAACAATTAGAAATGCCTGTATGGAAATGGGAACTTATAACAATGGATTTTGTTACTAAGTTACCTAAGACCAGAAAAGGTAATGATGCGATTTGGGTAATTGTGGATCGATTAACCAAATCAGCTCACTTTCTACCTATGAAAGAAACCTTTAGCATGGAAAGATTGGCAAAGTTGTATGTAGATGAAATCGTATCTCTACATGGAGTTCCACTCTCCATTGTTTCGGATAGGGATAGTCGTTTTACTTCTCATTTCTGGAAAAGTTTCCAGCAAGCAATGGGAACTCGACTAAACCTAAGCACGGCATATCATCCACAAACGGACGGGCAAAGTGAAAGGACAATCCAAACTCTAGAAGACATGCTCCGAGCATGTGTGATAGATTTTGGTGGAAACTGGGATGATCACTTACCATTAATTGAATTCTCCTATAACAATAGTTATCATTCAAGCATCGAAACTGCCCCATTTGAAGCACTGTATGGAAGAAAGTGCAGAACTCCAGTTTGTTGGGAAGAAATAGGAGAAAGTCAATTGTCAGGTCCTGAAATAGTGCAAGAGACGACTGACAAGATTACTCAAATCAAGGAAAGGCTGAAGACTGCTCGAGATCGCCAGAAGAGTTATGCAGATAATAGATGCAAGCTGTTAGAATTCCAAGTTGGAGACAGAGTACTGTTGAAAGTTTCCCCTTGGAAAGGAGTTGTTAGATTCGGTAAGAAAGGAAAGCTAAGTCCAAGATACGTAGGACCATTTCCAGTAATCCAACGTATAGGACCAGTTGCTTATCGTTTACAACTACCAGAAAAGTTAGCTGGAGTACATGATGTATTTCATGTATCCAATCTCAAGAAATGTCTATCAAACGAATCTTTGGTAGTACCTCTCCAAGATATAGAGGTAAACGAAAAATTAAAATTTGTTGAGAAACCTCTTCAGATAGAAGACAGAAAAGTGAAGTTTCTCAAGCACAAACGACTAGTGCTAGTTAAAATAAAATGGGATTCAAAGAGAGGAGCTGAATACACTTGGGAGCTGGAATCTGAGATGAAGAAAAAGTATCCCTACTTTTTCCAGTAAATCTCGAGGACGAGATTTTTATTAAGGTGGGGAGAATGTAATAACTCTCATCAAAATTCATATTTATTCAATTAATTTGACCAAAAGGAAACCCTAATTAAGACACCCAAGTGATTCTACATAATCCCTAAAATTTTCAGAATAGTTGAAATCAGGATTAGGGCCCCTAAAACTCAGGGGGGGTAAAACCCTAGTTACGATTTTCTTTACAAAACGCTGTCAAATTGGAAAATTCACGCAACGTCGACTCACCTGAGCTAGTTGGACACGTGCCTACTCTACTCTAGAAAGTCACCTCAGGCGACACGCGACAGGAACCAGGGATTCCTTCGCAACACGCGGGGGATGTCAAATTTGGGTATAAATACAGGGGCTTGGGACTTGATTCCTGGCTTCAGTTCGACGAAAAAATTCACAAAATACATTGAGTTATGCTCTATTTACCACAATTAACACACATGGATCACTAATCGACGCCGCAATCAGGGTATTAACTCGATCGCTATTACGATTGATTTTCCGATCGATCAATGTACTCAATGGATGTTTAAGTGCTGCCCACATTAGGGTGATGCTTTGTCATTAGTCGTTAATTCGATGGATGTTTAAGCATAACACTTTGTCATTCGTTGTGAGGGTTGATCTCGTGAGTTATCGTAAATGTTGTATTAAGTTACTAACCAAATTGTGTGCCTGTTATTAAATTTAGGTTAAAAGGCTAATCAGTAGGCTAGGCTCTGCTCAAATTAAATCTGCAATGTGAGTCATTCTCTTTTTATCAACTATTTTACAATACCTCAAATTATTTTCAAAAGTTATAATTACAGGGATTAAGTCTTTGTAATCACCATATTACAGCCGGTATGTGGGGTTTTGTATACATTACTTGATAATCTTCACCATTGGACAACGAGTTAGCCAATGGGTGATATGACCATAGTCACAGAAACAAGTCGAGTGACAAATACCGAGGGTAGTTGGTTGATATCTGAAAACATTGTAATTGCTCTTAATACTGTAATTTATAACAAATGTGTCGTTTTAGTAAATAGAATGATTCACTCAGTATTTCCCGCTGACAAAACCTTTTTCAAACATGTTTCAGGTGATCTGTTGTGATCCAGGAAAAGTGTCGCGAAGCACTATCAGCTTAAGGAAGTGGCTCAGTATAAAATAAAGAAACATGTTTTGTAAAATAAAAGATTTCTTTGTGAAATCTCAAGATTGTAAATTACCGGGTTTTATCCCAAGTTGTGAAATAAAATAATCGGGAAATATTTCAGTTTTAAAAAGATCCTGAAGAAAACTTCCGCTGTTAATTAAATACCACGGGATTTCTGTCCCGCGGCTCCTGAAACGGGTCAAACCGGGTCGGGGGCCGTGACAGTAATAGATATAATCCATTCCATACTTTCAATTCATATATACACTTTCTTACCCGTAGAAACCGGTCAAACATACCATCTCATAATTGAGGTAAAACATGCCATCCATTTATCCGTTATTAACGGGTTAATTTCATTCAAAACGTAAACATTCATCCAATCCGTTCACAACGAATCGAATACCTTCCTTTCATCATTCGTATTTGCATTCCACTTCAACCCATTTATGACGGGTTGAACTATACCATTCCTTTTTGCATAACTTTCCATTCTTTCGGCTTGTTCAAGACGAACCGACCATGATACATATCCTTTCATAACATTCATTACATACGACCCGATCGTAGTGGGTTAGGCTATCTATTTTATAACTACCATAACTAAGGTCTTTGTACAAGAACATTAAGTGACATAATAAAAATATATGCATAAAACAACATACATTCTATTAGTGCGACCCATTCATACGGTTCGATTACATAACATTCCAACATACATTCTATTACTGTGACCCGTTCATACAGTTCAACTACATAACATTCCTTTACTTTCTCATTTTTCTAACCATTCCTTAAAGATTCAACACATCAAATTACCATGTTTTACACTACCACTTTCGAACTAGAATTTATATAACGAGACTAACATTCATTATCTACACTAAGGATAGACAAAGTTCATAAGAACTTACCGTGGTCTTGCGCTACTTGTGTTTTGGAATGGCTCGTGCCTTCTTCCTTCTTCGCTCCTACATGTTACAACTTCATACTTTTAGCTTTCATACGAATTAATAACATACGCATTTCCTTTATTCATCATGGTGTTAAACAACTATGCACACTTCCATTTCTATTCTACCACTTCAATTTAACAAGGATTCATATCAAATCACAAGTAAATAAACCTAGGCATTTCATCGAACACCTTATGTGCGTACCATCAATAAGGCATAATGTACAAGTAATTAAAGCACATTTTTCCTTGTTTATTCATAGATCATCATAATTATTTAATCTTCATATATTATCATCATAATCATATGTATTCTATTTCTTATCAAATTATTCATCAAAATATCTTCTACAACTCTACTTGAACATCAACATTACTCTAATTCACATATAAACTTCACGAATCCTTCACTTTCTTACAAATACCAAGTGGGTTTTAATCAAAACCTTCAGTATGGTCAGAATCAAACATATTACTACTTCTACATGTTAATATTATCTAACATTCATGTCAATTTCATACTACATTCATAGATTATACATAACCCACTTTATCATACATCACCAAAATATGAAATTTGACTTACTTGGTGTTAAAAGAACACTAGATGATCATGAATCTTGATACATGCATCAATTTACACTTCAATTTCCCTTCCAATTTGATGGATTTGTAATGTTTAGGGTTTTGTTCTTCTTTTCTTTGCCCTTGTCGACACACACATACATCAGATGTATGTGTTTGTGTTTTAAAACTTATGTTTTATTATTTCATTTTTCAATTTAACCAAGTTTGGTCCCTCAAGTATTGAGTTTTATAATTAAGGTTCAATCATTTATTTACATGCCTTCTTATATTTAAATAACCACATACTTATACATGTTTATATATTTTTGGGGTGTTACATGTCTACCCCCCTTAATGAAGATTTCGTCCTCGAAACCTGAATACGCACCAAATAATTCCGGGTAGTGTTCGTGCATTTCATTCTCCATTTCCCATGTAAGATCTGATCCCTTTTGGTGTTGCCATTGAATCATCACTTGTCGAATGGCTTTGTTGCGAAGTTGTTTCACTTTGTAGTCTTTTATTGCCACGGGCTTTTCCAACATAATTTAATATTTCATCCACCTCGATATCGTCCAAAGGCACATATGTCGTTCCATCCGCGAGGCATTTTCGTAATTGCGACACATGGAAGGTGTTGCGAATTCCATCTAACGCCGGTGGCAGTTCTATCCGATATGTCACCGTTCCGACTCTAGCTAGTATACATTCTGACAAGTCTACTCGCATCCTTTCGTAAGTACATACCTCGAACTTTGACAACAAGTTTTCATCCGATTACCCGTCATGATGAATTGGTCACTACCACTTTACAACTTGTCTAATACACTTGGTAATTCAATATTGTATGATTCAATACGATCCTGTTACATTATTCCATGATCAACGTTCATTCGTTCGAGTTGATTTTCTTAAATCTTGTGTGTCAAACTATGCATACCCACATACCTCTAACACCCACTTAGGGAAATAATCATAATAATATTCAAGCTTGTTCATTCCTATTTATTCATATAAAATCACAAGTCAAACACCATTCAATAGTTGCCAACTATTTAGCTTCTACATACACTCCACCCTTTTCTGGGCCATTATCAAGCAAAATTTCTTTCATGTCACTGGCTTGGTAATTCTTTTCACTCTTTTCTTGTAATACCTACGTATGATCTCTACCCGAGACCAATATTTCTTTCATTGATAATCTATCGTATATGCATGGTTAACCGCAATTCAATGCATACATTTATACAACTCGCGTATATACTATCTTGCTCCAACCCCTCTTACCATTTATCCCTTGGTTATAAGGGCCTACATAAGGATTTAATCACACAACCAATATAATCGTGTATCAATACTTACATTCATGTAACTCATATTACACCCAAGGTGTTATACGCAACTATACACGATATCACATTCCATAGCTGTCATACATACATCAGTCCTTCTAACATTGCAGTACAAAGGCAAATACCTAAACATCGTACCACAATGGATAACTCTACCTATATACCTACTAAAGTTTTGTTACATACAAGATTATAAGCTTATTTTACATGTCATTCCATTCCACGTATGAGTTATATAAAACTAGGTATAACCATTCATTCGATAATTTGTTTATACTTTACCTCTTAGGGGTGTCCTATAAAATGAACCAAGAATCCTTACGTATACAAATTCTAACTCGTGACATTTCTCGAAAGGTTTACCTTCTAATAAGTTATGCATTCTATTGTCTTCATTCTAACTTCCTTCCACGTTAATCTTTCAATCTACCATACAATTCTTTCTAATTATTTTAAATTTGGCATTCTAAGCATTTACCCTGCTTTGTTACCAGTTTCTTACTTTCCTTTCTATTACCTATTTTATTATATGTGGGTCGACTCTTACAATCGTTCCACAACGACACTTTAAGACATCTAATAACTATCCTTTGTAATAAACAAGACTTTAGAGCGGCTCAATTTCCTGTATTGATATGAAGTTTATAATTCAATTGCTAGCATAATAAGTCATTTACTTCTGCTTTCTAAATTACTAACCATACTTGTTCCTTCACTATACCGTTAGTAACGATAACGTTCATCATGAGCCTACTACTCAATCCCTCCATTATTATTATCTTCATTCTTTCTATTCGCCTCCTTTGTAACGTAAAATTATGACTGCCAACAAATGTGCGTGTATATATACACACACCACAGGCATTTGGTAACTCCATTCTTGTTATTTGCTTGTGTTTTCAAACATTCGCAAATTTCTTTTGTATGCATTATCTAGTTATCTACCTTACTATGACAAATTTAATGTTTTCCTTCCCAACCATATTGCATGTTCAACTTCATTAATTAAAACTCATGACTTTTGGTCATTGCCCTTCCATCCCCACAATATGGACTAATTCGTACATTTGTACTTCCTTGTTAATTTTGGACATACTTATATAAATGTTGTTCTTGCCATGCCTTGCAAAATTATCTTTTTTTAGTTAAAGTTAAGCCACTTGTTTGGGTCTCAACCTATTAGCCATCCTGTTCCTTTTGAATCGTTTACTAATTAGTCCAACAGGTAATTATGCTTACATGTGGGCCAACATCCTTCATTCTTGTAATGCGTGCATATCTTAACATTCAGATTCTACTTCTTTCTTTCTTGCAATTCATGCGTATATTTCGAACATTCAAAGTCTATGTCTTTTTCTTAATATTTTTACACAATTGTATTCTATCTTTCTTTCTAGTTATTCATTCATACCCTCCCTTGTTATTATGGAATGTTCTCGATTACCCGAGTGTCTTACATCCTCTTCTCCCTTCTTACCCATGCTCACTAGGCATACCTGTGATGAGTTTCTGCTCGTGAGCATCCTTTCACTAAGTTTATTAGTTTTCTTCACATCGAGGTCTTTACCTCCTCATCTCGTTTCAATTCGGACATACTTACTATTATTTTACCATTTCTTTCAAAAATCTCTACCATTGTTGTTACTTAAATCATCCATCAAGATCTTAGCCCATTATCCATTCTGATCCTCACGAGTCGATCACTACATGTCTAATTCGTAACATATTCAGTGCATCATCTTTCATTAGAATCTTTTATTACCACAACATCTTTCTATAGATATACTTACTTACACCATTACATGCTACCACATTTGTCAACTATTTTACGCTTACTCGTATATCCCATTTTGGGTCTACCACGATTAACTATCAACATACCCTTACTATATTCAACTTCAAATGTTGTATTTCAACACTACATTCTACATTATGTTTCATGTGTTGCGTCTCAACGCAACATTCTACATTCTGTTTCAAGTGTTGCATTCCATATAAATATCTTCCTTTAAAATTTTCGTTCTACTAACATTTACTTTTTATTTGACCAGTTTTTCATCCTTAGAACCATACTACACTCGCAACTCTATCATACTTTCACGTTCAATACCTTCTAGATTTGATCATACTTACCTTTCTATCATTTCAACCCTACACGATTTGGTTTGATGGGTTAGACAGCTTTACTTCATCGCATGTTATTCCATGCCATCACAATTACTTTTTAATAACTTTCGTTTCTTATCCATTATCATCATCATTTATCAATAAGAATCATACAAGGCATGACTTCAAATCACGGGGATTTAAAATCCCTAACCTTCCTTATTTACATTTCCACATTACTTATTTCTTGTAACGTAAACACGTGACATGCAGCTCATACGTTCTCATTAAATAATATGTTACTTTTGAGGGTTTATTGGGGACCATCAAGGTTCAGGGCTCAATTACTTGTTAATTCAAAATTTTCATTTGTTGCCTGAACTCCACCGTAAGCTATGGTTACTCTACCGAAGCTTACGGTATCTCTTTTTGTATTTGGGCCTCCACCATAAGCTACGGTAGCCACCGTAGCTTACGGTGGCAATAAAAGGGCTACGGTGACTTCCTACTGCCTTACGGTGGACACAAAATTTCAATACCTACCGTAGCTTACGGTAGCTACCGTAAGCTACGGTAGAGCCCAGTACACGTTGGCTAAATTTCTTAATTGCAGCCATTTTGATCCGTTTTCGAAAATGATTTCAATCAAGCCAGGCCCCGAGGTTTCTAAATGCACTTAATTCTAACATTCCTATGTTTTCATTTCTTTCTAGTTTTTCCATAACGTCATCAATTCATATCATAATTTACTAAAATAATCTTACAAGTTTACCTCTTCTTGCGTCTTGGAGCGAACACACACCTTCTGCGAGCTTTCAGTTTGAGTCCGAGCACTATAACGTGCTCGAATCTCTCAAACCTAGGCTCTGATACCAACTTGAAACGCCCCATTCTTTACCTTTTTAAAAGTTTATAATAATATAGACTTCATACAAATTTTTACAAAATTTGGGCATGACCCGTTCGTAACGTAAGTGATTTCCCTGCTTTTAAACAATAAAACACCCCAACTTAAAGAAGACATTCGACCACACATTCTAAGTAACAAAAACGTGGTAAACAAGAAGTCTTTTAAATAGTCCCAACTATTTCATAAACAACCTTTTTTTTTAAACCAAAAGCGGACAAGTTTGAGTTGTCTAGATACAATATGCTAATTAACTAAGTTTTACCAAAACATAAAGACGACCAAAACCAACACCAACACCATACAAAATAGACATCTTCGGAAGCGTGAGGTGGGCGCAGTTTGTGTGTGTGCTCGTTCCAAGTCGCCAAACCATTTAAGTCGAGGATTTACCTACATCATACATCAAAACTAATTTCATCAGTTATGTCACGACTAATCTAAGTAATAGATATAATCCATTCCATACTTTCAATTCATACATACACTTTCTTACCCGTAGAAATGGGTCAAACATACCATCTCATAATTGAGGTAAAACATGCCATCCATTAATCCGTTATTAACGGGTTAATTTCATTCAAAACGTAAACATTCATCCAATCCATTCACAACGAATCGAATACCTTCCTTTCATCATTCGTATTTGCATTCGCATTCCACTTCAACCCATTTATGACGGGTTGAACTATACCATTCCTTTTTGCATAACTTTCCATTCTTTCGGCTTGTTCAAGACGAACCGACCATGATACATATCCTTTCATAACATTCATTACATACGACCCGATCGTAACGGGTTAGGCTATCTATTTTATAACTACCATAACTAAGGTCTTTGTACAAGAACATTATGTCACACCCTGGCTTTGCGGAAGCGTGGGTTAATTTGGTGTGACTTCTTAATACCATAGCTTAATCACAACAAGGCTATATGAAAATAAAACATGCAGATCATCCATTGATTTAAGTTGAAAAGTAAAAATACCACAACATTGTCCTAATACGTTGACACATGCAACGGAAATTACAACTTAACAACATAAAAACTTTGTCCTTGAAACACAGCTACAAATATAACATAAACACTGTTTAAGACTTGCGACTCGTCCAGGTAAAAGTCGCAATCCCTAAACGTGGATGATTCCGTAACTCTAACACAGCGGAAAACGTAGCATACCGTGCCAGATCCTTAGTTCCCTGAAATACATGTAAGTTGGAAAAATCAACATAATGTTGAGCGAGTTCATGTGTAAGTGAGTATGTAAAACACTTGTAAGTATAAAAATCCCTGGTATGTAGCAGATAAGGAAAAAGAGATCATCAATGGTTTGCAAGGCCATTGATATGTGTGAAGTGCAAGTAGGAAGACTCAACCCGAGCGGATTTTGCGTTGGGCACAAAGTCACCCCAAGGTCCGTTCTGCTGGGCCTGGGGTTGGGCTCGCTACACCCAGATAGATCTACCGCTTATGTCCCTTGGTCCTACTCTGAGGATTAATGGCCTTTAGTTCCTGCCTACCCACTCACATGATCTAAGTAGTAACCCTCCTTATGCTAACCATACCATGTAAAAAGTACTCGTATCATAGTAACATGTATTTCACCCACGCAGTTTAGAAAACTGAAAACAGTTAAGAGAAAAGGGGGACATGAACTCACTGTAATGCGTCCTCGAATAACAGCAAATCAAACTCGGTCTGCAGCACGACAACCTACAACGAGCTAATATCTATTAGACGAACGGCCGTGCCTTAGCTTAGAGTTTTGACGTTCTAGGGGAAATAGTTAGACAACTATTTCGTGCTTAATTTCTTGGTTAACGTATAAATAGATTCCTTCCCAAGGATGGGGTATTCGTACAAGTATTATGTATGTGGTGACTTTAAGTATTGACAAGATACATTTTCAAGTCTCGTTTCCAACATTTTAAAGTTTTGTGCCAAAACTCATGGCGAGGTTTAATTATGAGATATAAAGTTTCACATACACGTTAGAAAAATAATTTTTTTCTAAGTCTAGATATTTTTAGAAAAATTCGCCAGAACTTCCCCTAAAAACGGGAGTGTCCGTGCTAATACGCACATCATTTTCTTTTTGAAATCAACCCATGATCATCAACAATCAACCATTACGTTTTAACACGCTAAACACTACCTTTGTCGTTTCAGTTTAAATATGTGAAAACTGGACTGTTTTCGGATGGTTAAATAAAATACTTAGCTTATTCCAAAAATTCCCAAATTTTTGTGGAACGTCATAAACGACCCACAAATTATTGTGTAAAAATTTCGGGGTCTAGTTTATTACCAAAAATTTATAGACAATCGTTTACCGAACTGTGATCAGATTTGTTACATTCTGATCACAGTTTACGGAATAATTCGCCAAAAATTCCTCGTAAGTCCGTTTGTCGAAAATCCAGTTCGAGGGTCACAAATACATCCGTGACTATCTTTGATAAAAGTTTCAGGGGCTGGTTCGGTTCAGGTTTTAAGTTGTGACTGAAAACGTAAGACCCATTTTACTGCAGTAACAAACAGCCTTAGCTGCTGTCACGAAAACAGATTTTTAAAATAGTAACCGACATCAGAAAAATACGATTCCAGCGTCATTTTCTTCGTTTTTCGAAATGACACGATTTAGGCTTTTGAAATTCCGTTTTTCGAGTTTTTAAAGTCCGTTTACAGCCTGTTGAAGACGGCTGGAAAAGTACATCAGCATGTTAATTCATGGTTTAAACATCACTAAATCGCATTAACGAGTGTCCGAACAATGGATTTAACAAGGAAACAATTTTTTTTAAACATCAAGTATGATTTAAACCAACCCTCAAATCAACAAGATTCCACTTCATGTATCATACATAAGTAAACTTTCATGTAGATTTTATATTCATAACTCATGCTTCATATTTCTAGTGTTCTTGTAATCTTGTAGTTCAAACAACAATACATCATGTTATATGCCATAATTTCGAACAAGATGAGATCAAGTATGAAGAAACTTACTACTAGCCTCTAGCTAGGGAAGAATCTTGTGTAAAAATGATGAGGAAAAGATGTAAAACCAAGCAAGAACAATGCTCCCTTGAAATCCCTTCAAGTTGCACCTTCCATGGAGGATATCTAGGCTTTGAATGGACAAAATAATGAAGAAGATGATGATGTTTAGGGTGGTGATGGGGTGCTCGGTTGTGGGCAGCCGATCAAGAGAGAGGAGAGAGTGAAAATGGGGTGTACAATCTTGTGAAGTGATATTCAATATAAGGGACCTTACTTATATCTTTATTCTCACATATTTTGGATAGATAGACAAGCAACAACAATTAATACAAGAGAATTGAATCAAGCTAGAAGATTGGAAGTATGGTGATATGACATGTGGGGTCCCACTTGGGGAAATAAATTCGTTGGGGGGGGGGGGGGGGTATTATGTAAATATTGTGACTAAAGTGGCTAAGTGTAAGTAATGTGATATATGTTAGTTGGTTTATTTTTGGCGGGTGTTATGGCATACGGGGATCATGACTAGCCATAACTAGTAAAACAAAGTGTCCGACAAAAATTTAGTGTCTCAGATAATGTCCGGTTATCCGGTCAGGTACTGTCCCGTTAAAATGTTTAATTATGCCGAAAAAGTCCTTTATGTATATATTTTGTAACATAAATTATTCCCGGTACTTAGGAAAATATACGGGACCGTTCTGAAATGTTTTTGCACTGTATTAGTAATTTAAAATGCTGAGTTTTATAATAAAGCGCAGAATTTTGTATTTAAAGTACGTTTTAGGCACACCCGGTCACTATAAATCTCACCTAGTGACGCAGTTCTACAATCCTCACCGCCCTACACTCACTACCAGTGTAGCAATCTATTCCCGGATCATACTAGCCTTAGAGGCAGTGTTTGCCTGATGCTGGTTATGTCAGCATGTTTAATGGGTAACCCGTATAGTGTGCTCACTGCGCTTTCGTGCATCAAGGTTGTCACTGATGTTTATATGTAAATGATAGAGTGACAGCATAAATGTGATGCATGAGTATGTATGTAACAGAAATCAGTAAGCAGTTTACACACAGATGTAAGCAAGCACAGTAATTAAGCAGTAATTAAATATTAATTAAGTCGTACGGATACCTGGTTTGGTGAGGGTTGTCACACATTAAGTGACATAATAAAAATATATGCATAAAACAACATACATTCTATTAGTGCGACCCATTCATATGGTTCGACTACATAACATTCCAACATACATTCTATTAGTGTGACCCGTTCATACAGTTCAACTACATAACATTCCTTTACTTTCTCATTTTTCTAACCATTCCTTAAAGATTCAACACATCAAATTACCATGTTTTACACTACCACTTTCGAACTAGAATTTATATAACGAGACTAACATTCATTATCTACACTAAGGATAGACAAAGTTCATAAGAACTTACCGTGGTCTTGCGCTACTTGTGTTTTGGAATGGCTCGTGCCTTCTTCCTTCTTCGCTCCTACATGTTACAACTTCATACTTTTAGCTTTCATACGAATTAATTACATACGCATTTCCTTTATTCATCATGGTGTTAAACAACTATGCACACTTCCATTTCTATTCTACCACATCAACTTAACAAGGATTCATATCAAATCACAAGTAAATAAACCTAGGCATTTCATCGAACACCTTATGTGCGTACCATCAATAAGGCATAGTGTACAAGTAATTAAAGCACATTTTTCCTTGTTCATTCATAGATCATCATAATTATTTAATATTCATATATTATCATCATAATCATATGTATTCTATTTCTTATCAAATTATTCATCAAAATATCTTCTACAACTCTACTTGAACATCAACATTACTCTGATTCACATATAAACTTCACCAATCCTTCACTTTCTTACAAATACCAAGTGGGTTTTAATCAAAACCTTCAGTATGGTCAGAATCAAACATATTACTACTTCTACATGTTAATATTATCTAACATTCTGTCACACCCTGACTTTTGCGGAAGCGTGATTATGGTGTGACTTACTTGTTATCATTGCATTCAACCATATCAAACAACTATATGATAAAATCAAAGATTTGTCATCCATAAAATGAGTTTAAAACATAATAACATTGTCTAAAACGTAGACTTCAAATTTAAGTTTTACAAACCATATGAATTGTGTAAAAGTTCGCTAAGGACTCATCAAAAGATAATAGTTGTAATCAAAGTTTGGAAGACGTGTCTCGTCCAGGATTAAGACACGCTGGCCAAACCCAAGAACCATGGATGACATCTTTATACTTAACATGACTTGGAACTCCAACGCCCGCCAGATCCATACTTAATTTCCTGAAATACATGTAGTTTGAAAAACATCAACAAAAGTTGAGCGAGTTCATGTGTATGTGAGTTTGTATAAATCGTTAATATATGTCTGCATAAATCGTTAAAATGTGTCTGTATGTCCTTGGTATGTAGCAATAAGGAAAGAAAAAGAAAGATCAATCAATGTGTAGCTAATACATTAATAGGTGACATGGTCTAGGAAGCACTCAAACCTGTAACGCGTATTTCATACCAGTCCTTCCGGCGGAACGACATAGTCACCACATGCAGCCACACGCTGGCCCATGTGTGGGGCTCGCAACACCCAATAGATCTATCACTCATGTCCCTCGGTCCTTATACAAGGATTAATGGTCTTACGATAATAGCCTATCCATTCACGTGATCTAGCAGTAAATTCCTTAGCTAATCATACCATGTATAAAAGTGTTTGTAAATGTCTGTAATAATTGTAACATGTATTTCACCCCCGAAGTATAAAACTGAAAATAGTTAAGAGAAAAGGGGGACATGAACTCACAGTATTGCGTCTTCGGTACTCGTAACCCAAATCTCCTCAGCAAACACGACTACCTACAATGGTCTAACGTCTATTAGATGAACGGGTCGTGCCTTGTCTTAGTATTGATTAGTGCCTTTGAGTTACATTTTAAAGTGTCTTCAATATTTTAGTAATAATACTTCTTATACTTGTGTATTCGTATTTCCTTCCCAAGGATGAGATATTTTACATGTGTCTGTTCGTATTGGGATTATATTTTTAAGTCCCATTTTAGGGAATACATATTTAACCATATTCCTGTATAAAACCAACCTCCGATACTCCGTATTTCGTTATAAAAATTATGGCGAGTTTTATGTTTGAAAAACATAGTCTAAAACATGCTAGTAACCACTTGTTTAGAAAAATGTTTACTAAGTGTTAGGATTTTCGGAAAATTTTGCCATAGTCTCCTTTGTAAATAGAGGTGTCCATGCTTAATAGCATATCATTTTCTTTTGCAAATATCTCGTAGAATGTTCTCACATAGCCAACCCGACAATCATACATGCATTACACTACTTATGTCATTTCAGCTTTATTAAACAAAACTGGACTGTTTTCAAGCATTTTAATAAAATAGTTAACCTTTTCCAAAAATTCTCAAATTTTTACAGGATGTCATAAACGTTCCAAATTTTATTGTGTAAAAATATCGAGGCCCAGTTCATTATCAATATTATATAAAAATTTATTTACCCGACTGCAATCAGATTTGTTGCTTTCTGATCGCAGTTTACGGAAAAATTCACTAAAAATTAATAGTAAGCCCGATTGACGAAATTCCAGTTGGAGGATCACGACAACAACAGTGACCATCTACAGTAAAAATCCCATGAGCTGATTCTACTCAGGTTTTGGGTTATGACTCTGAATACGACACACTTTTTCAGCAGAAAGATTTCAGCTTGAGCTGCTGTCTTAAAACAATTCTTTAAAAATAGTAAACGACCTCGAAAAATTACGATTCCAGTGCAATTTGTTCGGTTGTTCAAAAATACATAATTTAAACTCCAGAAATTCAGTTTTTCGATTAAAAATGACCCAGTTACAGCCTGTTGAAGTTGGCTGGAAATTCCAATCAGCATGCTGTTTACAAGGTAAAAGTTACTAAAAACGCATCAACAAAGGTCCTAACCATGGTTTATCGATGATTTAATGATCAAACCTTATGCATGCTTTAACCAAACTCAAACCAACCCGATTTCAACTTCATACAAACTTTTTATGTAGGGTTTTTATGTAGAGTTCCATGTTCCTTATTTTTAGTGTTGTTAGCTTTGTGATTTGAACATTATTCATATTATAACAAAGAACAAGATGAACAACGGTGTGAAGGGACTTACCACTAGCTTCAAGCTAGGGAAGAAATCTAGAATAAAGATGAAGAGATGATGAAGATGAAGCAAGCGAACAAGTCTCTTGAAGCTTCACAAACTTGCAACTCCCTTGAATCACCCTTGAAGCTTTGAGTGGACCTTAGGAATGGATGAAAATGGAGATTTGAGGGTGGTGATGGTGGTGGCGGTTATGGAGTCGAGAAAGAGAGAGAGAGAAGTGAGGTGAGAGAGTGAAGGGTCTTGATTGGGTTATGTAGAGGGTTTGGGGGCTAGGTGTCATGAGTGCACCATATTTTGTGTAATGCAACAAGCAATCTATCTCCTTGGAAACAATCACAATCCTAAGTCATGATTAAGAAGATGTGGTGGGTCCCTTAGGGCTGGAAATTCGGTTGGGGGGGGGGGGGTAATTTGTAAAATTTGGTGATTAGTAGGTAAGTAAATAAGAGGTTAAGGGTATTTTCTAGAGTAGTGGGTGTATGCCATGTTTCTATAGTGTGTGGGAATTTATTGTGACCATGATTATTTAAGAATAATAAAATAATGTTTCTGACAAAATCTTGGTGTCCCGGGTAATGTCCGGTTATTCGGTTAGGTATCGTTCCGCTTAAATGTTTAATTGTACCGTATAGTGTCCTTTATGCATCTTTTTTGTAACGAAATCATTCCTGGCACTTAGGAAAGTATACAGGACCACTCTGCCATATTTGTGTATTCTACTGGTATAATAAAATGCTGAATTTTATAAAAGAATGCAGAATTCTGTATTTAAAGTGTGTTTTAGGCACTTCCCGGCACTATATCTATCACCTAATGACGCAGTCTTATGGTCCTCACTTCCCTACACTCCAAACCAGTGTAGTACCCTATCCCTGGCTCATACTGGCCATAAAAACATTGTCTGTCTATGTGCTGGCATTGTCAACATTATTTCTGAATCAACCGTTCAGTGTGTTAACTGTGCTGAGTGCATCAAGTATGTCACTAATGTTGGTGTGTAATGAATGGAGTGACTGTATAAAATGTGATGCATGTATATATGATATAGAATCATAGAGCAGTTTAAATTGTCAGTTGTAATCAAGCACAGTCATTAAGCACGTAATTAAGATTAATTAATTTGTACAGTACCTGTATTTTTTAGGGTTGTCACACATTCATGTCAATTTCATACTACATTCATAGATTATACATAACCCACTTTATCATACATCACCAAAATATGAAATTTGACTTACTTGGTGTTAAAAGAACACTAGATGATCATGAATCTTGATACATGCATCAATTTACACTTCAATTTCCCTTCCAATTTGATGGATTTGTAATGTTTAGGGTTTTGTTCTTCTTTTCTTTGCCCTTGTCGACACACACATACATCAGATGTATGTGTTTGTGTTTTAAAACTTATGTTTTATTATTTCATTTTTCAATTTAACCAAGTTTGGTCCCTCAAGTATTGAGTTTTATAATTAAGGTTCAATCATTTATTTACATGCCTTCTTATATTTAAATAACCACATACTTATACATGTTTATATATTTTTTGGGTGTTACAATACCACTTGGAGTGTTTAATAATGGAATCCTTTTAACAGAATCAGATGTTGATGAACGATGAAAACCACTGTTGTTTCCCTTTTGTTGCAGAACACGCTTCCTTTTTTTCCTTGCTTCAGCACAGACTTGACTTTGACTTGGTTGAAAGAACAGTTCATACTTACTTGAAATTCTATTATCTATATCCATAATTTCAAATATCTAAATGAAGAAGATTGTTGAGCACTCAAGAAAAAGACTTTCAAAGTATTTTGAAAATGGTTTGAATTATTTGAAAATGATTTGAATTATTTGAAAAGGAAAGCTGTATTATTAGGGGGTAAAATGTAAGTTCCTTATCTCAAAGGCGGTAAAATGTTATTTATTATTCCAATAGCGGTTTACCTTTTTACATAGAGGCAGATAGAAACATACTTTACCTTTTTAACGACTCTCCAAATCCCCTTTACAAAATTGTTTGTCTGATCTCATAAAAAGTGCTTCAAGTTTTAATCACCGATGTCCATTTCAATATTGAATCACTCCACTTGAATACTTCTTACTTTTGACATCATCAACAACTTCGATCAAGGTATAATAATATTTATTAAAATTTGTATATGCATTAGTTTCATATGCACATGATTAACAACTGTTATGAAGACTGTTCTCAACGTATTGCATGTTTTAGATGATATATCAATTTAATTTTACAAGCTTTTTTATTTTTTATAATGTTTCCGATTTGAAGTTTTGTTTGATATGGTGTTACATTTGGATTCTTGAAAGCAATTGATAAGGTATATTTTGTTGTTTTTCTTACTTGATATTAAAGAATATGATTAAATGACAAATCTTTTATTTATGGACTTGCAAAAAAAAAGTTATTGATATTGGTACTCGATTCTACAGTTTTTAGAGGAATCTTTATTTATTGATATACTCTAGATAAATCGATAAATATTAAATGCGTTATCTGAATGACATAGATATGTTAAACATTGTTGGTTCATATTTGTTATCACAGTCTTTATAAATAATGAAGTATCTGATAAAATACATTGTCTCATTTTTTCTTTGATTTTTAACCAGAAACATCATATCTTGGAAGATGTCTTTTTATAAATATTTGGATTCTCTTAATTCCAAAATCTTGGTAAGATTATTACATTAAAACCATTTTCTACAGTTTTATTGTTAACAATTAATTCACATATAACACTTGCCAATACTTAAATACTTGAACTCAACAGATAATACCACAAAACTTTGCAAACAATCATTTACTCAAAGAAGTTCCTGGTAACGTTGGCGTTATAGAGTGTGTAAACGGTATGAGATGGGATTACCGATTCTCAAAATACAATGGAACTTTTGCTCTAAAGGAAAGATGGTCCTCAGTTGTCTCTGACCTTTCATTGAAAGAAGGATGTCTGTTGGTATTTAAAAAAACTACACCATAAACATATCTGCTGACACCTTTTGAAAAAGTTCATCATTATCCAACAATACTCCCAATGATTTCTATGTTCACATCAATATCGTTTGAGAGGAAGTTTGGATGTATGGATTCATTCTCCAATAGTTTTACTGATGTTTGTAAGGACGTGTTAGTAAGTTTTGGTATTTTAATCCAGTACTTAAATGTTACTATAGTAATTAGTGATATAGTTGTTAATTTTACTGTACCTTTGTTGATTTCATAATTTTATATCTTTTTGTTCAGCTAATACTCAAGGAGTTAGTCAACGTCAGTATTGGAGTTGGTAAACTTAAAGAGACATTTAAGATCTATGTGAATCAGTGGGACTCTTTTGATGTACTACTTCAACGTGATCCTCTTCGGAATTGTTACTTTATAACCGATGGATGGGAAAATGTGACAACCCTAACTTTCAAGGTCCGTATCTCTTTGTCACGTGATCTTGTTTCTCGTTATTTCTCTTTCGTATCTTCCCTATGACGATAAAATTGGTAAACGCTTGTGACTGTAGTATAATAGCTAAACGTATTATGTGTTTGAGTAAACGTGTGTAAGTGTGTAAATTGGGCCTGAATCCTGTGTCGTGTATATGATCGGGCTACGTCCTCGGGTGTAAATTTAAAATGGTGGTTTCAATTGGGCCGCACCCCAAATCCTTGAAGCTTAAGAAGAACCCAACTTGATTAAAGGCTAACCCATTATGTTTACCTTTGGTTATGGAAGCCCAAGTGTGTGGGCTAAGGCCCAGACCGGTAAAAAAAAAATAACAACCGCCCCAAGTTTGTTATTTAGGGTCACGTAACATGTTATTATTGATAACACAAAATCAAAAACCAAAAACCGTATCCTTCTTCACCTGAATTGCGACGATAGGAGACCCCCCCTCTGATCGAGATAACACATTGATTCGACAAGATTTTTGGTTAGTGATTCTTGCCTAAGATGTTCATGATTGTATGGTATTGTTATATGTATGGCTGTATGGTATTGTTATTTGTGATATTGCAAGTGTGACGTACATATATGATTGATTAATTGTGACAATTAGGGTACACCTTGTGTAGTTATGATAAGAACTTGTAAGTGAAACATGGTTCCTGTTGATCGATGATACAATAAGGATATGAAAAACCTACAAACCTTGATTTATAACAATGAGTTTTATGTGTAATAATTATGCCATAATATTACATAGATAATGTGATTAAAACCTGTTGAATAAGGAACTAGGATTTCATGATTTCATAATAAGAAAAGCCTTATGTGTATGGTATTGAAGGTACTTCATGAATGCATGATTGTTGGCATCTTATTGTGGATAAATTGCAAATTGAATTTGGATTTTTGGTTATACATTGGGTCGCATATGTAAGCTCATGAAACTGGGCTGTTAAGCCAAATAAACCATGCGGCCCAGCAGGCTCCATAAAGGAAATTTGGGCTTCACATGAGCACTTGGACTCGACAAACAACAGGTCCACTCCAATGGCGTTTGGGCCGTATCATGGCAAGTTGGCAACGTGTGGGGTATCTAGGGGGTGTTGTGGGCCGATGCATAGTTGACTAATATAACTCAAGGTGTAGAAAATAGTATTAATATCTGGTTAAGTTAGTAAACTGAACATCGCCCGATGGGTTACCCACACATATGTATGTAAATGCAAATAACATGTTGTTGGGCTGATTTATAGGGTTGGGCCGGATGGATTGGATCAAATTGTTAAGTTAAGTGCTCAGTAGTTAATTAATATTTGTAGAATGTGGAACTACGGTGGAATTATGGTATGAAAATTGTATGGGAACAGTATGTGAATAGTTTAAATGGCATGAGTGACAATGCTTTCATGAGACATGGATAACATTAATTGACTGGTGCTACTGGTACTACTTGTCAAATATTAAGTGCATTATTTGTGAAGCATGTGGTCTGAGTAAATGTGGAACTGATTGTTATATGTAATAACATAGGGCTTGGTTGACCACTGTTGTTATACGTGTAATTAATTCTTACCGAGAAATCAAAGGTGAGTTCACTGCTCTTTTTCCAAGCATGCATCCCGGGGAGGGATATCGGGTAACGTTCCGGGGAGGAATGCTAGTTATTGGGATGTTTGTTATTATTACTCAGTTTCTATCACATAAGACCCCTTACATCTACTGACAGTTGCCGGGGAGGCAACGAGGTTATTAGTTGATAGCGCTATTAGGTTTGGCACCCTCACACCGTACCGGGGAGGACGGGCGTGAACTAATTTCCTTAAAGCATGACCAATGTTTTGATAGAGACATTGGGGTTGGGCAAACACATCTTGTAGCCATTTCGGTAATCGAGTTAATAACAACATCAAATCAAATTGTCAAACTGTTTTATACATGTATCTGGTAACTAAACTCGGTAACAAAACTTTGAACTCACCAGCGTCGTCTGACACACTTGTTTGCATGCTTGTAGGTCATTAGATGCTTTGCATTGGAACTTGCTGTCTGGAGTAGCTGGAGTGGTCATGGGTCGGCTGGATGGATTTATGTTATTGATTTCTTGACACTATACTTTGGTTTTAAACTGTTCAATTTTGCTTCCGCTGATTACTTTGGTTTTCACTTAAACTTGTTGATGGTATTTGTTATGGGTGAAATTCTGAGCCCATATCCTGGAAAATATCTTGATTTATATCTTGGTTATATAGTATCTGTTTACATCCGGGATGCTGGTTCAGGATATTGGTAACATCCTGAATGGTATCCTCAGTATTACTAACGGATTATGTGCAGGTACGTGGGTTAGAAGCTATCAACGTTCACGAAGACTCATTCCGCGGAAGACTCGGTCCAAGTCGTTCAATGAAAGACGTTAAGCCCGCTTTATTTGGTTCCAAACGGCTATTTATGGAATATTCGGGAGCATCCCATATTTGTAGGAATTTTAGTTTCTACTTTGTAACTATAAATAGGTGGGTATACCAGATCGAGTAGGACATCACATTTACACTTGCTACACTCTAACACTCGCTCTCTAGCAATTGTCACTTTCATACAAAAGCATTGTAACACTTAGCGATCTGGTCTATATCCTGCACTGTATCCTGAAGTTTGAAGCAATAAGAAGAACAAGGCAGCTGCGATTGTCAGCTCCCGAGGTTTTATGCCGGCGATCTAGATTGATCAAGGGCTTTCCTCGTACATCTCGTGTCATTTACTTTACTTTTTACTCATTGTTTGATCGTAGATATAGCTCAAAATCCTGAGCCGTATCCTGAATACTGATTTTCTATATAACTTAACCGGCATATTTTCAACACACTTTCTAGCACACTACCTCACTTTACTAATTTGATCACTTAATTGCTTCGGTAATTTTTGACCAAAACAATTTGGCGCCCACCGTGGGGCAAGTGGTGCTCTTTTTACTAAAGATCTTCGTGAAATCGTTAATCAGTTTTCTATTTTCAAAACTTTTCACCGCATTGTTTACAATGGCCTCAAGATCAAACATGAGTTCCTCCACTGTGTCTGCTATGACTTCTGCTACTACCAGTTCGGTGCTTCCACCACCTCCTCCAAGGATGCCAGCCTCTTCACGACCTCAGGATATTATCCCTACTCGCGGTGTTCAGGAATCTGCTCCCGTTTTAGCTTCTAATGATGAAATTCTAACCTTATTTGGAAGTGTGCAGGAACAAATGAGGCAGCAACAGGAAACAAACCAAATGCTGTTGAGGGAAATACAACTCTTGAAGTCTGGTTCAAGCAGATCTGCTGAGGATATTGTCACTCCATTACAACCCAGAACTTTGAACTTCAATTCAGCTGTGTATACTGAGGATAACAGGGGGAATATTGTCCCCAGCCTTCCTCAGAATCACACTCCTGAAATACCCTCCTCGGTCAGGATGTCAACCAAAAGGAGCTCAGGATATGCTTCAGGATATGGGCAAAATCCTCCGACGGGTAACGTGTCAAATAATAATAATACTCATGCTACTAACAATAGTGGATCTTTGCAGGATACAGGTGTAACATCAGCACTTACTAGGGAACTTCAGAAGTTGAAGGACATGATATCTAGCGTACCTGGAGTGGTCCAGCCGATCCCGGAAGTGTCCCAAGACAGCCACAAGATATCTCGTTTTGCATATCCTATCTGTGATGCTGAGATCCCAAAGAGATTTCAAACCCCCAACATGAAGCTTTACGACGGAACTACGGATCCTGAGGAGCATATTGCTCAGTATAGGGAAAGAATGGAGATTAACCCTATCCCTCAGGATCTCAAGGAGGCATGCTTGTGCAAGGGTTTTGGTTCTACCTTAACAGGATTAGCCTTGAAGTGGCTCTTGAATGTTCCTCCGCATTCGATTACATCTTTTGCTCACTTAGTAAATTTATTTAATAGTCAGTTTTCTTGTAGTAGGAGCTTTGAGAAACTAACAAGTGACCTTTACAGGATAACACAAGGGCATCAAGAATCCCTAAGGGATTATGTGAACAAGTTTAGCCGGGAATCCTTAGACATTCCGCATCTTGATGTTGCAACAGCTGTGCAAGCTTTCAAGATGGGGCTGCAAAAGGATTCTCAATTTTACCAAGACCTTGTAATGAACCCATGCAGGAACTTGGATGAAGCTCGGAACAGGGCCCTGAGATATATTCGATTGGAGGATGACAAAAAGATGCAAGAGAGGATGAACTCATCTAACACTTAAGAGTCAACTAACAGGAAGTCAGAATCCTCATTTAAGCCATATCGCTCTAAGCCATATGGTAGAAATGAAAACAAGAAAGTGAATGCTATTGAAGACGAGGATCCTGAAGAATATCCTGAACTATCTGAATATTGCTTTTCTATTAACATTCCTGAATTAATGTGTGCCATGCAGGGTTTAGGAGACAAGGCTAGGTGGCCTCGAAAGAATCAACAAAAGGCCGATTGGAAAGATAAGTCAAAAAGGTGTGCTTTCCACGAAGATTTCGGACATGTAACTGAGGATTGCATTGCTCTAAGGAAAGAAATAAGCTATCTTCTAAGCAAGGGATATCTGAAAGATCTCTTAGGAAGAAAGAAGAAGAAGGGTCAGGATACTGAGAAGGATCCTGAGCGAGCAGCATCACCTCCCGCGGATGCCAAGATAATTAACTTCATTTTGGGAGGATCTGACATTTGTGGGACTTCGTATTCGGGGGCAAAGAGACATGCAAAAGAAGCTAAGGCCGAAAGGGGAGACAGACCTGTCAGGATGACTACACTCACAACTGACAAAGTGATCACATTTGATGCTGATGACAGGGATACTGTCCAGGATCCTCACCATGATGCTCTGGTAATAACATTATATGTGGCTAACCATTTTGTACGCAGGATATTGGTTGATAATGGCAGCTCTGTTAACATAATCCAACTAGAGACTCTGAAAAGAATGAATGTATCTCCAATGGATATCACTTCGAAATCTACAGTGCTTGTTGGATTCAGTGGAGAGGCTAGAAACACAGTAGGAGAGATAAAGTTGCCAGTATATGTTGAAGGAGTCAACTCAATACAACGTTTCTGTGTGATGGATTCCCTATCCTGCTATAATATCACATTAGGAAGACCATGGATTCACGATATGAAGGCTGTGCCATCGACGTATCACCAATGCATCAAGATCCCTACCCCTTGGGGAGTGGTCAAGGTCGAAAGCGATCAGCAGGAGGCGAAAGAATGCTACTCATCCTCGATGAAATCCTCAACCAAGCCTAGTGCAGCATAGCAATTAAAGACGCGGGCCCAGGATATCGTGGAGGATCCGGAGCAGGATGTGAAGAAAATTATCCTGGACCAGGATAATCCCGATATTTCGGTGCTCGTAGGAACCAATATCCCTCAGGATATTGAAGAACAGTTAATTAACTTTTTGAAATGCAGGATGTCAACGTTTGCATGGAAGCATGAGGATATGACAGGCATATCCAAAGACATTATCACTCACAAGCTTGGAATTGATTAATCATTCAAGCCTGTTCAGCAAAAAAGAAGGAAGTTTGCTCCTGAGCGGAATACGATTATCCAAGAGGAAGTTGAGAGATTATTGAAGTCCAGGATGATCAGAGAGGTTAAGTTCCCAAGGTGCCTAGCGAACGTGGTTGTGGTACAGAAGAAAAATGGGAAATGGAGAGTTTGTGTAGACTACACAGACTTGAACAAGGCTTGTCCTAAAGACCCATTTCCTCTTCCCCACATTGATGCAATGGTAGATGCCACTGCCGGGCATGAAATGCTAACCTCCATGGACGCATCCTCAGGATTTCAGCAGATCCAAATGGAACCTTCTGACCAGGAGGATACTGCCTTCATGACACCGACAGGTATTTATTGTTATACCGCTATGCCTTTTGGTTTGAAAAATGCAGGTGCAACATACCAAAGATTGGTAAACATGATGTTCAAAGACAAACTGGGGGACACCATGGAGGTATATATTGACGATATGGTGGTAAAATCAAAGAAAGCTCAGGATCACCTCCAGGATATTAAAGGAGCATTCGATATCCTGGATCAGTATAACATGAAGCGGCCCTACAGGATTTAAAGCAATATCTTTCAACCGCACCACTACTGATGAAGCCTGAGAATGGTGAACCATTATCCCTATACCTCGCAGTATCAGGGAATGCTGTAAGTGCCGTCCTTGTAAAGGACCATGAAGGTCAGCAATATCCTGTTTATTATGTTAGTAAAAGCTTGTTAAATGCTGAAACTAGATATTCTCATTTAGAAAAATTGATACTAGCATTAGTTATGGCGTCAACAAAACTTAGACATTACTTTGAGACACATAGGATTCATGTTAAAACAAATTATCCTGTCAAAAATGTGCTTAGGAAACCAGAAATGTCAGGCAGGATGGCTAAGTGGTCGGTAAAGTTGAGTGCTTATGATTTAATATATGAACCTAGAAATGCCATAAAGCCTCAGGCTTTAGCTGACTTTGTGGCTGATTTTAGTAGTGACATTCAGGATGAGGTAGACCTAGAAGTTCAACAGTTAGGAGAATCCTCAGGATCCTGGACATTATATACTGATGGTGCATCTAATATAAGAGGAGTAGGATTAGGAATACTACTAAAATCGCCACAGGGGGACATATTACCCCAGGCTATTAGATGTAAATTTCCTGCTACTAATAATGAAGCAGAGTATGAGGCTTTAATTGCAGGATTAGAGTTGGCTAAGAGTATGAGTGTCAAAAATTTGCAAGTATATGTTGACTCTTTGTTAATTACTAACCATTTTAATGGATCATATGCAGTTAAGGGTGAGAAATTAATCGAATACCTCGATATTCTTAAAAAATTAGCAGGATATTTCGATGTTTTTACACTTGAACAGGTACCAAGGGAGGATAATGCCGAAGCAGATGCCTTAGCAAATCTGGGATCGTCGATCAGGATACCAGAAGGGACCCAAATACCGATATTACATATCTTGTATCCTGCAACGAATCCTCAGGATAAGGAAGTAGCGGGTATTCAGGATCCTAATGCAGAGTATCCTGAAAAGTATCCCAAACCCTGGACGGCTCCAATCATGAGATATCTCAAGGAAGGACACATTCCCGGGGAGGAAAATCCTAAGGAATTCAGGATGAAGGTATCACGATTTACTATTATAAATGATGTATTATACAAGAAATCTCTTGCAGGACCATATTTGAGGTGCTTGGAGGATCCTGAAGCCAAAGAAGTACTTCAGGATATACATGAAGGGGATTGTGGTAATCACACTGGGGGCAGATCATTGTTCTCGAAAGTATTAAGGACAGGATATTATTGGCCAACAATGAGGAAAGATGCTGCAGAATATGCTCGAAGATGTGATGCATGTCAAAGACATAGTAACATACTACATCAACCAGCTGAACCATTATATCCTGTAGTTTCCCCTTGGCCATTCATGAAATGGGGGATGGATATAGTAGGGAAGTTACCAAAAGCTCCGGGAGGAAAAGTCTTTATGTTAGCAATGACGGATTATTTCTCTAAGTGGGTTGAGGCTAAAGCGTTTGTTCAAGTTAGAGATCAAGAAGTAGTATCCTTCATAAAGAGGAATATCCTGACTAGGTTTGGGGTACCAGCTGAGATCATTTGTGATAATGGGTCCCAGTTTATAAGCAAAAGGACTACTGACTTTTGCAAGAGTTGGGGAATCAAAATGATCACATCTACTCCGGTACATCCTCAAGCGAATGGACAAGCTGAATCCTCAAACAAGATAATAGTCAATAACTTAAAGAAGAGGCTTGGAGCCAAAAACGGAAGATGGGCGGAAGAGTTACCCTTTGTTTTGTGGGCTGATAGGACAACGGTAAAGAATGCAACTGGCCAAACCCCGTTTTCATTGGTATTTGGAGCAGAAGCAGTGATTCCAACAGAAATGACGATACCTACTGCAAGATCTATCCTACAGGATCCTGAACAGAATCCTGAAGCCTTATTTCAAGATTTGGATACTATAGATGAAAAAAGAGACGCAGCAAGACTAAGGATAGCAGCATATCAACAAAGAATATCCAGAGCATATAATAAGAACATAAGGACTAGAAGATTTAGAGTTGGTGATTGGGTGCTAAGAAAGGCTTTTCAAAATACCACTAATCCTGCCGTTGGCAAGCTAGCTCCTAAATGGGAAGGTCCATATGAAGTCGAGTCAGAAGCAGGGAAAGGAGCATATCGACTCAAGAATATGGAAGGGAATATGCTACCAAGATCCTGGAATGCAATACATTTAAAGCTTTATTTCAAGTAAGAGCAGTATTTAATTTCTGTCTCAGAATGGTATGTATTCTATCTATTTTAACTATATTTGTTTATTATCTTGAACCCAATACTGACTTAAGCATCGGAGGGGTGTTAGCCAAGCTAACACCCACCTTAGTTTACAATTGTTTTGTAGCATATGTTTCAGGATATAGCTCCAAGATATGTACTCAGGATAGCTCGAAAGATTAGAGGATTGGCCCCCTCTCTCACGTTTAAGGGATCCTGGTCCCTTCAAAGGTTTAAAGGTATTCACCTTTCTTTCGAATTGGGTTTAAACACCTCGCCTGGAGCGCAAGTTATCTAGGTATAGTTCAAGGTAGCGGGACCAGTTCATGTAAAAGTGGCTGACAATTTCGTTACTGTTGGCTATATCCTGGATCCTGAAGGTATATGAGGATTGATCACCCTCTCTCACGAAAGAGTATTTTCATACTCTCTAAGGTTTAAAGGTTTTCACCTTTCTAAGAATTGGAGTTTATACACTCTCGCCTGTAGCGCATGAAATTTAGGGTTTATCCCCAAGATATTAAGGGTTTATCCCAAGTATGCTAAGGATTCATTTCAGGATATTAGGGGTTTTGCCCTGGGGTATTCGGAATTTATTCAAGTCAAAGTATGAATACATTTGCGTTTCCGTGTCGAACACAGGGGACATACATTATACTATTCAAAGGATGGATCCAAGTTTATAAGTGTGCACTGGGGACAAACTTATAATGGATGATTGTAATTGATTCTCTAAGAATCTCTGGAATGATCTCTCCTTTTTATTTGGACAATTTATAAGTTGTATTTCAATATTCTGATCAAGATATCTTTTAGGATATCTTCTAGGATACGTTTACAATATATTCCTAAAAATGTTCAAGCAAAACAGTTTTCACGAGTAAAATTTGTATATCAGTGACAACAATAATAAAGTCAAAAGAGAAGTTATTAACATACCAAAAAATGTGCTCTTAGTTTCACCTCAAAACAAGGCCCGTCCACTAAGAGCACTAATAGTTCCTTACCATATTTACCCAACAGTTGAAGGTTTCATCTCAAACCGAGACCCATCCACCTTCAACTGTTGTATTGTTCAAAAAAGCATGCAGGAAATGTAAATTGTTCAGGTGCAGAAAAGTAAAGTGCAGAAAAGTAAATTGTTTTGGGACTACAGACCAACATTCAAATTCAAAAAGGTGGGCTCCGGCCTTGGCACGTATATCCATCATCGCCCACCTGAATGCCCTCACACAGCGGCATCTTCTCCAACCTTCTCAGACTTCTCAGCACCAGCATCCTGAGCAGCATCCTCACCAGTATCCATCCCAGCATCCGCTCCAGCATCCTTCTTGTCTCCAGCCTGGATCACCACCTCTGCTGATTTAGAAGACTCACCAGCTTCAACAGGGAGTGGCACAGCTTTGCCCCCGAGCTCCTTTAGCTTGGCCACCCAGGATTCAACTGGCCAAGATGGACAAACAAGGCCCGTCTCCTTGGCCTCGTAGGCCATCTTGATGCGTGCTTGTAGCAGGGAGACGATAGCGGAAGCCTTGATTCCCTCCCGGAAAGAGACCATGGCTTGTTCATGATCCATTTGAACGGTGGCAAGTTTGAGCTCAACGTCTTGGGTGACCTTCTTCAGCATGCCCTCGTAGTGCCGGGTCTTCGCTTCGGCAATGGCACCTTGGTCAGCAACGGTGCTTTCAAGCTGTTTGATCCTGGCTTCACGGAGTGCAGCAGTACCACAGGTATCATTATACAAGTGGAGCAAATGCTGGAGGCCCTGCACATCAATTTCAGGTATGAGTTAGAATATATTGACCAGGATATCCTGTCAGGATATCCTACTAGGATATACGTGCAGGATATATGTGCAGGATATGCGTCAGGATATTACTTTGTTAAGGAAGGATGTCATTGGCTCTAAGGAATCAGAGAAACTGAGTTCGTCATAGGAGAACCCTTCTGAACCTGGAGCACTGACTTCAAGACCCTTCCTCTTTTTTGCTGTGGAAGCACGAGTCCTTGGATTGGCCTTGGGAGCTGGGAGTGGCTTGGAGCTGGTAGCAGCAGGAGTCTCTTTTTTTACTGTGGCTGGAGTTGGGTAGCTGTCGAGTTCGTCGAGGTCTAGATAGACTGGAACTTTGCTGGAGTCTGCACACAGGGAGTAAAATTCTAAATTTCTCCTAAGGAAATCAAATGAAAACATATATGTACAGGATATTTTGCAGGATCCTTACCAGACATGTTTGCACTTGAAAGAGGACTTGGAGTTGGTGGGGATGGATTGAAACTTCTCTCAGCCTCTGGAAGGAGTCTGATGGCGTCTATTCTTTTTTGAGAATCAGCAAGAGGAGGTGCAATCTTCTTGAAATCAGCAGCATGCACAACAGAAAAAATAAAATTGGTCAGTTCAGGATATAAAGCAAGATAAGTGGTAGGATCATCTTTAAACCCTAAATCCTACCCTTCTTCAACCATCTCATCGGATAGTCCGTTCCACCAGGGATTGAGTCCCTTTTTACAAAGAAAAACTTGGATTGCCAACCATCCTCGTTCCTGGTGGCACGAAGTATCAATGGGTCACCAGAAGTAGAATAAAACAAAAACCTACATGATCCATGGCATCTAAGTTTGTAAGCTAAGGGGAGATCATGGACGGAAAGATCAGGAATGTGGTTTCTCTTGATCTGGTCAAGAACAGACAAGATACGCTAGAGCATTGGCATGGTTTGGCTGAAAGAGATTTTGGTGATATTAAAGAATTCGGTGATGAAGTCCGGAAAGGGGAATTGTAGCCCTAGGGTAAAAGGGAAAGCACTGAAGCATATCCACTCGCTGGAGACCATATCCGACCGGATTTCCCGGTCAAACAGTCTAAATACGGTTCCTTCCGGGAATATACCGGAGGATTTTAAGGCCGACAGGTGGGCACTGTCGAAGGTGCATATCTCCTTCTCCGGTTCTTGGAGAAGGTTCTGTTGGATGAATGTGGGAGCCGAGTCGCCTGAACTAGATCTTGTTTGCCTTGGCATTTGGTCACCTGAATTTTTCGCCGGAGAAAGAAGATGAAGATGAGTATAAAAGTTAGAGAGAGAATATTACCTGTTCCTTGTCGATTATGAATAAGAAATAGATGAGGATGAGAAGATATAGGGTATGATGAGTAAATATAGGCCGGGTAGTTGAAAACAGTCACATCATTGGTCTTATCTATTAATTACCTCGGTCTTCGTGAAAAATGTAACCGTTAGTGCAGGATAACAAACGGTAACATTTTTGGGGACAATTGTTATGGGTGAAATTCTGAGCCCATATCCTGGAAAATATCTTGATTTATATCTTGGTTATATAGTATCTGTTTACATCCGGGATGCTGGTTCAGGATATTGGTAACATTCTGAATGGTATCCTCAGGATTACTAACGGATTATGTGCAGGTACGTGGGTTAGAAGCTATCAACGTTCACGAAGACTCATTCCGCGGAAGACTCGGTCCAAGTTGTTCAATGAAAGACGTTAAGCCCGCTTTATTTGGTTCCAAACAGCTATTTATGGAATATTCGGGAGCATCCCATATTTATAGGAATTTTAGTTTCTACTTTGTAACTACAAATAGGTGGGTATACCAGACCGAGTAGGACATCACATTTACACTTGCTACACTCTAACACTCGCTCTCTAGCAATTGTCACTTTCATACAAAAGCATTGTAACACTTAGCGATCTGGTCTATATCCTGCACTGTATCCTGAAGTTTGAAGCAATAAGAAGAACAAGGCAGCTGCGATTGTCAGCTCCCGAGGTTTTATGCCGGCGATCTAGATTGATCAAGGGCTTTCCTCGTACATCTCGTGTCATTTACTTTAATTTTTACTCATTGTTTGATAGTAGATACAACTCAAAATCCTGAGCCGTATCCTGAATACTGATTTTCTATATAACGTAACCGGCATATTTTCAACACACTTTCTAGCACACTACCTCACTTTACTAATTTGATCACTTAATTGCTTCGGTAATTTTTGACCAAAACAGTATTTTATTAATAATTAAGGATTTTATTTTGAAACTTGTACGCGTTCAATGTAATTAGTGGCTCGTTATTGGTATGTCGCACGCCTAACATGGACATTCTCCAGGAGGTATTTTGGGGGTGTGACAGTTTGGTATCAGAGCCACTGGTTATAGTGAACTTGGTTTTAAAATGTTTTTATAAAACCAGACTATAACCGAACAACTTCGAAAATCGACCATGACACTCGGCTCCAGTGTGACACCTGTGTCACTTCAACCATCAAACAAATACCAAACCAATGAAATATTGTATTTCATGCTTGGGATTTGTAAAAATATGTGTATCGTTTGCACATATCAACTCTTGTTCGATTTCAAGCTTTAAATCGCTTTCTGGATGGTTATACGCGCTCTGATGCGTAAATATAACCAGTTTAATGCAACGAACACTCTGGAATAGTGAAATAGGCTTAACATACCTTAAATAACCTCCACATAACTTAGAAATAAGTTTTGGATGGTTTGGTGTGTTGAAGTCAAGTTTGTTCGATCGCAGGGACTAATTGTGTCAAACTGCGAAACTATACCGATTTTTATAGTAACGAACATTCCGGAACTTGATCATAAGTTAAATATGCCCTAAATTTCCTTCACATAGCTTAGAAATAGGCTTTGAGGTGTTTTGTGCGCTAAAATAAACTTTCATGATCAATAGGACTAAAAGCGTAAAAAAGTGCACAAGTTTGCATTTTCGCGCATATCTTACGTTTTGAATATATCCGGACATCCAAAAATTTATGTAATCATTAAAATATTATGTTTTAATGATTGGAATGATAAAAATCCATTCGTCACTTAATTTGGATCGTTTTTGCGTTCGTTACGACTTCCGTCGTAATTTACCGAACAACGCAATCGTACGACCAAACGAGCCGACATCCGAGATATTTTTTAGCACATTTTAAGTTCCCTATACTTTAAATTCATTTTATAGCTTTGAAATGGGGTTAACGGGCCTTAAACGTGTCAAAAATGCATCAAAAACCAAGTTTGGGGCTTCATGGACTAAAACTGCCAATTTTGAAAGTTGCTGACCTGCAAGGTCCTTACGGTCCGTATGGACCTTTGCCTACGGTCCGTAAGCCATCCCCAGACCAGCAGAATGTGTTTCCAGCTATTTCCAGCTCATTCCAGCTCTTGCAAATGGTTTTTGATCAATCTATGTGCCAATTTTGATGGTTTTTGAGTGCCCCTTGTATTCAAATACCATGTGCCCACTTGTACGGATGAGATCAAAGCTCAATCTTCGAGAAAAGATCTTAACGGTTCAAGGAAATCTATAAATACCCATCCTCATTTCACTCCCAAAGCACACTTGATCTGATTTTGGCTCTCTAAGTTGAAGTTTATGCTTCATACCTGAGAGTAAATCGGGTCAAGAGCTTGCGGGGACCTTTTGTAAGTATTCTTTCGTTCTTTTATTGCTTTTCGAGTCTGAAAGTCAAACCGAGTTTGACTTTCTGCATTGACCAGTTTATGGTCAATGCGAAGTTCGTTTGAACTTCATAACGTGAGCGTAATCACGATGGTTATAGTCCCTAGTGACTATACCTACTGATTACCACGTTATCTAGGATTAGTGGCGAGTCGTAGTTTCGTCCAAAATGCGCATTCTTGCGTATTTTGTAACCAAACTACTTTAGGTATCAAAACCGTTTGTTTTGATACCAAACCTGTTTTCTAACCTAACTAAACATGTTTTAGCATGTTTAGCTCGTCACTTTTTAGGTTAGTGCTTGTGTAGAGTCGTAAGTCAAGCGGACTAAACACCCGCTTAGACTTTCGAACACGACCCGTTTGGTCGATCATTAGGATCCGACCAAACATGCTTAGTGACCATAGTTGTATAGGAAATAACCTTCCGAGGTTATACCTTATGGTCACCTAGTTTAAGTAGTTGTATGATAGGTAGTTCATATGCCTTAGGTAAATTACCAAAATGCCCTTTTCATGCGTAATTTGTGATTAAGCATATGTAACCTAAACTTTTGTCACATAACTGATTATATAACATATTTAAACATGTTTTGGCATATAATACTTGTCATAGGACTAGTTAGACGTCTCGAACGCGCATTTGCGCACACGACACGTTAAAGTAGCGTAAACTACCTTAATGGGTCGCGATGGGTCGAAAGCACTTAGGCTAGGTTTCATTTTAGTATGTAGGCCTTGTTAAACCATATCATATGAGATCCCACACTCATTTGGTTTACGAGACCTCATCCTATCCGATCTTCCGATTTAGGTCCGGTTTATTTATATAGTTACCCATATTAGGTGCCGTCTGATTACGTGCTCCCTCTAGTTTGCTTGGTAGTTGTTCAAGACTCCTAAGCACTCACAGGTGAGTACATAGTCCCCTATTTTACTGCTTTCAAATGTTTTGGGGTGAAATATGTGTACCTAATTGTTATGTTCACGATTTCAAAGTATAATTGATTATACATATTAGTACTTATCTTTTGACAAACTGAATGATTATTAATGGCTTAAACACCAATTTTTCAAAGATTATAAAATTAATTGTTGAATTGTACTTATTTTATGTTCACCAGACCGATTGGTAGTATGATATAGCGCTATAGGATTTGACACCCCATTCCTGTTATCATGGAATGTCTGAAACCAATTTGTTTCTCCATCCAAATAGGGATTGCCTTTGTGGTATTTCTATAGTCTCAAAGGTGTATTTTGATGCACTAGGTCTGAATGAATTCTTAAGTCACATTATTTTTGTATATTAAGTTATACTCCCAAAAGTATAGTTTGATATGCTCTCATATGTGATATCGTACAAAACCAACATATATTTTGTTAAAAATCTAAAACATAGTTTAATATGTTATTTGTAATCCAAAACATAGTTTAATATGTTATTTATAGATTCAAAGTATACTTTTGATATACTACTGAAAATTATTATTTTTCTTATCAACTAAAGTATATTTAATATACTATTTGTCTAACGATTGGGTTTTGGTTAGTGTTTAGATAATGGAACGGGTGTGATGTGATGAAAACATGGTTGATACGCCGCTGGTACTTCTTATATATAAGTGTTTTCATCACATTACATACCGTGTTGTTATTTAGTACACTTGGGTTAACAATATTGGAACTGAAATATATTTTAATATATTACTTATTTGACTTTCTTAAAAACCAAAGTATATTTTTATATATACTATAAACCTTTTTATCAAAATATTGTTTTTCAAACAATATATTTTATACAAACTCATTTTACTTACTTATTAAATTTTCTATGTATTATTATTTTATACCATCTGATTTCTTATAAATGATTTATAAAAGAAAACCTTTTTTTAAGGATCATGACTACATTTCTTAAACATTTTTCTTTAAACTCATAAGTCATGAATCCTAAAATCAATAAAACCTATGTATCTCACAGGCATTTTTATGCTGACGTACCTATTTTTACACATGTTTCAGGTGCTGCTTTGTGATGATTGATGATATATGCTATACTTAGGATGGACTCGTGCCTTAGTGAATTTAAAACTTGAAAGATAATAGTTGTACTTATTTGATTGTATTAAAACAATGAGTTCATTTATTCAATAAAACAAAATTATTTATTCCATGGTTGTGAAACAATGATTCTATTACAACACTCCCCGACGTTTCTGCCACGTTTTGTTGTTTTACGTGGTCGGGGTGTGACATCCAGATTGCAAGGTTTGTCTTCTGTTACTTTATGCATTACTCGTTTAGCAGTTACACACTCACAACCTACATGAAAACGATATATTAGATATTATGGTGATTTGATAGTGTAACACTACTCTTCGACTTTTGTGAATCATAATCCTGTAGTACCCATTGCTTGGCTATTTGAATGCGGGGGAAACTTTGAGAGCAAATTAAGAGGCACTGAGATAAGCATGAAAATTGCCTTATTATTATGGGTGCACACATAATAATAACGTAAGGTGTATGTAAGTCCCAGTGAGGCTTAACGAGCGTGAGAAGGGTTCTGCCCTATTGTGTGTAAACTTGGTAGTTTGTAGATTTCAACGTGATACTTGACTTTTGCCTCATTTCGACTCTTAAGATAGTTCCCTTCTCTTAATATAGAATCATGAGTGGACGTGGAGGAGGCCGAGGTGGTGGACGTGGCCACATTGCTATGACGCAGGCCGAATTAACCAACTTGATCAACACTCGTGTAGCTGAAGCCCTAGCGGCTTACCAGGCTGGTACGATATATGCCAATTACTCCCTATCCTTGTGTCGTATACTCGAATCTTACCTGTGCGTTGTACGTTCTTTCATTTTAGGTCAACCTGCGAATCAAAACAATCCACCTGCTCCACCCGCTTGTACGTTCAAGATGTTCATGGATTGTAAGCCACAGACCTTCAATGGGACTGAAGGGGCTGTAAGACTCCTGCGATGGTTTGAGAAGGCAGAATCGGTATTTGCGATGTGTAACTGTCCTGCTGGGGACAGAGTGAAGTATGCTACAGGCACACTCGAGGATGGTGCCCTGACATGGTGGAATACCCAGGTTCAGATGTTGGGTATCGAAATGGCAAATGCCACCACTTGGGATGACTTTAAGGAGTTGATGAGGGAGGAGTATTGCCCTCGAGATGAAGTTCAAAAACTGGAGAACGAGTATTACAATCTGAAAATGGAGGAATCTGAGATTGAAGCATTTACGAGGAGGTCTAATGATTTAGCGACTTTGTGCCCTAACCTGTCTCGACCCCCACATCGGCGAATCGAGTTGTACCTCAAGGGCTTTGCACCAGCTGTTAAGGGGTACGTTACTGCTGCAAACCTAGACAATCTACCCCGTATCATCCGTTTGGCACACAAGATTACTGACCAAGAGGTCGAACGTGGCAACTTGCCGCCACGTGTTTCTGCTACTACCTCGACTGCTACAGCTACCACACCAGCCAGTTACAACAATCGCAAGTGGAACGATACTGACAAAGCAACCAATGAAAATCAATCTCAGAAAAGGTCTGATAACAATCACAACCGCAGTTTCAGTCAGTCTTCTTCAGTTAATCAAGGCCAGGGCAGCAATCAGAATCAGGGCTCTTACGTTGGAAAGAAGCCACAGTGCAACAAGTGTGGCTATCATCACTATGGACAATGTGTCCGAACTTGCAATAGATGCGAGAAGGTGGGCCATGAGGCCAAAGACTGTAGAGCCCCACAGCCAAAGCAGCAGCAACAGCAGAGTCAGCAGCACCAGCGACAGCAAAGGCAGCAACCTCAGCAGAATCAGGGTTTTAAGAAAGGGTGTTTCCAGTGCGGGGACGAGGGCCACATCAAGCGGGATTGCCCTTAGCTGAATCAGAATGCCAATAACAACAACAATGCAGGGAACAATAACAACAGGAACAACAACATTGGGGGCAATGGGGAAATGGTGCACACGGGAGGGTGTTCACTATTGGAGCTGGTGAAGCCAGGAATGATGGCAACGTAGTGACTGGTATGTTTTCGATAAATGATTTATTTGCTTCTGTTTTATTCGACTCTGGTGCCGATTGGAGTTATGTGTCCTTGGAGTTCAGTCGTCAGTTAGGATTGACTCCCACGCCCCTTGTAAATAAGCATGTAGTAGAATTAGCTGATGGTAAATTGATAGAGGCTTCTCATGTTCTGTTTGGTTGTAAACTCGATCTCATGGGTCAAGTGTTTGACATTGAACTACTCCCTATTACTCTTGGAAGTTTTGATGTGGTCGTTGGCATGGATTGGTTGTCCAAGCATCAGGCGGAAATTCTCTGCAAGGAGAAAATCGTGCGTATTCCTCTCCCTAGCGGAGAATCTTTATCGGTTCAGGGGCATCATAGTGGTGCTATGGTTGGTATTATCTCGGCAATGAAGGCTCAGAAGTGTCTACGTAAGGGCTACCCTGCTATTTTAGCTCTTGTTACTGACTCACAGTTTGAGGAGAGAAGGATCGAGGACCTTCCGGTTGTTCGTGAGTTTCCTGATGTGTTTCCTGAAGAACTCCCTGGTTTACCCCCACATCGTCAGGTGGAATTTCAGATCGACCTCATGCCAGGAGCAGCCCCGATTGCTCGTGCTCCTTATCATCTTGCGCCAAGAAAGTTACAGGAGTTGTCGAATCAACTCCAAGAGTTGTTGGATAGAGGTTTTATCCGACCCAGCTCTTTGCCTTGGGGAGCCCAGTGCTGTTTGTGAAGAAGAAGGATGGATCCTTTCAGATGTGTATAGATTATCGCGAGCTCAACAAGGTGATGGTCAAGAATCGTTATCCTTTACCCCGTATCGACGACCTGTTTGACCAGCTGCAAGGGTCAAGTTTTTATTCTAAGATCGACTTAAGGTCGGGCTATCATCAGGTACGAGTTAGAGAGGAGGATGTCCCAAAGACGGCTTTTAGGACGCGTTATGGGCATTACGAGTTTTTGGTCATGCCGTTTGGGATGACTAACGCACCAGCGGTCTTCACGGGTCTTATGAATCGCGTATGCAAACCGTATCTTGATGACTTTGTTATTGTTTTCATCGACGACATCTTGATCTACTCCAAGAGCGAGGAGGACCATGAGCGACATCTACGTCTTATCTTGGAGCTCCTGAGGAAGGAGCAGCTTTACGCGAAGTTTTCTAAGTGTGATTTCTGGATTCGAGAAGTACACTTTCTTGGGCATATTGTTAACGAAAAGGAGATACATGTGGATCCTGCTAAGATTGATGCTATTAGAAATTGGTCGGCACCGAAGAATCCTTCGGAGGTGCGACAATTCCTTGGTCTTGCAGGGTACTATCGTCGGTTTATTCAGGATTTCTCAAAGATTGCTCAGTCTTTTACCTCCTTGACACAGAAGAACGTAGTTTATTCTTGGGGAACGAAGTAGGAGGATGCGTTCCGACTACTGAAACAGAAACTATGTAGTGCGCCGATTTTATCTCTACCTGAAGGTACCGAAGATTTTGTGGTTTATTGTGATGCATCGATTCAGGGTCTCGGTTGCGTGTTGATGCAACGCGACAAGGTGATAGCATATGCTTCTCGACAGTTGAAGGTACATGAGAAGAATTATACGACTCACGACTTGGAGTTCGGAGCTGTGGTTTTTGCGTTGAAGATTTGGAGGCATTATCTGTACGGTACCAAATGCACCATTTACACCGATCACAGAAGTCTCCAGCATATCTTCGACCAGAAGGAATTGAATATGCGGCAGCGTCGTTGGATAAAGCTTTTGAACGATTATGAGTGTGCCATCAAGTAACATCCGGGTAAAGCTAACGTTGTAGCTGATGCCCTTAGCCGAAAGGAGACGAAGCCTAAGCGTGTTCACGCTCTACAGCTTACTATTCACTTTGGTTTACCAGCTCAGATTCGTTCCTCTCAGATCGAGGCATTGAAGGAAAAGAACATCGAGGCTGAGTACTTACGGGGCATGGAGAAGCGACTTGTGGAGAGATCTGACGGCATTCATTACTTTATGGAGCGAGTATGGGTTCCTTTGTATGGTAATCTTCGAGAGCTTGTGATGGACATAGCGCACAAGTCTCGGTATTCTGTTCACCCGGGCTCAGACAAAATGTATCAGGATCTCAGGGTCATGTATTGGTGGCCGAAGATGAAGGCTCACATAGCGACAAACGTGAGTAAGTGTTTGACTTATGCTAAAGTCAAGGTGGAATATCAGAAAACCTCGGGCCTACTTCAGCAGCCAGAGATACCCATGTGGAAATGGGAGCAGATTGCTATGGATTTTGTCACAGGGCTACCGGGAACTCAGGCCGGAAACGATACTATTTGGGTGATTGTTGACCGTCTCACGAAGTCAGCGCATTTTCTAGCGATTAAAGAAACAGATAAGTTCTCACAGCTTGCGGCAGTTTATCTGAAAGAAGTGGTTTCTATGCATGGAGCGCCAACTTCTATTATCTCTGATCGTGATCCGCGTTTCATATCTGATTTATGGCAGTCGATGCATAAATCGTTCGGCTCCCGTCTCGATATGAGTACAACTTATCACCCACAGACGGATGGTCAGAGTGAGCGAACCATCCAGACACTTGAAGACATGCTGCGAGCATGTGTAATTGATTTTGGTAAGGGCAGGGAGAAACATCTGCCACTGATCGAGTTCTCCTACAACAACAGCTACCACACTAGTATTCAGGCAGTTCCATTCGAGGCACTGTACGGGCGAAAGTGTCGTTCTCCTCTTTGTTGGGCTGAGGTGGGTGACAGCCAGATTACAGGTCCGGAACTTGTTCTTGAAACTTTAGAAAAGATTGTTCAGATCAGGGATCGTATGGCGGCAGCGCGTGATCGTCAGAAAAGTTACGTAGACAAGCGTAGAAAACCTTTGGAATTCGAAGTTAATGATCGGGTCATGTTGAAAGTTTCGCCGTGGAAGGGTGTTGTACGCTTTGGAAAGCGCGGCAAGCTTAATCCATGATATGTTGGGCCATTTAAAATCTTGGAACGGATCAGTAAAGTGGCATACAAGCTTGAGTTACCTGCTGAGTTGGGTAATGTTCACGATGTCTTCCATGTTTCGCAATTGAAGAAGTGTCTGTCTGATGAAGCACTGGTTGTGCCATTTCAAGAGCTGAAGATCGACGACAAGTTGCAGTTTGTCGAAGAGCCTATAGAGACCATGGACCGGGAGGTCAAGGTGCGTAAGCATAGTCGCATTCCAATCGTGAGAGTTCGTTGGAACTCAAGGCGTGGACTGGAGTTTACGTGGGAGTGCGAGGATCAGATGAAGCTTAAGTATCCTCAACTCTTTCCTGAGGACAAGTCTAAATCTGTTAAAGCTGGCGAATTTCGGGACGAAATTCCTCTTCAAGTTGGGGATGATGTGGCACATGAGCAAAATCCGCAACAATCTTGATTCATCACTTCACTTCTTGTGCTTGCTTGTCAAATTTCGGGACGAAATTTCTTTCAAGTTGGGGATGATGCGACAACCCTAACTTTCAAGGTCAGTATCTCTTTGTCACGTGATCTTGTTTCTCGTTATTTCTCTTTCGTATCTTCCATGCGACGATAAAATTGGTAAACGCTTGTGACTGTAGTATAATAGCTAAACGTATTATGTGTTTGAGTAAACGTGTGTAAGTGTGTAAATCGGGCCTGAATCCTGTGTCGTGTATATGATCGGGCTACGTCCTCGGGTGTAAATTTAAAATGGAGGTTTTAATTGGGCCGCACCCCAAATCCTTGAAGCTTAAGAAGAACCCAACTTGATTAAAGGCCAACCCATTATGTTTACCTTTGGTTATGGAAGCCCAAGTGTGTGGGCTAAGGCCCAGACCGGTCAAAAAAAAATAACAACCGCCCCAAGTTTGTTATTTAGGGTCACGTAACATGTTATTATTGATAACACAAAATCAAAAACCAAAAACCCTATCCTTCTTCACCTGAATTGCGACGATAGGAGACCCCCCCCCCCTCTGATCGAGATAACACGTTGATTCGACAAGATTTTTGGTTAGTGATTCTTGCCTAAAATGTTCATGATTGTATGGTATTGTTATATGTATGGCTGTATGGTATTGTTATTTGTGATATTGAAAGTGTGACGTACATATATGATTGATTAATTGTGACAATTAGGGTACACCTTGTGTAGTTATGATAAGAACTTGTATGTGAAACATGGTTCCTGTTGATCGATGATACAATAAGGATATGAAAAACCTACAAACCTTGATTTATAACAATGAGTTTTATGTGTAATAATTATGTCGCACCCCCCGATCCCTTATCTGTCCCGGGAACGGGCGGGCGCGAACTCGGTAGTGGTGGTATCAGTTATTTAATCTTGCAGCGGAATTTACATCAGGACCGTAGTTAGGAAATGTTTATCAGAGTAAAACCACCTCATTTAATATTGATAATCACATGGGTAAAACCCAAGTTTCTTATTACAATACATTTATAGGAACAAACCCTATTTTATTGAATTTAAAACATCGTTTATTAGGTAACTTTTATAGCCACATTTTTCCCAAGCCTTCAGTGCTCTCCAGCTGGCTTTTTACTAATTGGCTGTCACATTGTGTTACCTGTAACGCGTTTTAAAAACATTTGTCAGTCGAAAATACTGGTGAGTGAATCCCAGTTTAATCAAGAAACATTTATTAATTAAAACAGTATTGAGAGCGATCACATTGTTTATTTCTACACAATTACTCATTCAGTATTTGCCACTCGACCGGATCTATGGCTATGGTCAAGTTACACATTGGCTAACTCGTTGTCCAATTGTAACGTACTGTTGTACCGACTTACTACTCGCAAGTAGTAATAAATTTGGTATACAAAACCCCTTAATACCGGCAGTAATTGAAGAACTACAAAGACTCAATCACCGCTTAATCACATTGTAAAACAATTAAGGTTTTGTAAAATATTCCAAAAAGGTTAACAAAAAGAGGATAAACTCACATTGCTATCTTAGGCTTCTCGTAAGGGTTTCCTGGATATAATTTATAATTTATACAAATGTACATTGGTTAGTATCATAACCCTTTGAAAATATTAATGATACCCTCCCCAAGACGACATTCCAATAACTACGTCGGGCAGAACCACGACAGTTATTACGGAACCCTAAATCAATCGTGCAGCGTAACTATTACAAAACTGGGGTTATAATACTTACAACGGAGCAGAACCTCACTGATTAGGGGTATAATATCCGACTATAATATCTCTTCTACAGAAATTGAGATTTAGAATTGAAATGTGAGCGAACTGAATTGAAACCCGATGCCATCTATTTATAGTTCTGATATACGACTCTCACGCGGCCCGCGTAAAGCACAGTCCAGGGTTACGCGGCCCGCGTCAACCCTGGTCAACACCATAGCTTAGCTGGGTCAGCTACTAGACTCGCCACGATGTCGACACGTGTCGGCCTGGGATGTCTCCGCGTTTAATGATCTGTCGCGGCCCGCGTCGACTATCACAGACTCTTACGCGGCCCGCTTTAACTTAAGAAATCAGCGGAGTCAACTCCAGTCTTGATACCGCCCGCGTGAGATGTTGGGGTGGGTCTACGCGGCCCGCCTCAACTCTATTTTTCTTATTTTTAATTTATTTTATATGTTATAATCTATTTCGGGCTCGGTTTTCACATACGGGTTGTAATATAAGACATATGGGGATATTTTTCAATATAATGGGGTGTCGAAAATATTATGAGAGTGTTGGTTTTACCGAGGGTTGTTACATTCTCCCCACCTTATTTAGAGCTCGTCCTCGAGATCTATTGGAACAATTGCGGATATTTCCTTTGCATTTCTGACTCGAGCTCCTATGTGTACTCAGGTCCTCTTTTGGAGTCCCACTTCACTTTGACTAGAACTAGTCTCTTGTGTTTGAGATTTTTGACTTTCCTGTCTTCAATCTGTAGAGGCCTTTCTACAAACTTAAGTTGTTCATTTACCTCTATATCCTTAAGAGGTACTATTTGTGATTCATCAGCTAAACACTTTTTAAGATTTGATACATGAAACACATCATGTATTCCTACCATTTCCTCTGGCAGTTGTAGTTGATAGGCTACAGGTCCTATTCTTCTAATAATCTTAAAAGGTCCAACATACCTGGGACTTAACTTCCCTCCTTTGATGAATCTTACTATTCCTTTCCAAGGAGAGACCTTCAACAATACTTTATCTCCTACTTGAAATTCCAATGGCTTGCGTCGGTTATTAGCATAACTCTTTTGTCGATCACGTGCTGCTTTTAGTCGTTCCTTGACTTGAATAATCTTGTCAGTTGTTTCTTGCACTATCTTAGGTCCAGATAGTTGCTTTTCCCTAATTTCTGCCCAACATACTGGGGTTCGACACTTTCGTCCATAAAGTGCTTCGAATGGTGCAGCATTTATACTTGTGTGGTAACTATTATTATAAGAGAATTCTATTAAAGGTAAGTGATCGTCCCAATTACCTCCGAAATCAATTACACAAGCTCTAAGCATGTCTTCCATTGTCTGAATTGTCCTTTCGCTTTGTCCATCCGTTTGAGGATGATAAGCTGTGCTTAATTTTAACTTGGTTCCCATTGCCTTTTGGAAACTTGACAAAAAATGAGAGGTAAATCGACTATCCCTATCAGAAACAATTGATAAAGGAATACCATGTAAAGAAACAATTTTATTTACATATAATTTAGATAATTGTTCCATACTAATTGTTTCCTTCATTGGTAAGAAATGAGCTGAGTTAGTTAGTCTATCTACAATCACCCAGATTGTATCATTTCCTTTTCTAGTTTTGGGTAATTTAGTAACAAAATCCATTGTTATAAATTCCCATTTCCACACTGGCATTTCTAATTGTTGTAACAAACCGGAGGGTTTCTGATGTTCAGCTTTAACTTGTGAACAAGTTAAACATTTAGAAACATAGATTGCTATGTCTTTCTTCATTCCTTTCCACCAGAAATTTTTCCTTAAATCCTTGTACATTTTATCACTTCCTGGATGCATTGTATACTTAGATTTATGGGCTTCTTCTAATATACGATGACGTAGGTTTCCTAATTTAGGTATCCACATTCTCTTTTCATGGAATCTCCAAATTCCATCTGTTCCTTGTTCTAATTCTTTCAGCATACCTTTTAATTTTTCAGAATCATCTTTGATTACTGATTCCTGTGCTTTTCTTATCTGATCATTCAAATCTACTTGCAGATTTAATTTGAGAGAACGTACCCTTTTTGGCTTTTCATGATATTTTCGGCTTAAAGCATCTGCCACTACATTTGCTTTTCCTTCATGATACTGGATATCACAATCATAATCACTAAGAAATTCCATCCAACGTCTTTGTCTCATATTCAACTCCTTTTGTTTGAAAATATACCTTAAACTCTTATGATCAGTGAATATGGTAAACTTACTACCGTAAAGGTAATGTCTCCAAATCTTAAGAGCAAAAATTATAGCTCCTAATTCTAAATCATGGGTTGAATAATTCTCTTCATGATTCTTAAGTTGTCTAGATGCGTAGGCTATAACCTTCTGATGTTGCATTAATACACATCCATAACCTAATTTAGAAGCGTCACAATAGACTACAAAGTCTTCAGTTCCTTCTGGTAACGCTAATATGGGTGTATGGGTTAATCTTTGCTTAAGAATTCTAAAGGCTTCTTCTTGTTTTACTCCCCATTCAAACTTAACAGATTTACAGGTTAGCTTAGTTAAAGGAATGGCTATTCTAGAGAAATCTCGAATAAATCTTCTATAATAACCGGCCAATCCTAAGAAACTTCTAACCTCGGTTGGTGACTCAGGGGTTTTCCATTTGGTAATTGCCTCGATCTTTGTTGGATCTACATGAATTCCTTCATGATTGACTAAGTGTCCAAGGAATTGTACCTGTTCTAACCAAAATTCGCACTTAGAGAATTTAGCATAAAGCTTTTCCTTTCTTAGTAGACTTAAAAGTGCGTGCAAATGTCTTGCATGATCCTCTTTATTCTTAGAGTAAATTAGAATATCATCTATGAAAACAATTATGAATTTATCCAAATATGGCTTACATATTCGGTTCATCATGTCCATAAATACAGCTGGGGCATTGGTTAAACCAAATGGCATGACAGTAAATTCATAATGTTCATACCTTGTTCTAAATGCGGTCTTAGGAATGTCCTCTTCCTGTACCTTTAATTGATGATATCCTGACCTTAAATCGATTTTCGAGAAAAATCGAGCTCCTTGTAGTTGATCAAAGAAATCATCGATTCTCGGTAATGGGTACCGATTCTTAATCGTAACCTTGTTTAATTCACGGTAATTAATACACATACGCATTGATCCGTCCTTCTTTTTAACAAACAGTATCGGCGCTCCCCATGGCGACGAACTTGGTTGTATAAATCCCTTTTCTAATAATTCATCTAATTGTTTCTTCAGTTCCTGCATTTCGGCGGGTGCCAAACGGTAAGGTGCTTTGGCAATCGGTGATGTTCCTGGTATCAAATGAATTCTGAATTCAACTTCTCTGTCTGGAGGTTGCCCTGGCAATTCTTCTGGAAATACATCTGAAAACTGAGATACTACTGGAATGTCTTTTTAAATCTTTTCCTTTTGTGTTAGTGATTATGGAAATCAAATACACTATAGAACCTTTTCTTATACAACTTGCAGTTTTCATTACAGATATGAATTTTGTAGATCTAAAGGGCTTATCTCCTTTAATTGTGATCGTTTTACCTTTTGGTGAATTTACTTGAATTGACTTTTGATCACATAAAATATTGGCTTTATTGGCTATTAACCAATCCATTCCTAAAACAACATCGAATCCTGCCAGATTCATGGGATATAGGTTTGCTATAAATTTCTGATTTAAAATTTCTATTCTTGCTCCCTGCAAGATTTCAGAAATCCTAACGGTTTCTCCATTAGCTGTTTCTACTAAACATTCTTGTGGTAGTTTAGTTAATGACTGATTTAGAAATTTGCAGAATGATGTATTAATAAAACTTTGGTTTGCACCAGAGTCAAATAATACTTTAGCAAAGACATCATTAACTAAAAACGTACCAGCTATGACATCTGGAATCATCTTGGCTTCATCTGCAGTCAGAACAAATGCTCTAGCATTTTTAGCATTCTTGTTATCTGGAGCTGGAGCTAATTTTGGACAATTAAGCTTGATGTGGCCTTTTTCTCCGCAGTTGTAACATATCCGGATGTTAGCCTTCTTCCTGCAATTTTCTTCCTTGTGTCCCGATATTTTGCAAAAGTTACAGTATATGGAGCATCTTCCTGAATGCTTTCTTTTGCAATACCTACAGTAGGGTGTAGAGGTAGAACCTATATTTTTCCCACGATTAGAATTTCCAGAACGAAATTCTTGTGTGAGCTTTTGGGTTAGGTTCCTTCTTTGATCCTCTTCTTGGGTACGGACTAATTCATCAGTCAAGGTATTGGCTAGTTCTACAGCTTCTTCTATGGTTTGAGGTCTAGCTGCCTTAATTACATGTCTTATTTCCCCAACTAATCCCCAAATATAACGGGAGATTAGCACTGGTTCTGGTGAACCAAGAGTTGGCACTATCCTAGCATATTCAAAGAATATTTTAGTGTATCCCTTACTATCCACACCAGTCATCCTAAGGTTTAGGAATTTGTTTGCTATCTATTCTTTTTCATTAGGTGGGCAGAATTTCCTTTCTACCTTGTTCTTAAATTCTTCCCATTCCATATTGTAGGTTCTATCACTTCCTTTTGATTGGAGGATAGTGTTCCACCATTCGAGTGCTGCATTCTTAAACAGATTAGAAGCAAACATTATTTTATCTTCTTCAGCACACTTGCTTATTCTTAAGACTGCCTCAGTCTTTTCTATCCAGCGTAAAGTTGCAATGGCCCCTTCGTTGCCCGAGAATTCCATTGGTTTACAAGACCAAAATTCTTTATAAGAACAACCATAAGGCATGGTTCTTCTTCTTTTGGGAATAGGCATTTGAAGTACTGGTCCATTGTTCACGCTGTTTTCTGGTTCAATTGGTCGCTTACTGCTATGTTTACTTTTATTATCAGCATCCTTAACAGTTTGAAGAATAAATGGCATGGCATCTATAATTCCTTGTGCCACAATGTGTTGAATAGCACTATTATCCACTTGATTTCCATTGTTATTGATGCTTGGATTATCATTAACCACGTTAATGTTACTCTGGTTATCATTATTCAGATTTCCTTGATTTTCGTCATCGGCCATCTGAATTTTAAACATTTACCCCATATTAATATCACAAGATACTAAGTAATATAGTTATTCACATGACACAGAATCTAACCAAAAACGTAGATCATTGCTACTTTTACTCTATTCATATACTATTATGCATCTATTACACATTAGTACTAAAATAAAAATTACAATACCAACAGAAATAGAATCACACTAATAGTAATATGCCTCCGTAACATATTTTATTTTATTTTTATTTTATTATTATTATTATTATTATTATTATTATTACTATTATTTCCTCCATTCACACATTCACGGATATGGATTTATCCAAAAATCCATATTGCGTTCATCGTATTTCCATACGAGACGCTCTCCCACCTGTCTCATCCTCTCACTGCTTTCTAAAATTTCCTCCCCGAAAGTCCTAAGTTCTTGAACGTTTTCTGCACTCATTGGGGGTGCAGGTTCTCGGACTGGGTTTGGAATCTGGGGTGCGGGTTCCTGATATGGGGGTGAAAGTTCCTGAAATTGGTAAGGATCCTCTAAGATCTCCCTAATATAATCATTTTGGTAATAGGGATCTAAAGGGTCCATACCTGGGTAAGCTTCTATGTTCTGTATGGGTGGATATTCCTGGACAGGGTAACGTTGCACAAAGTCCCTATTGTCGTCCCACCAGGGGTCGTAATTTGGGTCTAGAGGGTTTGGTGCAGGTACCCTAGGGATTTCTTCTGGGTTAAAGTCGTGCATCTCCACTTGGTTTTCTGGGTTTTCTATCTCCATGGGTTGTTCTGGGTTTTGTGGTTGTGGGGCTACTAGTTGTTCCAGACTTGGGTCAGCAGCAGTTGTAGCTAATATATGGAAACTAGCTAGGCTTCTATTAAGCATGTCCTGCGTATGGGCATCTGTCTCTCGCTTAATAGCTGCTAAGGTTCTTTGCTGTTGCAATTTTCGCATTCTCTTCCTACGAGCAAAAACTTCTTTACTAAACCATCCTCGTTTCTTATTAGGAAATGGTTCTTCAGATTGAGCTCTAAAGGCAAATATTCCATCCTCCTGATCAGCAGAATACCCCGAAAGGGCAGGCTGTGATGATGTACCTTCACTCCTAGGTGAATCAGACAACTGACGATTCACGTCTGAGGGTCCTTGATCACTCATACTGAAAACTAACAAATAGTCAAATAACACATAACAAATAATTACAGTTATGCATGTATTTCCGTAATTTATTTCCTAACACAAGTTTTAGAATTTTAAGTGTCAGTAGAACACTTCTTTGGCTCAGACCAGTGGCTAGGCTCTGATACCACCTCCTGTCGCAACCCCCGATCCCTTATCTATCCCGGGAACGGGCGGACGCGAACTCAGTAGTGGTGGTATCAGTTATTTAATCTTGCAGCGGAATTTACATCAGGACCGTAGTTAGGAAATGTTTATCAGTGTAAAACCACCTCATTTAATATTGATAATCACATGGGTAAAACCCAAGTTTCTTATTACAATACATTTATAGGAACAAACCCTATTTTATTGAATTTAAAACATCGTTTATTAGGTAACTTTTATAGCCACATTTTTCCAAAGCCTTCAGTGCTCTCCAGCTGGCTTTTTACTAATTGGCTGTCACATTGTGTTACCTGTAACATGTTTTAAAAACATTTGTCAGTCGAAAATACTGGTGAGTGAATCCCAGTTTAATCAAGAAACATTTATTAATTAAAACAGTATTGAGAGCGATCGCATTGTTTATTTCTACACAATTACTCATTCAGTATTTGCCACTCGACCGGATCTATGGCTATGGTCAAGTTACACATTGGCTAACTCATTGTCCAATTGTAACGTACTGTCGTACCGACTTACTACTCGCAAGTAGTAATAAATTTTGTATACAAAACCCCATAATACCGGCAGTAATTGAAGAACTACAAAGACTCAATCACCGCTTAATCACTTTGTAAAACAATTAAGGTTTTGTAAAATATTCCAAAAAGGTTAACAAAAAGAGGATAAACTCACATTGCTATCTTAGGCTTCTCGTAAGGTTTTCCTGGATATAATCTATAATTTATACAAATGTACATTGGTTAGTATCATAACCCTTTGAAAATATTAATGATACCCTCCCCGAGACGGCATTCCAATAACTACGTCGGGCAGAACCACGACAGTTATTACGAAACCCTAAATCAATCGGGCAGTGTAACTATTACAAAACTGGGGTTATAATACTTACAACGGAGCAGAACCTCGCTAATTAGGGGTATAATACCCGACTATAATATCTCTTCTACAGAAATTGAGATTTAGAATTGAAATGTGAGCGAACTGAATTGAAACCCGATGCCATCTATTTATAGTTCTGATATACGACTCTCGCGCGGCCCGCGTAAAGCACAGGCCAGGGTTACGCGGCCCGCGTCAACCCTGGTCAACACCATAGCTTAGCTGGGTCAGCTACTAGACTCGCCACGATGTCGACACGTGTCGGCCTGGGATGTCTCCGCGTTTAATGATCTGTCGCGGCCCGCGTCGACTATCACAGACTCTTACGCGGCCCGCTTTAACTTAAGAAATCAGCGGAGTCAACTCCAGTCTTGATACCGCCCGCGTGAGATGTTGGGGTGGGTCTACGCGGCCCGCCTCAACTCTATTTTTCTTATTTTTAATTTATTTTATATGTTATAATCTATTTCGGGCTCGGTTTTAACATACAGGTTGTAATATAAGACATACGGGGACATTTTTCAATATAATGGGGTGTCAAAAATATTATGAGAGTGTTGGTTTTACCGAGGGTTGTTACAAATTATGCCATAATATTACATAGATAATGCGATTAAAACCTGTTGAATAAGGAACTTGGATTTCATGATTTCATAATAAGAAAAGCCTTATGTGTATGGTATTGAAGGTACTGCATGAATGCATGATTGTTGGCATCTTATTGTGGATAAATTGCAAATTGAATTTGGATTTTTGGTTATACATTGGGTCGCATATGTAAGCTCATGAAACTGGGCTGTTAAGCTCATGAAACGGGCGTGAACTAATTTCCTTAAAGCATGACCAATGTTTTGATAGAGACATTGGGGTTGGGCAAACACATCTTGTAGCCATTTCGGTAATCGAGTTAATAACAACATCAAATCAAATTGTCAAATTGTTTTATACATGTATCTGGTAACTAAACTCGGTAACAAAACTTTGAACTCACCAGCGTCGTCTGACACACTTGTTTGCATGCTTGTAGGTCGTTAGATGCTTTGCATTGGAACTTGCTGTCTGGGGTAGCTGGAGTGGTTATGGGTCGACTGGATGGATTTATGTTATTGATTTCTTGACACTATACTTTGGTTTTAAACTGTTCAATTTTGCTTCCACTGAATACTTTGGTTTTCACTTAAACTTGTTGATGGTATTTTATTAATAATTAAGGATTTTATTTTGAAACTTGTACGCGTTCAATGTAATTAGTGGCTCGTTATTGGTATGTCGCACGCCTAACAGGGACATTCCCCAGGTGGTATTTTGGGGGTGTGACAGAAAAGGTTGTACACTACATGGGTATGCAAACAGGAATTGTACTTGTTTTAAGATACGTAGAAGATTACATCTTTCTGCTTACCGCCTTTGATTTGAATGGATGTGAGATTGTTGCACCCAAATCCAATGACAGTCCGATAGACGATACTTCCTCACCCAATTTAGAAGTTGCTCTAATTACTGAGGATCTGCATCTCCAGTCAGATGTTGAAGAATCCAATGACACAGATTCTGATAGTGATTATGTTGTATCGAATGAATCATCCGATGATATCGACGACACATATTTTGATGCTGCTGTCTCAGATTATGAAGCTGATCCTGATGTATACCCCTTACAATTCGTATGGTACTGCAACAAACATTTTGTAAGTTTATTCTGTTAATATATTATTCCTCATTCTTTGGATGTTAAATGTTTGTTAGAATTAAGGTGTTTCTTTTGTTACTTTACTTAAATACATTATGTATTTCTTATTAATTATTGGTATTTTATATTTATTTTTAAGCGTCTGAATGTGAAAGTAGCGTCTTTATCAAGGATTCATAGAACATTGAAGATGACAGTTGAAAATCTGAATGGAGTTGACACTGTAATTGACTTTCGACGGGAGAAGCATGGCAAGGGATTTAGATACGCGGCTTGTCAATTCACCAAGAAGTTCACGAAGCCCAATGGTATCTACAGAAATATGAGATGCAAATTTGTCTACTCTGAAGAAAAAGCCAAGCTGATATTAAAGAAAGTCTACAGATAGTTGCGGTTGTTGTTATTATCTCATTTGAGATAAATTATGGGATGGTGATGTATCAAACTTCTATATTTTGAAAACTTACGACTTACTAATATTTAAATTATAATCATGTATGTTTATCTTGTTATTTATATTAACTTAAACCTTTGTTGTACATTCTTCATATATTTTAATTGGCTCTTCATGATACATTACAACTTGAATTATACTCTGTAAATTTATAGGCAGTCATGGATACTTAAAAGGTTTCAACAAATTTATGGACAGTCATCGACACTTAAAAGGCTTCAACAAATTTATGGGCAGTCATCGACACTTAAAAGGCTTCAACAAATTTATGGGTGATCATTGTCATAACTTCACTTGAATTAACCTCTGACTACAAACAAATTTATGCACTCAACCTCTATTCTGGTGATGTCTGACAAACCAAAAGCTCTGTCAAACAGAAAGTCTGTTCAAGCAAAGTCTGTTATTCCAAACAACCTCTGCTGATAAACACAAAGACTGTTATAGCAAATAACCTCTGCTGATAAACACAACCTCTGCTGCTGAATAGGAATACAAAAGCATCATAAAGCTAACATCTGCTGTTACTTAAAAGGCTTTTCTTAAAAGGCTTCAACAAATTTATGGGCAGTCATCGACACTTAAAAGGCTTCAACAAATTTATGGGTGATCATTATCATAACTTCACTTGAACTAACCTCTGACTACAAACAAATTTATGCACTCAAACTCTATAACTCTATTTAGATAAAGTCTGACAAACCAAAAGCTCAGTCAAACAGAAAATCTGTTCAAGCAAAGTCTGTTGTTCCAAACAACCTCTGCTGATAAACACAAAGACTGTTATAGCAAATAACCTCTGCTGATAAACACAACCTCTGCTACTGAATATGAATACAAAAGCATCATAAAGCTAACATCTGCTGTTACTTAACAGATGATACAATCTTTAAACATTTTGACATCTGCTGTTGAAACAAAGGTCTGCCAAACATAACATCTACTGATCATTCCACAGTATAGATTGCTAACATCTGCTGTTCCTTAATAGATGATGCAGTTCAACAGAGGATTTCAAACATCTGTTTACACACACATCATGATGAACATCTGCTGATAAACACCGAGATGGTTCAAGCAAAGGTCTGCCTAAGAGAACCTCTGCTATGGACTAACAGATGATGTAGTTCAACAGAGAATGTTTAACAGCAGTGCTTTAACAGACCATGATCAACAGATGATAATATAATAAAAATAATATTCAAACTTTAGCAATTACATTTTCATAAATCTAACAATCATCATCGAAGCTGTAACAAAATCTAAACACTGATACACTAAACACTGTAACATAAAAAAACGGATACATAAATACTGATGTTGAATCCGCTGTAGATGCTGAACCACTGCTGTTACTGACCAGTGGTTTTCCTTTGGTTGATCAGGCTTTAGGTACATAAGTGCCTGTCTTTAACAAGGCTTTGTCTTCAACAGTGGATAGGTCTCATCAGTCTTTAAGTCCATCAGTCTTTATAAGAAGCAGTGGTTAGTTATAACAGTCCTTAGCATGATCAGCTGTTATAACCACTCCATAACCCTTTGAGAGGAAGCAAGTGTCCGTCTTTTCAATTGAGAGGGATCATAGCATTACATCCCTGTTGAAAAACAGAATCAATAAATTTAGGGAAAATGGGTTTGAAAGATGATAACCCAACAGTGGAGGATCTCGTTCGACAGCTCCGATAAATTCAATGGTATTCTCAAATAATGCTTCCTAGATTTTTGAAGACCGACAAATGTCCACAGTGATGCTTCTTTGGACATTTGTCGGTCTTCAAAAATCTAGGAAGCATTATTTGAGAACACCCTTGAATTTATCGAAGCTGTAGAATGAGATCCTCAACTGTTGGGTTATCATCTTTCAACACCATTTTCCCTAAATTTATCAATTCTATTTTTCAGACCTCCCAAAGCCACCTATCCGCCTCCAAAGAGATCGAGACAGCTTGAAGCATAACCTGGACTTGCTGTCATTCCACCAGTGGTACACCAATGCAAGCATCTGAATAAACAATAACAAATCAAAGACAAAATCAAAAGCTACAAACATATCAAACAAATTTCATAGAATCATGATTTATTTTAAACACATATACATCTATTTTTAAACACAAATAGACATTACCTCTTCATCAATAAAGTTGAGATCCATTTTATAACCTTGATTACATTTCGAAGTTCGACCAACAAACTCAAGACTTCCACACCAAATAACAAATCCAGCAAGATCTACCTGAAGAACATTTAGCATATAAACCTTCAGTTTGTGATAAAAAGAAAAAATAAAAAAGTATCTATTTTTAAACTACCATCGGTCTGCATAATATTCAAATCGATGTTAAACATGATGAATAAGCAGACATCGCCAGCTTTTCTTATGTCATTGGGATTTCTTCTTTTACAAACATATCAAAATCAATCTACCCGTAATCACATGGTACACCAATGCAAGCATCTGAATAAACAATAAAAAATCAAAGACAAAATCAAAAGCTACAAACATATCAAACAAATTTCATAGAATCATGAAAGAAATTAGGTCACGGATTGTTACCAGATTTAGCGAGAGAAGAATCGATGGAAGCATTGGAGAAGATGACGATTTGAAGAAACTTCAATCTGGAAAACATGTAACAAAGCTCAAGAAATAACGAAGAAGAAGAAGAAGAAGAACTTATTACAAAGTGTATTAACAATTACCAAGTGATGCTTATTACCTGATTTATTTTAAACACATATACATCTATTTTTAAACACAAACAGACATTATCTCTTCATCAATAAAGTTGAGATCCATTTTATAACCTTGATTACATTCGGAAGTTCGGCCAACGAACTCAAGACTTCGACACCAAATAACAAATCCAGCAAGATCTACCTGAAGAACATTTAGCATACAAACCTTCAGTTTGTGATAAAAAGAAAAAATCAAAAATATATATTTTTAAACTACCGTTGGTCTGCATAATATTCGAATCGATGTTAAATGCAACGCCTCTGTCGTCTTCATCCTCTTCTCTGTATCTACAGTTTTAGAGATAGAGAGTTGAGAGAGAGTAGACAGAGAGATTGAAATGGGTTTTTTATGATCGGGTTTGGATTTGGGTTTGAATTTATATTTGAGAGAGTGAAGAATTGAAGCTTTGATGACATTAAATGAAAATTACATATCCCAATAAGTTTTAAATTTCAAATTACCCTCCCATTTTACTGAAAGATCAGTGGTTTGAATTTTGAATGAATATCAGTGGTTTCATAGTTGAACTTGGGCCACACCTTTGAAATTTGAAAGTGGGGCAATGGTTTGATGGCAGATCTTTGAATTATCATGTCACTATGCTCCCTCTATGGCTGCCACCTCATCGTCGATGACATAAGAAAAGCCTTGTTGGATAGTCTCTCCTGCTGACACATCAGCTTTTCTTATGTCATTGAGATTTCTCCTTTTATAGAAAGTATAGATAGATGTGGTTACATAAAAGCTTACGACGCCTTTTTTTTTACCGGGTGTTAAATATAGAGATGTAAATGAGTGTGCTGCTAGTGATTGATTTAAATATTGGCTTGGATAAAGTTTGAATCAAGTTAAGTTTAAACAAACTTACATCTGAGCTCATATTAAAGTTCATTTGTTGTCTTAGACTTGCGAGCCTAAATTATTTATGTAATATTTATTTATTATATTAAATGTATATATTAATAACAATTATTATATAAAAATTGTGATAAAAACTATTCAAACATATATTATGTTATATATAACGTTGTAGTTATACATAAATAATGGAAGGTTCATTGGGCAACACTAAAAAAGTGGGGAACAGCGAGGAACCGACTCAAAAGAACTCCGATTGGACTCATTCCAGCGGCGTTGGAACTGGCTCGTCGAACCCTAACTAGGATCTCTTAACCCTAAACCCTAAATCCTAACTCCTAAACTCGAAACCCTAAAACTAAAAAATAAGGCTAGAACCTAAGCTAAACCGTAAAATCTAAACTATAAACCCTAAAAGCTAAACCCTAAAGGCTAAACCTAAAGCTATACCCTAAAGTGTCACACCCCGACCGCGTTAAAACAACCAACCGCAGTGGAAACGTCGGGGAGTGTCGTAACAGAATCATTGTTTCACAACACATGGATTGAAGTTTCGTTTTATTGAATTAGGATTATTAGATTGTTTCAAAAATTAAATACAAAACATGGACATATTGTCCTTCATTTTTATTAAGTCACTAAGGCCTCATCCATCCCTACATGAGCATGCATCATAACCATCATCAAACATCATTAACTATGGTACCTGAAACATATGTGAAAGTACGTCGGCATAAAAATACCGGCGAGTACATAGGTTTTGTGAGTGTGTTAGATTCATGGCCTTGAGTTCATATTGCAATACCTCGTCCAACTACGAGAGTTGTCGAGTGTATACCTTGAAAACAAAAGAGTTTGATATTGCAGTATGTTTCTATCAACTTTTTCAAGTTGATATATGTATAAACCAAAGCCATTGTAGCCAAGAATCTTAACTGAAAACATTTGTCTTTGTAAACCAAGTTGTAAATCGTTCTCATAATAAAGCTGGTATGGTTTATATCGTTAGGAAAACCTTGTAGTGTAACTTCGTTTTGAAAACATTCGTCCAAGTGATCTAGATAACGCGACGATATGTAATGTGTTAAAAGCACATATATATAGGAAGTACCAGCGGCATATCCACCATGCTTTTATCACATTACACCCGCCCCATTACCTAATCACTCACCATAACCCCAAATCGTTTAAAATAGATCAAATAGTTCCAATGGTTCAACAATTCAAATCGTTCACATAGTTCAGATAGTTCCAGTGGTTCAAATAGTTCACATAGATCAGATAATCCCAGTGGTTCAAATAGTTCAGATAGTTCCAGTGGTTCAAATAGTTCACATAGATCAGTAGTTCCAGTGGTTCAAATAGTTCACATTGTTTAATAGTTCCAGTGGTTCGTGTTTAAATTGTGAAAACTAACTTTTGGTCATTTTATTGAATACATTCAAACCTGTTTGACTCGTCCTACTCGTATAACTTGTATTAACAAACCACCAAAGGGTAAGTTAACAATCATCAGGTTCTGTCGTTACCCACATTACCCCTATAACCATGGTGAAAGTCCGATAACGGGAATTGTCAGATCCTATGGTATCATAATATCCTATGGTACCATAACGTACTACTGGTCGGCTCAAATAGTTAATGAATGTCATTCAATTGTCTTTCGACCAACGCCCCAACAAGTTTGTTTATATAATTGAAATCGTTGTGTTCAATATAAACCATAGCATTCGTTTAGAAATCTCGAAATCATTTAGCACATATGAATCACCTCAAAACGTTTGAAAGTGTAGGTCCACCCGGAGGATCGAGTAACCTCTATTCCTGTTTTCCGACAAACCCGTGAGTGCGAATCCAAACGGGTAAGTTAAACCAAGTTACGAACACAAACACAAAGATTCAACGATTAACACTCCATTGTATTAATGCGTATGAAACGGTTACAAAGCAATGTTTACAAGATATCCTTATAAACTCTCAGTGTGTGTGTGTGTGTTTACAGTGTTCGCTCTCAAAGTCTATGCAGACTCGTAACTGTGTTCTGTCTGTTGTCTGTGTATATATACTGAAACACATCGACGAAATCAAGAAGCCGACGAAAACAGGGCGACGAAATCAAAGATCTGGACGAAATCCCTTGATTTCGTCCCATGTGTTTTCGTCCCACAAGGTGATTTCACCTAAAAGGGATTTCACCAAACAGGGTGTTTTCGTCACATGATGTTGGGCCAAGGGGTTTTCATCATGTTGGGCTTTGACTTGGGCTTTCATCATGGATTGGACTTCAAACAAACAGAAAACACACTATACTAAATGCAAACTGCACACACGCAGTTGCATCTACATAAACGAAGTAAATCGCATACCGAGTCAAGACAGGAGGATGTCTTGACTACGGTCTTCACTTCGTAGCCGAGTCGAACCGAGCCGAGCCGTATCCACATAATATGTATCAACAAACTCCCCCTTGGATGCTGCTCGTGAGGTTCGTAATCTCGTTCTCCATCTCTTGATGGTCCTTTTTCTCGGAAAGGATCTTCAAAGTCTTCATGCGTCGTGAGTAGAAAGTGTATCAACAAACTCCCATTTTCATTTAGGAAGTGTATCAATAAACTCCCCCTTTGATTATGCTGTGAATCTTTTGATTTTCGATACTTTAGATCCTTGTGGTGTTGGTGATTGATCAGCGGCAACTCGATCATCTTTGTCTTTTGAGTGCCTCCATGTCGTGTCTTCATTCCGAAGCTTGTCAACGAACATGTTCTCTTCGCCTTTAGCATCTGCACATGCAAGAAATCTAAATGCGTAATGAGAACAACTGCTTGGAATATAGTAAACATAAACAAACGACACACATGTGACCAATTCTTATTCAACTACCGTCTGACAGTTTAGTTTGAAAACTTAACAGATTTTTCAATTTAGATTATTAACTTTCAAAACTTGCAAACTCTGACCGTTTATGAAGATTCAGTCGTTTTGGATTTCATCAGATTTCAGGTAACGAAGCCTTGAGTTCCAACATCGTACGATCGAAAATAAGATAGAAATAAAATCTTTTTGGCTTTTAGAAAGTTTATATTAAAACACACCTAAAATCTTTTTGGTATTTTGAATATTTCAAATTTAAAGACTGAAAGCAGTAAATAAATATATACAGAGTTGCAGAAACTAAAGAAAAGTAAATATATACAAACATTCTTTTTGCGAGTTTCGAGGGTAAGAGAATCATATCAGAGTACGGTCATGCCAAAATACTCTTGTTGTTCTTTTTGTTAACATATAGATAAGTATCCTATAACGATTATCGGTATTGTTATCCACATAAGCTCAACTTATCATATGTAATCATGGCGAGGGGATACGTTAAAGTATGATTTATACTTACCGACCGGTGTTCATCCACATCACGACACATTCCTGTATCAAGGTATGCACGAGGATTCATCTTACTGGTGAGTATACCATTTATCATCTGTTTTGCCGTATAAAAAGATGTGAGTAACTCACTTATTTTGATGAAAAACAAGCCCTATGTGATAGAATCACTTATTGATGAGGAACTTGATTTTCAGATGCATGAAGGCACAGGAGCAAGTCCGTAAACAGGTCAGTACTTTCGTACAGCAAAGAGACGAACTTGACTCCCGGATAAATGTGATATAATATCACTTGTTTTTGTGGACATGTGATTGTTGATCACTTATTGAGGTCGTATGCAGTATGTACACGTATGTATGATATCATGGAAGATCTAGACTTCGTCTCCGTTTTGTTTCGGTAAAAGAAACAACCATGATACCCAGATGATAAACAGCATAAAGACCACATATCTCAGAACCTCGGCAATCTCTCAAACGAAATTTCGGTACTAAGACCATATGCCAATGAGCTGTTCCCACCTGGTCTTCAGTTGATTTAAGTTTATATTACCCTGCACACTTTAAGATGATTGTGAGCCTACCGATACATCTTATATAGAGCTGCTTAACATTTTTCATTTTGCATTTTAAGGTTTAAAGAGGTTTCGACAGACCACTGATGTACTATCATTTTCTCTTTTTCTCGTAAGGAAACTCATTTTTGTTTTTGCATGTTTTTGGGTTTTTGACATTTTGCGATGTTTTTTAATTTTCAAATTTTGGATTTACTCCCCCTAAAATCAACAAACTTAGAATAATTTTAAAAACACAAAGATATTTACAAAAACGATTTTCTGGTGTGGATTACTCTTGCTTAATGCCGTTTACCAATAATAAAAAAAATCAAATCTTGATTTATCAAATGCTTTGGTAAAAAGGTCGGCACGTTGGTAATCGGTGTGGACCATGACAACATTGACGAGTTTCATATTGAAACAATCACGTGTGAGGTGATATTTGAGATCAACGTGTCTGGTCAAGGAGTGCTGTACGAGAGGATAATAATTCATAAAGCAGCTTAAATATCGACAAGTATAGGAGATATTAGAAATTTAAAACCGTATCCTGCAATTGCTTCGTGCATTGCCAGGAATTTGAATGCTCTCCCAAACTGGATATTCACCAGGTGTGGATTTCAAAGTCGATTGTGTAGCTACTGAGAAATCTCTTCACAGCAACAAAATCATAAACCTCTGGATCCGGCTGGACTTCCACATTGCACCAGGGAAGGTCTTTGTCTTTGAGATGTAGTGTGCGGTTGTTCAATCTACGCCAAGGCATCCGCACACCCGGTTGGTTTGTTCAACAAACACATTTTCTTCAATCACACCGTAGAGAAAAGTACCCTACACGTTCATCTTGTGGACTTTGAACTTCTTGTGAAAGAAAAATCCATGAATTTTCAAAAAAGCTTCAGACGTGCTGCAAGCGCGTACATTTCATTGGAATCTATCATGTTGACCCGATCAAAAACCATAACAACCAAATTTTGGAATGTTCTTCATTTTGTCGAAGTGGTCAAATTCTTTCATCATCATTCTTGCATCAGACATTTTTGTCTTCTTTTCTCCTCTCTCCATCAAAGGCAACAACTCCTAGATATAATGATGTTTCGGAGTCTGGTGTTGCCGATCTTGTGCCTGGACGCTCCACTATCAACAATCCTAAGACTATCAATAGTTCCTCCTGGAACATCCTGCACACTCATTCAGAGATTACTTGGAGAGGGGGACCCAAGCCTTCACAGACTTGGGTCGTCCGTCATCATCGAGAATTGTAGCATCCATTTCCCGATGATTCGGAATGATGTAGCTCCCCTGAAACAATTACTGGTTTTGATTTCCAAATCTGTTTTTGTTTTTCATTTTTAACTTCTAACTTAACAGACTGTATTTGGATAACCTCTGGTTTTAAAAGCTTTTCAACAATTTTCCGTTGTTTCTATATCTGTTTCACTTCTTGTTGTTTAACAAGACGAGGGTCCTGTTTTGGTGAAACAGATCTTTTATGGTATTTGTTACCACGGGGGGCATCAACCTTTGCCTTTCCTTTCGTGAGATATGGACAGTTTCTGACAATGTGCCCATACTCACCGCATTCAAAACATGATCTCTGCTCAACAAACCTCGGAGTATCATAACTGTAAGGACTTGACGATGAACTTCGTGATCTTGAGGTACTTGGTCCTACATCACAACCGTTTGTGTGTTGTGTGTAATTGTTTTGACTGTTTCTTTTCAAAATTTTAACTTGTTTAACAAAATCCATGTTGGATTTGTTTTCGAAAGTTTCAATTTTATCAGTCCATCTGGATTTCACGAAGTTCACCTTCTGAATCGTCTTCTTGTTTTGGCTTTGTTTGCCTTTTCCCTTTCCTTGGTGAACGTGATTTTGCTTTCGTTGATTGTTTTGTTTTTGCAATTTTTGATTCCCATATTTCTTTCTAACTTCGGATTTTGGGATAGGAGCACACTGAGTTACTACAACTCCTGGGCTCGACTTTCCCAAAAACTTACTGGAAGAATCTTCAAAAACTTTATCAATCAAAGATTGATTGACATTCTTGATTGGAAAATCATTGTCTGAGTATATTTTATCAGATCCAATCAACGTGTAAAGCAAGTTCATGCTTTCACAGCTTCCCGATGTGGATTCAACAGACTTGGCTATTGCAGCACAAACGGTTTTGCAGGTGATGTGATTTTCGAGAGGTATGTTTTCCTCTTTTGTTACCGTTTCTGACTGTTCAGAGTTAGTATCCTCGGATTCATCATCTGACGAATCAGCATCCTCAACAATGACTGGAGGATCCTGATTTCGTTCAGCTGTTGACACTTTCGCATCTGCTGATTCATCCGAATCTGAGGATACTTCCTTTTTGTAACCTAGCCCAAATGTGAATTCCTCAAGGTTCAATGAAACTGAGGGCTCAAAATGAGGTTTATTTTCCTCATCAGGCATCGAAGAATAATCGTGTTTAATAGGTGGTGGACATTTCTTATAACCTATGCACGTGACATCATTTTTCTTTTTCTGTATGTCAATGATGTGATCCAGCACATACCTAGAGTTTGAATAACTATTCAGCTTAAGCTGGATCGCCTCACTTTCACACTTAGCACAGGCCAATTCTTTTTGCATTAACTCGAGCCTATTGATGTAAAGGTTTATTTCAGTTTGTTTTCTTGAAACCATTTTTGTTAGCTCGGTCTTATCTTCTTTTAATGTTTCAATTATCTTCTTAAATTCCTTTTCATAATTTTCACGAAACATGTTGGCCTCTGTGCATTTCGAAAGACCCACGATCAAATGTTGATTGTGGATAAATGTCACATCATATTTGCTTTGCAAATCGTCATATTTGCTTTGCAAATCAGACAATTTAACATTTAATCCAACACACATATCACACCTATCACAACTATCAGATTTTGATTCATCGACACGTACCTGACTGGAATCATTCTCAGATGTTGACCTATCTGCATCAGAATCAACAACCTCCCTTGATGATTTACATTCAGATCCATCCTCGCTTGAACTTGAACTTGAAGTTGTAACATATTCAACTGAAGTTGAAACGTCTTCAACTGAACTACTGTCATGTTCAGAACTGTCATCGTTTCGAGATGATTCACCATTGCTGGCATCTTTGACAATTTTAGCATAAAACGTCGTTTTTGTTTGACTACAGTTCCTTGGATCAAGAGATGATGGTGCAACACTAGAATGATGGCGCTGTGCAGCAACTGGTGGTAATGGATATCCATATAAATCGGTGGTTGGGACACAGATTGCTGGTAACTGAGCAACTGGTACTAGATCACCATACAAATTTCTTGCCATTTTTTGTTCACTTTGATGTTGGTTAGTAACCGATGCCCACATTTCTGTCATAATTTTCGGTGCGGAGGATTTGGACGAAGACCAAACTGAATTCATATTGGATGAATAAACTTGAAAACCTGATAAAAAATCTCAAGACAAAGTGTTATCAATGAGATAAAAGTCTTCTGTTAGAAATTTTATCACAATTATGAATGACGAAATTGTAAGATGTTTTCGTCCAAATCAGAAAGGTTTTCGTTCAAATTGTGAGGTGTTTTCGTCGATGAAAAGGTGTTTTAAATCAAGGGTGTTCGTCTGGATATGTTTGACGAAAATAAGAGTGTTTTCGTCGCTGTTTGTTGCTGATAAATGTGACGAAAATAAAGGTGTTTTCGTTGCTGAACTGTCATTGACGAAAATAGAGGGATTTCGTCTGGATATGTGTGACGAAGACAGGGGGTTTTCGTTGCAAAGATGTTTGACGAAAAATAGAGGGATTTCGTCCAAGACAAGCACACAAGTGATTTCGTTGAGAAGTGTTTTCGTCCAGAGCCACCAGTGATTTTGTCCAAGACTTTGATGCCGAAAATGGGAGTTTTCGTCGACTTGGATGTGTGACGAAATCAAGGTGATTTCGTCCAGAAATGTTTGAGGTGTTTTTGTTGAAAACTGTTTTCGTCTGAAAACTGATTTCGTCCAGGAGCTGATATGCACAACTGATTTCGTCCAGAATGATATGCACAAGTGATTTCGTCTGGATATGTTTGACAAAATCAGATGTATTTTCGTCCAGTATGATATTGTTGACCAGGGTGTTCGTTGAAATAAGTTGATTTCGTCCAGAAAACAGATTTCATTGACAAAGTTACCAGCTGTTAGATATTATCCAAAAGCTTATCTTCTTATCTTCTGACACAGAAGCCTCTTTTGTCAAAACAGCATGCTTTCGGCCACTGTGGTTACCAACTATCAATCATATGTGTGACACAATATTCAAACAATTTATATTATAACAATAACAACACAATCTTTCATCAAACAAAGATCAAACATATAAATATATGAAGAACACTTTGAATAAAAAGATGAACATGATGAATATCCTGTTGATCCGAACAACAATTTTTACACAAAAGTTCAATAAAAATCCTTTCTTAACATGTATAGATGAAAACTAGCAAGATTTTTATAAGAACAATCAGCAAAAACACAAGATTTTCAAAGATTTAAACCTGATTTTTCTGAAAATATAAACTTTCGGTTTCAAAAATCAAGAACAAATCTGGAAACACATGAAAATCTACTTGGTTTTAACAAGGAATCGAGCCAATGCTCTGATACCAATTGTAGGTCCACCCGGACGATCGAGTAACCTCTATTCCTATTTCCCGACAAACCCGTGAGTGCGGAATCCAAACGGGTAAGTTAAACCAAGTTACGAACACAAACACAAAGATTCAACGATTAACACTCCATTGTATTAATGCGTATGAAACGGTTACAAAGAAATGTTTACAAGATATCCTTATAAACTCTTAGTGTGTGTGTGTTTACAGTGTTCGCTCTCAAAGTCTATGCAGACTCGTAACTGTGTTCTGTCTGTTGTCTGTGTATATATACTGAAACACATCGACGAAATCAAGAAGCCGACGAAAACAGGACGACGAAATCAAAGATCTGGACGAAATCCCTTGATTTCGACCCATGTGTTTTCGTCCCACAAGGTGATTTCACCACAAGGTGATTTCACCTAAAAGGGATTTCACAAACAGGGTGTTTTCGTCACATGATGTTGGGCCAAGGGGTTTTCATCATGTTGGGCTTTGACTTGGGCTTTCATCATGGATTGGACTTCAAACAAACAGAAAAGACACTATACTAAATGCAAACTGCACACACGCAGTTGCATCTACACAAACGTTACAAAGTAAATCGCATACCGAGTCAAGACAGGAGGATGTCTTGACTACGGTCTTCACTTCGTAGCCGAGTCGAACCGAGCCGAGCCGCATCCACATAATATGTATCAACAGAAAGCGGTAAAAGAGGGGAACTATGTACTCACATTGAGTTACAAGTATCCTCGATCTAATGAACTTAACAAAGCTCGGGCAAATCAAGGAAATCAAGTAGTACCTAGTAATCGGATCGCTAAGTTAATAAATCGACACCTAAATTGGAAGATCGGGTAGAATGAGGTCTCGTAAACCAAATGAGTATTTGAACTCATGTGATATGGTTTAACAAAGCCTACATTCTAAATTGGAACCTATCCTAAGTGCTTACGACCCGTTACGACCCATTATGGTAGCTTATGCTACTTTAACGTGTCGTTCGCGCAAAAGCGCGTTCGAGACGCCTAACTAGTCCTATGATAAGTATTATATGCCCTAACATGTTAAAATATGTTGCATAATTAGATTAAGAGACAAAAATTAAGTTACATATGCTTAAATACCAATTATGCATGAAAAGGGCATTTTGGTCATTTTCCTAAGGCATATAAACTACCTATCATACAACTAATTAAACTAAGTGAAGGTTATTCCTTATACAACTATGGTCACAAAACATGCTTGGTCGAATCCTAACGATCGACCAAACGGGTCGAGTTCGAAAGTCTAAGCGGTGGTTTAGACCGCTTGACTTACGACTCTAAACAAGCACTAGACTAAAAGTGACGAGTTAAACATGTTAAAACATGTTTAACTAAGTTAGAAAACAGGTTTGATATCAAAACAAAGTGTTTTGATACCCGAAAATAGCTTCGATGCAAAATACGCATAAACACGTATTTTGACCGAAACTTTGACTCGTCACTTCGACTAATCGACGTGGTAATCAGTAGGTATAGTCACATGGGACTATAACCATCGTGATTACGCTCACGTTGCAAAGTTCGAACGAACTTTGTGTTGACCAAATCGTGGTCAAAGCAGAAAGTCAAACACTATTTGACTTTCAAATTGAAAAGTGATGTGTGCAAAATGCAACATATAAATTACATCAATTGTGGCATAAAACTAACCTTTTTTTAGTACTAATGTTGGAAAAAGTGTGCTTTTGTCTTCCTTTTGTATTTTCAGAATTAAATGAGCTCAAATTAACAAAAGAAGCAAAAAGACAGCTAAATCTAACATAAATACAAGAAAAGGAACAAAAGAGACATGCCCGACACCACGACATCATCTTCCCAAGCAAAACAAGAAAACAGAAGGCTGAACACGCCCCGTGCTCAGTGAACACGGGGGCGTGCCCAAGTGCCAGCATAAAAGACAAAGCTATAAAAGCTTCTATCGCCCACCACGGGGCCGTGCTCAGCGGACACGGGGCCGTGGTCAACTATAAGATTCGCAGAATCCAGGAAAATCTTGATAGTATAGATATGCTTTTGCACACGGGGGCGTGCCCAGCGGACACGGGGGCATGGTCAACTAATGCAGACAAACTGCAATTAATGAAGACAGAGAAGAGGATGGACACGGGGCCGTGCCCGAGCTTCTGTTCAGCCTATAAATAGGAGTGCTTGGCTCAAGTTCAAACCATCCCTTGGCACACCACCTCTCTCACACTTCACCCACCACCCACCACCACCATAACACCATCATCCATTGTCCATCATAGAGTGTGTGAGTCGTCTCGGGATCCAAGATTGATCGTAAGAGTTCTTGACAATCAAGGCCATGTTTGCCTAAGTCTCTTACATCACTTGGTGAAGACAAAGTGTCTAGTGTAATAATTTTTATTTTTAATCTTTTCGCACTTTTTACTTGGTTTTGTATTAATGACTTTAATAACTAGTTTCTTATGTTGAAGGTGATTTTTCCTTATCGTTTGTCTGTGGTGTCTTGGCATTATTTTACTGTCTATATAAAATAAAAGATTTTCACCATTCATATCTCCACGGTCTATATGGAGGTATGTTGGCTACCTGGTCGGGGGTTAAGGGAACGGTTTGGTAAGAGTCTTGCCTTGTTTAGTGTATAGATCCTGCAAGGACCTGAGTCAAATTTAGTAGGACCTCCTTCAATACTTAACGGTATTGGATGGCGGGGGTCCAAACTTTTTGACCCCCTCATATGTAAACTACTATTAATACTTTAACCCGGCTACTTAGGACTGTATCCCTGCTGACTCAGACTACTTAGCCGAGGGTAACATCACCTTCAAAAGAGGGGCCTACCATAATATGCATTAATAACTTAATTAATTATCTTTCAATAATCCGACCCTTTAGGATTGTATCTTTGCTGACTCAAACTAATGGGTTGAGGGTAACGTCACCTTCAAAAGAGGGGCCTACTACAATAACTAAGATAATCTCTTAAATAGTGCAAAAGTGCGGAAATGACACTATACACGAGTCGGAGCCAAGTGATTCATCTTGTCTATCTGTTTTTATTTTATTTTATTTTTCAGTATTTTAGTTAGTTTTTATTTTTCTAGTTTAAAACCTTTTTCTAACTTTTTGATTTGATTAGACGTTGAGGATAAACCGGTACTAAAAGCTCTTGTGTCCTTGGACGACCTCGGTATCTTATTAACACTATACTACGCTCACGATGGGTGCACTTGCCCATATGTGTGTTTAGTGTTAGTAAATATCGTGTTTTATAAATTTAAAACTTGGCTAAAAAAGTGTAAAAGGGCTTAAAATAAACATTAAAACCATAACACACTACACACGCATCAAAAGCATAAATAAGCATGAAAGAAACTTACAAAAGGTCCAAGCAATGAAGAATTTGATCTAAAATACTCAGGTATGAAGCTAAGGCTTCAACTTAGAGCAAATTCAGATCAAGTGTGTGAGAAATGAGTGAAAATCAAGTGGGTATTGAACCGTTAGGATCGTTTCTCGTAATTCGGGCTTTGATCTGGACCATACAAGTGTTGCCCATGGTTTATAATACAAGGGGAACATCAAAACCATCAAATGGTATCACAAATCAGGGATCAAAACCATCAAAATAGGCTGGAAAGGTCAGATTCAATGTTTTTGTGCTGGCAGTCTGTCACAGGCCGCGAAGAAATGAGCATAGGTCTTCGTGCCCCTCCTAGCTACTTTCACAGATTGTCACTTTTGGTCCCTACATGCTTGAAACTTGGTTTTTGATGCATTTTTGACGTATTTAAGCCCCGTTAACCCCATTTCAAGGCTCTATAATGAAGTTAAAACATAGGGAACATGAAATATGCTTGAAAACATCTTGGATGTTGGTTCGTTTGGTCGTAGGTTGCGTTGTTCGGTTAATTACGACGAAAACTCGAACGGACGCGAAATCGATCCAAATTACGCGACGAAAGGTATTTTTGCATTCCAATCACTAAACTAAAATATTTTAATGATTACAAAAAATTTTGGATGTCCGGATATATTCAGAACGTAAGATATGCGCGAAAATGCAAACTTATGCACTTTTTGACGCTTTTAGTCCCAGTTTGATCAAAAAGTTTATTTTCGCATAACGAACCACTCAAAGCCTATTTCTAAGCTATGTGAAGGATATTTAGGGTATGTTTAGCTTATGATCAAGTTCCGGAATGTTCTTTAATATACAAATCGGCATAGTTTTGCAGTTTGACGCAAATAGTCCCTACGATCGAATAAACTTGTTTTCGACACACCAAACCCTCCAAAACTTATTTCTAAGTTATGTAAAGGTTATTTAAGGTGTGTTAAGCTTATACCACTATTCTGGAGTGTTTTTCGCGTTAGACTGATTACGTTTACGCATCGGTTCGCGTATAACTTTCTAGAAAGCGTTTTAAAGCTCGAAATTGAACAAGAATCGATATGTGCAATTGATACACATATTTATACAAATCCCAAGTATGAAACACAAGATTTCATTGGTTTTGTATTTATATGATGATCGTAGAGGCACAGATGTCACATAAAGCTAAACCCTAAAGCTAAAACCTAAACCTAAATCTAAACCCTAAAGCTAAACCCTAAAAGCCAAACCCTAATATATTTAGGGTTTAGGGGTTATGATTTAGGGTTTAGGATTAAGAGATCCTAGTTAGGGTTCGATGAGCCGGTTCCAACGCTGCTGGAATGAGTTCAATCGGAGTTCGTTTGAGTCGGTTCCCCACTGTTCCCCACTTTTTTAGTGTTCCCCAATGAACCTCACACTACATAAATATAGATATATATAATTACAAAATAACTAATAACTAATAAACTAGTCGAGCTCTCGAACTTTAGATTTTAAAGTTGTAACGGGGTAGGGGTGGTCATCACTCATTACTCATCACTCACTCACAACTTCCAATCAAGTTTCGCTATGTCATCAAACATTATCCTATCACTAGTGATGAATTTTAGTGGAAATGTCAATCACTCACCACCACACCCAACAATTTCCCTTACAACCAACAATTTCCCTCACCACCCAACACTTCTTCACGCGTGAAAATTTTAACGCGTTATAACATTGGGTGGCGGTGGTGTTTTGTTCCACGCGTGATGGCACCTCCATCACGGACCGCCCCTAGTGCCCTAAATAATCGAAGTGTTAAATGTGTTATAAGTAATTTACACCCTAGTTAAAACTTAGAATGTGGAGCAGCTCCATTATATAACTATAAATTAACGATTATTAGCATAAATAACTTGCTATGTATTTTAATTTTTTGTTAGTTATTTTTCAAACAAAAAACTATAATGAAAACCTAAACAATTTCATCAGAACTAAAAGTAGGTAATACAAGGAGGTGGTGTGAAAAAAAATCATGAAAAGTATAGAGAAAAAGAGAATGGTATTTACATATGATATTAATCGATCTTGAAAAAGCTTATGATAATATGCCCTACCGAGTGATTTGGGATGGTCTTGAGGGAAGAGAGATTCCTTGAAGGAATATAGAGATACTTAGGGCTATGTATGGTAGTGCTAAGACAAACGTTTGGACACAGTAAGGATACACCTTCTGTAACTATTCGCATTTATGTACTTTCTTTATTTAGAAAGTTGCATTCGCATTTATGTACTTTCTTTATATAGAAAGTTGTATTCGCATTCTATTTCTAAAAACTTGTATTCATATTTCATTTCCAACCTTGTAATCCAAGACTTTGATCATAATGGAAAATCACTTTTATACTCATACGTGTTATGCTTCATACTTGTGTTATATACGCAATCAATCTTTAAATACGTGTTTATACGTACAATCGAGACTTAAAATACTTTGAATATCAATCATACATGCACCATACTCATACGATATGCTAGAATACCTAAAAACAAGTTCAAATACAAGTTTATAGTATGAAATAACCTAAAAACCAAGTGCAGGGGCCAAAAGTGAACAAAAGAAACAACTTTTGAAAACCCACTCCTTCATGTCACGCGCCAGGCACACATGTTCCCGGCGCGGGGGAGCTTGATCTGCAACCAGCTATTTTCAGCTACGGGTTGGTTCGTTTTTCCACCTCTTTTCACCCCCAATCACCTTCTAACCTTCTTTAAACCCAAACCCTAATCCCCCACTATAAATATATGTCTCCCACACCTTCCTAACACCTTTACCCACCCTACAAATCACTCCAAGCAAAATCATCAAGAATTTCTCCATTTTGGGCAGAAAACTCTTAAGTGTTCTAAGTGAGTTTTCAGTCACTTTTCTTCACATTTCTTCTTCCAAACTATCTGGACAACCTCTAGGAAGGTTTTCACAAGCTTGCCATGGAATACTGAGGTGGAACATCACCACATTTGAGGTCCAAAGTAGTTTTAAAATTCTATTTTGATAATACTTTCTTACACTTCCTATAAACATGTTTAACTTCTACAATCTTGCACCTACCTTGCTTCTAACCAAGCCTATGGTTATGGAGCTTGAGTATGGTTTATTACTATAAGTTTAGAGGTTCAAACACCTTCTAAACTTTCTGTTTTGACAAGGTTTCAAACAACATACAACTGATGAGACCATCCAAGCTCACCATCTTCAATATGGTGAGACTTGTGTTTTGGTGAAAGTGTGAACCATGGAAGCTTTGGCTCTCCAACTTTATTCCACCACCTCACTTGTTGATTTATTCCTACCATTAGATCTCAAATAATTTCCAACAAAGGGACAAGGATACATCATGTCCCCAAACACTTTCCATGTTTGGAATGCACGCATCTAGCTAGCTCACTTGCTTGTTTGTAGATTTAGTAGGTTTAAGTTTTATTATTTTCATATTCATGACCAACCGAAATCATCAACAAAGTTGATGATTTTGTGCTTTGGTGAATCATATAATGAGGTTAAATGGATGGAATTCATCCTACCTCCTTGCATGACCATTCTCATGGTACTTTAATTTACATTCATAATACGCTAACTTTTAAATTTCGAATCCAATCTGTTAAACAAAATCCGCAACTCACACACCTTCATTTCCCTCTTAGGGTAACTTCGGTATTCCTTAACTCAAGACTCGTCAAACTCAGTAAGTGGAATTACTTCGTAAACCATGAGTATGCATGACCCTCTTTCCATTTTCACACTTTTGGGTGCAATATATATACCGTATTAAAACTCACATGAACACACTTATGCAAATACATTATTCATACAAACGAATCCGATATACATGCTTTATACGTTTATTTGTGGGACCCACTCATCTTTAACCTCCACCCATCAACATCCACCACCATTAGCAACCTCCATCCATCATATCAAAATAAAGAGAGAGAGAAATCACGAGAGATGGAGAGAAATTACGAGAGAGAGAGAAAGAGAGAGACGAGTCAGCGAACTTCCGATCGACGACACCACTCCGGCACGTGTATCGCCTTCAACTGCTAAAATGAGGAAAGGGATTCCATTGGTGGTAACAGTTAAATCAAAAGGGTGGCAGTGGGATGTTTTTCGGAGAGGTCAAACTCATATCAAGCGTGATTAGGGTTTCGTGGTTTGGTTATGATTAAAGATAACAATGATGATTAATGTTCCAGCGACGGGAGACGGTGGTGATATTGCAGGTTGACAACTATAGCGACGACCTTTCGAAATTAGGGTTTGTTGTGGGGGTTGACAACGACTATTCTAAAATTAGGGTTTGGTGGCATAGGGTTCATGATGGCGACCCAAGAGTGGCTTCGACAAAGTTGATAGCGATGGAGGTGACGTCTGGCCATCGGGTAGAGGTGGATAAAGGTGATGGCCGTGTGATGTCTGATGGATAGTGTTGGGTGTTGATTAAGATCAGACTTAGGACTGTTGAAGATGATTAGAGGTGTGGGTCAACTAGTCAAACCAAAGGGTGAAGGTTGTTAATGTGGTGGTAGTGGAGGTGATGGGTGGAGGATGTTGATGATGGTTGGTGGTAAGTGGAGGTTGAGGATGAAGTAGGTGGTTGTGGGTGAAGGTTGAAGTTAAGAGGGTGTTGGTAGGTGGTAGGTGGGTACCACAAACAGAGGCGAAGGATAGTGGGTGCCCGGGGGTGCACCCGTCCACCCCAATATTTCGGTTAGAAGCGTACAAGTTCCAATTTTTCATCCGAAAATTTTAAAATTACATAGGATCTCGCCCCCCCCCCCCCCCCCCGATTATTTTTCCTAAATTGTATATCCTAAATATTTATAAACTTTGAATATAAATGATAGGTAGTTTGGTAAATATACACTTTGTTTTATTTGGAACTATTATTATTTGACCCGATTTGAATCGAATAGCCAACCCGACCCGAAACATAACTATAGGAAAAAAAATTGGGTCCCATCACTTTACGCCCCCTCGAAACTTTTGGTCAAGCTCCGCCACTGACCACAAATACATAAAAAGATTATTGTTTTTCTTGAACTAAGGTATTTTAGTCATTTTACATTGACTTAACGGTGAAAACTAACGGCCATCAACTCTGGGGACCATCCGAGTAACAACATATCAAATCACAGGGAGGGAGCACGGGTGTAATTTCCAAAAGTTGGGGACTAAAGGTGAAATTTCACCAAAACATAGGGACTATCCGGGCTTGTCTTAGTTTTGTCCCAACGTCTTGCCTTGTCCTGTCCATCTTTGTTTCATCTTTCTTTAGCGGTGTGTGCTAGCTAGTTTCTAGATGATTTATAGTTTCTTTTTCCATGACCCTCGCCTTTTCTATTCTAGTACTAATATACATCGTTATGTTTCTGTATAATATACTGTAAAATTTATATACTTTGTTACACTACATTTATTTATTTCAAGCACATTAAATACTAACCCATTACTCTTTTAATCATCAGTAACCATTAGTAAAGTACAAATAAAATACTAACCCACCCATTACTCTTTTACTCATCAGTAACTATTAGTAAAGTATAAATAAACCCATTCAAAACTTGCGCAACATGGGCAACTTTTTTTACCTTGCCACGAACCAAAAACTTTTTGAAAATTCTCAGGATGGCTCTCGTCATTACTAACAAAAATCGGAAGTAAGAGTATATAAATGTGAGTTATGTCTTTATCGACTATATAGGCATGACACATCCGATAAAATTGTTTTTTTATCCATAACTTTGTCAATAAAAAGTATACCATCACGTCAACCAACAAGATTATTTATATGTCCAAAATTATAAATAGTTGTACAGTTCAAAACACACAATTTACTATTAACTTGACAGGTTCTGTACACACCTCCATCCTCTGGAGTAGAATACAATCTAGAAAGGGTCTGTGCCCACAAACCCTAGACTCAGCTGAAATCAATAATCAAATAATCAAAAGAGGAAACAACCAAAAATGCAAGCTCACAACAAACCCTTGACCGTAAAAAATGACCGTGCGACTGACAAAAAAAAATTGAATGACGAAAATAACTATTTTTTTTTGGTGACCGTGAAAACCTGTTACCAGTAAACTCACGGACCCCGGGTAGAGTTGACAGATATTTGCATTCCAACTCTCATATTGACCGTAAACCAGCTTTTTGAAAGCAGAAGCAGCTAAAAATGCACCGGTGCTCTCACTATCACACTAAACACAAAAAAACTCGGCTGCCAGATTTAGAACAACTGAAGGGCCATTTTCAGTTTATTTTGCTTCCATTTTGGCAGCTTGTAGAAGGCTTCTTTGGTCATTCCAAACTTCTCCCTGAACTCAGCAGAAGACAAGTATGTCTGCACAATGCAAAGTTTTCAATAATTTTAAGGACTGTTCTCATAAACGACCGTACACGCACTAATTTCAACGGTAAAATACATATTTCCTTGAATACACAATTTCCAAAAACAATACCTCTCTCTTGGTTACATCAATATCAGGAGCAGGGTCGGTGGATACAGTAATAAGGCGTTCATATGGATATAAAGTAAGCCCTTCCTCATCTTCAACTTCATTTTCTTTAACGTCTTCTTGTATCGTTAGGGCTTCCATTTTACTGCTCATCGTGTTTTCCTTGGAGTTTGAATCAGACTTTGGTGGCGATTTGGGCCGAGCTATATACATGACAACAAGTTTGGATTCATATTTTGAATCAAATGGCATAATTATAATCAGTTTTCAGTGTGAGAAATCTTACGTTTAATGGAACGGGGCATGAGGGGTTCTCGTGGAGGTTGCTGTTCAAAAGTGGCGGCTAGTGATGCTAAAGCTGTAGACCTTGAAGCAGCATTAGAAGAATCGGATTTTGGATAAGGTTTTCTCACTTGGGGAGGGGGTGTTGATAGGTTTCTTGCACTTGCATTCTCGAATGTAGAAGCAAGAGCGTTAAAGGCTGGTGATCTGCCTCTTACGCGAACTCGGTCTGGACTGAAAGACACACTTCTTGAACGCTGCTGCGGTTTTTCGGCTGTAGCAGACCTTCCTACATGTGCTACAGGTGTTCGCCTTTTTGGTTTCTGATAATATAACAATTATTTTATTAGAAAATTTACAACTTACAAGCATCCATATTTGCCAAAAAATCGGAAGAAGAACTCATATGCAGTAACATCCTCCATGAATGATAGATAGTTTATGTATAATTAGTTGGAAGTTTTTGATTTATTAATATCATCACTGATTACTTTTCTGCTATCACACAATTATTATTAATATAAAATGTTAACTCAAGCTGCTCCAACAATGACCTATATTGACTTGTAAAATTGCTCATTTATAAATAAATGGTTTAACCCGGAATAGCAAGAAATTATCCAACAAAAATGAACAGGGGAACAGGGATCTGATACTTTGACAGTTAAATTTGCATTTAGAGGTGTCAAGTCTAAAGTCTAAACCATTATACTTATAGGGTCAAATGGGCTATAAATGATTTGCGTAATTTTTTTAAATCTCCAACGGGTCAAATCGGCTAAGCTAAATGACTTAACTATATAGAAAACAAGTCAACGGGTTATATGGAATTATGGATCGAAGGGGTTAAAGTCATTCGATGTCTATTCATATTTATAGAAATAAGAAATCTCCTCAATCCTTTTGACCCGCTACCAAACTCAACCTAACCCACCCGCTTTCCCACCTCAACTTGCATGCTAGAGGAATAACAAATACAGAAAAATATGCCTTACATTAGTCAAGGTAGGACGACCACCGTTTTTTAGTATAGAGAGTCTTCTTTGAAACGAGTTTCCATGCATCTGCAGCCATATTAACAGGTTACAAACAGACTTATATATTTACCTGGCCATACTTCAACTTATAAGTTATAATTGCAAGGTGATTACTTACTGCAGATTTGGTTGAATCCCATGTGAAGAAACGTGTGAAGAACTGTGGCTCACTTCCTTCGTTTATGATATATACTGGAACTTGAGGAGATAATTTCTCAAGAAGAAAATCATGTTTCACAAATTTCTGTTAAATTTTCAAGTGTATTATTATTTATTACACAGCCATATGAAGCAAGCAACTTTGAGCAGAAAAATGGAATAATAAACATGACAGCACAGCAATATACCTCCCCAATAACTAACGCTTGTGTTTTCAGTTTCTGATCAACCTCCTGCCCTACCCAAACAAAGATGCTTGAGTGACAATCAAGAATAAATATATCTTCAGTCATCAAATCGTCTTGGTTGAAGTTGTAGATCTCAGTCACCTGCATTCAAAGTTTTAAATCACATGAAATGTGATCAAAAGGGGAACGCAATCAACGAATAGAAATAAATGGGTACAAAATAGGTAATACACACCTTCAGATCTCCTAAACCAGCAGAAGGGTCAGCATTCAGCAAGGAGCAATGAAAGCGAAAAAAAAACCAAATTAGTATAATTCTCACAAGGAACAAAAGAATTCAGTTTGCTGTTATCAAACCTTTTAAAAATGTGCATGAGAACAAATGGGGATCACTTTCAGCATCTCTTGCAATCTTCTGACTAGGGTATTCAGATTTTCCACCTAAAATTTCCCAAAATTGTTCAGACTCTGAACCCTCTTTTTGTAATTTGGACTGCATATTTGGCTGCAAGTGTGTAACAGTAATCGTTCAGCACATATTTTGCGGGAGAAATAAAAGTTAAAGAAAAAGGTCAATATAAAGAAAATCTCAAACCTTAATGACATCAAGTTGCCTCTCAACGAGTTCCTGGACTGCAGGAGTTGTAAGGTTTCCGATCCATGTAAAGACTAAAGAACCACTGAGCAATATGTAACAGTAAGAGGAGTTTAACGAGGAAGCCACCTGATCCAAGTAGAAAATAAATAAAATATTTGCGGGTGATGAAAATTGAAAAGTAAACTTCATTACCAGTAACGAGAACAAAAACTAATATTTTCAAATTAAACTTACGGGTTCAACTTGGATTGCTTGCATGTTTTCCGGTCCAGAACCTTGAACTCGAAATAGTGCAATCCCGTCATCTTTAAAAGTGTCATCGGGAAGTTCCTTCTCTGATATGAAATTCTTGTATCCATCACTTTGACCACCCTGAGAATTTCATAATTTTTATGATTCATGTAAATGAAAAGCAAAAATTCAAATTCAAAGTTTTTGTTCTTTATTATAGCATCTGAGTTGAAGCACACCTTAAAAACCAGAAAGCTCTGAAAGATTGCAAAGAAAAGGATAGGTTCACTTCCTTCATAAACTTGCAACTAAATACCCATAAAACGAAATATTAGTACAAACAGGTAGTGATATTAATAACAGGCATGTAAATATGCAATACTAAATTAACGATTAAAGCAGCAACCTGAGAAGCTATAAACTTGAGTGACTCAACCATCTTGTTTGCCTGTGAGGTAGCAGAATTCCGTTCATCCTACAACACAATGTGGAAAAAGTATTATAGGTTCTTTCAATCTATTTCAACTCATTGTTTCCGTTTGAACATGAGTTTTGTTATATAGGCGAAAAGCAGAAAATTTGATTTGAAAAGAAATACCTCAACACTCTGCTTTCCAAACCATGTCCCTATAAGGCATTCCTCTTGATCTTCACCAGGATAATTATATTGAAAGATATAACATTCTCCACTGTAGAACTTTGACTGATCAGAAACTGGAAGAAGTATCTTCTCTTGGCCATTTACACGCCAAACCTGTGAATAAATTAATACAAAACAGTGTAAGAATACCTGCATATGCATTATGTATATTATATATTTAAAAGATTACCTGTAAATTTCCAGTGCAATCAATATATGGTTGAGGTTCCTCCTTATTAACGGGAGCAGCTTTTAGTAAGCCCCTCACGTTGAGCCCTTGTCGCTTTAAAAGTGCTAAAAAATAAACACACGTAAAAATCACTTGTCAAGCAATATAAAGTGTAACACTGGTGTAAAATGCTCCAAATTTAATTTTCATTTTAGCATCTTGCAGAGCAGAAGTGTAGAGCATGTAATCACTAACCAGCCACCTTGCCTCTACCATCCTCTGAGACTGCCACCTCAGCAGATTGGGGCCAGGTGTCAAACTTTGACCGAAAAGCCACCGTTTCAAAATTTTCAATCACACGGATGATATTAGACTTTAGTCTATCCTTACTACGCACGTATTCCTACAAAATGAGGTCAAAAATAATAGGTTAAGATGATGTATATTATTAATGCAAGTATGAGAAAAGTGAAACTGTGAAAGCGTTAAGTTTTACTTCTGCAGCTCCACTTGCAGCTTTTCTTTCATCAAGAGAAGTGCTTCTCCCCATCCATACATAAATTTCTGACCCACAATCCAAAAGATAACATTTATTCGTATCTAGCAACTCCTTTGTTAAAGAATCAGCAGCAACAGGCTCTGCCTGCCCCTTCTCAACACTTCATTATAACAAACATGTATGTAAACTTCATTATGTATTTCATTTTGGAATCAAAATATTTACCATTCATATTTCACATGCAGAATGATAACATGAACCTCTTTTCTGTCAACACATTAGATCTGAATGCTAAAAACTATATGTTGCAAAACCAATTAAAATAAAAGGATTGTTGTGATATAAGAATGAAATGAGCCAAAAATGACATAACCATACAGAATGCAGGGATCATGAACATTGTTTTATTGTTGATGAGCTATAGAACGCTACTGAGAATGTCTTGACCCATGATTGCATACACCTTACTACTACTGAAAACAGACGAATAACGAATGTTTCTCATATCTTCCTTTGCAAGTGGACTTTGTTTAATCAATCATATATGCAGTTTGTTTAATCACCATGAGGAAATGTAAACTTCGCATTATCTACTTGAGTTCTACATCAAGACCCGTAGCTAACCCTGTCAAGTTTGGATTGAGGTCCTTTTACACATGGGCATAAAAAACTTTCGGGAATATCTCTTTTCTTTATACGGGAGCTTTTAACAACAAATATTGCCTTACATCTTGGTTTAAATGTATAGTCTTTCTGATTCAGTCCCTAGACCCACTTATTTTTTCAAATTCCTTTTACCTTAAGATAACTTCACCAACTCAAAAGTGTACTGTAGTACAAGGATTTCCTCTCATCATCCATTGCAAGAACCCTATGTGGATTGGGAAGACATGTTTGATTTTGGGTCCCAACCCATGTGAAAAAGAACTTCAAACCTAATGGGTTATACATTAAGTCCTTCAGGTGTTTCCATAACCATACAAGGGTGGTTCGTGTTATTCCTTTAAGCTTATTTTTGTAGAAAACAATGTCTAGCAAGTAGCAATGTCACATCACGCTACCATCCACAAGACAGTAGGAGATCAAACAGTTGGAAGTCCAAACGTTGTGCGGTTGAGCTGAAGCCTTATCCAAATGTATAAGTTGAAGACTCGAGTTGCTTAAACTTATATGGTGGAGCTCGTATTTTGATGGTCAGATTATTTTCAGTTTGGAGTTTTTGCTACATGTTTGAGGGTACCTCTTAATCCGAAAAATGAATTATAACATTGGATGTGTGTGTATGTGTGTGTGTGTGCGCGTTCGCGTGCGCATGTGTGTGTGAGAGAGAGAGAGAGGTAAAAACGAAACATCTACATAAAAGTTAAAACATGAAGTCCACAATACTTTGTTGGTCAACAAGAAAATGAAACATCTACATAAAAGTTAAAACGTGCATATGTAATTGAAAACGAGAATCTTACCAAAGTAACTGAGTGGGAATTGCATCGTCAATCTTGACGTCATCCGTAACTGTTTTCCTTGGAAGTGGAGCAAAGCCACCAAAGAAACCCCAGAACTCTCCAGTGTCAGCATCAGACATCAATTTTCCATCCTCTATACAAAAACATAAATAAGACTTCAATTGAGAAAATTAATAAATTATACATACTTTTTGTTACCAATATGATATCCACTTACCAACAGTTGCTATGTCACATTTCCCATCATGATATGTATCTTTGATATGTTGCACAACCTCTAGTGCTTTAGCCCTTTCTTGAATGCTTGAATTGGATCCATTAAACTGGAATATCTTATTGGCGGTATCCAAGATAAAAATGTCATCATGATTGAGTGATGATCGAGCAAACGGAACCTAACGCCAATAAACTCAAATCACAATCCTGAAAAGTCCAGATTGACATGTAATGATGGAAAACAAGAACCGCAATGGCGCAATTTACCTCTTTTACATGAACCACATGTTTTCCTTGACAAGTAAACATACGTATCTTGTGTTCCTCAGATTCAACATGCTTAAAACCAGATGCTGTTCCACCTTCTTGAGGTATGATGCATGGTTTAAAGTAAGATAAAAATCTCTCCGTTTCATGTCCTTGTACTTCTCGATATTGAACAGCACGTCCTCCGAGAGCTGCATCAAGTTCAACCGTTTTTAGTGCTGCCGCTCCAGCTTCATCCTGTAATCAAGAAACAGTAACCAAAGTCAGCTGAATTGAAGATCGGGACACATTATTTATGGTTATATAACATCTATCTGATAATAGAAAGTCATGAATAGAAGAAATCCAAGTGAAAACTCACCTGACTTGTATCTTTACCTAGCCAATAATGGATGTCATGACGTAATGCACCGCTTTTCAAAGCAATAGTCTGTAAAAAATGTACAATGCCTTAGTAAACAAAAATATAAGTAGAAAAAAGTTTATGTTTTAGGAAATAATAAATGGCTAAAAATCCAAAAGCTGCATAGGCACTTTGTGGATTGCTGAACACTCCATTCTAACTAGTTACAACTTTTTCTGATGAGCAAAGCAATAACCATATTTAGTGGCGTCACTTATAACATATTAACATGTTGACAATTACTCCATAATGTAATTTATAGTTAGGGCAGTTCATTATAGAATTATATTCTTCACGGTAGATCATACAGCAATACCTCATAGGTGTTAGTACAAAAGGTCAAGTGTATATAACTTGTAGCATAAGATACAGTTATGAGTACGTTATGCTTGTTTACACAAAGTAATCATACGAAAGAAAGAAATAACGAGAAAAGTATGCAACAGCGTTAAGATTAGAAAACAAACCTTTAAAATGACATAAGAGTCCCCTGTAAAAAATTTGCCATAAGAAGACTGTGGAACAGGCACCGGCTTAAAATTCTCAATGCGCCACACTTCAATTCCTCTATAACTTTGTTAAGGAAAGAAAAAAAGGACAACCATCCATGAATCATGATAACCAAAAAATATACATTATAGAACATAGAATCTACTAACATATGCCAGAAATTATAGTTGGTAACACTTAAGATTTATGTGTACCCTTTTTTCAATCAATTCTAAGTGATGCCACTCCCCCATCATTTACATAAATAAAAATAAAATATATATGCAACTGGATTAATTTAACCACTAAATATTTATATGAAAGAACAAAGGATACGCTTTCTGTCCAGCTCCTTGAAAAGCTGGATCCAAATCTCTCATAGAAACAGACATACTGTGTTTTTACTTCAGTATGTGGTTTTAAAAAGCCACAACCTGAATACTGAAATGGAGTTCAACTATCCCCTGAAATGTGCATTAAAAGGTCAATGACTCAATGGAGGTCTCGGATATTAAGAAGATGATCAGTCAGGCATTTAGTTAGGGGGTGAAACATGAGTTTGATGCTATAACAAAAAGGGAAATATTAAGGATAGTAGACCTTAACATTTTCAGATGAGAAAGAAAAATTTGAAATACAATATCTAAGAAGGCACAATTAGTCATAACAATTCTAGTAAGGTACTGCCTAAGAGCTCAATCTGTTTACAAAATCACAAAATTTCGCATCTGTATGTGTGTGAACCATTGGGGAAGCATAACACTAGTAACTACATCCGATTATCAAAACAACGAAATGTACACTGCTACTTTCTTTAAAGGAATTGACATCTCTATAGATTAAACTTTCAAATGAAAATCATTCAACATCGGTCTGACATCTCAACAAACCACAAGAAAACCTCCTGTTGTAAGTTGTTTCTGATAATGCTACATGTCTATTATAGTAAATAAGAGTCAAATCTCTTCTAATTGACACTGACAGACAGATGACTCAATTTCATATGCAGGCCCAAAAACAAATGCAAAAACCAAAACTCTCACAATTATAAATGCACACCTGTCTACCCTACACCTACCTTACACAAACTTCAATGCATTAACAATCTAACAATTCATCAATCCACAGTGTTACATGTTTTTCCCCAAATCCTACACCAAAACTCCGAAACGCGCATCTATAAACAAACACTCATCAGATGTGCACAATCCAATAACAGACATTCAAAAACACGAGAAACATCTTCTAGTTTCACACAATTGAACATCTATTCCAATCAATTCTAATCAATTCTAACCAATTCTAATCAAATTCTATTCAAATCTAATCAAAATCACTTCAATTATCCAGATCAATCCACAAACACAACCAGCAATCACTCCAGCAACACAAAATCAAACAAAATTATAACTAAAGAGCTAAATCATGATTAACAAGTTAATCGAAACATGACGTACCTTGGCGCAAGCAGAATCGACCGAATTGGAGAGGCGAAGAAAAGCAGGTTCAGATCCAATCAATCTGTATATACAAAAGTGTATAGGAAAATGAAGGCAGAAAGAGAGAAGAAAAAGGAGGAAGATGAGATGAGATGGGTAGAATGATGAATGACAGGCGTGCTTATCACTAACCTGGCAATGGAAGCTCAAAAAGATGCTCAAAACAACTGTCAAGTTTATTTTACGGCGTTTCTTTCTACTACATTAATAAAAATATCTTTCTTTGACTTTTCTTGACCCCATTACTTCATCTACCCGCTTGTTTTTAGGGCATTTTTGGCTGAGCTCTTTGAAACAACTTATTGACTTATTGGCTTTTTGAAAAGTCATGAGCTTCAAAATGATGTTTGACAATGAGGGTGTATGTAAGGGGAAAAAGTCAATAAGTTACTTCATACTGACTTTTTCAAAAAGCCAATAAGTCAATAAGTTGTTTTAAAAAGCTTAGCCAAACATGCCCTTAATGGGTTTGATAACTTGCTTTGTAATGAAATGAGTTAAATGCCATTTTAGTCCCTGTTGTTTGGGTCATTTTATTAGTTTAGTCTAAAATGTTTCATTTTTTTGCCAATGGATCCAAAAAGGTTTCACTGTTGTCATTTTAGTCCGAAGGTTTTATTTTTTGTCTGTGGGTCCAAAAAGGTTTCACCGTTGTCATTTTAGTCCACTTGGTTAACTCCATCCATTTTTTCTGTTAACGAGAAGGGCAATTCGGTCTTTTTATATGTAATTCTGTTAACTAGAAGGGCAATTCGGCCATATAAATGACCGAATTACCCTTCTCGTTGACAGAAAAAATGAATGAAGTTAACCCAGTGGACTAAAATGGCAACGGTGAAACCTTTTTGGACCCATAGGTGAAAAATTAAACCTTTAGACTAAACTGGCAAAATTGGACAAACCACAAAGACTAAAATGAAATTTAACTCTAATGAAATTGAATTGAATATGTGAAAGTTTGTTTTTTCTTTTGTCATTGAATTTTTTGTTATGATTTTGAGATGAGAAATAAAGGTGGTGTGATACGTATTTTTAAAGGGAATTATACTTTTTCTTTACACAAAAGAAAGGAAGGGTGAATTTAGCTATAAAGTTGCTATATATATATTATATGATGATGATTAATTTGGAAGGATATAAGTATTGTAAATGCAAAAGGAATGGATTACAAAGTTATTGTAAAAAAAGAATAATTATTTTGTGCTTTCTAAAAAGTATAAGTGTAAAATCGTAGTTTAATCTTGTTTTTTTTATGATTTTTTAATTCACTCTAAAGAAAAATCAACTATCTTAGTGATCTCTGATTAAAGGGAAAGTATGTAACATCTCATATTCAATAATAACAATCTAAACTTTTTAATTAGTGGTTCATTAGCAAAGATAAAACCTTTAAAAATTTTTGAATTTAAAAGGGGAAGATTTTGAATTTAACAACAAATATTAAAAGAAATTTATCGTTAAAAAACAGTCTTAACATTTTGGAATATATATAATAAAAATTTAATATAAAACATCAGAAAATCGTAAAACTAGTTAACAGTATCGCCAAACATCGTAACCAACTAGTATTTTGCCCGCCGCGCGTTGTGGTGGCGCGCGACGGGTGGAAACATATAGTAAGACAAAACATGATTCGTAAAACGCAGTGCGTAAAAGACAATTATAAAAAAAAGTGTAAAACACAAAGGTAGACACAAAATGTAAAACATAATGCCTAAGACATTTCGTAAAACACAATGCATTGGCATTTGCAAAAGTAGGAGTTGTAGTCTAGGGGTTACAGTTGCAATTTTTTTAAAGTTGGACAGCTGTAAAAATGAATTAATAGTGCAAGGGGTAAAAAAACAAAGTCTAAAAGACAAAGTGTAAAAGTATAGGGGTGGTGGCGGAAATGTGTAAAAGATGAGGGGGTGTTGGTGGAAATGTAAAAGAAGAAGGTTGGTGGCGTAACAATGTAAGAGCTAAAGGGGCGATGGTAAAAAACCAAAGTAGAGGGTTGGTACTAGCAAAGTTTGAAAGATAAGGTTGTTGTTTTGGAAATTCAAAGCAGAAGGTTTAGGGACTAAATTTGTCATTTTATGAAACTTTGAAGGTTACAAAGTCAAGGGGCTAAAATTGCAAAATCATAAAAGTACGGGGGCGGGGAGGCAAAGTCGGTGGGGTTTGTGTAAAAGTATAGGGGTGGTGGCGGAAATGTGTAAAAAAATGAGGGGGTGTTGATGGAAATGTAAAAGACGGGGTTGGTGGCATAACTATGTAAGAGCTAAATGGGTGATGGGTGATGGTGGAAAACCAAAGTAGAGGGTTGGTGCTGGCAAAGTTTGAAAGATGAGGTTATGGTTTTGGAAATTCAAAGTAGAAGATTTAGGAACTAAATTTGCCATTTTATGAACCTTTGAAAATTACAAAGTCAATAGACTAAAATTGTAAAATCATAAAAGTACGGAGACAGAGAGGCAAAGTTGATAAGAAACCTCACCGACTGTGTCCTTTAAGATTGTATATGATATCACAATCCTTCACAAATAGAATTCTAAAGCATCTAAAACATTGAGAAACTAGTTTTTCCCCGCCCGCGTTGCGGGGCATTAAGCTGAATAATTCCCTCTCATAGCATTAACATGTGCGTGTATGTTTCGGTTACTTGTGTACACTACTCATAGTACGATCACAAAAAAATTACGTCGAGTCAACCAGTTAAAACAAAACACTATCATACTTTTGCTAAAAAAACTAAAATGATAGAAATACTATAATTATAAATTTGGGCCAAAATTGTAATTTTTCAGGACAAATGAGCGTATGACAGACAGCCGCCTAGCATGAATAAAAATTACACCGAGTTAACAAATGAAAACAAAACATTAACATAGTTTTGTAAAAAAAAAACGAGACAAAAAACTAAATGATGGCATGTGTATATTACATTGGGGGCAAAATCATAATTTGACAGGAAAAGAAAAAAAAACAAAAGCGTTGGTTAAGCTGTAAATTTGAGTTGAGAGCAAAATTGTAATTTGGCTGCGAGAAAAAAAATAAAACTAATAGTAAAACTATAAATATAAACAGGGTAAAATCGTAATTTAGGAAAAAAGAAAAAAAATAATTTTTTTGTGGGTGGCATGTGGCCGCCCAGGTCCACCAATTCCATGAAAATACTATTGGCGACCATGTATTTTGTTATTGTAGATAATATACGTGTCACATCTTATATATTTTTTTATATTGAAATTAATAGAAGAAAACATTGACTGTAATGAAATATACGTGTCACATTTTATATTGAAATTAATAGAAGAAATATTTATTGATAGTTTAATAATAATAACGATATGTAAGTTCCTTCTAGAAAAATATCACATTAATAATGTACAATATTATTATTTATCTATTAATAATGTACAATACTATTTATCTATTCTATCACATCTTTACATATTTGACCATGCCGACAATAATCTATAATCTATAATACTATATAAAGTAAATGTAATGGACAACATTGTAATTTTATCATACTTACAAGTTATGAAGCACCATGTACAAGGATGTGTAAGCCATTTTAGAGGGGTTAAATATGTATTTCACCCAAAGTTTTAAGACACTGGAGGGTAATTGGGGGATTTTAGTGGATGATTGAATGCTTCAGTTTCATCAGATCAGATCGATTCAATTCCTTTAATCCTACTTTAATTCATGTTCAATTGCATATGCAGAGAAGAGAAAGAGAACCAGAGAAGGCAGAGAGAGCAGTAGGGGTTGGAGAGTTAAATGGCGATGGGATAGAGAACGTGAAAAGAGGGTTTTCTCACAATCCCATGAAGTTCTTGTAGTAGTCACGGTAGCCACCGCTTCCCTGCCGGCGTTTACCCAAGCACTGATCGGATTGTTGCACTCCGGTCAAAGTAAGGATAAGCCCGAATTACCCTTAACAAATAGTTAGTGGTAGTAAGGGGTTGAACCACGAAGAGTATGTGGTTTGCGAATGGATATGATTGATTTTTAAAGGTGTGTCACAATTATGAAGCTTACTAGATTGTTTTTATGATTTTTGTTTGTTTAGAAAGATGTTGAAATAAAATAACAAGTTTAATTTGATTAATTAACTACTAGAATTTGAATTATTACAAAAAAACTTTAATATTATAAAACAATGAATTAGAACAAGGTTCACACCCGGTTCAACAAATGCAAAACCTATGGTTACTACACGTTTTAACTTGGTTTAATCAAATTAGTTCATTAACGGTTTGAGAATCACAAAGCTTAGGTGCCAATCACTATCAACGTTATAGACAACAGACCACGATGCACTTCGTTACTTTGGACTCGTAAATCCTATCAAAAGACAAGGCATAAATACTCATATTCATTTCACAAAGTCAAATTTAATCATTCATTCGACGATTCGCAAATTCAATACAAACGTATGACAATTGTCCAAAGATTCAAAGGCAATTCAAATAGTCACAAACCAAGTATCAAACACATAATAAACCCTAAATCTTACAAAAGTCTACACCATGGTGAAACCTCCGGGAAATTAGCCGCTCATGATCGAATTGACTTGATCACCGGATGTTGAGAGCATGAAATTGAACATCTTGAATCTTGGAAATGGTTGAAGGATGATGATTAGGGTTTGGGTGAAGTGATGGTGATGAAGGGATTAATGGATTGTGAATATGATTAGGGTTAGGATTAAGATGAAGGTAGTGATAAAATTGGATGATGGAATCGAATGATCTTGTGTACTTGTTGGATTGGGGATGAAGTGATGATCATGGTAAAAGGCTCCAAGGTGAATTCAAGTTCAAAACTCAAGTGTAACTCCAGTTTGAATGGTGAAAGATGTGTTTTAATTCTTCAACAACCACCAAAAACCAACAATGCGCGATTGAGAAACGACGGGTTGTCGCCGACGGCCTGATGCCCTGTCGGCGACGCCATGCAGAATATCAGAATCCGTCTGACGCTCTTTTCCACTGGATACGGAGGTATCTGGCCGACGGTGGTTTCCCGATAGCGTCAGGGATGACCCCTTTGGGCGTCGGCGACGATGCCCGCATGATCATTTCTCTGTTTTTCTCAAATCTTGCTCCCGGTTGACCCGTTTCGCATCCCGGTGGTCTATTTTTCGCCCCGATGGTCCGTAAAGCCCCCAAATAGCTCCTTAAACTTCATTAAATATGCAAAACACAATTTTAAATAAAAGTAGGCTATTCGGAATTAAAACCAATGTAAAAACATCAAGTTATACAAATACGAACACCGTTATTCGACCACGTATCACATCCCCACACTTGTCTTTTGCTTGCCCTTAAGCAAATCTGCTTTTCACTTTCATGTGGCTCGAACAAGAAACACACATCCCATTCTCGAGACAAAGGTTAAGGTCTATTGGCATGCCCGGTTCAAACTTTTTACAGTTTTCAACATATTTAGCAATAAATGATTAATCATGTAAAAATGGTTATCCAAGATTAACCCGTCCTTGAAACTCACAAACCATGTATATCCCTCACAATGTTCACTCCACTCGGTTTACAAATTGGCTAATTTTAATGATGTATTAGCACCTTTTAAAGTAACCACTCAAAACCGAATAGAACATGTACCCGCATAGACTTGCAACTCAATCATTCTCCACCACCTAACACGAATACCAAGCACAAGTTAAAAGGTCTTTAAAAGGGTTGTAATGGGGCTAGGCTAAGGGTAGGAAATAGGATATTTTAAAGTGGTTAAGGTGATGAAAATTCGATTTTTATTACAAACGACTATGCTAAACAAAACTAAATATAAACATCAATCTCATAGGCAACGATTTTCGCCTTTTATTCAACAACTACTACACATCTTTCTTTTTTTTGTGCTTTTCACAATGCTTTTTCTCTTATTTTTCGCAACATTTTCTGAATTTTTGTTTTGTTTTTTTTACATAAATAAATCACAACTATACAAACATGTACTCCTGTAGTCGAATTTTCATCCCACAGGTTTAAAAAGAAAAGGTTGACGGTTATGGGCTAATTGGGTTGTCAAACCAAAGGTTTAGGCTCAAAGTTGGTGACTAAGGGATAGATTTAGGGTAAGGATAGATAAACGGTGTAAAAGGAAAAGGTTTATCTAATGCCTTAATCATTCTCGTGCTTGTATTAGGTCTATGGTCTCAAACGTATCAAAAGATGCAAGTTCTACAATACATGACTAATGGTCCACTCAAACAAAGAAATATGTGTATATATAATGTATACAAGTGGCTCAAAATCTCACGTATAAGGGGTATGGAATATGATATCCATAAATTGCAAGTTTCTTAGGCGGATTATTCCCAAATAACCACCCGCTAAATACCCGTCATGCTATTAATTCGAACTTGACCATGACAAAAGACCAAATGGGTTGTGTCATCCCTCGTTAACCTAGTTACTTATGCTTTTTAGATCGCTTCAAACAAAGACATTTTGAATTTTTTTTGAAATTTTTCCCGCATCCCCACACTTGAGGTAAACATTGTCCTCGATGTGTCGTGTTTAAATGAACGGGTCAAAAATCGAAAAACTTTTACTTCCCCATCCCCACACTTGAGGTAAACATTGTCCTCAATTTGTAAGAACTAGAGTTTTTAAAATGCACAAGGGATGTGACACGGCTACCTTCCCCAAAATTTCACCCCGGAAAATAAAAATACACAATACAATCTACTTATTTGCTAACTAAAAATCAAAGATAAAAAGAAACATATGCACCTGGTTTTTCGCTAGTTCCTCGTGTGCTCTTCATCTTTTCAACAAAGCGGTCGTCTCACTAACATAATGTACCTACAAATCTTAACCCTTGTGTAGAAGCATGCTTCTCACAACCATTAAAATTTGTTAGTTACCTAGTTTTACCACTTTTATGAAAATATTGCCAAACCATACGTTAATTTACTTTGATTTATGTGGAAAAAATTAATGTACAACAAACCTAACTCACTTTCGTAGGAATCACGGTTGCATTTAGCGTATGCAACAAGCCCTTTTAAACCTCCCGATAGCTCGGGAGGACGAGTAGGTCCCGTGAGGGTTATATAGGGAACACACCCATAACGTTCATTTAACTAAGGAAATAAAATACTAACGACATAAAAACTAACTAACAAAAATAACTATACAACAACAACAATAAAAGACATACCTCACCATCACCGCTGGTATCTCTCATTCGGGTTCACTGATGGGTATGGGTTGTACGGATAACCAGTGAGGGCCTCAAATTACATCTCCCGGTAATTGTCTAGGGGGCCTTGTTCTCCTTCCGTCGGTGGTTGAAACTAGGGTGGGATGAAGCTAGATCCCACTCCCTCAGGCCAATGAGGTGATGGGTTAGAAGGACCTCGAGGAACGGGAAGGTTTGAATAGTCGGTCTATCCTGAGTGCTCTGCATATGGAAGACCGGCTAACCAATCCCGCTGATGCCGTTCTTGATCGTGGAGGACTTTGCCATTATTAATTGCCAACTCTTGGGTTGTGTACAAGGCACTCCACTGATTGTCTTCTCTCATGCTTTGTTCGATTCGGTGCCTTTCTCGCTCTTCCTCTAACGGTCATCTTCGAGCCTCTTCTTGTTGACGATGTTGTTCCATTTGATCCTATTGAGATCTCTGTAGAGCTTAGAACAACTGTTGCTCCTCCATGTATTTTTCCATCCTAGCTCGGTGGGCATCCTCGGCATCCCAACGAGCCTGCAACTGGGCTTGATGTTCTTGTTCCCAGTTTCTTCTCATCTCTTCATATTCCCGGCCTTCCCCCATCACCGCGGAGACGTTATCGAAAACCGCCTGTTGACTGCGGTTGAAGTTTGGATACCCCGGTACCCGTCGACTTGTCACAAAATTAGCCACACCCCTAGAGATTTCTTGGTGAGGCCGCATGCACCTTTGCCATGGTCCCCTTGGACCGGCGGGTTCGTTTTCGTCTTCCCTATCTCCCATCTCCCATCTCTACATCTTCGGCGGCTCCTTGAGTTGCGTTTGGGTCAATAACTCATACTTTCGCCCCACATCATCGGTCATCGTGTACTTATGACCGTAGATCTGCACTTGTATTTTCCAGTGCCTTTTCATCGATGCCAAATTAAACTCCTCTACGGGTCTAGAAATCTAAAGTGACTCGGGGGGTATACAGTTCTGCTGGAGGATCATTGCACTAATCAGACGTGCATATGGTATCATCCTCCGGGTGCATGACTCCCGGGTATCCCACGTATTCATCATTATGATATGTCTCCAAGACAATGTGGGTGTCCCGTACATCAAAGCATGAATAACCCTGCAATCTGGTGCTCTCACATTCCCTCGGTCCCCGAACCGCACCATGATATTTTCAAGGGAGATGCCCTGTAGAATCTTCCCATCAACTGTTAACTGGCTCTTCATAGCCGCTCCGCCATAAGCGTATGGTAATACTGATCCAATAATACCCTCAGGATCGTCTTCATTCGTCTTGTTATCGAAGAAACGATCCATCCTTGGGTAATCATATGCCTGCACCCCTAAAGAATCAAACTGCGCGATACAATTCATGATTTTGAATGACATAGTCATCTCCCCCCTTCCCGTATTACCGACTAATTTCCAATTTTCTGGGGGACCGTCTCTATTTTGAAACCTAAGAGACGCAAGCCACTCTCAAACTGCCGCCATATATATCCGAGGGGTGTTGTCTTCACACCAATCGAGTACCCGTTCCCATCCGAGACGTTCAAACATTTGGGTGATTCTGATGGTCCTCAACTCCTCCACATTAACCGATCTTTCCAGAACAACCCTTTCCGGAATCGAAGTCGATACATTTGTGACCATCTTCCACTTCCATAGCTTGATTTCCAATTTCTTATCATTAAACGTTAAAAGGGCCTTTTTCTTATCATTATCCCACACGTTTGCACTACGACTATCCCGATATTTTTCCCACGCCCAATCTTGTCTGCTCAACTCCCATCACCTTCTTCTACTGAACTCAATTGTTCCCACTTCCTAGGTAGTAAACCTGAAGAAGATCCAGCCCCAGACGATGACCCTTGTCCCGTGGTCTTGGCTTTCTTTCTGCTTCCGGCCATGACTACAATCACAAAGCAAAGAAACAATCAATACAATCCCAATCTTCAAAACAATCTAAAACTTTAAACATAATACATGATATTGAATTTCAATTAATAACTAGATACAAAATCGCCTATTTAAACTTTCAAAGTCGCACATTTTATCATCTAAGCATCAATTTTTCATGTTTACTCATAATTCCTTATGATTTCACAATATTCAATCATCATGTCATTGATCAATCATACAAATAACTAGTGTAATCACTTCACTAAGGCTCTTGCATGTTCAAAACCCACCCAAATCAGACAATCATCCTCAAATTTAAGCTAAAACATCATACATTGCAATAAACAACCTACTCGTAAACAAAAAAGTTTAAAATTTCGGAAGAAATCACCATACCATATGATAATCATGCTTAAATTAAAAGAAATTTCATACCTTTGATGTAGTAGAACAAGAAGAACTAGCAAAAGATGTAAAGCACAAAACTTTGATAAACAACCTAAAAACCTGAATTTTCACACTCAGGGATCTCACAAATAACCAAGAATCAGCGAAAACTACGATGGGGGTTTTGTTCCTCTCGAAAAACTGAACAAAATAGGCTCAAGAATTGTGAGATTTGGTGGAGAATTGAAAGAGTTATGAGCGGAAGAAGGTTAGGGTTCTTAGATGGGAGTTTTGAGAAGATGAAGTGCAAGAGTTGAGGTGTAGGAAAGAGGCTATGGGAGTTGATCTGATTATTGAGATGTAATAAGAATATGGATGAGGTAATATGATTTTCAGGTCATGTGTGTGGCTAAAATCAGGTTTGAGATGGAGTTGATATGGTTAAAATTGGATTTGGTTCGACCCTACATACCTGCGCACAAGACGTCGTCGGCTGGAAAATCACATGTCGTCGGTGACGGGCAGGTCCCTTGTCGGCGATGCTATACAGTTTTTGGCAATCCACGCGACGACTTATCCCACCGGATACGAATGATTTGTGCCGACGCCCTATACGAAGACCCCGTCCCTGACGCAGTAACATCTCGTCGCCGACGGGTTATTCTTTTCTCACTTTTTAATTTTTCAATTTTAATGTTTTTTTATGAAAAATATGAGGAAAATTATTAACTTTTTACAAAAGGACCCTATACTAAAGAAAATCCTAAAAAATATTAAAAATATTTTTGTGATTTTTTATAAGTTAAAATTTAAAACTCAAAAACCGTTTAACGGCCCTACCACCCCCAAAAAACCGTGTATTGTCCTCAATGCACAAAAACAAGTCTAAACCATACCTTACATCTTCATGACTCGTTCGTGATGCCCGGACTTCACACATCAACGGGGTTAGTACGAAACAAAAACGATAAAAACAATAAACGCTACAAACAATCAAAAGAAATGTACAAAACTCTACAAAAATTGTTACCGGTGCTTTCAGTTGACCTCATATGTTGGCACGCTTACCACGAAGCTTACCAACTCCACGTTCGCATCCTTTTTCTCCTCGTTACCATCGAGGAACGGTTTAAGGCGGTGACCATTAACCGTTTACTTCGACCTATCCTTCGGGTCCTCGATGGTAACATCTCCAAGCTTTCCGACCTGTGTAATCATGTACGAGCCCATCCACTTACTCTTTAACTTCCCGGGGAAGTATTTGATCCTTGAGTTGTAGAGCCACACCTTTTGACCCACTACGAGCTCCTTCAGCTTCAACTTAGCATCGTGTGCCCTCTTCATTCCATCTTTATACTTCGAGGCACACTCATATGCTTCTTCCCGAAGCTCCTCCAACTCGCATAACTTTAACTTCCGCTCTTTACTTGCATCATCGTATTTCATGTTAACTTCTTTAATAGCCCACCAAGCACGATGTACAAGCTCTACCGGTAAGTGACAATTTCTACCATAAACTAAGCGGTACGGTGTAGTGCCAATATGTGTTTTATGAGCCGTGGCTCCGGCACTGGAGAGTAATCCTTTCGGTCCGGTTGAACGGTCTTTTGCAAAATTTCTTTTATTTGCCTATTGGACACCTCCACTTGACCACTCGTTTGCGGGTGGCAGGGGTAGCTATTCGATGGTCAACACCATTACGTTTCAAGAGTTTGCCAAAGTTAAAGTTCTTGAAGTGAGATCCCCCATCACTAATGATTACTCGGGGAATCCCAAATCTAGAAATTATGTTGGTTTGTACGAAATTGCAAACCACGGTATGGTCATTTGTCTTGGTGGCGATCACTTCGACCCACTTTGACCCATAATCGACCGCCACCAAGATATATAAATTGGCATGCGATTTACGGAACGGGCCCATGAAATCGATCCCCCACACATTAAAAATATCTACAATGAGGATCAGTTGCATGGGCATCTTATCCTGTTTAGAAATACCCCCTAGTTTTTGACACTCAACGCGATTTTTAGCAAAGTTAAATGCGTCTTTGAAAATAGTTGGCCAATAAAGCCCACTAGTGATGGCAATGGGTCGGGTTCGGGTCGGGTATTGGTAATCCCATACCCGTACCCGGTTATAAAATCGCGTCCCATACCCGACCCAATACCCGTTGGGTATCGGGTATACCCGCGGGTATCGGGTTTACCCATTAGTTTGTTAAGAGATATACATTGGGATTTCTAAATAATTTTTTTTACTACGGTAATTATTATATTATTTTATTTATACAACAACTATTATAGATTAAAAATGTACGTTACATACATATAAGTTTTTTCATAAATTAATAATAACTTTATAATACTTATACACTCACATGCATATACTTCACAACATACAAAATATAAATACTATTATCAAATGCATATACTAAAAGAAAATTTATTTTTTCACATCGTAAACATACTAAAATAAATCATTAATAGACAAGGGTTAATGGAAAATAAAAGTATAAATTAAAAAAATCGGGTATATGATCGGGTATATAGTTCGGGTAAACGGGTATGTGGTTTCGGGTAATCGGGTCGGGTATCACCTAATCCCGTACCCAACCCATACCCGTGAAATTTTTTAAAACTAATCCCATACCCGGCCCGATACCCGACGGGTATCGGGTATACCCGTCCCATTTGTTTCGGGTTTCGGGTATACCCGTTGGGCTCGGGTATTTTTGCCATCCCTAAAGCCCACTATTGAGCACTTTGTGCCCGGTTTTGTGACCACTGAAATGGCCCCCACAAGCAAATGAATGCAAGTGCATCAAGACACTAGGAATCTCGTCGTCCGGGATGCATCTTCTAACGACTTGATCCGGACATATCTTGAATAAGTCCGGTTGTACTTGATCTGTGATAGGAAGTGCAACCTCCTCCTTCTATCCCAATGAGCCGGCAAATCACCTGTAACCAAATAATTCACAATGTTAGCATACCAAGGTAATACCGAAACTTTTAGAATTTGCTCATCTGGGAAGGTTTCATTGATTTCCACACGTGAAGAATCCTCCTCCATTATCAACCGAGACAAGTGGTTCGCAACCACATTTTCACTCCTTTTCTTGTCTCGGATCTCTAGGTCAAACTCTTGTAACAAGAGAACCCATCGGATTAGCCGCGGCTTCGCATCCTTCTTATCCATGAGGTACCTAACAGCAGAACGGTCAGAATAAACAACTACTGTAGTACCCCATATGTAAGCCCGGAACTTATCCAATGCATATACCACTACAAGTAGCTCTTTCTCGGTAGTTGTATAATTTAATTGTGCATCCGATAGAGTCTTACTTGCGTAATATATGGCAACTGGTTTCTTATCCACCCGTTGACCTAACACGGCCCCCACCGCATAGACACTTGCATCACACATGATTTCGAATGGTGAAGACCAATTCGGTGATTGCAATATTGGGGCCTCAACCAACTTTTGTTTCAAAATGTTAAAAGCGTTTTGACAATTTTTATCGAAATCAAATGGTTTATCTTTAAACAATAAGTTACATAGGGGTTTTGTGATATCACTAAAACCTTTTATAAACCTCCTATAAAACCCCACATGACCCAAAAATGATCTAAGACCCTTAACACTTGTGGGATAAGGTAAATTGGATATGACTTGCACTTTTGCTCGATCCACCTCTATCCCACAACTCAAGACGACATGCCCCAACACAATCCCTTCTTGAACCATAAAGCGGCTCTTCTCCCAACTCAAAACCAAATTCTTTTCAACACGTCTTTTTAAAACTTTTTCGAGTTGGTCAAGGCATTCGTCAAACGATGATCCAAATATCAAGAAATCATCCAGGAGGATTTCCAAAGACTCCCCCACCATATCTAAAAAGATACTCATCATACACCTTTGGAAGGTAGAGAGGGCATTACAAAGTCCAAATAGCATTCGCCTAAATGCGAAGGTACCGTATGGACAAGTAAAAGTAGTCTTTGCTTGGTCTTCCGGATGTATAGCAATTTGATTGTAACCTGGATAACCATCCAGGAAACAATAAAATTTTTGTCCGGCCAATTTATCGACAATTTGATCAATAAACGGTAAAGGGAAATGATCTTTAGAAGTAGCAGCGTTTAACTTCCTATAATCAATACAAATACGCCACCCGGTTACCGGACGAGTGGCGACCTCTTCAATTGCGTCGTTTGTGACGACTTAAATTCTCGCTTTCTTAGGAACTGTTTGTGTCGGGCTCACCCACTGGCTATCAGAAATGGGGTAGATAATACTCGCATCTGGCCACTTCAAAACTTCCTTCTTAACCACTTCCCGCATGTTCGGATTTAATCTTCGTTGTGCATCGCGAGAAGGAGTGATGCCATCTTCTGTGATGATCTTGTGCATCACCACTGAGGGACTAATTCTCTTCAAGTCTGTAATGGTCCACCCAATAACGGCTCTATGGGTGACCAACACCTTCATTAACTTCTCTTCTTGCTCCCCGGTCAAGTTGGATGCAATAATAACCAGGAGCGTGCTACCCTCACCCACATAAGCATACTTGAGATGCTTGGGTAGCGCCTTCAACTTGACAACGGGAGGCTCTTCCAATGACAGCTTTAATTTAATGTTGAAGTTTTCCGGAAGGCTTTCCACTTGATGTGTCCAAGTGGGCCTTCCTTCCCTGGCCGCCATTACCTCCATTTCTTTCACCTCCTCATCTATGCTCCGATTCGTTTCCCTTTGTAACATGTCAAACATGAAACACTCCTCTATTGTGTTTTCCTCTTCGACATTAATGTCGCATAGAGGTATACACTCGTAAAAAATGTCCGGCAATAGCATTCACTGCCGACTAGAGGATCCATCAATCCTGAAAAGACATTTATCCACAACCGACGGTTACCAAAAGTTATATCGACCGTACCCGATTTGCAATTTATTTGGGCATTCGATGTTGCCAAAAATGGTCGACCGAGGATAACCGTTGGTTGCTTGGTTCGGTCCAAAGAAACATAATCGAGTACAAGAAAGTCCACTAGATAGTAAAAGTCCTCTATATTGGCTATTACATCCGTGACTATCCCGCGGGGTAGTTTAGGGGTCAAATCGGCTAACACCACGGTGGTGTTTGACGTTTGAAGTGGACCAAAATCGTATTGGTCATATAAACTATCCAGCAAGATACTCACACTTGCTCCAAGATACAAAAGTGCCCGGTTCATTTTAAATTTACCAACTTGTATTGAAATTATGGGCGCCCCCGGATCTTGAAGTTTTGGTGGAAGTGCACCCGAAAGGATCGAACTCACATTTTCAGTTAAATCAAGTTTCTTAGGAAACTTGTGAGTCCTCTTTTGGGTGAATAAATCCTTCAAGTACTTAGCGTATGAGGGTACTTGTTTAATCGCATCTAAGAGTGGTAAATTAATTTTAACTTGTTTAAAAATCTCCCATATCTCTTCTTGTTGTGGGCCACGTTTATTCACCACTTTCTTAGACGGTCCGAGTAAAGTTTCGGGATAAGGGGCGATTTAACCTCCACACCCTTTTCCTTAGCCTTTTGGACGGGGGCGGTCACAACGGGAGCATTTTTTTATCATTTTTAGAAACATTTTGGTTTTGACCCGTTTAACCGTCATCAACTTCCTCATCATTCACATCTTCCACCCACCCCGTCAACAAACTGGGGTGGTGGTATTTTGACACCATTATCAACGACTCGACCACTACGTAAAGATATTTTATTAATTGGTACCTCTCGTGTGTTCTTCGAGCTCGACCCTTGATGCTTAGGGTTCACCGTGGTGTCACTTGGAAGCTTACCTATGCTTCCCCGCATTTGAGCCACTTCTTCCGCAGGTTGGCCCACTTGCTTTGCCAATGCTTCATGTGATTTGTCCCAAATTTCATTCTCCTTCTTGGACTCTTGCATCATTGAAAGCATTGCATCCATCTTGGCATTCAAATCATTACCATTCACGCCTTGATTGTTTGACCCACTTCCATTACTGCCTTGGTTCTTGTAATTCCTTTGGTACCCACCTTAGTAGTTCTTGTCCCGACCTTGGTACCCTTGGTTGTAATTACGTTGGTAACCTCCTTGATTACCACCTTGAAGATTTTGATATGATGACCCGCTTTGATTACCCGATTGAAAATTCGGGCTCATTTGGTTTGCGGCATTCCCATATAAAAAATTGGGATGATTTCTCAATCCGGGATGATAAGTGTTCGAATTCATGTCATTATTCTTTCGATCACCGAACACTTGATTTACTTATTCGGTGTATTCACCTATACCCAATTGACATTGATCGGCCCGGTGACCAATCTCCCCACAATCTTCACATACCGCGACTTGCACCGCATTTACCTCTTTTCTCTTCATGCGAGCCAACTCCCGTTCTAGAGTACTGATCCGATCCTTAGATGTAATGCCCTGCTCTTTCGTACTTTCCATAATTAGAAAGTCTTGTTTGTATTTCTATTTTTGGAAGTCTTATGTTCTTGTAATCGTTCTTTCATTGTAATCGTTGTAAAATCCGAGACTTGGATCATAAATAAAACTCGTATTTCTTTAATTTCATGTTGAATATACTTTATACATGCTCATACATTCAATTTCGTGAAACATTTGATACATACTCATAATTCTTGGAAACTATGTGCCAAACTTGCAAATATATGAAACTTATGCATAAAACGTCTTTTGAACAAATTTGAAACTTAATTACGACATTCATATGCTTAATCATACTTGGTTTATGTTCTCCATACTTGTTTTTTCCTTATACTATGCTTATATGACGAAAACAACCCCTAAAACACTTAAAACCCCTAAATTACAAACTTAAGGGGCCTAAAGTGTCAAAAACTGAAAGTCGTCTAGAGGAGAGTCGCAGGCCGCAACCCACCCCCAGAAACTCTCATGAGCCGCGAGCCCATCCCCAGATCAGACTCATTGTTTCAGCTCGTTTACCTTGGCGGGATTTAGTGATTTTTGTGTTTAAACTTGCCTCTAATGCATTTAATTCTTCACCAAACCCAACCCTAATCCTTCCCTATAAAACCTAAGTGTTGTCCAAGGTGTTTGGTTACATCATCTAAACACTGTGTAAAAATAGGTTCTTAAATGGAGGATTCATCCTCCTACGTGAATTCTATGATACTTAAGAGGTTCTTAAATGGAGGATTCATCCTCCTACCTCATGCTTGACATATTAACATATTACATAATCTATATATATTACTTAAGTAATCAACCTTTGATGATGATATAATGGTCACTCGTCAAGGTGTTTGGTTACATCATCTAAACACTGTGTAAAAAGATGAATACTTTCATATGGATAAGTTCATACGTTTTAAACTCCGAATCTTTAATCTACCGTTATCCTCTAATACTCATACTCCTTGTTTCTTCGTGTAGAAGGACTTGGTGTTCCAACCTCCCACCACAACACACTCGCGGATTCACAAGTGGAAAGCTTGCAAAACCGTGAGTATACTCAAAACCCCCTTTTTATGTATACCACTTTTGGGGTGTAACATGTTAAATTATTAAATTACACTTTAACTTTAATCTTTATACTTGCACGAAACAATCCAAATACATGAATGCTATGTTTCGATACTTGATGCTTATACTTGGGTGATTCTTATGTGATACTATAGTCATTGGCTTTGTATGAGCCTCCATTCAACATGTATAGCGCTATAGGAGTAACGCACCACATGTGAACGAGAGGTCATGTTGAATTATATCATTTTTGCGTAAACAGAGGGTTGAATAGAAATATTGCATGCCTTGTATGATGATCTTGTATAAAGTAAGTTGCCATGTGGATTCGTTTTAAACTTTTCAACTTATACTTATACTTATTCTTAAACTTGTATACTCGCCTTTGCTTTTGCATTGAACTCTGTTTTAAATATGTTACAGGTTGATGATGATGATGCTATGAAATGAAGTAGCGATGATGCTTAGATACACATTTAGATGTTTTAGGTTTAAATTGTTGTATCAAATTTTGTTTTGTTATGTTATGAACATGTTGTTATTTGGAATTTCTATTTAATGTTGACAATTTGAATTATGATATGAAAATGGTTGATTTAATTCTCGTCACAAATAGTGTTATGAAGTCTCTTGCAATCTCGAACAAGTCCCACTCTGATGATTCCGCCATTGGTTGGGGTGTGACAGATTTGTATCAGAGCCATAACTATAGGGAATTAGGTAGAATTGCCATGTTCGACCTAGTCTATAGTAGGAACCATATTTTTGACCATTCTTGTTTCATGCTTAAAATGTTATTCTTCCTACTTTGCTTCTTTCTCTTCTTTTTGGTCTTAATATTTACATAATGTCTTTCCTAAGACATTTTACATAATACACTTGAAGACTTGAAGACACTCTTTATACAAAAGAGATGAGTTTACCAAAATAGGCGTGAAACCCACAATTTGGTGGACGACTCTCATTCCGCTTATTCTTATTTTGCACGAAATTTCCCCATTAAGCTAGGAGTGAAATCCACATCTTAATGGTAAATTTCCAATTCAAACTCTAGTGGACCCTCATCAAAGTGTTGAAATTATATTTTGACCCGACGAGTACCAACCACATTAGGGTACGAAATCGTCAAGTTAGGGGTGAAACCCGCATCTTGTCGATTAAGTCTCATTCCTCGATTTTCAATCTCGATAAACTTTCGATTGTTTCGATCGATTAGAGATGTGTAGTAACTGGAAGGGTAAGATACCGTTAATCGCTTCTCGACGAGAGTATCTTACCTATAGGCCAAATCGCGTTTCTCTAATTTGAAAGGATTTTCGATTCACTTTGGAATAGTTGACGTTTCTCTACCCGAAACAATCCTATGTTTTATGAGCCTCTCTTTTATGTGATTCAATTTATATGTGATTTTATACTTGTTATCTTGTTCATTTCAAAACCGTTACACAATTCGCACGTCTCGCGCAATCGAAAACGATAATAATCTTCGTGAACAAACTAAATTTATACTCCTTTACGCATTCATACGTGTTCATGCTTTGTAAATGCTTGTTGAACTCATGCTAATTATGTGAACTATACGTGATACATCATGCTTACATGCTTATACTTGCAAAAAAAAAAAAAATTGAATTTATGATCAAGTCTCATCCCTTTTCCCTTCTCTTTCGATTCTTAGATGTCGTCCAACGCCGCACCAAAGAGGACTAAGTCAAGGAAAGGTTCAACCTCTAACACCAAATCCGTCTCCATGACAAAAAGGGATTGTATGAAATTCATGGCCAAGCAAATGGCTAAGGTCATACCCAACATTGTCAGCAGGATCCAGCCAAACACCGATTCACCGCATGGCTCTATCTATTCAAAGCCAGAAAAACCCAAACCGACGTTCCAATTCAAGCAGTTTATGGCTTGTAAACCCCTGGAGTTTACAGGCAAAGACGGCGCTACCGCCATGATCAATTGGTTCGACGCGATCGAGCTTACCTTCCTGCAAAGTGGGTGTCCCGATGACCTACGAACCTTAAATGCAACTGGAGTTTTCCATTCGAGGGCACTCGAATGGTGGACTACCGAACGCAACAAGAGGGGAAACGATGTTGCACATGCCTAGCCTTGGGACGAGCTTAAGCAGCTTATGAAAGACCACTTCTGTCCTCCTCACGAACTCCAAAAGTTGGAGAACGAATTTTGGAACCTAACGCAGAAGGGGAGTGACATGGATGGTCTGATTACATGCTTCAAACAGCTTAGGGGCTGTTTGGTAGCCTCTTAATGACCATTCAGATGCTACCTCTTAATGGTTTAAAATCTCTGAATGAATAAGAGGTAATCTCAAGTCTGAATGGTTAAGAGGTAACCTCTAAATGGTAAATCATCACATGTCACATTCTTCTACCTTCTCATTGGTAAAATTCTTAATGGTTCCATTAAGAGCTAGCCTCTTAATGACCATTCAGAGGCTACCAAACAGCCCCTTAGTGTTCTTTGCCCTGGACAGGTCGACTCCGTCCCCAAAACCATAGCCAAGTTCATTCGCTGTGTGGCACCTTCCTTGGTTAACCATGTTGCCTCTGCTTGCCCCAAAACCATAGAGGATGCCTTTAGCATAGCCACTGAACTTAACAACAATTTCCTTCTTCATGGAACCTATGACAAGGTTGCAACGAAGAGTGCGCACCAAGCCACAACCGATACCGCCGCTGTTGAACCCTCACCTCCTCGACCATCCAAGAAAAACTGAGGCAAGAAGCGGAAGGCTTCAAGCCAAAATTATGCGGTCGTCACCCCGCCAAACCCTCAACCTTTACAAACAGTAGCTGTTGTTACCCCCGCAAACACCGAACTACCAAAACGAGCCTACACTGGATCTCATCCCTAGTGTACTACTTGTTTGTACCATCATCCTACCATTGCACCATGCCGCAAATGCGCCAGCTGTCAAAGGTTTGGGCATTTTGCTGACCGATGCCGCAACATCCCTCAACCTCAAAACAACCAACCTCAAGCTATTATTGCCAACCCTGCTCCTAATCAGGTTCAACCTCAAGCTGCTCCTGTGCGAGCATGCTTCAAGTATGGTGATCTCAATCACTTAGCCAACGTGTGTCCCTAGCATAATCAGCCTCAACAACAGCAGCCTCAACAGCAAGGCCGAGGCCGAGCATTTGTCATCACTGCCGCTCAGGCTCAAAATGCAAACGACGTCATTACTGGTACGTTTCTTGTGAACCATGTTTATGCTTCTTGTTTATTTAATACTAGCGCCAATAAAAGTTTTGTGTCATTCGAACCTTTGCTTAAGTGTAAACGCTTTAAGTTGCCAAGATCTTTCTCTTTCGAAGTCGCTGATGGTAAATCCGTCGCTGTCGATTCCGTCCTTTCCCAGTGTTCCTTGATTCTCAACGATCATACGTTCTCGATCAATCTTATACCTATGCTAATGGGTAGCTTGGGACATCAGAGTAGGCATGGACTGGCTTAGGCGAGTTCGTGCTGAAGTTGTTTGTTCTGAAAAGTTTATCTGCCTTCCTCTTCCAAACGGTGATTCCTTGCACGTATATGGCGAGAAACCTTCTCAAGGTCTCAAGCTTATGTCGTGTATTCAAGCGAACAAGTGCTTACGCAAGGGTACCTTCGCCTTTCTCGCCCACATGGTGGAAAAGAAGTACAAAGGCCCAAGCATAAGCAATGTTCCCGTCGTACGTGATTTTCCCGATGTGTTTCTCGACGATCTTCCTGGTCCGCCTCCTGCTCGTTCTGTCGACTTTCGCATCAATTTAGTGCCTGGTGCTACGCCTGTCGCTAAGTCTCCCTACCGTTTAGCACCCTCTGAGATGCAAGAGCTCTCGAGTCAACTTCAAGAGCTTCTTGATAAAGGCTTTATACGCCCTAGTACTTCTCCTTGGGGCGCTCCCGTTTTGTTCGTCAAAAAGAAAGTTGGGTCATTCCGAATGTGTATTGACTATCATGAGCTCAATGAGCTTACTGTCAAGAACCGATACCCTCTCTCTCTCTCGCATTGATGACCTCTTCGATCAATTGCAAGGCGCGACCTGATTTTCAAAGATCGATCTTTGTTCTAGGTATCATCAACTTCAAGTCCTCGAAGAAGATATACCTAAAACTGCCTTTCGTACGCGATATGATCACTATGAGTTCGTGGTCATGCCCTTTGGTTTGACCAACGCACATGTTGTCTTCATGGATTTGATGAACCGCGTGTGTAAAGCGTACTTGGACCATTTCGTGATCGTCTTCATCGACGATATTCTCATCTATTCCAAGACACAAGGAGAACATGAGCGACACTTGCGTCTTATCCTTCAACTTCTCCGTGCTGAACGTCTATACGCCAAATTCTCCAAGTGCGAATTTTGGTTAAAAGAGGTTCAATTCCTTGGTCATACTGTCAATGAACTTGGTATTCATGTCGACCCCGCTAAAATTGAAGCTGTGAAGAATTGGGTCGCACCAAAGTTGTGACACCCGGCTTTTCAGGCCGTACCGTACGATAGTAATATGTGTAGTGAACATGTAAAATGGTTGTATGTGACTGATTGTGATGTTTATGCATGATATTTGATGTGTTGGTAAATTCAAACGTTTATAAAAATTATGTTGGCGACGATAAAATAAACGCTTATCGCGTAACGATTAAAATGCGAAACGAACGTCGGTGACCACCCGATCAATGTTAAAATCCTAAAAATAGTCTGTTATGATTAGAATATTAATTTTAATCATATCCGTGAGGAAAAATAAATTAAAACGCAAAGAAACTCCATTTTTCGAGTTTGAGCGTGTACCGCGCGATACTGCGCGAATTAGACAAAATACTGTCAACGCAGCCAGTTAAGGCAACTGGTAATTATTTCAGCAATAATTTTAAGTGATTATTTTTATAGAATGATAAAAATAATTTAAAACGCACTAAAACAGGATTAAAACGCTAGATAAAATACCCGGTAATCAGTAAAATACCTGTTTTTGAACTAATATACATATAACATATGTATGTATATATAATGAGTGTGAGAGGGGACTTAGGTGGCGGCAATTGGGCTGCCAAAATGCCATTGTTTCTTGCAATATGGACACTTGTCCATTCTAGAGAATGATGGTGATGATTAATCCTTTAACAAGTTTCCATACATCTTCACATTCCAATAACACAATTCAAAAACTTCATTCTCTCTCTCTCCTCAAACATCTCGGCCAAACACCCCCTTACCACACTACCATTTCATTTTCAACTTCAAATCTTGAAGATTCAAAGGCTTTACATGGTGATTTCAAGCTTGTAAAGAGGTTTGGAGGTGATTTCAAGTAGATTCAAACAAGAACAAGGCCTTGTATCATCATCTTTTTCAAAAACCCACTAAGAAATCTTGAAGGTATAAACTTATTTTCAAAATCCCATTCTTGATTTTTAGTAATGATAGAGATGATTGAAGGTTTCTCTTGAACTTGGAATTAATCACAAACTTGAAACTAACAATGAATGAGATTTTAAACAAAATGAAAATGAGTGTGTGCATGTGTGTATATATGGTCGAATGTGTGTATATGTATAAGTTTTATTTTGATTCTTGATGAAAGAAGTTCTTGATTTATTTGATTTCTTGAAAAGTATGATGCATGAAGGAACTTTTAAGTGTCATACAAGAATGTTCTTAAAGATCTAAGATTTGAAAGTGATGTGTTGAAAAGTAAATTTTTAGAAGGATGTGTGTGTATATATTTCGTATATATATGTGTGTATATATGTGTGTATATATGTATGCATGCATGTAAAAGTTATTACATAATCTTAAATGTGAAAGATCTAAGCATGAATAAACATGAATGAGTTGAATGATCATAGTGATATGTGTAATATTTGTAAGAATATGATGTTAGTGAATTTTTGAGCATGATTAGATCATAAGTGATGATGATGATGATGTATGAGTGCATTAGATGCACATATGTGAACTTACATGATGATGTGAAGGCATGAAATGATCATATGATTATGATTTCATAAAAATCAGATTTAATCAGATTATAAACACTAAAATAAAGTTATTTTAAAGTGTTTAGTGATATATAACTTTGTCATGATGTTTACTAGCCTTGCATGTTGTACTTGGTGCTTTAAAAGTTGTAAAATACGTGAAATCACATGATTTATGTGACTTACACAAAAACTGAACTAATCCGATTATAACCACTATTTTAATCAGTAAATAATATGCAATGTGTTAAAATATCAAGTCGTTTCGAGTTGGGATGATTATAGTAATGTTTAACGCAAAACTATGCGTTAAATCGGTCAAAAATCGGCTTTTCGAATGATTTTTATAAAACTGATTTAGATCAGTAAGTAAACTGATATTTTTAGTTTAAAAACAAGTTTTCTAACTAATTTTAAGTTTACTTGGTGTTTGGTTGGTCATACGTGACTTCCGACGCCCGAAAATGTCACCGAATCGCTAAAATACGCATTTTTCAATGAACACTAGTATGGGTAATTTTTGGGTGAACCTTATGTGTTAAGATGTGTTATGTGATTTAAACATGTGCATGTGAAAAATATGTTAAGTTTTAACAAGATATTGGAAATTTAGCTTATGCATGTATACTTATGCGTTTTGTGCGGTAGAAACGGTGAAAATCGCGTTAAATGTGTAACTTGTTTGTCGAGCATAAAAATTGGTACATATAAAATATTTTATGTATACTTGCTTTAAAAATGACAAAATAGATAAGATAACGAAATTACGCGTGTTTTGATAATAAATTATGTGAACGTTTATGTATATATATTACGACGCGCAAATCGTAGATATATTACGTATAAACGGGAGTGTTAATGGAATTACATGATAACGGTCACCAATAAAATCGTTCGAATAGCAAGATCTTAAATATATATATATATATATATATTAACATGCCAACATAATAAAAAACGAGAACTTTTCGAGAAAATCTCAAAGTTATGTGACAATTCTAAGAAACAGAGAAACCTAGGATTTTTACGATATTTATATTGATTTAAAAATCATTCCTATATATATAATAGGACGTGCAGAAATCAATCTCTGGGATTGCGCTATTTAAAATACGCACCCAAAGGTGAGTGTCACTAAACCCCTCTTTTACTGCTTTGTATATATTTTGGGGGGTAGAACACGCCAAAAAGGGTGTAATAATGTTTTTGGATTAAAACATACCTTTTTATATAAATTATATATTTTCGTTGAAAATATATGGAGTTTGATAAATCATACATTTCGTGGTAAAACGTTTTTGATGAATATATGTTTGGAGGAGATGTTGGGAAGGTACAGTGTTTCTGAGGAAAAACCGACCGTGATGTTGGAACGAATATTGCTTGGTCTCAAGAGAGTAAGTAACAGCATAGGCTTACATTTTGGTGGCGATTTTAGGGGATTCGTACAACATCGTATATTAAATTTGTCATATTAGTAGGATATATATATATATTGTACATGAGGTAGACATCATATATGGTCTCAATATGGACCCTGCGCCAATGATGTCGTTTAATCGATTAAGTATTGCACGCGATGAATTGTTGGTAGATCTATCGGGTTGACAACCCCGTCGTGACCGGTCGCCCCGTGTCAAGTCAAGCGACGAATTTAAATTCTGGTTATTGTCTAGCATTGATTATCCCTGCATGGTAAATATATAGTTCGTATTATCTAGCTAACATACGAGTCTGAACGTTGATGCTATGAATTTAATATACAAAACTTGGGAAAATTCCTTAATGTTGGGTTTTTGAACTTACGACGGATGACCAATGGATTTTATTAAGGAAGTAAATGGACTTTCTAAAAATTATATGGATGTTTTATAATAAACACATAATTAGAAAGTTTTCCTTTGGATCAAATTGTTAGATTTGAATATGTGAACTCACCTTCCTTTGTGTTGACACTTGATTTTAAACGTGTTCTACAGGTACTTGAGTTCGGCTTCGGGAATCATGGCATATTTTGTGTTTTATGATGCATGTTGTGTTACTTAAAAATGTTGGACTACTTTTAAACTTTCTGGGACGTATGTAATAAGATCCGCGAGGATCAAAGACAACTTATCTTATGTGGTTGTGTCGTGGTTTTTAAAATGTAATGTTTAATAACTTATGTTTTAAAATAAGTCGAAATGTCCAACAAATAAGTGCATCGTTCAACAAGATATAAATGGGCACCAACTTCCGTTACCACTACGTTTAATATTCCGCTGCGACGTATTTTGGGGTGTAACAGAAGTTGGTATCAGAGCCAATGGTTGTTAGTGAACTAGATGTTTTCGGGAGAAAACACTAGACTTCAACCGAAGAATTTTGAGATATGAAGTCCAAAATTCTCGAAGCCAAGATTTTTAAATAAACATAGAAAATTTTATCATGTATGAAAATTGTTATGTGTTTATGTGCATATGTGATTTTCTATTTATTTGGCCTTATGTGTTACTGTTCAATTTGATTACGCACTTACTTGTACGGTTATACATGTGTCACAAATGTCGCACGAACACGAGGTCATCGAGATCCATGACTCAGGTTATGAGCCAGATTTTGAGACTTCACCCAGACCTATGCTACCAGAGATACCTATCACGACTCCACAGATGGTTGGTACTACTGAGCTTACCTCATCTTTCCACATCGACCCTGCTGCTTTTGCCAGTCAGGTAGACCCCCGATACGCTTTCACTAGCAATGGGTGGATAGATGATGATGATGATGATGATGTACCTCTCTCGATCCATGAGACGGGACGATCATCTGGTATTGTACCAGTTATCGGTGACGTGATCAGGGGTGTCCCTACTGTCGGAGGATCTCCCAGTATCGCACCAGTGGTGGACGCCACTATTGTCATGGCTCGACCGTTAGAGCCATCAGGCGTCCCACCTGCTACTGTGATCGAGCCTATTGCTGAGATCCCTCCACCCGTTTTATCTGAGTCTTATTTGCCTGTCTTAGAGTCACGCGCTCCTACTATGCCGTTATTAGTTTATTATCGTCATAGGAAGAGGACTAGGCCCGCTGGGGATATCGCATCTACGTCATGTGCTGAGACGGTATCTGTTTCCAAGAAGCAGAAAGGAGATAGGGTAGACCGATATTGCCACTGTGATCAACAGCTCGCCGCACTGCGCAAAGATTTAGACTCAGCCAAAGGAAAGGCAAAGTACCTTGAAGGACAGATGGACGAGCACGAGGAGTTGAAGGTTATAGATGATATTGCGAGAGATGAGATGCATTGGAGGATAGTGGATTTAGAGAAACTTGTCAGGGAGATGTTAGAATCTCTAGGTTTGAAGCGTTGATGTTCGTTAATGTTCGTTTGTTTGTTTGTTGTTTGATTTGATGGGTTGTATTGTTAGACATTTTTGATACTCTTTTTGTTTGAAGCCTGCGTGCCAGTTTCATTTTTGGATGTCGATGTAGACATGCCAAGGATAGTCATTTTGTACTGAAAACAAGTTTAAATAACTTCTATAATAAATATCGATGATTTACTTTTGGTTTAAAAATTTTTCTCATTAATATGTGGATATTATACATGCGCAATGTTTAGTCCATTTACATTTAATGATTGAATTATTTTTGGTTATCGTCCTATGTGAATATTATTGTTGTAATAATAGAAACGACAAAATGCCGCCAAAAGCAAGACAGGGTACTGGATTACCTACCACACCGGAACAGTTGGCTCAACTCATAGCCCAACACGTTAATACTACCATGGAACAGCTCAATGCTAACCAAAATGATGGTCAGGGACGTGGACATGGTGCACACGGGCAAGGTTTTGGTGGGGCACATATTGGAAATCCTCCAGGTAAAATATGATCGGAAAGTTTTAGTAGTTCATGTGTTTCGATATCATTGGGATGTATTCATGATTTCCATTAACATTGTTGAACAGTGCACGGATGTACATATAAAACATTCCAGGGATGTAACCCACGATCATTTACCGGTGCCGAAGGACCCTTAGACATCACCCGATGGATAGAGAAGATGGAATCTGTCATGGCAATCAGTGGTTGTGCTGCTGATCAATGGGTGAGATATGCTTCTTGTTCTTTTCTTGATGAAGCACTGTCCTGGTGGAACTCGCAAGTTCAAATTTTGGGTGAAGACGTTGCCTACGGTCTGACCTGGAACGAACTTAAAGAGATGCTCTTGAAAGAGTACTGCCCGCGCAGTGAAATTCTGAAAATTGAGACCGACTTCTGGAACCTAACCATGGAAGGTCTGAACGTCAAAGCTTACACTTCTCATTTTAATGACTTGGCAAGGTTAGTTCCACGAATGGTTACTCCCGAATATGTAAAGGCAGAAAGGTATATCTGGGGATTGTGGCCACGAATTCTCAGTATGGTTACATCCGCGAAACCTACCACCTACCTAGAGGCTACTACATTGGCAAAATCGTTAGCCGACGATGCTGCTCGCAAAAGTGGGTCTTGATAAAAAGGAGGAAACTGGGAAGTCATCGGGCAAGGCCAAAGCAGACGTGAAATTTGAACGGTTAGGGCGTTCTGAGACTAAGACAGAAGATTCGAAGAAACGTAAGTCCGAGAGCTCGAGGAAGGGAGACTGACGAGAAGCGCGACAGGAAGCGCAGTTCGAGGAAGGCATATGTAGCAAGTTCTAGCAGCTCTAGAAAGGATAACGCCAGAGATAGCCGGGGTGGTTCTGAAAAGAAGACTCATGAGGACGAGCAGAAGAAGTTTCGTAGATGTGGACGAAATGGACATATTGCCCGCGAGTCCTATGCCAAAAGTACGCTGGAAGGAACGAAGCTTGAGGGATGCTTTCAGTGCGGGGAACAGGGACATTTCAAGAAGGATTGTACTAAGGCGGGAGGTCAGAATGCCAGGGGTAGAGCGTTCGAGCTAAACGCTGGGAAGGCACGTGACGATCCTGCTGTTGTCATTGGTATGTTTTTTTATCAATAGCCATTTTGCGATCGTACTATTTGATACCGGAGCTGACTTGAGTTTTGTCTCGAAAAACTTTGAACCATTTTTGTGTTCACCTACAAGTAAGCTAAATAAGAAGTACTCGATAGAACTAGCAAATGGTAAACTGATAGAAACTAGCGAAGTCGTTCGCGACTGTAGTATTCAGTTAGATGATCATAAGTTTAGTATCGATTTACTACCAGTGGAGCTGGGAAGCTTCGACGTAGTTGTGGGAATGGATTGGTTGTCTAAGAACAAAGCAGAGATTGTTTGCTCGGAGAAGCAAGTGCGGATACCTCGTCCTGGTGGTGGCGAAGCGATAGTTGTCCATGGAGATCGTCGAGTCATGTGTCGAGTGTTGTCAGTGTTATGAAGATGCTCAAGATGTTGCGGAAAGGTTATCCTGCGTTCTTAGTTAACATGGTGGATACGAAGGCCGAATGTAGGAAGATCGAAGAGATTCCTATTATTCGTGCTTATCCAGAAGTTTTTCCTGAAGACTTACCTGGATTACCCCCTGCGAGACAGACCGAGTTCCGAATCGATTTGGTACCTGGTGCTGCACCAATTGCAAAATCTCCTTATAGATTGGCACCGTCTGAAATGAAAGAAATGTCGAACCAGCTTCAAGAGCTACTAGACAAAGGTTTCATTCGACCGAGTTTTTCGCCATGGGGTGCACCTGTCTTGTTCGTGAAGAAGAAGGATGGATCCTTCAGGATGTGTATTGATTACAGGGAGCTGAACAAGTTGACTATCAAGAATCGGTATTCTTTACCGAGGATTGACGATTTGTTCGACCGGCTTCAGGGATCCAATTACTACTCGAAGATAGATCTGCGTTCTGGGTATCATCAGTTGAAGGTTGCTGATGAAGATATTCCGAAGACAGCTTTTCGAACACGATATGGTCATTACGAGTTCCTAGTCATGCCTTTTGGTCTAACTAATGCGCCAGCTGTGTTCATGGATCTCATGAACAGGGTATGCAAACCCTACTTGGATAAATTCGTGATAGTATTCATCGACGATATACTTATCTATTCGCGAACCAAAGCAAATCATGAGCATCATTTGAGGTTGATTTTGGAGTTGTTGAAGGAAGGGAAGTTGTATGCCAAGTTCTCTAAATGTGAGTTATGGATTAGAGAAGTTAATTTTCTCGGACATGTCATAAATGAGAAAGGTATACATGTAGATCCGTCTAAGATTGAAGCGATTAAGAATTGGGAAGCGCCAAAGACTCCGTCGGAGGTGCGACAATTCTTAGGGCTTGCTGGGTACTACCGGAGATTCATTGAGAATTTCTCCAGACTAGTGCAGCCATTGACGCTATTAACCCAGAAAGAAAGGAAGTTTGACTGGACGGAGAAGCAAGAGGAAGCTTTTTAGATGTTGAAGGAAAAGCTCTGTAGTGCACCTATTCTTTCCCTTCCTGAGTGAAGTAATGATTTCATTGTATACTGTGATGCTTCACGTTTAGGCCTTGGATGCGTTCTAATGCAAAGAGACAAAGTGATAGCCTATGCATCTAGACAATTGAAAGTGCACGAGAAGAACTACACAACACATGATTTGGAGCTTGGAGTTATTGTGTTTGCCCTGAAGATCTGGAGACACTATTTGTATGGTACGAAGTATACGATATACACGGACCATAAGAGCCTCCAGCACATCCTCGATCAGAAGGAGCTCAACATGCGGCAACGACGTTGGGTAGAGTTACTCAATGATTATGGGTGTGATATCCGTTATCACCCAGGAAAAGCAAACGTTGTTGCAGATGCGCTCATCAGGAAGGAACGGGAAAAGCCTCTATGTGTGCGCGCTTTGGGTTTGACCATACAGATGAGTTTGACCGATCGAAATCGTAATGCACGACGAGAAGCTTTGAAGGATGAAGGTTTGAGAAGAGAAGGTTTGAAGGGCTTAGAATGTAAACTGATACCAAAAGCGGATGAAGTAATGTACTTCATGAATCGAGTCTGGGTTCCGCTTGAAGGTAACCTCCGTGAATTGGTTATGAACGAAGCTCATAAATCCAAGTATTCCATTCACCCAGGTTCTACCAAAATGTATCAGGACATTAAGGAGTTTTACTGGTGGCCGTTGATGAAGAGAGACATTGCGGCCTATGTGAGTAAATGTCTGACGTGCTCTAAGGTTAAGGCTGAGCATCAGAAGCCGTCTGGGCTTTTGCAGCAACCAGAGATTCCTAAGTGGAAATGGGAACATCTTACGATGGACTTTATCACCAAGTTACCCCGTATGTCGCGTGGACACAATATGATTTGGGTAATTGTGGATCGACAGACAAAGTCTGCTCATTTCTTGGCGCTTAAGGAAACAGACGATACGGCGAGGATATCACAGTTGTACCTTAAAAATATTGTAACCCGTCATGGAGTACCAGTGTCGATCATTTCGGATAGAGATGGACAATTTAACTCCAGGTTTTGGCGATCTCTCCAGAAATCGCCGGGTTCTTGTTTGGATATGAGTACTGTATATCATCCTCAAACGGATGGTCAGAGCGAGAGGACCATTCAGACGTTAGAGGATATGTTGAGAGCGTGTGCGATTGATTTCGGTGGAAGTTCGGATACTCATTTGCCATTGGCAGGGTTTTATTACAACAATAGTTACCACGCTAGCATTAAGGCCGCTCCGTTTGAAGTCCTGTGTGGGAGGAAGTGTCGATCACCACTCTGTTGGGCTGAAGTCGGCGAGAAGCATTTGACCGGACCCGAGCTTATCCAGGAGACTATGGACAAAGTCGTCCATATTAAGAATAGGTTGAAGGCTGCCGCGGATCGACAGAAGAGTTATGCAGATAACCGAAGGAAACCGCTGGAGTTTCAGGTCGGTGATAGAGTCATGTTGAAGGTATCGCCATGGAAGGGCGTTGTGAGGTTTGGGAAAAGGGGAAAGCTGAGCCTGCTTTATATAGGTCCTTTCGAAATCGCATCTCGAGTTGGACCAGTCGCGTATAGGCTCAAGTTGCCACAGGAATTGAGTGGAGTTCATGATGTATTTCTTGTCTCCAACCTGAAAAAGTGTCTGTCCGACGAGACACTAACTATACCCCCTGGAGAGGTTCGAGTGGAAGATAAACTGAGGTTTATCGAGGAACCAGTGCAGGTTCTGGATTGGAAAACCCAGAAACTCAGGAGGAGTAGGATTAAGTTGGTCAAGGTCTGCTGGGATTCTAAGCATGGACCTAAGTTCACCTGGGAGTGGCAGAACCAAATGCAATAGAAATATCCTCATCTCTTCCCACCGAGTGCGAAAACGAAACCTGTGAAGTAGAATTTCGGGGACGAAATTCCCTAAACAGGTGGAGACAGTGACACCCGGCTTTTCAGGCCGTACCGTATGATAGTAATATGTGTAGTGAACATGTAAAATGGTTGTATGTGACTGATTGTGATGTTTATGCATGATATTTGATGTGTTGGTAAATTCAAACGTTTATAAAAATTATGTTGGCGACGATAAAATAAACGCTTATCGCGTAACGATTAAAATGCGAAACGAACGTCGGTGACCACCCGATCAATGTTAAAATCCTAAAAATAGTCTGTTATGATTAGAATAGTAATTTTAATCATATCCGTGAGGAAAAATAAATTAAAACGCTAAGAAACTCTATTTTTCGAGTTTGAGCGCGTACCGCGCGATACTACGCGAATTAGACAAAATACTGTCAACGCAGCCAGTCAAGGCAACTGGTAATTATTTCAGTAATAATTTAAGTGATTATTTTTATAGAATGATAAAAATAATTTAAAACGCACTAAAACGGGATTAAAACGCTAGATAAAATACCCGATAATCAGTAAAATACCTGTTTTTGAACTAATATACATATAACATATGTATGTATATATAATGAGTGTGAGAGGGGACTTAGGTGGCAGCAATTTGGGCTACCAAAATGCCATTTTTTCTTGCAATATGGATACTTGTCCATTCTAGAGAATGATGGTGATGATTAATCCTTTAACAAGTTTCCATACATCTTCACATTCCAAGAACACAATTCAAAAACTTCATTCTATCTCTCGTCAAACATCTCTGCCAAACACCCCCTTACCACACTACCATTTCATTTTCAACTTCAAATCTTGAAGATTCAAAGGCTTTACATGGTGCTTTCAAGCTTGTAAGGAGGTTTGGAGGTGATTTCAAGTAGATTCAAACAAGAACAATGCCTTGTATCATCATATTTTTCAAAAACCCACTAAGAAATCTTGAAGGTACAAACTTATTTTCAAAATCCCATTCTTGATTTTTAGTAATGATAGAGATGATTGAAGGTTTCTCTTGAACTTGGAATTAATCACAAACTTGAAACTAACAATGAATGAGATTTTAAACAAAATGAAAATGAGTGTGTGCATGTGTGTATATATGGCCGAATGTGTGTATATGTATATGTATAAGTTGTATTTTGATTCTTTATGAAAGAAGTTCTTGATTTATTTGATTTCTTGAAAAGTATGATGCTTGAAGGAACTTTTAAATGTCATACTAGAATGTTCTAAAAGATCTAAGATTTGAAAGTGATGTGTTGAAAAGTAAATTTTTGGAAGTATGTGTGTGTATATGTTTCGTATATATATGTGTGTATATATGTATGCATGCATGTAAAAGTTATTACATAATCTTGAATGTGAAAGATCTAATTAAGCATGAATAAACATGAATGATTTGAATGATCATAGTGATATGTGTTATATTTGTAAGAATATGATGTTAGTGAATTTTTGTGCATGATTAGATCATAAGTGATGATGATGTATGAGTGCATTAGATGCACATATGTGAACTTACATGATGATGTGAAGGCAAGAAATGATTATACGATTATGATTTCATAAAAATCAAATTTAATCAGATTATAAACACTAAAATAAAGTTATTTTAAAGTGTTTAGTGATATATAACTTTGTCATGATGTTTACTAGCCTTGCATGTTGTACTTGGTGCTTTGAAAGTTGTAAAATACGTGAAATCGCATGATTTATGTGACTTACACAAAAACTGAACTAATCTGATTATAACCACTATTTTAATAAGTAAATAACATGTATTGTTTTAAAATATCAAGTTGTTTTGAGTTGGGATGATTATAGTAATGTTTAACGCAAAACTATGCGTTAAAACGGTCAAAAATCGGCTTTTCGAATGATTTTTATAAAATCGATTTAGATCAGTAACTAAACTGATATTTTTAGTTTAAAAACTAGTGTTTTAACTAATTTTAAGTTTACTTGGTGTTTGGTTGGTCATACGTGACTTCCGACGCCCGAAAATGTTACTGAATCGCTAAAATACGCATTTTTCAATGAACACTAGTATGGGTAATTTTTGGGTGAACCTTATGTGTTAATTTGTGTTATGTGATTTAAACATGTGAATGTGAAAAATATGTTAAGTTTTAACATGATCTTGGAAATTTAGCTTATGCATGTATACTTGTGCGTTTTGTGCGGTAGATACGGTGAAAATCGCGTTAAATGTGTAACTTGTTTGTCGAGCATAAAAGTTGGTACATATAAAATATTTTATGTATACTTGCTTTAAAAATGACAAAATAGATAAGTTAACGAAATTACGCGTGTTTCGATAATAAATTATGTGAACTTTATGTATATATATTACGACGCGCAAATCGTAGATATATTACGTATAAACGGGAGTGTTAATGGATTTACATGACAACGGTCACAAATAAAATCGTTCGAATCGCAAAATCTTAAATATATATATATATATATATATATATATATATATATACGAATTCATATATATATTAACGTGCCAACATAATAAAAAACGAGAACTTTTCGAGAAAATCTCAAGGTTATGTGACAATTCTAAGAAACGGAGAAACTTAAGATTTTTGCGATATTTGTATTGATTTAAAAATCATTCCTATATATACAATAGGACGTGTAGAAATCAATCTCTGGGATTGCGCTATTTAAAATACGCACCCAAAGGTGAGTGTCACTAAACCCCTCTTTTACTGCTTTGTATATATTTTGGGGGTAGAACACGCCAAAAAGGGTTTAATAATGTTTTTGGATTAAAACATACCTTTTTATATAAATTATATATTTTCGTTGAAAATATATGGAGTTTGATAAATCATACGTTTCGTGGTAAAACGTTTTTGATGAATTTATGTTTGGAGGAGATGTTGGGATGGTACAGTGTTTCTGAGAAAAAACCGACCGTGATGTTGGAACGAATATTGCTTGGTCTCAAGAGAGTAAGTAACAGCATAGGCTTACATTTCGGTGGGGATTTCAGGGGATTCGTACAACATCGTATATTAAATTTTTCATATTAGTAGGATATATATATTGTACATGAGGCATACATCATATATGGTCTCAATATGGACCCTGCGCTAATGATGTCATTTAATCGATTAAGTATTGCACGCGATGAATTGTTGGTAGATCTATCGGGTTGACAACCCCGTCGTGACCGGTCGCCCCGTGTCAAGTCAAGCGACGAATTTAAATTCTGGTTATTGTCTAGCATTGATTATCCCTGCATGGTAAATATATAGTTCGTATTATCTAGCTAACATACGAGTCTGAACGTTGACGCTATGAATTTAATATACAAAACTTGGGAAAATGCCTTAATATCGGGTTTTTGAACTTACGACGGATGACCCATGGATTTTATTAAGGAAGTAAATGGACTTTCTAAAAATTATATGGATGTTTTATAATAAACACATAATTAGAAAGATTTCCTTTGGATCAAATTGTTAGATTTGAATATGTGAACTCACCTTCCTTTATGTTGACACTTGATTTTAAACGTGTTCTACAGGTACTTGAGTTTGGCTTCGGGAATCATGGCATATCTTGTTGTTGTGTTACTTAAAAATGTTGGACTACTTTTAAACTTTCTGGGATGTATGTAATAAGATCCGTGAGGATCAAAGACAACTTAACTTATGTGGTTGTGTCGTGGTTTTTAAAATGTAATGTTTAATAACTTATGTTTTAAAATAAGTCGAAATGTCCAACAAATAAGTGCATCGTTCAACAAGATATAAATGGGCACCAACTTCCGTCACCATTACGTTTAATATTCCGCTGCGACGTATTTTGGGGTGTGACAAAAGTCTCCCTCTGAAATTCGTTCTTTCCTTGGTCTTGCTGGTTATTATCGCCGTTTTATCTCTAACTTTTCGAAAATCGCCATTCCTTTGACCTCCTTGACTCAAAAGGAGAAACCTTTTTTTTGGGGTCCCGAACAAGAGGAATCCTTTCAAACTCTGAAGGATATGCTTTGTAATGCTCCTATCCTTGCGCTTCCCGATGGTAACGACGACTTCGTCGTGTATTGCAATGCCTCAAAGCTTGGTCTTGGTTGTTTCCTTATGCAACGAGACAAGGTTATCGCTTACGCGTCGAGGCAACTCAAGATACATGAGAAAAACTACACTACTCACGACCTTGAACTTGGCGCAGTTATTTTTGCATTGAAGATTTGGCAACACTACCTTTATGGTACTAAGTGTGTGGTCTTCATCGACCATAAGAGCCTTCAACATATCTTCAATCAAAAGGAACTGAACATACATCAACGTCGTTGGGTGGAACTGTTAAACGACTATGACTGCGAAATTCGCTACCATCCTGGTAAGGCGAATGTAGTGGCCGACGCTCTTAGTCGTAAAACTCATGTGAAAAGTATTCGTTGTCTCCAACTCGTTAACAATCTTCAAAACCGTATTCGTGAAGCTCAGTATATCTCTATTAATGAAGGTAGTCTCTCTGTTGAGATACGAGGCGCTGTTGAGCAAGATCTCGTGTCCAAATCCGATGGTATTTTATACTATTGCAACCGTATCTAGATCCCTAATCGTGAAAACCTTCAAGACTTTCTAATTAAAGCGGCACACAAATCGAAGTATTCTGTTCATCCTGGTGCTGACAAGATGTACCAGGATATGCGTATATCTTACTGGTGGCCTGGGATGAAGAGAGATATCGCCTATTACGTTGCAAAATGTCTCACTTGTTCGAAGGTAAAAGCTGAACATCAACGTCCCTCTGGCTTACTCGAACAACCAGAGATTCATGTCTGGAAATGGGAGAGAATTGCCATGGATTTTATCACCAAACTCCCTCGTACCTCTTCTGGTCATGACAGTATTTGGGTGATCGTCGATCGATTGACCAAATCAGCTCATTTTCTCCCCATTCGTGAAGATTTCAAAGTCGAGAAATTGGCTAGAATCTACACTGATGAGATCATCTGTCGTCATGGTATCCCTATTGACATCATTTTCGATCGTGATGCTCGTTTTATGTCTCGTCTTTGGCAAACCTTTCAATCTGCTATAGGTACAGTTCTTAACCTTAGCACCGCTTTTCACCCACAATCAGACGTTCAAACCGAGCGTACTATCCAAACTTTAGAGGATATGCTTCGTTCCTGCGTAATAGATTTTGGTGGCAACTAGGAATCACACTTGCCTTTGGTCGAATTCTCGTACAATAACAGTTATCGCACGAGTATTCAAATGGCACCTTTTGAAGCATTGTATGGTCGCAAGTACCATTCGCCTATTTGTTGGCACGAGATTGGTGAATCTCAATTCACTGGTCCAGAGGTTATACAAGAAGCAATGGACAAGATTTTATAGGTTCGAGACAACTTACGGAAAGGCAGGAGCCGACAAAAGAGTTATGCCGACAAGCGTCGCAAACCCTTGGGATTCGAGACAGGTGACTTCGTACTTCTCAAGGTATCCCCTTGGAAGGGTATGGTTCGATTTGGCAAGAAAGGGAAGCTCGCACCTTGCTACGTTGGTCCTTTCAAGATCTTCGAAAGGATTGGCAAGGTTGCGTATAGACTGGACCTGCCTGAAGAACTCAACAATGTACACCCCGTCTTTCAGGTATCCAATCTAAAGAAGTGTCTAGCTGATGAAGGACTTCAAGTCCCACTTGATGACCTTCAAGTCAACGAAACCTTGCATTTTGTGGAGAAACCCGTCGAAATCATGGACCAAGGAGTCAAGATATCGAGGCGTAGTAAAATTCCTATCGTCAAGGTTCGATGGGAAGGAAAATGTGGCGCTGAATTCACTTGGGAACTCAAGAGTGACATGAAGGCGAAGTATCCACATGTTTTCGTTACTTCTTCCTAAATTTCGGGACGAAATTTCCTACAGGAGGGGAGACTGTAAAGCCCTGCTCTTTCATACTTTCCATATTAGAAAGTGTTGTTTGTATTTCTATTTTTGGAAGTCTTGTGTTCTTGTAATCATTCTTTCATTGTAATCGTTGTAAAATCCGAGACTTGGATCATAAATAAAACTAGTATTTCTTTAATTTTGTGTTGAATATACTTTATACATGCTCATACGTTCAATTTCGTGAAACATTTGATACATATTCATAATTCTTGGAAACTATGTGCCAAACTTGCAAATATATGAAACTTATGCATAAAATGTTTTTTGAACAAATACGAAACTTAACTATGACATTCATATGCTTAAACATACTTGGTTTATGTTCTCCATACTTGTTTTATCCTTATACTATGCTTATATGACGAAAACAACCCCTAAAACACTTAAAAACCCTAAATTACAAACTTAAGGGGCCTAAAGTGTCAAAAACTGAAAGTCGTCTGGAGGAGAGTCGCAGGCCGCGACCCACCCCCCAGAAAATCTCACGGGCCACGAGCCCATCCCCAGATCAGACTCATTGTTTCAGCTCGTTTACCTTGACGGGATTTGGTGATTTTTGAGTTTAAACTTGCCTCTAATGCATTTAATTCTTCACCAAACCCAACCCTAATCCTTCCCTATAAAACCCAAGTGTTTTCCAAGCATTTTGCACTTTTCTAATCACTCACAACTCTCTCTAATCACTCCAAATCGCAACTGTTAATCAGAGTTCGAGCAGATTCATACTACTTCACTAAAGTGAGCATAACTCACTCGTTTCTTGTCCGATTTACTCGATTCTTTTTCCTACTTCCTTGGATTGATCTTAGCAACGTTTCCAGAGGTTTTCCTTGGAAAACCAGAGCCTGGAACGTCGCTAAAAGGCTCCAAAGTTGACTGATTTTTCTGTTCTTGATTCAAACTTTGATAAACATGATTAAACTTGAGGAAACTCATCTCAAACCTATGTCCTTATGCTTATAACCACATCTATGGTTAGTCAGACTTAAAAACAAGGTTGAGACATGTAAAATCAGAGGTGTAAACCTCATAAACTTTCTGTTTTGTTCAAGGGTTTAACCCACAAGTGATGTTCAAGCTTAAGACTTGATGATTGTGTGATTTAGGATTAGCTTGGGCTATCCTACTTAAAAATCCACACATTGCTTGATGTTTTCTCACAGATTAGTTGTTCATATTCTATTATTACTTATAAGTTCATGACCCTCCTTGAATGTTCATAACATCAAGTGTAGTGGTGAACATCTAGAGGTGCCTAAATGGAAGACATGTTCTTCCTACCTCCTACGTGAATTCTATGATACTTAAGAGGTTCCTAAATGGAGGATTCATCCTCCTACCTCATGCTTGACATATTTGACATATTAACATATTACATAATCTATATATATTACTTAAGTAATCAACCTTTAATGATGATATAATGGTCACTCGTTAAGGTGTTTGGTTACATCATCTACATGTTAAATTGAGGCTCATACAGAGCTAATGACTATAGTATCACATAAGAATCACCCAAGTATAAGCATCAAGTATGAAAACATAGCATTCATGTATTTGGATTGTTTCGTGCAAGTATAAAGATTAAAGTTTAAGTGTAATTTAATAATTTAACATGTTACACCCCAAAAGTGGTAAACATAAGAAGAGGTTTTCGAGTATACTCACGGTTTTGCAAGCTTTCCACTTGTGAATCCGTGAGTGTGTTGTTGTGGGAGGTTGGAACACCAAGTCCTTCTACACGAAGAAACAAGGCGTATGAGTATTGGAGGATAACGGTAGATTAAAGATTCGGAGTTTAAAACATATGAACTTATCCATATAAAAGTAATAAACTATTTACACAGAGGTGGGAAATCTAAAAGAAATAAAAATATCCAGGACAGCAGGTGTGAACTGTGAAACCAGTATAAAGATTAAAGTTTAAGTGTAATTTAATAATTTAACATGTTACACCCCAAAAGTGGTAAACATAAAAAGAGGTTTTCGAGTATACTCACGGTTTTTGCAAGCTTTCCACTTGTGAATCCGCGAGTGTGTTGTTGTGGGAGGTTGGAACACCAAGTCCTTCTACACGAAGAAACAAGGCGTATGAGTATTGGAGGATAACGGTAGATTAAAGTTTCGGAGTTTAAAACGTATGAACTTATCCATATGAAAGTAATAAACTATTTACACAGAGGTAGGAAATCTAAAAAAAATAAAAATATCCAGGATAGCAGGTGTGAACTGTGAAACCAGTAAATAATGATCTCATTGCACGAAACAATCCAAATACATAAATGTTATGTTTTCATACTTGATGCTTATACTTGGGTGATTCTTATGTGATACTATAGTCATTAGCTCTGTATGAGCCTCAATTTAACATGTATAGCGCTATAGGAGTAACACACCACCCGTGAACAAGAGGTCATGTTGAATTATATCATTTTTTGTGTAAACAGAGGGTTGACTAGAAATATTGCATGCCTTGTATGATGATCTTGTATAAACTAAGTTGCCATGTGGATTTGTTTTAAACTTTTCAACTTATACTTATACTTATTCTTAAACTTGTATACTCGCCTTTGCTTTTGCATTGAACTCTATTTTAAACATGTTACATGTTGATGATGATGATGCTATGAAACGAAGTAGCGATGATTCTTAGATACATATTTAGATGTTTTAGGTTTAAATTGTTGTATCAAATTTTGTTTTGTTATGTTTTGAACATGTTGTTATTTGGAATTTCTATGTAATGTTGACAATTTGAATTATGATATGAAAATGGTTGATTTAATTATCATCACAAATAGTGTTATGAAGTCTCTTGCAATCTCGAACAAGTCCTACTCCGATGATTCCGCCATTGGTTGGGGTGTGACATTAGAATTAGAATTGAGGTCGGGAATTAATCGGGAAATGGGATGCTTTTTAGCTCTATCGGCCGAATCCTTTGACTTTGACCTCTTGGTCATCCTCTCGAGGAATTCCCAATCGTCGTCCTCATGGTTACCAACAATGTTTCATTACTAGTTGACTCGAGGTGGTTCTATGTTTCATCATCCAAACCCCTCACAAAACATTTGACCAACTCCCATTTTTCAATCTGATGATGAGGGCACTTCCGGATCAATTCCTTGTATCAAGTAAAGGCTTCATGTAATGATTCACTCGATAGTTGGCGAAACGACCGAGTTTCATCTCTAGCATTGTTGGTATTCGCCACTGAATAATACTCATCCAGAAAAACCTGTTGCATTTTTGCCCATGTACGAATACTACCCGCCGAAAGTGTGAGAAACCACTATTTTGCCTTATCTTTCAACGAAAACTGAAACAACCGAAGCTTCACCTCATCTAAAGCAAAATCATGTCCTCCAATCATACCACATATGGCAGAGAACTCTGCCAAATGGGTATACGGCTCATCATTAGTCCTACCATTGAAATGAGGTAGGATATTGATGTTATGGGGCTTACAATCAAATGTTCTTTTTACACAAACGATTGGTGAATCGTTATCAGTGACCACCGGTCTAAAATGGTCATTAACACCCCTCGGAGGTTGTTGACGATGACGTGGACCATCAACTTCTTGATCGAATGGTCTTCGGTTATCTCTTATATTACCACCTCGATCCCCACCTTGATTTCCACCTTGATTACCTCCTCCCACGAATCGGGGAATCCAGTTATGGTTAATATTGTTGTTATTGTTGTAATAACCATCATTTCGGTTCCTTGGATTGTTGTTTCGTGGGTTTCGGTTGTTTCCATAACCATCATTCCTAGCATTCCCATAACCATAATTGTCGTTCCCCGCATAATTGGCATTTTGATAGCCAAACTCATCATTATCAAACCCCATTGTGTTGTAAGCGCTGTCCAGATTCACATACCCCCAACCATCATATTCTACCCGTTCATTATAATTCCCCCCGTCATTCGAGTATTCCGAATGAATACTCACGTGTTCCGGCGATTGGTAACCGGGAACACTATATGGTTCATCGTCGGGAATTGCATTTCTCAAATCATCAATATTTACAAACGGGTCTTCATTCGCGGGATTGCCGTGAACTCGCTTGCCTCTATGATCTGAATTAACATTCCGGTCATCAAGGTTAGTGGGTAAGGAGTTGTGTCGGTGGAGGTTTTGTTGTGGAGGTGTTCTTTGGTTATTATTGGGACCTCGGTTTTGAAATGATGGTGTAAGTGGTCTCGAGTTGTTACCACCGCCCGGTTGATCTTGTGGAATATTTTGTTAGACATTTTGGTTTGGGCGAAAGGTTCCTCGGTATTGGAATTGATGTTGAGTGTTTGGGTGATTGGAATTTTGGTGTTCCATTGAATTGGGTTCAATGGATGGTGTGGATTGTGAGTGTTGGGTGACTTGGTTAGAGACAATTGTTGCCTCTAACCGGCTTGCTAGGTTCCTTCTTGCTACTTGCTCGATTTTCGGTTCGTAGACTAATGGTGAAGTCCTCCCGGAATTCCATGTACGCATGCACTACCTGTAATCTGCACAAATAACACACCCCACGTAACAAGGAAAAAGAGAAAATAACAAAAAGAAGCACCGTAAACAGTTAATCACGTAAATCAAACAAGAATTCAAACTCAAAGCACATAAACTCCCTGGCAACGGCGCCAAAATTTGATCGGATTGTCGTGCTCTGGTCAAAGATAATATTTATAAGCCCGAATTACCCTTAACAAATAGTTAGTGGTAGTAAGGGGTCAAACCACGAAGAGTATGTGGTTTGCGAATGGATTTGATTGATTTTTAAAGTTGTGTCAGAATTATGAAGCTTACTAGATTGTTTTTATGATTTTTGTTTGTTTAGAAAGATGTTGAAATAAAATAACAAGTTTAATTTGATTAATTAACTACTGGAATTTGAATGATTACAAGAAAACTTTAATTAACGATTATAAAACAATGAATTAGAACAAGGTTCACACCAAGTTCAACAAATGCAAAACCTAGGGTTACTACACGTTTTAACTTGGTTTAATCAAATTAGTTCATTAACGGTTTGAGAATCACAAAGCTTAGGTGCCAATCGCTATCAACGTTATAGATAACGGACCACGATGCACTTCGTTACTTTGGACTCGTAAATCCTATCAAAAGACAAGGCATAAATATGCATATTCATTTCACAAAGTCAAATTTAATCATTCATTCGACGATTCGCAAATTCAATACAAACGTATGACAATTATCTAAAGATTCAAATGCAATTCAAATAGTCACAAACCAAGTATCAAACACATAATAAACCCTAAATCTTACAAAAGTCTACACCGGGGTGAAACCTCCGAGAAATTAGCCGCTCATGATCGAATTGACTTGATCACCAGATGTTGAGAGCATGAAATTGAACATCTTGAATCTTGGAGATGGTTGAAGGAGGATTATTAGGGTTTGGGTGAAGTGATGGTGATGAAGGGATTAATGGATTGGGAATATGATTAGGGTTAGGATTAAGATAAAGGTAGTGATGAAATTGGATGATGGAATCGAATGATCTTGTGCAATTGTTGGATTGGGGATGAAGTGATGATCATGGAAAAAGGCTCCAAGGTGAATTCAAGTTCAAAACTCAAGTGTAACTCCCGTTTGAATTGAAATTATATCATGTTGTAGGTTCTTGAACTACAAGTACTGAAGTGAGCCATCATTTAAAATTGAAATTATATCATGTTGTAGGTTCTTGAACTAAAGTGGAGCATTTAGAGGAACAGGGGTCTAGAAATTACCAACCGGTACTGTTGAGGAGGAGGTATGCACAATATTTTTCCCTTAATGTTTCACCTTTTTTTTGTTTTATTCCAATGAGCATCAGAAGCTTAAATTTCATTTAGGAGTGAGCAAAAATCAGTCATCTAATCAACCAAAGAACAGAACTTGGACCAGACTTGATTAGCGATCTTTAGATTTTGTCCTCGGTTCAAGAGACTCTCAAATGTTGTTCTTGGTTCAGTTGAGCTTGAAAACCAAACTGAAGTGGTCCTTTTTAAATTCATTTTACAATCTATGCTTGAAATGAAGTTGTTCTGACTCAAGTTTGTATTTGGTCCGTAGTCTGGTTTGGGAACAAAACCAGTTTAGACAGGTTCAGTTTTTAGTTATGTTATATATGTTTATTGGGTTTGCCGAGTTTCAAACCGTTGAACACTCCTATTTGCACTTCATAATTTGTATTCTATCTACATGGAGAAGATATAAATGCAGTTGCCATCAGGGAGGTGAAAGAACTGGCTGTGGTCACTCATGTCTCAACCCGAGTGATGGCAACTTTCGGGTAAGATTTCTGTTTTCTTTTTAAGTTTGTGCAATAGATTTGGTTTAGAGGTGGCGAAACAAGCTAACGGCCGAGTTGGTTAACTGGTACATCTAACATGTTCTACAGGTTTTCCAATTTAACCTGTGTTCCTTTGTAGTGAAGAAATTCTGTATCTGTCAGTTCTATTGGGTGTTCGACCATCTAGAATCCTCATGGGTAATTTGGTCATTACATATCAATATAGGATTAATTCTATATGTGAATTATTTCTATCCAAGTTTTTATTTATCGTTTGTTAAAAATCATCATGTTCCCCGCTGCGGAGCGCAAGTCCTCTCGGCTCTGGAAATTCAGAAAATAGCGACCATTGGGAGGATGGTATGAGAAAATGGATGAACAGGTTATAGTAGTTTACAGTCTAGTATGTAAAAATGGCTAGAGAGATGCAACCTTTAGTTATACATAAAGCTAATTTGCAACTGTTTGTCTTCAATCATGCTTTATTTATGTAAATATTTGTGCTCAGACTTCTCAAGCTCCATCATCGTATTTTCTACATGAAAAAAATATTATTTTTCTCAGGTATTTACTTTGTGCACGCACGTTTTTGTAAAGAAACAAGGTCTAAATTACCATTTTGCACCCACGTTTTTGTAAAGAAACAAGGCTCGGGCTGTTGTGGTTGCAACACCGGCTGCGGTTGTGATGAATGGACCGAGGAAGGTTGTTTCGACGCCGTATGCGAAGAAGCTGGCGAAACAACATAAGGTTGATATTATTAAGATGATTAAGACTGGGCCATCTGAGAGGATTACTACAGCTGATGTGGAAGCTGCTGCAGGAATCGCGCCTTCGGAAGAAAGGAACCACTAATAATATATGTGATTAATTGTGTTTCTTTACTCCTTTCTTTGCATATGCTTGACTACAACGTACCTAGAGGTAAGAATGTTTTTTTTCCTATGACTTGTTTTATTGCAATATATTTTGTTGTATTAACAACCACAGTAAAATGTGATCCTTGTAGGAAAGTTGAACCGGGGCCTCTCTGTTATTGACAGTTACCAATTGCTTAAAGGTGCAGAATTGATCGATGATGATGTTTTCCTTGCATCTGTCCTTGGTTGGTGCATAAAGCAAATAAACTATATTTAGTTTTTGTCATGACACTAAGTGGAACGACACATGTATATTTCAATGGGATGCTATACCAAATTGCCAGTTCTGATACAGCCAGTAGGCAACTATTATGGCCTGTGTTATTAAGAGGTACAAGTTCAAGAACTGGGTTGATCTTTTACCTGATATTCAGTCAGTTTCTAAACATGTTTGAGGTACTTTCAACAAATATGGTTTAGCATTTACCAATTACTATAATTAAAAAAAATTGTAATCATGAATGTTTACAATACTTTTAGTCGGGGATGAATCAAGACGGGCTGGGTTGGGTTAACTACAAACACTTTTTTATCCGTTTGTTTAAATAATGGATGTGTTATTTATGGTTCCAAATTTTATATTACAATAATAATGATCTAAATTGTTAAAATAAAAACGATTTTCAAGGCTGTATGGAATTCTTTATTGTGTTCTTGAGAACTAAATCATCAAATCAATCTATATGTTTATTGAAATAATGTTGAGAATGAGATTATTACTGAAATTAGATTATAAGAGGTGGGAAGAAGATATACAGAAATGGACAAAGATATATAGATAAGAAGAGACGTGGTTCAAGTTTCTTTTCATGGCTGCACATATTAGGCGAGTTTAAATATCTTGGTGCTTCTAAGCTAGATAGATCAAGAAACCCGTCCAACTGTATTTAACCTAAAGATGTTTCTTTTTTTTTTTTTTGCGTCAGGAAGTCGTTGAGCTTGTACATAGGGCACATTTGCTTTGTTTAGTTAAACGAGGACGATTGATTGATAGCCTTTGTCATGATATTCAGGCTATTTTCTTAACAATTACTCACACTTGACATATATTTTCTCATAACAAAACGTGTTGAAGTTATGACTTTAAAATGATAATAAGCATAAAAAATCGGTTTAAATGGGCCATGTTGAAGTTATAACTTTAAAATGTTAACCATACGGCTCACAACTTCAGTAGATGGGGGAAATCATTTATGTAGTTCACTTTTGTTGATATTGAGGTTTGTTCCATCAATTTTTTTTCTTTCTATTTCAATTTATGGTTTCCATGTTGTTTTCTTTCCACCCGTTAAAGATGAAAAATTAAATGTATTTAAGGTTTTTCTGCCCCAACTTTTGCGTTATCTAAATTCTTAGACCCATTTTAGGCTTCTAATCTGTATTTTTTCCTGCTTCACAGGACCAGTCACTTTCAAGTTAAACCAGTTTGGAAGTCAATTCACCAAAGGACCAAATCCTTCAGACCCATTTTGGCATTCAATTTGTATTTTTTTTTACTTTTTATCTGAATTTTTACTTGAGCTTTGACTTAACAAAATCAAGGATTTTAGGAGCTTAATTAGACTACTTTTACCAAGTTTGAACTCGAACAAATCACTAACACTTGACCTTGTTTTCTATTCAAGTTTTCTTGATCACATACTTAACCTAAATCAGATTTAAACTAAAAAAAATTCCAGTATAAATTCTTTTACATGGATGACATTTGTTTCAAGAACTTACTTGCCTATGTTATTGCGTGGGTTAACCCAAAGAGCTGCAAATAAAAAAGCTAAACAAATGGGTCAAAGTTAACCATATCAAGTTCCCAGTTCCCACCACTATTTAAATTTATAATTTTAATCTGGTCCCTCCAATGATTTAGACACGTAATGCAAGCTACTTAAATCATATTTAATAGATTACTATGTTGTAATTTGTAGGCGCCGTCACAACATGCGGTTTCTCTACTAGTTTATCTAATACATCATCTAACACCATGTCTAGTGGGGTGAAGATAATGCCTCACCTTTAGGCTTTAGGTATGATTCGTCATGTGTCGGTTCAGTCAGATTGGGACATTAGGGGCATTTGTTTAAAATGGGTGTAGTTGTATAATGCTTAATAATGTCCCATTGGATGATTACCCAATTATTATTTTTTTGTTTTTCTTTTCAAATTAAAACTAATAAAACTTTATTAAATAAAAAAATTACATTGCTAAAAATAAAAAATAAAAAACCGAAAAATACTAAAAATAAAACATAAAATCTAAAGTCTGTATTTGTCACGGATTTGTTGCCAATGCATTTCCTCTAGGATCAATGCGTCTCCTGCGAGGTGATCGATCGGTTTAGACAAAAATTCTATGTCTTTCTCCATTTGCCTCGATTCTTGAAGCGCGACATTTTTTTTGTTTTCGGCATTTCTTTCTTGCAATGTCTCTAAAAGCCTATGACCGAGGTCTCGAATGTCTTGTAGGCATCGGTTCATCTCTTCGAAATCTTTCTTCATTAATTGGTCGAAGACGACTTCATCTTTCCCCCATTTTTCCCACTTCTTCTACAAGGCGGTTGGGCCAACTCCACATCCTCATCCTCGTCGTCCAAATTAATGTTTAAGTCGACATTTCGAGCATCGGAAGTGGGTGTTTCCGGATCAACCGAGGATGATGTTTGGACCGTTTTGCTTTACGTCTACACTAAATGTCATGCTCGGTACGTTAGGCCATTTAGGACTTCCGCATAGAAGCTCCCAACAATTCAAGTATGTAAAAACGCCTCTCGTTTGGTTGTATTCTGACGGGTAGTCTGTAGGACGACCCTTAAGTGCTATAAATGGTATTTTAATCCTACATTTAATCGAGTAATTGTATAGAATTAGATGACTACGTTTGCTTGTGTTTCAGATACATTTGGGGCTTAAAAGTGTGGAAATGAAGCTTCGAATAGGTGCAACAGGATTGGAGATTGAAAGACGGAGAATAAATGAAAAAAATCAATTATTGGAATAGAAGAATTAAGAAGATAACATGATAGAGGATGAAATTACGAGAACGTAGGCGAAAACGATGAAGAAAACAGAGTTGAAAAGAAAAAATTATGCTGAAAACAAAATTTCCTGTTGAAGCCTACCGTAGGCTATGGCAAGGGCCGTAGCTTACGGCGCGTACTTGCAATTTTTGACCTCCGTAGCCCAGTTTCGACCCACCGTAGCACTTTTATGATGGTCGTAGCCTACGATGGGTGTCGTAGGTTACGGCGCTGACCTGCGTAAATGTGTAACTCCCACCTTTTAATTCGGTTTTATGATGTCCTTTCAAGTCCAATCATTCCCATTCGGTTACATAGCAGTCTAGAGGCGATTTTGGGTGTTCTAGCTTAGTTTTGAACATTTCTAAACAATTGTTTTTGGTATTTTGATTCATATGAACGTGGATATGTGTATGATGATGATTTCCCAAGACATGAGTGGCTAATTTCGTTAGGGATCATCTCGAATGTAAGGTTTGCTTGTGACAATTATGTTTTTGTTCTTGAATTTCTGGAATAATAGACTTTGCATGTCTTGTTTAGTTTATTATGGTGCTTAATTGATAGTTTGTAAATTGTTAATGTGTGTTTGCTTATAATTCTAAACCATACGTTCTTGGTGCCGTTGGCAATCGAGATATCATGGGAGGGATTAGGGGTTAGATATATGTTAATTGATCATCGGGTAACAACCTCGCATTCTAGGAAACCGAGTACTTAGTTCCTTTTCATCACAAACAATTGATCTTGCATGAGCTATGTCTATGTAGTTCTTTCCAGTTGAACATAAACATTGATTGTCACTTAAAACCTGAACCTCGGGATGATCACTATCTTCTTATCCTATTTACAAACCAAATTCTTAATTTGCAATTCAATTAGTAACCTTAGTTTTCAAAACCAAACAATCCAACTCTTTGAATTTACTTTCCTTGCAATTAGTTTAATTTAACTTAGACACACATTTAGATAACATACATTCCACAAACTCCCTGTGTTCGATACCCACTTACCTCTAGCTATCTAGTAGTATTTGGATTAAATTTGATTGAGACTTCGACCTCACATCAAATTTTGGCGCCGTTGCCGGGGAGTAGTGCGCAATGTGTGTTATTTTTTATCTTTTTAAGTTTGTTATTTTTCTGGTTTACGCTGGGTGTGTTAGTGTGCAGGTATTTACAGGTGCATGCATACTAGAAGCCCTCATAAGCTATCACCATTGGCATTTGATCCGGAGATTGAACGAACTTTGAGAAGAAACAGAGTTTTGCTACGTGAAAACAAAATCAATGGTTCACCAACAACACCAGTTACACCGATCAGAGAAATGGATCAATCACAAGTACCACCTACTACAGGTCAACCTACACCATCCTTTATACCTACATCATCCACACCGTCACCAAATACTACCATTCCTATATCCACACCCAAAATTAAACCAACCAACACTACCTTACCTGAAAGTACCCAAACTGAATACTCTTTTAGCTATACTCCTACATCATCAGCAGTTCCACCTTTTTCATCATTTTTCCTAACATCCGGCCAACCATCATCATCACAACAAATACCACCACCCAACTTATTTCAACCCGATCCATCTATCATCCATTCCACTCCATTTCAACCACCTTTGCAACCGGGAGCGCAATATCAACAACCACAGTTTTTACAAACTTCGGGTGCAAGACAAGATGGGTATGATGAAGAATTTGGGGGATATGAAGATGAAGGGTATATGTATGGAGGAGACGAAGAGCAAAGAGAGTACACTTATGTTCAAGGTCAAAATCAAGTGATGCAAGGTGTTGGTAGAATTCCTCAACAACAAGTGGTACAACAAATTATACCTCAACAATTGCCACCACAAGGTCCACTGATTCAAAGGCAAGTTCATCATCAACAACATGTGGGGCCAAGATTTCAGCCACCTCTACAATAATTTGGGCCTCCAAGACCACAAATGCAAAGACCAATAGGTCCACCACGTCCAAGAGTGCCTTTGGGTGTACCAAGAAGACATCACCGTGAAGTTGTACAGGGAATTGAGGCTTATTTCCTACCCGTTATCACTAACAATCCTTCCCCGGTAGTGATTCCTCAGCACCCGGATGGAAGAACATTTGAGGTTAGGACCAATGCCCTTCAAAGTTGACCTAAATACAAGGGGTTAGCAACGGAAGAACCCTACTTTCATTTGGAGGCATATAATTCTATTTGTAACACTATTGGTGGTCAAGGGTTTTCATCCGACGATGTTAAATTGGTGCTCTTTCATTTTTCCTTAGAAGACAAGGCAAAAAAATGGTTTTACACCTTACCTTCAGCATCTATTTACACATGGGCAGAAATGCAACAAATCTTTTTGGAGGAATTCTTTACCGCCCAAAAGACGAATGATGCAAGGAGAAGCTTGATAAGTTTCCAACAACAGTCGGGTGAAATGTTTCACGAGGCGTTCGAGAGGTTTAATATGATGATTAAAAATTCCCCTCACCATGGCATTGAGCTTTGGGAATTATTAAATGCTTTTCATGAGGGTTTATGTTCTGAGGATGCTCGTGATATGATGTCTATCATGAATGGATTTGGTACTAATTATGAGCAAGATGATTGGCAATTCTTGAAACAAACGGCGGTCATAACAAAAAGGAAGGCTCAATCAACAAGGAGAGCACGACCGGCCATTACCCGAACTCAAGTGCATGCGGTAGATGATAGTAATATTCAAACTTCGAATCAAATTTATGATGTTTGTGCGCTTTGTAATGAGTTGGGGCATGCGGCCGAAAATTGCCAAGGAGGTGGAGGGCAATACGAAGAAGTGAATGCTATTGAAGGTCAAGGTGGGGGTGGTAGAAATTACAACATGAATTCAAATACATACCACCCCGGGTTACGAAACCACCCGAATTTTAGATATGGGAACCCTTCCAACCAAGCTAACCCAAATTTTCAAGGAAGTCAAGGTAACTGTGTTCCACGCCAACCGTTCAATAATTAAGGTGGGTATCGAGGCGGGAACAACCAAGGTTTTCAAAGACAATATCAAACGGGTCAAGAGCATAGTGGGTCTTCGGGTGGAAATGAGGTGATGGAAATGTTGAAGGCGATGCAAACGGAGATGCAAAAGAGAAACCAAATGGACGATGCTCGCATTCAAAAGGATGAGATCCGTGACAAAGCTATTCAATCGTTGACCACTCAAATGGGTCAACTTGCGAGTGAAGTGGCGATATTGAAGAAAGCAAAAGGCCAGCTACGGAGTGACACGGTGACAAATCCCAAGAACATAAAAACGTTAATATCAATGTGGTAAGCATCGTTCCTAGTATTGAATTTAATGAAAAATTTCTAACCTCTTCGTGTCAAATAAATACAGGTATAGGGAAGGACGCTGATGTTGAAAATAATAAAGAGCATGGAGCACCAATCGTGCCTATCCGTGTGGAAAAATTAAAAATCCCTCACGCATTGTTGGACTACGGGGCGGGCATGAGTATGCTACCAGGTGATTTATATGACATGTATGATTTTGGTCCGCTTCAAGATATAAATACCATGGTTAGTTTGGCGGATGAAAGTTGGAGGCGTCCGTGAGGAGTGGTTAGGAATGTCATGATTCGGTTGGGAGAATTTGACTATCCGGTGGATTTTCTGGTCTTGGATTATGTTTCTACCAAATTGGCATCACAACAAAGGGTAATTTTAGGTCGACCGTTTCTTTATACAGCAAATGCTCAAATCAACTGTAGAGACGGGATCATTACTATGACCGAAAAGAACCGTAAGTTGTACTTTGATGTTCATACTAGGGTGATTAGTTATGAATCTATTGAAGAGAAGGGTAGAGAGCCTAGTGACCATATGAGAAGTGTGCATCAAAGAATAAAAACAAACAAACCACCGAGGGGTGAAAAGAAGTATGGGGGTTTGAGCATGTATGTAATTGACTATCGACCGAATGGACATTTGATGGATGCATTTCAACCAATGACAAGCTACAGTGAGGGAGGTTATAGGAACCGATTCTTTGAGCCACCATAAATAGGGGTGGCACGATCTGGCTGAAGACTCGAAATTTAGCGCTGCTCGGGAGGCAACCCGGGGTTTTATATTGATCTTGTTGTTTTTATCTTTCTATGTTTCAAGGCCATGGTGACATTCAAGTGTGGGGAAGATGTGCGGATATTTGTGTGAAGGTGGTGATAGGAAGTCGGATTATCTATAACATTTGTTGTGTCAAACTTCACCAGGTCAATGTACTCTTTCCTTAGTCTTGTTATGTTCTTTAGCTTTGAAATATTGGTAGTTAGTTTGTTTTCTTTTTGGTTTAGAAAAAATAGTTTGGTATGTTTGGAGCGATCTTTCCCTTCAAAGCCATACATTGGGGTCAATGTATCCCAAGTGTGGGGATGGGGGGAAATTTTTGAAAATTTTTGTAATCAACCGAAAATTGGTCCAAAATTGAGCATTTGAGTATTAAGCCGCATGACACATCGGCAGCCCATATCCCTTTTTCTTGGTGAGAGTTTGAGCCACTTATTTGAATTGTTAGAAATATTTTCTTTGATGAGAGTGGCAATGGGTGGGGATGCATTAGAACTTGTGCTTGAATTCGGTTTGAGGCTTTAGCTTGATATGTATGTGAAAAGGATAAGGGCATTTAGGTAGCTTCTTCTTGGTGTGTGCGAGTGTGGGATTTGGGGGGTTGGACCTCATAAGTTATATATATGAGCATGGTAGCCAGAGGGGCGGGGGTTTGGACTTTTAGTAGCCATTTTGAGCTTTAAGCCGATCATTTGATAACCTATGCTTATCTCTCTAAAAAATCATCCGTATTCCACTGGGTCTAGTAGTAATTGCATTTTGTAGTAGTCTGTTTATTTTGTGATGTTCAATCGTTGGTTTAGTTTGCTACATATAAAAAAAAGAAAAATGATGAAAAGAAAAAAAAAAGGGAAAAGCAATGGAAAAGAAAAAAAAAAAGAGAAGATGATGTATTATATATAGTTGTTTGGGTTAGATAGAAATAAAAGACCGGGTCGAATCATTAGCTACTACGTATATCTCCATTTCCTACCCGTATGCCTAGCCGTGTTACAACCTTTAAAGTCCATTTGATTCACATGCATGTTTAGCAAATTCTTTAGGCGAAGGACCGATTTGAGTACAAGCATATTGTCGTGCAACCACCCGTTTGCTTTGAGTGTGATCTAGCGTATCTTTGCTAGTTATTACTTGCCACCGAGAAGAGAGTTATTGTGAGGGGTGTGTTATGTGTGGTTTTAAGAAAGAATTAGTAAATGAGGACATCTGATGCTTGGTTTGTACTTGATTGATCGCTTGATAAATTGTGTTTTGAATGAATGGGTTACTTAGGACAAGCAACGGTTAAGTGTGGGGATGTGACGGGTAGTCTGTAGGACGACCCTTAAGTGCTATAAATGGTATTTTAATCATACATTTAGTCGAGTAATTGTCTAGAATTAGATGACTACGTTTGCTTGTGTTTCAAGTACATTTGGGGCTTAAAAGTGTGGAAATGAAGCTTCGAATAGGTGCAACAGGATTGGAGATTAAAAGACGGAGAATAAATGAAAAAAATCAATTATTGGAATAGAAGAATTAAGAAGATAACATGATTAGGGGTGTTCAAAATCATCCGAAACCGAAACCGAATTATCCGAATATCTGAATCCGAATTATCCGAACTTTCGGATATCCGAAATTCAGATAATCCGAATTTTCGGATAGCGATTTCAGAAATTTTCGGATATTTCGGATATCCGATATCCGAAACTTTTTTTTAATATATGTGTAATAATATATATATCATTATAGATCGTAAAATAACCCTAAAGCTTTTCCACAGCCGCTCTCCAGCCTCTCCCCACAACCCATCTCCCTCAACAATCAATATCCAAGATCTTAACAATGGAACATCGAAGAATCAAGATCTGAACATGGAAGAATCGACATATGAACATCGAAGGTCAATATCTGAACATCAAAGATCTTAAAAAACTAACATCGATGGTCAAGATCTGAACTTCGAAGATCTTGAAAAACGACCATCGAAGGTTTGTTTCTAACTTTCGATTCAGATTTGTTCAATCGAAGGTTTAAGTTTAGTTTCAGTTTATAGATGTTTTTTTTTCGATTTGTAGGTGATTTGTTTCATCAGTACACTTTATAGATGATTTTTCCCAGTTTTTATATGTCCGATGAGTTGATTCTATCTTTTTGTTAAAGTTGATTCCATCTTTTTTTAAGTTCTACCATTAACAGCTCTTGAAACTTGAGAGCTCAATGTTTGTTTATAGACTATTTAATATAAGAACATGTTCTTTTATTGATTTCTATTTCACATTACACTGGTTAAGCAAAAATTAAATGTTGAATCGTTTCGCATTACGGTATTGTGCAGATTTCATTTGGTGGCTTGGAAGTTGGAATAATGGATTGGAACTGGAAGATTATGTGTTTCTTTTGAGACAATGTTATATGTTATTTTGGTACAATGGATTGTGTTCGATTCAATTTTTTTGAACATCAGATGTTTAATTTGATGTTTGCTGTGTTAGAAGAGTAGGAACTTTAATTTTGAATTTTTCTTTAAGAATTTTGGATATCCATTTCATTATCCAAATCCGTATCTGAATTTTTGGATATCCGAAAATTCGGATACGGATTCAGATAGCGAAATCCACTATCCGAAATGTTCGGATATCCGAAATTCGGATATCCTGTTTTGAACACCCCTAAACATGATAGAGGATTAAATTACGAAAACGTAGGCAAAAACGGTGAAGAAAACAGAGTTGAAACGAAAAAGTTATGCTGAAAACAAAATTTCCTGTTGAAGCCTACCGTAGGCTACGGCAAGGGTCGTAGCTTACGACGCCGACTGGCAATTTTTGACCTCCGTAGCCCAGTTTCGACTCACCGTAGCACTTTTATGACCGACGTAGCCTATGGTGGGTGCCTTAGGTTACGGCACTGACCTGTGTAAATGTGTAACTCCCACCTTTTAATTCGGTTTTATGATGTCCTTTCAAGTCCAATCATTCCCATTCGGTTACATAGCAGTCTAGAGGCGATTTTGGGTGTTCTAGCTTAGTTTTGAACATTTCTAAACAATTGTTTTTGGTATTTTGATTCATATGAACATGGATATGTGTATGATGATGATTTCCCAAGACATGAGTGGCTAATTTCGTTAGGGATCATCTCGAATGTAAGGTTTGCTTGTGACAATTATGTTTTTGTTCTTGAATTTCTGGAATAATAGACTTTGCATGTGTTATTTAGTTTATTATGGTGCTTAATTGATAGTTTGTAAATTGTTAATGTGTGTTTGCTTATAATTCTAAACCATACGTTCTTGGTGCCGTTGACAATCGAGATATCATGGGAGGGATTAGGGGTTAGATATATGTTAATTGATCATCGGGTAACAACCTCGCATTCTAGGAAACCGAGTACTTAGTTCCTTTTCATCACAAACAATTGATCTTGCATGAGCTATGTCTATGTAGTTCTTTCCAGTTGAACATAAACATTGATTGTCACTTAAAACCTGAACCTCGGGATGATCACTATCTTCTTATCCTATTTACAAACCAAATTCTTAATTTGCAATTCAATTAGTAACCTTAGTTTTCAAAACCAAACAATCCAACTCTTTGAATTTACTTTCCTTGCAATTAGTTTAATTTTAGTTAACTTAGACACACATTTAGATAACATACATTCCACAAACTCCCTGTGTTCGATACCCACTTACCGCTAGCTATCTAGTAGTATTTGGATTAAATTTGATTGAGACTTCGACCTCACGTCATATTCCTCCAACGCTTTTGTTAATATATTCGCGTCGTTTTGTCCGCTACCCCAGGTATCCTCCGTGCGCTGGAAAACTTCTGGGAACTGATGACATTTCAGGTTTATATCAGTCTATTTGCTTGATATCGAATCTTTGTCCCAATACTGACCTTTACCCCTCACATTAAAAGAAGTTTCGCGAATTTTATTCCAAAAAAGGGGCAGGGTTTGATAGTTTGCTACAAAAAATAAAACAAATATATTGTTATATTCTTAAAAATAAAAAATAAAAACGATTACCAAACTATTTAAAAAGGTAAATAACGCTTACCAACTTCGGGATCCTCCGATATGTTGAGCCACGCTCGTGCTAACGCATACTCCTCATCTTTCGACCAACCTAGGTAGGTTCGATTCTGAAGTGGAGCGTTTAGCTCTTTTTTTATGAGATCATTTACCACGTTGAGACGCCTCGGCTACGGGCTCGGGTTGTATCTCCGATACCGTTTCAATGTCGGGCTCGGTTTCTTCTTGGGACGGATGTGAACCACCCATGGATGCAAAGCCATGTGGACCGTGAAAGAATTGCGGGGATATACCTAATATTTATGCGTACACCAGCATACCCAGGTCTTTCTCTTGGAAATTGAAGGACGGTTGCGGTTGGGTGGTGTTCTGGCGATATGAAGTTTGGTTGCCGGGTCTAGACGAAACACCGAAAGGGGGTCGGAAGGGATTCATGATTTATTTTTTTATAAAATATGAAGAAGTATTGAAGAGAAGAGGGTAAAGTTTATAAAAAAAAGGAGTGGAAAGTGGGGTTTTTATAGGTAAAAAGGTGGATTTAAAATAAATAAAAATTATAATTTTTTTTTACGATTGGACACAAAGGTCCAATATTGATCAAGTGAATAAACTGTTAATCCGATACACATCGATCTTCGTTTTGGTGTTTGTTGAGATCCAAGCATGTTGTTTATGTATTTTTTTTGTTGCTTAATTTCATTTGTATGTTTCCCTGTGTAATCCTTTGTTCCGTAGGAATCTTTACAAAATCATGATTTTAAAAATTGACTATCTTTGTTATCCGTTCGATTCTTTAATTAGTGAATGATCTTTGTTCGTTTGTTTAAACATTGAAAATCTTTGTTTCGATTTAGCAATCATTGTAGAAAGGTCTTTTAATTTTCAGTTTGGGGAAAACTGGATTGTTTATGTGTTTGGAGCGATTGAATAAATTGTTTCTTTTGATCAAGTGAATAAACTATTAATCCGATACACAATGATCTTTGTTGTGGTATTTGTTGAGATCCGAGCATGTTGTTTATGTACTTTTTTGTTGCTTAATCTCATTTGTATGTTTCCCTGTGTAATCCTCTGTTCCGTAGGAATCTTTTCAAAATCATGATACTACCATTTTCAATTTTTTTTCATTTACTAATTATTATTGCTAATGAATTTTCATTTGTTTTTGTCTTAAATAATATACATCAAAAGGTACAATGGTTTACGAATTTGCACGCTACGTCTGGAACAACAAAAAAGTCTCTGGTGAGGATTTTCTAAGTTATCATGTTAAAACATCGTTTATCATCATAATATATTATTATGTTCAAAAATAATTATTTACATATTTAGCTTCTTCCTGAAGACTATGAAAAGTGAATATAAAGTTTTAACTATCCTAAGGGAAAACTGGATATAGGGACACTTGATGGAAAATTGTTTACTGTTAAGATTTTCAAGATTGGATGCAACTACTTCTTTTTTTAATGGATGGCTTGATATGATTACCGCATTGAGGATACCATCGAAGTCATGGCTGTTATTTCGATATGAAGAAGCGTTGGGTAGTCTTCAATTGTTTTACTTTTATCAGGATGTCGCCCTTGCTCCGTGTGATTTCTTCTACTACGAACCCGAATACTATAAGGATAAGAAGGATTACTTGGTATGTAATCCTCGATCTCTTTAAAGTATCCTGCTAATGAATTTAAATTACATTTGTAGATATATGTTAGTTGGTATATATTGATTTTATATATTTGTTTATGCTAAGTAAAAGTATTTAATAATTTATTTTTTTCGTGATTGTAGCATGTCAATCGATTCTTCATTCACCACAAGATGATCGATATTGTTCCTGCGTATCATGTGGTGATCAGATCAGCTCCAAATCATAAATGGTTTGTTCGCATGGAAGAGAAGGACTATGAGTTTTACATAACAACCGGCTGGAATCGAATCAAGAAGGAGATGTCGATCACATATGATGATTTGGTTATGTTTGAGATGGTTGATCTTCACACTTTTGATATGATTGTTTTCAAGTGTGCACCTTCTGTTTTAGTCTATCCTTCGGAACTCTGTGTTGCTGTGAAAGAAGAACCAAATCATGATGTTATAGACCTTTCAGATGATGAGGCTGCTGATCGTATTGTGGAGCTTAAAGTAGATGAGAATCAGGCGGGTGTCTTCGTTGTTAACAATCATAATGTTATAAAAAATGATGAAGGTGTACCTATTGCGTTTCGTGTCGACAATTATTTTGTAAGCTTATTTAACTCAGTATATTATTAATAATCGTTATAGTTTTTTTCTAAATTATTAAATATATCTTTAACCTTATTCAGTGTTATTTTCAAAGGCTTCCTAAACGTTGGGCTCAAGAAAACAGCTTGGATAAGAAGGTGAGTTTGAAGAATATGGACACTGCAGGTGCTGTTTGGGATGTTGAAATTGGTGTGGAGTTTTCTCAAGGTTATCCGAGGTATAATGTGAAGGGAATGAAGGCATTTGTGAGAGATAAAAAACTTTGCTTTAGGTGAAGTGTTTGAGCTTAGGTTCGTGAAAGCTAAAGGTATGTTATTGTTTAACTAAATGCTTGAAAAATGCTAAAGTACAATGCTAGGATTTTGTAAACAAAGTTTTTTTTTTTTTTTGGTTAGAAGGGTATATGCTGGAAATATTTAGAATACAGTTTATGGTTGTTTTTTGGTGTCGTTTTGATGAACAAGATGTGTTGACAGGTATGTTTATGATAGTATTACGGTCGGATAATGGTTTTGTTTACGTAAATTTTAGTATGCTATGCTTAAGTTGACAATGATGTTATATCTTGGTTTTTATAATATATTGATTTGGTATATTAAAACAAGATTATAAATATGAATATTATCTAATTCTCTTTCTTATTATTGTCTTTGATAAACTTTGATTTCTTTAATCAGTTGTTTATATACTAGATCATTATAAAAGTTCTTATTATACGCTTAATTAAAGGATTGATTGATATATAACGATTAATAATAGCATTGTTTAATTAATATTCTTATTAATAATATAAAAAAAACTTAAAACCTTGTAAATTGATAATGATGTTTTCTCATGGTTACATATTCTGTAGAAGAAAAAAAAAACGAAAAAAAGAAGTTTATTACTGAATCACCATAAGTACAAATATATTTCTTATTTTGTATTTAGTAATTTTAAACAGATTTAAAAGATTTTGTTCTTCTGAAATTTATATAAGTCAAAATTAACTTTTTTAACGTTGATGTTAATTTATAAATTGTATTTAAAACCAAATCTCTTTGCTGAAATCATAGGATACTTAATGGTGATGTTAGATTCAAATAATCAGCTTGTGAAAACATATAGGCGTGTAAGAGATCGGTTTGTTGATAATCCTCATGGTGACCTTAAATTAAAACTTAAAACAAAGAAGTCTAACGATGGACGTACATATAACTTACCCACATCGTCTGAAGTTGTTGCACTTATATTTGGAGATATTGAAGATGCCCGTGACAATCGAGATGTAGTTGTTAAATAAAAAAAATATGGTTTACAGCGTATACGTGAGCTTTATCCATCATATCTCGCGCTTCAGTATCCATTGTTTTTTCCTTTTGGTGAAGATGGTTATTGATATGCACCAAACACAACATATAAACTATATCAAATAAGGTAAAAAATCAACTCTTTTTAGTACTTATGTTGTAAAAAATGCATTTCTTTGTATACTTTTGATTTTCAAGATTAAAAGAGTTTAATTGTACAAAAGGAACAAATTAACTGCAAAAAACAACATAAATACAAAAGAAAGAAAGTTGATACATCATACCGACCCTCCGAGCTTCACCCCGAGACCAAAAACAATGAATCAGAAGACAAGCACGGGGCTGTGCCTAGGGATGGGATTGGTACAGTACCCGTACCAATACCAAAAATACCGATACCAAATTTGAACAAAATTGGGTACCAAATACCGTACAAAATATATAGGTACGGTAAGGGGTACGAGTACGATTATTTTTGGCACAATACCCGCTTTGGTACCATTTTGTTTTTATTTAGTTTTTGAGCACTTGTACAAGTACTAAATAGGTAAAATTGACATGAGTACCAATATAATACGAGTACCACATAGGTAAAATTGGTACGAGTACTAATACGATACAGGTACCATATAGGTAAAATCAATACGAGTACTATAAATACCATAATACGAAATAAAACATAATACAAAAAAAACTTTTAAAGGTCTACATAAAATTCGGTTCCAGTACCCGTTTTTACCCGTACCTGTACTCGTAACCGAAAGTACCGAATACCAAAATCAATAAAACTGGGTACCGATACATGTACCAAATACCTAAAATCGGTACGGGTACGAGTACGGGTATTTGGAAAAAAAATAAACCCATCCCTAGTCGTGCCCCACTCAAGATTCCAGAAAAAAAGACAAACAGAAGCAGACAAGAGACACGGGGTCGTGTCCCATGGACACGGGCTATGGTCAACTCCCATATTTGCAAATCTTGGATGGTACAACAAGTACAATGGCCACGGGGCGTGCCGTTGACACACGGGGCTGTGCAAGCATCCGGACTAACACAACTCATTAAATGAAGACTGAGAAGAAGGGGGCACGGGGCCGTGCTCACCGGGCATGGGGCTGTGTAAATTTTTTGTTTCCAACTATAAATAGGGGTGCTTGGTTCACTTGCATTCCATACATTGGCAAACCACTTCTCTCACCCTTGCCACCACTCCACCACCACAATACCACCATCATCCACCACTTTCATCCATTTTTAGGGTGTGTAGTAGTCTCGGGATCCAAGATTGATCGTAAGAGTTTTTGTCAAATAAAGGCCATGCTTGGCTAATCTCTTACATCACTTGGTGAAGACAAGTCATTTATGTATTATTTTTTATTTCTAAGCTTTGGTTAACTTTTTAGTTGGGTTTGTATTAATGACTTTAATATCTAGTTTTTTATATTGAAAGTGAACTTTATTCTATCATCTCTTCATGTTTTGTTGATTCACTCATTCGTGTCTTTACGGTCTATATAAAGCGCGTTAACTGCCTGGAAGCTTGGTTTGGGTAAAGTTCTTGCCTCGTTTAGTGTATAGATCCTGCGAGGACTTGATTCAAGCTTATTAGGACTTCCTTTGAGGCAGATAACATCAAATCGGGGGAAGTAAGAACAGCTTGAATCCCTTATAAATAAACTACTATTAAAACATTAAACTGGCCTTGCGGGACTGTATCCCTGCTGACTCAGACCAATATGGCCAAGGGTAGTGTTGCCTCTAAAAGCGGGATATGCCACATTTTGCATTAATAACTTACTTAATTATCTTTCAATATTCTGGCCTTGCGGGACTGTAACCCTGCTGACTCAGACCAAGATGGCTGAGGGTAGCCTTGCCTCCAAAAGAGGGACATGCTACTATAACTAAGACAATCTCTTAAAAAACCCAAAGTGTGGAAATCATCAAAGAACACATAAAAGAAGAATTGGAACCAAGTGATTCCACCTTGTCTATTTGTTTCTTTTATTTAGTTTCTTTCTTTATTTTACTTATTCAAAATCTTTTCTCAAAATTTGGTTAGATTAGACGTTAACGATATTCCGGTATTAAAAGCTCTTGTGTCCTTGGACGACCTCGGTATCTTACCATCACTATGCTACGCCAATGATGGGTGCACTTGCCCTAGTGTGTTGTAGAGAGTGATAGTGTTATATTGTGTTTTATAAATTTAAAGCTTGATAAACGGGTAAAAGACACTTAAAATATACATAAAAATATATCACGCTCGCTCACGCTAGTTATCGAATTGATATTCTTCATAAAGAAGGAAGGTTATAAAAAAAGATACTAAATTTTCAATGAGGGAATATTTTGCTTATCGTATTCAAGATAGATTCAATCATTTCTCTCTGATTCTAAATTCTCTTGGTTGACATATATACAATGATTGAAAGTGAACGTTTACTTTACATACGTTTCCAACAACATAATCTGAGGTCTAAGTCATTTGAGAAACTTAATAACCTTCGTCAAGATGGAAATCAAAATATGTCAAATGTTGGAACACGTGTAATACTATCGTCTTCCTTTATTGGTGGTTTGAGTTACATGAGAGAAAATTATTATGATGCAATGGCTATTTGTAAATGGTTTGGTTATCCTGATTTTTTTCATCACAATCACATGTAATCCTCAATGGCCATAGATTAAAAGATTTCTCAAGTACAAGAACATTAATCCCGGAGATAGACTAGACATTTTATGCCGACTGTTCAAAATTAAGTTGGGGTCAATCACAAAAGACTTGCGAGAGAAATCACTATTCGGAAAAGCTTCGACAGGTAATAATCCACGCCATTCAAGTTAGGTTACTATATTTGTATTGTTTTTTATTATATTAATACAAATAAGTACATATAGAACTTTTTTTGAGATACCCAATCATATTGCAGTGATTTATACAATAGAGTTTCAAAAAAGAGGACTACCACACGCTCATATATGTTTGTTCTTAAAAGATGATAGTAAGCTTCCTTCAGTTGTGCATGTTGATAAGTTTATTTCTGCTGAGATACCTGATAAGAATGTCGATCCATATTTGTATATGCCTGTGAGTGACTATTGATTCACAGACCTTGTGGTCTTTGTAACGCCCCAAAACCCGATATTTTATTCGCTAGTAGGTTCTCTTATGTTATGTTATAGCATAAAATAACTAGGTAAAGTAACTTAGTTAAAAAAAGGGTTGTTATGTAGAAAGATGAAGATAAGTTGAGGGACCATTGTGATAATTTCACAAACTACTTAAATGGTCAAAAGTTGAGCTATAAAGGGTGAGAAATGCAGAATTTTTGGGGGTATTTGGCTTGGTGTCGACACCCACAAGAAGAAGAAGAAAACTTCAATTCAGTCATTTTTGTCTAAATTGAAGATGGATTAAAGCTAAAATTCGTGCATGAACTTGACTTCTTGATCATCTAGCCCTATTAATCACTTGGTAAGTTGTAGATTCTTATTTGATGATCTTTTTAGAAATGGGTTATGATCAAATCTGTGAATTGGTATGAAACTAAGCATGATTATGTATTAGAAGCATCAAATAGAACTTATTCTGTGTATAATTTCAAGTAAATTGATGTTTGAAATGAAAACCCACTAGTTGGGTGATGAAGATGACATGGGTGTTTCACCCATGTCTAAGTCTTGTTCAAATCATGATGTAGTGTGAGGTATTAGATGAATTCTTGTTAAATAGATTGTGTTTGTTACAGAATATGTATGATATTTGGTTATATTTGATGAATGAAAGCAAGTAGTAGGAGAATGACCATATGATACTTGTACATTATGCTTAGATAGTAGTACGCACACCAAGTGTTTGATGAAATGCATAGGTGAGATTATTAGATGAGATTGGATGTAAACAACGAATGAATATGTATAGAATGTTGACATGATGTATTTAACAGTAAAATATCATGAGAAATATGTTCTTGATGAAATCCATGTGTGAATGTAGTTAATGTGGGATGGGGTAGAAGTATGTTTTAGGAGTTGTTATGTAACGCTCCGCATTTTCGTAGTTTCTTATTTTAGCAAGTCAAGTTGTACTTCCCGTTTTTAGACACTTGTTCTCTCGTTGTAGTCTATTTCGTTTTAAATTGTAATCCGAGACTATTGATCATAATGAAAACGAGGTTATTTTTAATCATGTCCATGTATTCATGTTAGACTTGTGTGCAACTGTAATCAAATTCACGTTTGAACGATATATTATTTAAGGATTCTTGATTCTTTATTTAATCGATACTTGATGCTCGTTAAACTAAGTAAAACTCATAAAACAATGAAATTCGGATCCTAACTCTTGAAACTCGAAAGCTTCGCGAAATAGATCGTTTATCCTTAATCTAATTCGTTATAAATATCGTTACTTATTTATTTATTCATTAGTTAATTAATTTAATTAATCATCACATTTCAAACTTTTTAGATTTAAGTTATAACTTAGTTAGCACCGTTAGTTCAGTTAGTTTAACCTCAGGGGCTGAACTGTAATATTTCAAAATTTATTTCAATTAAATTGATTCTACAATTAAAAGTTTTGTTTGTTTTATTTTTATAAGAGTTAATTACTATTTTCGTCCCTGTGGTTTGTCAAAAATCACTATTTCAGTCCATTAGTTTAAAAATTGCGATTTCAGTCCCTGTGGTTTCACTTTCGTAACCATTTCAGTCCACCTCCGTTAACCCCCATCCATTTATTCTGTTAAGTACACGTTAATTGACCATAATGCCCTTATTAATAAAAACAAAAAGATGTCTAAACGAGTTTAATTACTGTTTTCGTCTCTGTAGTTTGTCAAAAATCACTATTTCAGTCCATTAGTTTAAAAATTGTGATTTCAGTCCCTGTGGCAACCATTTTAGTCCAGTCTTCTAACACCGTCTATTTTACCGTTAAGTTTTTAATGAAATACCTAAATTACCCTTGTGTTAATTAAATATGGACTTTTATGATTTTACTCTTGGAATTATATGATTTTATTATTGGATTTATATGATTTTATTGTTGTATGACATATGGACTTAAATTGGATTGTAGGGTTCGACCCACCATGGCTTCAATAGAAGTAGAAGTCTGGCATTATTTTTACATATATGGTTCTAGAATTTTAATTTTGAATTTTAGAATGAGAAAATATCTAGGTAATCACTATTTTTCAAAGTTAGTATGTTAATTGATGTTGTTAGGAAGATATTAATTGGAGTGGGGTAATGCGTCGCCGGACATTAAGAGGGTGGGGTTGTGATGTCGGAGAAGATGATCGAAAACTTTTGCCGGAAATGAGAGCAGGGATGGAGTGGGGTGGGGTAGCGTGGGGTTGTGTTTTAACAAGTGGGTCCTAGAATACACTCTTTTAAATTTCCATGGTTTTTTTTTATTTAATTAACACAAGGGTAATTTAAGTATTTCTTTAAAAACTTAACGGTAAAATAGACTGTGCTAGGAGACTGGACTGAAATGGTTACGAAAGTGTAACCACAGGGACTGAAATAGTGATTTTTGACAAACCACAGGGACGAAAACAGTAATTACCTCATTTAGATATCTTTTTGTTTTTTTATTAATAAGAGCATTATGGTCAATTCACGTGTACTTAACAGAATAAATGGATGGGGTTAACGAAGGTGGACTGAAATGGTTACGAAAGCCAAACCACAGGGACTGGAATCGCAATTTTTAAACTAATAGACTGAAATAGTGATTTTTGACAAACCACAGGGACGAAAATAGTAATTAACTCTTTTTATAAAAATAATCTAGTTAGTCTCGTTGGGTTTTAAAGTTAGTTGTGTTAACCAAGTTAGTGTTAGTTTAGCCATTTAGTAAAGTGGAAGGCCTTATTGTAATTTTTTTGAGGTCTAAACTAAAAAGGAAACAAATGTGCAGACCACGGGACTCGAACCCGGGTCTCGCACATAACAAACAACACAACAACCACTCTGCCAAGGTCTTCACATTGGCTAGATCTTTTAATGTTTAACATTTATAAAATCCGGGCGTCTGGAATCCTTTTTAAACAACTTGCCGCCAAAGAAACAGTTGACCGAAGACGGCCATATTTCCTTTTCTTCTCCGCTGAATTTTCGGTGATTGCCAATAGCTTCCGCGTTTCCATCTTTACAATCAATCAAATATTCATTTCCAAACTTACGAGATTTGTAAACTCTATAAAACCGAGACTTGCATCATCGATCTATCCTCACAACCCAACCATTCTCGACACCCTCACAACCCCACAACACCTTTCACGTAACCTTGCCGGAGAAAAGATACACGACGCCGGGAAACTATACGCCGCCGGAGACCGAATCGGAGCACTCGCCGGAACCACGAAAACCCACCGGAGACTTACGGTCATCGCAACGGGAATTGGTTCGTCTTGTTCGGTATACGCTTAACGCTTCATACGTTTTTCCTTCTGTTCGTTCTATTACATTAAACGTAATTGTAATATGCCGCATTGCAAACCTCAAGCATACATTTTATCAAGTCACAGTGGGTGGTGGGTCCTTGTCGGTTTGGTTAAATAACAAAGGAGATGACTACCTCCTGAATATATATATTTTGAATGACCTGTTAAAAAAATAAAGAAAACAGGTGCAAATCATGTTCTAATAAAAAACAATAACTTTGGGTTTTGTTCAGTTGGTTCTTTTATGAAAAGATGACTGTTAAACATGGCTGATAAGAATTAAAACTCCAAATTTTCCAAATCAAATGATGTAGAACAGTGGGTGATGTTGTTAATATAAGTAGTCAAGTTTGAACTCAATAACAGTACAAGTATAATTAAAATCAACATTTTAACAGGTTAGGCACACAAAGTCAAGGTCACGAGTTCTATCCCTATTGTGGCAATTAACGGCAATTATAAATTTTATAAATAAACTGTTTTTATTCTTAAATCATTTTCCTTTATAATGAAACCTTTAAATTGTAATAAAAACAAAAATAATTAACAATCCATTAATTTTTTTTTTAAATTAAAGGTTAATGTTTAGATAAATTATCTAAAGAATTTATTTATTTAACTTATAAGTAACTAAGTCGTTCACGTATTTCACATCTAGGATAAACCGTTGTTCGTTCTCTTGGATTTTACCAATCATACTCGTGCGTTACTTACAAGAAATCGCAACGCAACTAATGTGAGTATACTTGATCCCATTTTTATTTTTAACACTTTTGGGTGCAACATGTGTTCTATACAAAAACACGCAACGCTTGAAACTTGTTACGCACACTCTATCCACTTTTAAACATGAAACAATTTGATGCTTGTTAATCTCGTATGTTATGAAAACTTTTCGTGTCTATATGCTCATTAACCTTGTTAAACTTATTAAACTTCTGAGACTTATTAGACTTCTTATACTTATTAAACTCCTATGCTATAGGAGTACGCACCGCCCTTGAGTGAGTCTTGGGGCGTTTGCGTTGGAAACTTGGGGTTTGACATATAGTGACACCGTTTCAGCATATTAGTAACTTGTATTATGTTGTTCATGTTGGATATAAGTACTTAAACTTTTTATTCTACTTTATGCTATATATCAAACTTGTATACTCGCCAACATTTTTGTTGATGTTATTTTAATACATGTTGCAGGTTGATAGACGAAGTGATGAAGAAATCAAGTTAGGATGGACTTAGAAACTCATTTGAATAATAAACATTATCATGTTATGATGCTACAAATTGTCTTTATTTGAAACAATGTATTTGGTTCTAGTCATTTATGAAATTTGATTTAAATTATATTGTCACAATAGTGTTATGATTCTTTTGAGCGGTTTGTTCGTCTCATCCCGATGTTTCCGCCATCGGTTGGGGTGTGACATGTTATATATGCTTGAGTGATGTAATGCACACATATAGATCGTTTGATGGTCTTAATTACGATTTAAGAAGTAGACGGAGAATCCTAGAAAAAGAGGAAATTCGAATAATGTTGGTGTTAGTTATGAAGTTATGAAAACGCTAGTGTGGATGGAACGGATTATGTATGTGTATATAACTATGTGACCAGGTAGGTGTATATGTCATACAATATAAGCATGAAATGCATATGATGTTAATGTTATTGTCTACCATTTTAAGATGTTTTCATGTTTATAATTTGAAATATTAAGTAGGGCAGTTGACTTTTGAAAGTCAACAATGTATGAATATCATGGATAGGCTTTTGAACACAATTGTTTGAGTAGAGAGTTAATGTGTTATGTACTAGATGATTTATGTGTTATGTATGATGATAATTGAGTTGTGTGGATTTGGAATGAGGTGACTATTAGTATATGTCTTATATGTGCAGCAATTGACTAACAAAAGTCAAGTAATGTATGAATGGAAAGAAAATGAATGTTTATATGTATGCTCACATATGCTAACCATGTTATGAACGTAATGACATGTGAGGACTGAAATCTTGTCAATTGACTCTATCATGGATGGCAAACAGGTCAAGAGGCAGCAAGGAGGCAAGCACGAAAACGGATGCTTAAGGTAAGTGATTCCGAACTCACTCATTAGTAATTAATGGAAATTGTTGTATGTGTAATTGTTGGGAGTAATGTAAGAATAAATTATTATTAGAAGTACTATGGTAAGCCTCGTTGTAGCAGGACAAAAGTAGTTAACTAAGTCGGTAGGTGATTTCCGAACGAAATTATTATTATTACGTAATGAGTTTTGAATTGTAAAAAGAATGGGAATCACCAACGAATGGGTAAATCATGATGGAATGAACACAAGTGGGGTCGTTTTGGGTGAATGGTAGATTAATTATGGTTGGAAACGCTTGGTACGATCAAACAGGTCAAAACAAGAAATTCAGCGTTGGCATTGTAGGAGCTGCGTTGCTGACGGGGCATCCGTGCATCGCGAAGCGGCGTCCTGTTCCGACGCCTTAATCCTCTGCCGACGACCTTTGTGCCCCGACGCAGAAAACTAGTAAATCACCTGAAACGCGTTTTAAAAACATTTGGTCAGCAAAAAATACTGGTGAGTTCATTCAGCTGTTCAAAAACATTTTTTGTTATAATTACAGCATCAAGAGTTTTTACATTTGCTTATATCTTTCAATTACTTAATTCAGTATTGTCACTGGGCAAATTCCCTGTACTTGTGGTCATATCACTATTGGATCCTGTCATCCAATAGTAATGCTAGACTAGTAATGTATGCAAAACCCCATATACTGGCAGTAATTTCAGATTACAAAGACTTAATCACTGTAAGTATAATCGAAAAACATTTAGGGTTTTGCAAAGCATTTGGATAAAAAGAGAATGACTTACATTGCAGATTTAAGTTGTCTATACTAGCCTGCTGGTTAAATGCTTGTATTCCTAATTAAACACACAATGCACACGTATTAGTGTATTAACTCAATTCAACTTTAATGATAATCATGAGATCAAAACCCACAACAAATGATAAAGTATAGCCGTATACAGGCAGCACTTAAACATCCGTAGGATCGGTTTCAATCGATCGGACAGAGTATCGTACCAGTGATTCGAGTTATTACTCTGATAACGGGCAGAGGTTTAGCATTTCGAGTATTGTGGGTATAATAACAGTGTGTCGAGAGGGGAAAGAAAATATTTTGAGCAGGTTTGAATGGCTGTTTCGAGCTCAATTTATAGCTGGAATCTGAGTCATTCGCGTCCCGCGATACCCTAGGGGTATCCTGTCGCGCCCCGCGAGACCCCCTATCTATTGCATTGCTGGCATGACTCAACAAGTAGGTCTGCCACGTGTACAACACGTGTCCTCTACGTGTCACATGCGGTTTATGAGGGTCTCGCGACCCGTGAGACTTCTATGTAGGGCTGTCGCGGCCCGCGACAGTCCACCAAATCTTTTATTTTTTTTCATTTTTCAAGCAGAATCTTATCGTACATGTTTGGGGTTATGATTAGGGATTGTTGTGGGACCTATTTGAGGGTTGTTACAAAGTAATCAATCATCAATACAGTACATAATTCATGGTTTAATTATGAGATACACTTCATTCAACGACATGTATACTTTGATCTACTAACATTATTAAAGAAGTCAATGTTACTCCTTCAATATTTAATGTCAACCACCACCAATTAGATATTCGGAATGGTGAGACCCCAAGCGCTTAAGCGGAACAATCTACTTATACAAAAGTTGATCCCACTCCAATTCAAAGCAATGATGATCAAAGACAACAAGATTACCTGGTGGTGTGGCGACAATCAAAGACAACAAGATTACCTGGTGGTGCGGCGACAATGATGATCAAAGACAACAAGATTACCTGCTATACAACCAATGGGCTTATAGCTCACTGGCACCCACTACCAATGAAGTTCATTGCCTACATGTGAAGCTGTAGTGGCGCGGGTTCGACCCTTGTGGTGCCCAGATCATGTGGATGGTGTGCAGAGGTAATTTGCCGGCATCATAACCCTTATGCAGTGGGATGATGGGTATCCTATGGGGTACCAGGGACATTGTTCCTTCCTTAACCCTTTTTTGTTTTACTCTTAACTCAAGAAATTTGACATTCTGACTCAAGAAATTTGTAAGATAATACTAATTAGAGACAATCAAAGACAATAAGATTACCAGGTGGTGTGGCGGTGTTGAGGAGGTGGACCGGCGAGGTGGTGCGGCGGCGCTGAGGAGGTGGTCTGGCGAGGTGGTGCGGCGTCAATCGAGGATTTGGGGGGAGGCGGTACTGGTGTGATTTGGGAGGGAATGAGTGAGTCTATATCCCCCGCCCAAGGTTTTAATAACCTTTATAACATCAACTGTCAGATTAGGTTATTATCGAATGGCTAGAGATTGATTTAAAAGAGGAGACACGGATAGGACCTTTAACGGCGACTTCACTAAAGGTGTTGTCGCTATTGCAGGTATTTCTTGTAGTGTGAGTGAAGTGATCTCAACCACATCATCTCTAGTTACAAAATCGACCAATCGAATTTGTCATTGGTGTTCAGACATGTGTCCAAACCATGACCAAAGCTACCAATATAAAAAAGCAAAAAAAAAAACTTTTTAATTCCTTTGTGTGTTGTCACAGTCCTCAACTCTTCTCTCCACCCTGACAATTACACTTCATGATCCTTCATTTGTGTTCCTTTTGAATGAAGTAAGTCAAGTAACAATTGTACCCTTTTAAAATTATTACATTTGAGGTTTTATTGTACTTACTAAAGTTCACTTAATATAAAAATATTGTACCGTATTACAAATGTTGGAAATGTTGTCCTTAAAATATATAGAATCTATATATATCTATATAAAGCATCTTCCATGGATATAATAGTCATTTCTAGCCCTAATTTTAAGATGGCATGTGAAAAGTCAGTTAAAATCCTTATTTTTTTCCATGTTCTTCCATTATTGCCCCTCTCCCCTAACAAACCGGCCTCCAACTCATTGTCATTCTCGAATATCAATCACCATGGTTCAATGCGACCTTTCAGTACTCGTCAGTTCCCAACTCTCCTATAACCTAATGTTCGATTCAGGTTCCATCAATGGCGATGAATCTCATCTCCCCTCTAGCCTGTTTTTCGATTCTTACCTCAATCGACCCGATCTTGTGAGCAGGGGCGCAGCATGTAAGGGGCGGGGAGCCCCCCCCCCCCCCCCGAACTTTTCGGTTAGTAGTGTTACGTATGTGTTTTTCGTATAGAAATTTTTAGGGATATACGTTTTCACCCCCCCGAATTAAAATTTTTTTTATGTATATACGTGTTCGACCCCCCGATTTTATAAATTTTTTTTGTATATACGTATTCGACCCCCGGTTTTCTATTATGTAGCCCAAATAAAATACTTAATTAGCACAAATCAATTTATTATACACCAAAATCATACAAGCCCAAAATAAAAGCCCACCATCCAAAAAAAATAAAATAAACCCAAATTCGGTCCTGGTGGAATACGAGCATAACCAGTCGCACGCACAGAACAGAAGGGGGAAAGAAACCCCAAATCGCTGCTGACCTGCTGTTGTTGTTCGAGTCCGAGGGCAGGGGTCTTGAACTTGCTCGATTTCTTCACGAATCACGGCTCATCCTCAGGTATGTGTGGTCTTGTACTTGTTCGACTTCTTCAATTATCTTTAGGTTTAATCTAGGACTTCAATTTATATGATTTAGGTTGAAATTGGGGGTGAATTTTAGCCCTAAACTTGTTGAAATTGTCAATCTTCGACGGATTCTTCTTGAATCTTCATAAGGTATGTGTTTTTAATCTTTAGGTTTAATTTAGGGTTGCAATATATGTGATTTTGGTTGACATTTGGGGTGAAACTAGGGCCGAATTTTTGCCCTAAACTTGTTAAATCTTTATGTTAACTTGAAATTTGGGGTGATTTGTTAATTTGTTATTAGATTATGCTATGGGATTGACCGGCTGCTGCTGTGCCTGCTCTTGTTCGACTGCAAGCTGCTGCGCTACTTGTTGTCGTCTTGTTTGACTTCTTCAATCTTCATAAGGTTAAAGGTATGTGTTTTTCTATCTTTAGGTTTAATTTAGGGCTACAATTTATGTGATTTAGGTTGAAATTAGGGGAGAATTTTAGCCCTAAACTTGTTGAAATTAGGGGTAGAACTATAATTCTTCAGGCAGAAATTAGGGCAGAACTGAATTTTAGCCCTAAACTTGTTGAAATTAGAGGTGAATTTTAGCCCTAAACTTGTGATTTAGGTAGAAATTAGGGGCATAACTGAAATTAGGGCTGCAATTTATGTGATTTAGGTTGAAATTAGGGACAGAACTATAATTCTTCATCCAAGTGAACCGGGTACCCCACCTTCCTCTTCTTTTTAATGTTTTGGTGTCTTTGTTCAATTGTTTGTTAAACAATGTTTAAGTTTTAATGTTTGAGAACGTTTTTTATTTGATATTAGCGTTTGACCCGACCCGAATCGAATCACCGACGTCCGACCCGAACATAGAAATTTTTTTTTAGGTCCGATGCCTTCCACCCCCGAACTTTTTTCCAAGCTTCGCCACTGCTTGTGAGATGGATAGATTGTTAAAAAAATCTAGGGTTCAATGTCAGAACCGCAAGGTGAAAATGAAGAATAGAGTTGATTTGAGATCCACCCACGAAGATTCAGAAACTGGTAACCCCTAACCCTAGGTGCTTCGATTTGTTTTTTTATTTCTCTATTAATGAGATTGTTCATCTTGCTTTTCCTAATGGGGATGTGAAAGAATCTCTATTAATGTAAGTATGTTTGGTAATGATGATAATCGAATGAGACTGATCTATACCCGTGTTTCGAAGGTGTAATAGGTGTTTAAAAGGACGGATTGAAAAAACCCCTCTTCATCTCGCCAAAACCCTAATCGATTCGTCAACCACCACATCTGCAGGTTTCTCTTTCCCTCTCTACTGGTTTTGTTTCTTATTTCTTGTAATATATGAACTCAGTCATCATTCGTGTTGCAAATTGATGGTTATGAATTTGTATTTTTATGCTTTTGTTATGCAATGGTGTCTTTGGTATTGTGTTTGGGACCATTGCTGATGCTGTGTATCAGATGTATCTGGATCTTTGCCACTTATACAAGTTATGGATGAGAAAATGGACGCATCAGTGTTTTGTTTTAGCGTTTGGTGCCTGGCTGTTGCTGCTGCAATATGCTGTTATTACTGTTAAGAGGTGGCAAGCTAATGCGGTTTGTTTTCGAGCCTATTGGATTATGTTGAACAAAGGCTGGGCCGCTGGGGTCATCTGTACAGGAGATCAACTTCAAATTGGCGTATATCTACGTTATAGAGTGCTCTTTTGCTCTGTATGAAAGGAGTGATGTTACTGGATCTTGGTATGGTGTTCGCTTTCAAGACTCCACATGTTATCCTAAACCTGGTTCTGTGAGAATAGTTAAAGCTGAAGCTTTAACTTTGGAGTCGAACTACAGCAGTGAAAACACACTGGAGTTATGGGGCTGTTCTATATTCTTGTTGCAGACGCTTCTTTGAATTTGAATAAACAGGTTCAAGTAAGATTTCTACCCATTTTTTCAAGAAGTTGATTCTGTTTTATGATATTTTGTTTGTATGAGACTTGGAATTTGATTTTGTGGTCCAATATTTGTTGTAATATTCCTATGCAGATTAATGAAGAACCAAAAGTACTGATCTTCTTTTGGGGTTTCGCTGTGTTTGGATTGGCGGTTTGTGCTGCGGTTTTGGTTGCTTATCAAAGAAGAAACTAACATGAGGATGGGTATCTGTCTATTGCAACTTGAACATCGTTTTCATATGATTCGAGAGTCCGCGGATGCTACGTGCAGAATCTTGTTGGTTGGTAAAACTATGAGTTTTACAATACATGTGAAACATATGAGTATATGTTACAATAAAATAAAGTTACCTCTTGTTTATCATTTATCCTTTGAGATTTTGGCACTGAAATTACAATTGGAAAAAACATAAATAGCAAATGACGTATTGCAGTTTTTTTTTTGTGGGCTTTATACTTGTATCAAATTAGGTTCATATGAGTGTTTTGTGGCCCCAAAATTCACTTTCACTCTTTTTCTTGTAGGATTTTAAATGACCTGACCGGATCTGAAAGTTCTAAAACAGAACCAAAGTGGAATGAGGAGAAGAGGTAAGGAAATGGTTCAAAGCTCTTCATGGTTATGCATAATATCAGTTGCAAGTTGCAATGATCAAATAGTTAGGTCCTAATGTATCTATATTTTGTACTTCAACCAACTTACTAGGTTGTGATTATTGGTTTCAATCGCAAGATCTGGAGTCGATTGATTGGTTACCTGTTCGCTATGAAGAATTGCCCTTGCCCAAAAGTGGGAGGTTTCGAGTGAACTTTGTGAACCATTTTGGGGTGTTGAGGTCAGCTCTAATTGTAATTATACTGGGAAAAATGTTTTTTTTAATTGTTTAGGAATAAATAGTTATTTGTCCGGTTGTTCAGGTGAGGTTGGTAAGAAATAAGGACACTAGCATTCAGAAGTAAAGATGATGTTGAATAGGCCACTGAAGAGCTACATGACAAAGAATTTAAGGTATAAGTCAACTTATTGTTATCTTTATGACTGCTCATAAGGATTATTGCAATTGTTTTTTTTTTAATTTCTCTGTTTTTGAATATGTTTTTTATTGTGGTCGAATTACGGTTTCAGTCGTAACAAATTATTAGAGTTTTTGTGATTATGATTATGTGAAGTTTAATTAGGGTTTCATATGATATGGTTCATTGATTTGATATCATCTTTGTGTTGAACAGTGAAATTAGGGTAAGTTGATATAGAAACAAGAACTTTAAGAACATGAGTAATCATCCGGCAACAGCGGTTGTCAGTGCGAATTTTATCTATCAAGACAAGGATCCATATACTCATTGACCTTTGATGAGCTGCAAAACACCATGGGTAATAATTGTAAAGATTATGGGTCCATGAAAATGGATGAATTGTTAAAAAGGATTTGGAATGCTGAAGAAATTCAAACAAACAACACCGCCAACGGTGTACAAGAAGGCATCAGGTAGTCAGGTTAGTCTCTTCTCTACCCTTTTGGCCCATTTTTGGAAGACAAAAGTCAGCATCATGCCTTTTTGGGTCATTTATGTCAGCTAGGGCTGTGTAACGATGTCCGGTTTGAAAGAGGTGTGCCCCTTCTTGTCAGAGTAGAGTATCAACTTCAACTTCAATCACTCTACAAGATAAACATCTTAATTATCATTTAAAATAAAGATTTAACTCATGTTATGTATGTAGGTTATGCAACCGTGAAAATTTTGAGTTATCTGTTTAACAAGGAGTGGCCCACCCAAAGAAGCAACAAGGCTTTTGAATCTGTTGAAAATGTTTTTTTTATTAAAAGGGCACCATTTATAGGTGGGTTAGAAACATATTTGATACAACAAATAAGAGAATTTTTGTAATAATTTTTTATCATGTTTGATGTTTATCAATTAATACAAGTTTATTAATTTTCCCAGGGCTGGGCAAAAATAACCTTTAAAACTGGTGGTTATGTTGGTGGTGGCAACTGGAAATCTAAACACGGGACTACACATTATGGACATAATTTAGTGTTACATGGCTCAAGGTATGTCGTTTGAAACCTATAAAAATAAAAATAATTTTATAAAAGTCTTTGAAGTTAAATAAATATATTATCAAGTTTGTCTCAATTTTTGTGTAACCTCAGTCAATTGGGTTAAAAAAAAAATAAGAAATGTAAATCCTAAATGCTTTGCAGCTATGTAAACTGTCCTTCCATAAATTGACACATGAGGAACCCTTACAATGAGATTATTATTATTATTATTATTATTATTATTATTATTATTATTATTATTTTTATTTTTATTTTTATTTTGCCTTATGGCTGTAGATAAGAGATTGTCAACAGTTAGATCCATGATTGGTATAAACTGATCAACCAATGTTATAAACTGATCCTTTTAATAAACAAACAAACTTCCCGCCGAACGCTGGGTTTGTTTGCAGCCCTACTTTTGATAGTTATATGTTGGTGTTAATCTTGAATCATTGTTCATTGCTACCACCACACTGAAGTTTTTTGGGGCCATTATTTGTATTTTCAATCTAGCTCATAGGTTTTCGCTTAAAACGTTGATGTCCACGTTTCAATTCGCCATCACAACTTAACTTTGCCATATGACTATTCGTATAAACTGCTGTTATCTTTTTGTAGGATAAATGGCGGAATATGAGTGTGAGTGCAAACGGCCAAGGTCCAAGGGAAAAATCAAGAACACCGAAATCGAAAAGTAACACAGATTCTCCTGCTACTCCATCGCCTATGTCACAGGCTCCTGGCCCCTCAGCTCTGGCTGTAGTTGATCCAGTATCTACAGATGTGCATATGGATGATGCTTCCAAATGCTTACTAGATGGCAAGACCGCTTCAAGGTATTTACATGCTTTCTGCTGCTTTCCAATCGTACATTGCATTTACATTTGCATTATAATTATCTGATTGTAATCTGTGTGTTTCAAATATTTGGAAGGTATTTAACTTTTTTGTTTCGTTATTCAGCTATAATGCTATGATATATGAAGCACTGTCAACCCTAAAGGATCCAAATGGATCTGATATCAGTGCTATGGTTAGCTTCATTGAGGTACCTAATCACTAATCTGTCCATAATATGATTTTTTGAACATTATGTTGATACTTGATGTTAATAATGGCTAAGAATATGTGTAACCGGTTGTATTTCTGAATTGTGATATGTAGAAAAGACATGAAGTGCCCCCAAATTTTAGGAGACACTTAAGTGCAAGGTTAAGAAGGCTTGTTTCTCAAGAGAAGCTTGAAAAGGTGAATTTGTTTTATGTTTGTATCAAACTTTATAAAAGTGTTTCATTTTTTATGGGGATTGGGGATAAGTTTTATTGTTTCACATGAAAGTGGATTTTTTTAGTTCTTAAATATGAATTGTAAGTGGTGTTTTTGATCCATCTTGCCAAAGTATTTGATATACTATTTGTTAAAATTAGTTTTTGACAAGGAACAGTTTATGCGAGTGATTAAGTCCAGAACGGCTATCGACTTCGAAGGGAGGTAGCGAATGGAACCAAGGGCCCGATTCCAAAGCCCAAAGATATTCAACCCAGACTATCTGGTGCTTCATCGGAGTTCGCAACCGGCGACACTGTGCTTTGCTTCTGGATAAACATGGTACCGAACCGGTACCAATCTGGAAAAATGGGAAAAATAGGTACAGGTACCGGGTACCGGTACAGGTACCGGGTACCGGTACCTGATGCTCATCTCTACACAATTTTTATTCAAAAAGTTGGATTATCATAGTAATAGTATGGTTTTCAGATCCATAGTGATCACATTAATCATTTATATTGCTTTTTAGAACAAAAATAAGTGGTGTTGATCGTTCTAACTCGATGCAGCACGTTTTGGCCATCTTGTCACCTATAGTTAGAATATTAGAGGCCATTAAGGAGAATTTTGGATACCCATAAAACCAAGTTGTATGACTTTGGTGATCCGGTTCGTCTTGTTGGAGCTCTACCGCAAACGAGCTCTAAAAGAACTAACTCCAAAACTATAAATATCACTTCAATAATTTACTTATGTGTGATTGAAAAATTTGGTATTCTTAGTGGCTTTTGTGGACAAACTTTTAAGCATTTTCCTCGAAGCTATATGATCTTTTGTTTTGGGAAGCGCGAAGTGCTTTTATATATACACACACAACATATATAGGATTTTTTAAAGTTTTTAACTTTGAATTATGTTCTCGGCCATATTGTCGACACCGCTGCAACGCGCGGGTTCCCCACTAGTATACCATTAAACAGACAAGAAGTAGACTTGCTTTTGAAGAATAGATACATCATACTTCAAATTGGAAGGAAATGTATAGTTTTAAGATTGAGTTCAACAGTGGCATGGTCATGTACCCTATGAGCCAATGTCCAACTCATCTTATTCCTCCGTTACATCTAGGGCTATAAACAAATCGAACGAACACGAGCAAGACCTTGTTCATGTTCGTTCGTCAAGGATATAATGTGTTCATGAACGGTTCATGAACATTTATAGAAAAACATTTTATGTTCGTGTTCGTTTATTAAGGAAAGGAACGTGTTCCCGAACATAAACGAACACATATAAAATCGGCGCAGATGACGGTGACAAGAGGTGGATGGTGAGAGGGAGCGATGCTAGACCTTAAAGCCCTAATCATTGAACGAAGGTCGATAATATCTTTTTGATGTGAATAATGAGAAGGAAAGTGGAGTGGTGCATAAACAAGGTGGAGATATGGTTTCCTATTTTATTTGTTTGGGTAATGAGATAAATAAGAATTAAAGAATATAAAAAAGTTTAGATAAAATAAATAAAGGCTAAAAAATCTTTAATGAACAACATAGATAAACGAACATGAACGTTTCACGAACACATTACCGAACGTTCACGAACGTAGTTGAACAAACGAGACATTTGTTTATGTTCGTTCATTTAACTAACCAAACGAAATTTCTTGTTCATGTTCGTTCATTAATTAAACGAACGCACGTAAACGAATTTCCCGCCAAACGGTTCACGAACTATTCATTGAACGTTCAGTTCATTTACAGCCCTAATTTACGTCACAACTATCATAACTAGAAAGGTAGAGGATCCGAAAGAACACGAACAAGAATCAATATACAACTAAGCTTTTCCGTGAAAGTGTTTTATGCAATATTTAACTATAAATTAAATACAATAAATACAACTAGGCATAAAAATCGATATCATATCGATCAACTGATTTCATATTATCTTTATCTGATACATTAAAAAGTAATTTGTTTGCAGTTTGATACATCACAATAAACTTATATATAGTACATTTAGAATTAAAATTATACAGTTCGATAACCTTAATGCAATTAGAAATTTATATCAATCTTAATGGTTTATGGTTGCACTATAGATCATATTGCTAGCTTCTTACATTTTCTTTATACAATTATCCTTTTATTTTCTTATGTAAAATTACGATTAAGATAAAAGAAACCAATATTAGATGACATATACATGTAACGAAAATTATACCAGAAATGGATGTTAAAAAGTCAGTATTATAGAATAATCCCAAAATGAAAGACTTGATATTTTATTATCAGTGAGTGACAGTTGTTGAACTTTTAAATAGACGGGTTAAAAGTTTTAAAGAAGAAAAAAAGAGGTGGCATAAAATTTTCAGAAAATTTGGTTAAAATTTAACTTTAAAACGAAAAAACATGAGACTCAGACCCAAATTAAGATTCACCAGTGTTTCGAATATAACATAAAAATATCATTCATAAATAAACAACATGTCTAACAACTAAGAACGTCTATTCATATAATTTTTATAACTTATTTTATTTTTTTAACGGCTTAAATTACAGCTAATTAGTTTTCGCAAGGCTCAAACCCTAAACGTTAAAAGAAGCAACTTATTTCATTCTTTACAAGTTTTAATGAATAACTAAGTTATTTCATTTTGTACAAGTTTTAAACTTTTAATGTATAACATAAATTCATACCATACCATTTAAAGCCATCAATAACAATCATATAAACAATGCTAAACAATTACACACTAGGACACAAAAGAAGAAAAAAAAAGTAAATCCACATTCTACAAACACAAACCATTAACAGTAACACCATGATAAACTAAAATAAAAATAAATAACTTATCTTTTGTTTTTTTCCAACCGAACATAGGGTGTCCGGGGCACTTAGCGGGGAGGGGATCGGTGAGCTTAGTCCCCGAGAGGGAACACCGCCGCCGACCACTCGGGGAGGCTAAGCGGTGAGTGGTTTCGGTGTGTGTTCACCGCACAAAAAGAGAGGAGAGAGAGAGAGAAGATGATGGGAGGAGATTAAGAGAGGAGTGCGCCATCAAATTAAGGGTGTGGGAGGAGTTAAGAGGGGAGTTGACGTGACACGTGCTGATTGGAAGGAGTTAAGAGAGGTCACTCCCCTAAGAGAGGAGTGCCCCTCTCACCCTCGTTAAACATTCCATTGCCCCCTTTCATTTTCCCTGTATACACACAGTAATACAAGTATGGGCTACAACCCCATTTTCAAATCCCAATGGCAACCATAAACATTCCATTGCCCCCTTCATATACCTTCATTTTCCCTGTATACACACAGTAATACAAGTATGGGCTACAACCCCATTTTCAAATCCCAATGGCAACCATTCATCATTCTTCTACTCTCCACCACCACCACCACCACCACCACCACCACCTCTTCCACCCCATTCCCACAACCGCTTCCTCCTCCGCCGCGATCACCGCCGCACAACTACGCACTCAAACCAAGCATGACCATCATCATTGGAGCTCTAACCACCGTCTTCTCCATCACATTTCTTCTCCTACTCTATGCCAAACACTGTCGCCGGTCGAACAACCGGTACCCGCCGTCAGAACTGACGGCGGTCCGGTTCTCCGACCGGGACAATTCCGGGATCGACCGAACTATAATCGAGTCGCTCCCGGTATTCCGGTTCGGGTCATTAACCGGACAAAAAGACGGTCTAGAGTGTGCGGTTTGCTTATCCGTATTCAACCAGTCTGAAGTGCTTCGATTGCTGCCTAAATGTAAACACGCTTTTCATGTAGAGTGTGTTGATACATGGCTTGATGCTCATTCCACATGCCCCCTTTGTCGCTACCGGGTCGACCCGGAGGACATTTTTTTAATCCTTGAAGAAACGAAGAATCAAAGTGAATTGGATAAAAAAGTAGAGGTACATGAAGTACAAGATGAAAGAGAATTACCTGTCAGACGTGTCTCCGGCAGACATTCATCTGCCGGAGAACAAGGAAGTAACAGACAAGTTTTTGTAGTGTCGGCGTCGTCGCCTGTATATGTGCAGACTACTACTGCACAGGCACAGGTGACGACGTCAGTAGTGCCTGTAACCAGCAGGCGGTCTGTAGACAGTTGGAACAACAATAAAAGTTCCAACTGTCTAAAGAAGACGAAGAAAACAAAGAAGAAAGATGCGACACCGTCTGTTAAGACGGTGTCGGGAACCCGGAAAGACGGGTTGTTGTTGGCGGAGATAGAGGCGGAAGCGGAGGAGGAGGAGCGGCGGAGGAGGTATGAGAAGCGGTTCGAGCATAGGATCGTAGTGGGGACAAGTGGGGCGGAGAGGTGGAGCGACGTACAGCCGTCGGATCTGTTGTATTTGCGATCAGAAATGATACTAAGTGACGTACGTAGATTGAAAAGATCGAGACCGTCAGTTTTGCATGAAGGGAATAACGGTTGGTGGCAGAGTGGCAGAGGTGTAATAAATTCGAGAAGTGTGTCGGAGATGACAGGTTTGAGTAGGTTTGGGAGTAGTGGGGAGGCTGGGGTGGTGTCCAGGTTGTTGGCTCGGTTATCCGAACCTAGATCCGGACGTAATTCTTCTTCTTCCAATGTGTAGTTACACACTTTGGTTTACTACCCCCACCTCGAATTTATTGTTAGGACAAAACATTTAACTTATTTCATCCGTACTCTTATTATGTTAGGATAGTAAAATATAATAAATATTTTTACTCGTTTGTGCTACTTTTTTCCCTTTTGATGCCGGTGTGGTTGGGGCAATGGAATAGAAGCACCATGTACCACCGGTAAGTGGTAACAAATTTGATCAATTATAAACTATCAAATAACAAGAGTTTACACGGGTGCGGGGACCACACGTTATGTCGGCAAAATTACACTATTCTTACATCTCTCTTCCTATCTCTCTCTACATATACATAGATATATAGAGACAGGGGCGGACCTACGTTACGAGGAACGAGGTCCCCGGACCCCAATCTTTTTTTAAAAAGTAGTAGAAACGGTATATAAAATTGTCTATGGACCCCATAAAATAATTTATTTGGACCCCATAACAATGAAAGTGAGCCTAGTGCAGTGGTAAAACCCCTTGTTTAAACACAAAAGGTCATGGGTTCGATACCTCTTTCTTCGTTTTTTTGTGTTTTTTTTTTTTTGGACCCCATTGTCCAAAAATCCTGGGTCCGCCACTGTATAGAGAGTGAAAAAGATGTGAGAATAAGATTCAGGGAGTATGAGAATAGAATCACCTATATATATATATATTTCACGTATGAGCTCGTATAAAGGGACCAATGTGTCATCATTTCAATTTCAAGGCCATCTGTGTGTGTGGGGGGGGGGGGGGGGGGGATTTCGTTCATAATAGTGTCACTTGCCAAGTGATTCCGACAACTTCGTTTAACATTTGTGGCACTATATCACATGATCAGTTTCACATTCGTGTGGTATCATCAACCGTCCTTTTGATGGTAGGGTAGCTCACAAAAATTCAATACACATAAGCATGAGTCGCGCAACATTTATCTTTTTATGCGTAGCACATCCACTACGGAGATGTTTAACACATTATTTCGAGACCATTAAATATTTGAGCGTAAGCCGTCATGTATCGCTAAAACTGACATTTGTTATTTAGGGGCAAACAAGTATAGAGAAAGATAATAATGTACGAGATCCATGGTTTTCGATCTGGTTTATAACTTCGTATTGGTTGTTAACGGTTATTTCAGTTTTGTTCAAAGATATAAGTTTTGAAGGTGATTTCAGTTTGGTTCATATGATTTTAAAGTAATTGTAATTTCAATTTCAATATTTCCATTAGTGATATTAAAGGTTCTCAATTTAAACACTTCCTTTGTCTTAATTGCCGAGTGTTATGTGACTTATGTCCAAGATTTGATGCAAAACTACCATCGAGCCGGGGGTCTCACTGGAAGCATCCTCTCTATTTCTATGGGGTAGAGGTAAGACGGTCTACATCTTACCCTCCTCAGACTTTATCTTAGCTTTGCTATTGATAGGTTTTACTGAGTATGATGATGAAGAATTTAAACACTTCCTTTGCATCTGTGTTCTCTTAATATAAGAGCACTTGGTAGCATAATATGCAACCATTGTTCACCAATTTTTCCAAAATACTACTTTGGAGTAGGACCTTAATTCATACTGAATCATACTTGCCAACAATCAACACTTTCCTATATTAATTTAAGTCATTTTTTTGCAATGCTTATAAATGAGACATTAACAATAAATTTAAGTCATTCCTATATATATATATATATAGGGTAGGGTTCTAGAGTGAACACCCTCCTAAGAGTGAACTGTGTGAGCTTATATGGACCGTTGATCTTCATCATATTAAGACTATAATAGAATGGCAAGATCGTAATTATTGGTTTAATTTTATATATTTAATTAAATGTAGAAGGGTGTTATTGTACATTTAAAATTAACAAATATGGAAGGTTGTAACCGAATAGCTTAATTATCTACCATTATCTCCTCCATTTATTATGGGTTTTTGTTTTGTTTTGAAATAATGGAACTCAAATTTAATTTCTATTTGTATGTTTTTTTTTTAGACTTTTACACACCTCAGTTACGTAATATAGCTTATTAATAATAAATTTTATACAATGGGTACACAATACACAGGTGCATAGTTATGATAACCAATATGATACACACATTATGCAACTCAGTACACATGAGTACTAGTGTATAAATATTCAAGTACACATGTGTACAGACATAGTAAACAGGTAAATATACAAGTGTTCATGTAATATACAGTATATAAAACACATATTAATGAACTAAGTAAACTTCTGTAGGGATTTATGTAATATACAGTACACATGTTCGCCGGAATAAAACTACAATAACCAAATCAACTACCAGCGAGGATATAGTTGCGATCGATCTTCAGACGAAAAATTGACGTGATGTACAATGAAATTGGAACTTGATTTCCAGGGTTTAAGGAACTAATGTATGATGAAAGAAATGAGAGAAAAAAATTATACACATTCGTATAAAAGAAATAAGGAAAAAAATTAAAACTTTGATTGGTACCTGCAATATCCCACAAATCAAATCGTCTTTTGAAGGAACCTGAATTGTTGAAGAAGAAGGAAACATTGGAACAAAAGAGGGAGGTCTGATCTTCTCGATTTAGAGAGAGAATGTTGTAATTTTGTTTATCAATCATTAATTTGAATTCCTAAAATGCAGGAATTAAGTAGAATATTATGGTAACTGATTAAGATAAATCTTAATTGTAATTGGTTTAAAATTAATTAAGAATTAAATCTAATTAGTTAATGACAATCCTATCCTTTTAAAATCAAGGGCCAAGATGAGTTCACACAATTCACAAATGAGGGAGGTGTTCACTCTTGATCCTAACCCTTCCTCTCTCTCTCTCTCTATATATATATATATATATATATATATATATATATATAGGGTCGGGATTTAGAGAAAACGATCAAAAGTGTGAGAACGGTGAGAACGCTTAACGATCGTCCGATCAAAACAATCTATGGACTAGATTAGCGCGGTGGCGTTTTTGTAAATAACATCAATTTTATTACGTGGACGCGCTTCATTAAGGGTAAAAGGGTCTTTTGACTACTCCACATAAAACGCCAAATCATGAAATAAAACGCCAAAAACAAAAATCACAGACTATTCTAACTAAAACGCCAAACTTAATTATAGTAAAATCCCGCCTTAAAAAACCGCCAAAAAAATCCTATATATACAACATCTCACACCTTCAGTTAAAACATACACACAAAAACACAAACGCCATATTTCATATAACCCATTCGCCTTAGAAACGCCAAAAAACCTAAACATCAAATATCTTCAACCCCAAAAACGTTTTTTTTTTAATTCAGTTTGGCGGTCAGTAAGATTTCGCTCAATGAAATAGACAAAATCCTAAAGTGAGGATATAGTCCATTTCATTTAGCAAAATCTCATTGACTTATCCTAAACTTCCATCAAATTTATAACGCCAAAACATACAAAAACATTATTGAGGTTTGTTGTTAATAAAGTTTAGCTGTATGGGGTGGACAACATTGTCAGTTATCTTTCTTAACAGAGGATTAACAATGTTGTCCATCTCATACAGCAAAACATTATTGATTTTAACATGATCAAAATTTGAGGTTTAAGGTGATCTTATTTCGTGGCGTTCTTTTTATCGGTAAAACGCCAAAAAAGTTAAAAAATCAAACATCGTTGATTGAAAAAATTCAAGATTGTTGGCTGAAGGATATAAACTCAATAATATTTTGCTGCATGAGATGGACAAATATTCAAGAAAAAGATGCTGATGTCAGACTATGTGCTTCCAAACAGCAACACAAAAAACTACTTGAAAAACAAAAAAAACAAAATGAATCATACGAAAGTCTAACCAACCAGTTAACATGATTCAAAAAAGAGAAAGAAAGAGACTGGAGACAGAGAAGATTTGGAAGATCAATTGTTTATGTATTTTATTTTTTTTCCTTTTCAGTTAATTGTTATATAATAAAAACGCCAAAACAGCCAAAATGCTTGTTTAAAACGATATCATCCAGTTAAACGCCTCCAAAAGACTGCCAAACTATAATAAAATTACTTTGAAAAATTATTATAAAAAACACAAATAAAAATAAAATAAGAAAAAAAATAAAAATAAAAAGCAAACTTGAAAATCTAACTAGAAACAGTAAATACAAAATCATTAAATACTGAAGAATCTAAAACGCCAAACTTGAAAGATGGGACGTGTTACAGACTTCAGAGATAAAAGCTTATGAAAAACATTAATTACAAAACAGTAACTGAAAAGACAAAATACTTTATTATAATAATGCACCGCCTAATTTAGGCGCCAAAAAGACATCCTATAAAATGATACATCTCAGCAACTTCCATTTGATAAAAAAAAACGCCAAATACTACTAAATACCACCCACTGTAAAACGCCAACAAATAAACTGAATGAATTGTTATCAGAGGGAAGTACCTCAAAAAAGATTTTGCTGCATGAGATGGACAAAATTTCAGGAAAAAGATACTGATGCCAGTCATATGGCATTTTGTACTTTTTGTTCTTGAAGAAGGTTTGGATGAGGAGAATAGGTCAATGACACTGAAGAGTGGGTTCACTATAAAGATGGAGATCCAGATAAAGGAAAAGCGAAAAACCCACTCACACGCCATAGATCTATGTCCCGAAACATCCACACAAAAACACAGTTCAACAGACGAGCAGGCAAAAAAAAAATCAAACCCATGGGTTTGTTAAGTTTTACATAAAACGCCATATATTTGATGACAGTTCTTGTACTATTAAAGAAGAGAAAGACTAATGACACTGAAGATTGGGAAAAGAGATCCAATTAGGATTTTTAATTTATTTCCTTCCCTTGTATTTTTTTTCTGTGGTTGAAATATAACTTAACAATAGTAAAACGCCAAGATACCACAAACGCCAAAATGTTTATAAAAAAATAACAGATCAATAGGCCAACTCGTTTAAACGCCTTGGAAAACGCCATTCAAATAGATTTCCTGCCCCCTGGGTTCCATTGGCATACGATGTGAATAACGCCATAAACGTCAAAATGTTGACACAATGGAACCATTAAAACGCCATTAATTATTGAATTTGATTAACGCCAAAAATCTCAAAAACCAAAAATTAAAACAACATTGGGAAAAAGCAGAACAGGAAAAGCAGAAGATGAAAGGACAAAAAAGCCCCTCCGCCCTTTTCTAAGCGGCGTGACACGTGTTGGGCCATGAAGCGTTCTCACCGTTCTCACACTTTTGAGTGTTTTCTCCCGATCCCATTTCTATATATATATAAGAGTCCGTATGTAATTTAGCAAATCCAAATGAATAAACTAAATAATAATTTAAGTCAAATTACATATGAGAAAAATTTAGAGGTTACTTAATTGTATAAATTGCTTCTCTCAAGTAAGATATCATCTATAGGAAGCCTATTCATGCTCACTTAATCCGAAACATTAACATGTAAGAATTGAAACATCGTTGGTAGAAGCTATATATTATTCGTGTTGGACACCAATGCACAACGCACTAGTAGCGATACCTGAATGCATCAAACACAACCCTTAAGCACAAGTGAGGAATCAATAGCTTAATCCAATTTAAAAAGCGTACGATTCGAACTAAAAGACTAGCAATTACATGAGAAAAACATGCGGAGAAGGTAAAAGAGATGAAACTATCGCACCAAACTTTGTCTAATTTTAGGGAGACGCAATTTAGGAGTATGGAAACAAACCAATGATGTAACAATACCTTCTTGACAAGAATATGTATATGATCAAATAACAAAACTATCAGGATATGACAAGTTGTCGAGGTTGCAACCGAGTAGGGAGCATCAAGGTTGCCCCGATTAAAATAATCGAGGGGGAAAACATGCATAACGAGGAATTAGGCCTTAGGATTCAAGCAGCTAATTGAAATAGATAGGTGTTAACCAACTGGATAGTTGCATTAACAATTTTTGGGTATTTAATGCAGGCTTATTCTAAGTTTTGATGTGGGTAACCGACACAAAATACTCTAAAAACAATGCAGTTTGCAAGGTTCGGAAAAATCAGTGGATTAATGATGGGTAGGTAAAATTTCAAAGCTTAACGTGTTTATTTTTACAAAATTGTGTGAAATTGAGTTTTAGAATACACTACTTTGTGATGGTTTGTATTTTGTAGGTCTCGACAGGTTTAAGGTGTATTTTGTAAGCTTAAGGGAGCTTTGGAATGAAGATAGGAAGATCAGGAATGCAAAAACGAACCAAGACAGAAAAATTAGTATTAGTCGTGCCGCCGACTCCACTTCTAGTGTCGCTGACGTCGATAGCATCGAAGGTGCTCATCTTGGACGCCGACGAAAGCATCTTCTCGTCGAGGTGGCATCGATGACTCCAGTGACAGTTTGAAGCGCAAAATTTCAAGAAACAACATTTTTTAACTCATCTAGCGTTTATTTTATATGTTTTGGTTTGATACTCAATATGTGTAATCTTGTGATTGAAATTATGTGAATTAATTATTAGTATTGTTTTGAACTGGAAATTGTTAAGTTTTTCTTGCAACATTGACATTGAGGGATGATTGCTACTATGAGTTTTGATTCGTGCTAGGGTTTGTTTGTTGTCTTGATTGATAAAACATACAATCGTGTTCGTTTCATATTGTGAAGGTTTTATTGCACCAATTGCGTATGATAGATGATTGTTGATTTCTACGAAAACAATTAGGTTTTCAATTTAACAAACCGAAGAAATCATTGGTATCATAAAATAAAACCATTCATGTAAGATACCCCTAGATACTTGTTAATCCAAACCGAGCGTGATTCTTTCTCAAATATTGCTTACAACACTACTTTTAATTATCATTTGATAATTCGTGATCATAATTGAAATCGTTAGCTTGTTTCACAAAACCAATTGGAATCGTATCATTGATTCCGACTTTCAAACAACCTTTGATATAATAAGCAAAACTTTATAACCTGTTTAATCAACTAAGTCTAATCAGCGACCACAAACTATTTGTGGTTTGATACCCTTCTTATCACTAACTATCTAGTTAAGGGTACTAAGAAACACTTTTTTTAACTCTATATTTGATCGGGCCTTCAATACCCGATTAATTAACTAATTTTTAGTAATATAGGTAACATATAAAAAAATGCAGGGCCACTTGATTCTGACACCCAAGTGGTGGATATGCCCCTGATAATGAGATGAAAATATTTGTATGCAACATATTTAACCTAGCATATGATAAGAGCACAGTTTATGCATTTCCACATGTTATGCTTACTACATCATGCCTTATGTTTCCATGAGCATTCAATCCAATTAACATAACTTCATAGGGGTTGAACTCTGCCAACGTTACGTTGATGATGTTAGTGTCCATCCTTTCTCGTCTTATTTTAAATTAAAATTGTTTACACATTATTTTTACCTTAAAATTTAGTGGTTAATGTTAACAATGTAATGCAACATTAGTAGCTCATGCTATCCCAGTAGAGAGATATATAATCAGAAGATACCAGAATAATCACATTTGTAGGGTTTATGTCTGGCCGAATTGGTTGGTATAATCATATAGACAAATGCTTAACTTGGCTATATCTTATAAGAAAACATGTAATATGTCCAAAATCTATTTTGCTACCAAAGTTGTATTATTCTGTAAGCATCGGATGCTAGTTTATTAATTAGGTCATAATATCTTCAAGCCATTACTAAGTTAACACATGATGATAATGCTTGACCATTAACAATGTTTTGAACGTACTGTTGTTAGTATCTGACTATATTGAGATGGTTTAAACATTATAATGGTAGTATTAGTAGTATATTGTTAAAATGATTAAAATGGTGAAATCTAGGTGCAAAATGTAACACCCAATTCGCGTAATATACAACAACACGCGACGGAAAACATGGGGAGTCACGTTACAAATTGTTTCATAACACATGGCTCATAAGATTTTGTTTTATTGAGTTTAACAGTTTACATTGTTTTAGAGAATACAATTATTGTACAACAATTTTCTTGTAGGTTTTAAAGTCACTAAGGCCCAAGTCCGTCCTATGTGAAGCATGCTCATAGTCAAACGTATGTTCCTGAAACACATGTAAAAATAGTTACGTCAGAATAAAAATGTCTGTAAGTAACATAGGTTTTGTTGTTGAGGATTCATGGCTTTGATTTTGTTAAAAGAAATGTTTAACTAAAAAAGTAGCTATGAACCTTTGTAAAAATGTTTTCTTTTGTAAAATCATATGAAAATCAAGGTAAAAATCAAATGATTTAAAAGAAATAATGCATGGTTAAATAAATAACCAAATGATGTATTTTGGAAAAAAGATGTCATGTCTTTGTATAAAATGTGTCATGTCTTGTTATAGAAAGTATCATGTTCTTGTACAAAATATGTTATATGTAAAACGACGACTTGTGAAAAATATGTCATGTCCTTTTATAAAATGTATCATGTCCTTGTCTTTGTCGAAGTGGTTTAAATAACACTACGTTATGTAATATCATAAAAGCACTTATATATAGGAAGTACCAGCGGCGTATCCACCATGCTGTTATCATATTACACACGCCTCGTTATTTAAATCACTTACCAAATAACCACCAAAATGTCTTGTTTAAACCATTGTCAAAGTGTTATGTGTATACAATATCCAATGTCAAGTGTAAACCATGTCTTGTATAATCAAATGTCTTGTATGGCAAGTAAAAAGTATTTACTCAAACCATATTTATAATGTCATGTAATACCAAATGTCTTGTGTAACCAAATATCGTGTACAAAACAATGTCTTTGAATAAACAGAAGTTTATGTCAAAGTTATGTTTTGAAAACTAATGCTTTTATCGATATGAACATTTATATGGTTTGTTAACGAATACATTCAAGCCTTGTCGTCTGTCAGATAAACCCTTATAAAGACAAAGGTTTATCAATGTTCATCGGGTTCTGTCATTCCCCAGATGGATACTTCCAAACAAACTAGGAAGCAGGAATGAGGTTATGAAACCTATGGTAAACCATACATACTACCGGTTGGCGGGATAATGTTAATGAATGTATCTAGTCTCGTTTAACATACCAAAATGTCATAATCAATGAGAGCATGTCATGTAAGATGTCTTTGTAAACCATGTACTAAGTATGCTAAGTAAACATACAAAGTAGAAATGTTCATGAAATCAAGGTGCTAGATATGCTAAGTCAACATATGAAGCAAAATGGGTCCTTGAAATCAATGTGCTAGCCATGCTAAGTCAACATGTGAAGCAAAATGTATTGTAAATCAATGTGCTCATATGCTAAGTAAACACATGCAACAAAAGTGTTTATGAAATCAATGTGCTAGCATGCTCAGTCAACATACATAGCAAAACATAATTGAAACCATGTACTATATGTGTACTAAATGAACATAGCATGTACTATAAGTCATGAAAGCATGAAAGTAACAAATAAGCACAAGTGTTTCACCCCAAAATCTTTGAAAATAGTAAAAGAGGGGACTATGTACTCACTTGGGATTGCTTAATAGTCTTGGAATAAAGACCAATTAAAGCTCGAGGAACCACGGAATCAACACGACACCTAGTATAGGTAACTATGTTAATAATCGGATCCTAAATCGGAGGATAGGATAGAATGAAGTTCTATAAATCAAATGAGTATTGGAACTCATATGGCTTGATTTAATAGACCTAAAATTCTGATTAGAAAGTTATCCGAAGTGCTTTAGACCCGTTTCGACCCGTTAAGGTAGTTTAAGCTACTTTAACGTGTCGTTTGCTTCAATATAAGGTCGGATGGTTGTTTATGTCATATGTTAAGTCTTACATGCCCAAACATGTTTAAAAATGTTATTAAATTAGTTTAGGTGTCAAAAGATTGGTTACATATGTTAAAAAAAATTTATGCTCAAAAAGGGAATTTTGGTCATTTTTAATGGGCATATAAACGACTTAACGAGTAACTAACCAAACGAGGTGACCATAAGGTATGACCTTAGTAGGTTATTCCCTATATAACTATCGTCACAAAATATGTTTGGTCGGATCCTAATGATCGACCAAACGGGTCGGGGTCGGGTTGGGTCGGGTTCACTAAACTAAAAGTGACAATTTAAACATGTTAAAACATGTTTAACTAAGTTAGAAAACTGATTTGGTATCAAAACAAAGTGTTTTGATACCTAAAAATACTTCCGTCGTAAAATGCACATAAACGTGCATTTTGACCGAAACTTTGACTCGTCACTTCGACTAGTAAACGTGGTAATCAGTAGGTATAATTGCAAGAGATTATAACCATCGTGATTATGATCACGTTGCAAAGTTCAATTGAACTTTGACTTGACCAATTCATGGTCAAAACCGAAAGTCAAACGGTAGTCAAACTATTTGACTTTCAGCTTGTAATTGCTGAAATAAATGAACTAGCCATGAAAGAACACTTACAAAATGCTCTAAGACTGGAAAAATGAACTAGAAAACTCAGGTAGAAGGCATCCAAAGATGGTAGCCTTCACTTAGAGTTCAAGAGAAGAAGAATGAAGAAATAAGCAATGAAATGTGTTAGTGAAGGTTGCTATTTATACTTGTTGGGGGTGTACAAGATCATGATAAGTGGATTAGGTGTTCTCCAAGAAATAATCTTGTCCATACAAGTGTGTGGTTATGTTTAAAAGCCTTGGGGAAGAGTATACTTGGCCTCCAAACAATGAAAAGCCATCAAACAAAACATGTTGCAACCAGCTAGGAGCTAGTAAACAAGTTTCCGTCGACATAGGGGTGTCGCGTGACGAGACAGAGACACCCCCTAGGGGTCGCGCGACGCGAGGACGCGTCTGAAGTTTCAGAATTTGCATTTTCAGTCCCTGCACACTATTAAGCATGTTTTCAACGCGTTTAACCTCCATTAAGCCAATTTCAAGGCTCTACAAGGATTTTAAAGCATAGGGGACTTGAAATATGCTTGGAAATATCACGGATGTCATTTGGTTGTACGGTCGCGTTTTTTGGTTAATTACGACGAAACTCGAACGGACGCGAAAACGATTCAAATTGCGCGACGAATGGTATTTTTTGCATTCCTATCACTAAAATATAATATTTTAGTGATTACAAAAATTTTTGGATGTCCGGATATGGTCAGAACGCAAGATATGCGTGTATATGCAAACTTACGCAGTTTTTGACGCTTTTAGTCCCTGTGATCAAATAAGCGTATTTTCGCATACGAACCCCTCAAAACTTATTTCTAAGCTATGCTAAAGGTATTTAGGGTATGTTTATTTTATGATCTTGTTCCGGAGTGTTCGTTGCTATACGAATTGGCAGACTTTTGTAGTTTGACGCAAATAGTCCCTGTGATCGAATAAACTTGTTTTTGCCATACCAAACCCTTCAAAACTTATTTCTAAGTTATGTAAAGGTTATTTAAGGTATGTTAAGCTTATGTCACTGTTCCAGAGTGTATGTTGTGTTAAATTGATTACATTTACCTAACAGTTTACGTATAACTTTCAAAAAAGTGTTTAAGGGTTTGAATTTGAACAAGGATTGATATGTGCAAATATAATAGATAATTACACAATCCACTAAATAGAACACAAGGTTTAATTGCTTACGAAATTGTTTGGGATTGGTTGGTGATAACTGTAGGCACAGTTGTCACACAAAAAGTATGTTAGTTTATGATGGGAAAATGATCTTTTGTCATGTTTAGTTATTCTTGGAAACCATGAGGAATTATCATTTTTCTTCAACAGTATATACCGACTCAACATCGTAATCGTTGATCGATGTCATCTTCATTTGATCATTAGTGGTAAAAAATAGGCCCAAAGTAGTCACCGATAATTTACATTATCATCATTGATATTAGCAATAAAAAAACATAAATAAAGTAGTAACATATGTTTTTATCAACACATAGCAAAAGAAGTAACTACAAAATATTTTAATATAAAAATTATAAAGATTAGATTTTTTTTTTTTTTTTTGAAAAGTAAACTTTATTAAAACCGGCTAGCCTGAGCAAAAACACAGGACTGCACCACCACCCGACTATAACATTTACAATGGATAATTACACCAATCCCTCCAAACAACGTTCTTATGTTTGGACCTATTTTTTAACCAAAGAAAACCTATAGATCTCACTTTTTGAAAAATATCTTCACTATCTCCTTTCCCATTTGCGAAAATCTTTTCATTCCTAGCTTTCCAAATAGCCCAACACGTCACAACAACGAGGCCTCGAACAATCTCCTTAGCTTTAATGTCCGACCTTCCACCTTTATGAATATCAATAATATCCGAAAACGAGAAGGCAAAAATCGGGGGAAGTTTAACCCATCTACTAAACCGATTCCAAACCCTTAACGCAATATTGCATGCTGTAAACAAATGGTCCACCGTTTCAACCCCTTCCCCACATAGAGCACACAAAACCAAATTGACCGGGATGTTCATTTTTTTGAGCGCTAGTCTAGTCGGGATACGTTCAAGCACCGACCTCCACATAAAAATCTTACACTTTGAAGGAACCCATCTTCTACCATTAATCGAGAAACTAACCTCATCGCTATAATCCTCCGCTGCCAGCTTCTTAAATCGGACGTAGAAAACGAGCCCGAATCGTCAGACGACCATACCCACTTATCCTTATCCTCCAAAATCGCTACTCTACCCAGCGAAGCCACGTAATCATCCAGTTCTGAGGATTCGCTCGGAGTAGCCGGAGCTCTCAGCCAGCAACAAAACTGAAGCAGATTTGCGTCCGAAGCCGAAATACGTTCATTCACCCAGAAAGACTTGAACTTTTCAATCGCGAACAGGTTAGGCCATTTTTGCATCAAAGGAGTATCGCCAAACCATGTATCAATCCAAAATCTGATGCTACTCCTATTTTCCACAACACCTTTGATGAAACTGTTTATTCTTTTACCTTTAATCAAGAGCTTAGCCTCCATTCTCTATTATTCCACACCCCTGAAACCTTCGGGTTTGACGGAAATGACGACCACTTCCTTTTCGACCCGTGACAAGCCAAAATCACTCTCCTCCATAAACTATTATCTTCCACTTTAAATCTCCACACCCACTTTGCAAGAAGCGCCTCGTTCACCTGTTTAAGCCTGCATATACCAAAACCTCCATATTTCTTAGGACGCGAAACCATGACCCAAGCAACCTAATGAGTTTTTCTAGACTCATTCGATCCACCCCATAAGAAGCTCCTCATAATAGATTCTAGCTTATCCACTACTTTAACCGGGGCTTTAAAAATAGAAAAGTAATAAATAGGGAGGCTTTCTAAAACCGATTTTATGAGGACAACCCTACCACCAATTGAGAGAGAATGAGCTTTCCAAGATGCAAGACGACTTTTGAACATCCTAACAATTGGATCCCAATTGTTCACACGGTTCATATTGGCTCCCAAAGGGATACCCAAGTAATTAAATGGAGAGTCCCCTATTTTACAGCCGATAATCGAAGCCATTTGAGCAACTTCCACTTCTTCGGTACCCACTCCATAAAGGCTAGATTTGTTAAAATTAATTTTGATACCCGAACATGCATAAAAAACTCAGAGAATTCTAGCCACCATTTTGAAATTTTCCTCCTCCCATTCCCCCACAATCAGAGCATCGTCATCGTACAGCAAATGAGACACCATCGGGCCCCCATTAGGTAATTTTATCCCCTTAAGCCTCCCTAACTCACAAGTTTTAGTCACTACACAAGAGAAAGCTTCCATAGCAATAAGGAAAAGAAAAGGATATAAAGGATCACCTTGCCTAGTACCTTTTTGACAATGGAACCTAAATGTAGGGGAACCATTAACCAAAACAGAAGAACTAGCAGAACCGAGGACCCCTTTAACCCACTTACTCCAACGAGAAGAAAAACCCATTTGATTCATCATCTCAATAAGGAAACCCCAATTAATGTTATCGTACGCCTTCTCAAAGTCAATTTTAAAGATAAACGCTTTCTTTCCCGATTTTTTAAGCCACAACCAAACCTCACTTAGGATCAAAGGACTATCCAGGATACATCTATCTTTTATGAAGGCCGACTGGGACTCCGACACCACTTTCCCGGTAACCTTCTTCAAAACGATTAGCTAAAATCTTTGAAATGGCTTTGCTTACCAATCCAATTAGGTTAATCGGGCGGTAATCCTTCATGCCAATCGGATCAATAACTTTAGGGACAAGAGTGATAAATGAGGAGCTACATCCCTTATCGATAGATCCCAAATCATAAAAATAAGCCAATATATCTCTAAAATCATATTCGAAAATTTTCCAGAAATGCTTTAAGAACTTAAAGTTAAAGCCGTCTGGACCTGGGGCTTTATCAGACCTACACTTAAAAACCGCGTCTTTAATTTCCTTGGCAGTAAACTAGCCCGAGATCCCACTAGCATCCGCCTCCGATAAGCGCTTAATGTTTTGGCAAACAAGAGAAGGTCTATTAGACACTTTCTCCGCAAAATGGTTCCTAAAGAACCGATATATCTCTTTCTTTAACCACTTAGGTTTCGTGACCCACAAACCATCAATCATAAGCCCCGGAATACCGTTTTTTCGTTTTCTGTTGTTACAAAGCCAATGTAAAAACCCAGAGTTCTCGTCCCTGTCTATCACCCACTTACACCTAGATTTCTGTTTCAAATCTAAAGTAGCCAATCTCTCCCGTTCGCGAATATTATTCAAACATTCCTCCTTTATCCACGTTTCCTCTTCACTAAGGTCCCTGATCTCACAAAGGCTATCAAGAACCTCCAGTTCTTCCTTATCTATTTCCATATCTTCTTTGTCCCTTTTCATCGTTTCGTTCCTCCAATCTTTAATCCAGTTTCTGATATGCTTCAACTTTTTAGCCAAACACACATCTGGCTGGACCCCCGACTTAATGATAGAGCCCACATCGTTCTCCACCACCGCCTCAAAACCCTCCCTCTCGATCCATGAGTTAAAGAACCTGAACGGCTTGGCTCCGAATTATTACGATTGGTTACCAGAATCACTAGGCAATGATCCGAGTGAAGCCTTGGTAAGGCTCTTAAGTACGCTTCAAGCCAAGAATCAAAGAATTTTTTGCACACCAGAACCCTATCAATTTTACTAAGTTTATTAGAATTTGGAGCTAGAAACGTGAAACTTCTACCTTTCATGCCATAAATATTAGATAATCCTCTTTAGTTAAAGAAACAAATTTACCATATAATCATCTCACCATGTGGGGAAAGGTTTTAAGGTGTTATCAATAAATCAAACAATTGTTGATATATCTCATTGACTAATAACTAGTCAAAACATGTTGATAGGGTCACTCAAGCATCATACACTCATGTCCAATAATTTGTGGTTCTCAAAATCGTAACACGTGTCTAATCATACCTATATATTTTGTGAAAATATAAACAATTGTATTTGCAAACATTAAAATTACTTAGGATTAGAAATTTCAATCATGTAAGTACTTACACCGGGCAACAAATCATAACTCAAATCATTTGCATTGGTACACGCAAAATTCTCTTATGCCCTCAAAATGACCTAGTTAGTATGCAACATGATAGAATGTAACATCTCCATGGATGTCCCACAAAAGTATAACTCATATACGCTTCACGCCCTCCTTATCTGATACATTGAATCTTTTGTAACTAATACTGCCCCCCCCCCCAAATGGTGGAAGATGAAATGGTCATCTCATCATTGAGTGTAATAGGTGAAATGTATCTTCTACTTCACAATCTAAAATGTGTAGTCATGTGAGTCGTTGAGACTGTTGGTTTCTGAATGCTAATTGTCTTTCTTGTCTCGTATGATCCGAATTGACTTTGACTGTTGGACTTCCCAAATAGTCTGCTAGAGGACCCAAATTACCTACTAAAAGCCTCATATAAATGTTTAATAATCCATTTTTGGGATATATTGTCTTACATTTTTTGAATTTGATTAACCATTTCTTTATATTTTGAACGAGAGGTTATGTAATTTTTTTCGATGTAACTAAGAAACATGAGTAAAATCTAAAAAAAGGAGAATTAAACCATATAAAGTGGTAACATGATATTTTATAGTTTTTATGTAGAGTTAATTACATAGATAATCCTTATGGTTTATTAGAAATATTACCTTTGAGTACTAAGGTTTTTAACATGTTGAGGTTGTATTGTTTGACTTTTGTAACATGTTAGGGTATTAGGGCTAAACCCAGTTAGTTTTTAACATAGATTAAGGTATATTTTTAATCTATATGTAATAAACTATATTTATATATCGAGATCATATGTGTAAATTACTAGAACTTTCTCTTCCTCTCTCTAGGTCTCAACCATCTCTTCTACATCCCGACCCTTATAAACAAATCCAATTATGACAACAAAAGATTACTTGCCCATGCAGCAAATTGAAATGAGTCATGTAACTTTTTTAGGAAACCTCAACCTCAAATTGAACGCAGCAAGAGCTACTTAGTTTTTTTTTTTTTTTTTTTTTTTTTTGAAAAAAAAAAATTAACAGACATAGCTGGATAAGAGCGTGGAGAAGCATAAACACCAATGATACAATGATGGTAATTTGTGTTTGTGTGAAGAATTGAAGATTGGTTAATGGAAGGGAGATGAGGTTTGGAGATAAAGAAAGTTCAAGTAATTTACACAACTATAACTGAATATATAGTTTATTACATATGGATTGACAAAAATACCCTTAATCTTTGTTAAAAACTAACTAGGTTTGGCCCTAATACCCTAACCTGTTATAAAAATGAAACCATGGAACCTGAACTTGTTAAAAAAAACCCTAGCTCAAAGGTATTATTTCTAATAAACTACACGAACTATTTGTGTTATTAACTTTATTATGCATGTTGTTGTCGCGTATTAAGTTGTTTCGTCAAAACAATGATGATTGAAACCACATGGACTATTTGTGTTATTAACTTTATTATGCATGTTGTTGTCGCGTATTAAGTTGTTTCGTCAAAAAAATGATGATTGAAACCACATGGACTATTTGTGTTATTAACCTTATTATGCATGTTGTCACGTATTAAGTTGTTTCGTCATAAAAATGATGATTGATAATGATATGCGACTGGAAAACTGATGCACGATTATTATGATAACACGTACCAAATGCATTTATGTTCTTATTGGCACCATTAGCCTATGTGTAGTGGTCAAGCCCCATAACTCTCACATATGTGGGGTTATACGACATATGGCAAGTGTGTAAGAAGGGGGGGGGGGGTTATGTGGGTTATATAACTTGAGTGTGTAGTGGGGTTATTGTAACACCCCGAAAACGGGATTGGTAATTAAACCACGTTAATAATAATGAACGGGTAAAATACCGTTAGTGGTAAAATTAACCCGGTGAATATTAGGATTTAAACAAATAATCCTAATGTTGATTAAAAGGGGAATAAATACTTTGAGAAAAACAAAGTTTATAAGTAGCCCGAGTTAACGAGACTTAAAATAAAATAGGTTATAACTCCCCAAACCCATTAAGTTAACTAGGAAAAAAATTAACCTAGTTAGTAATGAGTAATTAGGTGATAAACTATGAGTTATAGCTTCGTTTGATCAAAATAAAACATGAGGGACTAATATGGCCAAGTGGGCAAACTTGTTATATTAAAAATAAAAGATAAAACACAACACCCACACACACACTAAGTGTGTGTGTCTGCGTGATCGACCAGGAGCAGGAACAAGGGTGCAAACCCTACTTCAACAAAATCTTCAAATTGAAGGGCCAATCGAAGATCAAATTCGAGTTTGAATATATATTAACGATCACCTAGTCATGGGGATCACAAGGTATGTCAAATCTTGCAATTCGGTGATATCTTGAATTTTATGATGAACACTCATAATCGAAATTAGGGAATGAATGTTGAATGTATGAGTAATATTGTGTTGAATTCATGTGTAGAAACAAACCCTAGTTAAAAACTTGATAAATTAGTGTTAAAAACTAGGGATTTGATGATTACCCATATGTGTGCTAAGTGGATTTTTATATCAATGTGATGAACATATGATTATGTATGCTAAATTGTGAAAAATTGATGTTATGATGCAAGATTTGATATTGTTCATGAGTGCTAGACATAAGGGTTTGATTTAATGACTGAAACTTGGTTAAAAAGATTAGCCATGAACTAGATAGAAGAAGTATAGAAATCATGCCCGCAAGATGTTTGTTAAAATGCCTAAACGAATGTTGATATGTTGAAATTATAAAAGAAACACGTAATTGGCGAATTTGACTAATTACGTGTGATATGAAATAGTACGGGTTCTAAATATGATGTTGATTTAAACTTAATTGTGTATATCATATGATCAAAGGTAGTTGACTTTTGAAAATCAAACTAACCAATGATGAATTCGAATAGTAGTTTCGTCATAAAATCTGTAAGATGGAATAGTCGTAAGTAAGGATGACTAATCTAACCGTCTTACGAATTATGATGATAGTTTGACGCTTGACAAGCTAGGTGGAAGCTTGGGAAAGAAGCGGGTCAAACAGATCAAGTACGCGAAAAAAGTGCATAATCGGATACAAGGTAAGTAAAGCTTACACCCTATTTGTAAGATATGTATTTATTTATAGGTTATAAATACGACTATGGTTATATTCGAAATATGGTTCCGATACGAAATGATACGGGTCGGAACATATCAAAAGATGAAAAACCATGTTTAATGGTAAAAAGGGGCAAAATGATAATTTGGTCATGAAATGACATAAATAAAAATGAGTTTTCGAACAGCTACTTTATAAGTAAGCCTAAACGAATAAAAAGGGAAAACGGTGATTTAGTCACGTATAAATAGATAAAAGTTGAAGTTTAAAACGACACCAAGTGGCATAAGTCATGTTGGGTTAAACACGTAAGAAAAGGGTTTAAAAGACATAGCTAAAGGGTGAGAAATCAGAAATGAGTTACTTAATGAAATGGTAAATAAATACCATTCTAATATAAGCGCAAAACGTTTGGTCATTTAGACCAAACGGGTCAAATGGTAATGTGGATACCATTTGAAAAATAACGACGAATAAGTGCTTGTCGAGTCTTATGCTCACAGGATAAAACGGCTTATTAATTAGCGATGCTATGAATTAGCAAATTATTGAATCAAGGTGTTAAAACGGGTCAATATGTTGACCCGAGACAGGTACGCATAAATAAGATTATAGTTAAACGTGCGATTTTGGTCAAATATTTAGTGAAAGTCCTTCGTCGTAAAATGAGGGACTAAAGTTGACCAAAACGCCTTGATGAGTAAATCGGGTAAACGACTCTTATGGGTTGTTTAGGAACTTCTATTATGATCATGTAATCCTTAGATAAGTATAAAAGTTATAAGCAAAAACTTTCGTGGGTCAAATGCCTGTAAATGGTCTTTTCCGTAAAACGACTAACCGAAGAGTAAAATTCGGAATAATTGGTCAATTATACTAAATCCACCACGAAAATAGTTGTGGTAGAATGTAATTAGATAATTTAAATGTGGGAAAGTGATGTGTGAAAAGAACGAGTGAAATCTAAACTTAAGGGTTTAAATTCTCTAAACAGGTCAAAACGAATTACGCGCATAATTTGGGTATTGGTCGCGTAATTTCACAAAAGTTATGAATCCGAGATAAAGATTTTGAGTTAAATACATTGGTGTATGAATTATGATTAACGAGAAACACGTTTGTGATTTTTAAACATGAACGAGTCAAATGTGTTGAAATTAAATATAAAACTGAGGGTTTAAAATCTAGAAAATTGTTTATTCATGTAACAACCCTCGAGAAACACCCCAAAACGCTCCCAGATACACCCCGTGTGTGTGAAACGGACCCGAATAACATTAATATTAATAAAAATCAAATAAAACCTGAAAACCCGTCGCTCGCGGGCCGCGAAGGAATCAACAAGGATTGTCGCGGGCCGCGACAACCTGTTATTTGCGGATCACCTGTGCTGCCACGTGTCCCTACACGTGTCAACCCTATACGCTGACTCAGCAACCCTATCGCTGCCTTTAGGGCTCTCGCGGGCCGCGAGAGATAAAGAAAAGGCCGTCGCGGGGCGCGACCCGCCTACGATCAACCTATAAATTGGACGTTCAGCTGCCATTCATTCTCATTCGTTTTCTCATTTCTCTCTCAACATTATTGTAACAACCCGACTTTCCGGGTTCTTACTTAGATCTGTCATTTATTGCGTAATTGCCTTGTACTCTCGAGATTCCGATTATGACTAAAGGGTTTTCGCTACATTTTAAACTATGTTTTATAACGCATTCACAACGCTTAATCGAAACTCAATTATCGCATTTTACGCAGTTTACAACGCATACTATTTAACACATTTTATCGCATATTACATCGCTTGTAAGACTAAACGCTATCACAACGCTATCGCATCGCAATCACATCGCAACTCGAAACACAGATTTACTTTTATGCATTTTATGTGTTATGTGTTATTGTGTGATTACTTGTTTAATGTTATGTGGTTATCTCATCGCAACTCGCTAAAACGCAATGCAACGCTTAACACACGAAACAAAAGTCGAAAAACCAACTCGCACCAGTCGTCTGACCGAATGACCATCGATCGAATGGACATCCATCCGGATGACCATCCGATCGAATGGCCATCGGATCGGATGGCTATCCGATCGACTGGACATCTGACACCTCACTCCCACCGCCTTATTTCTCTCTCACCCTATAAATACCTGTCGGTCACATCACTGTTCACTGATGTGACAGCTCTATCCGGCCCAGACGCTCTCAAGTCTCTTTCAAGCACTTTTCTCTCGATTCAAGGCTATTCCGTAAGTATTTCACCCAAATCTTGTACAATTGTAACACCTCGCAAAATCATGTCCAGTACAGTGGTGACACGTGTCATAAACCCTGATCATGTAAACAGATAACTTAAAGGGACTAAAGTTGTCAAACAGTGTAAAGATATATGTGGAAGGACTAAAAGCGTCAACATGCCAAACTTGTGCCTCTGATTGACCTTGCACGATGTTCGTATTCTTTGTTGAGTATAATATCTGACGCAAGAAGCCGTTTGTGCTTCAAATTTAGAATTTACAAAGCACATGGGATAAACGCGTCAACATGTTAAAAGTTACCTCTGAGTGACCTTTTAACGACCCCGAAGCATTGTAAAATTTTATTATATTCTCACGGATTTCGAATATTGATTTCTTGGAGTTTTGATGCATATAAATGAATTAAGTGTAAATTCTAAGAAATAAGGATCAAATACGTCAACGTTTGCAATTAACGACCTTTCGGGTGATCTCAAAACTAACCGAGAGCTTAACGATGTTTGTTTTATGACCCAAGGCACTTAATAGCTATCTATGGGGGTCAAAAGTGCAATAAACGAAGGTTATTTAAACTTAAAAAGGACCAGGGACTGAAAATGGAAGTTTTGCAAACTTTTTACCTGAATAAGAGGTCCTCGCGGGGCGCGTAGACCTTCTCTGAAGTCTACGCGGGCCGCGACTGAGTCACCAGCGACAGAACACTGGACAGCTGCATGTAGCAACTCCTCCACCGCCTTTGCATGCAGATTTTCAATACCAGGGACTGTGCAAATGGTTTTTATTGCCATGGGGACACTTGGTATCATCTGGTTACTCCTAATTACAGCTGGATTGATCTTGGGGACCTTCAAATTCCTATAAATAGGACCAAGTTTTGCACATTGTTCTTGCACACTTTAATTTTCACTCTCAAACATTTATCTGGAGCATCCTGGTCATCTAGGAAGCTTTCTCAAGTTTAATCTTCGTGCTAAGGACCTTTGTAAGTGTTCTTAGCTTCTATAGTTAAGTTTTTATTAGCTTAATGACCGAAAGTCAAAGATATCGTAATTATACTTTGACTATGTGATTAATCACTAACTGTCCAGCCATTATTCGAATCGAAAGTGGCTATGTGTTGGTAATTAAGTAGGTGATAAACCCTTAAAAGGGCACCTCCTAATTATCACGTTATCTCAGTCAAATGTCGGGTCAATGCAACTAGTCAAAACAGTCAATTTTTCAAAATATAATTAAAACTGATAATGTAGAAGTTATGAAACATGTTTTGGCACTTAAATAACTTGGTAAATATTATAAGAATATGTTTAGACATATTCAACCCGACAATTCTGTGTTTAGGCTCGGTTCACAACCGAAAGTCGCAAAAGTAGACTTTTGCTTTGACTTTCAGTTCTGACCCGAATTAGCTTAGTTTTGTGACAACCGGCACAAAACCGGTAATTTTCATACAGTTTTAATTATTATTAAATATCTGCAATTATGTGTTTAAATGTCAACATTGTCTGATTTCATGCTATACATGTGAATTCGTGCACGTTTTATACTTCAAATATTGTTTTATGCATTACTTTAGCGTTGCGTCAAAAAGATTAGTAAACTCACAGGTAAGACACGCTGTGTCAGCAATTCTGCAGAAAGCAGTCAGATAATAGAATTAGGGCCTAGGAATAGGTCCAACATCTAAAATACATTAAAACCCAAGTGTGGATACAAGGGTTAACATATAAACTTTCCGGAAGCTAAACTATGCACTAAAAAGCACCCGAAACTCACTTTAAATGCAGAATTCTGCATAAATCAGCACAATTCAGCTATAATAAGCTTTTAAACACATTAATATCATGCAAAATTTATGTTTTATTGCCACAAAAGGTGCTTCATACCTAGTGAAAATGCGCAATTCAGCACTTTAACGAACCGTAACAAACCAAACAACCGGACAATAACCGGGACATCAAAATTTGACTAGAAGTAATGTTTTTATGATATTAAACTAGTTTGGATGCTAGAACACCTTAAAAATCACAAAAAACACCTAAACACACTAAAACTAACTTAAACCCCCTCGTTTGCACTTTAAACCCCTAACTTCCCAAATGTTACACTTTACCCCCCCCCCCCCTTTTTCACCATGGCCGGCCCCTAAAAGCCTCACATACTCTTGATTATTTTATTTAGCTTTGTTCCCTAGTTTGTGTGCAAGAAATCCCATAAAAGATTATATGTTGGAACTTTTTTTTTTATAAAGACCATTAGAATCTCACATTGTCCATCATTCCTCAAAACATTCATCTGCTTCCTTCCTCCCTTCCTTGGTCTCGGCTCACATACACCACACTACCCTCACCATTTTCAAGCCCCAAATAACCATTCCAAGGCCACTAGAAGGTGTATGGAGATCATCTAAGAAGACTTGAAGTGCTAGAAGTGGAAGGACCTCACTTTAGAGCTTTTAACCACTTGATTTCTTCCTTGTTCATCTTCTTCATTCTTGTACCACTTCCCTAGCCATTAGAGCTAGTAGTAAGCTTTTTGATCACTAAAATAAGTCATGTTTATGTTGTGTACAAGTTTCACCATCTAAACAACTTAACTTCTAATGATAAAAATGAAAAGATCTAACATATTCATGAAGAAAATAAGTGATTACATGAAATTTTAGTGTATGTAATGAAGTTGTTGGTGTTATATCTTGTGTTTATGCTTAGATCAAGTATGTTAAAGCTTGGATCTAACAAGTTTAAGCATGGATCTTGAAAGATCCATGGTTAAACTTGAAGATTAACATATGAAGCATTATGTGAACATGAAAAATGGTTTTTTGCACATAAACTTGTAATCTTGAAGTAATAAAGTGTGTGTTAAACTAATTTTGAAACTAAGATCTATGAAAAGTTTGTTAAAAGTTTAACACAAAGCTTGTTTATGAAAGATCTAAAGATATTAAGCATGGATCTTGAAAGATCCATGGTTAAACATGATGTTGAAAATAATGATCTTTCTAATGAACATAAAAGTGGTCTTAGAACATGATTTACAAAGTTTAGAAACCATAAAACTCTTGAATGATTGAGTTAGTGGATTAAAGTTTCATATAAGTTTGTTTAAAATACTCAAGAACACTTATTTTTGGAAAGATCGTAATATGTTAAGTGTAGATCTAAAAGACTACACATTTTTAACAAGAATCAAGTTCACCATGATGTTTCATATGGAAAAATTAGTATGTGTTGTTGATGATTATTGTTGAAAATTGCTTTTGGTGTTGAAAAGAAAATAAACACATGTTTTGAAAATATGGGAAACCTCCATTTTTAGGGGAAACTATGTCAAAATTTTTATAAAATTTTGACATTTAGAAAAATATAAGTTTTGGTGAAACTTATTCCCTAAAAATTCACATAAAAATATTTACCAAGGTTTCCCTAATTTTTGGTGTAAGATTTCAAGTTAAGAAATGGTGATTTCTTCAAGTTAAAATTTATATTAAGTATGTATATTTTTTTAGGGAAAATATATATATTTAGTGATCCCCAAATTTTATGCTAAGTGTACATTATGTGTATTATAAGTAGTAGTGTATTAGGAACTTGAAAATACACTAAATACTCCCAAGGAGTATGAATAAAAAAAATACACATACAAATACATGAGAATAAATAAGTATACAAGTATACAAAAATTCCTCACAAGAAATACATGGACAAATACAAGAAAATATATTTATGAAAAATTAAAGTATTGATTTTTGGTGAAAAATACAAAATACACAAGTATTTACATAAAATACAAGTATACTTTCCTAAGAATACTTGTACAAAAATATTACTGAGAATATTATTTCACAAAATACTTATATTTATTTTTAGAAAATAATATAAGTAACATATATGAAAAGTTAAAAATATAAATTATTTTTAACACTTATTACCTTGAGAAAGACTTTATAAATGAATATATGTTTGAGAAGGAAAATATATATTTAGAAATAAACAATATATACTCCACGGGCAAGACCCGACGAACAAGGGCACGACCCACACAAAGATTGAACGTACAAAGAACATATACATAAACAAAAGATGGTGACTTGTACTTGTGTGATACAAGTCTAGTGACTAACATTAATAGAACACGTATAGGTCACGACGCTACAAAACCAACCGGTGAAGTTTACGGCGCAGGATACGCAAAGTTGTGAGTTCATGTCCCCACTTTTAAACTTTTACTTGTTTTCTAAACTTGGGGAAAATACATGTGTTATGGTATGTTGAATGCAAAAATAAGGAATGATACTTTAGATCATGTCACGAATAGGGTGCCATAAGCACCATTAATCAATTACATACCAAGATCGCGGAACAAAAGGTTAGATCTAATGGGTTTCAAGCAACCACACTCTTGGCCACACTTTTACCAAGCAGTGCTTTTGTGTCTCTAGTCGTGAATCGACAAGTAAAAATGCCTATGGTTTGGATGCTTCCTATGTCGTGTCACATGTTAATGGCCTTGCAAACCATTAACGATCTCGATTTCCTTACATTTACAGAAGTGCTCTTTTCAGTATAATTACATACCATGTTTTCTACAACGAATGCTTAAATGTTTACACAAACTGCATGAATTCACACCAACAATATGTTGATGATTTTCCAAAACTCACATGTATTTCAAGAAACAAGTTGGATCTTAGGCGCTGGTGTTATTTTCAAGACGTAAATTTCAAGTTTAGATGTCATCCACTTTTGTTTTGTATCATAACTTGAGGGTCTTGGTTGAAACTTAAATGACTTGTGTTAGTAACATTTCAATCTTATGAATGGATGAACATCTTGTTCTAATCATATAGTTGTTTATTATAATTAAATGCAATGATATTGAGCAAGTTACACATCATACGCTTCCGCAAAAGTCAGGGTGTGACAGTTTGGTATCAGAGCTTCGATTGTAGTGAACTAGGATTCCTTCTCGAGTCTCGACTACAATCATTAGGACTCTCTCACGAAAACATTTTTACAAAAGGTTTTTCATTGCGTTTACAAAAAGCGCCAAGATCCAGGAATCCAACATTTTTTAAAGGAAAAAAAACAAACGAGAGTTATATGTGACAGGTAGCATTTATTTGCTTGTATATACTAAGTAACGTTATTATATATTAATATATATGCATATATGTATACGAAACGCTTATTGACGGGAACGAGATACCTTCGACTTCGAATCCTATTATTGTTCTTGACTTGCGCAATGAGATTATCGACCTCGCGTACACTGCGGAGCTTATGACTGATTACCAAACGAGGCCCCGAGCTTGATTATGTAGAAAATGGTTGTTCTTCCCCCTTGAATACGAAGGTGCCTGACTACGACAGTGACGGCGAGGCGGAGGAGGCAACCTTGGATAGCGACCTTATCAGTGAGACGAGACCCCGGTGGCTTTTATGAAGCGTGATTGGTGACTCACTTGTCCAGACAAGGAAGATGAGGTACTCATCTTGAAGGTGCCCCTTCAGCTACTAATGCTAGGAACTCTCTTTGTTCCTATTCTGTCTAATCATTGTGCCATCTCGCGCATAACGACAACGGACGTTGGCGCATGGACCATCATAAAGGTCCTTCCATGTCGAAGGTGTGAAGACAATAGTTTTCCCCTCTCAGACTAATCAGCTGCTTTGAACAAGAGAAAATTAGGGTGACCATGCAAGACAATTTATTGTTACGGGGGCCCACGTAACAACAACTTGTAGTGCATGGAAATACTGGTGAACTCTGCGGGTCAAGCTGATGATGATTACACGATCGAAAATCCTAAGTTGTTCAAATCTCCGTCTAGTAGAACACCAATCGAGATAGTTACTATAACACTCTACAAGTGGGAAGCCTGTTTTTCCCTACTTCGTGCCTAACATCCCTACCTGTAGTACGAATCATTGGGAACCGGTATCCAAGCAAGTGAAGATGGTAAATACTCAGGAAAGATTTTCCTCAACACTTTAGGATTCTTGTGTTTAAATTTGTACAGAGCCTACGACACCCCAACCTTATCCATTATAGTTGCGATGATAGACCCCAACATTTGACATACGTTTTACCCCAAGGAGGTAGCATGGCGCGAACTGTAGTGTAACCCATCTACTGCACTCTGTTCATCATTCATGAAGACCGTACCAACTATACTGGGACTCTTGGAGCCCAATCAAAATCAATGTAAAAGTCACAGTCCAGTGTGACAAAGGGGTCCTTCCTACGTCGGACAGTCAAGGTCCATGAAGCATAGAACACATGTTATAAGGACAAAAGCAACCGCTCGATTCTCCTCTTCTTAACAGATTTCCACTCCATATGGGCACCTGGATGAAACAGGCAGGAAGCTTCTTCCCGTCCTTCACCTCATAAGCACCCCGTCACCCACTACCCATATTACAACACCGACGCACCCATCAGTACTTCCACCCTCTCTATCCCGTGGTGCACCCCATAATTTGGGTAGTGCACCCTCGCGATCTTATCTCTGCGTTTTCACTATCACTTTCTCCTATACGTGGTAGTAATGCACAACCCCCCCCCCCCCCATCTCCTATGAAGCATACCCGTTTATGTAAAACTAAAGACTATGGAAGAGTCGGAGACTTGAGGAATAAACAAGGAACAAGGTGAAGGGAAGACCTCGCCGTATTTTTATAGCCCTGGATGAGTTGCATCAATCGGAGTAAGGTGACTCCGAGGAGGTTTGCTACGCAAGACTAATTGCAACAAATTGATATGGTCTATGTAAAAGTCGATGTACCCTTAGCAAGATTTTGATGTGACTCATTTTACCTCGCTACAATGATGAGATGATTACGGTGGGAAGATGTACATAAGATCATTAGGAATTACCCTACCTTTATACTTGTGGTACACGACGAATAAGCTTTGCTTTCACACAAAGACAACAACATTTATTCCAAAATAAATGTTTAATCTCGTCAATTTGTTTTATACATGAGAAGCACATGGAACCACACCAAAGGAAACGCTGGCCGATTCTAATCAGAACCTTTACCTGCAACAAGAGCTGAGCATGAAGCTCTGTGGAACCAACAAGTTGCTGAAGCAATCGTCCAATGCGAAGCAAACAACACTGAAAACAACGGCGAAATAAGAGGAAGTACACACATCCCAAGTAAAGCTCTAAAGCAAACAACAAACATAAGGAAACCGCTGCGACTAGGAAAGTCAAGGCATTCGTTGTCACGACTAAGATAGGGGAAAAAAACTACCAAGGAGAACTACCAAAGTGTGATAGATGTGGTTATTATCACACAGGTCCATGCAGGACTCGTAGGTGTAAAATTGGGGCAAGACCGGGCATAGCAAGGAGGCATGCTGGTCTGGTATGAGACATGTGAATGGAATTTAGGACAGTAATAGCAATGGCAAAGGCCAAGAGTTGCTACGGATGTGGCGACAAAGGACACTATCGGAAGGACTGCCCCAAGAAAAGTTTAAGCTCTTGGGAGCATTTTCATGAATGAAATATGCAAGGCACGCTAGGACCCGAACGTAGTTACAAGTGCGTTCCTTATAAACCGACACATTGCATCCGTTCTATTTGATACCGGCGCCGACTTTGGTAGTAAGTCTATGGAACTTAAGGGTATACTTGGCTTAGGAACAAGTAAGCTAGACTCCCCACATGCTATAGAGTTGGCAAATGGGAAATCAGTCGAAATGGATAAAGTTATTAAGGGTGGTATACTTGGACTTGGGGAAACGAAAATTCTCTATCAACCTTCTACCAGTTGGTCTAGGTAGTTTTGATGTGGTAGTCGTCATGGATTGGATATCCAAGAATAAGGCTGAAGTTGTTTGTCACAAGAAAAGCATTCGTATCCCTCTTGCGAATGATGAAACACTCATCGTGCATGGAGAGAAAAGAGATACGCCTCTGCGAATCATCAAGTGTATGAAGGCACAGAAGTGCTTAAGGAAAGGATGTGTTGCATTCCTGGCTCACGTAGTAGATAAGAAGTTCGAGGAGCCGAAACTCCAAGACATTCCTGTGGTGAAGGAATTTCCTGATGTTTTTTTCCTGAAGATTTGCCAGGACTACCTCCGCAAAGACAAGTCGAATTTCATATTGACTTGGTTCCAGGCGCCGCTCCTGTAGCCAAGGCACCCTATCGACTTGCTCCATCCGAGATGCAAGAATTAACTACGCAACTCCAAGAGTTGCTGGATAAAGGATTCATAAGGCCGAGCTTCTCGCCTTCGGGAGCTCCAGTTTTGTTTGTAAAAAAGAAGGATGGAACAATGTGGAGGTGTATTGATTATAGAGAATTGAATAAGCTGACTGTTAAGAATCGGTATCCACTACCGAGGATTGACGACTTATTCGATCAGTTGCAAGGATCGAGCTACTACTCAAAGATCGACCTCGGTCTGGCTACCATCAGTTAAGGATCCAAGAAGAGAGCATACCGAAGATTGCGTTCAGGACTCGTTATGGGCATTATGAGTTCCTTGTGATGCCATTTGGATTGACGAATGCGCCAGCAGTATTTATGGATCTGATGAATCGTGTCTGCAAACCATATCTCTATAAATTCGTGATTGTATTTATTGATGATATTCTGATTTATTCGCCGACGAAAGAAGAGCATGAACAATACCTCAGGACCATTCTGGAATTATTGAAGAAAGAGAAACCTTAAGCAGAGTTCTCAAAGTGCGAATTCTAGATTCGCGAAGTGCAGTTCCTTGGTCATGTTGTGAACGAGAAGGGAATTCATGTAAACCCAGCAAAGATAGAAGCAATAAAGAATTGGGAAGCTCCCAAGTCACCAACCGAAGTTCGACAATTTCTGGGATTAGCGGGCTACTACCGCAGATTTATCGAGAATTTTTCCAAGATAGCCCAACCGCTAACTTCCCTTACGCAGAAGGACAAGAAGTACGACTGGGGGTGATAAAACAGGAAGAAGCCTTCCAACTTCTCAAAAGCAAACTATGTGATGCACCAATACTATCTTTAACCGAAGGCACGGAAGACTTCGTGGTATACTGCGATGCTTCGCGTCAAGGATTGGGTTGCGTGCTCATGCAACGCCAAAACGTCATCGCTTATACATCAAGATAGTTGAAAGTGCATGAGAAGAATTACACCACACACGACTTGGAGCTAGGCACGGTGGTATTCGCCTTGAAGATCTGGCAACATTATTTATATGGTACTCGATGTACTAACTTCACTGATCATAAAAGCCTACAGCACATATTTGATCAGAAGGAATTAAACATGCGTCAGCGACAATGGGTTGAGTTGCTAAACGATTATGACTGTGAGATTAAGTACCATCCTGGAAAAGCAAACGTAGTAGCAGACGCATTAAGTCGAAAGGAAAGGGTTAAGACCCTAAGGGTCTGAGCATAGGAAATGACCATTCGGACAAATCTCACTGCACGCATTCATGATGCCCAACAAGAAGCCCTTAAGAAGGAGAATCGTAGAGCTGAATATCTCCGAGGTATAGAGAAGAAATTGGTGCCAAACGAAGAGGGAACCTTATACTTTATGGGGCGTATTTGGTTTCCGCTCTAAGGCGGTATTCGAGAGGTTATCTTTGATGAAGCTCACAAGTCGAGATACTCGATCCACCCAGGATCGGACAAGATGTATCAAGACTTGAAAGAGTATTATTGGTGGCCAAAGCTTAAAGGCGATGTTGCTGTTTACGTTGGAAAGTGCCTAACCTGTGCTAAGGTTATGGCCGAATATCAGAAACCATCATGTCTACTGCAACAACCTAAGATACCCATGTGGAAGTGGGAACAAATCTCTATGGACTTCATAACTAAATTACCCAGGACCCCTAGAGGGCATGATATGATTTGGGTGATAGTTGATCGATTAACGAAGTCTGCGCATTTCCTACCAATCCGAGAGAAGGATAGCACCGGAAAGCTTGCTGAGCTGTATCTTAAGGAAATAGTGGCACGTCATGGAGTGCCTATTTCGATTATTTTAGACAGAGATGGGTGTTTCGTATCCAGGATCTGGCAATCCTTCCAAGAGGCCTTTGGATCTCAACTAGATCTAAGCACGGCCTTCCATCCGCAAACAGACGGCCAGAGTGAACGGACCATACAAACACTGGAAGATATGCTTCGCGCAAGTGTTTTGGATCTAGGCGGCAGTTGGGATACTCATCTACCTTTAGTTGAGTTTTCCTATAACAACAGCTACCATACGAGCATAAAAGCCGCACCGTTTGAAGCTCTTTATGGCCGCAAGTGCCGCTCGCCGTTGTGTTGGGCAGACGCTGGAGACAAGCAGTTGATTGGTCCTGAACTTGTTCAAGAAACAACCGACAAGATTATGCAGATCCGAGAGCGCATTAAGGCGGCTCGTGATCGACAGAAGAGCTACGCTGACCGTAGACGAAAACCCTTAGAATTCGAGGTGGGAGATAAAGTTCTGTTAAAAGTATCCCCTTGGAAGGGGGTAGCAAGGTTTGGAAAACGTGGAAAGTTGAATCCATGATACATTGGACCATTCAAGATCTTGGAAAGATTGGTACCGTGGCGTACAAGTTGGAGTTACCAGAAGAACTTAATGGTGTACATGATACGTTCCATGTATCCAACCTCAAAAAGAGTCCAACCCAAGAAACAGTTATCATCCCTGCGGATGAGGTGCATATCGACGACACACTCCGATTTACAGAACAGCCTGTTGAGGTAACGGATTGGAAGATCTATAAAACAAGGAGGAGCCGCATTAAGCTTGTCAAAGTACGTTGGAACTCAAAGCACGGATCCGAGTACACATGGGAACTTGAAGACCGGTTCAAAGCCAAGTACCCCCACCATTTCAAGAAAGCTCCTGCGGGAGATAACGCAGCCTAAATTTTGGGACGAAATTCTTTTAACGGGGGGAGACTGTGACAACCGGCACAAAACCGGTAATTTCCGTACAGTTTTAATTATTATTAAATATCTGCAATTATGTGCTTAAATGTCAACATTGTCTGATTTCATGCTATACATGTGAATTCGTGCACGTTTTATACTTCAAATATTGCTTTATGCATTACTTTAGCGTTGCGTCAGAAAGACTAGTAAACTCACCGGTAAGACACGTTGTGTCAGCAATTCTGTAGAAAGCAGTCAGATAATAGAATTAGGGCCTAGGAATAGGTCCAGCATCTAAAATACATTAAAACCCAAGTGTGGATACAAGGGTTAACATATAAACTTTCCGAAAGCTAAACTATGCACTAAAAAGCACCCGAAACTCACTTTAAATGCAGAATTCTGCATAAATCAGCACAATTCAGCTATAATCAGCTTTTAAACACATAAATATCATGCAAAATTTATGTTTTATTGTCTAATATAACTTACAAAGTGTCAGGAATTGAAACTGCCATAAAAGGTGTTTCATCCATAGTGAAACTGCGCAATTCAGCACTTTAACGAACCGTAACGAACCGAACAACCGGAAAATAACCGGGACATCAAAATTTGACTAGAAGTAATGTTTTTATGATATTAAACTATTATGGATGCTAGAACACCTTAAAAATCATAAAAACACCTAAACACACTAAAACTAACTTAAACCCCCTCGTTTGCACTTTAAACCCCTAACTTCCCAAATTTTACACTTTACCCCCCCCCCCCCCCATTTCACCATGGCTGGCCCCTAAGGGCCCCACATACTCTTGTTAATTTTATTTAACTTTGTTCCCTAGTTTGTGTGCAAGAGATCACATAAAAGATTATATGTTGGAACTTTTTTTATAAAGACCATTAGAATCTCACATTGTCCATCATTCCTTAAAACCTTCATCTTCTTCCTTTCTCCCTTCCTTGGTCTCGGCTCACATACACCACACTACCCTCACTATTTTCAAGCCCCAAACAACCATTCCAAGGCCACTAGGAGGTGTATGGAGATCATCTAAGAAGGCTTGAAGTGCGAGAAGTGGAAGGACCTCACTTTGGAGCTTTTAACCACTTGATTTCTTCCTTGTTCATCTTCTTCATTCTTGTGCCACTTCCCTAGCCATTAGAGCTAGTAGTAAGCTTCTTGATCACTAAAATAAGTCATGTTTATGTTGTGTACAAGTTTCACCATCTAAACAACTTAACTTCTAATGATAAAAATGAAAAGATCTAACATATTCATGAAGAAAATAAGTGATTACATGAAATTTTAGTGTATGTAATGAAGTTGTTGGTGTTATATCTTGTGTTTATGTTTAGATCAAGTATGTTAAAGCTTGGATCTAACAAGTTTAAGCATGGATCTTGAAAGATCCGTGGTTAAACTTGAAGATGAACATATGAAGCATTATGTGAACATGAAAAATGGTTTTTTGCACATAAACTTGTTATCTTGAAGTAATAAAGTGTGTGTTAAACTAATTTTTGAAACTAAGATCTATGAAAAGTTTGTTAAAAGTTTAACACAAAGCTTGTTTATGAAAGATCTAAAGATATTAAGCATGGATCTTGAAAGATCCATGGTTAAACATGATGTTAAAAATAATGATCTTTCTAATGAACATAAAAGTGGTCTTAGAACATGATTTACAAAGTTTTGAAACCATAAAACTCTTGGATGATTGAGTTAGTGGATTAAAGTTTCACATAAGTTTGTTTAAAATACTCAAGAACACTTATTTTTAGAAAGATCATAATATGTTAAGTGTAGATCTAAAAGACTACACATTTTTAACAAGAATCAAGTTCACCATGATGTTTCATATGGAAAAATTAGTGTGTGTTGTTGATGATTATTGTTGAAAATTGCTTTTGGTGTTGAAAAGAAAATAAACACATGTTTTGAAAACATGGGAAACCTCCATTTTAGGGGAAACTATGTCAAAATTTTTATAAAATTTTGACACTTAGAAAAATATAAGTTTTGGTGAAACTTATTCCCTAAAAATTCACCAAAAAATATTTACCAAGGTTTCCCTAATTTTTGGTGTAAGATTTCAAGTGAAGAAATGGTGATTTCTTCAAGTTAAAATTTATATTAAGTATGTATATTTTTTTTAGGGAAAATATATATATCTAGTGATCACCAAATTTTGTGCTAAGTGTATATTATGTGTATTATAAGTAGTAGTGTATTAGGAACTTGAAAATACACTAAATACTCCCAATGAGTATGAATACAAAAATACACATACAAATACATGAGAATACATAAGTATACAAGTATACAAAAATTTCTCACAAGAAATACATGGACAAATACAAGAAAATATATTTATGAAAATATATTCCTTAACATATGATTGAACTTGGACAAGTTATGGACTTAAATATATATTTTTGGACAAAAATATATAACCTATACCAAGTATTGGAATTTATACAAAAATCGGGTGGATAACAAGAATAACCATATATATATTTTATAGCATGACAAAATATATTTATTTCATACAAGTCTTAAAAATATATTATTTTTAAGAAATATAATTCCGAAAAGTAATAAAAATTAAAGTATTGATTTTTGGTGAAAAATACAAAATACACAAGTATTTACATAAAATACAAGTATACTTTCCTAAGAATACTTGTACAAAAATAATATTGAGAATATTACTTCACAAAATACTTATATTTATTTTTAGAAAATAATATAAGTAACATACATGAAAAGTTAAAAATATAAATTATTTTTAACACTTATTACCTTGAGAAAGACTTTATAAATGAATATATATTTGAGAAGGAAAAAATATACATTTACAAATAAACAATATATACTCCACGGGCAAGACCCGACGAACAAGGGCACGACCCTCACAAAGATTGAACGTACAAAGAACATATACATAAACAAAAGATGGTGACTTGTACTTGTGTGATACAAGTCTAGTGACTAACATTAATAGAACACGTATAGGTCACGACGCTACAAAACCAACCGGTGAAGTTTACGACGCAGGATACGCAAAGTTGTGAGTTCATGTCCCCACTTTTAAACTTTTACTTGTTTTCTAAACTTGGGGAAAATACATGTGTTATGGTATGTTGAATGCAAAAATAAGGAATGATACTTTAGATCATGTCACGAATAGGGTGCCATAAGCACCATTAATCAATTACATACCAAGACCGTGGAACAAAAGGTTAGATCTAATGGATTTCAGGTAACCACACTCTTGGCCACACTTTTACCAAGCAGTGCTTTTGTGTCTCTAGTCATGAATCGACAAGTAAAAATGCCTATGGTTTGGATGCTTCCTATGTCGTGTCACATGTTAATGGCCTTGCAAACCATTAGCGATCTCGATTTCCTTACATGTACAGAAGTACTCTTTTCAGTATAATTACATACCATGTTTTCTACAACGAATGCTTAAATGTTTACACAAACTGCATGAATTCACACCAACAATATGTTGACGATTTTCCAAAACTCACATGTATTTCAGGAAAAAGTTGGATCTTGGGCTCTGGTGTTATTTTCAAGACGTAAATTTCAAGTTTAGATGTCATCCACTTTTGTTTTGTATCATAACTTGAGGGTTTTGGTTGAAACTTATATGACTTGTGTTAGTAACATTTCAATCTTATGAACGGATGAACATCTTTTTTAATCATATAGTTGTTTATTATAATTGAATGCAATGATATTGAGCAAGTCACACATCATACGCTTCCGCAAAATTCAAGGTGTGACAAGTTTAGTTATGCCTTAGGGTTCCTTTGTGACCATGTTATATGGTAGTATAACCCTCTTAGGTTATACTACGTGGTCCCATAGAAATCTGAGTTATTTACATGATTCCGTTAATATGCTTAAGTTGGACTATTATGCCCTTATGTTATAAAAACAAGATTTTTGAAAATGTGAGGACAAAAAGCTTTATTACTGATTTATATGTATGTCCAATAAATTTGACATCAGTTTCTAGTCTCAAATAAAAGCTATGCAAGATATCGTAAAACAAAACTTTTTGTTAATTAAATTGCATTTTTAGCATAAATCATATTTAAACCCAATTTTTTGACACCAAACTTGCTATCCACTGTTATGATATAATTTTTAGGGATGTTTGGAATTTTTGGTCAGATTTTATACTGACCGTAACATAGAGTTCTTGTGTAAATTCGGTAATTGACGATAATGCCCTTTTCATTAATAAAATGAGATTTACATATCAATAACATACCAAACCTTTTCCTACTGATGTTATATGATAAATAAAATATTTTAAACAGTTAAGGCTGATCAAAATCTCATAATTTCATAAACATCTCAAATATCGCCAATTACCGACTTTTACGCTAAATAGGTGCATAGTATGGGTTAAAACCATATTTAACACCTAAGACTTGTTACCTACTGAGTTTATAGATAAATTTTAATATTTTTACAGTAAGTACAAGTTGTGAACTTTGACTTCCAAATTTGTCCTTAAAAGCATATGTGAAATGACCAAAATGCCCCTACAGTGCATAATTTGGCCAAAATGGTAAACCTCACATATTTATGATATCTTACTAATGTACCTTGATAAAATAAATATTTTTACTGAATGTTTTAGACTAGAACCTCAGTTTACGATTAAATCTCTTTTATAAACTTTAGAATGACCAAAATACCCTTACGGGGCTTAAATTGGTTTTAAATTCATTTTGGGCATAATTGTAGATATCCTACTGATATGACAACATATTTTAAGCATAATAACTTATGGAACTTGTACTTGACTCATCCGGATACCCGTTATGCATATACGCGTCCGGTACGGTTTATGTAACTAGTTTGCATAGATTAACCGAAACGGGTCAAACCTTATCGTTTTTGCTTCAAAATCCAGAATGTATTTAGTTTACCCATTTTATACAAGTCTCCATACTTGTTGGGTCTAAATTACATTCCAATTCGGTCACCGCTTAATCTTGCGTTTCGTACCGTAAACCTTTCTTAAAACTAACCGGTCTAAGTTTATAACTAAATAAGAACCGTTAGTAATCTAATAGGTTATTAAAACCTTCGTTCTAGATTAGGAGCCCAGTAAAAGCTACTTACACTTGTTGAATAGGATATACGGCTGAGAATACAAATTTTACATTTTAAGCTCAGGTAAATACTTTTAACTTATTTTCCCTTATACGGGCTTGGGATACGGTAGATTATTACTGCTTGGTCGGGTGTTGAATATTTAATCGATTAGTGGCTAAATCATTGAGATAACCTGTTTTAATCTGTTTTGTTTGATCTAAGCATTTGGGGGTTAATGACCGTGTCCTGGATATCCTCGTCTCATTCATTTGAAATGGCCACGACTTAAGCACGAGGTGTAGGCATACACCTTACAGTTGCGTATGTAAAATGGTATCCCACTCATGAGGATAACTTCTTATGGGCCTATACTAGTGGTGTGTCTATTAATCTTGTCTTGGCTTCTATCCCGGGCCCTGAACGTACGAGAAACATGTGAATCAGCATACAAGATTATTTAAAATAATTGTCCCAAGTTATAAAAGAATATTTGTGCCATGTGCATTCAAAACAATTTTCATAAATGTTTTCAGAAGAGTCAGTTAATTGTATTTACCAGTGTAAACTGACGTATTTTTCCAAAAAGACTAAGTGGCAGGTACTATGCGAAATTGGTTGGAATCTCCTGAGTACTAAATAAAGAATCTTGCAAGTTCTAGTGCTTAAAGTCTGTCGAACAATATTTAATTCTGTTTTAGATCCGCCTGTGGATCCACTTCAACCGTTGTGTAATATTTAATTATACTTTTCAATTCAGTTTGTATTATTATTTTTTCTTAGACTTTCGCTGTGCATTAAACTGTGATTATTTAACTATGATGATATCAACTACGTCACGATACTCCCCGCCGGGCCCACCGGTAATATGTGGAAATATCGGGGTGTGATAGGTTGGTATCAGAGTCAACATTGAGGGAATTAAACACTAGCCTTTTGTGTTTAATTTGAATGACACAGTTGCACAATCCTTGACTTCTCCATCAAAATCACTGATTTTCACCATGAAATCACCTGATTTGGACTTCTTGAAGGTGACGTCATCATGGTTTCTTATGCAAACTGTTGTGTGGCATCATCTCACCAAGATATGTTTAGATCTAAAGTATTTCCACACTATTTTACACAAATCTCAACTAGATTTAAACATTTTCAACTGAATTCAAACTTTTCTTCACTTTTCACTCAAAACCGATGGAATCTAGACTCATTCAGGCTCTCTACTCACTATCTAGTTAAGAACCAGCTTGAGGATGGATTTCCACCAAAGAGACGACCGATTAACGGGTTGAACATGAAATCTCATCAAGGACACTTAGTCTGATCGAATGGGGGTGATTCCCATCCGATCGACTAGGCTGGACTTGGTGGGTCTCCATTGTTCGACACGTCATCATGTCGCCTCCGTTAAATTCCAAACTTTTTAACTTAGAAAATTTCACAAAGTTCCAAAATATCAGGTTGCCCAATCGAATAGCCATCCGATCGGATGACCATCCGATCGGATGACTATTCGACCAGGTGACTTGTTTCTTATAGCTTTCAACACTTAAACAATTTGACCAAACTTCAACCTTCAGGTTTCTTGATCGAATAGCCATCCGATCGAATGGCCATCTTTCCAGATGACCATCCGACCGGATGACTTGATTGAATACTACAATGAAAACTTCAAAAGTTTTTGAAACGATTCACAAACATCACAACTCATTCGAATGGCTATCCATTCGAATGGTCATCCGTCCGGATGACCATTCGATCGAATCAGCATTCAACACTTATCTCACCTGACACTCTGTTCAACGCTTACGCTACTTTTCTATACTCAGGCTAACTCAACGCTTCCTTCAATCCAATACAGTGCGTGTTTAGAAACTACGAACCCACTGTTAGTATACTCGAACCCATTTTCTTTTAACGCACTTTTGGGTGTTACATACGTTCTCTATCAAAACACAACGCAAACACTTTTAACGCTAAACGCTCCTGCATGTTATACGTGATCAATGAATGCTTGTTACTATGCTTAGACAGTGTTACACGTTACCGCCTCTAGTAACGATAGTACTATAGTTTTGACTCAGCACCTGTCGTGGACAGGGGTTGCTAGGGATCACATCTCTTTACTTCATGTGTCCACTGGACATGTGTCGCGCATACTCTACAACACAGTCGTGTGGTTAAGTGTGAACATAGTTTAATAGTTACTTGCTTCGCCCGTTACGTGACACATATGCTGGTTATGTGTAAACGCTTTCGCTATACTATATGCTATGCAAACTTGTGTACTCACCTTTACACTCTGTGTATTGACTTTATTTTAACGTATGTGACAGGTTGATAGGATGTTGTGCTATGATGAACAAGCTAGGGAGTCTAGAAACGAACTAAATAAATCTGAGTTGTCAGAACAGTCTTTTGTTTATGAGACTTATATCTGTAATGACTGTTTATGCTTTATATGTTATTGGTATGGGACTTTAACGTTAAATATATTGTCACTAATAGTTGTTATGGATTCTCTTGGACAATCTGTTTCGCTCAGTGTCATGCCCCGATGTTTCCGCCATCTATTGGGGTGTGACAGTTCTATAGGCTAAAGCTATAGCCTAATACCCCCTATTAAGCGAAGCTCTGCCTCGTTGTAAGTACTATAACCCTGCTATTACCCTACACGATCGATTTAGGATTCCGTAACGCATGTCAGGGCTCTGCCTGACTCAGTCGTTGGAATTCTGTCTCGTGTTACACTCGATTAATCTAGGATTCTGTAATGCATGTCAGCTCTACCTGACTCAGTCATTGGAATTATGTCTCAAGTTGTAAGGTTAATTTGATTTGGGTTATTTTACTAACACCTATGCATTGTTTAATTTTAATAAATAATACCCAGGAGAAGCAACAGGAAGCTATAATATTACCAGGTAGCCTGTAGAAATACCTAAGTCTATAAATGTAAGTACATTCACTTTCTCTCACTATTTGAGAGTACATTTTTGTGAGTCAAAATGTTTTACCAAAACCTCAAATGTTTTCAAATACAATTACAGTGATTAAGTCTTTGTAAGTCTTCAATTGCTGCCAGTATTATGGGCTATGTATGCAGTACTTGATAACCTTCACAATTGGGCACGGGTATCCAATGTGTGATATGACCATAGTCACAGATCCGTCGAGTGACACGTACTGACCGAGTAATTGTGTATATATAAACATTGTAATCGCTCTTAATACTGTAATATGTAAACAACTGATGCTTTACAAAACGGAATGTACTTACCAGTATTTCTTGCTGATAAAACGTTTTTAAAACGCGTTTCAGGTAACATAATGTGAAAGCTAATAAAAGCCAGCTGGATAGCACTGAAGGCTTAGAAAAGTGGCTATAAAAGTTACCTAAATAAAAAGGAGATCATGTTTTCAATAATTGGGGTTTATTCCTATAAATATATTATCAGAAAAACTTAGGTTTTATCCCATTTATCTATTTTAAACATTTTGGTGTTTAACTCTGATAAAAATATTTCCTAACTACGTTCCTGATGAAAATTTCCGCTGCCAAATTAATAAACACTGATACCATCTGAGTGTTCGCAGCTCCCGTTCCCAGGGTGGGGTCGGGGGCTGTGACAGACGGTGGTATCAGAGCTAAGCCACTAATTTAATCTATTTAGGTGTTCTTCTAATACCTAAACCTTTAACATTTATGTTAGGAAATTAATATCTTATGTGTTATCCTGTGAACATAAAATCTTAATATGCCTATTATGATTTTTATGTCATTTAACGAATTTTGAATTCCCAGTATGTGTAACCACTATCTGTATCTTACAGTTATGCTATATTTAAAAAAGTATATATATATATATATATATATATTAATAATGTTATGCCTTATCAATTTTTATGATATATTATATATATCAAATATTTTTATGACTATAATTCAATATGAATTTTATAATATTATAATAATATTACGATATTAACATTAATATCTTAATATTAATATAAGATAATACAATTCAGGTATGATATTTCGAAAAAAATCATAATTTAAATATTAAGATAATACAATTCATGAATTATACCTAAATGATTTTATGACATTTAAATTCTCAGTATGTGTAACCACTATTTGTATCTTACAGTATATTATGCTATAAATATATAAAAAGGATATATTCATAATATATTAATGTTAAATTTTGTGATATATATCATACCCATATATTTATGTGAATACAATTCAATATAAATTATAATAGTATTATGATAATGACATTAATATCTTAATCAAATATATAAGATGATACCCTTTAGGTAGAATGTCACTGAAATATCATAATATAAAATATTATTCGATGTAAGTAGTATGTTTTATGATCTATGATATAACCCAAAGTTTTACTCGACTTAAATATATATATATTTTGTCAAAGTTTTCACAAAACATATAATCATATTAATTTTGTTAAAATATAATATTTTAGCATACTTAAAACATGTTTATTGTTTAAAATCATATCGAAACAGGATTTTCATAATAACACTAAGGAAATATTATTCCATATGATTATGTTATACTATATCCACATAAGCACATGTACATTCATATACCTATGGAAAATATATATAAAATATTTTATATTTTATAACCTGGATCACTGAAACAAATGATATTTCATAGAAAAATGTACAAAAATAATTGGTACTATATAACTAGATAATTTTAAATACATGTACGTAATACGTATATATCAGCAGGAAATAGCTTAGATATTTTTATTATTTAATATTTCAACTTATTCCTTAAATTATATTCGAGTCATATGTGTATATATATATATATATATATATATATATATATATAGGAATAATACTCCACTACTTAATACATTAAGGATCAAATTTAGAAACGCCAAACTTTGTATTATCTATTATGATTCTTTAATAAGTAAATATGATAAATTAAAAATCAAGTCCTAATATGTTACAACCAAAAAATATTCAACATTTCAGTTTAAAATAAATTCTAAAAGAATCCAGAAAAGTTATATTTTGATTAAATTTATTTCTTTTGATGATTTATCCTTATTATTCCAAAACATTTTGTTTAATAAATTTAACAGAAATTTATCCCAACTACTATTGTTATAAAGGAGTGAATAAAGTTATGAGAATAAGCAGAATAATTAATACCATTAGTTGGATTCTTATAATTTGGTATCGTATATATATATATATATATAGAGAGAGAGAGAGAGAGAGAGAGAAAATCTAAATTGTTGTATATGTATGCATGTACAGGATAAAATTTCTTGATAATATATATAATCAAATATCTTCTGTAGAAAAACAGGCTTTTATATAACAGAAGAAACAAACCTACAGGTTTACTCAGAATCTATTTTGATAACTTCTTAACCAATACCCACCTGTAACCCAAAAGAAACCTTAAGAATAACTGTACTAGCACCACCTCTCAAGGAACAACGATGGGTCAATGACAGAGAACCTCAGAATCTTATATAAGACCCTTATTTCTAGCCACAACCATCATTTTCCACCATACATCCTGAATACCTATCCAGCCATGAGCTCTAAAATTATAACTAAACTGAGGCAATATGGAGAAAAGCTATTACGACAAGAAAGAAACAACATATAATATATATATATATGTATATCCATCAACGCATAATAATGATAGGTATGATTATAATTGTGCTAATGTAATATGAGCAACAAAATGTGCCTGTATAATTGTTTAGTTCTGTGATAATTATATCTGAACATGTTTGCAATTCAGATGTCAAAGGAAATCTCATATAATCAGGAAATTCAGGCTAGTAATGAAAATTCTTGGGATAAAAGTACTATAGAAAATATAATAGCTCAAGGAATATCGAATGTCATACCTTCGACCATTGAAGCTATTAAAATTTCTATGCCTATAAACGAGAACCCTACTATACACTGTAAGCATACCCATCACTTCAAACCTAGCCCTAGTAGCAATGGAGGCCATGATATTCGTATCAAAACTCAATCCTCCAAACGAAAGAAAACCACAACCTATAGTTACTCTTATAAGGAATTCCACTCTGACAAATCCTATCAGAATAAAGGAAGCGGATCGTAAATCGCGCAACCTACATGTAACAACTATAACAAAAAGTGTTCAAGAAAACGCCTCCACTGTAACTTCTGCAAGAAGACTGAACATACAGAGGAAGAATGTAGAAAGAAAAATAACATCTGTTACAAATGCAGAGAACCAAGTGTCACACCCCAACCGATGGCGGAAACATCGGGATGATACGAAAACTAGATTGCAAGAGATGTCATAACACTAAGTGACAATATAGTTTAATTTAAGTTTCATAAATTTCTAAAATGTCATACAAGAATCAAATAAAGACAACGTTATTTCAAATATAAAGTATAAATAGATTTAGTTTAAATGTGTTTCTATGTCCACTTAAGTCTTGTTTCTTCATTTAGCATCATCTTGTTTTACGAACCTGCAACATGTATTAAAATATCAACAAAAGGTTGGCGAGTATACAAGTTTGATATATAGCATAAAAATAGTTTTAAAATAGTCTAAGGCTCGTATCCAACATGAATCACAATATGCAAGTTACTAGTATGTCATAACGGTGTCAAATATATGTTCAAACCCAATAATCCAATGCGTTGAAATAGCCTATCCCAAATAGAATAAAGGGAGGTTAACATGTTTGACTTAACAATACCCCAAGAATCATGGGCGGTGCATTACTCCTATAGCGCTATAATTGTTAAGGTAGGCTTGTACGAAGTTAATGAGCATATAGACACAAAAGTTTAACATCACATACGAGATTAACAAACAACATATAGTTTCATGTTCAAATATGGATAGAGAGTGATTCAAATAGTTTCAAAGTTTCGTGAGTTTAGTATAGAATACATGCTGCACCCAAAGTGTTTAAAAGTAAAAATAGGTTCGAGTATACTCACATTGGTTGCGTATAGAGATTCCTTGAAATAAGGCACGAGTAAAGATGGAGAATATCCAAGAAAACGAACGTACTGGTTATCCTAGAATTTTAAAATGACACATAACGAACTCGTTACAAGTTGTAGATTAAATACAATTTCTAACATTTGTTTAAATAGATATTTTATTTTAATACCTTATTACAAAAAGGGTTTAAAGTAATTTGTTTATTATTTTGTTATTATAAAAAGAAAAAATATTATATAAACAATGATAGTCTTGTTTTACCTAGATAATTAATTCAATTGTTTTTAGTTAATTTTATTATATATATATATAATTTGTTTTAAAAACAAACTAAATAATAATAAACATGTTATTATATTACTGTTTTGCTATTTGGTAATAAAATATATAAACATGTTTGTTGTAGAGAAAGCCTTTTTAAATAACTATCCATACTTTAGGGACTATAGTTGTAAAAATCTCAAACTTTCAACACATTTATTTATCACAGTCATTGTTATTGTTTTGTTTTGTATGTACAGCATGGTTCCTTTATTACACCTATCGACAGAACACAAAGAATGAACAAAGAAAACCAATGTTTGTGCTTGCCGACAAAGGAGCCGGCGTCGGCCGGAGTTGCTCCGGTGACCGGATTTCGCAGAGAGAAGGAGAGGAAAGGGGGATGTCGGCTGAATGAGAGGTGAGGGAGGTGGCTGCTCTTTTTGTTTAGAATTAGGGTTTAAAGTTCTCTTATAAAGGTAGGTTTAGTTAGTGGGTTGGGTTTCAGGTTTGATTTGACGAGAGTATAAAAGATTTATGAGTCGGGTTATGTTCGATGTCAAGACTGCAGAGCAGTGGTTAGTGTGCGTGCTTGTGGGGATGGTGACCCGGGTTCGAGTCTCATGGTCATCATTTTTGTGATGTTATTTTCCTTTTTGTTGTTTTAAAAGAAGCTTATACTTTCAACGATTTACATAAATCACTATCAAGTTATGTTGTTTTAACGAAGAAAACTAACTTTACAAATTAAATTAAGTAGGTTAGTTTATATTACTAACTTTAAAATTTAACGAGACTAACTAGATTATTATGAAAATAAACTTTTTAAATTGTAAACTTAATTAATTTAATTAATTAAACAATGAAAAATTAACCATATTTATAACGAATTAAAATAAAGATAAAAGATTTCCGACGATATAACAGATTATAATTTTTGAAAGAGGCAAACTTCTAAAAATAGATTTTTATGTCGCGCAACCTACTTGCAACAACTATAACAAAAAGCGTTCAAGAAAACGCCATTCTAGGAAGACACTCCACTGTAACTTCTGCAAGAAGACTGGACATACAGAGGAAGAATTTAGAAAGAAAAATAACATATGTTACAAATGCGGAGAAACAGGTCACATCCGTCCCTACTGTCCAAAACTATCTATGGCACCCGACAACAAGGCTAGAAACCTAGATGAAGCTAAGAAGGACGCATAAATATCTACGACACATGAAGCAATAGTAACTCTAACATAAGCACCCGTACGTTTTGTCTGTACTAAAGTAGTAGTTGACTTTTGATTCCAATCAAAGTTTTATAAATAAAAGGTCTTCAATTTTCTCTAATAAAGCCAACACTCATTTGTCTCATCCCTTGACAAATTCACATGTTGCACGTGTATTACTCATTACGCATGTGACTTCATTTCAAAAGATCTTTTATTCACGAGTTCGAATCTTATTTTGTTATACTCATTTTTGACAATCCCTATGATTGCAAAAACATTGACTTTTGATATCAAGTCAATAGATTTCTTGGAAAACTCCTTTCAAAGTTACTTACCAGATTTCCATTGTAATCATTTATTGTCAAAAACATATAGCCATTGTTGGAATATGTACAAACCAAGCTCAATTGTTTGAACTTGCTCATATACATTCAATTCAAGATCCTATATAATGAATTGAGATCATCATATTCAAGGTAATCTCCTTTGCTTGAATCATAATAAGACTTGTTTAACGTCTTCAACTCCACAAATCATTTGTTAAATCACGACACCCTGTGGTAACGTTCACTTTGAAACTTGAACTCGTTTCATTTTCACACCTAAGGTGATAATTTATCTATCTTCTGTTGATTCATTATTCTAAACCAGTCTTAATACAATTATGTGTTAAGATAAAGGTACCTAAATTCCTATTCTAATGTACCTCCGACTTTCTTTCATTTTTGATCAATCCTATGATATTCATTTATTCCTTCCCTTAAATATCCTATCTTTTGGATACCCATATTCGCTTCATTGAAACTTCCAGTTAACTTCGAGAATGGTGAATTCGTTCGGTCACCGTAATCATTGAATTCTTTCAATCATTACAACATCTTGCGGTGTCTGTACAAATTTGTAGCTTGAGCTAATCATAAATCCTAATCATATCAATTCATACTCATCATTCAAGTAGTCTTGATACAATTATGTATCAGGACAATGCTATAGTAAATTTTATTGTATTTTCGGTGTATCCTTGCTATTTAAATAAATATCACTGATTTCTGGTTTGATAGTTGACAAATCATTTTTCATACTTCTATTTGAGATTATTGAGTCGGAATCTTCCTCAATCAAAGTAAGTTTTCTTCTGACATCAAATCCTATTGTTTCTAAAAAGTCATTGCATTTCACACCTCTCTTTTGATTTATGAAACTCGGTCACCATGATGATTTGCATCTCGTTCAGTTCACATCGATTCCTGAAACTAAATTTTTGGTCCATTGAATTCCAATTATCCTATGATATCTTTATATTTCATCTTTTGATTCTATCTCAGACATCTTGATATACTGTTTTTACTAACTTAAAACATGACGTAACCCCAAGAGGATATCGTAACCCAAATCTCGAGGACGAGATTTAAAACAAAGTGGGGAGGATGTAACAACCCTCGAGAAACACCCCTAAACGCTCCCAGATACACCCCGTGTGTGTGAAACGGACCCGAATAACATTAATATTAATAAAAATCAAATAATACCTGAAAACCCGTCGCTCGCGAGCCGCGAAGGAATCAACAAGGATTGTCACGGGCCGCTACAGCCTGTTACTTGTGGATCACCTGTGCTGCCACATGTCCCTACACGTGTCAACCCTATACGCTGACTCAGCAACCCTAACGCCGCCTTTAGGGCTCTTGCGGGCCGCGAGAGATGAAGAGAAGGCTGTTGCGGGGCGCGACCGACCTATGATCAGTTGCCATTCATTCTCGTTCATTTTCTCATTTCTCTCTCAACATCCTATAGGCTAAAGCTATAGCCTAATACCCCCTATTAAGCGAAGCTTAGCCTCGTTGTAAGTACTATAATACTACTATTACCCTACACGATCAATTTAGGATTCTGTAATGCATGTCAAGGCTCTGCCTGACTCAGTCGTTGGAATTCTATCTCGTGTTACACTCGATTGATCTAGGATTCCGTAATGCATGTCGGATCTACCTGATTCAGTCATTGGAATTCTGTCTCGAGTTGTAAGGTTAATGTGATTTGGGTTATTTTATTAACACCTATGCATTTTTTAATTTTAATAAATAATAACCAAGAGAAGCAACAGGAAGCTATAATATTACCAGGAAGCCTGTAGAAATACCTAAGTCTATAAATGTAAGTACATTCACTTTTTCTCACTATTTGAGAGTACATTTTTGTGAGTCAAAATGTTTTACCAAAACCTCAAATGTTTTCAAATACAATTACAGTGATTAAGTCTATGTAAGTCTTCAATTGCTGCCAGTATTATGGGGTATGTATACAGTACTTGATAACCTTCACAATTGGGCATGGGTATCCAATGTGTGATATGACCATAGTCACAGATCCGTCGAGTGACACGTACTGACCTAGTAATTGTGTAGATATAAACATTGTAATCGCCCTTAATACTGTAATATGTAAACAACTGATGCTTTACAAAATGGAATGTACTTACCAGTATTTCTTGCTGATAAAACGTTTTTAAAACGCGTTTCAGGTAACACAATGTGAAAGCCAATAAAAGCCAGCTGGAGAGCACTAAAGGCTTAAAAAAGTGGCTATAAAAGTTAACTAAATAAAAAGGAGATCATGTTTTTAATAGTTTGGGTTTATCCCTATAAATGTATTATCAGCAAAACTTGGGTTTTATCCCATTTATCTATTTTAAACATTTTGGTATTTAACTCTGATAAAAATATTTCCTAACTACGGCCCTGATGAAAATTTCGGCTGCCAAATTAATAAACACCGATACCATCTGACTGGTTCGGGGCTACCGCTCCCAGGGTGGGGTTGGGGGCTGTGATAATTCGGATGTCGGATTTTAACTCTATGTGATGGAGAATCAAATTACGATCGCATAGGAAAAAGAATCGTGTAAAACGGATCAATAACGAATAAGTTATAGTCATTTCCGTAAAAACTAGTATTGCTGGGAAAATGCAGGTCTGCAAACGAACCTGCTGGAAAAAGGTAACCCTCGCGCCATGCGAGGGATCAATATGGTGCAGGCGCGACACACGACGGCGACCTGTTTCGTCGAAAATTGTGTGTTTAATCAGTTTTGTCTCGCGAACTCGTTTAAACACGTTTTAAACTACGTATGAGTAATTCAATTCATGTTTTATGAATTGTAGGTATAATTTACAGCGCCGGAGGACGATCAAGCTCAACGAAGAACCGAACCCGATCAAGATACAAGCTTACGCATATTGTTTCGTCATCATTTTAAATGACGAACTTATACATATTATGTTGTATTGTTTTTATTGAGAAAAGTTTTAATAAACCCGTATTTTCATAAGTATGTGTAATCGGAAATACACATTAATAGTCGAAAACTATACGAAATCTGTTAAATAATAGTAAGGGTCTATAGTTATACCCCTTGAATTATACATATGTATGTATATATATGTGTGAGAGAAAAACAAATGGTGAGGGGTATGGTGCTGCTAAAATTTTCGCAGGGGAAGCAAGTTGGAGGGGCATAGCGCCCCTCGGGAGGTCTTACATAAATAAAACATAACTATATGTAGAACTAGTTTTTGCAGGCGCCATACGACGCCTTGACGCTATATCACCTTCCACTACGGAAGGTCTTACATAAATAAAACATAACTATATGTAGAACTAGTTTTTACCCCGCCCGCGTTGCGGGGCACTAAGCCGAATATTTCTCTCTCATAACATGTACGTCTGTTTTCGGTTACTTGTACATACTACTCATAACACGATCTTAAAAAAATTACATTGAATCAACCAATTAAAATAAAACACTATCATACTTTTGCAAAAAAAAAAAAAAAAAAAAAAAAAAAAAAAAAAAAAAAAACGATGGAAAAACTATAATTTTAAACTAGGGGCAAAATTGTAATTTTCATGACAAATGAGCGTGTGCCAGGTAGCTGCATGGCACGAATAAAAATTACACCGAGTCAACCAATTAAATCAAAACACTACCACGGTTTTGTAAAAAAATAACTAAAACGTGGCATGACTGTATTTTTACAAGAGGGCAAAATCATAATTTGACCGGGAAAGCAAACATAAACGATTGCAAAACCGTAAATTAAATTAAGGGTAAAATCGTAATTTGGCTTAGAGGGAAGAAAACAAAATTATTGGTAAAACTGTAAATTTAAACGAGAAAAAATCGTAATTTACATGGACCAATTGCATAGCACTATTCTCCTTTATGTGATTTGTATAGTAGCTGTCAAACACTATTCCCTTTCGTATGTGATTTGTATAGTACTAGAGTTATGCGCCGCCCGCATTGCGGAGCGCTAAACCGAGTATTTCTTAGTTTAATAACATGTACGCCTTTATGTCGGTTAGTTATACATGCTACCTATAACACGATATCAAAAAAGATACATCAAATTAACCAATTAAAGAAATACAGTACCATAGTTATGATAAATTTTTTTTAACTAAAACGATGACAAGCGTGTAATTTAGAGTTGGGGGCAAAACAATAATTTGTCAGGACCAATTAGCGAGTGCTAGGCAGCTGTTTGGCATTAATAAAAACAAAATTGAGTCAACAAAGTAAAATAAAACACTACCATGGTTTTGCCAAAGAAAAAAAAAACGATGGCAAGATTGCAATTTTTAGCGGAGGTAAAATCGTAATTTTAAAATGGAGATAAAATAATATTTTGAACTGAGGACAAAACCATTTTTTTTATTTTGAAATGGGGGCAAAATCGTAATATTTTAGCTGCGGGCAAAATCGTAATTTTTAGTTGGGGGCAAAATTGTAATTTTAAACTGGGAACCAAATCGTAATTTGGCAGGACTCTAGCTGAGGGCAAAACCATAATTTTATTTTAAACTGAAGGCAAAATTGTATTTTTTAACTGATGGCAAAATCGTAAATTTAAGCAAGGGGCAAAAGCAAAATTTTATTTTGAATCGAGGGCAAAATCGTAATTTTACACTCGGGATAAAATTATAATTTGACATAACTATAAATAACTATTATATGAAAAAAGAAAAAAAAAACAAAAGTCAAAATGGCCGCCAAAAGTGGCCAACCACTTAAAAAACTATTACCGCGTGACATAATCAAGTTGAAAATGTATATGTTGAAAATATAAATATAAATTCTTAATCCCCCTTTGAATTGAATTTGACTTAAGTTTTATAGTGCGGCATGGGTTGATGAATGAAGATTCCCCAACAAGGCCACAACTTTCTTCTCTATTTTACTCAAGATTATATATTAAAAAAAAACTAAAGATTCGCTTTTTTATTCCCTCTATATATGGCTTTAAAGTCAACATCGCGCTGTTTTTTTTTTTTTTGGGCATTAGAGGTCTACCGGTTCTTATTATCTTTCGCTTGTCTCAATCCTCATTGGCGTACACCAATGCTCTTTTGTGCAAGTGTTTCCTTTCAATAATTCAAAATTCGGTTTAAAATTCACATTTTCGGTTTAAAATCGGTCTTGTCGAAAATGAATAAGTTGCAATTTAGTTTGGCTAGAAAAAAATCCCAACCAGACAAACAACTATTTGTCAAAGTCATGTTCCATTACGATTTTAAGGCTTTATAGATTTTGAATTATAAAAAACAAATTAGAATTAGAGCATGTTAAATTAAATAAACTAGTAAAAGTAAATTTGACCCGCGCTCAGTAACGAGTTTTTCATAATGTCAATAGGCTTACTCGTGTTTGAACAAAAGTTAAGAATAAAGATGAAAAAGATTAATGGTTACAAAACTGATGTAAAAAAATAACATAAACCGATCCATACAAGATTCAGCAAACTAAATATATCCATTTACTCCCCATGGCGTTATATTAATTAAGCCTGCATATCAAGATTATTTAAAGTTTCACAAATTAACAACTTACGACCCCTAAACGATTTTGCTATTATGATATCAAACTGTTTAAATTTATACATAGAAAGGCTTTATCTATATCTATTATATATAATAAATGAAAGTTATTTGGGCCACGTGTCACTTAATTAGGGCATTCTCAGTTCTCTTTTCCCGCCCAACAGTGTCATCCCCTTTTCCTTATATAATCTCTCTTCTCATCTTTGTTTACAAACGCATAGGGTTCCTTCTCTCTCTATATTCAGGCGATTCAAATTCAAATTTCACAAACCTTAATCTTCTTCCAAACGCCACCATAAAATCTTCTTTTGTTCATCGATTACTTCATCAAAAGGTTTGTTCTTTTTTTTAGTTGAAATAGTTTCACGATTTCCTCTTATTTATACTAATCCTTTGTGTTTTGTGTCTTTTCATGTAACCATTGCTAGGGTTTCGTTCGAGAGTTTGATCAAGAAATGTGTCCCCGGCTAATGGTTCTGCGGTGTTTCTCTTATATGATTCTTTTATTTTGAGGTTTGATTTGTATGTTTATAGATCTGTGTTGATTTTTCTTAACGGTTATGATATGAGTACAACATCTGTTGATTATTGATCTGTGAATATGTTCACCGCTTATTCTTTTTGAAATTAGGGTTTCGTTTGCTTGAGATTTGAATCTTCCGATTGTTTGGTTAATTTTTGTTGATATGTGGTTTTCCATAATCATGGTATGTGTTTTTGTTTTTGATTTTTACTAAAGTTTTGTTATCTGAGTTGTGACTAAATGATGATTGTCAATGATCTGTTATGATGATTGTTCTACTGTTGTTTCCAGTATCATTGTTCCAACATCGTTTAAAGTATGTGTTTTTTACTACTCCGATTTTCAAATTTTGAGTTTTTAATTATGAAGTGATATACTCTAATTCTCGCTTTATATTTCAGTCTAATCACAGTTGTTTGAGATTCATACAATATGTTGCGGGTTATTATAGGTTTGTATTCAAAGAAGTATAAAGTTTAATTAAACACAAAGAAAGATTATTAAATTTACAGTTAAAATAATTTTTGATGAAGAGTAAATGATGATTATAATTGATTTGTGCAGCAGATGATGATGACTTGTCCAAGAAAGGATCTGCTACTGTTGTAAGATAAGATTTTATCTTACTAGAGCAATGGTCTTTCCTGCCTTTTTTGTATTAAAAGAAGCATAAAGTTTGGTTTAAAGCACAGCTCTTTATAAACAAAGTTAAGGATTAAGTATATGAGGACAGGGCTACTCTTCAGCAGCTGAAGAAGTGTTTTCATGTACTGCATCTTGGTCTGTTCACTAGAGATCAGCTTTCTATAAATCCTGATGTTAATGCATTGAGTCCTTCCATGGAGTTCATGGCGATTGTTGGAGATATACAATGATTGACTTTATGTACCTAGAGTTTGATTAACCAAAGGAAAACGACTGTTTAGTATCAGCAGTGGTTTGACATCTACAACGGATTCAAATTTAGTATTTAATTATCAGTGGTTCTTATGCAACTTTAGTATTTAATTATCAGTGTTTCTTATGAGGTGTTTATATGTAACAGTATTTATCACATCACGTCATTTGTTTGATCTGTATTATAAATACAACAGTTGTTTGATCTGTATTATAAATACAACAGTTGTTTGATCTTTATACTACTAAATAAAAATGTAGTACACTTGGATGTTAAATAAGTTCCTCATTATGATTATTTGGATATAATGTTTTTGAAATTCGTCTTTTTTTGCAAATAGATGTTTATGGGCAAACTTCTCTTTAAGGTCAAACATTTGTTTAACCTCAAATATGTTTTTATGTTCAAACATCTGTTTAAGGTCAAATATCTGTTTAACTCCAAACAACTGATATTGAAGGTAAAATATTTGTTTAAGGTCAAAGATATTTAAAATAGTAAAAAATGATAGTTTTCATTAATCCTTAAAAGTCTGTTGGAACCACTGTTTTGGTTCAAACATCTGATTGTTAAATGTTATCCACTGCTGAGAGACAACCTCCGTTTCTTCATTCTTTATAAAGAGCACTGACTGTCCAAACATCAGTGGTGTTTTAATTTGAGCAATTAAACGTAGTTTTGTTAATCACTATCGGTGTTTTAACTATTAGCAGTGTTTATATGTAACAGAATTTATCCTATCAATTCAGTGTTTTGATCTGTACTATTAATTGAACAGTTATTTCATCTTTATACTAATAAAGTTCCTATACACTTGGATGAATATTAGGCACCTCATCTTGATTGTTTGGGTATAGTATTCTTGAAATTGGTTCAAACATTTGATTGTTCAAAATATTCCACTGCTGAAATACAACCTCTGTTTCTTCAATCTCCATGTTGACCATTGACTGACCAAACATCAGTGTTTCGAAAACTGGTTGGTATCCACTGATCGGAAAAAATAGCCACTGCTCACATTTACATTGTTGACATCCACTGATATTGACCATCAGCGGTTTCCCTAAAAAATAGTAACTGCTCACATTTTTATTATTGATGTTGTTAATTAGTAATAGATTGAAATTATTAAATGAAAACTAGAATTACAATCAAATTACCATTTTACCTGATCTTTACATTCCAATGACATAAGAGTTCCACCAAAATTATTTTCATGATAAAATTTAAAGTTAAATTAAAAATTAAAAAATAAAAAATAATCTTGATGACTACTTGTTCCAAATCAAATCAGTAATTAATACTGATTTCTTGAGCTTTGGACATTTGATTAAGCAAATTTTGAATTTCAAATTGACGGTTATTATATCTTGATTAAAGTTTAAATAAAATTTAAAAAAGTCATTATGACATTTGATTTCAAATCAAGTCAGTAGTTACTGATAATATCAGTAATTTTGAAATTCAAAATATGCAAAATGGTAATTTAAAATTTTCGTTCTCTCTCTTTTTTTCCTACTTTGCATATCATTTCTAATATTTAATTACTTTAATAAAGCAGCATATAAGAATATACACTACTTACCTTTGAAATTAAATCTGAAATTTATGACGTCCAACAACAGTGGATAACTACAACAGTGGTTCAGAATCAACTTTAGTTATTCTATTGTTTATTTGTTTATGTTAACAGTGTTTATATGTAACAGTGTTTTCCGCATCAATGTTTTAAAGACTGATAGGTTGTTAGATGTCATCACCTTAGTGTTTTATATGTAACCATTTTTATGTTATCAGTGTTTATATTTAACAGTGTTTAGGACTGTTGTTTATACGTAACTCTATTTATCACATCAATTCAGTGGTTTGATCTGTACTATTAATTGAACAGTTGTTTCATCTTTATACTAATAAAATTCATATACACTTTGATGAATATTAAGCTCCTCATCTTGATTGTTTGGGTATAGTATTCTTGAAATTGGTTCAAACATTTGATTGTTCAAGTATTCCACTGCTGAAATACAACCTCTGTTTCTTTAATCTCCATGTTGACCACTGACTGACCAAACATCAGGGTTTCGAAAACTGGTTGGTATCCAGTGATCGGAAAAAATAGCCACTGCTCACTTTTACATTGTTGATATTCACTGATATTGACAATCAGCGGTTTCCCTAAAAAATAGTCACTGCTCACATTTTTATTATTGATGTTGTTAATTAGTGATACATTGAAATTATCAAATGAAAACTAGAATTACAATCAAATTACCATTTTACCTAATCTTTACATTCCAATTACCTACAAGAGTTCTACCAACATTATTTTCATGATAAAACTTAAAGTTAAATTAAAAAATAAAAAAAAAATTCTTGATGACTATTTGTTTCAAATCAAATCAGTAATTAATGCTAATTTCTTGAGCTTTGGACATTTGATTAAGCAAATTTTGAAATTCAAATTGACGGTTATTATATCTTGATTAAAGTTAAAATAGAATTTAAAAAACTCATTATGGCATTTGCTTTCAAATCAAGTCAGTAGTTACTGATAATATCAGTAATTTTGAAATTTAAAATATGCAAAATGGTAATTAAAATTTTCGTTCTCTCTCTTTTTTTTCCTACTTTGCATATCATTTCTAATATTTAATTACTTTAATGAAGCAGCATATAAGAATATACACTACTTACCTTTGAAATTAAATCTGAAATTTATGACGTCCAACAACAGTGTCAAACTACAACAGTGGTTCAGCATCAACTTTAGTTATTCTATGTTTGTTTATTTGTTTATGTTAACAGTGTTTATTTGTAACAGTGTTTTCCGCATCAATGTTTTATAGACTGTTAGGTTGTTAGATGTCATCACCTCAGTGTTTTATATGTAACCATTTTTATGGCATCAGTGTTTATATGTAACAGTGTTTCGGAACAGTTGTTTTTACTATGTAACATTGTTTCGGAACAGTCATCACTTCAGTGGTTTAATCTGTACTATTAATTGAACAGCTGTTTCATCTTTATACTAATAAAATTCCTATACACTTTGATGTAACAGTATTTATCACATCATTTCAAATTGACGGTTATTATTTCTTAATTAAATTTAAAATAGAATATAGAAAAGTCATTATGACAATTGCTTTGAAATCAAGTCAGTAATTTTTAAATTCTAAATATACAAAATGGTAATTTAAAATTGACGGTCTTTCTCTTTTTTTTTTTCCTACTTTGCATATCATTTCTAATATTTTATTATTTTAATAAAGCATCATATAAGGATATACACTCCCTACCTTTGAAATTACATTTGCCACTGCATTCAGTTAAAATTTTTATTGGATAATCGGTAAGCTTGAATTCCAACCTTGATATTTTTTTTAAGAACATCCATGCTTATTGTATTATCATATTACATTTAGCAATACTTATATTTTGCTTATTCTTTTTTTTATGTACAGTCTTCAAATGGAGGTTGCAAAGGTTAGCATGCTTAACGATCTTAATACATTCTCAAACAACTATTCGATTAGAGTTAAGATTGTTAGCATTTCAAAGAAGATAATGAATGATAACAAAAATGAAATATATCGTCTTGATATGATCTTCATGGATGAGATGGTACCGTATATAGTTGTCTTATAATTTTTTTGGACATATGAATATCCAAATTAATATAACACCTTTTTTATTTAATCGGATGTTTCATATTCTTAGGGAACTATGATACAAGCCAGCTGTTTGCATAAGATGCTAGGAAAATTCAAAGATTTCCTTCAGTTGGATGAATGTCTTCTTATCACCAAACCTTCTCTTGCTACTAATAAATCCTCTGCTAAGTATACCAAGAGAAATGACAAAATATCACTGTATTTCTATACTTCTGTTGAGAAATGCTTCGACTGGTCTGGACCAAAATACCATTTTAATTTCGTTAACCTCAAGGATGTTGTTAAAAATAAAATTGAAGTTAATACAGTTATTGGTATGTAAATCACTACATGATATATATCTATTGTTTTGTCTTATTGTTTTTTTTATTGTTATCACTTCTTAATGTTGTTTTCTTTTAACAATATATTTTTGTTTATAGATTGGATTGGTTATGTGGATGTATGTTTCAATCTAGAGGATACGTCAAAGAAGGATGGGAGCAAGGGCAAGAGACTTAATCTTAGACTTGAAGACCTTGAGTGCGTTCTTTTTATTAAGTTGTTGCATTTTGACGTTTAAAGCATTATAAGGTTGCTTGATGTTATTATGTTTTATGTTAATATTTTTAGAGGCTAAAAGTGTCCGGTTACTTTGTGGGATGGTTTTGCTATTGACATGTTTGCTTACATGAATGATAAGAAACGAGAGAAATATGTTGTTATCATTTGTCATTTTGGTATGGTCAACCTTTACAAAGGTACAATTTAAACTTAATTAGTTTAATTTTTTTTATCTTTAGTAATTTATCTTTATATTTATTTATATATTTTAAATTTGACACTATTTATATTGATCTACATTTGTTTTTATTTTTAAATTCAGGCAAGCGTGGAGTTGCAAATGGGTTTGAGCTGAGCATACTTTTTATTGACACTGACATTGACGAGATTTCCTCTTTTAGGAAGAGGTATAGTTAGTAATATGCATATAAACATTGAATAGTATTATTTTGTACTTACATTTAATTTTTACGTTTTACTTTGATCGCATGAATCTGTTTAGGTATGTAGAGAAAATTTCAACTTCATCTTCATCAAATGAGCATGTTGGTTCAAATGTTATCTCAAGTGTTGAAGATGAGTTTCTTAGTAACCCTGATTTCATGCTTATTGGTTTCCTTGGAACGATATCAACGGTGTGTATTTTCTTATAAGTACTCTACATGCTGAGTTTTTTTATACTCTTTTCTAAGTGTTATTATTTTTGTTTGATATTGATAGACAAAGAAGGTTTTGATTCTTGGCACAATCACAGCTATATGCACTGATAAACTTCGGTATTACAATGGTTGTAACCACTGTAAGTCAGGTGTGGAGGAAAGATTTGTAACGAAAGAAAATGCGAATGGTTCATTTGATGTTGATCATGCAAAATTGTTGGTTTGTACAAATGATAAATGTGAAGGAGTCGACATCTATTCTATTCCGCGGTTTGAGATTACAGTTTTTTATTTCCTTATACTAAATACTAATATAAACCACCCTTTTGTTATTAGTAATACTAATGTTTTCATTTGTTTTTAACTTTGATAGGTTCAAGATACCTATTAGGGTGCAAGACTCTTCCGGTACTGTGTCTTTGACACTGTTTGATTTTGAAGCTTACTAGATTCTTAACAAATCTGCAAAAGAGTTACTTTCAATCCAAGATCAGGTAACAAATACATGCATTCAGTTGTTTGGCCAGGTAGTTAATATAATTTAAAATTAATTTTTATAAAATTCTATGTTCTCAATTATGGAATCATTCTGCTTATTGTAATTTATATTAATTTTGATAAAATCATAGGTTGTTAATTCTGGAGACATACCGAACCCATATCCTGAGATCTTTGACACATTGATTGGAAAGAGGTATGCGTTCATCATAAGTGTTAAAGACTATAACATTGAGCATCAGGTTGAAAACTATGGTATTTCAATGGCCACTAACGTTGATGAGATCCTTGCTGCGCTTTCCGCCAAATTCACTCTTAACCAGGTTTAAATCTTCATTATGTCAATCTTTTAATTTCATAGTTATATCGTTTTGAAATAGATTTATACCATTGTGTGTATTTTATGTTATTGTGTATTTTGTACTTAAAGCATGAGCAGTCCGAATCGTTGGATGTTCCAGATTCCTGCAGTTTGTCTACTCCTGTTGACCTTATGAAGGTAATATAAGAATTTGGTTATTTGTACTAAATTTTTTGAAACGTTAGTACTTATTGTCTTTTTATATCAGGATGAGATGTCATGCTGTGGTGACAATGTTACCCCTGCATCCCAACCACTTGTAGGCACTAAGAATCCCTCTTCAGATGAAACAAAGCGTAATATTCGTGAAGTGTTCGATGTGGATGATGCATTAGGTTGCTCCTCGACAAAGCGCCGCATCAGTGATGAACTGTGCCAGGATGAAGATGCTGGTGTTTCGACGCTTTTGATTCCAAAGATTGAGAAATAGTTTTTTCAGCATTTTCAGATACATTTACGTGTTGATTTCATATGTTGTTGCCATGTTGAACTTATGGTTTTCGTTTTGTTGCTTTTGGGTGTTTGGTGGGTTATGTTTTGGACTGATTGTGTGGTTTTGAATTCCTGAAAACTTATCTGCTTATTATACTGTTATGTTCTAATATTATAATGACTATGACCTTTCTTTGCATATTATTATCTATATTGTTAAATAAACATTGAGATGTTCAATAGTCAATATTTATTTAAGTTTAAAATTTATGTGTATGAATAGGAGCAACAATTTATAATATATATTGTATAAACCCAAATAACAACTTTTTTATCTACAAACATTTGTAATCTTTAAGCAATTTTAATCTTATTATCTTATCTCATAATTTATATAGTATTATCAGTGGATGTGGTTCTTTATTGGTTTTTACCCTTATCCCTTATGGCTAAGATTTAATAAGTAACCGTCATATGTTACAGTTTATAAAAAAAATTTAATTTGTGCCTGTTTCTCCCATTAACTTATTTAAGTAATCTCATTCAATAGCTTTTTTATATACTTTAAATTTTGTCTAAGTCATTCAAAGTATGTTCTTCGTAAAAATCGTAACCAAGTATGAAGCGTAAATTCAAACCCATTTTATTTGGTTTTTTGTTCGGTTTATCGATCCACGTTTTATTTTATTTGTTTTGATTGGTTTATTTGGATAACTGAAAAAATTACAGTTTAACTTAATTATTTATTAAATAAATATAATAATATTTTATTTTAAAAATCATATACAAATAAACTGTAAACCTAACCAATGAACATCCAATTTACATTCCACAAAGTTTACAAAATTTGTTGTTAAGTTTTTTATTAATGTAATAGATTGCTTGGAATAATTTATTCATTAATCTGAAACAATTCTATTTTGCTTTTCATGAAATGATTTTTAATTACAAAATGATAAAATGGAATATTATAATTTAGATTAATTATGTTAATCCCTAGAATTGACATATTGTAATTCAAAATTTAAAATCCATTGTTTTCTTCTATTTTTTTAATGTTCCATCTCTTTTACTCTTTCTTCTTTTGAAAGCATCTCCTTCTTTCATGTATGCAATGTCAAAGAATTCACATTCATCTTCTACAGCAGCTAATTCATCTCAACGAAATTTACATAGTAAGTGAAATTATAACTTCTTAACTCTGTATCAGTTGTTAAGTAGTATCACTTAAGTAGCATCACTTAATCCTTAACTCATGTATCAGTTGTTAAATAGCATCACTTAATCCTTAATCACTGATTCTCTATCCACTGATTACTACAACAGCAGTTGTTAACCATTAGTAGTTCACTATCAGTTGTTAAGTACCCTTAGTGTTTTAATCACTAGCAGTGCTTACAAGTTTTTCATCAGCTGTTTCACTTAACAGTACTTTCACATAACAGTAGTTTCACTTAACAGTAGTTTCACTTAACAATATTTTGCTTTATTCATTTTAAATTCATGTTAAATTCATTATTACAATTAAATCCAACATAAATGCACACTTGCATTATGTTAAACATACAATACGGACACAAAACGTCATACCTAGAAAGATAGAAGGATATCCAACTTGGTAAACTTGACAAAACTTACAGACTCGATAACAAAAGACTGTAACATACAACGAGTTTTCAAATTTATTTGTGATGAAAACTCAAGGAGTGAATGGTGCACTTCGGAATGTAGCTTATAACCCCCTTTAGTGTAGCTCTTTGATTTTCCTTGAAATTCCCAAGCTTGGTATTTTCATATCTACCACTGGGGTTATATTCATTCATATGCACCAAACAGCTTATCTTTTAGCAATTGATCGTTCTGATCAATCACTTCCTTATGTGCATCGCACTAACTTCTAGGAGGTTGTCAAGTATTCTCGCCAATGTTTTCGTAGTTGGTGTTTTGCGTATCTTTACATCCGCAGCCATTCTGTACAATAAAAACATCCATAGTAAGATGGTTGATACAGTACTTTCATAATGCATATACGTATACATATATGATGAACCCAATATGAGGAACCCAAAACACAGTTGATCTCAAATGAAGAAAACACATTCAAATGACCAATACGAGGAACCCAAAACATATAGTCTTTAACCAACTTTATATGAGAAACAAAACAACAACCATACCCAAATTTCAACATGAACAGCAGAGACTTAAGAAACCCAGATTTCAACATTAACAGCAGATACTTAAGAAACCTGTCCCTGTTTTAATCGATTGTATATTTTAAACATTTCAAACAAACTATAACACAAAAACAATATTAGATTAACGCCAAAAACCAAAACCCAGTATTAATAAACAGATAAAACCAAAAACATCACAAACAAACCTTTATAATAACCAAAACCCAAACCTCTGTTTTGATACCCGAGCCAAAAACCCACAATAATCAAACAATATTTTCACACAAAAGCTGTTACATTCTAGCATATCAAAAACTTATACAGATAAGAAATGTAAAAACATCAGTGGTTAAAATGAGATATCATCAAACATCATTAAACATCAGCTTACATAGGGTTACACAAGCATCTAACAAGAACAGAGGGTAAACCATAGTGTCGATCATGTTTTAGGTATGTGATTTTACCTTGGATTGTTATAACAACAAATGGTTGGTGAGGAGATTCAATGAATATGAAGATGAAGATGATGACCGGTGTTGGGAGAAGAGATTTTCAGATATTTTTGAGAAGTGTCATCGGTTAGGGAATTAGGGATTATATGTGTTTATAAAGGATATTTCACAATTGTCAAACAGTCAACATAGGGAAGTGTGACGGAGGGACTCAAACTGTTATGAATTTATAAGATCAAGGGCTCAAAAAACCAAAAAATGAATTTAGGGGCTCAAGTTGATGTTTCACACATATCACAGCGACGCAAATTTCATTTTTCTCTAAACATAACTCATGTATCAGCAGATACAAAAATTTTGTTGACGACATTTTCACAAGGCTCTCTCCAGGATGGAAAAATTTGGGTTTCAAGTGATTGTTGACGAGATTTTCACAAGGCTATCTGCAGAAGATATTTGCCGTTTCAAATGTCTTTCCAAGAATTTTTATAGGGAATTGTCAAGTCATGCATTTCAGATGATGCATGCTCTCCGAAGTGGAGATTCAGTAGAAAAGAAACTATTATCCTTTAAAGACACGTCAATTGTCATTGACAACGTAGTTGGTGGTAAGTTGGATGTTGTTAGTAGTAAAACCTTAAGTTTTCCTAACAATGTCCACTCTAGCTTCTTACGTATTCTATCTTTATTTAATGGGTTGTTGTTAGTTCCAATGAAGGGATTTACTGTCAGTTGATTCTTTGGAATCCAACTATCAGGCAGTATAAGGTTTTGTGTGATGACTACTTTAATTACAATCATCATCGAACTCTGATACCGGTGGAATTTATTTTGATCAGTTCAATGATCTGAAAGTGCTGAACATTAGATGTTACCGTAATGTAACTGCTGCTCGTGTTTACTCACGACGTCGTGAGTCATGGACAACAATAAATTTCGGTATCGTAAACAATTATGGTTCAAGTCGTTATTCATGGTCTACAGGAGTTTATGCTGATAAAACCTTATATTTTATGGTTTCAAATTATTGGTATCCACTAGGTGAGAGGAACATCGTTTGTTTTGATGTCGTTAGTAAGACTTTCAGAATGCTTCACTTTCCTGAGAGTATTGTAGTCAATCCTTACCAAGGGCATTTTTTGACCATCGCAAAGAGGTTGCATTTGATTGTTATTGGAAAGTCTGCTGAGCTAACTGCTGATTTGCTCAGATATGAAGAAGAAGGCTGGAAGAAGATGTTTGTTTTCAATAATCCTCGTGTAGTTGATTATGTAGATGCACGCCGAAGTACTAATATAATTGAAGACAACAAGTGGCTGATAACAAGCATCTGGGGGGATATGATTGAAGTTGATCTCAACAACGAACTTCTGAAATACCTCCAACATGTTGACAACTACAATGGTCCGAAAGGAGCTTTACTTATCGAAACTACTGTTTCACCAATAGATTAGGAATTAGGATCCTGTATTTTATTGAATGCTATTATCTGTTTTGACAATTGTATTTTTTATATAATTAGTTGTGTTAAAATTATTAATAATGTTTGTTATTAAACTTAAGTAAATGAATATTGATGTTTGAGAGTGTAAATTCTTGTAATATTGGCAAAGGTCTGTTTAAATGATCAAAGCTCTGTTATTGAGAACAGATGTTTCAAAATTAAACAGTGGTTGATACATCTGTTGACTTGGGCAACAGATGGATGAACTTTGTATGCTGTACACTTGTACTTTTTATAAATATTTAGGTTTGAGAGTGTAAAAGTAAAAGCTTGTAATATTGGCAAAGGTATGTTTAAATGATCAAAGCTCTGTTATTGGGAACAGATGTTTGAAAATAAAACAGTGGTTGATAAATCTGTTGACTTTGGTCAACAGATTGATGTCCACAGATGTTTGGAACTACTGTTCAGAAAACTGTGGTTGAAACCGCTGTTTGGTTAAAACGGTGATTTGAAGACAGTATTTTTGAATCGAATGACATGGTTGATGTAATGTGGTCATATTAATAACAAATAGTAATTAATCTAAATAACTTTCCATGTTAGGTTCAACAGTGTTTTCAAGAGGAAAACTGTGTGAGAAGACAGTAGATCTTAACAAGTTAAACATCTGTTAAGACTTAAACAGATGTTTGGCCTTTAACAGATATTTGGTCTTTTATATCAGATGTTTGGACTTAAACAGTTGTTTGACCTTAAACAGATGTTTTGCCTTAAACAGATGTTCTCATTCTATATCAGATATTTGGACTTAAACAGATGTTTGACCTTAAACAGATGTTTGGCCATAAACTGATGTTTGGCCTTAAACCAAACATCTGTTTAAGCTCAACATCTGTTTGACTATTTGTCAATATCTTATTGACTTTTGGTCAACATCTGTTCCATATTTGGTCAACATCTTATTTTGTAAAAGAGGTACAAAAACAAAGATTTTTTCAAAATCCCAAATCACCCTATCATGTAAGTGCATTGAAGTAAAAGTGGAAATGATATTATTCATATGGTCCTGTTGTGCTTTTGTTTGTCCTCTAATATGAGTTCATGATCTAATTCGGTGATTTGAAAACATTGTTGTTGAATTGAATGAGATGGTTGATGTAATGTGGTTGTATTACAAACAAATAATAATTAATTAATCTAAATAACTTTCACGAGCCCGGGAAGCAATCCCGGGTAAAAACCTAGTATATTAATAAATGAGATGATGTGGGCTATTTGTCCTTGAATGGTGAAGCCATTTTGATGATGTGGCAACCATTGGTTTAGTGGAGTTTGATTTTGGGAGGGAATTGATGTAATTCTCTATAAACAAACCAAGTTTCACAAAACACAAACCAAAAAACCAAAGATACGCGGGATCCGGAATTGAATGGGTCGGTTTTCGGTTATCCAAATAACCCATATTGAATTCGGATCCTTTAAATTGATTTCACTCAATTATTTTGCATAACATTCTTCTTGAATCATCTTCTTTCTCTCTTTGTTCTCTCTCTTCTACCTACCATATTCGATTACAAACCCTAAATCAACATACCTTCTCCGATCATCAAAATACTATAGCCGATCATCATCTTAGGTGACGAATCTTTCAAGAATTACAGGTAAATGTACTTCATCAAACCTATCAGTTCCACAAAATCTCACCTACCGACAATCATCTTCTATTACTTTAACCTAATGGTGTTCTTGATTCTTTGAAACATTCGACAGAGATCCAAGGTTGCAACTGTTTTTATATGTTATTTAGATGTTTCTGAATCTTTCTTTTATTCGCTACTAATTATTTTGTTATTAACTTCATCTACGATTATTTTCTTTCAGATCCGAACATAATAATTGCAGGTATGTTGTTTATTCAGATGAGAGTACAAGATGTTGATTATTTTCTTAATTAAAACGAGATTTGTTTTATTACTCTTCATTCATTCTATTTCCTTTTTTCAAACAGAACCCTAATCTACCGCCACCATAGCCATCATCAACATGGTATTCTCCATTGTTCATCGATCCAGAATTCACCATCAATGGGTACGAATTAACTCTTTTAGTTTTGGTTTTTTTATTTTTAAAGTTTTGTAGGTGATAAAGGAATCCTTTTTTTATTTCGATTCAATCTCATTTGGGAGGATTTTTTTGTTTCCTCGATTATACAAGGTATTACAGTTTTGACTGTTCTTTGTTTTAGATTATAACTCGGTTTCTGTAATTAGACATTGTTTCTATAAACAGATTACGTTTTTTTTGTTAGTAATAAATTTTGTATTGTATTAATTACCAATCCATTAAAGATTTTGTTTATTTTATTTTATTTATGGTCTGATATGTTTTTCCGGAATATTGATTTTGTTTCTATAAATAAATTGTTTCTATATTAGATTATTATGTATTGTAAGTGTTTAATCCCAATTTTTGAAGATTTCTCTGTATTTTTTGTGTTGTTCTTTATGATATACATTATCCGATTTAATCACTGTTTTTTGCAAACAATATCAAGATCGGAGGTTTGTTATCATCATCTACATTCTCTGATTTATGTAATATCTATGAACGTTAATCATTTCTTGGGCATTTATCAAACTTACTGATTTTGGTTTATTTTGATTTTCATGTGAATCCCTAAATCTTGGATAACAATCGGACAAACGATCATTGAACAAACAACAGTTGTTTTCTCTTTTTTAAGTTTGTAATATTTGATTTTATCCTTTATGTTCGGTTTTTTTTTTCAAAAATTAATAATATATGTTCTGAATGATTTATGGTTTGTTTTTCTCATGGTGAACCCTCCATCTTTTGTGACAATCGAACTCGGAGTGTTCGTCAACCAAAACAGGTTAGTTCAATTTTCTTGGTGTTGTTTGTTTATTGGTATCTATAGTCTTTGGTTTTAAGTTTTGTCTTTATGTTTTATTTTGAAAGTTTATGTGATTATCTTTTGAAGTTCATATGGTTTGTTTTATCAATTATATTTTTTTCTATTTAGTTAGTTGTTAATTCTTTAAGGATACCTTTAATTTCTTTTTAAAGTTTTTTTTTTCTATAAACAAATTACTGTTTTAAGTTTAATTTTTTGTATTCAGAATTATTATTCGGTTTCTATAAATAGACATTCTTTCTATAAATAGATTACCGTTATATTTTTTAAAACATTGATTACTTCCTTTGTAGTTATGGATCCTAAAATCAACGCTCCTTCGTTGTTAAAGTTGATTGATACGATCTTATTAGTTGAACTTTAATTAACATTGTTACTAATGTGGACTTTTTATCTGTAGTCGAAACACAAGGAGAAGCCACAGACTATCGAAAGTCATGTTGAAGAAGGAGTTTTTGGGGATAGTGTTGGTCACTTTCAACTTCCAAATTTTGAGTCTTTTTTTAATGTATGTAACTATGTTTTAATATATATTAACAAACTTTAACAACCATTACATTGTTGTATTCTTATATTTTTATATTTATGATGTCATTTTTTAGGATACTAACGACTACAAGTTTGATCGACATATAGCTGCTCTAATTGAGATGGAAGATGCTAAGAAGCTGGTAAGTGTATACGTTCAAATTATTAACAGATCTTAGTTATATGATTAGTTAATTTTGTAAAGTCAACCCTTTTTATTTGATGAATATGATTAGTTATATGATTATACAGTTTCTCTTTTTATAAATTTGTATTTATGTTAATTTGTTTTATCTAATTAAAAACTATACAGTTTCCTTAATTATGGTATTTTTAAAAATGATTTTTTGTGATTTGAATTTTTCATCATATATTACTAAAAATATTATCTTTTCTAATTTTATATAAAAAGATCATTTGTTCTTCAATCATTATTCCATTTAAAAAAACATCTCTTTGGTTAATGTACATTGGATAGGTAAACTATGTTTGTTTTTAAAGTCATATTATTTTGTTTTCCACAGTCTATTAATTTTTTTGTTGTCTACATAGCTACAATGGAAAACCAAGGTGACATCACCTTGCTGAACGATATCGATGCTCTTAGTACAAACTACACTATCAAGGTGAAGATTGTTAGTTTGTGGAGAAAGAAGATGAGAGGTAATGAAAGAGAGACGTATCATATTGATATGATACTGATGGATGAAATGGTAATTTCTTGATTTATTTCGTTTTGTTATTTGTATTATGTTTGTTACATATTTACAATACCATAAATCTTTTTTCGTTTAATTATACTGATTGTGAGTTCATTTTAACATTTCCTTTGCGTGTTATTATTTACCCTCAGGGTACCAAGATTCAAGCTTTTTGCTTACATAAGCTATTTCCAAAGTTTGAGAGACATCTAAATGTCGATGAATGCCTTATCATAAAACGGCCATCTCTTGCTGCGAACACTGCATCGTTCAAGATTGTTCCTAACAATCAGAAGCTATCTTTTTACTATCACACGTTTGTGGAAAAATGTAGTAAATGGGAAGGTCCACAGTACATTTTTAATTTTGTTGATTTCGATGATGTTGTTTCACAGAGAATCAAGGAGGGTACGACAGTAGGTGTGTTCATTTATATTTACAAAGTTTATATACCACAATATTTTTTGACGTTTTATTTAGTTGTTTTTATGTTATTATATATGCTGACATCTTTTTTCTTTTATTCTTAGATTTCATTGGTTACGTTGTTGTTTGTTATAAGATTGAGGACACTAACAAAAAGGATGGTAGTAAAGGGAAACGTCTCAATCTTAAGCTTCAAGATCTCGAGTAATATAGTTTTAAAATTTTAGTTTATTTGTTTTTTTTTTTCCATATTATGCTATAATTTTTATAAAATTTTGTTAAACTTATGTTTTTTTCTTATATGCTATTGTAGAGATGTTCAGATCGATTTAACTCTTTGGGATGATTACGCTAAGGACATGTATTCTTACATGGTTAGTAAAAATCGTGAAGCACATGTTGTCGTTGCTGTCCATTTTGGTGTTGTTAAGACATACAAAGGTATTTTATCAATTACACAATTTATACCATACAATATAGATAGATGTTCTTCCTTTATATATATCTGATTGATTGTTTAATTTATTTTTACCAAAAAATAGGTAAATGGGGGATTTCTAATAATTTTGATGGTTCACGGCTTTTCATTAACGACAATTTTGATGAGTTTCAAGGAAAAGTGAGTCTGATTATTTATTTATATTTTTATAATTGTATCAACTTTATGTTTTGTTTGTATTTTTTGTTAATTACACATTTTGGTTTCTTCAAAATTTTTTATAGGTTTCTTTCAAAACTTGCTGCTTCAACCGAGTCAAGTAGCCATGCTGGGTCATATATGATGTGTTCTGTGGAAGATGAATTTTTAAACAATGATGTTTTTTCACCAATTGCTTATCCTGGCTCAATCATAGAGGTTTTCCTTAACATTTGATGTTTTATATTTCAACTATTTTCAAAATTTTAATGAACTTTTATTTCTTTAATTCTTTAAACAGCCAAAGAAAGTTGTTATTGTTGGAACTATCGTAGCAATCGTTTCTGATAAGATGTGGTATTATGATGGGTGTAACCATTGCAAGTCCAAACTTGAGCAAAAGTTTGAAACTTATGATAAGGAAGATGGAACAAGTGATGTTAGAGATGAGAAGGTGTATCAATGTTCCAACAAGGATTGTCAAGGAAAAGAATTTTTCCCGCTGTCCAGGTAAAGTGTTTGTTATTCATAATTCTATTATTGTTGATTCAACAATGTACGTCGTTTATATTATCTATTCGTCTATGTTTGTTAATTATTTAAATACGCTTTTAAGGTTTAAAATACCAATTCGGGTTCAAGATTCAACCGGTACGGTGACACTTACATTGTTTAACCATGAGGCATTGAAGTTTGTTGGGAAAACTGCAAAGGAACTTATAGAAATTCAGGACGAGGTTCTATTTAGTACTACTTTATATTTAATTCAATTAGATTTTTATATATACATTCTAACCACACATGAGATTTTTTTAATAAAGTTACTCAAGACAAATGAGCTTCCAAGAGAATACCCTGTTGAATTTGAAACGTTGGTTAACCTAAAGTGTGCTTTCGTGATCAAAGTAACAGACTTTAATATTGTCAATGGTGTGGAGAATTATGGAATATCAGTTGTGCCACTGATGTTGACATCTTGGATGAGCTCAATAAAAATGGAAAATTGACCAGGTAAGCGATTGTTTTATTAATATATTTGCACTTACAAAACCGTTTAAAAGATGTTTAAACAATTTGTCTCTTGCTTTCGATTTTTTTTACAGCTTGATGTCTCTGATTCGTTTGGTATGAGTCAGTCTGAGTTCCAATATGCTGGTGGTGAATGCTCTAAGGTTTAACTTTAAAAATACACTGATATATACTTTTAATAGTTGTGTTATTATAAATTGTTTATTTTTTTAGGATGGTGATTCTTACACTGGGGATAACTCCACACCTGTTTCAAAGGATTACGTGGGTGACTTGAAGAAATCTTCTGATTTGAAGCGTAACCTTGGTAATGTTTATGTGATTGAAGAGGGATTGGGGTCGGCAGCAAGTAAGCCTCGCATGTGTGTTGAGAATAATGATATTGACGAAGATTTAGGCAAGAATTGATAAACGAGATTTTGCAAATGGTGGTTACAATAAAAACAATTTATTTGTTATTGGACTATTGGAATTTTGTTTTGTGGTTTTTAATTTTTGATGTTTGAATACATTTTTATGGTTTCCCTATATATTATGACATTTTGACTTATTCTTTACTATTTTTGGTTGGAAATCATGTTTGGTTATGTTCCTTATTTTATAAAACTACATTTATTATTTATTGTATCATAATTTAATCATCCGATAATATAAAAATAAGAAAATGAAAAACTACATATTACTTTTGACCTTAATGAATTACTTTTCAAGAAATGAACATTAATCATTTGTTTAAATATTTATACAATTCAGTTACATTTCTATAGTTATTTTAAGAAATATCGTAATTATAGCAACTCGATTTTAGTGTTGACACATTCTCTTTAATTTCCCAAACTTATAAATATAAGATTGTTTCCATATTTCAGACCATTAATTTGATTGCAACTGATTTTAGTAATCTTTATTATTAATTACATAAATAAGTTATAGCTTATGTCTATAAATACTTTGAATAGATATTGAACATTCACGGACAAGTATATGTGACGCTTTCAAGATTCAAAAGTATGGATGGCTTAAAGATGTTAATATTTAGACATTGATGGGAACATTACTAATAAAATTACCAATGTAGTCTACAAAGAGATATTCTGAAATTTATACTTTCAGTATTTTAATAGTAATTTCCAACTTTTATTTTTCTTCATTGATTTTTTTATGGAATTCATCTTTACTGTTTACTTCAACATTTAAGGTTACATTAAATTGTTAGTAAATATGAGTTAGAACCTATATAATAAATGCAAATCACATATAAACAACCACATCTTAATTTGTAAATATATATATTTGAACATCGATAATCAACAAGCATTTATAGTCGATACCATTGTTAGTTATATTAAAAAATATGGTATCTGTCATGATAATATACCACTAATTGTTTTCAAGCTTAAACTACCAACGACGAAAATTGAACATGATAAGAAGAGAACGTGCATGTCCAAAAAAAGATACATAAAATCAGTAGCACAAAAGACTCATGATTTCGTCTTCACAAACACCTTCAACATTAGCTTATAAGATTACCTGTTAACCTGCATTAACTGCATCCACGTGTGATAAGATCAAGAGATTTCCTGAACTTACAAATGTGAAATGCATTGTGTCACCCGCACAAAGGCCATTATCCTTCATGAACATCGACCAACCTTCGATTGCATACCTTACACCATCTCCATTCTTCTGACGCCTAAGATTCATATCGATGGTTTTTCCATTCATGTTCTTCACTTTCAACTCATGCACTTTATTTTTGAATCCAGCAATTCTTACAACATCAACAGGCATTCTCTGCATGTATACGAGAATTAACAGTTAAATTAGGCTTATGATTGTTATACTTTTACTCTTAATGAATGATTAGTGTAAAAAAGCATACCATGGGGTATTTTCCCTTCTTTGTGAATTCATAATTATCAGGTTTTTCAACATTATTTGTCCTTGCAACACGTTTTGGTTCAACATCCAATATCTTCAATGCATTAGCATATCTCTTTCCATTTTCGTTAACCTTATTATTACAGATACACATTATATTTAGAGTAGTATATTTTATCCATTAATGTATAACAAATATTTATAAGTAAATGTTGTTAACTTTTTCTATACATACCAACCGACTGCGAGTTCTCCGTCTAAATGTTGAGACGTTTGGCATTTCCACTTCTGTTCCGCATATCAACCGCTTATTATCGTCTGGATTACAATATGCCGCAATCTTTTTCCCTTTCTTTTTAAACTGTTAATACAATGATTAAAGTTAAATAACATTAACCAACAATCATTAACTAAATATGTCTACATATATGAATGAAATTACTGATCTATTATTATGTTTGAAATAATTACATTTTCTTTTCTTGGGTTGTTTCTCTCTTCCATCATCAAACTCTTTCTTCCTACCTTCGACTTTTGTTTTCCACCAATGTTCTTATTCACCTCTTCTTTGTTAGCAGCTGCATGCATCTGTGTATGATAATTAATAAAAGCCACAAAATCTTATTGTAATGTATTCCAATCTATATATATGTAAACTTATTACCTCAGAAATCAACTGATCTATTGATAGTTCGTCTTCAGACAACGTCTGTTATACAATAATGTGCGTAACTAAGTCGTATTTTTGTAGTAAACCATGCTACTTTAATTCAAAATACTTACAAAGTTAACGTTTTCATAGTATGTTTCTTTAGGTATTTCCAGCAGAGAGTCATCTTCAATTTCTTCCTTCTTGCTTAAAACTACCTCAACTCCTCTACGATAAATTTTTAACTCAAATGTAACGGTGTCCATCTTCATCAACAACAGCATATCCTCCTCTTCTATTTCAAGATCATCAAATAATTTCGGACAACCTTTTGTAAAAACATAATTATCATTGATTTTGTCGGTCTCAACTTTCCAAGTCTGACCTGCTACATATATGTTATAACAATCATTGACTGGGGAGTAAGAGTAACAGTTTGTGAAATAAGCTTCTGGAATCACCTGAAAAGTTATGTAACATTTTATTGTTAGATATATATGTATACCATTTAGTTGACAAGTATAACAAAATAAATATTGAATCAAACATGTTAGTATACTTACTATTATCTTTAGAACTCCGTAACGGTTTACTTTCACAAATGATTCACCACATACGTTTTCTACGAAACAATCGATTTCAATATTTTTATCTTCGATTATCCTTAACAGCAAGAACGTCCTCTTTGTCAACTCAAGATCCCTTACGACATTACCCCATCCGTCAGTGATAACAAATTCTCCGCTTACACTTCTCAACGATACTTGCCAACTTCTTTGACTTTGATGATGTATCATTATTTTTGTCCTTTGCCAATAATCTCCATATACATTCTTCACAAAGTTAAGTGGCAGCACCTGCAGTTATTTTTATTTGTTACATGTTCTCTAATAGAAGATATATATAATTTTTTAAGCATTATAGCATACCAGTTTTAACGATGATGGCTCTTCTAACACACAGAGACATGATGGACTCATTTTTGTATACCTGTAATATACCAACATTTGTTATTAACATGTACTATTGAACTTGAATGAATACATATATGTTCATAATGATAAAAAAATATGTGTTAAGGACCATTAGACAAACACCTTTTGTGAATATGCCTTTATCATTCTTATATTTTGAAAACTTATACTGATATAATGTCGATATTATTTCCATTATTACTAATCCTAATTCATAATCTACATCAAATATGTTGTATACATACTTTCAATAACACAATAGACAACATCCATATATACAATACTAAATGAACTGTTTTCATATCATCTTATTTGAGTACAACTAAAAAAATTCGTTTTAATCAATGAATTTATAATAACATATATGTTTTCCTTCCTTTATGATTCAATACAAAATCCGAATATACCGTTTTCATTAAATATATAATCCACAATGTAAATCACACGAAATATCTACATTAGATGACAAACATACCAAATTTATCAAAGCTTCAAGATGATTAAACCCTGAAATTCAATTTCATGTCTAACACCGATTTAGTCTCATATAAAACATCGTATCTTCTACATATACTAACTAAAACATGTTTAGTTGCTGAATTTCACAAAAAAATCGACCTTTAGCTAATCGGATTCTGGAAGGAAGTTTACCGGAATCCAAACGACGGTGAAGGGAGACTTTTTTTCTTGCAATAGAGATGATGAAGATTGGTGAGTTGATGGATGTGTTGATAAATGTAGATTGTAATGATGAAATATCTATTACCTATAAAGTTAATATTCATTTATTTATTTTATAATCTTCTAATACAAACGGTTGTATTTTTTTTTTGTTGATTTTTAATTATAGTAATTATTTACATTTACTTATTAATGATAATTGCATCATAGATTTGTATCTCTATATTTAAAGAAATTTGTTAAATATGTGTAATAAAAGTTTAACAATTTTCATTATATATGGAAAATAGAATAACCATGTTTTTACATATTATTTGTCTTTAAATAACTTTTTCTTATAAATATAGATAATACCTAAAGCATCTTCATCCAATTCAAAGTTTTATTATCAGTGAAGATGCTTAACTGTTTTTTACGTTTTCTATCAAACAACAAGATGAATTCTTGGGTATGTTGATGTTATAATTATTTTTATTTCTTTATTATATGTTTGTATTAATTCTTACTTTGCATATAGATTTTACCGAGGAGTTACCACAACTGGGTAGCTGATTTCAAGTTAGCTACTGATGGTATGGTCCAAATCATTACACTTGATGAAAGAATTTTTAATGTCAAAATTAGAAAAGCAGGTTCTTCATACTTTTTTCACGACGGATGGTTCAATATGATTCAGTCACTACTATTACCAAAGAATTAATTGCTTATGTTTCAGTACGAAGGTAGTCTAACTTTTAGATTGATATACTTCTATCAAGATTTTGCACTTGTTCAAGGTGATTTCTTACATTGCCAAACATCACAATTCTCTGAACATAAAGATCATTTGGTAATTATTTTATTTTTTTATGTTTGTACTATAGTGGTATTTGACAAATTTTACAAAACTTTCTTTAATATAAAATATTTTTTTTGTACTTGCAGCTTATCGATAGATTTTTTTTCATCATAAGTTGACGAACATACTACCTACGAAACATGTTACTATAACCTCTTTTCCTAACTGTACATGGTTGGTTGTTATGGAAAAACATGGTGACAATTTTTATATGACTACCGGATGGGATCGCGTTAAAGAAGACATGAAAATTGAAGATGAACACTTTATTATCTTCGATATGATTTCTGATTCAAAATTTGATATGATGGTTTTTAGAGGGACGGAAGCTTTGGTCTGTATTCCTGAACGACGTCTTGGACGTGTTAAAGTAGAAGTTAAAAAAGAAGTTAATGAAGAAGGTGCTGCTTAAATTGTTTAGTGTTCTTTATGCTATGATTATGAACGAATAAAAGAGAAGTTTGTTGTTCTCAGTATTACATTTTATTAATTTTTATTCATATAGACGTTCTTATCATTTATTCATCCACCTTATTAATCATGCAATTTTTCATTTATTAATATATATGTATGTATTATTTTTTTTACAAAGATAGATTAACAACCCGTGAGTATTCACGGGTTATAACCTAGTTAAATACAAAAGAGTTTAAATTAGAGTTTTCTCTTAAATGATAATAATGAAAACCTTTGCTTCAAAATTGTAAAATGTAAAACTTTGATGATAATTAAAAAAAAAAAAAAACAAACAAACAGTATAGCTAACAACTTTATCTTTTATATATAATAATTTTGATTGGAATAAATGATTGTTGTATGTATTTAGATGTCACGGTATCGGAAAAGTGTCATCTCATAAATCATTTAATCAAATATAATCATATCATATATTGTTAATCATCCTCCACTTGTGGTGGAGTGGTGGAAAGGATTTGGTTTTCCTAGGATGGTCAAGTTCGATCCCCACACCCATCACATTTGGGGGAATGGCAATGAACGGGTGGAGGGCCAGTTGGTTCGAAACCCGGGAGCCACCCCGAGTTTTCTATTACAGTGCATTTACTCCAGAGAGTCCCCGACTCTTGTGGAGGGTGCAACTACACGCTCCCGGTTAATCGGGTGGGCAGTGGGCTGGAAATTTTCTCGGGGAACGCCTTAGCCAAACTCTGATGCACCAAGCGTGGGCCCGATTAAGACAACATAGCCTTGGATGCCGGAGTGGGGCGGAGGGGCCTACCCGAGTTATAGGGTAGGTGCGATCTCTATCGCCTGTTGTAGAAATATCGCCGTTCAAAAAAAATATATTGTTAATCACTGTGGCATGAGAACGAAATGAATGTAACACACATGTGGCTTCATAAGTACACCTAAACAAATATTATTTATCGCAATTCTTTGAAGGCCTTGTCTATTCGCACACGGCATTAGTCTATTTGCACACTCGAAGCGCCCCGCTTTGGCCATAGCGGGGCGCTTTGGACAAGGTCAACAGACAAGGACTGACTTTGTCAGTCCTTGTCTGTTGACCTTGGCCAAAGCGCCCCGCTATGGCCAAAGCGGGGCGCTTCGAGTGTGCAAAAAGACAAAAAGTATTGGCTGGAATTTGTGTTGATTTTTTTTTGAAATAGGTGAGATGTGGGTTAGTTTGGTAGTGTTTTTTGGAGGAAAAAATTGTATTTGAGTTTTATAATGGGTGGCCTTTATAATACGTTGTTTTATAATTACGTTTTTTACGTCATTATTTTTATAGAACGTATATAATATAAGTGCGTCTTTATAAACTGTTAACCTAGTTTATTTTGTTAAATTAAACGAACACGTTAAATAAATTGTACAGAAAACCATAAGAATTAAACGTAAACAATCCAAAACCAACGTGATGTAAATAGAAGATTAACTGCAATATATATATATATATATCAGTTTGTACATACAAAACAAAAAGGTACAACTGACTGCATAATACATAACAAAACACTATACAAACAAACTAAGATACTAATCCTCGTGCGGTGGGGACGGTGGGAGGGGAAGTGGAGGCAACCCAGCGACCTCTCGTAGAGAAACGAGCGTCTCGATGATCCAGTCCTGGCGTGCGGCCTGGCGTCTGAGGCGCCGGTCGAAGTCCCGAGCCACCTCACGCGCTACCGGAGGCAGGTCAGCGTAAACGTGCTGCGGGTACTGTGGCGGCTCAGGAGCTGGCTGAACTGGTGGTACCGGGATCTCCTCGATATGCTCCTCCTGAGCCGGATCCTCTAATACAGCCTGAGCCTGTGCCTGAGCCTCAGCCTGAGCCTCAGCCTGAGGCTGAGCCTGAGCCTGAGCCTGAGCCTCAGCCTGAGGCTGGCCCGGGAACTCATCGAGTCCCAGAGCCTGTAGCTGAGCCTGCCGAGCGGCCGCCTGAACATCAGGAGGGGCTAACACTCCAGCCCTCACCTCAATAACAACCGGGATGACCTCCGGCACCGGCTCCGGCTGCCAAATCTGCCCGTCCATGCCCCTAAACCTCAGACCAACATCAAAGCGACGGGTGATCTGCATGCTAGAAACTGACGCGCGGCCCAACCTGGTGGACGGGACCGGATCGGACAGCAGCGGATCTCCCTCGAGCACGATCCCGAGCGAGCGTGCGATGGCGGTGATGAATGGGCCAGTGTGCACCCACCCGCGAAGCTGCCGGTGGTATGCGGTGGCAAAGTAATCTGCCAGGCAGGCTGCTAGATTGCAGGGCTGGCCCCGCAGTAGGCAGTATAGAAAGAAAAGGTCACTGAGGTTGACCTTCTCCCTGCTGGCACCCCGCGGCACGATAGTTGCCGCGATAACATGCTGCAAGTATCGGAACAAGGGGTCTCTAATGGAGGTGGCCTTTTGCATGGATTTCCCAAAGGGTCTAGTGGAAATGGACCTCCAGAAACTGATAAGCGTCTGCCTGTCCATCATCGTAACCGCCTGCGTATATAAATCAGTATCAAGCTCGGCCTCTGTGTACAAACCTGTATAAACAAATAATATTAAATAAACAAATGATATTAAATAAACAAATAACATTAAATAAACAAATAACATTAAATAATTAAATAATAATAATAAACAAATAATATTAAATAAACAAATAACATTAAATAAACAAATGATATTAAATATAAAATAATAAATAATATTATTTAAACAAACCTGTATGCACAACAAACTGCCGCACACTCATCTGAAACTCCTGACCGGCGAGACGGAATGTAACCTCGTGGACTGGAAAATCCGGGTCCTCGACGTAATTCGCCGGATGCGGCGCGTATGTAAACGTGGAAAGAAACTCCCACGTAACCTCAGGGTACGAGTCCTCCATCGCTAACTCAAATAGGCGCGACCAGGGAGTATCTAGTCCAACTATCGCACGCGCCCGTGCGGCCTCTCCCAAATCCTCCAGCAGGCCCCAATCTATCCCTACATGCTCCCCAATGGGGATGGCGCGCAACCTCGCGCATCTCCTCCTCGCCTGTGACGCCGCCGGAAACTGCAGGTACGGACATGCCGGCTGCTCTCCCTCACCTCCCACCACTCCCTCATCCTCCATATGATCAATCTCCTCATCGGAGGAAGCCATCTCTGCACGTTGAAATAAAAAAATAATATTAAATATAAATAATAAATAAATTATATTATTTAAACAATTTAAATAATAAAAAAATAATATTAAATATAAATAATAAATAATAAATATTAATTATAAATAATAAACAAATTATATTAATAAAAAAAAATAATAATATGAACCAAGGCGCCGCGCTTTGGCCTCGGCGCGGCGCTTTGGTTCTTCGTGATGAACAACAGCGGACCGGATCGATCCCCAGCCCAAATCAAACAAAAATCAAACAATAATACACACATAACTTGAACCAAAACATGAAATGAAGTTCGATCGTACCTTTTAGCGGGTGAAACGGGTGAAATGAAGTTCGATCCGGTCAAGTGTGTGTGAATCGCACCGTTAGTGTGTGTTTTTTGTGTTTGGTTTGAAATGGGGGAGAAGGCCCTCCGCTTCAGCTATAGCGTGGGGTCGAAGCGTCCCGCTTTGGCCATAGCGCGGCGCTGTGAGGTCAAAGCGGGTCGCTTAGTTCAAAGCGGGGCGTTTCGGGCCTTTTTTTATTTTTTTTAAATTGATTTTAATTCACAAACGCGTCGATAATAGTCTAAATTTTACGTTTTTTCCATTATACATCATTTTTTATTATATATGAACTATATTGCAAGTTCCGGATCAAATCGGTTACGTGTGATGTCTTATTCCGTTATATCGTATCATTTTGGTTTGAAAGCACAAGTACTCCTGTGAGAGGTGTTATGTGTATCAGCCGCCTACCGTACATGAACATGACGTATTTTTTCATTAATTGTAGTATTATGATGTATGTTGTCATTTTGGGTCGTACTAGTGCGTATTGAATCTGATTGGGTCGCGCAGGTGACATTCGGTTTTTAACGTGATGTAACGCATATATTGAACAAGCACAAACGTGATTATTATTAAACACATTTAACCTACATCGTGAACATATGGGGTTACATTAAGGTCAGGGGCACGATACATAAGCATTTCGTACGCGTTGATCTGATCCCGGTACAATGTATGCCAGGCTGCTGCCCGATCTGTTCTGTGTGCTGTCCAGAGTGGGTTTGGGGGAGGCATTGGATAACAACCTCTAAGCTCTACATGTATGAAATGCCCGTGGTCGACGAACACAACCGCAACCACCAGGTGAGGTTCCTCAGCTTCGTTTGGCCCGCCCAGCAGAGGGAAAATTGTACAGCTCCCACGCATGTCGAAGCTGTGAACAATCACACCGTATCGTTGGGCAATAAGAAACCCCGTCTCAGGCATCGTCATGTAATTTTCGATATCTGCTCGTCCCACCCCCTTGAAATTGATCCGTCTAAGCAGCGCATCATAATGTCCTATGTTTTGTAGGTGGCGTCAATAATTAGCACATGCGGGAAGGCACACCACATCTTGAATGATCTTTCGTGAACAAAGAAGACATCTTCAACTTCGTTTGATATCTCATTCGTGCGCATGTAATAAGTGTAATTTTTTTCGAGAAGAATGCTTTCAAGTTTTTGCATCGGAGACTTACCGACATTTTTTTCGGCGTTGATCTTCTGAACAGCGTTGTGTATATCTTTCGGAATAAGCTTTCTAGCCGGATTGTTTTTTTTCAGCGTTCGCCAGATACTTTGGTTGGGAATGTCTTGCTCTGCCAGCTCCTTAACCAGTTTTGTATCCTCCGAAGAAAGCCTTCTCGCATACGCGTGACCCTCTAAGTTTTCAATAGGAGTGTGGTTATGCTTCGCCTTCGTCACCTCGATCCTCCAAACACTTCCGGATGATTCCGAAAACCCGATAATCTCGAACGGGCAGCCTATTTTCTTGCTACCCGTTTTCCTCTGTGTAGCCATACTCTTATGCTCCCCACCAAAAGTACATTGAAACCAAATCTTGTAATTCTCTCCTCTTTTATTCGACCTCTTAGTCACAATGAGGTAACCGTTGTCTTTTGCCGTGTCTTGTACCCAACGCACCAACTCTTTACGTGACGAAAAGGTCTGCGTCGTATCAAACGAAAACGTAACCGGGTAACACCCTTCCTCGTCAACAGACACATCCCCCGGCTCACCATCGTCACCGAGGTCCGAATATACTTGATGTTCAAAGTTGTGCTCGCCACCGTAACCGAAATTCGAATAACCTTGTAAGCTCTGTTGACAACCGTAACTGTCGTTTGGACCACACTCCTGCTGTACAAAGCTGTACTCGCCACCGTAACCGAAATTCGAATAACCTTGTTGTGCGTAAGGGTCCTCCACAGGGGTATTCAAATCCAGCGTCACCGTGTTATCACGATAATGAATGCCAGATACAACCTCTGCCTCCCTCAAGTTGGACGAGACCGGTTTCTCATACGAGTCAGAAATAGCGGTCCCCTCGTAAGAATCAGGAACAACTGTCTCGTCAGAATATTGACCGAAAATATAGTTGTTTAACCACGACATCGTTTTTTCAAGAGATGTAACTAATACAGCAAAACCGCGCGTTATTTTGAGAAGAAACACAACGGATCTGAAATGTGGAAAGAAATATATATCGAAGACTGTGATCGAAATGTATGTTCACAGGTTGCTTTTAAAAGGGGAAAAAGGGTGAAATTTGGGGTCGAAGCGCCGCGCTATGGCCACAGCGCGGCGCTTAGGCTTACCGACAAAACATCATGATTAGCTTTATGTCTGTCAAACAGTATCGAATGTTTCAAACGTCAATCGAAGCACGTTTTGTCGATCGAAGCGCCGCGCTTTGGCCATAGCGCGGCGCTTTGGGGTGTGAAAATAATATTGGGCGTGTGCAGCTAGCATGACCCTTCTTTGAATGAAAGCAACCATATCCAAAATAAATTGAGAAATCGAATGAGTAAATACTCAATTTCCTTCTAAGATTCTTCCGTTCGTGTGTGTAAATACTCAAATTCCTTTTATATTATATAACTAACATAATTCCTTTAAGTAAGATTCTTCCGTTCGTATGGGTGTGTATCTATTATATATAATAAATGAAAGTTATTTGGGCCACGTGTCATTAGATCAGGGCATCATTTTTTGCCTTTTCCCACCCAACTGTACCATCCCCTTCTTATTTCCCTCTACAAAAGGGCAAACCACGGATGTTCATACAAAAGGTGACCCACATTCACTTTTTCAAAGGTCTGCCCACATATACAAAAGGGCAAACCACTGATGTTCATCTAAACCACTGCCCATATTCAAAATCTGGGCTCCAGATTCAAAATTCAAAATTCAAACCGTATACATATATAACCTACATTATTCTGGCTCTACTTTCAAAATTCAATCCCTCTCTCAAATCCAGAGCACCTCCACATCCAATCTTCAAACCGTATCTATTTTAGGGCTTTCTATTAGATTCTCATTCATTGCTCCTCCATCTCTGTTCAAGCTTCAATAATCAGGTACGAAATCTTCTTTTGCTAATTGTTAATCCCTTTGTTCATCTGTCCGACGTTATATCTTTCTTTCCGTCTTTCTCTCCAAGAAATATAGACATCAGGTTATGAGACCGGGTCATACGGTGATCCATGGACGCATCTCATTCAAAACAAAAACTTCACTCATCTATCGTCAGTGGCGAAGCTTGGATTTTTCGGCCGGGGGGTGAAAACATATATACCCAAAATTTTCTATAGAACCGGGGGGTGAAAACGTATATACCCACAAATTTCTATACGAAAACTACATATATAACACTACTGAGCGAAAAATCCCGGGGGGCGGACCGCCCCCCCCCCACCCACATGCTGCGCCCCTGGTTATACTATCGTATTATCCAAAACCCTAATCTGAGCCACCAATCGTTCAAGAGTCCGATTAAACTTCATCAAATTTTGTCTGCAATTAAGGTTAGTTTATATATGCTATTCTTCTTTTATCTTATTTTCCCCTCTATTTCATAGTTTAATCATTCATCTGTTGGCGATTAGATTTTGGTTATCTGATTCTCACTGTGGTTTCAATCAAGAGGTTAAGATACGTATTTTGTTCATATATTTGATTATTTAAGTTTCGGTTTTAGGTTTTGTTTCGATTTTGTTTATATATAGAGAATTGAGCTCCGATTCTGTTTTGATGGTCCTTTCACAAGGTTCCCAATCAAAAGGTATTTCTCATACCATAACAAAATTTATATCTTTGATTCGTATTTTTCGTACCATTCAAAAGGGGTATTAAAATTAATTTTTCATTTTTATTGTTAGTTTGGAAAAACAACAGACTGAATGGACCCGAGCTGCAAGGACTCGTGTATTATGATTTTGGATGCTAAATTACAAAAATGGTTCCGGTGGTTTGAAGGTGTAGCAAAATATTTACCAGTTATCGGTTCATCATTCATTCATAAGTACATGTATCAAGTTGTTCTTAAAATGCTGAATATAATATGGGTTTGATGTTCTTATTTTCTGCAGTGACTTTTCCAATAACAATCTTTGTGGATGGTCCTTTCACAACGGTGGTGGCGGTAGAGACGTAATTGGCGGCAACTAGATTAGGTATGCATGTCATCCCTTCTTAAGTGAATAGGTATATTATAACCTAACTTGGCATCTTTGATTCGGTGTTTCAGCTGCTAAAAGGTTGTCCATCGACCAATAAATAGCAAAACTTTTTGAGTTCTTTCTTATTCATGAAAGGTTGCTGATCATCACTATCAAAAGGTATCTTTTTGAATGTCTATCCAGTGGATGTAACTTATGATTTAATTTTACTCTTGGTTTATATACAACATAGATCATTCAAACAAGGTTAGTAAAATAAGTGGGTTTAAACTAGGGTCACATTTAATTTAACATTCAACTAACTATACTGTTTATTCTATTTTGAAGTTTAAAATAAATAAATAATTGTTAAAGAGCTACATTTGGACAGTGAATGGTTATGTGGTTAAGATTGATAATGATTTTAGAAATATTGTATATATTATGCCATATTTATCTAATGGAAGTGTAAATATAGTGAAGCTAAGTTACCCATATGAAAAAGGGCAAACGGGTCAAAAATGACAAAAAAATGTATTTAAATGCTTATAACCTCTTAAAGAGTTATTATTCAGTTACATTATCCTAATAATTTAGAAAATGAAACTTGTAATCATGTGTAGTTTCTATCAACTGTATATGAAAGTTTCAATCAGTTATTCAAATAGTTTATATTCAAATAGTTTATGTGAATAAAAGGCTACATGTTTCACATATAGTATAATATAAATGAATAAAAGCACTTTATCTATTTATAAAATTAAAATCTCAACTATTATTATGTATTTCACAATTTTGTTAAAAAACTCAAACATTATTGGTTTCGTTTTGGATTAATTTTAAAAGATGTACTTATTTTGTCTTTATAAATATGAGGTGATATAATAATCTTTTATGCTAATCCATGTGGCACTTTATTTCATGTTATTTTTTTTGACAAATGTAGATACCCATGTGATTGATTGAAAAGACGGAGGTTGATAGAATAAGGTATTTTATTATAATTTTATGATTGATCGAAAAGACGGAGGTTGATAGAATAAAGTATTTCATTATAATTTTGTATTGAAAATTAAAATACCGCTCTGTTCCACTTGTCATATGCTGCCAGTTCAGGTTCATCGGCTGCCATGTCATGAACCAATTCTACACCTGGAAACATCAAGAACTCAATTGATCGCCCTATGAAACTTGCGGAAATCATTGTTGCGGCGGCACATGCTCTTTAGAAAACAATGTTTATTCCTGGTTTATGGGCATCGTTTTCATCTGTAGATGAATTCGAGGTACGTAATTCTTAACATCAATAATCAAATGTCAACACATATAATATATATCGCATTTCATCATTTATGTCTCCTTCAGCAAAAAAATATGGAATGGTCGAAAACGGCAGCAGGAAACTACCACAATTCATGGTGGAGACGGCACGAGGTTGTTCTTGATGAAGAAATTGCCGCTATTTGTTTTAAACATGGAAATTATGATTTAGTTGCAAAAATTTTATATGTGTCACAATTTATTGACAACTTTTCAGGACTCAACAGGGAGCAAAATCTTTCGGTAATAGTTTATCTAATATATACCTGGAAAAAAAGGGTTGGTCGAGTTGGCAGGGTAATGAGTCAGGACGGTTAGCTTAAAAAAAGCTCACACCGGTTTGGGTCAGAACACCCTTCGACAAAAAATAGTGTGGATAGGATAACCTATCAAAACAACTAGATTTTGTTACGGGATACTCTGCAATTTTGTATCACAGTTAGATTGTCTGTTTTTAAAAATCATATAATTTTATTGAGTTCGTGTATTACAATTGCAGTCGGCCAATCCCCACCGGCCACTACTTCTGGCTGACGCGCCAACGCTGCCGATCGACCTGTTGTCCTTCGGCAGTCCGGCAACTACGGTTGCCACAAGCCAGACGCTCACTGGCCACTACATCTGTTAATTTTTTCCTTCTTGCAACTTAAGTTTTTTTTAGTTCAAAATAACGGTACTGTACCAGTACCAAAAAAAATGGGAAAAATAAGTACCGGTATTGAAAATGAACGGCTCGGTACCGGTACCCGTACCAAATACTCATCCCTATTTCAAAGTATTAGATGTTGCTCAAGGCCATAATTCTTGATGATAGGGGGTATATATCTCTCTATTGTCCGTTAAATTTCATTATTTGTATAAGCTTATTCATTGTTCAACAACTTGAACAAAGGCTTTTTTTTATACAAAGGTTTTATTTTCTTCTTTTTTTACTGTCATGTTACATTCAGATAACGTGAAGTGTCCCACTTTTATGTAGAATATACTGTCAGGTGCTGTCTTTTATCATGGGCCAAATCTCATACTTTTTTTCTTCCTAATCCCTGCAGCATACTTCCCTTGAAAGGGTATATCAAAAGCATTATGCAAAAGGTGAATAGAATGTTGGTATTGCTGCTGAACATCAAAATGATGATACAAAACAGATTGCTCTCATGGAGGTCTACACAGAGATGTTTTCTGAGACTTTGTTAAAGGTATATTTGTAAAAAAGAAATATGTTTATTTTTCTTTTTTTCCTGAATTGTTTATGATGATAGTGACGTTGTTTCGTTTACAAAATAATGCAAACAAAATAAATTGCCGAGAAGAAACAAGCTCAGTTATATGAGGAAAAAGATGCTGAAAGGGAGGATGTAATATGAGATAATAATGATTTAATCCGAGAAACAAGCTCAGTTATATGAGGAATTGTTTTACCATGAAAAACTACTTACACTTTTGTTCATCATTTTGGGACAACTAGCTGTTTACAAAATGGTTGGTTTTACTTTTTTTTTGCAATCTGTACCTACTACGTATTCAAATAGTGTTTTAATCCGAGAAAAAGTGAAACCACTGTTTTGGGTTAAAACAGTGTTTTGAAACCATTATTCGGGTAAAACAATGTTTGAAACCACTGTTGGGTTAAAACAGTGTTCTTAAAACAATGTTTTGAAACCACTTTTGGTTTAGCAGTGTTTGAAACCACTGTTGGTTTAAAACAGTGTTTGAAACCACTGTTGGTTTATAACAGTGTTTGAAACCACTGTTTTAACCCAACAGTGGTTTCAAACACTGTTAACCCAAAAGTGGTTTCAAAACACTGTTTTAACAACACTGTTTTAACCCAACAGTGGTTTCAAATACTGTTTTAACCCAAAAGTATTTTAACAACAGTTGTTTGACTTTGGTCAAACAGACTTTTGAACCACTAAGAATCATATTTTTGCAGTCAAACAGTTGTTTCACTTTGGTCAAACAGTGGTTTGACTTTGGTCAAACAGCGTTACCAGGTCAAACAGTGGTCAAACAGCGTTGTAAAATTCAATTTTCAGAAGATTATTAAACCTAACAGTTGGTTTTTGCCATGGTTCGGTTATGTTAGTTAATTCAGTTACGGTTTAGTTAATTCGGTTTAAGTATCGTGAATCTTTGCTTCAAGTTTATAATTATTTGTTAATTGTTGATTAAATGGACAGGCAAGAAGAGAGAAGATCAATACTCAGATGAAGCTGTCCAAAGTTTAGTGAAAATGTCATTTGATTAATTTTATAACATTTTACTTTTCAGAAATATTATTTTAGTAATTCGCAGTGAAAGTGATAATTAGGTGTATAATTAGTCACATTGCAGATTATTATCTACATGTTTGTTTTCCTTTATAGCGAAGATGTTAATATGTCAATTTTTTTTTGTATTAATCATAAACAATAATTAATATAACTAACATTCTTGAGCCCGGGTAGAAACAGAGCAAATTTTGTTTGAAGATGTTCCTGAAGGGTTTTTCATGATTCATTTGTGTTCGAGATTATGTAATTTAAATCATGAATAATTTAGTTTCTTTTTAAATAATTTTTTTCTCATTCATTTGTTTTCCATATTTAAGACGATATGCTACACGATTGTATGTTCGTCTATGGCTCCATGGACTCTAGCGGGGTTTAAGATCCCTTAACGGTAGTACATATTGGTAATGGTCCATCTTCTAACTAAATCACTAAAGCAGTTTATTCAAATTAACTTTTGACAATGTTATGTTATTGAAAATATCAATAATGATATTTCACTGGAATATGCCTTTGCCTTTAGCATGGAAAGTGTTTTTGGTTTCAATGATATGAACCAAGCCATGAGGGAGAAGAGGAGCCATAATGATATTTCATTGGAATGTGCCTTTGCCTTTACTGATTTTTTTTAGTAAAAATTTAATTTTAATATATTGTGGTCGTATTAATAACAAATAGTAATTAATATAACTAAGTTTCCTGAGCCCGGGAAACAATCCCGGGTAAAAACCTAGTATATTTATATATATAATCTATACTATATAATAAAAGAAACCATTTTGAGGACACTTGTCATTATATTAGGCCATGTCTAATGGATAATTATTATTTTAGTTTAATCTTTTCTAATTAATTATAGATAATCCTTCTACTAAATATTATTTATTTAATTATTACTTTTATATTTATCTATTTACTTCAAATTCAAACTTAGTTATCTAATTTGATATCAGAGTAAATTACGATTTTGGCCCCTGTGGTTATATCACTTTTAGCCTTTTAGCTCAAAAAGGAATTTTTTAACATCTGAGCCCTAAACGTCTTTTTTTTTCTAACTCTTTTGGACCTCAACGTCTTTTTTTCTAACCTTTTTATTAAACTAAAGTAGTTAAGGGTAGAACTTATTTCAAAAATGTTTATAAAGGGTAAACAAAAACATTAATCAATGTTTATTAGTTCTATACTTTTATTTCCGTGCTCAACTCTCAACTCAAATACGGTATTCACTATGTTTACGTGACATTTATAAGAAACATCACCGCAATCACCCCATCCATCATATATTGAGTATATTAATTCGTTTTTTTAAAGATATATTTTTTTATTAAATTCATTCAACCCGTGTGAAGGGGTATGGTCCCAAAAAGTCCGCGCAGACCTCATTCAGGTCGCGCACAGGACTATACTCCTTATTCACCAAGTTGTTTATTGCCAACCTCGCGCGCGTTACACCATCATGTATTGATCTAGCGCGAGGTCTCAACAAGAGAAAACACCACATTCAACACTTAGCATTCTGAATAGGAGCCTTCAACCACCCATACCCTGCGCGGGCTAGTTACGTACTCAGCAAGAGTCGCGCAGGGCTATGGCGCAGGGCTACTTCAGAAGGCACACAAGGTACAGGTGGCAGAAGAAAAGGGCCAATCCGCGTCCTCCAAGTTCTGCTCAATCATGCTCCACGATCGTCTGACGTGCAGGAGACAGAGAGTACTTAAGGACGCCTACGTAGCACCAATCATAGGGCAGAGACACCTGCCCCACGATCTCCACTTACCTGCTGATGGCAGAAGGACGGCCAGGCCGACAACGATGACACATGGCTCCAATCACGGTGCGCCAGCACCAGAGAACTTCTAGAAGCCCCTAACAGTCGACACCAGTGAGACAAGGAGCATATCCCCTATGTTGTCGCCTTCCGGCCAAGGCCCATCAGCCCACATCCTCTTACACCTCTCCGGCTATAAATTGAGACCTCAGTTCACAGGTTAAACATTCTACTCCCTCTACTCTCACTCTTAACACACAATTATCTCCTCAAAGCAGTTACTTATTCTCACGCCGGAGTCTGGTTAAGAGGGAAACCCCCATATTCCCCTCTTAACGAGCTAATGGTGTTCTGTTTTGCAGGATTAGCGGATCATTAAGGAGCTCAGAAAGTTATAAGAAGATTAACCCTTATGGTAGAAACATAAACCAAACTAATTAACCACCAAACTAGTTCAGTGTTTCTTCATTGGCGCCCACCGATTTTCACAATCACTTTCATCTTCTTTTTCTGATTTTTTTTCGAGTTTTTTGTGGTTTTCTTGATCATGGCTGGTCAAGGAATCATTCCCGATTTCGGTTTTGGCACGAACTCTAACGCAGGGCCGGTGGAGGACATTCATAATGTCCAATCCAACCTGCCGAAGAAGTAGGCGAAATCGAGATAACAAACACAGGGGGCCCCGCGCGAGCCTCACTCGTATCACTCAGACGGTAACCCCAGGAAACAATGTTGCTGGACCCTCAAACCCAGCTCCTCCTCAGAACATTTCGGAGCTATTAGGGCTACCTGAAGGCGAAACTCCAGCCTCTTGGTACACCAAGCAAATTGCTACCATTAATGCTGCGTATCAGTCTTTGAGCGCACAACAAGCGGTCTTACAAGCAGAACCATCTTTGGCTACACCCCAGGGTCCGAGTCAGGGGGCGCGCCAGATACCCCCACAGCAAAACCTCCAAGGCAGAGTCAACAGGCCTCCCCCGAGAATACCAAGCGTGCACGACACGCGCGATACACGGGGAGAGACAGAAAGCTATTATGACTATCCGTCAAACCTCCAAGGAAGAGTCAACAGGCCTCCTCATAACATTTTGGCGCTATTAGGGCTACCTGAAGGCGAAACTCCAGCCTCTTGGTACGCCAAGCAAATTGCTACCATTAATGCTGCGTATCAGTCTTTGAGCGCACAACAAGCGGTCTTACAAGTAGAACCATCTTTGGTTACACCCCAGGGTCCGAGTCAGGGGGCGTGCCAGATACCCCCACAGCAAAACCTCCAAGGCAGAGTCAACAGGCCTCCCCCGAGAAGACCAAGCATGCACGACACGCGCGATACACTGGGAGAGACAGAAAGCTATTATGACTATCCGTCAAACGTTCAAAGGGGTCCAGTTCAGAGCCGGCTCGGGCCGCGCAACTTGAACAATGAATGGGATGACACAGTCCCAAACGACCCAACTTGGAAAGAAGACGAAGGATCTTCAGTCTTCAATCGCTTACAGAGGAACCATGAATATTACAAGTCGAGGCAGCATGTCGGATACAGCGAAGAGGCGAAGCGAGACTTCCGCCTCGCCTATCGACCAGCTGAAGCTGCAGAACATTCAAAGTTCATCCCAAAAATTGACCTAGCGCCGCTATCAAGAGAAAAATTGCCTCCAACAGTCGGGAAGTTTAATGGCTTAACCGACCCTGACGATCATGTCAGGGTATTCACAAGTGTTGGTTGTATGGGAGGATGGAATATGCCTATGTGGTGCCATTTTTTTATCCAGACCTTCACAGGGGCTGCTCGCGCTTGGTTCGACAGCCTCCCACCAGGAAAGATCAAGTCGTGGGTCGATTTCCGAACACAGTTTGTAAACCACTTCAGTCAGCAAAGACGTTACCAGCGCGACACAACTGAGGTAACAGACATTTGGCGTAGAGAGAATGAAGGGTTAGAAGATTTCATCACTCGCTTTAATAAGGAGTGTTTGGAAATCAGTGGTGTAAGCGAACAGCTCATGCGCGCTCACTTCAAGAAAGCTATTCGCTGTGATAGCCTCATCAGGACTATCACGGGAAAAGATGGAATGCCCAAGGAGTGGGATAAACTCATGGAAGCTGCGAAAATAGTTGCGCAGACTGAAGAATCATTGGCCGGTCACAAGAACTCTTACACTGAAGACAGATTTTCCAAATGAAGCTCGCGCGATAACAATAGGCGCAATAAAGGAAAAAACCCTGGATGGAAAGCCAGCCATTCCAGCGGTTATGACGAACGACCTCGATACAGAGAGGAAGCGCGAAACACTATTGATCGAATTGGTTATGGAAAGGCAGTCAGGAACGAGAATCGAGAAAAGCACTGGACTCCGCTTACCAAGACACCAAAAGAGGTGCTCATGACGGAGAACCATGATTTTAAGGCTCCTAGGCCTATGTCGAACAAGAAGGGGCAGGACCCCAACCTATACTGTGACTTTCACAAGGATACAGGTCATCTGACAGATGACTGTATCGCTTAAGACAAGAAATTGAGAAAGCATTGAAAAGCGGGAAGCTGAGTCATCTGGTAAAGAACGTGCGCAAAGAAACACGCTAGATTCAGCGCAACGATAATGCAAGAGAGAAAAAGGTTAGACGCTTGGAAATGCATATGGTCAACGGACCAAGATATAGCGCAAGAGATAAAGGCAAGAGACTATTCGAACCTGCATGGCAAGAGCAACAGGTCATCTTCCCGGTAGTGCGCGGGGGTCCACGCGCCCCGTCGTCATTACCGGTATTATCGGTCATTACGAGACAGAATACGTATTCATTGACCCGGGAAGTACAGTAGATATCATCTACGAGCAATGCTTTAATCAGTTTGACGACGAAGATAAAGCGAGACTCGAGCCAGTCGACTACCCTCTGTCAGGATTCTGCAACAAAATGGTTTTCCCACTAGGCCAAATCAGCTTCCCCGTCACGCAGTCTGACGGGAAGCATTCAAGAACCACAACTATCAACTTCATGGTGATGCCTGTCAAATCAAGGCACGATGTTTTGATTGGGAGAGAAACCCAAGGAGAGCTAAACATGGTAACTTCCACACCCCACTCAGCGATCGGGTTCCCAACCGAGACGGAGGTGGCAATTATATATGCAAAGAAGGAAGTAATGTCAGCAGAAGATGTGCGCCCAACCAAGGCGGCGAAGGTTTCAACGACCGAGCCAGAAAAGTGGGTTTTAAACCGCAAATACCCAGAGTAAACGGTGACGATAGGCCACGCAATGTCACCAAACATCAGAACGCACCTCAAACAACTGTTGTTTAGAAACATGGACATTTTTGCCTGGACCCCGGCAGATATGACCGGCGTCCCGCACGATGTTACTGAGCATTGTCTGAACACTTATCCCTCTATTGAACCCAAAGTGCAAAGAAGGCGCAACTTAGGGGCGGATAAGACAAAAGCAATGAATGAGCAAGTGTGTGAGCTGTTGAAAGCAGGAATCTTAAGATAGGTGCGCTATCAGAGTTGGGTCGCGAACCCTGTCATGGTCGAGAAGTCAAATGGATGATGGCGAATGTGCGTTGATTACACCAATCTCAACAAGGCATGCCCAAAAGACTGTTACTCCTTGCCTGAGATCGAAAAAAAGATAGACTCCCTCGCGCCATACCGATGGAAATGTTTTCTAGATTGTTACAAGGGGTATCATCAGGTTCAAATGAAGCTCGAAGACGAAGATAAGACAGCTTTTCGAACTGATACCGGCATCTTCTGTTACACAAAGATGCCATTCGGTCTTAAAAACGCTGGCGCAACTTACCAGCGCCTGATGGATACGATTTTTGCTTATAACATCGGAAAGCATATAGAAGTCTACATCGATGACCTCGTGATTAAAAGTCCTGAAGAAGACCAGATGTTAAAGGACATTGAGAAGACATTTAACTCCTTGCGAAGCGTAAATATGAAGTTAAATCCAGCCAAATGCTCCTTTGGTATGGAAGAGGGAAAATTCTTGGGCTTCGTGGTCACAAATGGCGGCTTTAAAGTTAATCCAGAGAAAGTTCAAGCCATAGAGCGGATGCCGTCACCTCGAACAATCAAAGAAATGCAACGATTGGCCGGCCGACTAGCCGCGCTTAATCGATTTCTATCAAACCATGCTGCAAAATCATATCCTTTTATCAGCACCCTGCGCAACTGCGTAAAGAAGCAAGAATTCAAATGGACGCCGGAAGCAGAAATCGCATTCCAACAAATGAAAGAATGTTTGATAAAGCTCCCTACTCTGACCGCGCCGTTTGAAAAGGAGCCACTCATCCTGTATTTGTCCTCTTCGGACAAGGCAGTGGGGTCGGTATTATTGGTGGAGAGAAATGGAGTTCAGACTCCAATTTATTACGTCAGTAGGGTGCTTACTGATCCAGAAACGAGGTATTCCACAATGGAAAAGTTGGTACTTGCGTTGTTACACGCCTCCAGAAGGCTGCGCAGATATTTTACAGGGCATGTGGTCACGGTACTCACCAACTTTCATATCGGCACCATACTACAAAAGCCAGAGACGTCAGGTCGCCTAGCGAAGTGGGCAATCGAACTGGGGGGCCACAACATTCTCTACAGGCCGCGCCCGGCGATCAAGGGTCAAGTTCTAGCGGACTTCATCACCGAAGTCCCAGAGGACAAAATCAAAGATTGTGAAATTGTTGAGACTCCCAGAGAAGACACGTCTGATGGGTTATGGTTGCTATACACTGATGGGGCATCAAACGAGGATGGCGTAGGAGCTGGATTGCGCCTGGTTAGCCCTGAGAAACATGAATTTACATACGCCATCAAGTTGGATTTTAAGAATACCAACAATGAGGTGGAATATGAAGCATTTTTGGCAGGCCTGCGCCTCGCCATCAAAATGGGAGCTCAAAACGTACAAGCACATCTCGACTCACTCTTGATCGCCAGTCAAATCAACGGATTTTATGATGCAAAGGGCGAAGTTATGGCCTTGTATTTAGAACAAGCAAAAGAGTTGCTTCAAAAATTCAAGTCATACAAGGTAGTGCACATCAATCGCTCAGAGAACAAACCAGCGGACGCCTTGAGCAAGCTCGCTTCAACTTCTTTCCAACATCTCGCCAAAGTGTACGAATCGAAGTACTAAAAAACTCGTTGGTTTTGCTGCGTCAAGTAAACGTGATCGAGATAGGGCAACCATCTTGGATGACCCCTATAATCCAATTTTTGCAAGAAGGAATACTCCCTAACAACAAAGCAGAGGAAAGGAAGGTACAGAACAAGGCCCTGCATTATGAGATGAATGGCGGAGTCTTGTACCGAAGATCCTTCTTAGGGCCACTTCTGTGCTGTGTGGACCCCCAAGATGCAAACTACTTGATCAGGGAGATTCACGAAGGAATCTGTGGCATCCATGCAGGCCCACGCATGGTTGTCGCGAAAATAATGAACGATGGATACTATTGGCCAGGGATGCACGTTGACGCTCTAAAGGAATTGCGCAAATGCGACTCCTGTCAAAGGCACGCCCTTAAGACCCCGCGCCCAAAAAATGATCTCATTCCTGTGTCCACTGCATGGCCTTTCCAGCAGTGGGGAATCGATATGGTGGGACCTTTCCCCGAAGCTCCGGGAGCTGTGAAGTTCATAATCGTTACCGTGGATTATTTCACCAAGTGGGTGGAGGCCAAAGCACTCGCTTCAACAACTGCAATGATGGTACGCAAGTTCATCTGGGAACACATCATTTGCAGGTTTGGCCTCCCACTCAAAATTATAACTGATAACGACACCAATGTTGCTTCTGAAGACCTTCAAAAGTGGATGAAAGAGATGAAGACATTCAAAGTGTTAACAAGAGTATTGTTGAAGGGATAAAAGCCCGCCTGGGCACAAAGAGAAGAGGCTGGGTAGATGAGCTCCCAAGCATCCTGTGGGCTCATCGAACCATGCCGAAAACGAGCACTGGCGAAACCCCTTTCAGCCTAGTCTATGGCTCAGAGGCGGTTATCCCAGCCGAAATTGGCCTGCCCTCGCCGCGCTTGACAGCAGTCAACACAATCGATAACGAGGCAGAGCGTCGTCTTGACTTGGATTTACTCGAAGAAAGGCGTGAAATTGCGCGAATTAAAGAAGCCAAGTACAAGACACAGCTGGAAAGGTATTACAGTGCAAGAGTGCGCATTTATACCTTCACTCCAGGAGAGTATCTCTACAGAGACAATGAAGCTTCAAATGTTGAACGCCCAGGAAAACTAGCACCCAAATGGGAAGCCCCATACTTAATACACGAGGTGCTAGGGAAAGAGGCATACAAGCTGCGCACTCTGGATGGATACATCATCCCACGCACGTGGAACGCGCAACAACTGCGCAAGTGCTATATGTAACTACTCTCGGCCTTGCGCCTCTACTCACTCATGTTGGCCACACGCCTTTTTTTTTTTAATTTCTATGTTTGCTAAACGCCCTTTGTGTTAATTGCATGCGATGTATGTTGGCCTAAGCGCCTGTTTCTTAATCAATGAAAGCATATGCCTTATGTTTTCTTTTATCATATTGACTTCTACGTTACAAATGCATGTTAAACTTTTGATTAGCATGAAAACACTTCAGTAAATTACGAGCTCTTGAGTTAGGCCTCCAAGGTCCTCCGCGAACATAGCGCGAGACCAGGCAGTTACACTCGCACAAGAGCCACACTTACATTTATTCGTGCTAACTTAACCAAAGTTTCTAACATCAGTGCAATAATTGTAACTGGACAAAGAGAAAGCAAACATAAATATCATATTCAACAGGCACAACCGCGCAATAGTTACACAGAAACAAACCATCATCGACCCAACTCAAAATAAGCGCGACCGCGCAAAGGGTTACAGTTAACATCTAAAAATAAAATTACAAGGCACAAAGCCTGTCAGTGCTACCTACTCATAACCGTCACCATCATCATCACCATCGTCATGTTTATCACCATCGCCATCGTTGCCATCATTTCCAGCTGACTCTTTATCAGACAACTCCACGGTCACTGGAGGGTCAAGAATCTGCTTCAACCGTTGGCACCAGTCGTCATGCTCCAGTGCCCTGGCGACCAAATCCATCACAGGCAATGATAGATAGTCATAAGCCTTTTCAGCGCGGGCTAACTCGGCATCAGCCTGATCAGTCACTGAGCAAAGACTAGTATCGAACGCTTGTCCAAACACCTCTTCCACATGCTCCGCACACTCTAGATAACCTCCACGGTGACCAACCGCGCGTGAGGCATCTATGAGAGCAGCAACAGCTCCATCCAGTTCTCCGGCATTTTGGATAGAATTGGCCATCTACAGCAAAGGCATTGAATAAGAAATAGGCCTTAACAAATAAAAGCCTAAGTTGAGAAAAGAATCATATAGAACTACTCCCCTACCACGCATCCACTCAGCCTCGGCAACCAACGTGTCAACGATGCCTTGAGCCTCGGAGTAATTGTTCTGCGCTATGTTCAGGGCGGATGTACTCATGTCTCGCGCCTCCTCAGCCTTTTGCTTGGCCTCCTCAGCAGAAGCGGCTTTCCCCTTCTCAGCTTCAAGGTCGATCTCCAAGGACTCACTTTTGTCAACCTGCTCTTGCAGGCGACGTTTTAACTCGGCAATCTCGACGTCCTTGGCCGCCAAGTCCTTGTCCTTACCGGTTAACTGCGCTTTTAGCTCAGCCTGCAAAGGATAAAGAACTTAGATAATTTTACAGACAAAAAGCACAAGGACAGGAAAGGTCACACTCAATGAACCTCAACTTGCTCCTTAGCAGTTTGCCCATCTTCAACTTTCCCGGTCAGCTCAGCAACTTTACCTTCGAGCTCGGTAATCTTGGCACGAGCCGCATACATGCGATCGTTGTCTTTCGCACAAATCTTCTTCCACTCAGCACGCTCCTTTGCCAGAAGCTCTTCAGCAGCACGAAGCTTGCCCCGAAGACCTTCACGACCCCACTCCTCAGATTTCTTCTCAGACTCAAATTTAGCTTTCTCTTCATCAAAAACAGCTTTAGACTTTTCAAAGTCCTTGACATGCCTTAACAACCGCTCACGGTACCTCTCCCATTCCTCTCACTCCCTAACCATTGTGCGCTACTCCCGCACAATCTGATGGTTAGCAGCATGCGTATTGGCCTCGCCAACAACATAAGCGTGATACAACCCATTGTGGGTTCGCGTTCTTTGCCGGTTAACCTCACCGGGAGGAAGAGAGTTCAGAAACCAGTCGCGACAAGGAGCAAACTCCAAGAATGTATCTTTCTGCTTCAAACCCCATGGTGGTTGGTGCGGAGCATTACCACAAGTCTCCTGATTATAAGATTTGTAATAAATATCTCCCAAGGTATCCCTAGGACCTATAGGAGATTGTGGCATTGAACTTTGCCCTCCCGCGCCAACCTGACCAGCAGCGAAACCAGCACTCGCACCTCCTGCAGCATGAGATTTTTCCTTATGAATCGGAGAACCTGATCCCCCAGTAGTAGAGGTTACTTTAACGGATTGATGGGGGCATCAGGTTGCGCAGCTTTGGTAGGCTTCTCAACCTCAGGTTCCTTCCTTTTCTCATGATGGGGCTGGTCAAGCCCCGTGATATGAACAACCTTCGGACCCTGCGCTTTATCACGAACAATTGTAGCAGCGGCCCCGGCCCCCTTTGGATCACCACCAACAGGCTCTTCAGTAGCCTTCTTCTCCCTCTCCTTCTCAACAGGTTTCTCAGCAGCTTTCTTCTTCTCCTTCTTGGACTCTACCCCAGCAGTCTTGAAAGGCTTGATGGTAACCTTGGGCCTCTTCTGCGCCGGCTCGGGGGATCTTTAAACACGACACCCTTCTTCTCAGGGGTCTTCTTTTTGGCCTCTGCAGAAATGAAGTGTCAAAAAGAGGTAATCATAAAGAAAACAATGAAGTCAAGAAACTAACCAGGAGAAAATTTATAAAGAGAGCGCAGATTACTCTGTTTCCCGAGTACGAGAGCTCCACCAGCCTTCTGCGCCACAGAAGCACCAGCCGTGGTCTCCCTACTCCTCTTCCTGCTTATCAACTTCTCAGCAGGTTCCTCCTTTTCTTCCTCCCCTTCATCTTCAAGCGCGACAGAGGAAGGAGTGGCTCCAGCATCTGGGTTTCGAGAACCCGCGCTACCTGAGGTCTTTAAACCAGCAGCTCCTGTCTTCTTCTCGCCTATACGCGACAAACCTTCAAGTGAGTCACTGATAATAACGTAATCTTCCAAGTTACTCTGACGAAGGCGGAGAGTACCTTTGTCAGCAGCACTAGCAATCGCGCGGCTACTCCCGCCCTTCTTGCTGATCACCTCAACGTCTAAGGTAATCACCTTCTTCCGCTTGGTAGGATTTTTCTTCTTCTCTTCAGGGTCAATCCCCAAGTCGCGCAACACACCTGCAAAGATGTTAGACCACGGACTTAGCTCCCCATTCGAAGACCCTACAGACTCCTCGCTGGAAAGATAAAGAATTTCTTTCCCAGCGGAGGTCACAGCTCACAAGGGTCGGGGATTGGGAAGATGCGCACCTTCAGTTGCGGTAGGAGGATTGGCAAAGGCTCCAACAACAGGGTACATGAAGCGCGGCCTGATCGTTTCATACCAATATTGCTCCCGTGACCTCAGCGGGCGCGCGCCCATAGATCCACCAAAAGTGGGAAAGGCAGCTTGGTAAAGGTGTACCTCTACATTCAAAATTCAACAGTTAAATGCAACGAAATTAAACAGAAAATCAAGAAAGCAACTAACCTCTATCCTCAAACTTCAATACCGGCACCTCCTCACTATCCTGCGGCCACCAGTCACTCATCTGTGCCGCAACCAGAACATTTTCGCCAAACACTCGATTTGGAGTGGCGGTAAGCTTCACATACCAATCTTCCTTCTTGGGAATGGCCAGCTCCTCCTTCTCGATCGGTTCGGACCATGGGCGGAATGTCATGGCAATAGGCATCACCTCCTCGCGAATGAAAAAGAACTTCTGTTTCCAATCATGGAAACTCTTGGGTGGATTCAGTAAGATCTTTTTAGCAGACCCCCGGCTAGCAAAGGAGAAAAAACCCATGTTTCGAATTAGCTGGTAAAATACCCTGAATCTTTCAACTGTGGGCTCTATGTCATGGGCTCGGCATAAGAACTCAAAGTGCCGCACCCTTACCATACCAGGTGGACTCATCTGAGAGATGTGGAACCCATAAAAGTGTAGGATATGGGCCAAGAACTCCGTTGCCGGCAACCGGAAATTGCCCTGAAGGAAGAAGTCTTCAAAAAGGGTAATATACCCCGGCGGTGCATCGGCGGCCGTCTGATTCTGGCCGGGGTATCGTGCATCCCATTCCGGTGGAAACCGGAAACTCCGTGTAATCTGCTCAAACAACCCTAAGTCCCACTTAAGGATAGGAACGGGACCTTCTTCACCAGGATTTTCTTCTTGATGTTCTTCAGCCATGGATACTGAGTATAAACTCTGAATATTCTAGAAAAACTTGAAGATCTGCTAAAGATCATGAAGATCTGCTACTGCGGTCTTGAAGATTTGAAGGAATGAAGAAGACAAGTGGAGAGAAAAGGTAGCAACGGTAGAAAAGGTAAGGATCTTCTCCCCTTCGTCGGATATATATACCCATCGCATTTAATGCGATGGGTAAACGTGCCGAGATCACCGAGCACGTGACCAATCAGAAGACGCCACGTAAGGCGGGTTTCTCGGAGTGACGGTTACCACGCGTGCGTGGGCCTCACTCTCCTGACGGAAAGCGGAACCGTCAGGGACAACTTGATGACGGCCGTGTCAGCAGTCAACTCAAACGTCGCCATCAACGACATTTCTTACCAACCCGTCAGAATTCAAAATTCGAGGTTTTTCCCGCTCAAAAGTACTACAAACCTCATGCAGAAGTTACTCAGGCTGCGCAATATTAATGTTACCCAACGAGCCTGCGCGCTTACAATCAGAAGCAAAGAATCAACAACAGTCAGGCATAGTAGTCGCGCCGTATCAACTGTCAAACATTAACACGCGCGCGCCTACCCAATATAAAGCAAGCATTTTTAGCACTTTTCTTTTTCTATGTCCAGAGCTCCAACCACTTGCCTCGCGTATGGTGCAGCACTGGACTGGGGGGACTTAAAGGGGTATGGTCCCAAAAAGGCCGCCCAGACCTCATTCAGGTCGCGCACAGGACCATACTCCTTATTCATCAAGTTGTTTACTGCCAACCTCGCGCGCGTTACACCATCATGTATTGATCTAGCGCGAGGTCTCAACAAGAGAAAACACCACATTCAACACTTATCATTCTGAATAGGAGCCTTCAACCACCCATACCTTGCGCGGGCTAGTTACGTGCTCAGCAAGAGTCGCGCAGGGCTATGGCGCAGGGCTACTTCAGAAGGCACACAAGGTACAGGTGGCAGAAGAAAAGGGCCAATCCGCGTCCTCCAAGTTCTGCTCAATCGTGCTCCACGATCGTCTGACGTGCAGGAGACAGAAAGTACTTAAGGACGCCTACGTTGCACCAATCATAGGGTAGAGACATCTGCCCCACGATCTCCACTTACCTGCTGATGGCAGAAGGACGGCCAGGCCGACAACGATGACACGTGGCTCCAATCACGGTGCGCCAGCACCGGAGAACTTCTAGAAGCCACTAACGGTCGACACCAGTGAGACAAGGAACATATCCCCATGTTGTCGCCTTCCAACCCAAGGCCCATCAGCCCACATCCTCTTACACCTCTCTGGCTATAAATAGAGACCTCAGTTCACAGGTTAAACATTCTACTCCCTCTACTCTCACTCTTAACACACAATTATCTCCTCAAAGCAGTTACTTATTCTCACGCCGGAGTCTGGTTAAGAGGGAAACCCCCATATTCCCCTCTTAACGAGCTAACGGCGTTCTGTTTTGCAGGATTAGCGGATCATTAAGGAGCTCAGAAAGTTATAAGAAGATTAACCCTTATGGTAAAAACATAAACCAAACTAATTAACCACCAAACTAGTTCAGTGTTTCTTCACCGTGTAATAAAAGAGGTTTTTTAAAGATATACTATATTTATTATTTACTATACAAAATTGCATTTATGCAACTCGTGTAATACACCGGGTTTTTAAAAATATAACTTTTTTTATTATGTGGTATATAAAATTAGATTTATTCAATCCGTATAATACATAGGGTTTATAAATATATAACAAGATATAACTTTTTATTGATTGATATATAAAATTACATGTGCTCAACCCATACAATACATGAGGTTCTTAAAAATGTAACTTTTTCATTATTTAATATATAAAATTAAATTTACCCAACCCGTACAATACACGGGGTTCTTAAAGATATAATTTTTTTATTATTTAATATATAAAATTACATTTATTCAACCCATGTAATAAACGAGGTTTTAAAAGATATATTGTTTTATTATTTGGTATATAAAATTACATTTATTCAACCCGTGTAATAAACAAGGTTTTTAAAGATATATTTTTTATTATTTGGTATATAAAATTACATTTATTCAACCCGTGTATTACACGGGGTTCTAACCTAGTAAAAGGGTATATAGTAAAACTACGGGTTAAGATCAAATAAAAAGTTTATTTTCTCTAAGTAGGATGAGAAAGAATCTTAACTATTCATTTTTCAAATCAATGGTTAAGATGAAAGTGTAGGAGAAATGAGGAGTGCAACGGTATCTTAGGAAAATCATATTTATAGACTTTCTCTCTCCACATGCAAGTCACATGCATATTCTACCCTCATTTTTTAAACGTTCATAACTTTTTTATACGACATTATTTTTCATAAAAATTTCACCATAAAATCGAGTGTCTTTTTATCTTTAATTTGAGTACCATATTGCTATATAAAATATGAAGACTAAAAAAACCACTAAAATGTGTTGTATTTCTATGTTGTATAACATTTTTTGTGCTGGATTTTTGTACTATATTTTTGTGCTAAATTTTTTGTGCTGAATTTTTTTGTCTTAATTTTTTTTCTCAATTTTTTGTGCTGTATTTTTTTTGCTGAATTTTTTCGTGCTATATTTTTTGTACTACATTTTTTGTGCTATATGTTTTTGTACTAGATTTTTTGTGCTAGAATTTTTTGTACTAGATTTTTTTTGTTGTATTTTTAAAAAACAAAAGGGGTACCACATGTCATTTTCACTCCTATTTATAAAGACCAAAATGCCATGCATTCCTACTTATTAGGAGTGCCACATGTCATCATCACAATCCTTCTTAGGCTACTTAGACAAAATCCACTTTTTAGTGGATCCTTCCCCGTAAAACTACATATTTATATTATATAACTAGCATATTATATTACCCATATATAATTATACAGTAAAACTATAGATGCATATCATATAACTAGCAAATTACCTATATTTATTTCTAATATATAATAAGTCACTTTATGTATAGAACCTTAAGAAAGGCATATTAGACTAAAGTATAATTTCATCTGGTTCACACCAGATCTCACATACAGGCTCTGTTTGTCAATTTTGACCATTTCAGTTCCCGTGGTTGTCAATTTCAATTAGTTACGTCCTTGTTAACATAATTTATTGGTTATACAGCCTCTGTTTGTCAATTTCAACCATTCCAGTCGATGTGGTTGTCAATTTCAGTCAGTTACATCCTTGTTAACAGAATTTGTTTGTTATACAGCCTCTGTTTGTCAATTTCGACTATTGTAGTCTATGTGGTTGTCAATGTCAATCAGTTACGTCCTTGTTAACAGAATTTGTTGGTTAACCCTTAATTGACTAGTGAAATGTCTGAAATACCCTCATGTTATAATATTAACTTAAAAATGAATTTCAAATTTACTTCATCTTCATCTAAATCATCCCCTTCATCTAAATACCCCCAAGGCCAAAACCAACAATCTGCACCACCTGATTTATTGCGGGAATTTCTAGAAGCTCCTGTGTACAACTACCCCCCCCCCCCCTTTGGTCCCCTATTTCTTTATCTTCTACAACAACGAACTGTTGTAATCATAGATGGTTTTTATTTATGTATGTGTAATTAAAAAGAAACTAAAGAGTTCAAAAAAGATGTTCATTAATTACCCCCAAAAAACAAGGTTAATGTTTCTTGACCATATGTGGTTCAGTCCTAGATGTTGATCATACTTTAAACATCAAGGAACCCATGAAATTAATAAACAAGAATCACTTCACTTCAATTGTGTAAAAACTTTTTTCTTTTGGAATAATGAAATCGGTTACTAATATATAAGACGAATTTACATATAGATAGTTGGTAAACGGGCAACAAGCTGCGTCGCTACCCCTTTTTGAATAGCAAAAGTAAGTCGTTTAAAAATTACGTCCATAGATCTCAGGGTCATAATATTACTATGCATGACCTTTTGAAAAACTATAAATCAAATTACCATTTAATCAATCAAAAGTCGCCTTGATACAACCCTAAAACGAAGGTTCAATACATTGCACTCTCTTCGAACATATCATTCTCCACTGATTTTGATTTGGGTTTTATTCACAAGCCAGGTTCAATACAACCCTAAAAAGAAGGTTTTCTCCACTGATTTTCGTTGGTTATATGTGTTTCCTGTCTTTGATTTCTTAAATTGCTTTCTAGTGGCTCCAAGTGTTAATTAAAAACGACAATGATGCTGAACAAGAAACTTATTTGAATAAAACTTGTTATTCATGATTTTGGGGACGGAGATGATGGTGGGGCAGGTAGTGGCGGTGGTGGGGCAGGTGGTGGCGGTGGTGGCAGGTGTTGATGGTGGTTACCAAAAAAAACTTGGTAGAGGTTTGTAGATTTGGGTTTTTTTATTTAAGTTGAAGAAGGTGGGTGGGTTGTTTTTTATTAGGAAGAAGATATACAAATCCGAAAGAATACTGCGTTTTGGGTTATAAAGAGCTTAATGACTAAATTGCCTTTGAAATTATAAGGTAAAAGACAATCTTACCTTGATCAACTAACCATTGACTAACAACAAATGTTAACAGGGACGTAGGGACGTAACTGATTGAAATTTACAACCACTTGGAACGAAATGGTCGAAATTGGCTAACATGGGCTGTATGTGAAATCTGGTGTAAACAATAGGGACATATATTGTACTTTACTCAACATATTAAGATAAAACAAATTAAAATTTGCATACTTGAAAAACATTACATAAAACAAAATTTTAATAATAATAATGTTTGAGTTAGTTTTATTCATCAATATGTTTCAAAACATTTATTTCTTTTCACAATATAGATCTTCATCATTTTCACAAAATCAGATAATGTGTACGTTTTGTTAGTTGAATCACGCAAATTCTTCATTATTTTTTTTAAACAAACTACAAGATATTATGAAAAAGAAAACTAATATATTGAGGGAAAGTGATACTTGTTTTGCAATTAGCCACGTAAAAGATTAATTATATAGCTATATAGTTGTTTGTTCAATGTTGTTTTTTATAGTTATATCATCATAAAAAAGTTACTGAATTACAATTTCAAGATAAATGATGAATTTAAAGCAAAGGCTATAGAAAGAAAATGAGTATGTGGAACACAATTATCGATTGGTTTTGGAATGTAAGAGGAAATAAATGCCATTTTCTTTTCCTTTTTAAATGGAGTGTGATAAATATACCCATGATAAGGATTAATATACCCAAAAGTCAAATTTAGTAATAATTTTGTAATGATTAACTACTTTATAATATTATTTTATTATAAAGTAAAAAGTAATAATTATATTTTATTATAAAGTCAAAAGTAATGATTATGTTTTTTATGTTATTTTATTTTATAATACTTTTGTTACTTTTTTATAGAGTAAATTACAAGTTTTGTCCTTTATGTTTGTCCAAAATTTCAGGCGCTGTCCTTTACCTTTAAAATTGATGAGTTTTGTCCTTAATGTTTCCAAATCGTCCACGTTATGTCCTTTAGGCCAAACCCAGTTAATTTTTGTTTGTTAAATCTGGTCACTCAAGGGTATTTTAGTCTTTTCACCTCATTTATTTAATAGTATTTAAAAATTAAAACAAAATAATTTAAAATATTATTATTATTTTAACTATATATATATAACCTCCATCACCACCACCAGCACCCTCCACCGCCACCACCACCGCCACCACCCTCCACCGCCACTACCACCCTCCACCTCCACCTCCTCTGCTCACTGCTGCTTGCATCAAAAACCCCCAAAAATAAAAAACCTAAATACCAAATCAAACCCCCCCCCCCCCAAAAATCCCCAAAACCAAAAATATCAAAAACCCCCAACAACAATTGATGATCAAGAGAAAAAAATCCATAGCAGCGGTTTCACTCGAATGGATTGCCAACAAGAATTGGTCGGTTGCCGACCAGAGGTCATCATCCAGAATCGGTCAACACTTTACACCCTAAACCACCACCTCCATTCACCACAACAATCGGTCAACCTTTGGATAGAACAGATTCAGCAGCACCACCACCACCTCTGTTCACCATAACCACCACCTCCGTTAACCACAACAATCGGTCAACACTTTACACCCTAAACCCGCACCTCTACTACCATCCATCGGACCGTCGTCCTTCACCACCGTCACACCCATCACAACCTCTCTATCACCATCGTTAGACCCACCATCACCACCCACTATCTCCACCATCGCCTGACCCACCATTACCACTCCACCGTCTCCAACATCTCCATCAATTCTTACATAAAACGTCATTGAAAAATAAACGTCAAATAAATACAAAACGCCAATTTTATCACTGCGTATTTTTTTCTGTGTTTTCATTTAAGCTCTCAGGCTATAAAAACGCCACAAAATGTGAAACTCCATAACATATAACACCAAGCCTCACATCCGGATAAATGTTAATTATATTTTTTGTTATAAAAAAATATCCCGCCTAAACTACGCGAAAAAAAATCATAAATAACAAATTACATGCTACGTATGTGCTGTGCTGCAATGTGTTGTACTATTTGCTGTAAATATAGTATTATCCATAGTGAAAGTCAACATAATTAGTTATCCAAAATTCATTTAAAAACCTTAAAAAATAACTATAGATAAACATAATATGCAAACTGTTAAAAAAAAATTTTGATTTTCAAAATAAAAAAAATATGTATATGACGTGGGCGTAGGATGGGGTGGGGTAGGGTGGGGTTAACAGGGATTTATTTGTTTAAGGCAATTTGTTTGACTACTCTCTCTTTGTAACAGAGCCTATATTGACTTATGGATGTATTTATCAAAAAAAAGTTGATTTATGGGTGTATTTAACAACACCCTTTTAAATACATAAGTTGCAGAAAAACTATTTTAAAGCAATTTTGGTAAAAAAGTAAACAAATTATTGGATCATAATGCCTACAAAACTACAACTATTGCCTTCAAACACAACCATTAAGCATCCATCACAATCAGCCTCAATCATGAACCATACTATAATTCTTCTCATCAAATCAAGAATAATTGTGTTTTCTTCACCGAACAATGTATTCAAAGATATTGTGCTTGATTAAAAATGTAGATTAATATATATTTTTTGTTAGCGTAAATTATTTATTTAATTATTTATTAAATAATTTATGGTGCCCTAATTGATCATTTATCTAATAACCAGATCAATATTTACCTTAATATCCCTATAAAATTAACTGGGCTTTATTTGATGGACATAAAGACCCGTACTAGTTAATTAGGGTTTCCCCTTAGGTGAAGCATATAAATACAGGTTATTAGGAACCCTAAAACACACCATAAAAGTTTACGGCCCCCTCACTATAATCTGTTATCATCCCTCTTCATCCTAACTGCTCACCCTAAACGGGAACCGATCAAGATGGCTTCTTCTTCTCTAACCACTACTGGATTGTCAGGTATGTCATGATCCCTAAAGTGTTTTCCATTAGATATTAAAAGAACTGATTAACATGTGGTATCAGAACAATCTTACTAGTTCTTGTATTCCTTATGATCTGGAATTGAAATCGGAAAACCAAAGTTTTTTAAACCCAATATACGTCGGTCAATTCTTATTGCTTTTATTTTGTCCTTTTCATAAGATTTGCATGTGATTGTCAGTGTTTGAAATTCGCATGCGAGACTTTGGAATTCAATTGTGGATTTGCTTTATTTTAATGTGCATATGTACTTTATTGAAAAGCAAGTCATGTATTCAATGAATCGTCAGTAACCTATTATGTGATTACGTAGGACTAGTCAATCGGATTAACTTTTATTATATGAGGTGTGGATGGAGCCCTATGGGGCTTTATCAAGTCCACATAGGATCCACCTCACATATGGAGCCCTCTTTAATTTACATGGTGTGGATGGAGCCCCTATTAAACAAAATTAAAAAAAAAAAAAAAACATTTGATTGGTCCAAACTCCAAGCTATGGCGTTACCGGGTGTTACCATGATGGAGCCCCATCAATGGCGCCCCCCTCTTCACTTGGAGGGTGTGGTGATGAAGCCAACATGGGCGTTATACATGGTGACATGGCGGGGATGGAGCCCCCACACCCTCCAGCCTTAGGAGAGTAACATATGAAGTTGAAAGTCAATCAAAACAATTATTGTATTTTTTTTTCTCTTAGAAACTTGAATAAGGCTACTTATGTGAAACTTCATATGTTACTGTGGTTTTTTTTTTTTTTTTTTTCCGATTGGAATGTTATTTACATAGAATTCATATGTAGTTAACTAAATTAGGTGTATTATATTGTTAACTTTTATTTCAGTTATTAATATGAATGTTTTATATGGTATCACCAAATTTTGTGATAGATTAGATTTTGATTATGTTTCTTAAAGTTTTATAACTTTATCTCCAAGTTTCGTATAAAGATTATTTTATTTTTATAAACGAATAATTAACTTGGATAAACTTAACTTTTAAATAATCATTCAACTGATTCGTTTGATTGATTTAAAATTTGCTTAACCAAAATAACATTTTTTTCAAATTCTCACTTCTGCCCAAAGGTGATGTGTTTACTTGTGGCGTTATTTAGTGAATTTAAGCATAGTCACTTAGGTTTATATCCTTATTATATGAACAAGCATAGTGTAACGTTTGCCTTATTACATTTGTTCATATGATATATACATGACTTCCGCCTAAGATGCATGAGTGTTTCATTTTCAGCCCAAAGGTGATGTGTTACACTCATGTCTCGCAAACTTTGACTTGTGCCTAAAATTATGGTGTTTCAACTTCTGCCCAAAGGTGATGTGTTACATCTAATCTGCACAGTCTGACTGTTCATAATACTTGTATGATTGGCCATAGCCAAAGCGAAAACCGTCATTCAAGTAGAACCTTATTTAAATTTGGTGTGTATAAATAACGTTATCACAGCTTCCTTAGTATAATGGTCTTAATTTCCGCCTGCCTTAGTTTTAGGTTACCCATAAGTCACTCTAACTTCTTTTTTTCTAAGTGTATCTTATTCTTTTTTTTTAATCCACTATCAGCTCCTGTTATGGCTATTGATACTTTGACTGGTGCAAACTATGCTTCATGGAATGATTCTCTTAACCTTACTCTCGCCCACATGGAGTTTGACTGTGCGCTAACTGAAAACGCTCCCCCTGTTCTTACTGATAAGAGTACTGAAGCTGAAAAACTACTCTATCAAAAGTGGGAGAGAGCTAATCGCTTGTCTCTTATCTTCATGAAAAACTCGATAAGTCCTGCTATCAGGGGAGCCATTCCTGACGCTGCTACAGCTAAGGAATATCTGACTAATGTGGAGGCTCAATTCCAAGGGACGTCTAAGGCGCAAGGCCAGCACCCTCATTCTGAAATTGGTGACTACAAAGTATGATGGGATCAGCGGTATTCGTGAGCACATCCTAAAAATGAATGACATGGGCCCAAAAGCTCAAGGGATTAAGCATGAAGATTAGTGATGGCTTTCTGGTGCATTTATCATGACGTCTCTGCCCGCATCTTATGAAGCATTCAAAGTCAACTATAACCTTCAGAAGGGACCAATGGAAGATGAACGAGTTGATTGCCATGTGCGTGCAAGAAGAAGAACGTCTGAAACTGGAGAAAGCCGATGTTGCTTACCTGATGACTGCTGACTCAAGGAAAAGGAAGGGAAACTACAATAAGAAGCCTAATGTAAAGGTCTAAAAGCGGGATACAGGTGCAAGTGCTTCTGGCTCCTAATGACTCCAAAGGGAAGATTCAATGCAGTTCTGCCGCAAGGTGGGACATAAGCAGAAGGACTGCCGGACTTTAAGGAGTGGCTAGCCAAGAAAGGTGATAATCTTTTCGTGATACTTGAGTCCTTTAATTTAAATGTTCCATCTAATTCTTGGTGGTTTGATTCTGGTTCTATGGTTCATGTAACTAATTCCTTACAGGGATTCCATACAATCCGGAAGCTGGAAAGAAACCAAAGAACGCTTAAGTTGGGAAATGGAAAGCCGCTAGTAGTCGAGGCCGTGGAACATTAGATTTAGTTATGAAAACTGGTTTAACTATTAGACCTTTATGATACCTTATATATTCCTGAGATTACTCGGAATCTTGTATCAGGACCAAAGTTAGACGTAGACGGTTTTCTTGTTTCTCATGGTCATGGCAAACTTACTATCAGTTTTAATTCTCAAATATTTGGTTATGGCTTCTTGGATGGTGGTCTCTATCGATTAGAATTAGATGATGATTTTCCAAGTCTTTGTTATCATATAATATTAATGAGAACTTAACAAAGAGAAAACGCAAACGAGACTTAGAAACTTCATCCATGTTGTGGCATCAACGTTTAGGCCACATTTCACGAGAATGCTTAATTCGACTCGTGAAGGATGAGGTTTTACCACCTCTCGATTTCAATGATTTTGGAACATGTGTCAAAATGCCTTAAAGGTAAAATGACATCAGCGAATAAGAAAGGTGCAACTAGGAGCTCTAATTATTAGAACTCATTCATACTGATATTAGCGGCCCTTATAACATCGCTGGCATAACTGGACACACTTCATTTATCATGTTTATTGATGATTATTCACCTTATATGTACCTGTATCTCATTAAAGAAAAATCTGAATCTCTCACAACTTTTAAAGACTATAAAGCTGAAGTTGAAAAACAATTAGATCGTCAAATAAAAGTTGTTAGATCAGATAGAGAGACGAATATTATGGTCGACATACTGACGTGGGTCAGGCTCCTGGTCCATTTTATGAGTTTTGTAAGAGCCAGGGGATCGTGAACCAATATACTATGCCCGGTACTCCTCAGCAGAACGGTGTTGCTGAGAGAAGAAATAGAACCCTAATGGACATGGTACGCAGTATGTTAGCCAACTCAGGTTTGCCCTTATTCCTCTGGACCGAGGCCTTAAAAGCAGCTGTTCATATACTCAATAGAGTTCCTTCGAAGTCTGTCCCTAAAACTCCTTATGAACTTTGGACATGAAGGAAACCGAGTCTTAGATATATGAAAGTATGGGGTTGCCTTGCCGAAGCTAAACTTTATAATCCTTTCTTAAAGAAACTGGATATGAAAACAACAAGTTGGTTTCTTTATTGGATATCCAGATCACTCAAAGGGTTATAGATTCTATTGTCCCTCCCATGTTACTCGTATTGTAGAAACCAAGCGTGCCGTGTTTCTTGAGACTTTAAGGTCAGGGGGAGCAGTGAAAATCCTTACAATGATTTACAAGAAGTACAAGACGCGGGGGGGGGGGGGGGAGACATTCGTCATTCATTACCTCCTATTACTACTCCTCTTGTACTCGATGCTGAACCGCATGTCACTGCACCACCTCTAACTCATTCAGAATTAAATGTTGCTCCGCATGTACCTGAGAATGATGGACCCTCAAATGTCGATGTTGAGAATCAACCTAGGAGGTCATCTAGGGCAAGAAGGCTACTAATTTTGATGATTATGAAACCTACATAGCTGAAGCCGTATCTGATGATGGAAAGTTTACCGATCCTACCTCTTACAATGAAGCCATAAGTAGTGATCAGTCTTCTGAATGGAACAAAGCTATGATTGACGAGCTTGATTTCCATGAAGAAAAATGACGTTTGGAATTTGGTTGAATTACCGATGGTGTTAAACCCGTAGGATGTAAATGGGTCTTCAAAACAAAAACTAAATCCGGATGGAAGCGTTGAACGATATAAAGCAATATTGGTTGCAAAGGGCTACACTCAGAAAAGAGGGAATCGATTATCAAGAGACCTTTTCACCTGTCTCTCGAAAAGATTCCTTAAGGATCGTCGCCTAGTAGCTCATTTTGATTTAGAGTTACATCAGATGGATGTTAAGACTGCTTTCCTCAATGGAGACTTATATGAGGATGTGTTCATGAAGCAACCTGATGGTCAAACCTGAAGGTCAAGACATCTTGTTTGCAAGCTGAAGAAATCCATATACGGTTTGAAGCAAGGTATCACGTCAATTGTATCTTAAGTTTGATGAAGTCATGAAGAAGCAAGGCTTTATGAAAGAGCCAAGTGGATCAATGCACCTACCTCAAGATGAGTGGGAGCAATTTTGCTATACTTGTCCTTTACGTAGATGATATTCTATTGGCAAGTAATAGCTTAGATATGTTGCATGAATCGAAGCGCTTACTCTCGCATGACTTTGACATGAAAGATCTCGGAGAGGCTTCTTACATTATTGCATCGAAATACACCGAGATAGGAGAAATGGAATTTTGGGCTTATCACAAAAGGCTTATCGTGTCCTTAGTCGATATAACATGCAACACAGCTCTCCTTCTGTAGCTCCAGGTAGTTAAAGGAGATGTTTTTCGGTTCTTTTTAATGTCCGAAAACTGAGGATGGAAAGGCGTAAATGAGAATGATACCTTATGCTCAGTAGTTGGGAGCCTCATGTATGCTTAAGTCTGCACTCGTCCAGATATCGCTTATGTTACAGGGATGCTAGGCCGTTATCTGTCTAATCCTGGCCTTGATCACTGGAAAGCAGCGAAGAAAGTAGTTCGATATCTTCAGGGGACGAAAGACTATAAACTGACTTATAGAAGAAGTGACGTTTTGGAAGTGGTTGTTATTCTGATTCTGACTTTGCTAAATGCGAAGATGACAAGAAATCCACTTCAGGGTATATCTTTATGTTAGCCGGCGGACCTATTTCATGGAGGAGTCATAAACAACAGCTAACTTCAACATCCACTATGATGGCAGAATACATTGCTGTATATAACGCTACCTGTCATGGAATGTTGCTATAGAATCTGATTACTAGACTCAAAGTTGTTAATTCCATATCTAGACCATTGAAGCTATACTGTGATAACTCAGCTGCCGTTAACTTCTCGAACAGTAACAGTTTGACCGGAGCTGGATTATATCTGAATACAAAGTATTTGTTCGTACGTGAACGTGTTGAGGAAAATAAGCTTTGTATTGAGTATATAAGTACGAAAAATATGCTTGCGGATCCGATGACTATAGGTCTCCTACCTAAAGTATTCGAAGAACATGTTTTGAAGAGGGGCTTTTGTAAAGACCTTATTTAAATGCATATTGTACTTACTTACGTTTTAATGATAAAATTTCCTCATTTGATTTGTTTGTCTCTAACTACGTTTCGCTAGCCCTAATGACGTAAAGACTATTATTATACAAATCATCATTTAAGGGCTTACTTGTAAATTGATCCTTACTTTGCTTAGGTTTTAAATTTGGATTGTAGTATGATCAATGGGGGTCCTGAGTTGAATAACTAACTCAACCACTGTATTTTTCTGCTGCAATTTTGGTTTTAAAACTAAAATGAGTATTAACTCCTGATCAGGCTTATCTAATACTCATAATAAATGATCACTCGGCCAAGTGGGAGAATGTTAGCGTAAAATTATTTATTTAATTATTTATTAAATAATTTATGGTGCTCTTATTGATCATTTATCTAATAACCAGATCAATATTTACCTTAATATCCCTATAAAATTAACTGGGTTTTATTTGATGGACATAAAGGCCCGTACTAGTTAATTAGGGTTTCCCCTTGGGTGAAGCATATAAATACAGGTTATTGGGAACCCTAAAACACACCATAAAAGTTTACGGCCCCCTCACTATATTTTGTTATCATCCCTCTTCATCCTAACTGCTCACCTAAACGGGAACCGATCAAGATGGCTCTTCTTCTCTAACCACTACTGGATTGTCAGGTATGTCATGATCCCTAAAGTGTTTTCCATTAGATATTAAAAGAACTGCTTAACATTTTTTCAACTTATCTTTCGGTTACCATCTTAATAACAGCATGAGAACATAGAAGAAAAAAAATGAGATGAGAAATAAATAATTGAGTATAACTGTCATTTTTGTCTGTGTGGTTTGGTAAAAAAATGCCACTTCAGGCCTTTTTTGCGGCAGTTCCGTTCTCAACATTTTTGAACGTGCCACCCTCAGTCAAAAAAATAACGTCCGTTAAAAAATTCTGTTAAAACTAAGGGCATTCTTATTTTTAACTAATAAAGACTGATTATGTAAATTTGTTAATATAAAGAACCATTTAAGTAATTTATTTAATTAGAAAAATAAAGAATAAAGATTTATTAAAAATTACATATTACACACATAGTCACATAATCTATATCTGCATAAATATACATACATACAACATACATACATACATACATACATACATACATAGGGGATGGTTCAAATAAAAACCACTTTTATTGTGAAAACTCGAAAACTAACTAAAAAAAGCCTAAAAAACACACCAATTTTTTTTTCCAATTTTTTTATAAAAAATCACAGGTTTTTGTATATAAAAAAAACTTTTTTTCAAAAAAAAAAAAAAAAATTGTATTACACATGTGTAATACTACACATGTGCTTGTGTAGTATTACACATGTGTAATACAAAAAAAAAAAAATTTTTTTTGAATTTTTTTTATATACTAAAAGTAGCGAAAATTATTATGCAAAAAAAAAAAAAATTTGGTATGTTTTTTTGGCTTTTTTAATTAGTTTTCGAGTTTTTCACAATAACTAGTGGTTTTCATTTGAACATTCCCCTACATACATACATACATACTCAACACTGATAATACATATACACACACATAATATGTGCATATATATACATACACACAAACTCTGATAATACTCTCTTCTCGCTCTACACTCTCCACCACCTGCACCACCGGTCCCCACCACCACCACCACTGCAACCACCAGCCACTGCCACCATTTCCACCACAGCTCCGGTCACCATAGTTCACCTCCACTATAAAATCCCCACAGATTGACCACCACATCGTACCGCCCTCAATCTCCAACGTTGCAACCAATAGCTCCGCAAACCACCACCACCATCGTCATCACCACTAGATCTGACCACCATTTTCATCACCGTTCACCTCCACCATAAAACCCCCACAGCTTCGCCACCATACCACACCGTACCACCCTCCTTCTCCACCACTGCAACAAGAAGCTCCGCAAACCCTACACCCAAACTCCATCACCTCCGCTGCACCATATAACCTTCAATTAACCACCTCCAATGTGGCGGCAACACGAAATCTGTCCACTGCAACCACCTCCTCCGTGAACCGTCATCAATCCCCACCTACACCACTGAAACCTCCAAATGAAAACCTTAAGTTCTAATTCCACTCCTAGACTTCATTTCCCTCACTGATTTAAGGCAATAAAGAAAGAGTAAGATTGATCTGCTTCAAGAGGGAAGACGTGTTTGTGTGTTTTGAGTAAAGTTAGGGTTTGATGTGTTTAGAGAGAAGAAGAAGAAGTGTAGGTGTTTGTGTGTGTATGTTTAGAGAGAGAAGAAGTACATAAGATGCGTAATACGTATATGTATATTTTTCTAATTAAATAAATTACTTAAATTGTCCTATATATTAACAAATTTACATAATCAGTCCTTATTAGTTAAAAACTAGAAAAAACTATCCCCCACGTTGCGGCGGGGGACTTGAAACCATGTCTATTAGCAATGCCACATAACCATAAATAACCATCAAAATCGGAAAAGCTCGTATATAAAACCAATAAAAAAACTAAAAGAAACTCCATTTTTCTATTAACATTCATATGTAAAAAATATAAGATAAAGCCTCCAAAAGAAGCTTTATGCTTCCAACTTGTACCATACAAACAAAAGATGCAAGTAAAATAAAGAAAGCATGGTGTACAAGTAACATTGCACAAGAATGTTGTAAATTAGAGTATTATATAATAAGAATGCCCTTAGTTTTAACAGACGTTATTTTTTTTGGACTGAAAATGTTGAAGACGGAACTGGTGCAAATTTTTTTTGGACTGAAGTGACATTTTTCACCAAACCACAGAGACGAAAATGACAGTTAACTCTACATAATTTTTTTGACTAATATAACATCTTAGATTTTTGGTGTAATATATTGAAAATTATTTACTTTATAAAATATTAAATTTATTTTTAATGTGATGTGTTGACATCTGTTGAATTCAATTATTTAGAATATCATAACTTATCAAATTAAGTGTCAAACTATAAGTCAAAAGTGTAAATGTTTCAAGTGTCAAACTATAAGTCAAAAGTGTAAATGTTGAGTTCTATTCTCTAAAACATAAATAGAATTGAGAGGCTGTGTGGGCTTTTCAAATAACTCAAAAAGTGTAAATATTGAGTTCTAGTGTCTAAAACATAAATGGAATTGAGGGGCAATCTTTTTACTACATAACAAATGTGGGCTTTTCAATAATCTTCCGTTCAAAAATGGTAGAGATCACTCATGCACAATCTTCTCTCTTAATGGTTGTAACAATTTTCAAGAAGGTCCTACAACAACTTGTAATCGAAACCCTAAACGCTCACGATGAGAACCAGCATGCAAAAAAAGTTTTTGAATTTTTGTTCCCGTCACGTGGCGCGACAAAGCTTTTGATGACCGTTGCGTGGCGCGACGATGCCAGATTCTCCGGATGCCACGAGTGGCCACGTGGCATGGCTAGGCTCACTGAATCGCGCCACCTAAGCTCTAGCTAGCCCCATCATGTATAGGGAATCTTTGGGCTGTCGCGTGGCGCGACGGGCTCAAAATCCAGCTATAAAAGGGGAGGGCCAGGGGCATTCTCATTTGCTGATTTCGCTTTTGAAAAACTGTTCTCTCGAGTCTTTGTCTTGATTCCCGTATACGAAACCCTAATCGCTGAAATGATACCCTGTCCAATTGATCTGAAACCCTAGCAACGAAAAGCCGAAAGTTCTGCCTAAATAAGGTGATACTTTATACGTTGGAGTTTTGATCTCGTGATTATCGTTAAAGTTTGATTTGGTTTCTTACACTAATACATGTTACATTTTGTATATGTATGAATTAGGGCTTATAATCAGGAGGCTACTAAACCCAAAAATATAACAATGTGAGTCATTCTCTTTTAATAAATGCTTTCAAAATCCTAGATGTTTTCCAATTGTTACTTATATTTATAGTGATTAAGCCTTTGTATTCTTACCGGAAAACTACTATTAGTATGTGAGGTTTTGTATACACTACTTGATAAGCTTCACTAATTGGAGAAATAGCCAACAGTGATATGGCCACAGTTATAGGAATTGCCGAGTGACAAATACCTTTGGATAGTTGTAAAATATAGAAAAATGTAAACACTCTTAATATAATTATAAGAAAGTGTCTTTTTATACAAATAAATGTACTCACAGGTATTTTCCACTGATCAAATGTTTTTAAACGTGTTTCAACTGATTTACTATGAAGGGAAGACAAAAAAGGGCTACGAGGCAGTCAAGCTTAAATAAGTGGTTATGTCACCTGAATAAAACATGTTTTGTAATTAAGGGTTTATCCCTGTGAAAATCTTTTATGTAAATATGGGTTTTATTCCACAGTTTATGAAATGAAAACTACGATGTTTGAAAAATCTGATATTTTTCCGTTGCGATAATTTTAGTGAAAACTGGCACCACTGGAATCTGTCAAAGCTCCCGTCTAGGGTAGGGTCGGGAGCTATGATAATGGTAGAGATCACTATAACTTTTAATCTCATTGCACCATGGAAGGGAGCACCATTAACTTCTCACTTTCAAGGAAGTGATCATATATTACAAGTGTTTGTGAACTATATCTACTTTTTCGATCTATCTTGCTTTTGATCTCGAGGGTTTGATCATGAGACGTATAATTACTCAAGAATGCATTTAAGAATTATGTATTTTCTCGAATGCAAGAGGTGAATCAAAGTGATGGAATGGTTGTTTCTAAAATTGGAGTGGGAGAAAGATCTCAAATTTTCGAATGGATAGCCAACTAATAGGACCATGCATCGATCATGAATTGTTTGTGTCCCTTCTATCACAAATTTGAATATATCGCAAAAAGTCAAAAATCGAATATTTGCTTTGTCCCATTGCTTATTCATTGAAAATGAGTGTAAAGTATCGTGTTTTTACCTAGGGAAAAGATAGAAGGAACTCGGCTAAAAGTGTTGGGTATCTGCAATTACAAAGAAAGACCATTTGTTTTTTTTTTTTTTCTCAATTTGTTGATCAATTTTCTTTCTGAACAAACCCGTTATTTAATTTGACGTTGATTTGTGATTTGGAAAACTTCCATTTTTAATCAGGTTTTGTCTTATCTTTTATTAAAGCTTGTTTAATAAAAAATCTGGTTATGTATAAACTTTTATTTTGCCGTAACAAATCTTTTTGTTTTTTTTTTTCTTCTAAAAATTCAAGAGTGATTTTATTTGTTACATGTTTTACTTCAACATCTGGAATCTTTGTTTATGTATCTATGTCATTGTTGAAGTGAGTTTGAATACTTTGAGAAAGTTTGATCTTGAAGTGGGTCCAAGGGTTTGATGGCTGATACATGATCGGATCGATCGTGACATTGGTCATAGTGCTTTTGTTTTGTTGCTAAAGTCCGTATTTGATATTAGTTTATAAGACAGTCGATACACAACTTATTTGTTATATCAACCTTAGATCTCTTATTCTCAATAAACTAATAATTTCAGTAGGTGGTAGCTTGGAAGTCAATCCATGTTTTGATATATGGCATCCACCATTTGATGTTTAACTAGTGGCCCTGAATTGTAGCTTTGACACCTATTTTGTTGTAAGTATTTGAGAGATATTGTTGGTGATATTAAAAGTTGTAATTAATTAAGTAGCATTTAACTCACATAATTTTATTTTTTTCATTATAAAAATAGGTGAATTTTAAATTAGCAATGTGTACATTCTAATCTAATAAAATATTCCATTAAAAGTCATGTGGTATTCTTTTAAGACATCATTTTATCAAAATGGCATGTGACAACTTTTCAAGCTACCTTAACGATAATAAATAATAATAAATTAATATAAGGACCATTATACACCTTAATAAATAATTCAAAATAAACCTCCTATCCCTCAAAAGAAATTGGTATATCATGATACTTGTGTCAATAAATTATACTATACAATATAGAGATAAAAATTATAATAATTACTTTATCTCTTGAATATACCGATTTTACATATTAGAGATTAAGATTATTTTCGTTTCTATGACATACTATAAAAGGGCGACTATATATTTTTAATATGTCTGTATTTAATATTAACATCCTTTAAAAATCAAAATCCTTTTAATCGTTAGTTTTTATTATCTATAACAAAACTATTATTATTATTATTATTATCTCCAATTTAATTATTTATGCATTATTATTATTATGACTTTATTTGTTAGTATAACACCTTATTAATATTAACCATATATATTTTTAAAACCAAATGATTCGAACAATTAATTATTGATAAAAATGGTAAAGTTACAAATAAAACACCAAATCTAGGTTAACTTTTAATATAGGATTCCAATAATTGTCACGCATCACTCTCTCCCTCAACCTTACAATTTAGACTTACATCTTATTTTAAAATATTTTTTTAATCCTTATCCTTACTAATATAATAAATTTAATTTAAATATATTAATAACCAGATTAGGATGCAATATTTAATTAACATCACTAGATAAATACAATGTATTTTATTAAATATTATCGTAAAATAAAAATACAATAATTAGATCATTTTATTAAACCATCCTTATATTAAATACTAATAGGAAAAACGTAATAATTAGATTATACTATTATTACACTTTTTTAATTATGTGATTAGGATTATACAAATTTATGATTTACATTTTTTTATATTGTACTTGTGTAATACACAGGTTTATAACACTTATATATTAAAATATTATTCAATCTAAGTTTTTTATATTTAATCTGTGTAATACACGGGTTTATAAGCTAGTTTATATTAATTTACTATCTATAATAAATGAAAGTAATTTGGGCTGATGTGGCGTAAAATTAGAGCCTCTCAATTCCACTTTTGGCTCCAAAATTCGGGTCAAAGATTTTGTGTATGGGCTTACGTGGGATCTATATTCTGTTTGTTATGACATGACTATATTTGTTTGCATGTACATTTCTTTTTTCGGAACCCTAGATTTGAATCTTCTTCTCCCTTCTGGTTTCTCTTCTCTTCTCCCTTTTGATACAATCGTTCATCGAAACCCTAGCCGTTCTGTCTTCAAGCATTGCATCCCTCATTCTCACCGGATATTTTTTTTAATCCGAATATATATGCTCTTCCTCACTTGAATCCAGGTATGTTCTTGATCTTCAAATTAACTCCATGTGTACGAATTTAGGTGGTAATAATGGGGGTTTTCATGCTTGCAGATCGAAACATTGGTTTATGCTTCATAGGTTGCTTTCTTAATTTAAGTTTAAGCTTTTAATTACCATATGCTTGCATTGTTATTTTTTTTATTACATTACAGAGGCATCTTTAACATCTTGAAAACAACTCCAAGATGGTTTTTTGTTATTGTAGATGGAGTTAGTGTTGGTAAAGGACGTACAATTGCGGTGCTGATTTGGGAGAATTGGCAGCAAGGGAGGAGAAAAGCATTGTAAGTTGTGTATTGGTGGTTGTGTATGCTTGATGTTGGATGATTGAGACATTAAGTATTCAGTTGTATTTATTTTATAGGGTGTTCAAAAATATATTTTCATCATTTGTGGTTTGAAATTTGATTAATCCCTATCTGGGTTTTAAAGCTCATTTATTTATTGAGTTTCATCAATGATGATCACTAGGTCTAGAGTTGAAGTTATAGGGCAATATAAGGTAGAGTGTTTTATTTTCATTAAGTTCATCTACATCTTAGTTATGAGTGGTTTATTTAGCAGCTCTAAAACATTGAAGATGTCTAGATGTAAGTTTGTATCACTTCTTACTCCAAACGACTATAACTAGACAATCTAGACCTCACATATAATTTTTTAGGCACACACTCTTCTACTAAATTCAAAATTTTGTGACTCTAAGCACTCTAGTCACTTGCTGCAGTCATAATTGGTGCACTTGAAGAAGTTAGGAAGAGAATATAGTGTGAGATAAGTAGTAGTTTATGGTATTTGGAAGAAAAAAAAATAGTCAGCAACAGACACTAATTGAGAAACCGATGGTTTAGCTATGTTTTCTATAAGAAGTTTTAGGGTTCGGTTATGGTTATATGTGTAGAAAAAATCGAACCAAACCGCCATTAAACCAACCCTTTATATTTTTCTATATATATTACGTTTGAGAAGTTTTGTTACAACTTTTTATAAATATTATACTATTTGCCCATTCACTGTTCATCCTCACTTTGTAACCTGATGATACATATTCAATATTTAAAACAATGACTATGTTGACTACAAAAGTCATTTGCTGGTTTAAAGGGTCAAAGGGTTGTTTTCTACGTCAAAGCCTTCCAATTTCTTTGATTATAGGTAATGAATATATATCCACATTAATAATTTGCAATGGAAAAATGTTTTGGGCAAAAAAAGTATATGTAATTTAAACCTGGAAGTGGATTATATTTTTTGGACGGGGTGCGTTGTAATGTTTTGAATATTTTAACTAAATGCATTCTATATCCAAGTATTGACTCATTTTATTTTTTAGTAATCATTTTGAATATTTTAACTAAATGCATTTCTATCTGGATTCTATATCCAAGTATTGACTCATTTTATTTTTTAGTAATCATATTTTTCTCTATTTTTCGACAAGTAACAGACATGAGGTTAATAAATCAATTAAATTTCCACTGGTGGTGAACACATGCCCCTTCTTAGATGTTGTTAGAACATGATGGGTGGCCATCAATGGTGGATTATCTTCCATTTATGCAGATTTGGAAGGTTGTTCCCCTGTGAGCTACTTAGATGTGATGGTACCGGTAAGCTTCTTAAAACCAATGATATTTGACAAGGATTTATCTGTGTGCTACCAAAGAAAGTACAATTGACACCTTAATCATGTATGGGGTAACAACACATAACATTGATTTGTGTTTCCAGTTCCATAACAACAATGTCTTCTTTTTTTGTTTGAAAACTATTAATTGCATTGTATATTGTGACTTGTAAGATTTGTATAGGTAGAGAAAGCAATGTTCAGACTAAGTGACATATGTAAGTACTGTAATAAGACCCTCAGCTACATCAAGGAAAGCATGAACAAGAAGCAAGAACTGATGATCAAAGGACGTGCCAAGCCAGATCTCAGAAGGCAGAATGAAGAGATAATAGATGAATAGATTGAAGTCAACAATATCTACAAAGCTCTCTACAGAGAGTGCAATAAACCAGTCCCACAGAAAAAGAGATTAAAGATTGGAGATCTTTGTCATATGGCTTGAAAACACTTTCTTTTATTTTGATTTGAATGTCTGGATTGAACAAATATTATGTTTTGGTTTTTAAAGTTCCTCTTTAATCATTATGTTTGGTTTGTATGTCATAGTAGCTATTTTTCTTACAACACTTAGGGGAAATTGCTAGGAACTTTTTGTAAGTATTGGAAAAAATGATGAAGAAAATCTGATACATGGCAATTGGACAAAAGAAAGAAGAATATCATCATCAAGTAGATCAGAAAGTCATCTTCAAGAAAAGAAGAAGATTAGATCAGAAAAATCTGATGTTTCTGATGATAAATCTGAAAATTTGATAGGATCTAATTATCAGAAATCTAATGATAAAGGACATCAGATTTCTGATAAGGAGTTCATCAGAATTCTGATGACGCAACTTGATAAAAAGATAAGGTTCTGCACGAACTCCTAAGTGACTAGTGGACTTAAAGGATTCAATGAATATACCAAAAATTACTTTTCACAATACAAGTAAATGTTTATTCATACCCGAAATTCACGTGGAGTGCAAATTGTCCTTTTTACCCTCACATGTAACTCACGTGGTATGACATAACCACATAAATAAACTATGTTAATGCTAAAGGATGAAACATGTAATAAAAAAACGTAGAGGACAGCCCGTGCAACTTTTAAAGATAAAGAATGAGACCTGCAATTTACACTAAACGTAAAGGACGTTTTCTGTAATTTTGTCTTTTAAATTTTTATAAGCATTCAGTTATAGGTTTTTGGGTATAAAACATATATCTAACCGTTTAACTTTGTTATTTTTGTATAGAGTTAATTGCCCGGATGGTCCCTGTGGTTTCATGTTTTTTCACGTTTAGTCCCCACCTTTTGAAAATAGCATGTATGCTCCCTATGGTTTGTCATTTTGTTACTCGGATAGTCCCCCAACATTTACTCTGGGGACTATCCGAGTAACAAAATGACAAACCATAGGGAGCATACATGCAATTTCCAAACTAACTGACATCTACTCAGGGACTATCCGAGTAACAAAATGACAAACCATAGGGAGCATATCTGCTATTTTCAAAAGGTAGGGACTAAACGTGAAAAAACGTGAAACCACAGGGACCATCCGGGCAATTAACTCTTTTTGTATATGTTGTATACTTTTAAAGGTAAAAGACCAAATACAAATACCCTTATCATATAAAACGTACAAATAGGGTGAAAAGGTAAAAAAACCCTGTGACATTTTCGTAATTATTTACTCGTAGAGTAATTATCAAAATTACCCTACAAATGATTTTGTAGGGTAGTTTTGATCTTGTAGGGTAATTTTGTAAAATATTCTTGTAGGGTAATTTTGTAAAAGTTCTTGTAGAGTAATTTTGTAGAGTAATTTTGTAGAGTATCATAATTAGTCTACAAGTATATCAAAATTACTCTGCAAGTTTCAAAATTACCCTACAAAAACATTTTACAAAATTACATTACAAGATCAAAATTACCCTACAAGAACATTTTACAAAATTACCCTACAAGATCAAAATTACCCTACAAGAACATTTTACAAAATTACCCTACAATATCAAAATTACCCTACAAGATCATTTGTAGAGTAATTTTGATAATTACCTTACGAGCAAATAATTACGAAAATACCACCGTTTTTTTTTTTTGCTTTTCATGTCTTTTGTACGTTTTATATGATAAAACTGTTTGTACGTAAACTTAACTCTGTGACTAAATCCATAACGGTCAAAATGTGGAGCTCGATTCCTACCCTAGTAAAGCTAAAGGGTACCATAAGTTCCAACCGCCCTAACACCACGTGGTTCACATAGCATCTATTATTAAGTATTAAGTTCATGTGTGACAAACTGTCAACGTACCTAATTACAATCTTGCACTCGTCTAATGTTCAGTTTCATCTCTCAACTTAGACCAAATGTAGTGTACGCGTGGCCATACCCCACGTTGGAGCCAACTTAGACCCTCCATCATGTCCCCAACAATCCGTCCCTTTATGCGTGGTTGGAACCACACCCTCCCACCGCGCCCCCTCCACGCCCCATCATGCAAGAAACTTACAAATGTCATGCTACGTTGTTGGAACAAGGCTTTGTTCGTGTTCGTCATTAAGGAATGAACATGTTTGTTAATGTAACAAATATTAGACCAAGGATAGTAGCTGAGTCGGTTAGGCAAAAGGGTTGAAGGGTTCAACTTTGCCTAACTCAGGTCGTGGGGTCCCCCCACGTTTGCAAGACGTGGAGAGATGTTCACTAGTTTGATGTTGTTGTTTGCCCGAGATCCTCCACTAAAATGTGTTCAGCTTCGGATGTAGGAGCAAAGGGAATGTGTGTGTTGAATGTGAAAGAAAGTGACTTGCATGAAGCAAGTACTCAAGAACAATGACAAGAGATTCGCAAGGAACCAGAGCTGATCTTGGAATGTCTTTTGCACTAAATGAAGTGTCACATTTATAGGGAAAGCCATCGCTCAAAGAGGAAGCTATTTGACTAGTGAACATGCTTGCAGTGGGGGTTTTGCCCTTTTGGGGGTTAGAGCCTTTTGACCTGCGGATAAAAGGCTGTGCTCTGTGGACTCATGTTACTTTTGCGGCTGGGGAAGTTGGTGAAGCAATCAGAGATGTGACTACCTACTGTTCACGTATTGTTTTATCTGAACTTTCGGATTTTCAACCTCTGAACCTTTTAACCTTTTAAGCTTTAATGTGTCCAAGTCATTTTATTTGATCTTGGGCTACCCCCGTCATCAGCCCCCCAAGTCAGAGGGTTTTGGGAAGTGAGCTCAAAGACTTCTGACTTTTGCACATTTACTTTTATTGCTTAAAGGATTGAAGGCTTGAAGGCTTGAGAACAGTTGAGAATTTTTGAATTTCAAAACTGACAACTGATGTGATTGATGTGTGGCAGTTCGGCGGTTTTGCAGAGCACATGTTAATTAATCGCCTTGTAATCATAACCCCTATTTGGGTTTTATTTTCCTTTATCATTCAAGACAATTAACAATACTTCTCCATTTTCTCTCAATTTTCTTCCATATTCCCTCTTCCGTTTTCCATGTTAGTCCGATTTCTTTGTGCATTTTATTTTGCTCTTTATTTTGATCATGGGTGCATGGAAGGATCTTTCCGTTAGTTTTTCACGCCTCACTCAAGAGGAAGTGGAGAACTTTTGTATTGATTGAGGCATTGGTCTTAAGTTCAATCCAGTTGCACCGGCTTGTGATAAATCTGTTGATCAATGTCCCCCTGGTTCGATTGCTCTGTATTGTCGGCACTTTGAATTTTCCAACCTTCGTCATCCTTTTTCTCTTTTTGTGTTGAATGTTTTGGAGTATTACCATGTTTCCTTTGGCCAAATTCATCCGAAGGGCATTGGTAGGGTTTTACACTTCGAGGTTTTATGCCGTGCCCTTGGTTATGATCCTTCGTTGTTGTTATTCCGTCGGTTTTTTTCGTTTGGCAAAAAACGGTGATTGGTTCATGATGTGGTAAATGCGGTCTATAAAAACTACTAACCTAATCTAGACACCCTAGTTTTAAATTTATAAACTAAGACTCTCTAAATGCTAGACCACTGACAGGCAAGTGTACCTATCGTACGTAGTAAAGCCTAATGAAGTCCGAGTATCGAACCCATGAGACACTAGCGACGCTAAACTAGACTCTGACTCAACTAATTACTTAACTGGTTTTAATTTGTGTTTTGGATTTGAGGTTTTAACTACTTAAACTAAATGATTAAGAAGAAGGCAGACACGACAAACAACGTGAAACAAACACGAACACGAGAGCAAAGTTTGATCAAATATATATGAGACAAGGACTACCTAGGTGTCGAATCCCTAGAATCATGCAATGCTACTCTCACAGTGACAATGGTTAAATATCCTACTCCCTCGATTAACCCCCCGCTAGAGATGTATCAAACGAAAGATAAAGACGAAATGTGAAGTGCTAGAACAAACCGGCTCGACCTATCGATACCAAATCCTACGAGAATCAAGCAATGAAAGTAACTCTACCCCCAAAACTCTCAAAACGCAAACCAAACCAAACCTTGAAGATTGAAATCCTAGGAAACCTTAACCACGATGTAATAAACGAGCCTGAGCTATCGGTCACCCAATCTACCCACCAATGATTAGCTAATAACCTAGCTCACCTTAATCGTCTTTCGAGTCACAAGATGAGGATGCAAGTTTTAGTATATTGATTTTAATTATTAATCGAATTGGTCAATTTCTCAACTCAATATTCAAACCGAAAACCCTAAGATCAACGATTCAAATTAAACTCTAAGTCTAGGGGATATTTCTATGTGCCTAAACCGCTGAATTCATCAACCAATAATCAATCAAAACACACCAACATGCAATATCAAGATCAATCACAAGGCAAAGTTATGTAAATCACATCAAATAACCATAATCATGTCAAAATCGCATTACAATCATCAAGTTCATCTAAACCCAGGTAGCATAAAAAGTTTAGCCAATAATCATAACCACTAAAAAGAAACAAGTCTCAAATAATAAATAATCCATAGCAATCAAGTTCAAAAAACACAAAGTTATTAAAACTGAATATAAACTATTTGCAAACCCGGACTGGAATCTTGATCGTGGCTTTAACCCTCGAACCAATTGGCTTTCTTTTTTTTTCTCCTCTCTTGATCGCCTCTCTCTCTCTCTTTTTTTCTTTTTGTTCGTGCGTTGCCTCTTCCTTTCTTCGAAAACAATATCTTAGGAATCCCTTTTGTTTTGTTACTCATTCGACCGACTCCAAAACCCTCACTCTGTTCAACTTCGCTGGGCTGAAGCCCCTTTGGCGGCCCATGATAACATTCACAATAATAGTACTACTTCATAGTGGTGCACAAAAAACCCGAACCCGGACCCGAAAATAAAACCCGGAACCGGGTATTATAAAACCCGGGTTTTTTATACCCGAACCCCACCCTACCCATAGGGTAGGGGTTGGGTATGCATTTCTGTTATAAAACCCGAACCCGGAACCGGGTTTTTTTATACCCGTTTTCAACCCGGGTTTTACGAGTACCCGGTTTCAACCCGAACCTGGAACCGGGATTTTTCAATACCCGGTCCGGGTTTCCCAATACCCTGTTCAGTTTTTTTTGTTTTTTTGTGTTTTTTCGAGTTTTGTACCTTGGTAACGGCTATATAGCAGTTAGAAAGTGTATTATGATCATTTGTTTGGTTTCCATTGTATCTCTATACCCTATAAAAAGGGTCTTTGATGACGAACAATAAACGAAGACGATCAAGTTATTCGAAGCTATCTATGTTCATCATCTTATTCAATCCGGTTCAATGATTATTTAGGTGTCATGTATTTCTATGTTTTATGAAATAAAAAGGTTTTGCATTTTATATTTCCATGATTTATCCAAAAAAATGGAATACCCGAACCAAACCCGAACCCAACCCGATCCATAACCGACCTTACCCGAAGCCGAAAATAGGGTATTATAATACCCCAGGTATTAGAAAACCCGACCCGAACCCTACCCGAACCCGGGTATATAGGGTATACATTTTTTCTATAAAACCCAGACCCGGACCCGACCCGGGTATTGTCAATACCCGATTTTGTAGAACCCGATCATACCCGAACCCGGTTCCATACCCGGAACCGGGTATTTAGAAAACCCGATTTGTGCACCACTACTACTTCATGTCCACTTTGATGCATGTGCGTCTGATGTTGTCCTCCTACTTCTTTATTAATGACATAAAATAAAATATATAATATGTCAAAAGCCCAAATCCAATGAATTCACGTGATCAACTGCTTCTTTTTTTTTTTTTTTTTTTTTTTTTGTGTTTTCTTGTGTTGTCCACCAAAACAAATATATGGCCGCACTAATCATGATGGCTAGTATAATCTATGGCCATTTTTAGCTTATAAAATAGATATAGTGGGCTCGCCCAATCACGGGGAATGGCTGCAATTTTTATTCGGTCTCTGGCATTTTACTCTGCTCAACTGGCTAGTTATTTCCTTTTTACTCATTTTCGCTCCATTTGCACCAGAACCTGACCCAACACAAAATAATATAATATAACACTAAAAACTATAAAAAACAAATAAAAACTATATAATAATTATACATTTTACACGGGACAAATATGTGTATTTTACCACACATCAGTTCACATTTGAAACATCCAAGGTTGACACTTGCCTAATCTCTTCCATGGTTACCACACTTGGTACTTGGAAAGATCGTTTTTCTGGGTCTCCGATTATATTATCCCCTTCAAAATGTTGTGGAGGCACCCGGATGCCGTTCTCAATGAACCGGAACCTTCCGAATCCGATTTGAATGAAGGTTTTCTTACAGCCATCCGAGGGTGCCCTTCAAGGGTTCGTCCTTTCCCTGAGCATTTGCTAGTTCTGTTGGGGATTAGTAAATTGTGGGAAAAGGCCAATCGGGATCCGGTTCTTATGAGGAATGGCCAGAGTATGCTTTTTCCTTGTTCTGCCTTTTTGAATATTTTTGTTTGGTGACTTATTTTTTGTTTTCGAAACATTTTGCAGTCATGTCTGCTTTGGACTTTATCAAGAGTGATGATACATCTGACGTTGCTTTTACGGATGTCCAAGCCGCTGAAGGGGATGATGCTGTTGCTAGGGGTATAGAACAGAGGTTTGAGGATGCTGGCTATGTTAGTGTCTCCAATGTTAAGGGTTTTTCTAAGCCTGCTGCTGATGTGCACAAAATGCAACATATAAATTACATCAATTGTGGCATAAAACTAACCCTTTTTTAGTACTAATGTTGGAAAAAGTGTGGTTTTGTCTTCCTTTTGTATTTTCAGGATTAAATGAGCTCAAATTAACAAAAGAAGCAAAAAGGCAACATAAATACAAGAAAAGGAACAAACGTGGCATGCCCGACCTCCCCGACAGCATTTTTCCAAGCAAAACAAGAGAACAGAAGGCTGAACACGCCCCGTGCTCAATAAACACGGGGGCGTGCCCAAGTGCCAACATAAAAGACAAAGCTATAGAAGCTTCTATCGCCCACCACGGGGGCGTGCCCAGCGGACACGGGGGCGTGGTCAACTAATGCAGACAAATTGCAATTAATGAAGGAAGAGAAGAGGATGGACACGGGGCCGTGCTCGGGCTGCTGTTCAGGCTATAAATAAGGGTGCTTGGCTCATTTGCAAACCATCCCTTGGCACACCACCTCTCTCACACTTCACCCACCACCCACCACAATCACAACACCATCATCCACCACCATCATCCATTGTCCATCATAGAGTGTGTGAGTCGTCTCGGGATCCAAGATTGATCGTAAGAGTTCTTGACAATCAAAGGCCATGTTTGCCTAAGTCTCTTACATCACTTGGTGAAGACAAGTGTCTAGTGTAATACTTTTTATTTTTAATCTTTTCGCACTTTTTACTTGGTTATGTATTAATGACTTTAATAACTAGTTTCTTATGTTGAAGGTGATTCTTCCTTATCGTTTGTCCGTGGTGTCTTGGCATTATTTTACTGTCTATATAAAATAAAAGATTTTCACCATTCATATCTCCACGGTCTATATGGAGATATGTTGGCTACTTGGTCGGGGGTTAAGGGAACGGTTTGGTAAGAGTCTTGCCTTGTTCAGTGTATAGATCCTGCAAGGACCTGGGTCAAATTTAGTAGGACCTCCTTCAATACCCACCGGTATTGGATGGCGGGGGTCCAAACTCTTTGATCCCCTCATATGTAAGCTACTATTAATACTTTAACTCGGCTACTTAGAACTGTATCCCTGCTGACTCAGACTACTTAGCCGAGGGTAACGTCACCTTCAAAAGAGGGGCCTACCATAATACGCATTAATAACTTAATTAATTATCTTTCAATAATCCGACCCTTTAGGATTGTATCCTTGCTGACTCAAACTACTGGGTTGAGGGTAACGTCACCTTCAAAAGAGGGGCCTACTACAATAACTAAGATAATCTCTTAAAAAGTGCAAAAGTGCGGAAATAATCAAATGTTACACTAAACACGAGTCGGAGCCAAGTGATTCATCTTGTCTATCTGTTTTTATTTTTTTTTTCAGCATTTTAGTTAGTTTTTATTTTTCTAGTTTAAAACCTTTTTCTAACTTTTTTATTTGATTAGACGTTGAGGATAAACCGGTATTAAAAGCTCTTGTGTCCTTGGACGACCTCGTTATCTTGCCAACACTATACTACGCTCACGATGGGTGCACTTGTCCATATGTGTGTTTGGTGTTAGTAAAATATCGTGTTTTATAAATTTAAAACTTGACTAACGTGTAAAAAGGGCTTAAAATATACTTAAATTTATATACACACTCGCACACATCACTGCTTCCAAGGCTTCAACCCGTCGATCTACTCGCCGTTTGTTGAAGGGTGCTCCTCAATCCACTTCTTCTAAACCAGTGGAATTGAGTGATGATATTGAGGTTTCTGAAGATTAAGGTGTTGAGAAGGAAACGAAATTGGTTGTTCATGGCAAGAAGAAGACTCCAGCCAAGAAGGTTATGGCTACTCCTGTTCATGGTTCTTCGAGCAGGGACGTTGAAGGGTTGAATGAGGATGAGGTTTATGTGCCTGATTGGTCTGTGAAGGTTGATGATAGTTTTAAGGATGCTGCTGTTTGTGAGGATGTGTTGAGCCATATTGCTCCTCCTTCGGTTCATAGTACTATAGCTGAGATGGATGATGACATGATGCTGTCTCGTATGATTTTAAGTACTTGCAACCTTGCTGCCATGCTTCCTCAAGGAGTTGCTCGTTTTCGTAAGAGGATGCATAAGTATGAAGAATTTTCTAAAAAGAAGGAGAAAATGAAATCTTCGATGGCTGCAATGAAGAAAGAGATTGGTGGGTTTGCTGAGAAGGAAGAGGCCTGGGTCAAAAAGGTTGGTGAATTGACTAGAAGGCATGAAATTGAGATAAGTGATCTTAGGAAAAGTGTTGAAGCCGATTGGTTGAAGCTAAAGGCTGATAGGGAGGCTTTGTCTGTTTAACAGAGAGCCTTTGATGAAGAGAAGGAAGGCCTGAAGGCTTTGGTTGCTCAAGCCACCAGTGATAACCAATGGCTAATTGAGCAAGGTTTCCAGCAAGTTGTTACTTACCTTCTTCACTCCAAGGAGTTCAATTCCGCTCCTGGAGAAGTTTATACTAAATTGCTCAACTTGGGGAAACATCAAGGTCTTATTGCCGGTTACAAGCTTCATGGGTCTGGCCATTCTTTAGAAAAGTCTCCCTTATATCGTCCTGAAGCTTCTGAGGTCTTCAAGGGTTCCGTTGAACAGATGGAGAGGCTGACATACCCATATGTTAATCAGGTTTCTACTTGTTTTGGTAAGCCTCTTACTGTCTTGCAGGAGCTAAAACCGGATGGTCTTAATGAAAAAGTTTGTGCTGAAGTCCTCGGTTCCCTTTCAAGAAAGCGATCTTATTCGGGAGATATTGATGATACCCTTTCAGGAGGACCTGATGCTTCGAAGGATGCAAGCTTGGAAGCTTCAGCAGTAGGTGGTGATGGTGGCTTGAAAGCTAAGAAGTCAAAGAAAGCAAAGAAGGTTAAGAGTGATGGTTCCGGGGCTTCCAAGCCTCCTGCTGATGCTTGATGGACATTCGTAGCTTTCATAGCACCCTTGAAAACAATTTATGGTTTGTAATGTTAACTTAAACAATTTTAGGTTTCACAGGAACCCTTAAGGTTCTTGTTATGTGGTTGTGGTTAGGCCTGTATGGCCATTTGAACAATTTCTAAGCTTACAAGTCGTTAGGGCTTGTTTTAACTTTGTTTGGATGTTTGGAAGTCTTTAAGGCTTCCTTTATTATGCTACTAAGTTTAACTATTTGCCTTGTGTTATGTTTTTTATGCTTGTGCCTATTTTGTTAAGGCAGCTTGGTTGGCTTCAAGCCTTCAAGGCTTCTGGCTGTCATGCATATAGGTTGAAGCCTTCGAGGCTTCTGGTTGTCACGTATGTAGTTTGAAGCCTTCAAGGTTTCTGTTACTACTTTAGTTTCATGACTTGGCTTTAGTTTCATGACTTGGCTTTAGTTTCATGACTTGGTTTGTATCTTTGAGTTTTGGGTTATGTGTAACCTTTTTGTTCATGCTGTTGTATTGTTCCTTAGATAATTTCTTTTCCTTGTGGTTTTGTCTTTGTTGGTTTTGCGTTGTCTTTATGTTTTTCATACCTTAAAGGGTTCAGTGCTGCAGTCACTTAGCCTTGGTATTTTTAACAAGAAGACATAACACTTATCCTATTCATCATATTTCTTAGTTTGGTTTTGTTTTGTAAGCCTATTTTTCAATATTTTTCTAAGGCTTAAGGAACATTTGATGTAGGCTGTTCAAACCCGTCTATGAGACAATTTTATTAATAATAATAAGTCTCATGGAGTTGAATTGATTTAGGTACTCACCCCTTATATAGGTCCATTCAACCCTTGAACCTATTGAGCGATGTGACCTAGGAGCTCATCCCCTTACATGGCCCTTGCCATGGAGTTTTTTGCTAGGTTCTCAACCTGATTTTAGGATAGAAAGACAAATTTGATAAAACAACTTCATTCATTCAAGAGACATTGTGTTACAAAAGGTGATCAACTCTTGAAATGCAACTTTGTGAAATACAAACCAATCTTTCTTGATTACACATGGAACCTCCTAAGGGTTTTTCCATTCCAGTGTCTTGGAAGCCTTTTACCTTCTGAGTCTACTAGTTTATAGGATCCACCCTTGTGTGCTTCAAGGATTGTATATGGCCCTTCCCATTTTGGGCCAAGTTTTCCTTGGTTCTCTTTCTTACTAGCTTCATTATTTCTTAGCACCAGGTCTCCTGGCTTGAAACGTTCATATTTGACTCTTTTGTTGTAATAGGCTTCCATTGTTTGCTTGTACTTGGCTTCTTGGATTGTAGCTTGGTCTCGTGCTTCCTCTAAGAGTTGTAAGTTCAACATGGTCTCTTTTTGGTTTGCTTCGGGATCCATGTTGACCGTTCTTTGTGTTACAACTCCTACTTCAGCTGGAATCACGACCTCAGATCCAAACACCAAGCTGTAAGGTGTTCTTTTGTGGCTTGTTTTTTCTGTTGTTCTTATGGCCCATAGAACACTTGGCAATTCTTCAAGCCAATTGCTTTCATATCTTCCCAATCTGGCCTTGATCCCTTCAACTATGCTACGGTTCATCCTTTCAACCTGACCATTTGATTGTGGATATGCCACTGAGCTGAAAGCTTGAGCTATTCTGAATTCTTTGCACCAAACGCTGAAAGGCTTCTCGGCAAATTTCTTTCCATTGTCAGTGACAAGCACTCCTGGCAACCCATAGCGACAAATGATGTTCTCCCAAACAAAGTCAATGACTTGCTTGCCCGTGATTTTTGCAAGTGGTTTAACCTCAGGCCACTTGGTGAAGTAGTCTATGGCTACTAACAAGAACTTCACTCCACCTTTGGCTGGTGGGAATGGGGCAACGATGTCCATCCCCCATTTATAAAATGGCCATACTGAGGTTATCAGGACAAGATCATGCTTGGGACTTTTCAGGACTCGTGCATGAATTTGGCAGGAATCACACTTCCTTAGTTGCTCGGTGGTGTCTCGATGCATGGAGGGCCAAAAATACCCAAGGTTCATTAGTTTGGTAAACACCGTTCTTGCTCCAAAATGGGCTCCACATATCCCTTCATGAACCTCTTTGACCAAATACTGGCTTTGTTCGGGACCAACACATCTCAGCAAGGGTGCAAGGTAACCCTTCTTATAGAGGATTTCGCCTTGCAACACGTACTGTCTAGACTTGATTTTAACCCTTTCAGCCTCTGTTTAATCAACAGGTAATTCACCATTTTTATGGAATTTCTTGATTGGAGTCATCCAATTGGGACCTTCTTCGGTGATTACGTCTTGAACCTCCAATTCTTCAATCGATGGAGTTTTCAGTACTTCTACGAACACCTTTTTAGTGAGGTGGGCAAAAGTGAGGGAAGCAAGTTTACTCAAAGCATCAACTTTCTTGTTTTGAGACCTGGGAATTTGCTTGATGGTGCACGTTTGAAATGTGTTCATCAGTTCCTTGGCTTTTTCCTTGTATCTCTTCATGTTAGGTTCCTTTGCAACATAACTGTCATTCACTTGACTTGACACCAACAACGAGTCCATGAAGACTTCAAGCTTTTGGACCTTCATTTCCTTAGCCAACCTTAAGCCAACTATAAGTGCTTCGTATTCGGCTTCGTTATTGGTGGTCTGGAAATCAAATCGAAGAGCATACGTGAATTCTAACCCTTCCAGGTTGATTAGAATAAGGCCTGCCCCTGACCTTCAACGCTTGAAGCCCCATCGGTGAAAAGCTTCCATGCTTCAAGGTTTGAAGGTTCAGTGGCAGTTGTGTTTACTTCAGCAGTTGTTTGTTTTAGGACTTCTATAATGAAATCAGCCAAGACCTGGGCTTTGATGGCTTTTCTGGGAACATAGGTGATGTTATGTTCACCGAGTTCAACAGCCCACTTGGCTAATCACCCTGAATTCTCCAGTTTTTCAAGCACACTTTTTATTGGTTGGTCGGTGACCAATTGTATAGGGTGTGCTTGGAAATACCTTCGAAGCCTCCTAGCCGTTTGGACTAGGGCTAAAGCAAGTTTTTCCAAAGGAGGATATTTGATTTCTGCCAATTTTAGAGTTTTGCTGAAGAAATAAATGGATACCTGAACTTTGTCCTGTTCAATGGTGAGGACCGCACTTATTGGTTCTTCAGCAATTGAAAGGTACACCGAGATCAATTCTCCCGTTTCCGGGGCTGCAATATCAGGTAGAGAAGCTAGGTGTTTCTTCATCTGGTTGAAGGCTTCCTCAGCCTCATTAGTCCATTTGAAGTCTTTTTTGTTGGAGCATCCCTTGAACATTTTGAAGAAAGGTAAAGACCTTTCAGCCAACTTTGAGGTGAAACGCTTCAGGGCTGCAAGCTTCCCATTTAGACTTTCTACCTCTTTCTTTGCTTTTTGGTGGCTTGGTTTCAAGGACAACTTTCACCTTGTTTGGATTTGCTTTTATACTTTGTTTTCCCACAATGTGTCCCAAAAACTTTCCTTCCTCGAACCCAAATGAACATTTTTCGGGGTTGAGCTTCATGTTGACCTTCCTTAGGTTTTTGAAGGTTTCTTGGATGTCATCAAGTATTTGGTATTCCATTTTGCTCTTGATGACCAAATCATCAACATATGCTTCCATGTTCCTGCCAATTTGACTAGCAAAAGCCTTGTCAACTAGGCGTTGGTAGGTTGCACCCGCGTTTTTGAGACCAAAAGGCATCTTTTGGTAGCAAAAGATTCCTTTATCCATGTGAAAGACGGTCTTCTCTTCATCTTCTTCCTTCATGAGAATTTGGTGGTAACCCTTGTAAGCATCTAGGAAACACTTGAAAGGGTAACCTGTGAGGGAGTCAACCTTGAAATCAATTTCTGGCAACGGGTAACAATCTTTGGGACAAGCCTTGTTCAAGTCTTTGAAGTCTATGCACATTCTCCAAGAGTTGTCGGGCTTTCGAACCATGACTGGATTTGCAACCCAGGATTGATACTTGACTTCTCGGAGAATACCGGCTGATACAAGCTTTTCAACCTCTTGGCATGCAGCCAAGCTTCTTTCGGGTGCTAGACTTCGCTTCTTTTGGACAACAGGCTTGACATTAGGTGGTATTCTTAACTCATGCTCAACAATGCTTCGGGGGATACCCGTCATATCTTCCGGGCACCAAGCAAAGACATCACTATAGTTTACCAAGAGCTTTTTGAGATATGAGAGGGTTTCTTGTGAAAGGCTTGGATTCACCCTTATCCTTTGCTCAGGATACTTGGGATTTATGATCAGCCTTTGCTTGTCCTCTTCATTCTTGGAGCTCTCACCTTCAACCATGTAGGCCTCTTGAGTAGGTTGAAGGGTTGCGATCCCCCTCTCGGTAGGAAATTTGACAGTGCCATGACCGACAGAAACAGCCATGTAGAAAGCACACTGCCCTGGTCTTCCTATGATTACATCATAGTTTGAAGGTATATTGATGACCACAAAAGTGAGAGTTTGAACTCTTTCCATCTTTCCTTCGCTGAAACGGACATCAAGGGTCAGTTGCCCTAAAGGCTTGAGGGGTATGTCTGCAATACCTTTTATGGAGGTCCCAGAGGGTTGAAGCTTCGAACGTTCCTCATTGCTCAAACGGTTGAAGAACTTTTCAAACATGATTTCAGTGGCCGCTCCAGTGTCTATGTATGCCTTGTTTGTTTGTAGTGTGCCCACGGTTGCTTCAACCACAAGAGGGTTTGCAGGTAGGTTCTTTTTCGTTGGAGGGAAACAAATACACTGAAGCTCCCAAGCTTCCAACCTCTGTCGTTTGTGAGGAACCTTTCCATCAAAATCCACCATGTTAACTTCCTTGCCCTTTCCTTCAGCCATCTTGTCCCTAACCCCCTTGACCAAGTGAGCGAGTTCCCCAGACTTAACGGCTTCTTCAATCCTCTTTTTAAGCTGGAAGCAGTCATTAGTTTGGTGGCCCTTTTCTTCATGAAATTCACAGAATTGGGTGGAATTCTCATTCCTCTTGCTTTTGGGGAGAGGTCTTGGAGGCCGAAAGCTTTGCTTTACTTCTTATGTGGTAAGAATCTCTTGAGGGGTCTTGGTGAGGGGTGTGAAGCTTATCCCCTTTTCCCTGCTGGAAGGGTTTCGGCCTTCAGGCCTTCATTGATCTGAACCCTTTTGGCGTCTGTCATAGGAATGGAAGTTTCCCCTTTTCCTAGCCGGACTGTTGCCTCGCCAGCTTGATCCCCTTTTTCTTTGCTCTTTAATGTCTACGGCCTCCTCTCCCCGGATGTGGGCTTCAGCCCTTTCGAGAGCTTCTTCCAAGGTCTTGGGCAGGGATTTGTTGAAATCTCTTGTGAGATATTTGGATGTAATGGCGTTCATAAAACCAGCTACTCTCATTTTTTCGTCTGCCCCTACATATGTAAGACCTTTCTTCTTGTACCTTTCAATGAACTCTCGAAGGCTTTCGTCATCCCTTTGTTTTATCTGAAAGATTACTGTAGCATCTTTGACGTATCGCCTTTGCTGTGAGAAATTGGCCAAAAACCCTTTACTTAGGTCATCGAAGCTTCGAACGCTTCTGGCAGGCAAATCGTTGAACCATATCCGGGCTGAACCAACGAGAGTTTGCATAAACATAAGGCAGCATTCAGCATTTGACCATTTCTCGATTCTGGTGGCACCAATGAAGATCTGAAGGTGATCTTCCGGATCCTCAGTCCCATCATACGTCTTGATATGGGATGGCATCTTGATCTTCGTTTGAAAATCAAAATCGGCTATTTGCTGTGAGAAGCATGAGAGATTACTTGGCTTGTAAGGCTTGGCCAAATCCTCCTCAACCCTTGCACCCATGTTGTTGCTGTTGTTATTGTTCCCTTGAGTGGCCAACACTTGATTAATAAAGTGTTGCCATGGGAAGCTGGCCATCATCTGGGGTATAAGGTTGAAGCCTTGAAGGCTTCCAGGTGCAATTGGGCAACTAACTCCCAAATGAGTACTCATAACAGCACTTCGTTCCAAGGGGAGTACAGACAGAGCTTGTTCATGTAGTTGTTGTTGAGGGTGGAAGGCTTGCTATCGGAGATTGTAGGAGCTGGTCCAAAGTCAGCTCGTGGCCTAGTGGAGCACCGGCTGTAGCTGGTTGGGAAGAGAATAGAGGAAATGTTGTTGGATTTGGCCTCGTGTACAGGTATGGGTTGGGATTAGGAGGAGGATTACTGGGACCAGCCTCATCCCTAGATGCAGAAGGTTGTGAGTTTGCAAAAGGAGGGATGGGGGGTCCAGGAGATAGAGTTGGTTCTGGTTCGTCATAGTCCAAACGAATCCTCACTCCCTTGTCTCTCTCCCTACTCACATATTGGTTGAGGAGAGACCTCAACTCCAGGAAATTGTTGGCGACCCCTTCTGGGGTAATTTCGACATGTGAGGGGGTGTTTGAGACACCGACATTAGGGGAAGGGACCCCTGATCTAGATGGAGTTGGAGTGTGGAAAGTGAGAAACTCAGGAGTGCTCCCCGGTGTCGAGAAAGAGGATGGTATAGCCACATGAGCTTGGCCAGTACTTGGGATAGAGGTATTTGGAACTTGATTTACCTCTCCCGGAGACTCACTTTCTGACATGGTGATTTCAAGAAGATGGAGCTACACTACTAGGTCCTTTTGAAGAAAGTTAGTGGCGTAGCCCCACGGTGGGCGCCAACTTGTTGATGCAACAAATATTAGACCAAGGATAGTATCTGAGTCGGTTAGGCAAAAGGGTTGAAAGGGTTCAACTTTGCCTAACGCAGGTCGTGGGGTTCCCCCACGTTTGCAAGACGTAGAGAGAGGTTCACTAGTTTGATTTTTTTGTTTGTCCGAGATCCTCCTCTGAAATGTGTTCAGCTTCGGATGTAGGAGCAAAGGGAATGTGTGTATTGACTGTGAAAGAAAGTGACTTGCATGAAGCAAGTACTCAAGAACAATGACCAGAGATTCGCCAGGAGCCAGGGCTGATCTTGGAATGTCTTTTGCACTAAATGAAGTGTCACATTTATAGGGAAAGCCATCGCTCAAAGAGGAAGCTATTTGACTAGTGAACATGCTTACAGTGGGGGTTTTGCCCTTTTGGGGGTTAAAGCCTTTTGACCTGCGGATAAAAGGCTGTGCTCTGTGGACTCATGTTACTTTTGCGGCTGGGGAAGTTGGTGAAGCAATCAGAGATGTGACTACCTACTGTTTACGTATTGTTTTATCTGAACTTCCGGATTTTCAACCTTTGAACCTTTTAAGCTTTAATGTGTCCAAGTCATTTTATTTGGTCTTGGGCTACCCCCGTCATCAATGTTCATGAACGGTTCACAAATGCTTAAAACAGGATTCCTTGTTCGTGTTCGTTCATTAAGGAAATGAACATGTTCATGAACGGCTCATTAACACTTACTGAACGTAAACGAACACAAGCACATGTTCATGAACACAAACGAACGTTATATGTTCATTTTAAAAAATATATGCATTTTTTCATTAAAAAGATTACGAAGAATCTACAAAATATAAATAAGTACTTAACATAAATATCCGAACATAATTATCATAAACATAATTAACACAAAAATTAAAATGTTTGTCAAGTTTTAACACAATCTGAAATTGAAATGGTTAAATGGGGGATGTTGACAAAGGTGTATAGTATGGTTTTAATTTTTAAACACTAAAACCAACAAAGTAAAATATACAATAAAAAATCTTTAAATGAAGGAACGGAAATGAACATAAACGAGCGAACATAAATAAACACATTACAGAATGTTCACAGACATAAACAAATTAACGCACCCTCTATTTATGTTCGTTTGTTTAACTTATCGAACGAAATTTCTTGTTCGTGTTTGTTCGTTTATTAAACGAACAAACATAAACGAACTTCCCCCGACCGGTTCACAAAATGTTCGCTGAAGTTCGGTTCATTTACAGCCCTTTCCACAAGACACAGATGAGAAAACATTGTAAGATTAAATATATTATGGTATAATATTTAATCTAGTAGCCATTATAATCATTTACATTATATGGATCAAAATATATAACAACCTATTAAATAATTAGTTGGTAATTGTTGATGGGCCTAATTACCCTTATTAACTAATCAGGGTTTCCTCCTGGGTGCTTATATAAGGAGACTTATGTAGAGGTTAAAGGGTTACACAGTTAGACACAAACCCTAATAGCACATAACATCAATCTCGCCTCTCTCTCCCAACCGAACACCCTATTCGGTTTCTTCATCACCATCATTAGATTGCACCCTAAGGAGGAACTCGACCAATCTGACGAACATGACGTCTACTTCATCCTCTAGTGTGGTTACTGGCTAATCAGGTACACACATCTTATTTTATTGTTCATGATTGAATTTACATAATTAGGGTTTATGTTTTACCCATGTTCTTATGATAAAATCAACATGTGGTATCAGAGCGATGTTGGTTATATCAAATCAATCATGAATTTCGATTTTAAAATTGCTTCATATGATCGACAATCAGTTAGTGCCGTAAACCTGTTTCTTTTACTATTATTTTCCTAATAAATGGTTGTAGTGATTATGGTATACAAACAACAATTCATTGTTTGCGGCAATACTTATCCATTATTATAATTATAAAGTAATTGAATGAATTTTTTCATTTATTTATTGAATTCATTCTACCATTTTAATTTGAGTTAAAATATGATATCAGTATGCATATTTTAATGTGAGATGAGTTTTTTTTGGCCAACGATTTCAAATCATGTTTTTTTTTTTGTTAGTTGGTGATAGAATAATAATATTTAAGGAAATCCCCTTATTTTGGGATATCATTAGGATTTGATTGTGTTTTCTAAAACTATGTATCTTCATCTCCAAGTTTCGAATAAAATATTATTTTGATTTATAATCGAATAATTAACTTGGATAGATACACATGAGATATTTCGAAATTATGATCAAAATCCCTTAAAATTAGCTAATTCAACCTTATCACACTAACAGCTGTTAACTGGAAGTTTCGAGATCCCTTTAACGAGCCGAGACCATAAGGTCTCGACTCGAAATCATAAGTGTTCTCAAATCTTTACAACTCGAGACAACGATTTCGACTCGAGACCACAGGGTCTCGACTCGAGACCACTGAGGTTTCGACCAAGGGCTTCAATCTTCATCACTCGAGACCATGGTTGCGACTCGAGATCTCATCAAGCACTCGAGATCTCATAAAAAACAGTAGTCGAGACCATGATTACGACTCGAGACTGAGGTTGCGACTCGAGACCTTAATGAGTCGAGACCTCATAATTTTTACTAGTTGAGTCGAGACTTGACTCGAGACCTCATAACTGAGTCGAGATCTCACTCGAAACCTCATTATTTTAAGCTGTTTAATGTGAACTAAGAGGTGGTTTGCTACTAAATAATTGGTTTTGTAAATACTTAGTTAATTAATAAGGATCAAATAATGTTTCACAAAACCAAAATGGCTTAACTTGAATGAGCTTCTGATATATCACTTCTGGCCAAAGCTGATTTGATGCATCTACTTATCGTTCAAGTATTACGAAAGCTATGTTAAGTGTGCATCATAAACATGAATGTCTTGATATCTGGCCAAAGCTGATTTAATTCCTTCATAGATGGCATACTTAACGAGTGCATAACTAAAGTGATTGTTTCAATTCTGACCAAAGCTGATTTGTCACAAATACTTTGCACACATGCTTAAATGATTACACTTCTGGCCAAAGCTGATTTGTCTTCGTTTAAGTAGAACTCTAAATAAGTCTATTATTTTGATGTTAGTAATAGACATATCACAATCTCTTCACATAATGATCCTTAGATTAATGATCCTTTATTTTTATTTTATGATCATTTCGTCTGCCTTATTTCTTAGTACCCATAATTTTACTCACTATAATTTTCTTCTATAAATCTATATCTCATCCACTCTAATTCTTAAGCCTAAAATGTTTTGCTTTATTTAAAGTTTCTATAAGATTAGCTCTTAAATTAAATACTTGATTATCTCTTAAGACACGATAATCCTACTGCTCTCTTCTGGAAAAGGTACTACAGAAGATAATTAGAGCATGACGAACAGGACAAATCAAACATGATGTCTCTTATGATAATCAAGAACTCTCTAACATAATGCTATCACTAAAGTTATTCCAGATTAAGTCTTTCCTAAGACTAATCTATTATGTGTTGATTAATCACAAGAACTCCTAAGATGCATGCCTTCATTTAAAATTCTAAACTATAAGCTAAGTGGTATATGTGAATACATAATAATGTACAATACCATGACCCATAAAGTTAAGGGCTTACGCATGGAAATAAGTACATTTTCCAGTACATTACATACTAAGATTTTCACTTGTACAATTTGATGCCTTATAAATCAACTATAACACTCAAAAGTACCAAAGTATAATGAGTGTGTTGATAAGCAACATATGTACAAAAGAAATAAAAGTTTGAAGCTGGAAAATAAGTTGTTACTCACTTTACAACCACTTAAACTTTAAAAAAAAAGGAGGATTGTTCTAAGGTCCATAGACAAATTACAAGTAAAAAATTCCAACTTTAAGGTTCTTCAAGGGAAAATCTCACTGCATAATTATGCCATTAGACTAGACATAAGTAATGAGACTATCCATTATTCTAAAGAACAGTTGGATAAGTTAATAAGGTAGTTACTTATTAATGATATTTAAGTCTGATAATTTTAATATTCCAATGAACACATGATTAGTTGACTCTAGTTTCATACGTTTCCTAACCAAAACTCGACAAATAACTAACATGAGAGTTAGTGACAAAATTAAATGTTAAGGCTATAAGAACCATAATAAGCAGTCTTCTAACAACGCTTTTCGATACCTTATATATTCTGAAGATTAATCAGAATATAGTATCATAATTAAGCAATGTTATGAAGGTTGTGAGGTTTGCATAGTCAACATAAAGTCACACTTACCTTAAACTCTCATTTTATTTGTTCTAAATATCTGGATAGAAACATTACTAAGATGGAACTAGATGATACCTTACACTTTCACAACTTTTGTCATCATGCAAATGAGAATTTGACAAAAGGAAAATGAGACTTATAAATTTTATCCATTATAACCGAAATTCATGAGAAATCATGACATGGTTAATGAGGATGATTTTTCATCTAATCTCATTCTAAGTGATTTTAAATCATGTTGTTAAAGCTCTAAATATGATTTTACTTAAGGAATAAGTATGGGTCCATCATAAGTCATTTGTTGACATTCTTGGAACTTATTTCAAATGGAATATTCAGACATTATTCATTTATCAATTAAAGACTATCTACTTGTATCTAAATTTTGTCGTATATGGCCCACGGTCTTAGAAGAAATCTATTAATATATATACTTAATAAGATTTCTATTAAATATGTCCCTAAAGTTTCTTGTGATGTCTGGACATTAAAGAAATCAAATAAAGTCTAACGTATATGTGATAGGTTCCCACGTCACGTCGCTCATTGAAACTTCTCTTGTAGCATTCTAGAGATATTAAAAGATCAGTGGGAGCATTAAGTGTCTTAATAATAACTTGCAATAGTTGCAAGAGGTGGGGGAGTGAAAACTTCATATTACTTCAATTTACACCTCTTGTACAAGACACTGCTCCATCTCAACACTGTTCTATCAAAACTTGTCTCTTTAAAATTTAATGCTACTCTTACAAAAGTTTCATTGTTGCCTAATTGTGGGCGCACTTAGATTTCTTACCTAAACTAACATAATCTTCAACAAGAGAAATCACAATGACTAACGTCATTAATTTGTTTTCTCTATTAGAATCTGTTGGTCATTAAATATTGACCCTAAGCATGCTGAGTTCCTAAAGATTTCTAAGGTCAGTGGGAGCAGTCAAAGTCCTTATTATGACTTGCAAGGAATACAAGAGGCGGGGGGAAGAGTGTCATTAAATTTCACTCCGAATTTAACTTCGATTACACCTCTTGTACACCATACTGCACCAACTCTTACAAACTTAGAATCCTGACATTGATAGCAACCTAACCAAGAGCCAATCCATAAAATTGAAACTTCTGATGAACTCAATAATCAACTCAGGAGGTCATCTAGGTTTAAAAGCCTACTAACTTTGATGATTACATAACCTCCCTAATTGAAGTTGAAATGGATTTTGGAAACGTTTACTGGTCCTATCTCTTCAAATTAAGCCATTAGTGTCAATCAATATTCTTTTAAATGGAATAAAACAGTTTTCTAGTAAAACTGATTTTATGTGTTCGTATAACGTTCGGGATTTGATTGAATTACCTAAGAGTGTTCATAACCAAACCAAATCCTGATATAAGCGTTAAGACACGAAGAAGCTTGATTGATTGTCAAAGGTTGTACCCAGGAAGAGATAAATTATTAAAGAATCTTTATTACATATCTAACAAAAGATTTCTTTGAGGATCATCACTGTTCTAGTAGCTTATAATAGTTTAAAGCTACATTAGATGAACATTATAAACAATTTTCCATACCAAATGGCTGACACATTTACATGTTCATTAGATAACAACCTAAAGTTTCAAACTGAAGGTTAAAGAACACTTTATTTGTAAGCCAATAATATCCATGTATGGGTTAATGCAAACATCATAATGTGATGAAAAGCTAATGTAATTATTTTCATCAAGATTCAAGTGGATTAATGTACCTACCTCAAGATGAGTGGGAGCAACTAAGATAAACTTGTCTATATAGATGATATTCTTTTGACAAGTATATGTTACATAAGTCAAAGCATTGTTAACACAAACTTTGATATAATAGATCTCAGAGATATCTCTTAAGTGATAGATATCATAACATACTGAGATATACCCAATGGGACATTAGTTCAGTTCCATAAGTTTAACATTAAATGGGTCCTTACATATGTAACAAACAATACTGCTCTCCTTTAGAGGATAATAGGGTAAGTGAGATTATTTATTTACGCTTCATTAATTGGAAGCCTTATGTAAGTTTAAGTCTATACTCGTTTAGATATTACTCACATTGCAACACACTAGATATGTCTAGATTAATGTGAAGCATCTAATGGAGTACTACAATATCTTTAAAGGAAACGAGAGACTACACCTTAAAGAAGAAGTGATAATTAAAACCGGTTTATAACATTAACTTTGAAATATTCAAAGATGACAAAATGTAATTTCGGGTATATCTTTATGTCAGCAGACAAAACCTATTTCATGGAGGAGTCATAATGCACTGATATTAACAACCTAAGTTATAACGACATAATATAGTCACTAAATGTTATAAGAAATTTATCAGTGGACTCATGAGTTTATTAACTCCATATAATTAATGTTTTGAAGACTTAGTGTGATAAAGTCAGCTACCATAACTCCTTGAACAGTAACAGTTCAAGAGGTGCTGCATTAAGTTTCGATACGCAATTAATTATTCGTTTATGAACGAATTAAGGAAACTAATTCTTTGTATCGAACACATTCATGATATGCTTAAGGATCCTATATCTGAAGGGCCACTACCCATAAGTCTTATTAAGAGAGCTCATAGATGGGTATTAATTGATGGCCATGCGCAACTGCATATCGTACTATGAATGACTAAGTATTAGTTAATTTTCCTCATCAGTTTGATTTTGTATGTCTCTAAGAATATGTCAAGCTAGCATAATGGCATATAGACAAATATAGTTACAAATCAAACAAAGGGCTTATGCGTATTTTGATCATAACGATTAGGTTTTAAATTAAGGCTATAGTATGATTAATGGGGGTCCTGAGTCGCATAATGATTCAACGGCTGTATTTCTCTGCTATAGTACTTGTTTAAGGCTAAAATGAGTGTTAACTCCTGATCAGGCTTATCTAATACTCATAGTAAATGATTACTCGGCTAAGTGGGAGAATGTAAGATTAAATATATTATGGTATAATATTTAATCTAGTAGCCATTATAATCATTTACATTATATGGATCAAAATATATAACAACCTATTAAATAATTAGTTGGTAATTGTTGATGGGCCTAATTACCCTTATTAACTAATCAGGGTTTCCTCCTGGGTGCTTATATAAGGAGACTTATGTAGAGGTTAAAGGGTTACACAGTTAGACACAAACCCTAATAGCACATAACATCAATCTCGCCTCTCTCTCCCAACCGAACACCCTATTCGGTTTCTTCATCACCATCATTAGATTGCACCCTAAGGAGGAACTCGACCAATCTGACGAACATGACGTCTACTTCATCCTCTAGTGTGGTTACTGGCTAATCAGGTACACACATCTTATTTTATTGTTCATGATTGAATTTACATAATTAGGGTTTATGTTTTACCCATGTTCTTATGATAAAATCAACAAACATATCATGAACTTATAAATCTATCTTTTTCATCCCGTCTTGGTCATGTACCACATAATACTACATATTACATAGTTACATACGATGCATGTGAGACAAAAATAAGAAACAATCTTTATTTTGAACATCAAAGACCCAATACATCTGGGATCATCCTTTCACCCGAAGAAACGAATGCAGTGGTCTGGTCTATACAGTTAAAAAGAAACTCACAACTAAGAAAATTCGATAGCTCAACATGGAGCAAACTGTTCTAAGCAAGACTTCAACCCATGACCTCCCATAAGCAAAGCCATGAAAGTAACGTTCGACCTAATGGCTTTTAGTTGAAGTCAATAGTTGCCATATATACACACTTTTTAAATATATCTTACATAAGAATATCAACGGCCATTAAGGAGATAAGAACATCAATGATTTCTCAACTTCACGTACAAAGTGTCTTATCGTATAAAACGTACGAAATACATGAAAAATCAAAAAAACGTTGTGGCATATTCGTAATTATTTACTCGTAAAGTAATTATCAAAATTACTTTACAAATGATCTTATAGGGTAATTTTGATCTTGTAAAGTAATTTTGTAAAATGTTCTTGTAGCGCAATTTTGATCTTATAGAGTAATTTTGAAAAGTATCATAATTACTCTACAAATGATATTGTATTGTAATTTTGATCTTGTAAGGTAATTTTGTAGAGTATCAAAATTACTCTACAAATGATTTTATAGAATAATTTTGAATTGTATGTTGTTTGATAAACTTGCAGAGTAATTTTGTTATACTAGTAGAGTAATTTTGATGTAGAGTAATTTTGATACACTTGTAGAGGAATTTTGATAAATATCATACAAGATCAAAATTACTCTACAAGAACATTTTACAAGATTACTCTACAAGATCAAAATTACCCTACAAGATCATTTGTAGAGTATTTGATAATTACACTACAAGTAAATAATTACAAAAATGCCACCGCGTTTTTTCAGCAAAACCTTTAGTTTGTACGTTTTGTACGTTAAAGTTATTTTTATTTGATCTTTTATCTTCTCATATAATGAATTGCAAAATAAAATGATTTTTTTTATCTAATTTAAATTTCATAATCACACATTACTAAAGAAAGGGTGTCGATAATCAAGAACGGAAAACATTTTAAATGATTAACCTACAATAAAAATACCTTTTCTATATAGTTGCTTATCATATCATATATAAAATGATTTATAGAGTAAAAACATATAAACAAGAATAGTACAACAAAAATAATTTGATTGAATAAAAACCACATGACAAAAGGTTCCCAATTTCCCATGTACTCATGACATAGGTGGTTGAATGTTTGTCAAAAAGTTTATACACAAATATGGCATTCTTTACTACCCTTTCTACTAGTTTGTGCTACCCCTTTACAAGCTTATACCCATTCCTGTGGGTATGGTGCACTCAAGAATTATAAAAAAAAAAGTATCAAAAGTACCCTTTTTGTAAAATAAATAGAAAATGAACAAGCTTCACTCCTATATTTCCTCAAATAATCAAAACTTGTTCAGGATAATCCAGTAGAATTATCACACTTGCATATTGTTTGGTAAATCTCTAATGATTAAACCAACAGATTTAAACAATAATTTCTCCTTTGACATCGAATTCTCGGGAATTTGGCGGTTGGGTTAATGAAGGCGATTCGGTTTCCAGAGAAGGAAAACCATTGGAAATGGTTTCCCTCGACACATTTTCATCATTTTCCCGTCTTCTACGAACCAAGAAGGCCGGTTTTATTGGTGATTTTACCATTTCAGCCTTCCAAGTCAGCATCGCCACGATTTCTGACATGGCTGGCCTTATGCCTGGAAGAGGTTGAAGGCATAATAAAGCCACATGAATTGTCTTCATAACCTCCCTCACTGAAAAACCATCTTTTTGCATTCTTGGATCTATGAGATTAATCATTTTTGATCTCTCATATAGCTTCCATGCCTTGTATCATGAAACATGCAAACTAGTCAATTAAGATTGTTTTCGCTAACTAAAAACGGATGCATTGATTCTAATGTCCAAAAAGAATGATCATCAAGAGACGAGACAAATATGCGATTGTCGATTTTTTGATTAAATCAACAATAATTAACTTCTTTGAAAATAAACTATAACATATGTATTATTTTAAAAAAATTAAGCTTTTCATTCGGTTTAGTACTTTTAATAAGTAGGTTTCTAATTTCTTCAAATTAACTTAGATGTTAATATTGCTAGCAAGATGTAAATGGCATACATATTCTGGGAGATATTGCATTTCGGATGATAGTGTAAGATCGGTGTTTCTCCTGCCGCTAATGATCTCCAGAACCACAACTCCGAAACTGTATATGTCGGCCTTTTCAGACAATTCGCCCCTGATGACATATTCAGGGGCTGTATAACCTCTACATATCACAAAAACAAACTGTAATTGTAAGAACTTAAATAATTTAAAAAAAAAAAAAATTATTAGAACTCTTACAATGTTCCAGCGAACGTGGTACTGAGATACGCTTGATCCTCAGGGAAGAACCTGGCCAGACCAAAATCTCCGATTTTTGGCTGAAAATTTCCGTCAAGTAAAATGTTGCTGGCTTTAATATCTCTATGAACAATTCTGATATGTGATTCTTCATGTAAGTACTGCAATCCCCGAGCGATACCCAAGATAATTAGGAACCGAGTCTTCCAGTTCAGATACTGATTGCTTTTGCCTGTTTATAGAGTCTATGAGAAGATCAAAAAACAAACACAAATCTGATGAGATTTAAGAAATGGAGTTCAAGGTTTATACCATATATAATACGGTCTAAACTCCTGTTTTTCATGTATTCATATACGAGTACCCTTTGAGGTCCCTCACAACAGCAGCCAAGAAGGCGAACGAGGTTCTTGTGTTGTATGCTTGTGATCATCCTCACCTCCGCAAGAAACTCTGCCTCTCCTTGATGTGATTTCTCGAACGATAGTTTCTTTATCGCTACCAGCCTCCCGTCTTGTAACTTACCCTATAAAATATTAAATCAAATTATGAATTGTTGAATAATATTACCTCATTAAATAAATCATCTATTATTAGGTGTTAAACAACGAAGATTTAGAACCAACATACTCGGTAAACAGGTCCAAATCCACCTTTTCCGAGCAGATTACACTCATGGAAATTGTTAGATGCTTCCTTTAATGTCCGAAAGCTAAAATAGCTTATTGTCTCAAGTTTCCCACTAAAATAATCTTTTGCAGCTGGAATTTACAAAAACAGGTTTAATCTACTAATATGAAATATGAAGTCGTCATCACACGATCCACCTTAAACAAAAACATATAGTAGATTCATAGTTGTTAAAAGCCATCGCCTCTTGCGCCTAGGTCCTTTTTTCAGGCGAGGCGAGGCAGTTGCCCTTTAAGTCGAGGAAAGTGCGCTTTAATTCTCCAGGTGCTGGTTCAGGCGCACATTCCGACGAGATTCATAGATTCCGGAGAGTTTCCGGCCAAATTCTCTAAATTCCAACAAGATTCTATCCCGATTTATACTTTTATCTAAGGAAAACTACTTTTCTACGGTAATACTAGTATATTTTAGAACTTTTGGATCAAAATAGATGATATAAAGTTTTATATAATAGATTTTGTTTATTTTATTTGAAGAATATTATTCTTTTTCTAACACATAATATATTTTTATTTTTTTTTCATTATGCGCTTTATTTTTCTTAGGCCCTCGCCTTTTTTTGCGCTTTGCGCCTAGGCCCAAGCGAGACCTATACGCCTTGAGTGCGCCTAGCGCCTTTAATAACTATGAGTAGATTACACGAACGAAAAATGAGATAAAGCGTATAACCTTTGCAGCTGTCTTTTCGCTTAACACACCTTCCTAGCTGTGGTGGTCTGATAAATTTCCGGAACACCACAATAAGAATCAGCAAAAATAGGAACATGATTAATCCTCCTACCAAAAAGTATAAGCGCGCATTGTGGGGCTTTGTATATGAACTTTGTTGATCAAATGATAGAGGCTCTTCTGCATAAAGAAATTATTGTTATACAATAAACACCTTTTCTATACATACTAACATGCTCATATTAATTTGAACACAAACATGATATACAGTTGATACTTGTTAACTATAATCCTTAGTAATCAAGATTATGCCACTAAGTTACAATAATGCAAACCCAACGCACAAGGCTCCTGCATGCACATACCCGTGTACAGTGGCAAAGCTTGAGATTTCCGACCGGGGGCGGAAGTCACCGGACCTAAAAATTTCTATAAAACCAGAGTGTCCAACGTATATACCCAAAAAGTTCTATGAGAAAACTACATACTCTCCACTACTGAGCGAAAAGTTTGGAGGGTCGGCCGCCCCCTCCCGCCCCTTAAAAGCTTCGTCCATGCCCGTGTAGCTGCCAGGCAAACGTGGGCCCAATGACGCATCCTAACCCTGCATTTTCACAAACTCCAAGGGGCGGATATAGCTTGATAATAGGGTAGCCCCGCAATTCCTTGACACTCTTGCCAGTAGCGTAAATTTTGGAAAAAAAATGACGTTTTTTCGATCTCGCTGCCCTACATAATTTTTTTTTTTTTTGAAACGTTGCCCCTTGACGTTTTTTCTAGATCCGCCACTACACAGCTCTGACACGTAACCTCAATCAAGATCAAAATTTATAGGTACACTAGATCTTCTTCAACCAATTTTTATCAAAAACACTAATTTTTATCCTTAACATTAAATGAATCAAATAATATTCTATATCTTCAATGCTTTAAAAAAAAAACCATCCAAATAACGAAAACCAAGATAAATACCTTGAAGTAGACGACACATATCTTCTTATTCCAATGTTTACAGTCTGTGTTCCCTGCAACAGCAGGAATAAAATGGCGGGTATTTTGAGACCCAGAAGTCCAGAACTTTCTTTTTGTTTGTCTTGAAAATGAAATATGGGGAGATGGAGAGCAAAAGAGCAAAAGAGGAAGTGACACGACAAAAGTGGGATGATTGAAGCAGACATGACAAATTATCGGAGATTTCGAAGTGTAATAAGTTCAAAATTGAGGTTGTCTTGTTGTTGAAGACGGCAGATAAAGAGAGATTTGGGAATAATATTAGTGAGGGGAAAGGGAAAGATTTTGGAATTGTAGGGGGGCAGTCATCAACGAATTTTACAGAATAAACATTTGTCCTGTTTAACGTTTGGATTCTCTTCTTGTTGAAACTGTACAAAAGTATATACGGTTAAACTAACAAAGTTACTTTTATATGTATGGGGTATGGATATCTCTCTGATCGAGCTAAACACTTTTAGATTGGACTATTTTGATTGTATTTTTTGAAAGTTCGATTGGATGATTCACATCTCACGAAGAGTGACAAGAACCGATGCGTAAAAGCAGTGCTTGCTTTGATGGTGTGTGGGGAGGACCTCCACACAAGGCCCTTGATTTCGAGAGGCATGTGATTAAAAAAGAATACAATATATATATATATATATGTTATTTATTTTAGATAGTAAACACATACCAATTCCAATATATGCCTATTTACAAGAAATTTTGTTCGGTTAGTTAAAATGAACCAACACGAACAGATGTCTCGTTCGTTCAATTGCGTTCGTGAACGTTCGGTAATGTGTTCGTGAACATTCGTTCATGTTCGTTTGTTTATGTTGTTCATTAAAGATTTTTTAGTATTTATTTATTTTATCTAAACTTTTAATATTCTTTAATTCTTATTTATCTCATTCCCCAAACAAATAAAGTAGGAAACATTATCTTCACCTTGTTTATGCACCGTTCCACTTTCCATCTCATTATTCACATCAAAAAGTAATATCCACCTTCGTTCAACGATTAGGGCTTCAAGGTCTAGCGATGATCCCTCTCACCATGCACCTCTAGCCACGGTCATCTTCACTGATTTTATCTGTGTTCGTTTGTGTTCGTGAACCACTCTCGTTCGGTAAGTGTTCATGAACTGTTTGTGAACACATTATATCCTTAACGAGTGAACACGAACAAAACCTTGTTCATGTTCATTTACAGCCTTATGGGCCACGTTTTGTTTTTGAAAAATAAAATGGAGTTACAGTAAAACCTCTATAAATTAATAAAGTTAGAACCGAGATATTTTATTAATTTAGCGAGATATTATTATATCGATAAATTAATAAATTATTAATTTAAAGAGTTGGCTTATATTCGTGAGCAAATCTCAAATTTATGCATCGACCTTCAAAATTTCTATGTCCGTTCACTTTACCTATTTGAATAAAAAAGAAACAAGGACCTCAAAATTTCCATTTACATTCACACATTAATGAACTTCGTGAGCTTGAGAACTTGATTACAGGAATGCATTATCGGCACAAAATGGATGTGAATGAGTTGTTGGATTATCCAGGTGAAAATAATGAATGTTACGATGTTCAAAGCATTGAAGAAATTATGGCGGATACCGTTCAAAATCCGGTTGATGATGAAATTGATGATGATTCAGTACCTTTAGAACCGGTCACTTGGAAAGAAGCATTGCAAGCGGCAACTACTCTTTACAACTTTTTGTTGCAATATGAGAATACAGTGTCTCAATTCCTAAGTGCAATGGGGAGATTTAAAGATGAATTCAATATAGATTTGAAGTTCATAAAAAAAGGTGACTATAGATTATTTTTTACTAGACAATCCTAGAATTTTGGAATATTTTAGTAATTATTAATTTATAGTTTCGTTGGGACCAATATATTTACATTGGGATTTCAAAAAAAAATTATCTTATTAATTTATTGATTGGGGTCCAATTTTGTACTGATCCTAAGTTGGGACCGGACAAATTATTAATTTTATCGAGGTTATTAATTTATCGAGTAATAAATTATAGAGGTTCTATTGTACGTTGTTTGATAAATAAAATACACTTCATTTCTGTTTTGTCTTCCAAAACCTGAGGTAAAACATAATAGGTGTAGACCACGTTATGAACTGGGCTCTTAATAGGTATCGGCCACATTATGAACTGGGCTCTATGGAATGTAAGGGAAACCTAAACCATTGTTGAAGACTTAAACTTACAATAACCCTAATAATAGTGTTGTGCGACTGTGTCTGTGCATCTCACCTCTATTAGGTCGCATTTCAGAAGCTCTTCTGTAACAAATCCAATCTATCTTCCTTCGAATTGCAGGAGCTCTTCGGTAATAAATCCAATATATCTTCATAATTTCCTTCATTTGTAATCTTTGTTAATCGATTTTGTTTATTAGTCACCTTTTACCCCTACGCCTGCGATTCCCCCCCATGGGGTTGCCACCGCGCCCACAACAAAGCCATGGTGTGATGGTGCTTGTGTCGTCCGCGCGTACACGGTGGCGGAGCCACGCCCCCTTTGGCTCTCGATAACACACAACCTTAGTAGTAACTTAGTTATTGTTGATGACCAACTACCACAAATGGATTACTAGGGATTATAAGTTACTATTGATAACCATCTGCAACCGATAGACCAAATTGTTGTTACTTAGTAGTGACTTACTACTGATGATTACCATTAACAGTCGGTTATAAATTATGATCAGATTTCATGCCCAATTTAATAAAATATGCAAATATGAAGAAACTTAAATCAATATTTCAATAAGGTAATATATTATCTGTTGCTAAACAATCACCACATTCAATAATCAATGTTTGAGTTTACTAGCGTAGGTGGTCTCAAACTCGTGGGTTTAGGTAGCTATCAACGATCAATGTTTCAGTTTATCAACGTAGGTAGTCTTATTATGCTTGTTATGGTTTTTGTGTGCTACAATGCCCATACAACTCTTTTGAGAAACAAATTAGGTTTTTAAGGCATTTTAACCTTACGATAGGTTGCACTTCAAAGTTTAATCATGCCACGTTACAGTGGGGTTCAAGAGTAACAATAACAATTTTACACCAAAAGGAACAACAAATACATTAAACATAACACATTTTAATATTGATTGCTAATATAAAGATTACAAAACTTACAATCATTGCTTAAGGTTGCTAAGATATACAACCCTACCAATTTCTTTCTATACTATTATATTATCCCTGATGCGTGTTAGGTGTATATGTAGGTTTAAGTATATTTTAAGCCCTTTTACACTTTCTTTAGCCAAGTTTTAAATTTATAAAACACGATATTTACTAACACTAAACACACATATGGGCAAGTGCACCCATCGTGAGCGTAGTATAGTGTTGGTAAGATACCGAGGTCGTCCAAGGACACAAGAGCTTTTAGTACCGGTTTATCCTCAACGTCTAATCAAATCAAAAAGTTTTAGAAAAATGTTTTAAACTAAGAAAAATAAAAACTAACTAAAATGCTGAAAATAAAATTAAAATAAAAACAGATAGACAAGATGAATCACTTGGTTCCGACTCGTGTATAGTGTAACCTTTGATTATTTCCGCACTTTTGCACTTATTTAAGAGATTATCTTAGTTATTGTAGTAGGCCCCTCTTTTGAAGGTGACGTTACCCTCAACCCAGTAGTTTGAGTCAGCAAGGATACAATCCTAAAGGGTCGGATTATTGAAAGATAATTAATTAAGTTATTAATGCAAATTATGGTAGGCCCCTCTTTTGAAGGTGACGTTACCCTCGGCTAAGTAGTCTGAGTCAGCAGGGATACAGTCCTAAGTAGCCGGGTTATAGTATTAATAGTAGTTTAACTTATGAGGGGATCAAAGAGTTTGGACCCCCGCCATCCAATACCTTTAAGTATTGAAGGAGGTCCTACTAAATTTGACCCAGGTCCCTTGCAGGATCTCTAAACGCTGAACAACGGCAAGACTCTTACCAAACCGTTCCCTTAACCCCCGACCAGGTAGCCAACATACCTCCATATAGACCGTGGAGATATGAATGGTGAAAATCTTTTATTTTATATAGACAGTAAAATAATGTCAAGACACCACGGACAAACGATAAGGAAGAATCACCTTCAACATAAGAAACTAGTTATTAAAGTCATTAATACAAAACCAAGTAAAAAGTGCGAAAAGATTAAAAATAAAAAGTATTACACTAGACACTTGTCTTCACCAAGTGATGTAAGAGACTTAGGCAAACATGGCCTTGATTGTCAAGAACTCTTACGATCAATCTTGGATCCCGAGACGACTCACACACTATACGATGGACAATGGATGATGGTGGTGGATGATGGTGTTATGGTGGTGGTGGGTGGTGGGTGAAGTGTGAGAGAGGTGGTGTGCCAAGGGATGGTTTGAGCTTGAGCCAAGCACTCCTATTTATAGGCTGAACAGAAGCTCGGGCACGGCCCCGTGTCCAGTGGGCACGGCCCCGTGTCCACATCCTTCTCTTTCTTCATTTATTGCAGCTTGTCTTATTAGTTGACCACGCCCCCGTGTCCGCTGAGCACGACCCCGTGTGCAGAAGCATATCTGTACTGTGAAGATTTGCCTAGATTCTGCGAATCTTATAGTTGACCACGGCCACGTGCCCACTGAGCACGGCCCCGTGGTGGGCAATAGAAGCTTCTACCACTTTGTCTTTTCTGCTGACACTTAGGCACGCCCCCGTGCTGGCTGAGCACGGGGCGTGTTCAGTCTTCTGTCTTCTTGATTTGCTTGGGAAGATGCTGTCGTGGGGTCGGGCATGTCACGTTTGTTCATTTTCTTGTATTTATGTTAGATTTTGCTGTCTTTTTGCTTCTTTTGTTAATTTGAGCTCATTTAATCCTGAAAATACAAAAGGATGACAAAAGCACACTTTTTCCAACATTAATACTAAAAAAGGGTTAGTTTTATGCCACAATTGATGTAATTTATATGTTGCATTTTGCACACATCAAATACCCCCACACTTGAATCTTTGTTTGTCCTCAAGCAAAACTCTTTATAATGTGGCTTTACACTCCCAAATGAAATGGGTAGAAGAAAAAGTTTTTGGGCTTGTCATAGAGTGTCGGGATTTCCAAGATTCTTTATTAAGTTTTATTTTTATTTATTTACAATCCTATTCGTCATGATTTACTTAAAACTTTTCATAAGATAAATTACTTATTAGGGCATAACATTCCTTTTTAAAATTTCATTTATATACAAGTTCACATACCTCACGGGGGATCACTCAACACTCGGCCAAAGATGTATTTTAGTGAATCACTCGAGAGCGGCATGGAACTTACTCCTACCATAAGCTTGCCAAGCAATCAATCCTCTTCCTTTTTAACTATATACCTTTGTAAATATCAAGAGGACTTTTTGGGTGAAGGGTTAGGTTTGGGTTAAAGGTAGGTGGTTGGGTTAGTGGTTATTGGTTAGTAGAAAAAGGGCGAAAAGCGTAACAAGCGTCGGTTTTCGTTATGACTAATTTTTTTTTTTTTTGCAACTTTTATTTTGATGAAGCTTTTATTCAAACAAAGTTATTTTTTTTTGATAAACTTGTTTGTTTATTTTCTTTTGCTTCATCATCAACATTTTTTTTTTGAAAAGTAATATGAAAAACCGAGCTAGTTACTAAAACAAAGGTTTAAAAATGAAAAAGGTTTTGGTGGGTAAAAGGGTGTTTGGTTTGGGTTATGAAATTAAAAGGTTTAGGCTCAAAGGGGCTAACTAGGGGGATTTTGGGTAGCTGGTGAAAAAAAAAAGAAAAAAATAATGGTGTAGAAATAAAAAGGGTTAGTCCTAATGCCTCCATCATTTACTTACTCGGGTTTAAGTTGGTAAGGACCGGGAATGTATCGTCGTGGCAAGTTCTAGAGTCGTAAGAACCAAGCGGCTATTCACACAAGAAACGAAAAATGAGCATTTAGTTTAATGATATGTAATTGTATGCTCAATAAAGGCTCAAAACTCACTTTTGTGGGAATGGGTTTTTATGTGATCAAGTATATATAATCAAATTTTAACTAAGTTTGTCATGCCTTTTCATAATTTTCTTATGTTGGTTCTTTTTATCACGACGCTATTGGTTGTAAATTTGTAAAAATAAAATCTTTTTTAGAATTTGAAATTCCCAAGTTAAACCTAGACAAGTAAAAAATGAAAATTTTTGAAAAAATTTGGGGTGATTAGCGGTTCCAATAGAGTTTTGTGTAAGGCTTGTATTTAGGACTTGCAAGATTCAAGGTTTTAGCATCCCCCCCACACTTAAATTACACATTGTCCTCAATGTGTCCCAAAAATAAGTTTTTAGGTTGATTGAATGTGTAAAAAGGTGTGAAAAAGCAAAAATTTTGTGTTACTGGGCGCTGAACACGACCTCGTGTTGTCTGGGCACGGCCCCGTGTTCAAGTGCCAGTAACAAAATTGAATCAAGAGAAACAGAAGCCTGGACACGGGGGCGTGTTAGGTGAGCACGGCCCGTGTCCAGTTTACCTGAACTGAGTATTTCTGCAGACTGTGCAGCACGGGGCCGTGTTGGGCGGACACGGCCCGTGCCGAACTTACTGTAAACGAAGAAATTTTGTCGGATGGTCCTGTTTTCCTGCATGGGGTGCTGGTTCAAGCTTCCCTTGTTTCCTTTGCCATCTCAAGTGTGTTTTATTAATTTCAACACCATCCAAACACCAAATTAACTAAAACCATCATTCATTACGTCATAGAGAAAATTACATAGTAGTCCTAAAAAATGAAAAATAAAGCAGAAAATAAAAGTTAAAAATCCTAAATTAGATAGGTCAAGTGATACGTAAAATCATTCTTAGGAGCTCTACTTCTACAATAAGAACCAAAATTCTGGAAATAGTTTTCCGGTTTCTAAAAGTCTTGTAGAACTCCAAGCCGAGCGGTGTCCCTTAGATGTTGCTAGAGCCATTCTTCTATCTCCCTCGGGAGAAGGGAGGCGGCTTCATGTTCCTCAACATCTTGTGGAGGAGGAGCGACACCAATCGAAACCCCTTGTAGTATGTCTCGAGGGGGCTCCGGATATAAGGCGTACCATTCGGCCGGAATGATGACTTCCGGTACCACATTCCATGCCCTTTGGGTGATAATTGGCACCAAAGGAGGAGAGGCGAGAATGTTCAACCTTTGGTGCAAAAGGTTGACTTCCCGAAGACATCCTTCTAGTCCCACCGTTAGATGATTAATACGGTCGACCAATGCTTCTTCTACCCCCGTTATTTCATCAATGGCCTCTCTTAGAGCGTAAACATAGTTTACAAGAGAGTCTTCAACCGTTGATGATCTTCTCCCCTGCCGGTTGTTTCTGGAATGCGACGAAGAGTTTCCGCTTGTTCTACTTGCCATTCTGAGAAAACATACCGAAAAGAGTTCAATTTTATGGGACCAATACTTCGGACACGGCCCCGTGTTCAGCGAACACGGCCCCGTGTTCAGATATCTGCAGGATTTAGGAACAAGGAATCTTGGGGTTTCAAATTATTTTCATGATTTTTAAAGCATTTTTGAATATAAACAACTTAAAACATTGTTGTAGAACTTATTTTTAACAAGATTCCATGAACAAAAATCTAACAAACATCTCAATAAAGCTTGAAATTATGGAATGTTCAAGCTTTAATGGAAGTATGAGAAAAATTGAAGAAGATGATAGTGGATAAAAGAGGAAAGGACAAGAAGATAGTTGAGAAACTTCTTTTAGAAAATACCTAGGATGGTATGTGAGAATATTCCCCAAATCTCTGTCCCTGGAATGGTTCAAATGTGCAGGATTCTTGGCTGCATTTATAGAAAACGACAGTACGTTGCGCACGGCCCCGTGTCGGCTGGACACGGCTCCATGTTCAGATGGAATCCTGACACATTTTTGTCCGTATTCTGAAAAAATCAGATGGGAATCTTTGGGTGGACACGGGGGCGTGCTGACCTGGACACGGCCCCGTGTCTAGAGGCTGTCTATGAAGTTTGTTTATTTTCAAGGAACTTTTCCGGATCGGGCGGTTCCTTACTGGATGGAACAACCCCAAAGTGCCTAAGATACCTTAATTGTTCCAGATTAAGACGAGAACGCAAGAGGTTGTCGGTGAGGGTGATTCCTATGTTATATGTAGGTGGACAAGTCCAACCCTTTTCCGGGCTCTCGTTAAAGAAGGTGTATGTCGAATCGCTCAGGTCTATGTATGCATCGAACGAAGTCGATGGGGAGTCCTTCACGGCACAATCGACACAGAGACGACTATCGCTCAAGTCCTCACTAGAGTTAGAAGTATCGTCGGAAACAACGAAGTTGTTTGAATGCGGTTCCAACACTTCTTCTTGGCTATTGTCCTGGAAAAGATCATTGAAATCTTTCCTAAGTTCTTTTAACCAATTAAGAAGTAGATCTTCTAATTGAAATAATTCATCAAGAAGCATTTCTCCTAGAAAATCTGGTTGGGAGCATTCAAGAGAGAGATAGGGATTATTTTTACTTTCGCCCCTCTTAAGGATACAAGGAAACGATGGGTCGATATAGTGGTGTTTATAATTTACAAAGTAACATTCTAATTCCTCATGGGTACCACCACATAATTGACACCACGTACCATAAGAGTGCCGAAAGTAAAAAGTATCAGTATCACTCATGTTTGTGTCAGAAATTACCAACCGTCGGGATCTTACGGTTCTGTTTTCAGTAACTGAAACTTGGGCACGGGGGCGTGTTGAGTGGGCACGACCCCGTGTTCAGCTTACTGTCTGACTTAAAACAAGATTGTCAGTTCCAATGATTGGGCACGGGGCGTGTTCAGCGGGCACGGCCCGTGCTGAGTTCTGCAGAAGCTGAAAAACTAAGAAAAATCCTAAAAAAAAAAATGAAAAATAAGAAAAAATGATTAGGCCGTTGATTCCTAACTTTCTTAAAATCCTTGTGTCCCCGGCAACGGCGCCAAAAACTTGATGCGTGTTAGGTGTATATGTAGGTTTAAGTATATTTTAAGCCCTTTTACACTTTCTTTAGCCAAGTTTTAAATTTATAAAACACGATATTTACTAACACTAAACACACATATGGGCAAGTGCACCCATCGTGAGCGTAGTATAGTGTTGGTAAGATACCGAGGTCGTCCAAGGACACAAGAGCTTTTAGTACCGGTTTATCCTCAACGTCTAATCAAATCAAAAAGTTTTAGAAAAATGTTTTAAACTAAGAAAAATAAAAACTAACTAAAATGCTGAAAATAAAATTAAAATAAAAACAGATAGACAAGATGAATCACTTGGTTCCGACTCGTGTATAGTGTAACCTTTGATTATTTCCGCACTTTTGCACTTATTTAAGAGATTATCTTAGTTATTGTAGTAGGCCCCTCTTTTGAAGGTGACGTTACCCTCAACCCAGTAGTTTGAGTCAGCAAGGATACAATCCTAAAGGGTCGGATTATTGAAAGATAATTAATTAAGTTATTAATGCAAATTATGGTAGGCCCCTCTTTTGAAGGTGACGTTACCCTCGGCTAAGTAGTCTGAGTCAGCAGGGATACAGTCCTAAGTAGCCGGGTTATAGTATTAATAGTAGTTTAACTTATGAGGGGATCAAAGAGTTTGGACCCCCGCCATCCAATACCGTTAAGTATTGAAGGAGGTCCTACTAAATTTGACCCAGGTCCCTTGTAGGATCTCTAAACGCTGAACAACGGCAAGACTCTTACCAAACCGTTCCCTTAACCCCCGACCTGGTAGCCAACATACCTCCATATAGACCGTGGAGATATGAATGGTGAAAATCTTTTATTTTATATAGACAGTAAAATAATGTCAAGACACCACGGACAAACGATAAGGAAGAATCACCTTCAACATAAGAAACTAGTTATTAAAGTCATTAATACAAAACCAAGTAAAAAGTGCGAAAAGATTAAAAATAAAAAGTATTACACTAGACACTTGTCTTCACCAAGTGATGTAAGAGACTTAGGCAAACATGGCCTTGATTGTCAAGAACTCTTACGATCAATTTTGGATCCCGAGACGACTCACACACTCTACGATGGACAATGGATGATGGTGGTGGATGATGGTGTTATGGTGGTGGTGGGTGGTGGGTGAAGTGTGAGAGAGGTGGTGTGCCAAGGGATGGTTTGAGCTTGAGCCAAGCACTCCTATTTATAGGCTGAACAGAAGCTCGGGCACGGCCCCGTGTCCACATCCTTCTCTTTCTTCATTTATTGCAGCTTGTCTTATTAGTTGACCACGCCCCCGTGTCCGCTGAGCACGACCCCGTGTGCAGAAGCATATCTGTACTATGAAGATTTGCCTAGATTCTGCGAATCTTATAGTTGACCACGGCCCCGTGCCCGCTGAGCACGGCCCCGTGGTGGGCAATAGAAGCTTCTACCACTTTGTCTTTTCTGCTGACACTTGGGCACGCCCCCGTGCTGGCTGAGCACGGGGCGTGTTCAGTCTTCTGTCTTCTTGTTTTGCTTGGGAAGATGCTGTCGTAGGTCGGGCATGTCACGTTTGTTCCTTTTCTTGTATTTATGTTAGATTTTGCTGTCTTTTTGCTTCTTTTGTTAATTTGAGCTCATTTAATCCTGAAAATACAAAAGGAAGACAAAAGCACACTTTTTCCAACATTAGTACTAAAAAAGGGTTAGTTTTATGCCACAATTGATGTAATTTATATGTTGCATTTTGCACACATCAATCCTTAATGTGCACAAACCATTCTAATATTTGTGTGTGACATGGCCTGCTAGCTCATCTTGGATCATCCTTTAGTCCTCCAATTAGTTTAGCCGGTTGGTATCGTCTTGGACCCCCGTCTTCCCTTTTCTTCCAACCACCTTTGGGGGTTGTTTTTTGTTCAGCCTTATGGTTCCATGAACCTGGTTTTTGTTCAGCCTTTTCATGGCTTTTTAGACCCGCGAACCTGAACCCAAACCGGTTGTGATGCTCTTTCGGCTTGTATCTTCTCCCCATCCAGGTCCATACCTTTTGACCACCTTTGGGCCCCACGAACCTGATCCCGACTCCTCAGCTTCACTTTGACTTTTCTTTTCAAGTCGTACACGACATGTCCTTTTGAACACCGTGTAAGCCCAATTAGTCAAAACTTTAGCAGTTTCATTTCCACTCTTTGCAACCCATCCAAACTAATGTATAAAGGGACAACACAAACAAATTAGAATACACATTCAAAGCGTCTAAAGGTTGACTGATGGGTCACCGTCTATACATATGCACATATAAAAGCGACACTATAACACATAATATACAAGGTTAAACAATAGACATTTGCATTTACAAACACAACGCATATTAACCCAAAAAGATAACACCATGAAACCTAAAAGACCATTAAAACACACACTTATCAAATACCAACACAACAACAACAACGACGAAGCCACACTGGTCCTAGCGTGGGAGCCACATAGACCTAGACTAATGCTAAGTTTCTACAACAGGGTATTGCTCTCCCTATTTTCAAATCCCAGAGACACATTTAAACAACTATTACATACAAAGCTCAAACTCAAACATATCACATACAAGGTTCACCAATGACTAATCTATCCTACCTAATAAAGAACATACCTAGGGGACACATGGCACTCATCTAGAGCCTCCTTTTTAGTTTTTCCCGCCTAAAACACAAGTCCCTTTGGTGCATGGGTCATGTGGACCCATATATGCTATTCGGGTCGAAAAAACAAATAGAGTATATAACTTAATAACCCAATTCAACACCTTTCATTCACCTCTCAGCCTTGGGTTTCTATCTTCCATCAGACAATCTATCTTCTCCATCATTAGATCGCCTCCTGAAACATCTTCATCATCAAGGTTGATTTTAGATTTCTTTCTATTAATTATCATGATTACTAATTCTTTTTATTTGTTTGTCTTTTGTTTTGTATTCATTCTTAATCTAGGGCTTCTCCATCTACAATCATAAATCTTTTCTGATAGTTAAATGTATTCATCATCAAGGTACGAATCCCCTCTATATCTGCTTACATTCTTTATTATTGATTATATTTAATTTTCTTTGTATTCTTTGGATTTCAATAGATGTAATTAGGGCAATGTTTATCTTCTCCTTTGCAGTTCATGATGAAAGCACCATAGGTATGATATTATCTCTTATTTTAATTAAGAATCGTTGTTTTCTTTCTCTTATTTCCTTTTAATTTTTCTTTAATATGATTTCACGGCCGATCTAATCCATCTCAGATGTACTACGTTGAAGTTGATTTTGTTACTTTCTCCTGTTTCATGTTCGTGATAATTGATTTTTCGTCTTAATGTTGTTTTTGGGCTTAGGGATTTGATATTGTGATTAATCATCGGATTATGATTATTGTGTTTGTAATTTGTTGTTAGGCTAGATAAATTTGTGGAAATCTAGAATTGTTTGGTTGTTTTTGATTTCACTATATTGTCGAATCTTTGCTCCACATTTCTATTGTATTGTTTGAAGATTGGTTGAATATCATATGTGTTCTTGGAGTTTAATGGTTTGATCCTTGATATTTGAGAATTGAATATCGGATCATAATAATGGTTCGGTACTATCCATCTGTTTGTTACAAAATTATTATTATTAATTATTGTTTCCTTATTTAGAGGATAGATAATGACTTGATTTTAAATTTCAAATTTGATTTGAAAGATAACATGGAAGTCAACGATTTGGAGTTAATAACATTAATTGGATTGCCTTTTTTGGTGGGTTCAATGTAGCTAAACATGTTAGGGGTTGAAATTTTATATATAACTTTTGATTAAATTCTTCTAAAATATTATAGTAATTTTAAATTTAAATTTATATTTATATTTGACCTATTTTTAAATGAAATTACCTGAAATAGAATTTGACAACATTCATTTTTTTATAATTGCTAATTATCCGAATTTTTAATAACCTTTAATCAACAATTATTGGTTTCTATATAACTAATTAGATTCAAATTATTCAACAATCATTTTAAAAACATTTATTAGTTGTTACCTTATATGCTTTAAATCATTAAAATAATAAATACGGAATTGACTTTTGAAGCTTTCAGTCTATTTTAGATGAATATGTCCCCCAAGATGCTAGCATTGGTATGTTTTCTAATATCATTTTAATTATTAGAAGTTTCTTTTAAGCATATATTAATATTCTTAAAAACATTAATACAATGATTTTTTTTAATATATTTGGCTGATAATAATAACTAAATATGAAGTATAATAAGATCTATGACTGAGATGAATGTAGCTTATAATATTAACCCTGATTTTGAAAAATATGAATCATTCAGTGTACACTTTTGTTTGCCTTATATTGTTTTGCCTTAGGTTCATCTATCTTGGATTGCAAGGTTAGCACATATTTTATATCCGGTCTTTTATCATTTTCAAACTTAAATGGATCATTTAACAGTAGGTAATAATGTGATTAACACTTTAGGATGCTTGAGTCAAGTTAATTGTCTATTAGGCAACACTTCTGATGATACGAGAACAAGGGTAATTAGAAATTACACTTTTATTCATTTTTCCATACTTGAGCTTGATTACTGGCTTAAGCCATCTTCATTGTACCATTTCAGGTTGGGCACTGCACACGTATGACAGTGAAAACTCAGACGCCTCAGTCCCATAGGCACGCCCCCGTGTTTGTCTTCTAGAAAATTTCGTTACTGGCACTTTTGACACGGGGCCGTGGCTCCCACACACGGGGGCATGTCAAGTGCATGTTTTTTGAAAAATTTATTGTTTTTAACACACGTTTCACACCATTAATCAATCTAACTAATTTTGGACACATTGAGGACAATGTGTAATTTAAGTGGTGGGGGGGGGGGGGGACTTGAATAACTTGAATTTGTTTGTCCTAAAACAAGCCTTACACAAAACTCTCTTAGAACCGCAAAAACACCCCAAATCTTTTTCAAAAATAGTTTTTTTATTCTGTTTTGTTTATAGTTTAAGTTAGAAAATCAAGTTCTAAAAAGTTCAAGTTTTTACAAATTTACAACCGATAGCATCATGATAAAAAAAAAAAGAACCACATAAGAAAAATTCATAAAAAGGGCATGACAAATTTTTAAAATTTAATTGTATATATACTTTCACATTTTTACCCTTTTCCCACAAAATTGTGAATTTTGAGCCTTTAAACGAGCATCCAATATCATATCTATACTAAATGCTCATTCTTCATTTCTTGTGTGAGCGTACGGTTCATACGAATCTAGAACTTGACAAGACAATACATTCTCGGTCCTTACCAACTAATCCAAATAAGTATATGATTGAGGCACTAGAATTTTAACACCGTTTTCATTTCAACCTTATTTTCTTTTTTTTTATCTCCCCACAAAATTCCCCTTAGTCAACCCCTTTGATTCTTAAACCTTTTATCTTTACACCTTTTATTTTAGTAAAAATCGGTTCTTTTGAAAAAAAAACGCAAAAGCATATGACTTTATTCTATAAAAAAACCTCTCTAGTTGCTTGAAATAAATAAGCAAATCTATTGCTTATAAGCATTTAGTTCATAAAGTCACAAATAAATTTTCAAAAGAAAACCAACTTTTTACGCATTTAGCCACTTTAAAATAAAACTACCCTACCCTTAACCAAAAACCTACCCATTCAAAGTCCTCTTGATATTTACAAGGATTAGGTTAAAAGGAGGAGGTTTGATTTCTTGTCAAGCATATGGTAGGAGTAAGTTCCCGTCACACCCCGTTATTTCCACGTATTACCGATGGGCCCGGTGGGGAGTATCGTGACGTAGTTGATATCATCATAGTCAATAATCACAGTTTAATGCACATCAGAAGTCTAAAGTAATAATACAAACCGATTTGAAAGTATAATAAAATATTACACAACGGTTGTAAGTGGATCCACAGGCGGATCAAAACAAAAGAAATATTTTTCAACAGATTTTAAGTATCAAAAGCTTGCAAGACTCTTTATTCAATACTCAGGAGTTCCAGCCCATTACGCTTAGTACCTGTACTTAACCTTTTTGAAAAATACATCAGTTTACACTGGTAAATACAATTAACTGACTCTTTTTGAAAACATTTAAGAAAATTGATTTAAATGCACAAGGCATAAATATTCTTTTATAACTTGGGACAATTATTTAAAATAATCTTGTATACAGATTTATATGTTTGCCGTCCATTCAGGACCCGGTTAGAAGAGCCGGATTAGATTAATAGACACACCACAAGTATAGGCCCATAAGAGAGTGAGATACCGTTTATACATACGCAACTGTCAGGTGTATGCCTGCACCCCGTGCTTAAGCCGTGGCCATTTCTAATGAATGAGGCTAGGATATCCAGGACATGGTCATTAACCCTCCAAAGGCATTGCATCAAACAGGACAAATTAAAATGGGTTATTTCAATGGTTTAACCACTAATCGATTAAACATTCAATACCCGACCAAGCGGTATTATTATAATACCGTATCCCAAGCCCATATAACGGAAAATAAGTTAAAGGTATTTACCTAAGCTTAAAATATAGTTTTATTCTCAGTCGTATATCAATCAGCAAGCACAAGTAGCTTTTACTGGGCTCCGAAATCTGGAACGAAGGTTTTAATAACCTATTAGATTCCTAACGGGTCTTATTTAAGTCTTAACTTAGACCGGTTAGTTTTAATGAAAGGTTTACGGTTCAAAACGCAAGATTTAAGAAAAGACCGGATTAGAATGTGATTGAGACCTGACAAGTATGAAGACTTGTATAAAATGGGTAAACTAAACACATTCTAGATTTTGAAGCAAAAATGATAAGGTTTGACCTGTTCCGGTTAATTTATGCAAACTAGCTACATAAACCAAACTGAACGCGAATATACATAACGGGTAACCAAAAGAGTCATGTGCAGGTTCCATAAGTTAATATGCTTAAAATATGTTATGATATCAGTAGGATACCTTTCATTATGCCCAAAACGAATTTAAAACCAGATTAAGCCCTGTAAGGGTATTTTGGTCATTTTAAAGTTTATAAAAGAGGTTAAATAGCAATATGAGGTTCTGGTCTAAAATAATCAGTAAGAATATTTATTTTAGTAAGTTACATCAGTAAGATATCACATATATGTGAAATTTGTCATTTATGGCCAAACTATGCACCGTATGGGCATTTTGGTCATTTCACATATGCTATAAGGGTCAAATTTAGAAATCTGAGTTCAAAACTTTTACTTACTGTTAAAGTATAAAAAGTTACTTATAATATCAGTTGGTAATAAGTCTTAGGTGTTAAATATAGTTTTAACCCATACTATGCGTTTAATAAGCGTAAAAGTCGGTATTTGACGATTTTCGGGTTATTTAAGGAAATCTAAGATTTTGATCATTCTCAACTATTTAAAATATTTTATTTAGAATATGGAATCAGTAGAAAAAGGTTTGGTATCAAAATGTTATGTAAAACTCATTTTATCAAAGAAAATGGCAATTTTGTCAATACCGAATTTACACTAGAACTCTATAATATAATCAGTATAAAATTTGACAAAAATTTCCAAAAATCCCTAAATATTATATTATATCAGTGGGTAGAAGGTTTGGTGCCAAAATTTGGGTTTAAATATGATTTATACTAAAAATGCCATTTAATTAATAAAAAGCTTTCATTTTACGATTTCGCGCATAACTTCTTTTTTAGACCATGAACTGATGTCAAATTTTTAAGACATGCTTATAAATCGGTAATAAAGGTTTTGTCCTCTCACATTTTCAAAAATCTCGTTTTAATATCAAAAGGGCATAATGGTAAACTTTTAAGCATTTAACGGAAACATGCAAATTATTCGGATTTCAAAGGAACCATATAGTATAATCTCAGAGGGTTATACTAACATGTAATATGGTCCTAAAGGAACCCTCAGAGGTCACTTTAAACATGTTGACACATTTAACCCTTATGCTTTGTAAACTTTTCAATCTAAGCACAAACGGCTTTCTATGTTCGACAATTTATTCATTAAAGAATACGAACGTCTTATGAGGTCATTCAGAGGCACAAGCTTGGCATGATGACATATTTGATCCTTTTACTTACACATTTACATTGTTTGACAATTTAAGTCCCTCAGAAATCAATTCAATACACGTTTAAGTTTATGACACGTGTCTTTATTATATTGGACATGATTTAGTTAAAAGTTAGACACATAATTGATTTTTTTTCTTATTGTGATGAGTCGAACCGGCATCATAGGACAACATAGATACAGTTATTCGTTTTTTTGCTTTTCTTGATATTTCTACGGGTTTCGTACGAACCAATTCGATTTTAAACGAATAACATCGGTAGCCATTGCTGGTTTTACTATCATAAGCGGTATAAGCTTGGTCAAAGACCAAGTTGTATTTGCCCGTGTATTCGTTTTTTGTTTCTCCTGATTGCTATATCGGATGTCTGTCAGTTTCGTAAAGAACCGAAATAATACCTAACGAAAAACGCCCGCGAAGTGTAGGGAAACCCCTATATATATACACACACACACACACACATTTCATGAACAGTAAATTAAAATTTTTAAATTTTTAAATATTTGTCTTTTATTTTTTAGTAATAATATTTAGTATTCAGTTTTTTAATAATAAATAGCAATTGAGAATTCTTATGCTTTTTTTATTATTAATGGTATTATATTTAGCATTCAATTTGATTTTTTATATAATCGATAATTCTCAGATATTTGTTATTCTTATTATTAATGGTATTTTATTTAGCGTTTAATTTAAATTTTTAGTAATAACTTACGTATTTAAAAAAATCTAAATCTGCATCTATGTTTATTTATATTTTTAATATTCTAATTTATTTGACCGCGCCCTGTAATGGTACGTTACTGCGGGCGTTGAATCATTATCGGGTTGTTATAGTATGATTCATGCATTCGACATAGAAATTAACACGTATTTTACATCGACTAAAAATGATTAAATCAAACACCAGTACCGACACCGATGTTCTTTGAGCGGTATTGATCGGTTCAGGTTTTTATGGTACTTGTGCCGATATTTATTTGCCGCCATGGACAACGTTGTATAAATGAAAAAATTTTAAAATCGAAAACCATAAAAATGGATTAAAGTATCGGTACCGATGTTGTTTGATACGGTATGCAAGCGATACGTTGTGAGATTATTGAAAAAATAAAAATAAAAATAAATACCGGTACCGAACCAATGTTGTTCGCTCAGTTTTCGTTCAATTAACTATGGTAGCGACACCATATCTATTATCAAACCAGAAACCATAAAAATTAGTACATAACGGTACCGATGCTGCTTGTTTCGATACGGTATGGTAGCGATACGATATTAGCTTATCGAAAACAAAATCAATAAAAATAAATATTGGTACCGATACACATGTTGTTTAGTCGGTTCCTATTCGATTTGGTACAATAGCCATTTTCAAAAAAAAAAAAAAAGTTTGTACGCAAACCAACTGAACTAAGTTTACGGTACAATAGCCGTTTTCAAAACAACATTAGTATTAGTATCGATATTCGTTTTTATTGTTTTTGATCGATGTAAGGTTTTCTCTTTTGATTACTATAGCGAGTGTCGGTATCATAACGAACCGAACAGATACTAACTAAATTCCCGCCGCAAAGCGCGGGGGAATATCACTAGTATATATTGATTTCGAGGGATGATGAATAGTAATTTTATTTTTATAATAATATATAGTTTTTTATTATTTAATATATTATAATAGTTTATTATTATATATACTTTTAATAACATATTTTTCTTTTTTTTTAAACATATATTTCCTTTACCTTTTTTTTAATAATTGTTTTTTTCTTTTTTTTTTAATATTAATTTATCGATTAATTTGATACTTCTTTAGTAAGTTACGTTTATAACTTTTTTTCTAAAAACTTAAGTACGTAGTTGTGCTTGATTTCTTTCCTTGACATTCAGTTATAAGTTTTGTTAAAACGAGGTTATACTCAAAATAAAGTATTTATTTGGTATCATAAAACAGTACGATAATAAACTAAATCGTTCTAATGGTTTGACTTTCTAAACAACATGCTTTATTTTCAAATCACGTTTGTTTTACATTATCATTTGTTCGGTTTCGCCGCAACGCGATATATAAGAAAACTAGTTTTATTTAATTGTGATTTGTCAGTGTCCATGTGTCATGGAATTCACCAGAAGTCAAATAAACTTTGCCTCAAAGGGGTGAATAATTTTCTCTCTCAATATCCCAAGCTCTTACCTCAAGTTGACATATAACCTTTATATCTATGTTTTTTATATATCCTACAAAATAGATAAAACATATGAAATTAAAATTATATCAAATGAAACTAATATCTTACCTAATGAAATTGATCCCTAAATCAGCTAGTTCTGTATTAAATGCCGATGAACAACTAAGAGAATCAAACATGGGCTAGGCCCAAAACCCTGTATGTCGCCCAATTCAATAAAAAACCTAATTCGATAACAATTTAAATATAGTTTATGGAACCAAAGACATATAACTTACATCACATCATCGAATCAATAAACCAATTAATAATACATGAGTTTGAGAGGGAGATTCCTTGCGTTCAAGCTACATAGACGAAAAGAATTAAAAGAAGTTCGCCGTTTAAAACCAAAAACAAAATAAAAAATTAACCGGTTATTAAAAACTAATGCCCACATTATATAACATCTTACCCTCTAAAATTTTAAAGGCTCAACTTATTTGGACACCCAAAGGTTTATTTGGACATTTATCCGCCTCCTATATAACTTGTATAGTCCTATAGGATTAACCTTAAACAACACAAACTACCATTGTCAGTCTGTGTCTGGTGGGTGGTCGTATACGACTCGTATAAAGCTATATCAGTCGTATACGACCCAGATGACTTTTTGGTGTTTAAAGATGGTAAATGTAGGTGTTTGTTTTTATTAAATATTAATTTTATATGTAGCATATCTTGTTGTGTTGTACCGTATTGTTACGTATTGTATATTTTTTCAATATTAATTTTATATGTTTTTTTATTTTATTTTTATCGTATGGTTTTGTGTCGTGTCGTGTCGTGTCGTGTCATGTCGTGTCATATCGTTTTGTGTCGTTTCGTATAAACATAATATACGTATTGTATTGTATCATTATGTGTCGTATTTTATCATTACGTTTCATATCGTATCATATCGTGTCATATCGTATTATACATTATGCATAACCAACCAAGCACTCCAAACATTGTTCATAAAACCACATATATAAATCAAACTGAAACTGCAAATTTAACTAGATAATAAGTTCATTCATACATAAAAAAATCCAAATACATAAAAATGTGATAATACAAAAAAACGACAACAAACTATCGTAAGGCATGCACCTGACGGCTGCGGATCGTCCAGATACACGTGGGGCGCGGGAATCGGAGTAGCCTGGGGACCAACATACACCGTCGCATCGATATCCCCCTGAATACCCATATCAAAAAGTCCTTAGTACGGGTGTGGTGGTGGTCTATCCATCCCCTGCAACGCCGCCGCGAGAGCCAGGGGCAAATCACCGTAATAAACGTGCTGAGGGTACTAAGGCACCCCATGTGGCTACGACATCGGTGACAGTGGTGGGAGGTATCGGTCGACAGTAGGGTCATCCTTCTCGTCAACCTCATCGATGGGCTCGACCCACTCAAGAAGAGGAGGTTTGACCTCCGACAACTGCTAGGGACAAAAATGTGGTCGTTGCAGTCGCGAAAGCGAAGGCCGATTATCGGATAGTTGTACGTTATATGCATGCCGGCTAGCGTCTTCCGACATAATCTCGTCGGAAGTATTGGGTCGGCTAAAAGCTCGTTGCCGGCTAGATGGGGGCCCAAGTGGCGGGCAATCATGGTGATGTACGCCCCCTCGTACAATGCTGACCATTCCTGCCGGTGGTGTGCTGACCTCAACCACTCGGCGAGGCAGTAGTGCAGGGCGCACGCCACTCTATATAGTAAACAATACGAATAAAAAAGATCTGTCTCATTGCACCACTTGTGACTCATCTCGCGTGGTTCAATAGGCGTACTAGTAAGTCTATGAAAGTATATGTACACAGGGTCTGTAATAGCGGTGGCCCTGCCTTTGGTCTTGATAAAGGCTCTCAGCGAGATCACTCACAAGAAACTAAGATAGTGGATCGGGGCACCATCCTGATCGCGTCAGTGAAAAGTGGTAACCGTTACCGTCTCCGCTTGTAATATAAGTGAGAGATCCAAGCAAAACGGCTTAAAGACGTCTGAAATGTCTGGGTCGCCAAGCAAAAACTAACCTCGATCCATGGGTGGTCCGGGGCATCTTGCTCCTCCGGCCGATCGACTAGTATAGGCCAGAAATCGAACGATGATATAAACTCGACGACTTGCTCGCGAAATGTCGGCTGGTACACCATCTCGAACAAATGCTCCCACGGGGTATCGTGTCCAATGATATCCTGGGCTCTCTCCACCTCCTGTACCTCCTCTAACGCTGACCAATCGCTCGCCACATGGGCAACGACCTCCATTTGACGTAGCTTCTCACAACGGTGAAAAGCATAGGTATCCGACTCGAACACCAAATACGTGTGCTCGGGCAATAGGTCAATAGCAGGGGCACCACGACCACGCCCCCGACCCCTAGCAGCTTGCTGATCATCCATGTCGACCTGTAATATTTATAAAAATATATATAACATTTAATGAACTTTATAAATTTTTCAAAATAAATTTAGTATGTTTTTTCATAAATTATTTATATTTAATAAACTTTTTAATTATATTTGATTAACTTTTTTATTCAACATATATGTTATCTATTTTAATAAATTTAAAACGTTTACTCTATAGTTGTATCATATTTTTTTTAAGAATATTAATTATAAATAATAAACATTTTACTTTAAAAAAGTAAAATTTTTAGGTCGTATACGCATTGTATAGGTCGTATACGATACATATACAACAATCATCCTCATCAACATCAAAAATATTTGAATACTTACGCATCCTATGGATTCAAATATTTAGAAAAAAAATTCAAAATTCAAACATTTCAATCCAAAATCAACCCAACTACACAATATTTAAGGGATGAAATTTAAAACAAAACACATATTTATGACTGGGAAAAAATAACAAACTTTTATCACGTGAAAAAAAAACTCGAAACCTAACCATTGATATCCTTTGAATCGAACCATATGTGTGTGTTGGTGTGTGTTTGTTTGTTTGGTCGTATTATACATCTTGTATAAATTATACGAGTTGTATAGGGTACTTCATATTAGGCTAATACGCATCAGTTTATACCTTATATGAGGCCCTATACGGCTCGTATAGGTCTGTACGAGTCGTATGAGGGTAAGTTCAAATTTTGTTTAAATTAGGTTTTGGCTTTTCATGGTGTATATGTGTTGTATTTTGACGTATTTTGTCATTACTTGTCGTATATCGACTATACGTGTTGTATCGGTGTCGCTCGGTTATGTGTGGTATCGTATTGTATCCTCAACGAGAACAAAGAAAATATCCTCAACGACGTTTGTGGAGAGATCCTACTAAGTATAATAGGTGAAGTGTTTCCTAACAAGCAGTTGTTCCAGTTTCTACATGGGAGACGTTTTTTTATCAAACTTTCCAGCATTAATCTTCTAGCGAGCGTTGTGTATCCCTTTTGGAACCGACTTGTTATTGGGATGATGTTCGATTAGGGTTTCCCAGATTTTACACACCTCCATGTCTTACGCTGACAGTTGCTCCACCAATTTGAACTCACTATGAGAAAGTCTCTTGGCATTCGCGTAACCCTATCGATGTTGTGCAGGGCCGTGGTTATGTTCCGGGTTCTTCACATCTACCCTCCAAGCGCGATGTAACGCCTGCGTCCCTAGACTTTTAGTTAATTGTCACTCTTAGCCCTTATACTATGTGATACTTGACACTTTTAATACTTGGTGAATCTTACGCTATGATACTTGATTCTTAATGCCATGATTCTTGATACTTGGAAACTATGATTCTTGATACTTGGAAACTATGATTCTTGATACTTGATACTTGGAAGCTATGATTCTTGATGCTTGGAATCTAGATTCTTGACTCTTGATACTTTGGTGCTTGACTCTTGAGGCTCGTGAAACTTGAGACTTGGTTGAACGAGGGACTGGAGTCTTGTCACTGGAGGAAACTAAGGAAACTATGGAAAATTTTGTGTTAATGATATAATCTAGTTATGAGATACTATTACCCAATAATACGCAACGCAACGTTTAATCTAACTCGCGAATCGAATCAAAGACGAGAACGCGGAAAGGATGGGATTGACCGAGTGGCAATCCGATCGGATGACCATCCGATCAGATGACCAACCGATCGCCATCCGATCCGTGCACACCACCTCACTCCCTCTCTCTGACACTATAAATAGGCCTGTCACATCATTCTCACTGATGTGACAGCCTCACTCGACCAAGACGCACACACTCCTACTTTTCTTCCATTTCTCGGTGATTTCGGTACGTTTTACACTAGATTCTTGTACATCTTTGATCTACACGTTATTCTCTACATGATTATCCTTTGAAATCTCACTTTTCACCGTGAAATCTCTGAGATTTGAGCTCTTGAGGGTGATGTCATCATGGTGGTTTGTACAAACTATGGTGTGATGTCATTCTTGCCAAGATCTAACTCAGATCTAAGGAATTTCATGTGTTTCACATTGGATCTTAACTAAATCTAGACTTTTTCAGCTAAAACATATGTTTTCCCTCATATTTTCTTAACTTTTCATTTAAAACGGTGGAATCTGAACCTGAACGGACTAAAGACTTGATGATTAGTCTTGAGTCAGCTTGGAAATGGATTGTTGCCGGAGAAGATGACCGGAGTACGGATTCCGACATAAGCGTCGCGAAGAGCAGACGACTGGACGGACTGGGGTGATTCCCATCTGATCAGAACGGCTGTATATTGGTGTGATTACCGTTGTCTCAATACGTACCAAGCCGTCATGTTAAACTCAGGAACTTTACAAGGTTATCAATGGGATAAGGACAACTCGATCGAATGGCAACCCGATCGGATAGCCATCCGATCGAACCGCCATCCGATCGAACCGCCATCCGATGAAGTGGCACTTGCCTCGTAACCTTAATTACTTTGAAACCTTGAATCCTTGATCGTCGACCGACAATCCGATCGGATAGCTATCCGATCGAACTGCCATCCGATCGAGGTAACAATGTTTTTTTTTTTTGGAACCCTTCAACACTTAGAAACTTTTTCAGAAACTTGAACATTTGGAAACTTGACACTTGGATCGAACGAGCATTCGATCAAATGGCCATCCGAACTGATGACCATCCGATCGGATGGCAATCCCTTCCCCCCCACACAATAGTCATCCCAATCGAATGGCAATGCGATTGGATAGCCATCCGATCGAACAACCATCCGATCAAGATGACTAATCCGACACTTTGCGCAATCTCGTTGTTTTGTCCGACACTTATCTGTTGCAATCTAATCAGGCTAAACCTAAAGAGCTCCCTTTGATCCAATAACAGTTAATCTGTTAAGCAATCACTGTGAGTATACTCGATCCGTTTTTGCTTTAAACTTTGGGATGTAACATGTATTCTGTTAAACTATGATACTTGAAACTTTTGGAATCTAAACTCTATCCTATGTGTATGTGAAACTTGTGATTCTTGATTCTAGACTCTTTGTGCTATGTGGACGTTTAATCCAGGGTGTGTAGTTCCGTCTTAACAATAGTAGCGCTATAGGAGATGCACCTCCCCATTATTCTCGGGGGTATTGTTAGGAGGATTCTAGTTTTCCTTGAGACTTGGGAAAACACTAAAGCATCAGGATACTTGGGGTATCACTTGTTGGACTGCGAACACTAGCATGGCTGAAACTATTTTTGTATCATTTACACGATGGATATGAGTTGTTTTAATCTATTATACTATTACTCAAACTTGTATACTCGCAAGTGCATTTTGTACTGACTTTATTTTAATGCATGTTGCAGGCTGACAGGATGCTAGGAATCGTGAAACAAGCTAGGATGGAACTTAGATACTCCACGTAGCTAAAATTAGAAACTTTAAAACGAGGATTATTGTGACAACCTGAGATTTCAAGATCTTTCCTTTTCGCATCATCTGTTTTACAACCTTGTTCTATATTTCGTTGTACGTTATACCATGTGTATTATTTTAGAATGGTTTTGTATAAGTTATTTTTGTGGTAAGGTAATGATTGAACATTTAATAAAACATATTATGACAAAACCTGGCCCGACGAAAGATGTCTTGGGGGCCGACGAAAAACCTATGCAATGGGCTCGACGAAATATGTATTTCGTCGGGGATTGTCTTTCGCCGTAAAGGGCTTTCGGCCCAAATGAAGCCCAATCATGTCCTGATTATATTTAGGCGTAGAATGTCAGTTAGCAAACCCTAGCTTTCTTTACAAAACGTCGGCAGCACTTATCATTCCTCTCGAAGTCTTGTTGCACTCTTGTGAACATCTCATTCTTCCGGTTAGCATCCTAACACTTCTCATTTTGTGATGATTGTTTTACGATTATTGTAATCTTCTGTGGTTAAAGGGCTATTAGAAAACATACTTGTACGTGGTGATAATTAGGGTTTTGATATTTCATTGCTTAATTAAATAGATTAGATCCTGCATAGGGAGAATTCGGTGTCTCGTATTCATTCATGATTCACTACATGGATCTAATGACTATGTTTGCAGTATGTATATTATGTTATTTATTACGCATGATTACTGGGTAATCTAGTTGGTGATACGAGGGTGCATAATCTTGGTTTGATCTGAATAGAAACTGTCAAATTGTTAATGAGGGCGATCGGATTGATTATGGTTTGCGGTAACATGATTAGGGTTGTATGAAACTGTTAACATCTCGACAAATAACCTGGGAGTTTCGTCACTCACATTGTAGACGAAACACTTGGTCTTTCGTCACTCACATTGTAGACGAAACACTTGGTCTTTCGTCATTCACATTGTCGACGAAACACTTGGTCTTTCGTCACTTGCAGGTCAACGAAACACTTGGTATTTCGTCGTTAGCGCACAACAAACTGTAGTTAGAATGTGAATGATTTCTTGTTGATGAAACCCTATCACAGCCTGTTAAGGATATAGTTATTGACTGAGGAAACATGGTGTGGTTGTCAGGAGTAGTACACTTAACTGTTATATACCATTGTGAAACATACCTGTGAATTGAGGAATTGTATGAGTTTGAATAACTACTATGTTGCTTGTATGCACACTATGATTATAACTTATACGTGAACCATACGAATGTAAAATGATTATGTATACATGAATACCATAGGGTGTGACTGTTAAGTGTGAACAAGTAACTAATCGTACCGAGCAAACCAAGGTGAGTTCACTGCTCTTTTTCCAAGCATGCGTCCCGGGGAGGGACATCTGGTAAACGTTCCAGGGAGGAATGTTGGGTAATGGGTTTGACTGGAATGTTATACCTGGGTTGTTGGTTAATACACGTATATCTATTACTCAAGTCCCTCCTACCGATTGTTGTCGGGAAGGCAAATTAGGTATTAGTTAATAGCGCTATTTAGGTTTGGCACACTCACACCGCACCGAGGAGGTCGGGAGTGAACTAATGACCCCCATCTTGACCATTGCTTTGATAGAGGCATTGGGGAATAGGGCAAATAATCTGGAGCCATCGGCGGTAAGCGTGTGATTAACAACATCAAATCATCGAATTGTTTTATACTTATATCTGGTAACTAAAACGTGTTAACAAACTTTGAACTCACCAGTGTCGTCTGACACACTTGTCTGCATGCTTGCAGGTCGTTAGATTCTTGGATATGGACTTGCTATCTGGGAGTGCTGGAGTGGTCATGGGTCGAGACTCTTGGATACTTGTCTTGTTGGTTTTCAACACTTATTTTGAAACAATTGATTAACAATTTATAGTATGCTTCCGCTGAACGTTTACTTTGGTTTTAACTTATGACTTGGAATTATATTATGAAATGAATGGAATGTTTTGCTTAAATATTATTTATAGTTCAATGTGATTGGTGGCTTAGTGTTGGGGTTTTCACATGTTTATCAATGTATTTCATCCATATGAAATTAAAACGCAGCGGAAAATTATTATTTAAAACATGTTACTTACAAGATATAAAACATGCATGCTATCAAAATAAAACACAACCATAGAGTGTTTAGAATACTACCTTGCAAGGAGTAGAGGATATGAAGAAGATGATGCTTCTTGAACGGTTGCCTTCATGTGTAGAAGACCTCAAGCTTGTATACCCCAAGCCTTCCAACAAACACCTTATGTTTAGCTAGGATTTCTACACTTATGAACTCACTAAAAACCTCTCTTGGAACCAACTCTTGGCCGAAAATTATCAAGGGAAGTTATGGAGTTCTTGCACTTGATATATCAACTTGAAAGACCCTTCTTGATCAACCACACCATGGCCGAAAATTAGTGATAGTATTACAAGTTCTTCACTTGAAATTCTCTCCTCATTTGGCTCTTATCTTGGCCGATTTTTAGAGAGAGTTCTCTAAGTCTTTCAAGTTTATTCAAGTCTTGCCCCTTCAAGTGTATTTGACATCTTGGTATTTATAGAACCATGAGAGAGAAGATAGCCACCCACATGCCCAATCAAGGAGCTTCTTACACATGCATTTGCATGCAATGTGATTGGCCAAAGGATTTAGGGAAGACCACCCAATGAGAACACATGCAAATGCATGAAATACTATTGGACCAAACATTTTGGGAAGACCCCATGGGGGGGGGTGGTGGCCTAGAGTTTTATTTAAAAAAAAATTCAATTTTCTTTTAAATAAATATAATATAAGTCTTACATATGTATTTTATAACTTTTATAAAATATAACATCATATGTTATAAGACTTATGCTATTTTTATTATGTTATTTAACCCATTAAATAACAAATTAAAATATTCTCTCAAAATAAATTATCCATATAATTTATTAGTTTGTCAAGTGCAATTATTTAGAAAACCAATTTCTAAATATTCTAAGTGTTAATATTTATTTGTTTGATCATATCATAAATAAATATTGTAAGTGTTTGTCTAGCTTGTATTTGGGTATGACTCGACTTGGATCATAACGTACTAGCCACATCAATTTAATATGTGTCTTGGGCATACAAAGTCCAACAATCTCCCACTTGCACAAGATACATAGAAGATTGATGCAAGTAGTAAATGACGCCTAACTACGGTTTACTACCCCTAATACGTATGACTATATGTCCCATTCAATAACATCATCCCCTTCAAGTCCCTTACTTGAAAATGATTTAGGTGAATCTATCATTTATCCTTTCGTTACAGATGTCATGTAAAATCCAGAGACACAGAGTGATCACTCTCTATTGATTTAACTTTAGCAGGCCTTAGACATCTTACTCTCAACGAATAAGAGGAACAAATCCCATCTTGACTACATATGTCTCTCACAATCACCTTGTACCACACCTGAGCTTAGCCTTATGTACCGTCATATTACTAACAGCGAAGAAATAAGCCAAGGTACAATATTTGGTGAATATCAAGACCCAATATGTATCTCAGGTCTGAGGATACTATGATATTCTCCTTTACTCAAATTTACTTATGATCAATCACAGATGATTCCATGCAGTAATATTTGAGAGCGAGTCAGTCCAATATTTGTATCCCACAAATATCTATGAACTTTGGCAGCAACACTTTGCTCTATATTCATATCTAATGAATATCCACCAATCCAAATTCATAATAGTCTTACATTCATATTTGTTCCCACAAGTATGATCGACTACGGACATTTAGAATAATCAACTTATTCACGGATTTAAACATGCTAAAATGGAACATAACTCAACATACCATAAAGAGTTATAATAACAATTGTTCCAATATCCAAATACAAAATAGATCAAATCCAATCACTAGAATATCGAAGTCCTAAGGCACAAGTATGACCCTTTCATGCTTTGCCCGTTCAAGGAGCTTCGTGAGTGGATCCGCAATATTTTGATCAGTGTGAACTTTGCGAATACGCATCTTTCCCTTTTTCAACTTCATCCCTTATGTAGTTGAAACTCCGCTCAATGTGTCTAGTCTTTTGATGTACAGGAGGTTCCTTGATTTAAACAATCACACCATCGTTATCACAAAGATCTCTAGGGTCTTGAATGGTAGGAACTTCCCCTAGATCGGCAATAATTCAAGTGGCAGATCCATATGAATTATCTCAATAAATGAAGCGGCGATGTATTCTGATTATGTAGTGGACAATGCTACCCTGATTGTGAACGAGAATCATCTCGATTAGTTTGGAAACTCGTATCCATGTAACCCTTTACAACGAATTCCGAAACTCGCATCCCTGTAACCCCTTACAACGAGTTCTTCTTCACCAGATCTATATATTAGAAATATATCCTTAGTCCTTCTAAGGTATTTCAATATATATATATATATATATATATATATATATTAACAGTCACCCAATGACCGTTACTCGCTGGTTTCTTCTCGTTATGCTTAAAGCACATAACTTGTCCAGTCTAGTGCATATCATTACGTACATAATGAATCCTATAGCTGACGCATATGGGATTCCTTTCATTCTTTCTTGCTCATCCTTTGAGCTTGGACATTGATATGCAATCAATATTGTCCTCTCTTGAATAGGTACCAAACCTTTCATAGAGTTCTTTATCTTGAACCCTTTCAAGACTTTGTCAATGTATGCACTTTAGTTTAAACCTATCAAGCGCCTTGATCTATCCCTATAGATCTTTATTCCCAAAATATAGGCGACTTCACCAAAATCCTTAATGGAAAAACAACTTCCAAGCCAGGTTTTTACACCATCCAAGGTTGGAATGTTATTTCCAAATAGTGATCGACATATCATACTAAGAAAGTAATGATGCTCCCACTAGCCGTCTTATACACACAAGCTTCATCGACGTTCTTGATGAATCCATATTCCCTAATCTCTTCATCAAAACGGTGATTCCAACTTCTAGATGCTTGTTTCAATCTATAGATTGATTTCTTTAACTTGCATACTTTGTCAGGATGTTTTGGATCGACAAAACCTTCAGGCTTAACTATATAGACATCTTCCTCAAGATATTAGATCAAGGAAAGCCGTTTTGACATCCATTTGCCAAATCTCATAATCATATTGTGCAAGTATGGCAAATGATATCCTAGTTGACTTTAGCATCGCCACGGGCGAGAAGGTCTCATCATAATCAACCCTTTGAGTTTGAGTGAGACCTTTTGCTACAAGTCTCCCTTTATAAGTATCCAAGTTACCATGCATATCGGTTTTCTTCCTGAAAACCCACTTACTTCCAACCACTTTGGAATTAAGAGGTGCTACAACCAATTTCCATACTTGGTTGTCATACATGGATTGCATCTCTACGTTCATGGCTTCAAGCCACTTGTCATAATCGGATTTTGACATTGCATCATGGTATGTGGTATGTTCACCCGAATCTACCACGTAGCATCCATCCATGAAAGATCCATATCTTTTAGGTGGACTACTAATTCTACCAGATCTACGAACGTTTTTGTGTGTATTGATCAACCACTTGATCGTTTTCAACAACCTCTTGTTGAGTGCTAGTATTAACCAAACGTGTATCGGCTTGTGGTTCTTGATCCTTATCAAGTTCCACTGTTCTACTAATTCCTTCCACAAGGAACTTAGCTTACAAGAACTCAGCCTTTCGAGCAACAAATACCTTTTGCTCTGTTGGATCGTAGAAATAGTATCCTATATCATTTTTAGGATATCCTACAAAGATACACTTAGTGGATCGTACTTTTATTTGGGGTGTATTGCTTCACAGATGCTTCACAACCCCATACCTTCAAATATGATTAATGATGGAGCCTTTCCATTCCATATTTCTCGAAGGATGTTTTGTCCACTTTCTTGGTTGGGGCCATATTGGCCACCGAGAGCAAAGCGTAACCCCAAAGTGATAGAGATAATGCGCTCCTAGCCATCATAGATCGAACCATTTCTAATAGATTTCGACTCCTCCTCTATCAAAACTAAGAACTTTAAAAGAGTTGATTTTGTACTTCACTTTTTGAAGATTCTGAACGTTTCAAAACTTCTTCTTTTTGTCAAGTACACATAACCTTAACTACTATAGTTGTCGGTAAAAGTAATGAAGTATCTTTCACCATTCCTAGTCATTGGCTTAAAAGGATCACATACATTCGAATGTATGATGCCTAATAAATCTTTTGCCCTTTCCCACTAAGGGATTACTTGGTCATTTTTACCTTGTAAATAAGATTCGCATGTATCAAATGAACCAATTTCATTTGTTTCCAAAAGACAATTCTTTCGAAGTGTTTACATGCGACATCTGTTTTTATAACCAAGGCGATAATGCCAAGGATAGGTCTTACTCAAATCCATTTTGAGTTTCTTGGTGATTGATTGGTACATTAAACTATCAAAAGATGTTTTATTATGAACCAATTCATAAATACCATTTGAAGGCATAGGTTTAAAGTAAAACATGTCATTCATCGATATAAATGTCAATGTTTGCAAACTTTAAATCAAAACCATATTGTCTTATAAGGGAAACTTGAATAGTGTTCCTAGTCAAACTAGGAGTATTCAATACATTTTAAAACAATTTCCAAACCATTTGGAAGTTTCAAAACATAGTCTTCTTTCTTGTAATTTTTATTTCTTTTGAACCTTTTGCAACGAATTGCAAACATGAGTCCCACATCCGGTATCTAATACCCATGTGTTAAAAGAAATAACAATAAGGTCAATATGTATCATTAAGATTGTACCTGAGGTTTGCCTAGCATCCCTCTTGTTTTTCAACTCTTTGAGATAGGTTGGACAATTCCTATTTAAATGCCCTATCTCTCCACACTTAAAGCGTGGATCGTTCATGGCAACCTTTGCCTTCTTCCTTTTTTGGTTTCGGTGGTTTCGCTTTAGTCTTTCTAATCATTTCCCTTTGAATTACCCGTTTCCATTTTCAACATTTGCTTTGGTGTCGGGGTGATGCCTTTTCTAGTTGCCACCCTCATTGATCGTTAGAATGGATAAAAACCCTTTTATCCATATTGAGCTTTTCGAGGTGATCAATGTGGCTTTTCAACTTAAAGACATAAGATGAGTCCGATTGGGCTTCCTCCATTTGACATGCATGAAGCGCTCGAACTGTTTCGAAGTGTTCTACCCTTAGGAACATTTCCTACAATTGGGTAATCATGTCGTATGCTCATGATGTTCAAAAACCTTTTGAATCTCGGAAATCATAATTCCTAACATGAGGCAAGAGGCTTGCATAGTATTCTCGATATACTTAATCCAATCGTTATAGGCATCCTTATCTTCCATAAGATGTTCATCGGGATTAGGATCGTTTTCAATGATAGGTTACGGACGGTTTGGGTAATATTGTTAGCGGCCATCTACAAAATTTTACAACGTTCAATTTTAGTATTTTTGATATTATTATATTTTAATCATTAATACCCTTTTGTGTCTTATAGACAATTAATAATTAAAATCTAGAATCCAACGTTACATTTAAATATTGGTTAGGTGACCTTTATCCCATTATTTAAATTAACAAGGTAGTCAACGTTTGACAATTGCAACTCTTTGCAACTTCTAGCCATATGGGATCGGTTAAACATCTTTATGTTTAGTTGGCATGTTTAATCCCATCAACACCTTTGTTCCCCATGCTTCGGTGACCCTAAGTTCATGGCTTCCAAATCAAGTCGTCCAACTTACACACACGTGTGAGTTTATACACATAAGTAGTTAGGTGACCTTTATCCCACAAACATGGTAAACCCACCTCCAATATACAAGTTCCCTCAAATGTGGTTAGGTGACCTTTATCCCACAAAAGAGTTCTCAAGTGTTTCGAGTGTTGTATAAAAGGATGGTGTTTGACTTGTTTTAAAAAAGGGATTTTGAGTTTTCAAAATTCTAGTTTTGTACCATACATTTGCATGCATTCAAATCCTTGGTACTTTTGTGAAAATAAATTTTCAAGGTTCTTTTTAATAAAACCCATTTTATTATAAAATCATTAATTTTTAATAACCTTTTATTAACCAATTTTAATGATCTTTTAAAGAACCAATTTTAAGCTTGTTGTTGATTATTAGTTTGTTAAGCATGCATATCCAAATATCATCAAACAACAAAATAAACAACCACACAAGCACAACACACGTATCATTAGGTGCATAACCATAGCCAACTATTTTGACCACACTTGTTAGCCGAAACAAGTGTGCCAAAAGGTCCTTCCTAAAGGGTGAATATTGACATAAATAATGTGTCGTTGAACTCCCACTTGATCCCGCATCCGAATGCTTCAAGTCTTCTTCTTGTGTTGTGATTTCTTCACATTCATTGGTCTTCCAAATGTCTTTTATATTCAGGTCCAAACTCCTTTGGACTTCAAAAATGTGTTTTGGTTATCGGGCTAAAATCCCGTTAAGAACTATGAAGTCCTTTTGGCCCGAAATTAGCCAAAACCAAAATCGCATTTTGTGTGCATCTTCTTTTACAAAAAAAATTATCCTAATACATTTTTCTATTAAAAATAAAATGCACCTAATCTATTTACTTACATACCAAATGAAAATAAATAAATTACATATTTCACAAATGGAAGAACAAAGATAATTAATTATTACAACCCATTGAAATAACCAAATATAAATCACAAACACAAATATTCAACATATTCACACAAGGTCATGGCTAGGTTATGAACACCAAAATATATATATCCATATATATAAAATTCAAGAAGCAAAAATGGTTTCCTTTTTACAACCTACTTTTCGGTCAAGAATGAAAAAACCGAAAAAGTGGGTTTTTGTCTAAACAAACAAATCATCCAAATGACATAATTTTTCAAGATACTTTTATGCATGTTTTAAAATAATCTTGAAAAACAAAAGGATAACCATATGTAAAATTTCTGTCATAGGGTTTTAACCAAACCCGAAACCCGAAAATTTCATATCCTATGAAGCATGCATTCATATAAGCGGCTCTGATACCACTGTTGGGGTTTTCACATGTTTATCAAAGTATTTCATCCATATGAAATTAAAACGCAGCGGAAAATTATTATTTAAAACATGTTACTTACAAGATATAAAACTCATTTTATATGTAAAACCCAATCCCGGATCCATATACGAACATGCATGCTATCAAAATAAAACACAACCATAGAGTGTTTAGAATACTACCTTCCAAGGAGTAGAGGATATGAAGAAGATGATGCTTCTTGAACGGTTGCCTTCAAGTGTAGAAGACCTCAAGCTTGTATACCCCAAGCCTTCCAACAAACACCTTATGTTTAGCTAGGATATCTACACTTATGAACTCACTAAAAACCTCTCTTGGAACCAACTCTTGGCCGAAAATTATCAACGGAAGTTATGGAGTTCTTGCACTTGATATATCAACTTGAAAGACCCTTCTTGATCAACCACACAATGGCCGAAAATTAGAGATAGTATTACAAGTTCTTCACTTGAAATTCTCTCCTCATTTGGCTCTTGTCTTGGCCGATTTTTAGAGAGAGTTCTCTAAGTCTTTCAAGTTTATTCAAGTCTTGCCCCTTCAAGTGTATTTGACATCTTGGTATTTATAGAACCATGAGAGAGAAGATAGCCACCCACATGCCCAATCAAGGAGCTTCTTACACATGCATTTGCATGCAATGTGATTGGCCAAAGGATTTAAGGAAGACCACCCAATGAGAACACATGCAAATGCATGAAATACTATTGGACCAAACATTTTGGGAAGACCCCATGGGGGGGGGGGTGGCGGCCTAGAGTTTTATTTAAAAAAAAATTCAATTTTCTTTTAAATAAATATAATATAAGTCTTACATATGTATTTTATAACTTTTATAAAATATAACATCATATGTTATAAGACTTATGCTATTTTTATTATGTTATTTAACCCATTAAGTAACAAAATAAAATATTCTCTCAAAATAAATTATCCATATAATTTATTAGTTTGTCAAGTGCAATTATTTAGAAAACCAATTTCTAAATATTCTAAGTGTTAATATTTATTTGTTTGATCATATCATAAATAAATATTGTAAGTGTTTGTCTAGCTTGTATTTGGGTATGACTCGACTTGGATCATAACGTACTAGCCACATCAATTTAATATGTGTCTTGGGCATACAGAGTCCAACACTTAGATCCTTGTACGTCACACGTCCCGCGGTGTTTCCGCATGTGGTATTTTGGGGGTGTGACAGTTTGGTATCAGAGCCACTGGTTATAGTGAACTAGGTTTTAAAACGTTTTTATAAAACCAGACTATAACCGAACAGCTTCGAAAATCGACCATGACACTCAGCTCCAGATTGCAAGGTTCGTCTCTCGTTTACTTATTGCATAGCATGTCTAGGGTACACTAATGCATAATGTTGCACGTGATTGCACACTTAGCACAATAGACTGAACTCACATGTATTTGCCTAAGTTATGTGGTTGATAGAGTCACAGTGTGATATCTCGTTAGACTTTCGTGGTTTACGTTTTGTGGTGTCTTGTGTCTTGCTGCTCGGATTTGAGGAACGTTTTAGCATAAGTTAAGGGGAGCTGAGATAAACATGCAAATCGCATTGTTATTATGGGTGCACACATAATAATAATGAGGGGTGCATGTGAGTCCCAGTGAGCCTTAACGAATGTGAAAGGGGTTCCACTCTGTTGTTTGATGTAAACTTAGTAGACTGTAGAAGCCTTCGTGAGCTTTGACTTCTATCTTATCTCGACCCTTAACCTTTCCCTTTTCTCATTTAGAATCATGAGTGGACGAGGTCATGGATGTGGTCACATTGCGATGACCCAGTCTGAGCTAACAAACTTAATCAACACACGTGTGGCTGAGGCATTGGCAGCCTACCAAGCTGGTACGATATGTGCCAAATACCCTCTATTCTTGTGTCGCGTACACAACTCTTACCCTTGTGTTGAATTTTCTTTCGTTCATTAGGTCAGCAAGCGAATCAGAATCAAAACCATCCACCTGCTTGCACTTTCAAGACGTTTATGGATTGTAAGCCACAGACATTCAGTGGGACAGAAGGGCGATGGGGTTACTGCATTGGTTTGAGAAGGCTGAGTCGGTGTTTGCCATGTGTAACTGTCCCGAGGGGGACCGTGTGAAGTATGCTATAGGCACTTTGGAGGATGGTGCCTTAACTTGGTGGAATGCCTAGGTGCAAATGTTGGGCATCGAGATGGCTAATGCCACTACCTGGGATGATTTCAAGGAGTTAATGCGGGAGGAGTACTGTCCTCGTGATGAGATTCAGAAACTAGAGAACGAGTACTACAATCTGAAGATGGAGGGATCTAAAATTGAAGCGTTCACAAAGAGGTCACATGAGCTAGCAAACATGTGCCCTAACCTGTCTCGACCCCCACCTCGAAGAATTGAGTTATACATCAAAGGCCTGGCACCAGCAGTAAAGAGTTTGGTCACTGCTGCGAACCTTAACAATCTGCCCTAGATCATCTGTTTGGCACACCATATTACTGACGAAGAGGTCGAACATGGCTCATTGCCGCCACGCGTTTCTGCTACTACCTCTGCTGCTATAGCTACCACACCTGCTAGTGATAATAAGCGTAAATGGAATGATGTTGACAAAGCAACCAGTGCCAGTCAATCTCAGAAAAGACCTGACAACACCAATAACCGTAGTTTCAGTCAGTCATCCTCAGTTAACCAAGGCCAGGGCAGCAATCAGAGTCAAGGCTCCTATGTTGGTAGGAAGCCAAAATGCAACAAGTGCGGGTATCATCATCATGGACCGTGTGTCCGAGCTTGCCACCGGTGTGATAAGGTGGGTTATATGGCAAAAGACTATAGAGCTCCGTACCCGAAGCAGCAGCAGCAGCAGCAGCAAAACCAACAACAGAATCAGCAGCAACAAAGGTAGCAACCCCATCAGAACCAAGGCTTTAAGAAGGGGTGTTACCAGTGTGGGGATGAGGGTCATATTAAGCGGGATTGCCCTCAGTTGAAGCAGAATGCCAACAATAACAACAACCGTCAGAACAACAATGCTGGGAATAACAATGATGGCAACAATGGGGGCAATGGTGCTCGTGGAAAGGGTATTTACGATTGGTGCTGGTGATGCTAGGAACGACGGCAATGTCGTGACTGGTACGTTTTCCAGTGAACAACCTCTTTGCTTCTGTATTATTTGATTCTGTTGCCGATTGGAGTTATGTATCCCTAGAGTTTAGTCAACGATTAGGGTTAGATCCAACACCCTTAGAAGCTAAGCATGTAGTAGAATTAGCCGATGGTAAAACAATTGAAGCTTCGCATGTCCTTTTTGGGTGTAAATTAGATCTTGTGGGTCAAGTGTTTGACATTGACCTCCTTCCTGTTACCCTCGTTAGTTTTGATGTAGTGGTTGGTATGGATTGGTTGTCTAAGCATCAGGCTGAGATTCTATGTAAAGAGAAGATCGTACGTATTCCTCTCCCCAGTGGAGAGTCGTTATCGGTTCAAGGGCATCGTAGTGGGGTGATGGTTGGTATCATCTCAGCTATGCAAGCATAAAAGTGTCTACGAAAGGGGTATCCTGCTATTCTAGCACTTGTTACAGATACTCCGTCGGAAGAAAGAAAGATCAAAGACCTGCCAGTTGTTCGTGAATTCCCCGATGTATTTCCTGAGGAACTATCTGGTTTACCTCCTCACCGTCAAGTGGAATTTCAGATTGATCTTGCACCAGGAGCGGCTCCAATTTCTCATGCTCCTTATCGTTTAGCACCTGGAGAGTTGCAGGAGTTGTCTAATCAACTACAAGAGTTATTGGACCGGGGTTTTATTCGACCCAGTTCTTCGCCTTGGGGAGCCCCAGTTTTGTTTGTAAACAAGAAGGACGGGTCCTTTCGTATGTGTATTGATTATCGGGAGCTCAACAAGGTGACTGTCAAGAACCGCTATCCTTTGCCACGCATCGACGACTTATTTGACTAGTTGCAAGGGTCCAGTTTTTACTCAAAGATCGACTTAAGATCGGGCTATCATCAGATGAGAGTCCGAGAGGAGGATGTTCCTAAAACAGCTTTTCGAACGCGGTATGGGCATTATGAGTTTTAGTTATGCCGTTTGGGTTGACGAACGCGCCAGCGGTCTTCATGGACCTCATGAACCGTGTATGTAAACCGTATCTCGACGACTTTGTTATCGTGTTTTTCGACGACATTCTGATCTATTCAAAGAGCAAGGAGGATACGAGCAACATCTGCGACTTATCTTGGAGCTCCTGAGGAAAGAGCAACTCTACGCAAAATTTTCTAAGTGTGACTTCTGGATACGAGAGGTGCACTTCCTTGGCCACATTGTTAATGAATCAGGGATACACGTGATTCCTGCTAAGATTGATGCTATCAGGAATTGGGCGGCACCGAAGACTCCTTCAGAGGTGCGACAATTTCTTGGTCTCGCCGGGTACTATCACAGATTTATTAAGGACTTTTCGAAGATTGCTCAACCTCTTACCTCACTAACACAAAAGGGCGTTGTATACTCATGGGGAACGAAACAAGAGGATGCTTTCCAGTTACAGAAACAGAAACTCTGCAGTGCGCCGAGTTTGTCTCTACTTGAAGGAACAGAAGTTCTCGTACAACAACAGCTATCATTCCAGTATTCAGATGGCTCCTTTGGAAGCTTTGTATGGCCGCAAGTGCCGATCTCCTCTCAGCTGGCATGAGATTGGTGACAAGCAGTTTACTGGCCCTGAAATCATTCAAGAGACAAAGGATAAGATTCATCAGATCTGTGATAACTTGATCAAGGCTAGGAGCAGACAAAAGAGCTATGCTGATAATAGGCGTAAGCCTTTGGAATTTGATGCTAGTGACCGGGTTCTTCTCAAGGTATCTCCCTAGAAGGGAGTAGTTCGTTTTGGAAAGAAGGGAAAGATCGCTCCTCGCTATGTGGGTCCTTTCGCGATACTCGAAAGGATAGGCAAGGTGGCGTACTAACTCGACCTACCTCAGGAACTAAACAATGTGCATCCAGTGTTCCACGTATCTAACCTACGTAAATGCCTATCCGACGAGGAATTACTGGTTCCCCTCGAAGACTTGCAAATAAATGAAGCAGTACACTTTGTGGAGAAACCGGTCAAAATCATGGATCAAGGTGTCAAGCGACTAAGGCGCAGCAAAATTCCCATAGTCAAGGTTCGATGGGAAGGAAAGCGTGGCGCCGAATTCACTTGGGAACATAAAAGTGAAATGAAGACCAAGTATCCACAACTCTTCGAGCAGTCTTCTTCCTAGATTTCGGGGACGAAATCTCCTTAAGGAGGGGAGACTGTAATGCCTGCGTCCCTAGACTTTTAGTTAATTGTCACTCTTAGCCCCTATACTATGTGATACTTGACACTTTTGATACTTGGTGAATCTTACGCTATGATACTTGATTCTTAATGCAATGATTCTTGATACTTGATACTTGGAAACTATGATTCTTGATACTTGATACTTGGAAACTATGATTCTTGATACTTGATACTTGGAAACTATGATTCTTGATACTTAATACTTGTAAGCTATGATTCTTGATGCTTGGAATCTAGATTCTTGACTCTTGATACTTTGGTGCTTGACTCTTGAGGCTCGTGAAACTTGAGACTTGGTTGAACGAGGGACTGGAGTCTTGTCACTGGCCAAAACTATGGAAACTATGGAAATTTTGTGTTAATGATAAAATCTAGTTATGAGATACTATTACCCAATAATACGCAACGCAACGTTTAATCTAACTCGCGAATCGAATTAAAGACAGGAACGCGGAAAGGATGGGATTGACCGAGTGGCAATCCGATCGGATGACCATCCAATCGGATAACCATCCGACCGGATGACCAACCGATCGGATGGCCATTCGACCGAAGTGCCATCCGATCCGTGCACACCACCTCACTCCCTCTCTCTGACACTATAAATAGGCCTGTCACATCATTCTCACTGATGTGACAGCCTCACTCGACCAAGACGCACGCACTCTTACTTTTCTTCCATTTCTCGGTGATTTCGGTACGTTTTACACTAGATTCTTGTACATCTTTGATCTACACGTTATTCTCTACATGATTCTCCTTTGAAATCTCACTTTTCACCGTGAAAACTCTGAGATTTGAGCTCTTGAGGGTGACGTCATCATGGTGGTTTGTACAAACTATGGTGTGATGTCATTCCTGCCAAGATCTAACTCAGATCTAAGGAATTTCATGTGTTTCACATTGGATCTTAACTAAATCTAGACTTTTTAAGCTAAAACTTATGTTTTCCCTCATCTTTTCTTAACTTTTCACTTAAAACGGTGGAATCCGAACCTGTACGAACAAAAGACTTGATGATTAGTCTTGAGTCAGCTTGGAAATGGATTGTTACCGGAAAAGATGACCGGAGTACGGATTCCGACATAAGCATCGCCAAGAGCAGACGACTGGATGGACTGGGGTGATTCCCATCCGATCAGAACGGCTGTATATTAGTTGTGATTACCATTGTCTCAATACGTACCAAGCCGTCACGTTAAACTCAGGAACTTTACAAGGTTATCAACCTGATCGGATAGCCATCCGATCGAACCGCCATCCGAACAAGTGGCACTTGCCTCGTAACCTTAATTACTTTGAAACCTTTAATCCTTGATTGTCGAATGGCAATCCGATCGAACTGCCATCCGATAGAGGTAACAATGGTTTTTTTAGAACCCTTCAACACTTAGAAACTTTTTCAGAAACTTGAACATTTGGAAACTTGACACTTAGATTGAATAACCATTCGATCAAATGGCCATCCGAACGGATGACCATTCGATCGGATGGCAATCCGTTCCCCCCACATAATAGTCATCCCAATCGATTGGCAATCCGATCGGATAGCCATCCGATCGAACAGCCATCCGATCAAGATGACTAATCCGACACTTTGCGCAATCTCGTTGTTTTGTCCAACACTTATCTGTTGTAATCTAATCAGGCTAAACCTAAAGAGCTCCCTTTGATCCAATAACAGTTAATCTGTTAAGCAATCACTGTGAGTATACTCGATCCGTTTTTGCTTTAAACTTTGGGATGTAACATGTATTCTGTTAAACTATGATACTTGAAACTTTTGGAATCTAAACTCTATCCTATGTGTATGTGAAACTTGTGATTCTTGATTCTAGACTCTTTGTGCTATGTGGACGTTTAATACAAGGTGTGTAGTTCCGCCTTAACAATAATAGCGCTATAGGAGATGCACCTCCTGATGTACTGCAAAGTACATATGTTTATAGTGTATATTTTGGTCAGTTTTCAGTCATTTTGAGTCTAGTTTAGGTTAGAATTGTGATACTGCTGACATTAAGCTTTGATTTCAGGTCCCGTAGCTTAAAGTGATGAAAAACGAGTAAAAACGAGCAGTTTAGAAGAAAACCGGGATTCGTACGCGCGTCGGAGAAGCTGGAAATCAATTTAAATAAAAAAATCAGATAAATCAGGATTTGGAGGCGCCGCGTGATGCGAGGCCTCCTTGGCGTCGCGCGAGGGGTGTATTTTCAGAGAAACATTGTTAGCAGCTAGGGTTTGAAGATTAATTCCTAAGAAAACTCAATTGAAACCCTAATTACGAATTGAGACTTCTTTTGGGCGACTTTGGAGCACTCTGGGCGAGCAATCGGAGATTTGAAGGCGTAGGAATCATTGGTACGAGTCGAGGGTGAAGAATCGAAGATTATATCGGGTTTTCTAATCCCTTGTTTTGTCGGTTATTTGTCTTGAAACTTTGTTACAATGAATTCTGTTCTAGATTTCTTTGGATTGATGATACGTTTTAGTATGCTTGGCTAATTTCATAAACCACCTAGACTTGATGAATGGATTAATATAAAGTTTTTACCGGTTTTGTTAATTGCATGATTGTTATGGGTGATTGTGTTTAGTAAGCGGTTTGATTTAATGGTTTGATGTGTATGCGTACTTTGAATTGGTTTATTGTTATTATTTGCTTCATATGATTCTTAGTGACGGTCTATATCACAACATAGAGTCATATTAGGGTTTAGGGTTTCGGTGAGTGTCTATATCACGTTAGAAAACCTTCACTCTTTAGGGAGAATTGCGCAATAACCCCTAGAAGTAACTGATAATAATTTACTAAGTCTTAGTGTTCTACTAGTCCTAATACCTGGAAAGTGAGGGGCTATTGGTAGGTCTTACCCGGCGAATTGCTTTAGATAGTCCTTGGAAAAGGTCATGTCTTGGTTTACCTGTCGGTTTTATTAGTCTATCAAGTCAAATTAATTACTTCAAACTACCCTAGATCTAGGATTGGAAAAGAATAGGTCAACATTAGGGTACTTACACAATAATTAGACAACTGGAAAGGCGTCTAATAACCGGTAGGTTTAACGGCCTAGGTAGTTCCACAGGTTTCTCCTTGAGAAGGGTCAAGGGGCCTCGATGGTTCTTAATAGGTTTAGTACTTTAAGATCCCGGTTCCATAACTTATGCATTTAACTTAATCGGTAATCTCTTAAAAACAATCCAGGATTCTTGTCTAGGTGGTCTCGTTCTCATATAAGAAAGGTCCTCATTCTTTGTTCGTCTTTAGTCTAGTTCTAGTTTAATTTAGTAGTTTAATATAGATTTCCTTAGTTTTCCGTAACCCCCCAAACAAATAAACAAGTTTTAGTCGTGTCTGTCAGCGTCTAGTCAGAGTCTAGCTTACGTGATTTATAGAGTCTCGTGGTTCGATATCCGGACTTCCTAGGGTATACTACATTGATCGGCACACTTGCCGATTGTGTGGTTTTAGGTTGAGTCTAGAATTAAAGCTTTTTAGTGTCTAGCTTAGAGAGTCTAATATAGTTAATTTTTATAGTCTGTTTAGCACACATCAGGTTTTTGGCGCCGTTGCCGGGGACTCTTGGTAATTGCGTTCATTAGCTTTGATAGATTTACTTGACAAATTTATGCTACGTGTTTACTTTGTTTTGTGTCTTTTATTGTCATATTGAGTCGTAGTAACTATTGTTTGCTTTTCTTGTGTTCAGGTTTTTGCTTGTAGTGGATGCCACATCTGCGCTCGCACGGACCACCACCACCAGTCAAGCAGTCATCATCTCAATTGGGCCAAGGCCCACAGGTTACTTCTACATCCTCTTCTCGTTTCCCCAATTTCGATTCCATCCCGTTACCCACCCCACCTCCTACACCACCACCTTCGCCAAACCATTCACCTAAAACCTCACCTAAGGTTTCCCCACCCAATAGCCCTACTTCTAGTACCTCTAGCAATCCAGCAAACTTAGAACCAATGGCCAACAATAGGCAAACCGTCCATCAGCAAGCAACTCAGGATTTCACTGGCCTTGCTTCACCCATCACAGTCCCACCCATAGTTAATGACAATTCATGGCAGATTCCATCTTATGCCATGCAGGCTATCACCAATACCATCCAATTCCATGGCCGAGACGATGAGGACGCCCCGGCCCACATAAACCGTTTCTCTCGTATGCTAGCTACCTTTAACCTTCACGGTGCACCCAACGATGCCACCTACCTACAGCTTTTCCCATTCTCATTAGCTGGCCGTGCGGCTACTTGGTTGGACTCTCAACTAACCGACACCTTCACCACATGGGCGGGGCTTCGTCAAGCCTTTTTGAACAAATATTTCCCGCCCGCTAAAGCCTCACGTCTTAGAGACCAAATCCACTCCTTCCGCATGGAGCCCGACGAGCCTTATTACCTTGCTTGGGAGCGTTTCCAAAACCTTTGTGCTCGTTGCTCCCAGCATGGCCTTTCTGATTGGGCTTTGTGTGAGAAATTCTATAACGGTCTCACCCAAGAGACTCGAGATAAGTTCGATACTATTGCGGGGGGGGGGGGGGGGGGGGCATATGATGGGTATTCTTACAGTAGCAGAGTGTCTAGAGCGTTTTGAGGCATTTACTCAGTCTCAATCCCAATCACGATCCGATCAGAGGTATCAAAGTGGTAGTTCCAATACCACTACTAGTGCACCCGCCCGAGGGGTGAACCATGTCACCATGGATCCTATTTTAGCCGCTGTTTTGGAAAACGTGACTAGGGAATTTAAAGAAATTAAGGCTAAGGTAGACAAATGTGAGTTTTGTCGAGGGGGTCACGACACGAGTGCGTGTCCATTACTTGTTGGAGAGGAGCAAGTCGATTTTGTAGGAGGAGGGTTTGGTAGAGGTCAGTCTAGCGGTTTTGGGGGTGATAATAATTTTGGGTCGGGTTGGCGTAATAATAATAATAACTTTAATAATAACACCTTTCGCTCAAATGGACCCCATGGCTTTCAAATGGCTCAAAACCCAAATAGGGGCCAAAATTCACTCTTTGGTGGGGGTTCAGGTGGGCAGTTCAACAAAGGGTTCAATGGGCAGGTCAAGGATGGGGGGTCAAATAACCAAGGTCAAATAGGTCAAGGTCCAAGTTTTGACTTAGGGGGTAGCATAGAAAGAATGGAGTCCATGATGAGTCAACTAGTTGTTAGGGACCAAACCACTCAAAAGACCCTTAGTGAACATGACCTAATGCTTAAGAACCATCAAGCCTCCTTCCAAGACCTTCAAAGAGTTGTAGGGGATATGTCTAGAAAGTTAGAAGAGAGGTTACCCGGTCACTTTGCGGGTAACACCCAACCGAACCCTAATGCCTATGCTAAAGCCATTACCACTCGTAGTGGCAAGATTGTAGGAAACCCTAGAGTCGAGGAGAGAGTAGTCGATGAAGAGGGAGATGTGATAGATGAGGAGATCGGAATGGAGGCTCCCGGCAAAGTGCAAAAGAGGCTAAGCCCAGCAAGTACCGCACAGCCCGGTGAGTCTCAAAGTGAGAAGAAAGGTGAGAGAACCCCAATAGACGTTAGACCTTCACCCTTAGTGAACCATGCGTATGTTCCGTTTCCCTCACGCCTTAAGAACCAAAAATACTCAAGGGAATACGGGCAGTTTTTGGACATCTTCAAGCAATTGAAGATTAACCTTCCATTTATAGAGGCACTCCAATCAATGCCTAAATACGCGAAGTTCGTGAAAGATCTCCTTAGGAATAAAGAGAAGTTAGGAGAGTTCTCTAACGTTCCGTTGAATGGGGGATGTTCCGCCGTTGTGTTAAATAAGCTTCCCGAAAAGCTTACCGATCTGGGTATTTTTACCATTCCTTGTCTATTCGGTAGTAATACCAACACTCGAGCCTTAGCCGACTTAGGTGCTAGCATCAATTTGATGCCCTTTTCTCTTTATGAGAAGCTAGACCTAGGAGAGCTTGCACCTACCCGAATGACATTGTCTTTAGCCGATCGGTCCGTTAAGTACCCTAGGGGTATAGTTGAGAATTTGCTAGTTAAGGTAAACAAATTCGTGTTTCCCGCCGATTTCGTAATTCTTGATATGGAAGCGGATGAGAGAGTTCCCATTATCTTAGGTGGTCCTTTCTTACATACCGCTAAGGCCCTTATAGACGTCCATGATGGTAAGATCACTCTTAGGGTCGGTGAGGAGAGAGTTACATTTGAGATAGAGTGTTCCATGAACCACCCGAATGGTTCGGATGACTATAGTGGTCCTTGTCATTCCGTCTACTTTTTAAACTCGTTTATCTCGTGTGTCGACCATTGCTTAGAGTACATTAGTGGAGCGGACCTAGTGGTAGGAGAGAAGGTAGGAGAGAAGGTAGAAGAGGAGTTAGAGAATGTAGGTGAAGTTGAAGAGGAGGGGATTCCTTTAATCCCCGATGTGTTAGCGGTTAGTGATGACACCACCCAACCCCCACCCCTAGAACTTAAGGTACTTCCATCTCATCTAGAGTATGCTTTCTTAGGGGAGGGTTCCGAGCTACCCGTTATTATTTCATCCGAGTTAGAGGAGAGTGAGAAAGTGAGGTTGTTAGATGTGTTGAGGGCCAACAAAGAGGCCATTGCATGGAGGTTGTCCGACATTAAGGGCATAAGCCCTTCCTATTGCACCCACCGGATACTCATGGAGGATGATTATAAACCGGTGGTGCAACCCCAAAGGAGGCTAAACCCTAACATGCAAGATGTAGTGAAAAAGGAGGTTCTTAAACTCTTAGATGCTGGGATGATCTATCCCATTTCCGATTCACCTTGGGTTAGTCCCACACAGGTTGTCCCTAAGAAGGGGGGGATGACCGTTGTCATGAATGAAAAGAACGAGCTTATCCCTTCACGTACGGTCACGGGTTGGCGCGTGTGCATTGACTACCGAAAGTTGAATGATGCCACCCGTAAAGACCACTTCCCATTGCCTTTCATAGACCAAATGTTGGAGCGTCTCGCCGGTCAACAATTCTATTGTTTTCTAGACGGCTTTTCCGGTTACTTCCAGATCCCCATTGCACCGGAGGATCAGGATAAGACCGCCTTCACATGCCCCTACGGCACCTATGCTTACCGACGCATGCCATTCGGGTTATGTAACGCTCCGGCTACTTTTCAGCGTTGTATGGTCGCCATATTTTAGGATATGATAGAGACTTCCATGGAGGTTTTCATGGATGATTTTTCAGTTTATGGTGATTCTTTCGAGGTGTGTTTGAAGAATTTGGAGAGGATGTTGAAGCGGTGTGTGGAGACGAAGCTTATGCTAAATTGGGAGAAGTGTCATTTCATGGTGACGGAAGGTATAGTACTAGGGCATAAGATTTCTAGAGAGGGTATTGAGGTAGATCGTGCGAAAATAGATGCCATTAGTAGGTTACCTCCACCCACGAGTGTTAAGTCGATTAGGAGTTTTTTAGGGCATGCGAGTTTCTATAGATGCTTTATTAGGGATTTTTCAAAAATTACTCGCCCCATGACCCGTTTGCTAGAGAAAGATGTTCCATTCGTCTTTGACGAGGAGTGTCTTAAAGCCTTCAACTTCTTGAAGGAACAGTTGGTTAGTGCACCTATTCTTATCTCGCCCGACTGGAGCTTGCCCTTTGAGCTCATGTGTGATGCGAGTGACTATGCCGTTGGAGCGGTTTTAGGACAAAGAAAGGATAAGCACTTCCACCCCATCTACTACGCGAGCAAAATGCTCAATGATGCTCAAGAAAACTACACTACCACGGAGAAAGAGCTTTTAGCCGTAGTTTTTGCATTTGATAAATTCCGCTCGTACCTCGTTTTATCCAAGACTATAGTTTTCACCGATCATTCCGCGTTGCTTTTTCTCTTTCAAAAGAAAGACGCTAAACCCCGACTCATTCGGTGGATTCTTTTGGTTAGCGAGTTCGATATTGAGATTAGGGATAAGAGAGGGGCCGAGAATGTGGCGGCCGATCATTTATCGCGGTTAGAGGATCCCAAGAGGGAAGAGATTCATGAGGAGGAGATTGGAGACACGTTTCCTCACGAGTCTATAGAGTTTGTTGAGGCCGAGAAAGAAGGATTGCCATGGTTTTGCGACTTAGCAAATTATCTCTCTAGTGGGCGATATTGTAAAAGGGATGTCTACACAACAAAGGAAGCGATTTATTAGTGAGGCGAGAAAGTATGTTTGGGACGATCCTTTTCTTTTTAGGATAGGAGGAGATAGAGTTCTTAGACGCTGTGTGTCGAGAGAGGAGGGGTGGAACATTATTAAGCATGTGCATGAGGGCCTTACGGGAGGACATCATGGTGCACACGCCACCGCCCAAAAGGTATTCGATTGTGGTTTCTATTGGCCTACCGTTCTTATAGATGCCGAGGAGTTCGTGAAGATGTGTGATGCATGTCAACGAACCGGCAATATTTCCGCCAAAGATGAGATGCCTCAAAATCCCATACAAGTCGTGGAGGTTTTTGACGTTTGGGGCATCGATTTCATGGGACCCTTCCCAAACTCCAAGGGAAACCGTTACATACTCGTGGCGATCGACTACGTGTCTTAATGGGTTGAGGCTCAAGCTCTTCCCACAAATGAAGCCCGAGTAGTGTTGAAATTTATTAAGAAGCTCTTTTCACGATTCGGTACTCCTAAAGCCTTAATTAGTGACCGTGGCACTCACTTTTGCAATGCATTGATGGAGAAGTTGCTTACACGCTACGGTGTCACTCATCGTTTATCTACCGCATATCATCCACAAACGAGTGGACAAGTGGAGAATGCAAATCGCGGTATTAAACGAATCTTAGAGAAAACAGTTGGTAAAAATCGGAAAGATTGGTCCGACAAGCTAGACGATGCATTGTGGGCGTTTAGAACCGCCTACAAGACGCCTTTAGGAACTACACCTTTTATGATCGTCTACGGAAAAGCTTGTCATCTCCCCGTAGAATTAGAGCATAGAGCGCTTTGGGCATTGAAAACCGTTAATTTAGACATGACCGAAGCCGCTAGGAAGCGTTTCTTTCAAATTCATGAGCTTGAAGAGCTTAGGGATGCGGCGTATGCTCGATCGTTGGGGATTAAAGAGAAAACAAAGTTGTTGCATGATAAAAGATTGAGGAAAGTGAAGGAGTTTAGCAAAGGCGACAAAGTGCTTCTTTATAATTCAAGGTTGAAGCTTTTTGCGGGTAAGTTGAAATCGAAGTGGTCGGGACCTTATATGGTTCATTATGTGTTTCCGTATGGAGCGGTGGAGATCTTGGATGAGGCGGATGGCCGTAGTTGGAAGGTGAACGGCCATCGTTTGAAGCATTACATTGGAGGAGCGATAAACAAGGATGAGAGGGAGGTAACTCCTCTCGAAATCCCACCTAAAGCCGCCAATTAGTGTTTTGGGTGAAAACCCAAGTGTACATTTTGTATAATTTGTATAAGAGTATTTATTTGAGTATTTTCATGTTCTAACGCGTCTTTCCGTAGTTTTTCGGTGTTTGTTTTGTGTCGTTGAGAATTTTGCAGGTTTCGTCACCGCTATGGAACGGAAAAAGCATGAGAAAAGAGGTCCCAGGTATGTTTCTTGGACACTTAGAAAAATTTTATGGGTTTTGGATGGTTTGGGAAATTGTAGAAAGTTTTTCTAAGTCATGAACAATGAAATTGGACGAGACATTCTGTGAAAAACGGCCCTTGGCGTGACGCCAAGGGCCTTAGCGTCGCGCGAGCCTCAAAGGTTCAAATTAAATTGTTTTCGACCCCTGGCGTCACGCGAGGCCCACCCCTGACCCCCTGGCGTCACGCGAGACCCCCCGGAACCAGTTTAAAACGTTTTAATTGAATCTGTTGCTGAAAATACTTTCCCTTTTCACATCTAAAACCCTAAGTCGCGAATTACACCAAAATCACCATAACTCACTCGTTTTTCCACCAAATCACTCCATTCTTCTTCCTAAATCACCACAATCACATTCCCCACAATCTTAACCATCAATTTCACCCGAATTCGCGCTACATTCTCGCGTTTTTGGACAAACTCGTGCACCACAACTTCAAGACTTCATTTTTCTTGCTAAATCCGAATCTAAGGTACTATTTCTGTGATTTCTTGTTAGTAGGTAACTTTATTTCATAGTTGTAGTGTTGGGTCAGTTATGTTTTAGATCTAGTGCTTGTGTAGGTTGCTAAAGTTGGGTTTTTTGACCCGTTAGTGATGCTAGTGGTATGCGGGTCGTTATGTTTGGGATGTTTACATACAATGGGGCTTGCGGATGGTTCGGGTTGGTTTGCTTGGGGTTGTTTGAGACTTGTGGGGTATGTTTGGACAACTAGACAACATGTTTGAGCTTTACGGGTTTGTTTGGCTATAACTAAAGATTTTTTTGCTAAAAAAATAGGTTGTTGAACTGATTTTTGCAAATGTGATTAGTTTTCTAAACGGATTTTGTTGCCACAAACGTTGCGTTAAGGTTTAAAAAGTCAAACTCTCACGTGTTTCGCCTCAAGTGTGGGGATATTTCGGCACTTATGCTTAATTGAGGACAATTAAAGTGCCGGGAGGAGATAGTGTACATTGAGTCTTAAGTTGTTCGAGTTAGTGAGTCTAGTAGTTCTCTTAGAGTAGTATTTTGAGTCTAGTGTCGGGTTTACTTATATGCATGTACAAGTTTACAACATTTTGCCCGTACTCAATCTCCATTCGGGTAGAATGGTGTTTAACTTACGCTTTTGTAAACGGTAACCCATGTTTTTCTTCAACTTTATTTTCAGAATTAGCCGCGAATGAAATGCTATACGGCTATTCTGGTTTTTATTTATAAAAAAAAAATAAAAAAATATAATAATAAAAAATTAAAAACACCAAAAATAGTTTGTGATTACTAACATTCTGCATTGTTTTTTCTTGTCAAATCTTTCTTGTTTTGCAGAAACATGTCGGGTGAAGGTTCATCATCAAACCTAAGAAAAAGGAAGATCAAGTATCGGGGGTTTGATAGGAGAGTGTATTCCCGTGTCGAGAGGATTGTTGATCACCCGGTCTTAGACTTTGAAGAAGACAGTGAGGAAAGGATGAAACTAAAGAAATATGCGGTAACTCATATGTTGGAGCATCGTACGATAAATTGGGAGTGGTTGCAAAGTATGGAGCGAGTGATCGGGTGGCGGAGTTGTTAGGGCCACGATTGAGAGCGGCAATGGATTGTCGTTGGCCGCAGTATACTGAACTTACACTTGAGTTCCATTGTACCTTCCATCATAAAGAGGGTACTTTTGCGGAGAATAATGCGGTGTCATTCTCATTGGGCTGAAATTTGTACGAGATGAGTATTCCTCAATTTGGAGTGGCCTTGGGTTTTTATACGGATGAGGAGGTGCGGACAGATGAGTTTGTTAATGGTTTAAGGGGTGTGTATACTCATCCTCGACCGAAGTGTTTGGATTCGGCAGATTTGGCTAGATTTTGGGAGGAGATTGCGATCCAACCGTTCGCCCAAACGAACCTTATCACATCGGTTCGTGATCCTATACATAGGTATATTCTGAAGGTACTGGCGACTACGGTTGTGGCGAGGAAGTCGGGTGAAAATAAAGGAAATTGGTTAGATATTTTTGCATTGATGTGTATGGTGGAAAAGAGGAATTGGAACTTGGCAAGCTTTTTCGCATGGTCGTGCAATCGGCCTCGTAGGGGAGGAAAAAGGGCTGCCATGGATCTTGGGCCGTACATAGCGAGGTTGGCAGGGAATGTACGGGCCCTCACAAAATATAAGTTGGAACAGATGCATTTGAGTTTTCCAACGGTTTATTGGGGTGTTGCAGAGCTACAGTTAGCGGGTGTTTTAACATCTTCGGACCCGCCACAATGGAATTATGAAGTGGGCGCTCCTCCGGCACGACAGCCGAGGCCTCGACAGAGGCGTGAGACTCCTCCTCCACAGCAGCCAGTTAGACAGCAGAGACCTGACCCATTCACTCCTGAGGCTGCTTTTGACTACACACAGCAGATGTTTGATCAGATTGAAAACAGGATGCGGGTTGACCACCAGTGGACGATGCAGAGCCACCACCGACAGGACGACATGCTCAGGTATATGATGTCGGGTATGTCACTAGATGCTCAGATACCTCCACCCTTGGCCGGATTATTACCTCCACCAGTTTATGGAGGCGAGCAGCAGACCCCATATGTCTATAGTCAGTACCCGGGGTATGACCAGTGGGGGGGGGGGGGGGGGCAAAGTGCTTATGCTTATAGTGGTCAGTTTGGGTGGCAGCAGGCTGGAGGTTCGGGGACCCAGCAGATGGAGGAAGATTCCGGGGACGAGTGATGTAGCAGACTGCAGCAGCATATATATCCTTTCATGTTTTATTTATGCTGTTTCAGTAGTTCGATTTGGTTGTATCCGTAGGACATATATTCTTATTTTTCATTTGAACTCTGGATGATGGTATGTTGAACATGTGGTAGTTGTATGTTTGGTATGGTATTTATGTTTTAGGTTGATGATTTGGAGCCGCTTTCCGTTCGTGTGTGAGGGAGTTTGGTATTGTTTCCTGAGCACGTTCGGTATTGGAGGGCTTATGTGGAAACGACTGGCACTTTGACAGTCTCACATACTCAGCTAAGTCGTTTCCCTTTTTGTTGTTGTATATTTTTATTTATTTCGTTTGCAGTTTTATTTTTAGGTAGTTGTTGGGTCGTATTTTCGTTCTTGCATTAGGGACAATGCAATCTCTAAGTGTGGGGATGGGATACTTGTAAATATTTGAGTCATAAATATGAAAAAAAAAAAATTAAAAACTTGAAAAATCCAAAAAAATTGAAAAAACAGAAAATGTCTTTCGAATAAAAAAAGAAGTTTGCAATTAAAGCGGAAAGTGATAGAAAAAATGAATTTTTGCTCGGGGTCGAATAATAATAATATGAGATTAAATAAATTGAGCTTGCGTCTAGTTTGGGATATGTGGATAGGCCCGGGTTTGGTTTTAAGTCCCTTTGAGTTAATATATACCTTAATTGTCGGTCTGCCAGTGGGTTCTCGCCTGGGAGATATGGGAAACTAAAACTGCCAATAATAGTATAAGGGGCACCGTTATAAGTTAAAACCGTTAGAGTTTGTGATCTTGTGAAAAAAAAAAGAATAAAAAGTGAGCTAGAAACTAAATGAAAGTAACACAGGTCTATGTAATCCGAGTTGGGGATTGCGACTCTACAGCCGGAATGCCTCTGGGATGTGTGAAATTGAATTGCCGATTAAAAGTACCAAAACCTAAGTAATCTGTGGTTGGGGATAGCGACTCTACAGCCGGAATACCTCTTGGTTAGGGAAAGCATCGTCTAGACTCACGAGAGAAATAAAGAAAAAAAAAGCAAAAAGCAAAGAAAAAAAAAGAAAAAAAAAGTTGATTGTAAACTCTTTTGGTTTTGATATAAGAAGGTTGGGAATTGGTCAAATGATCGTCCCTTTAGTCCTATAAGCTTGAGGTGGGAGTAGGTGGACCGTAAATTCTGGTGTGAGACCCTAGGTGGATTGACCGCACTTAAATTAAAATCACATGATAAGGGCTTAGGATTGGATTTGGGTTTAAAGTGGACAAGTATATTCGCAATCGCGGCTAACGCAAGTCTTGGTTTTAATTAATTATACCTATACTTTTGACCCGAGTGATTTTTCGTTTCTGATTCCGTTGCATAATTCTTTTTCGAGGACGAAAAAAGAGTAAGTGTGGGGATGTTTGATGTACTGCAAAGTACATATGTTTATAGTGTATATTTTGGTCAGTTTTCAGTCGTTTTGAGTCTAGTTTAGGTTAGAATTGTGATACTGCTGACATTAAGCTTTGATTTCAGGTCCCGTAGCTTAAAGTGATGAAAAACGAGTAAAAACGAGCAGTTTAGAAGAAAACCGGGATTCGTACGCGCGTCGGAGAAGCTAGAAATCAATTTAAATAAAAAAAATCAGAAAAATCAGGATTTGGAGGCGCCGCGTGACGCGAGGCCTCCTTGGCGTCGCGCGAGGGGTGTATTTTCGGAGAAACATTGTTAGCAGCTAGGGTTTGAAGATTAATTCCCAAGAAAACTCAATTGAAACCCTAATTACGAATTGAGACTTCTTTTGGGCGACTTTGGAGCACTCTGGGCGAGCAATCGGAGATTTGAAGGCGTAGGAATCATTGGTACGAGTCGAGGGCGAAGAATCGAAGATTATATCGGGTTTTCTAATCCCTTGTTTTGTCGGTTATTTGTCTTGAAACTTTGTTACAATGAATTCTGTTCTAGATTTCTTTGGATTGATGATACGTTTTAGTATGCTTGGCTAATTTCATAAACCACCTAGACTTGATGAATGGATTAATATAAAGTTTTTACCGGTTTTGTTAATTGCATGATTGTTATGGGTGATTGTGTTTAGTAAGCGGTTTGATTTAATGGTTTGATATGTATGCGTACTCTGAATTGGTTTATTGTTATTATTTGCTTCATATGATTCTTAGTGACGGTCTATATCACAACATAGAGTCATATTAGGGTTTAGGGTTTCGGTGAGTGTCTATATCACGTTAGAAAACCTTCACTCTTTAGGGAGAATTGCGCAATAACCCCTAGAAGTAACTGATAATAATTTACTACGTCTTAGTGTTCTTCTAGTCCTAATACCTGGAAAGTGAGGGGCTATTGGTAGGTCTTACCCGGCGAATTGCTTTAGATAGTCCTTGGAAAAGGTCATGTCTTGGTTTACCTGTCGGTTTTATTAGTCTATCAAGTCAAATTAATTACTTCAAACTACTCTAGATCTAGGATTGGAAAAGAATAGGTCAACATTAGGGTACTTACACAATAATTAGACAACTGGAAAGGCGTCTAATAACCGGTAGGTTTAACGGCCTAGGTAGTTCCACAGCTTTCTCCCTGAGAAGGGTCGAGGGGCCTCGATGGTTCTTAATAGGTTTAGTACTTTAAGATCCCGGTTCCATAACTTATGCATTTAACTTAATCGGTAATCTCTTAAAAACAATCCAAGATTCTTGTCTAGGTGGTCTCGTTCTCATATAAGAAAGGTCCTCAGTCTTTGTTCGTCTTTAGTCTAGTTCTAGTTTAATTTAGTAGTTTAATATAGATTTCCTTAGTTTTCCGTAACCCCCCCAAACAAATAAATAAGTATTAGTCGTGTCTGTCAGCGTCTAGTCAGAGTCTAGGTTACGTGATTTATAGAGTCTCATGGTTTGATATCCGGACTTCCTAGGGTATACTACATTGATCGGTACACTTGCCGATTGTGTGGTTTTAGGTTGAGTCTGGAATTAAAGCTTTTTAGTGTCTATCTTAGAGAGTCTAATATAGTTAATTTTTATAGTCTGTTTAGCACACATCACCTCCCCATTATTATCGGGGGTGTTGTTAGGAGGATTCTAGTTTTTCTTGAGACTTGGGAAAACACTAAAGCATCGGGATACTTGGGCTATCACTTGTTGGACTACGAACACTAGCATGGCTGAAACTATTTTTGTATCATTTACACGATGGATATGAGTTGTTTTAATCTATTATGCTATTACTCAAACTTGTATCCTCGCCAGTGCATTTTGTACTGACTTTATTTTAATACATGTTGCAGGCTGACAGGATGCTAGGAATCGTGAACCAAGCTAGGATGGAACTTAGATACTCCACGTAGCTAAAACTAGAAACTCTGAAAGGAGGATTATGTTTGGTTAGTTTGATACTATGTTTTGGTGGTTGATGTTGTTTTAGACAATTGCATGAAATGAATCTAATTTATATTGAAACTATTTAGTGTTATGGATTCTCATGAGCAATCTGAACGCTTAGTGCTCGCATCCCGATGTTTTCGCCATCGGTTGGGGTGTGACACGCGACGCGTTACAGCGTAAAATGTTAGGAAAATTTTTGTAAGAGTTAAAGAAAAATATGACCAATCTGGTCATATGCTGAAGATAAAGTCAAAAAGATCAAACATAAGGAAGATTCAAGATAAATAGGAAAAAAGCAGAAGGGAAGACACATTTTCAACATATATTAGAATTTGATCAGAATTAAAGAAAGACGATCGGAGTAGACCAATCTTAGAAGTCTAATGATAAATATGATGTTTATCATCAGAATCTGGTAACTTCTGATCATCAGAAATTCTGATGAGCCAACTTGTCCAAAAGATAAGGCTCTACCACATTTGTAAAGTAGCAAGTTGACCTTAATAGATTCAATGAATATGCCAAAAAGCTACTTTCTGCAGAGCAAGTACATGAATAAACAAATTGTTTATGACAAATACTTTCTATAAATTAGAAAAGTCACCACCGAAGGAAAATGAGTTAAGCCTCATTACGTACAACAAAACTCCATTGCCCTTCATTACAGAATTCTTAAAGTATTCATTTGTAGTAGCAAATAATCACACAATCACCTTGCAAACATTGTTTTTCAAAGTGATATAAACTTGGAAATTCTGTAGTTATGTTTCTTGAAAGTTTGATTTTCATTTTCATATTATTTTCATACTTGTTGAAATCACTTGCCAAATTTAGTTAAAGAGCATTGTTATCTGGGATCAACATAAAACCCTATCACCAAAAAAAGGACAACTACATTCTTTCTACCAGTTAGCGTCCTTATCACCCTGTTTCTTCGACCGTCTAGTAACAATGACACAACCCTTATCAAGTCCCCTTTTCTTGACCCACTCTTGCAACTCACCATGGGACATAAAATCCTTAACAATTCCACGGTTAATCATATATTTATCTAAAAGACATAAACGAAAAAGTTTCATACCTGCTTAGTTTTGCTCAAAACTTGCAAGTAAGGAGTTGTTCGTCAACCTATGATTCAGAGGCGTAAAAAGGTTCATCATCGTATTCGTTGTTACCATTGTTTTGCTATCCGTACGAGGCTTCATACCCATGTTCGTAATCTGGATACCCGTGTATTCACTATTAGGTACAACAAACTAAAACACGTCAATGGTTAAAAGGTGACGGTAAATCTAACACCTTTTTCAAATAGTAAATAAATGCTTACCTCATTCAGGTCTGGAAAATTGGCAATAATGGTTCCTTGGGATAAGAATGAATGCTGGAAATGACCTCCTCCATGTGATCATCATTCATTCTCCCCTCGTAAGAATCAGGGATGGCAGACGCCTCCTAAATCAACGGTGTGGTAAGTATTTCATATACAAAACAAAAAAACAATTGAATAAATCTTATACCAGACTGCTTTCTAGAACAAACGTGTTCGTGTTGCATGATGATTCGCCAAAAACATAGTTGTTGCCAAACCAAGACATCCTTAACATGCTCGTGTTGGAAATTCAAAAGATGACAAATGCTCATGTTTGAATTTTTTGAGTTGTGTTGTTGAATGAAAGAAGTCGTGTTTCATTCGTAGTTTAAAAGGGAGAAAGAATGCAAAAGGCAGTCATTCATTTTACCTCTTTACGACTCATATAGCTTCATACGAGTCGTATAGGGCAGACGTATTCATCACATCCATCAACTTTTTTCACTATTGACGGAACTCGTACTACCTTGTAACATATATGAGTCGTATAGCTCTATACGACTCGTATATGGTTAATATGTGACAAATGTGACAGGCTTTGTCTGACTTTGAGAATTGTAATTACCGTATATGACTTGCATAGGTCTATACGAGTCGTATTTAGGGTGTCCAAATGAGAACCTTGGGTATCCCACTAATATGATCCATTTTAAATTTCACAAACTAGAATCCGCATCCGTAACCACAGTAAATAATTAGGAATCCACTTACCACATCCCCTGAGTTTTGGGACATGAACCCCCCCTCATATAGGCTATATGTTTTGGTTTAACATAAAAAAAGGTAATGACAACCAGCCACATAGTAGTGGGATTTAACTAAAACATCCTTTAACAAGCATGTTGTGGTGTAACTAAAAAATTAAATAAAAGAAAAAAAATAAAAGTGTGTGTGCATGATTGGTGGAGGAAGGTGTTAAGGGGGTAACCCCCCTGCGCCACTTTTAACCGTCTTGACGCGGTGTTTAGTTAATTATTTTGGGTGAGGGGTATGGGGCGTCACCCCACAACACATAGCCGTACCCTTCTCTCTCTAACACCTACATACCTACTTCCGAAAACTCAAGAACATTTTCTAGGCTGAAAAACATCAAACCAAACCCTCAAAACATCAGGACCATCCAAGAGGTTTCTAAGCACCCCAATTGTCGACCACTGTCCATTGCATGTAAGCTTTTGATCTTTGTTTAAGGATTTAAAGGCTAGAATGCTCTTTTTTAGGCATGTAAATGAAGCGAAAGAACATGAACAGAGGCACGTTTGTGTTCGTTCATTTAACTTTAAGTGAACACAAACACGAACATGAACATATAATTGAACAAATTCTGGTGTTCGTGTTTGTTCATTAAGAATATTGGTATGTTTGTTCCTTTAAAAACTAAACGAATAGTTCACGAACATAAATGGACATAAACAAACAAAATTAAACGAACATAATTTAACAAATACAAAACAATACAAATGAACATAAATGATAAAATATAAACGAACATAAGGTTGCTTTTTCATATAAGTTATTGATTAGTTATGATAAGTCCTATTGGAAAACACATTTTTATCACTAGAAAGCCCAAATATCACTTATTTATATGTATCTTTTTATGTTTATATTTGTATAAATACAACTCCATATGTATTTGTTAAAATATAAATGAACGTAAACGAACAAACATAACGAACATAAATGAACGAACATAAATGAACAAACATAAACGAACGTTCATGAACATAAATGAACAAACAACTCGTGTGTTCATGTACGTTTGTTTATTAAATAAACAAAAATAAACAAACTTCCTGCCAAACAAGTTTACGAACAGTTCATGGACGTTTGGTTCGTTTACAGGCCTACTCATAATGCTAAGATTAACATCTTTGGTATTATGCTTGTCAAAGAATATTGTTTTTAATGATATTGGGTCGAAAATGGGTACGGTGGTACAATCGGCTCAGTTCGCAGAATCTGAATAGGATTTGTCCTATGCTTTGGTGGGTGTTCTTTGTAACAAAGTGGAAAGAATTAAAGAGAAGGTTGCATTGAAATGGATGCAGGAGACTTTTTCGGTTTTGATTGAAGAGGAATGTGGGGAGTGGATACCAAATTGTATAGTGTCTATGGAGGATGATGAAGGAACGTTGATTCCGGAGGTTCAGGAAACCGAGGGGCCTAGAGACAGAGATGGGAGTATGAGGGAGGAGGAAGTTATTATGGAGGAATCAGGTGTAGGGGGTAATGAGGAGAATGTAGTTGCTGATGGTCAAACAGAGGGGAGTATTCCTAAGGTGATGGAGGTTTTCAGTAAACATTTCAAGGATACTAACCAAGGCAAGGAGAGTAAGAAAAAAAGGGGTAAGTTTTCTAGAAAAAACAAGAGGTGAAGCATCGGTATCTCCTTCAGAGCATGATCGGCCAAAGAAAAGGTCCCGGGACGGGGACGATCCATTTGATTTGGATCAGTTCATATTTAATTTTAATGAGGGAGCTAATGGCGCGCAAGACGGTGATCAGGAGCCGGGATCTCCAATTAATTTCCTTACACCTGATTTGAACCGTGAAGTAGTGGTCGAAGATGTGAAACATGCAGGTGCTCATGTGGATTCGGGGCCAGAGACGTTCTCTCAAAGGATCGATGATGAAGTCACGGTTGAGGTTTCAGAAACGATCAATTTGGGTAAGGTACTTGGAGCCGATAATATTGATTCTTTTGAAGTTAATCTAGCGAATTCTATTGTGGAATAAGGCTTTCAAGTGGTTAATAAATGAATATATTATCTTTGAACATTAGAGGATTGGGTTCGGGAAGATTTAGTTCGGATATGAAGAGTGCATGGGTTCGGAAATTGAGAAATGTTAATGAAGTTGGGTTTCTTATGCTCCAAGAGACTCAATTTGAGTCAATTGGAAATTTGGATGTTAATAAATTTTGGGGTTCAGGTGATTTTCAGTTTGAATGGGTGGGGGCGTCGGGCCGTTCCGGAGGTATTATTTCCTTTTGGGATCCCAAGAGGTTTGTTTTGCATTCGGTTGTGAAGAATCGGTGGTTTCTTGCTATCAAAGGCTCGATAAAAGATAGTGGGAAGATCTGTACGGTGATTAATGTGTATTCTCCACAAACTTTGGGTGATAAAAGGTTGCTTTGGGAAGAATTATCTAGGAATATTGGCTCAGATGATAATTATTGGATAGTAGGCGGTGATTTTAACTGTGTTTGTGAGAGTTCGGAAAGGAGGAACTCTAAGTTTAATATGACGGAGGCGAATGAGTTTAATGAATTTCTTGAAGGGTCAGGGTTATATGAATTTGTCTTAAGGGGAATGAAGTTTACATTCAAAGCCGGTGATAAACTTAGTCGCATAGACATAATTTTTGTTTCTTGGAACTTTGTTAATGAATGGCCTAATGCGGTGTATCGGACCCTTGCTCGTGATAAATCCGATCATTGTCCTTTACTTCTAAAGGTGGAGAATAGGAATTTTGGCATTAAACCTTTTCGGTTTTTTGATTCTTGGTTACAAAGGGAAGGATTTGAGGAAGTTGTTCTAGGTGGGTTGCAAGATTGCGTGGGAAGGGGCCCTCCTGATATGGTTCTGTTAAGCAAGCTTAAAAAGCTCAAGATGGTAATTAGGGAATGGGCACAACAAATGGTTTCTGATGAGAAGGAAGAGGAGGCGGGTTTGCAAGCAGAGGTAGAAAATTTGGATTCTATTTTAGATGATAGAGATTTAAATGAGGTGGAACAATGGGTGTACATAGAATCCAAGAAGCGGGTGTTCAAACTTGAAAGTTTCAAGGTAAACGATCTTAGACAGAGGTCTCGAGTTCGGTGGGCTAAGGATGGGGATGATGTGACAACTGCCACTTTCCGGCAACATTCATACACTTAAAGTACTCATTTCTAGCTACATTTTATCAATTTTGAACACCCGAACTGCGTATTTCGTAACATACACTTACAATACTCATGGAATACTTACTTAGGATGCACATGATTTATTTTTATTGAATACATTTGAAACAGTTTAAACAATGCATCGAAACTACTAGAAAAGCACCTAGTAAACTAGTATTCTGACAAAAATGCAGGATCCGCAGAAACCATCTAAACGACATCTTGAGGACTCAGACGAAAGTCCAACATGTAATATATATTAAACCCTAACTAGGAATGCAAGGGTTTGATTTAAAACCTTACCGAAGTCCGACGACACTAAAAATTGCCCGAAAAGCACTAAAAGCGATGATTTCAACACTTTTTCGCAGAAATTCTGCAGAAATCAGCCATTTAATATTTTTGCAACATGTAAAAGTGCTATTTAACATAGAATTCATATGAGGATACATTCGGGTATCATTCGAACCAATAACTACATCAATTCACACAAGTTACACAACTTAGCGTTCAAATAACGTCTAACCGAAACAATTCGAAACGAATATCCGAACAATATTAAATCTTTTTTTTAGTGACCATCTAGTGTTAATTGGATCATTATGGTCTAGTAATGGTCATTTAACACCCTTTAAACACTTAAACACTTATACATATAACTTTCCTAAATAATATCCTTAATAATCCTAACACTTTTTAACAAGGAAAGTCATGAAACAAATTCACAAGGCAAGGGTACCCCCCTTCATTCACGGTTACAACCACATGTGGGACCCACTTTTTTTACCTTTTCTCCACAAATATCTTGCTAATTACCTTAAGATGCAAGTGGTTACACAAGTGGGCCTAGTGGTAAAGCATGGTGAAGACTTATAACACTTTGATTCATAATCCTCTAAGCATTTCATCTCACTGTTTCACCATCTTTTTCACACACTTAAGAAACTCTCTCAACATTCATATATTATCCAAGAACACCATCAAAAACATTTCACCTTTCAAGACTTCTTTGGTGATCAAAATGGAGCTTGAAGATACTTATGGTGATCTAAAGCAACAACAAGTTGGAGAAGCCTTTCCATCCATTCAAAAGCTTTCAAAACCCCAAGATCAACAACTTTTCTTTTCTTTAAATCATCATTAAGATCATCCCTAGCCATTAGTGCTAGAAGTAAGCTTCTAAAATCCCTTTTTCATACTTATTTATGTATTATTTGGTTAAAGAACATGTAATAAACTAAATAATCATACAAAATAATATGAAAATACAAAGAAGCAAAATAATAATCATGATATAAAAGTGTGTTTATGTTGTGATTTAAAGATGATTTATTGCATATTTGATCTAGTTTTGATGATTAGCATACAAATAACTTGTTAGATGATGTTTAAAAACATAATCTAACAAGTGTACATGAAAATGTTTAAGGGTTTTGTTAAACATAAATGTTTAGATGGATGATCATAATCTTTGATTTTGTTAAAGTATATAAGGTTTTTCACTAAAAATAATACTTTTACAAAGTTATAAAAAGAAACATACAAGATGGGTTTTTATAAAAAGTTTGTTAAAACTAGAAGTAAAGCATGGATTTTGAACTAGTTAACTTATGTTATGATCATACCAAAACCCTACATGTTATTGATTTCATCTTGTTAAGATTTTGATATAAATCTCATATGTTTTTATTAAGAAAAATATGAGAAGATTATTGGTGATTTTATAAGAAAAAGATATGTTTTATATAAACATGGCAAAGTATATATTTAAAAGGAAATATGGTCATTTTTCTTAAAAATCATAAGTTATAAAAACTATTATTTTTGACAAAATCTTTATTAGATTAAAAAGATTTTAAAGAATTGTTTTTATAAAAGCAAAGTTTGATATAAATATATATTTTTGAGAAAATATATATTTAGTTAACTTAACAACTTATGTGCTATGTGTTATTTGTTTGTATTAGTTATATGTATGATAACTAGGAACTTGAATACAATGGTACAAATGAACACAATGTACATTTCGACTAAAGTCTTACAAGACTACATGTAAATACGCCTTAAAAACAACTTACGGACATTCCGAGCCTTCGGACACAACTTATGGTCAAAACGGACGACGGGCGAATCTATAAACATATCGCCATTCCGAGGAGTTACTACGACGCTTAGGCGATCTTCCGACGCGAATACATATATATATATTACCGTTAACAAAAGTCGAAATTTTAGAAACTTATAAAAACTTATATGTCTTCTATTTAACTAAAAAAAACTCCATGTATGGTGATTTTTATAAAATGAAAGATGTTTTATAAATGGGCTTATAATTACAAATGGGCTTATTTTTATAAATGGGCTTATACTTACAAATGGACTTATTTTTATAAATGGGCTTATATTTACAATTGGGCTTATCTTCATAAATGGGCTTATCAAAATATATGGGCTAAGGCCCAATAACATTAAGCCCAATAACATGAATACATGGGCTAAGCCCAATGTCAAAACATATGGGCTAAGGCCCAATAAAATTTGCGCCCAACAATATTTAGGCCCAATAATATTATGGCCCAATAACATAAATTCATGGGCTAGGCCCAATAACATTAAGACATGGGCTCGGCCCAATGACATATAATTGATGAAAATACAATTATACAATTTATTCATACAAGACATGAAATCAAGAGGACAAGACCCGATGATACAACTCACAAGATACAAGATTACATATATATAATAGTTTAACAAATCATACATCTAATACATAGTTCAACGAAAAACAAAGACATACAAGCCTTACACACATTCAATACACAAGACTTGTACTCAAGTCATTTATAAAGACCGAAGTGTCTAACAAATATAAGAACATTTGTAGGTCGCAACACTATTCAGGACGACCGCACGTGAGATCATAGTTACTTCTATTCACGGACGCGATTCTGTGAGTTCATGTCCCCTATTCATTTTAAATGCTTTACAACTCTACAACTATCGGGGAAAATACATGTTCAATTGTATGTTAAGTCATGGAATGAAACACCTTAGATCATGTGCGATTAGGGTCATACATCTAAGCACCATTAATCCAGTTTGGGCCTAGGTACAGAGGGTTAGATCTAATGGGTTTTGACGAGCCCCACTCTTAGTCGTGGACCCATACAGAAGAGTGTGTTTGTGTCCCAGTCGATAGTAGTCGACACGAAATCGTCTAGGTTTGGATTGCTTCCTATTCGTCACACATATTAATGTCCTCGCGAAAAATTAATGATCAACGATTTCATTGACGCTTTACATACTACATCATTACATACAGATACATTTTATACAACTCACATTTTACGGATACATTTTATACAACTCACATTTTACAGATACATCTCATACAATTAAACTGCATGAACTCGCCAACTTTTGTTGATGTTTTCAAACTTAACATGTATTTCAGGAAATTAGTGGACCATGCAGACATTTCAGTCAAAGAAAGCAAGTATCAATACTCCATGCCACCATTTTAAGGGTTTGCCCGTTATATACCGCCTCTTTGCGGTGATATAGTGGTCAAAGCCTTGACATTTTAAGACTTACATTTTGATGTATAAAACAATGACAACTTATTTTCATTTGATGGTTTGTAACCAATACATTTAACTTATGTTGCGTTCTTTTGAAACGATTATGACAATGGCATTGGAGCTTGTTTTCATTCATTTAGTATGTTCACTTATATTGTTATGCCACGAGAACCGATCAGATCACACCTCGCGTTTCCGCTACGAGCGGGTGTGACAGATGAGAACACGAGATTTTTTTCATGGTATGATTAATAGCCGGCGTGTTAGTACTTCTATACTGGGCTTAAATGTGAATGGGAGATAGATTTCTAAACCAACTGAGATAAAAAGAGAAGTGTTTCGATTCTTCAGAGATAAGTTTGTTGAAGACTTAAATGTTCGGCCATTTCTTGCGTGTTATGGTATTAAAAAACTTCATGATCAGCAAGCGATTGATATTACTCGTCCTTTTTCCGAAAACGAAATTAAAGAATCGGTGTTTGGTTGTGGTAGTTCTAAAGCTCCTGGTCCAGACGCGTTTAACTTTCGGTTCGTTAAAAGATTTTGGCCTTCTCTTGTGGCTGATTTTGTAAGTGTTTTTAATCATTTTATTCATACGGGTTCGATCAGTAAAGAAGTTGGGTCTTCTTTCATCACATTGGTTCTTAAGGTGAATGATCCTATTGAGCTTGGTGAATACCGTCCTATTAACTTGATTGGGGTAATCAGTAAAGTTATTTCTAAAGTCCTAGCGATTAGATTGAAGAATGTTATGAACAACATCACTAATGAAACTCAGTCGGCATTTATTTCGGGGAGGTATATATTAGACGACCCGCTTTTGATCAATGAAATATTGTCGTGGGCCAGGCGAAGTGGGAAAGAGTATTTTTTATTCAAGATCGATTTCGAGAAAGCGTATGATAATGTTGATTGGGGTTTTTTAATGATGGTTATGAGACAGATGAACTTCCCGGAAACTTGGTGTAAATGGATTTATGGTGTTGTTTCTTCTGCTCGTTCGTCAGTTCTGGTTAATGGGTCTCCGACATTTGAGTTTGGTTGTGGTAAAGGTATTCGCCAAGGTGATCCCATTTCTCCGTTTCTGTTCATTATCATTATGGAAGCACTCTCAGGTCTTATTAAAAAAAGCGAGTGATATTGGGTCTTTTAATGGGGTGTGTCTCCCTAACGGAGGACCTGTTATTTCTCATCTGTTGTATGCTGATGATGCCATGGTGATGGGCGAGTGGTCGGATTTTAATTTCAAGGCTATGAGGCGCATTTTGAGGATTTTCCATTTGTGTTTTGGTTTGAGAATTAACATTCATAAATCTACTCTTTATGGGGTTGAGAAGAGTTTAGATGAGGTGGGTGTTAAAGCAGTTGAGTTGGGGTGTAGAGCGGGCTCTACTCCGTTTACTTATTTGGGAGTTCAAGTGGGCGCTAATATGGGTCGGATAAATAGTTGGGATCCTGTTGTGAAGGTCTTCAATAATCGGTTATCAAATTGGAAGGCTAAGGTCCTCTCCATTGGCGGGAGGGTTGTTCTTATAAAATCGGTTCTGGAGAGCCTTCCGACGTATTATTTTTCGTTATATAAAGCGCCAGTTGCGTGGTGAATAAATTGGAGGCTTTGATCAGGAGGTTTCTTTGGGGTGGAAGTGTCGATGTGAATAAAGTTCATTGGGTTGGATGGGAGACGGTTACATGTTCTAAGAAAAATGGTGGTTTGGGCATCAATAGACTAGAGGTGAGTAATAATGCTTTGGTTTTAAAGTGGTTATGGAGATATCGTAAAGATCAAGAAGCGCTTTGGAGGAAAGTTATAGATGCTATTCATGGGTCTCGTAGAAAATGGGATATGTTCCCGTGTAATAACAAGTTTTCAGGAGCATGGACTAAAATAGTCTTGTGCGGTCGAAAGCTAAAAGTGGGAAAGGTTCCGTTTGTTGGAATGATTAAAGGTAGTGTGGGTAATGGTACAAATATAAGGTTTTGGATCGACCCTTGGATTGGCCACATGCCTCTTAAACAACGATTTCCGTCTCTATTTCGGCTTGAGTCGGATAAGTGGTGTGTGTTGGCGGATAGGATTGAGACTCAAAATGATGGTAATTTGACCACTTGGGATTCGATGAGATACCCGGCAACTGAGCAAGAGATGATTGAAGTTGTCGAGTGTCAAAGATTGATCACGGGGACTCGTCTTTCACAGGCCAAAGATTCGTGGGTTTGGAGTATTGGCGATTCAAAGGATTACATGGTTAAAGAGGTAAAAGATTGGTTAAAAAGCACTGGCTTTGAGGAGGTTAGTAACCAATTTGAATGGTGCAAGTGGATTCCAAGCAAGTGCAATATTTTCATGTGGAGAGCCCTTCTAGACAGAATCCCCACTCGATGTGCGCTTCGTAGAAGGAACATATCGACTAGTCACAGCTAGCTGTGTTTTTTGTGAAGATGTCGATGAAACAGCAGATCACTTGTTTACTGTATGCAGGTTCGCGAATGGAGTTTGGAATGGCATCGCTTGTTGGTGCAGGTTACCTCCGATGATTATGTTTTCTATCGATGATATACCGAAGATTGTTGATCAAATGGGCGGCTCAAAGTCTAGGAGAAGCATTGTGTACGGTATTTTGATTATAACGTGTTGGAGAATTTGGAAGGCGAGGAACGAAAATGTTTTTTCCAACATTTCTAGGAGTGTGAGCCATGTTGTTTCGGATGTAAAATCGTTAAGCTTTCTTTGGTATAAAAGTAGGGGTAAGGATGTGGTTGTAGATTGGACAGGTTGGAATTCTTTTTTCCTTGAGCCGATGTAATTGTGTCTGTCTGCGGCTATCTCCGTCTTGGAGATAGTCCGTTGGTGTTTGCTTAATGAAGTTTTCCTTAAAAAAAAAGAAGATTATGCTTGATTTGAGAAAAATTCACTACTTGGAGTTGCCCCCAAACATTAATAAGGGTTTAACACACTTGGTAAGTACAAACTAAATAAATATAATCAGTTTACTTTTATTTCTCAACGATTCATATTTATTAAATTTTGTGTTTCTATTTAAACAAGTCTATCTTGTGTTACGTAGATATGTATAACTAATATTTTCTATATGCATTGAATGTGGGATCACTCGTTAAGATAAAAGTATATCAAACCCATATGAAGTTTTACCATGAACAGATTGTATCCATTGAGCAAATATAGTTTCGGATGTTATATACATAAATCGACAATCTCTAAGGATATCCGGGGCGGTTGCTGGGAGGTGAGCGGGGAAGGGAGTTTCCACACCGGGAATGTGCCGCCAACACTCCACGTGCCGGGCGGGAGGGAGGTGAGCGGTGGCTACTCACCGCATGCAGGGAAGAGGAGGGAGAGGGGGTAATGGTGGGTCCCGGTCTTTTTCAATCAATCATACAATTTTTTAAATGGTTTGGGTGAAACCACCCCTTGTGATTAAAGTGCTTGAGGGGAGTTGAAGAGGGGAGTTGACATGGATGAATTTGATTGATTCCGGTGAAAGAAGTTGAGGGAAGCACCCCTCTCACCCTAATAAGTCATTTTTTTGAACTATAGGAGAGAGTAGTAAGAGCCTTACATTGTGAAAATAAATATTTATATATTTTTTGTTCTCGTTTTATGTTTTGCTTAAATGAGTTATATCCATCCTCTATAGATGAGTACACACATGATGTACGCCACATATATCAGTCTGCACTTGACCTAATAATATGAACTTACAATAATTCAGTTTATTAAAACTATCCTTAGCCTTAATCTTATTAGATTGTTCTTAACGGTACATATAAAACGTAGAAACAATAATATATATAGTAATTAAATGGCACCAAGTCACCAACTACAAATTTGGCTTTTCTTTAACTCGATCATACCTCATGACATCTTCAACATTAGAATAACAAACCTAAACTTTTAATGTTTGGTTCGCTAACAACATAATCATAAGTATAAATTATTATTAACAGCTTGCAAAAAGCCCTAGAGAAACCCTAGTTCAAATTATTAATTGATAATATAATTAAAGTCGTTGTACTTCCAGCCATCACAATTTACCACTTTTTAGTACAATTATTCTGTTCACTGTTTTTTATCCGAAGTTTTTTTCCAGTTATGTCACATGCATGTATGACGTGTCTCCGTTGTAGTTTGGTATCCAATATAGAAAGGTGACGGATGTTGTGGTGGCTGTGGCTGCGGCTGCCGCTGCTGAGTATGATCAAACTTTAACGAACCACGTCGTGCTTCTCGCAGCTCTTTCTTAAGTCTGCAGTTCTCATCGCTAAGGGCTGCACAACATTTCCTTAAAAACACGCGTTCTTGTTCAATGTGCTTTAACTTTGTCCTGTTCCATGTGATCACTAATCAATACGGAATTTTGGAATAACATGTTAAGAATCCGGAACAAATAAACTATAAATAGATGTATGTACATATTACCAAAGCACCAATATTTGAGATTGATCTTTTTTTTTTCTAAATTCCAAGTGGTATTGATATTTCATAAGTGACTCTATGAGGTTTTAATAATATGTTAAACAAATAGACAGAGCCCCGCTTGCGGTCTGCTCATATAATGTAATATATGTGTGGGCGCTCGGGGGGCAAAAGCAAAAGTGCACTAATTTTTAACGTTATTTTACTAATTTCGTGAAAATAACGTTAAAAAGAGGGGATCGTTAATCAGGCATCATGTGGTGGCGTTGATAGCCGAAAGACAAGGGGGTACATGCACCAATTGGCGTTTGTCTCAATTGCTGAGTGTTATGTGCCTTATGTCCAAGGCTTGATGCAAAACCACAATCGAGCCGGGGGTCTCATTGGAAGCAGCCTCTCTATTCCTACGGGGTAGAGGTAAGGCTGTCTACATCCCACCCTCCTCAGACCCTACCTTAGCTTTGCTATAGGTGGGATATACTGAGTACGATGATGATGATGATGATGATGATGTTAAACAAATAGACAGTTTGTTAACTCAAGGGAAGTTGACTATGTTATTATTTGAGTTCGCTAGTTAGACAAGTGAATGTCAAAAGTTAAGAGTAAACTCGAGGAGTTTGCGGTTTTTACCAGCGAACTCAACGCAATTTTTACTAGTCATGCTGCAAACTCGAGGAGTTTGCTTGCCACATCAATGGACTCGCAAGAGTTTGCAATCAAAGTGCCTATTTGTCAAAAATGTTTGAAAAAACTCAAAGAAACACTTTTAGGTCTTCTATAAATAAGGATAACATCCAAATGATAAACAGACAACAATTATTTGTGTTCTTGATTTCCTTTGTGATTTGTGCAAATTATATTAGATAAAGATCACTAATTATGCAAATAAATTGAATTATGTTTTATTTCTTTGTAGTACTTGAAGGCTTCAATATCTTAACAAATATAATGACTAGTATATTTGTAATAACTTAGAAGAAGTAAAAGATAACCTTGCTCTTCTGTTTTGAAACCATACTTCAATTTGCCGGGGAAGAAGATGCAACTTCTTGGCAAGTTCTTGTTTTTGCCCCTGCAAATGAGAATAAGTTTTTTAATTGACATAACATCATATATTTTTTTTGAACGACAAACTAATCTACTGCCTGAATACTCTTGTACCTACGTCCTGCAGGATTTGAACCCTTCACCTCTTGGATAGAGGGGAGGATCCTTAGCACCACACCATGTCCCTTGGGACAACAACGTCATACATATAAACAGAAAATCTTTATTATGTTTCATTTTAAGAGCTGAATGGAATAATTTCTATTGAAAATAAAGTAAATTAAGAAGGTATGAAGAAATATGCAGATGGAAGTAACAATTGTGAATATGCGGTGATTCTTACACCAAGTAATTGTTTCTAACACATCAAGTGCAAACGCTTAACATATGCTATATATAGAACTAACTACATATACATGTATTATGTGTGTATTGAAACAATATCTACCATGCAAGAATCACCCCTCTAAGAATCATGCAATCACTATATTCTTTCTATATATATATATAATGTTTATTTTTATGGTCTTTTTATTCTCAAAAGTGGTCAAAATCTTGATTACAGATGGAGTGCATACCGTATTAAGGGTGCTATGGATTTTGAAGCTAGCTTCAAGCAAAGTAATTTGTTCTATAGAGAGTTTTAGCTTCTTTCTAGATCCACCACTATTGTCTAGATAAAGATCATTGTTGCTAAAATCACTTCTCTTCGCAGATCTTCTCGCTTCTTCTTTCTCATGATCATCAGTGATTCTAGAACTATATGAATCCTGGTCATCTTTCTCATCATCAAGTGTATGATCATGATCTTCATGATCGCTACCTTCGATATTTGGATGAATTGGTAAAGAAAGATCCAAACAAAGTTCCCTCTTACTTTGCTTTAGTTGCTTCTCCCTTGTAACCTCCACTTCAATTCCAAGCCTAAGTGTTGTGTTGCAGGGCCTTTCTTTGTTCATATTCTTACAAAAAAAAAAAAAAAAAAAAAAATTATTTACAAAGACAATTGGTTTCAATACAATTTGAGAAGATGGGAACTTTATGATGAGACTAGAAATGAAGATAGAAGGGGATATATAGATGCAAAAAAAGTCATAATCAGTTACCTATTAAATTTTTAGGTGCAATTAATTGTGATTACAAAATTGAAACCATAACAATAATTAATAGTTAATAATTTGTAATAATATTAATAATACGAATATGAGTTTTGAGTTGAATTACGTTACAATACAAAATTACTTATGCGTCGATGCCATCCCACATTCTTGACTTTTCTTTAATGGAAGTTAAACTAATGTTAAAGAGTACTTTGAAATCCTGATTCTTGATAATCTAGTTAATACAGACTTGATTCATTGCAAATGATATAACCGCAATTAAATTTGCTCGTAAGGAGAATATATATATATATATATAGGATAAAGATCCGTTAGGAACCACCTCTTATTGCGAGAACCGCGAGAACGAATGTGAACACAACAAAAAATGCCTAAAAATAGCTAAAAATCACACAAATTTTTTTTATAAAAAAAATCGCTACTTTTCGAAGCAAAAAAAAAAAAAAAATTTTAAAAAAAAAAAAAATTTTTTTTTTGCTACTAAAAGTAGCGATTTTAACATAAAAAATATTATTTTTAGATTTTTTTTTTTATTTTTTTAGATTTTTTTTTATTTTTTTAGATTTTTTTTTTAGATTTTTTTTTAGGTTTTTTGAGGGTTTAGTTTTTAGCATTTTAGCTTGTGGGGGGGGGGGGGGTGGGGGAGGGGGTTAGGTTTTTTTGGGGGTTTTAGTTTTTAGCATTTAGCTTAGGGGGGGGGGGGGGGGTTAGTTTTTTTTTTTTTTTTTTTTTTTTGGGGGGGGGGGGGGGGTTGGGGGTTAGGTTTTTTTAGCTATTTTAGGTTGTGTTCACATTGGTTCTCGCGGTTCTCGCAATAAGGGTGGTTCTCGCATGAACCTTACCCTATATATATATATATAGGGTAAGGATAGTGTAAAAAGGGCCTAAAGTGTGAGAAGTGTATTATAACACTATATATAATACTATATAACACCATATAAACACCGTATAACAATATGTAACACCATATAATACCATATAACACTATGTAACACTATATATCATTATATAACAAATATAACACTATACATCTATCATAGACATGCTATCAGACAACCTATAGTGTTATATTTGTTATATAATGATATATAGTGTTACAAAGTGTTATATGGTATTATATGGTGTTACATATTGTTATACGGTGTTTATATGGTGTTATATAGTATTATATATAGTGTTATAATACACTTCTCACACTTTGAGCACTTTTTACAAGATCCTCTACCTTTATATATATAGGTAAGATCAAATAAAAAGTTTATTTTGCCTAAGTAGGATGAGAAGGAATCTTAACCATTCATTTTTCAAATCAATGGTTAAGATGAAAGTGTATTAAAAAAAAGGAGTGCAAGGGTATCTTGGGAAAATCCTATTTATAGACGTTTTCTCTCCACATGCATGGCACATGCATATTCCACCCCCTTTTTTTAAACGTTCATAACTTTTTTATATGACATTTTTTTTTTCATAAAAAATTCACCGCAAAATCGAGCATCTTTTTATCTTTAATTTGAGTACCATATTGCTATATAAAATATGAAGACTAAAAACCCCACTAAAATGTGTTGTATTTGTATGTTGTATAACATTTTTTTGTGCTGGATTTTTGTACTATATTTTTGTGCTAAATTTTTTGTGCTGAATTTTTTTCCTCAATTTTTTGTGCTGAATTTTTTTGTACTACATTTTTTTGCTAAATTTTTTCGTGCTATATTTTTTTGTACTAGATTTTTTTGTGCTACATTTTTTGTGCTATTTTTTTTTGTACTAGATTTTTTGTGATAGATTTTTTTGTAATAGAAATTTTTTGTTGTATTTTTAAAAAACAAAATGGGTGCCACATGTCATTTTCACTCCTATTTATAAGGACCAAAATGCCCTTCATATCTACCTATTAGGAGTGCCACATGTCATAATCACAATCCTTCTTAGTCTACTTAGGCAAAATCCACTTTTTGGTGGATCATTCCCCTATATATATATATATATATTAAATTTTTTAATTGAGTAATCATAACAGTTTACAACAAACAATAAATACCAATTTTTATATTTTTATGTACTGTAACTAAAAATGAATGAAAAAAAATCAGACATTATTCATAGTTAAGAGTTATGCACAACGCATGCTTAGGTGATATTGTCTGAATTTCCAAACTATCTAAACTCCAAATGCATATGTGTTGTGACTCTTGTCGATCCAACTCCTCGTGTACCGTTTCTCGTCCGGAACTGCAAAACACCTATGGAAGGAGTGGATACCCATTCTCACATATCTCTCAAACACATATGTGTGTATAGATATATCACTTTAATATATTTCAACCGGAGTTTAAAAGTTTACAGCGTTTTAGGACAAAAAATTAAGAAAAACCGAGAACCAATATTAAATACGATGCTTGATAACGATTGTATCTAGTGTAAGTGCATTCAGCTATAAGTACACTAGTTCTAAATCCTGAAAACTTTAAGCGTTTTTGGATCCTTATTTAATGTAATTATAGCGAATACACGTACTAGTTCTACACATTAATAAAAATATATATAGTGTATTCACTAATAAACACTACCAGTGAATCTGGCCATAGTGCGGATTATAAATATATAGAGGTTGCTGTATTGACTGATGGATGTGTTAGATATATTTAAACTTAATTATGTTAGCATTTATATTAAACCTATGTATTCGATATGTATATGATCTTACAACTATGGTGATAAGCGGGTAGGATTTCAAATAACTGCTTATATCAGTTCGCCACAAGCAACCGCCAAAATCTATGTATACAGTATATATAAGTGATGTCTGGCAACATGTTCTGGCATCAAGACAATTTTAGATTCACTCAAATTGTCCTCACATTCTCTTCGATTACCCTTGATCTTTTACTGTTTCTGCATATCCATTTCTTGTTAACCATGAATACCGAATCAAGTCTGTCACTAAGTTCCGCTGCAAACATGGTTGAATCCCAACATAGTGGTATCAGAGCCACGTTGCCAAGGAATGCAGAAATCAAACCAACATCAACAACAATGCCCTGTCAACACTGCCTCAATGAAAAAAATGAAAAAGAAAAGAAACTTCCCCGTGTAAGGATATGTTACTATTGTCATTAACCAGGCCATCAGATATACTCGTGCAAAGCGAAGGAAAATGACGAAGCCACTCAACTGATTAATCAAGCAATAAACGCCGGAATTTAGAGACAAGAGGATGAAGTTGTCTGCCAGAATGAAATGATTGTTACCGGAACAGAGGGTGGCCAGTGGGGCGATATCTGGTATGTAAGTTCAACATTTAATCATCACTTTGCCGGTAATTTAAACGTGTTTAAGCATATCAAACATTTGATTGGGGTAGAAACGAAGTCAGCGTAGAATAATTTTCTTTTTATCCGGGGAATTGGGGTTGTGGAAATAAGACCTGGTAACGACATGTTACGAATGCAAAGTGTGTTCTATTCACCGGAATTAGATCGGAACATACTAAGTCTTGATCAGTTAATGATGCAAGGATATACGGTTAAAAAATCCGGTGATACGTGTAAGATTTATCCGATGTTTTCTGCACCAGTCGCTAATTCGGTGAACGATGTTAATGGTTTAACAAAAGAAGAAGAACTTGGTTTAAAAGAAAAGCAAAGGGTGATAGAGTTAAGTGCTGTGAATGAAGAACACAAAGAGAATTATTTTAATTCTTACTTCGAAGATCTGAATTTATCCACTAATGAACCCGATTGGAGTCAAATGATTATCCGGGCTATGGAATTTCATGATTTCTTCGATTGCAACTCTCTGTTGGATATGATAGAAGATTGAGTTTGTGTTTAAGTATAAACATGAATTGGAGGGAAAGTTTGAAGAGATGTTGACATGGTTTATTAATGTCAAACTGGGAATTTCTATAAGACCCATTCCACCCTTCGCGGCAGATAACAAGAAGGTAGATTTGCTGGGCTTGTATGTGGTGGTTGAACGTGATGGTGGCTACCGGAATGTCACCAATAATAATCTATGGCCGGTGGTTGCAAAAGACATGGGGTATGAGTATCATGACAGTGAGTTCATGAGGATCATTTATGCAATGTACCTAGATGTGCTGGTTTATTACTATAAATTCAAGGGAGTGCAGGAAAAGGTGATCGATAAACAGGTGATTGAACACAATGCAGGTCCGTCAGAAGTCAGCCATGAAAGGAGGAGGAGTGACGGTGATGTTCAAGATGAAAAGCCTATCAACACTATGCCCTATTCGCCGGAAATGACTGGGAAGGTGTGACGAAGATGCAAAAGAAACGACGCATATTTGACTTCAATCAAGCAAGGAAGGCCGTAGATGAAGCTAACCGGAGTGTCTTGATGTATGCTTCTAAGCATAATCAAGTTTAGGGGGTTGTGTTAGATATATTTAAACTTAATTATGTTAGCATTTATATTAAACCTATGTATTCGATATGTATATGATCTTATAACTATGGTGATAAGCGGGTAGGATTTCAAATAACTGCTTATATCAGTTATTCCCGCCACAAGCAACCGCCAAAATCTATGTATATATAAGTGATGTCCGGCAACATATTCTGGCATCAAGACAATTTCAGATTTACTCGAATTGTCCTCTCATTCTCTTCGATTACCCTTGATCTTTTACTGTTTCTGCATATCCATTTCTTGTTAACCATGAATACCGAATCAAGTCTGTCACTAAGTTCCGCTGCAAACATGGTTGAATCCCAACAGGATGCATAATTTCTGAATCCTAGAACTTTAATGTATTCACTTACGAAGACACTACTCTATTCTTATTTAGTGTTCTCACTTATGATTATATTATGTAAATGTTGTATTATTCTTGTTCCAATGGTTGTAAATGTTATATTATTCTTCTTCAATGGTTATCAAGTTTGCTCCTTTTCAATTTGTTCTCGTTTTGTATTTGATTTGTTATAAACTTTTGGTATCTTTTTTTAACTAGTTTCGTTTATGTTCGTTTGTTAATTTGGATTCATTTAAAAAAGATGATTCACATAATAATCATAATAGTATAAATTCAATATGTGTATATATATATTAGTAGTGTATGTACATCAAAGGACATTAGTTGCGAGGTGTGTATCTACTATGTTTCTTCGTCAATTACATTTGAGTGTTAAGTCTTTAACTATTGAACACTAAATAGCAGGTACTTACCAATGACAAAAGTTCAGTTTATTTAACTAGACTGAACCTCATGATTTCTTCATCATTATAAGTGCAAGTGCAAGTGCAAGTGCATATTCAAATCTTTAACCCTAATTTTGTAGGGTTGGCTGAGAACATAATCATGAGTATATTAATTAATTAGTTAGGAATTGCCTAACAACCTAGAGCAACCCTACTTATTAATAACAATCAAAGCCGTTGTTTTTTTTTTTAACTCTACAACAGTTTAGCAGCTGTAGCATTCTTATTATTACTATTATCACGCACATGGTCCATGTTGCCTCCATTCAGGACTGCAAAGGCTTTCTTTTCTTCACCCGAATTTCCAATCTTATCGCAGGGACGATGATGCATCGTTGTAGTGGTTGTGTACTGCACGAAGAAAGGTAGTGACATTTGGTGATGATGATCAGATTTTAATGAACAACGAACTTCTTGCAACTCTTTCTTCAGTCTTCGGTTTTCATTGTTTAGGGTTTCATAACTTTTCTTTAACAACTCATATTCCTTTTCGATTTGCTTCAACTTTGTCCTGTCCTCATATGATCATCAATCATAAATCCAATTTTTTTTACTGTATAGAATTTGATGAATAACAATATACATATATAGATTATGATATGAAAAATGCATCATCCCCCTTAGAGATATGTTATAGTTCAAATGTGTCAAGTTCTAAATGATTAAAATAAATGTTATTATACTTGTGTACTTGTTGGATTATATATACTACTTTCCCTTTTCAGTTTGTGTGATTAGGGGTGAGCAAGTTTAGGTCTGGACCGAAAATAACCGAGAACCGAACTGAAAATATATCCAACTCGACCCGAACCCAAGTACCTAGGTATTTAGATTGGTTCCAATTTTTATATAAAATAGGGTCGGGTCGGGTCAGGTCGGGTCAGTTCTCGGTTCTTTTCATGGTGAAACCCGACTTGGACCTATGGACCGGAACCGACCCTATATTTAGGGTAGTGAATCGGTTCTGTATTTTATGTTTGATCAGTTCTCGGGTCGGGTAATGGTCGGGTTTTTCCTTTTGCTCACCCCTATGTGTGATTACATTTGAATAATAATAATAATAATAATAATAATAATAATAAGAGTAAAGTCCTTTTTGAGTCCCTGTGGTTTGTGCATTTTAACTATTTGAATCAAAAAACCAAAGTTGTCTTGATTTGACTCCCTGCGGTTTATATTTTTAACCCTTTGAATCTAAAATGAAACCTCATCTAACCCTTTGAGTCCTTGTGGTTTGTATTTTTAACCCTTTGAATCCAACCCTTGTAGTCCATGATTTGGATGAGGTTTGCGTTTTGGATTCAAAGGGTTAAAAATACAAACCACAGGGACTTAAATCAAGACATGTTTAGTTTTTGGATTCAAATAATTAAAATGCACAAACCATAGGGACTCAAAGAGGACTTTACTCTAATAATAATAATAATAATCAGTTGCAGAATTATCTCACTTTTGATTTTGTTATAAGGAACAAGTTAGAGGTCATAATGGTCTTAGGAATGTAATTACTGAGAGAACTGAAACTTAATTTTGCTGAATTTTATAATCAGAAATGTGTCATGATCGAGATTGATCCAAGGGCGGACCCAAGCTTTAGCCTGGGTGGGCGGACGCCCCCTTGAAAAAAAAAATTAGTGTATTTTCGAGGTAAAAATCCCGACTGCACCCTTTGAAAATTTGGTTGAACCCTTCGTTCGCACCCGCAGAAAATATAATTGGATTATATTTCTGTGATGATCAAAAGAACATATTTGTTTGTCTCTAGATAAATTGCCACTGATCATATATGTTAGGGTTTGTTTGGTCTATGAAACATGTATAATTTCAGTTGTTTTTGTGAGATAAAATTTTAAGTTCAATATAATGTGTGTATATTGCGTATGCATGCGAAAATGAAGAAGTAATTAACCTTGCTCTTCTATTTTGGAACCAAACTTCGATTTGCCTAGGAAGGAGATTCAACTTCTTTGCTAGTTCTTGTTTCTGGCCCTGCAATCACCCATGTCACTAAATCAGACTTCATGTATCAGGCAATATCATCAAAACTATATTATTATTTGTTTAATAATTTAACAAAATCAAAAAGATATCTTTTACTATACTAAATATAAATTGATGAGTGGCAAGTTAAATTTATGAATTATTTAACACTACCTATGATTCATGCATCACCATGTTCCATTTTCTTAGGAGTTCATTGTTTTTGTTATAGACCATTTTATCATTGTAAATTATTTATTTATTTATTTTTTTGATGTAACATTCTTATGCATAAGTATGGAATTTCTTTTAAACAAAGTATTGCTTTCATTTTGTGAGTTCACTTATAAACTTGGACACTAAGTTAAAAAAATGTTGGTTTTGGATGAGTGAAAATTGCAAACCTAGAGGAGAAAAATAATTGTTCATGGAAAGTTACAACACTTAATAATTGTGGTACTAGCTTGCACTATTCTTTGATGCCATCTTGAGAATTTCCAACCAGTGTATTGGTTAATTAATAGCTAGTAGTTTGCAAATAAAGTGGACAAAATTTAGTAACAGGGACAATAAAACATACTGTATTAAGGGTGCTATGGATGTTGAAGCTATCTTCAAGCATTGTAGTTTGTTCGGTTGTGAGTTTTAGTTTCTTTCTTGATCCGTCATCGTTGTTGTTAGAAACATTGACATTGCTAGCTCCTTTTCTTGTCCTCTCTTTTTCCTCTTGATCATCATTAGTTTTAGAACTAAAAGAATCTTGATCATCTTTCTGATCATCATTCTTATAATCATGATCATCACTGGCTTCAATCTTTGGATGAAGAGGCAATGAAAGATCCAACCAAAACCCCCTTTTCTTATTCTTTGATGGCTTCTCCCTTTTGATAACTACTCCAATCCCAAGACCAAGTGTTGTATTGCATGTCTCTTCTTCATGATTCATAATCTTGAATGTGGAGAAGTAAATCCTACGAATATGATCAGGAAAGATGGAACCTTTTGGTGGGACGAGATGAAGATGGAAATATGGTTTATAGATCAATACCAAAACAATCATAATTAATGATGTATTAATTTATTAGGAGACTTAACTAAATGTCAAATAAAACTATAACAATAATTAATATTCATAATATGAGAATGAGCTTAAAGTTGTTTTACGTTACAATATCATTATGACACTTAGAGAGGAAACCAAAACATAATTAGTTATGCTTTGACACCATCCTACATTCTTGACTTTTCCATAATGGAAGTCAAAGTTTCGTTAAAGAGTATTTAGAAGTCATAATTGCTGTTCATTTTAGTTAATACGTACAAGATGTGATTCATAGTTGTACGATCGATAAGTAATTGCAATTACAAACTAGAGATCAACATACTGCCTCTTTTCTTTTCTTCTTTGAACATGTTATAACTAATTGTTAACAATAATAAATAATATTGTGATACTTTCAGTTTTATATTTTTATAAATGTTTCTAATATTTCTATTTGTTTTAATATGAGGTATGGACTCGTACAACTGGGCCAAGGGCTGGATAGAGAGTACACATGCTGGACTATTGCCTATAATGGGCTACTGATACACTGAAGTCTCATAATGTGTGTGTACTTAAAAGGCGATATGAACAAATGGGCCTTTAGGGCAGATATAAAAGTGCATGTCTTTGTGCATATTCATCAAGTCAAGATATTCTCACACTTACCTTTCCTCTCACCAGACAATTAGGGTGTCAATTTGTTCTTTTGCTCGTTTATGCATTCTCTCTTGTTCTTGAACTATTAGGGTTTCATGCGTTATATTTGATCAGATTCATGGTTGAATATGATCTTAGTTTGATTCCTCTTTGTTTCGTTATAGAGATTATCAGTTGATATCTTTCATTATGAGTTTAGATAATTAGATTCATGTATTGTACAAACAGATTTGTGAGTGGTTTGGGTATTTGGTTGTATTTAATCAAAGATCCGAGTTTAATACCTTGTTTTTGACATGGTATCAGAGCTCAGAGCTCTGCTCTATTGGTGATTGTTCAATTTGGTTTCTTCCGCTGTTGCTAAAGGTGTGTTTAGGTTGTCTAGGTTTTCTTTATCTGAAACTTTAGCTAGGATTATCTAGTTCTTGACGATTCTGACAATCTTTGGTATCATATTGGTGCTACCTACGATTCTTGATACCTAGGGTTTTTTTCTACTGTTCATCGTTTACAAAGTTTATTTTGGAAAGATCAATACAATACTTCTCCTTATCTTCCTCATCAAATACTTCCGCCCTTGCCAACTTTCCATACAACTCGACCTTCTTCTTGAAACTTGCATAATTGGGCCTTGAGTTCGAGAATTGATAAAAGGCGTAAGCAAGCGATTGATTTTCTAGTGATTCTGTTTTTTGGGCCTTGCATAATTGTGAATCTCGATCTAATCGGGGGCTTACAGCTACGAACCATAGTTGCAAAACTGGTGCACCCTTACCTTGTCAATTCAACCTCATAACTGTAACCCAATTTCTAAAACAAAAGACACCCTTCCGATTCAGTTCCAAAAATTAATCTATGTTGGTATTTTTTTTTTCCGAATGATTGAAGTAAGTGCACAACGACTTGTTTTAGGAATGTTAACGAGGGTTCTGAAGAAGGAAGGTGTGAAGTCTTTGTTCAAAGGTGGTGGTGCTAATATCCTGAGCGTTGTGGCTGGTGTGCTTGCAGGTTATGATGCTAAGGCAACAAAGAAGGTTGTGAGAGACAATTTAATGGTCTTGTTGATGTTTACAAGAAGACATGTGCATCAGGTGGTGTTGCTGTGTTATGCCGTGGGTTCCAACTTTGCTAGAAATGGACCCTATTAATGAAAGAAAGACAGCAATTAGTCAGAACTGCAAGTCATCCCAGACACCATAGTGTATCTTGCTTACACCAAAACTGCTATATGATTAGGAATATGGTGAGGCATGTATGATTCTGACTGTGATGAATGGCCTATAAGCAGCCATCAGAAGTATGGAAATTTGGGGGAGGTTAGGGATCTGTTATGGGATTATTGAGAGAAAGCCACCTAGTCAGATAGACAAATACATGAAGTATATTATAGTCTTCAATCTTTTGATGCTGACATGGCAACATTAGAGATTAGCTTTTTGACTATGAGGCTGTCAAATACAAGAACACATTTGTCGCATTCAGTCATATCGTGAAAGAGGAAGGTGTAAGGAACGCGTTAAGTCTTGCTGGAACTAACTTGGGTTAGATTATTCCGCTCATGAATTTGATTTTACAATTCCCACGAATATATCTGTTTTAGGCTAATACGCATCAATTTATCCATTTGCGGGCCCTATACGGCTCATATAGGTCTATATGAGTCGTATGAGGGTAAGTTCAATTTTTGTTTAAATTAGGTTTTGGCGTTTCATGGCTTATACGTATTGTATTGTATTGTATTTTGATGTATTTTGTCATTACATGTCGTACTTTAACGTATATTGACTATATGAGTCGTATCGGTGTATCTCAGTTACGTGTGGTATCATATTGTATCGTCAACGAGAACAAAGAAAATATCCTCAATGACATTTGTGGAGAGATCCTACTGAGTATAATAGGTGAAGTGTTTCTAGACAAGCAGTTGTTCCAGTTTCTGCATGGGAGACGTTTTTTATCAAACTTTCCGGCAATAATCTTCTAGCGAGCGTTGTCTATGTCTTTTGAAACCGACTTGTTATTGGGGTTATGTTCGATTAGGGTTTCCCGGATTTTACGCACCTCCATTTCTTACGTGACAATTGCTCCACCAATTTAATCTCACTATGAGAAAGTCTCTTGGCGTACGCATAACCCTTTCGATGTTGTGCAGGGTCGTGGTTATATTCCGAGTTCTTCTGTAGGTCCGGCTAGGGGAGGATCTAGTCGCCTAATCCTTGTTGTCAAACACACCCGGTTGTGCGGAATCCAACCGGAGATGCAAACCGAGATCGAGAGATGGACAAGAACACGAAAAGGACACCGAGACTCAACGATTAACACCAATGTATTAATACTTGAAAGACAATTACAAATCAATGTTTACAAATCAAACTTTGTAAACTCTCAATATTTCTCTCGGGTTCTTCCTTGTGCGATCTGGGTCTTCTCTTGTCCGCTCCTGTCTCTCTCTACCGAAATCAAAAGTGATTTCGGTTTATATATGGGTTTATCACTTGTGCGATTGGGGCTTTGGCCCATGTTGGCTTGTGCGATTGGCTGTGGTCAAAGCCCAAAGATAAGGCCCAACAACCATGCATGCACGTATATGAAGTTCAAATATGCAGATTGTAGATTAGTCAACCACATGACATCATCATGATGATGTCATGGTGATGTGGCAGCGGGAACCGGCTCGCGGCGTTCCGTGCTTCGCGTGTCGAACTCTGGGACGCACGACGGAGGAATGTCGAGACGTCGGGCTTGAGCTGAACCTAGCCGGGTCGAACCGAATCGAGTTGAACCGAACCGAGTCGCGTCCACAAAATATGTATCAACAAACTCCCCCTTGGACGCTACTCGTGATGTTCAACTTCCATGTCTTCCATGTCGGAGGATCTTCAAGGTCTTCACGCGTCGTAAGTAGAAAGTGTATCAACAAACTCCCCTTTTCATTTAGGTAGTGTGTCAATAAACTCCCCCTTAGATTGACCTCTCCAATGAGTTATGCTCGTGAATCTTTTGACTTCTCAATTCTTCAGATCCTTGTGGTGTTGATGAAGGGTCAGCGGCAACTCGATCATTTTATACTTTGAGTGCCTCCACTTCGTGTCTTCATTCCAAAGCTTGTCATCGAACATGTTCTCCTCGCCTTTAGCATCTGCACATGCAAGAAAGCTAAACGCATAATGAGAACAACCGCTTGGAATATAGTTAACATTTAAACAAACGACACATATGAGATCAAATCTCAATCAAACACCGACCGACAACAGTTTGAAAGTTTAACAAAATGTTCAATTTTAGTCCTTTAACTTTCAAAACTTGTTAACTTCGACAGTTTATAAAGATGCAATTGTTTTCCGGCTTAGAATCAGGATTTTGGGTAGGATAGACTCGAGTTCCAACATCAGTCAATCAAAAATAAACTAGAAGCAAAATCTTTTTGGCTTTTATAAAGTTTATATTAAAACACACCTAAAATCTTTTTGAAATTTTTCATTTTTCAAAAGTAAAGACGGAAAGCAATAAATAAATATATACAAAGATGCAGAAACTAAAAGCAGTAAACAAATATTTACAGACATTCTTTTTGCGAGTTTCGAGCGTAAGAGAATCATATCAGTGTACGGTCATGTCAAAACGCTCTTTTTGTTCAATTAGTTAACATTAAGATAAGCATCCTATAACAATTATCGGTATTGTTGTCCACTTAAACTCAACTTATCAGATGTAATCATGGCGAGGGGATACGTTAAGGTATGATTTATACTTACCGACCGGTGTTCATCCACATCACGACACATTCCCGTATCAAGGTATGCACGAGGGTTCATCTTACCGGTGAGTATACCGATTATCATCTGTTTGACCGTATATGATGTGAGAAACTCACTTATTTTGATTGAAAACAAGCCCTATGTGATAGAATCACTTATTGATGAGGAACTTGATTTTCAGATGCATGAGGGCACAGGAGCAAGTCCGTGAACAGGTCAGTACTTTCGTACAGCAGAGAGACGAACTTGACTCCCGGATAAATGTGATATATTATCACTTATTTGATGGACATGTGATTGTTGATCACTTATTGAGGTCGAATGCAATATGTACACGTATGTATGGTATCATGGAAGATCTAGACTTGCGTCCCCGTTATTTTTCGGAAAAAGAAACAACCATGATACCCAGATGATAAGCAGCATAAAGACCGAATATCTCAGAACCTCGGCAATCTCTCAAACGAAATTTCGGTACTAAGACCATATGCCAATGAATGGTTCCCACCCAGTCTTCAGTCGATTTAAGTTTATATCACCCTGCACACTTTAAAATGATTGTGAGCCTACCGATACATCTTATATAGAGCTGCTTATCGTTTTTCATTTAAGGTTTAAAGAGGTTTAGACAGACCACTGATGTACTATCATTTTCTCTTTTGCTCGCCAGGAAACTCATTTTTGTTTTTCTATTGTTTTTGTGCTTTTGAAATTTTTCGATGTTTTTGAATTTTTCAAATTTGGATTTACTCCCCCTAAAATCAACAAACTAAGATAAAATTTAAAAGACACAAAGATATTTACAAAAACGATTTCCCGATGTCGGTTAAACTCATGTTTTACCTCAATGCCATTTACCAAAATTAATTTTGAATCAGAAATGATTTAACGAATTTTGGAAAAATCAGTTGGCATGTCGGTAAGCGGTGCGGACCATGACAACATTGTCTGGCCAAAGAGTGCTACAAGAGGATAACAATTCATAAAGCAGCTTAAATATCGACAAGTATAGGAGAGATTAGAAATTTAAAACCGTATCCTGCAACTGCCTCGTGCATTGCCAGGAATCTGAGCGTTCTCCCAAACTGGATATCCACCCGGTGTGGATTTCAAAGTCGATGTTGTAGCTACTGAGAAATCTCTTCACAGCAACAAGATCAGAAACCTTTGGGTCCGGCTGGTCTTCCACATTGCACCAGCGAAGGTTTTTGTCTTTCTCTTTCAGAAGTAGTGTGCGGTTGTTCAATCCATGCCAAGGCATCCGCACACCTGGTTGGTTTGTTCAACGAACACATTTTCTTCAATCACACCGCGAAGAAATGTACACTACACGTTAATCTTGTTGATTTTGAACATCAGACGTGCTGCAGGTGCGTACATTTTGATTTGAATCTATCCTGGGGACCCGATTAAAGCCTTGAACAATCAAACTTTGGTATAATTTTCAATTTGTCGAAGCTTTTCAATCTCTTTCGACAGACAATTCTGTCTTCTTTCCTTTTTCTTCTCTCCATCACAGGCAACAACTTCTTTGTCGCCGATCTTGTGCAAGAACATTCCACTATCAACAATCCAATGACTATCGATAGTTCCTCCTGGAACATCCTGCACACTCACTCAAAGATTAGATGGAGAGGGGGACCCAAGCCTTAACAGACTTGGGTCGTCCTTCATCATCGAGGATTGTGACTTCGATTTCCTGATGATTCTTAAACACAGCACCTCCCCCTGAAACATTTACCGATTTCGGTTTCCAAATCTGTTTTTGTTTTTCATTTTTAATCTCTAACTTAACAGAATTTGCTTGGACAACTTCCGGTTTCAACGCCTTTTCAATCACCTTCACATTTTTACGTCGTTGTTTTGTTTCCTGTTCTTTAACAGTTCTTTTATCATGTTTTGGATAAACAGGACGACGTTGTAAGTGACCTTGTTCAGAGGGGGCTCTTTCAACAAAATTTGGTTTGGGCGAGTTTTTGCAATCTTTAATAATGTGCCCAAACTTTCCACATTTGAAACAAATTCTCCTTTCAACAAACTTAGGAGAACCGGTTCGACTTTCACATGTTGAACCTGTAGACCCAGAGGTACTTGTTCCTTCATCACACCCGTTTGTGTGTTGGGTGTAATTGTTTTGAGCGTTACGTTTCAAAATCTTGACTTGTTGTACAAAATCAGTGTTTGATTTGTTTTCAAAAGTCTCAATTTTATCAGTACCCCTTGATGTCACAAACTTGATATCTTTGTCTTTCTTCTTGAAACGAGCTCCTTTTGATTCAACCTTAGCCTTTGGCTTTGGAGCTCGTTGTTGTTGTTTACCCTTAAAAGCCATTGGTTGTTGCTTTGTCGGTGATTTCTGTTTTCCAAATTGTTTTCTGATTTCTGATTTTGGAACAGGATCACATTGTGTTACCACAACTCCGGGAATGCTCTTTCCCAAAAACTTAGTTGTATTATCTTCAAACACTTTATCAATCAATGAGTGATTGACGTTTTTGATTGGAAAATCTTTGTTTGAATAAATTTTGTTATCACCGACTAAGGTATACAACAAGTTGTTGCTCTTAACAGCAGACACACATTCATTGTCATCTTTGACATCCTTGATAGGATCTATCACTTGCTTGGCAACAGGTTGCACGGCAGGAGTAGGAGGATCACAAAGAATATGATTCTCAATTGGAATTTCTACTCCTTTCGTCTCATCAAGTGATTCATCCTGGTCATTCGCATCTGATTCATTATCTGAAGAATCACAGTCCTCAATGGTTGGAGGACTTTGATTTGAGGCACATGATGACTTTTCTTTGTTATCAGATGAGCCCTCCGATGAATTGTCCGGTTTGAACCCTAAGCCAGTAGTAACTTCCTCATAATCAAGAGGCACATTGGGTTCATACCGAGGCATATCCTCTTCATCGGGCATTCTGGTATAGTTGTGTCTCAAAGGGGGCGGACACGACTTATACCCTACGCCTTTCTTGTTTCCCTTCAGTTGTTGAACATCAATGATGTGATCAAGCACAAATCGGGAGTTAGAATAACTCTCCAATTTTTGTTTGATCGCATCATGCTCGCATTGGGCAATGGCTAATTGCTTCTTAGTTTCCTCAACAATATTTATGTACTCATTTATACTTACTTGTTTATGGTAAACCACTTTGTTAACTTCGGACACGCTTTTCTTTAATGTTTCTATTACAGATTTAAATTCTTTTTCGTTCCGAGTTAAAGCCATGTTTGCCTCCTTGCACTTAGCCATTTCAACAACTAAACTCTGATTGTGACTATGAATTGTGTCACATTCAAGTTTCATTCTTTCACATTCAAGTCTCATATATTCACAATCTCTACAATTAATAAGAGTTTCAGATGTTACCTGGCTCGAAGAGGCTGTGATATTTGCCATGAAGGCAGTCTGAGAAGAGAAAGCTCCATCTTCAACATCAGTACCTCCTTCCTCCTTCACATCAGGCTCGGATTGATTATCCCCAGAAATAGAGCCTTCTTCATCAGAACTTCCAGAATAACCAGAACTGTCATCGCTTTCAGAAAACTCTTCCTTGTGAACATGCTTGATGTGATTGATAATTTTTGCATAGCATGCAGTTCCACCTCCTTGATGATTATCTCCCAATTGTACAGACCAATCACATCCTTCATCAGCTTGAACTATCAATGCCCGGTTGGGGTTTGAAGGCCCTGACTGGTTGGTTTGGTTGTTAGCAGCTACTATCCCTCTTTCGTTGTTAGCTTGATTTGAAGTACTTGTTTGATTTTGGAAGGGATTTTGGTTGCCTTGTTGGTTGCCTTGTTTGCTCGGTCGCGTGCATTCACGTTTAAAGTGACCCTTTTCACCGCAATTAAAGCATGTGACAGCATCTTTATTGAACCCGTACTTCGTATCATTTTTGCCTTCCAACGAAGTTCTTCCAGTTCGAGTCATGAAATCCTTTGCCCTTCTAACTGCACTTGCAAACGCCCACTTGATATCCATTAACTCCATTTCATCCCTGTCTATCTGCTGATAGTCTTCGTTTGTCAAATTAATGTTGCCAATTTGACTTGCGACTAATCCGCTGTAGGAATTAACCATAGTGGTAAGAATTTCAATGTGATCCCGTGCAGCCTCTATACTCACTTTGGAAAGATTTGAAGTATCAGGTTTGTTGCCATAGAAGGCTTGTTGTGGTTGGGTTTGTGGTGGGGGTTTAGAAAAATAGGAAGCTGGATCAAATTGGGGTTGTGCCGGATTGACTTGAGGTGAAGGTTGAGGTGTTGGAATATAAGCCCTTGGATCGAAGACCGGAGCAGTATTTGATTGAGGAAACGGAAAGGAACTTGTGTTGGACACAAATGCAGTTTGCAGTTTTGGTTGCTGAGCTGCATTAGACCTGGCCAAGGCATCGAAGCCTGGAAGATACATTTCTGTATTCTGAGAAGCGGGAACTCGCTTGGCTTTCCTGATTTCTTCATCATTTTTATGTTCCAGCTTCTGGATGAACTCATAGATGTTAACTGTGTCAAGAGTTCCCGTATGCTTCAATAGCTCAATAAACGAACTCCACTTTGGAGGTAAAGCATCAGCAAACCTAGCCACCATTTCCTGTTGAGTTGCCAAAACCCCATAAGCAAACATTTCACTAATCAAATGATAAAAACGTGTAGTCATATCATTAAGGGTTTCATTTTCCAAAAACTGAAAAGATTCAAACTCTTTCTTCAACAGATCATGACGAGACTTTCGTGTAGCTGCATTGCCTTCTCCTCTCGCAACCAAGGCATCCCACAATGTTTTCGTGTCTTTACAGTAGGAGAACTGATGATAGATATCTTTGTTAAGTGCTTGTGTAAGTGTAGCAAAAGCCTTTTTCTCCAAATCATAGGCTTTCTTGTCATCTTCCAACATGTTAGCATAACCCGCTGAAGTGGATGCTGCAACTTCAAGATTGGGGTTGAATGCATTGATGAAACACCTCCAAAGCTCGGTGCTTTGACCTTGCACATATGTGTGAAAACGGCCTTTCCATGATGGAAAATCGTTCATATGGTTTAACTTTGGTGGACGATTGTTGCTGCCAGTTTCACTTTCGCTAATTAGCAGAATTTGAATACTTTGACTTTGATTGGATACTAATGCCCATTGACTGGCACTGATCGCTGGTGGTGGAAACATACTTCTCGCCCACGCTGCTGCGGAAGTTTGATCTTGACCGGTCTGTGGATCCGTACTCCAGTCCCACGGACTTGTGCAACTCATGATTGGTGTATGAATGATAACAACCTGATTAAATTACACAGATCAACCAGCTAAAAAAAAATACAAGTCTTAAAAAAAAAAAAAAAATTTTGTCCAAGACTTGATGAAAACAAGAAGTGCTTTCGGCTGAGAAGTTGTAATTTCAACTTGATTTCGATTGATGTTTGATAAGTGATTTCGGCAACAACACACTAAGTGTTTTCGGCAACAAGATGAAACAACAAGTGATTTCGGCTGATGTGAATTGATTTCGGCTCAAGACAAAACAAAACTTGGGTGATTTCGTGATAAAGATCTGATGTAATCGAGGCCCAAATAGAAGCCCAATTATATGTTGTGTGAGCCCAACACTTGTACGATTGGGCCTGATGTCTTGTGCGAGTAATTTAACCTTGTGCGACTCAATTGTTGACTGAATATGAATATCTTGTACGATTGGATGACTTGTACGATCAGACAAATTTTGTAAGACAAATAATGTTGTGCGATTGGAGATGTGTGTCTTGTGCGACCAGACTTGCTTTTGGGCTCCCAGTTAACAAAACAGCCCAGGCAATATGAAGCCCAATGAGTCTTGTACGATTGAAACAAGTTGTGCGATTGAAAATGTGAAATTGTTGTGCGACTGAGATTTGAAATGGTTGACTTCCTATGCTCTGACACAAACAGGTACCTTTCGGCTCAAGACATACTCATTTCACCAACTTACCAACCATGTGATGATATGCAATATCTTAATCAAACCCAATTACCAATGCACCAACAACTTGAATATGCAGATTTTCAAAGATCAAAAAGTAAACACACCAAGAACACTTTGAATAATTGATGAAGATATCAAGAACAAACCCAGAAAATTTGAATTTTCCGGTAAAACGACAACTTTCCGAAACCCGTTTTTGCCCGAAACTTCACTAAAAACCAAGGTTTAACATGTGAAAATGAAAAATAAGATGGTTTTTGTAAGAACTTTCAGCAAAATACCAGAATTTTCGAGGTTTTAGACAGAATTTTCAGAAAAATATAAACTTTTGAAACCCGAAAAACAACCCGAACACACTCGGTTTTAACAAGGAGAAGAGCCAAGGCTCTGATACCACTTGTAGGTCCGGCTAGGGGAGGATCTAGTCGCCTAATCCTTGTTGTCAAACACACCCGGTTGTGCGGAATCCAACCGGAGATGCAAACCGAGATCGAGAGATGGACAAGAACACGAAAAGGACACCGAGACTCAACGATTAACACCAATGTATTAATACTTGAAAGACAATTACAAATCAATGTTTACAAATCAAACTTTGTAAACTCTCAATATTTCTCTCGGGTTCTTCCTTGTGCGATCTGGGTCTTCTCTTGTCCGCTCCTGTCTCTCTCTACTGAAATCAAAAGTGATTTCGGTTTATATATGGGTTTATCACTTGTGCGATTGGGGCTTTGGCCCATGTTGGCTTGTGCGATTGGCTGTGGTCAAAGCCCAAAGATAAGGCCCAACAACCATGCATGCACGTATATGAAGTTCAAATATGCAGATTGTAGATTAGTCAACCACATGACATCATCATGATGATGTCATGGTGATGTGGCAGCGGGAACCGGCTCGCGGCGTTCCGTGCTTCGCGTGTCGAACTCTGGGACGCACGACGGAGGAATGTCGAGACGTCGGGCTTGAGCTGAACCTAGCCGGGTCGAACCGAATCGAGTTGAACCGAACCGAGTCGCGTCCACAAAATATGTATCAACATCTTCACATCTACCCTCCAAACGCGACACGTTACGATGTAAAACCGCATCACCAAAAAAGACAACCACATATTTTCTACCAGTTTTCCTAAGCGTGGTCGTACTCTTTGTAGGTCCACCCGGAGGATCGAGTCAACCTCTATTCCCTGTTTTCCGACGAACCCGAGAGTGCGGAATCCAAACGGGTAAGTTAAACCAAGTTACAAACACAAACACAAAGATTCAACGATTAACACTCCAATGTATTAATCTAGAAACGGTTACAAAGCAATGTTTACAAGATGTTCTTAAAAACTCTCAGCGTGTGTGTGTTTACAGTGTGTTCTGTCAATGAAATCTATTCAGACTTCTACTAACCTTCTGCCTTCTGTTTGATGTATATATACTGAAACATCGATGAAGTCCTTTAGCCGACGAACTCTCATCGACGAACTTGGATTTCGTCGTTACACATCTTGACGAACTTTCAAATGTGACGAAGTTTACACACTTCGTCACTTTCACATCCGACGAACTTTAAGGTTCGCCATAAAGGAAGTTCGCCACATGAAGGTCTTCGTCAAAGGGGACTTCGCCACAGAGAAGACTTCGTCACATGTTGGGCTTGTTCTTGTTGGGCTTAGTCAATGGGTTACAACAAACAGACAACACATAAACATAATCTAACATTTATACTGCACACACACAGTTACATGTACATCATACAATACAAAGTAAATAGCATACCGAGTCAAGACAGGAGGATATCTTGACTACGGCCTTCACTTCATAGCCTAGTCGAACCGTAACGAGTCGTCGTGTCCACACAAATACGGGAACTAGTAGTGTCCACATAAAGTGTACCAATAAACACCCCCTTGGACGCTACTCGTTTTGAACACATCACAAATAGGAATTGTAACAACAAACTCCCCCTTGGATGCTACTCGTTCTTCAACTCTTTTCGTTCTCCATCTCGTGATGGTTCATTCATTCTTGTCGTAGGATCTACAAAGTCTTCACGTATTTGAAGTAGAAAGTGTATTAACAAACTCCCCATTTCATTTAGGAAGTGCATCAACAAACTCTCCCTTTGATTATGCACGTGAATCTTTTGATTTTCAGCACTTAGATCCTTGTGGTGTTGATTGATTGGTCAGCGGCAACTCGATCATCTTGATCTTTTGAGTGCGTCCATGCCCTGTCTTCATTCCGAAGCTTTTCATCTAACACGTTCTCTTCGCCTTTAGCTAGATTGCATGTCGCATCTTGTCACACCCCGAAATATCAGAGCATTGGCGTGACTGGACTGGTATCTTCATTGCACAGCGTAAGCAAATAAGCCAAGTCTTTCTAGAAATTGAACGCCCGCTAAGTACTCGACTCTTCATGGTTCTCTTATTCCAACCGTGCCTTGTCTTAGAACTGAAACCTGAGAAAGAAACATGCGAAAAAGTCAACATAAAGTTGAGCGAGTTCATAGTTTGTTTGTAAAAGATTTGAAATAAATCTTTTTGAATAACCGGTTTTTGATGTATTGTTGAGAAAACGAATTAAAATCATTTTCTTGTCATGTTATACAGAAATTTAGTATGAAAACATGGTATGTGTCATGTATAAATCAAGTTTTCATATATAAATCAAGTTTTCATGTGTACCCCACGTACTCATGTATAATTCAAGTTTTTATTGAGTACCCCACGTACTCAAGTATAATTCCCGCTTTCTTGAGTACCCCACGTACTCAAGTATAATTCAAGTTTTCTTGAGTACCCCACGTACTTCAAATATAAATCAAGTTTTTCTTGAGTACCCTACGTACTTCAAGTTATAAATCAAGTTTTTCTTGAGTACCCCACGTACTTCAAGTTATAAATCAAGTTTTAGTATGGTATGAATTTTATGTAAATAAAGTATTCCTGTAAGTATCAGGATTGTTAATGGGTTGCAAAGCCATTAACATGTGACACGACATAGGAAGTCACCAAACCTTAGGCATTTAGTTGGTATATTTTGAGACACAAAAGCACTACTTGATTCTCGCCCTCACTGAGAGTGTGGCTGCCCGGCACCCGTTAGATCTAACCATTTGTTCTGCGGTCTAGGTATATTGTTGATTAATGGTGCTTCTGTACCCTATTCGTGACATGATTTCTCGCATCATTTCTCATAACGCCTCATACTTGGTTTTCGTTCTCACCAAGTGCGCTTCTCGTATTCTTATATCTCGTCACACTTGGTTCTCGTTCTCACCAAGTGTGCTTCTTGTATTTTTTTTTATCATACCATTTGTATACATTTTAACATTTTTATTTTGTAAACTCTTGTATTTGTATTTTACCGTAGTTTATAAAACTAGAATCTCGTGTGTATGCATATTTCGAAAAATACGCTTGTTTGAAAAACCGGTATAAAACATAAGCTTTTTGTAAACCATTTGTGTCAGTTAAAACTTGCTTGTAAAATGGTTTAGAAATTTGTAATTCTCGTATGCTTTGCAAAAAGTGCATGTCTTTCCACCCCAAAAACATTTATAAAAATGTAAAACCGTAAAAGGTGGGGTTATGAACTCACCTGAATATTCCTGTGCAAAGCTAGCTATATACGACTTTGTGATGTCGTTTCCAAGACTTGACTTGCTAGCGTGCATTCTACAATATTCCTAACACGGAATATCTTATAAGTGTCTAATTAAACGCAGTAACTATTCTACGTGTCATCGAGCTTTACCGAATCGTTAACCGAACGATCCGTTGATATGTTGTTAACTTAATAAAAATAATTAAGTTACACTTGTTAAGTTTCGTTTACTAAGTCTAGAAAGTACTTAGTTTTCGAGAAATTCGAATATATAAATATTTACACAAAATATAAATATATCGATAGGATAGTGTTTATCGTTTCGAGAAGTCGTACGCGTATATAACGAATGTTTTATGAAAAGAATGTATAATAAACTCGTATTATATATCGTATGCCGTTTAGGCGTTTGAAATAAATATAACAACTTATATTTATTTAATAGCGTTTTCGTGTTGATGTCGTTTGAAATAAATATATAAAATATATTTATTTTATAAAAGAATTGTCGTTTTCGTATGTGATAAAGCGTCGTCGAAAGTGATATACACATTTATATTAGTTCTCATAAAAGTCGCTTTTCAATAAAACATGTTTTGCTTTTACGGGTTTTCTCGAAAAACGGTCAGAGTTTCCTCTGTTTTTGGACGCCCTGACAACACAAGTTTACGTAATTTTATCAAGATTCAACAATATCACCAATATCAATATGTATAATTTTTGTAGAAGCGACAAAATGTAAATTAAGCACTAATTTGTATCGGTTCGAGCTCGTTCACGAAATAAATAAAATTATAAGAATAACGGAATGTATTGCGCCGTATAATCTTTACCATCTTCTTGTGTCGAAAGCCGAGCTGACCGAGTCAACTGGGTTGACCGAGTTGACTCGCTGAGTTGACTTAGTTTGACCGAGTAGACCCGAATTATGAACCGCGAACCTGACCAAACCGGACTTGTTTGTAGACTCGCCTCACGAAACCTGAACCGAAGCAGCTTGACCCGAACACTGAGTTGACTCGGTTTGACCGAGTCAAACCGAACCGTTTGACTGAGTTGTTGACCCGTTTGACTGAACCGTGACCCGAACTCATGTGTATCATCTCTTTTATCAATCTCAGCCATCAAAAATCATCACTGAAACCCGTGAGGCCCGTCGGATAAACGGAACATGTACCGCCGGATAAAAGTATCGACCACCGGTCCGAGTCGGGGACCACCGGTCACCACCACCACCGCTGGTTCTCTCTCTCTCTTCTCGATCTCCTTCTCTCAGTCTCTCTCTTCCGCCGCCGTACGCCACCACGCACCACCACGCGCCACCGTTCCTCTCTCTCTCTCTCGTCTTTCTCTGTAGCGCCGCCGCACCACTCGTCACTGTCGAGATACCGTGCCGCCACCGTGTGTGGTGGCTCTCCTTTTGCTTCAGGTCTTTGTACGTGTGAGAGGGGGGGTTGTTACTCGTCGGAGGGGACCACCGGCCGCCGTCGCAGGCCTGGTGATGTCGCCGGTCAGTTCATCGAGTGGGAGAGAGGATGAGTGGAGGTGAGGGTTGGGTGAGGTTGCAAGGTATGTGAGGTGTAATTGAAGAAGAAAGGTGTTATGTCCTTTCTTTTGTGCAGATGAAAACGAGAGAGGGAGAAGTGTAATATGGGATCTGATCTTTGAAGGTGTGTGTAGGATGGGTTTTGTGTGTATAAATGTCTGCATATGGATCCCTTTATAGAGATTTGAGGATTAGGCCATGTGTAGTCATAACGCCCCTTTGTGGGCGTTATGCTACACGTGGCGCGTCACGTCAGCGTGGGGCGTTATGGGGCCTTATGCATATTAAGCCCGTAGTCATAAAGCCCCTGTCTAATCATTACTCAATTATTAATTTCTAATTTTTTATAATTATTTTCTAACTTTATAAAATTAAAATTCATTTCATTAAATTAAAAAACATTACACTAAAATAAAAATAAAAACAAAAACATTACACTTAAAAAAAAAAAACATGACAATAACAAAAAAAAAAACGGTTCCACTAAAAAAAATTGGACTAAAAAAATAAAAAAACAACACTTCAAAGATTATATTTTTTTCCGATCCTTTCCTTTTGGGCCAACGTCATCTTCAAAGCTTTTCCGGTAAGGTGGTCGTGCGGTTTGGAGTAGAATTCAAAGTCGAGCTGCCATTAATTTCTAATTTTTTATAATTATTTTCTAACTTTATAAAATTAAAAAACAAATTTTAAAAACATTTTTTTCTTTTTTCTTTCTTCTTTCTTCTTTCTTCCTGCAACAAAACAGCCCCCCCCCCCCCCCTCTTCTTCTCCTTCAAACCGCCCCACCCCTCTTCAATCCATCACCCCTTCTTCTCCTTCAACCAGCCCCCCTTCTTCTCCTTCAAACCAGAAAATACACACAAAAGGGGAAACCCAGAAAAAAAAAAAAATCAAACAAACACACATACCGCCCTTCTTCTCCGCGCTATAGACATCGCGCCACACCCCATTTTTCGTTTGATGGCGCCCTTCGTGGCGGTGTGCAGCGGCGCCATACGGCGCTATGGGGCTGCATACCGCCCCACTACGCAAGGTCTTAAGGTTTCTTTTGTGTATTTATTTTATCTTCAGGTCATATATTTTACCCTTAGAATCATGATCTTTTGAAGAGATTAGTATAGATTTGCAGGGATCTTATGTTTCAATTTTTTGAGACAAAAATCTTTAGAGATTTTACTAGGATTTTTAGTAATATTTGTAAAGATTTTATACAGGTTTTGCAATATCTTCTAGAGATCTTAATATATCTAATATATTAAGTGTAGGTTTAGGCTTGTGGTTTTTGGGCTTGGGCCCAGGGCCCACAAGCCTATCTTATGTGTAAGTGGTCCGTAATTCTTACGAGACCCGATATCGCGACCCATACTCCGTAAGCATAAAATATTCGTGTAACATCCATATTTTTCGGCGTCGTTAGTATTTTGTACGGTATCAGTCCGTTGTCGCGCCATATTCAGCAGATTTCCCATAAATCACCACACGCGCATTGTATAGCTGAACAAACGTTTCTGGGCACTCCAAGGGCCTGGTTAAGTTAATTAGCGTCGTAAACACTATTTATCATCGCGTTAATCGCCTGCCAACCACGTAATTAAGGGCGTAAATTACCGGTTGTCACATTCTCCCCCTGTTAATAAAATTTCGTCCTCGAAATTTAGACTACGTCAACTCCTTAGAGTTACATTATGCGTTTAAAATACGAATAGTACCAAAGTGAATGATCATGAAATCGAATCAAGACTTATTCGAATGATGTGAATTCAAGGATGTATCGCAAGATGCAAATGAATTCTAGAAATGATCGCATCCAATAAATGAACTTAGATTCCACAAGCTCAAATGTAATAGTTTGCATGAAACGCTCGATCGTGATCATCGCAAGCTGCAAGTTCTACTGACGCCACAAGGTGTCGTAGTGAATGAAACAATTCAAATATAGCGGTGATCGAACAAGTATCACCTATGTTTTGCATAAAACGCTCAATCATGATTAGCCCAAGCTACAAGTCTGTACTGACACCACAAGGTGTCGAAATCAACGAACGACTTAATGGAGTCGTAGACCAAACAAATCTACTACGACTCTGAACAATGAAACGCTTGTTAAAACGAATTCGAATATGATGTTTCCAATACATCATATGATGTCTTGAATTGAATATGTGTAATGAACAAGTTCAAACAATTGAATTTGACTTCGGCGCAAGCCGACAATAATTACATGTATCGACAAGAAAACTTTCAGCATGGTCACAACGAAAACCATATATGTAACTTGAAAAGAAAAAGAAATTTCAAGAAAATGTGTTGACTTGATAACAAAGAAGCCAACAATTCCAAGAAACCATATATGGTCACAACGAAAACCATATAGTTAACCACGCCCCCGTGTCCGCTGAGCACGACCCCGTGTGCAGAAGCATATCTGTACTATCAAGATTTGCCTGGATTCTACGAATCTTGTAGTTAACCACGGCCCCGTGCCCGCTGAGCACGGCCCCGTGGTGGGCAATGGAAGCTTCTACCACTTTGTCTTTTCTGCTAACACTTGGGCACGCCCCCGTGCTGGCTGAGCACGGGGCGAGTTCAGTCTTTTGTCTTCTTGTTTTGCTTGGGAAGATGCTGTCGTGGGGTCGGGCATGTCACGTTTGTTCCTTTTCTTGTATTTATATTAGATTTTGCTGTCTTTTTGCTTCTTTTGTTAATTTGAGCTCATTTAATCCTGAAAATACAAAAGGAAGACAAAAGCACACTTTTTCCAACATTAGTACTAAAAAAGGGTTAGTTTTATGCCACAATTGATGTAATTTATATGTTGCATTTTGCACACATCACCCGCCTAACAGCACTAGCGAAGGCCCACTTGATGTCCATCATATCCATCTCCTCTTTATCTATCTGCTGGTAATCTTCTTGAGTCAGATTGTTGTTCCCGATCTGACCTACTATCAACCCACAATACGTGCTAACCAGAGTGTTTAGTATCTCCATATGATCCTTAGCTACTTCAACACTCACTTTTGAAAAGTTTGAAGTGTCTAGCCATACTGTATTTTATGGCTGACCGGCTGATGACGTACTACCATAACAGGCTTGCTGTTGCACAGGTAGTGGATTGTCGTACAAATCTGTGGTTGGTAGAACAACCGTTGGTCTTGAGGAAGCTGGAAGTGGATTTCCATACAGATCTGTTGCTCTGGTAGATCAAACAGGTAATGGATTTCCGAACATATCAGTTGCTATGATAGATCGTTGGCTTGGCTGTTGTGGAGCTGGTTGTAGTGGATTTCCATACAAGTCTGTGGTTGGAGCTGGCTTAACAGGAACTTGTATCGGATTGCCATACAAATCTGTGCTTGTGACAAACGCCGTTTGGAGTGGAGCATGTTGAGCAGGTCTTGCAGAAGTGCTAGAGCTCCATAATACATATCAGGATTTTGTTGTACTGGAACCTTTTTCTCCTTTAGAGTTTCTTCCTGATCTTTATTCTCCAACATCTGAACGAAATCATTGATTGAGGTTGTAGCCAATGTGCCATTGTACTTCAAAATTTCCAAGAAACCCTTCCGTTGAAATGGCAACGCATCGGCCAACTTTGTGACAAGCTCTGCAGGAGTTGTTACTACCCCATAATGATTCAACTCAGTCAACAAGTGATAAAATCGACTTGTCAAATCTCTCAAAGATTCTCTTTCCATACAAGTGAAACCATCAAACTCTTTCTTGAGTAAATCATGTCGTAATTTTTGTGACGCTTCGTTTCCTTCACCTCTCGTCTTCAATGCGTCCCATAACCGCTTTGTTGTCTTGAAGCTTACAAACTGATGATAGATGTCTTTGTTTAACGCTTGAGTTAGAATAGAAAAAGCCTTCTTTTCTAAATCATAAATCTTCTTATCATCTGGAGAAAGATCTACAAAAGACGCGGCTGTTGAAGCGGCAACATCAAGTGCTTGATCGAAGTCTGTAATGAATCGTAACCATAACTCGTGTTTTGCCCAAGAATATACGTATGAAATCTGTCTTCCCATCCCGGATATTCATTCATGTGCATTAGCTTCGGTGGACGATTATTGCTTCCGGTTTCATTTTCGCTAAAAGTATACTTTGAATACTTTTATTTTGATTTGAAACAAACGCCCATTGACTTGACGAAATTTGAGGTGACGACGATGGTGCAAGAGGTTCGGCCCATGATGGAGATAAACCCATGCTTCTATACTTACTATCCGTATTAGACGGAATACCCCACCAATCCGAATTCATTTTTAATATATAATGATGAATACCTGATTAAATCACACAAATCAAACAGTTATCAATGAAATAAAAAGCTTCTGTTAGAAATATCACAAATGTATGCGACGAAATCTAAAGGAGTTCATCCAAGACCAATGTTGACGAAGTTTAGAGGTTTCGTCAATGATATGTGTGACGAATTTATAAGAAGTTCGTCGATGTCAAGTTGACGAAACTTTGAGAAGTTCGTCTGAATCAATAAAATGAAGAAATTGAGAGAGTTCGTCAAACACATGTGACGAAGTTATGGGGTTTTCGTCAAACAACAATTTTGACGAAGTTTGGAGGATTTCGTCGCTGGGATTTCGTTGACAAATGTAACCAGAAAACTAAGATATTTTGCAAAGTAAATCAAATATTTTCTTCTGACACAGAACCCTCTTTGTTAAAACAGCATGCTTTCAGCAACTGTGGTTACCAACTATCCATCATGTCTTGTGTCAACATTTTCAAACAATCATATTATATCAATAACACTTAATTCAAACACACATCAAGATCAAAAGCAGCAAATATTCAAGCAACTTTGAGGATGTGATGAACTTGATGAGTTTCCGGCAAAATCATGATGATTCCGGCAACCTGAAAATTTTCCGAACAACAAGTTTTTGCACAAAAGTTCACTAAAAATCCTTTCTTAACATGTAAAAATGAAAACTAGCAAGATTTTTATAAGAACAAACAGCAAAAACACAAGATTTTCAAAGATTTAAACCTGATTTTCCAGGAAATACAAACTTTTTGTTTCAAAAATCAAGAACAAATCTAGACAAGAACATGAAAATCTATTCAAACACAAGAAAATCGACTTGGTTTAAACAAGGAATCGAGCTAATGCTCTGATACCATTGTAGGTCCACCCGGAGGATCGAGTCAACCTCCATTCCCTGTTTTCCGACGAACCCAAGAGTGCGGAATCCAAACGGGTAAGTTAAACCAAGTTACGAACACAAACACAAAGATTCAACGATTAACACTCCAATGCATTAATCTAGAAACGGTTACAAAGCAATGTTTACAAGATGTTCTTAAAAACTCTCAGTGTGTGTGTGTTTACAGTGTGTTCTCTCAATGAAATCTATTCAGACTTCTACTAACCTTCTGTCTTCTGTTTGATGTATATATACTGAAACATCGACGAAGTCCTTTAGCCGACGAAGTCTAATCGACGAACTTGGATTTCGTCGTGACACATCTTGACGAACTTTCAAATGTGACGAAGTCTACAAACTTCGTCACTTTCACATCCGACGAACTTTAAGGTTCGCCATAAAGGAAGTTCGCCACATGAAGGTCTTCGTCAAAGGGGACTTCGCCACAGAGAAGACTTCGTCACATGTTGGGCTTGTTCTTGTTGGGCTTAGTCAATGGGTTACAACAAACAGACAACACATAAACATAATCTAACATGTATACTGCACACACGCAGTTACATGTACATCATACAATACAAAGTAAATAGCATACGGAGTCAAGACAGGAGGATATCTTGACTACGGTCTTCACTTCGTAGCCGAGTCGAACCGTAACGAGTCGTCATGTCCACTCAAATACGGGAACTAGTAGTGTCCACATAAAGTGTACCAACACTCTTATCTCATTGTTGCGGCTGCAATGAAACCATGTCTTCACGTCCTTATCACCCTGTTTCTTCGACCAAAAGATTGCAAGATGTTTGAATACAAAGTTACACTATGAAGCTATTGTTAATGGGGAGTTTGTTGGTGCATATTTATTGACAACAGCTTAATATCTTAGTCTTTGGATATTTTGTATTGGGCTTAGCATTTGTGTTTAGCTTGTTTAGAGTTGTAATGGGCATGGAGAATGGCCTAGGCCAGTCCAAAGCCAAGTATGCAAATGTAACGCCTCGTTTTTTGAAACACTACTGAATTAGAAAGACTATCTATATTCCTATTTTTGGAAACTTAAATCCGTATAGTATTCGTATTTCACTTCCAGTTTTGTAATTCGAAACGTTGACCGTATTAAAAATTGAACAATTTATATGAATTACACCTTGGGTATTCGTACTTATCTTACATTCGATTTATTTACATAATTGGTTCATGTTCGCCATTCTCGTAAACGGATACTTGTTTTACACACAAAACAATCGTGATCACATACTTAATACCCTTTATACGTGCATTATACGTACCAATGCACTCACGATACTTAATCTATACTTTTATACATGTTTAATACTTAAATATATGTTAATTATACAAAACATAATATATAACATCAATTAGACCAAACTGCAGGGACCAGATGTGACAAAAATGAAACTGTGCCCGGAGACCCAGCCCCGCGACATGAGCACGGGCCTCCTTGTCCTTCCGTGACACGCGGTGATGTGCGATTCGCACGAGCCCACTTCCAGCGAACAGATTGATCGATTTTGCACCTTTAACCCCCCAACTAATCGTCTTTACTACTTAACTAACGCACCATAAGGCCTAAACCCTAATACCACACTATAAATACAAGTCTTCCACACTCCGTTAACCCTTTACACTCTCTAAATTCACTCTCAATATTCCACAATTCCTTCAAACTTTAAAGTTTGTTGATGCATTTTATGTGGACGCGACACAGTTCGGTTCAGCAACATTGCAAAATGAAGACCACGGTCAAGATATCCTCCTATCTTGACCCGGTACGACGTGTTTATTGTACAGTTGAAGTAAAACAGTTGCACAATATGCAAACTGTTGGTTGATGTTGAACTAAGTGCTGCTATTTGCTTCTGCCCCAAGTTATGTTTATTGTTGTTGTTAGTTTGTGATATGCAAGTCTGCATGTGCAGCCCTCCACGAAGTACCACATGAGATGAAAAATGTGTTTAGCGAAGAACCCAGGCGAAGAACTATAACCAGATCATGTCTCACGAAGGACTGACATATATACACTTCACGAAGAACCAACACGTATACATTTGGCGAAGAAATGCTCTTGGCGAAGAACCCATTGCCGAAGAACTCATTCAGCGAAGAACCTTCTTCGTGGGTTCTGGGTTCTTCGTGGGCCACTTTATCAGGCCTAGCATGTTCTTCGTAAGGTCTGGATAAGGTTGGGTATAAAAGGCAGCTTGCAGCATCAGATAAGGGTGTTAGTGCATTCATCTGTCAACTTCGTCTTATATCGAGTCTCAGTTCATTGCGGATATGATTCAACATGATGACATCATCAAGATGACATCATCAAGGACATCATCTCACAAGAAGACAAAAGAACATACATGTTTACGTGAAAATAGGATTGTTATATTTTGTAGTTTGACTTTAAAGGTGATTTCGCTCATATGGTCTTGTTCATAAAAGCGAAATCATGAAGTTACTGATTTCGCTTATATGGCAGGTCACATAAGCGAAATCACTTCACCTATATATAGTGCATTTGATGTTTCATTTGGTACGCAACTTCTGAAAGTGTAACGAAGTGCTGCTGGATTTCTGTCAGGTTGTAATCATTGTTAAACGAAATATAAGAGACAGATTAAAGATTAACAAGCTGTGTTCGTGTCTAGTTCTCTGATTCCGCCTTTGAACTGGACTTAAACTCTTCTGATCGACTCAATCGGGTCAAACATCGATCCAACAAGTGGTATCAGAGCAGGTTTTGAAGAGTTTAGCTTGTTTTCATCTTCATTCTGACTTCTACACACTTCTTTCTTCGGTTCAGAGAAATTTATCGATCAAAACCGGATCAAAATTTCGCAGATTATAGAAAATTGGACATTGATAAACCCTTGAAAGTTTGAGACTGAAATACGAACTAAAAATGGACTAAAATTGGTTCCGAGTTGATTCCGTTTTTGTGTCAACATAAAATTCTAATTCCGCTCTTGTGAACAAGTGTGATTCCGCTTTTGTGTCACTCTTAAGGTCCTGATTCCGCTTATGTGTCACCTATACAACCTAATTCCGCTTTTATGACCACTCAGACAACCTGATTTCGCTTTTGTGTCAGACTGATTTCGCTTATTTGAACATCAAGACATCTGATTTCGCTTATCTGTCACAGTTTTTGAAAAACTTGCGTGACTCATCTAACGAGGTGTCAGTACATCGGGAAAGGAAATCATGTGTATTATTAGTATCATGTCAGTTTGCATGTGAAAGTTTTTAAGGTGTGTCATATGGTCACGTGAATGCTTGGTTCAAGAATAGTATGGGAATATATCAGACTTGTCTAAGTAGATGTGATTTAGTTTGCATGTGACATTGGGTGGTTGATAAAATCAAAGTATCATCAGTTTTTGCGTGTGAAAATATTCATCAGATTAGGGGTTTGGTTGGTCCAATCATAGTCATCAGTCCATGTGATCCACTCATATACATCTCGGCCCAATGAGATTTTTGTTGTGATTTGAGTTGTCAGCGGCCCAAGTTATAAATCAATTAAATAGCTACAGTCCACTATATTTGGTTACAGCCCAAGTTTCATCATCTTTGTTTATCGAGTGATCAGCCCAAATCATAAGCGATTTTACGAATCTTTGACACGAGTCTTAGACCAATTTCGCTCTCACATTTTTACGTATAAAGTTCATTTAAACTGATTGATTGTTTGTTTGTTTTCTTGTTCTGCCAGGTGATTAAAGATGTCAAGTAACAGTGAGGAATTCTTCAATATGTTTTACAACGCATTCACAACAACCGAATCGTCTGAGGCTACAAATGTTACACCAAAAACCATCACGAAGGCGCTCAACGAAAACATCAAGCATGATAACTTCTACGGAACAAATTCAAAGCCTCCAACTCTGGAAAGCATTGAGGATTATACATGGTGGAAGGAACGGTTTATTAACTGGGCGAAAGCGTATGCTCATGAAAGCTGGTTCTGCTTGGAGTATGGATATGAAAAACCAAAAGATGATAAAGGCGAAGATCTTGTATTCAAGAAGTTTACCAGAGAAGATAAAGCTAAATTCGGAGCTGAACAGAGAATGATAGCGTTGATCCAGTCAGCAATCAGAAATGATATCTTTGCACTGCTTACACATGACGGGTCATCTAAATCTGTCTGGGAAGCTTTACGTGTTAAAGATGAGGGGGGTAAACAGATTAAAAAGAACAAAATAGCTTTATTAAAGAAAGAATTTGATCTGTTTGATAACATAAAAGGAGAGTCAGTGAGACAAATGATTGAGAGGTTTTATCATTTAAAACTTGAACTCGAGAGACTTGAGATAGTGAAAACAAGAGAGGAACTTGTTGATAAAGTGATTGAAGCGTTACCACGAGCAGATCAGTGGCAAACGTTTGTTTTTATCTTAAAAAATGATGCTTCATATGATAAAATTACTCTTGATGTTTTGTTTGAAAAGATTGAAAGTCATGATCTGGAGCTACAAAAGCAAAGCAAGATGACTGATTCTTCACATCAACAGAACGTTGGCTTGTACTACAAAGGCAGTGTACTTTCTGATAAAGGCGTTGGTTCACCAAAAACAGCATTTAGTGGTGAAAAGATGAAAGAACCACCAACAACGTCAACAAGTCATCATTCTGGATATCATTCATCTTCAAAGAAAAATTCTGATGAATCTGAAGAAATTCTGTGCAACATTGCTCTTAAACTGAAGAATTCTCCTGCAATGAGCATCAATGCAGCAAAGCAGCAAATGAGTTTCCTTGCATCTGTTCTGGAGTCATATGAAGGTCTAGTAGCCGGAAAAATTGGAAATTCTGAATTGACCAAAGAAGATTACGACCAGATTGATCCGGAAGAGATGGAGCTCATTGACATCCGTTGGTGTTTAGCTAGTTGTATTCGAAGAGCTCAGAGGTATATGGAGATTACCGGGAAACAATCGCTTGGAGGTGCTTCAACAAAGCTTGGATTCGACAAATCCAAAGTGACCTGCTTCAAATGCAAGCAGAAAGGTCATTTCAAGAGAGAATGCACTAATTCTGCAGTTGGTGGAAATGAACATCCGTTCAACGATGACTATTATCGAAAGGCGATCTACCATCGAAGCAGAGAAGAGCCAAAGTTGATTGAAGATAAACCGAAAGAAAAATCAAGGGCTTATGCTGTAATTTACGAGGATGAAGGATATGACTGGAGTGAGGTTCTTCCAATAGATGACATTGTTGATGAAAAGTTCAAAGCTAAAGCCAAACAGGAAGAATTAAGTAAACATTATGCTCTTGTTACTGAGATTCAAGATGAAAACAAAGATAAAGACACTTCTGAAATCCATGAAGAAGAGAAAGAAATGTGGTCTACAACAGAATGGATGATATGCAGGAGGAGTATGAGATGGCTGTCGGTAGCAAAAGATGGGATAAAAAGAGAGAATGTTATTATAACAGAGAAGGAGAACCGGTTGTTCCCAAGAAAGACATAATTTTCGATGATGTTCTTCTTGCAGTCCCGTTGAGAGCTGAATACTATAGAAGAGTATTGAAAGATGACACATACGCTAAGACATATGAAAAGGATATCAGATATGCCATGTTATCATGTCTAAGTAAAAGGGATGAAGAGAGAATGAAGAAGAATGTTGAAGAAATGGTAAACAACCTGAAGAAAGCTGCTGAAGAGGTTAAAGCAGAAACTGTTGAAGTTGAAGCTGTGAAGGAAATCAAAAGTGAAGAAGTTGTTGTGAATGAAGAGGTTGCGAAAGCTGTTACTGAAGAACAGCAGATTGAAGAAGAGGTGAAGAAAGAAGAAAAAGAAGAAAAGAATGAGAATGAGGAAACTGGTAATGTTGGTGATGAAGTCAGTGTTACAGAAAAGAAGCAAGATGATGCTGATCAGAAGCAGACAGAGGTTGCTGAAAACACCGAAGTGTCAATCACTGAGGTAATTTCTGATTCTGAAAACTTGAAAATAATTGATCAGTGCAAGAAATGCATGGAACCGTGCAGAACTTGTACTGAAAAAGATGAGCAATTTAGAACAAGAGATCTTGAGTTCACAAAAATTGAAAAGATTTTCAAAGAAAAATGCAAAGAAATGCTAGAAAAAGAAAAAGTTTTTAAAGAAAATGATGAAAAACTTTCAGAAAAATGTAACAAATTAGAGAAAGAAAATGAAGTTTTGAAAGAAAATGTTTTGAAAATGACAAATGAATGTGAACAAAAAGAAATTGCTTGTCAAGAAATGAAGAAAGATTATGACTCAATGAAATTAGCATATGATATTATGAAAGAGTCATATGACAAAGTGAAAGATGAAATGAAATATGCTCAATCAAGAATGAATTATCTGTCTGAAACAACCAAAGAACTTAAACGAATGTATGCTATAAAACAAGATGTTGTTAATTCATATATTGAAGATGTTGCTAAGTTGAAGCGACAGATTGCTGATTTAGAACAGGATAACAACAAGTTAAAAAGTTACCATGTGTCGTCATATGTGCTTGAACGTATTTTCAATATAAAACCGGATGATGGTGAGTCTGAGCAAAACAAGAAAGGCATTGGCTCAGAGTTTCATCAAGTTCCACCACCGGGAAAATTTGCATTTTATGATGAGGAAAAGGTCGAAAAAGCTTTCAACATGGTAGATCAATTGCCAGATAACATTGACATAACCTATTCCAAATCTGATGATACTCATGATTCAGAGGTGGTAGGTAAAGTCGTTGAAAGTGTGTTGAAAGAAGAGTCGGTTGTTACAGGTAAATCTGAATCACAGGATGAAGATGAAGGAAATCTTCATGATGGATATCTGAAAAACACAAAATCTGAGGAAAATTTGAATGATGATTCAAAAGGATTGGTTTATACCATGATTGGATCGGACAAATTGTTCTTAGATGTTGTATTCCCGATTCAGAATGTGATTTCAGAAAAGGTTGATAAAGTTTTCAAAATGGTTGAGATTGAAAAATCTGAGATTTCAAAGTTTGCTGGTAAGAGTCATAGAGGTTCGTATAACCAACCTGGTTACAAAAAGAAAAACATGAAGGCTGGGTTGGGTTATAAGAAGAAACAAAGTTGGAAAAGAAATGAAACTCCGAATTTTCAAACAAAAATGAGTTTTGTTGAAGGAGGCAGTTTAGAAAAAGAAAAAGAACTCAAAATGAGACAGTCTAATGATGAATTCTTTGCTAAAAAGAAACAGCAACAACCACAGGTCAAAGATGTGTCCATGAGAACATGTTTCAAATGTGATCAAAAAGGACATCTTGCACGCAAGTGTCCTAATCTAAAACCTGTGGATGTTGACAAAAAGAAGACTGATGCTAAGAAACAAAATTCTGAGAATGTGAGACAAAGGTCAACCAGATTTGATTCAAAACAAACTTGGAGGTACAACTCAAACAAGTTTGCTTCGAATCAAAATTGGAAGTCAAATCCGTATAGGTTTGATTCTAGACAGACCTGGAATTCTCATATACCCAGAGTCAGAACAATTCAAAGTTGGAAAACATCTGTTGATATGACAAAACCACAAGAATTTTGGAAACCAAATGTTGGTCAAAAACAAAATGTTCAAAAGGAGTCACATTTTTACAAACGTGGTACTCCTAAAGATCAAAAATGGAGTGTAAAGAAACAGGTGATTCTTGAAAAAGATGAAAAAGTTGAAGTAAAAGTTGAAAAGATTTTTGTAAAAGATGACAAAGAGTTTCCAGCATTGAATGAGAATTATTGTGTTGAAATGCCTAAGGTTCAACAGACCTGGGCTAAATTGTTCAAGTAATTCAGTTAGTTGAATGTGCAGGTGCTCAAGACAACTGAAGATTGTGAGAATGGAGGTTGGAGCAGCTTGGCACATGGAGAGGAGGAAGAGGCTGCTGGACCCTGTGTTGGTTGAAACAGGGAGTTTATTTGTTTTTCTGTACATAAATAAACAATATTTCAAAAACTCTAAAAATTGAAAAATTTGTAAAACCAAAAATATGTTTGTTTTTAATTTTTGTCAAATATTAAAAAGAAAATTACAAAAATATGTGTTGATTGAATACGCCGAAACCCTCACGGCTGAACAAACATGATTACTTTCATCAGATTGAAAAACGGTTTTCAAACTGTTAAGATCAATGGGTTGTAAATCATGGGGGTACGTTATATTTTCTGCAAATCAGAGCACTTGAAGCAGAAAATGGATGGCAAGACAAAGCTATCAGTATTGGTTGTCAAATTTTCTTTAAATGGTTTTGCATTTTAGGGGGAGAAAAATTGTCAGGAAATCCAAAAACATTTGAAAATTTGAAAAAGTCAAAAACATGATAAGATTAAAAATATTGAGTTTTGCGTAAAAAGAGGAAATGATAGTACATCAGTAGACTATCACAGTATGCTAAAGAATTGGAAAGTTTAAAATGTGTTAAACGATCTCACTGTGGATGTGTCGTAGGTTTTTGCACATTTAGTAAACTTTTTCGGGATATAAACCTAAATTCAAACTTACTTATTTCGTGGGGAACACTACTTGGATATATAGGTAACCCCTGAAATCTCGTTTAAAAGGTCTCATAATCTGATATACTAGGTCTTTATACTCAATGATGTCTGGGGTATTATTCCGGGACTTCTGCTGAACGGTAGTTCTGACCTAGTCCTTGGCTAATACTTTTCACAAATGCTTTGAAACATAAGCATCACCCTCAGCATGCCGATGAAACAATAAAATTGATAGTCGCTGCTGTTGTAAGCAAAAAGATCCTCTAAAGGGGACATACCGAAAAGTCGAAGCTGATATCTCTCTGCGTATACGAAAGTATCGACCTGAGATCCCTCGGCCCTCGCATACCTAATTTATATACAGATATCATTGTAGTATACTCACCTGTAAGACTGATTATTGGGATTCTGGATACGGGAGTATATTCAAGAGGTGGGACACATGAATGAGTTTAAGTTCTTAAAATACATAATTCGTATCCTGAATCAGTTGAAATTTGTGTGAAAATTTAAATGGATCAGTATATCGACAATCTAAGTGAATTGTTTAATACTTACTATGTAACTAAGCTCAACGGTACTTGTGACTTGTCAAAAACTGATATGATCCTCTGTCGCATACTCAAACAAAAATATTGTCTGTAAATATGTTTGTACATATTTCTTTATTGCTTTATTTTCGACAACTGATGTCTGAGTGCTTAGTTTCAAAATCTAAGTAAGCTGATTGTGTTTCTGAAAATAAAACAAGTTCATTAATTTGAAACTTGATTTAAAATCAAAAATTTCAAAAACAGTTTGTGATATCTCCAAGGTCATTAACTTGAACCTGGATGATTAACTGTGAGGGAGTTGGATTCTTTAATACTGCCAAATCTATACAGTTTGTTGATAGGGGGAGTGGGTTAGAGTATTTGATTGATAATACGAAAACATTGTATTTATAGATGTTTGAGTGTTACAGATAGTCCAGACTACGATCCCGAGAGCAGAGTCTAAGGGGGAGTCTGAAGATAAGCTTGAAGCAAAGAGAAGCTTGTAGATGGAAAGCTAGGTGTCGATCCCAAAGCACGGAAGCTTGATGAAAGGGGGAGCCTGAAGCTGATATATAACTGAAGACTGAGAAGACTCGACACTTAAGACTCGTCAACATCTGAGGGGGAGTCTGTTAGTGCATTCATCTGTCAACTTCGTCTTATATCGAGTCTCAGTTCGTTGCGGATATGATTCAACATGATGACATCATCAAGGACATCATCTCACAAGAAGACAAAAGAACATACATGCTTACGTGAAAATAGGATTGTTATATTTTGTAGTTTGACTTTAAAGGTGATTTCGCTCATATGGTCTTGTTCATAAAAGCGAAATCATGAAGTTACTGATTTCGCTTATATGGCAGGTCACATAAGCGAAATCACTTCACCTATATATAGTGCATTTGATGTTTCATTTGGTACGCAACTTCTGAAAGTGTAACAAAGTGCTGCTGGATTTCTGTCAGGTTGTAATCATTGTTAAACGAAATATAAGAGACAGATTAAAGATTAACAAGCTGTGTTCGTGTCTAGTTCTCTGATTCCGCCTTTGAACTGGACTTAAACTCTTCTGATCGACTCAATCGGGTCAAACATCGATCCAACAAAGGGAGTACACAAAATAGAACACAATGAGTATATTCAGAGAGTTTGAGAGGTTTTCTTGTAAATCTTTGTGTTGCAACTCTTCTGAATATAATACAAGTGAAGTTTAAAGTTGAATCCTTGTCTTGTATCTTGTGCTCTTGTCTCGGTTACATACCCATTTGGATTCCGCACAACCGGGTGTGTTCGGTAACAAGGATAGGTTTCTTAGATCCTCCTCTAGGGACCTACAAGTGGTATCAGATCCTTGGCTCTCATCCTTGTTAAAACTGAGCCGCGTGTCATATTTTCGAACATCTTTCTTGAAGCTTTTTTAGAAATTTTATGCGTTTTGAAGGTATTATGGGTTAAATCTCTAAAAAACTTGTTTGTTTGTTAAAAATTCACAAAAACCTTATTAAACTTAAGAAAAGATTAGGTTTTCTTAAAATTTTTGGCAAAAATAGTGTTCGGAAAACTTCCGGTGAAGTTGGTTTTGGTCGGAAGAGGTGACCAGAATTTATCTTGATAAAAGGATAATTTTAAAATATTTTGAAAAAGGATTTTTCACCAGCTTTTCTGTTCAAATATAAGGTGTTTGCTAAAACTGTCAACTTTCTCACCAAATCTCACCAACCTTGTCAAACTTCCATTCCTACAAAAAATCCTTGGTCAACGAAAAACCTGCTCGTTGTCCTAATCTCTCATGAAGAACTAGTTCAGACACAAGTCAACGAAAAACCTTTTTTGGTCAAAGAAAAACACTTCCTTTTTTTTGTCTTTTTCTCACGAAAGACTAGAATTTTGAGTTTTTCGTGTGGGAGTGGACTTATATCCTTTGTGGACTACCTTTTTTCCTTCCTTTTCAATATCTCATGAAGAACTGATTGGACCAAATTCCTTGTTTTTGGTTTGGGCCTCCTTCACTAAAGTAGTTCCTTTTAAATTCTTCTTGGACTTGGGTTTATGATTTGGGCTTGGTTCACGAAAAACTAGCATTCTTCGTGAGTTGTTTTTGGGCTTGGGCCACACGAAAGACCCAACTGAAATTTAAAGGTCCACGAAATACTCACATGGTTATTCGTCATCTAGTTCTTCATGGGATATTATTCGTGGAATAATATTGTTCGTGGAAATTAGTTCTTGCTCAGTAGATTCACAGAAGTTTCACAAGATTTTTTTAGTGTTTCAAATTGTCTATTTTTCGTCCACCATGAGTTCAGACTGGTGGGGTTAGAAACCTGATCCCAATGCGGATATATATACAAGTAAAGGTTCAGGTTCAGTCCCTTCATGGGATCAGACTCCCACGTCTTCGTCATCAGCACAATCGAGTTCAATTACAGCAAATCAGTGGGCTTTTGTTACAAACCAAAACCAAAGTATTCAAAGTCTTCTTTTGAACGAAAATAAAACCGGTAGTAACAACCGCCCACCAAAGCTCATGCATATGAATGAGTATCCCGGATGGCAAGAGAGATTTCATACGTATATTCTTGGGCAAAACACAGAGTTGTGGTTGTCTTTTACCATGAAATTCGATCAAGCACTTGAAGAAGCCGGTTCAAATGTTGCGACATTTGCGGATCTTTCTATCGATGATAAGAAGATATATGATTTAGACAAGAAAGCATTCTCAATTCTAATTCAAGCCTTAAGCAAAGATATTTATCATCAGTTTGTGGGATTCAAAACGACAAAAAGTCTATGGGATGCACTAAAGGCAAGAGGTTAAGGAAATGCATCGTCACGCAAACTGAGACATGATCTGCTTAAAAAGGAGTTCGACGGCTTCATGTGTATAGAAAGGGAGTCGCTGGGAGACATGACAAGTCGATTTTATCATCTGCTGAGTGAGATGGGTAATTTTAAGGTCGCGGTAACTCCGAAAGAGGTTGTCACAAAGTTTGTCGACGCATTGCCAGCTTAATGGAATGGTTTCTTGGAGATTCTGAAATATAATGGCATGCTAGCTACAACCAACATCCATGATTTCATTCAACTCTTGGAGAACAAAAATCAAGAGGAAATCAGGAAGGCAAAAAGAGTGCCGGTACCACAAAATCCCGAGATGTACTATGGAAATTGTGGAGGTACCGGCACTATTGCAAGACCTGCTCAACATGCTTAGCTACAAATGGCTTTTGTCTCGAGCACCGATACGTATGGAACACCATAACAAGCAGCCTCATAGCAAAGCTATCAGTCTACTAGAGTACCATCATTTCTTGATCCAAACTACAAAGGTCAGCAACAAGCCTGTTATGGAAACACTTCATCAACAGTTAATGCTAGTCAACCAACTAATCCAAACACAGTTCGGCTAGAGACTTCAAGTTTCTCAAAAGTGGGTGTTGAGGTGGCAAAGGAACATATGGAGCTGTTAAACACTTTGGTGAGCGCCTACTGTGGGTTAGTAGCAGGGCAAATTGGAAACATCAATTTGACTCAGGAAGATTATCAGCAGATAGATGGATATCAAGTGGGCATTTGCTAGTGCTGTCAAGTGGGCATTTGCTAGTGTTGTGAGGCGAGCAAAAGACTTCATGGAAAGAACTGGTAGAACCAGCTTGGAAAGTAAGAAAGATACCAAGTATGGGTTCGATAAGCAAGCGGTCAAGTGTTTCAACTGTGGTGAACGAGGCCATTTTAAACGTGAATGTACCAAGCCAGCTCAGCATGGGAACCAGAATCCATTCAGAAATCAAGGAAATCAACAGAATCAGACCAGGAATAATGAACATGCCTTGATGCCTGCAAAAAATTCTCATCAAGCAGGTCCATCAAAAAATAACCAAGCTCTTGTGGTGCAAGTTGATTAAGGTTGTGACTGGCCGATTCAACTGGGTAGCGGTGATCAGGGAGGAACAACTTGTTTCGCTGAAGTTGTCAAAGATCTAAAATAAGCGTGTGGTGGAGAATCCTCAGATAAAGACAGTTCTGGTTATAGTGGAAGCTCAGATGAGGAAACCTCAAGTTCAGGAGAAGAGGGTAAGGATGAAGTGTCACATGCGACCATTAATACAGATGTTGAGGACCTTTTGAGTGAAGCTAAAGTAGGGAATGATCGAAGTTCAATTCTGGTGGATCAAGCTGCTTATTCTTCTTCTTCTTCTTCTTCTTCTCATCATTCAGCCTTTCTGGCTAATGTTGGCGGCTCGTCAAATCAGGTATGTGTCGATGAACCTAAATCTGATAAATGTGATAATTGTGTTGATTTAGGGGCTAAATTGTCTGACTTGCAAAGCAAATATGATGATTTGCAAAGTAAGTATGACGTGACATTTATCCACAATCAAAGTTTGATCGTTGATCTTTCGAAATGCACAGAGGCCAACTTGTTCCATAAAAATCATGAAAAAGAATTTAAGAAGGTAATTGACACATTAAGGGAAGATAAGTCCGAGCTAGTAAAAACAGTTTCAAGAAAACAAACTACTATAAACAATTACCTCACTAGGCTCGAGGAAGCACAAAAAGAGTTGGCCTGTGTCAAGTGTGAAAATGAGGCGATCCATCTTAGGATAGATAGTTACTCAAACTCTAGGTATGTGCTGGATCACATCATTGAGATACAGAAAAAGAAGAGTGATGTCTTGTGCATTGGATATAAGAAGTGTCCTCCACCTGTTAGACACAATTATACCGCAATGCCTGATGAGGAGGATAAACCTCAATTTGAGCCATCTGTTCCTTTAGACGTTGAGGAATTCGCAGCTGGACTCAGTTACAAAAAGGAAGTGTCATCAGATTCGGATGTGTCAGCAGATACGAAAGTATCAACTGCTGAACAAAATCAGGATCCTCCAGTCATTGTTGAGGATACTGATTCTTCAGATGATGAATTCGATGATACTGACTCTTCACAGTCTGATGCAGTTACCAAAGAAGAGGACATACCTCTAGAGAATCATATTTTATGTGATCATCCCACAAAACCTGCTAAGACTATTCCGGTCGAGTCCACTTCTGCACAAGGGTCTGAGAGTGTAAATTTGCTATACACTCTAGTTGGTGATGATAAAGTTTATTCAAACAAAGATTTTTCGATTAAAAATGTAAATCATTCTTTAATCAGTAAAGTTTTTGAGGAGTCGACAAGTAAGTTTTTGGGAGATTCGAGTTCACGAGTTGTGGTAACACAATGTCCTCCGATCCCAAAAGCTGAAGTTCGAAAACAATATGACAACCAGAAATTACCAATAGAGAAAATTCAGCAAAATCACACTAAACCAAAAGGAAAATCGACAACTCAAGGTCGAAAGGAGCAGAACCAGAGAAAGAATAAAAAGATGAAATTTGTGAAGTTGAAGGGAACCGATAAACTTGAAACTTTTGAAAACAAGTCTAACATAGATTATGTTAAGCAAGTTAAAATTTTGAAAAGAGATGGTCAAAACAATTCAGGACCTAGTACTTCTAAATCACAAAGTTTCTCAACGAGACATCAACATGATACTTCGGGGTTTGTTGAACGAAGATCATGTTTCGAGTGTGGTGAATTTTGACATATCATTCGAAATTGTCCGTATCTTCATAAGTTAAAAGCTAAAGCTGATGTTCCCCGTGAGCAAAATTACCAAAAGCGATCTGTTTCTCCAAAACAAGATCCCCGTCTTGTGAAAGAAAGGGAGAAGAAACAGAAACGCAAGCAAATCAAGGTAATTAAAAAAGCTCTTAAAACCGATGTGGTTAAAAAACAATCTGTTTCAGTCAAACCAGAAATTTCAAAAATTTCAAAAACTTCAAACAATCACGAAGTTAAAATTACAAACAATCAAACTGGTAAAATTCAACAGACATGGAAACCTAAAGTGGGCACAAACTCAGGGGGAGCATCACCATTTCCAAATCATCGTGAAGTTGAAATAACTTTTGTCGATGAAAATGGAAGACCCAAGTCCACGAAGGTTTGGGTCCCCATCTCCAACTAATCATTTGAGTACATGTGTAGGGTGTTCCAGGAGGAACTATCAGTAGTCTCTGGATTGTTGATAGTGGGGCATCCAGGCACATGATCGGTGAAATGAGACATCTCCACGACGTCAAATCTATTAGAGGAGGTTATGTTGCTTTTGCTGGAGATAAAGGGGGGTATATTACTGGTGAAGGAATGGTATCCAACGGGGTTTTCAGCTTTGACAAGATCAACTTTGTGCAACAACTTGATCATAATCTTCTAAGTGTTTCTCAAATCTGTGATAAGAAGCTTTCAGTGCACTTTGAAGCTAATGGATGTTATGTGCTGAAGCTCGGCTTCAAGATCCCCAAAGACTGGATTCTCTTATCTGCTCCAAGGATTAATGACTTGTATGTCCTTGATATGAGCCAAGCAATCACAACATCTGCACAAGTAACGTGTTTTGTTTCTAAAGCCACAGAAAAGGAAGCAATCTCTTGGCATCGGCGGATGGGACACATTCACCTAAGGAAAATGAATCATCTGGTGAAGAATGAGTTAGTAACTGGTGTTCTCGTCAAAAACTTTCATCTTAGAGACGTCTGTGTTTTGTGCCAGAATGGAAAACAAAGCAAGAAATCGCACCCGATAAAGAAGATCAACACGGTGGTTGTGCGGCTTGAACGTTTGCACATGGATTTGTTCGGTCCTGTCAAGCATAAAAGCATCAGTAATAACTAGTACTGCCTTGTGGTGACTGGTGATTATTCCAGATTTTCTTGGGTGGCGTTTATGGCACACAAAAGTGAAACTTTCGAAATTATCAAAAACTTGATCACAACAATTGAGAATTTGTATACTTTGAAAGTAAGACGAATACGCAGCGATGATGGAACTGAATTTAAGAATCATGCTATGGAGGAGTTTTGTAGATCTAAAGGCATTCTTCATGAATCCAGTGCTAGATACACCCCTTAAAAAAATGGCATCGTTGAGAGTAAGAATAGAACATTGATCGAAACTGCAAGGACTATGTTGGTAGAGTCACAGTTGCCCATTCCATTCTGGAGTGAAGTCGTGGCCTCTGCATGCTACAAGATGAACCGAGTCCTTACAGTAAAAAGACATAACATGACCTGCTTTGAGCTACTGCACAAACGGAAACCAGATTTACAATTTCTTGAACCATTTGGGGCTCCTTGCACTATCATTGATCCTGATGGCAAATTTGGGGCAAAAGCAATTGAGGGATACTTTCTTGGGTATGCCACCCCGAATTTAAGAGTTTGGAATCTCGAAACTAAAAGGATCGAGGAATGGTCTGAAGTCCGAGTACAGAGGCACACCTTGCCAGTCAGATGTCCGGGTCAGCCATGGATGTTTGAGTATGATGACTTTTTCAATTCGATCAATATTGAAGAAGAAGTAGTAGATGATGCGGCACCGATGTTCTTCAAGAGTGACAACGCAACAGATTCACCGTTGGTTCATCTAAGTATTGTCAACAATCAAGAATCATCATCAGTTAACAATAATGCTCTCAAGAATGAGGTTTTTCACGATGCTACTGAACTGAATGAATCTTCAGAGGATGATGAATTTCTCAATGCAGACTAAGAAGCCCCTGCAACAGTTGTGCATGGTACATCTGAGGCTACACCCCCTAAGGACTGTCCTAAAACAGCTGAAGCTACTGCATCATCCTCTTCGCCAGTTCAGGGTATTGATTAGTTGTAGATCTCAACTTCAACAATCTGGGTATAAATGTTCCAGTTCCAGATAATCCAGAAACGAGAATCTATAATACCCATCCTCAATAACACATCATTGGTAATGTTCAAAGTGGTGTGTAGACAAGGAATCAGTTGAGAAACAACAACAATGCTGGCTTGTATGTAGCGATCAGATATTCGGGTTTGCAGAATGATTGGTCCTTTGCGTGTTATGTTTCACAAGAAGAACCAAGGTCTTGGAAAGAAGCGTTAAAGGATAATTCTTGGGTGGAAGCTATGTTGGAGGAACTGCAATAATTCCAGAAGCTTGGTGTCTGGAAACTAGTTGAGAAGCCTGAGAACAACAAGAAGATTAGCACCCGTTGGGTTTTCAAATGCAAGAAAGATGACCGTGGAATAGTTGTCTGAAACAAGGCGAGATTAGTTGTTCAAGGTTTTCGTCAGGTTGAAGGGTTAGACTACAACGAAGTTTATGCACCGGTTGCATGTCTTGAAGCCATTTGGATTTTTCTAGCCTATGCTTCCTTCAAGGGATTCAAGGTTTACCAAATGGATGTGAAAAGTGAATTCTTACATGGTGTGGTTGAAGAAGAGGTGTATGTCGAACAACCTCCTGGTTTTGAAGATCCTATTCATCCTGATCGGGTTTGGTTGCTCAATAAAGCTCTCTACGGATTACATCAAGCACCGAGAGCTTGGTATGCAACCTTATCTAATTATCTGCTGGAGAACGGTTTTCGCTGGGGTCTTATCAATTGCACTCTCTTCATTAAAGAAAAATATGGAGATCTTCTGTTGGTTTAGGTATACGTAGATGATATTATTTTTGGTTCAACTAACGATGTTTTGTGTAGGGACTTCGAGCGTGTTATGTAGGATAAATTCGAGATGAGCGCCATGGGGGAAATGAATTTCTTTTTGGGCCTACAAGTTCAACAAACGGAGTCTGGGATATTCATCCACAGACTAAATACGTCGGTGACATCTTGAGTTGGTTCCAGATGTCCAAAGCGACGCCCATTGGTACCCCAATTCCGCAGAATCACGGGATTACTCCGGACTTGAAGGGTGAAAGCGTTAACTCTTCATTTTATCATGCAATGATCGGATCTCTTATGTATCTCACAGCCTCGAGGCCTGACATAATGTATCCTACGTGCCTGCTCGCCCGATATCAAGCCAACCCAAAGGCCTCACATCTAGCAGCTGTAAAAAGGATTTTCCGCTATTTGAAGGGTTGCCCGGACACCGGTCTCTGGTACCCTAGGGATGATAGCTTCGACTTGATCATGTTCATTGATTCTAACTTTGGTAGCTACAAAATCGATGGCAAATCCACAACGGTTGGATGTCAGTTTTTAGGAAATCGCCTGGTCACATGGCAGTGCAAGAAGCAGACTTGTGTTGCTACATCAACCTGTGAAGCTGAATACATTGTTTCCTCAAGTTGTTGCTCCCAAGTCCTATCGATCCAACAACAAATGCGCGACTACGGTTTTGAATTCCTATCTACTCCTATTTTCGTTGATGATTCTGTTGCCTTACAGATCACTAGAAATCCTGTGCAGCATTCAAAGACCAAACACATCGAAATCAAATATCACTTCATACGTGATTGTTTTGATAAAAGACTTATTGATGTTGTTAAGGTCCACACTGATGACCAACGTGCCGACCTTTTTACCAAAGCTTTTGACAAATCACAATTTGACTATTTACTAATGGTAAACGGCATTAAGGTCAAGCCAGAGTAAAACCAACATCAGAAAATCATTTTTGTAAATATTTATTAGTGTTTCTTAATTTTCTTGCACTTTTTTCATTTTAGGGGGAGTAAAAACGAAAAATACAAAAACATTGAAAATTTTCAAAAATACAAAAACAACGAAAAATTTCAAAAACACAAAAACAATAGAAAAATAAAAATGAGTTTCCTTGTGAGCAAAAGAGAAAGTGATAGTCCATCAGTGGTCTGTCGAAACCTCTTTAAACTTAAAATGAAAAACGATAAACAGCTCTATATAAGATGTATCGATAGGCTCACAATCATTTTAAAGTGTGCAGGGTGATATAAACCTAAATCGACTGAAGACCGTGTGGGAACCACTCATTGGCGTATGGTCTTGGTACCGAAATTTCGTTTGATAGATTGCCGAGGTTCTGAGATACGTGGTCTTTATGTTGTTTATCATCAGGGTATCATGGTTGTTTCTTTCACCAAAAACAACGGAGACGCAAGTCTAGAACTTCCATGATACCATACATACGTGTACATATCATACAAACATGTATATAATACATGATGTACACGACCTTAATAAGATATAAACAATCACATGTCCCAATCAATAAGTGATAATATATCACAGCTTTTATGCGGGAGCCAAGTTCGTCTATTTGTTGGTACGATGGTACTAACCTGTTCACGGACTTGCTCTTGTGCCCTGCATGCATCGATATCAAGTTCCTCATTAATAAGTGATTTCATCACATAGGGCTTGTATTCATCCTAAAATAAGTGAGTATCTCACATTATATATGTTGAAAACAAATACTCACCAGTAAGATGAACTCTCATGCAAACCTTGATACGGGAATGTGTCATGTGTGGATGAACACCGGTCGGTAAGTATAAATCATACCTTAACGTATCCCCTAGCCACGCGTACATCTGATAAGTTGAGCTCAAGTGGACAACAATACCGATAATCATTATAGGATGTTTATCTTAATATTAACTAATTGAACAACAAGAGCGTTTTGGCATGACCGTACACTGATATCATTCTCTTACCCTCGAAACTCGCAAAAGAATGTCTGTAAATATTTATTTAATGCTTTCCATTTCTGAATCTTTGTATATATTTATTTACTACCTTCTGATGTGTGCAAAATGTAACATATAAATTACATCAAATGAGGCATAAAACTAACCCTTTTTAGTACTAATGTTGGAAAAAGTGTGTTTCTGTCTTCCTTTTGAATTTACAGGACCAAATGAGCTTAAACAAACAAAAGGAACAAATATACAGCAATAACCAACATAAATACAAAGGAAAGAAATAAACATGACATGCCCGACCCCTCGGCAGCATCCCCAAAGCAAAAACAAGACAACAGAAGACTGACAACGGGGCCGTGCCCAGCGGATACGGGGGCGTGGTCAGGTTCCTGCAGAAAAGACAAACCAGTAGAAGCTTCTATGCCCACCACAGGGGCGTGCCTAGCTCAGCACGGAGCGTGGTCAACGCAAAAATACGCAGAATCTTGCAAAATCTTGATAGTACAGATACGCTGCTGACCACGGGGCCGTGCCCACTAGACACGGGGCCGTGTGGGGCCCTCTGCTGACACTTTCATTTAATGAAGGAAGAGAAAAGGCTGGCCACGGGGGCATGCCCACTGGACACGGGGCCGTGCCCAGAGCTCTATGCAGGCTATAAATAGGGGTGCTTTGTTCACTTCAAAGGCATCCCTTGGCAAACCACTACTCTCTCACTTTGCCACCACTCCACCACCACTACAACACCAACACCAACACCAACACCCACCACCACCATCCATCATTAAAGTGTGTGTAGTAGTCTCGAGATCCAAGATTGATCGTAAGGGTTCTTGCCAATCAAAGGCCATGTTTGGTTAAGCCTCTTACATCACTTGGTGAAGACAAGTCTTTTATGTATTACTTTTGATTTTTAATCTTTCGGCACTTTTTATATGGTTTTGTATTAATGACTTTAATAACTAGTTTCTTATGTTGAAGGTGAATTTTCTTTATCATTTGTCTGTGGTGTCTTGGCAATACTTTACTGTCTATATAAAGTAAAAGATTTCATCATTCATGTCTCTACGGTCTATATAGAGGCATGTTGGCTACCTGGTCGGGGGTTAAGGGAATGGTTTAGTAAGGTTCTTGCCTTGTTCAGTGTATAGATCCTGCAAGGACATGGTTCAAGCTTACTAGGACCTCCTTCAATACCCACTGGTATTAGATGGTGGGGGTGCGAATGGCTTGAACCCCTCATATGTAAACTACTATTAATACATTAAAACGGCTACTTGGGATTGTATCCTTGCTGACTCAAACCACTTAGCCGAAGGTAACGTCACCTTCAAAAGAGGGGCCTACCACTTTTCAACCCTTTGGGATTGTATCCCTGCTGACTCAAACCACTGGGTTGAGGGTAACGTCACCTTCAAAAGAGGGGCCTACTACTATAACTAAGATAATCTCTTAAAAAGTCCGAAAGTGCGAAAATCATCAAAGGATACATTAAAGGCGAGTCGGATCCAAGTGATTCATCTTGTCTATATGTTTTTATTTTATTTTTATTTCTGCAATTTAGTTTTTATTTTTCATGTTTCAAAACTTTTCTCAAAAAAATTTAGATGGATTAGACATTGAGGATAAACCAGTACTAAAAGCTCTTGTGTCCTTGGACGACCTCGGTATCTTACCAACGCTATACTACGCTCACGATGGGTGCACTTCCCCACGGGTGTGTTTAGTGTTAGTTGAATATCATGTTTTATAAATTTAAAACTTGATTAATGCGTAAAATAGGCTCAAAATATTAATAAAATCATATCACACCGAACGCATACCACTACCGTCTTTACATTTCAAAAATGCAAAACTACCAAAAAGATTTTAGGTTTGTTTTAATATAAACTTTATAAAACCAAAAAGATTTTATTTCTATCTTATTTTTGATTGCCCGATGTTGGATCTCGAGTCTTTACCTCCTGAAACCTGATTGAAACCCAAATCAATTGCCTCTTCATAAACGGTCGAAGTTAACAAGTTTTGAAAGTTTAAATCTAAAATTGATCTAATTTTTACAACTTTCAAACTGTTGTCGGTCGGTAATTGATTGAGAGTTGGTCACATGTGTGTCGTTTGACTATATTCCAAGCGATTACTCTCATTACGCGTTTAGTTTTCTTGTATGTGCAGATGCGACATCCGAACCAGCTAAAGGCGAAGAGAACGTGCTAGATGATAAGCTTTGGAATGAAGACACGACATGGATGAAATCAAAGAATCAAGATGATCGAGTTGCCGCTAATCACTCATCAACACCGTAAGGATCTAAAATTTGAATATTAACGTCTCACGAGCAACGTTCAAGGGGGAGTTTGCTGATACACTCCCTGTTTGTGACACGTAAAGTCTTTGAAGATCCTACAGCGTGAAGAACGAACCATCACGAGCAACGTCCAAGGGGGAGTTTGTCGATGCATTTTATGTGGACGCGACTCGGTTCGGTTCGGTTCGGTTCAGCAACATTGCAAAATGAAGACCGCGATCAAGATATCCTCCTATCTTGACCCGGTACGACGTGTTTATTGTACAGTTGAAGTAAAACAGTTGCACAATATGCAAACTGTTGGTTGATATTGAACAAAGTGCTATTGTTTGCTTCTGCCCCAAGTTATGTTTCTTGCTACTGTTGGTATGTGATATGCAACTCTGCATGTGCAGCCCTCCACGAAGTACCACAGGAGACGAAAAATGTGTTTGGCGAAGAACCTAGGCGAAGAACTGTAACCAGATCATGTCTCACGTAGAACTGATCCATATACACTTCACGAAGAACCAACATGTATACATTTGGCGAAGAAATGCTCTTGGAGAAGAACCCATTGCCGAAGAACTCATTCAGTAAAGAACCTTCTTCGTGGGTTATGGGTTCTTCTTGGGCCACTTTATCAGGCCTATCATGTTCTTCGTAAGGTCTGGACAAGGTTGGGTATAAAAGGCAGCTTGCAGCATCAGATAAGGGAGTACACAGAATAGAACACAGTGAGTATATTCAGAGAGTTTGAGAGGTTTTCTTGTATATCTTTGTCTTGTAACTCTTCTGAATTAAATACAAGTGAACTTTAAAGTTGAATCCTTGTCTTCTATCTTGCGCTCTTGTCTCGGTTACATACCCGTTTGGATTCCGCACAACCGGGTGTGTTCAATAACAAGGATAGGTTTCTTAGATCCTCCTCTAGGGACCTACAAAGTGTTGACATATTGTACCTTTGCTCAAAACAGTGAGTTTTGGGCACTTTTCTTCTACTTTTCTTCATGTTTTCTTGTACCAATCTACTTGGATAACCTTCAAGGATGTTATCCAAGATTCACCCAGGTGTAATCAGGTGGTACATCACTTACATAAGGATCCAAAGTCAGATTTATTTTCTGATTTATAAAAACTTATGAAAACTCATTTCCTTTCATTGTTTATCTTGTGAATCATGTGCCAAACTCGTCCTCAATCAACCTTAGGGTTGTAGGACTTGTTTATGGGTGATTCTTATGAGTTTAAGAGGTGCAAACACCTCTAAACTTTCTGTTTTTGTACACTGTTCAAGTACCTTTTGTTTCCTTGCCAAAACTTGGTGGAATCTTATACCCATCAAGCTCACAACTTAGTCTATTATTGTGGGTTTGTGTTGAGGTGATTTCCATCAAGTTATGAGTTCAAAAACTCTTTACGTTAAAAGTTCATATGTGTTATAACCCAAGTGTTGAAAGACAATCACGATTCATCATCTTCCATAGGTTGAACTTGTAACTTGTAAAGGTGTGAACCGTGGGGGCTTTGGATTCCAATCTAGTTCCACTACCTCACTTGTAAAACTTATGTATGAACACTCAAGTGGCTTCCTAGTATCAAACTAACATAACCCCACCTAGCCTCCGACACTTAGTTAACTCTTTCCATGTCGTGGTGGTTTAACCAGGTTAGGATTTACTTGGCCACTTGAGCATGTATTAGTTAGTTCCTATTTCTCATTATTCATGACCCTCTGAATCATCCTTGTGATGATTTATGTAGTGATGAATCATATAACGAGGATAATCCTCCATGCTTGACTTATATGACAATCTATGACAGAATTAGCTTTAGGATTATTATATAACTATATAAATATATGTAGATATATGAACATAGCCAACTTTGTGATGATAATCAATTTATGGTTATTCCTCATAAACTTAGGCTACTTTATCTACGAATCTAAGTCTCTCGTCAATGATTCTAATGGGCAAACTAGGACCCATGAAATCACATACAACTTAGTGTCAAAAACGAGTACTTGGACTAGATATACTTTTATGCATAACATACTTTTGTACTCAAATTCTAAATCCCAAATCTAACTACTTCATAAACGTCGTATAAACTTACCTTCGATTCCTTATTCATAAACAACTCGTCACTCACGGATAATCGGAAAGCTTTGCAATATTGTGAGTATACTCGATGCCCTTTTTACCGTTTTTACAATTTTTGGGTGCAACGTGTTTACATATACAAAACACACTCAACATACATACTTTTATGCAATCATACAAACAATCCAATACATGCATGTTAATAAGTTATACTTGATTTGTTAATCTGGGGTTGTTCGTTTTGTGATAAACTTGTCATTAACTTCGTACGAGCCTACCTTAACATGTATAGCGCTATAGGAGTAAAGCACTGCCCGTGTTTGTGAGGTCATGTTAAGTCATTCATTCATACTTGCGTTAAACCTTGGGTAGACGTGTTTGTTCACATGCCAGTTTATACGTTAATCTTGATAACTAAGTTTGCTATGTGGATTGTTTAAACTTTTATACTTATATGCTAGTACTCCAAAATTTATATACTCGCCAATACTTTTGTAATGAACTATACTTTAATACATGCTGTAGGATTATGGTTGATGATGATGATGCACAGAACTTAGTAGGATGCCTAGAAAGGCACCAAACTTTAAATTTATGTTTAATAGTTTAGTTATTTAATAATTGTTGTAACTTGTTCGTTTTCAAACTTGTTGTATTCTATTTCAAACAATGTACTTAATATTAGCAATGAAATGAAATTATTTATTAAATACTTGTCACATTTAGCGTCATGAAGTCTCAAGCAATCTCATTCATCTCACTCCGATATTTCCACCATCGGTTGGGGTGTGACAGACTGGTATCAGAGCCATAACTATAGGGAATTAGGAAAACTGCCATGCTTTTGACCTAGTCTATAGTTCAGCACCACACTCGACCATACTTGATTTATATGCTAAATTCTGGAAATGCCTTTTATGTGCTCATATTTGTTTTACTATTTCAAAACATACGTCTTTCCTAAGGCCATTTTACACGATTATGTTGAACTCGAAAACACTCGTATTATACAAACGAGACGACTTCATCAAAATAGGCATGAAACCCACAATATGGTGAACGACTTTTAATCCGCTTATTCATTTTTGCACAAAATTTGCCATCAAGTTAGGAGTGAAATCATCACCTTGATGGAGACTTTCCATTTCAAATCTAGTGGACCCTCGTCGACGTGTCGGAATTAACTTTCGTGACCCGACGAGTACTAACCACACTTAGGGTACGATGTTGTCAAGTTAGGGGTGAAACCCGCATCTTGTCAACTAGTCCCACTTCTTGATTTTCAAAATCCCACTAAGTCTTGAATTTTCGATTGATATGGAACATGTAGTAACCAGAAAGGTGAATACCGTTAACCGAAATTTCAGCGAGAGTATTCGCATGTTTCCCAAACTCAAAAGAACTTTCGACCCCTTTGGTTTAGTCAAAAGTTTCATTTTGGAACAATCCAAGTTTTAATCAAACTTCCATTTTACCAACATCAAATTTTCGCTTATCACGATTCAAACATTACTTTCCAAAAAAAAACTCAAATTATTTTCAAGATGGTTACACACACATCATACTAAATATTTTCATATACATATACGTTGTTTGTATGCATGAATTCAAAAACGTCACCAACAAGATTTACAATTCCCGTAATCCCAAAATGGAGACATATCATCAAGATAGGAGTGGTTCCCTTACCTTGACGATTAGCTCCGCTCCTTCCATTTTTAAAAACGACCTCACCAACGGACTAGGGGTGATTCCCTTACCTTGGTGATCGTTACCAAACTTTCTTCTTTTAAAGAGACTTTATTATGCCAATCACACGATCAAGTTTTATACCTAAGTCTTTTATCATTTTGTCAAAATTTCCACTTATGCAAAAATTTCAAAAACTCATTGCCTTATCAAACGTATCTCTTACCCTACAATCTATTTTTACATAAACCCCATACGCAAAATTCCTAATCATACCTTAAACGTTTTATTGCCTGATTTTTTAAATTTTAGGAAATACTACCTATCAACCTAGCCGGTCTAATCAATCTATTGCCCATAAAATTCTTATCCAAAATATTATACTAAAGACATTTGTTCTCAATCTGAAACCAAACAACCTTTTTCTCACATGCTTATAAAAACTTATAGATGTTATGAGATCATTATGCTAAAACTTCTTTCAAAATCAAAAGGATCATTTGCTAAAACTCTTTTCAAATCCCTAAGTTCATTTTGTTAAAATTCTTTTCAAAGACCAAAGTCTTCACAAAAGTTTCTGAAATATAACTCTTCGTATTGTAATACAAAATACTTTAAATAAAGCAAACTTTATGTTTTCAAAAATCTTTTCTGATACCGCTCAATACATCATTCCAATTCCAAACACGTGGGCAAGGAGACTTCACAGGAACCGACACCCCCCGACATACGTAAATTCCCTGTTCCTTCTGAAACAAGAAAATAACATTTTCTTTTTTTTTTCAAACACATCTCGCATAACCAATATATACTTTATATTCTTTTAACATTCACAAACTTGATTCTCCATTCCCGTCAAACTCAATCCATTTTGATTCAACAAACGCAATGAATTACTCAAACAACGATACATGCATATCATCGTAGACGTTTTAGTCAATAATTCATGACAATCTCAAACATATCATTCGTTTTTACATACTCAAAAACTTCTTGATCACTTTACATGCTTAAATTCGTTGTGTTTCAATTTATACCATATACACAATCATTATCATTCATGCTTATACTTATATTCATACTCATACTCATACAATCGTACCTATACGTGAGCATAACCCGAGTGGTTCCCTTACGTTGGTCACATACATACTTAAACATATTCATACTAACATGCTTAATTTTCATACGCTATCACACGCACACGTTCTCATTTTTAAAGTTACTGTATACCCTAACTCATACACAACTAGTACAAACTATGCGGATCATGCGACGACCAATATAATTGCGGGTGCACATGGGATTATAGTGGTAGGCGCATGAAAACCATGGGGTGTTCTACTGTGTATGGTAAGACATGGAACGTAACATGACACCGAGTAACAAAACGGACGTAACATGGTTAGAGCATGGTGGATACGCTTCTTGTACTTCCTATATATATAAGTGTTTTTACCATGTTATCAAACTTTCGTAAAACGTGCCATGAGAAATTCAGTGTTTTACAGACCTTGTTTAAACACGATTACACAAACTTTAATGACTTACAAACACACTGCTAAACGCGCAATATCCGATTATCCATGACGAAACCTCATCCTTAACGCCTCATATTCGTTTTATATCCAAAATTCATACCATTCCTATCCTTGCATTCATCTAGTGGATCATTCGTTCACTCTCATACCCAAATATTCCCAACTATTCTCCTGATATTTTATGGAAACCTTATTTACAATAAATTGGTTCAAACGTTCAAACCCTAAAATACCTCCTTAGTTATTAAAACTACCTTCCATTCTTTATTTACGAGCAAACATACTTAGTCGGCCCGTTACCCCCAAAACTTTTGATAAATCCTAACCTTCTCGTTTCTCACCAATAAACAATTTTCTACAAACATGTGATTTTACTGATGCTCCTTAAAACCGATAAAACTTTCTTACAAACTACAATATGGGTCGCACTTTTCATCAAAATGCCAACTTTTACATAAAAACTTTTCTTCTTAGGAACATTTCTAAAATAATTCCCCCATTGAGTTATTCGAATTTAGTCAAACTCACTTTGCCTACACACATGCATGTTTTACTCGTACTTACGATTAATGCCTCAAATCACCTTAGCCAACGAACTACTTTTATAAACCTACCCTTTCGTTCCTCAAAACTTCTTTGCATTTTCAACACGCTTCAAACATCAAGGATTTCGATTTTAGCCAACCCTTTTAGCCAAAATGCCTCTTTCAAAGTCTTCCTCTTGAATAAATTTCAGGACAAAATTTCCTAAAGGAGGGGAGACTGTAATGCCTCGCTTTTTGTAATACTCCTTAATTAGGACTATTTATATTCCTATTTTTGGAAACTTAAATCCGTATAGTATTCGTATTTCACTTCCAGCTTTGTAATTCGAAATGATGACTGTATTAAAAGTTGAACATTTTATATGAATTACACCTTAGGTATTCGTACTTATCTTACATTCGATTTATTTACACAATTGGTTCATGTTCGCCATTCCCGTAAATGCATACTTGTTGTACACAAAAAACAATCGTGATCACATATTTAATACCCTTTATACGTGCATTATATTTACCCATGCACTCACGATACTTAATCTATACTTTTATACATGTTTAATACTTAAATATATGTTAATTATACAAAACATAACATAAAAACTCAATTAGACCAAACTGCAGGGACCAGGTGTGACAAAAATGAAACTGTGCAATGAGACCCAGCCCCGCGACACGCGCACGGGCCTCCTTGTCCTTTCGTGACATGCGGTGATGTGCGATCCGCACCAGCCCACTTCCAGCCCACAGATTGGTCGATTTTGCACCTTTAACCCCCACCTAATTGTCTTTAATGCTCAATTAACACACCTTAAGGCCTAAACCCTAATACCGCACTCTAAATACAAGTCCTCCACACTCCCTTAAACCTTTACACTCTCTAAATTCACTCTCAATATTCCATAATTCCTTCAAACTTTCAAGTGATGACGGATTATACCTTTGCTCAAAACAGTGAGTTTTGGGCACTTTTCTTCATGTTTTCTTGTACCAATCTACTTGGATAACCTTCAAGGATGTTATCTAAGATTCACCTAGGTGTAATCAGGTGGTACATCACTTACATAAGGCTCCAAAGTCGTATTTACTTTCTGATTTATAAAAACTTATGCAAACTCATTTCCTTTCATTGTTTATCTTGTGAATCTTGTGCCAAACTCATCCTCAATCAAGCTCATGGTTGTATGACTTGTTTATGGGTGATTCTTATGAGTTTAAGAGGTGCAAACACCTCTAAACTTTCTGTTTTTGTACAATGTTCAAGTACCTTTTGTTTCCTTGCTAAAACTTGGTGGAATCTTGTACGCACCAAGCTCACAACTTAGTTTATTGTTGTGGGTTTGTGTTGAGGTGATGTCCATCAAGTTATGAGTTTAAAAACTCTTTACTTCAAAAGTTCATACATGTTATAACCCAAGTGTTGAAAGACAATCACGATTTATCATCTTCTATATGTTGAACTTGTGGCTTGTAAAGGTGTGAACCGTGGGAGCTTTGGCTTCCAATGTAGTTCCACTACCTCACTTGTAAAACTTAAGTATGAACACTCAAGTGGCTCCCTAGTATCAAATTAACATAACTCTGACTAGCCTCCGACACTTGGTTAACTCTTTCCATGTCGTGGTGGTTCACCAGGGTTAGGATTTACTTGGCCACTTGAGCATGTATTAGCTAGTTCTTATTTCTTTTTATTCATGACCCTCTGAATCATCCTTGTGATGATTTGTGTAGTAGTGAATCATATAACGAGGATAATCCTCCATGCTTGACTTATATGACAATCTATAATGGACTTAGTTTTAGGATTATTATATAACTATATAAATATATGTACATATATGAACATAGCCAACTTTGTGATGATAATCGATTTATGGTTATTCGTTATAAACTTAGGCTACGTTATCTATGAATGGGCAAACTAGGACCCATGAAATCACATATAACTTAGTGTCAAAAACGAGTACTTAGACTAGATATACTTTTATGCATAACATACTTTTGTACTCAAATTCTAAATCCCAAATATAATTACTTCATAAACATCGTATAACCTTATCTTTGATTCCTTATTCATAAACAACTCGTCACTCACGGATAATCGGAAAGCTTTGCAATATTATGAGTATACTCGACGGCCTTTTTACCGTTTTTACACTTTTTGGGTGCAACATGTTTACATATACAAAACAGACTCAACATACATACTTTTATGAAATCATACAAACAATCCAATACATGCATGCTAATATGTTATACTTGATTCGTTAATCTGCCGTTGTTCGTTTTGTGATAAACTTGTCGTTAACTTTGTATGAGACTACTCTTAACACGTATAGCGCTATAGGAAAAACACACCGCCTGTGTTCTTGAGGTCATGTTAAGTCATTCATTCATACTTGCGTTAAACCTTGGGTTGACTTGTTTGTTCACATGCCAGTTTATACGTTAATCTTGATAACTATGTTTGCTGTGTGGATTGTTTAAACTTTTATACTTATATGCTAGTACTCCAAAACTTGTATACTCGCCAATACTTTTGTATTGAACTATATTTTAATACATGTTGCAGGATTATGGTTGATGATGATAATGCACGAAACTTAGTAGGATGCCTAGAAACCAACCAAACTTTAAATTTATGTTTAATAGTTTTGTCATTTAATAATTATTGTAAGTTGTTCGTTTTCAAACTTGTTATATTCTATTTCAAACAATGTACGTAATATTAGCAATGAAATGAAATTATTTATTAAATACTTGTCACATTTAGCGTCATGAAGTCTCGAGCAATCTCGTTTGTCTTACTCTGATGTTTCCGCCATGGGTTGGGGTGCGACAGCAAACAAGTAGGATATAAACATGTTTTGCATTAGGATTTTGGTTGAATCCTAAGAGTTTCAGCTACATAGAGAGTGGCTGTGAGATTGAGTGAGAAATCTATAGAGTGTGGCTGAGAGATTTCTTGTGGTATTGAATTTATTGTAAACATCCGTGTTGGTTAATCAATTGAATACCAGTTTGAAAGTGATTGTTATGTTCTTCATCTGAATAACTTGTTTCTGTGTTCGTGTGATCTATCAAGGGGATTCCGCACCCTTGATTGATTGTCAATCTCGTAACGATCCACGTGATAGGGACCTACATGAATGTCACCGACATGACCTGTACGGCCAAAATACGCGATAGTATGGAACAATAGTGACAATAAATGTCATAATATGACATTTAATAACAAAATACATCAAGTACTGATCCAGTAGGACATGTATACATATAACACAGTACGTTGGATTACAAGTGAAATCAAAACAGAATCACACGAAATCATGGTATACGACAACACACGTAACCGAACTTATCCAAAGCATGTGGTATATACCATATACTTCATAAAATGACGTGTAATGACAAAATACATAAAAATTTGACAAGTATAGGTGTGTTTTTGAATTAAAAAACGAATTTAAAAATATCACGAAAACACCCATACGTCGCGCTTTGCTCAAAGCGTTGCGCTTTGGCCTTCAAAATTTACACTTTTGACCCAAAGCGTATGGCCTGATGTACGTTTTGGGTCAAAAGTGTAAAGTTTGACCCCTAAGCGCAGCGCTTTGCCCAAAGCACTACGCTTAGAAGCTGCGTTTTACACCAAAATGTTCCAGCTTTGCCTCATTTTAGTTCAAACTCAAAAAACACACACACCAAAGGTGCAATTACACACAGTCTGAAGATATGGAGCCTAATTCAACACCATTTTTGACGAAACAAAAGTTATAAGGTAATATTTTCATTTTCGACATCGTTCATTCATCAATTTTATAGATTTCTTTGTGTTTTGATTAAAGATTTGGGCATTTGGGGCTGTTTTCGGGACATTTTTGAAGAAAAGACGGCCAAAGCGCTGCGTATGGCTCAAAGCGTTGTGCTTTGGCACTTTTTTTATTTGTAAATTATTTTTAAAATCGTTAACAAATTGTTTTTAAAATTAATTTTTTTTTTGAAAATTAAAATTTGTTTTGTTAAATATAATTTTTTTTAAAATATTATTTGTTTCTAAAATTTAAAAATTGTTTTTGAAATTAAAAGTTGTTTTTTTTTAAATTAAAAATTGTTTTTTAAATACAAATGTTTTTTAACACGAGTTTCCACAGGTGTAGCAGCAGCCCGCAGTTGATCCACTTGATGGTCACGCATATCTCACGTTCCCGTTGGGGTCGATCAGGCATAAGAGGTGCGTGAAGTTGTGCACTATGGAGATAGGATGACACGTGGGGATTGACTGGGAGCTGTTTGAGACCAAGACAGAGGCCGCGAGGGTGAGGGAGATAGTTGGATTCGACACTCCGAGCGTGCTCGCGGCATGCCTGGTGGAGTATTTTGCCGGTGCATATCATAGGAAGCAGCGCGGGAGGCTCCACGGCGGGTCCTACATTACCACCATCACGCGCTCACTAGGCATCGTGCCTGAGGGTGACTCACAGCTATCCCAGGTCATCCCATCGACTACATTAGGTCGGCATCAGTATCGAGCATGCGGATCACGCACATGTTTGACGACAATGGTTTGCAGTTTCGGACGTGAGAGTACCGGGTTTTTCACCCAGAGGTGTTGCCGGAGGTGATCCCGGCTGTCATTGAGCTGAGAGAGTACTAGCGCCTCCACATGTTCGGTTTGCGGCTCGGCTGGCTCAGCTTGAGGCTCTGGGTCAGGCTCAGGCTCCGCCTCCGCATTCGCCTCCGACTGGTCACGTCATTGATGACGATATCCTGCCGCCGCCACATCTGCAGCCATAGTACCCACAACACGTCTATGCCGACCTATTTGTTCTTTAAAACTACTTGCCTATAGGGAATTGGAAAAAGTAGTAATGCTTTTACCTAGTCTATAGTTTAGGAACATTATCACTATGTGTTCTTTAAAACTACTTGCCTTCTCTCTTGTTTGCTTCTTATCTATTCTCTTTGGTCTTTAAATATACTTGCCTTTCCTAAAACACAACACACACTTGGAGGCTTGGTGAAGACACTCTTATCTCACAATCGAAATGACTCACCAAGATAGGGGTGATTCCCACACATGGTGATGACTTTCATTCAGCCATACTTGTTATTTTGCATGAAATTTACCCTCAAGTTAGGAGTGATATCCAAATCTTGAAGGAAATTTCCATTTCATATTCTAGTGGACCCTTATCAATTGATATGTACCAACCACACTAGGGTACGATGTTATTAAGTTAGGGGTGAAACCCACATCTTGATAACTAGTCCCACTCTTCGATTTTTAATCACACCAAAGTTTCGATTTTCCCAATCGACCAGGGACGTGTAGTAATTGGAAGGACAAATACCGTTAATCGCTTATCGCTTATCGACGAGAGTATTTGTCTATTAGGCCAAAGCACGTTTCCCTAACTCGAAAGGACTTTGATTTACTAGTATATTAAAAAGCTGAATTTTGCTGAAAAATGCAGAATTCTGCACTTAAAGTGAGTTTTAGGCACTTTCCGGTACTCAAACTATCACCTAGTGACACAGTTCTATGGTCCTCACTTCCCTACACACCATACAAGTGTAGTACCTTGTCCCTGGCCCATACTGGGTCTCAAAATACTGTCTGTCTATTTATTGAATCCCGTCAGCATTTTCCTGCTTTATCCGTTAACTGTGCTAACTGTGCTTTGTGCATCATGTATGTCAATAAGTTTGTATGTGATAAAGATGTGACATTTTGTAATATGTGATGCACATGTAAGTATGATGCAGTAATTCAGAAAGCAAGTAAGTAATTCAGCACAGTCATTAAGCACTTAATTAATATTAATTAATTGTACGGATACCTGTAATTATGAGGGTTGTCACACAGAAAAGTTCTAATCAATACGAGAGGCGGAAACAAACGTATTGATGTTGAATCAGCTTGATATACACTCTAATTGTCTTGTTTATTGATTTAATAACGTTTTACAGGCTAGAGACACTTCGGCAGCACCTCGGTACCGGAATCAGAAAGTTACCAAATGAAAGACTCAAATCTGCTATTTATAGATGTGCCATTTCGCATGGAATGGGAATGCCCATTTCGTGCAAAATGGACAATGACCATTTCGTACGAAATGGCTCTTCCATTTCATGCGAACTAGTTTGTTCAGCCCAGTTTCTCGTTTTCCTCGAACTATGTGACTTGATCTATCATTCTAGATATAAGACTCGATACAAGACGAAGTCGACAGACATATGCACCAACAGACTCCCCCTTGGATGTTGACGAAGTCTTCAGTGTTGAGTCTTCGGTATGTCACATCTTCAGTCTTTATCAGTCTTCTCACTCTCTCCAAAGTGTCTGACAGTGTAAGCATCCTATCTCTATCTTCTTTCATCAGCTTCTATACTCCCCCTTGAATGTTGATCTAATCTTCAATCTCTTCTTTCTCTCACATTCTCAGAATCTTAATCCTGGCTCTATCTTTAACAAATTTTCAGGATCAGAAACTGGCTCTTGCATCTTCAGACTCTCCTTTGCTAGCAGACTCCCCCTTAAGTTGTTCCAGGATCGCAATCTGACATAGCTTTTGTTCCAGAATCTAAATCTGGCTCAACCTCTGCTCAGGCTTTATGCTCGGGGACCTGCATAAATCTTTACCCACCAATAAATTTCACAATGATTTAACAAATTTAGAAAAACACTTGTAGATATTATTCAACATGATTTTACATTTTTAATCTCTGATGACCACTTGAAATAATACCATTCAAAATTTGACATTTTCATTAAATTGAAACCATTTAATCTTTTCAAAATCAAATTTCATTTCAAAACAAACTCTCCCAACCCTGTTGTCATCATGTTTAGCACTCGGAATTTTGAAAATCAGCTTTCCAACATCAGTTGTCGAAAATAAGATGAAATAAAATCTTTTTGAATTTTCAAAAATTTTATGCTAAAACACACTAAAGAAAAACAGTAAAGAAACATTTACAGACAATATTTTTATGAGTTTGAGTAAGAGGATCATATCAGTTTTTTTGAGACCAATCACTAGCACCGTTGAGCTTTAAACACTTTAAGTTCTAAACGATTCACATAGATTGACGATATTGTTGTCCTCTTAAACTCAATCTAAAAACTTTCTAAATGCTTACCGATTTAAGATATATTAATTTTGCACTAAATTCTTATGGACCCCACGATCTCAGCATACCCCCTCATCATGCAATACACTGACTCAACTAATGCCTTTAAACTTTCATCAACTGTGATATGTGCGAAAACAACACAGAATGTTTAAACATTAACAATCAGGTCGATCTTTCGATACGCAGAGAAAGTCCAATGTTTAAACAAAATAAGAAATAAAAACAAGTTGAATATGTTTAGATCTTAAGCACCAGTTCGATATTCACATATACACAGAGGTGATCCAAGATTTAAACGAAACACCAAGAAAAATAAAGCAGAACGTTCAGGTACTAACATCCAGTTTGATACTCACGTATACGCAGAGGATGTCCAATGCTTAAACAAAATAAAGAAATCAAACAAGTTTAAAACTTTGCAAAATGAAATGCACAATCATAGTGACTATTTCAGCAAGTTGTGAAAGTTTACAAACTGACCGGTTTTTATGCTCTTTTAGCATTCAGCGATTACTGAGTAGGTACACAGTCACGAAGGATAAAACTAAGTACTATGCTTTCAACCGCGTTTCCCACTAGAACTAGGCTTGTTCATTTAAGTTTGTATCGTTATCGCAAATCTACTAGTCTAGCTGAGCCTATCGTCACATCTTTAGTGAGACCGTTTATCACATTTTAACTTTGCATTTCTTTAGCGTATTGTGACAGTCTAACTGATGTACTATCTGTTATGGGTCATTTTCTGAGCATATATATCCTGACTAATATTCTGCTTTTGATTGTTTACTTGTGATCAGGATACCGGATCAGGATATTGGTAACATCCTTGTTAGTGCATACGTCTGTCGATTTCGTCTTGTATCGAGTCTTATACTAGAATTGATAGATCAGGGCACGTACGAGATTATAGGAGGTTTTGTGTGTTAAAGAGGTAATTTCGTTTGAAAATGACATTGCCACTTTCAAACGAAAGTAGAATGTTTAATTTCGTTTGAAATGGGCAATGCCACATTCAAACGAAATTACCCTCACTATAAATACTCCTCATGTCTAATTCATTTGTAACTTTCTTGATTCCGACACTGAGGTGCTGTCGAAGTGTCTACGTTCTGTAAATCGTTTCATATTCAATAAACAAGACATTTAATAGTGAATACAAGCTAAACAAAGACAGAATCAATGAATTCCGCCTCTGATTCTGTCTGAGCACTCTTCTGATCGACTCGTTAGGTTGTTTCACGATCCTACATGTGGTATCAGAGCTCAGGTGGAGGAGTTCTTATCGTTTAGCTTGTTTTCGCTGGAAAATTCTGATTTCTACACCTTCTTTTTACAATTAATCAAGTTTTCACGGTTAAAATGGACTGATTTTCACATATAACGTGTAAAATACAGTACTAACAAATCCTTGAAAGTTTGAGATCCAAATTCAGGCTAAAAGTGACAAAAATCAATCAAAAACCTTATTCCGCTTGAAAGAATCATCTGATTTCGCTTGAAAAAAGTGGTAATTTCAAGCGAAATAAGTGATTTCGCTTGAAAACATCTGATTCTGATTGAGAAGGTTCAAGTGAAATCAGTGATGACGCTTCAAACAGCTATTCCGCTTGAACAAGTTGTTTGATTCCGCTTGAAAACATAATCTCGCTTGAAATTTCACTTGATTCCGCTTCAAGATTTCGCTTGAAGTGTACTTGAGTTTTTGAAAATTAATTTCGCTTGAAAGTTTGTGTTGTGTGTGATTTGTCGGGATTGTTTTGGGAATATGGCAGAAATGTTTGATGAGAAAGAAAATGATTATCTTGAAAGTTTAAATAGTTGGTATACGAGAAATTTGGATAGTGATTATAGAAATGTAAATGTGGATATTTGGGTTAAAAGTTTTGAACATTTTATGTGTCAAAAGGATGAAACGTTGGATGAGTTGGAAATACGGTTTAAAATTTTAATAGACAATTTGAGGAAAAAGAATATTAGAATATCAAATGATGAACATATATCGAAATTGGCAGATGCATTACCTGCTAAATGGGATGAATTCTTGATTGAACTAAAAAGGAAAGATTTTTTTCTAGAACTTTATCCAAAACAGTTCTTCAATGAGGTTAATGCAGAGTTTCATAAGGAATATAAGAAAAAGAAGGATTGATGAATGAAATGGAAAGGAATTTACAAAAAATGGAATTGGATGTAATTGCTGAAATAGATAAAAGAATTCATGTGTGTCTTGCAACAAAGAGTATTTTGAAATATGATATTAAAAGGAAATATTATATCGATGAAAGTATGAATCCTTTTGATTTCGTTAAACTCTTTTGTGCAGGAACATACAAGGTGGAAACAAAGGAAATCACAAAGAAAGAAGAATCTAGTTCTGAATCAGTGTGTTCTAAATGTGATAAAATTGAGGCTGACAATGGCAAACTCTTGAAGGATGCGAATAGTTTGACATTGGAAGTCAAAAAGATGAAGGATGAGAAGCAATCTGATGATAAACAGATTCTTGTTTTGCAAGAGAATTGTGAGAAGCTGAAATCTGAAAATGTTAAACTGTTAAGTGATATGAACAGTTTGACACTAGAAGACAAAATTTTGAAAGAAAAAGAAAAAGGTTTTGAAAATGAAAAATTAAAGATTGAAAAAGATTTTCAAAGTCAAATAAAGGTTTTAAAAGATGAAAAATCTGTTATTTTTAAAAATAATCTTGAAAAATAGATTGAAATAACTACTCATCTTCAGAAAATCATTCGGCTTGAAAATGAAACTGAATTTGCTTGGAATAAAATTGACGAGCTTGAGAAAAAATTGAAAAGGTTTTGAGACTTCGTCATCAACACCAGATTATCCTTGTCCAAAACCGATCAATTCTGTTCCAATAAGTGACAATATCACAAACTTTGACAAAGTCAAAGTTGAAGATTGTGATGAGAAAACTGATGATGAAGTTGAAAAAAGAAAAATATTTTTGAAATTAAAAGAAAAAATTTCAAGAAACTGTTCTGCAATCAACTGAAAAGGGAGAATGCTCTACGCAAAAACCTTTGAAGAAGAAAGTGGAACAGAAACAAAAAGAGAAAAACTCAAAAAATGTTCAAAGTAAAAATAAAAGATCATCAGTTCAATCATCCAATCATGATAAAAAATCAAAAAAATTAGAAAATCAAAACTAAAAAATTGTTGGTAATAAGTGGTGCAGGTTTGACCATAGTGCTCAAAAGCCAAATCCAGCAAACAAGAGGAGAAATGATTATCACCAAGCCAAACAGTGCTATGATCTGAATGTTTGGACTGAAGGTGGTGATTGGTACGATAACAGTGTGTGTTACACTTGTGGTGTTCGAGGACACATCGCTGTTAACTGCCAAAGTTGGAGTTATGAGACAAGAAGATGCTATAATTGCCATATCAAATGTCACATTGCCAGAGATTGCCCAATGAGATCAAATGAAAGATCGAGGGCTAATTCTCAGAAATTGGCAAAGAAACCAGTCAGTGTCAAGCCCAAAGAATAGAAAGTTCAAGAACCTAAAGTTCAAGAACAGAAAGTTCAAGAAAAGAAAGTAAAGCTTTCTCAAGGGCAAAAAGACAGACTGAGGAAAAAGAGGAAGAAAGCGAGAGAGTATCTTGAAAGGATTTTGTCCTCGGATACAACTGGTAAAACAGATAAGAGTTCTGATAAATCGTCTTTCTCGCCAAGGAATGACAAATCAAGCAAAACGATTTCATCAGATACAAATCTGAGGACAGAGGAGAGAGTAAAGAAAGAGAAAGTTGGTGGTGATGAATTTGTTTCTCTGGAAACAAAGGAGCCACGTGTTGGTAATGAATCTGACTCATCAAAGTCAGACAAGCCAAGTTCAGGCAATGAATCTGGCGTGGTAAAGCCAGAAGAGCCGTGTGTTGAGGTAAAAGTTGAGAAATCTAGATTGACAGTGAATGATGCAAATTTTCCATCATTGTCAAACGGAATTTCAAAAACACCCAAGGACCGTCAGGCTTGGGTGAAATTGTTTAAATAAAAAAAACCTGACTTGCCGGAGTTCCCAGGTTGGTAAGTGTGGAACATGAATCGGCATCTTTCTTGAGAAATTCACAAATGTGATATTTCGACTTAAAAGTGGTAAATCAGGGACATTAAGTTGTACTTGATTTTCTACAAGTGATGTTTGTGGATTGATCTTAATTGTTATATTTCTACATATGGTTGAAGAAAACAAGGTGATGAATGATCCCCAAGTTTGAGAAATGACTCACAAAACTTATTTTCCAGAAAAACCATTTTGATTAAAATAAACTTAAGTGTTTTGAAATCACTATGGGAAAATGTTTTGGTGTCAGGGGGAGTTCTGATTGTTCAAGCCAAGCGAATGGAGAATTGAAGTAATTCTCATCATGTTGTCACATTTCTTGTACAGCTTGTTTTCAAATTTTCCCAGAAAATCAAAATTGAGACATATTTTGATTTTAGGGGGAGTAAAAATTTTAAAAAAAATTAGAAAATTAGAAAATGTCAAAAATATTGAAAAATGCAAAAATGAGTTTTGTTGTGAAAAAGAGGAGATGATAGTAGATCAGTTGGACTATCACAGCATGCTAAAGAAATGGAGTGATAAAATGTGATAAACGGTCTCACTAAAGATGTGACGGTAGGCTCAGCTAGACTAGTAGATTTGCAATAACGATACAAACTTAAATGAAACAGCCTAGTTCTAGTGGGAAACATGGTCAAAAGCATAGTACTTAGTTTTGTCCTTCTTGATTGTGTGCCTACTCAGTAATCGCTGATTGTCGAAAGACATAAAACTGGTTAAGTTTGTGAACTTTCACAACTTTGCTGAAAAGTCGTTGTGATTGTGTGTTTCATTTTGCAAAGATTTAAACTTGTTTTATTTCTTTATTTTGTTTAAGCATTGGACATCCTCTGCGTATACGTGAGTATCGACCTGGATGTTATTGCTTAAACGTTCTGCTTTATTTTCTTTGGTTTTTCGTTTAAGCTTTGGACCTCCTCTGTGTCTACGGAAGTATCGACCGGGTGGTTAAAGCCTAAACAACTTCAACTTATTTTTATTTTTCTTATTTTGTTTAAACATTGGACTTTCTCTGCGTATACGGAAGTATCAACCTGATTCTTAATGTTTAACCATTCTGCTTTGTTTTCGCACAAATCACAGTTGATAAAAGTTTAAAGGCATTACTTGAGTCAGTGTATTGCATGATGAGGGGATATGCTGAGATCGTAGGGTCCATAAGAATTTAGTGCTATCTAAATATACCTTAAACGTATCGGTAAGCATGTCAAAAGTTTTTAGATTGAGTTTAAGTGGATAACAATATCGCCAATCTATGTGAATCGTTTAGAACTGAAAATGTTTAAAGCTTAACGGTGCTAGTGATTGGTCACATAAACTGATATGATCCTCTTACACAAACTAACAAAAATATTGTTTGTAAATATTTCATTTCTGCATTTAAATTCTGTTCTTGCATTTATGTTTCATATTTTGAAAAATTCAAAAAGATTTTTCGACAACTGATGTTGAAGAGCTGATTTTCAAAATTCCAAGTGCTGAACAAGATGAACTGGTTTGGGAGTGTGTGTGCTGAATTGAAAATTTTTGATTTAAGAAAGAAGTTGAGATTAGTGAATCAGGGTCATTAATTTGAACTTGATGTAACTATTTCTAGTAAGTTTTTCTTATTGATTTAAGTAAAAACTTATGTTTTTGGTAAGAAAATGTGTGCAGGAGATGAGTTGAACAGAGTGAAAGCCAGGGATTGATCTCAAGGTGATAGCTAATTCCAGATGGCGATCCTATCATGATGAGAGGGGGAGTCTGACGAGGTTAGAGCCAAAGAGAAGATCCTGGTACATGCTAAAAAGGAAAGGAGTCCGATCAAGATTGAAGAGTCATCATGATGAAGACTCTCACTGAAGATTCCGTCAACAATCAAGGGGGAGTCTGTTGGTGCAATTGTCTGTCGACTTCGTCTTCGTTCGAGTCTCAGATTGTGAAAGAGCCCGAAGACCGGTAAAGACTGAAGAATAAGAAGACTCGATACTTCAGACTCGTCAACATCCGAGGGGGAGTCTGTTAGTGCATACGTCTGTCGATTTCGTCTTGTATCGAGTCTTATACTAGAATTGATAGATCAGGGCACGTTATACGAGATTATAGGAGGTTTTGTGTGTTAAAGAGGTAATTTCGTTTGAAAATGACATTGCCACTTTCAAACGAAATTAGGATGTTTAATTTCGTTTGAAATGGGCAATGCCACATTCAAACGAAATTACCCTCACTATAAATACTCCTCATGTCTAATTCATTTGTAACTTTCTTGATTCCGACACCGAGATGCTGTCGAAGTGTGTACATGCTGTAAATCGTTTCAAGTTCAATAAACAAGACATTTAATAGTGAATACAAGCTAAACAAAGACAGAATCAATGAATTCCGCCTCTGATTCTGTCTGAGCACTCTTCTGATCGACTCGTTAGGTCGTTTCACGATCCTACAATCCTGGAGCGATATCCTGGTATTAACTGAATTGATCACGTGCAGATTAAGAGTTACAAGTCTCCAACGTTCAAGAAGACTTCTTCCCCCAAGACTCGGGCAAATCAGTTGGAGTAGAGACGTTGATCCCGAAAGACCAGGACTACAACGGTTACTTGGGAATATTCGGGGCATCTCGGTTTATTAGGAAAGTTAGTTGTTTTCGGTTAGCTATAAATAGTATGATCGGATCAAGTTAAGGCACTCACTTCACTCACACACTTTACTCTCTAGCTACTAGCAATCACTACACACAAACACTTGTACTCGAATTACCTTGTAACACCTAGTTGATCCGCATCACATGCTGCACTGTATCCTGATATTTGAAGCAATAGAAGAACAAGGCAGCTGCGATTGTCAGCTCCCGAGGTTTTATGCCGGCGATCTAGATTGATCAAGGGTTTTCCTCGTACATCTCGTGTCACACTTTACATTTTTCACTCATTGTTTAATCATAGATACAGCTCTATATCCTGAGCCGTGTCCTGGAAACTGTATTTACAAACAACTTAATCAGCATATTTTCAACACATATTCCTAGCACACTACCTCACTTAACTAATTTGATCACTTAATTGCTTCGGTAATTTTTGACCAAAACAATTTGGCGCCCACCGTGGGGCAAGTGGTGCTATATTTACTAAAAACTTTAGTAAAATCATTACTCGGTTTTCTATTGTCGAAACTTTTTGCTACATTGTTTTCAATGGCCTCGAGATCAAACATGAGCTCTTCCACCATGTCTGCTACAACCCCTGCAACAATTGGTTCGGTGCTTCCACCTCCTCCTCCAAGAATGCAAGCCTCTTCACAAGGAGCTGAAACTCATGTGGCTCGGGATGTTATCCCCGCTCCCAGTACCCAGGGATCTGGTCCTGTTTTAGCTTCTAATGAAGAAATTTTAAATTTGTTTGGTAGTGTACAGGAACAGATGAGGCAGCAGCAGGAAACTAATCGGATGCTGATGAGAGAGATACAACTCTTGAAATCCGGCCCAAGTAGGCCTGCTGAAGAAACTGTCACTCCTTTGCAACCCAGGGCTTTGAACTTCAGTTCTGCAGTTTACACTGAAGATAACCGGGGGAATATCGTGCCAAGCCATTCCCAGAATCATACTCCTGAGATACCCTCTTCAATAAGAGTATCGACCGTGAGAAGCTCAGGATATGCTTCAGGATATGGCCAGAATCCCCAGACTGGTAATGTATCTAATAATAATGACACTCTTGCTACTAATTGTGTTGGATCTTTGCAGGATGCAGGTATGACATCGGCATTTTCCAGAGAACTTCAAAAGCTGAAAGACATGATATCCAGTGTGCCTGGGGTGGTCCAGCCAATTCCAGAAGCATCCCAAGATAGTCACAGGATATCCCAGTTTGCGCATCCTATCTGTGATGCTGAAATCCCGAAAAGATTTCAAACCCCCAACATGAAACTCTATGATGGAACCACGGATCCTGAAGAGCATATCGCCCAGTATAGGGAAGGATGGATATCAACCCTATCCCTCCAGATCTCAAGAAAGCATGTCTCTGCAAGGGTTTTGGTTCTACCTTGACAGGATTAGCCTTAAAATGGCTGTTAAATGTTCCTCCTCACTCAATTACTTCGTTTGCTCATTTGGTTAATTTATTTAATAGTCAGTTTTCTTGCAGCCGGAGTTTTGAGAAACTAACCAGTGATCTTTACAGGATAACTCAAGGGCCTCAGGAATCCTTGAGGGATTATGTGAACAAGTTTAGTCGGGAATCCTTGGATATCCCACATCTTGAAGTGGCAACAGCTGTGCAGGCTTTCAAGATGGGATTACAAAAAGGTTCTCAGTTTTATCAGGATCTTGTAATGAATCCCTGCAGGAATCTCGACGAAGCTCGTAACAGTGCCCTGAGATATATTCTCTTGGAGGATGATAAGAAGATGCAAGAGAGGATGAATTTCACCTCAACCTATGAATCAACTAACAGGAAATCAGAATCCTCGTATAAACCATATTGCTCTAAGCCATATGGCAGAAATGACAACAAGAAAGTGAATGCTGTTGAAGACGAGGATCCTGAAGAATATCCTGAATTATCTGAATATTGCTTTTCTGTTAACATACCTGAGTTAATGTATGCTATGCAGGGTTTAGGAGACAAAGCTAGGTGGCCTCGAAAGAATCAACAAAAAGCTGATTGGAAGGATAAATCCAAATGGTGTGCCTTCCATGAAGATTTCGGACATGTAACTGAGGATTGCATTGCTCTAAGAAAGGAAATAAGTTATCTTCTAAGCAAGGGATATCTGAAGGATCTCCTAGGAAGAAAGAAGAATAAGGGTCAGGATACCGAGAAGGATCCTGAACGAGCGGCATCACCTCCTGCGGTTGCCAAGATAATCAATTTTATTTCAGGAGGATCCGACATTTGTGGGACTTCATATTCTGCGGCCAAGAGACATGCAAAGGAAGCTAAGGCCGAGAGGGGAGATAAACCTGCCAGGATGACTACCCTCACAACTGACAAAGTGATCTCTTTCGACAATGATGACAGGGATACTGTCCAGGATCCTCACCATGATGCTCTCGTAATAACATTATACGTGGCTAACCATTTTGTACGCAGGATATTGGTGGATAATGGCAGCTCTGTCAACATAATCCAACTAGAAACTTTGAAAAGAATGAATGTATGTAACACCCGTAGTAATTTTTAACAATTCTATAACATTAAGTAAGCATTTTATATGAAAAATGCCACTTAACAAAAACTTTTACATTATAAGTAATTAAACATATTTACAACATTCCAAAACATACTTGAATGTATTTTCAAAAATCCACTTTTGATAAAACAAATCAAAACATCCGCGGAAGCTTCATTTGATGTGTGTACGGTTCGTTCCATCGAGCTTGATCGTCCTCCGTTTATGTACAGTATACCTACATTTCATAAAACATGAAATGAGTTAGTCATTTGTCATTTAAAAAAAAACATGTTCGAGCCAGTTTGTGGGACCAAATAAGCCAATAAAAAGTTCAGCAACAATTTTCAGATTTTTAAGCTGTCGCGTGTCACGACGGCGTTCATATATTCTGTCGCGTGTCGCGCCCCAAACTAAGTCCTCCGTCGCGTGTCGCGGGGGAACCCAATTTCCAGCAGGTTCATTACTGAAACCTGCATTTTCTGCCCAGCACCATTTTTCTTAAAAAAAATTAACTTCAAAGTTTCATAACTTTCGTTTCGTATGTCCGTTTTACGCGATTCTTTTTCCTACGCGTTCGTAATTTAATTCCCCATCTTGTGGAGTTAAAATTCAACATTCAAACAAATAAAATTCTATATTTTTAAACCTTCGGCTTATTATTCAATTTCAACATTTTGACCCGTTTATATTTAAAACCACAAACTTGTTCAAAATAGTCATGGGGCATACGCCCATGTAATTAACTCAAATTATTTTTCCCCGGATTCATAACATGTGTGAATTACACGACCAATGTCTAAGTTATGTGCGTGACCAGTTTTGACCCATTTAAATGGTCATATGCATTTATTCATTAATCTCACTCTTTTCTTTTCGCACTTTACATTTTCACAATCAAAGTATCTACCCGTATCATGTAGTCATTATGCAAGTTCCTAAACCACCCATATGGGTCGTTTGCCCAATTTACCCATCAAGGGCATTTTGGTCAATTTTAGTCCTTCACTTTACGATGAAGGACTTTCGCTAATATTTGACCAAAATATTGCTTTTAGCTATAATTCTAAACATGGGTACCTGGCTCGGGTCAAAGCTAAAACCTGTTTTAATACCATATCAATTAACTTGCAAATCAACAGCACTGCAATTCCTTATGCTATTCACCCTGTGATCCTAATACTTGACCAAAATTTATTAGTCGAATATGTCAAATGGTGATATCATCACCATTCAACCCATTTATTCTAACAATCATTTTACTTTCATGAGATGGTATTTATTTACCATCTCGTCCATGTAATCCGTTCCGGTTTACACCGTTCAATCATATTGCTTAAGAATCTTTTCCTAACTCATTTGACACATCATGTTTTACGCTTTTGAGTGCCTTTTTCAAAAACAATTGTTTATTCATTATCTCATAGCCAAATTGTCGTATTACCCCTTTTACTCATTTAAGTTCGCGTCATAATATGTCGTTTCTTAAAGCTCTTTGTTTATTCAGTCTACACATGACCGAATCAATGTTTTACATACTTTTACTTATTCCGACCCGTATTGTTACCCCTCGGGTTACCATAACCAAACTACCGTTTCATCTTATCCATAACTACTACAACAAGTAGATAATCTAATAGTAAAGTATAAGCTTTACTTACCTTGCGCTCAAATACACTTTTCCTTCATTCGTGACCCGTTTGACTTGTTTCTTCTCCAAGCTTCCACCTAGCTTGTCTAGCGTCAAACTATCATTTATAATTCGCAAGATGGTCAGATTCTTCATCAGTTTCACGACTATGCCATCTTACAGATTGTATATCAACATCGTTATTCAATCATATTTTAGGTCAGTTTGACTTTCAAAAGTCAGCTGCCTTTAATCATATAAAATGCACAATCTAGTTCAACCACTCATTTAGGCATTTTATCAAACATCTTGTAGGCGAAATTTTATGCATTCATTGTTCAAGTTCATGATAAATCTCTAAACATATTTTCACATCATAATCAAGCCTTGATGTCTAGTATACATAAACAACATCTATTACTTGCATTTAAACATTAATTTTCACAATTTTACCACTCTAACTCAAGTGTTCATCATATTTTTATAAAACCCATTTACCATTTACTAGGTTAATCCTTCAATCACTAGTTCATGACACTAAATTACTAAATTTCACATCTAGGGTTCGTTCCTAGACTTGTACTAGTGTCGATTTCACTATAGCATTCAACATTCATACTAGAATTTCATTCATGCATGATTATCACAAATTTAAAATATCACCAAAATACAAATTTCGACATACCTCATGATCCCCCCAATTAGGTGATCGTTATTTTATGTTCAAATCTGGATTCGGGCTCCAATTAGCCTTTCAATTTGAAGGAGATGAATGAACTAGGGTTAACACCCCCTTTCCCTGCTTCTGGTCGTTCTTCACGCACACACACACACTCTATGTGTGTGTGTTGTGTTTTAAGTTTTTTATTTTTATAACACAAGTTTCAATTCTACCCACTTTAGTCCCCCTTGTTTTGGTTTGTTATTAAATAGGCTTTAACCTCTTTATTTCTAAATTTTTTTTCCTTTAACTAGGTTAAGTACTCCTAGTTAACTCAGTGGGTTCTGGGAGATTACCACCCGTTCTATTTTAGGTCCCGTTAACTCGGGCCTCTCACGAACTCTATTTCGTCAAAAATCTTTTATTCTCTTTTTATTTAATATTAGGTTTATTTATTTAAATCCTAATATTTACCGGGTAAAATTTTCACCACTAACGGCATTTTACCCATCATTGACATTAACGTGGTTTGATTACCAAACCGTTTTATTTGGGGTGTTACAAGTCTACCTCCTAGAGAGGTTTCGTCCCCGAAACCTTTCTCACATACCTTACTGGTTCAGATTATCTGAACCTTAGTTTCGGTGATCACTTGAGCATTGCTCGCATATAATAATCTTACCCAGAAGTGTGGTAATGTGTTTTTGGCTTTAAAGCGTATGCGCCTTTCGGGCATAAGGCCTCGTGGGCCGTTACTTTCAGCTGTTATCTTTTTATCTTTATCGATTGTTTATTTTGGCGGTTAGACTATTTAGTCACCGATTACCTTATACCCTATCGCTCGGGTATATTCACCTCGCCCTCCCGAGGCTTGTCTAAGCTTAGGATCTCTTATCCTGTGACTCATGTTACAACGTGGTCACATTCCATATTATTATTATTATTTTTATTTTTTTTTTATTTTTTTTTACCGTGAACGTGTCACGTCACGTCACGTTCAAGTTTGTCTCAACTTTTCTTTATCATGCTTCTTCTTTTCGAATGTATCGCCTTGCACCTATCGGCGTTAAGACCTTTATCCTTCGATATTAACTATTTCCGAGTTCGTCTCATAGTATTCATATTTGTTAAAACGTTGTTTCTTACTAAAACCGAATTTTAGTTTAACGTTTTTCTCTTTAGCTTATGTCAATTTCAAGGAATTTACGTCCAATGGATTTATCTCCCTTCCATTGTCATTTCGGTAATGACTTCGCCCTTTTTGTGACGTAACACAATTTAAATAATTGTGAATTCTTTTGTCATTTACGTCCGTTTAAATGTTTTAGTGAAATTCCTCACTTTTGTTAACCAGACTCTTCGTGATCTCTTCGCTTTAACCCGTTCAATTAACTTAGCGAAACCCATCGCTTTTATGCTAACGTTACTTTTCGTTATTATTTTACGAGGGAAATTACAACCAGTTTCCTCGCTTTACAATATTGACCCGTAGGTTTCTTCACTTAGCCTCATAGGCTATTTCTTTATATGTTTCACCTTTTCAAAGTGAGACCCAACAGTTTGTTTCTTTCTATTTATGACCCAATGGTCTCTTTGGTCCTGAAGACCTTATCACTACATTTTATCCCGTAGGTTATGATGATCCCATAGATCATCTTTTATTCACGTCTATAGTCAAATGTATATTTATACATATATAGCTTTAAAGCATCCCTTGTTATGTTTGGAATCATTTAATTTTTCTTTTGAACTTTAGTTGACCTTGACCGTAGTCTAAGGTTTTATTTGTTTACCTTCGGACTATCTTTCCGACTTTACGACTTCTAACGTCATTTACACGTCGGTTTGTCCTACGTTTACTGTTACCCGGTTCATACTTATACTCCTTTACAACCCATTACCCGGGTCCTTTTATCTTAATGTTTTTGGCTTTCCGGTTTCACCGTTTTGCGTTTTCCTACTATATTAAGCATTATTCCTTAATTGACTCGTTTGACTCATTTTGGGTGAATTTTCATCACTTATGAATGTCAAACTTCATTCTTTATTTGACCCGTCCAACTTTGAAATGGTTGAACGTAATTACCAAAATTTATGTTTGTGAAAATTCTTGTCATCTTTTAGTCATGACTCATATTCCGAGTCTTTTGACTTTCTATTTTGCGTTCCCGTCTCTCGGGTTACGCATTCACCCATAATCCTACCCGTCCATCTGGTATCTTTACCGTAATTATTATCAAGTAACCATTCTTATATGGTTTTAGACGTCATTTTTAATTTATTTGGTCGTCTTAGCGAAATCCATCGCTTTTATTCAATAAAGTCATTTATTCTTTATTTAATTTGTTTGACTTGTCCACGTGAATTTCATCACTTATGTCAGTCAAACCTTTATCCCCGTGCCTTAGCATTCTCATTAGTTGGTTTGTATTTTCATTTACTTCGATCTTTGTCCCTTCTCTCGGGTTCGCCATTTTAGCGTAATAGGATTCCGTCATCCGACTTGCGATTACGTTTACTATCAAACATCTTATTTATTTGATTCATTTGGGTACCATTTAAGTTAGTCCCATCACCTGTCCTTACTACATCGGACGTAAATGTGTCCGCTACAAGAAGCTCATGTTATCATATGCCACTACTTACTTGGCCAGAGTAAGCGATCAGCACATGATACACATGACCTTTTTTATAGCTTTCACATCACACCCTATGTAGGTAATGCCTCTATTTATTTCATATCTCTGATTTCTTTTAGTAAAACTTTATTTAGTTGCAAAATAACAATCATTAGTTTTACTAGTTTTACATTTGAACATATAAAATGTTTTTCTTTTCTATCAAACTATTATATAATCACATTTGTTAATGTGATCGCTACTTTTCTCAATAGCATTATATTGAGAGTTTTCCACTTGCATAATTACCCCCCGTCCAAGTTTCCATATGAACTAATCCTATTATTTCTTTGTTATTCATCATCGTGAATAACACATATTTCTATTAAACTTCTCTTAGAAACATCATCCTGAATAGATATCCTATTCAAGTTTTATCAGATATATGCAACCGTTATCCCCTACGTGTTTGTTGCATATTACTACTTATGCGATTAAATTTAAAAGCGTGCACCTGGTAATGCTTGCCCTAACGGGCTTCTCTTGCCGTGAACTTTGTTCGCGATCATCACGCGATTTAGGTCCTCAATGAGTGTGCTCAGCTTGTCATACCTCGGACCGTTCCACTGTCATATCCACAATTCGTTCAACTCTCATCATCTTCAGATGCGAGTGTCCTTCAACTAAACATTTACAAAAGTTAGTAATTTCGACACTTATAAACGCCCGTATTGTAATACAAAGCTTCTTACTATACGTGTCAACGCACGTAATTTCATTAACTGTATCAATCATTTTAATTGGGGTAGCGTGTACTACGCGATAACCCTATGTGTTGTTTACAACACTTTAACATGTTAAACCATTAACATACATGTACTTACCGGATTTGCGATCAAGCCTCTAACCGAACACATTTACTCATAAACCTTGAGCTCTGATACCAACTTGTAACACCCGTAGTAATTTTTAACAATTCTATAACATTAAGTAAGCATTTTATATGAAAAATGCCACTTAACAAAAACTTTTACATTATAAGTAATTAAACAAATTTACAACATTCCAAAACATACTTGAATGTATTTTCATAAATCCACTTTTGATAAAACAAATTAAAACATCCGCGGAAGCTTCATTTGATGTGTGTACGGTTCGTTCCATCGAGCTTGATCATCCTCCGTTTATGTACAGTATACCTACATTTCATAAAACAGGAAATGAGTTAGTCATTTGTCATTTAAAAAAAACATGTTCGAGCCAGTTTGTGGGACCAAATAAGCCAATAAAAAGTTCAGCAACAATTTTCAGATTTTTAAGCCGTCGCGTGTCACGACGGCGTTCATATATTCTGTCGCATGTCGCGCCCCAAACTAAGTCCTCCGTCGCGTGTTGCGGGGGAACCCAATTTCCGGCGGGTTCATTACTGAAACCTGCATTTTCTGCCCAGCACCATTTTTCTTAAAAAAATCAACTTCAAAGTCTCATAACTTTCGTTTCGTACGTCCGTTTTACGCGATTCTTTTTCCTACGCGTTCGTAATTTAATTCCCCATCTTGTGGAGTTAAAATTCAACATTCAAACAAATAAAATTCTATATTTTTAAACCTTCGGCTTATTATTCAATTTCAACACTTTGACCCGTTTATATTTAAAACCACAAACTTGTTCAAAATAGTCATGGGGCATACGCCCATGTAATTAACTCAAATTCTTTTTCCCCGGATTCATAACATGTGTGAATTACACGACCAATGTCTAAGTTATGTGCGTGACCAGTTTTGACCCTTTTAAATGGTCTTATGCATTTATTCATTAATCTCACTCTTTTCTTTTCGCACTTCACATTTTCACAATCAAAGTATCTACCCGTATCATGTAGTCATTATGCAAGTTCCTAAACCACCCATATGGGTCGTTTGCCCAATTTACCAATCAAGGGCTTTTTGGTCAATTTTAGTCCTTCACTTTACGACGAAGGACTTTCGCTAATATTTGACCAAAATATTGCTTTTAGCTATAATTCTAAACATGCGTACCTGGCTCGGGTCAAAGATAAAACCTGTTTTAATACCATATCAATTAACTTGCAAATCAACAGCACTGCAATTCCTTATGCTATTCACCCTGTGATCATAATACTTGACCAAAATTTATTAGTCGAATATGTCAAATGGTGATATCATCACCATTCAACCCATTTATTCTAACAATCATTTTACTTTCATGAGATGGTATTTATTTACCATCTCGTCCATGTAATCCGTTCCGGTTTACACCGTTCAATCATATTGCTTAAGAATCTTTTCCTAACTCATTTGACACATCATGTTTTACGCTTTTGAGTGCCTTTTTCAAAAACAATTGTTTATTCATTAGCTCGTAGCTAAATTGTCGTATTACCCCTTTTACGCATTTAAGTTCGCGCCATAATATGTCGTTTCCTAAAGCTCTTTGTTTATTCGGTCTACACATGACCGAATCAATGTTTTACATACTTTTACTTATTTCGACCCGTATTGTTATGCCTCGGGTTACCATAACCAAACTACCGTTTCATCTTATCCATAACTACTACAACAAGTAGATAATCTAATAGTAAAGTATAAGCTTTACTTACCTTGCACTCAAATACACTTTTCCTTCATTCGTGACCCGTTTGACTTGTTTCTTCTCCAAGCTTCCACCTAGCTTGTCTAGTGTCAAACTATCATTTATAATTCGCAAGATGGTCAAATTCGTCATCAGTTTCACGACTATGCCATCTTACAGATTGTATATCAACATCGTTATTCAATCATATTTTAGGTCAGTTTGACTTTCAAAAGTCAGCTGCCTTTAATCATATAAAATGCACAATCTAGTTCAACCACTCATTTAGGCATTTTATCAAACATCTTGTAGGCGAAATTTTATGCATTCATTGTTCAAGTTCATGATAAATCTCTAACCATATTTTCACATCATAATCAAGCCTTGATGTCCAGTATACATAAACAACATCTATTACTTGCATTTAAACATCAATTTTCACAATTTTACCACTCTAACTCAAGTGTTCATCATATTTTTATAAAACCCATTTACCATTTACTAGGTTAATCCTTCAATCACTAGTTCATGACACTAAATTACCAAATTTCACATCTAGGGTTCATTCCTAGACTTGTACTAGTGTCGATTTCACTATAGCATTCAACATTCATAGTAGAATTTCATTCATGCATGATTATCACAAATTTCAAATATCACCAAAATACAAATTTCGACATACCTCATGATCCCCACGATTAGGTGATCGTTATTTTATGTTCAAATCTGGATTCGGGCTCCAATTAGCCTTTCAATTTGAAGGAGATAATGGAACTAGGGTTAACACCCCCTTTCCCTGCTTCTGGTCGTTCTTCACACACACACACTCTATGTGTGTGTTGTGTTTTAAGTTTTTATTTTTATAACACAAGTTTCAATTCTACCCACTTTAGTCCCCCTTGTTTTGGTTTGTTATTAAATATGCTTTAACCTCTTTATTTCTAAAAAAAAATTTCCTTTAACTAGGTTAAGTACTCCTAGTTAACTCAGTGGGTTCTGGGAGATTACCACCCGTTCTATTTTAGGTCCCGTTAACTCGGGCCTCTTACGAACTCTATTTCGTCAAAAATATTTTATTCTCTTTTTATTTAATATTAGGTTTATTTATTTAAATCCTAATATTTACCGGGTAAAATTTTCACCACTAACGGCATTTTACCCGTCATTGACATTAACGTGGTTTGATTACCAAACCGTTTTATTTGGGGTGTTACAATGTATCTCCAATGGATATTACTTCAAAATCCACCGTGCTTGTTGGGTTCAGTGGAGAGGCGAGGAACACAGTGGGAGAGATAAAGTTACCAGTATATGTTGAAGGGGTCAACTCGATACAACGTTTCTGTGTGATGGACTCCCTATCCTGCTATAACAACATACTAGGTAGGCCATGGATCCATGATATGAAGGCTGTGCCATCGACTTATCATCAGTGCATCAAGATCCCTACCCCTTGGGGGGTTGTCAAGGTTGATAGTGATCAGCAGGAGGCGAAGGAATGTTACTCATCCTCAATGAAATCCTCAACTAAGCCTAATGCAGCATAACAATTAAATATGCGGGCCTAGGATATCATGGAGGCTTCGGAGCAGGATGTAAAGAAAGTTATCCTGGATCAGGATAATCCAGATATCTCGATGCTCGTAGGAACCAATATCCCTCAGGATATTGAAAATCAATTGACTAATTTTCTAAAATGCAGGATGTCGACGTCCGCGTGGAAACACGAGGATATGACAGGTATTTCCAAGGATGTTATAACTCACAAGCTTGGAATTGACAGGTCTTTCAAGCCTATCCAACAAAAGAGAAGGAAGTTTGCTCCAGTACGAAACATAATTATTCAAGAAGAGGTTGAAAGACTATTGAAGTCCAAGATGATCAGGGAAGTCAAATTTCCCAAGTGGCTAGCAAATGCGGTCGTGGTTCAAAAGAAGAATGGGAAATGGAGAGTTTGTGTAGATACACAGACTTGAACAAAGCATGTCCTAAAGACCCATTCCCTCTGCCTCATATAGACTCGATAGTGGATGCCACTGCCGGTTATGAGATGTTAACCTTCATGGATGCATCCTCAGGATTCCAGCAGATCCAAATGGAACCTTCAGACCAGGAGGATACTGCTTTCATGACACCAACAGGTATTTACTGTTATACTGCTATGCCTTTTGGTTTGAAAAATGCAGGTGCAACGTACCAGAGATTGGCGAACATGATGTTTAAAGACAAACTGGGGGACACCATGGAGGTGTACATTGACGATATGGTAGTCAAATCCAAGAAGGCTGAGGATCATCTCCAGGATATTAAAGGAGCATTTGATATCCTGGACCAGTACAATATGAAACTAAATCCAGCCAAGTGCCATTTTGGAGTGGGGGCAGGAAAGTTTCTAGGATATATGGTGACTAAAAGAGGAATAGAGGCAAGCCCAGAGCAGATTAAAGCTATCTTGGATATCAAATCACCTTCAAATATGAAGGATGTTCAAAGGTTAACAGGGCAAGTAGCAGCATTGAACTGATTTATCTCAAGATCCTCCGAGAAATGCAAGGAATTTTATGATATCCTAAAGAAAAACAAGAAGTTCGAATGGAAAGAGAAGCATGAAGCAGCCCTGCAGGATTTGAAGCATTGTCTCTCGAGTGCACCTCTATTGATGAAGCCTGAAAATGGTGAACCACAGTCCCTATACCTCGCAGTATCAGGGAACACTTTAAAGGTGAGAAGTTAATCGAGTATCTCGAAATTCTTAAAAAATTAGCAAGATATTTCGATATTTTCACACTTGAACAGGTACCAAGAGAAGATAATGCTGAAGCTGATGCCTTGGCGAATCTAGGATCATCAGTCAGGATACCGGAAGGAACCTGAATACCAATGTTACATATCTTATATCCTGCAACGAATCCTCAGGATACGGAAGTACTATGTATTCAAGATCCTGATGAGTATCCTGAGAAGGATCCCAAGTCCTGGATGGTTCCAATTTTAAGATATCTCAAGGAAGGACACATCCCAAAGGATGAGAATCCTAAGGCCTTTAGAATGAAGGTATCACGATTCACTATTATAAATAATGTCTTGTATAAGAAATCTCTGGCAGGACCATATCTGAGGTGCTTAGAGGATCCCGAAACTAAGGAAGTGCTTCAGGATATACACGAAGGGGATTGTGGTAACCATACTGGGGGCAGGTCATTGTTCTCAAAAGTATTAAGAACAGGATATTATTGGCCGACGATGAGAAAAGATGCTGCAGAATATGCTTGAAGATGTGATGCATGTCAAAGACACAGTAACATATTACATCAGCCGGCCGAACCACTTTATCCTATAGCTTCCCCTTGGCCATTCATGAAATGGGGAATGGATATAGTAGGAAAATTGCCAAAGGCTCCAGGAGGAAAGGTCTTCATGCTGGCAATGACCGATTATTTCTCTAAGTGGGTCGAAGCTGAAGCATTTGTTCAAGTTAGAGATCAAGAAGTGGTATCCTTCATAAAAAGGAATATCCTGACTAGGTTTGGAGTACCAGCTGAGATAATTTGTGACAATGGATCTCAATTTATAAGTAAAAGGACTACTGACTTTTGCAAGAGTTGGGGAATCAAAATGATCACGTCTACTCCGGTACATCCTCAAGCAAATGGACAAGCGAAATCCTCGAACAAGATAATTGTCAACAACTTGAAAAAGAGACTAGGGGCTAAGAAAGGAAGATGGGCAGAAGAATTACCCTTTGTTTTGTGGGCTGATAGGATGACGGTGAAGAGTGCAACTGGCCAAACCCCGTTTTCCTTGGTGTTTGGAGCAAAAGCGGTGATCCCGATAGAAATGGTGATACCTACAGCGAGATCCAACCTCCGGGATCCTGAGCAGAATCCTGAAGTCCTATGCCAGGAACTAGATACTATTGATGAAACAAGAGACGCAGCAAGGCTAAGGATGGCAGCATATCAACAGAGGATATCTAAAGCATATAACAAGAATATAAGGACTAGGAGATTTCAAGTTAGAGATTGGGTATTGAGAAAGGCTTTTCAGAATACTACTAATCCTGCTGATGGAAAATTGGCTCCAAAATGGGAAGGACCCTATGAGGTTGAATCAGAATCAGGAAAAAGAGCATACCGACTCAAGAATAAGGAGGGGGATATGCTACCGAGATCCTGGAATGCTATACATCTAAAACTCTATTTCAAGTGAGTATGGAATTTAAATTCTAACTCAGGATGGTATGAATTTTGTATGTTTTATTAAATTTTAATATTATCTACTGTTTTGAACCCGTTACTGACTTAAGCATCGGAGGGGTGTTAGCCAGGCTAACACCTCCACCTTAGCTTATAAGTGTTTTACAGAATACGCTTCGGGATATAGCATCAGGATACACACTCAGGATACTTTGGAAGATTAGAGGATTGGCCCCCTCTCTCACGTCTAATGGATCCTGATCCCTTCACAGGTTTAAAGGTATTCACCTTTCTTCCGAATTGGGTTTAAACACCCCGCCTGGAGGGCAAGTTATTCGGGAATAGTTCAAGGTGGCAGGACCAGTTCATGTAAAAGTGGCTGACAATTTCGTTACTATTGGCTATATCCTGAATCCTAAAGGTATATGAGGATTGATCACCCTCTCTCACGAAAGGGTATTGATGTGTTCAAATATTAACATATAAATTTCATCAAATGAGGCATAAAACTAACCCCTTTTTAGTACTAATGTTGGAAAAAGTGTGCTTTTGTCTTCCTTTTGTATTTTCAGGATTAAATGAGCTCAAATTAACAAAAGAAGCAAAAAGACATCAAAATCTAACATAAATACAAGAAAAGGAACAAGAAGTGACATGCCCGACCCCACGACAGCATCTTCCCAAGCAAAATAAGAAGACAGAAGACTGAACACGCCCCATGCTCAGCCAGCACGGGGGCGTGCCCAAGTGTCAGCAGAAAAGACAAAGTGGTAGAAGCTTCTATTGCTCACCACGGGGCCGTGCTCAGTGGACACGGGGCCGTGGTCAACTATAAGATTCGCACAATCCAGCAAATCTGCATAGTACAAAGATTCTTCTGCACCACGGGGTCGTGCTCAACGGACACGGGGGCGTGGTCAACTAATAAGACAAAGCTGCATTTAATGAAGACAGAGAAGGATGTGGACACGGGGCCGTGCCCACTGGACACGGGGCCGTGCCCGAGCTTCTGTTCAGCCTATAAATAGATGTGCTTGGCTCAAGCTCAAACCATCCCTTGGCACACCACCTCTCTTACACTTCACCCACCACCCACCACCACCATAACACCATCATCCATTGTCCATCGTAGAGTGTGTGAGTCGTCTCAGGATCCAAGATTGATCGTAAGAGTTCTTGACAATCAAGGCCATGTTTGCCTAAGTCTCTTACATCACTTGGTGAAGACAAAGTGTCTAGTGTAATACTTTTTATTTCTAATCTTTTGCACTTTTTACTTGGTTTTGTATTAATGACTTTAATAATTAGTTGCTTATGTTGAAGGTGATCTTTCTTTATCGTTTGTCCGTGGTGTCTTGAAATTATTTTACTGTCTATATAAAATAAAAGATTTTCACCATTCATATCTCCACGGTCTATATGGAGGTATGTTGGCTACCTGGTCGGGGGTTAAGGGAACGGTTTGGTAAAGGTCTTGCCATTGTTCAGCGTTTAGAGGTCCTGCAATGGACCTGAGTCAAATTTAGTAGGACCTCCTTCAATACTTCACGGTATTGGATGGCGGGAGTCCAAACTCTTTGATCCCCTCATAAGTTAACTACTATTAATACTATAACCCGGCTATTTAGGACTGTATCCCTGCTGACTCAGACTACTTAGTCGAGGGTAACGTCACCTCCAAAAGAGGGGCCTACCATAATATTGCATTAATAACTTAATTCATTATCTTCCAATAATCCACCCTTTTAGGATTGTATCCTTGCTGACTCAAACTACTGGGGTGAGGGTAACGTCACCTTCAAAAGAGGGGCCTACTACAATAACTAAGATAATCTCTTAATCATGTGCAAAAGTGCGGAAATAATCAAAGGTTACACTAGATACGAGTCGGAGCCAAGTGATTCATCTTGTCTATCTGTTTTTATTTTTATTTTATTTTCAGCATTTTAGTTAGTTTTTATGTTTCTTAGTTTAAAACATTTTTCTAAACTTTTTATTTTGATTAGATGTTGAGGATCAACCGGTACTAAAAGCTCTTGTGTCCTTGGACGACCTCGGTATCTTGCCAACACTATACTACGCTCACGATGGGTGCACTTGCCCATATGTGTGTTTAGTGTTAGTAAAATATCGTGTTTTATAAATTTAAAACTTGGCTAAAAATAAGTGTTAAAGGGGCTTAAAATATACACCTAATATATATATAACACTTCACACGCATCAAGTTTTTGGCGCCGTTGCCGGGGACACAAGGATTTTAAGAAAGTTAGGAATCAACGGCCTAATCGTTTTTCTTATTTTTCATTTTTTTTTAGGATTTTTTTTTTTTTAGATTTTTCAGTTTCTGTAGAACTCAGCACGGGCCGTGCCCGCTGAACACGCCCCGTGCCCAATCATTGGAACTGGCAATCCTGTTTTAAATCAGACAGTAAGCTGAACACGGGGCCGTGCCCACTCAACATGCCCCCGTGCCCAAGTTTCAGTTACTGAAAACAGAACCGTAAGATCCCGACGGTTGGTAATTTCTGACACAAACATGAGTGATACTGATACTTTTTACTTTCGGCACTCTTATGGTACTATGTGGTGTCAATTATGTGGTGGTAACCATAGAGAATTAGAATGCTTTTTTTCTAAACTATAAACCCCACTATATAGACCCATCATTTCCTAGTATCCTTAAGAGGGGCGAAAGTAAAAATAATCCATATCGCTCCCTCGAATGCGCCCAACCGGATATTCTAGGGGAAATGCTTCTCGATGAATTATTTCAACTAGAAGATCTAATTTTTAATTGGTTAAAAGAACTTAGGAAAGATTTCAATAATCTTTTCCAAGACAATAACCAAGAAGAGAGGTTGGAACCGCATTCAAATGACTTCATTGTTTCCAATGATACTTCTGACTCTAGTGAGGACTTGAGCGATAGTCGTCCCTGTGTCGATTATGCCATGAAGGACTCCCCATCAACTTCGTTTGATGCATACATACACCTGAGCGATTCGACATACACCTTCTTTAACGAGAGCCCGGGAAAGGGTTGGACTTGTCCACCTACATATAGCATAGGAATCACCCTCACCGACAACCTCTTGCGTTCTCGTCTTAATCTAGATCAATTAAGGTATCTTAGGCACTTTGGGGTTGTTCCATCCAGTAAGGAGCCGCCCGATCCGGAAAAGTTCCTTAAAAATAGACGAACTTCATAAAACAGCCTTCCGACACGGGGCCGTGCCCAGGTCAACACGCCCCCGTGTCCACCAAAAGATTCCCTTCTGACTTTTGTCAGAATACGGACAAAACGTGTCAGGATCTTGCCTGCACACGGGGCCGTGTCCAGCACACTGTCGTTTTCTATAAATGCAGCCAAGAACCCTGCACATTTGGACCATCCAGGGACAGAGATTTGGAGGGATTTTCTGACTTACCATCCTAGGTATGTTGTAAAAGAAGGTTCCTACAAGCATCTTGTCCTTTCCTCTTTTATTTATTGCCTTCTTCTTCATCTTTCTTGCACCAAAAACTCCATTAAAAGCTTGATTTCAAGCTTTGTTGTGATGTTTATTGAATTTCTATTCAACGAATCTTGTTAAAAATAAGTTACACAACATGGTTTTAAGTTAATTCTGCTAAAAAATGCTTCATAAATTAAGAAAATAATTTGAAACCCCAAGATTCCTTGTTCTAGAAATCTGCAGAAAGTTGAACACGGGGCCGTGTTCATGGAGCACGGGGCCGTGCCCGTGGTACTGTTTCATTAAAATGAACTGTTTTTGGTTTGTTTTCGTAGAATGTCTAGCCAAAACAGCGGAACCTCTTCTACGCACTCAAGGAACAGCCGACGGGAAAGGAGGCCATCGATTGAGGCAACTCTCGTAAGGTACGTAATGGCGCTACGTGAAGCACTTGACGAGATGACTTCAGTGGAGGAGGTCCTCATTGACCGTATAAACTATCTCTCGGTGGGGTTGGAAAACAGTTTCCGGGAAATAAACCTCTTGCACCAGAGGTTAAACATTCTGGTAACACCTTCCTCCCTCAAGAGGATTGGAACCTCGCACTTGGAATTCAAAATCCTACCGGTTGGGACGACATTCCGGCGGAACCTCTTCTTGAAGAACTCCAAGAAATTCCGGTGGAAGTTACACCTCCTCAACCCGATGCTCATGAGCCCGCTTTTCTTCTCCCTAGGGAGATCGAAGAGTGGCTCGCCGATGTATAAGGAGCCCATACCCGAAGGGAGAAGTTATCAAGCCACTTTTAACCGAGAGATCTATCTTTTCAGAAATTTTGCTAAGTAGAATAATTAGTAGGCTAGAAACTTCTTGGATTTCTTGTGTTTCCTTGACCTAACTAGCTAGTATTTTAATTTTTAGGACTATTATGTAATTCTCTCTATGATTAATGAATGATGGTTTTAGTTAATTTGGTGTTCTGGATGGTGCTGAAATTAATAAAACACACTTGAGATGGCAAAGGATGCAAGGGAAACTTGAACCAACACTCCATACAGGAAAACAGAACCGTCCGACAAATTTCTTCGTTTGCAGTAAGCTCGACACGAGCCGTGTCCACCCAACACGGCCCCGTGCTGCACTGTCTGCAGAAAAAGACCCAGTTCAGGTAATTGGACACGGGCCGTGTTCACCCAACACGCCCCCATGTCCAGACTTCTGTTTCTCTTGTTTAATTTTGTTACCGGCACTTGAACACGGGGCCGTGCCCGGATCACACGGGGCCGTGTTCAGCGCCCAGTAACACAAAATTTTTTGCTTTTCACACCTTTTTACACATTCAATCAACCTAAAAACTTATTTTTGGGACACATTGAGGACAATGTGTAATTTAAGTGTGGGGGGGATGCTAAAACCTTGAAACTTGCAAGTCCTAAATACAAGCCTTACACAAAACTCTATTGGAACCGCTAATCACCCCAAATTTTTTTCAAAAATTTTCAATTTTTTTTTACTTGTCTAGGTTTAATTCGGGAAATTCAAGTTCTTAAAAAGGTTTTATTTTTATGAATTTACAACCGATAGCGTCGTGATAAAAAGAACCAACATAAGAAAATTATGAAAAGGCATGACAAGCTTAGTTAAAATTTAATTATATATACTTGATCACATAAAAACCCATTCCCACAAAAGTGAGTTTTGAGCCTTTATTGAGCAAACACTTACATATCATTTGACTAAATGCTCATTTTCGTTTCTTGTGTGAATAGCCGCTTGGTTCTTACGACTCTAGAACTTGCCATGACGATACATTCCCGGTCCTTACCAACTTAAACCTGAGTAAGTACATGATGGAGGCATTAGGACTAACCCTTTTTATTTCTACACCATTATTTTTCTTTTCTTTTTTTATCACCTACCCAAAATCCCCCTAGTTAGCCCCTTTGAGCCTAAACCTTTTCGTTTCATAACCCAAACCTAACACCCTTTTTACCCACCAAAACCTTTTTCATTTTTACCCCTTTGTTTTAGTAACAAGTTCGGTTCTTTAAATGACTTTTGAAAAAAAAAAATTGTTGTTGATGATGAAGCAAAAGAAAATAAACAAACAAGTTCATCAAAAATAACTTTGTTTGAATAAATAGCTTCATCAAAAATAAAAGTTACAAAAATAGAAAGTCATACGAAAACCGACACTTGTTACGCTTTTCGCCCTTTTTCTACTAACCACTAACCACCAACCCAACCACCTACCTTTAACCCAAGCCTAACCCTTAACCCACAAAGTCCTCTTGATATTTACAAAGGTATATAAGTTAAAAAGGAGGAGGATTGATTGCTTGGCAAGCCTATGGTAGGAGTAAGTTCCATGCCGCTCTCGAGTGATCCACAAAAATACATTTTCGGCCGAGTGTTGAGTGATCCCCGTGAGGTATGTGAACTTGTATATAAATAGAATTTTACAAAGGCATGTTATGCCCTAATAAGTAATTTAACTTATGAAAAGTTTTAAATAAATCATGACGAATAGGATTGTAAATAAATAAAAATTAAATTAAATAAAGAATCTTGGAAATCCCGACACTCTACGACAAGCCCAAAAACCTTCTTCTCTACCCATTCCATTTGGGAGTGTAAATAGCCACATATTAAAAAGTTTTGCTTGAGGACAAGCAAAGATTCAAGTATGGGGGTATTTGATGTGTTCAAATATTAACATATAAATTTCATCAAATGAGGCATAAAACTAACCCCTTTTTAGTACTAATGTTGGAAAAAGTGTGCTTTTGTCTTCCTTTTGTATTTTCAGGATTAAATGAGCTCAAATTAACAAAAGAAGCAAAAAGACATCAAAATCTAACATAAATACAAGAAAAGGAACAAGAAGTGACATGCCCGACCCCACGACAGCATCTTCCCAAGCAAAACAAGAAGACAGAAGACTGAACACGCCCCGTGCTCAGCCAGCACGGGGGCGTGCCCAAGTGTCAGCAGAAAAGACAAAGTGGTAGAAGCTTCTATTGCCCACCTCGGGGCCGTGCTCAGCGGACACGGGGCCGTGGTCAACTATAAGATTCGCACAATCCAACAAATCTGCATAGTACAAAGATTCTTCTGCACCACGGGGTCGTGCTCAACGGACACGGGGGCGTGGTCAACTAATAAGACAAAGCTGCATTTAATGAAGACAGAGAAGGATGTGGACACGGGGCCGTGCCCACTGGACACAGGGCCGTGCCCGAGCTTCTGTTCAGCCTATAAATAGATATGCTTGGCTCAAGCTCAAACCATCCCTTGGCACACCACCTCTCTTACACTTCACCCACCAGCCACCACCACCATAACACCATCATCCACCACCATCATCCATTGTCCATCGTAGAGTGTGTGAGTCATCTCGGGATCCAAGATTGATCGTAAGAGTTCTTGACAATCAAGGCCATGTTTGCCTAAGTCTCTTACATCACTTGGTGAAGACAAAGTGTCTAGTGTAATACTTTTTATTTCTAATCTTTTGCACTTTTTACTTGGTTTTGTATTAATGACTTTAATAATTAGTTGCTTATGTTGAAGGTGGTTTTTCTTTATCGTTTGTCCGTGGTGTCTTGAAATTATTTTACTGTCTATATAAAATAAAAGATTTTCACCATTCATATCTCCACGGTCTATATGGATGTATATTGGCTACCTGGTCGGGGGTTAAGAGAACGGTTTGGTAAAGGTCTTGCCATTGTTCAGCATTTAGAGGTCCTGCAATGGACCTGGGTCAAATTTAGTAGGACCTCCTTCAATACTTCACGGTATTGGATGGCGGGAGTCCAAACTCTTTGATCCCCTCATAAGTTAACTACTATTAATACTATAACCCGGCTATTTAGGACTGTATCCCTGCTGACTCAGACTACTTAGTCGAGGGTAACGTCACCTCCAAAAGAGGGGCCTACCATAATATTGCATTAATAACTTAATTCATTATCTTCCAATAATCCACCCTTTTAGGATTGTATCCTTGCTGACTCAAACTACTGGGGTGAGGGTAACGTCACCTTCAAAAGAGGGGCCTACTACAATAACTAAGATAATCTCTTAATCATGTGCAAAAGTGCGGAAATAATCAAAGGTTACACTAGATACGAGTCGGAGCCAAGTGATTCATCTTGTCTATCTGTTTTTATTTTTATTTTATTTTCAGCATTTTAGTTAGTTTTTATTTTTCTTAGTTTAAAACATTTTTCTAAACTTTTTATTTTGATTAGACGTTGAGGATCAACCGGTACTAAAAGCTCTTGTGTCCTTGGACGACCTCGGTATCTTGCCAACACTATACTACGCTCACGATGGGTGCACTTGCCCATATGTGTGTTTAGTGTTAGTAAAATATCGTGTTTTATAAATTTAAAACTTGGCTAAAAATAAGTGTTAAAGGGGCTTAAAATATACACCTAATATATATAACACTTCACACGCATCAGTATTGTCATACTCTCTAAGGTTTATAGGTTTTCACCTTTCTAAGTCTCGGAGTTTCTACACCCCCGCCTGTAGCGATTTGAAAATTTGGGATTTTCCCCAGGATACTAAGGATTAATCTCCAGTATATTTTTGGGTTTTACCCCTGTAACACAAGAATTGTCTAAACAATTGGAACTAATATTCAAAAAATTTCTAAGTGTTTAAAGACTTCATGCTCAGGGGACATTCCTTCTAAAGCAATTGTGTGAAGCTCAAAAGATCAAAATTGGGCTAAGTGTCTCGGACTGGGGACATCTTAGTGGGAGAAGTCACAAAAGGGGTTGGAGTTTAATACTAGGGTTACACTCAATTTCTGGTATGATCTTTCCTTTGTAAACCTTACATGAATTGTTTAACTCTGATTAAGGCTCAAAATATCTTGATAAGGATATATCTTTAGGATATGTCTTCAAAATGTGTTTTTGGGATACGTTTCGGGATATTTGATTGAAATATTTGGGAAATGATACTTGGATTGAAAATTAAAACTCTGATCAAACAAGTATTATCAAAACAGGTTTTAGAAAATAGACTATCTTTTATTCTTTAGAAGTTTTGTCTAAAATTGATTGGATTTTGAGAAATTCTATTTGATAAAGGTCTTCATAATATATCACTGAGTATATTGATCAGGATATTTTCAAAAGATAGTTGCACAAATTTTGCAAAGCTAAAATCTACACTAAGAAATACATGACAGAAAATAAGTCAGAAGATGGTATTATTTAAAAATAAACGATGCCAGCCGATAACCAAAGGCTTCGTCCTAAAACCTAGGACCCCTCCACCCTTGGTTATCAAATTGTTTTACTACAGGAAATAAAATGGTTCGAAGGAAAAAGAAAATAAAATTGTTCAAATAAGCATAACTCTCAAATTTAAGGGAAATAAGTTTTAGGAGGCAGTGCCATCTTCGTTCGTGGCATTTTCAGCAGCATTCATCTCGGGATCAACCTGAGCATCCCTCTCAGCATCAGTTGGTTTTTCGACTGCCTTTGAAGATCCTTCAGCTGCAGGTTTAGCAGTAGTGCCGCCGAGACTCTTCAGCTTTGTTTCCCAGGCATTGATGTCCCAAGAAGGACATTCGAAGCCCAGTGCTTTGGCTTCGTGGGCCATCTTTAGCCTGGCCTGGAGAAGGGAAGTGATGACGGAACTTTTAAGGCTTTCCCGGTAGCTGATCATATCCTGTTCGTGTTGAGCATGGGCAGCATCAAGATCGGTTTGAGCCTGGAGAGCAGCTTTGTTGAGGGCGGCCTGGTGTTCTTGGGTCATAGCCTTGAACTTCTCCTCGTAATGCCGAGATTTGGCGGCTGCAATCATACCCTGATCAGAGATGGTAACCTCTGCTTTCTTCAACTTGGATTCAAGCGTCTTATTGAGCCCACAGGATTCTTGATATAAATGAACCAGACGTTCGAGACCCTGCAAAGTAAGAGGACAGGTATTGGTTTTAATAAATCTTTATAAGCGGTATAAGGTGCAGGATATGGCTCGAGGACATTAACCTGGTTAAGAAAAGAAGTCATGAATCTGCTTGCCTCAATGAACCCGTGATTTTCATAGGGGAATGTATCAGAGATAACAGGAGAATCAGGCTCTTTCCTTTTACGGGAACTTGAACTCCGGGGCTTAGTAGCTGGCGAAGGTTTGGGAATGATGATGGCCTTGGAGATGTTGGGCTTGGATGAGGCCGTGGCCTTGGGACTAGGTTCCTTCTTGATCTGGACCTGATCAGAATAACTGTCCAGCTCTTCAAGGTCGAAAACCTCAGGGATCTTGGCTGGTGCTGCATAAAGGGAAAAGTCCTCCACCCTTATTACTCTTTATATTACATTAATTAGTCATTTCAAAAGTAACTCTTACCAGACATTTCAGATGATGAATATTGGCTGGAACTCGGGATATGTGTAGTAAAACTCCTGTCACTTGCAGGTAATTGGTAAACTGCTTTGATTCTTTTTTCAGATTCTGCAGTAGGGGGAACTACTACCTTAAAATTCATTGCGAAAAGATCAAATAAGAAGATATTAGCACAAGATAGAAGTTTAGAAGTACATGGGGACATTCATGGTCCTACCGGTGGTTAACCACTCCACCGAAAGACTAGCACCCTCACGAATGGAGTCTCGTTTGACGAAGAAGAACTTGCGTTGCCATCCATCTTCGTTTTTGGTGGCTTTAAGAATAAGGGGTTTGCTGTAAGTTGAAAAGAGCAGAAACCGACTGGAACCGTGGGATCGAAGGCGGTAAGCGATTGGCATATCTTTGATGCAGAGGTCGGGATAGTGAAGGTTTTTAATTTGGTTGAGCACGATTAATACCCTCCAGACCATGGGCATGGTTTGGGCAAAGGAAATACCGGTAGTCCGGAAGAATTGCATCATAAATTCGGGAAAGGGGTACCGAAGACCTAGCGAGAAAGCGTATACCGGGAAGCAGACCCAATCAGCAGAAGAAACGTCTGATCGAATTGATCGATCAAATGGTCTGAAGACCGTGCCATCGGGGAAAGCTCCGGAGGCTCTCAATGCTGCAATGTCCGCGTTATCAAAAGCAAAGATCTCCTTCTCGGGATTTTTAAGAAGTTTTTGCTGGATGAAGGTCTCAGATGATTCACCGGTTTGAGAAAAAGTTCAAGTAGCCATTGCAAGTAAAGGAAAAGAGATTGACAGGAAATGAATAAGAAGTAAGGAATTACCTGGAGACTCCGTTGATGATATCTGGTTTTCAAACAAGAAGAGAGAAGATATAGGAGCGTTATAGATGTCCATCGAGTTAAAAGCGCGTTGGAAGTTGTATGGTGTAATCTTGACCGTCATCTCGATTTAATTGCCTTGATTCGTGAGACAGGGTTTTTGAAATATATCCGTTGGATTGGTATACCAATAGATATATATGGGGACAATTGTTATGGGTCATTTTCTGAGCATATATATCCTGACTAATATTCTGCTTTTGATTGTTTACTTGTGATCAGGATACCGGATCAGGATATTGGTAACATCCTGGTGCGATATCCTGGTATTAACTGAATTGATCACGTGCAGATTAAGAGTTACAAGTCTCCAACGTTCAAGAAGACTTCTTCCCCCAAGACTCGGGCAAATCAGTTGGAGTAGAGACGTTGATCCCAAAAGACCAGGACTACAACGGTTACTTGGGAATATTCGGGGCATCAGTTTATTAGGAAAGTTAGTTATTATCGGTTAGCTATAAATAGTATGATCGGATCAAGTTAAGGCACTCACTTCACTCGCACACTTTACTCTCTAGCTACTAGCAATCACTACACACAAAACACTTGTACTCGAATTACCTTGTAACACCTAGTTGATCCGCATCACATCATGCACTGTATCCTGATATTTGAAGCAATAGAAGAACAAGGTAGCTGCGATTGTCAGCTCTCGGGGTTTTATGCAGGCGGTCTAGATTGATCAAGGGCTTTCCTCGTACATCTCGTTTCACCCTTTACATTTTTCGCCCATTGTTTGATCATAGATACAACTCTATATCCTGAGCCGTATCCTGGAAACTGTATTTACAAACAACTTAATCAGCATATTTTCAACACATATTCCTAGCACACTACCTCACTTAACTAATTTGATCACTTAATTGCTTTGGTAATTTTTGACCAAAACACTATCATTTCCTCTTTTTCACAACAAAACTCATTTTGAATTTTTCCAATGTTTTTGACTTTTTCAAATTTTCAAATGTTTTTGGATTTTCTGAAATTTCTTACTCCCCCTAAAATTCACAATATGTTTCAATTTTTGATTTTACGGGAAAATTTGAAAATAAAAGCAGTAAACTGTACAAAGTAAAGTGACAAACTGATGTGAATTGCTTCAAATCGCCATCCACATGGCATAAACAATCAGAACTCCCCCTGACAACAAACTATTTTCCCATTATGATTTCAAAACACTTAAGTTTGTTTTAATCAAATGGTTTTTCCAGAAAATTAGTTTGTGGGGTTTCATCACTTTTTTTTCTCAACCACTTGTATGATAGTTAAATCAAGTTCAACTTAATGACCTTGATTAACCACTTGTAATCGAAATATGACAATTTTGAAATTTTAGAAAGATGCCGATTCATGCTCCACGATTACCAACTAGGAAGCTCCGGCAAGTCAGGATTTTAAGTAAACGCTGTCACCCAAAGCTGACTAGCCTTGGGTGTTCCCGAGTTCTTTTCACTCGGTGGGCAACTCCACCTCTTTGATTCATAAAATTCTTTTGCTCCTTTTACCTTTCCGTCGACCATCTTCCCAAAAATATATTTCACATTTCCATTAAAAGCCTTTTCAGCATAAAATTCTTCTTTACCAGGGAAGAATTGATCTGAGATCTCAATCTTTCCAACTTTCAACTTCAAGTTTTCTTTTGACAATGGCCGAAAGTTTTCATCGTTCATTTCTTGAACGGAATTCTTATCATTTTTCACAACAAATGACTCATCTGACTTTGACGAGTCAGATTCATTGTCAGAAATAGTTTCAGATTTAACAACCCATTTTTGTTTGTTCAAATCGACTCTTCTTTTGTAAAAACGTTTCGAACTTTCACCAGCTTCGAAAGTCGAATTTTTGAACACTTTGAATTTTTCTGTTGGTTGTTCTGTTTTATCAACACATTTCTTTTTCAAATCTGAGTTAGAAGTAACTCCCTGTTTTGTATAAGTGGACTTGGGGCAATTCCAAGCAATGTGTCCAACTTCTTGGCATTTGAAACAAGTTCTTCTGTCAACTCTTGGTGCAAATTTTTTCAACATGTTCTTTTTCTTTTCAGCGAGAAACTCTTGATTTGACTGTTTCCTGAACAGTTTCTCCTTCTCTTCCTCTGAACTTGTACCTGAAACAAATTTAGTTTTTGGTTTATAATTTTTCTCATTTTTATAATTTTCAGGTGGAATAAAACCTAATCCCTTCTTTTTGAAACTACCGTTATGGTTTGGTTTCCTTTGATAACCAGAACCAGAACTGTAACCCTTTTTCTTGTTCAATCTTTGTTGAACTCTTGAAGTGTATTTTTTAGGTTTTTCAGAAAGATTTACATCTTTTATTTCAGAAATACTAATTTTTGTTAATTTGAAAACCTTGTTTATCATTTCAGTTTTGACACTACTTATTGGAAATTCTTCATCAGAAAATAATTTGTCAGAATCATTCAAAGTATATGCTACTTTAAATGTTTCGTCTTTCAAATTATTTTTTGACATCAGAAATTCTTTATTGTAAACCCGTTTGACCGGTGAACTCGGACTCTTGTCTGATGAACTCGAACTTTCAGATTTAGACTCCGACTTTGACTCTTCATCCATATCCAACACCTGATCGACCACTTTCTTTAATAACTCAGACTCATGATCAGTGTCAGGCGCTGTGAATGTGACATCAATGTTGTCTGGTAATTCATCAGTTGTTTCAGACTTTAACTTTATGTTGACTGCCTTTTTTAATTGTTCTCATTTGGTTTTCTGGGAGAATAAATTTCCCAGATCGGAGGCGGACACTTGTTATACTTGACACTTTGTTTCTTACCAGTATCCTCTTCTGTCTTTTTATCTTGAAAAGCTTCTAGACCTGCAACAGTAGGATAAACTCTATCAATCAAATAATCAGAAGATGTATAACTCATCAGCAATCGTCTGATTCTTTCATTCTCAATCCTTTCAGTCTCCAACTCTTGCTTCAGCTTTGCACAATCTTCAATATACTCATTAATGACCTTCTGCTTAGTCATTAATGTTGAACTCATCATCGTTTCAGCAGCTCCCATTTCTAGATTTGTCTTCTTCAAACTATCAACCGTTCTGTTCAGCACATCATATGATTCTTTTATGTACTTAACATCAAACAACAGTTTTTCTTTCAACTCTTCTAGTTCACGATACTTCCTGTCTTTCTCCTCACAATCTTTGCATGGTTTCAAACATTTCAGACAAGGTTTCGTGATCTCAACGATCTTTTCAACTTCGATAATCTTTTCAACTTCGACTATTTTTTCAACTTCGACAATTTTTTCAACTTCAACAATTTTCTCAACTATTTTCTCAATCACCTTTTCACTCATCGGTTCTTCATCAAATTCTATTTTTACTTCACTTTCTTCAACTCTGGCTTTTTCTGTTGAATTTTCTTCAACTTTTGCCTTTTCAGCTTCCATCTGAACTTGAATCTGTTCTTCAACAATCCTTTTTGCTTCCAATTCTTTCTCCAGTCTAGCAGCCTTTTTCTTATTCAACATCTCGATCTTATCTGCAAAAAACAAATTAAAACTAAATGAGTCTAAATTTTGTCTAGCTGTATTAATATACCCTTCCTCATCATCAGTATCTTCATCACTATCTGATGATCTGAAAATCTTCTCTCTTTTTGGCTTAGATTTGATTGAATCTTCTTCCAAGATTCGAGCAACAAATGCTGAATCAGCAGGAACGTATTTGTCCCAACTAAATCCCTCTGCCAATCTTTCATCATCTTGATTTACTAGATAAGCTTTCTTCTTTCCATCTTCAATAGCACGGGATGATGACAATTGTTGAGCAACTTGATGATAAATTGCTTTTCGTTGGTAATCATTGTTTCCAAACGGATCTTGTCTTCCGGTTGCTTCTTTGTTTGCACACTCTCATTTAAATTGACCCTTTTCTCGGCAACGAAAACAAGTAACCGTAGATTTATCAAACCCTAACGGAGATGTAGCAGTATCACGAAGATCATCTCTATCCGTGATTTGTTTGAATTTTTCTGCTCTTCTTACAGCATTGGCTAAACACCACTTGAGGTCCATCAACTCAAGTTCTTCAGGATCAATCTGGTCATAATCCTCCTTAGTAAGCATCGGATTTCCAATTCTTCCAGAAACTAAGCTTTCATAAGATTCTAACATAGTAACAAGTGATGCCATGTGTTGCTTAGCCATTTCTGGAGAGAGATTTTGACCATTTTGTATGTTTAATGTCACATTGCATTGCAGATTTGTAGAACTCTGTCGTTGAGAACTTGGTGTTGAGAAATTCGGATCAAAACTTGAATATGATGACGAATATCCACCACTCTGAGTTGTAGTGCTAACATTTGTTCTGGAAGTACCATCAGCACTGAATGTAGTCTGAATTTTCAGACTCGGAGTAGTCTCAACTCTGCTTCCTCTATAGTGTAAACTATCATCTTGTTGAGCATTTGGATTATTCATGATAGCTGTTTTCTGAACATCCAATTCATGTTCTTCGATCTTCTGTATGAACTTACACAAATTCATGCTTTCAGATTTTCTCATATGTTTTAAAATCAACAGATAAGTTCCCCATTTGTCTAGTGGTAACGCATCAGATAGCTTATCAACCCATTCATCATCTTCCTTTTTGATCTCTAATCTTTTCATTTCCTGGACAAGATGACAATATCTATCGATAGTCCTCTTAGTCGTTTCACCTTTATAAGCTGTAAACATATCAAAACATTTCTTTAGTAATGCACATTTATTTTTTATCATATCAGCACTTCCCTTAAACTTTTGAATCAATGCCAACCAAATTGATCTAGCAGTGTCCTCATGTTGAAGCAAAACAAAGATATCTTCTTTTACTGCTTGTTGAAGAATGCTAATCATCATTTTTTTCACTGGTGTATTTTAACTTCTCAGCCGCTGAATAATCACTTAAAGATTTTTCATTTCCACGGTCATCTGTCGGTTTAACGTAATCTTTGTCCAACGAAACCTGTTGGTGCACTGAATGTCTACTGACTACGTCTTAATCGAGTCTTAGGTCTAGATAGGTTGTAATTTGGGTTTATATGTGTTAAGTTGGTAGTTCGCTTGAACATACATGTGTCACATTCAAGCGAACACAACATCATACTAGTTCGCTTGAACATTCAAGCGAAACAACATCACTCAAGTTCGCTTGAAACCGATTCAAGTGAGTTTGCTTGAACAGTCATGTTACACATTCAAGCGAACATGCCACATCTATATATAGGTGGTGTGTGTGATCATTTGAAGCAAACATGGTCATTGTATGTGAGACGAGGTGCTGCCAGAATTTCATCTGAAATCATTGTAAAGTCTCGGAAATCATTAATAGAGAAGAATTAGAAAGGAAACAAGCTATTGTGACTTGGTTTACTTTGATTCCGCCTTTGTTAACTAAGATGAACTGCCTTAACTGACGTTTAGGGTCTCAAACACGGTCCAACAAGTGGTATCAGAGCTCAGGACAAGGAGTTCATACCATTGCAGCTTGAAATCATCGGATTTTCTTACTTCTACTCCTTTCTTTTCTTATTCGGACATAATTTACGGTTGAAATGGCCTGAAACTCATACATATCAAGCGAAATACATATTTAACTAATCCTTGAAAGTTTCAAACTAAAATACAGCTTAAAATTGATAAAACAACATCTGATCGCTTGAAACTGTTCGAGAAATGATGACGTCATTCGCTTGAAATACAATGTTCGCTTGAACGAACTTGTATGTTCTCTTGAAATACATTGTTCGCTTGAACAAACTTGTATGTTCGCTTGAAATATCTTGGTCATTCGCTTGAAATATACTGTCCGCTTGAACAACTCGCTTGAAATACTTGTGTATTTTCAAGCGAACTAAGATAATTTGTGTTCGCTTGAGAGTATTCAGTGAGTTCGCTTGAGTTGAGTTCGCTTGAACTTGTATTACCAGTTCGCTTGAAATAGCTATTTTGCTTTAAAAGCTGAGTTCGCTTCAAGTGTGTCCGCTTGAATTTGTACTTTTCAAAATCAAGAAATTTCTAAAGTGTTTGCTAACTTTTCAGGTACGCACAATATGGATGATCTATTCATGAACCCGTTTAGCGACATGTATGCTTTTGCTGGAAATTCGGGAGACGATACATCTTCTAGAAACACCAATGAGAACGCGCAAAATGCAAAGAAAAAACTACCGGATGCTTTAGAAGTTAAAAGTGCCTTCGGAACTTACAACAAACCACCGAAGTTGATGGCAATAGAAGAATACAGTCGGTGGGCAAAGAAATTTAAGGATTGGTTGATGGCCTTTGCTTTTCCTAGCTGGAAGAGTCTAAAAAATGGATACCATGATGGAGGCAACCGTGGCGAAAGCTTAACTACACCTGAGGAGATAGAATCGTTTGTTGCTAAGCAGAAATGTGTTGCGTTGCTGTTTCAATCTGTTCGAAAAGATATAATATCTTTGATCGAATACTCTAGTGCTAAAGATCTCTGGAATAAGTTGAAAACCAAATGTTTAGGAAGCACAGAAATTGTGAAAAACAAAAAGAAACTATTTAGAAAAGAGTTTGATTTGTTTGGGTGTTTAAAGAATGAATCAGTTTGTAAAATGATTGAGAGGTTTGGGCACCTGAAGCTGGAACTGGCGAGAAATGGAATTTCTTATTCTCAAGAAGAGCTAGTCGACAAGCTATTTGATTCGCTACCGGATGAAATGGATTGGCAATATTATGCGTTGATGCTAAAGAATACTATCAAACCGCTAGAAGTGTTGACAGTAGACTTGCTGATTGAGAGACTAGAAAGTCACGAGTTGGAGTTAAAGAAGACGCACAAAGTCAATCACTCATCATACCAGCAGAACTTGGATTTGTATTATCCAAAAAGCATGATGCCAAAGAACACATCTCCCAAGACTGCGTTTTCTGCTGAGAATGTTTCCACAAAGAGCAAAGAAAGTCAAAGCAGTGGATATCACAGTGGGTCTTCATCAAATTCAAACCAGTCTGATGCAAAGAACTTATTTCAATGCAATATCGCTGTAGACTTAAAGAATGCTCAGAACTTTAGCGAGGAGTCTGCCAAACAACAGATGGTTTTCCTAGCATCGGTACTGGAATCGTATGAAAGTCTTGTAGCAGGGAAGATAGGAAACACCAACCTGATGAAGGAAGATTATGATCAGATTGATCCTGAGGAGATGGAACTGATCGACATAAGATGGTGTATGGCCAGTGCTGTTCGTCGAGCACAGCGTTTCATGGAGATAACCGGGAGGAAGTCAATTGGTGGACCATCTACCAAGTTGGGCTTTGACAAGTCTAAGGTGACGTGCTTCAAGTGCAAGCAGAAAGGTCACTTTAAGCGTGAATGCAGAAACGCGTATGCTGATGAGTCTGAAAACCCGTTTAGAGAAGACTACTACAAGAAGGCAATATATCATCAGAACAAATCGGAGCTGCCAAGAATGAAGCAGATTGAAGATAACAAGGAAAAATCTAGAGCTCTTGCGGTGATTCATGACGATGAAGGTTTTGATTGGAGCGAGTTGTTACCTGAAGAGGATGCGGTTGGATATGCATTCATGGAAAAATCTGAACCTATTCCTTGGAAAGACAACAGAAATGAAGAACAAAAGTATAATCACAAAAAGTTGTTGGTCTCAAACAAATTAATCAGAATAGCTGGTATCTTTTCTGAGGTAAAAAGAGCAAAAAGATGGGATCCAGACAGAGAATGTTATCTTGACCCCTATGGAAACATTGCTATTGATCATAACACTCTTGATATAGATACCATAATCAAAGAGTATAAAGTTGAAGATGATTATTGGCAGAAGAAATGGTGGGGAAGTGGAGAAGAAGAAGAGAAAGAGAAGAAGGAGAAAGAAGAGAAAGAGAAGTCAAAGAAGATTGACACTGGGATCATTGACACGACACAGGAGTTGAATGCTGAAAACATGGGAAAGATGGCTGACAAGGTGCTGGCTGCTAAGGTGCTTGAGGTAGATTCTAAATCCGTCTCTGAGTCTAAAAGCCAGGTCAGTTCAAAAGCGTCAACAACTGAGTCAGGTAAGAAAGTCAATGATGTTGACTGCAAAAATTGCATCAAGGAATGCAAAGTTTGTAGCACAGTCACTTATCTCAACGGTAAAAAGGTTGAAGATCTGACTGCTAAAGTCAGAAGTGTTGAGGATCAAATTCTTGATCGTGATAAAATGGTGAAAGCTTTAACTGAACGATTGAAAGAATTAACTAACAAAATCGAAAATGATAAAATTAACCATGAAAAGATTAGGCAAGAAAATGAAAGGTTAGTTCTTGAAAATCGTCAGATCACTGAAAAATTTGAGAAGCTTAAAAGCACGATTAAAGATAATGATGATAGAAATGGTAAAACATACAAAGAAAATTGCCAATTGCAATGTGTTTTGAGACTTAAAGAAGAATTAATCAATCAACAATTGGATGAGATTGCTAAGTTGAAGCTTCAATTTGAAGAAGCTAAGATTGAGAATGAACGAATCAATTTGAAATTGAACAGTTATAATTCTGCAAGCTTTGTTTTGCAACACATTATTCCCAAACCCATCGGCAAAGACAAAGCAGGCGAAGATGTATACTGTGATGGAACTGGGGTCGGGTTTCATCAAGTTCCACCACCAGTTCTAGACAATTATTCGAAAAAGCAATCTGGGTTGGTTAATCTTGAAGAGGAAAATGAAGTGAAACTTCCTGATTCAATTGATGTGACATTTTCTTCATCATCATCTGATGATAGTGTTCAAACTGAGATTGTTAAAGGCATGGCTGAAAGTGTTTTGGATAGTGATTCAGCTAAGGATGAAGAATGTTTTCTGGATAAATACATTCCTAAACAAAAGTCCAAAAACAACTTAAATGAAGAACCTACTCTTGTGATGTACAAGATGTCGGGATCGGATAAGTTGTATTCGGATTCTGAGTTTCCTCTGGAAAATGTAAATGTTTCAAAACTGCCAAATGTTTTCAAATTGGTTGAAGTTGAGTTGTCAGAAGTGAACAGTTTGAGTCAAACAAAGAGACAAATGAATTTTGAGAAAGATAAAGCTTATTACAAAAAGCCTGTTGTTCCACCACGTTTTTATAATAACAATCGAAACAATTGGTTGGGTGGATATCAGGGTGGTAAGAGTTATCAAAAGAGATATGTTCAAAACAAAAGGTTTGCTGAAAAGAAGGTGTTTGTGAATGGTTCAAGTTCACTTTCTGATGAGGAAAATGAAATCTTTTCAAAATCAAAGGAAGAGTTCTTTGAGAAGAGGGCCTCACAACCTCAGTCTGAAGGCACAAGTCGAGTAGTTGATACTCGTACATGTTTTAGGTGCAACAAAGTTGGTCATATTGTAAGAAATTGCACCAACTTCAAGCCTAAGACTGAAGTTGTTGAGAGTCAAAAGAAGAAGGTTGATGTAAAAGGAAAAGCTCCAATGGTTGTTGAGAAAATTTTGAAAAATGAGAAATCAAAAAGTCAAAATTGAACCTGTTAAGAATGTGGTAACTAAAAATGACAAATTTTATAAACGGGTTGCTTCATCTCAACAAACATGGAAGCCAAAAGTGGTTGAAAAGAAACCAAGTACATTTAAACCAAAGGTTTCAGAGTCGGAAAAACAATCGTCTTCTACCACACCGGTAAAGATGGATGTTCCTTTGGATTATTATGAACAATTGGAGAAACAATCTTCTACTCCACCAGAGAAGAAGAATGTTCAAAAGAAAAATCAACCAACCGGTCAACTTAAGATAGATGAGTTTTTCTTATACAAAAAGGTTGAGGTTGGATCTGAGGAAAGCTTAAAAATGAATGATAAAAATTTTCCGCCACTTTACACTACAAAATCTCACATTAAAGTCCAGTTACCCGAGTCGAAAGAGGCTTGGGTAGTATCAAAATCTCACTAAAAATTTTGGGCTTGCCGGAGCTTCCTAGTTGGTAATTGTGAAGCAGGAATCGGCATCTTTATTGAAAAGTGTTTTAAAATCAATTTGTGATATGTGCAGGAACTTCCGAGAACTATTTCACGATGGATTATGGATAGTGGAGCGTCTCGACATATGACAGGGAAGACTGCATTGTTGTACGATGTTAGAAATTTCAATGGAGGTTATGTGGGATTCGCAGGAAATCAAGGTGGTAGAATTGTTGGTGAGGGAACGTTATCCAATGGGATTGTTACATTTGAAAGAGTTAACTACATTGCTGAGCTGGAGAATAATCTGCTGAGTATCTCACAGATTTGTGACAGGATGTATACCACTCACTTCACAGACAAAGAATGTTTGATCTTGAAGCCAGGATTTGTTATCCCTGAAGAATGGATTATCACGAGGGCACTAAGAGTCAATGATCTGTACGTGTTAGACATGAGCGTAGCTACTACAACCACGGGTCAGGCTCATTGTTTTGTGTCTAGAGCAACAGAGAAAGAATCGAAGTTGTGGCACCGGAAGATGGGTCATATACACCTGAGGAAAATGAATCACTTGGTACATAATGATTTAGTTCTAGGTGTTAATATCAAAGGATTTCATCTGGAAGGGGAGTGCATTAGCTGCATCAAAGGCAAGCAGAAGAAAAAGTCACACCCTATAAAGCAAGTCAATTCAGTTTCCAGACCGTTAGAGAGACTACATATGGATTTGTTTGGTCCAGTAAACGTCAAAAGTATTACAGGGGATCTCTACTGTCTTGTGGTTACTGATGATTATTCCAGATTTTCGTGGGTATCATTCTTGAAGACAAAAGATGAAACGTTTGAAAGTTTGATGGCGTTGTTCAGAAAGATTGAAAATCTGTACCAAAGGCGTATCAAAAGAATTAGAAGTGATAATGGTACTGAATTCAAGAACAACAAGTTGGAAGAATATTGTGATGAAAGAGGTATATTGCATGAGTTTAGTGCTCCGTACACTCCGCAGCAGAATGGAGTTGCAGAACGTAAAAATATAACGCTAATCGAAACGGCCAGAACAATGCTTGCTGATTCAAAGCTACCGATAAATTTTTGGGCAGAAGCAGTTTCCGTCGCATGCTATACGCTCAACAGAGTCCTCACTGTCAAGAAATTCAACAAAACATGCTTTGAGTTGATCAATAGCCGCAAACCGAATCTGAAGTATCTTGAACCATTCGGGTCACCCTGTACTGTTCTAGAGCCTTTTGGAAAGTTTGGTCCGAAGAGTATTGAAGGGATATTCATAGGTTATGCAAGTCCATTACGAAGGGTCTTCGTTCCAAGTCTGAAGCGGATTATTGAAGCTCCAAATGTTGAGTGTCAGGGGTATACTATGCCGCCTCAGAACCCCGGTGACTCATGGCGTTTTAATTACGACAAGTTCTGGGATTCGTTTGACATGATGGAAGAACCAGAAGAAGAAGAAGATTTCTTTGACGAGTTGGATATTCTGAGAAAGTATGAAGAATCGCAGGAAAGGTTCCTAGCTGAGTATTCAAGGCGACCGCGACAAACTTCAAATGATGATGAAGCAGGTCCAAGCAATGCTGGTGAACATGATGATGTCCAACAAAATGAAGTTGCTCAAGATAATCAGACGGCACGGGATGATAAACAAAATGAACATGCCAGTATTTGATCGTGGTGATTCAGATTCTGAGGGGGAGCAAATTCAAATTTCAAGTCAAACAAACCCAGTCAGTGAACAAGATGCAAATCAGAATGTTACTAATCTGGAAGGCGATGTAGATGTTTCAGGCGAAGTGATGCCATAAACTCTTTCATACCATTCAGAGGAATTGATCATTGGAGAATTGCAAACAGGAGTCCGCACTAGAAGACAGCTTGATCAAGGGCTTACATGTTTTTATACAAAAGTTGCTCCTTTACAAACTGAATTCTCATTGAGTTGTTTTATCTCGCAGATTGAACCAAGGACTTATAAAGAGGCGCTTACTGAAGATTCTTGGGTCAATGCAATGCAGGAGGAACTGAGCTAATTCGAGAAGTTAGGCGTGTGGAAGTTAGTGGATTTGCCTGATGGTCAGAGGAAGATAAACACCAAGTGGGTGTTCAAGTGTAAGAGAGACGATAGAGGAGTTGTAGTTCGTAACAAAGCTCGAATCGTAGTCCAGGGTTTTAGTCAGCAGGAGGGTATAGATTTCACCGAAGTGTATGCTCCTGTAGCTCGACTAGAAGAGATCAGAATCTTCCTGGCATTTGCGTCTTGGAAAAATTTTAAAGTATATCAGTTAGATGTAAAATCGGCGTTTCTCTACGGGAAGGTAAAAGAGGATATGTATATGTCGGTCAGCCACTGGGCTTCACCGATCCACACCACAAAGACAAGGTCTACTTGCTAGACAAAGCACTGTATGGTTTACACCAGGCCCCGAGAGCTTGGTACGAGAAATTGTCTCAACACCTACTAGCCAACAGTTTTATTCGTGGAAAAGTGGATGCCACTCTCTTCACCAAAGAGGTCGAAGGTCATCTTCTGATAGTTCAAATTTATGTGGACGACATCATATTTGGGTCAACAAATGAAAATTTGTGCAAAGATTTTGAAAGAGTTATGAAGCAGAAATTCGAAATGTCATCGATGGGTGAGATGAAATTCTTTTTGGGATTGCAGGTTGATCAACTACCCAAAGGAATTTTCATACATCAAATGAAGTATGTTCATGATATCTTGGAGAAATTTGGGATGTCAGGTTCTACTCCAGCAGCCACCCCGTTAGCAACGAATCATGGGATAAACCCTGATCTCACCGGAGAGAAGGTAGATGAAATGATGTATCGTTCCATGATCGGATCGCTGATGTATTTGACAGCTTCAAGACCCGATATTATGTACCCAACCTGCCTCGCAGCAAGATTTCAATCTAACCCTAGAGCATCGCACATGGTAATAGTCAAGAGGATATTACGCTACCTGAAAGGAACTCCATCATTGGGGTTGTGGTATCCAAGAGAAGGCGATTTCACGCTCGAAGGTTATTCCGATTCCGATTTCGGATGCTGCAAAGTTAATGCTAAATCAACAACAGCAGGATGTCAATTCTTTGGACCACGATTGGTCACCTGGCAATGCAAAAAGCAAACCTCTGTGGCTTTATCCACATGTGAAGCGGAGTATGTATCTGCTAGCAGCTGCTGCTCACAAATCTTGTGGATCCAGCAACAGATGCGTGACTACGGTTTGCAATTTCTAAACACCCCTATCTTTGTTGATAATGAGGCAGGGATTAATATTACTAAAAATCCAGTACATCATGCTAAAACCAAACGCATTGAAATTCGTCATCACTTCATTCGCGATTGTTTCGAGAAGAAGTTGATACGAATTGAGAAAATCCACACTGATGATCAAAAAGCTGATTTACATACCAAAGCATTTGATAAAACACGTTTTCAGTATTTGCTAAAAGTGAATGGTATGAAGCTTTTATCGGTGTTGGAGGAGATTATTGGCGTTGATGAAGGAGACATTGTAGATGATGTTGAGAAGCAATCTGCAATGGTTTGTCGATTTTTTACTTGTTTTGGTATTTAGGGGGAGGTATAGGGTAATATTTCCAGAAAATACAAAAACAATAAAAAATGACAAAAATACAAAAACATGAGATATTTTCAAAATCCAAAAACAATAGAAAACCAGAAAAGAGCTTGTGTAAAAAGGGAAAATGATAGTACATCGGCTTGACAGTTACAGTATGCTAAAGAAATGGAATGTTTAAATGCGTTAAACAGTCTCGCTGATGATGTGCCGATAGGTTTTTGCACATTTAGTAGGTTTGTTCGGGATATAAACCTAAATCTTACTTACTTATTTCGTGGGGAACACTACTTGGATATATAGGTAACCCCAGAAATCTTGTTTGAAAGATTCCTTTTTCTGATATACTAGGTCTTTATACTCAGTGATATCTGGGGTATTATTCTGGTACTTCTACTGAACGGTAGTTCTGACCTAGTCCCCGAATAATACTTTCCGCAAATGCTTGAAACATAGCATCACCCTCAGCATATTTGATAAGACAATAAAATTGCTTAGCAATGCTGTTGTAGCAAAAGATCCTCTAAAGGGGACACACCCACAAGTTGAGTCATGATCTCTCTGCTGAACGATGGTTCTGACCTGAGCTCTCATGATTCTTCATAATTTATTAACCCCTTACAGATATCATTTGTGGTATACTCACCTGTAAGACTGAATATTGGGATCTGGATACGGGAGTATATTCAAGAGGTGGGACACATGTACAAGTTTAAGTCTCTAAAACACTAATTCTGTATCCTGGACAGATTGAAATGTGTGTGAAAATTTAAGTGGATCAGTATATCGACAATCTAAGCGAATTGTTTAATTCTGAGTATGAAATTGAAGCTTAACGGTACTTGTGACTTGTCGAATAGCTGATATGATTCCCTAACACGCTCACTAAAAATATGTTTGTAAATAGTTTACTTTTACTGCATTTTAGTTCTATATTTCATTTCTAGTTTAGAAGCTTTATTAAAATCCAAAAAGATTTTATATTTCTGTTTTATTTTTGACAAACCAAAGTCGAGAGTTGATCTTCGGATTCGAAAGATGAAAGCATATGCAGGAGGTTTCTGGACTGGATGATGAGTTGTGAGCTAAATATGATAAGTCTGTGAAAGATTGAAAAGTTGAAGCAAGTTCATTAACTTGAAACTTGTAAATTTTCAGAAATAAATTGAACTGAAAGTCAGTGTGTATTGTCAAAGATCAACCAAGGTCATTAAATTGGACTTGGTAGATTATTTGAGTAATCAGGGTCATTAACTTGGACCTGAATACTTAAGTGGATTTCTAAACACTGATACGACTATTAATTGTGGTTGAAAGGTAAGTTTTGAATTAATACTGTTATTGTCATATATCTTATTTTTGGGTAGAGTATATGCAGGTAACAAGAATCCCCATGGCATAAAATGTTAAAGTTTGAACCAGAATTTGAACCCTAGCTTATCAAGAGGAGGAGTCTGTGAAAGGGGGAGTCAAGATTCTGGATCAACAATCAAATGGGAGTTTGAAGATTAAAGTTTGTAGATAAAGATTAGAGAGAGATTTTGCAATGAAGAAACAAAGTTGAAAAGGCAAAGACTGAAGACTTGACGCCGAAGACTTTGTCAACATCCAAGGGGGAGTCTGTTGGTGCACTGAATGTCTGCTGACTACGTCTTAATCAAGTCTTAGGTCTAGATAGGTTGTAATTTGGGTTTATATGTGTTAAGTTGGTAGTTCGCTTGAACATACATGTGTCACATTCAAGCGAACACAACATCATACTAGTTCGCTTGAACATTCAAGCGAAACAACATCATTCAAGTTCGCTTGAAACCGATTCAAGTGAGTTCGCTTGAACAGTCATGTTACACATTCAACCGAACAGGCCACATCTATATATAGGTGGTGTGTGTGATCATTTGAAGCGAACATGGTCATTGTATGTGAGACGAGGTGCTGCCAGAATTTCATCTGAAATCATTGTAAAGTCTCGGAAATCATTAATAGAGAAGAATTAGAAAAGAAACAAGCTGTTGTGACTTGGTTTACTTTGATTCCGCCTCTGTAAACTAAGATGAACTGTCTTAACTGACGTTTAGGGTCTCAAACACGGTCCAACAAAACCCATGCATCAAACTTATAAGCTTGCACCCATGTTTCAAACCGGTTTTGCCATCTTTAAAATCCTCGATGTACATAAGCTTTGGAGGCTTTTGAGATGTTCCTGTTTCATTTTTTTATTTCAAGAGATTCGGCAACTGTAATTGGAGCAGCTGGAGTGGTAGCAAACGCGTTGTAAAACTCTTCTTCCATGTTTCGGTAACAAGTTTCACAAGTTTACAAATTTCAAACGAAATGGAGTTTCAAACGAAATGGGATCTCAAATGAACTAGACACCTTGATGCGAATTAACTTTGGTGCGAAATGGATCCTGGTACAAATTGGATTTTGATGCGAAATGGCCTTTTCAAACGAACTGGTGATGATTTTGTCCTAATCGTGCGAAATGGACGTTCAATACAAGTGAAATGGCAACTTTCAAGTGGAATGGGTCCAATTCGTGCGAAATGAAGGTCTCAAGATGCAATTCGTGCAAATTGGGAGGTCACAAGATTCAATTCGTGCGAAATGAGATTCTGATTCACACGAAATGGGCTATTTCGTACGAAATGCTGCTGATGTCACACAATCGAGTGGATTTTTGACAAAATGATCAAGATTTAGGCCGATTTTAAGTCTGATTCTTTCAAGGATTGTTTAAAACTATGTTTCGCATGTTATATGTGAAATTCAATCCATTTTAACCGTAAAATCTTGTTTAATTTTGAAAAATGTTGTAAAAGAAGGTGTAGAAGTCAGAATTTTGATGAAATCAAGCTGAATTGGTATGAACTCTTCCTCCTGAGCTCTGATACCACTTGTAGGATCGTTTGCACGACCAAACGAGTCATTCAGAAAAGTTCTAATCAATACGAGAGGCGGAAACAAACGTATTGATGTTGAATCAGCTTGATATACACTCTAATTGTCTTGTTTATTGATATAATAACGTTTTACAGGCTGGAGACACTTCGGCAGCACCTCGGTACCGGAATCAGAAAGTTACCAAATGAAAGACTCAAATCTGCTATTTATAGATGTGCCATTTCGCATGGAATGGGAATGCCCATTTCGTGAGAAATGGACAATGGCCATTTCGTACGAAATGGCTCTTCCATTTCGTGCGAACTGGCTTGTTCAGCCCAGTTTCTCATTTTCCTCGAACTACGTGACTTGATCTATCATTCTAGATATAAGACTCGATACAAGACGAAGTCGACAAACATATGCACCAACAAAGCTTTCTTGAAGACCAAACCGGTGCCAATTTCACAAATAACCAGGAAAGAGTATTCAGAAGCCATTGTTTCTCGATTTTCATCAGTTCTGTTTGAAGATGCTATGGGTACACTCACTTCTCTGTCATAGACAGGATCCTTAGAAGACTTTTGTGACCAATTTGATGCTTGTCTTCTTAAGGTGACGATACCGGAATCATATGTTGTTAGCATCTTCTTAAAGGCGATTAAACCGGAGATTGGTGGACCAGTGAGAATGTTCCAACCAAAAACTATGAAAGAAGCGTTATATCTAGCAAAAATTCAGAACACAACGAATACATCAGTGGCTAGCAGCAGGTATAGTTCTAGTAATCATTCTAGTGCTAATAAGAATGGTAGCTATGTGAAACCACCTGTGAATGTTACCCATCAACCTTTATTACCAGCCCCACCTGCTACTAAGAAACTGCAGAACACTAAACAAATATCTAGTAAAGAAATAGAAGCAAAGAGAGCTAGGGGAGAATGCTTTTGGTGTCCAGAGAAGTTTACACCTGGACACAAGTGTCCCAATAAACAGATATTTGTTTTGGAGGTAATTGGTATAGATGAGGATAGTGATAAGTTGGAACTGGTAGAACATATTGAACCTCATGATTGGCCTGATCCTCATATATCGATACATGCATTAACTAGAATGCAAGCTTTTTCTACGATGAAAGTTCTGGGTACAATAGGTAATATACAACTTAGGATATTGATTGATTCAGGTTCAACCCATAATTTCCTGAGTGAAAGATTGGCAAAGAAGTTGAAGTGTCATTTGAAGTCAACTAATAAAATGACAGTGGGGGTGGCTAATGGAACTGAGATTAATTGTACAAACTTTTGTCCTAATTTTCAGTGGTATATGCAGAATTTATGGTTCACAACTGATGTTTTGGTAATTCCATTGGACAATTATGACATGGTATTGGGGGTTCAATGGTTGTTAACCTTGGGGTCCATTATATGGAATTTTGTGGATATGACAATGCAATTCAGCATTGGTAATACTCAATGTAAACTCAAAGGGGTTGACAGCAATGAAATGACTTTGTGCTCCGTAAGTTCTATGAACAACCTGTTGGGTCAAGAAAAGAAAGTTGTAGAGGCTCATTTGTTCAGTATGCAGCTGCAATCAGCTGAGAGTGAGTTCCAACATGGGACCAAGGTCTTAAATGTGATAGAAAGTAAAGATTTGCAAGCATTATTAACTGAGTATGAACATGTCTTTCAAGTTCCTTCTGCCTTACCGCCAAAAAGGGAGTTTGACCATAGAATTTTATTAAAGGATGAAGCTAAAGTGGTGAATTTGAAGCCTTATAGATATCAGTCCACTCAAAATGATGTTATAGAATAATTAACTAAGGAATTGGTAGAGACAGGTGTGGTGAGGAGCAGTTCTAGTCCATTTGCTGCACTAGTGGTTTTGGTTAAAAAAAAAAGATGGGTCTTGGAGATTCTGTATTGACTACAGGAAGCTCAATGAGGCGACTATTAAGAATAGCTACCCAATTCCACAACTTGAGGAGCTGTTTGAGGAATTGGGAAGAGCAGTGGTTTTTTTCTAAACTGGACCTAAGGGCAGGATTTCATCAGATTCGGATGCATGAGGATGACATTCAAAAGAATGCATTCCGAACTCATGAAGGCTTGTTTGAGTTTCTAGTAATGCCTTTTGGGCTTACAAATGCCCCAGCCACATTCCAAGCTTTGATGAATCATTCTTTCAAGGAATTTATGAGAACGTTTGTTCTAGTCTTTTTCGATGACATCTTGGTTTTTAGTGACTCACTGGATTTACACTTAATTCATCTCAGACAAGTTTTGGAAATTCTTAGAAGTTAACAATTGTATGCAAAAAAATCCAAGTGTACATTTGGAGGTTCATCAGTGGAATATTTGGGCCATATCATATCGAATAAAGGGGTCTCAACTGATCCTAAGAAGCTGGAAGCTATAAGAGAGTGGCCTGTTCCGTCCAATGTGAAGCAGTTAAGAGGTTTCCTTGGCTTAACTGGATACTACAGGAGATTTATAAAATCATACGGGTCACTTGCTAGACCTCTCACTGATCTTTTAAAGAAAGATTCGTTTGTGTGGAGTGAGAGTCAGTTGATTGGTTGTTGTAATTCTTCTTCCTGCTGTTCTTATCATTGGTATCAGAGCAGTCGATTCTCGGCATAGCTCTTGATTCATCTTAAATCAGCGATCAATTGTGCAATTTCTTCGTTTCATTTCATAGAATTTGATCTTTGTTCGATCAAGTTCATCCGTAATTCAATTCAACCGGTAATTGATCATCGATTCGGTCAATTACACTCTCATTTTCATGGAAACCCTAGAATCTGTGAGAACAATGATAACTCGCAACCATTCCAATTCAGAAAAGTCCAATTTGGAAAAAACAGTGGAAGATCACAGTGTTACTCTGTTGAAGGTTGATGCATTTATGCAGAAATCTGAGCAAACGTTTGCAAACTTGAATGCCAATGTTCAAGCGATTTTGGCAAAATTAAATAGAGAATTGATCAGTAAAACAATCAATAATACAGGGTTTGATCTGAATAATGGCAATAGAAATGAAAGATTACACAGAATTGGAAAGATTGATTTTCCAAAGTTTCATGGGAGTGAAGTGGATGATTGGGTTTATAGATGTGAACACTTCTTCAATGTAGACGAGACTCCAGAGAATTTCAAGGTACGTTAAACTGCTATTCATCTTGAAGGGAAAGCAGTAAAGTGGCATCAAGCTTTCTTGAAGACCAAACCGGTGCCAATTTTACAAATAACCTGGAAAGAGTATTCAGAAGCCATTGTTTCTCGATTTTCATCAGTTCTGTTTGAAGATGCTATGGGTACACTCACTTCTCTGTCACAGACAGGATCCTTAGAAGACTTTTGTGACTAATTTGATGCTTGTCTTCTTAAGGTGATGATACCGGAATCATATGTTGTTAGCATCTTCTTAAAGGCAATTAAACAGGAGATTGGTGGACCAGTGAGAATATTCCAACCAAAAACTATGAAAGAAGCGTTTTATCAAGCAAAATTTCAGAACACAACGAATACATCAGTGGTTAGCAGCAGGTATAATTCTAGTAATTATTCTAGTGCTAATAAGAATGGTAGCTATGTGAAACCACCTGTGAATGTTACCCATTTACCTTTATTACCAGCCCCACCTGCTACTAAGAAACTGCAGAACACTAAACAATTATCTAGTAAAGAAATAGAAGCAAAGAGAGCTAGAGGAGAATGCTTTTGGTGTCCAGAGAAGTTTACACCTGGACACAAATGTCCCAATAAACAGATATTTGTTTTGGAGGTAATTGGTATAGATGAGGATAGTGATAAGTTGGAACTGGTAGAACATATTGAACATATTGAACCTCATGATTGGCCTGATACTCATATATCGATACATGCATTAACTAGAATGCAAGCTTTTTCTACGATGAAAGTTCTGGGTACAATAGGTAATATACAACTTGGGATATTGATTGATTCGGGTTCAACCTATAATTTCCTGAGTGAAATATTGGCAAAGAAGATGAAGTGTCATCTGAAGTCAAATGATAAAATGACAGTGGGGGTGGCTAATGGAACTGAGATTAATTGTACAAACTATTGTCCTAATTTTCAGTGGTATATGCAGAATTTATGGTTCACAACTAATGTTTTGGTAATTCCATTGGACAATTATGACATGGTATTGGGGGTTCAATGGTTGTTAACCTTGGGGTCCATTATATGGAATTTTGTGGATATGACAATGCAATTCAGCATTGGTAATACTCAGTGTAAACTCAAAGGGGTTGACAGCAATGAAATGACTTTGTGCTCCGTAAGTTCTATGAACAACCAGTTGGGTTAAGAAAAGAAAGTTGTAGAGGCTCATTTGTTCAGTATGCAGCTGCAATCAGCTGAGAGTGAGTTCCAACATGGGACCAAGGTCTTAAATGTGATAGAAAGTAAAGATTTGCAAGCATTATTAACCGAGTATGAAGATGTCTTTCAAGTTCCTTCTGCCTTACCGCCAAAAAGGGAGTTTGACCATTGAATTTTATTAAAGGATGAAGCTAAAGTGGTGAATAAAAAAAAGGCATTTTTTGATCGCAACGACTAGGAGAGTCTCTAGAAAAAATTTGGTGATTGTCATTTTTTTCGGGTTTTTAACGACCAAGCTAGGTTGTTCGGGGACACCGTCGGAGGCTTCAATGAACAGTTTTGATGATGCGATCACGGATTGTGGAAATTAGTGGGGTAGTCATGATACTGGTGCAGAAAGTTTATCATTCAGATTATCTTACTATTTCTGGGCCAAAACGTAAAATCCGCAATGATGAAAAACTGACGTTTTGAGGAAAATTGTCACATTTTCGGCATAGTCGAGTTTTTCATAGATAAAAGAGGACTGAATTGCTCAGTTTGAGGGGGAATTCAGTAATAGAGACGTCAGAATTTGCAAAAATGAGGGGGAATAAAAATTTCACTGTCGTATGTTGAAATTCCGGCATTTTTGAAATTCGTGACACTGCAACAGTATTCGGGTAGTTTCGACTTCAGATTGTCAGGGGGAGTGTGAATCTGATCATGAGTGTAAGCTTTCGAGATCAAGATGATTTGAGGTGTTGATATCTAATCGTGGACGAATGCTTCATAGATCCGAGAGTGATCGTAGGTGAAAGCTTCCGAGATCTAGATTATCCGAGGAGATGAATCTGATTGTGGACAAATGCTTCGGAGATCGGATTAAATTACCAGATGATTTATTTTCCGATGAAGATTTGCTGATTGTGAAGAATATCGTTTACACAGATCTATCATTCTTACGGTGCGTTAATGTGGATCACGGTATACGGAATATCAAATCTTCAGGGGGAATCACAGATTTGAAGTTAACCAGTGGGGTATTTGAAGTTTCTATCAATTTCCGGTTGAGTTTTTGCACATTCTTAGATCGAGCAGGCGGAATGCGAAGATCGTGGTGCTTACATGTGATATCAAAAACTGAGCTCGGATACGGTTAAAGTTGAAACAGAGGATGTTGCATTGATTAGTTTCAAGTTGGTGATTGCTCATGAAGGTTGCAGTTTAGCAAATTAGAGGAGAATCGTAAACTGTGCAAAAGACCTGAAGATTCATTCCAGGAGGAATTCGTGCTTTACTCGGCTAAAAGAAAACCCGAATCTTCAATCGAGGGGGAATTTGGATAGTCAGATTTCAAGATACCTGATTGAAGTTGTAGAAAAGTTGAAGATTATAGAATATTCAAACACGGCTCAAGGTTCTCAAAGTTTTAAAGACGATTCTACAGTGACATCCGAGGGGGAATCTGTTGGTGCATATTTCGTACGTCTGCCACTGTGCGAATAGTTAGATAGAGTGTGTGTTGAATATTGTATAGAATACGAGAAAGTTGGACACGGTTCGTTAATGTAAAGGTCCATCCGGACGGATGACCATCCGGCCGGATGACCATCTGGTCAGATGGCAATACGAACGGATGGGCACATGTGTTAGTTGTCTATAAATAGGGGGTTGGGGCTCCCATTTGGATAAGCTTTTGGTTCCCAGAGGGGACATGCTGTCCAACTGGTCTCATGGTGCTGTAACAGTGAATAATCAATAGAGACCATATTGAAATTGATTGCTCGGTGTTCTATCTATCTTCTACTCCTTTCTTTGTCATAATAATCGCACTGAACACATCGGATCTGGACCGAAGCTCCGTCAAACTCGTCGGATCCTGGAATCACATTAGCAAGTCTTGTTCTACTTTCCATTTTTAGACACTTGTACTCTTGTTGTAATCTATTTCGTTTTAGTTTGTAATCCGAGACTATTGATCATAATGAAAACGAAATTATTTTAATTATATTCATGTTATTCATGTTAGACTTATGTGCAAACTTGTAATCATAATTCACGTTTTGAATGCTATATTATTCATGATTCTTGATTTTTCGCTACACCTCGATGCTTGATACTCCAAAAACCGATTAAATCACTTAAGGCAATCGAAATTGGAAATTTAAAATAATGGAACAGGCCCGTTCGTATGAAGGGAGGCCCCTTCGTACGAAGGGAGTGCGTTCGTACGTACCCACTCTCAAAACCCTATAAACCCTAATCCGAATCTATAAATAGACCCTCCATCCTCCACTTCAACTCGCCATTTTCCTTGCAAATGCTCTCAAGCTACTCTTGGCAACCAGAAGCTTTTTAAAAATCCCCTCCCTTCTTTTCATATTCATTTCATTTCATTTCTTGAAGTTTTAATCACACACTCTTGAACTTTTACAAAACTCCTTTGATTCAAACAATCTCGCAGATGGTTTTCGCTCGTTTTGCTTTGGCAAACTGTTGTGGAGCATCACACAAACAAGATTGAATCAAAGTTACAAGAAATCATAACATTTGACAACTTAGTTTTCTTTTCGATTATTACACAATCTTGGTGAAATCAGGAATCCATCAGACTCTCAACTCATCTCATAGTTAAGAGCCTGCATTAGGGTTAATTTCAACCAAAGAATAATCCGTTTAACAGATCAAATATGAATTTTCTTCAAGAACAGTGCATTCGTACGAAGGGACTATGCCCGTTCCTACGAACGGACTTCGGTTCATATAATCTGTTTTGATTTTCTGATATGTTTTCACACCTGTTTAATTTTGTAAAAATGTTCTATCTACTGATTAAAGCAAACCAAACTTCTACTCAAACCTAAAATTTAGAACTTTTCGTCAAACAGTCGCTTTGTACGAAGGAACAAAGCCCGTTCGTACGAACGGACTCTTCTTACACAATTATGTTTTGATTTCCAGATTTGTTGTCACACCCTGGCTTTGCGGAAGCGTGGGTTTATTTGGTGTGACTTCTTAATACCATAGCAACAATCATAACCATACTATATGATAAAAACATGAGATATTCATCCATTAATAAAGTTAGAAAAATCCCATTTTCAATAATCACAAAATAAGTTACAAACCTTAACTTGATTTAATTGAGTTTATAAAGACTTTAAACAATACTAGGTTTAGAGATATGTAACCCGTCCAGGAAGAGGTTACACCTTCTAAACCTGGATGACTTCTTTATTCAAACGCAGCTTGAAAATACGTGCATACCGTGCCAGATCCGTTAGTTTCCTGAAATACATGTAGCTTGAAAAGTCAACATAAAGTTGAGCAAGTTCATGTGTAAGTGAGTATGTACAAACATTTGAAAATGTTGTAAGTATGTATAAAAGTCCCTGGTATGTAGCAATTAAGGAAAAAGAGATCACCATTGGGTTGCAAAGCCAATGATATGTGTGAAGTGCTGTAGGAAGACTCAAACCTAGCAGATTTAAGCGTCGGGCTCAAAGTCACCACCTGGTCCACTAAGCGGGCTCAGGGGTTGGGCTCGCTACACCCAGCTAGATCTACTGCTACTGACCCGGTCCTACAATGAGGATTAATGGCATCCAGTTCTCGCCTACCCACTCACATGATCTAAGTAGTAACCCTCCTTAAGCTGACCATACCATGTAAGTAAAAGTTCGTAATAATCGTAACATGTATTTCACCCCCGCAGTATAAAAACAGAAAACAGTTAAGAGAAAAGGGGGACATGAACTCACTGAAGTGCGTATCCAGCAATGTCAATCTCCAACTCTATCTGCTGCGTGACGACCTACACGTACTAATTCCTATTAGACGGACGGTCGTGCCTTGGCTTAAGGTTTAACGTTTTTGGGAAATAGTTAGACAACTATTTCGTATTTACACTTCTTAATCATTTAATAAATATATTCCTTCCCAAGGATGGGGGTATTAACACATGTGCGTTTTATAATTCCGAAAATATATTTTTAAGTCTCAATTGAAAATATATTTTAATTCACTTGTCTAAAATATTTTGTTTCCAAAATATACATATTTTTCCCAAAAATATTATATTTTACATCATACAATTTTCCAAAATAATACTTTATCAAAATACACCCTTAAGAGTATTTTCCGAAAATACGCAAGTTACATTTTAGAGTTCGCGTTGTATAAACAATACCAATGTAACTTAAATATTCATTTGTGAGGGCGTTGGTATTATTTTGGAGTCGTATTTTCATGATATATCAAGTAATATTATTTTTACCCTAAAAATAATATATCTTCAGTTCACATAATAATCACGTAAGCACACAAGCGTTTTATTATGAAATATATAGTCTCAATATATATTTAACAAGTTTTATTTATGAAAATCTACCTCCGACACTTGGTTATTTTGTAATAAAAATCATGGTGAAATTTATATTTTGGAAAACAAGTTAAAAATATATTTATAACACTTGTCACCAAAAACATTTCTAAGTGATATATTTTCTGGAAAAATTTCGCCAGAGCTTCCTCTATAAACGGAGGCGTCCATGCTTACTAGCGTATCATTTTCTTTCGTAAAATCATTCAATCAGTTCTCAATTAACCAACCCGACATTCAGACATGCAAAACACTACTTATATCGTTTCAGTTTTAATATACAAAACTGGGCCGTTTTCGAGTATTTTAATAAAATAGTTATCTTATTCCAGAAATTCCCAAATTTTTATAGAATGTCTTATACGAACCAAAAATTATTGTGTAAAAATATCGGGTCCAAATCATCAAAAATATTTTATAGAAAATCATTTTCCAGACCGAAATCAGATTTATCTTTTTTCTGACCACAGTCCGCGGAATAATTTATTTAAAATTCATCAAGGGTCCGATTTATGAAATTCTAGTGAGAGAGTTACAAATACATCGGTGTTCATCTACAGTATAAATTTTATGATCTGACTCTACACAGAAATCAAGTTATAACTGAAAATATAACACCCATTTTCTGCTGTAATAATTCAGCTTTAGTTGCTGTTACATAATGGCACTTTAAAAATAGTAAACGAAGTCCAAAAATTATGATTCCAGTGCCATTAGTACCGTATTTCATAATGACACGTTGTAGACTCAAGAAAATCAGTTTTTCCTTTAGTTATGACCTATTTACAGCCAGTTAAAGTCGGCTGAAAATACAACTAAGCATGCTGTTTTTAGTTTAAAGGTTACTAAAACGCACCCATACGATCGCCATACCTTCTAATACGATTAACATCAGGCCATAAGCCCTTTACAGCAGGTTTTGTTTATTTATTTCAGATTTAACATGTATTCATCATCTTTTAACACTACCTCATCTCTTTATCCAACCTTCATCCTTTATGTTCAAGATTAGTTTAAGTTCTTTAGAGTTCTTATGCTTTTGATCTTTAAACACTATTAACCACTTAAATAACAAGTAAAACACAAGGATCTAAGTGCTTACCACTAGCACAAAGCTAGGAGAGTTCAAGTGTAGAAAAGTGGTGGTTAATAGCGAATGGAGAAGGTCCTTGTGATTCCGTAAGCACCGAGCCACCTTGTACGATATGTAACACATTTGGGTATGAATGGAACACTTGAGAGAACACTTGATGATGATGATGGTGGGTGGTTTGTTCTTGGCCGAACAAGAGAAAGGGGAGAGGGAGAGTTGTTTGTATGATGTGTTGATTGTGAAATGAGGTGCAAGACTAAGGTGCTAACTTATAACCCATGTTTCTCCTTTATCCAATATGTAACATGTTCTCAATATATCAAACATAGATGAATAAAATATTCAAAAATTGTGGGGAGAGTGTCCCACATGGGACCGATTCGGTTGGAAGGGGGGGTCATGGTTTGGTTTGAACTTCATAGTTAGAGTTTAGTTAGTTTAGTTAGGAGTTCAAACTAGTTATTAGTGTGTAGTGTATTATAACGGGTGTTAGGGTATTCGGGGACCCTAACTAGCTCAGAAAAAAGAAAAACAGTGTCATTGACAATATTTTTATGTTCCGGGAAAAGTCCGGTGGTTCGGTTGGATATTAATCCGTTAAAGTGCTAAATAAGCATTTAAAGTGTCGTTAATATTTGTTTTAGTGACACAATGAATTCCCGACACTTTGGAAAATGTCTAGTATTATCTTCCCATGTTTTTGCACTTTACTAGTTAGCTTAAATGCTGAATTTTATATTAAAGTGCAGAATTTTGTAGTTAGAGCATGTTTTAGGCACATCCGGTCACTATAAATATTACCTAGTGACGCAGTTCTACAATCCTCACCTCCCTACACTCTCTACCAGTGTAGTAATCTATTCCCGGCTCATAATGGCCTCAGAGACAGTGTCTGTCTGGTGCTGGCTATATCAGCATATTTACTGGGTTATCCGTTCATTGTGCTACTGTGCTTTTGTGCATCAAGTTTGTCACTATAGTTCTGTGTAAATAATGGAGTGACGGCAAATAAGTATGATGCATGTATGTGTATGTATCAGAATTCAAGTAGCAGTTTAATCACAACTGTAAGCAAGCACAGTAATTAATCATTAATTAAATATTAATTAATTCGTACGGATACCTGATTTGGTGAGGGTTGTCACATTCTCCCCCCGTTAAAGAAATTTCGTCCTCGAAATTTGTACTACCCTACTCCTTATGGTTAAGTCACACACGTATGTATATGAATAATATCGAAGTAGGTAATTATCAAATCGAAACAAACGTTACTCACATTTGGTGAGTCCAAGAATATATATCAACCCGAATTCTAGGGTTAAAAGGTATGTGCTTTTAGCATTAGTTGTCAAGGTACAAGATGTACTTGACGTATAATCTAGTGTAAACCAGCTAGTAGGGGTTCCACAAAAGTGGAGTTTTGACTAATAAGATTTTTAATCGCTCGGTTGCAATATGCAACCGAGTTTTCAGAAACCATAGCACCCGCTATATGAACTTAAAAGCAACAACTCAACGTAATAGTAAAATGATCTGTCAACTCCTGAATAGATGTCTGGTAAGTTTAGTGTGTTGACATTTTTGAATGGTGAAGATACACCAAGTGGAATACAAGCGGATCTGGTGTATCATTGTCTTGGTTCGTAGTTGCAACAGAAATGTTTAAATGATAAATCAAACAAAAGTATGTGTGGTCTCCTATAAAACGGTTACCATGATTAGCACAAGCTACAAGTTTATGATGACACCACAAGGTGTCGTAATGGCATTACCCTATAATAGTGCTTGCTAAAATGAAGAAATGACCAAGTATCGAAACAAATATGTGTTCGCTCTCAGCGAAGAAAACTTGTGTGATGCAACTACCATTAAGGGGAGTAGAGAGGCAACCATCTACTCGTCAGAAGTAAAAGAAATCCAAGTACTCTCTGTTGGGTCAACGGAACTGGCATATGCGCCATGTTAATGATGGTTGATTGAGTTGACAGATATGGTTCCTAAATAAAAACCCTTACGAGTTTGGACCTGGGTTTCCAAGGTCCTAAATATATGTTTTCTAAATCCTCCAGATTTCGTGTCCCGTGTGGATCCGATTTATACATTGTGTAGGAAGCACCGTTTTTGTGTACGTCTAAGAACTAATCATTGTCCCACAATTTTCACCGGTAAACTTTCTTCTTGAATTCACTGCTAACGACGCTCGATTGTCGACCAGTCATGTAATAGTAGTTGGGTCCTCACAGTCAGTTATGTAAGGAGTTCGTTAGTCCTCAGCAAGAGCCACCAACTCTGGTTGGCTAGCTCGTCCGACTCCCGGTCATTTGAAAGTTATTCGTCCTTTCTTTTGGCGAGCAGAACTGAGGTTATCCAAAACAAATGTTTTGGTCTGTTATCTTCCTTCTCTATCAACCACTGAGGTTGCACTGTCAATCCTTGCATTCCCGAAAATGTAAGTCGCTACGGTGCATCGACCACAGGTGTGGTGCCTGGAATTAAATCGATGCGAGATTCGACTAATCGTTGAGGAGGTGATTCCGGCAAGTCTTCGAGGAAGACTTCAGGATATCCTCTGATCACGGGGGTATCTTCGGGTTTTAGTTCTTCGGCTCCCTTGTCCCCGACATGAGCCAAGAAACAACACATCTTTCCCACAACAACTTTCGTGCCTTAAGTAATTCGTGATCGGTGGTGGCGTATCCTGCTTCATGAGTCACGATCATTCCTTCATTCGTCATCGAGGTGCGGATATCAACCTCCGCTCGATCGCTTGCCAACTAATACATCCAATTACCACGTTGAAGCTTCCCAACTCAACTGGCAATAGATCTAGCGTAAACTTACGCTCTCCGGGTTCTGTCGTGCCGATTCCAGTTACTGCGTTGGCTTCCACTAGCTTCCCCTAAGCTAGTTCTAATGGGTACTGGAATATCTACTTACTCGCTACTTAAACCAATTATGCTCTCGAACTTTAGAAGTGCGAATCGTAAATTTGCAACAGTATTTGGCAATACAGATGCATAATATTGCGTAATATGGGACGTACCGATATCCATGCTTGGATCCCTGGCGTGTCTCCCTAGCTCCGATGGGGAGCTTTCATCCTTGCGCCTGATTGTTTTTAGGGCAATATCTTCTGAAATGCTTTTTGCTTCCACAGTTTAAACATCCTCGAGCACGTTTCTGTTTATCACTCATTCTGCCTCGACAATTATCATTGTCGTTGTCCCCTTCGTGATTCTCACTACCGTCTTGGCCCCCATTACTATGTTCAGTATTTTGCCAACAAGTTTCCTTGACATGTCCCACCTTGCCACAGTTACCACAATTTCCATATTTGCATCGCCCGACATGATAACGTAAACAATTGTCGCACTTAGGTAGGATACCCTTGTAATCTTTTCCCTTCTTGGCCTTCTTCTTGTTACTTACCCGAATAACCATCTTGAAATTTGCGAGCTTTCTCTTGTTATCCCAGATGCCTCTATAGCAGTCTCCTTTTTCTCCTCCGCAGAGGAAAATTCTCCTCGTCTAACTGCTTCTTCCGTGAGTGCCATGCTTATGTTGATAGCCTCGGTGATCGTTGAAGGTTTTGATGTTGTTACCAGGCTTAGAATCTGCGGTGCCAATCCCCTTATGAACTGTTCAATTCTCTTAAACTCTGGTGTCCCCAGGAGTAAGGCAACTTGTGATAATTCGTTAAATCTCTGCACATACTCCGCTATCTTTGGTCCTTCCATTTTCAAGTTCCACAGTTCTGTTTCCAACTTTTGGACTTCTGCCCTCGAGCAATATCTCTTACGCATCAGATCTTTCAGTTCGTCCCACGTCATAGCATACGCAGCGATCTTGCCCATTTTCCGAACTTGATGGTTCCACCATGACAGAGCCTCATCCACCAATAGTCCAATTATATAATTGACTTGATGTTCGGGGTCACATTTGCTCAATCGTAAAACAGAATCTGTCTTTTCAACCCAGCGCACAAAGGCTAAGGCACCCCCAGTGCCGTCGAACTCTCGAGGTTTGTGGTCCAAGAACTGCTTGTTGGTGCAGCCTGCGATGTAAGCAACATTATTCGCGTAAGGCCTTAGCAAGGCACTCGTGGAAATGTCCAAACGTTTTGTAATGTGTCTTAAAGGACTAGACATTACCGTTGGGGGTTTATTTCCTTAGGTACCTTCGCTGCAATCGGAGCGACGGGCCTCGTACCGTGCGATGGCCTGTAAGAGGCGCTCTTGCATTTCTGTCTCTGTTGTCGGTAGAGGGTTGTTGATATCGGTGTTCCCTTGAGTCGACATCTTCCTAGAAGAAGGTCGGTTAGGTCAGGTCTAATTTGCTTCGTGCGTGCATTTGGTTGTTTAGTGGTCATAAGTACATACACATAGCAGGTTACCATACCAACCAATCAAATAATAGTATAATCATAGTATGACCAAGTAATTCGGTAATTATGTTTAATGAGAGCATAGCAAGTAAGCACGTAGTATTATAATTATAGCACACACACATAGATCAAATGACGTGCTTAGCGAAGACCTAGCGACTGAGCTTTCATTGGTTATTGGCCACAAAGTGTTGTCGCATGTTTAAAGATGATTGGGCTTTCATTATCCTTCGGCCACAATCACTGTGTCTAACAAAATGTATCTCATCGGAAGGGACACAGGGTCACCCTACCCTTGTCTAATAAGTATATTAGTGCATCAAAATTTCGAAATCAGAAGTGGTCCTCAAAAGTCTCCGTAATCCCAGCTTATCATTAGTGTCTCTACCCAACTGTAATGCAATCCGCATAATCCAGAAACCAACTATACTGGTGACTGAGGAGGAGGAGGAAAGAAAAGTAAACTGTTAACATATGTGAGTCCCTCCTCGAGCTTGTATATACGTTGAAGTAATTATCTGCTCTGCCGCTCGATAGTAAAGAAATACGTATCAGAATCCTGGGAAAGGTGTAATAGTAACGGTCGAGAGCGCAAAAGGAATCATGATGTATGTGGCGGATCAAAGCATGCTGGTGATAGATAGGGTGGAGGACGTGGTGTTTTACATAAACTTTTCTGATAAAATGCCGTCTTGTGATGTAGACACTTAAATCATGTTTTCGGTTATGTAATGTTTTGCATCTGAACTTGCCAATTGTGGTGTCAGCTCAAGCTCCAACGTTCTACGACTCATATCCTCAAACTGTAGTTGGTGTTACAGGAGCGACTCATCTCGTATGTGGCCTCCACAACGTGAGGAATGGTAAGGGTCTAAAATTTGCATAGTGTATTATAGGATCCATCCAATCGGCTCGTACAGCGATGTAGGGGTGAAAGGAGTAAACGGTGCGGCCTGTAAGGCCGTAGAAAATGCTGCTGTAGCAAAAGGATCGTTACAAGGGTACTGACCTGGAGTACCTTTCCGGGGCGTAGGTATGCCTTGAAAGAAAGCGACAGGTGCGTTGGCACAATGGACGTCAGTCTTTATAGGGGAAAGGAGCAGCATCAGCGGTTATGGATGCAAAAACAAACGTTTCAACCAATAAGGAGATTGTCAGGTGCTGGTACTGGGTTAGATAGTAGGGGTGCAATGTCTAGTAAACCAAAAGTATCAGGGTTACCACCAAGCAAGGGTGTAGGACCAGCAGTTGCAACATCAGGCTAACTCAAAAGGTGCAGAAGCTAGCTCAGCAGTAGGCCCTGGGTCGTGTAACGGTGTGGTGCCTCAAGCAGGTGATAGTGCAGCAGCCATGTCGTCGTCATCTTGTGTCAGTAGTAGAATGTTGTACTCCAGCTGTTTGTAAGGTTGCAGGTATCTCAGACTCAAAGGAGTCTGAATGCATGCTAGAATCAGAGGATGGCTTGTTAACAGGGGTCTTAAGAAGGGAAGTTAGTAACAGTGTCCTCGTCTAATTTTCTATCGTCATGGGCATCGGCAGGAGGACCATCGATAAGCATGCCAACGTAGTCATATATTGTTTGTCGAGTAGCCAACCTTCAGTAGAGATGTCCGCAGGAGGCGCATCATCGAGGATTGGAGCCATGGTGTGTCCATCGTTGGGATGACCAGTGATGGAGTGGTCATGGATTGAAACAAGAGTGACAGAAAGATTCTTATCAGAGAAACCATCAGCAAAGATGAAGTATCACCAAAATCTGGTAGCACAGACTGTTAGAAGTCGTCCTCGCCCTTAGTCAGCATATCAGGATCACTCTCAGTATCTGACGTAATTGTCTCTGGCGCAGATGTAGTCTCATTACCTGTGGCGGTGGTCGTAGGTTTATCAATGTCTGATAACTCGTTCTCTAATTAGAGTGACATGTGTGCCGGTGCATAACATGTATATCCATAGTAGTTACTAATAATTAGTGTATGCGAATAACTACCGCATATGTACGTACATCAACATTAAATCAAATAAGCATGTAAGTCTCAATTAATGTAAGCAAGTAATCATCCTAGTCTTCCCCAGACTATCCTCCTAGTTTCTCAAACTGAATTCCCTAGTCTCTCAGACTATCCTCCCAGCCTCTCAGACTGATCCTCCTAGTCTCTCAGACTATCCTTCCAGCCACTCAGACTGATCCTCCATGTCTCTCAGACTAAAATCTCTCAGTCTCTAAGACTAATCTCCTGGTCTCCCCAACCTAATTCCTGGTCTCCCCGACCTAATTCCTGGTCTCCCCGACCTAATTTTTCCTGGTCTCCCCGACCTAATTCTTCCTGGTCTCCCGACCTAATTCCTGGTCTCCCTGACCTAATTTTTCCTGGTCTCCCCGACCTAATTCTTCCTGGTCACCCGACCTAATTTTTCCTGGTCTCCCGACCTAATTTATCCCCAGTCTCCCCGACTGGACTCCCTCAGTCTCCCCGACTGAGCTATAAATTTAAATTTGGGAATGTGTATTTGTGCCTTTTTGTTTGTAAAAAGGTTTGTTCCCTGGATCTGGACGTATAGTGTATGCAATGTAAAAGTGTTTGAAAACGTTTTCGTGAGAGCCCTGATGATCATAGTCTAGACTCGAGAAAGAATCCTAGTTCGCTATGATCGAGGCTCTGATACCAAGCTGTCACACCCTGGCTTTGCGGAAGCGTGGGTTTATTTGGTGTGACTTCTTAATACCATAGCAACAATCATAACCATACTATATGATAAAAACATGAGATATTCATCCATTAATAAAGTTAGAAAAATCCCATTTTCAATAATCACAAAATAAGTTACAAACCTTAACTTGATTTAATTGAGTTTATAAAGACTTTAAACAATACTAGGTTTAGAGATATGTAACCCGTCCAGGAAGAGGTTACACCTTCTAAACCTGGATGACTTCTTTATTCAAACGCAGCTTGAAAATACGTGCATACCGTGCCAGATCCGTTAGTTTCCTGAAATACATGTAGCTTGAAAAGTCAACATAAAGTTGAGCAAGTTCATGTGTAAGTGAGTATGTACAAACATTTGAAAATGTTGTAAGTATGTATAAAAGTCCCTGGTATGTAGCAATTAAGGAAAAAGAGATCAACATTGGGTTGCAAAGCCAATGATATGTGTGAAGTGCTGTAGGAAGACTCAAACCTAGCAGATTTAAGCGTCGGGCTCAAAGTCACCACCTGGTCCACTAAGCGGGCTCAGGGGTTGGGCTCGCTACACCCAGCTAGATCTACCGCTACTGACCCGGTCCTACAATGAGGATTAATGGCATCCAGTTCTCGCCTACCCACTCACATGATCTAAGTAGTAACCCTCCTTAAGCTGACCATACCATGTAAGTAAAAGTTCGTAATAATTGTAACATGTATTTCACCCCCGCAGTATAAAAACAGAAAACAGTTAAGAGAAAAGGGGGACATGAACTCACTGAAGTGCGTATCCAGCAACGTCAATCTCCAACTCTATCTGCTGCGTGACGACCTACACGTACTAATTCCTATTAGACGGACGGCCGTGCCTTGGCTTAAGGTTTAACGTTTTTGGGAAATAGTTAGACAACTATTTCGTATTTACACTTCTTAATCATTTAATAAATATATTCCTTCCCAATGATGGGGGTATTAAGACATGTGCGTTTTATAATTCCGAAAATATATTTTTAAGTCTCACTTGAAAATATATTTTAATTCACTTGTCTAAAATATTCTGTTTCCAAAATATACATATTTTTCCCAAAAATATTATATTTTACATCATACAATTTTCCAAAATAATACTTTATCAAAATACACACTTAAGAGTATTTTCCGAAAATACGCAAGTTACATTTTAGAGTTCGCGTTGTATAAACAATACTGATGTAACTTAAATATTCATTTGTGAGGGCGTTGGTATTATTTTGGAGTCGTATTTTCATGATATATCAAGTAATATTATTTTTACCCTAAAAATAATATATCTTCAGTTCACATAATAATCACGTAAGCACACAAGCGTTTTATTATGAAATATATATTCTCAATATATATTTAACAAGTTTTATTTATGAAAATCTACCTCCGACACTTGGTTATTTTGTAATAAAAATCATGGTGAAATTTATATTTTGCAAAACAAGTTAAAAATATATTTATAACACTTGTCACCAAAAACATTTCTAAGTGTTATATTTTCTGGAAAAATTTCGCCACAGCTTCCTCTGTAAACGGAAGCATCCACGCTTACTAGCGTATCATTTTCTTTCGTAAAATCATTCAATCAGTTCTCAATTAACCAACCCGACATTCAGACATGCAAAACACTACTTATATCGTTTCAGTTTTAATATACAAAACTGGGCCGTTTTCGAGTATTTTAATAAAATAGTTATCTTATTCCAAAAATTCCTTAATTTTTATAGAATGTCTTATACGAACCAAAAATTATTATGTAAAAATATCGGGGTCCAAATCATCACCAATATTTTAAAGAAAATCATTTTCCGGACCGAAATCAGATTTATCTTATTCTGACCACAGTCCGCGGAATAATTTATTTAAAATTCATCGAGGGTCCGATTTACGAAATTCCAGTGAGAAAGTTACAAATACATCGGTGTTCATCTACAGTATAAATTTTATGATCTGACTCTACACAGAAATCAAGTTATAACTGAAAATATAACACCCATTTTCTGCTGTAATAATTCAGCTTTAGTTGCTGTTACATAATGGCACTTTAAAAATAGTAAACGAAGTCCAAAAATTATGATTCCAGTTCCATTAGAACCGTATTTCATAATGACACGTTGTAGGCTCAAGAAAATCAGTTTTTCATTTAGTTATGACCTGTTTACAGCCAGTTAAAAATCGGCTGAAAATACAACTCTGCATGATGTTTTTAGTTTAAAGGTTACTAAAACGCACCCATACGATCACCATACCTTCTAATACGATTAACATCAGGCCATAAGCCCTTTACAGCAGGTTTTGTTTATTTATTTCAGATTTAACATGTATTCATCATCTTTTAACACTACCTCATCTCTTTATCCAACCTTCATCCTTTATGTTCAAGATTAGTTTAAGTTCTTTAGAGTTCTTATGCTTTTGATCTTTAAACACTATTAACCACTTAAATAACAAGTAAAAGACAAGGATCTAAGTGCTTACCACTAGCACAAAGCTAGGAGAGTTCAAGTGTAGAAAAGTGGAGGTTAATAGCGAATGGAGAAGGTCCTTGTGATTCCGTAAGCACCGAGCCTCCTTGTACGATATGTAACACCTTTGGGTATGAATGGAACACTTGAGAGAACACTTGATGATGATGATGATGATGGTGGGTGGTTTGTTCTCGGCCGAACAAGAGAAAGGGGAGAGGGAGAGTTGTTTGTTTGATGTGTTGATTGTGAAATGAGGTGCAAGACTAAGGTGCTAACTTATAACCCATGTTTCTCCTTTATCCAATATGTAACATGTTCTCAAGATATCAAACATAGATGAATAAAATATTCAAAAATTGTGGGGAGAGTGTCCCACATGGGACCGATTCGGTTGGAAGGGGGGGTCATGGTTTGGTTTGAACTTCATAGTTAGAGTTTAGTTAGTTTAGTTAGGAGTTCAAACTAGTTATTAGTGTGTAGTGTATTATAACGGGTGTTAGGGTATTCGGGGACCCTAACTAGCTCAGAAAAAAGAAAAACAGTGTCATTGACAATATTTTTATGTTCCGGGAAAAGTCCGGTGCTTCGGTTGGATATTAATCCGTTAAAGTGCTAAATAAGCATTTAAAGTGTCGTTAATATTTGTTTTAGTGACACAATGAATTCCCGACACTTTGGAAAATGTCTAGTATTATCTTCCCATGTTTTTGCACTTTACTAGTTAGCTTAAATGCTGAATTTTATATTAAAGTGCAGAATTTTGTAGTTAGAGCATGTTTTAGGCACATCCGGTCACTATAAATATTACCTAGTGACGCAGTTCTACAATCCTCACCTCCCTACACTCCCTACCAGTGTAGTAATCTATTCCCGGCTCATAATGGCCTCAGAGACAGTGTCTGTCTGGTGCTGGCTATATCAGCATATTTACTGGGTTATCCGCTCATTGTGCTACTGTGCTTTTGTGCATCAAGTTTGTCACTATAGTTCTGTGTAAATAATGGAATGACGGCAAATAAGTATGATGCATGTATGTGTATGTATCAGAATTCAAGTAGCAGTTTAATCACAACTGTAAGCAAGCACAGTAATTAATCATTAATTAAATATTAATTAATTCGTACGGATACCTGATTTGGTGAGGGTTGTCAAATTTGTGCTCGCACCTGCTTAAACCTTTTACCTACTGTTTGAGTAAATTGGACAAAAACTTCAACGCTCCAATCAAAATAGCTTAAAACTAGAAGTTTTCGTAACAATGACACTTTGGGTGCAACATGTATTCTATACAAAAACACGCAACACTTGAGACTAATTTATCCAAAATCACACTCTATCCACATTTAAACATGAAAACATGTGATACTTGTTAATCTCATATGCTATGTATACATTTGTGTCTATATGCTTATTAACTTTGCTAGCCTACCTTAACAATTATAGCGCTATAGTATTAACGCACTGCCCTTGAGTCTTTTGGTATTGTTAAGTAAAACATGTTAAACCCCCTTCGTTTCGACGATGTTGGGAAGTCAAGATTGCGTTGGAAACTTTGGATTGACATATAGTGACAACAGTTCAGCATATTAGTAACTTGTATGTGTTATTCATGTTGTATATGAGCACGTTTAATCATTTTATTCTTATTATGCTATGTATCAAACTTGTATACTAGTCAACATTTTTGTTGATCATTATTTTAATACATGTTGCAGGTTGAAAGATTAAGTGATGAAGAAACAAGCTAGGGTGAACATATAAACACACCATAGAAATAAAATAATTGTTTTATATATGTTTGATGCTATTTGATCAAGTTTTGGAACAATGTATGACATTTTAGTATTTATTGAAATTTTGATTTAATTATATTGTCACAATTAGTGTTATGATGTTTTGAGCGATTTGTTTTCGTCTCACTCCGATGTTTCCGCCATCGGTTGGGGTGTAACACGACCTGCCTGCTGTTGCGCAGACGGTGGCTCGGGACTTCGATCGGTGCCTCTGGCGTTCTGAGCGATACCAGATGTGGATCATTGAGATGCTCATGGAGCTCCGGGCTCATGCAGGATTGCTGCCCCATCCACTGCCACTGTGCCCACCGCCAGAGGATCGGTAGCTTTAGTTTGTATTGTTTTTATTTTGTATTTGACATTCATTTGCACTTTTGTTTTGTATGTACAAACTGATTTTATATGTGTGTGTGTATATATAGGCGAAGGATCCGTTAGGAAGCACCCTTTGTTGCGAGAACCGCGATAACCAATGTGTGTATTTTATGTTTTTTAGATTTTTTAAGATTTTTTTAGGTTTTTTGGGGGGTTTAGCTTTATGGTTTAGTTTTTAGCATTTAGTTTGGATGGGGGGGTTAGGTTTTTTTTTTTTGGGGGGGGGGGGTGTTAGGTTTTTTTTAGGTTTTTGGGGGATTTAATTTTTAGCATTTAGCTTATGGGGGTGTTTAGGTTTGGGGGGGTAGGTTTTTTTAGGATTTTTGGTGGTGTAGTTGGTTTATTTTGTTGTGGTCACATTGGTTCTCGTAATAAAGGTGGTTCTCGCATGAACACTACCCTATACATATACATATATATATACATATACATATATATATATATATATATATATATATATATATATATATATATATATATATAGAGGCCGGTTATTATAAAATACCCCTTATCCTACAAATTGTACGCGATGACCCCAGCCATTAGATCTTTTGTCTATCAAACCCGGACTTCACAAACTTGGACATGTTCATAAAGTCACATGGGACTCACAAACTCTGACTCACAAAAATGATTATTCGCATGTTATGTCCAAAATCGCATGGCTTCACAAACCCTGACATTTTCATAAATCGCATGGACTCACAAACTCTGACTCACAAAAAAGGTTGTTCGCATGTTATGTCTAAAATCGCATGGCTTCACAAACCCTGACATTTTTCATAAATCGCATGGACTCACAAAAAAGGTTGTTCGCATGTTATGTCCAAAATCGCATGGCTTCACAAACCCTGACATTTACATAAATCGCATGGACTCACAAACTCTGACTCACAAAAAAGGTTGTTCGCATGTTATGTCCAAACTCTGACTCACAAACCCTGACATTTTCAAAAATCACATGGACTCACAAACTCTAACTCACAAAAATGGTTGTTCGCATGTTATGTCCAAATTCGCATGGCTTCACAAACCCGGACTCACAAACTCGGACACTAATCGTGTACGCATAGGAAAAATGAATCAGGGACACGTGTAGGACTATTATCGTTGCGTGCGTAATGTATGATTAGGGGATTTGTATTCTACACTTCCTTTATATATATATATGCAGTTGATCTTTTATTTACACGATGTTTGTTTGGATTGTTTGCGCTTATTTCATACGTCTCTTTTGAACTTATTGTACGGTGTTGTAGTAAAGAAACGGTTAACATTTATAAAAACAATGGCATAAAGTAACATAACTTATAAACGACGGTTATAAATCAATTATGATCGGGCATGTATTTATAAAAACAATCGCAATACGTATCAACCATCAATACCTTATCTCTAAATGTAAGATAAAACCTGCCAACTTCCAGAACTAAATATGTAACACCCCAAAACCCGAATGTTTATATTCGGAAAATGTTCTAATATGGTACATCAAGAAATAAATAACTAGGCTATTTAACCTAGTTAAGAATATAGTAGAAACAATTAAAGGATGAAAGTTGTGCCAAGTATAATTTAGTGGCAAACTTGAGGGGCGAAAGTGGGGTAAAAGGAAAGTTGAATTTATTTATGAAATACACACACAAACACACACACGTACATGTGTTCTGGAAGGAGCCAGGAGCTCCATGAGAGCTTAAGAACCCTAATCAAGAAATCATCAAATTGAAAGGTTAAATGAAACTTAAATTCATAACCGAGCATGGATTAATGATCACCTTCACAAGGGGATCACAAGGTATGTCTTAAAAGTTAGATTGGTGATTATGCATGAAGTGGGTTATGTTGTAAATCGCGAATTTGTATGAAATTGAGTATGAGTATGTGTTAGAATCATCATTTGGAACATGGATTATGCATGGTTTGGGTTAATTTGATGTTTATAGGTGAAACCCGTTGGTTATGGTGATGATGACGACTTGAATGATCACCCATGTCCAATTCTTGCTTAATATTGATGTATTTTGATATGTATGATAGATTCTTGTTAGAGGAATTGAAAGAAATGTGATACTAGTATGTTTGATGTTTATGTATGAATGATTCATGTTGATTAGAAGGAGGAATTTGATGAATTATGTATGAGGTTAGAAGAATATGCAAGAATTAGTTGTACACTATGCTTAGGAGGTAGTATACACACCAAATGTATGACGAAATTATGAGGTAATTAAGATTAGATCATTTGTAAGTGATTAGCAAAGTAGTGATGAAGTGGGTTTTGTATAACATGATGAAAATGATGAGTTGCTTATGTTAAAAATGTTTGAAATCATATATGTGTGTGAATGTTTGAAGAAATCGGATAAGATTTGATAGATTAGCATGTTATGAGGTCGAATGATGATTTCAATATAAGATCCGTGTGATGAAAGGGTCGTGATGAATGATGAATAAGCTAACTATCTTGAGAATGATATATGATAGTTTGATGCTTGATAAGCGGCGTGGAAGCTTGGGAAAGAAGCGGGTCAAATGGAACTTATGCGCACGGGAAGCGTACTCGGATGTAATGTAAGTAAAGCTTACCCCTTTTTTTATAGAATATATACTCGTTGAATAAGTTACGAACATGGTAAGTGAATATGTGAAGTATGATGTTCCGACAAGTTTTGATACGGGTCGGAACATGTAGTCATGATAAGAGACTAAGTTTTGTGGTTAAAAAGGGTAAAAAGGGTAATATGGTAATTTTGGTTTACGTGTTAACGAAGGGATAAGTTACATGGAGGGAATAATGACTAATCAAAATCTCACAAGGATAAAATGGACAATTAGATTTAATGGGTCGAAGATATCACCATTTGGTAATATCGACTAATGAATTGTTTGTCAAGCATTACGAATTTACAGAATGAATAGCGAAAGGATTGCGTTACTATCATCTAGCAATTTGGTGGGTGAAGTATTATGTCACACTCCGATATTTTCACGTATTACCGGCGGGCCCGGTGGGGAGTATCGTGACGTAGTTGATATCATCATGGTCAATAATCACAGTTTAATGCACAGCGGAAGTCTTAAAGTAATAATACAAACCGGATTGAAAGTATAATAAAATATTACACAATGGTAGTAAGTGGATCCACAGGCGGATCTAAAACAGAAAGGAAATATTGTTCAACAGATTTAAAGTATTAAAAGCTTGCAAGACTCTTTATTTAATACTCAGAGTTTCCAGCCCACTACGCCTAGTACCTGCACTTAACCTTTTTTTGAAAAATACGTCAGTTTACACTGGTAAATACAATTAACTGACACTTTTTGAAAACATTTAAGAAAATTTATTTAAATGTACAAGCCACAAATATTCTTTTATAACTTGGGACAATTAATTAAAATAATCTTGTATACAGATTTATATGTTTGTCGTACGTTCAGGATCCGGGATAGAAGCCGGAACAAGATTAATAGACACACCACATAATATAAACCCACGGCGAGTTATCCTCAACAGGCGTGTATATCTTTTTACATACGCACAGTCAGGTGTATGCCTACACCCCGTGCTTAAGTCGTGGTCATTTAAATGAATGAGCCAAGGATATCCAGGACATGGTCATTAACCCCCCAAAGGCTTAGATCAAACAAAACAGATTAAAACGGGTTATCTCAATGATTTAACCACTAATCAATTAAATATTTAATACCCAACCAAGCGGTATTATTAAATACCGTATCCCAAGCCCGTATAACGGAAAATAAGTTAAAAGTATTTACCTGAGCTAAAAGTAATTTTATTCTCAGCCATATATCAAATCAGCAAGTACAAGTATCTTTTACTGGGCTCCTAATCTGGAACGAAGGTTTTAATAAACTATTAGATTCCTAACGGGTCATATTTAAGTTATAACTTAGACCGGTTAATTTTAAAGAAAAGTTTACGGTTCGAAACGCAAGATTAAGCGAAGACCGGATTAGAATGTGATTTAGACCCAACAAGTATGAAGACTTGTATAAAATGTGTAAACTAAATACATTCTGGATTTTGAAGTAAAAATGATAAGGTTTGACCCGTTTCGGCTAATTTATGCAAACTAGTTACATAAACCTTACCGAACGCGTATATGCATAACGGGTAACCAAACGAGTCATGTACAAGTTCCATAAGTTATCATGCTTAAAATATGTTGTGATATCAGTAGGATATCTTCCATTATGCCCAAAACGAATTTAAAACCCATTTAAGCCCCGTAGGGGTATTTTGGTCATTTTTAAAGTTTATAAAAGGGTGAAATAGCAATCTGAGGTTCTGGTCTAAAACAATCAGTAAAAATATTTATTTTAACAAGTTTTATCAGTAAGATATCATATATATGTGAAATTTATCACTTATGGCCAAACTATGCACCGTAGGGGCATTTTGGTCATTTCACATGTGCTTTAAGGGTCAAATTTGGAATCTGAGTTCAAGACTTATACTTACTATTAAAGTATAAAAATTTATTCATAACATCAGTAGGTAACAAGTCTTAGCTGCTAAATATGGTTTTAAACCATACTATGCGCCAAAATCGCATAAAAGTCGGTATTTGACGATATTCGGGTTGTTTAAGGGAACCTGAGAATTTTGATCAGTCTCTACTGTTTAAAATAATTTATTTAATGTATAAAATCAGTAGAAAAAGGTTTAACATGTAAAGGATGTGTAAAACTCATTATATTAGCGAAAAGGGCATTATCGTCAATTACCGAGTCTATGCAAGAACTCTATGTTATGATTAGTTTAAAATTTAACAAAAATTCCAAAAAATCCCTAAATATTATATCTTAACAGTAGGTGGCAAGTTAGGTGCCAAAATTGGGTTTAACTATGATTTATGCCAAAAATGCCATTAAATTAATAAAAAGCTTTCATTTTACGATATCGTGCATAACTTTCATTTTAGACTAGAAACGGATGTCAAATTTTTAGGATATACTTATAAATCAGTAATGAAGATTTTTGTCCACTCACATTTCCAAAAATCTCGTTTTTATATTAAAAGGGCAAAATGGTCAATTTTAAGCAATAACGGAAAATGCATGTAAATCTCAGATTTCTAAGGAACCATGTAGTATGACTTCAGAGAGTTATACTAACATATAATATGGTCCCAAAGGAACACTAAGGCTTAACTAAACTAAGCTAAATCGGGTCAGAACTGAAAGTCAAAGCAAAAGTCTACTTTTGCAACTTTCGGTTGCGAACCGAGCCTAAACTCAGAATTGTCGGGTTGAACATGCCTAAACATGTTCTTATATTATTTACCAAGTTATTTTAGTGTTAAAACATGTTCCATAACTTCTACATTATCAGTTATGAATTATTTTGTTAAAATGGACTTGCTTGACTTTTTATTAAATAGTTTGACCCGACAATTGACCAAGTAAAAGTGATAACCAGTAGGTGTCCTTCTAAGGGTTTTTACCTACATAATTGCCAACTCATAGCCACTTTCAATTCGAATAATGGCTGGACCGTTAGTGATTAATCACAAAGTCAAAGCATCATTACGATAACTTTGACTCTCGGTCATTAAGCTAAATAAAGCTTAACTAGAGAAGCTAAGAATGCTTACAAGAACCCTTAGCATGAAAATTGAACTGAGGAAAGCTTCCTAGAGCTCCAGGAGGCTTCAGAGAGTGAGCTTTGAAGTAAAAACTCAAATGTGCAAATGAAGAACACAAGGCATGCTCCTAATATAGGATTTTAGAGGCTCTAGGATCAATCCATCTGCAAATCTAGAGTAACCAGATGATCCCAAGTGTCCCTAGGGCAGTAAAAACCAGTTGCTCAGACCCTGGTATCGAAATCAGCCATGCAATGGCGGTGGAACAGGCTGCAACATGCAGCTGTCCCTTTTTTGGTCGCTGGCACCTCCTACGCAGCCCGCGTAAGAAATGGAGACAGCCTACGCGGCCCGCGACAATGGGGAGTTCCGGTAAAGAGTTTGCAATTTTTGCAATTTCAGTCCCTGGTCCATATTTAATTTAAATAACTAATGTTTATTGCACTTATGACCCCCATAGTTAACTTTTGAGAATCTTGGGTCACAATTTAACTCCGTTAAGCTCCCGGTTAGTTGTGAGATCACCCAAAAGGTGCTTACGTGCATCGAAACTCCACGAAATCATTATTCGTTATACATGGAAGTATAATGAACTATTATAAAGCCTCGGGATCGTTAAAATGTCACTCAGAGGTAAGAATTAACATGTTGACACGTTTAACCCCTGTGCTTCGTGAACTTTTGATCTTTAAGCACAAACGGCTTTCCACGCTTGGTAATTTATTCGTTAAGGAATACGAACATCACGAAAGGTCAATCAGAGGCACAAGTTAGGCATGTTGACACCTTGGATCCTTTTACCTGCATATTTACATTGTTTGACAACTTTAGTCCCTCGACTTCAAATTATTACACGTTTAGAGTTCATGACACGTGTCTTCATTATATTGGACATGATTTTTGTGAGGTGTTACATCCTCACCCCCTTAAAAGAAATCTCAACCTCGAGATTTACTGATATAAATGAGGGTATTTCTGTTTCATTGTGGATTCAACCTCCCACGTGTATTCTGGGCCTCTACGGGCATCCCATTTTACTTTCACAATTGGCACATGTTTCCTTCGGAGTTTCTTAACCTGTCGATCCTTGATCGACAAAGGTTTTTCAATGAACTTCATGCTCTCGTAAATCTACATGTCCTTATGCGACATTTCTAGCGATTCATCGGCTAGACATTTCTTTAAATTGCAGATGTGAAATACATTATGAATTCCACTAAGCTCTTCAGGCAGATTTAGCTTGTAGGCCACAGTTCTGACACATTCGATGATCTCGAATGGTCCTATGTATCTTGGGCTCAGCTTGCCCTTTTTGCCAAAACGCATCACCCCTTTCCAGGTTGATACTTTAAGTAGCACTTTGTCACCTACCTCGAACTTCAGGGGTTTACGTCTTTTATCCGCGTAACTTTTCTGTCTATCCCTGGCAGCTTTCAAACGGTCACGGATTTGAACGATCTTATCCGTCATTTCGAGGACTATATCAGGTCCTGATAGTTGGGTTTCCCCAACTTCCGCCCAATAAACTGGCGTTCTACACTTCCTTCCGTACAAGCCCTCAAAGGGCGCGGCTTAGATGCTCGAATGATAGCTATTATTATACGAAAATTCAATCAAAGGAATATGGTCATCCCAGCTTCCACCCAAATCAATAACATAATCCATGAGCATATCCTTAAGCGTTTGAATTGTATGTTCGCTTTGCCCATCCGTCTGAGGATGATAAGCAGTGCTGAAATTTAAATGAGTGCCTAAAGATTACTGAAAGCTTTTCCAAAAGTGAGATGTGTATCTAGTATCCCTATCGGAAATAATAGATACCGGCACTCCGTGGAGAGACACTATCTTATCCACGTACAGCTGAGCTAGCTTATCGGAGCTATGTGTTTCTTTAATAGGCAAGAAGTGAGCTGACTTGGTCAGCCTATCGACTATAACCCATATCGTATCATTTCCATGTTTCGTCTTTGGTAACTTAGTAATAAAATCCATAGTTACCATTTCCCACTTCCAGGTGGGAAGTTCAGGCTGTTACAGTAAACCTGACGGCTTTTGATGTTCGGCTTTAACCTGTGCGTACGTCAGACATTTAGCCACATAAGTGGCTATAGATTTTATCAAACCTATCCACCAATAATTTGCCTTTAAATCCTGGTACATCTTATCACTGCCACGATGGACTGAATATTTCGAACTATGAGCTTCTTGGAGGATCACATCCCTAAGTCCTCCATGGATTGGAACCCAGATTCTTCCATTTAATCTGAGGATTCCATCCTTGCCATAAGACAATTGATCAGCAGTTATGCCTAACTTTTCATTCGGATAGTTAGTTTCCAAGACAGCTTCCTTCTGAGCAGCTAACAGCTTTTCATTCAAGCTGTTCTTTAGCTCAATGCTCTTGGCGTTGATTCTAATAGGCTTAACCCTTTCCTTCCTGCTTAGAGCGTCAGCTACAACATTCGCTTTGCCTGGATGGTAGTGAATTTCGCAATTATAATCATTCAATGTCTCCATCCATCGACGCTGCCTCATGTTAAGATCTTTTTTATTGAACAAGTGTTGAAGGCTTTTATGATCAGAATAAATTATACACTTAGTTCCATATAGGTAATGCCTCCAAAGTTTTAGTGCAAATACAACGGCACCCAATTCCAAATCATGGGTGGTGTAGTTCTTTTCGTGCACCTTTAATTGACGTGAAGCATAGGCAGTAACCTTTCCTTTCTGCATAAGCACACAACCCATACCGGCGTGCGATGCATCGCAGTACACAACAAACTCTTCAATCCCTTCTGGCAATGTCAACACAGGAGCATTGCTTAACTTTTGTTTAAGAATCTCAAAAGATTCTTGTTGCTTGGGACCCCAATCAAACTTTATATTCTTTCGAGTTAATGAAGTCAAAGGTGCAGCAATCCTAGAAAAGTTTTCAATGAAACGCCTGTAGTATCCTGCTAGACCCAAAAAGCTGCTAATTTCAGTAGGTGTTTTTGGTGCTTGCCAATTCATAATTGCTTCAATCTTAGCGGGATCCACCTGGATACCACGCTCACTTACCACATGCCTAAGAAATTGAACTTCACGAAGCCAAAATTCACATTTAGAAAACTTGGCGTAGAGCTTCTCTTGCTGTAGAAGTTTGAGGATACATCGAAGGTGTCTTTCATGATCAGCTTGATTCCTTGAATATATAAGTATGGCATCGATGAAGACGATGACAAATTTGTCTAGATACGGTTTGCAAACGCGATTCATGAGATCCATGAATGTTGTAGGTGCATTAGTGAGCCCGAAAGGCATCACCAAGAACTCGTAGTGGCCATATCGAGTTCTGAATGCAGTCTTATGCACATCTTCGTTTCTGACTTTTAACTGGTGATAACCTGACCTCAAATCAATCTTGAAGAAATAACTTGCCCCTTGCAGTTGATCGAACAGATCATCGATCCTGGGCAATGGATATCTGTTCTTGATTGTAACCTTGTTCAGCTCGCGATAATGAATGCATAAACTCATTGATCCATCCTTATTCTTTACAAATAGAATCGGCGCTCCCCAAGGAGATGTGCTAGGTCGAATAAAACCTTTTGCCAACAAATCATCCAACTGTGTTCTCAATTCTTTCATCTCAGTTGGTGTCAGTCTATAAGGTGCTCTTGCAACTGGTGCTGCTCCAGGAATGAAATCGATCCTGAATTCCACTTACCTATCTGGAGGTAAACCAGGTAGCTCTTCAGGAAACACATCTGGATATTCAGAAATAACAGGGATGTCTTCAATCTTTGGCTTTGGTTCATCAACAGTCACCTGTGCCATGTAAATGACACAACCTTTCTTCAAACACTTTGATGCCTTAAGCATAGACATTTGCTTAGGCAATCCGTACTGTGTATCTCCTTGTATTGTAAGTGGTTCACCATAGGGAGTCTTAATAACCACTTGCTTCTTATCACAAATAATTTGGGCTTGGTTAGAAGATAACCAATCCATACCTATCACTATATCGAATCCTGCCAATTTCAACGAATGCAATGACAGTGGAAAAGAGTGATTCCTAATGGATATAAAACATCCATCTAATACAGTTGAAGCAGTCTCTATGGTACCATCGGCCAATTCTACCTCATACTTTATGCTTAGAGTTTTAACAGGCAGATTTAATAATTTACAAAATTTATTGTCTACAAAAGACTTGTCTGCACCTGAATCAAACAACACTCTAGCATAAACATCATTGATAAGGAATGTACTTGTTATAACATTGTCATTTTGAATGGCCTCCTGAGCATTCATTTGAAAGACCCGAGCATTGGTCTTTTTAGCCTCCTCAGGCTTCTTTGCAAATTTTGGGCAGTTGGTCTTGATATGCCCCTTCTCGTTACAATTGTAACAAGTTGCATCTTTCATTTTCTTGCAATCTAACGTTCTATGCTCGTTTGATTTGCAGATCCCACAACTCTAGGCTGCGATTGAGATTTTGATTCGAACCTGTACTTCCCTAATTGGCGCTTTTGGCAGGTTTTACACTTGGGTTTTTCACCTGTTTGTTGGTTATCCTTTTTAAACCCCAAACTCTTCCTGTGATCTGAGTTCCCTTTCCTTTTCTTGTCGGAGCGATGAGAACTCTCATCCTCCCGCTTTCGTTACCTTCATCAGAAACTTTAACAAATTTGTTTCTAATAGCATCCAGTGTGAGAGATAGAGATAGATCTGCCACTGACCTGAATGTGGTAGGTCTGGATGCTTTCACATTTCCCTTGATTTCTGGAGCTAAACCTCCAATAAAACGAGCTATGCGCTTCGATTCTGGTGTAACCAAATAAGAAACCAATCGGGACATGGTGTTGAAGCTCATAAGATATGCCTGACAATCCAAGTTCTTCATGACCAGAGTCAAGAAGTCGGTCTCAATTTTCTCTACCTCATGCTGAGGGCAGAAATTTTCCTTGATCAATGCTACAAACTGATCCCAAGTCAAATTATACAATGGAATCTTCCCTGTGGCTTGGATTAGGGACCTCCACCAAGCTAAAGCTTCACCTTTAAAGGATTGTGAAACAAATTTCACAATATCCTGTTCCGCACAACCACTTATGTCAACCACTGTATCCATCTCATCTAGCCAAGTCATACAATCAACGGCTCCTTTTTCTCCTGTAAAGTCCCTTGGCTTGCAAGAGACGAAGTATTTGTAGGAGCAGGTCTTAACATGTGGCTCCTGATTGAGCTCAATTCATTTAGGTGGAACACTTCTCTGATTGGACGAATGATGAGAATCGTCCTTTTTTTATTCGTGTATTTTAGAAGGGGGCTTACTATGAGCCACGGATTGAGTCTTAGTGCGAGTACCACTTGATTCCTTGAACTATCTGTCAAGAGCTCTAGTAACGGCTGTTGGATCGTGTTCGGTGACCCTAAAGTCAGTTAAGGTAGTTCATCTTCAAATACGAGGGCGGAATCAATGTAAAAGAAGTCACAACAGCTAGTTTCCTTTTAATCTATCTTTTCTGATTGATTTTTGTGCTTTTACAATGTATTCTGATGCAAAACCAGCAGCACCTTCGCTTACACACACAAACATGGTCACTTCAAATGAACAACACACACCCCTATATATAGGCCTCTAGGGTTTCGCTTGAGAGTGCCAACCCAAAGGGTTTCGCTTGAGATCAGTTTCAAGCGAAACTGTATGATGATGATGAATAGGTTTCGCTTGAATCTGCCAAGACACACTTTCAAGCGAAAACCCTATCTCAAACATGATCTAAACCTAATTTCAACCCTGTTGTGTGTTCATTCAACCTATCTAGACAAAAGACTTGTAAAAAACAAAGTTAACAGACACTAATTGCACCAACAGACTCCCCCTTGGATGTTGACGAAGTCTTTGGCTTCAAGTCTTTGTCTTTATCAATCTTCAATCATTGTAAAAATCTCTTCAATCTTTATCTTCAAACTTTAAACTTCAATCTCCCCTTTGACTGTTGATCCAGACTCCCCCTTTCACAGACTCCCCCTCTCAATATGCTAGAATCTGAGGTCTTTATCTGGTTCAAGCTTTGACATTTAGCTTCCATGGGAATAATGAAGTCCAAAACCTGTGTCTCAAACATCAATCATTACAATCTATCTTTTCAACAATAAATCACAAACTATCAGCTTCAGCAATCCACTCAAGTATTCAGGTCCAAGTTAATGACCCTGATCACTTGATTAATCTACCAAGTTCAATTTAATGACCTTGGTTGATCATTTGACGAATCAAACTGATTTAAAACAACAATTTACACATTTTCTGAAAATAACAAGTATCAAGTTAATGAACTTGTTTTTGACTTTTCAATAAATCAAACTTCATCAAGATAAGCTCTCCTCATTCTTCAGTCCAGAATCTCCTGCATCTGCTTCAATCATCTGAGAATCCAACAATCAACTCTCCACTTTGGTTTGTCGGAAAATAAAGCAGAACTAAAATCTTTTTGGATTTTATAAAGTGTTCTAAACTAAGAAATGAAATACAGAAAACTTAAATTCCTGAAAGTAAACAAAGTAAACTATTTACAAACATATTTTTGCGAGCGTGTCAGGGAATCATGTCAGCTTTCAGACAAATTACAAGTACCTTTAAGCTTCATTTCATACTCAGACTTAAACAATTCACCTCGATTGTCGATATACTGATCCATCTTAAATTCCCACACAAATTTCAATTTACTCAGGATACGAATTAGATATCTTATGAACATAGCTCATTCATGTGTCCCACCTCTTGAATATACTCCCGTATCCAGAATCCCAATATTCAGTCTTACAGGTGAGTATACTACAATGATATCTGTATATAAATTAGGTATGCGAGGGCCGAGGGATCTCAGGTCGATACTTCCGTATACGCAGAGAGATATCAGCTTCGACTTTACGGTATGTCCCCTTTAGAGGATCTTTTAGCTACAACAGCAGCGACTATCAATTTTATTGTTTCATCGACATGCTGAGGGTTTATGCTATGTTTCAAGCATTTTCGGAAAGTATTATTCAAGGACTAGGTCAGAACTACCGTTCAGCAGAAGTCCCGGAATAATACCCCAGACATCATTGAGAATAAAAACCTGTATATCAGAATATGAGACCTTTCAAACGAGATTTCAGGGGTTACCTATATATCCAAGTAGTGTTCCCCACGAATTTCACAAGTTTGAAATTTTAGGTTTATATCCCGAATAAATCTACTAAATGTGTGAAAACCTATCGACACATCATCAGTGAGACTGTTTAACTCATTTAAACTTTACAAATCTTTAGCATACTGTAATAGTCTAGCCGATGTACTATCATTTTCCCTATATACACAAGCTCTTTTTCAGATTTTATCATGTTTTAGTATTTTTGCATTTTTTACTATTTTTGTATTTTCTGAAAATATATCTATATACATCTATCTACTCCCCCTAAATACCAAAACAAGTAAAAAATCGACAAACCATTACAGATTGTTTCTCGTCTTCATCCGTAACAGTACTCTCATCAACGCCCACAATTCCATCTGACACCGAAAGAAGCTTCATACCGTTCAGTTTTAACAAATATTTAAACCGATTTTTATCAAAAGCTTTGGTATGTAAATCAGCTTTCTGTTCGTCAGTGTGGATTTTCTCAATTCGTATCAACTTTTTCTCAAAGCAATCACGAATAAAGTGATGACGAATTTCTATGTGTTTAGTTTTAGCGTGATGTACTGGATTCTTTGTTATATTTATAGCGGCCTCATTATCAACAAAAAGAGGTGTGTTAAGAAACTGCAAACCGTAGTCGCGCATCTGTTGCTGTATCCACAGGATCTGAGAGCAGCAACTGCTAGCAGAAACGTACTCCGCTTCACATGTAGATAGCGCCACAGACGTTTGTTTCTTACACTGCCAGGTAACCAATCTAGGACCAAAGAACTGGCATCCTGCAGTTGTTGATTTTGAATTGACTTTGCAGCATCCGAAATCTGAATCGGAATACCCTTCGAGCATAAAATCGCCTTTCCTAGGATACCACAACCCCAATGAAGGAGTTCCTTTCAGGTAGCGCAATATCCTCTTCACAATGATCATATGCGAAGCTCTCGGGTTAGATTGAAATCTTGTTGCGAGGCACGTTGGGTACATAATATCAGGACGTGAAGCAGTTAAGTACATCAATGAACCTATCATGGAACGGTAGAACGTTTCATCAGCCCTGTCTCTGGTGAGATCTGGGTGAATCCCATGATTTGTTGCAAGTGGAGTAGCAGCTGGAGTAGAACTTGGCATCCCAAATTTCTCTAGAATATCATGAACGTACTTCATCTGGTGAATGAAAATTCCCTCAGGAAGTTGTTCAACTTGTAGACCCAGAAAGAATTTCATCTCCCCCATTGATGACATTTCAAACTTTTATTTCATCACTGATTCAAAATCTTTGCATAGATTTTCATTTGTCGACCCAAAGATTATATCGTCCACATAAATCTGAACTATCAGAAGATGACCGTCGACCTCTTTAGTGAAGAGAGTGGCATCCACTTTTCCACGAATGAACTTGTTGGCTAGTAGGTGTTGAGACAAAGTCTCGTACCAAGCTCTCGGGACCTGGTGTAAACCATACAGCGCTTTGTCCAATAAGTAGACCTTGTTTTTGTGGATAGGATTGGTGAAGCCCGGTGGCTGTCCGACATAAACCTCCTCTTTGACCTTCCCATAAAGAAACGCTGATTTTACATCTAGCTGATATACTTTGAAGTTCTTCCAAGACGTAAATGCAAGGAAAATTTTGATTGCCTCTAGTCGTGCTACAGGAGCATAGACTTCTGTAAAATCAATCCCCTCCTGTTGACTAAAGCCTTGAACAACGAGTCGAGCTTTGTTTCTTACAACAACTCCTCTGTCGTCTCTCTTACACTTAAATACCCATTTCGTATTGATTTTTCTATGACCATCCGGCAAATCCACTAACTTCCACACTCCCAACTTTTCAAGCTGACTCAACTCTTCTTGCATCGCAATGACCCAAGAGTCTTCAGTAAGCGCCTCTTTGTAAGTTCGCGGTTCGATCTGCGAAATGAAACAACTTAGTGAAAATTCAGTTTGTAAAGGTGCTACTATAGAATAAAAACATGTAAGGCCCTGGTCTATTTGACGTCTCGTGCGAACGCCTGTTTTCAATTCTCCTATAATCAACTCCTCTGGATGATATGAAAGAGTTCGCGGCATCACTTCGCTTGGAACATCTACATTGCTCTCCAGATTAGTAACATTCTGATCTGCATCTTGTTCACTAACTTGGTTTGTTTGACTTGAAATCTGAATTTGCTCCCCCTCAGAATCTGAATCACCATGATCAAAGACTGGCATATTTTCAGCTTCTTGATTATCAATCTGATCCGACTGATTATCCTGAGCAACTTCATTCTGTTGGACATCATCATGTTCACCAGCATTACTTGGACCTGCTTCATCGTCATTTGAAGTTTCCCGTGGTCTCCTCGAATACTCAGCTGGGAACCTTAGCTGTGACTCGTATTCACGCAAAATATCCAACTCATCAAAGAAATCTTCATCTTCCTCTGATTCTTCTCTCATGTCAAACGAATCCCAAAGTTTGTCATAATGATAACGCCATGAATCTCCAGGATTCTGCGGCGGCATAGTATAACCTTGACATTCAACATTTCCAGCTTCAATAATCCGCTTCTCACTTGGAACGAAGACACGTCGCATCGGATTTGCATAACCAACAAATATTCCCTCAATGCACTTCGGACCAAACTTTCCATGAGGCTCTATAACTGTACAGGGTGACCCGAACGGTTTTAGATACTTCAAATTCGGTTTACGGTTATTGATTAGCTCAAAGCATGTTTTGTTGAACTTCTTGACAGTGAGAACTCTGTTGAGCGTATAGCATGCGGCGGAAACAGCTTCAGCCCAAAAATTTATCGGTAACTTTGAATCTGCAAGCATAGTTCTAGCCGTCTCGATTAGTGTCCGGTTTTTGCGTTCTGTGACTCCATTCTGCTGCGAAGTGTACGGAGCACTAAACTCACGCAGTATACCTCTTTCATCACAAAATTCTTCCATCTTACTGTTCTTGAATTCAGTACCATTGTCACTACGAATTCTTTTGATACGCCTTTGATACAAATTCTCAATCTTTCTGAACAATGCCATCAAACTATCAAACGTTTCATCTTTCGTCTTCAAGAATGAAACCCACGAAAATCTGGAATAATCATCAGTAACGACCAAACAGTAGTAATCTCCTGTAATACTTTTGACATTCACAGGACCAAACAAATCCATGTGAAGTCTTTCCAGAGGTCTCGAAACTGAATTGACTTGCTTTGTAGGGTGTGACTTTTTCTTCTGCTTGCCTTTAACACAGCTAATACACTCCCCTTCCAGATGAAAACCTTTGACATGAACTCCAAGAACCAAATCATTGTGCACCAAGTGATTCATCTTCCTTAGGTGAATATGCCCCATCTTGCGGTGCCACAATCTCGATTCTTTCTCAGTTGCTCTAGACACAAAACAATGTGCTTGACCAGTAGTTGTAGTTGCTACACTCATATCTAACACATATAAATCATTCACTCTAGGTGCCCGCATGATAATCCATTCTTCAGGTATTACAAATCCCGGTTTCAAGATCAAACATTCTTTATCAGTGAAGTGAGTAGTATACATCCTATCACAGATCTGGGAGATACTCAGCAGATTGTTCTCCAGCTCAGCAATGTAATTAACTCTTTCAAATGTCACAATCCCGTTGGATAACGTTCCTTCACCTATAATCCTTCCTCCTTGATTACCCGCAAAACCTACGTAACCACCATTTATATTTCTCACATCATACAGCAACGCAGTCTTCCCTGTCATATGTCTTGAAGCTCCACTATCCATGATCCATCTGGATACAAGTTTTGGAAGTTCCTGCACAAAACAAACTTTGACTTAAACATGGTTGAAAGCATAGTACTTAGTTTTGTCCTTCGTGATTGTGTACCTACTCAGTAATCGCTGAATGTTAAAAGAGCATAAAAACCGGTTAAGTCTGTGAACTTTCACATCTTGCTGAAAAGTCACTGTGATTGTGCAATTCATTTTGCAAAGATTTAAACTTGTTTTATTTCTTTATTTTGTTTAAGCATTGGACATCCTCTGCGTATACATGAGTATCGACCTGGATGTTATTGCCTAAACGTTCTGCTTTATTTTCTTTGGTGTTTCGTTTAAGCTTTGGATCACCTCTGCGTATACGGGAGTATCGACCTGGTGGTTAAAGCCTAAACAACTTCAACTTGTTTTATTTTCTTATTTTGTTTAAACATTGGACTTTCTTTGCGTATCGAAAGATCGACCTGATTGTTAATGTTTAAACATTCTGCTTTGTTTTCGCACATATCACAGTTGATGAAAGTTTAAAGGCATTACTTGAGTTAGTGTATTGTATGATGAGGGGATATGCTGAGATCGTGGGGTCCATAAGAATTTAGTGCAAAATTAATATACCTTAACGTATCGGTAAGCATTTCAAAAGTTTTTAGCTTGAGTTTAAGAGGACAACTATATCGTCAATCTATGTGAATCGTTTAGAACTTAAAATGATTAAAGCCTAACGGTGCTAGTGATTTGTCTCATAAACTGATATGATCCTCTTCCACAAACTCACAAAAATAGTGCCTGTATATATTTCTTTACTGCATTTCCTTTAAAATCAAAAATCCAAAAATATTGTGTTTTAGCTTAAATTTTGAAAAATACAAAAAGATTTTCAACAACTGATGTTGAAGAGCTGATATTCAAAGTTCAAAGTGCTAAACATGATGAATTGGATTGGGAAAGTTTGTTAAAAACTTTGAATGTTATATACAAATGTTTTGAAAGATTGTGTGGTTAGTTAATCAAGGTCATTCATTTGAACTTGATGTAACTATACAGATTGATGAATGAATGATTTCTACCAGTAAGTTTCTTAAATCTAAGTGTTATAAATTTGTGAAACTTATGTTGAGGTAGAGGATGTACAAGTTAACCAGGTTTCAAATCCTGAGCAGATGCAGAATAGAGCCAGGAATTGATCCTGAAATTGTGAACATGTGAAAGCCAGACTACGATCCCGACAGCTGAGTCTAAGGGGGAGTCTGAAGACGAGCTCAACGCAAGAGGAAGCGTGGATTCAAAGAGCCAAATAACTATTTTGGAGGAGCTTATATACGGAAAGCCAGGCGTCAATCCTAAAAGCACGGAAGCTTGACGAAAGGGGAAGCCTGAAGAAAGAGACTACCGAGAGGGAGAGCAACTGAGTCTGAAGACAGATCCACGGGGATTTTGTTCGTGAAAGAGAAAAGACAAGACGCTACGAGATTGACTACGGCAATATCCAAGGGGGAGTCTGTTAGTGCATTATGTGTCTATCGCCTCCGTCAATCTAGTCCTTAGCAGAAACCGAAGAATTCTAAGCCCCTTATTGTAATATCTAGTTAAAAGGGCAAGGTGGCAAACTTGTAAATAAGGAGAAATCCTTATAATCCTTGTGCCTATAAATAGATCATTTAGGTTTAGAGTTTAAGACTTTTGCTCATTTGGAGGTTTAGGAGATCTAATCTTAGAGAGAGAAAGTCCAGAGAGAGAAAGTTCTCTCATGTGATTCTCGGCTTTGCACACATCATTTTATTCAATAGAATCACGTTACTAGTACATTCTTGTGTGTTCGGTCACGCACGTTCACGGATTCCGCACGTCGAACGTTCGTTACGCAATCGTACGGTGTCAAAACCGATCCTACAAGGACTCCCCCTTGGATGTTGACGAAGTCTTTGGCTTCAAGTCTTTGTCTTTATCAATCTTCAATCATTGTAAAAAATCTCTTCAATCTTTATCTTCAAACTTTAAACTTCACATTAACATTCTCAATGGGAAACTCAGAATCCGAATACAACTTATCAGATCCAGCCATCTTGTACATCACAAGGCCCGATTCATCACTTAAGTTGTTTTTGGATTTTGGTTTCTAAATGTACTTGTCTAAGAAACACCCATCTTCCTTAGTAGTGTCACTATCCATTTTTAGCACATTTTGAACAACACCTTTTACAATATCATTTTGAACACTATCGTCATTAGAAGATGTGAACGTGACATCAATTGAATCCGGAAGATTCATTTCACTTTCTTCTTCAATTTCAACCAACCCTGATTGCTTTTTCGTGTAGTTATCAAGAACAGGTGGTGGAACTTGATGAAAACCCACCCCAGTTCCATCAGAATACACATCTTTGCCTGCTTTGTCTTTCCCGATGGGTTTGGGAATAATGTGTTGCAAAACAAAGCTTGCGGAGCTGTAACTGTTAAGCTTCAACTGGATTCGCTCGTTTTCAATTTCAGCCTCTTGAAATTTAAGTTTCAGTTTTGCGATTTCATCCAGTTGTTGGTTGATTGATTCTTCTTTTACTCTAAGCACTGCTTTTAGGTGTTCGTTTTCTTTATAAGTTTTACCATTTCGATCATCACTATCTCTCATTGTGCTTTTGAGTTTTTCAAACTTCTCAGAAATCTGACAGTTTTCAAGAATTAACTTTTCATTTTCCTTTTTAACTTTTTCATGATCTATTTTATCATTTTCAATTTGGCTAGTTAACTCTCTTATCCGTTCAGTTGAAGCTTTAACTGTTTTATCACGATCAAGAATCTGATTCTCAACACTTCTGACCTTTGCTGTCAGATCTTCAACTTTCTTACCGTTGAGATACGTGACTGTATTACAAAATTTGCACTCTTTGTTGCAATTTTTGCAATCAACATTTCCATCAATTTTCTTACCTGATGCATTTGTTGACAGATTTGAACTGACCTGGCTTTTTGACTCGGACACGGAGTTAGAGTCTACCTCAAGTGCCTTAGCAGCCAGCACTTTGTCAGCCATTTTTCCCAGGTTCTCTTCAGTCAACTCCTGCGTTGTGTCAATAACTCCAGTATCAACTTTCTTTGATTTTTCCTGCTCTTCTTTCTCCTTTTTCTCTTCTCCAGTTCCCCACCATTTATTCTGCCAATAATCATCATCTTCTTTGATCTCCTTGATTAAGGCTTCCAGATCAAGAGTTTTGTCATCGATCGCAATATTTCCATATTCATCAAGATAACACTCTCTGTCCGGATCCCATCTATTTGCTCTCCTTGCTTCCAAATAGATACGAGATATTCTAATTATTCTGTTTTTAGCCAGCATTTTTCTGTATCTATATTTCTGCTCTTCAGTTCTATCGTCCTTCCATGGAATAGGTTCGTCGTTTTTCGCCATGAATGCGTAACCAACCGCATCTTCCTCTGGTAGAACCTCTTGACTCCAATCATACCCCTCATCTTCGTAAATCACCGCAAGAGCTCTAGATTTCTCTTTGTTGTCTTCAACCTGCTTCAATCTAGGCGGATCAGATTTATTCTGGTGATAAATCGCCTTCTTGTAGTAATCATCTCTGAAAGGGTTCTCTGACTCATCAGCATAAGCGTTTCTGCATTCTCGCTTGAAGTAACCTTTCTGCTTACACTTGAAGCATGTCACCTTGGACTTATCGAACCCCAATTTGGTAGATGGACCACCAATTGTCTTCCTGCCAGTAATTTCCATGAAACGTTGTGCTCGACGAACAGCACTGGCCATAGCCCAACGAATATCGATCAGCTCCATTTCCTCAGGATCAATCTGATCATAATCTTCTTTCGTCAGATTGGTGTTGCCTATCTTCCCAGCTACTAACCCTTCATACGATTCCAACACTGATGCTAGGAAGATCATCTGCTGTTTGGCCGACTCCTCATCAAAATTTTGAGCATTCTTTAAATCTATTGCGATGTTGCATTGAAAACGATTCTTTGCATCAGAATGACTTCCAGATGATAAAGATCCACTGTGATAACCACTGTGACTTCCACTGCTTTGACCGCTTTGACTTTCTTTGCTTGCTGTGGACACATTCTCAGCAGAAAAAGCAGTTTTGGGAGAAGTTGTTTTTGGCATCATGCTTTTTAGATAATACAAATCCAAATTCTGCTGGTAAGATGAGTGATTGACTTTGTATGTCTTCTTCAATTCCAACTCGTGACTCTCGAGTTTTTCAATCAGCAAATCTAATGTCAACTTTTCTGGTGCCTTGATGGTATTCTTCAGCATCAGCGCGTAATATCTCCAATCCATCTCGTCAGGCAACGAATCGAACAATTTGTCGATAAGATCTTCTTCAGGATATCTGATATCATGTCTTACTAATTCCAGCTTCAGATGACCAAACCTTTCTATCATTTTACAAACTGACTCGTTCTTTAAACACCCAAACATATCAAACTCTTTCCTAAGTAATTTCATTTTGTTTTTCTTGATTTCTTCACTACCTATACATTTCTTTTCTAACTTTTTCCAAAGATCTTTTGCATTTGAATAATCGATCAATAAGATTATGTCTTCCCGGACGGACTGAAACAACAAAGCCACACACTTTTGTTCAGCTACAAACGAATCAATCTCCTCAGCTGTTCTTAAAGTTTCACCATTTTTGTTTCCATTTTCATAACCGTTTTTCAAACTCTTCCAGCTGGGAAATGCAAATGCCATCAACCAATCTTCAAACTTTCTTGACCACCGACTGTATTCCTCGATAGCCATTAGCTTTGGAGGTTTATTGAATGTTCCGAAAGCACTTTTCGATTCCCAAGCTTCCTTTTTCCTCTCTTTCGGCGAATTCTCATGCGTATTGCTAGACGAAGAATCATCGTTTCCGGAATTTCCAGCGAATGCGTACATGTCACTAAACGGGTTCAAGAAAATGTCATTCATCTTGAGTGTACCTGCAAAATCAGCAAACACTTAGAAAAATTCTGATTTTGAGAAATATCAATTTCAAACGAAAGCTGTTCAAGCGAAATGGTCAACAAGTTTATGTAGTTCAAGCGAAATAGATCAATCTGAAGTAAAACCTCCTATTTCGCTTGGACTTTCAAGCGAAATGGTTAATCTGACACGGTCAGTTCAAGCGAAATACAAGTAACCTAGTTCGCTTGAACTTGTCAAGCGAAAGGGTCTGATACAAGTTCAACAGTTCAAGCGAAAACCAACAAATCTAGTTCGCTTGATATTTTTCAAGCGAAAAGGTTGAATTTCAAGCGAAATGGGTCCCTTTTCAAGCGAAACTGATGATATTCAATCGAAATTACGAAGACCAATGTCAAGCGAAAGGTAGTTCTAGGCCATTTTTTATCAGTTTTAGTCCAAATTTTAATATGATTCTTTGTAGGCTTTGTTAAAACTATGTTTTACACAATATATGTAAAAATCAGGCCATTTCAACCGTTAGAACTCGTTCAAATCAGAAAAATATGAGAAGAAGTGAGTAGAAAGTAGAAAATCCGGTAGAATCAAGCTGCTATGGTATGAACTCCTCGTCCTGAGCTCTGATACCACTTGTTGGATCGTGTTCGGTGACCCTAAAGTAAGTTAAGGTAGTTCATCTTCAAATACGAGGGCGGAATCAACGTAAAAGAAGTCACAACAGCTAGTTTCCTTTTAATCTATCTTTTCTGATTGATTTTTGTGCTTTTACAATGTATTCTGATGCAAAACCGGCAGCACCTTCGCTTACACACACAAACATGGTCACTTCAAATGAACAACACACACCCCTATATATAGGCCTCTAGGGTTTCGCTTGAGAGTGCCAACCCAAAGGGTTTCGCTTGAGATCAGTTTCAAGCGAAACTGTATGATGATGATGATGAATAGGTTTCGCTTGAATCTGCCAAGACACACTTTCAAGCGAAAACCCTATCTCAAACATGATCTAAACCTAATTTCAACCCTGTTGTGTGTTCATTCAACCTATCTAGACAAAAGACTTGTAAAAAACAAAATTAACAGACACTAATTACACCAACAACGGCATTGTCTATCAATGCTTGAAGATCTGCACCAGCTACGTTTACTCTGGTGGTATCATTTCTCTCCCATGGATGACTGTTAACCTCTTCTGATTCACACATGCTGAAGCTTAATTGCTATAAAACAAATTGACAATAGTTTATTTTTAACTTTTTGTTATAATTAATCCCTAGTTATAAAACATTAAGTGTATTATTAATTATTAATGGCACATAAAGCCTAGTCACAAGGACAATTTTAAGCCATGATTTCATAGAATCGAGGCATTAAGGCTTGAACATAGTTCATCACCCTTCTTGACAGGGAGTCATAGACTACAACTGCCTTTTGTCTTATAGGACAATAAGTGTGGCCCGTAGGCACTTCATCACTAATGGATGTTTAAATTAGGTAAGAATAAGGAATTTGAGAATTCCAATACAAAGATGAAAAGTGTGATTTTATCGTATCACCTTTGTCAGGAGTGCTAACATGTTTTCAGATGTTAACAAGGATTTGAATCTTTTAAATAGGTTTTACCATCATGGTCATGTCTAAAGTGACATATAGGCTAGGTTATACCTTTAAGATTCCTTTTAATAATTAATGGCAGATCAATTATAAATTGAATTGATGTTTTGATTTGTTTTATATAGTATGTGTATATATGTAATGACAAATGAATTTTAAAATAAAACATTCCATAAATTTAAAAGAAGTACATAGTTGCCCTAAACGGGACTTTTAAATAAATAACTTAACCACACAGGGACTAAAATAAGGAATACAAGTCCTCACAGGGACCAAATACATAAATAAAAGTGTCCACGTAGGGACTTAATTGAAATAAGTAACAATACAAATCAATAAGGATTTTAATAATCCCTCTTCTTCTTCCCCTTTATAAGGTTTGCCAAACCCTTTAGTTGACCTCGGCGGCTCCTACGCTCCTCGTTTACCTGTTGCTCCACCTCGTGCAACCGCTGAAGGATCTCCTGCTGCTGCGGTGGTTGGATTTGTGGCGGCTGCTGCTGCGAAGGTTGAGGAGGTGGTGGGTATTAATACCCATAAGTGGGGTACCCAGTTGGGTACGTAGTTGGATAGGGTCCAGGGTAGAGAGCATTGTAGTTTGCCGCTTCAAGGTACGGGTCAACGGAAGGGGCATTGTTGTAATTATAACCCGAGTAAGCTTGAGGCTCAAACGGGTTGTACCCGGCTGCACCTGGATGGGATTGGGTTATCATAACCCATGTATGGTGCTGGTGCGACTGGTGCAGAGTCGACTTCAGAAACTGGGTTTGAAGGCCCACCCATTTGCGGGTCTTCATACAACGGCGAGTAGTTACTGTTGCTGGAATGTTGGGGGGTGCTGAAGTGGAAACCCCCACGCACGGACATCCGTGCACCTGTTCTTCTTCGCCTCGGTGGTTCTGGAGGCAGTTGCTGTTCTGGTGGTGGCGGTGGCATGACCGCCTCAAAATGTGGATCCTCTGAGGGTCCTGTTGCTGTTGTGGAAGTGGGTTGTGAGGGGGAGTATACTCCCACTTGTATGTCGCCCATCTTTCAGCTAAAATGTCTAGGCCTCTGTAAGGCGAACCATGGAAGGATGATCCGCTTGAAATCTCAATGGGATGCGTGGGCGTCCCAGATGGTGGCATTTCTGGATCTGGCATTTCTGCGTGGGCATCCCCTTAAAACGGATTATCTCAATGATTTAACCACTAATCGATTAAAGATTTAATACCCGACCAAGCGGTATTATTAAATACCGTATCCCAAGCCCGTAAACGGAAAATAAGTTAAAAGTATTTACCTGAGCTAAAAGTAATTTTATTCTCAGCCGTATATCAAATCAGCAAGTACAAGTATCTTTTACTGGGCTCCTAATCTGGAACGGAGGTTTTAATAACCTATTAGATTCCTAACGGGTCTTATTTAAGTTATAACTTAGACCGGTTAGTTTTAAAGAAAAGTTTACTGTTCGAAATGCAAGATTAAGCGAAGACCGGATTAGAATGTGATTTAGACCCAACAAGTATGAAGACTTGTATAAAATGGGTAAACTAAATACATTCTGGATTTTGAAGTAAAAATGATAAGGTTTGACCCGTTTCGGCTAATTTATGCAAACTAGTTACATAAACCTTACTTAACGCGTATACGCATAACGGGTAACCAAATGAGTCATGTACAAGTTCCATAAGTTATCATGCTTAAAATATGTTGTGATATCAGTAGGATATCTTCCATTATGCCCAAAACGAATTTAAAACCCATTTAAGGGGCGTAGGGGTATTTTGGTCATTTTTAAAGTTTATAAAAGGGTGAAATAGCAATCTGTGGTTCTGGTCTAAAACAATTAGTAAAAATATTTATTTTAACAAGTTATATCAGTAAGATATCATATATATGTGAAATTTATCACTTATGGCCAAACTATGCACCGTATGGGCATTTTGGTCATTTCACATGTGCTTTAAGGGTCAAATTTGGAATCTGAGTTCAAGACTTATACTTACTGTTAAAGTATAAAAATTTATTCATAACATCAGTAGGTAACAAGTCTTAGGTGCTAAATATGGTTTTAAACCATACTATGCGCCTAAATCGCATAAAAGTCGGTATTTGACGATATTCGGGTTGTTTAAGGGAACCTGAGATTTTTTATCAGTCTCTATTGTTTAAAATAATTTATTTAATGTATAAAATCAGTAGAAAAAGGTTTGACATGTAAAGGATGTGTAAAACTCATTATATTAGCGAAAAGGGCATTATCGTCAATTACCGAGTCTATGCAAGAACTCTATGTTATGATTAGTCTAAAATTCAACAAAAATTCCCAAAAATCCCTAAATATTATATATTAACAGTAGGTGACAATTTAGGTGCCAAAAATTGGGTTTAACTATGATTTATGCCAAAAATGCCATTAAATTAATAAAAAGCTTTCATTTTACGATATCGTGCATAACTTTCATTTTAGACCAGAAACGAAAGTCAAATTTTTGGGACATACTTATAAATCAGTAATGAACATTTTTGTCCACTCACATTTCCAAAAATCTCATTTTTAGATTAAAAGGGCAAAATGGTCAATTTTAAGCAATAACGGAACATGCATGTAAATCTCAGATTTCTAAGGAACCATGTAGTATGACTTCAGAGAGTTGTACTAACATATAATATGGTCCCAAAGGAACCCTAAGGCATAACAAAACTAAGCTAAATCGGGTCAGAACTGAAAGTCAAAGCAAAAGTCTACTTTTGCGACTTTCGGTTGCGAACCGAGCCTAAACTTAGAATTGTCGGGTTGAACATGCCTAAACATGTTCTTATATTATTTACTAAGTTATTTTAGTGTTAAAACATATTCCATAACTTCTACATTATCAGTTATGAATTATTTTGTGAAAAAGGACTCGTTTGACTTTTTATTAAATAGTTTGACCCGACAATTGACTAAGTAAAAGTGATAATCAGTAGGTGTCCTTCAAAGGGTTTATTACATACATAATTGCCAACTCATAGCCACTTTCAATTCAAATAATGGCTGGACCATTAGTGATTAATCACAAAGTTAAAGCATCATTACGATAACTTTGACTCTCGGTCATTAAGCTAAGTAAAGCTTTACTAGAGAAGCTAAGAATGCTTACAAGGACCCTTAGCACGAAAATTGAATTGTGGAAAGCTTCCTAGAGCTCCAGGAGGCTTCAGAGAGTGAGCTTTGAAGTAAAAACTCAAATGTGCAAATGAAGAACACAAGGCATGCTCCTTATATAGGATTTTAGAGGCTCTAGGATCAATCCATCTGCAAATCTAGAGTAACCAGATGATCCCAAGTGTCCCTAGGATAGTAAAAACCAGTTTCTCAGACCCTGGTATCCAAATCAGCCATGCAATGGTGGTGGAACAGGCTGCAACATGCAGCTGTCCCTTTTTTGGTCGCTGGCACCTCCTACGCGGCCCGCGTAAGAAATGGAGACAACCTACGCGGCCCGCGACAATGGGGAGTTCCGGTAAAAAGTTTGATTTTTTTGTAATTTCAGTTCCTGGTCCATATTTTATTTAAATAATTATTGTTTATTTCACTTATGACCCCCATAGTTAACTTTTGAGAATCTTGGGTCACAATTTAACTCCGTTAAGCTCCCGGTTAGTTGTGAGATCACCCGAAAGGTGCTTACGTGCATCGAAACTCCACGAAATTATTATTCATTATACATGGAAGTATAATGAAGTATTATAAAGCCTCGGGATCGTTAAAAGGTCACTCGGAAGTCAGAATTAACATGTTAACACGTTTAACCCCTGTGCTTCGTGAACTTTTGATCTTTAAGCACAAACGGCTTTCCACGCTTGGTAATTTATTCGTTAAGGAATACGAACATCACGAAAGGTCAATCAGAGGCACAAGTTAGGCATGTTGACACCTTGGATCCTTTTACCTGCATATTTACATTTTTTGACAACTTTAGTCCCTCGACTTCAAATTATTACACGTTTAGAGTTCATGACACGTGTCTTCATTTTATTGTACATGATTTTTGTGAGGTGTTACATATTAAAACGGGTCATAGCTTTGATTCGAGCAAGGTATGTGCGATTAGAGTTGTAGTTAAGTAGTAGGATTGGTTAAATATGCAATGAAGTCCTTTGTTATAAAGGATGGAACAAAGTTGACAAAAACACCCTTGATAAGTACATCGGGCAAACGACCTTAATGGTCGTTTGGAAATAAGCTATTCATTTAGTGTAATGTTTGGTCAAGTATGAAAGTGAAGAGTATGTTTTTTTTTTTTTGTAAGTCATAGACCATTTAATGCGCAAATACCCATAACGGGTCAAAATAAGCTTTTGAGCGAAAATGGGTTAAGAGGATGCAAGACATCCCAGAATTTAATCTTTTATGATAGACAACGTTGAAATTATAAGGTTCATGAGAAATTGAGGTCAAATAAACAGATTATTTTGATAAATACATGAACGGGTCAAAACTTTGTAAAAAGGTAATAAGTCGAAAGCTTAAAAGTCTAGAATTTTATTATTCCGGATCTCGGGTGTTAACTCCATGTGATGGAGAATTAAATTACGATCATGTAGGAAAAAGAATCGTGTAAAACGGATCAAAAACGAGAGAGTTATGCTCGTTTCCATAAAATTGAGTTATGCTGGGAATATGCAGCAACAGCTGCAAACATTCTGTTCATATTGGGGGGTCGCGCGACGCGATGGCGAAGGCAAGGGGCCGTCGCGCGACGCGACGGGCTCCAGAATTATGAAAAATTTATATTTTATTTGTATATGCAATGTGAACCCGTTTAGACCGTTTTTTAAATGCTTATATACTAAGTATGATTAATTCATTTCATGTTTTAGGAAAGGTAGGTATATATGTATGTATGTATGTATGTATGTATGTATGTATGTATGTATGTATGTATGTATGTATGTATGTATGTATGTATGTATGTATGTATGTATGTATGTATGTATGTATGTATGTATGTATGTATGTATGTATGTATGTATGCAAATAGGAACTTATGGGCGTATGCACGTATGTAGACATGTATGAACGTATGTACGTATGTAGGTACGTATGAATGTATTTATGCAAGTAGGTATATATGAGCGTATGCAAGTATGTAGTCATGTATGAAGGTATGTACGTATGTAAATATGTGAGTGTGCACGTATGCAGTCAGGTATGCATGGATTTTTGCAAGTTTTCAATACGATACAGTGTTGACGTTATTAATAGTGTGCCTTGCGAATAAAGTGTAACGCATGTACATTAAGGAAGCCTCACCAGGGATCATATACTCAGATGGAATGCTTAAATGTTAAGAGATTAAAGGAATGAAACGTAAAACGAGGATGAATCTTGTTCATGTTTATAATGTGTGCTAATGTTGCGAATGTATGTGGTGAGTGCAGGTAGTACGAATCACGGAGGATCATCACGAGGAGTAGAGATCGAAGATCGGGTCATAGGATAGATTGTACGGGAACGTTGGTGTATGTAATATAATAAACATAAGTTATGTTTTTATTTAGTAAATGAGTCGATTGATTAATTTATGTGAAAGAATTATTTTGGAAATGAACTTCTAGTAAGTCAAAACGTTTATAACGAAAGAAATTTTATGGTACGAATTTCCGTTGCGACTTTTGGTCAAATACGAATTAGGGTCTTTCAAAATACCATTTTTACACCTTAGCAGAGGCAGTACACTCACATTTAACGACACCAATTTTCAACGAATTGATACGCAGAGGCAGTACACTCACGTTTAACGACTGTTATAAATCAACTTTAAATTATACATGTTTTATAAAGTTAGTAGAGTGCCCACGTGATGCGTCGGGGGCGACACTTTACATTGCAGCACTCGTTTCTGGAAGTTTTCTTATATGTGTGTGTGTGTGTGTGTGTGTGTGTGTGTATAGGCGAAGGATCCGTTAGGAACCACCCTTTGTTGCGAGAACCGCGAGAACCAATGTGAACACAATCAAAAATACCTAAAAAAATATAAAAAAACATACAAAATTTTTTAAAAATTTATTTAATAAAAATCTCAAATGTTTGTTTATTAAAAAAATTTTGAAGACTAAAAGTAGCGATTTTTATTAAAAAATTATGTTTTTTAGACTTTTTAGGTTTTTTGGGGGTTTCGCTTTATGGTTTAGTTTTTAGCATTTAGTTTGGATGGGGGGTTAGTTTTTTTTTCTTTTTTTTTTTTTTTTTGGGAGGGGGGGGGGGGTTAACTTTGTTTTTCTTTTTTTTCTTTTTTTTTTTGGGAGGAGGGGGGGTTAGGTTTTTTTTTAGGTTTTTGGGGGTTTAATTTTTAGCATTTAGCTTGGGGGGGGGGGGGGGGTTAGATTTTTTGTGGTGTAGTGGGTTTATTTTCTTGTGTTCACATTGGTTCTCGCAATAAAGTTGGTTCTCACATGAACACTACCCTATACATATATATATATATAGGATTACGTTCAAGAGTGAACACTAGTGTAGTTTGCGAACTGAGCGAACTAATCCTGGCCATACATGTGTGTAGATCAATGGCCAGGATTTGATGATGAAATACACTAGTGTATTTTATGATTTGATGATGAAATCATAGCCATCCACGTATGTAAATCAATGGCCAAGATTTGTTCACTCAGTTCGCAAATACATTAGTGTTCACTCTAGAACCCCACCCTATATATATATATATATATGCAGTTGATCTTTTATTTACACGATGTTTGTTTGGATTGTTTACGCTTATTTCATATGTCTCTTTCCTACTTATTGTACGGTGTTGTAGTAAAGAAACGGTTAACATTTATAAGAACAATGGCATAAAGAAACATAACTTATAAACGACGGTTATAAATCAATTATGACCGGGCCTGTATTTATAAAAACAATCGCAATACGCATAAACCATCAATACCTTATCTCCAAATGTAAGATAAAACCTGCTAACTTCCAGAACTAAATACCATTTTTACACCTTAGCAGAGGCAGTACACTCACGTTTAACGACACCTTTCAACGAATTGATACGCAGAGGCAGTACACTCACGTTTAACGACTGTTATAAATCAACTTTAAATTATAAATTTTTTTATAAAGTTAGTAGGGTGCCCACGTGATGCGTCGGGGACAACACTTTACATCGCAGCACTCGTTTCTGGAAGTTTTCTTATTCATATAATATTTATAGTAGCATTATTGTGGCGGATATATGTCATAAGTATTACACATGTCTAGTAATTATTAAATTTAGAATTTCAATAAGTACTTCAAGAAACCATTGATGCAATAAAGTAACACACTAATAAGACAAAATAAGTCTTGAACATAAATACAAGTTATATAAAGTAGCACACGAATAAGGAAATATAATTCTTAAATATAAAAGTTTAAAACTAAAAGCTCAAGTGTCAAATATTTTGCATCATGATGAGATCAATTTAGTAATCATACGGCTTAAACATCTCAAGGATGTAATCTATATTGTCACACCACCATTTGTCATCCTCGAGATCAGCGTCCTCTGGAATTTCTTGTATCTTTTCCTTTTTTTTTTTTTTTTTTTTGTTACATCCTTTGAAGGATGAGTTTCTTCTTTGTTATCCTCTTTAACTGATACATTAGTAGTAGCTGGAGCAGTTTGAGGAACTGAAAAAAAATGTTAAAGTATTTTAGATACATATTTTTATCTTGTTACCGTTATATAATGTAGGATAAAAACGATATTCATAGTTAAACATAATATAAAAAAGACAATATATCATGCTTTAGAAACATACATACCTGTGTAAAAATCTGAAAGAATAATTATCGAAGCTCCAAAATCACTGAATAATAAATAAGATAACTGTTAAGTGTGAGCATAAAAGAATAAATCAAAGTTATACACAACAGAAAATTGAAGTACTTGTAAACAAGAATTCTAAAGAACAAGAAATTTCTTGAAGTGAAAAAAATGAATGAATTATACTATATATATAACCTATAAACCAACGAATTGAATAACCTATAACTTTTTTCAACTAACTAATATTATCTAGGTTTATTGGATTTTATCACGCTCAACTATTGGGTATTAGCCACTGCCACTCCCAACTATCACTTTGACTCCCATCACTCCCAACTTAACATTTTGTGTGTTGTGTTACTCTAGTTGAGTGGATTTTTGCTCCCCTTTTGTCTTTTAGGAGCAGATTCACCTACAATAATTAGTAATTTACCAAGTGTTAGCCTAATAGCACTAATCACACAAGTCAAACACTAAGAAATGTTCACCTGCGAAGTGACACAACACATAAAGTGTTAAGTTGAGAGTGGTGGGAGTCAAAGTGATAGTTGAGAGTGACGGCGGTCAATACCCAATAGTTGGAAGTGATAAAATCCAATAACCCTATTATCTATAAGAATATTTTTGAACTTATAATCCCTAAAAAATGCAACACAATCTAGTATTCAGTTTTTGTAGATGTATTATGTTTAGATTATGGAGTTTTTTTCAAAAAGTTTGTTGGTGGAAAACTTATTTACCAAACTTCTAAAAAAATGTTTTTATAAAAAAGGTTTTATGAAAACTAAATGCTTCTAAAAATGTTATTATAATTTTTTTAATGAAAACTAAAATTTCATTTTGTTGAATATGGTATTATATAAGGTTTTTTAATATAACCAATTAGATAAAACAAGTGAGCTTGTTTGATGTCAACTACCTGTTAACCTATGTAAGTGTGTGCATCCAACCAAGTAAATACACAAACATACAGAATATAAACAAAACTCATATCAAACTCTTATGTGCAAGGTTTCAAATTTAATCTAGTCACCGGAACAAATTGGTGAATAATCTTAATCAAAAGAGTTGGAATATTACTAAATTGATAATAATGACAACAATGTAGAGAGTCTTGAGCATTTGAAATGTGACAGGACACGTTGCTTTAATCACTTGTACACTAATGCATCATCCACTTGTAGACAATACTGACCAAGATAAGTATAGAAACGTCGAAAAAAATGAGTAGGTCATCACGGTATCTTTGGATTTTTTTAAAACATTATAGTTTATAAGATATGACAAGAATACGTAAAATAATTATAAGTTTGTTGTGGAAGGGGTAACTAGTTAGCCATAATTTTGTTAAAATAAAGGGATTTAAGTGTAATAATATGAGGGAGTAAAATATAATTAGTGTTTAAAAGACCAATTTACCCTCATTTTAGGGGTGCTTTTATAAATAAAAAGGAAATAAGTTCTTATTTTTTTTGGTATCTTGAAATACTCATCTCTCATACATTATAATATAGTATATAGATAAAACTCAAATCTACAACTTTTTAACCAAAAAAAACACAACCAAACAACAAACCAATACCTCACTTTTTCCACCCAAAAACAAACAAAGGTCGAAGTGGTGCGCTTTGGCCAAAGCGCAGCGTATAGGTGTGTCTAAAAAGCCAGGGGGATGTGTGAATAGACAGGGCCTTTTTCATATATGCTATATGAGTGCATGCCAGTATCGTGGTGGTACCCTGATGAACTGAACTGATTCCTACCAAACAATTGTTTTCAATCGATGTAGATCACATGTTGATATTCTTTTGGTCGTATCATGATTTTATTTATTTGTTTTTCCTTTTTCGATTGCTATAACAAGCGCTCGGTACTGTAACATAACGAGATGAAGCACCGACGCAACACGCCAGTTTTCATACCACTAGTTTATTTAATAGTATACTTAGTTAATACATACAATATAGCGTTACACCCATGGCATTATAGCCTAGTGGTATCTTGGTGGTGGGATAAGCTTATGACCATTAGGTCATGAGTTCGATTCCCACAAAGGGGGTTTTCCCAGATTTATTGGGTTTCCTCCTGAATTGGTGTATAGGCATTATTGCCTAGTGGAGATGGATATGATCGGATGGTTCTGCTGGTGGCACGATGATACTCCAGTGGTCCGTCAGTGATCCAAATTTGGCGTTCAAAAAAAACAATATAGCGTTACGTTTTTAATTAGGTGGCCGTGATTGACGTTTATAAATGAAATGAAATAAATCAAATATCTCAATAGTTAATGATAGACAAAATGTTAATAAACTTTATATACCTTTCATCAAATTCTAGTAAAAAAGTTAATAAACTTTATATACCTTTCATCAAATTATAGTATTTTAATTATTATTATTCTAACAATTTCCTAAGATGTTGATACTATGCGATAATCATGGGCATATGTCATAACTCATATGAATTCAAATATCATTCCAAAAAAGTAAAGACAAAAAAATCTCCATATGTTAAATGCCGTTCTTTAGAAAAGTCTCCATTTACCCCGTCATACCCACCTTCAAAATGTCTCCGTTTACTAAGTCAACACGCCCTAAAAAATTATAAATAAATAAAAAAGTCTTCGATTACTGTCAGCCACAGATGATAAACTCAGCCTATTAATAGATCTCATCTTGGCTTTTTGTAGAATCCCTATGATTGTATCTAGACAAATGATGAGGTTGCTACATACAATCTTATTTGTAACTGTACTTGTAGTATATACAGAGATTGTTGAGGCAACAACAACTGGTAACAAATCTGTTGAAGTTACTAAAGGCATTAATGGTCTAGAAAAAGTCATTCTTCGTCAAACTCATGGAAGTAGTGTGGAGGTATGTATGTATTTATGTATGTATTAAACACATTGTTGATTGGTTTTGGGTACACATTACACAAATGATCTAGATTGCAAAACTCTGATTAGATTTGAAACAAAATCTTGCAGGTGTATCTTTATGGAGCTCATGTGACATCTTGGAAGAATGAGCAAGGTGAAGACTTGATTTTTCTCAGTAGTAAGGTACTACCTATCCATGATTTCTATTGGCAAAGCTGTATAAACGTCATTTACGCACTATCCAGACACCATTAACGTGTCATATGGGTCGTATGGTCATACGGGTCATTTGGTAGCACGGAAAGGGATCAAAATAGGCCACATGATACGGTGAAAAATGGTCATATGAGTTGTATGAGGGCCAAATCAAATGGCCCGCATGATGTTTTGACCGATAAAGAAATGACTGATTTGACCACCAGCAAACCATAGGATACGGGTTTGTATCGTCTTACGGGTCATATGATAAGGCGAACAATGGTCAAAATGGGTCATATCATAGGACAAAATTATGTTTGACAGACAAAGAAATGACTGATGTAACTACCGACAAGCCCATACGTCTTATATGACCTTTTTTTGCTTTGTCTATTTGTCATACGCCTCGTATAACGTATTTTGGCCCTGTGATACGGCCTGTATGACAACTTTCGCCTTGTCACACGGCCCATATGATGTGACAGGTGAGGTCTTGTGTCTTTAGCGGCACACCCTTTCTATTTGTACCTTGTGTTCATCTTCTTCAATCACCCAGAAAGTATGCATTTTTGCAGGCAATCTTTAGTCCTCCAAAGCCGATACGCGGGGGTATTCCTATTGTATTTCCTCAAGTATGTATCTTCATCATTTTTTCAGTTGGTTAATTCACTGATTTTTTATTCATTTATTGTAGTTATTGACATGAATTTGTATGCAGTTCTCAAATCTTGGCTCTCTTCAATCACATGGATTTGCTAGGAACAGATTCTGGACCATAGACAATAAACCATCTCCAGATGCATTCAAGGTCACCAATGGGGTTTTTGTTGATTTGTTACTAAAGTCGACCGAAGAAGATTTGAAGATATGGCCTCACAGGTATCATGACTATCTTGTCTGCTAGAAAATCTGGTTGTATTGATTAATAAATTCATTGTAAATAAATGATTATGAAGTTCTATTTTCTCATAGACTATTTGTTTATTTGTAGATTTGAGTTTCGAATGAGGGTTACTCTAACACCTGGAGGAGACTTAGTGTTGACATCTTGTATCAGAAATACAGACGCTGTTGGAAAGCCGTTTACTTTCACATTTGCACATCACACCTATTTTTCTGTTTCAAATATAAGGTAAATTGTTTCACATGTTTCATCCGGTATCCTATGAAACAATTAGTTGATCCCGTTCATTGTTTGTTTTCGATCAATGTTGAACTGTTTTTAAACAACACATCCTGATATATTTTCCTCCAGTGAAGTTGAAGTGAAAGGAATGGCGAAGCTTGATTATCTTGACAATTTGCAGAACAGGACACGATTTACAGAAACTAAAGATACTATAACCATTGATTCAGAGGTACTTTTGTTACCTCACTTTGATTACTTTGCCATATATGGTTAGGCTTATGTAGTGCCAATTGTTTCCTCAGTTTGACAGGATCTATCTTAGCACACCAAAGAAGGTTGCCGTTCTGGATCATGGAAACAAGCGAATGATATTCATTCGAAAAGATGGACTTCCTGATGCCGGTGAGATTGCATTTTTAAGTTCTGAATTTCTTGGTGATTTTGTATATGAAGTAGAACATAAGTAAAAAAATTGTGTTGTTATTTTCGCGTGTTAGTGGTGTGGAATCCGTGGGAAAAGAAAGCCAAAACTATAGTGGATTTAAGAGAAGATGAGTACAAATACATGATTGCTGTAGAGGCAGCAGCAATTGAAAAGCCGGTTACATTGAAGCCTGGTGAAGAATGGAAAGGAAGGCTAGAACTTTCAACTCGACGCTAATAATCAAGAAACATATGCTGATTGATATAGTTATATAATGAACTTGCTGAATCCAAATACTTTTTTTTGTAACCATGACGTCGGACCTATGGCTCTCCCAAAGGAAGACTTTCGTGGCCACACGATAGACAATTATGTACAATAAGATGTTATTTTTTTCCTTTTCCTGTTGAATACAGCTACTTCATGTCACCCCAGATTACTTTGGTTATAAGAATGTTTAATCGTGTGCTACAAAAACTGTCGAACGCTACTTGTATAGACAATTATGTACAATAAGGGTTAGGATTCCACTACATCTGATACGAAGTTAATACAAGAGCAAACACGATCATACATGGACCAACTAGACGAGGCAAACATGCTAGAAAAACTTGAAAATGGCATAACTATTGCCACGTTTGCAGTTACGGCCCAAAAACTAATGGGCGGAAACATTACAATTGACCAGATGTCAGATCCGAATTCCACCTTTGAACCCAAATTTCAATCTCAACAGTTTTTCCCTAATTTAGTCGATTGGATTTGAGAAATTTACATGTTTATTTACAGTTATTTAGATTCTTACACAGTCAACTTCAGATTTTCAAAATTTTTCTACCCTGTAAAAGAGGGCTTGATGTGATAGTCATAGAGCAATGTTTTGGAAAAGACTTCACTTGGCTTTCATTCTTTCTAAAACATACACAAAACAGCAGCAACCATATGCTGTAATACTTGGAATTGCACTAGAAAAACGGAACAAGTAAACAGTTTCGGGGGGTTACATTCCAAAAGCACAAAATACCTTTTCCCCACACGAGTTATCAACTTCTACTAGTCTAGTAATATAATAAGTTAAAAGAAGAAAAGACTTGTTTCCCACTGCTCTCTCAAACTGTGTAATGCTGTTGGATTGTGTCGATATCTAGCCCCTTCAGCTTCACCACCGACTCAACATGCCCCTTCAGTGTAAGCACCTCTCGAAGCCTGTATATACATCACCAAAATTTATAAAACTTTCCATTTAAAAAAAAAAAAAAACTAGTTTGAAATACAGATAACATACCTTGCAACTTCAGCGCGCCTCTTAGCCTGTTCCGCTATCTCAGACAGCTCCCTGTAGCTGCTCTTTTCATTAAAGATGTTCGAGGTTTCGGGTTGTTGGAGCCCATGCAATGTCCTTTGAGCAAGAGCCCATTGGGCCTCTCTCTCTTCTCTTCCATAATCCTTCTTGCTTGTGAAAGCAGTCTTGTTTTCAAGCAAGTTGTTCCATGCTTTCCCGCTAAGGATATATCGGATGGCGAATTTCATAAGATCGAGTGGGAAGTAGAACACGATGCTGTAGAGCCAGATGACACCAGCCCATCCCCAGCCGACTCCCTTGATTCTTGCAAATTCCCAATTTGCATACACGGCGATTAACGTTGCCACCTGAAAGTTTCGTATTTATAACAGCTGTTAGTTTGTTGGAAAACGATATTCGGTTAGCATAGAAAAACGAAAACAAGCAGGTTTTTTACCAGTTGTGCTGCTAAGAAGGCACCCAAAAGTAAGAGACCCGGACGTTCAATAAATGACCAACTGCGAGAACGTGTCACGAAAATCAAAGCCTGGCTGACTATACTGACTTGAAGATATAAAGCAGCCATCATCTCAACTTCACTGTGTCTCAAAGATCTTACACCAAATGTGTCCTGTACGGTAATAAGAAAACAAGAGTTAGTTTTGTCATTTGTGTGCTATTGTGTCGTACTGTCATGTCTCTAATTCGATCGTTTTTTCACGTACCGAGAAAAAGTTTGTGTCTTTCATGATCCAGAAGAATATGACGGTCATCAATGCTAGGTAACCTCCAAGCACGATGCCAGTGGCGAATATCTCTTTTAGCTTCCAGCTGTCAGGTAATGGCGATGGTTTCACCCTATCCTTTGAGATTGTCATGATCGTGCCTTTGAAAATTTAACGAAACTTGAAATTAGTATGAACACAGTTAAAACGTTGGTGTTTTGGAGTGTGATAGAAGTGAAAGCTAACCGTCGTTAAGGATTGCGATGATCAAAACCATGAAGGGAGAGAAGTCGAACTTCCATATCAAAGCAATGAACAGAAATCCAAACTACAAAACGTTTCAAGCAAGTTAGCCGGTATGGCGGTATACTCATTGTAACCACAAGTATAATGATTTTAATGTCACATACAACTTACCACAATACGAATGGTGATAGAAACAGCGTAGATCTGAGAAAAGGAAAAAACATGTTTAATTAAAAAACAGATTTCATGAAAATAAATATGATAATTTGAGAAAAAGAGATAAACTAACGGTGTAGTTCTTCATTCTTTGGAAAATAGCGCGACTGGTAAGCACTGCACTGATAATGACACTAAGCCCGGGCTCAGTAAGCACGATGTCAGAAGCACCCCTTGCGGCATCTGTAGCATCGGCAACAGCGATACCAATATCGGCCTTCTTCAAAGCAGGCGCATCATTCACACCATCACCGGTCATTCCACAAATGTGCTTTCTTTCTTGTAACTTCTTCACAATCTCATACTTGTGTTCTGCATAATGAGTTCATAAGATTCAGTGTGAGGAAACTTGAAAAGAATATTATTGTTACAATAATATCAAAAGGATAAAAATAACCACTAACCTGGGAAAACTCCGGCAAATCCATCGGCTTTCTCGATCAACTCTTCAATAGGGATAGCGGCTATCGATGCATCCTTGTGGTTACCGAGTAAAGAAGAAGACGGGTACATGTTTGTTCCCATACCGAGTCGTCTACCAGTCTCTTTAGCAATAGCAAGTTGGTCACCTATATAACGATTATAGATATGACTTAGTTACAAAAAAAAAATAAAAGAATAATTGGTTCCGTAACTCAGTTATCAGTAAGTATGATTAATTACCAGTAATCATCTTAACATTGACACCGAGATTGAGAGCTCTGCGAATGGTCTCAGCACTGTCATGCCTTGGTGGGTCAAACAACGACAACAATCCGATAAACGTCCATGGACCACCAGGGCTTTCTTTGTTTTTTTCAGGTACTTCCTACAAATTCATCACGATAACAAGAGTAATAAGTAATCATGAGCAAACATAAAAACATATTAGTGTGTGGATAAAAATGATATAAAACGCAGACCTGTTTCGCAACAGCCAAAGAACGCAACCCACGTTCAGCAAATTTGTCAATCATTGCATGAACTTTCTTTTTCATATCTTCTTTGCATCCACAGAGGGTCAAAATCTATTCAAAATTTCAGAATGAGAAACATGAATTTAGTAACCAAGTGATACATAAGGCACGAGAGTATAGAACTATAGATAGTAAAAGTGAAACATTTACCTGTTCGGGAGCACCTTTGCTTGTTCTATGCCAGTTACCGCGCTCATCGATGTATGTCAAAGCTGTCCGCTTGTCAACAGGATTAAACGGAAAGAAATGGACCTCCCTAATTCCAGCTCGTGCCTACCATTCATATATGTTTGATAAAGTTAAATTAATTTGATAACGATCTAATTTTTGTACAAAATGATATATAGATGGTAAAAAATTACCTCTTTCGGGTCAGCAAGGGTTCCAACAATGGCCGCATCAATAGCGTCCTGGTTTTCGGTCCTAGAAGCCCGAGCAGCATAAAGCAGAACCTGATCCTTATCGACACCTTTAGCAAAAACCTCAATCAAATTTTTATCAACACTAAGCTTGTTAAGAGTCAGTGTTCCGGTTTTATCACTGCAAAGTACGTCCATTCCCGCCATTTCTTCAATGGCAGTCATTCTTTTAGTAATAGCTCCTTGTTGTGAAAGCCTATGCGATCCAATAGCCATGGTGACAGAAAGAACCGTCGGCATAGCGATTGGGATTCCACCGATAAGCAAGACCAGAAGATTGTCGATTCCACTTCTGTACTCCCTGTGCTGAATTGGATACATGACGATAATCTCAACCAACATTCCGACAGCGATTGAGCAGATACAGAAGTTTCCGATAGCTGTTAGAACTTGTTGGAAGTGACCAACTTGGTTAGTGCTATCCACTAAGTGTGCGGCTTTCCCAAAGAAAGTGTGCACACCAGTTGCGATAACGACGGCTTCTATTTCACCTTGCTTGCAAGTTGAACCAGAAAACACCTCATCGTAAGGGTTCTTGTTCACAGGAAGCGATTCACCAGTAAGGGCAGATTGGTCAATCTTTAAGGGGTCACCTTCTAGGAGACGTGCGTCAGCAGGAACGATATCACCAAGTTTGATACTGATAATATCTCCTGGAACCAAGATTGCAGCTTCTTGTTCACTCCAATTACCATCCCTCAGAACCTGAGGTAAGAACAGATTAGTCAGAATTTAAACTCGATTATCGATTCTACTTTTTTTAACTAATAAAATGAATACCTTGGTTTTAGGGGCGAGACCAGCCATAAGTGCAGCAGCAGCATTTCCAGCATTGTTTTCTTCGATAAAACTGATGGTTGAGTTGATAACAAGAAGGCAAACAATACCGACAAAATCTTGCCAGTCGGGTGGTTTCCCGCCTCCATTAGCCAGTGCAATTGCCATAATGGCTGCAGCTTCCATGACCCATGATAGAGGATTCCACATGAACCCAAGAAACTTGAGTAGTTTGCTTTCCTACGTTCATTAAAAAGATAATACATTAAGCACTTGAAAGGTGAAAAGAAACAAAATAAGTATGATCATGATTATGATTGATCATATACCTTTTTCTCCTCCAGTTTGTTAGGACCAAAAATTTGAAGTCTTGCGGCCCCTTCATCAGAACTTAGACCTTCTCGGTTACATTTCAACTGTTCAAACACCTCTTCAATGGGTACTTTCTCCTGTGATTAGATATAAACTTATGAGATAAACATCAAGGGACAGTTATTATTCTGTTAGCTACATGTGTCAGCTAACACTTAAGAAGTTAGTCATTATACTTGTAACGCATGCACTAAACATGGTAATTGCAATGGGATTGGTCATTATAGCACTAAATGAAAAGGTTTACATAAATAACATGCCTTCGATAATTAGGCTAGATTCGACTGTAAATCTTGTATTTTTTTTTTTAAAGAGTAAGGAAAATAATTCAGTTATAGTAAACAATAATTGATTACAAAGTAAATAAGATATTAATCACAATGATGCTTTAGATTATCTTAATGTTTATCTTTACTTTTTATATTCCACAATTTCATGTAAATGGTATCAGGTTCCAATGATTATGACCCAACACATAAAAATTAGGCAAGAGAATCAAAGTCCACTAAAAATGAGAACAATTCTCTTTCGACTTATTAGGAAGTTAATAATAAATTAAATAAACGAATAAAACTCTGATGAAAAAGCACTCTATTTACCAAAGGCACACACATAGATATGAAACCAGACAGACATCTAACATGCTTGACAATTCACACAACTTTAACACACACTTTAGAATGGTTTGATGAGGAGATGTTAACAAATATATCTAACATACACATCCATGTATTGGTAACTTTCTTGATCAAGATGCTACCTTTTTTTATCTTGTTGGGTCAAAAAGATCATTTAGTGATTTCCCCATAAACATATTCACATGGGGGTAGATAAATTAAAAGAAAAACAACACAAACAAAGATATGGAAGGTTGAGTGACGCAAGTTGACTTTCCACAAACTCAATATGGAGGGACCCAAAACAGGTGGGTGTTAGTGTGTGAAGCACCGAATACCAAAAAGTCCCTAAAAGCCAACCCAGTCACACAAAAAAAGCAAAGGGTATTTCGGGAATTCCGTGCCAAAAAAAAAGTGGGTGGGGCAAAAGAAAAAGATCCATATTTACATATAGAATATAGAATAACAAATAAATTGCAACTAAAATAAAAGGCAAGATAAAAAGATTTATATATTCGAAACACTTGACAGCGTATAATCTATTAATATTTTGTAATATGTAAATACAAATTTTCATTAAAAAATATTAAGTTTTTATACAACTAATAAATCCAAGGAGTCATGAGTCAGAGCCGCTAAACAGAAATAAATAAATCTAAGGTACCACGGACAGGTACACACTGCCCGTTCCCCGCATTCAACAGACACATTCTGAATAATTATTTAATTACTATTATACCCTTTCTCTCTCTTTTTCTTAATTTCATATAATTAAAAACATTTGTCCAAGTCAGCATAAATCAAATAAAATATGTTTTTTACAATTTTACATCCAGATTTGAGGCCTAACAAACATCCGGATTTTTCAGTATTTCAAGGATTTGAAAAATCTTGAATAACAATATATCGATATAAAATATGTGGATTTCTCCTCTTTTTCCTCGTTTATTCAAATTACCTCCCAGAAATTTTGCTTAAAGATAGGGCTCCCTTTGACTAACAATTTGAATAAAGTCAAGAAAACACACATGAAACATGATCAATACGTAGGCTATTAATTTACCTCAATTTAATATTTATAAAATAGGAGTCCCAGACCCAAACTATTAATCTACCTCTATTTGATATTTATCAACCTTTAAGTTTGCTATAGATGTTAAAAACTTAAAATTACCAAAATCAATAATCAAAGAGTAGTAATTAGCTAATATTTCAAGCTTCGTGTTATGTTTATGATGTTAAAAACTTATAAAATTATCAAGTCGGTTGTTAAAACGAGCCTGAAACCGAGCTTCATGTATGATCACGAAGCTTAAGTAGAAAATCTTAAATATTCATACACAGAAAAAAAAAAACAACTAATAAATTTGTCGATTAGCGTGAATATCCATCCGTACACACATTAAACCGATTATTATTTTAATCAATTTGTAACTGACGAATAATGAAAAGTAATCATCACTGTATTAAACATTTCGTTTGTGAATCAAAGTTGAAACAAAATTACGATACGTGATGCATTAATCAACGACGATTTTGATGTTTTTTCATGTGAAATTCAATAAAAAATCAAGAGAATCATCAACTAATTACTCAATTTTCAACTTTAATTAGCCAAAAAAAATGATAAAACAAGAAACAGAGTAAGAAAAGTAGGGTTTGAATTGATACCAGATCAACAGTTTCATTTTTAATCTCTTCGAGGCTGAGAGCCTTATCGCCGCCCATGTTTGCAGCGATTGAGAAGGAAGTTAAGGGCGGAAAGTAGAGTGAATTTGGGGGAAATTAATTGGAGAAGAAGAGCATCGAAGGAACAGTGTATGTAAATGAAGAGAGAGAAACAAGAGAGAGAGAAATGGGGAGATGATGAACTTGTTGGAGGTGTATTGAGTGTCTCTTTATACTTCACCACTACCTCCCCTTCCCTTGATGAGATACCACCCGATGATACCTCCACCTGAATTTCTATTATTTTTTTTATTATTATTGTTTTCCTTTTTATATCTTTATTATTTTAATTTAATATTTTATAGTTGGTTATGGGATTAGATATATGGTTTTGTTGTAGGTTATTATCATTCGGCTTGGATTAGTGTACCTTGGTATAACTTTATACTAATTTATATCTAGCCTAAATTACCAAAATCATCCCTGAAGTTTAAAGTTATTTGTTAGTTTCATCCAAACCATTAACTTAGTTTACTTTTTATGTTAAGTTTAATGATATTTGGATGAAACTGGCAAATATAAAACCTCTGGGATGATTTTGGCAATTTACTCGAGCTCTTTTTAATTTCTTTTATTTAATTAATTTTGTCATATATATAAAACAGAATATACATGCAGTTTTTATAAAAAAAAATTAGTAGTTTTATCACAAAATTTTTATAAAATCGTCCCTGAGGTTTTATATTTGCCAGTTTCATCCAAATATCCTTCAACTTAACATAAAAAGTAAACTAACTTAGTGGATTTGATGAAAATGCCAAAAAATGTCAAAGGTGAAGGGCTATTTGGCACACACAAAAAAATCATTTTGGATGAAACTGACAAACAGACCTAAACCCCAAGGACGATTGTGGCAATTTACTCTTATATCTATATATATATTGTATCATTCATTGAAGCTATCTATTTTTTGTTTTCTCGCTTCTCTCTCCCTATAACTTAACTATAAATACTTATTTTTTCAAGAACCATCTCCGCAATCACCCGATACATTGCGTATCAAGTATATCCGTTAGTTTTTTCAAAGATACCACTTTTTTATTATTATTTGGTATATAAAATTAGATTTATTCAACCTGTGTAATACACGAGGTATATATATATATATATATATATTATTGGGTATATAAAATTAAATTTATTCAACTCGTACAATGCACGGAGTTTTTTTTAAAATACATTTTTTTGTATTATTTAGTATATAAAGTTACATTTATTCAACTCGTCTAATACACAGAGTTTTTAAATATATAATTTTTTTATTATTTTGTATATAAAATCACTTTACTCAGGATGCGCTTTCCAAGGATTTAGACTTGTTTTCGAATGTTGGGGAAACCCTACGGGTTTTTGGATATTGGTTGTGTGGGAGGTGCATGAAGACACAATCACTTAGTAGGGGGTGTCATCATCCTGATGGTGTTTTCACGTTCTCTAGGAAATCTGGGTCTGATGAGGATTTTGTCGTGGGGATCCCAAGGCCCTAAGATCCTGGGATGGTTTTTGAGCTTAGGACCCCGCAGGGAGTGATGGGAGATGTCGCTCTCCTTGAACGTATTTTCTCCCTTCCGTTTTGAACTGTTAAGAGCATCCCCCAAAGTTGTCGTTTGGCATTTGCACAAGCTTTAACAGGTGCCATCCATAAAGTAGTAGCTTCCCTTGGGACTGTTGAAAGCTGGGTCAAACTCTTGCTCTTACCCCGTTGTACCCTTAAGGTGGTTAAGCCGTCTTCCAAGCAAGAGCGAAGGTCGGGTAATCGAAAGTCCTTGCAATGTGATAGTATTTTGCAGGCCTTATCTTTGTGGAAGGAGGGCTCTGGTTTTGAGGTTTTGGTCAATTCCCTCCTCGTCGATAGTGGAGAAGGGGTCATGCGTGGGGGGAGGCACACCGGGAGATAGCTGAGGAGGTTAGCCCCAACATCAAGAAATGTCTTAGGAAAGTGAGTGATGGTCACTTCACTACTGTAGTTAAGGTGTTATGTTCCAGTGGGGTTGCTCCCCAAGAGGAATCTACCATGCAAGCCCTTATCGACAAACATCCCTTCGCGCCGCCCCTGAACCTCCCTTCAACCCCTCTTTCCCAACCTACGTTATCCATGGATGAAGACTGCCTCCACAGGTGTGTGAAATCTTTCCTGAAAGAGTCATCTTGTGGGCGAGATGGCCTCCGGGCCCAACACCTGTTGGATGCTCTTAGCCACGAGGGGTTGACGACTGCCTCGGGACTGCTGACTGCCATCACTGAAGTGGTAAACTCTTAGCTAGGGGGTTATGTCATAGGGTGCTCGCGGATTTTGTTGCTTCAGCCCCCCCTAACCCCTTTATTGAAGCCTGATAATGGAATTCGCCCTATTGCTGTGCGGGCAATTTGGAGAAGATTGGTCTCTAAAGTAGCCATGAAGAAAGTTAGGAAAGAAGTTGTTAAGTACTTAGGGACTACCAATTTGGGGTGGGGGTCCCCAATGGGGCGGAGGCGGTGCTGCACATCGCTAACAGGTTTCCTAATTCTTTTCATTCAGATGGCTCACTGGCCATGCTTACGGTTGATTTTTTCAACGCTTTCAACTTACTTGGCCGTTCAGTTTTGCTTCGCGAGGTCCATCGCCATTGCCCCTCCATATTCCCGTGGGTTCAATTTCCGTATGCCCAGCCTGCTAGGCTATACATGGGGATGACCGCATTGGAGCATTCACGGGGATCCAGCAAGGGGATCTGTGGGGACCTTTGCTTTTTGCCCTAGTCTTACACCCCTTAGTGCTTCAGGTGAAGGAAAACTGCAAACTCCCCTTCCATGCTTGGTATTTGGATGACGGGACGGTTATCGGGGACGCTGTTCAGGGTGCTAAAGCTCTTGACATTATTGGTTCGGAGGGTCCAGCCTTGGGGCTACGGCTTAATATTAGAAAAACTGAGGTATTTTGGCCGACATGCAATGGGGTGAAGGTCCGACCAGGGCTTTTCCCTAGTGAGATTGGAAGGCCGGAGAAAGGTGCCAAACTGCTTAGAGGGGCAGTCAGTCGTGATGCCAGTTTATTATTGGTCTAGCGGCTAAGAGGGCAACGCGAGCTGTTGACATTATGGGACACCTTCCCTTGTTACGGGATCCTCAAAGTGAACTCCTCTTGCTTTGATCTTGTATGGGGGTTGCGAAGTTGCTATTTGGTTTGCGAACTTGCCATCCCCCCTTTGTGGATGATGTTGTTTCATGTTTTGGTAAAGGTCTTTGGGAGGCAATAGAAGACATTTTCGTATGTGGGGGGCCTTTTTTGGTGAACTCCAGTGGCGGATCACGACCTTGCTGATGTGGCTGGGTGGGTTGGGCCTTCTCTCGGCCCGGGATGTGGCTGCCTATGTCTTTGTGGCTTCCAGGTCTCAATCTTGGGAGTTGCAGGACCACATCTTACGTAACAGTGGGGTTGCTAACACTAGCCTGGATTATGCCAGCGCCTTGGAACGCTTGCATGAAGGTCTGGGTCAACGTATGTCAGCGGTGGAGTACCGGTCAATCCTTAAGTACCGTCTGATGATCCCCATGTTCCTGAATGATGAAACCTGCCCAGTCTACCGTAAAGCATGCCTGGATAAATACGAGGAGCATGCGTTACACTGTAGAGTTTTCGGGGTTTAAGTATCGCCATGACTTTGTTCGAGATGTGTTAATGGATATTCTCAGACGAGCAGGGATCTCGACAAAGAAAGAGGCACCGGTTAATTTTCTTACAGACCCGGCGGAAGAGAGGTCCACCCTACGCCCGGCTGATGTGCTAGTTTTTTGTTGGGAGGGCTGGAAACATGCTTGTGTCGATCTCACAGGTGTATCCCCCCTAGCCGGGTTCCGGAAAAATGGGTTTGTGGTGAGGCAAGCGATACTGAAAGCAGAGTCAAAGAAGGTGGAAAAGCACGCGAAAGCTTTTGAGAATAATCAGCATGCCTTTGTCCCCCTGGCGTATGACATGTTCGGCTCCTTGGCACCGGAGGCAATTCGGTTCTTGGCTAGAGTTCAGCGTGTGGTCCACAGCAGCTTTTCGACCCCTCAGGGGCGAGGCTTTGTTTTTAGTAGATTAGGGTTTTCTATTCAGAAGGGGATGGCGGCGCTGTTTGTTGCTCGTCTACCTTCTATCCTTATATAATTTTCCCTAATGATTGGAAAGAAATATTGATCCATGTTTTGTTAAAAAAAATACTCAACCCATATAATACACGAGATTTTTAAAAATATAACTTTTTAATTATTTAATATATAAAATTACATTTATTGAACTCATGTAATAAATTTATTCAACACGTGTAATATACGGGTACTAACCTAGTTTTAAATATATGAGATTATAAAAGGCAAAACAAAATGAGAATCATAACTATTAAATTTAGAAATATGAAAACAAAATAACAATGAATTAAAATTTTGTTATAAAAACTGTAAAGTTTAAACAGTGAAAACGTGTAAGGTTGATGAAAGTAATGCATTGAATGTAATATTGAAAAGGAAATCGAGTAAGGATCCGCATGTAAGTTAAATGGGCACACGATTTAAACGAAAAACAAAAATTAAGGGTGCCTAAAATTGTATCATGCGTCTCCTGGGATTTTTTTAATGTAGTTTATTTATTAGGTATAAAGTATAATAAATAATTATATAGAGATAGAGATTATATAATAATTTGGCATGCATTGTAGAAATTAAAAATTAACTAGAATTACGACCCGCGACAATGCAACGGGGATTCTTTAGTTATAATTAATTCGATCTAGGACCCGAACGACATGTTAAACCTGTCAAACGGGAAAAAAATAGACGATGTAAAAACGTTCACCCACACACGAACGTTGCGTCGTGTTAACTCACAAAATTTAGAACGAAACGTAAAAACGTTAAACCAAAGACGTACGTTGCGATGTGTTAAGTCACAAAATTTAGAACCAAGCATAAAGCGAAAAAATTGCGGAAAATGATTCGTGTATGTATATGTTTTTATAGTAACTAGTATTAAGCACCCGCCACGTTGCGATGGAGGCCTATAATTGTGCTAAATAGTATCAATGTCACACCACCGTGATTGACCACCAACACTGAAGTTGCGGCGTGTTAACGCTAAGAAATTAGATCGTAACGTAAAACACAGAAGATAATAACTAAGTCGATCTAGGACCTGCATATTTTGATGAACCTGTCAAACGGGAAAAAATAGACAACGTAAAAACGCTGAACAACACACGCACGTGGCGTCGTGTTAACTCACAAAACTTAGAACGAAGTGTAAAACGAAACGTAAAAATTGTTGAACCAAACACGCACGTTGTGCCCCGCTAACTCGCAAAATGTAGAATGAAGCGTAAAGCGAAAAAATTAGCGAAAGATGAAATGTATATGGGACCAAAGTTGAAAATAAAAAAGTTGTGAGGTAAATTTTGAAAAGATGAAGAGTTCTGTGTTAAAAGTAGAAATTAAAATAGTTTGGGTTATAAGTAATTTTTCAAATACTTTTGGACTAGAACTAAAAAATCCAATTTTTTTAAAGACTCCCTAAGCATTACTTACAACACCTAGATGCATATATGAGTTGCTAATTTATGGTATTTAAATATAATATATAAATTATAATTATGGTAAATGATAAAGGTAGGAAAATGATTTTTTTAAACAGCGAATTTCTTTTAATCTATGTTGTCTGTGGGACTTAAATCCAAGACTTCCTCATTCCAAACACAGGTGTTTAAAGGCTTTGCCTTTACCAATAGACCACCACCCTATTGGTTAAACAAAATTGCAGAAAACAACCTTTATGTTTGCCTCAAACAACACTTTATACCTTTCACTATGAAATCGGCAAAAACCAACCTTTATGTTCATGTTTTGATACATGGTTCAACTTTTAGCACTAACCCCGTTAGATTTTTTGGTTAAGTTATCTCACGTGCTTTACATGTGAGGATATTTTAGTCTTTTTAAATCCTTATTTTCTTTTCTATTTTTTGTTTCATCAGTCAAACATCAAAAGTCCACACCCCACTCCACACCTAGATCACCATCTCAACCACCTTTCTTAACCACAACCACCTACACCATCCCCTCTCAGATTTTTTTGATTTCCTATTAATCTCTGCACATACACACACCTAAAAATATATATCAAAACATATACATACACAAATCTGTGACCAAATCTTGTTGACCAAGTATCGATACTTTTCATCTCAACCATACCACAATGCTTATTTCTTCGCATAACATCACATCACAATTTTCTTATTTCATATTTCCATCCCTCAAGGGCTACCCACCCCCTAACAAGATGATTCCTCCTTGAATCCTCATCGGCTTAGACCAACACACCCAATGGTTCATACTTGACACTCTCATTCCTCGAGGGTGTTCATTAGGTAGTTACAAAGTCGCTAGTACCAAAAACCTAACTTCCATCTCTAACATGTAAAGAAGTCTTATCCACCGGCCACTTTCATCCTTAGGGCATGAACCTTCACACATTCCAATCTCATGTCACATACCGATTCGATACCTTACCCATTAAGCATTCTCTTCTCGAAGCTTATCATCTCAACTTAACTGCCATCCTTGCGTGATCTCTACACTATTCCACGATGTCGACCTTCTCGGGTACGTTTCGCTAATAGTAATTGATCGTATTATTATTGTTCGCGTCGTCGTCTAATGTCATCGTTGGCATCTTCGTCGATGACGTTGCCTACTACGTCAAACTTTTTGTTACTACCAACTCATTAACATGTTTACTACTTTCTACTAATAACCTAATGGCCCTACCGTCCAATAGTTATAACCATATGGAACTCCCATGCTGCTCAAGAGCCTGAGAGTTCCTCGATTCACCATCACAATTTGTCTTATTATACGAGTATCCTTGTTCCATTCCCTGATCATCGACTCTCGTTAATCCACAGAATCCCATTCCTGACTATTCATATGTCTACTAGCGTAGACGCTTCATTTGTCACACTTGGTGAACTATAGGAGCTCGTTTTGTAATCTATCATATGTCTATCTTCATAGACACTATAACTGTTATTAAGATCAATGTCATCGCGACCAGGCCCGATGTTTATCGAGCGTTCTCACTTCCTTCTGAAGTTTAGCTACCGGTGTCTGTCTCGAATGTTTGTTAGCGTGCCGCTAATATGCACAAAATGCAACATATAAATTATATCAAACAGTGCATAAAATCAACCCCTTTTATGTACTAATGTTGGAAAAAGTGCGTTTCTTTGTATACTTGTGATTTACAGGAATTAATGAGCTTGAACATACAAAAGGAACAAATTAATGGTAAAAACCAATATAAGTACAAGAAAGAAGAGTTGACACACCATGCCTACCCTCCAAGCTACACCCCAAGACCAAAACAACCAACCAAAAGACAAGCACGGGGCCGTGCCACCAAGGCATGGGGTCGTACCCCACTACAGAGTCCTATGGACACGGGGCTGTGGTCAACTCCCAGATATGCAGAATCTCTCAAAAGACCCCACAGTACTGACCACGGGGATGTGCCTACTGACACACGGGACCGTGTGTACATACGGACTGCCACTAGTCAATTAATGAAGACAAAGAAAGAAGGACACGGGGCCCTGCCCACTAGGCACGGGGCCGTGTGAGGAGTCAGTTTCCAGCTATAAACAGAGATGCTTGGTTCATTTCCAACTCATCCTTTGGCAACTGTTTCTCCCACTCACCACCATTTACCACTCCACCACCATCATCCACCACATCCGTTCACCTTTAGAGTGTGTGTAGTAGTCTCGGGATCCAAGATTGATCATAAGAGTTCTTGTCAACATAGGTCATGCTTGGCTAATCTCTTACATCACTTGGTGAAGACAACTCTTTTATGTATTACTTTTGATTCCAAGCTTTGGCTACTTTTTATTTGGGTAAGTATCAATGACTTTAAGAAATAGTTTTTTATATTGAAAGTGAACTTTACTCTATCATTTCTTCATGTTTTGTTGATTCACTCATTCGTGTCTTTACGGTCTATATAAAGCGCGTTAACTGCCTGAAAGGGGGTTAGAAGGGTGGTTTGGGTAAAGTTCTTGCCTCGTTCAGTGTATAGATCCTGCGAGGACTTGATTCAAGATTATTAGGACTTCTCTTAAGTCAGATCGCATCAAATCGGGGGAAGTAAAAACGGCTTGAATCCCTTATAAATAAACTACTATCAAAACTTTAACCCGACCATGCGGGACTGTATCCCTGCTGACTCAGACCAATATGGTCGAGGGTATTGTTGCCTCCAAAAGAGGGACATGCCACATTTTGAATTAATAACTTACTTAATTATATTTCAATAATCCGACCTTGCGGGACTGTATCTCTGCTGACTCAAACCAATATGGCTGAGGGTAGCGTTGCCTCCAAAAGAGGGACATATCACAATAACTAAGATAATCTCTTAAAAAGCCCAAAGTACGAAAATCATCAAAGGATACGTAAAAGAGGAGTCGAAACCACGTAATTCTATCTTGTTTATTGTTTCTTTTAATATTTTATCTTCTTTTCAAATTTATTTACTAACATCTTTTCTTAAAATTTTGGTTAGATTAGACATTAACGATATTCCGGTATTAAAAGCTCTTGTGTCCTTGGACGACCTCGGTATCCTACCATCACTGTACTACGCCAACAATGGGTGCACTTGCCCTAACATGTTGTAGAGAGTGATTGTATTCAATCGTGTTTTATAAATTTAAAGCTTGATAAATGAGTAAAAAGTGCTAAAATATTAAAAATTATAACACGCTCGCACCACGTCACTGCCAACACATACACCCCTTGTCCCTCCAAATTCCCAAATCCGTGTGCCAACTATGTCTTCCGCATGTGTCTATCTCCACAAAGGTCGTCGCCTTACATTCCTCTTCCGTGTTTGTCTTGAACCTACAACGCTGATACATCCTTAGCGTGGTCAAGTCGCCAACCATTTTCGCAGGTATGAATTCATCTCGTGCCGACCTCAGTAGCTCAAACTGGACCCTCACGTCTTTCAACCTAAGTGTTGTACATTTGTAAAATGTAAAGGCGCCCCATACACAACACCAGCTTTGAGATATCATAATTCTCTTTCCATTTCCAACGTAGTTTGCCATCGAGAAACCACATGTGCAAGGCATCCGACGACACTCACCCACATCCTAATAAGGACTACTCCCAAAATTACACCAAAATGTCTCGTGCACTAATCTTCACTGAATTAGTTAGACCCCGCCACCCGTGACCAAGATTACGAATCCTCATACACCACAACCCCCATTCCCAAACCCAAGAAACACGTCCACCTTAGTAGTAATCATGACCACTCATCGTGCCATCCTGGTGGTTCCCTTGATTTTACTCACACAAAGGTCGCGCTTATCCGCACTCCTAACAACATCCCCAGGTCTAGTTCATTTACACAATTTCTAAACGTCGCAACAAGGTAATCTCACCAACGCCACACTAATTAAGGATTCACACTCAAAGCCACTCATTGTACTAAGGTACAACTAAAACACCATCCATGTCTCTACTAGTCTCCCTTCAAACGTTAGTCAACTAGCGCCTGATGCAGCGCACTTACGATGGAGCTATAACTATGTCATACTATACATTGCGTCATCACAGAACCACATAAAACTCCACGGCTGCTGAGCCTTACGTCCACTATCAACTCCCAAAAAGAAACACGCGCGAACGTCCTAGTCATCAAGTAGATAATGATGACCTAATAACTCTTGTTTAAGGCAAAATTCCCACACCACCGCGTCATGACCATCCATGTCACCAGTCATGAGAAATAAACAATGTTTGCATGTGAGAAGCCCAAACGGCTCCTGTAGCATCCACTTGGACTTAAGAAACTATGAATTTTAGACAGAGGATTTTGCTTCAACTCAATCCCTGTCTTTGCAAATTCCAACGTAGTCCCATCAAATCTGATAACATGCCCTAGAATACAAAACTTTCCATAACCCGCTAGCGTTTCTGGATAATTGAACGTAAGTTTCTCCTTCTACATTATTCTTAACACTTCACGCAGGTGATTCGTGTGCTCTTCTTCACTTTTGGAGTAAGTCAAGGCAACATCGATAAGAACGATCTCTAATTCGTCAAGCATCGATGGTGCATTCAATTTATCATGCCCACGGACGCCACATGAGCATTCATTTTTGAACATCATGACCATGAGCTAGTAATGATCGTACCGGGTACGGGACGCAGTCTTCGGAATATCTTCCTCTCTCACCCATAGTATGTGGTGCTCGTCTTTAAATAGGTTCACAAAAATGTTTTGCGCCTTGAAACTGATTAAGCCAATCGCCGGTACGTGGCAATGGGTGTTTGCCCTTCACTGTGGGTCTATTCAGCTTCAGGTAGTCGATGCACGTTTGCATGCTACTATCTGTCTTCTTTGCGTGCAACACCGAAGCAACCCACAGGAAGTTAACTGGTTAGGTGAATCCCTTTCTAAGGAAGTTCTACAGCTACTCCATCAGTTCTCCAATCCTGGTCACACGGTACAATGCATTTGTAATGGGTGAGCTTCCAACAGTTGGTCAATCTGGACCTCAATTATTTTATGCTTTGGTGGCGCTTTTGCCAAATCATCAAGGAAATTGTGCACTACGGACACATCTGGCAACCCCTTTTGTTACGCGTTACTGGTCATGACATACACCAGGTGCACCCCATACTTGTGCCTTATGAACTTCTCCAATTTAATCCTCGGGACAATTTTTCAGTGTTAAACATGCCCCGTTGCCATCAACCGTCACCAGGGGTCCGCCCAGTACTATTAGTCGAATCACCTCCTTACGACCAACGGGATCGCATCAAGCACTGCTAACCCATCCATCCTCAACACCACATCAAAGGCACTCCTAGTAATAATAACGATCTAGAAGGGAACCTATGACCCTCTAGATCTATATAGCAATCGTTTATAGCACCAATAATTCTAGCGAGTCTATTAACCACAGTACTAACACTATAAGGTTCTTTAACCTTCCTAGTTGGCGAACGTGTACTACTACAAAAGAGAGGATACGAACCTCCTCTAACAAATCCGGAAGACCACTATATGAACCTCGTTTAATATCACCTCACGAATTGTACGTTCAAATATTAGCTCTTCAGGAGGCACGTGGTGCCCTGTGCATTCGAAATTCTTCAAATGTACAACACAAGCCGACCTCCCGCCCTCATTGGTCTCCGCCCATCTAACACTTCCGCAGGCGTTGTCCTCACCATCTGCATTAGCAGGTTCTTTTTCATGCACCATGATTGATTACAAAATTTTAAAAACCAAACAGAACAATTCAGGTACAATTTAGAACACTACGAGAAAAACAATTAGTTAATAACGATGGCCAGTTGCCATTATCCTCTCGCTTTGCCTTTCGGGTTTTAAACTTTCCATATCCTACATCATTGGCATTTCGCCCCTATGCTAACCTATTAAACTTAACTACACACACACTTGGCGCTTATGGCTTTAGTTTAACTACCCGTGTTGGCATTCCCATTCATGGTCCCATTTTCAGTCCAAGTCTAGGCATCAGAGATGCCTAGATCTCTTAAACTACAGCTCTAATACCATCTTGTAAGGCCTCAAAACCCGGAAGCCCTACTCGTTGATAATTAGAAAAGCACGCATAGTTTTAGACTACAAACATCACCAATGCGCACCCGAAGCGAATTAAGAACTCGAATTAACATGGATTCGTACCTTGATTTAATGAGATATCGTCATTGTATGCTCCGATTATCACCAATTCGTGGGAACCCCCAATTTCTCAAAATCCTAATTCGAGAAACCAAACCTAATCAAGACAGATCAACAATCAATCTTTATGGGAATTCAAATTGCGTGAATTTACCTTCGCTTTTGACAAAGACAGAAGTTCTCTGATCTCTCTCCCCCCCCCCCTCTCTCTCTCTCGGCCGTGAAACACAAAGGGGATATCCCTTTGCACCGCAAACCCTATAAGGGATTTCCCTCTTCCCCAAGTTTTGAAACTTGGCATACTTGTTTAAATAAAATTATGGGCGTTACATTTCCTTAAACTTATATCGGAATGTTTAGAAAAATGGTTAAATAAAACCGTGTATTTAGTTTTTAAAATATCTTTTATGTATAAATTTTATTTAAATTATTTTGATATGGTAAAAAACAATGAGGCCAAAGTAGATAAATTGACTAGTGACTTAAATTTCAAAATGTAGAATTTGGGTTTGAGTCCCACTTGTGCCATGTAACTTTTATATAAAAGTGTATCTAAGGAAGAATACTAACTTTTCTTAGGCTTCTAATTTCGCATGCATTTAAAATTGTTTGTTTTGTCCCTCTTACTTTATTTAGTTTTAATAAATGATTTAGTTTTGTCAAGTGAAATTGATAAAAGTCTAATATATATAAAATGTGAATGATTTATTTTATTTATCTTTAATATTTTTTTATTATTTTTAGGTATGTGTTTGATAATTGAAAATTGAAACCCAAATGACTAATCTTTGAAAATTGAAAGTTGAAGCTTGAATTTTCATAGGTTTTTCACTCGTCCCAGACTCAAAACATTTTAAGAATTCTTGGAAACGGCTCTAACTAAGGTAGATCGTGGTATCAAAAGTGCCAAATAAGCTATCTTGCTGTCCCAAACCGTATGGCAAGAAATAGTAAGCATGAATGATTTATGTTTGTGTGACCTCAAAAAACATTAAGGAGATTTTAAACAACATAAGATATCAACTCGAACAAGTTTGAGCTCGAGTTACTCCACAAAGTCTTGATTTATTTGTTTAATTGTTTAATTTATCTAGAGTATGTTAATGAAAACAAATAGCCAAATCCAAGTACATAAATTATTACTATGTAACCAATAAATTCAACACGTACATCTTTCCTACCAGAGCTATGTTAACAATCGCATGCTATATTATAACTTGCTTTAGTAGTACATGTCAAGACGACATAATGAATAAAAATGTATTTAAATGATTTTGATGCCAGCTTGTTTTATACTTATGTGCTATTATTTGTCCTCACTATTAGGTTATTTAATTTCTATCACTCATTTTATGTATGCGACATACTCCTGCTCATTGTTTTGAGCTTAGCCTTTTGTTTATTTTTCTTTCTAGATTCTTTATAGACTATCATATTTGATTATCTTTGTTTTTAACTTATGTAAAAAAAAAAAATTCAAGGTTTAGCTTGTTTAGCTGATAGTTTATGATTTTGCGAATAAAAGTTGAAACCGTGCACACGGAAAAGTACATAAAAATAAGATTTAAAGAAAAGAAAAGTTATTTTAGAAGTAAATGCTAAACAAAATCTTTGATTCCCGTGAAACGGAGGAAATACTCTAGATCAATTTAGAAGAGCATGTGTATAGGGGAAGATAATGTCTTATTTTTGGGTATTATCCGTCATGTGACGGTCTAGTCAGCTTTTGGAAATTATGAGTCATTATCTTATAACGGGTATAGTGGTATGATGCCCCTGCAATTATTACCCATTATTATTTTTTTGTTTTTTTAATTAAAACTAACGTTTAAAATTGATGTAGTGACATGATTGGCCAAAAGAATCTCCCCAGGCTTTTAATTTGGAACGCCTCAAGCAAAATTTTGAAGAAAAACGCCCCTGGGGCGGTAGAGGGGGCACTATGAGGCCTTTTTTTTTTTTTTTTGGAAAAACGCCAAAAAAGACTCACTACGAGTGGTTTAATAGAATAGCACTTTATCGTGTATATCTTCAACTACTGCATCAAATAAACCAGTTAAAATAACTACATGATTAAAAAAATAGCTAGTTATATCTCAGAACGGCTGAGTAGACGAAAATTATAAAAAAAAAAAATTTTTTGGAATGCAAATATCATCAAAAAACCGACAAATTCTCCAAGAAGGAGAAAAGCCACAAGAACCGAGTTACATTACATCAAAATTAAAATGGCACCATCGTTTCCAATCTACCGTATCCTTTTTAAATCTACTTTTGTACCACAAGTAGCCTAAGCTTTTAATATCCGCCACAATCTTCACCGCATCCGGTTCTATGCTAGAAAACGTCTTTTCGTTCCTCGCCTTCCAAACTCTCCAACACGTAACAATTAGAATGCCGTAGACAATTTCCCTCTTAACATCCTTAAGCTGCATATGATCGACGACGTCTAAAACATCTTTAATCGAAAAAGCAAAAAACGGAGCCATCTTGCACCACGTCGAAATACCAGCCCAAACCCCCATAACAAACCTACAAGCCGAGAAAATGTGTTCTACCGTCTCTTCATATTCACCGCAGAAGCTGCAAAAACCTTCTCCCACATTAACATTCCGTCTCCGAAGCGCTTTGGAAGTCGGAATGCGATCTCTAAGAGCCCTCCACATGAAAATATTACACTTGCTAGGAATCCAACAACACCATTTAAACACATCACCATTATTACCAATGTCATTCCCATTAAGCCACTTCCTGATGTCTTTAGTCGAGCAAACAAGATCCGATCCAAAATCCCAATACCAATCGTCCTCTTTATCCAATAATTCCAATGCTGCTATATCTCTATAAAGACTAACAACCTGAAGAACCTCTACCTCCGAAGAGGGGTACGAACTCCACGACCAATGCACCACGTTTCGGTCACCTGAACGATCGAACTTCTCCTCCACCGTACAGAATTTATTTTGTTCCAACCGAAACAATTCAGGATACAAAACCTTAAGGCTGCGTCCTTCTATCCAAGGGTCGATCCAAAAACGAATATTTTTACCATTTCCAACTTTACCCCGAATAAAATCAATAAAACATCTACCTTGATATTTTAATCGAGAGCCCAAAATTGCGATTTTACTCCAAGTACCCGAAACAACTTTTTTAAAAGGAATCGGCTCCCACCTTCTCACAGAAACATGAATCGCATCGATAACTTTTTTCACAGAGCCTCCGGTTCAACCCGATAACGCCACAACCATTTGAGAATCAAAGCATTGTTACAGTCCTCTAATTTTTTTATGCCCAAACCTCCATGCTTTCTCGGCTTAGAGACATCCTCCCATGCTACCCAATGAATCTTGTGCCTATCCTCATTACCTCCCCATAGAAATCTCCTCATAATGGCTTCTAAACAATCAATAACCGCCTTAGGCGCTTTGTATAATGAAAAAAAATAAGAAGGAAGAGTCTCTAACACCGAAGAAATAAGCGTAACTCTCCCTGCCATCGACATAATATTAGCTTTCCATCTCGATAATCGTTTCTTGAACACATCAACGATCACCTCCCAGTTGTTAATTCGGTTCATGTTCGCCCCCACCAATATACCCAGGTATTTGAATGGAGTAGATCCTGATCGGCACCCCAACCCCAAAGCTCTAGACTCAACCTCTTCCAATGATTTACCAATACCAAATAAAACCGACTTGTTGAGATTGATCCGAAGGCCGGACACCAAATGAAAAATCCGTAACAATCTTTTTAAAGCAACGAAATTAGATCCCGACCATTCCCCCATAACCATAGCATCATCGGCATATAATAAATGAGAAATAATAAATTGGCCATCATGAAAGCGGACTCCATCAAAAGCCCCCCCCCCCCCCCCCGCGCACGCCTTCCTAATCATGCTAGAAAAAGCTTCCATAACAATTAGAAACAGGAAAGGAGAAAGAGGATCCCCTTGACGAATACCTTTTTCACAATTGAATTCAAAAGTGGGAGCTCCATTCACCAACACAGACGATCTGGCTGACATAAGAATACCTTTAATCCACTTACACCACATATCCGGGAATTTCATTTGACGTAAAATGGAGAGCAGGAAATCCCAGTTCACGTTATCGTAAGCTTTTTCAAAATCAATCTTAAAAAAGAATAATTCTTTACCTTGCTTTTTAGCCCACGAAAGAATCTCACTAATAATCAGCGGCCCATCCAAAATATATCTTCCCGACAAGAAAGCAGATTGAGTTTCATACGTAACTTTTCCCATCACCATTTTAATTCTATTAGCCAAAATTTTAGAAATGACTTTACTAATAACTCCAATCAACGTAATGGGCCGATACTCTCCAAGACAAACCGGATCATTGACTTTAGGAATAAGCGTGATAAACGATGACCCCACCCCTCTACTAATTGTCCCTGAATCTGCAAAATTCTGCAAAATATCTTGAAAATCATCTGCGAAGAGGTGCCAGAACCTCTTAATGAAACGAAAGTTGAAACCGTCTGGGCCTGGCGCTTTATCACTGCCACAGTCAAAAACTGCATCTCGAATTTCTTTCGCTTCAAACGGTTTAATCAGCTCCATCCCGTCCAAGTCATCTAAAACCTTTAAATCATGACACACCAAACCCGGCCGATTCTTCATATCCTCATAAAAGCGCTCTTTGAAAAACCGATGAACCTCTTGTTTAACCAAGGACGGTTTGAAAACCCAACTATCGTCGATCATCAATCCTGGAATAAAATTACTAACCTTTCTTTTATTAATCAGCCCATGAAAAAACGCCGAGTTCTCGTCTCCTTCTTTCGCCCATCTCACTCTAGATTTTTGTCGAATGTCTTTGACTCTAGCGGATTCAAACTCTTTAATTCTATTCGCTGCTTCTTCATACACCCATAATTCGGCATCCGTTAAATCCCTTTCTTCAATAGCGGCGTCCAACTCAAGAAGCTCTTGTTTTAATTGCTCTTCCTCCTCCAACTCGGAAGTGACTTGAGTTTTGCGCCACTCCCTCAATGCATCCCTTATCCTTTTAAATTTACCCATTAGACGCACGTCAGGAGGACCATCGCCATGAACATCGCTAACAGCTTTTGCAACAATGTCCTCCAACCCATCTTTAGACAACCACGAGTTAAAAAACCTGAAAGGCTTAGCACCAAAGTTACGCGCAACCACCTTTAACACCAAAGGACTGTGATCCGATTTATCTCTACCAAGCGCCCGATATTCAGCGTACGGCCACTCATTAAAACCATTCCAAGATAAAAAAAATACGATCTATTCGGCTACACTTATTCCCAGTGACGAAAGTGAACTTTCTACCTTTCAACTGAAACTCATGAAGGCCCGCATTATCAAGGAAATCGTTAAACTCCCCCGTAACCGAGGGATGGAACTTAGAATTCCTCCTCTCGTCACGATCCCTGACACAATTAAAATCGCCTCCTACCACCCAATATCTGTGATCATCAACCATACGGCGCAGTAACTCGGACCAAAGAATACGTTTATCTACCAACTTCTGAGGAGCGTAAACGTTAACCATAACCATATCTTTTCTTGAATCTTTCACCAAACCGTGAACCAGTAAAAAATATTTATGTTTTTCCACATTCAACATTTGAAACTTTTGAGTGTCCCACATAGAGACCAAACCTCCCGATCGGCCCGTAGCCCCAACCCAGCCATAGCCAAACGCACCGTTGCCCCAAAAACCAGCAACATTAAACCCATCCAACGAACTAAACTGTGTCTCCTGCAACATAAGAAAACCCACTTCATTAAAAACTCTCAACCCCCTAACCCAAGGACCTTTAACATCGCCACCCATCCCACGAATGTTTAAAGACATAACATTCATTTACCACCCGCTTGACACCCTTCATCCGAAATTTGCTTTTCAACATACTCTTCAAACCTCTCCATATTGGTTACTCCCACCAAGTTGGCCATTAAAACAGTACCGCTAACTTCCGAAGCAATCACATTACCGTCCTCACTTTCCATACTCCCAACTACTGTACATACATTACCATCTTGTAAACCTTCACTACGAACTTCCTCGTTAAAATCTGATGACTCATGCTCTCCATTATTTCCAGAATTCATAAGGTCCTTACTCCTCCCCACCGTAAAGATAATTATAACCTTTCCTGGTTATAAAAGCTTTTATAATTAGGAATAAGGTAATAGAACTCAATTTCCACATGAGAAACTGCTTTTATAATTAGGAATAAGGTAATAGAACTCAATTTCATATTAACAACCAGATTCTACTTCAAATATTTCTTTTTAAAAAATTAACATAATAAAACTTGTACAAATAATAAATCAAGAAGCATTTATAAAAATGCACTATAACAAAAGATTAAAGGTAGCTAACGTCAGCACATGAGAAACTGAGAAAGGTTTAAAAAAATATACAAAAGTAGTTAGAGAACCAATAAAAAATATATGAAAAATGTAATAAGGGTGAAGGGAGTGGTGCGGTGAAGTCATCGGCAAACCGGTTTGCCGATCGGCAACACCGGCGCCGTCCCATTTTACCGCGCGGCAAACATATGAAATCGGCTAAGCATCACCGATCGACAAAGATGATAAACATTGATGCTGATGATGATTGAAAGACAAAAAAGGAATATTCCTTTGACTTTAATGGTAATTTTAGTTAAAAAAAAAAGTTTACCACTTTCAAGTGTCTACAGCATTGCCAACACTTTTCAGCAAAGTTTAAACTTTTTACCCTCTCTGACGTGGCACTCTCTGATTGGTCCATTTTAAAGTTTGTCACTTTCACCTGTTTAACCACTCCCTTCACCCTAAAATAGCATATAAAAAACTTCTACTAAATATCAATTAACATATATATAAAAATATAATATACATTAACAAAAAGATGATAACAAAATAGTTAGAAACAATTTATATAAGAGTAAATTTCAAAGTTCGTCCTTTATGTATGTCTAATATATCAAAGTATGTCCTTTATCTTTAATAACCTCAGAAAACATACTTAATGTTTGCAAATCCTTACATGTTACGTCCTTTACCCTAAACCTTGTTTGTTTTCCTAGTTAAATCAGGTCATGTGAGAAGCACATGAGGGTATATTGGTCTTTACCTTAATACTAGAAAAATAAAATTATAAAAAACCCTTCTGTCTCAACTCTCTCTCTCTCTCTTCCTTTCCCTCAACTCTCTCTTCCTCTTTCTCTCTCTAACTTCGTGTATCAGATCACACAATCTCCAACGATTAATTTCCGGCGAGATACTTATCTTCTCCGGCGAGCTATTCCAGTTTTTCCAGTTTCAGATATGTTCTTCATCTTCTCCGAATCAATATTCCGATCAGAATCATGCTATGTGTTAAACCACATACCCCTCCGAAACCCCTTTCTTGCTCCGACAAGACCACCACACACCCACAACCCCTCTTGCTTTCTGATCGGTCACCGACGACTCGTTTATCTGGCAACACGCACACCCACACCCTTCCTCTCTCTGGTTCGACAACCCCCCAAACCCACCCAGCTCCATCGTTCTATTTTCGACGCTGATGACGGCGGCGCGTGGTGGCACGTGGCGACGGTCCGTGTCTCGGACCGATGGGTTTCACGGTAAAGTACCCCCTCCCCTGTTTCCTTTTTTGGTTTGTATCTTGACTGAAGTTTGATGACAAATTTTGTTGTTGATGATGGTGATTGACTGAAGATGGAGTGATGATGAAGATGGTGGTGGCCGGCAACGGCACGACCACCTGAGTTAGTCCAAACACTGAGTTGACTGAAGATGGAGTGATGATGAAGATGGTGGTGGCCGGCAACTGATCACCATTCTAACCCCAAATCTCAGGGCAGTCATCAACAGAAAATGACGGTGGGGTTAGGTTATTCCAGATTTGGGGGGAGAAAATAATGGTGGTGTTAGGTTTTTGTAGATTTCATTTTTATTTTGATTTTGGTGTTAGGTCAAAATTTGGGTTTATGAGCATGATACTGTGGTAAATTTCAAAAAAATAATGGTTGCAGATCTCAATTCTAACTTGAAGATGGTGGTGGACTGGTGGTGATAGTAGTGGGTGGGTGAGTGAGAGAGGGAGGAGAGAGAGAGTTGTCTGTATATATTTATAATTTTTTTATTATTTATTTTAATATTTATGATAAAATGACCAAAATACCCTTATGTGGGGCTGACTTAGTCAAATTTAACCATGAAAAGTAACTGGATTAGGACTAAAGGACGTAACATGTAAGGATTTGCAAACATTAAGTATGTTTTCTGAGGTTATTAAAGATAAAGGACATACTTTGATATATTAGACATACATAAAGGACGAACTTTGTAATTTACTCTTTATATAATATTAAAGAAGAAGGTCGGTGGCTTCATATCACAGCCACCGCCTTCTTTCATATATAAGGAAGCTTTGCATTATTTTGAACAAAAACTGTATGTGGCCTGGTGGTTGGTTGTGAGAAATATAAGCAGGAGGTAAGCTTTTCGAATCATGTCCCTCTCATTTTTTTGTAAGTCCATGTTCTTTCCTTAAGTCATTGTTTTTTCTTTCTTTCTTAATTTCACAGGTTGAATGACGAAAAATGTAAATTATAAACTTGTATATAATCTTTATCAATGAAATGACTTATTTAGATAAATTAGTAAAACAAAGGTTAAACTGAGAACTTAGAGAACTCATCCTTAAAAAAGGTTTTTTGAATTTTTTACAGAGGGTGTGAATGAGTGGTTAGAGACTCAAGGTTTTTTTATTTATTTTAGATTCAAGTGGTTAAAACCACTAAAACATAAGGACTCAAAATATAATTTACTATTAATTAATTTGAAATTATATGTTTCATCTCTAACTATATTAAATAATATTATACTTATTATATTATTTGATACATTTATATTTGTTATAGATAATTATTAATTAATTTTGAATTTAGACATTTATCTCTAACTATATTAATTAATAATATATTATATTTTGTGTATAAAATTAATATGTAATACTATTATTAAAAGGGAGGAGACACCAGAGAGTGACACGTGTACAAAAAGATTTTCATTTATTAGTATATAGGATGAAGAGGAAGATTTCTTTTATTATTGTTACAACTAACCCCCTTAACTTCCCAAAAATTGTATTAATTCATTTAATCCAAAACACTAACATAAATATCTTTTTTGCGTATGGAAAAGTACCACGAAGGATGATGACTCACAAATGAACCCGTTCATACTTGCTTTTTTAAAATTAATAAAATAATAATTACTATTTAACTTGAATTTTTATTTTATATTTATATTTAGATTTCATATTTTATATTTTCTTATTATTTAACTACTTTTTTTTAGATATTTTTATCAATATTTTTTTACGCTAAAATTCCATCTAGCCTTACACTTACAAGTTATGCGTGTTTTTTAATAATTTAACAAAATAACTTTGTAATTGATGAATATAATGCTCCTTAATACGAAAAAACATCAATGTTTAAAAACTAATGCACCGAACACATGTTGATTCAGTTGCTGTAGCGAATTATGGTATTGTACCAGTACCTTACAAGTCCCATAACAAACTGAATTAATATCGATTAAGTTCTCACCGCATCCCTGCTACAACATGCAGGTTAAATAACTTGTATAAACTTAAAAATCTTAGTCGTTGAGCCATGGTCTTAATTTTTCTTTTTTGACCCTCAAGTTTAAAAACTTTACATATTCAACCCCAATCTTTTAGTAACTGACACATTGACCCCTGATTTATTTCTACTTAATAACTTCACATCTCATCTTATCCAACACTTCAAATTTTTTTTTAAATTACTTTTACGACTTTACACCATTATGTGTTAGACCTTATAATCTATTTATCTATGTCTAACCATGTTAATGTCACTAACGTAACGTGAGTAACAAGTTAAAAAACACGTCATGTCACACATGGGCACCACACGTCAATGTAATCATCGTATCGCATGTAACGAAGTCAGAATCGTGATGTTGCCGCCGCAACGCGCGGCACGGGTAAAAATATAGTATATAAGTGTTTGAAAATAAAACTAAGAGGCTGTTTGTTCAGCTCTTAATGAGAATCTTAATGATTTAGATCTCTTACTGGTTCAACACTTTATGGTTCAGACTGTTTGTTTTGCAAGCAGATGTCTGAATGACTAAGACATTTGCCTCTGAATGGTTAAGTTTTATACTGAGTTTGAATTTGAATTGTTAAAACCTCTTATCTAAATTGATCAGACATTTGTCTCTGAACGGTTAAACATTATACTGGCTCTTAATGATTCAGACCTCCTACTGGTTCAGCACTTAATGGTTCAGACCTCTTACTCGTTCAACACTTACTCATTCAGAAGTTGGCAAACAACCCCTAATAAAGAAAGACATAAATAAAGAAACATCCATTGAAATTTGGGAATGGCCTGTTTTAGTGAGTTAGATAAAATTTAGGATAGTAAAAAGTCAGGGATTTAATTCTTATGATATGTAAGTTTAGTCATTTAGAAAAACATAAAGAAACCTTTTATAAACATTATAAATGAAATGAATAAAAAGTAAGATCATATACTAGTTTTGAATGTTTCCTTAAACACCACCTTAGAGTAATAAAATCTATTTTTTACCCAATAAAATTGACCTTGTGCGTTTAACTTTCAATATTCCATGTATAAAAACTATTTCTTCTTTTATGTTTTGGTCAAATAAAATTTACCAACCCTTGGTTCCAATGCTGAGAATATCCATATAATTAGTGGGTATGTAAAGGTTTTTGACCATGGATTTGCATCTTTCTTTCCCACATTATGTTATGGTCAACAAAAGGAAGATAGATACCCACATGTTTTATCGCAGCCACGTTACATTTTCCAAATCAAAGGACGGTGATATTTCGTTTTACTTCATAAACTGACAAAAAGACCAACTTTTTAATTAAATTGTTGACTTTAGTTTTATGAAAAGCACATATAGTTTAATAAAGCTCACATATAGTTTAATAAAGTTCTTAGCCAAATTTGACCATATATCCTCAATCGTCAATGTACGGAAAAAAGATTGGACTTATATAGTTATATATTGACTAATCCCTACAATATCATTATTTTAGTAAAAAAAATACACCTACCGCTCTTTGAACTGTTGAAATGATGGCGTTACACATGTTTAATATAAATAAAACTAGGGTATTGAAAAACGAGATTAATAATTCATTGTAATTTGAGGCCTATTTACATTATAAACTAGAAACTAAAAATTATCGTCATGTACCAAAAAAACAATTTATAAGCTGACTTGCGTACGTACACACAATTATAACACTTATATTTACACTTTATAAAATAATATAAAATATTTCAATTAGTAAATACTTTAGGAGGGGTACATCTCGATCAAAAGTGATTTTGGATCATGTTTTAGTAAAAAATTATCTAAGCAATTTATTGATCAAATTCGTTATGTGTGGTAGTGTGTTTGACTTTAATTGATTAAGAAAATTGTTATAAAAACTGTAGTTAATACGTTGGACAAAGATGCTAAGAGTTTTTTTACAGAATATCGTTTGAATTGCTAAAGATACTGCTTGTAATATTGGAGTATGACTCAGGATATTGGAGATGAAACTGACTGATGTAGTAACTAAGAATACAATTAAGAGGAAATTCCTTGATTAGTGTAGATCGCTGACACAAAACATTGGGAGACAACTATAAAAGTCGTCTACCACAATCAATATTATTGCAACAAGAAATAAAAGTACAACTCGAGTACCAATGTGATCGATGGTACAATGATCGCTAAAGTGTGAGTGATTATGTGTAAAGAGGTGTGTAATCTGCAAAAGAGAGTGTTAGAGCTTATGAGTGTGTGTGTAAGGAGTGTTCGTAAGGTTCTAATCGATCACTTGGCATCCTTATTTATAAGATAAATGCCTATATGCATTTTCTAACGTTGGAGTCCAAGTTGTCTAGTCCAACGGTTAGTTAGTTAGTTAGTTAGTTAGTTAGTTAGTTAACAAGTGCGGTTTTGTTATTGAGTCATGATTGTTACTTGTATGTATGTGTGTATGCACGTTTACTTGTGAGTTTAACATTCATGCTGTTCAGTTGGACCTGGTTATAACTGTGCCATGGAATATGTGAGGTGTTCCACGTATTAGTCGTGACAACACTGACCTAGGTAAACATGGTTAAGTTATGGAACTTGCAATGGCGTAAATAATGAGATATGTATTAAAATATTTACCTTAGAACTCACTAACAAACGTGTATTACAGGGTGGTGTGATGTCTCGTGTAGCAAGCGAAAGGGTCTTGCATGTTTGTGGGAATTAGATTGACTATTGACATTTGGTGAATCTTGGCATATAATGATTTGATCAAAACTTGAGTTTTTTGTTTAGTTTAGAAAAGCTTGAATTTATATACTTCGTTATTTAGACTTATACTGTGAGATTGATGGTTTTTGTTAACAAAACAATTTTACGTGGAATTTAAGTATTTGAGTTCCTCTAGCAGTGGTTTAGGTTCGAGTTGATTTTTAATCCTTAAACAATATATGTCTGCAACATACTCCATTTACATAATTCTAATGGTTAATTGCATATTGATGAAGTATTATGATTTTTCTAGTAATAAGTTGTTATTCATCTGGTACTGATATGAACTCGACAAAGAATCTGAAACACAGAAACAAAGAAAGTAAAATGAAAACAGTAACAGTGAACCGGGCTTGTGTTTGACACAATTCCCTTAGACAGATTCGCGGTCTGTTCCCAGAGTACGCCGGTTCGAAGCAGCAACAGCGTACTGCCGGACTTGATCACTTGCCTGAAATGAAACAGAAGATGTTGCAGTAGAGAAATTGAGAGAGAAGGAGATGTTGATTCGCTTGATCTAGTTTTATAGTCACAGAACCATAACCGAATTTTGTCCATTATTGCAGCGAATTAAAACAAAATAATGGTCATTAGTGCATCAGTTTTAAAACTGATAACAATAACAGTTTAAAACTGAAACATGTTATAAATCTACAATAGTTTGGTAAAAGTTTTACCTTATAAACAACCATTCCCTTTGTTCCCACACCAATGTAAGACAAAGTATTTTATCACTTTGAGACTTTCATTCACACACACCCAAAATTTCCAACATATGTTTCTCAAGATTATAAAATTTTTTATCACATGATAAATTTGTATATTTTTATATTATATTTAATCTAATATAACACTGAATTAAAATTCGGATAACGATAACACCACAACACAAGCTTTCTATAAATAACTTTCGTTGCCTTATCCAAAATTCAACTCTAAAACTAGCATTCTATCCTAAAACTAGCATTCTATCCGTCGGAATATCTAAATTTAGTATTAAAAGCAATCATAATTAAATAATTGTTTTCCATTTTCGATTTTAGAGCCCGGTAACTCACAATTGGTATTCATTTTTTCTATATGAACAACTTCTACCAACAAAAACAATACGTGTTTGGTTACATAACAATGGAGAGATTAACAACCCCTAGCCCCTAAGAACAAGCCAAAAACACATCGGCATAATTGCCTCATAAACTAGTACGTTTGAAATGTAAATCTAACTTTTTTAACGAAGAGGACTATATATATATAGAAAGGACCAACAAAATAATGTAAAACCCTAAGAAAAAAATTATTTAAATGTCCCCAAATGTTTGCTAGTAAAGCCTTCCTAATATCTCAAAGCCATATGAAAAACGCTTAGGAAAGAAAACTCCAACAATGCCCTGATAATTTTATATATATCACTATACCTTAACATCAAGCCTAAGTAACATAAGAAGAATTGTGGAGATGACATGTAAAACTTCTTATATTTAGGATGAAAGGGTATTTTGGTCTAAAAACACAAACTCTCACCCTTTTGTTTTTTTAAATACAATACAAAAAATATTGTATAAAAAAACTTAGTACAAACAATCTAGTACAAAAAAATATAAGAAAAAAAATTCAGCACAAAAATTATAACACAAAAATCCAGCACAAAAATGTAGCACATGAATATTAACCACGATTCATATATGTTTTATTTGTCTTACTTAATTTTCTTTCAACATTTAAAAAAAAGGTTACATACAACTAGCTAATAAAAGTTGAATGACTTCAGAAGAAAAAATAAGCGACTTTAATGAGACATTTAGGAAACTTAAGTTACTATGCAAATTCAGAATTATAAAAATATAAAACAGCTTGTTTTAATTTACCTTCACTTTGTTAGATTTTTAAACTGGTGTGGTCATGATCCTCATGGTCTCCATGACCATTCATATCAACGCCATGTTACTCACTTTTAATCCATCATTCAAAACCACTACCCTAAGGGTGTGGTCATAACCCAAACCACTATTATCTTATTTTAAATTATTTTTGTGAAAAAAGAAAAAGGAAATATTGAAAAAAGAAAGAAGACCCATGATTGCCATGGTTAAATCCATGCCAACCATGGTGGATGAGACCTAGAGGTGTACAAAAAAACTGATTACGGTTTTTTTTATAACCGGTTCGGTTACAACCGGTTTGACCGGTTATCAATCGGTTACACATGTTCTGGACCGGTCCGGTTTTAAAACCGGTTTATAAAAAAACCGGTTAAATAATCTATTAATTAAAAAAACCGGTTAATAACCGGTTAACCGATAACGTCTATAAAAAACCGGTTAAAAAAACCGGTTTTAACCGGTTATTTTCACCCAGCTATGTATAACGGTTATATGACCGTTTGAATGCAAATGTAGCCGTTTTTTTTTTGTTTTTTTTCCTAAAACTCATCTCCAACTAGTATAAAAGGGTTGTGGGTGTTTAGATTTCATTCACAACACTTGAGAACCTTCAAAAACTCTAAAAAAGTCCCTCATTCTTGTTTGATAACTCTCAAAAATATATATATATATATTAGTGGACCTTCTTGCGGATTAATATTTTAAGTTTATGTAAAACCGTTTATCGTTTGTTACGTTTATCGTTTGTATTTCCATTATTATGTAAAACCGTTTGTTGCGAGACTTAATGAATGTTTTAACTTTTTATACTTTCATTATTGTTAAGTTTTTAACTTAAAAAATGAATTTAAAAAAAAAACTGTTAAAACAGCAGCAAAACACAAAAAACAGCAAAAAAACAGCTTCTGTGAACATTTTCTGCAGGACCGGTTTTTTAATCGGTTTCTACAAACCGGTTTTTTTAACCGGTTAACTTGAAGATAAAAAATCGGTTTTTTTAGCAACCGGTTATAACTGGTTAGGACCGGTTAGAGATTTCCTTACTTGAAACCGGTTAAAAACCGTAACCGGTTAATGAAAAACCGGTTTTTTGGGCCAGAAAAACCGGTCCGGTTAATAACCGGTTTCGGTTACTCAAAAAAACCGGTTTGTACACCTCTAATGAGACCAGGGGGTGATGTAACAATTTATTAATGGTCCTACATGTTGATTGATGACCCAACCATGCCCCCTACACCCTTTAGTTATGGTTTCGTTAAGGTAAGTATGGCAATCACCAAATAATTTGCAATAGATTGACTTGATTTCACCTTTCCGTACCAATGAAAATTCATTGGTGATACGTCATCAGAAAGAAATGGAGGTGGGTAATTTGATCTTTGGCGTATTAACAATGGAAATTGTTGAGGAGATATACGACGACAGAATTATCGACACCTAGACGTCGCAAATAAACCCTATACCGACAACAACTGGAAGACTGGGTGAGAACCTTATAAAAATTTGTACTCACATTGCCGACGAATTTCCTTCCAAATAGATCCCACACCGACAAATGACTGAAAAACCTCTAAGAGAGCCTTCATTTTTACACTACAAATGGATGAGCGAGCCATCATTCATAACTTCAAAAACGAACATATAGGAATGTTATCACAAATATTGATTTTTGATCGGTTTTAAGGTCATTTAAACCCTAGTTGCTAATTACTTTTTGAGATAAATTATTGTTGGTGTTTGTAACCAAATTTAGCGGCCCAAATTTCCGTCGGCCACATTAGTGACAAAAGACATCCAAAATTTTATCTCATTTAGTTATCAGATGTTACATAAAGATGTAATTAAAATGCATGTGAGATAAACATCCAAAAACATGTATGACACAAAACACTAATTAATTAAAGGTGGGAAGTCAATATGATCTTACTTAAGGCCACCTTTTGGTCACACTTTCGGCAAACAATCATCATCATCACTCAAAATTATCATCCATCTTCATCTAGACAATTAAGTATCATGGCCGAATGTATCTACACAATAATTATGAAAACGATACATACCATCAAAATGTTGGTTTATAGTATATGCACCAATTTCTTTTGTTCGGAACATTACTTGAACCACTTATATCTCAAGGACACTTAACCGACTAAAAAAACCTAAACTCACATAAACTAAGACGCCTAATATAAACTTTCATCAAGAACTAAACATACCTAATGCAATATTTATAACCTTTTTTAACCCTTAACAAAAAGATATTAAAAGAACTGTATATAATTTTTGGACAATTAACATAAAATTTGCATCGTATAATCTTTTATTAAGTTTAAATTAAACTTGTTTATTCTGTAGCATTATTCTCTTATAATCCACATACATAGACATATGGGTGTTTACGGTTCGGTTTTTATGGTTTTTAGGTTAAACCGTAAACCAAAACGTTAGTAACGGTTTTTGATCGTCAAAAACCAAATCCGAACCGTCGACAATTAAAATCGAACCAAACCAAACCGTTACTAACGGTTTGGTTTCACGGTCTTGATTTATTATTTCTTTATAAAAAATGCAAAAAAGATAAAACATAAGAGGCTATCAGAAATGTATAGAACAAGCTTGTTGAAAAAAAAAATCTGAAAACAACAATCTCATGAAATAAAATAGATAACATAAGTCCTAATGCCATAACTACAGAATCTTAAAGTGAACGTAGTGATTTAAGGAAAGAACAATGGAATTATGGGTTGATAAAACCACAGAAGGTCAACTGTAACTAGAATTTAGAAGCCTACTACATTTTAAAACTATAGATTTAGCCCATATTAATATTTATTAAACCAAACATAAAAAATATATAACTAGATATCAGTGGCGGACCCAGGATTTTTTTCTTGGGGGTGCGGAAATTTTTTAAAGATTTTAGACCCCTATCTATATAAAAAAATCGGTTCATAGCGGGTCGGATCGGGTCGGGTCATGTAAAACAAGTAAAAACAAACAAACAAAGTTTCATAGCGGGTCGAATCAGATCGGGTCGGGTCCATTTCAATTCTCAAACAATCAAACCCTAGTTCCTAACTTCCTATCACATTAACAAACAAAAAAACATCAAAGTTCAAACCATCCCTACTTTTATTTCTCTTAATCATTCAATAAAAAAAAAAAAAAACTTATCTATAACATACCTTGGTCTTTAATTAGAATAATCCGGAGAAAAAAAGTGGTTCAACCCCTTTCCTCTTGAGAAATCGCGGCATAACTTCCCTATTCATTGTTCATTCCTAATCCTATCACATACGAAATAAACAAGGATCTTCAAGTGTTCAACCATAGCCCATGTTCCTTAATTTTCAATTTAAAATTTTGAATTTCAAACCCTAGTAATTATTATTTGCCAACCAACAATCATATAATCAACAAACATGTTTGCCAACCAAAATTTTGAATTTCAAGCCCTAGTAATTATTATAAGCCCGAGTAAAAAACATGTATCTGTCAGGGCCGGCCTGAATTAAACAGTTTGCAGCCGAAATTTTGTAGTCGCCGGCCCGAATTATGCTGTCGCTGGGCGCTGAAGTGAGGTAGAGGGAGGGCGGGAGTCGCTGGCAAGTGGCTGCGATTTGGGTTTTTTTTATTATGTGGACTGGTTTGTTTAACAAAACTAGTAGTTGGGTTGGGCTTGAATGGGTATTAAGTTATTGGGCTTGATGGATTGAATTTATGTATTATTAAATGGCTTAGTAGGCTAACTTGTTTACATAATTTGATCGGGTTTCAATCCGTGTTCACAATTTTTTTTACATAAATTCCTAACATTTTTTTCTAAGGGGTGCGGACAAAAAATTCAAGGGGTGCGGACGAAGATTTCCAAGGGGTGCAGTCTGGATTTTTCGCGAAAAATACCACTAATTTTTTTTTCAAGGGGTGCGGCCGCCCACCCACCCCATAACTTGGGTCCGCCCATGCTAGATATAGATAATATAAAATAGATAAAGAACTAAATATATTATTATCAAATCTTACGGGTGGTGGCGACGGTGGTGGGTTGTGGTTTTATTAATAAAGGCTGAAAGGGGGATTGGAATGGGAAAAAAACAGGGGAGGCGAATGGAATGATTTTGAGGGAATGAAACGACTTATGTAATGAGCAATTTCATTTCATCGACCAACCAAACACTCTTTTCTTTATTTCCATCACAATGGTCCATTCCATTTCACCTTTCATTTCTGCATACAAAACAATGTTGTTACATCTACCCCTGTAAACTATGTTAGAAATCCGCGTATTATACAATTTAAATAAATATTTTAAAAAAATATATTATACTGTTGATACGTTAAAATCATAATATGCATGTTTATATAGAAAACTCAATAAATCTAAGTAAATTTAAAACTAGTACTTTCTCTACATTTAAAGAGTTTTTTTAAACAACAAAATTCTATGATTTATAAAACACGGGTCATAAAGGTTGTAAAACCCAAAGAAGTACAAGAATTCGTTTCTCCAGTTCCTAATCTGCCACGTTGTGATAAAAAAGATAGCTCTTACCGACCCACGTGAAATAACTCCAACAATTATCGGCGATGAGAGGAAAAGGTAATTTGTCCCACACAAAGATGTTGCACCAGATGGATTTTGCAATGAGACAAGACCCAAGAATGTGACCAGTGTCCTCAATGCCAATCCCAATCCCGCAACGAGCACAGCCCGGGTATTGAATTTGTAATTCCTGCTTACTCGGAGGGATTCTGTCTAACGACTCCCTCTAGCAAAAATAAATATTTAAAATAAAAATGATGCGTTGTTCTTAAAGACGTTTTAAAAAATCAGATTGAAACCAATGGCGGACCCAGGAATTTTTCCATCGGGGTGCGGAACATTTTTAAAAATTTTAAGCCCCAAGGTATATAAGTAAAAAATTGGTTCGTATCGGGTCGGGTCGGGTCATGTAAACCAAAAGAACATCGAACTAAATTTATATAATCATCAAAAATATGTCAAACCTTGTTACAAACATAATTAAAACGTCACCGTACGGGTTTTCATTTTTTGAAATATATCCAAAACATGGCTCCATAACATTTTACATAATATATCAATTATTCAAGCTCTAGAAATCATAATGTAAATAAAACGAAGCACATGTCTACTGTCATGGTTAGTATACGGCTAATATCAACCAAAAAATCAACTAAAATTCATTAAGAATAACAAAGAAATTTACTCGTGTTCGATCGGCGGTGGTATGGTGGCTGATTACGGTGGTATAGAGAGAGCGGGAGAGAATATATGTAAGGGTTTTGGGCTTGTTTATTTTATTTTAGTTTGAAATATTGTTGATTTGTTGGGTTTGTTTATTGGGCTAAGACTTAGTAGTGGGCTAGTAAAAGGTATTGGGTATTTGGGTTTAGTTATTGGGAAATTGGACTGTAATAATCCCACCTAAACCTTATTGGCCATTAATAATCCTGCCTCAGAATATTCACCCCACTAGTCCCACCTTTCACCTATTTTTCCTACAATGGTCCCCCGTTAAAAAAACTTAACTCCGTTAAGTTTTTTTTCCAAATTACAAACAGGATTTTAGGGCGTTTGATTAGAACGACGATACGAGTCCATTGATGTAAAACTTGCATCGAAACGGTGCTCCAAACGATGAAAACGGCGCTTCAATTCGGGTGTTTAAATTTCCAATTAACCAAAATCAAGTCACTTGGAGCACCATTTCGAAGTAAGTTTTACATCAATGGACTCGTATCACCGTTCTGATCAAAAGCCCTTAAAAATCTGCTTGCAATTTGGAAAAAAGCTTAACTCCGTTAAGTTTTTTTTTTAACGGGGGACCATTGTAGGAAAAATAAGTGAAAGGTGGGACTAGTGGGGGGGATATTCTGAGGTGGGATTATTAATGGCCAATAAGGTCTGGGTGAGATTATTACAGACTAATTCCCCTTAGTTATTTAGGTATAAGGAGTTATATAATTTAGGTAGTATTTTAAAAAAAACAAGAGTTTACTAAAAAAAATTAAAATATAAATTGATAACACTTTTTACCTAAGAGGTGCAAACGAAAAATTCCAAGAGATGCGGACGGAAAATTCCAAAGGGTGCGGACGAAAAATTCCAAGGGGTGCGGACGGGATTTTCGACGGAACTTAGCACTAATTTTTTTTTCCCGGAGGTGCGCCCAGTGGCGGAGCTAGACTTTAAAACCAGAGGTATCCAAAAAAAAAAAAAAAAAATTACGGTGTATTCATATAAAATCCTTTATAGTGGTATCCTCGTATTTTTTTAGGGGTATCCTTTATATAAAATCGAAAAAAAAAACAAAAAATTAACACTGCGAAACACTACGAACACGACTTTGAGCCGTAGCCCGTGCTACGGCTCCTAACATGCTGTCTCCGCCCCTGGGTGCGCCCGCCCACTTTGGCTTTGTGTTAAGTCCGTCCCTGATTGAGACATAATAAAAAATATAAAAAAATCAAATAAAAAAGAAATATTGTATGTCATTGTTAAATAATGCATAAATTAAGTTATGTTCTAAACAGAGAGCGACGGGTTCAAAAGAAAATTCACAAACTTGCCGGGTGTTATGCCGTACACAAGTACGGAAGTCTTCACATGGAAAGATGCTTTAGAAGCTTCCCCTAACGTCTTGTTAGTTACCGAACCAGCCAATCAATCCGGTGATCATGGATAATATTTCCTTTAATTAATTAATTATGATATAAATTTATAATAATCTATATCTATAATCTATAGTATATAATAAAAGAAACCAATTTTGGGACACGTGTCACTCATTGAAGGCGTCTACATTTTAATTTCCTGCATTTTCATACTTATCTTATATCAATTAATTAAATAATAAATAATCAATTAATATTAAATCTTATCTTGCTTTGAATGTCGGATAAAATCATTCTATTTAATCTAATAATATATTATCTTCAAATTTAAATTATAAATTAAAGATTTTTTAAATAATAGCACAAAAAAATATTAACTTAAAAAACAATAAAACGCTCATATAAAAAATTAAAAGTACAAACAAAATAACTTATTAGACATTAGATCAAACTTTAAAAAACACTAATTAGGAAGAGAAGCTTATAATATAATTCTGTTTTAGATTTTCCAAATTGGGGTTCTAATCAATTCGAATTAAACTTAACCAAGTTTATGACTTGATTCGAATTAAACCGAACCAAATTTATGCTTTTTTAAACGAATCCAATAGCATATTATTTACTATACAAAATTACATTTATTTAACCCGTGTAATACATGTTGTTTTTAAAGATATAACTTTTTTTATTATTTAGTATATATTCGCCCCGCTTGCGGTTTGCGCATATAATGTATATATGTGTGGACACTCGGAGGGCAAAAGTGAAATTGCACTAATTTTAGCATTATTTTACTAAGTTCGTGAAAATAATGTTATAAGCGGAGGACGGTTAATCATGCATCATCATCATGTGGTGGCGTTGATAGTAGAAAGACAAAAGGGACCATGCACTAATCGGTCTTTGTCCCGATTGTTGAGTGTTATGTGCCTTATATCCAAGGTTTGATGCAAAACTACTATCGAGCCGGGGCTCTCACTGAAAGTAGCCTCTCTATTCCTACGGGGTAGAGGTAAGACTGTCTACATCTTACCATCCTCAGACCCTACCTTAGCTTTGCTATTGGTGGGATTTACTGAGTATGATGAATGATAATGATTTAGTATATATAATTGGATTTATTAAACTTGTATAATACACGAGATTTATAAAGATATAACTTTTTTATTATTTAGTTTATAAAATTACATTTATCCAACCCGTGTAATATACAAGGTTACAAAATTACATTTATTTAACACGTGTAATACACAGTGTTTTTAAAAGTATAACTTTTTTTTATTATGTAGTATATATAATTAGATTTATTCAACCCGTACAATAAACGGGAATACATGGGGTTCTTAGAGATATAACTTTTTTATTATTTAATATATAAAATTACATTTGTTTAACCCGTGTAATAAAGAAATTTTTAAAAAATATTTGTTTTAATTTAGTATATAAAATTACATTTATTCAACCCGTATAATAAAAGAAACCATGTAAGAGACACATGGCGCTGGTCTTAGTTATTTTTCTAAATATTTATGATGAAAAATCAATTATTGATAATATTAAATTTTCAACAATTTTTTGAATGTATGATAAAAGCCTTATTCCAAGGGCAAATTCGTTACATATGAACGATTATTTTTGGGCGTTTCTTTTGTAGCACCACTTTTACGCAAGAGATAAAAAATTTGCTGGTAAACCTCTAAATGAACTAAATAAATATGAACACGGGTACGTCCATGTTTGTTCATTAAACTTTAACTAAACACAAACACGGACATATAATCAAACAATTTTTTTGTTCATGTTTGTTTATTAAGAAAATTTGCATATTCGTGTTCATGTTTGTTCATTCGTTTAAAATCTAAACGGACAGTTCATAAACATAAATTAGCATAAACAAACAAACTTATTGGAACATAATTTAATGAACCAAAATAAATATAATTGACCAAACATAAACAAACATAGAGTAGCTTTTTATATAAAATTATAAATTAGTGGTTAATTTTCTTACTATAAATAAGCAACAAATTTAGGTAATACAACTTGTACATTATGCTTTGGGAATTTTTCAAAAAAAAAACTTGATTTTTACTTTTAGTCCAAAGGTTTTTACCTTTGCAATTTTAACCCCTACATAATTTGTTTTTTTAACTTTAACTCAAAACTTTTCATTATTTGCAATTTAACTTCACAACTTTTGTTACTTATACTTTTAATCTTTCGCAAATTTTCGTTTTACGTATAGTTCTCAATTTTTTGAGTTAATACGACGCAACGTACGACTGTGATTCAACTTTTTTATGTTTTGTTTCAAATTTTGCAAGTTAACACGGCGCAACGTGCAAGTGTGGTTGAGCGTTTTTACCTTGCCTTTGGGGCTTTTCCAAAAATAAATTGATATTTTTACATTTCACCCAAAAGTATTTCATAAATTACTTTTAACCCAAAACTATTTGTTTTTTACTTTTACCCCAAAACATTTTATCTTTTATAATCTATCCTCACAACTTTTTTTACTTTCAACTTTGGTTATTTATAGTTTTCATTTTCCGCAAATTTTTCGCTTTATGCCTGGTTCTAAATTTTGTGACTTAACACATCGCAACGTGCGTCTTTGGTTTAACGTTTTTAAATTTCGTTCTAAATTTTGCGAGTTAACACGACGCAACGTGCGTGTGTGGGTGAACATTTTTACATCGTCTATTTTTTTCCCGTTTGACAGGTTTAACATAACGTACGAGTCGTAGATCGACTTAGTTATAACTAAAGAATCCCCGCCGCATTGCGGCGGATCGCAATCCTAGTTCTAAATTCAATTGGAAAGCCCATTTTTTATTACTAGGAAGCCCAATTACTAATTAGTTATTTTTACATAAGTAGTTAGAATATAACTAATTGTACTGTTACGAAATTTCAGGTCTCTTTTAAAATACTGATAATCACATATTAAAATAAAAATATTTATTTTAATCAACTGTTTCATTAAAAGGATTTATTCAATACATGTAAAACATATATATTTTTATACATGTCGTATATTTAGAATCCTACTTCTAATAAAGGATCATATTATCCCGTTTTACACTCTAATGAAATAATAATGTTAAATCATAATATCCAGCTTATCTCTTGTATATTTAATATTTTTTACTAAAATATTTTTTTTTTTTTTCTGTTGATTATCCAAGATTAGGTAATACGTAAGTTTCTAACCTAATAATAAATAAAAAACAAAGTAAAATGTTATAAACCATGTAATACACAACTCTCTAACCTAATAAAAAATAAAGTGATATGTTACAATAAGTAAATAGTATCTCAAAGTTCATTTTGTTAGAAAACACATCTTGATGACTAAATGTGTTAACGGAATACATTATTCGTGTAAGACATGTGTTTATTCAAATCGTGCAATACACGAGTTTTTAAAAGATGTAATTATTTTATTACTAAGTATATAAAATTATATTTATTCAACCCGTGTAATACACGGGGTTGTAACCTAGTTTATCTACTATAATAAAAGAAATCAAGTTTTGGACATGTGTCATTCATTGAAGGTATTCTCAAATCTATACTTATATTAACTAAATAAATAATAAATTAATATTAAATCTTATCCTACTTTAATAAAATATTATCCTCAAATCTAAATTGTTAGTTTAATATATTTTTAAAGGGTGGGGATCAAATAGGAAGTTTATTTTGGCTAGGAAAGACAGGAAGCAATAGGATTATGACATGTGACAAAATTTAAAATAAAGAGAAATGGTATTTTAGTCAATCCAATCCTTTCTTCTTCCTTCTTCTCCCCAGTAACTTCAAAACCTACCATTTTCAAAACCCACCATTTTCAACCTTTTCTTCACTTACAATCTCAATAATCACTACATTATATTGCGATTTTCGTCATCAATCAATGATTCAAACACCCGATCAACGTGTTCTTCAGCTTTTTTTTTTTTTTTGAAGAAAACCCAGTTTAATTTCATTCAAAATCTCGTTTTTCCCGTGATTTTGAAGATAATCACTCAACCCGTTCTATTCGATCGCTGATAAGTGTATCTATCATTCAAATTTCGTCAATCGTTGAAGAAATCGGCTTCGATCCATGTAAGAAATTCTTTAATTTCATTTTTACGATCTGGGTTTTTGATTTAGTCATTGCGTTTTACGATCTTGGAAGGGGTCCGAGGGCAGCGCCCCTGGTAGCAGGGTCCAAGGAGCAGCTGTAACAATCCTCAATAAACCGACACCCTTGATTATTTTTTTGACACCCTATTGTATTTTAAAATGTCTCAATATGTCTTATAATACACCCCGTATGTGAAAACCGAGCCCGAAATATATTAAATAATATTTAAAATAAATAAAACCTGATTTTTAAGCTGAGGCGGGCCGCGTAGGACCCACCCCAACCTCACGCGGGCGGTATGAAGGTTGAAAACTGTTGTCGTTGATTTCTTAAGTTCAGGCGGGCCGCGTAAGACCCCCATTAAGTTAACGCGGGCCGCGAGAGTCCCAAAATGTGGCGCAGCCCTGGGCCGCCACCTGGCCCAACACCTGGCGGGCCTACCTAATGACCCAGCTAAGCTACGACGACGACTGGAGTCAACGGGGGCCGCGTAAGCCCTGTCTGTGTTTTACGCGGGCCGCGAGAGAACCCAGATCAACACCTATAAATAGAACGCATCGGATTTCATTTCAATTCGTTCATTCTTCGTTTCTCAATCTCAAATTCTGAAATATAGGCTTTAGAAAGCTGGTATTATACCCCCTAATTAGCGAGGTTCTGCTCCGTTGTAAGTATTATAACCCCAGTTTCGTACTAGATACGATGCCCGATTGATTTAGGGTTCCGTAACAACTGTCGTGGTTCTGTCCGACGTAGTTGTTGGAATACCGTCTCGGGGAGGGTATCATTAATATTTTCAAAGGGTTATGATACTAACCTATGTACATTTGTGTAAATTATAGATTATTCCCAGGAAACCCTTACGCGAAGTCTAAGATAGCAATGTGAGTTTATCCAATTTTTTTTAAACTTTTTGTAATACTTTACAAAACCTTAATGCTTTACAATATGATTAAGCGGTGATTGAGTCTTTGTAGTTCTTCAATTACTGCCGGTATGTTGGGGTTTTGTATACAAAATTTACTACTGCGAGTAGTAAGTCGGGATGACAGTATGTTACCATTGGACAACGAGTTAGCCAATGTGTAATATGACCCACAAGTCAGGATTGACAGTACTGAATGAGTAATTGTGTAGAAATAAACAATGTGATCGCTCTCAATACTGTTTTAATTGATAAAATGTTTCTTGATTAAACTGGGATTCACTCACCAATATTTCCCACTGACAAATATTTTTAAAACGCGTTTCAGGTAACACAATGTGACAACCAATTAGTAAAAAGCCAGCTGGAGAGCACTGAAGGCTTGGGAAAAATGTGGCTATAATAGTTACCTAAAAGACGATGTTTTAAATTCAATAAAATAGAGTTTATCCCTATAAATGTATTGTAATAAGAAACTTGGATTTTACCCATGTGATTATTAATATCAAATGAGGTGGTTTTACTCTGATAAACATTTCTTAACTATGGTCCTGATGTAATTTCCGCTGCCAAATTAATCAACTGATACCACCGAAAATCTGAGTTCGCGTCCGCCCGTTCCCGGGACAGATAAGGGATCGGGGGTTGCGACAGATGGTGGTATCAGAGTCTAGCCACTGGTCTGAGCCAAAGAAGTGTTCCGCTGACACTTAAATTCTAAATTTTATGTTAGGAAATAATTTATGTGATTATGTGTTTTGTGTTATTTGACTATTTGTTAGTTTACAGTATGAGTGATCAAGGACCCTCAGACATGAGTCGTTAATTGTCTGATTTACCTAGGAGTGAAGGTACATCTTCACAGCCTGCCCTTTCTGGGTATTCTGCTGATCAGGAAGAAGGGATGTTTGCCTTTAAAGCTCAGTCAGAAGAGCCATTCCCTCATAAGAAAAGATGATGGTTCAGTAAGGAAGCTTTTGCGCGTAGGAAAAGAATGCGAAAGTTGCAACAGCAAAGAGCCTTAGCAGCCGTTAAGCGAAAGACAGATGCCCATACACAGGATATGCTTAATAGAAGCCTAGCTAATTTTCATATCCTAGCTACAACTGCTGCTGACCTAAGTCTGGAACAACTAGTAGCCCCACAACCACCAATCCCAGACCAACCCATGGAAATAGAAAACCCTGAAAACCAAGTGGAGATGCATGACTTTAACCCAGAAGAAATCCCTAGGGTACCTGCACCAAATCCCCTAGACCCAAATTATGACCCCTGGTGGGACGATAATAGGGACTTTGTGCAACGTTGCCTGATACATGAAGACACACCCATACAGAACATAGGAGCCTATCCAGGTATGGACCCTTTAGATCCCTATTACCACGATGAATATATTAGGGAGATCTTAGAAGATCCTTACCGATTTCAGGCACTTTCACCCTCATATCAGGAACCCGCACCCCAGATTCCGAACCCAGTCCTAGAACCTGCACCCCCAATGAGTGCAGAAAACGTACAAGAACTTAGGACTTTTGGGGAGGAAATTTTAGAAAGCAGTGAGAGAATGAGACAGGTAGGAGAGTGTCTCGTATGGAAATACGATGAACGCAATATGGATTTTTGGATAAATCCATATCCGTGATGTGATGGAGAAAACGGTAATAGTAATAATAATATAATATAATATAATAAAAATAAAATAAAATATGTGTGTACGGATGCCTATTACTATTAGTGTGATTCTATTTCTGTTGGTATTGTAATTTTTATTTCAGTACTAGTGTGTAATAGATGCATAATAGTATATGGAAATAGAGTAAAAGTCGTAATGATCGACGTTTTTGGCTAGATTGTGTATCATGTGATTAACTATATTAAATATTATCTTGTGATATTAATATGGGGTACATGTTTAAAATTCAGATGGCCGATGAAGGAAATCAAGGAAATCTGAATAATGATAACCAGAGTAACATTAACGTGGTTAATGAAAATCCGAGCATCAATAACAATGGAAACCAAATGGATAATAGTGCCGTTCAACATATAGTGGCACAAGGAATCATAGATGCAATGCCATTTATTATTCAAACGATTCAAGAAGCGAATAATAAAAGTAAGCATAGCAGTAAGCGACCCATCGAACCCGAAAACAGCGTGAACAATGGACCTATACTTCAAATACCCATTCCCAAAAAGAGAAGAACCGTGTCTTACGGTTGTTCTTATAAAGAATTCTGGTCTTGTAAATCAATGGAATTCTCGAGCAACGAAGGGGCCATTGCAACCCTACGCTGGATAGAGAAGACTGAGGCAGTCTTAAGAATAAGCAAGTGTGCTGAAGAAGATAAGATATTGTTTGCTTCTAATCTGTTTAAAAATGCAGCACTAGAATGGTGGAACACTATCCTCCAATCAAGAGGAAGTGATAGAACTTATAATATGGAATGAGAAGAATTTAAGGATAAGGTTGAAAGGAAATTCTTCCCACCCAATGAGAAGGAATAGATAGCAAACAAATTCCTAAACCTTAGGATGACTGGTGTGGATAGTAAGGGATACACTAAAATATTCTTCGAATATGCTAGAATAGTGCCAACTCTTGCTTCACCAGAACCAGTATTAATCTCCCGTTACGTTACATCTAAGGATTAATTGGGGAGATTAGACACGTAGTCAAGGCAGCTAGACCTCAAACCATAGAAGAAGCTGTAGAACTAGCAAATACCTTGACAGATGAATTAGTCCGTACCCGAGAAGAAGATCAAAGGAAGAACCTAACCCAGAAGCTCACACAAGAATTTCATTCTGGAAATTTTAATCATGGGAAAAATATAGGTTCTACCTCTACACATTACTGTAAGAATTGCAAAAGAAAGCATTCAGGAAGATGCTCCATATATTGCAATTTCTGCAAAATATCGGGACACAAGGAAGAAAACTGCAGGAAGAAAGCTAACAACAAGATATGTTACAACTGCGGAGAACAAGGTCATATTAAGCCTAATTGTCCAAAATTAGCTCCAGCTGCAAACAACAAGAATACTCAAAATGCTAGAGCATTTGTTCTGACTGCAGATGAAGCCAAGATGATTCCAGATGTCATAGCTGAAGAATTGCCAGGGCAACCTCCAGATAGAGAAGTTGAATTCAGAATCCATTTAATACCAGGAACAGCACCGATTTCCAAAACACCTTACCGTTTGGCACCTGCAGAAATGCAAGAATTAAAGAAACAATTAGACGAATTGTTAGAGAAAGGATTTATACAACTAAGCTCATCACCATGGGGAGCGCCGATACTGTTTGTTAAAAAGAAGGACGGAACAATGCGTATGTGCATTGACTACCGTGAATTAAAAAAGGTTACGATTAAGAACCGGTACCCATTACCGAGAATTGATGATCTGTTTGATCAACTGCAAGGAACTCGATTTTTCTCTAAAATCGATTTAAGGTCAGGATATCATCAATTAAAGGTACAGGAAGAGGACATTCCTAAGACCGCTTTTAGAACGAGGTATGGTCATTATGAATTTACTGTCATGCCATTTGGTTTAACCAATGCCCCAGCTGCATTTATGGACATGATGAACCGAATATGTAAGCCATATTTGGATAAATTCATAATCGTCTTCATAGATGATATTCTCATTTACTCTAAGAATAAAGAGGGTCATGCAACGCATTTGCACGCACTTTTAAGTTTATTAAGAAAGGAAAACCTTTATGCTAAATTTTCAAAGTGCGAGTTTTGGTTAGAACAGGTACAGTTTCTTGGACATTTAGTTAATCATGAAGGAATTCATGTGGATCCAACAAAGATCGAGGCGATTACTAAATGGAAAACCCCTGAATCACCAACCGAAGTTAGAAGTTTCTTAGGATTGGCCGGTTATTATAGAAGATTTATTCAAGATTTTTCTAGAATAGCCATTCCCTTAACTAAGCTAACCTGTAAATCTGTTAAGTTTGAATGGGGATTAAAACAAGAAGAAGCATTTAGAATCCTTAAGCAAAGATTAACCCATACACCCATACTAGCGTTACCAGAAGGAGCTAAAGATTTTGTAGTCTATTGTGACGCTTCTAAATTAGGCTATGGATGTGTATTAATGCAACGCCAAAAGGTTATAGCTTATGCATCTAAACAACTTAAGAATCACGAAGAGAATTATCCAACCCATGATTTAGAGTTAGGAGCTATAATTTTTGCTCTTAAGATTTGGAGACATTACCTTTATGGTAGTAAGTTTACCATATTCACCGATCATAAGAGTTTAAGGTATATTTTTGAGCAAAAGGAGTTGAATATGAGACAAAGACGCTGGATGGAGATGCTTAGTGACTATGATTGTGATATCCAGTATCATGAAGGAAAAGCAAATGTAGTGGCAGATGCTTTAAGCCGAAAGTATCATGAAAAGCCAAAAATGGTACGTTCTCTTAAATTAAATCTACAAGTAGATTTAAATGATCAAATAAGAGAAGCACAAGAATCAGTAATCAAGGATGATACTGAAAAATTAAGAGGTATGCTAAAAGAATTAGAACAAGGAACAGATGGAATTTGGAGATTCCATAAAAAGAGAATGTGGATACCTAAATTAGGAAACCTACGTCATCGTATATTAGAAGAAGCCCATAAGTCTAAGTATACTATGGACCCAGGAAATGATAAGATGTACCAGGATTTAAGGAAAAATTTCTGGTGGATAGGAATGAAAAAGGACATAGCAGTTTATGTTTCTAAATGTTTAACTTGTTCACAAGTCAAAGCTGAACACCAGAAACCCTCAGGTCTATTACAACAGTTAGAAATGCCAGTGTGGAAATGGGAATTGATAACCATGGATTTTGTTACTAAATTACCCAAAACAAAGAAAGGTAATGATACAATCTGGGTGATTGTAGATAGGCTAACCAAGTCAGCTCATTTTCTACCAATGAAAGAAACTTTCAGTATGGAACAGTTAGCTAAGTTGTATGTAAATGAAATTGTTTCATTACATGGAATCCCTTTATCAATTGTTTATTATAGGGATAGCCGATTTACCTCTCATTTTTGGTCAAGTTTCCAAAAGGCAATGGGAACCAAGTTAAAACTAAGCACAGCTTATCACCCTCAAACGGATGGACAAAGTGAAAGGACAATTCAGACAATGGAGGACATGCTTAGAACTTGTGTAATTGATTTCAGAGGTAATTGGGACGATCACTTACCTTTAATAGAATTTTCTTATAATAATAGTTATCACACAAGTATCAATGCTGCACCATTCGAAGCACTTTATGGACGAAAGTGCCGAACCCCTGGTCTGTTGGGCAGAAATTAGGGAAAAGCAACTATCTGGACCTGAGATAGTGCAAGAAACAACTGACAAGATTATTCAAGTCATAGAATGACTGAAAGCAGCACGTGGTCGACATAAGAGTTATGCCGATAACCGACGCAAGCCATTGGATTTTCAAGTAGGAGATAAAGTATTATTAAAGGTGTCTCCTTGGAAAGGAGTGGTAAGATTCATCAAACGGGGAAAGCTAAGTCCCAGGTATATTGGACCTTTTGAGATTATTAGAAGAATAGGACCTGTAGCCTATCAGCTACAACTGCCAGAGGAAATGGCAGGAATACATGATGTGTTTCATGTATCTAATCTCAAGAAATGCTTAGCTGATGAATTGCTAATGATACCTCTTAAGGATATAGAGGTAAATGAACAACTCAAATTTGTAGAAAGGCCTCTACAGATTGAAGACAGGAAAGTCAAGAATCTCAAGCACAAGAGATTAGTTCTGGTCAAAGTAAAGTGGGACTCCAAAAGAGGACCTGAATACACATGGGAGCTTGAATCTGAAATGCAAAGGAAATATCCGCATTTGTTCCAGTAGATCTCGAGGACGAGCTCTAAAACAAGGTGGGGAGGATGTAACAATCCTCAATAAACCGACACCCTTGATTATTTTTCCGACACCCTATTATATTTTAAAATGTCTCAATATGTCTTATAATACACCCCGTATGTGAAAACCTAGCCCGAAATATATTAAATAATATTTAAAATAAATAAAACCTGATTTTTAAGCTGAGGCGGGCCGCGTAGGACCCACCCCAACTTCACGCGGGCGGTATGAAGGTTGAAAACTGCTGTCGTTGATTTCTTAAGTTCAGGCGGGCCGTGTAAGACCCCCATTAAGTTAACGCGGGCCGCGAGAGTCCCAAAATGTGGCGCAGCCCTGGGTCGCCACCTGGCCCAACACCTGGTGGGCCTACCTGATGACCCAGCTAAGCTACGTCGACGACTGAAGTCAACGCGGGCCGCGTAAGCCCTGTCTGTGTTTTACGCGGGCCGCGAGAGAACCCAGATCAGCACTTATAAATAGAACGCATCGGATTTCATTTCAATTCGTTCATTCTTCGTTTCTCAATCTCAAATTTTGAAATATAGGCTTTAGAAAGCTGGTATTATACCCCCTAATTAGCGAGGTTCTGCTCTGTTGTAAGTATTATAACCCCAGTTTCGTACTAGATACGATGCCCGATTGATTTAGGGTTCCGTAACAACTGTCGTGGTTCTGTCCGACGTAGTTGTTGGAATACCGTCTCGGGGAGGGTATCATTAATATTTTCAAAGGGTTATGATACTAACCTATATACATTTGTGTAAATTATAGATTATTCCCAGGAAACCCTTACGCGAAGTCTAAGATAGCAATGTGAGTTTATCCAATTTTTGTTAAACTTTTTGTAATACTTTACAAAACCTTAATGCTTTACAATATGATTAAGCGGTGATTGAGTCTTTGTAGTTCTTCAATTACTGCCGGTATGTTGGGGTTTTGTATACAAAATTTACTACTGCGAGTAGTAAGTCGGGATGACAGTACGTTACCATTGGACAACGAGTTAGCCAATGTGTAATATGACCCGCAAGTCAGGATTGACAATACTGAATGAGTAATTGTGTAGAAATAAACAATGTGATCGCTCTCAATACTGTTTTAATTGATAAAATGTTTCTTGATTAAACTGGGATTCACTCATCAGTATTTTCCACTGACAAATGTTTTTAAAACGCGTTTCAGGTAATACAATGTGACAGCCAATTAGTAAAAAGCCAGCTGGAGAGCACTGAAGGCTTGGGAAAAATGTGGCTATAAAAGTTACCTAAAAGACGATGTTTTAAATTCAATAAAATAGGGTTTATCCCTATAAATGTATTGTAATAAGAAACTTGGATTTTACCCATGTGATTATTAATATCAAATGAGGTGGTTTTACTCTGATAAACATTTCCTAACTACGATCCTGATGTAATTTCCGCTGCCAAATTAACCAACTGATACCACCGAAAATCCGAGTTCGCGTCCGCCCGTTCCCGGGACAGATAAGGGATGGGGGGTTGCGACAGCAGCAGCCCCTGGCGGGGTCCAAGGGGCAGAGAAAATTTAATTTTCTGTAAATTTGCCTCTGGAAAACTGCATTCGTAGACAGTTTTATGCCATTGCATTTTAGAACTGCATTCCTGGTTCAGACAATTCACAGACAAAACTATTGTCCTGGTTCAATGCGTTTTAGTGAGAACACTTTCTTTGGTGTTTTTAGGCCATTGCGTTTTAGAACTAAGACATTTTTATGTGTTTTCTGACCATTGCGTTTTTTATGTGTTTTTAGTCATTGCGTTTTAGAAAAACACATTTTTGAAATGTTTTTAGTCATTGCGTTTTAGGTAAAACACATTTTTAGCTGTTTTCAGTCCTTTGCGTTTTACTGAGAACTCTTTATTTTGTTTTTTTAGGCCATTGCGTTTTAGAAATGAGGCATTTTTAAGTGTTTTCTAGCCATTGCGTTTTATAAATAAGACATTTCTTTGTGTTTTTTGTGCATTGCGTTTTAGGTAAAACACTTTTTTATGTGTTTTCAGTCCATTGCGTTTTAGAAAACAGACATTTTAAGTGTTTTTTGTCAATTGCGTTTTAGGAATAAGACATTTGTTAGTGTTTTTGGTGCATTGCGTTTTAGGTAAAACACATTTTTATGTGTTTTCAGTCCATTGCGTTTTAGAAACTACACTTTCTTTTGAGTTTTTAGGCTATTGCGTTTTAGAATTAAGATATTTCTTTGTGTTTTCTGGCCATTGCGTTTTACAAATAAGACATTTCTTTGTGTTTTTTGGTGCATTGCGTTTTAGAAAAATGTCATTTTTTAGGTTTTTTTTTTACATTGCGTTTTACGCAACTTGGTTTTTTCCATTGCGTTTTACGCAACTGGGGTTTCAATTTTTTTTTTCGAAAATATAGCAATAGTATACTCGTTATAAAGATAAAAAACGCTCGTTTTTTTGGTGCAATTTTTATAAAAAATTAATGTCGTATGAAAGAGTTATTAACGTTTAAAAAATGGGGGGGGGGGGGGATTGGAGGAGAGAGAAACTATTGCATTGGATTGACTAAAATGCCCCTAGACAAACCCACGCGCCTCCTTTTTTCCCTTCAATTTCACTCATTTAGTCTTAGCCATTGATTAAATAAATGGATGGTTAAGATTACTTCATAGGCTTCCTATCCAAATAAACTTTCTATTATATCCTAACCCTATTTTTAAAACAAATACCTCTCTTTCCTACTTATCTTATATTAAATATATAAATAATAAATTAATATTAAATGTTATCCTAATTTATGAAAATATAGCTTTTTTCGAAAAAATTATATCCTTAATATTTATTCAACTCGTGTAAAACGCAAGATTTTTAAAATACACAGGGTTTATTAAGGATATAATTTTTTGTATTATTTGGTAGATTTTTCAACCCGACTATACACGGGTTTTTTATAGTTACAACGTTTTTAGTATTTAGTATACAAAATTACATTTATTTAATCTGTGTAATACACATGGTTTTTAAAGATATAACTCTTTCTTTGATCTATTCAACACGTGTAATATACGAGATTTTTAAAGATGTAATTTTTTGTTATTTGGTAGATTTATTCAACCCGATTATACACGAGTTTTTTAAAGATACAACGTTTTTAGTATTTAGTATACAAAATTACATTTATTTAATCTGTGTAATACACATGGTTTTTAAAGATATAACTTTTTTTATTATTTGATATATAAATTATATTTATTTAACCCGTACATTATACGGGGTTCATAAAGATATAAATTTTTATTATTTAATATATAAAATTACATTTATTCAAGCCGTGTAATACACGGGGTTCTAACCTAGTAAAATATAAAATAAGACAAGAGATCAAATACAAATACACTTATCATACAAAACGTACGAATAAGGTGAAAATGTAAAAAAACACGATTACATTTTTGTAATTATTTACTCGTAGATAATTATCGAAATTACTCTACAAATGATTTTATAGGGTAATTTTGATCTTGTAGAGCATTTTTGATCTTGCAGGGTAATTATCAAAAATTACTCTATAAGTGTATCTTGTAGAGTAATTTTGATCTTGTATGGTAATTATCAAAATTACCCTACAAGTGTATCAAAATTACTCTGCATCAAAATTACTCTATAAGTGTATCAAAATTACTCTGCAAGTTTATTAAACAACATACAATTCAAAATTACTCTACAAAATCATTTGTAGAGTAATTATGATACTCTACAAAATTACCTTACAAGATCAAAATTACCATACAAGATCATTTGTAGAGTAGTTATGATACTCTACAAAATTACTCTACAAGATCAAAATTACCCTACAAGAACATTTTACAAAATTACTCTACAAGATCAAAATTACCTTACAAGATCATTTGTAGAGTAATTTTGAGAATTACTCTACGAGTAAATAATTACGAAAATGCTACCGCGTTTTTTTAGCTTTTTCATTCCTTTCGTACGTTTTGTACGATAAGGCACTTTGTACGTTAACTTAACTCTATGAAATAAATAATTATATATTTAAATAAATTATATAATTAACGAAATAATAAATGACCAGAGTCTGAACCGAGCTTGTAAATATTCTCACAAGCCAAGTCCAACTGTCCAAGCTCAAGCTCGAGCCCTATTGTTGGGAATTTATTAGTAATAATTATATTTATGATTATTATAATTATAATTTAATTGTAAGGCCAAGATGAATGAGATAACTAATGTTTAAGTTTGTGTGATGGAACTTTAATGTTGTCGGAAATTGTGTTTGTCCCCATTGGTGGATAAATAAATCTTTTGTTGATTTATAAGTACAATTCTCTACCGAAATGTATTTCTTTATTACAAGTCACACCTAGCGGTAGTTAAGTGGGTGCGATGCACCTGCGCTTACGCCTGGGACCAGGATGAGGACACTGGGCATAATGTGACGTTTTGATAGCACATTTTACACTTCGTCGCGAGCCCCTTGGAGCCGCCTTTACTATTTTTTGGGTCAGGCTTGATTACCTGGGTTTGTAAATTGCAGAACAGAAGACTCTTCATGTTCTCATAAGTCTTATATTCATAAAGTCTTGCAATAATAGTGAATTCAATTATATAGAAGTCCAAGAATTCAATTTACATTGAATAACGAAAACTCTTGAGATGAAGTAATGGTTTATGTAAACAAAACATGTGTTTTTGTTTATATAGGTAGAAACTTATACGGTTCATACAATACACATAACCTCCATAGAATTTCCAGATTTTGCATCCTTGCGATCTCTTGTTTTGGGTAATTTTTCATGTGCAACGCTAATCCCGCTAGGAAAATCTGCTTAGGTTGTTGTACCCCTGGGAAACAGACAGATTCACATACACGGACCGAAATCTGTTTTAAGGGAAGTGTGTTAAACACGTGCCTTAGTCACATCGAGTTTCTTCTTTTTGTTTTGTTTTGTTTTGTAATATGTTTACGATTTGACCGTTATGTTTATAATTTTCAAGAACTATTGTAACATGCTCCGTATTTTCTTTTTGTTTATGGTTGTAAGTATGTTATTTTCTTCTGTAATATGTATTAGAAATTAATAAGGTGTTTTTTTTTGTATACGAGATTCCTACAAGCTTAAAACAGATTTTAAAACTCCGTTTACTATTTTTAATTTTAAAATTTTTATATTACTAACAGTTTCTTTTATACTGTTTATTAGCAAACTTTTGTAGTTTACATTGGTTTTCTATAAACCAGTCTGTTTCTGATTGAAAAAAGATTATTATTTAACTTTGGTTTTATGTAAACCCACATTTCTGAAAACTGGTTATATTCTTTCTTGTTTCAAAAATGGCCACTGTTCAAGCAACGACATCAACAACTGTCGGATCCACATACACTACCATGTGACCATTAGTTGGTACCCAAGTAGCCCAAGCAGTTGCTAATCATGCTGAGAAACCAGAAAAGTTTTCTAGTTTGAACTTTAAGAGATGGCAACAAAAGATGTTTTATCTGACCACTTTGAACCTTGAGAGGTTCTTGACTGAGTCCACTCCTATTCTCACTAAAGGGACAACTAATGTGCAATCTGTGAGTGTTGTTGATGCGTGGAAACACTCTGAGTACCTATGCCGTAACTATATGTTGAATGACCTCTCAGATGCCTTGTATAATGTGTATTTCAAGGTACCGACTGCCAAGGATTTATGGGATATTGTGGTTAGGTTTTTGGACTATAAAATGATTGATTCAAATACTGTGATGAGTCAAGTTCAAGAACTGCAGATTTTTCTCAGTGACATTCTGTCAAAAGGAATGAATCTTAGTGAAACATTCCAAGTTGCGGCAATTGTTGAAAATTTTCCTACTAGTTGAGTGGACTTCAAGAATTACCTTAAGCATAAGCGAAAGGAAATGACTATTGAAGACCTTGTGGTTCTTTTCCATATTGTGGAAGACAACAGGTTGTCACACAAGGAAGTCAAGTTGAAGCTTCTGCAAAAGCCAACCTCGTGGAACATTGTCAATCTTCAAGGGGTTGCAAAGGTAAGAAAGGCCACAAGTTCAATGATAAAGGGAAAAATAAAGGTGTGGAACTTGGAGCAAAGAAGGGTTTTATGAATAAGAAAGTTGGTCACTTTAAAGGGAAATGTTATAACTGTGGTGAAACTTGTCACCGTGTTGAACCAATGCAAAGAGCCTAAACTTGACAATGCTCTTATGGTTGTTGATAATGTTATGCCTTTAGTGGCCATTATCACACCCCGACCCGCAACGGATTTGGTACGGGGCATGATTGATTGCTCATAGCTTTTGACACTATTATACGTTTATATATTTAAAGCAACCATATTAAAACATCACACTTAATCATATAAATATCCAGCAAAAATCCAAATAAAATAATCCAAAAGATAATCAACAACATTAGTTCGTTTTATTACTAAGGCACATCCTATGTGTCTTCACTTCGAATCCTCAAAATTGTGTGCCTGTATCATGCGTAAAAAGCTTTTTGGTCAACAATAAGTTGGTGAATAGATCTTAGTTTTAGGAAAAGTAAAATAGTTTAGTTTATTAATTTTTATAAAATAAGTAACATGCAATTCTAAGTGTAGATATGTCATCAATGTTAATTCAACAATTCCATATTCCACAAATCACCACAATTTCCAACAATTTATCACAACTTCCAACAATTCACCATGATTACATTTAATAACGAAAAAGATATTCGAAACAACGGATGCGAAACAATATGAGATTCAAGCCCCTGAAGAGCAAATCTATGAAACAATGTGGCGATACCGAGTTCAACCCATGGCCGTGAGGAACTGGTTAGCCAGGTGGATCCACACGAAACCATATGACACAAAGTGAGTAAATACATAGATACATGTATAAGAAACGATTTATCAAACATAAGATACGAGTAATGTAACACATAACGGTACTTTGATTTGCATGCTGATATTAAAAGGAAAAATTACACGTTTTGTCCTTTATCTTTATACTTTTTTTTTAGGCGGTGTCATTTTCAATGAATTTTAATAGGTTTTGCCCTTTATAGGCAAAACTGTTACACGTCTTGTCCTTTATCCCTAACCCAGTTAGATTTTCTTGTTAAATTTGGTTACCCAAGGGTATTTTAGTCTTTTCACTCTTTATTTAATATTATTTAAAAAATAAAACAAAACATATTTAAGAATTATTATTATTATTATTATTATTATTATTATATATACAATACACTTTCTCTCTCAATACCATACTCTTTCTCTCTCTTTTTACAGCCTCATCTCTCTCTACCACACTCTCAAATCCCATCACCACCTCCCACCTCTCAACACCACCACCATTAATCCACCTCCCACCGCCACCGCCATCAACCCGCCACCACCTGCAACCCACCTGCCATCAACACACCTACTACCACCACCAACACCCACCGCCCCCCACCCACACCATCTGCCACCATCCTCCACCCTCCCACCCTAACCCTAACCCTAACCAAACACCTAACCACTACCGTCCACCCAATCGCCCAACCCACCTAGACCTTCACTGCCTCCATCCACCCTCTCGCCGGCCACCACCCACCCCACCTCAGTCTTCACCGCCACCATCCACCATCTCTTCGGCCACCACAACCCACCCTCTCTCTCTCCCCCTTCACCACTACCAATTCTCTGTTTCTACTCTGTATTTTCTCACGCTCATAAACACCACAATTCCCCTAAACTCCTTTATTTCTTCCACAAATTCTCACATGAATCTTATCACCCACCACACCTAACTCCCAATGTTCACACTCTGCATCAATGGTAGCTCACAACTACCCCATAATCACTCTAATTTCAACCATAACACTCATCTTGTTAGGATCCGAATTTGAATTGTTTGTTTTTGTTTTAAGATGAACAATGGAATATGATAATAAGTATGGAAATAATGCAGCGGAATGAAGAAAAACTTTATAACACAAACAATGGAAGATTTGCTTTTATCATGAACACTTTAAGTTGAATGATTGTATTACACAATGATTCGCGTATGCATGAATACAATTCTCCCCCTCAGCATGAGATCACAGAGTTTGTTTGTACAAAATGCAAGTGAGTGAAGTAATCTAATAGAACAGTACATGCATTGTTCTATTTATAGTACAAGCCTAACCACTGTGGAATATTTGCTGAAGTCACCGAGATAGTGACATCTAATAATACTAACAACCTCTAACCTCTGCTATTAGCTAAACGCTGTTATATTACAAACACTGATTACAGACTCTGTTGACTATATCCTCTGATGAGCTCTTATCCTCTGATGAAGCTTTAGCAGATCTTCTTCAAAGGGTGATCAGACCTTTGCTTCCAGCAAACCTTTGTCTTTATCAGTGGTTTAACTTCAGTAGACTTTGTCAATCAGCAGACCTTGGCTTTGAAGCAGACCTTAGAAGTAGCAGTTGTTAGATGACTTGCCATTGGAGGAAGAAGGTATTCAAGCATTGTTATTCTGGATCAGATGTTTGTAGAACTATTTTGGCTTTATATCATCTGTTCTCAAGGTGGGATCCACATGAGCCAACAATCTCCCCCTAGAACAGATGATGCCAAAACCCTTCTTTATTCTTGATCTTTATTTCTCCTCAGCATTTCCCGTATTTGCCCTTTGAACTGTAATTCAAAGTCCAAGGAAATCATGTCATCTTCATCATCCCTTTCAAGTTGAAGGTTCAACAAATCTTGAAGGTTACATGCACTCAGACCATATGCATCCTTCATATTTATCCTTTCAACATCACCATTTGATCTGAGCAGAGTCAATACATGGGTATCTGAGGATGACTTCCACTTTCATATTTTTGGATCAGATGGTTTTCTTGGGATAAGACTTATTTGGGATGAGTTTGGTGAATGAGGCCTGCTTGTCAACCTTTTGATGGTTTCAGTTAATTGAGCAGTGAGTTGGTCAGCATCATCCATGTGGAATTCAATCTAGCATTTGATTGCCTCTTTTCTGTATTCTTCAAACCTCTACTCATCTCCCTCATCAGTCTGCTTTTTTCCTTTTAATTGATTCAAGGCATTTACGGGTAAATCAGATGATAAAAAAACTCTTTGGAGGATTGGGTCTGTTGAGGCCTGCCAGTAGTGGTTGTAGGATAAACTGGCTTTTGAGGAACTGTTGGATCTTTTGCTCTAAGCTCTTCCAGTTTTTTGTAGGTCTCCTCTATGTTGAGTTTTGACCATCTGGCAATTGATCTTGCTGATCCATGATCAGCAGCCACAAGCTCTACTCTCATTCTCTTAAACCTTAATGCTTCATCTGGATCCACTTGCTTGGCTTTCTTCCAATTTGGTGGAGTTTTCTTGACCAGAGGATCATTGTTCATTTTAGTGATTCTGTCAATTTCTTCCAAGAGAGCATCTGATGACCAGTCTTTGAATTGAGTCCTGGTTGCTTTATAAGGCTTGTGCTTCATTATGTGATCAATGTAGTCAATCCTCAGTTCCTTTTCAAGCTTAGTATCAATTGGCTGCCCAGGCATGGATTTACTAAGGTCCTTAGCAAAGTCTTCAAGCGTTCTGACTTTGCTAAGCTCATGTGAAAGTTGACCTTGGTATTTCCTGTCACCTAACCCTTTGCTATCTTCTCTAGCTATTATCTCAGCCTGCTTTACTTTCATTTTCAAATACTCATCCAAATTCTGAGGCAACCTGAAGCCAAAGAGAGATGGGATGGTTCTTTTAGATGGATCCTCTATTTTGAAAAATGATTCTATTTAACCTTGAACTGTGAGCAACTCTGGAGGATATTTAGCAGCCAGGGGGATGATAGATGGTAGTGAACCAGTGGGTGGAGTCAAAGTGGATTTAGGTGGAAGTGATGAGGATGGAATGACTTGAATGGGGATAAATGATAAGGGGATTGGTGATGGAATCTCCTCATCATCTTCTTGTACCACAAAAGTTTTTCTTTTGCGTACATATACGAATTTTGGTGGTACAGGTTGTTTAGGTGGTGAAGGTGGGTGTGAAGGAAATCTTTGTGGTGTTGGAGGTGGTTGGTTTGATGGTTGTGTATTGAAATTGATTATGGCAGAGGATTGGCTAACCTCTGCTGAAACAACTGGTGTCTCAGCAGTTGTTTGCCTAACATCTGTCGATACTTTTGTTGCATCAACATCTGTTGGGTGAGTGGTGGAAGATGGTGGTGAAGCTTTCTTTTGCTTCTTTTGAGGTGGTTGTTGTTGGGAAGGTTTTGTTGGGTTAATGGATTTAGTTTTGGGTGTAGCAGAGGATACAAGTCTTTTAGGAGTAGCAGTGGTTTTAGGAAAGGTGGCTATTGGTGGTCTATTATTTCTAAAAGACTTTCTTCTTTGTGAAGTACCAATGTTTTCCTTTTTCCTTTTCTCCTCCTGTTCTTTTTCCCAATTATAAGCTTCACTTTCTTCTGTATCTTGCTTCTTCTGCTTTTCTAAAACTTTCTCTTCAGCCTGAATGTTTAGGGTCTCATCAATTCCCCTTTTTTCCAACTTCTGAAGTTTTTATAGAAGATTGTTGTGGTTTAGCAGACTTTGGCTGTTGTTGGACCTTTGGTTTTGGCTTAGCTTTTGAATCAGGTTCCAACTTTCTCATAGAATCTCTCTCCCCCTTTTTGGCATCATCATCATCATCATGTTTTTCAAAGACTGGTGCAGGGGAGGAGCCAGTAAGTTTAATAAGATATTCTTTGAAGCCCCTTATGTCCGCCTGCGTATCCTTATACCTAGCCTCAACTATAACTCTGATAAGTTCCATGTGAGTTTTGTGGTTGGAATCAGACAAATTCTTCTGAGCATGGAGAATGGGTTGCACTGACTTCCATAGCTCATCAACAATTTGTTGAGTGCTAGGTTGACTTTTAGAATTCTCCACCATCTGCTTCATCATATCTTTCATTTCACCAACAGATGTTTCAATGGAGGACATTCTATCCGTCAAATCCTTGTATCTTAATTGATCACCTAACTTAATAGGATCATCTGAATTCCCACCTGTGGTGGTTGTATTTGTTTTGATAACAGGAGAAGACTCCATATCATCAGAAACAAATATCCCTTTTTCTTGGTTCTAGGGACTTCCCACTTGAGTAGAGGTTAAAGTTGTAGCCTCAACAGTGGTTGCCTTCAAGGGAGTCTTAGTGATGTAACCACTGTCCAACTGATAACCAATAGGTTCAACAGTTATAGTGGCTGCTCCACTTGAATTACCACCATGAGTTTCGTGAAACTTAAGGGGTGTAACCTCCTCAACTGTTTGTGGGTTAGCAGATTGAATAGGTTCAGACACAGTGATTTGTTGGGTTATACTTTCCATAATGGGTTGGTGAGAGGGACTGTTTTAAGTCTGAATATCAATTGCTTGAAATAGTGGTAATATGGTTGGTGGAATTGGAGAATGTGTATATTTTCAATTATACATATATGTATATACATGTTCAAAATCAAAAAATTAGTGTTATAAACCCTAAACCCTAAACCCTAATGCTAAACCGTAAAGCTAAACCCTAAAGCTAAACCCTAATGCTAAACCCTAAAGCTAAAGCTAAACCCTAAAGCTAAACCCTAAATACTAATGCTAAACCCTAAAGCTAAACCCTAAATACTAATGCTAAACCCTAAACCCTAATGCTAAACCCTAAATACTAATGCTAAACCCTAAATATCACATATTTTTCAACTTAAAACATGTATATATAATTGACAATATATACATATGTATAGTTAAAAGATTAACAATATACACATGTGTATAAATCCCTAAAAAAATTATAAGAAAAAAATCTTAAAGAAAAAGCTCTGATTTTTCCAAAAAAAAAAAACAATTTTTTTTTGTATTTTTTTGCATTTTTTTTTGCTTAGGGAAAATGTGTGGTCCAGAATGCTTCTCAAGTTTCTTAATTAGCCTACTACTTCTCACATGATCCTTATCCTATATATATATATATATATGCTTAGAGGGTATAATACATGCACTCGTGAGGGGGTAAAATGCAGCCATATGATACGAAAACATCATGTGGTTTAGCTTGTGATCATACATCGGTATCTCTTCTCCTCATCTAAGCCTTCTTCAAGAACAAAAAAATACAAAATGCCATATGACTGGCATCAGTATCTTTTTCTTGAATTTTTGTCCATCTCATGCAGCAAAATCTTACTGAGTTACTCCCCTCTTCTAACATTTCATTCAATGAAACTTCACGAAGAACAATACTGAATATCCAAGAAAGCATATTAGCCATCTTTGATTTTTTATGCGTTTTACAGTGAGTGGTATTTAGTAGTATTGGCATTTGTTTTTTTTTTGTTTGATCAAATGGAAGTTGCTTAGACGTATCATTTTATAGGATGTCTTTTTGGCGCCTAAGTTAGGTGGTGCATTATTATAATAAAGTATTCGTCTTTTCAGTTACTGTCTGTAATTATTGTTTTTGATAAGCTTTATCTCTGAAGTCTGTAAGACGTCCCATCTTTCAAGTTTGGCGTTTTAGATTATAATATAATAAATTTTCCTTATCTTCATTATTATTGATTTGTAGTTACTGTTTCTAGTTACATTTTCAAGTTTGGTATTTATTTATTTATTATTATTTTTTTTGGGTTTTTTATAATACTTGTCCAAAGTAATTTTATTATGGTTTGGTAATTTTTGTGGCGTTTTATGTCATGTTGGCGTTTTGACAAGTATTTGGCTTTTTGGTATTTTTATTAGATATGGCGTTTTTATTACATAACAATCAAATGAAAAAGAAAATTAAACAAAATAAATATTGATCTTCCAAATCTTCACTGTCACCAGTCTCTTTCTTCTTTTGAAGCATCTTCACTGGCTGTTTCGACTTTCGTATGATTTTTTTTTTATTTTTGTTTTTTGAAGTAGTTTTTTTGTCGCTGTTTGGAAGCAGAAAGTCTGAAATCAGCCTCTTTTTCTATAATATTTGTCCATCTCATGCAGCAAAATATTATTGAGTTTACACCCTTTCAGCCAAAGTGTTATCTTTTTTGGCGTTTTACCGAGAAAAAGAACGCCACTAAATAAACCGTCTTAAAACTGTAAATTTGATCTTGCTAAAATCAATAAAGTGTTGCGATGGACAACATTGTTAATCCTCAGTTAAGAAAGATATCTGACAATGTTTTCCACCTCATACAGCTAAACTTTATTGACAACAAACCTCAGTAATGTTTTTGTCAGTTTTGGCGTTATAAATTGGATGAAAGTTGAGGATAAGGCAATAAGATTTTACTCAATGAAATGGACAACATCTTTACTTATTGATTTTGTCCATAAACTGAATTTCTAATAAACGTTTTGGGTTAGAAGATATTTGATGTTTGAGTTTTCTGGCGTTTATCAGACGAATGATATATATTAAATATGGCGTTTGGGGTTTTGTGTGTGTTTTTAATTGAAGGTCTGAGTTGTTGTATATATAGAATTTTTTTGGAGGTTTTCAGGCGGAATTTTACTATAATTAAGTTTGACGTTTTATATCTAATGGCGTTTTTATTTAGGATGGTGTGTGATTTTTGTTTTTGGCGTTTTATTTCATGAGATGGCGTTTTGTTTGGAGTAGTCAAAAGACGCTTTTACCCTTAATTAAGTGCGTCCACGTAATAAAATTGATGTTATTTACGAAAACGCCACCGCACCAATCTAGTCCATAGATTGTTTTGATCGGACGATCCATAAACATTCTCACCGTTCTCACACTTTTCACCGTTTTCTCTAAATCCTGACCCTATATATATATATATATATATATATATATAGTTATAGTTATGGGGAAGGGACGGGAGGGGCGGCCGATCCCCTGAACTTTTCACCCAGTAGTGGGGAGTATGTAGTTTTCGTATAGAAATTTTTGGGTATATACGTTTTCGACCCCCCAGTTTTATAGAAATTTTTAAGTCCGCTGACTTTTGCCATCCGGTCGAAAATCTCAAGCTCGCTACTGAGTATGAGGGTAAAATTTGAAAAACAACAACCATATATGTGTATGTTATACAAAAAGTGAAAATTTTCTATATTTTGTTTTGAATTATAGTATAAGAAATAATAAATCTTATTTTTGTAAGATATGCTAGAAGGTAAAATGCATGTGGTTTGGCTTGTGGTCGTAAAACTAGAACACATAAGTGTGGAGTAAACCAAAATTAGGAAGCAAGCACCCATACTATCAAGGTTGTTCAATAACCAAATATTTCGGTTGGGGCTTATAACCGAACGGATGTGGTGTGTAAGGTTGTGTATTCATAGAATGACGTGATTTGTAAGACTGTGCATTTTGATGCAATGATGTTGTGTGTAAGGTTGTGACGATAAGTTGAACAATTGACTTAATCAAAGTTATATTTGCTTTATAACTTCATTTATTATTAATATATATTCTTTTTCATTACATTGTTTCAGAGGTTGTGTATTCATATATTTCATTTTTTATTATTTATCATTAACGCTATTATATATACCTTTTGAGTTCCAGTCATCTTCAATACCATTAATAATTTCATAAATTTACAGGTATTTGATTAATTTTTTAGGACAACACCTAAAAGTAACATAGCAATTAAAGATTTTTTCTTAAATAGAACATATACTATTTATTCACCAATATTTCTTTAGTACTGTAAAGCAACATATCAAGTAGATTGAACAAATTGGTAATTCCAATGAGAATTAGATGGAGTTTTTTTAAAAGAAATAAAAGTAATCTCATGTACATAATTAATAAGTCTAATATATATGTGTGCGTGCTCGTGGACAAAAGTAAGTGTACTAATTTTAACGTTATTTTACAAATTTCGTGAAAATAATGTTAAAAGAGGGGGATGGTTGATCATGCATTATGTGGTGGTGTTGATAGCCGAAAGACAAGAGAGTACATGCACTAATTGGCATTTATCTTAATTGACGAGTGTTATGTGCCTTATGTCCAAGGTTAATGCAAAACTTCCATCGAGCCGGGGGTCTCACCGGAAGCAATCTCTTTATTTCTACGGGGTAGAGGTAAGGTTGTCTACATCTTACCATCCTCATACCCTACCTTAGCTTTGCTATTGGTGGGATTTACTGAGTATGATGATAATGTTGTACATGACTATTTACAAAATCTATGACAGAGTATAAACGTAAAAGAAGACTCGTGTTATTGATAAAGATTTGAGTAAAATGTCAAAATGGTTCCTAAGTTTAGTTCCCTTTTAACATTTCAGTACAAAAATAAAACGTTTTGTATCCGGGTATCCGAGGTTTCTTTTTTGTTGGCATTTCCATCCAAATTACTAACACGGTTAAAATGTATTGTTAAGTTATAGATGATTTCGGCAATTCCCAAGTTAAAATGCATTGTTAAGTTATAGACGATTTCGGCAATTCCCAAAACTCAGGGACGATTTTGGCAATTTACCCATTTATTTTTTTATTTTCTTTTTATCTTTAAATAAAAATAACTATATATATATATATATATAGTAGGGTTCCTGCGGAAAGTGTGTTTTTCCTAGAAAGTCTAGGAAGCGATCTGGTCCATCCGATTGGTGTGTTTAAGGGTTGAGATTAAATCAATGGCAATCTTGTAATATTTAACTATATTTAATAGCTTGTTTTAAATGAGTAGGGGCAATTTCGTCAATAACAGTGTTTTAAATCAATCAAAAATAACTGTCAGCATATCACATCTCCTTATTACACGCGAATTTCCCTCTCTCTCTCTTACTCTCTCTAAACCCACAACGAAAACCCCCTAAAATCATACCAAATATACCTAAAATCATGGATGAAGATAAGAGATTTTCCAAGTTCTATATACATAAGATCAAGCGGTCATTGTGTTCCGTGTTTTACTAGGCGATTAGGGTTCATTCGTGTTCTACATTGAAGTATTTCATGTTTGCAGGGAAGAGATTCAAAAAACAGGGGACTTTAAACAAGATGGATGGAAGCAGACTTGAAGTCGCCGGAAGGAAAGTTGAAGTCTCCGGAAGCAGAGTTGAAGTCGCCGGAACCGTAGGTGTGTGTTTTGAATAACAAATGTTTGTAGGATTACCGTGTATTGTCGATGACTGTGTTTTTATTGGTTGTATTTGGTACTGTGTTTTATGGTCTGTTTATGTAGGTTTTATAGAGTAGTAATTTGGGTTTGTGGATGTTTTATATAGTAGTAATTTGGGTGTGTCGATTGTGTTTTAAAACCTTTTTTTGTTAATGGGTTTTCCCACAAATGTGTTTTATGGTCAGGTTATGTAAGTTTTATAGAGTAGAAATTTGGGGCTGTGGATTGTGTTTTAAAAACTCTGTTTGTTAATGGGTTTTCCCTCAAATGTGTTTTCCAACAGATGTGTTTTAAGGTCAGTTTGTCTAGGTTTTATAGATGAGTAAGTTGGGTTTGTGGACTGTGATTTAAAAACTTTGATTGCTACTGGGTTTTCTCATAAATGTGATTTACTATGTTTCATGAACTGGTACCTGTGTGTTTTACAATTATGCTTGATGTGTTAACTTTGGAAAGCCTAATGAATTGTGATTTATAAGGGGAAATATGGGATTGTGAATTGTGTTTTATAAAGCCTAAACAACTGTTTTTCAGTAAAACAGAGAAAGAGTGAGAGAATAAAAGGAAAATGGCTTTCAAAAAAACCGGGAAACAAACCTGACAAACCAATTATGCTAGATGAATCAGACACAGAAGAAGCATCACCTTTACAAGGTGCGGTTAGTTGTGGCGGAAAGTGTGGGGGGTTACTTGTATAGTTAGATGTCTGACCAGTTGTGTTTTTTTGTTACTAACAGTTGAACCTGTTAACAAAACTACAAAAACGATAGACAACAAAATAGACTGCGCACAACAACCGCCTGCTGGCACCCTTCTGTCTGACATTGCAAATCTGTTTCCGAACGTAATGGATAAAAATGTCGATTTACAGTCGGAACCCCTCGAAAATCGTTAAATGCCCATATGTAAGTTAGATGAACAAACGTCAAACCATATGTTTGTTGTGGTAAAACACAATGCATAATACTAACATCAACTTTTATGAGTTTTCTTGCAGCCGACGTGAGCAAGAAGGGTAGCGAAACCGGTAAGAAGCGGAAGGACAAAAAGGCTAGAATCCAACCGAAACAAAAAAAAGGCTGCGGTTATACCAATAGTCAATAAGCCTAAAGAAGTAGCACACGGTAAATTGAAATTATGAACTAATTTTAATTACTAAAAAGTCTGACTTGTTGATCGGCTTCATGTGTTGGTGTTTTGTCAGGTACCACGATAGAAGATTCAGATGATGATTTTGACAACCCACTTTGGAAAAAAACGAGGTCGGGTGCTAGCCCACAAGTTGTTGAAAAACCACAACGACCCACAGTTGCTAGGTCAAGCAAAGACTCAAAAACACGCAAGTTGTTGAAAAACCACAACGACCCACAGTTGCTAGCCCACAAGTTGTTGAAAAACCTCAACCTCTCTGGCTGTTAAAACACAGCACCAAGAACAATCTGACGGTTTTGCAGATAAATGATAATAATCAAAACAAAATACTACAAAAGTAAAGAAAAAAACTGAAATTACCATCTCCACCATCAACAATCCGACGGTTTTGCAGATAAATGAAAAATTATTGAATATGAACGATGCTGGTGAAGAATAAAAGGATCGAAATTATTATATATAGATATGTGTTTCGAGTTCGTGATATTTGGAAGAGATTTGGATTAAAAAACAACCATAATCCCGAAAATCATGCACATAATCGGTTACATACAAGATCATGCAATATTAGTTTGGATTTTGAGAGTCTAGCCCTCACTAAGTTTTTGTTCAAGTTCCGTCATTGTATATACACACACACACCGTGCACACTCTTTCTCTTTTATTCTTCTCTCTTCTCCACCTCAACCTCCATTACAACCATCACCATTGCCGCCGCCACAACCACCCCCTCAATCTCGGCATTGGTACCTCATATCCCCTTGTCGACCCGTGTCTCCCGTCGTGTCAAACATCATTAATTTATTATTATTTTTTATTTATTGGTAAAAAAGAAATTTAAAAGAAAATATATAAATGTGGTTGTATATATATATATATATATATATATATATAAATGTGTGCATGACAATTATAGAAAGAAATCTCACATTAATTAAGAAAACTAAGAAACCCAAATGAATAGACCTCCTTTTGTCACGTGTTACATATTTTTGCAGACGTGTTATGTATATCAACCAGAGGTTGCCACGCGTTACGTAACATCTTTTATTTTTTCAGAAAAAAGCTGAAAGTTTGCAAAAGCTGTTACATGTAACATGTGACAGCCTGTAGTTGTTACTCGTAACACAGTATGCAAAAAGGTGTAACACGTGCCAAAAGGAGGTTCATTCATTTGGGTTTTTTAGTTTTCTTAACTAATATGGGTTTTCTTTCTATCCCTCCCCAAGGTGTGTATATGAATATATATTTTATTTATACTTATTTTTATTTTTTTATTTAAAGATAAAAATAAAATTTATAAAATTAAAAACCAAAAGAATAAATGGGAAGTGCCAAAATCGTCCCTGAGTTTTAAGAATTGCCAAAATCGTCCATGAGATTTAACGATACCTTTTAACTAAGTTTGCTATTTGAATGAAAATGACAATAAAAATGAAACTTTAGAGACCTAAATACAAAAAGTTTATTTTTGAACGAAAGTGTTAAAAGTGAAAAACTCAAAGAAAGTTAAGGCATTTTAGTGATTAGGGGAAGGTTCATTGGGGAACACTAAAAAAGTGGGGAACAGCGGGGAACCGACTCAAACGAACTCCGATTGGACTCATTCCAATGGCTTTGGAACCGGTTCGTCGAACCTTAACTAAGATCTCTTAACCCTAAACCTTAAATCCCAACTCCTAAACTCTAAACCCTAAAGCTAAAAATTAAGGCTAAAACCTAAGCTAAATCGTAAAATCTATAAACCCTAAAAGCTAAACCCTAAAGGCTAAAACTAAGCGAAACCCTAATGCTAAACCCTAAAGCTAAACCCTAAACACTAAAGGTAAACCTTAAACCCTAAAGCTAAACCCTAAACCTAAACCCTAAAAGCCAAACCCTAATATATTTAGGGTTTAGGGGTTATGATTTAGGGTTTAGGGTTAAGAGATCCTAGTTAGGGTTCGACGAGCCGGTTCCAACGCCGCTGGAATGAGTCCAATCGGAGTTCGTTTGAGTCAGTTCCCCACTGTTCCCCACTTTTTTAGTATTCCCCAATAAACCTCACACTTAGTGATTAAGTACAAAAGATGTAAGTATTAACACGAAAAGTATATATTTTAGAAATATATTCTCTTTCTTGAAAGAGAAAGAAAGAATGCCGGGGATGCATGCATACACAAGAACACATGTACGCCCATTATTGTGCCTAGCTTCTTTTTGAATTTTAAAGATTATTCCATTATTATTTTTGGGTATCGTATGATTAATCATACTAAAGGCTACAACTTTGCTTCACCCACTTTCTACAGATTTAAATATATTATTATCAATTTATCATGCTATGTTGACTGGCTTCATGTCCTGGATGCATTGTATTTTGATACCACTTAAGAGAATACACATAATTGTTGATTGATTCTCCATCTAAATAATGAGTGCTTTATTTTACCAACCATGGCATTTGATATCCACTTTTTTTTTTTTTTTAATAAAAGTTACTGTACGTTGAAGAGGAAAAAATTACGTCTAGTTGCGTATGGTGAGTTTTATAAGTACTAAATTTTTATATTTTAAAGATACTCAAGTATATTTTTTAACGGCTAATTTCTTTAATCCCGTGTCATCTTCTGGTATAAATTCTTGCCTGCATTGTTTTTATGAAAAATTAAGTTTTCTCAAAAGAACCTGTAAGCATTAAAATTCAAAGAGACTAAAATTTACGTTGAGTGTCAAAAAGAATTGGAATTGAAATTTCAGTATTTGACATAATCATGTCTAGTTGATAAATATTTTGGATAATTTGAAATGCAAGAATAATGAATAACTAGATTGTCTCTGTAGAATAAAATTATGCTACAAAGTCTGCTAAATCTAGAAAGTGTACAAAGACAATAAATTGTAAAATATAACACAATGCATCGCAAAATATAACACAATTCTGAGAAATATAACACAATGCTGAGGAAAAAAGGAAAAAAGGAACAATAATCACAAAAAATACACAATGACGAAAAAACACATTGCCAAATAAATAGACACAATAATCTAAACAAAAATTCTAAAATCTACAAGCTCAAAATCCAAAAGTGAAAACCTAAAATCTAATATCATAGAGTTCGATGACGGTTTCAATGCCGCTAGAATGAGTTTATTTGGAGTTCGTTTGATACCCTTACTACGACTCCCTGTTAAGATACCATGTATTTGAACCTTATATTTTATGTTATTTAAAGTTCAAGGTTTTGAATTTGTTACGGTTTAGTCCTTATGGTTTAAAGCAAGTAACAATTTTAGTCCAAAAGTTTAAATTTGACACTTTTAGTCCAATAGTTTAATTTTCGTCTCCATTAAAGTTCAACCTACTAACTTCATCCAAATTTTTTGTTAACATTTTTAATGAAAGACTTTTGGCCATTTTTGGTACCGGTATCACGCTTATTGTAAGTTCCTTAAATCAGATCAATACAACGATATCACAACTAGTTTGATTAGTGGCGGGATCACACAATCAAACATGATTTAATAACAAGATGTAGAGAATAAAGATGAACAAGATGATCAAAACCAAACTTCAACTTGCATACAATTAGAATTGTCTAATACAAGTTTGTAGAAAAATACTATAGAGTCAACAACCTAAACCTGATTACAAAACATGTATTTATAGGAGACTTAAGCCCATAACTCCCCCTAAACCCTAAGCCCACTGCGCCACCTAAGCCCACTCCTACAAGCCCAAAACATTAACTAACATCTAGCTCACTCTACTAAATAATTAATAATGTATAAATGTCACACCTCGGTTTCCGGTGGGCCCAGATGAGTTTAGTCGTGACGGTTGGGTAGCAATTATAACAATTCAATAATAATGCAACGGAAGTATTAGGAGTAAAAATATTCATAACATTTAAAATGTGTCGAATATACAAAATACAAAAGATGTTCAAGTGTTCAAGTTTAAGCCCACATGCGGGATCGAGATAAAACGAAGCTTAGACATCATAGGCCTTAAGCTAGGAGTTGCAAATTCCATCTCCTTTATCATAGCCGACCCAGATTCCCGTCCTAATTTCTTTTGAAAACCCGTAGGTGATCATTTAATATTTCTTGAGATTTTGTCTATATAGAGATATGTTGGCTACCTGGTCGGGGGTTAAGGGAATGGTTTAGTAAGGTTATTGCCTTGTTCAGTGTATAGATCCTACAAGGACCTGGGTCAAGCTTACTAGGACCTCCTTCAATACCCACTGGTATTGGATGGCGTGGATGCGAATGGCTTGATCCCCTCATATGTAAACTACTGTTAATACATTAAACCGGCTACTTGGGATTGTATCCCTGCTGACTCAAACCACTTAGCCGAGGGTAATGTCGCCTTCAAAAGAGGGGCCTACCACTTTTCGCATTAATAACTTAATTAATTATCTTTCAAATTCCGACCCTTTGGGATTGTATCCTTGCTGACTCAAACCACTAGGTTGAGGGTAACGTCACCTTCAAAAGAGGGGCCTACTACTATAACTAAGATAATCTCTTAAAAAGTGCAAAAGTGCGGAAATCATCAAAGGATACATTAAAGGTGAGTCAGATCCAAGTGATTCATCTTGTCTATCTGTTTTTATTTTATTTTTACTTTCAGTATTTCAGTTTTTATTTTTCATGTTTAAAACCTTTTCTAAAAATTTTGATTTGATTAGATGTTGAGGATAAACCGGTATTAAAAGCTCTTGTGTCCTTGGACGACCTCGGTATCTTACCAACGCTATACTACGCTCACGATGGGTGCACTTGCCCATGTGTGTGTTTAGTGTTAGTAGAATATTGTGTTTTATAAATTTAAAACTTGACTAATGTGTAAAATGGGCTTAAAATATTAATAAAAACATATCACACCTTACACACACCAATAGGCAAGAGATTAATAGGAATAGATTGGTTCTTGATGGATATAGCGCATCCGTCAAGAATTATGGAAGCTATTTCTATACGAAGATCGGCCATTTCGACCTCATAAGTGACATCTAGAGTTCTTAAGAGCAGGTTTAGAATTTTGCTAAACTTATGGTTAACGAAGCTTTTATCGGCTTCAGAATCAAATAAGACTATAGCAAATATGTCATTTGCGAGAAACGTACCCGTAATGACTTTTGTGTCGTTCACTGCTTCCCTCCCAGTCAGCTGAAAGGCTCTAGCATTGCCTTTCTTAGCATCAGCAGCCTTGTTCTTTGCATCAGTTGCCCATTTCGGGCAATGAGTCTTGATATGCCCGTTCTCGCCACACCCATAGCAAGTGTCGTTTTTCAATCTTTACACTCCTGGGATTTGTGGTCCATCTGCTTACAGATGCCACAACCTTTGGGTTGATTAAATAGACATTTCCCAAAATGCCTTTTCCCGCAGGTTTTGCACTCGGGCTTTGCCTCAGTTGGCTTAGAATGGTTATAGTTCGAACCAGTCTTACACTTCTTGGAATCCCTGGCAGGAGTGTCATCACGTTTGCACTTGTTCTCGCCATCAGTCTTGGCAGCTCTCACCCGTTTCTCATCCTTGGTGAGAGATAAGGCTAGATCCATAGCTGATCTAAACGTCGTAGACTTGGAGGATTTTGAAAGTTCATCTTCCACTACTAGAAGCACCTCGAACACACGAACCCGAACCGCTTGACACACACACGATGTATGGAAATCACCGCGTGACTTGTACTGCTCTATAGATCTCGTACAGAAGGTGTAGAAGATGAGAGAACCGAACAATCTATGAATACACTAAGTATTCATAGATCACAATCACACACAGTGAAGAACACACAAAGTTAGGGTTTGTTTCTCTCTCTAGAATACAATCTTGCATATGAAGTTTTCTCCAAAAAGCATTAACAATGTATTCATTCACTGAGAATATATACAGATACAAGTACGGACACCTAAATCCTTACAAATGCAAACCATGGTCCGTATATATGCTAAATACGGATAGTTCAATCTAACAAGCTTGTCAGTAGTTAACAAAGTAAGTACTGACATTACAAATCAACAAATTCGGACACATTAAAGAACTTTTAGGTTCTTACAAAACCAAAATAACAAATTCAGACACTATGTAACAAATACATGTCCGAATTTAATCTATAACTATGAACAAATTACAAATCAAGTCCTTGAAGATTCAAACTTCAGCAGCATCCAGCATTTATCAAACTTAGGTGCACTACAGACTCCCCCTTGATACATGCGGGATCTGCAAATCTTCATTCAACCTTTGAGTAGTCACTTCCTGCTTCTACCTTGTTCTTCACACATAACTGAACAACACGAATGAAAGGCAGAGCAATCTCATGGTCTTTAAGGTTGTAATGAAGCGATAAACGTCTTAGCTTCTTTAGATCTAAAAGTTTGAAGTTCACTAACCACATCGGATCTAGAACTTTCACGATCATTTCCGTCACTTTCTTTTGAGTGATAACAGCTTCTCCTGTCTTTCCATCGATGTACCAGAACCCAATCCCGGCCATGCTGTCTAAGTTAAACTGCCTCATAGGAATAGCTCTCAAACACAAGGCAGGTCGGTACACAACCTTATACTAAATTTCTCTTGAGAACTTATTTCTTGTTCTGACTTGACGTCCCACAGCATGTGTAAATTGCTCTGACTTATTCACTCTACTTTCTGCTTCCAAAAATTTATTCAAGGCACAAGTAATCCCATTTTCCGTTGGAGTATTCAAGTCAAGCTGAGCAATATGATGGAGGTCGTGACTTGGAAGCGAACTTAGAGTTTGAAAACGTGGCTTGAAGTACTAATCTCCATCCATTCGCTTGATTAAAACCAGATTATTTCGCTCATCCCAATCCTAGCTTCTGATTTGCCTTGAGTACCCTCCACGTATGCGTCCAAAATGCTTCTTCCGTGTAAGATCTGGTGGAGGTGCTCTCAACCATAAAGCTCTCTGAACTTCTTCAGGAACCGTCTCTGGATTAGGAGTAGCTTCAATCGGTGTACCATTATAAGCAACTCCATGCAAGTCTTCAAAATCAACTTCCACGCCTTCGACCGATTGAGTATTTATCGAATACGACACATTTCCACCTTTTCTCATAACCACATGATCAACATCTTCATCTGGTCTAAGCTCTTCTACTATTCCAACGACTTCATCATCTTTATCTAAGTCATCGTTGGAAATGAAATGCTCCCCGGCTAGCATGTCATGACCCGAATCATCAGATGAAACACCAAGTTCTACCTCTGTCGGACCTTTATCTCCATTTCCATCTTTGCCTTTCTGAGATCCCCCCTCAACTGCAGCATCAGTTGCAGCTTTCGTAGCTTGTGAGCTATTTGGTTGCTCCCTTTGCTGAGAAGCATTGGGATCTTTATCTTTATCCAAGTCGTCTTGAATCTTTTTTAGCTCGTCCAGTTTGCACTTGGCTTGAACTTGCAAAGATGTATTCTCCCCCTGAGCAGCAAATAGCTCGACAAGCTCAATGACAATTCTGCGAATATGTTCAGTCGCAACAGAAAGAGTTTTATGTCGTGAGGTATATGCCATATCCCTCTTGATTAGAATAGCTAATTGGATGGCCTGTCTTCTATACTGAAAAGCTAAACCTTTAATCTTCTCTTCATTTTCAGCGTTTTCTTTTTCTTCTCATCCAATTCTTTCTGTTGCTTCCTGTTCACTTCCATAATTTCATTGATAGCCTTTGTCTGTCTTTGCATTGCCTAATGAGCTTCTGTCAACATTTCCTGCATATAAACTTGGAAAGAAGGCTTGTCACCCCTAACCGAAGTTTCTTGAGTATGTGGAGTTGAGGTAGAAACTAGAGGCCTTAGAGCTACAGGACGAGGAGGTCTCGGATCAGATGCAACCTTTGGACGGAATTTTCTAGACGACTTTAGAGAAGATGTAAGCATAACAGGTGTCTTCAGTCGAGGAATGTCAGGACGAACACCACGAGGAAAGTTCGTCTTCCACTACAAGAAGCACATTGAATACACGAACCCGGACCGCTCGACACACACACGATGTGTGGAAATCATCGCGTAACTCGTACCGCTCCGTATATCTCATACAGAAGGTGTAGAAGATGAGATAACCGAACAATATGTGAATACACTGAGTATTCACAAATTTCAATCATACACAGTGAAGAACACACAAAGTTAGGGTTTGTTTCTCTCTCTAGAATACAATCTTGCACAGGAAGTTTTCTCCAAAAAGCATGATCAATGTATTCATTCATTGAGAATATATACACATACAAGTATGGACACCTAACTCCTTACAAATGCAAACCCTGGTCCGTATATATGTTAAATATGGACAGTTCAATCTAACAAGCTTGTAAGTACTTAACAACTAAGTACTAACATTACAAATCAAAAAATTCGGATACATCAAAGAACTTATAAGCTCTTACAAAACCAAAATAACAAATTCAAACACTATGTAACATATACATGTCCGAATTTAATCTATAACTATGAACAAATTACAAATCAAGTCCTTGAAGATTCAAACTTCAGCAACATCCAACATTTATCAAACTTAGGTGCACTTACAAATTTAATTATCCCCTTGATTCTGGAGCAAGTCCTCTAATGAATCGTGCATTGACTCGAGGGTAATCAGATACGATACGAGTCTTGAAAGAGAGTTGTAATCAGATACATAAGCTCGACAGTTGACGTTTTTCATGGTTAGCTTGAGAAAGTCCGATTCAACTTTTTCCACCTCGTGAGGTGGGCAGTAAGTTTCGCGGATCAGTTCCACGAACTTGGGCCAGCTCAGGTTGTACAGTGCAACCTTGCCCGTGGATTGGATCAGTGCCTTCCACCAGGTTAACGCATCCTTCTTGAAGGATTTGGACACATACTCGATAGTGTCTTTGTTACCACAACCGCTTATATCAATCACGGTCTCCATCTCATCATGCCATTTTAAAGCATCAATGGCTCCCGTTTCACCCGTAAAGTCACGAGGCTTACATGAGATGAATACTTGTACGTGCACCCATCCTTAGAGTTGCGGTGCTAAGTGTTGACAATTTTCTTGACACTTTGCTCATTCTTAGTTGTAGAGTAGTGAGTCTTTTCAGTTTTAGAATGAGGTTTGGAAACGGATTTTTCCTTTGCTACTGGTGGTTCCGGCCCTTTTAACTTAGCCATGAATTCGGCCATACCTTTACCGACTTCATCGGCGATTAGGGATGGAAGATTATATTCTCCGTCCGAACGGTCTTGGTGATCATAGTCGTCACTACCGTTCTTTTTAGATAAATTGCTAGTATTTCGGCTCGCCATTTGATTCTGTCGGGAGCTATATCACCATCAATAAGAATTTGGGATATTAGTAGAAGATTAATTAAATAATAAAAAAGAAACTTGAAATTGGATTTCATTAAATCGAGAGATTACAACACACTGTCCTATAAGGACTTTTGGAATTAAAATACAACATTATCCATAAGTGGACTTTTTGGAAAACAAAACACAATAAAAGAAAAAGAGTCTTTAGTCGTCCCCTTTTTCGTTACTCACGCTATTCCTCTTCTTGTTTCACCTTGCTTGATTTTGGAGGGTTCAATGATTCGTTAAAGTTTTCTAGGTGAGGAATAGAGGAGGTACTAGTGAGTTCCAAGGATAGTGAATAATATGGATCACGTATAGGAAACTGGCTAGTGTAAGTAAGGTTTGGGATATTAAAGTTAGGAGGTAGAAAGTATGGATTATCACCGTCCACCGATATTAGTTCTGATGTCTGGTTTGTAGGTTTATCAGTTTGGGTTTTAATTTGGGGAACAAGGTATTGACCATAGGTGGAGGGTAAAGAACTCATCCTTACGCCTGGTCGCACAGACATCCTTGGTTTAATACGTAGCTTCGGATTCTGTGGCTTCGGATGGAAATTTTCTCTGAAAGGGAATAACATGGGATCATCATCAGCGGTCTCCTTTCCGAGAGGCATTTCCCTGAAAATTTACAAAAATTGATAACTATATTATAATGAGAGGAGTAGTCCTAGGTTCAGGTCTAGAAATGAGAATAGTCCAATGGAATCTGCATTTTGTGATATTTGAGTTTAGACACAAAAGGCTAGTGTCCAATTCACTCAAACTGTAGCTTTGATACCAACCTGTCACAACCCGGTTTCCGATGGGCCCAGATGGGTTTAGTTATCATGGTTAGGTAGCAGTTATCACAATTTAATAATAATGCAGCGGAAGTATTAGGAGTAAAATATTCATAACATTTAAAATGTGTCGAATATACAAAATACAAAAGATGTTCAAGTGTTCAAGTTTAAGCCCACAGGCGGGATCGAGATAAAACGAAGCTTAGACATCATAGGCCTTAAGCTAGAAGTTGCAAATTCCATAGCCATCATCATAGCCGACCCAGATTCCCAGCCTAATATCAAGGTTCAATACCTGCAGTTTAATCTTTTGAAAATACGTCAGCTTTTGCTGGCAAATACAATTAACTAACTCATTTTGAAAATAGTTTTCCAAAAATGATTTTGTAGATAGAGAAACCTGTAGGTGATCATCTAATATTTCTTAGGATTTTTCTTGTCACCAAATTTACATATTTGTCATACAATGGGAACTAGATATCAAAGTCAGTCATTTTCAATGCTATAATGATTAAGGTACACACCAAACTTGAATAACGTGTCTAACATTCAATATGTCTACCCGACACGTTATTCTGTATGGCCATAATAGTTCATGAGTCGGGACGCCCGGACACGGTACCAATAACCCCCAGTTGTTCCAGTTATCAAATATAACAGATTAAACCGAGTTCTTACATTTATGAGCAATCATAGGCGGCTCATTTATGTAATACTCGCTCCAAGTGGCGTATTCGCCATACCCCAAGTATTCAAGGAAAATAAATTAAGAGTATTTACCTTTTAGCTAGCTTCCAACTGATAACGGTTTTAGTATAGTAAAAGCTTTAAAGACAAAGTAATTAAACTCAAGTCCGAATATCTGGGGCTATAGTCCAAAGTGAACAGATTTAGCTATCTATTAGAATCTATAAGGGTCATAGGTTAGTTCCTTTGACACCACCCGTTACGTAAAAATAAGATTAATTCGCTAGATTAAGCGTAGATTGATTAGTATGTGGTTTATACCTATCCGAGTGTAAGGACTCATTGTATAAAGATTAATTAAACCAACATTCTGATTTGGAAAGGTTTTAGAAAGTTTTGACCCGTTACGCCTAGTTTATGTGAACTATGTTCGCATAACTAGCTATGCGCATAAAGACGGGTTTTGAAGGTCGGATGGGTGTACGACAAGTCCAAGTATCAAAAATATATTTTTAGTTGAAGTACATACTGATCTAATGTTAGATTATCTGTTGGTTTAGTTTAAAACCATTTATTTAGTAACTTTGACCACATAAGGGTATTGTGGTCATTTTTAACAATATATTCTAGACTTGTCGTTTTACCCATCAAATGGATTGACCACGTGGTATAACTTTAGAGAGTTATACTCAACAATATTGTGGTCCTAAAACAAGCTTAAAACAGATCTAAACGTTGACCAAACGGGCCAGAATCAAAAGTCAAAGCAAAAGTCAAACTGCTTGACTTTTGACATAAAAGAGACCCTAAACTGAATTGGACAAGTTGAGCATGCTATCATCAGTTTATATAAGTTATAAAACTTGTATATATGTTAAAACAACTTAGTTATAAGTTATAGAAACCATTTATGCATTTTAGTCAAAAATTCAACTTTTACATAACATGCTCAACTTAACAATTCAACTAGTAAACGTGATTATCCGAAGGTATGATCACAGAGGGATCATACCAACGTTATTACGATCACGTAGGAAAGTTCGGATTGAACTTTACCTTGTCCAAAATGGTTAGAAGCTAAAGTTAAATAGAAAGTCAATTGTTTGACTTTATCTTCAAAATAACTAAATAAAAATGAAAAAGAACAAAGAGAAACACTTACTTGGAAGTGTTTGAGCAGAATAGAACTAGAAATGGGAGTCCTCTTGTCCAGAGGAGAGCTCTAAGCAGATTAGAGTGAGAGAGAATGAATGAGCCAAGGAAATGGATGATCAAGAGACCTATTTATAGTTGCAAGATCATCACAAGATTATGCCAAGTGTTGAGAAGGCTTCTCAGATGTGTACAAGTGCCCATGGACGTGGAGGAACCAGAGAAGATGGTGGTAAGTCGGTGCAAGGTGGCAAAAAATGGCTGCAACAGCCAACAGTTTTCTGATCTGCGGGTCCCCTTACGGATCGTAAGCATTATGCCCTTACGGTCCGGAAGGACCTTGTTTTGCTTGCCCATCACTCCACATGCAGACCATATGTAAACAAGTCTTACGTTCCATAAGACTTCCTGGCTCGCATTCTTTTAAATGCCTTGCGGTTCGTAAGCCATAAGGCCTTACGGTCCGTAAGGACTTCTAGAATAAGGATTTTTCACTTTTAATCCCTTGGGTCTAGTAAGTTATTGATATGTGCAATATTAGTACCCGTCCTTCCACACTGTGACATCTGTGCCTCTTCGACCATCAAACAAATACCAAATCAATGAAATATTGTGTTTCATACTTGGGATTTGTATAAATATGTGTATCATTTGCACATATCAATTCTTGTTCGATTTCGAGCATTAAATCGCTTTTTGGAAGGTTATACACGAAATGATGCATAAACGTAATCAGTTTAATGAAACAAACACTCCGGAATAGTGACACAAGCTTAACATACCTTAAATAACCTTTACATAACTTATAAATAAGTTTTGGAGGGTTTGGTGTGTCGAAATCAAGTTTATTCGATCGCAGGGACTATTTGCGTCAAACTGCGAAAGTTTGCCGATTCGTATAGTAACTTACTTTCCAGAATATGATCATAAGTTAAAAATACCATAAATATCCTTTACATAGCTTAGAAATAGGCTTTGAGGGGTTCGGTGTGCAAAAATAAACTTATTTGGTCAAACAGGGACTAAAAGCGTCAAAAAGTGCATAAGTTTGCATTTACGTGCATATCTTACATTCTGAACATATCCGGACATCCAAAAATTTTTGTAATCATTAAAATATTTTATTTTAGTGATTGGCATGCTAAGATTCCATTCGTCGCGTAATTTGAATCGTTTTTCGCGTCCGTTCGAGTTTCGTCGTAATTAACCGAACAACGCAACCGTATGACCAAACAAACCGAAATCCGAGATATTTTCAAGCATATTTCATGTTCCCTATACTTTAACTTCATTATAGAGCCTTGAAATGAGGTTAACGGGGCTTAAACATGTCAAAAATGCATCAAAAACCAAGTTTTGGACATTCAGGGACTAAAACTGACATTCTATCAAAGTTGTCTCTGGCAGGGCGCGTAAGAGTAGGTCTCAGCCTATGCGGGGCACGACCAATGCCCAGATCAGCAAACTGTTTTTCTGATTCAATCTTTGAGCTGGTTTTAGGCACCCATAGCTTTGTAAATCAGTGGGCACACATGGAGGGCCAAGATTGAAGCTCACAAATCGAGGAACGATCCTAACGGTTGTTCAAAATTTATAAATACCCACCTTGATTCATTTGGTTCTTCACACTTGATTCAATTTCTTCTCTAAGTTGGAGTTTCCACACTTCATACCTGAGCAACTTGAATCAAATCTCCATTGCTTGGACCTTTTGTAAGTTTCTTTCATTCTTTTATGTGTTTTTAAGCACGAAAGTCAAACAATGTTTGACTTTCTGCTTTGACCAGTCAATGGTCAACAAGAAGTTCGTTTGAACTTCGCAACATGAGCGTAATCACGATGGTCATAGTCCTTTGTGACTATACCTACTGATTACCACGTTATTTAGGCATAGTGACGACTCATAGTTTCGGTCAAAATGCGTATTTATGCGTATTTTGAAACCAAACTATTCTTGGGTATCAAAACCCTTTGTTTTGATATCAAACTTGTTTTCTAACTTCGTTAAACATGTTTAACTCGTCACTTTTGGTTTAGTGCTTATATAGGGTCGTAAGATAAGCGGTCTAAACAACCGCTTAGACTTTCGAACCCGACCCGTTTGGTCGATCATTAGGATCTGACCAAACATATTTTGTGACCATATTTGTATAGGGAATAACCTTCAAAGGTTATACCTTATGGTCACTTCGTTTAGTTAGTTGTATGATAGGTAATTTATATGCCTTAGGAAAATGACCAAAATGCCCTTTTTACGCATAATTTCATTTTAAGCATATGTAACCTAAATTTTGACATCTAAACTGATTAGGTAACAATATTAGACATGTTAAGGCATATAATACTTGTCATAGGACTAGTTAGGCGGTCCAAACACGTTTTACGCGAACGACGCGTTAAAGTAGCGTAAGGTACATAAACGGGTCGTAATGGGTCGTAAGCACTTAGGTTAGGTTTCGATTTAGTATGTAGGCTTTGTTAAACCATATCATATGAGTTCCAACACTCATTTGGTTTACGAAACCTCATCCTATCCGATCTTCCGATTTAGGTCCGGTTTATTAACATAGTTACCTATGTTAGGTGCCGATTTGATTCCGTGATCCCTCTAGCATTGCTTGACTGTTATTCAAGACTTCTAAGCATTCTCAAGTGAGTACATAGTCCCCTCTTTTACTGTTTTCAAATATTTTGGGGTGAAACACATGTGCCTACTTGTTACTTTCGTGTTTTTCATGCTTTTATAATATATACTTGTTATGTTCATTAGTAAACATATAGTACATGATTTCCATTATGTTTTGCTATGTATGTTCACTTAGCTTGCGAGCACATTGATTTTCATAAATACTTTTGTTGCATATGTTCACTCAGCATATGGACACATTGATTTTCATTGCATTTTTGTTGCATATGTTCACTCAACATATGGACACATTGTTTTACATTTCTACTTTGTATGTTCACTTAGCATATTTAGTACATTGTTTTCATATAACATGCTTACATTTGGTATGACATTTGGTTTATTTAACGGGTTAAAAATACGTTTATTAACACCGATAATGCCGCTCGGTAGTAGGTAGTGGTACCATAGGAATTGGCAACTCCCATTCCTGAAATCCTAGGTTTGTTTGGGTAGAAGGAATGACCGAATCCGAATACAGAATTTAGATAAACCTTTAACTTGTTAAGGGTTTGTTGCCACAGTCGCAAGGCTTGGATGAATGCGTTTAACATTACCGCGTAGATGTTTGTATCAATAAAGCATTAATTTTACAAAACATAACTTTTGATTTAAACTATGATTTATTCAAATGCATTGTTTTGTATATTTTACATATGGTTTGAGTAGATATTTTTATTTATTTGCCATACATAACATTTGATTATACATGAACATTTTTGCATTGGTGGTTTGTTTTGGTAAGTGATTTAAATACCGAGGCGTGTGTAATATGATAAAAGCATGGTGGATACGCCGCTGGTACTTCCTATATATAAGTGCTTTTATGATATTACATATCGTAGCTTTATTTAAACCATTTCAGTTTAGACATATTACATTTTACACAAATATCATATCTTTACAAAACATTGTTGTACAAATAGCATATTTTATACAAACTCATTTTAATTTTATTTGGTTGTTTACTTATCTATGCATTATTCTTTTATATCATCTGATGTCTTATCGATTTTCGTATGATTTCTAAGAGAAAAATATTTTTTTTAAGATTCATGACTAACTTTTTGTTAAACATTTCTTTCAACTACAAGTCATGAATCCTAAATCAATAAACCTATGTATCTCACGGACATTTATATGCTGACGTACCTATTTTCACATGTGTTTTCAGGAGCTGATGCATAGGGTTAATCAAGATACACTTAGGCGGACTTGGGCCTTAGTGACAATAAAAGATGCAAGACTAGTTAATTATGTTATGTTTCTTTGTTTTTAAGACAATGTAACCTCTTGAAATTTAATAAAACAAAATTTCAATTACCATGTGTTGTGAAACAATAATTCTGTTACGACACTCCCCGACGATTCCGCCACGGTTTGTTGTTTTACGCGGTCGGGGTGTGACAGAAGAGTTGGTATCAGAGCTCATGGTTATAGGGAATTTGGTTATTAGTAATGCTTTGACCTAGTCTATAACCTTCCTAGGACCCTAACGCAGTTTACTTGTGTTTAGATTCTAAAACAATACCGTCACCTATCCTTAGGCGACATCCACAACAAGAACACAAATTTCAAATATACTTTGAAAACCAATCGTCTGTTCTAGGTTGATTTATTATAAGGTTTTGAACCTTCAAAGTTTTCAAAATCTCGTCAAAGTTTGGGTCTTATAATGTGAACACGTGCAATCTATAAGGGTGTGTTCCTGTATCTCGAGTTTTCTATCTAAGGCTAGAGTGTTCGTACAAATCCACATAATCGGACCAGTCACTCTTACCCGGGAACTCTTGGGGTGAGTGTCCACTTATAGGCTAAAGCATGTCGTCGCGATACATTAATATGACTCACTTACTTTGATTAATCACCATCTCATTTGTTTGCCTTAGGTAACAAACAAATAATCACAATTTTTATGCGTTGTCATTCTGTTTTGATTATCCAATAACATTTCACTTGTTTCCTCCTATGTCTTCCATTTCCTTTAGGATGTCTCTTCATCGCAGCGACACTCAAATGTCCGAGCAGGCTACCAAAATTGCCCAACGAATAGGCGTAGTAATCCAGAAGACTGCTGAATTGGCTATCGCCATGTCTCGTCTCAAGGATGAAACCACCCAAGAATCACCAAAGGAAACAGAAGCCAAGCCTTCATGAAGGTCAAGAGAACGTAAAGCTTCAAAGAATCTTCCCGCGAATGTACCAAATCATGCAGGACCTAGCCAGGTGGCAGCACCACCATCCAAGAAGCCGTACAAGGAAACTGCTCCCTTGTGCAATCAATGCAACCGTCATCATCCGAATCAAATACCCTGTTTCAAATGTACCCACTGTGAACGATGGGGACATTTGGTTAACGTGTGCCACTTTGCTATCCAAAACAAAGCTGTTACAAATCCTACTTCTACTCAACCTCCTGCAAGGAAACCTGATGCCGATACTGCACCGATATGCAACAAATGTAATGCACATCACCTAGCTTACGTACAGTGTCGTCTGTGTGCATCATGTGGGCGACTCGGTCACCTGGAAAATGCTTGTCGATTCAACCCAAGCCAAGGTGGTCCAAACCAACCCCAAGTCAACCCTGCTCAAGCTCGTTTTCCGCCTGGTTCTTGCTACAACTACGGCGAGACGGGTTATTTCAGGAACAAATGCCCAAAATTTGTTAATGCAAATATGACCCACGAATGAGCATTTGGCTGATTAGAAGATGTTGCAGCTTTGAAATAATTTAAATCTTATGCTTTTGTTTCTTTTGTTTTTTCTTGAACTTCGTGAACAATCTGTTTGTTTATAAATAAATCGTTGTTCATAATTCTGATGTACAAGTGTAGTTACATGTGTGTATGGCATACCCCTACGATACATACACCAAAGAACTATGTTCTTTACAAAATAAACTACTCTTGTAGTTCTCCCATTCATGTGATCGCTCATGATTTCCTCGAAACTTCTAAGTACTCGTTTCATTCTCAGATACGAAGTACAGAATATAAGTGACAATTTTAGACGATTACTCAAAATGTCACTTTAAATACTTGGTTAGATAACTAAGGGTATTTTTCGATCTCATACCCATATCATTACATTCTAGTTTCCATAACAACATACATAGTATATGTTTTTCAAAAACAACCTTCATGATTTCAAAATATTTCATATAGTTTGAAAACAATTTCAACACAGTATATTTACTTAATATATCAAGTGCATGATTTCAAAAGCATTATCCATGTTTTCAAAAACCTTATACATGATTACAAAATTCATCTCACATGATTTTAAAACAATTTATAAAGATATTTACCTAATACATCTACCGTATGATTTCAAAAGTATTATGTAAGGTTTCAAAGCCATTAAACATATTTCTAAAGAACCCCATGCATAGTTTTCGAAAAACACTCTGCTCGTATGATTGACTTAACATACGTAGTACCCAACCTCCAAATTATGCTTCATATGTCGCCTAGGCATATCTAACACCTTAACTTCAAGAACATTCTACCCCGTGTATCGACTTAAGCATGTCTAGTGCAAGGTTTCGAAACGTCTCCCGCTATTCAAATTCCAAAATCCATATAGGATCTTCTTATCTTCACAATTAGATCCTTGTGGATGATTATCGCTCAAATCGGAGCCCTTAATTGGATTCTTTGTATGCTTTAATACGTACATTACGATTCAATAAGGACAAAGCCGAATTCCTATTAAGATCTTCATATCTTCATAGTTAGATTCTTGAAAATGTTTAAAGTGCCAAATGAAATCCACGGATTGGATTCTTGGTGTGCTTTAAATACTCGTGTACAAATTAACAAACAAATTAACAAAATGATAATAAATTGAAGATCAAGTTAAACAATTATGTGATTATGTGTTTATGTGTTTTGTGTTTTTGTGTGATCCGAATATTCGATTATCAAAATCCTCGTAGAATCTTTCATATCAGCATATGAGGGATTCATAGTAGGATATCCAAAGGTACTACCTTAAATCCTTAATGGGCTTCTACGTAATAGTTAAGACCCTTGGATTATAAAGTACTATTCCATAATTCAAAAGAGACCCCTTGAGTGGTCTAGTTAAAAAGATTGATTCGAAAATCTGGTTAGGAATGTCATGTGATGATATAGCTGAAAAGACTCCTTGGTGGTCTATTTAAATAGATCATTTATTAATTTAATTAAAAGGACCCTATGGTGGTCTAGTCACAATTATCACAGGTTTGTTCATTTGATTTTCTTCCCCTACACATTATAAAATGCACTGCGCGGACTATGCAAGGAATTACGTAATTATGGATGCATACATAATTATGAAATTCAGTGCACAGAAACCCTAGTATGATTTATCATGTGTAAGAACCTATAGTGGCAAAAATAACGAAACGTGGACAATGTAATGGAGGTACGGTGGACGCACCAATGGCGTTTCATATATTTATATAAGTGTCCCTCTTACATTGCAAGCATAATGTTATTTAAGTTACTAGAAGTTCAGAAACCCTAATCAATGTTGTTTTATCTTTTCGACTTCAAGTTTCGAGCTCTCACAAGTTTCCTATAAATAAATTTCGGGACGAAATTTTTTAAAGTAGGGGAGACTGTGACATTTGTGCCTTGTTGACCATCAAACAAATACCAAATAAATGAAATATTGTGTTTCATACTTGGGATTTGTATAAATATGTGTATCATTTGCACATATCTATTCTTGTTCGATTTCGAGCTTTAAATGGCTTTCAGTAAGGTTATACGCGAACTGAAGCGTAAACGTAATCAGTTTAATGCAACAAACACTCCGGAACAGTGACACAAGCTTAACATACCTTAAATAACCTTTACATAACTTAGAAATAAGTTTTGGAGGGTTTGGTGTGTCGAAATCAAGTTTATTCGATCGCAGGGACTATTTGCGTCAAACTGCGAAAGTCTGCCGATTCGTATAGTAACGTACCTTCCGGAATATGATCATAAGTTAAAAATACCATAAATATCCTTTACATAGCTTAGAAATTGGCTTTGAGGGGTTCGTGTGCAAAAATAAACTTATTTGGTCAAACAGGGACTAAAAGCGTCAAAAAGTTCATAAGTTTGCATTTACACGCATATCTTACGTTCTGAACATATCCGGACATCCAAAAATTTTTGTAATCATTATAATATTTTATTTTAGTGATTGGCATGCTAAGATTCCATTCGTCGCGTAATTTGGATCGTTTTTCGCGTCCGTTCGAGTTTCGTCTTAATTAACCGAACACCGCAAATGTACGACGAAACGAACTGACATCTAAGATATTTTCAAGCATATTTCATGTTCCCTATACTTTAGCTTCATTATAGAGCCTTGAAATGAGGTTACCGGGCTTAAACATGTCAAAAATGCATCAAAAACCAAGTTTTGGACATTCAGGGACTAAAACTGACATTCTGTCAAAGTTGTCTCTGGCGGGGCGCGTAAGAGTAGGTCTCAGCCTATGCGGGGCGTGACCAATGCCCAGATCAGCAAACTGTTTTTCTGATTCAGCAGTTGGTTTCCTAGTTTTTGCACATGGTTTATTCAATCTTTGAGCTGGTTTTTGGCACCCATAGCTTTGTAAATCAGTGGGCACACATGGAGGGCCAAGATTGAAGCTCACAAATCGAGGAACGATCCTAACGCTTGTCCAAAATGTATAAATACCCGCCTTGATTCATTTGGTTCTTCACACTTGATTCAATTTCTGCTCTAAGTTGGAGTTTCCACACTTGATACCTGAGCAACTTGAATCAAATCTCCATTGCTTAGACCTTTTATAAGTTTCTTTCATTCTTTTATATGTTTTAAGCACGAAAGTCAAACAATGTTTGACTTTCTACTTTGACCAGTCAATGGTCAACACGAAGTATGTTTGAACTTCGCAACGTGAGCGTAATCACGATGGTCATAGTCCTTTGTGACTATACCTACTGATTACCACGTTATTTAGGCATAGTGACGAGTCATAGTTTCGGTCAAAATGCGTATTTATGCGTATTTTGCAACCAAACTATTCTTGGGTATCAAAACCCTTTGTTTTGATATCAAACTTGTTTTCTAACTTCGTTAAACATGTTTTAACATGTTTAACTCGTCACTTTTAGTTTTGTGCTTATATAGGGTTGTAAGATAAGCGGTCTAAACAACCGCTTAGACTTTCGAACCCGACCCGTTTGGTCGATCATTAGGATCCGACCAAACATATTTTGTAACCATATTTGTATAGGGAATAACCTTCCGAGGTTATACCTTATGGTCACTTTGTTTAGTTAGTTGTATGATAGGTAATTTATATGCCTTAGGAAAATGACCAAAATGCCCTTTTTACAGATAATTTCATTTTAAGCATATGTAACCTAAATTTTGACATCTAAACTGATTAGGTAACATTATTAGACATGTTAAGGCATATAATACTTGTCATAGGACTAGTTAGGCGGTCCGAACGCGTTTTACACGAACGGCGCGTTAAATAAGCGTAAGCTACCTACACGGGTCGTAATGGGTCGTAAGCACTTAGGTTAGGTTTCGATTAAGTATGTAGGCTTTGTTAAACCATATCATATGAGTTCCAACACTCATTTGGTTTGCGAAACCTCATCCTATCCGATCTTCCGATTTAGGTCCGGTTTATTAAGATAGTTACCTATATTAGGTGCCGATTTGATTCCGTGATCCCTCTAGCATTGCTTGGTTGTTATTCAAGACTTCTAAGCATTCTCAAGTGAGTACATAGTCCCCTCTTTTACTTTTTTCAAATATTTTGGGGTGAAACACATGTGCCTACTTGTTACTTTCATGCTTTTCATGCTTTTATAACATATACTTGTTATGTTCATTAGTACACATATAGTACATGATTTCCATTATGTTTTGCTATGTATGTTCACTTAGCATGCTAGCACATTGATTTTCATAAATACTTTTGTTGCATATGTTCACTCAGCATATGGACACATTGTTTTACATTTCTACTTTGTATGTTCACTTAGCATATTTAGTACATTGTTTTCACATAACATGCTTACATTTGGTATGACATTTGGTTTGTTTACGGGTCAAAAATACGTTCATTAACACCGATCATGCCGCTCGGTAGTAGGTAGTGGTACCATAGGAATTGACAACTCCCATTCCTAAAATCCTAGGTTTGTTTGGGTAGAAGGAATGACCGAATCCGAATACAGAATTTAGATAAACCTTTAACTTGTTAAGGGTTTGTCGCCACAGTCGCAAGGCTTGGATGTATGCGTTTAACATTATCGCGTAGATGTTTGTATCAATAAAGCATTAATTTTACAAAAAATAACTTTTGATTTAAACTATGATTTATTCAAATGCATTGTTTTGTACATTTTACATATGGTTTGAGTAGATATTTTTATTTATTTGCCATACATAACATTTGATTATACATGAACATTTTTACATTGGTGGTTTGTTTGGGTAAGTGATTTAAATAATGAGGCGTGTGTAATATGATAAAAGCATGGTTGATACGCCGCTGGTACTTCCTATACATAAGTGCGTTTATGATATTACATATCGTAGCGTTATTTAAACCATTTCAGTTTAGACATATTACATTTTACACAAATATCATATCTTTGCAAAACATTGTTTTACACACAACATATTTTATACAAACTCATTTTTATTTTATTTGGTTGTTTACTTATCTATGCATTATTCTTTTATATCATCTGATTTCTGATTTCTTATCGATTTTCGTATGATTTCTAAGAGAAAATATATTTTTTAAGATTCATGACTAACTTTTTGTTAAACATTTCTTTCAACTATAAGTCATGAATCCTAAATCAATAAACTTATGTATCTCACAGACATTTATATGTTGACGTACCTATTTTCACATGTGTTTTCAGGAGCTGATGCATAGGGTTAATCAAGATACACTTAGGCGGACTTGGGCCTTAGTGACAATAAAAGATGCAAGACTAGTTAAATAAACAATGCACACGTGTTAGTATAATAACCCATTTTAACATTATTAATACCCTTCCCGAGACGAAATCCCAACGACTACGTCGGGCAGAACCACGACAGCCGTTACGGAACCCTAGATCAATCGGGCAGCGTATCTAATACGTATCCAGGGGTTATAATACTTACAATGAGGCAGAGCTTTGCTAGTTGGGGGGGGTATAATGCCCTGGTATAGGGCCTACACTACAGAAATTGAGAGAGAAAATCGAATTTTGAACGAATTGAATGAACTGCCGATGGTTGCTATTTATAGGGCCTGATCGTCAGTTTCTCACGGCCCGCGAAGGATGTAGCAAGGTTTTACGCGGCCCGCGAGGGCCCTAAGGCGGCATCACAGTTGCTGAGTCATCGACACGTGGTGGCACCAGGTTTTCGCTTATCGTTGAGCTGTCGCGGCCCGCGACGAAGCTGGCTAAGGGCTTCGCACCCCGCGAGCGGTTGATAAAACTTATTTTATTTGTTTTTTAATGAAATAAAGGTTATTCGGGGCCGGTTTTTGTATACGGGGTGTATTTTAGGACATATAGGGGTATTCTAAATATATTAGGGGTGTCAGAAATATTTTTGGAGGGTTGATATATCTTGGTACCATTCCTGGTTTATTTAATAAAATATATATAATGCATTCACATTAAGTATAGTAACCCGATTCCACTTTATCCCTACGTCACGAGACAGGACCCCAACGAATTTAGGCAGAGCATTGACATACGTTACGGGGCCCTAGATCAATCGGACAGGGTATCAGTGATCAGGGGTTAAAATACTTAAAACGGGTCATGGTTTTATTATTTATTAAATAAATAATAAATATTTTTAGAGGGAGAGGAAGTTATCGAAAGGAACTAAACAGATTGAAATTTCAGCTTTTACCTGTGATTTATACTAGTAGCTAAGCTTGAATTTCACGCCACTTCAATACACGTACACACTTACTCTATACATATGCTTTAATATTATTGGTGAAATTTTCAATCCTTTCAAAGGATACGTAAGCATGCAACAACTTTTAAATGTAACATTATTTTATTTATTTATTATTTATATATTATAATTAATTCAGCTGCTTCACTTATTTGACGCTTATAACTTCTAAAATATGACATTTTATAAAACAATGAATATGTCATTAGAACGAGAAAAATCTTATCTACATTTTAAACCAAGTTTCATTAAAAATGGAGTAGGTTCAGATATAATGTATTTTTATAATCTAATTATTAAACGGCTTCTAGCCCCGTCTAGGTACTTCATATTTCTAACAGTCAACTTACCCATGATCTATTCATGTAATAACTTTATTTAAAATCTTGGGATTGTTACACTTCTTTTGAAATTTCTCAACTCTAAATGCCGCCATAGCCAGATTCCACGATACATCCAGCTCCTCCATATCTTCTTTGATGACTTTATCAATATCAGTAGCTAAAAGAGATGGAGGCAAGATTTCACCTGCTAAGAAAGCGTGTAAACTATTAAGCATAGAAGCGGCTAAGGACAATCTCTCTTCATTTTGTTTGGCAAGGAACGTTGTATTTTGATGTGTGGCAGAGGAGGTAGCGCCTTGAGATGGTGAAGGAGTAACATGGCTATAAACCACATTTGAGTACTGAGATTGAGGTTGAGCTGATGAAGGAGGTGCATGGTTGTCAACATAGTTGGTTTTTGGAGTTTGAGTCAATGGACTGAAAACAATGCTTAGGTTAGCATTTCACACCCTATGAATTGGACTAAACACAATGTTGGGATGATTCTAAGAGACTAGAGCATTAATGGAACTGGTCAACCCTACAACCATCAAGGTACTTTTATGGTTAAAGTCTCTTTGCTAATTGCCAGTTTCACATGACTTGATTGTTGCAATCAATTTAGTGAGTGTGATATCATTCAAATTCTTCTTCATCTTGATCATAGCTACATCAGTATCCCAGTTCTTTGGAAAGGAGTTTAGAAGTTGACGATTTATACCACTATTCGCAATGGTAATATTAGCACTTATCATTTGAGAGACCGGCTTGACAAACCTTCTAATCTGATTTTCAATGGGTTCACCGTAGATGTGATTAAAGGAGCTAAATTGCTAATTTAACATATTAACTCTGCTCGCCTTCATATCAGCATTTCGTTCATACAAGTTCTTGAACTCATTCCACACTTCCTGAGCATTTGTACAATTTCCAACTGCAATAGAGATATCTGGACCAAGTGCCATACTAAAAGTTTCCTTGGCCTTTTCATCCGCTTCTCCTATTTTCTTATCATCTTCCTTCCATAAATTTTCAATTTTTGGAATTTGGGTCATAGGATCCGCTTCTGTAGCGTACATGATGAGAGGAGGTCCATCTCTAACACTCTTCCAGACCCTTGGTTCTTTTACTTTAAAGTACTGTTCGAATCAAAACTTCCATTCATAATAGTCATCCCCATACAGCAGTCTAGGAACCTTGGTAGAAGTACCTATGATTTGATCCAATTCTTGATGAAGAGCCAAGGTTTGAGACTGAATGGCAGCCAAGGTAGCATTTGTAAGGTTCGTTGTTCATCATTTTTAAATATACCGAATAGAAATTTGGTATATTAAAAAAAATGTAATAGTCCAGAGATTCGAAATCAGTCCAAATTCGAAAGCCTAGTAGTTCAGAACAGTAGTCTTCTCGAAACCCAACTTAGTTCGAAACAGTAGCTATTCAAAACAATGATCTTGTTCGAAAACCTCTAAATTTGAAAACTTCAGCAGCTATTCAAAATAGTGTCACTCGAAATCTTTTTCAAAACAATATTGTTCGAAATATTTTCAAAATAGTGTTGTTCGAAACCAGTCCAGCAAATTTGTTCGAAAAAGGCCTTTTCGAAAAGATTTTTTGGAAATAGTGTATTCAAAACCTGCAAAACAGAAAATGTCAAATAAAAAACTTCCGAATAATCTGGGATACTGATATGTTTGAAAACTTTGGAAATATTTTCAAATCTGATAAACTTAGTAACCGAAATCCTAAAAAATCTGGCAACAAACTTTCCAAAATCTTCCAAGCAATCTTCGACGAAATTTTTGAAGAAAACAGTAGCATATCTTCAAGAAATATTCGAAAACAGTAACAACTTCAAGAAATCTTCAAACAGTCTTCAATTAAATTATCCAAAATCACCAGCAGATGATCCGAAAACACTAGTAGATCTTCAAAAACAGCAACAGATTATCCGAAATCTTCTGTTCTTCAAAGAAGTCTTCAAACACAACAACACAGCACTTTCTAAACAGCCATAATCAATGTGATATCGATCTGAGCCTAGAAACAAGTTCTTTTTAACTCTGATACCAACTGTAAGTCCCATAAATCGGATCAATACGTCGATATCACAACTAGTTTGATTTCTGGCAAAATAACACAATCAAACTTGATTCAACAAAAAGATGTAGAGAATAAAGATGAACAAGATGATCAAAACCAAATTTCAACTTGCATACAATTAGAATTGTCCAGTACAAGTTTGCAACAAAAATACTATATAGTCAACAACCTAAACATGATTACAAAACATGTATTTATAGGAGAGTTAAGCCCACAACTCCCCCTAAACCCTAAGCCCACTGCGCCACGTAAGCCCACTACTACAAGACCAAAGCATTAAACTAATATCTAGCCTACTCTACTAAATAACTAATAATGTATAAACCGTCAAGGGCCCAACACTTATCCCTAGGGAAAGCTTTAATATTTAAGAAAACAAATCTATTGAATTAACTTTAATAGTTTATTGTAAATCTATGACAAGCACTGATTGTTAGTGGCTTTAGCAGTGTCATCAAATGATGTAGACAACAACATAAATGGGCTAATATTTTCCGTCAAAGTGGTTGCAAAATTTGGTGTATTGTTGCTGTAAATATCGACTACTTCACAAATTGACCTGTTCCATTACCAACCGTGAATGTAGGTCTATGTGCTTATATATACATAAGAATAATAAGAAAACCTCTAGAAGTTCAAAAATTTCAAGAAACTCAATATCCACCATTCATCTAAATTGTATGGTTGAGATTGGATGTTACAAAAAGTTACTTTTTCAGAACATGTTAGAGACTGACAAAAGTAACTGTAATAGCTTTTTGTTTTTTCTGTCTGATACACTGACATATAACAGGTTTGTCTATTAAACTAATTATTTTCTATAAAAACATGTAACATGTTTTTTATATGCACTACACATTGAAATGGATTTGCTTGAGGGCAAGCAAAGCTCAAGTGTGGGGGAGGTGATAAACGGGTGTTGGAATGGTAATTTGCGAGTCTAAATGCTTAATATTACGGGTTTTTATGGCATTTATTCAACTGAGATTGTTTAACTACAATGAATTGTGTTTTTGTAGGTTTGGCGGGCTTATAGGATGCATAAACAAAGAATTGAAGGTGGAATGAGCTAAACATTGCAAAAGAACGAAAGTTAGAAGTGTGCTATGGCCATAAGCCACTGCTGTAAGGAAGTGGCCAAGGACTGTATGGTGTTTTTTTGGCCGTAAGGTGACCTCAGGATGGTCCTTTGCTACACCCACCGTCGTAGCCTATGGCGCCTGCAGACGCAAAAGTCCGGTTTTATTGGTATAAAACAAGATTTTTAGGGATTTTTTAGGATATTTCTTGTTCTAGCTCGTGGAGGCCAATATAGGGGCGATATTTGGGGACTTAGTTGAATATTATTCATCATTCAACATCACCCTATCATTGTGCAATCATCCATAACGCATTCCACCATTAGTTTTGAAGATCAAATCATCGCCATGAGTGGCTAATCTCACCTGTGATCTTCTTAGGGTGCAGGGTTTGTAATTGATGCTTTTGATACTTGTTTAAACTAGATTTTTGTGATTGAATTTATAACCCATTACGTTATTGTTAGTTTCAAATGTGGTTTTTCGTTTAAAATATTTGATATTGTTGAAACTCTAAATCCATGAACCTTTTGGTCTATTATTTGTTTGTTGATTTATGTTTTATATAATCGAATTGGTGTTTTGTGAATACGACCTCTTACGCTTAGTTCCTCATCTACCACTTGATTAACCATATACGAAGTCATCATTAATGACTTCTCACTAGGTTAACAATATCAATTTTGTTTTTTCAAACCCGAAATATGGAGTGGATTACCTTTTCTCATAATTGTTTTTACAATCAGTCAAATTAAGTGTTTTTATAAACAATCTTACAATCAAACAGAAATATAATAGTTTTTAGATAATAGTTAGTCAATAGAATTTACAATTAAACACTAACCATGTATTCCCTATGGCTTGGATCGATTTTTAAACTTGTTTTTGACGGATCTTTGAGTATTGGGGTGTATACTAGGGAACTTTCCTTTCACATATTTAGGTCTTCCTATGGGTTCAAATATGACGACACGGAATGGTTGGAATATTTTATTGGATAAATTTTGTAAGAAATTATCTAAGTGGAAGACACATGTGCTTTCTATTAGTGGTAGATCTGTCATCTTTACTTTAGCTTTGGGCTTGTTGGGCATATACTATCTATCTATCTATGTTTTTTTTTTTATGCCGGTTAGAGTTCGTGAACCTTTTAAATCGATTAGGGAGTGGTATCGACAACAGGAAGTTACATTGGGTTAATTGGGAGTTGGTTAAGGCTGAAAAAGAGGGGGTTTGGGGTTGGTAGCCTGCAAGGTTTTAATCTTGCTTTGCTTTAAAGTGGAGATAGTGATTTGTTAAATAATCCTAATGCTTTATGGGCTAGGATTATAAAATGGTGTTTGATTGTGACGAATTTAGCGCCACAACGGTGTTTGATTGAGTAATAGAACGAGTGGGTAAGGGGCATGAGTTACTAATGGTGTTTGATTGAGTAATAGAACGAGTGTGTGGATAGGGATTATAAAATCAACTAGGTTTTTGTTGACAATAGATAAATTCCCTATGATATGCTAATGAAAAAAAAAAAAAAAAAAAACTAGGGAATGGGTGTAAAACAGAAATTTGGAATGAAGTTTGATTGGGATCTTCATCTCTAAGAGTTCGTTATCCAAGAATTTATAACTTTGAAATGGGTAAAAGCTTTTTGATAACGGAGCGGTTTGTAATTGCGGGTTGGGTTTGAATTGGGGTGTGATAAATACACCTAAGATAAAGATTAATATATCCAAAAGTCAAATTTAGTAATGATTTATAATGATTAACTACTTTATTATATTATTTTATTATAAAGTTAAAAAGTAATAATTATGTTTAAAGTAAAAAGTAATAACTTTGTTTTTTATGTTATTTTATTTTATAATACTTCTGTTACATTTTTATATTTTGTTATACTATTATTAGTATTAATATAAATATTAATAAATAAATAATCAACACACTTTATTATAAACACGAATGACAGGGCTGACAATAGATATCTGTATATGACACGATTAGACCAGTTTACTGAAAAAGTACACAACGTGATTTTTTTACTTTTAAAAAAAAAATATAATTAGAGTAAATTACGAAATTGGCCAAGACCAGAGTTGATTTACGAAATTGGCCACCTCATGCGTCCTTGGAGCGGCGAATCACGGATTCAAATGTGCAGGATGCGTCTTTCAACCATGGGATGCGTCTTTGGAACGAAACCCAATAAAAAATAGACACGTGGCCACGGGATGCGTCCTTGGAGCAAGACATCATGCACGGGATACATCGAGCAAGTTTCTGAAGCGTCCGTCGAGGTTTCCGGCGAGTTGCAGGTTTCCGACGACTTGCAGGTTTCTGGCGAGATGCAAAAACCAAATGTATCCAATTTTTTTATGATTGTTTAGAGGGGAGAGTAACTTGCCCAACACAAGTTGATTTACTACAAGTTGTATATGAGATATAAATTAGTTAAACGAGTTGTATTCATGTTTAATACTTATGGTACACGCGTCGTTATAAACCTATTAAACCCGATAAGATACGATTTGCCAGCCTTAACGAAAGTGAAAAAGTTCATTATAAAGTTAAAAAAAATTGACTTTGGCGTCTATTTAACACAACCGTTTCATGAAACACTCAAACCCCATTTTTTTTTTTTTTTTTTTTTGATAGTTGGTCATATTTATAGAATCGAGAATTTCATACAATGATATTTTAAATCTCAAGTTTATAAAATTGGTGTATTATAAATTACAAACATCCAATTCATTTGTTTAATTCTCATAACAAAACAGTTTATGAAATAGTCTTTTATTTTAATATAAAGATGAAATTATTAATTTTACTTATATCACGAAACATAGAAAAAAAAAAGAAAAAAACACTATTAAGACTTTTGTTTCGAAACTGTAGAACCATTTCAATTAACCAAATAAGTTACTTAACTAACCTTTCAATACTAATATCTATAAAATTCATTTTTCTTTTCGTAAAACATGCATTTCGCATAAACATAACATATGTTATTGATAAAAAATCATGTAACACGTAATGTTTATGTACAAAAATATGTTTAAATCAATTTTAGTATAAAAATATGTTTATAGGAACTTGAATTTTAGTACAAAAATATGTTTATGGGAACTTGAAAAGTTGACTTGTAGGAAAAAAGGAAAAAAATGTTGACTTTTGGGTATATTTAACACAACCCTTGGAATTGGCATCATCTTTCGAGGGGAGGGGTTGTTTTGACTTTTGACCCCACTGGATTCTTGGAAATATGAACTTGGGATTGATTAATATGTCCTCTGGATACTAGGTGGAGACGCTGTATTTCTAGGGGAAGGTTAATATACACGCTTGGAGAGTGGTATTTATGTGTCCTATTTGTGATTCTCCGGTGGAGTTCTGGAATCATATATTTGGAAAAGAGTAAACTTCCGTTTTGCTCCCTGTGGTTTGCTCACTTTAGCGGTTTTGCCCCAAACCTTTCAAAATAGCCATTTTACTCCCTGATGTTTGAAGGCCTTCATGATTTTGCTCCCCGCCCCTTAACCTCATCCATTTATGCAGTTAATCCATGTCACGTGCAAATCACCTGAGGGGCATTTATGTCTTTTCCCAACCCTGTTAAATGAATCATATTTAAAACCCTAACAACCATTATCGCCTACCCCATTTCATCTTCTTCCCCATCAGCAAAGAAAAACCCTAAATCCATGGCAGACGTACACGTGTTAAACAAACTCTTCGTTGCATAATCCTTCGAGATAGAAGAGAATCGAGCATGGCGGATTGTAGAATACATCCATTTAGAAACTTGGCATCTACGATTATAGTTTTTAAACTTCAAACATTCGCAATTATAGGTTAAAAACAGAATCAACAGCTAGAAATCACACGAGATAGTGTTTGTTGATAGATTATTAAAAGGTACCTCTGGATTTTGAGCATTGTGATGTCACGTACACTGAAGCTGGAGCTTGAAGAATTCGCATGGCTGCTGTATGAGCGTGTATCCGTGAGAGAAGATTGAAGAGATTTGTGAGGCTCACATTTTGCTTCAAAAGTTTCTCGTTATGGGGTCGTTTTGGATTTTCTGGTAACTGCTTATTATCCGGATTTGGTTAATTTCAAATGTGCCCCTGAACTATAGAGATTTTTTGTCATATATTCTAGAAGTTATGTACACTGCCATGGATTTAGGGTTTTTCTTTGCTGATGGGGAAGAAGATGAAATGGGGTAGGCGATAATGGTTGTTAGGGTTTTAAATATGATTCATTAAACAGGGTTGGGAAAAGACATAAATGCCCCTCAGGTGATTTGCACGTGGCATGGGTTAACTGCATAAATGGATGAGGTTAAGGGGCGGGGAGCAAAATCATGAAGGCCTTCAAAGATCAGGGAGTAAAATGGCTATTTTGAAAGGTTTGGGGCAAAACCGTTAAAGTGAGCAAACCACAGGGAGCAAAACGGAGGTTTACTCTTTGGAAAATGTTCGGCGATTGATGGTGTTTGGTCGGTTATTAGTCGTTGGTTGGACTTATCATGGCCTATTTCTAAATGTCCCTTGGAGTGTATGCTTAGTTAGATGCACTTAAGATATCAAATCCCAAGAAAGAGTTGGTTGAAGTGGTCATATTTTTTAACATATTGGTTCGTTTGGAGGTTTAGAAATGATATTGACGGGAGACTATTTTTGATTCCATTGTTGGCGTGTTTTTATGGTTTTCGAGTAGAAAGTGTAAGTTTAAAGATGTATGACTGAGTGGTTGAAAACCCGATCCTTGTTATGTAATTGTTTAGGTTGTACCCCGGCTTGCTTTTTTCTAGTTGTGGGGTGCTATATAAAACTTTTGGCCGTTAAAAAAAATCACTTTTGTAAATCTATTTGATGTGCATGTATATATAAACGCGTCCAACTCATCACAATGGTGAGTCCAACTTTCCAAATCTAATTAGAAGTTATGAGTTTTGATACACATGTTTATGATGGTATGTCCAACACATTACAACGATGCATAAAACTTTACAGGTAAACATTAATTTGCGTTCTATTGGAAGATCAATTTGAAAACCAATTTGTGAATTTGAATCGGATACAACTCTAATTTCATTTGAAATATTAGAATTCCATTCAATTCCAATTTGAGTTTTTCAACTTCCATTTGAAATATTCATCTTTGGTTGTCCACACACAGTGGAAGTTTGATACAAGTGAGGTGGGTGGGGGCAAAGACATGATCATAATATTCCATGGTGCATGTAGTGAGGCCATTTCCATCTAAATTGCAATCTTAAGCGTATATGAGAAATAAAGTTGTATTATTCTTTATATGATTCGACAACTACATTACTTGGTCCCAACAAAATATTGCCCCTACTCTTTGAAAGCATAACACTTAGACCGCCCGTAATGGGGCGTGTTTTGTAAAAAAATTTCGAAAAAAACGCCGAAAACGCCCGATAACCACTACATACCGGCGTGATTGGGCGTTATTTTGGGTGATTTTGTGTTTAGCGTTTTTTGAATAACGCTGGAAGGGGCAAATGATGGACCAATGGGAACGAAGAAGAAGAAGAACGCCGGAATTTTTTGGTTTTGCCGGAATTTTTTGCCGGAAGTTGCAGGTCAAAGAAGAAGAAGGAGGTCAGAAGAAGAAGAATGGTGGGACTGTGGGAGGCGGCTAGGTCAAAGAAGAAGAAGAAGTTTAAAAAATGGCAAATTGGGTCCTTGTGGTTTTTATTTGTTTTTTTATTTCCAGTTTTTTTTTATTTCCTGTTTTTTTTTTTTTTAAGTTTAGTCGGTTTTTATTTTTTTTATTTATAATATTGTAATTTTTTTTTAATTTAATGAAGTACTTTAAGTTTTTAATTTAAAAAAATAAATAATTGTGTAATGATTGGATGAGGCGTTATTGGGCATTATTTCACTACGCCACTTTTGCAAAAACGCCCAATAATGCCCCCATGCTGACTGGACTGCCACATGGCAGAAAACGCCCCAGGGTGAGAGCATTATTCATCAAACCACTACGCATGGTCTTAGACCTAACCATCAAGATAAACATCTATTCCGATGGTTAGTTCTTGGTGGTCCGGTGGTGCATAAAATGACTGGTTTAAACTTTTTCCAAACACTTGAAAAGGAATTCCTCAAAAAAGTTAACAAAGAAAACGACACCTTTAGTGGCGGTCCAGTGTTGATCAAGATTTATCCGTATATATGGTATATATGAGGTGGTCGGCTAGGAATAATACTTAGTGACCGGCAGAAAAAAATTCTTCGGCTAGTGGTCCAATGGTTCGAGGTTACATTGGGTACAGAATGCTAAATTTGGGTTATTAATTAAGAGAAATCTGGCAATATAAGTAACTGGGTTAGGGCTAAAGGACATAACTTGCAAAGATTTGCAAACATCGAGTACGTTTTCTGTAATTATTGAAGATAAAGAGCACAGTTTGCAATAAGTGACATACATAAAGGACGATTTTTGTAATTTACTCACTAATTTATTATAATTGTATGGGTATGTGTTATTTACATATAAAAAGTTTTCAAAAAATCTAAGTAAAATATCAAGTCTTCCATATGGTAGGTAAAATAGAACTTTTACATAAAAAAGAGTTTTAATAATACTGAGAAATTTGCGACGGTTTTGTCGCCATATCTATCGCAATTCCATTGCAAAATCCTCGGCAACAAGTTTCATCACACCTTTTACCGATGTAACCTTTCACTCGAACATCCCTCCATGATATGGCGAGGTTAATTATTGGCGCTAAATTCGTCACAAACAAACCGTTGCAATTATGATCTACGACCATATTTTATCCGTGACCAAATGCATCCTAAAGTTACGTGTCAACAGATTTATAACAGTTTTGTAATGCTCGAATATAAAGTAATGTCGTATCGGTCACATATCTGTGAAATTTCATACAAAATATTCTCACATTTCGTAAAAAGCATTTTACATTTTGCCTTTTGTCTAAATCATTATCAGTCAATGATGTTTTTTTATACTTCACGCGATGTTCATTTCTACCTTTTTTTATAAATAAAACGCTCATATTCTAGCGTTTCACAAAGTCATAAAATAAACTTTCCGAAATCCAAGGCAATTTTATATAACTAGATTAAGGGGGTGTTTGGTGTTGCGTTTTCAAAATAGATTTTGCGTTTTGAAAAAACATGTAGGTACATTCTTCTCTAAAACTGCGTTTTGGAGGCAGATAATCAATTTTTCATCCAAACACTTTTTTTAGATTATTTATGTTTTATAAACACAATAATCAAATAATCACTTCAAAACGTAATCTCAAACACCCTCTAATCATTTTCCCATTTAATTTTTCGAGAACCCATAGTTGAACCTAAAAGTTAAAAGTAATCAAACAAAAAGATTATCTTGATGGTGGTCAAGTAGTAATCGGCACAATCATACATAGTATGAAATGACAGGTAAGAATATCTTTCCATGCTCATCGTCGAATTTCAAAAAGTAACCTAACGAAAAGAAGGGTATATAATAATAAAAATGATAACGAGAGGTAGGAAAAGTGGGATCAAAATGGAAAGAGTGGTGGAGGGCTTCCTTATAACTTTTGTAAAATTTATATTTTTAATTCTAGTATATGATTAATTTTCTAAATATTTGATATTATATCATCGTTAATTTGGTTGTTTTTTTATTAGAGGGTAACTCTAACTTAAGAATAATCGGTACTATATTGGTATTAAGAGGGTGTTTGGGATTACGTTTTGAAGTGATTATTTGATTATTGCGTTTGTAAAACATAAATAATCTAAAAAAGTGTTTGGATGAAAAAGTGATTATCTGCCTCTAAAACGCATGTTTTTTCAAAACGCAGTTTTGAAAACGTAAAATATATTTTGAAAACGCAACACGAAACACCCCTAAGTATTAATTTGATTATAAATATGAATTATATATTAAATGGATTCGAGTTAAATAAAAACGCAAGTAAATGGAGTAGTTGGTGAATTAGATATATAAGAATCTAATCACCAGTTTTTGAATTATTCAGAGTGAATGGATATTGAAAGTGCTTGTACCAACACTTTCTTGGCCATTGCTTTTTTCAACACTAATATCCTTCTAGGCTTCTACCATGATGGTGAAGGTTGAATATTTGTGTGTTAATATAATAAAATTATTATTTTATAGTTAGGATTTGTAGTATAAGATAGGTTATGTAAATACTTTCTCTCTTGGAAACCACACAATATAACCAAGTCATCGGCGTACACCAAGACGACTATTATTTTGTTTCTATCTTTTTTTTATCAATAAGCTAGCATTAACTGAAGTACTTGAGAATCCATTATACTCGAGAAATTCCGCTTACATGCATAACCTAGTTGCATCTTGTTCAAGATACCAATAGGTTGATCAATGTAGATTCCTCGATCTAAGGGGCTGTTTGGCAACTTCTGAATGGTTAAGTGCTGAATCAATAAGAGGTCTGGACCATTAAGTGCAGAACCAGTAAGAGGTCTGGACCATTAAGTGCAGAAACAGTAAGAGGTCTGAACCAGTAAAAGCGCCGGTATAATGCTTAACCATTTAGAGGCAAATGTCTGACCAATTCAGATTAGAGCTCTTAATCATTCAGACTCTATATAATGCTTAACCATTCAGAGGTAAATGTCTTAACCATTCAGACATCTGCTCGCGAAACAAACAGTCTGAACCATTAAGTGTTGAACCAGTAAGAGGTCTTAACCATTAATAGTCTAATTAAGAGGTAAACAAATAGCCCCTAAGTCTAAGTATAAAAACGAATTATTGACATTACCAAAGACTCCAATTCTTATTAGAAGCAATGGCGAACATTAATCGAACCTAATTAGCTTGGCAATGGGAGCGAACGTTTCATTGTAGTCCAAATCATATTCTTGCGAGAAACCACAAGCGATTAATTTGCCTTTAAATCTTTCTACCTACCCACTGAACCTTCGCTTGATTTTCTATAACCATTTACATGAAATTAGTTTTATATCTTCGGGCTTTGGAACAAGTTTTGATGTTTGATTCTTTGTTAAGGCACCAATCTTGTTTTTCTTTGTTTCAATCCATTCTTTTGAACTACTTGCCTCGTTATATGTATCTGGCTCAACGACCTCTCTTTCCACTATGGCCAAGTTTTCATACCAAAAGGTTGGCCATCCTTTCTCTGCTAGACTGTCGAACACTTCCTACTCGACTGCTAAACTAGGGCCTGTGGCTGTTGGATTGGGCCTCAGCTTGATCAACATACTTTGGATCAATTTGTTCCTCTAGGATGTTGATTTCTATTCGTTCTCGTCTTGAATCACATTAACAAATGAGCTCTTGAGTTTTTCTGCTAACTCTTCTAAATTAGGTAAAACTTTGTTGCCTTGAGACCACCAAGTTGAGTTCTCGTCATACTACGTGTCTAGATACAAAGCACTACCCAGTGTTGGGGTCACAACATTGTTAACCCTTACACTCTTCATCATATCCAATAAAGATGCAACGAATCACCTTTTTATCTGGTTTTTGTCTAAGGTGACTTGACACAAAAACGACCAAAAACTTTGATATATGAAACATTAGATCGTTTGTTGTGTAAAATTTAAAAAGAAAAGACATAACCTAATCCTTACTGAGGAGTTCGATTATACTATAAGCTCTCTGATATGTCGTTTTTGTTGTGGTGTATTTACACATGTTAATTGTCTTCCAATCTTCCAACTCTTAAGAAAGTTAGTAAAACTTTGACTCGTGTACTCCCGTCATCATTTGATCGGATATATTTAATCGATCTTCTAGTGACATGTTCGACTTCAAGTCTAAATTCTTTGGACTTGGATAACGCCTTACTTTTATGTTTCATGAAAAACACCCCAACAGACTAAGAGAATTCGTCAATATAGTTAATAAAATAATGCATAAAGTTTAGCGGTTTCCGCTTCATTGGTCCCCACACATACGTTTGAATTAGTTTGAGCGGAATGGTAGCATTGTATGTGGATTGATTGAAAGGAAACTGATGGGCTTTCCCAAATTGACTGTTTGCACATACTTTGGCAAGCTGACAACGAATTATATTTGTATGATAATTCCCATTTTTTTCATAACCAACTTGGCTTAGTCATTGATGCCACAGGTCAACGGTTTGCGAGTTTTTCGTCTTTCTAACATATGTTTTTTGGCAAAGAGAATGTACATAGTTTCTCAACGATGTCTCCTTTAAGCACTGGTTTCAAGGGAGTCTCATATTTCTCTAAAACTCTAACATCTTTCGGACCAAAGACAACATAATTACTAGTGCCGACAATCTGTGGGATAGATACCAAATTCTTTTGCATGTTAGGCACATGATAAACAACCTTGAGAACTAGTTCCTTATTATCGATCTTTGAAGGAAAGACAACATCTCTAGTGCTTAAGATGTTATGTTTAGGTTATGTACGATCATAACAATAAAATTTTTAGAATACTTAACGATGTTAGTTAACTTACCTCGTTCTCCAGTCTTGTGATTTTAGCATCCTAAGTCAGTTGTCTAATCGTCCAACTTGTTGACTTGTGATTCGACTGAAACTGTGAGGGCATGATCTGTCTCATCGTTTTTCGATTAGAGTCTTGTGTAACCAACACGTCCACATTCCAACCCTCTTCATCTCCGGTCACCACAACATTACCTTTTCACGAGCTTCCTTCTTACAATCTTTTTCCATGTGTCCTTTATGGCCACAATGATAGTAATTGTAAGGGAACCTTTTCCAATTCCGTTTCGATTTCGAGTAACCAGTGGAAACGTCCTTGTCTTGTGGTTTCCATTGGTCAATTGAGGATGGTTTTTATTTTTCATAATGTTTATTCGAATCCTTATTAAATCGATTCTTTCCACATCTTCCCTCTGCATATAAGACTTCATCTTCTTTCTTGATTATGACTCCCACGAGTAGTTTAGCGAAGACCTCTTAGCCGGATAATAGATTCTCAAACTCCACCAAAAGTGGTTGAGTTGCCTAGCCTTGTATGGTTGTAATAAAACTCCTATATTTAGGTTTTAGGCCTTGGATTATGACCCACTTCATGCTATCTTGTCCAACGTGATTGTTCATCGAGCTCACTAATTTCCCGATATAGAGTTTTCACTTTGCAGAAGTACTAAGGGATAGACGAGTCGCGTTCGGATGCTATCATATAATCACTTTGCAACAGTTGTAGATCTAGCATCTTTGAAAACAACCATGTGAAAGTATCCCAAGCAGGTTTGGGGTACTCGACTCCTTGAAGGTGTTCTAGCATCTGTTTTTCAATAGTAGTCTTCAAAATAATCATGGTCTTCCCCGCTTTCCCATACACTCAGTGTTGTAAGAATCGTTAGGCGCTAGTCGGGCGGTGAAGTACCGACTAGCGATTAATCGGGATTAACAGGGATTAATCGGATTGAGATTTTTATAGTAATATTTAGTTACATATATACACACACAGTTTTATATGTAGTTTTTTAAAGTAGAGATGTTTTAACCTCTCATTGACCATTTTTTTAAAGTATTTGGAAGGAATTTATAAGGTTTGGTCGAAATTTGGCCTGTGTTTGGCCAAAATTTGGCCAGAATCGGACCGTCATTGACCGCCTAGTGATAAATCGGCCATTAATTGGTGAACCTCTGATTAGTGATTAATCGGCGACTAATCGGAGACTAGTCGGGATTTTTACAACCATGCCTACACTTGTGAATTTCTTTGTTCGTCTTAACCCTTGGATCTTGTGTCTTCGAACTGTTGGCGATTTCCCAAAGATAATGGCCTTTAAGATATGAGATTATGCATGTTGACCATGAGTTGCAGTTAATATTATTTAACTTTTTGGTATTGCTGGCAACCCGAAACCCTGACATGATCACCACTGATGTTGCGTTCTTGCAATTGGTTTAAGTATGAATTGTGATTTGATGGAACAAGGCTGGTCAAACCGGTTGCCTTCACACATTGTATCGTCATTGTCATCTTCGCCGCGATTGTTTATTTTCAAAGTCAGTCTCTAATACCAAATTATAAACCTAGAAGAACTAAAGACAATTTCTTTACTTCTTGCATATCACTATCACGAACAAGAAACACACACCATGACTAGGTCTAGACTAATCGACTCTTTTAAGGTAAACCTATCTATTTACGACTCTTTTATTAAGGTAAACCTGTCTATTTATAATAGAGATTAATAACCTAATTATTAATTATGTTAATTTCCTCCTTTTATTCGAATAGAGATTACCGAATCACTTATGACCCGAATTGGAATTGCTCGTTTATAGTATAAGGCTATAGGGTGTGGTCATGACCCTAATGATCACCATGACCCTCCATATCAGCGTCATGTCACCTACTTCTAATCCATCATTCAGAACCACTACCCTAAGGGTGTGGTCATGACTCAAACCACTTTTATCTTATTTTGATTTATTTTTGTGAAAAGGAAAGATAATATTGAATAAGGAAAGGAGGCCCATGGTTGCCATTAAAGGGGGCAATCTTGTCCCAAAGCCTTCCAAGTGGGTCAGTTTGGGTTGCTTTTAAAATTATATGGGTTGGTTTGGGTAAGATATTTTAACTAAATAGGTCACAATGGGTCACTTGAAATTTCATCTTATTATTTTCGGGTCAAAGCGAGTCGACAACATTAAATAAATGGGTCGATGTGGGTTAGGGGCTGTTTGGTAACCTCTGAATGGTCATTAAGAGGCTACCTCTTAATGGAACCATTAAGAATTTTACCAATGAGAAGGTAAAAGAATGTGACATGTGATGATTTATCATTCAGAGGTTACCTCTTAACCATTCAGACTTGAGGTTACCTCTTATTCATTCAGAGGTTTTAAACCATTAAGAGGTTGTATCTGAATGGTCATTAAGAGGCTACCAAACAGCCCCTTAGTGTCTTAAAGAAATGGGGAAGGTTTCGGATCGGAATGGGTTTCGAGCCGGCACAAGTATCCGCACGAGACGGGTTACGGCACGAAACGGGTTTGGATCAGAACGGGTTCAATTCAAATTGAGTTTCAGGCCGAGATGTGCTTCGGCACGACGCATGTTTTAGATCGGAATGGGGTCTGTTCGGGTCGGGTTTCGGGCCGACACGGGTTTCTGCATGGGATGGGTTTCGGATTGCAACGGGTTTTGTGCCGACACGAGTTTCCGCACGAGACGAGTTTCGTACCGTTTCGAATCGAACTGTTTCGATGCGTACTGCTTCGACGTGTACCGTTTCGATCAGTACCGTTTCGACTCGTACTGTTTCGACCAGTACCGTTTCGAATCGAACCGTTTCGACGCGAACACGTTTCGAAACGAACTTCCCGCCGAACAGTTCACGAACTATTCACCGAACGTTCGGTTCGTTTACATCCCTAATCATATCTATACAACCGACTAATACAAGTGACTAACTATCTCGACAACATATACATACACTGAGATATATCTATACACACTAATATAATAATATTATTGTTAACAACTTATACTAAAACCTCAGATCTCATTCGGCATAAGTTCAACAACTCAAAATCTTCACCGAATTCAGCACAAATAGGTTTCATTCCATTTGGATTATCAATCATTATTCATTACAGACTCCAAACAAACAACTTCAAAACACGCGATTCACAAAATGCATAATTGACTTCCAAATTCAACTCAAATCCATTTCAATCATTACAGATTCTAAACAAATAGCAACCAACTGATCACATGAACGATGCTCAATCGATTAATAAACTTCAAATCGTTCATATAATGCATAATTGAATTAAGAAACAAACAGATCGAAGAAGAACGCGAACGAAAGTTCACCTGATTGCGCATCCTCAATGAGTAATTTTCGTGCACCTCGCACACTAGCAGAGGTGACGAAATTGTGAGTGATGATCTTCGTTCGTGTTGCTTATATTTTGTTTGTTTGATTTTTTGGAAAATTATTTGGGGAAATTCAAGATCACAAAGGGGAAGAACGTGTTCCTGGAATGAGGCATTTTCGTTCAGCTTTGGCTTTTAATTTACGAAATTGTCCCTTGATGTACAATGTCTTTAAAAAAATATTTTTAACCAACCCGACCCGAAACCCGTTCCGACCCAAAACCCGTTCTGACCCGAACCCGTTCCAACACCCGTTCGACCCAAACCCGTTTTGACCCAAACCAAAACAACCCCTTTTTAATTGACCCGTTTTGACCCGAACCCATTTTAACCCATGACCCGACCCGACCCGTTTGCCACGTCTAGTTGCCATGTTTTAATCCATGAGAATCATGGCGGATGAGACAAGGAGATGGTGTAGCAATCCATTAATGGTCCTACGTGACGATTGATGACCCAACCATGCCCCTCACACCATATATCCTAATCATTATACTAATGGGTATAATATAACATTTTTTTGCACCTAATTCATCATTTCTTCGATAAAGTCAACAACCTGATACGTATATTTTTTTTATGACATAGCTGAACATATATGCTATGAATATAGTGAAAACAAAAATTATTTAATGCTAAAGTAATGATATGATTAAAATAAATGAAATAGTTATTCAATAGGATATATTTGAAAATATTTCGAACTAGCGAAATTTTCCCGCACGATGCGGCGCAAATTCGACTGCTATCGGTTGCCGGTTGGGTTCGTGATAGTATTGATATGTACCAGCCCTCGGTTTAAAATCATGATATGCGTAAAAGAATGTGTTTTACAATATATACCATAAAAACGAATAAGCGTACTGATTACATGAATAATAATGGTATCGATGTCGATAAAAAAACATAAAAACTGAATAGCGGTACCGGTCCCGATAATAACAATATTGGTGCTGATATAGGTGTAGGTGTAGGTTCGGTTCGTCACTCTACTTTTCTTTCAACAAATTTTATACAAGAACGTCGTGAAAAAAAATTAAACATAATTGTGTATTCATCTTTAAAAAATAATGAACGCGAGTTATTAGAGAAAAAATCAAATTAAATAAAATTACATGAGTTGGTGAAATTGGAACATAAAATAATTTAATATAATAGCATAGAAAAATCATGTTACTATTCATCATCAGGGTTCTAAGTCAATAGATTCCGCAGGTGATGTGCCATGAATTTAGTCGGTATCAGTTCAGTTTGTGACGGTATCACTATGGTATCACATACGGTTTAAAGTCAACGATATGCACAAAAGAATGGGTTTTACATTGAAAGTCATACAAATGAATGCTGGTACCGGTTTCAATAATAACAATATCGGTATGAATGCTGGTATCGATTCGGTTCGTCACTGTACTATTTTCAATCTATCAATTTTGCCAAAATCTTGTTATGTTAGATTTGGTGGACTTCAACAAGGAACTAACTAGACATAGTTTATCCTTTGACTTTCATTCATATCCACAAGCTAAATGAATACATTTAGATTACCACCAGGGACAGATTTAAGTCACTTTTGTGGGTTTCCAAAAACCTATTCGGTTTGGAAAAAATTAGTAAGAACCTCGTATGGTTTGGAAAAAAATAATGAAAATTAGTGTCAATCTACCAAAAGAAACCCAATAAAAAAGTTCTTAGATTCATCACTAATCACCACATGAAAAAAAAAATGAATAACCTCATCCGAATATGAATAAACATAATTACTGCCAGTTCCTTGCCGTATACTAATAGTTCACTTCAGAAAACTTCAATTCGATTTCATAATTTTTATATTATCATAAGGCTGGAGGGTGTGGGGGCGTCACCCTCGCCAGCTGGACACCTATAGCGTCCCACCCCCGCCATCGTCCACACCCCCGGCGCTATGCCGGGGCGCCATTGAACCTCCACCACCGTGGTAACGAGATGAAATCGCGTTGAACGAGGACGAATGGTCAAATATGACCGTTGTGAAACGGTCGAATATTAAAAAAAAAATCTTATTTTATTATATATATAACCTATTCTAAACTAAAAAACTCACCAATCACAACCAAAACACACACCAATCACAACTAAAACACACACCAATCACAACTTAAAAATGTCTTCTTCGAGCTCGTCATCCGACGGTGTTCTTGATGATATGGTTATCGCCATGGCGCAGGAGGCGATTAATCCGAGCAAAGATACGGGTACCCAATACTAACATACGCAGAGAAAGAAAATATCCGAGCAAAGATACGGGCTAGGCACACACACCAAAACCTTCGAGCCGATCTAACAGAGCACCTATGGTTTTATCGTGAACAAGGAGGACTCGACACAGACGACGAGTAGTGGTTTTATTTTTTAAATGAAGTTATGTAGTGTTTTTTTTAATGAAATTATGTAGTGTTTTTATTTTTTAAATGAAATTATCTAGTGTTTTTTATTTTTTTTTTAATGAAATTATGTTTTGTTTTTATTTTCTAGTTAAAAAATAAATATTTAAATAAAAAAATAATTAGGTAATCATGACACGGGACTCCATCCACACCCTACAAATTAAAGGGGGTATGATAAAGCCCCCATGCTGACATGGAGCCTAGATGGCATGATAAAGCCCCATGGCTCCATTCACACCTCATAGCCTAAAAAGACTCCAACAATTTAGGCAAGCCACCTTTAGACGGCACCTAGCATTTTAAGTCATTTTTTTCATGGTATAACTTTCATATAAAGTTATTATTAACTTAAAAAATTATAACTAGACATAATTTTTTATAGTACCCGACAAGATCATGGTGTCATAACTCATAAGAGAAAACGTTATTTATTATATTGCTCTTTACGAATAACGGTATTATAATTTAAGATTGCATAGAAATAATTAGTTATTCTGTTATTGATTTTCGGTTTAGTTTGTTGTAAGATTAATGTATGTTAGACCTCCTTAAGTAAGAAAAAAAAAGTATGTACCTATACCAGAGGATTAGGGGTATCTAAAATAATTAAAAAAACCAAACCAAAAAGTAAAAAAATAATAATAAAAAAATCTAAGTTGCATAGGTAACCAGTAGGCTCGGTTGCTAATTATAGAAACTGTTAAAATTATCTGGACTTGTCATTCATTTGGTTTGGGCTTATTATTATTGTTATTGGGCTTATCTCTTTTCTGATGTGTTTGTTAGTTGTTTGGGTTGTTGCAACAGGTCCAACTACTGATAAAATATCTAAGGGTGCTTTGTGAAACTATTCGAGGGCTGCGATCATCTTGGATAAAAGATTTAGACTAAAGTGAAACTTGTTAAGTTTCACACTATAAAAGGATCTCATATCCTTCTCTTTCATTAGTTGTTCAGTTTACTTTCTCTCTCTTGTTATTGTTTCTCCGCTAGGGTTTGAGATCGGAGATTTGTATGAATAATCTCTCAACTGTATCTGAGAGATTATTTAGTTGTATTGGTTGTATTGTTGTGTTGATGATCATCAGTGGATGATCATCTATATACTTTCTGTATCTTGTATTGTTTTGATCTTACTATTGTAAGATCTCTGGGTATTTGGGGGGGAAATTCTTTTGGGTTGGTTTAATAAGATTTTGTCACCTGTTTTGTCGCTATTTCTTGTGTTGTTTTGTATTTGTGTATTTGTGTATTTGAATCATAAATTTCTACATGGTATCAGAGCTAAATGCTCTTGATCCGGTCTTATTTCCACTGTTGATCTGATTCTCTTGTTGTTCTTGTGTTAGGTCTGCTTCAAGTTTGCAGATCTGTTGTTGACGTTGGATAGATCATCTAGATCTTGGGAGTGCTATATTTTCTGTATATGAGCAACTAAAACCCTAGCTAGGGTTTCTTATTTTTTGGTGAATCTCTTCTGGTGGCTTCACACACTCTGTGTTGGTCTCTAAGTCCTCGAAGATTTAGAGCAAACTGACCAGTAGTGTTGTTTTTTGTTATTGTCTTTATTGGATCTGTTAGTTCTCGAAAACTACAAATCTGATAAATTTTGGAGTTGCTTTGCACCCACTGTGAGATTGTTCTTACTCTCCCTCTTTTATTTTCTGTTGTTGGAATAGTTGAAGTCGGGGTAGTGAGGACCAGCACCTTTGTTTGATTGTTTTGTTGCTGATTATTATCTGTTTTTTGTGTTATCTCTTTGTTATTTGCTGTTGTTATATTTGGTTGTTGTCTTAGTGTTTGGCTCATGTATTAAGACCTGTCCTGTCACGACCCCCGACCCACCCTGGACGGAATCGGAAGCCGCGAACAGCCAAGTGGTACCGGTGATTATTTTGAAAAATATTGCAGCGGAAATTTCATCAGGACCGTGAGTTAGGAAAAATATAAGAGTTTAGAAAACACCGGATTTTATTTATTAAATAGATGGGATAAACCCGTATTTTACAAAGGTAGCTTTAATAAGGGATAAACCCAATTACATGAAACAATATTTCTTAATTTGATTTATTTAATAAAATAAGCCACTTCTTGAAGCCTTTCAGTGCCGTATCCATCTCTTACTCCAATTTACTGTAATTACCTGAAACATGTTTGAAAAAGGTTTTGTCAGCGGGAAATACTGGTGAATCATTCTATTTAATAAAACGACCTGTTTGTTATAATTTACAGTATTAAGGGTGATTACATTGTTTCTATATCAACCAACTACCCACAGTATTTGTCACTCGACTTATTTCTGTGACTGTGGTCAGACCACCCATTGGCTAACTCGTTGTCCAATGGTGGCGAGAAAAAGTAATGTATACAATACCCCACATACCGGCTGTAATTTGGTGACTACAAAGACTTAATCCCTGTAATTATAACTTTGAAAATAAACATGATTTTGAAATTAAATTTGATAAAAAGAGAATGACTCACATTATAAGCATGCAGATTTATACAGACAGAATTTAGCCTACTGGTTAGCCTTGATATTGCAGGCAGAGCTTAGCCTATTGATTAGTCTTGTAACCTAGTGCACACGAACTAGGTAAGTAACTAATACAGCATTTATGATAACTCACGAGATTAAAATCCTCACAACGAATGACAAAGTGCAATCACTTAAACATCCATCGGATTCACAACGAATGACAGAGTATTCCCCGAGTTCGGGTGGTACTCAAACATCCTGTCAGAATCACGACTAATGACAAAGGATAGCACTTTAACATCCATCGGATAGTTTCAATCGATCGGACATTGAATCGTAGCAGCGATCAAGTTATTACCCTGTTATCGCGGCAGAATTCGAGCTAGTGTGTATTTTGATAGTAAACAGAACCTAACTCAGTGTGTATTTCGACTTTTTACGTCGTTTCAGTGCCAGAAATCAAGTCCCAATGTCCACTATTTATACACAAATTTGACCCCTGCTTACGGACCGTAAGCCTCATCCCTTACGGTCCGTAAGGGACACCTATTTCCATAGGGTAGCTACGTGTGTTTGTAGGCTTGCTGAGTTGACAGATTTCATAAATTCGATTTTGAAAGCGAGATTTTAAGATAATCGTAACTAGGGTTTTACCCCCCTTGAGTTTTAGGGGCCCTGATCCTGATTCTGATAATTCTGAAAATTTTAGGGTTTGTGCAGAATCACTTGGGTGTCTTAATTAGGGTTTCCTATTGGACAATTAAAATAATAATTAAGACTTTTTGATAGGAGTTGTTACATTCTCCCCACCTTAATAAAAATCTCGTCCTCGAGATTTGGTTTATGATATTTCTTTTAGACTTATGTCATATTTTAGTCAATAAAAACAATATTAAGGTAGATGACACAGTATTAAAATATCAAATTTTGTGAATACGAGTTGTAGAATAAGTAGGATTCAATGGTTCAACTGAATTAGTTCAAGAAATCGATGACAAACGAATGAGATGAAATGATATAGTTTCCAAGGTGACTAGGTTCAAGCCAAAAGATATATGATTAATAGATATTTAAAATGAATGTGAAGGACTTTTAGAATTAATACAATTTTTTGTCAAAAGAAAGCTTACTTTGATTGGCAACTGAGGAACACTTAGAATTGGCAGGTTCTAAATGAAATAAAAGCATGAAAAATGATTTGTCAAATATTTATGATATGAGAAATCAAAGTGTTGAGATGAATGAATTGCAAAGATACACAAAAGACAATAAAGTTAGTGTATTATTGTTTAGAGTTCCAAGTTGTTTTTAATTGTGAAATAATGTGATAGAACACTATTAGTGACCATATTTTTCATACTATGTCCTAGAGATCGAAATATAATAAGAACAAGTTGTTTTGGCATGACCAACCATTATATTATATTTGTAAAGCAAATGTAATATATATTATTTGTGTCCCTGTCTGAACCGTATCTTATATATCAAATATAAATACTATGTAATATATATTATTTGTTACGCATTTTTACTATATGTAAATGGTTACCACTTTTAAATAAATATTATTTTAGTATTTTACTATACTATGTAAAATAACTTATATTTACTATGTAATATATATTAAAAAACACCGTAATGAAGTTATTACAAAATATTTTAGTATTATTATTTTGTAAAAGAAATCACTATTATTTATAACGTTAAATGAAAGTTGTAAATAAAGGTGTAAAAATATTTGTACAAAAGTATTTGTAAAATATTTTATAAATATATAACACTTAATGGGTCGATTCTAAGTGATTACTTATTTTCATTTTTAAACCATATAACGTTATGAATGTATTTACAAATGTTGTAAATAAGTGAAAACGGGGACTATTCTTAAATATTACAATGTTCTCCTAACCCAACGTAGTTGATGACTATCATATTATTCTTATATGGTCATTTTCTTGCCAGAGCGTTACGGTACATAGTTACCACAAAACATGTGATACACAATTATTTATATAATTTTATTCGTCCCTCTAATTCTTGTTTTGTTTTATGAAAATATGTCTTCTCCTTACAGTACAAAGTATATATATTTTTATAAATTTTTTTTTATATATAATTAAAATTTACTGAATAAGTATGATGACTTAATTTATATACATTAATTAGTTATTATCATGGTTGGATATTGGTTAGTGCTGCCTTGTTTAAGCATAGGTGATCAGTCCATGCCTAACTAAGGCTAGGCTATCCAATACCTGCCCCTGACAATAACCCTAGTACTTAAAAATAATACTACTATTATTAATATATTATTACTAATAATAAAACTAATATTAATTATCAATAATAAATAACTTAAACATAAATTTAAATGAGAATATACCTCAAACATAATTTTATACATATATATAAAAATATAAATTCTTCACCTCAATGGTTTAACAAAATTTATTGACTCGATATCAAAGAGTCACCGTTTTGAAATAATGCGGTTCACAGTGCAAAAAGCGGAATGATAATTAAGTTTGGATAAAATAACAAATCGGAATGAAGCCCTCCAGTGGTCTTCATAAATCAAACGAACCACATGCGTAACAAACAGTGCATGTGTAACGTGTGGATTTACCAAAAATGAAATAGATCAATATTCACTACCAAGAAAGAAATTCTCATGGTATGATGATCATTAGAGAAAGTAGAAACACGAAAGTCAACTCTTTATATGCAGAAGTCAAAATTTCAATAAAAGAAATATAAGAACTTTATCTGGAATTTCGTGTGATAACCGTTGTTAAATGACATTACCAGGGAATGTTGAATAAAATGAAATAGGAAATTTGCAAAGGTATGTGACTCCTTTTGCAGTGATAATAATTATGACTCTGATTAGACTGTGCACCGATGGTTGTGAAATCTTGTTACAACGTACCTCAGCGAGATTCGTGTCGTTTGTAGGATCGCGTGGCAAAGTGCTTCTTTTTTTTATTAGTAGTTCTTCTACTGACGGAATTAGCATTGGTGTTATCGTGCTCAATTTATATTTTCCAAAGGTCTTGCCTCAAAAGTCGTATGTGATATACTTCGACGTCTGTGGACGTATAATTTAAGTTTCATGTGTTTTCTGGTGCACTAGCATAACTTTACATGCTTCTTACTTGCGTTAATAGTCTATGATAATGCATTAGAAATTCTTATACTTTTGATGGTATCCCAACTTAATGGGTTTCCATTGTTATTATTGTCACTCGAGTTACGAGGTAGATAATCAAACGAAATAATGTTTGATATCGGAAAAGAGATAAATAAATCTAGACACATATGCTTGTGCTTTATTCCAAATTGACTTTTGGAATTTCTTATAGATATACATATCTATATAATCACATATTTCATATGCTATAATATGCATACCCTCTATAAGGTCAATGTATTTAACAGATTCATATTTCCAAAAACAAGTCAGATATCAGGTCATGATACTATTTAAGGAAATCTTGTCACTTGTTTGACATATTATATACCCCGTCTTATCCGGTTCGCGCCGGAGAGGTAACCCCAGTATATCCGGACAAGCTGGAGAGTCTGCTACACCATACCCAGTCTTGCCGGAGAAAATTTTCTATTTCCCATAAATAGTATCTTTTCAAGATTTTTAAAAGTGCCTCTTTTATTATGGCTTTTATCCAGAATCAAGGAAATTTGTATTCCCATAACATATCTTTATTCTAGACCAAGTAATATCAATAAGCAAGAATTAATAGCAATTAAGTGCTATTGCCTGCAATGTTTTAATCGTTATTCTAACGGCATACCAAAATCCATCATACTTTATTTACACAAGTACTTAACTTATCTCAAAGTTTATACTAAGGCATATTTTCTTAAGTTCAAGTCTAAATGCTATCATGTGTACTACCAGTTAATAGCAACTTCCTAACTCTTTAATTTAAGCTTAGGTATTATTATCACAACACCTATAGGCTTAAATCAGTGGCTCTGATACCACCTTCTGTCACGACCCCCGACCCACCCTGGACGGAATCGGAAGCCGCGAACAGCCAAGTGGTACCGGTGATTATTTTGAAAAATATTGCAGTGGAAATTTCATCAGGACCGTGAGTTAGGAAAAATATCAGAGTTTAGAAAACACCAGATTTTATTTATTAAATAGATGGGATAAACCCGTATTTTACAAAGGTAGCTTTAATAAGGGATAAACCCAATTACATGAAACAATATTTCTTAATTTGATTTATTTAATAAAATAAGCCACTTCTTGAAGCCTTTCAGTGCCGTATCCATCTCTTACTCCAATTTACTGTAATTACCTGAAACATGTTTGAAAAAGGTTTTGTCAGCGGGAAATACTGGTGAATCATTCTATTTAATAAAACGACCTGTTTGTTATAATTTACAGTATTAAGGGTGATTACATTGTTTCTATATCAACCAACTACCCACAGTATTTGTCACTCGACTTATTTCTGTGACTGTGGTCAGACCACCCATTGGCTAACTCGTTGTCCAATGGTGGCGGGAAAAAGTAATGTATACAATACCCCACATACCGGCTGTAATTTGGTGACTACAAAGACTTAATCCCTGTAATTATAACTTTGAAAATAAACATGCTTTTGAAATTAAATTTGATAAAAAGAGAATGACTCACATTATAAGCATGCAGATTTATACAGGCAGAGTTTAGCCTACTGGTTAGCCTTGATATTGCAGGCAGAGCTTAGCCTATTGATTAGTCTTGTAACCTAGTGCACACGAACTAGGTAAGTAACTAATACAGCATTTACGATAACTCACGAGATTAAAATCCTCACAACGAATGACAAAGTGCAATCACTTAAACATCCATCGGATTCACAACGAATGACAGAGTATTCCCCGAGTTCGGGTGGTACTCAAACATCCTGTCGGAATCACGACTAATGACAAAGGATAGCACTTAAACATCCATCAGATAGTTTCAATTGATCGGACATTGAATCGTAGCAGCGATCAAGTTATTACCCTGTTATCGCGGCAGAATTCGAGCTAGTGTGTATTTTGATAGTAAACAAAACGTAACTCAGTGTGTATTTCGACTTTTTACGTCGTTTCAGTGCCAGAAATCAAGTCTCAATGTCCACTACTTATACACAAATTTGACCCCTGCTTACGGACCGTAAGCCTCATCCCTTACGGTCCGTAAGGGACACCTATTTCCATAGGGTATCTACGTGTGTTTGTAGGCTTGCTGAGTTGACAGATTTCATAAATTCGATTTTGACAGCGAGATTTTAAGATAATCGTAACTAGGGTTTTACCCCCCTTGAGTTTTAGGGGCCCTGATCCTGATTCTGATAATTCTGAAAATTTTAGGGTTTGTGCAGAATCACTTGGGTGTCTTAATTAGGGTTTCCTATTGGACAATTAAAATAATAATTAAGACTTTTTTATAGGAGTTGTTACATGTCCAGGCACTATAAGTGATGAACCTGGAATCTGGACACTGATACAGCTTCGCCTTAGGGTATTTTGTGTATTTGTCTTGATTGTTGCTCTGTGAGTTGTTATCTGTATCTTGTTGTATTTGTGATTGTATTTCATTTGTTTTTGTTATGATGGGTGATAATACTGGTCCTTCTCAGACCTTGATTAGTAAGTTGGATATAGGAGATCCCTTGTTTTTGCATCCTAGTGACTCAAGCTCTTTGACTATTGTTGGTATAAAATTAAAAGGAACTGAAAACTATAGAGTTTGGTCTAGTGCTATGAAGTTGGCTTTAGAAGCAAAAAAACAAATTTGGTTTTATAGATGGAAAATGTAAAAAGAACTCTGCGGATGCTGTTTTAAGTGGTCAGTGGGACAGGTGTAATTCAGTTGTCTTAAGTTGGTTATTAAATTCTGTCTCAGAAGAATTATACTTAGGACAAGTTTTTTCAAAGTTAGCCTCTGAAGTCTGGACAGATCTGAAAGAAACTTATGATAAAGTTGATGGCTCTATAGTGTATGATTTGTATAAAAAAATCAATTGTATTACTCAAAGTGGCAGTTCAGTTTCTGAATATTATCATAAGCTAAACACAATGTGGAAGCAGTTTGATGTTGTGCTTCAACTACCTACATGTTCATGTCAAGCTGCTAAAGACTATAATGACTTTTCTACCTTAATTAAACTAATGCAGTTTCTTATGGGTTTAGATGATGTCTATCAACCTGTAAGAACAAACTTATTAACTAGAGAGCCATTACCTTCAGTCAAAGTTGCTTTTTCAATTGTGTCCAGAGAAGAATCACATAGAAATGCAAGTATAGGAACAAAAAATCAAAATGTGTCTTTTGTTTCTAAAACTAATCAGTCTTTTGAGCAAAAAAAGGAGTTTAGAGGTCCTAATCCTAATCTTAAGTGTACTCACTGTAATAAACTTGGTCATACTGTTGATAGATGTTTTGAGTTGGTTGGGTACCCTCCAGGATTCAAAAAGAAACCTGGAGGTCAGGTTGGGAAATTTTTTCCAAACTCTAGATCAAATGTGTCTTCTGTTCCTTCTGTATCTCCCTTTTCTCCAGAACAGGTTGCTAAACTTTTGAGACTTGTGGGTGAAAAAACAAGTACTGATCCTCAACCTTCTAATATGGGAGGTAAGTCTAGTTATGTTTTTAATTCCTTAGGCAAATTGGTGTGTTGTTCTAGCTTAAACAATTTTGGATTTGATTATAATTGGATTTGTGATTCTGGTGCTAACCAGCACATGGTCAAAACTGATAAGGATATGTTTGATTGTATTGATGTATCTGAGTATGACTTAACTGTGTCTCATCCAAATGGAACCAAGGCTAAAGTGTCTAAAATTGGTAGTATAAAACTTGCTAAAGGTGTCATTTTAAATGATGTGTTCTTTGTTCCAACTTAAAGTGTTAATCTTTTGTCTGTGTATAAATTGTCTAAAGATAATAAAATCATTGTTGTTTTTAATGAAAACACTTGTTTACTTCAGGATTCGAAATCAGGGAGAATCCTGGTGACTGGTAAACAGGATAATGGTCTATACTTTGTAAATAAAGATGGTAATTCTGTTAATTTGTGTTTTAATAGTTTGAACAACAGTAATTTGTGGCATAGTAGGTTAGGACATCCTGTTGATCAGATCTTGTCGATTTTAAAAGGTGATCTAGGTGTTGTTGATGTTGCCAAACATCCATGTGAAACCTGTCATAGGGCCAAACAAGTCAGGGTTCCCTTTCCATTAAGTGAACATAAAACAAAAAATGTAGGTGATATTATTCATTTAGATGTTTGGGGACCATATAAGGTTACTAGTAGAGATGGATTTAAATACTCCTTAACTGTAGTTGATGATTATTCTCGAGCTGTTTGGTGCTATCTATTAAGGAATAAAATGGAAGTGTTTGAAAATATTGAAAACTTTTATGAGTTGATACTAACTCAGTTTAAGAAAAAGGTTAAGGTCTTTAGAAGTGATAATGAAATAGAATTTGTAAATAGTAAAATGGACAGTTTTTGTAAATCTAAAGGCATTTTGCATCAAACATCATGCTCTTACACACCACAACAAAATGGTGTGGTTGAGAGGAAACATCGACATCTTTTAAATTTGGCAAGATCTCTGTTGTTCCAAAGTAGTGTTCCACTTAGTTTCTGGTCTGATTGCGTGTTGACTGCTGTTTATCTTATTTATAGGTTACCTTCATCTGTGCTTCTAGGAAAAAGTCAATATGAGTTAATGTTTGGTTTTAAACCCTCTCTTGCACATCTTAGGATATTTGGTTGTTTATGCTTTAGTACTATTCTAAATGATTTAGATAAGTTGTCTTTTAATGCTGAAAAGTGTATCTTGATTGGTTATTCAAATGTTAAAAAAGGTTACAAATTGTGGAGTTTAGATAATAAAAAAGAATTTTATTCTAGAGATGTAAAATTTTATAAAACTGTCTTTCCTTATAAATCAAATCAGTTAACCAATCAAGATAAAACTTTAACTGATAGTTTGAATCATTTAAATTTTTTTGATAGTATTGAAGTATTAACCAAGAATCCTATAATTCCCAATGATGAAGAGGGGAGTCATGAATCTCATGAGGTTACTGGTGATGATCAGCAACCAATCAAGCAATGTTGAACATCAACATTCCACAGTTGGAGTTGAAAGTAGTAGTAGTGAAGGGTCTGGTAGGGCAGATGACACTAGTACTTCAAATGATGAGATCAACCCATCTGAGGGAACAAGTTCTACTCTTAGGAGATCAAATAGAAAAGTTATTTTGCCAAAAAGATTTGAACATTTTGTGTTAAATAGTAAGGTTAAGTATAGTTTGGATAAAGTTGTCAATTATTCATGCTTGTCTGTTGATAATCTGTGTTTTACTACTTCGTTAAATAAAACAGTTGAGCCTTCTTGTTATGAGGAAGCAGCTAATGATCCCAGGTGGATAGAGGCAATGAACAAAGAAATGGAAGCTTTGTTCAGAAATAATACATGGGTTCTAACTGACCTTCCTCAAGGCAGAAAGGCTATTGGGTGTAAATGGGTGTATAGAGTTAAATATAAGTCTAGTGGAGAAGTAGAAAGATTTAAAGCCAGACTAGTTGCTAAGGGTTTTAACTAAAGAGAAGGTCTTGATTTTGGAGAGACCTTCTCACCTGTGGTCAAAATGGTTTCTGTTAGAACTGTTATAGCTTTGGCTGTGCATTTTGATTGGCCTTTATATCAGCTTGATGTTGATAATGCTTTCTTACATGGTACTATTACTGAAGATGTATATATGAAATTACCACAAGGATACTATTCTAAAAGTGAGTCAAAAGTGTGCAAACTTGTTAAGTCCTTGTATGGCCTTAAACAGGCACCTAGGAAATGGAATGAAAGATTGACTGATGTCTTGTTAAATATTGGCTTAATACAAAGCAAATGTGATCATTCCTTGTTTATTTTGTCCAAAGAAAGTGTGACAATGTTTCTGTTGGTGTATGTAGATGATATTGTGATAACTGGAAATTCTGATGATGAAATTAAAAATGTTAAACATGTTTTAAATGAAACTTTTAAAATAAAAGATTTAGGAGTTTTGAAATACTTTCTAGGTATGGAAGTATTATATGATAAAAAAATTGTTTGTCTTAGTCAAAGAAAGTATTGTTTGGAACTCTTAAATGAATTTGGGTATTTAGGTTCTAAACCTGTTAATACACCTATAGAACAAAGTTCTTTGGTCACTTCTAAAATTGATAAAAGCCAGCAGTTGCTTAAAAATGTGACTGGGTTTCAAAAACTAATTGGGAAACTAATATACTTGTCTCTTACAAGACCTGATATTAGTTATACTGTTCAGTTTTTGAGTCAGTTTATGCATAGTCCAAAAGAGGTGCACTTAGATTTGGCTTTAAGGATGTTAAGGTATTTAAAACAAAGTCCTGGTAAAGGGTTAAGTTTTAAGAAAAGTGTTAAGTTGGATTTGTATGGGTTCGCTGATTCAGATTGGGCAAAGTGCTTGTCTACTCGAAAATCAGTAACTGGTTATTATGTGTTTTTAGGAGAGTGTCTTGTTTCTTGGAAAAGCAAGAAACAAACCACTGTTTCATGATCGACTGCAGAAGCTGAGTACAGAGCTATGTGCTCAGCTACTTGTGAACTTATGTGGTTAAGAAATTTGTTGTCTGAACTGTGCATTAACTGTCAATTACCTATGGTTTTGAAATGTGATAGTCAAGCTGCTATGTCAATAGCAGCTAATCCAGTGTTTCATGAAAGGACTAAACATTATGAATTGAATTTGCATTTTTTGAGAGAAAAAGTGGCTGATGGTCTTATAAATCCTATTAAAGTTGACTCTGAAAGTCAACTTGCTGACATATTTACAAAAGGTCTTAATGCTTTACAGCATGAAGAATTTTGTAAACAACTGGGTTTAATTGATCTGTTTAAACCAATTGAATGAAGGGGGGATGTTAAAATTATCTGCACTTGTCATTCATTTGGTTTGGGTTTATTATGATTGTTATTGGGCTTATCTCTTTTCTGATGTGTTTGTTAGTTGTTTGGGTTGTTGCAACAGGTCCAACTACTGATAAAATATCTAAGGGTGCTTTGTGAAACTATTCGAGGACTGCGATCATCTTGGATAAAAGATTTGGACTAAAGTGAAACTTGTTAAGTTTCACACTATAAAAGGATCTCATATCCTTCTCTTTCATTAGTTGTTCAGTTTACTTTCTCTCTCTTGTTATTGTTTCTCCGCTAAGGTTTGAGATCGGAGATTTGTATGAATAATCTCTCAACTGTATCTGAGAGATTATTCAGTTGTATTGGTTGTATTGTTGTGTTGATGATCATCAGTGGATGATCATCTATATACTTTATGTATCTTGTATTGTTTTGATCTTACGATTGTAAGATCTCTGGGTATTTGGGGGGAAAATTCTTTTGGGTTGGTTTAATAAGATTTTGTCACCTGTTTTGTCGTTATTTCTTGTGTTGTTTTGTATTTGTGTATTTGAATCATAAATTTCTACAGAAATCAAAATTTATGGTTTGATTTGATTCGGTTTTAGTGTTAAAACACACACACGAAACTTATCTTTTTTTAGTCAAGCCGAATTGAACATTGAGAAGCTAAAAAACCAAACAATTTCTAGCTAGTAAACGAAAACATTTTTTTCCATTTGTTTGGTTTTAGTTAAAATAGTAAACAAAAACATTTTTTCCATTTGTTTGGTTTTAGTTAAAAGTCAAATTTTATTGAACTAAAGAAAGTGATGAAACCAGAAATTTTTAGCAGGGTCACCATAAAACAATCTTTTCTACACGTTATAACTAAAAGGCCCAAATCATTGTTTTCTAGAAAATGTCATATTGACTTTATACAGTGTTGTAAAAATCGCGACTAGTCGGCGATTAATCGCTAGTCGACCAATAACTGAGTAATTTTTTGTAAATTAGTCGATTAATCGCTAGTCGGACCTAGTCGGCCGGCCAAAAATCGGCGTTTCCGGCCAAATTCCGGCAAAAAACCTGTATATTCGGGCCAAAACTTCTAAATTTCGGCCAGTTTCCAACCAATCCACGTGAATTCCAACAATTATTCTTGTATACTTAAAAAAATGAGTTGAATAAGAGTTAAAACCTAGCTACTTAAAATATTTACCTATAAAAATGTGTATATGTATACATAAAAATGAAAATTACATATAAAAAACCCGATTTGATTAATTCCGAGTAATCGCTAGTCTCCACCTCACCGACCGACTAGCGACTAACAAGTTCTCCAACCTTGACTTTATCTATCAAAATTCAACAAATTCTCGTGATCAACGGTCAGCAGATTCTCTTGACCACTCTTTGGTTCCGCATCTGATGGACATAGTAAAGAGAATCATAGCAAATGAATCGGATCATGTAATATATGCATTAAATTCACGAAAGTCATCATAGCTAACAAACATAAAACATATGAAAGGTTGACCATTTGTTATGTGTATCAAAAGTAAACTTGAGTTCTAGTTTAATTGGTTGTATAATAAGTGGTCGTTGAAAACGTTTTCAATCTTTCTTGATAACATAATGAAAGTTCTATTCAACTTGATTACTCGTATTCATATTAAATATTTTGTAAAGAAACAAAAAGAAATATCAAATGATAATTGAGATTATGTATTCTTTCCACGTTATAAATTTCCTAGTACACAATATTTATAAGTTGTGTAGGGGAGATTAAGTCGAGAGGTTATGTTTGGGTTAAAAATAGAACGTCATGTAATTATATTAGTTTGGGTGATTGGTGTAAATACCGTATATACATGTTGTAATTTTCTGCCATTTGCCCGTTTGGGTCGGGGGTGTGTGTGTTGTTTGGCCTTTTGTCCGTTTGGGCCGAAGGTGTGTTTCTAATGAAGATTTCTTTTCAAAAAAAAAAAAAATAAAAATAAATAAATAAATAAATAAACTATTGAGGAAAATAATTATAATTTATTAAACTATATATGTAGCCTTTCTTGTACTCTTTTCGAGTTTTACAAATAATTATGTAATTTGCCCTATTAATTGTAATGAAAGAATTGTTCAAAAAAATAGTTATAATTTATTAAACTATATAAGTTGTGTAAATTTCCTTGTAATAATGTAGCCTTCTGTTTTTTCGCTTGTTTCTTTTCATTTGTTGTACTCTTTTTCGGATTTTAGAGTTTCGCTGGCCCTGTTCTATTATCGCAGAAACTTCTGTCGTTTAAAAAAATTAAACTATATATGTTTACCAAACTTCTTAAAAGTTATGGTTCAAGCTATATGTAATTATATTATTACATATACGTTAAAAATAGGCAAATTGGATTTAAATAATCTCAGCTTTCTCAATTTAGCTGATAATAATCCCAACTCAGTTATTGGCCGATAATAATCCGAACTGGTCCACTTTTGGCCGATAATAGTCCACCGTTAAAAATAGCTTAACGGAGTTACGCTTTTTTTCGAATTACAAACTGATGTTTTATGGATTGATTTTGATCAGAACGAGTATATGAGTCGATTTATGTAAAACTTACCTCGAAACGATGCTTCAAACGGCTTGATTTTTGTTTAAACTCCCGAATTGAAGCATCGTTTTCGTCGTTTGGGGCAGTATTTCGTGGTAAATTTTACATCAATCAACTCGTATCCTCGTTGTAATCAAAAGCCCTAAAATATCAGTTTGTAATTCGAAAAAAAACTTAACTCCGTTAAGCTATATTTAACGCAGACTATTATCTGCCAAAAGTGGACCAGTTCGGATTATTTTCGGCCAATAACTGAATTGTGATTATTATCGGTCAAATTAAGAAAGCTGGGATTATTTAAATCCAATTTGCCTTACAAATATTAGAAAATACTTTCAAATTATACTTTGACCATCAAGATATATTGAGGGTTAAAAATATGAGAATATTAAAATTCTCTATTAGTAATTCGTATATGTTTATTAAAAAATTATATTAACTAATTGCTTACAATATATATGAAAAGAAGACACCACTTGATAGCAAATGATACACATATTGGTTGGCTTGGATTCGCTTAGGAAGAGCATCATATTATCACGTATGGCTTATAGTCCGTAGACCTTTATGGGTGATTCTTTTCTTCTCCATCACAAAATATGCATGTTTTAGTAATCTATACTTTATTTCCAGGAGTTTTATAATTTTAATTACGCTACATCTGGTGTTTTTGTCAGGAGAAAAATGATAAATCTTTTTAACCGGTTCTTCGACAACCATACGATGATCCTATGTTATTTTTCTTCTCCGCTCCTGTTTATTTTGTTTGAGCGTTATAATCTCGTTATTAAACATATATATGTTTTTTATTAATATATATTTATTTTATTTTTTTGTTATTTCAAGAGGACGTTACTCGTGTTATAGGCTTGTGGAAAGTACACAAGGCCACTTCCCCAATGTTTATTCGCATGCACTTTAACACTTTTTCTCTTTCGGGCAGCAGTATCTCAGCAAGTGGGTCTGGCCATTTATTATCCATCTACCTTCGTGACAAGAAAATACGGACCAAAACTGGAACAAAAATACGCAACTTTTATTTGTAAATAGTTGCATTGGAGTTTTTAATTAATAATTTATACTTTCTATAAAATGAGAAAACTCGATGACATAAGAAAAGCTGATGTGGCTGCTAGAGAGACTGTCCAACAATGCTTTTCTTATGTCATTATTGCATCATAAAGCTTAATATTAAAACACTTTAAAATTCAAAGCTCTGACCCACAATCAGTTTTTCAAAGGTCTGCCACATACAAATGGGCAAAGCTTTGCCCTCATTCATAATTAAAAGCTCTGGCCTTCCCTCAAATTTCAAAGCTTTGCCCTCATTCGTAATTGAAACCTCTGATGTTCATTCAAAATTCAAAATACATCTGCTCACCTTTAAAATTTAAAATTTTGGCTCTAGATTCAAAATTCAAACAATATACATATATAACATACATTTCTTCAATCCATTACTCCACATTTCCTCTTTTCTCTCGTGATTTTTAATCCTCTCTCTCTCAAATCCAGATTCTTCCACGCCTCTCTAAACCCTCACCTTTGATCATGGCATACAAAATTATAGTTTCGAGAAGTATATAAGAGCAAGAAACTAAAAAAATCGAAACAGAAGTCATCGTTTCCGTTATACTTGCTTCTTGGAGGAAAATCAAAACAAACCCACAAATATCGGCAGTGAGATCACAAAAACCAAACAATCTGTCACAATTAGGGTTTCCGATCACCCACGACGGTTGTTCACGACGGAAACGTTGCCGGATCTTTTTCATCTCCGTAACCTAGGGCTTTTCATTGTCATTATTTTCTGCATCGTTTCCCCAATCCTACTAACAATTTCATTACAATCATTCCGCTTCAATTTTTGTTGATTGACGACGGTTAACAGAATTTGAATACGCTTCAGAAGATATATATATATATATATATATATATATATTCGTTTATCGGTTGTTGTATAGCAGGTATGAGTTTCAGTTTGATTTCTCCTGAGTTCCAGATGATCCGTTTGTAGGTGAACCTGGAGATTTGAAGGTCTGTTTGTTTTTACTTTTAATAATAGATTAGTTTTTTAATAAATTCGTTAATACATTGGTGATCGTAGTTGAAGATAAATCCCTGAAGCATATAATATAGTTTTAAGAAATTGTTATAAAATGTATCAGCTGAAGAGAAAAATGGCGGAGAATTGAAGCACAGGAGGAAGGTCATATAGAGAGTTTAGAGAAGTCATTTGTGATATGGAATATGGAGATTTGAAGGTCTGTTTGTTTTTACTTTGAATACGCTTCCTTTCACGTCACTGCTACAGGAGGGAGAAAATATTGTAATTGTCTCACAAGAATCTTAGAGAAGCCACTAAATCCACATCCAGCAAGATTTCTGCATTACAAGATGACAAGTGAGAAATGGAATCCATTCATTAGGTGAGAAAAAGTTAGGATCATACAATCTTGTGACGTTTGGAGGAAGGCTATAAGGTATCTGATTTCCAAAATTGTTGTTGCTTACATCAATGCATCACCAGATGACATTATGTGAGCAAAGAAATTATTAAGACTTAAAAGGAAGGATGCCATTGTTTGTTCTTACAAGTTAGTTACTGATGTCAAACTTGAAAGTTGATATCCAATTCCTCCAGAAAGCCCAAGACTTGACAGATTTCTGATGGAAAACAAAAGGAGTTATAGCAACATCATACAAGTATGTCATTTAAAAATATATATAGAGGAAGTGATACATTTTTGTGACTCTGGAGCCAGAACAGGTAATGCCTTTCCAGTTTTCGTCACAGGGGTCGCCATCGCTTGAGCTCCATTCGGTTGATTTGATTTTTTTGTGAAGTTACGCATTCGCACTACACCACATGACAGGTTTAGGAGAGAAGGAAATAACCTTCATGCAACTGCCACAATTACTTTGGTAATATTTTTTTTTCTTTAGTTATTATCTCTTGTGAATGCATTTTGGTATCTTATAATATGATTTGTGTCTTTATATGTTTGGTATACCAAATTATGTGCTTTAATGAGTGAATAATGTGCAGCGTGGACCAGTATCATGTTGATATTCAAACCAACCCATTGTGTTGTGTGTGTATGGTAATCACTCAAATTTGCATTGCAGGCTGAAAATTGTGATGATGCAGAAGTTGTTTACAGTTTTCTTGACACAAATAAAATCGGCCAGACACATTCTCTGTTTTACATATCGTATGCTAATCACCTGGAGTCCAAGAATAAAATCAAAACTGCAAATGAGATATACGAGTCTGGGATACTAGGTCTGTTTTACTCTCTACCATTCAACTCCTTGGCTTCTAATCATAATGTATAGGATATTTATTCAATATTTAAGAAACACATCAGCATGAAATCTAACTGTATAGTTTTACAGCATATTCTGATTGACTGATTTAGTGTAATTGCATATATGATATATTCAAATAAGACATCAGCATGAAATCTTTAGATATGATTAGTCTGAGGGCATTTTTGTGTAATTGCGTTTGTTTATGATTTGTATTAAATGTAATTCACACATAGATTTTCGTCATCATTATACTTGATCATTCTATATTTCTATCCACAGTCCCTTATTTTCCACATTAATGTTAATGAATCTTCTGTTTTGATTCAATATAACTGAAAATGGAACCGTTCGCATTAATCGCCGTAGTCATAACTGGTAATTTTGATTACTGTAGTGTTAACTGGTGCAGAAATCGTATCAGCGGGTATGATGGGCATTTTGCCAGTTCGTTCTTAATTTGCTAAGATGATTTGTTGTTTGATTTGTGATGTGATAAATTGAACCATAATCGTTCTTAATTTGCTAAGATGATTTGTTGTATTTTGCTGATTCCGTAGTTGAAGAAAGTGGCAGAGATAGTGCCGGTGTTAGCGGCGATCGGAATTATTTCGGTGAAATCGGTCTAATTTGATCGAATTCTGGTTTGATTCGGTGATTGCATATATAAAGGTTTGATAATATCGAATTCTGGTTTGATTAAAAAATTCTTAGATCTGTATTTCGAATTCTTAGATTTGTTTTATGAATGTTTTTTGGTTTATACTAATAGGAAACCTCTGTTGGAAACCTCATTTATGTTAGGAAACCTTTGTTTTTAAACCACTGTTTTTAAAACCTCTGCTTGGTTAAAAATTTATCCACTGCTGAAATGTATCCTCTGTTCTCATAACCTCTATTTATCCTAACCAGTGTGGATAGACAACAGTGGTTAGGATAAACAGAGGTTATGAGAACAGAGGATACCTTTCAGCAGTGGATGAATTTTTAGCCAAATAGATGTTTTAAAAACAGTGGTTTATAAACAGAGGTTTCAACAGAGGTTGCTGCTAACTGAATTATAATCGTATTGTGTTTAATGAAGGTTGATTTATATGCTCTGGAACTTGAAAGAAGAAGATGATGAAGATTCACTATCTCGATCCACTTCAATCTTCTTCATTAAAAGAAGGTGTTGATCCGCAAGGTCAGCGACTTGATCCGATCAAAAGATTCTTGCATAATTTGATGGGGAAAGTTTTATAGAAAGTTTATTAAAATTTGGGCTTATGTCTTTGAGCTAATAAACTTAAAACATAAGAATTAAAGTAAGTAACTTTTGAACAAAGTTTATTATAATTTTTTTTTTTGCAAATTTTTTTCTAACCAAGTTTTCACTCAACTATTTAATAATTAATATCCATAAATTTATTCTTTCATTAACTACTGTAGAGCAAAGAAGAAAAATATTTCATAAATAATCATTTGAGTTTAAAGTCATTTATCACAAGGACTTTAAGATAGTGTCTACAAGATTTGTTGGATTTGAAGTTACTCTTATTTAGAGTTACTCCATCATAATAATTATTAATTAAACCCACAAATTAATTAATATCTTTTCCTTTTTAAGGAAGAAAAATAACATTTTAATTTAATCATTTATATACTTGATCACTTGCTGTAGAGATAAATTAAGAAGAAGACAATGGCGGGGGATGTGAGTCAGTTAGGGCCGATTTTCACGGTCAGCACGTTCATATATGCAATGTTCCGGAAATGGTTTCATGATCAGTTTCATGGGCATTTGAAATGTATACTCACAAGGTCATTGGATATGTATACCCTTATGTCCAGTTCACTTTTCATGAATACCACTCAGAATACTTTTAGCGGAGCAAAGCGTACGCTGCCATCGAACGTTACCTTAGCGCCAACTCATCTAACCAAGCCAAATGGGTCAAGGTAAATGTGCTCAAAGACTGTGAGTTTGTTGTCCTTATTATGGATGATTATGAAGAAGTCACTGATGAGTTGAATGGGGTCAAGATCTGGTGGAGTTCAAGCAAAACCATCCCTGATCATATTCGAGCCATATCATACGATTGGCATGGTTACAAGAATACGATTTGGAGCCATGTCATATTCGAGCACGCATCTACGTTTGATACGCTTTCGATGGATCCAAAAAAGAAGAAGGGTATATTGGACGATCTGATTACGTTCAGCAAGTCTAAAGACTACTACAAGAAGGTATGTATTGTTAGCTGATTTTATTGTCTATTATAATTTTGTGTACATAATATTTTGTAGGAACATGGTTGGTTTGTATCATGACCATAGCCAAGAAATTTTCTAGGCAGGATCGAGTGACTAACGGAAAAGAAGGTGTATCCGAAACCTTTTTAATCATCGATTTTTCTGATATCGATGAGTAAAACCAACGATGATTATAAAAAGTTGGTTGTAATGGATTAACTACTTTTAAAGTTGTATAGTGATTCGTTGTTTAATAAAATGGGTTATGCAAAATTTCTATAAAGCATTAGTACTCGATTGTATTTAATCTTTGCTTTATTGTGTTAAAATTATTAACCATGTTTGTTATTTAAATGATGTTCCCTTTCTTTATAATCCATTTTTAATTAAACCTTAAAAACTGTTTAGTCATTCATCGACTAATAAAATGTCGTATGCTTGGTTTTCTAAAACCACCCGTGTTTGCACACGGGTTTTACTACTAGTAATAATAATAACAGAATAATTTTCTTTGACAACATATTACATATGATAAAAAAAGGTTGAATTCCTTGTTAACAACTAAGGAAATAAATTAAAAAAATGTTTCCTATTTTGTGCCATATTAGGTTATGAAAAATGTATAAATACATAGTCTCCTAAAATTTGGAAGTCGTAGGTTTTTTTGGAACGACGATTTTCTTGTATTAGGCTACCGCACTCCCCAAATTGGAGAGCCCCGTTGCCCTACTCTGGCCAGACTATGTTGTCTTAACCGGGCTTACGCTGGCTTCAGAGTGTAAGTTCCAAAAGGGATCTTTCAATGATATCAAACAAGAACTTGTGAGAGTGCGGAAACCAAACACAAGTTGATTCAAGATCTAATATATAAATCGAAATCAACACAATGAATGATAAAAAAACACAAACCAGATTCTTGCATTCAATGTTAAACGAGACTGATACAAGACTCCTTGATGATTTCGGCTGGCCTCTAATCTTTGAATCACTGATCAACCTCAAACATAAGTTTGAGGTTTACTTATATACTAAACTAATTGGGTCAAAACCCCTTAGGCCAAACTCGAAATTAATAAGACCCATTACAAGCTAATTCGACCCAAACATGTACAAAACAAAGCATTACATACTCAACCCCTGAACTATTATAACCCTCTATGTATAAACCTTCAGGTTCCAACAATCTCCCCCTAGGTTTATGCATAGAGGTTCTTCTATCTTCAACTGCCTTCATCGCCATCCGCCTTGTCGTGGTAATCACCAAATCCTTTCTTACGAACATGAAGAACTCCAGCAACAGTTGCGGTCCAACCTTTAACAACATCTTCATACTTTTCTGTGGACCTGATCTGAGTCTTGGCAAGAGCTTCCAAGTTCTCTTGATCTAAGTTCAACAAATCTATAGGACCAGTTAAGCGGAAGCTCACATCACCATCACAAACTATCACTGCCTGACCCAACGTTTCATCATATGCCCATAAATGCATGGTCTTTAGAATACCATTTGGAATCTTCTTGACCAGCGGAATTGTCTTTTCTTTATTAGTTGGTGGCCACGATACAATCTTGATTCTTTTGTTGGTACGTGGATCTTTAACACCTTTAGCAGAAGAGACGATAGATTCAGCAGTATGCATTAAAGGAAATCCACGTGCCACATCTCTCTGCAATCGCTCAAAGAATAGATATCCACGTCCGCCAGGTTTATCATCTACATAAGGTGACTTTGACAGAATAATCAAATCCACCTTAGTAAACGTCTGGAATTGAGCAGGGTTTTTGTACCATTCAACCGGTCCAACCTTTCTCTTGATCCACCACCTACGACGATCATGATTAAAACCCCAACTTATAATACCAGAGCGGTTCCCAACTTTATCGTAATAATTTTCATCGACATCCATCAGATGATGAGTGACTTGAACATCTTCATCAGCAGGATTAAGGTTTTTGTTCTTCAATATCACATACTCTCTTTTCTTCCTTAACCTATCAGCCTTTGCTTCATCAGCATCTTTGTCAGTTACCTTTTTGAAGTAATGATCCATTCCCGCAGCTCTTTCAGCATCATCCTTAGCAAAGGCTCTCGCTTGATCTTCTTCAGCTTTTCTTCTACTCTCCGTGTCGGTTAGATCAGAAAATTCATTGCCAAACTTCTTCTCTAGTTTACCACGAAGATCATACACCATGTTGAATAACAAACTGACATCACCTTGAAGCTGATCAATCTGTTGATTCTTTTGCACAATTGTATCTTCAAGCTGAATAATCTTAGCGTCTTTGTGGACCGAGTCTTGTTCAAGCACAACAATTCTTTTCTTCATCTCTCTCATGCTAATAAACTCATCATCATCACTTGAATCGTCAACAAACGGCATTCTCAGTGATTCTTCAAGCCATTTTCCACTTGAGCTGCATGGTTCATCATGAACTGTTCCAGATGAACTTGCAATAGCAACAGTAATAGGCAGAGTTAACTCGGTGATTGGAGCGGAAACAGTAGCAACAACAGGAATCTCTGTAGGATTAACATCCACATCCATTCTTGGTGCATCAACATCAAAATCTGATTCTGTAGCAATGGTAGTAGTAGTCGTGTCTTTCTCAAAGTCAAAATCATATACACTATCTTCATCGTCGGCATCAGTTATAGGTTGATCTTTGTTTTGTTCAATATACACACCAGGTCGAAGATCCCTTCTTCTTCGCTTCACTTGTTGAGTATCAGGATCCTTTGGGCCTTCAGTCATTTGCTCTTCATTTTGAACTGAAGGATCGGAAGGAGGATTTCCGATCTTTTCAGTTATAGAATTTAACAGCAGAGCAAAACTCTCAGACGAAATCACTGGTTGAACAGTAGAAACAACAGAACTGACTTCTGCTTCAGAAGGAAGCTCAACTTCATCATCATCATCATCACAACTAATTTCAACGCCTTCATCGTCAGAGTTTATCATAAGAATCTCTGTCTCAGGCTCTTCATCGGAGCAACTTGAACAACGTGTTCTTCTGCAATCATAGCATTAACTGGTACATTTACTGGTGCAGCATTAACTGGTTCAGGTTGTACTATTACTGGTTCAGCCGCCACATCCTCTGTCTCAGCAAACTGACCAAACTTCTCTTATGGAATCCTTCTTTCAAACTTCTTCTCAGTACCCTTCTTAAAAGTGAGATCACCAAAACACGCAGGACCCATTGGCTTCAGATCCAAAGTGTTTCTAGTTCTCTCCAATTCTGAATAACGAGTGTTGAAGATCATTTGCAAGAACCTTGGATACATGATAAACTTATCCTTTCGCACGCCAATTACATTCCTTTTCATGCCTTCAAATATGTACTTCGAGTAGTTGAATGGTTGGTTTGTTATCAGACAAACGAACACTGCAGACTGTGTGATATTCGGCTCATCTGTTCCCCCTCTGTTTTCCGTCATACACAACATGAACATGTGCATCAACAGAAGCCAGTATGGATGCACAAACTTCTTCATCAGAGAGGGATACGTTCCTTCATAGCTTAGTCGAGGCAAAATAGCTTCAACGGTTCCACCCGGAAGATCAATGGGATCAGTCTCTTTGTTGTTAAACTGTAAAACCTCCCTTCTAATTTGTTCGGTTACAGTAACTTTCTTCTTTTGAATCTCTGCTTCAATAAATCCTTTACCATCTGCTCCTAGCGCGTCAAAATTTACCGTCTTCCAGAATTCCTGAACAAGGCTTTCATAAATGATAGGATTATCTCGTAATGCGTGAACGATTAGGCAACTGTTCAATCCCTTGATCAATGAAGTGTACTTCTTCTTGTGTTTCTCCGGAGGTGGTGCTAAGTACCCCGCTTGGTTATGTGTTGAGATGAATTTCAAATCCATGACCTGCACAACATTTACAAGTTAAGTATAGTATCTTGTTTGAAAATTTTCCTGTTAACTTAGTTAATTTAAACAAAACTGTGTAAATTTATACAAGTCAACACAGGTCAACAGTCAAGACTAGGAATCAACTCAGATTGCAAGTGAAAATAGTAATATTTTAAAGTCAACACAAAGTTTCAAGTCGAGACCTTGAGGTTTCGAGTCGAGACCATGAGGTTTCGAGTCGAGACCATGAGGTTTCGAGTCGAGACCAAGAGATTTGAGTCGATATCGAAGATGTTCCGAGTCGAAATCTTAGTCGAGACCATCGAGGTTGTGACTCGCAACAAGAGGTCTGTTAGTGGAATATGTCTGTAGCTTCCGTTTGTATCGAGTCTGTATTTTGTCCTATATGTGTCTTTGTATAGTTTTTGTGTAAATGTTATATTGTAACTGGACAAAACGGGAGCGAAATGTTATTTGTTAAACTCATCCGGTCGGATGGCTTTGGGTCATCCAGACGGATGACCCTCCGACCGGATGACTTATCACCTCCCAGTTTGTCTATAAATAGAGATGTAGGGGTCTCTATGTTAGAACTTTTTTGGCAGTCTCTTGTAACGAAGCCCTGTCCAAATTTCATCAGGAACTTTGTACTTTCAAATTTTTGAATGAGAATGGACAAGTTAATCATTGATATCGTTGTTGATTACTCTTTGACGATGCATAGGGATTCCGCACCTCTGTATTGATCGATTCAAGCTATGTTCTTCGTCAAGAACCGTTCCTCAGGGGCATTCACAAGTGGTATCAGAGCACCAGGAGGTCGAATCGGAGAAGATTACATCGATTTCATGAGGATTTCAACCGATTACAGCCGTTTTCAGTCAATCTCACCAGAGATTTTGACCGATTCTTCATCTTCTTCTTCTTCATTTCTATCTGTGTTCTTCATTTCTTCACCTAAAACTGCTAAAAAATCCAAAATTGACAAACAATTCACGGACAAAATGGACTAAAATTGACATCATTGTGATCGGAATTTGTAATAGATCATTCCTACAAATTTTCAAGACAAAATTCGAACTAAAACACATCCAAATCGATCAAAAACATGAACTGTTTAATGAACGTTGCTGACTTCACTCATCCGATCGGATAGTCATCTGAACGGATTGCACTAGTTGTTCTTGTTTACTTGCTGACGTCATACTCAGCCGATCGGATTGCCATCCGACCGGATCAGTATTGTTGTGTTTAAAAGTTCAAGCTAAATCAACGAACGACCATCCGATCGGATTGCCATCCGACCGGAGGGCCATTCGTCACTTGGCATTTTTTGTTACTTAGTTCATTGAGGTTATCCGTCCGAACGACCATTCGGACGAACGACCATCCGATCCATTGTTTGTGTTTTGAAATTTGACCAAGTTTGACTTTGTAGGTACGCTAATCATGGGAGACGAATTCATGAATCCTTTTGGTGATATCTTTGCCTACAACACAGGAGACACATCTTCCAACACCAACACGAACAACCCCAATACTACTACCAAGGCGATTTCTGACTCGCTGAGTGTCGACAATGCGTATGGCACGTACAACAAACCTCCAAAGCTAATGGCAATAGAGGATTATAATCGCTGGGGGAAGCGGTTCGATGGGTGGTTAAGGGCGTTTGCATATGACAGCTAGAGATGTCTCAAGAATGGGTACACTGCTTCAAGATTAGACTATGAGAACTTAGAAGAAAATGAGCAAGAAGATTTTATAGCCGAACAAAAGGCAGTTGCTCTACTTCATCAGTCCGTCAGAGACGATATCATTTCACTGATCGATTATGACAACTAGAAGGATTTATGGGGAAAGCTTGAAAAGAAATGTACAGGGGGAGAAGAAATAGTGAAAATAAGAAATCTTTGTTGAAAAAGGAATTTGATTTGTTTACATGTATGAAAAATGAGAACGTACAACAAATGATTGAAAGATTCTGTCATCTAAAGGCAGAATTAGCTAGGTTTGGAATCAAGAAAGACGAGGAAGAGATGGTTGATAAAATGTTCGAGGCTTTGCCAAATGAGCAGGACTGGCAGTACTTTGGTCTAATGCTAAAAAACACGAAACCAATGGCTGAAATGACACTTAACTGGTTGATCGAGCTACTTGAGGGTCACGAGCTAGAAATAAAGAAGATGAACAAGGTGAGCAGCACACAGTATCAACAAGATGTTGATCTGTATTACAAAGGTAGTATGATTCCCAAGGTTACATCACCGAAAACTGCCTTTAGTGCTGAGAACTCAAACACTGCTACACAAGAGAAGTCCAGCAGCGGTTCTACATCAGGCAGTCATGGTTATCACGGAACTGGTTCTAATGCATTGTCTTCATCTGCATCAAACAATCAGCAATCACAGAGTGCTTCAAAGAATGTATTCCAGTGCAACATAGCCGTCAATCTGAACAATGCATAAAATTTCAACGAAGAAACGGCTAAGCAGCAGATGGTATTTCTAGCATCGACTTTGGAATCATACGAGAGCTTAGTTGTCGGAAAGATTGGGAACACCAATCTCACCAAAGAAGACTACTATCAAATAGATCCAGAGGAGATGGAGCTTATCGATATTCGCTGGTGCATGGCTAGCGTGATTCGTAAAGCTCAAAGGTTTATGGAAATTACTGGAAGAAATTCTATTGGAGGTCCTTCGACGAAGTTAGGGTTCGACAAATCAAAAGTGAATTGCTTCAAATGCAAGCAAAATGGGCACTTCAAAAGAGAATGCCAAAACTCTGCTGCTGACGAGACTGTAAATCCGTTTCATGATGATTATTATAGAAAGGCGGTCTATCATCGAAACCGAGAGGAGCCACCAAAGATGAAGCAGATAGAAGACAATACAAAGGAAAAATCAAGAGCTTTGGCGGTGATCCAAGATGATGAGGGTTTTGATTGGAGCGAATTTCTTCCCGAAGAGGATGCGGTCGGTTATACTTTTATGGCAGAAATTAAACAACCGGCACCATCAACTTACAATCGGGAAAGAAGATTGGCACAAATACAGAAGAAAAAGATTTATCTTGCATACAAAGAAGCTAAAAAGGCGAAAAGGTGGGATCCGGATCGTGAATGTTACTTGGATCCAAAGGGTAACATTTGTATTGATCCAACAACCATTGATGTGGAAAATCTTATGAAATCAATCCTGCCAGTAGAGGAACAACTCAAGATAGATGCAGTAGACGAAGGGATCATCGACACTGAAAAGGAGATGATAGCCAAGAATCTGACAAAGATGGCAGATCAATTTCTAATGGCGAAAGCACTTGAGGTAGATTCCAAGTCTGCTTCTAAGTCTGAGTCATCGGAAAAGGTCAGTAGTAGTGGTTCAAAAAATGAACCAGGTAAGACTGAATGTGCTAAAACTGAAAATGTTTGCAGAGGTTGCACGAAAGAGTGCAAAGTCTGCAACACACGTGAATATCTCTCAACAAAGAGACTCCAGGAGCTGACAGATAAAATTGGCATAATCGATAGAGAAGTTCTTAGTCGTGATAAACTGATTAAAGCTTCAAATGAAAGAATCAAAGAATTAAATGAAAAGATTGAAAATGATAAAAGTGATGTTGAACGTTTTCGCAAAGAAAATGAAAAATTGATTTTTGAAAACAGAAAAGTTTCTGAAAATCTTGACAAGCTGAAAAGAACGGTAAAAGATTCAGATGAACGCAACTCAAAAACTTACAAAGAAAACACTAATTTATCACGAATCTCAAGCTTCAATTCCAAGAAGCTAAGATAAAAAATGAGAGAATAAATCTGAAGCTGGCCAGCTATATCTCTGCCAGATTTATTCTTCAGCATATAGTTCCCAAACCAATCGGGAAGAACAAAGCTGGTGAAGATGTCTATTCAGATGGAACAGGGGTGGGTTATCACAATGTTCCACCACCCATGTGTAATAATTTCACGAAGAAACAATCTGGGTTGGCTAACGAATCTGAATCAAGTGAGAAAACCGATGTAAAAAAACTTCCAGAAAACATTGATGTCACATTCACTTCATAAACTTATGAAGACAGTATTCAATCTGAAGTTGTGAAAAATGTTGTTGAAAACGTGCTAAAATCTGACAGTGACTCCACGGTTGAGGATGAAGACTGTTTTCTAAACAACTACATCCCGAAACTTAAGTCCCAGGACAACTTAAGTGATGAGCCAACTCTTGTCATGTACAAGATGAACGGATCTGATTAGTTGTACTCGGATACTGAGTTTCCGATTGAAAACAAGAATCTGGATAAACTGAAAAACGTTTTCAAACTTGTTGAGATAGATGTTTCTGAGGTCAAAGGTTTGAAGAGTTCTAAGAGGTTTTTGAACTTGATAAATCTTACTACAAAAAACCAGTTGTGCCACCACGTTTTAACAAAAACAATCAAAACAGAGGGTTAGGTGGACATCAGGGTGGTAAGAATTACCAGAAAAGGAATTTTCAGAAACAAAAGTTTGTTGAAAAGAAAATGTTTGTGAAGAGCTCAAGTTCGTTGTCCGAACAAGAATTGGAAATCTTTTCAAAATCAAATGAAGAGTTCTTTGCTTCAAAGGGATCACAAACGTAGACTAATGGTAAAAACGGGTCGTTGATACCCGAACGTGCTTTAGATGCAATCAAACTGGGCACATTGCATGAAAATGTCCAAACCAAAAACCTAAGTCTGTGGTTGTTGAGAACCCAAAGAAAGCAAATGATGTCAAAGGCAAAGCGCCTATGTATGTTGAGAAGAAAATTTCAAAATCTGAAAAGGTTAAAATATAAGCTAAACCTGTTAAACAACCGGACACATCACAATCGGTAAAGAAAAATGATAAATTTTACAAACGGGTTGCTTCTCCTCAACAAACATGGATGCCAAAGTCAAACTCATAAGCCAAGACATCTAATGAAGCAAACCAAACGTTCAGTCAAAACGAACATCTTCGACCAAACCGGTTGAGATGGATGTACCTTTGGATTTGTACATAAACTTGAGAAACAAACTTCGACCCCACCAGGGAAGAAGTATGTTCCAAAGAAGGTTCAACCATCTGGTCAACCTAAATAGGATGAATTCTTTCTATATAAAAAGGTTGAGGTTGGAACCGAGGAAAGTTTGAAAATGAATGATAAAAATTCCCACCATTGTACACAAAGACAACTCACCTTAACGTCAAGCTACCCGAGTCAAAGGAGGCTTGGGTTGCTTCAACTTCTAACTAAATTGCTTGTAAAATGTGCAGGAGCTCCCAAGATCTATTTCGAAGTGGATTATGGATAGTGGAGCATCCCGGCACATGACAGGGTGGAAGACCCTTCTATACGACGTTAGAGGTTTCAATGGTGGTTATGTTGGTTTCGGTGGAAACCAAGGTGGTCGAATAATCGGGGAGGGCACGTTATCAAACGGTGTCGTTACATTTGAAAGAGTCAATTATATACTGGAACTGGAGAACAATTTACTCAGCATTTCTCAAATTTGTGATAGAATATACACCACACATTTTACCAACAAGGAGTGTCTGATTCTGAAGCCGGGGTTTGTTATCCCCGAGGAGTGGATCATCATGCGAGCACCAAGGGTAAACGATCTGTACGTGTTGGACATGAGCATTGCTACGACTACCACGGGTCACCCTCAGGGTTTCGTATTAAAAGCTACCGAAATGGAGTCAGTGTTGTGGCATCGAAAAATGGGCCACATTCACCTGCGTAAGATGAACCACCTTGTGCATAACGATCTTGTTAAAGGTGTTAATCTGAAGAGTTTTCATCTGGAGGGAGAATATATTAGCTGTCTGAAAGGAAAGCAACACAAGAAATCTCAGCCCAGGAAGAAGGAGAACTCAATCTCGAAGCCACTTGAAAGACTTCACATGGATCTCTTCGGTCCTGTGAATGTCAAAAGCATTACTGGAGATCTTTACTGACTAGTGGTTACCGATGACTTTTTGAGATTTTCGTGGGTGATGTTCCTGAAGTCAAAATATGAAGCATTTGAATGTTTGCTGAGATTGTTCAGAAATATAGAGAACCTATACCAGTCCCGCATCTATAGACTACGGAGTGACAATATATGGTATGGAGTTCAAAAACAACAAAATGGAAGAATTCTGTGATAGAAGAGGTATATTGCAAGATTTCAGCGCACCATACACTCCACAGCAGAATGGAGTTGCAGAAAGAAACAATCGGACGCTGATCGAATAGGCACGAACGACGTTAGCTGATTCAAAGCTTCCCATAAACTTTTGGGGAGAAGCTGTATCTGCCGCTTGCTATACTCTCAACCGTGTGTTAACTGTGAAGAAGCATAATAAAACATGTTTCGAGCTCCTCAACAAACGCAAGCCTAATTTGGAATATCTAGAGCCGTTCGGGTCTCCCTACACTGTTCTAGATCCTGATGGAAAGTTTGGTTCAAAGAATTTGGAAGGAGTCTTCATGGGCCATTCCAGTCCACTTAGACGAGTCTTCGTTCCAAGTCTCGGGAGGATCATTGAAGCTCAGCACGTCGAATGCCAAGGATATACTATGCCTCCATAGAAACCTGCAGACTCATGGCGATTCAATTATGATTCTTTATGGGATTCATTCGATTTACCAGAAGAGCCAGAGTACTTTGATCAATTAGACATATTTCGGGAATATGAAGCTTCCCAGGGTAGATTGCCAGCAAGGTCTTCAAAACGTCAACAAACTTCCAATGACAATCAAGCTGGTCCCAGTCACACTGGTGAAAGTGTTGATGTACAATAAACCCACACTTCGGAACAAGAGCCTGCTCCAGAAAATTAGACGACAGTTGATGATGATGATTCAGAGTCTGACTCGGTTAGCCCGACATTTGATCGCGGTGATTCAGAATCTGAGGGGGAGCAGATCCAATCTTTAGACCAGACATTTCAAGTTGATGAACATGTTGCGGACCAGAATGTCACAAATTTGAAAGGCGAGGTGAACGTTCCCGGTGAAGTTATGCCGAGGACTCTATCTTATCACCCCGAAGAGTTGATTATAGGAGAACTGCAACAAGGAGTTCGAACAAGAAGCCAAATTGATCATGGCCTTACATGTTTTTATACTAAAGTTGCTCCATTACAAACAGAACTCTCACTCAGTTGCTTTATTTCACAGATTGAACCTCGAACATACAAAGAAGCACTGACGGAAGAATCATGGGTGAATGCGATGCAGGAGGAGCTAGGTCAATTTGAGAAGCTCAGAGTATGGAAGCTTATCGACCTACCTGATGGGCACAGAAAGATAAACACCAAGTGGGTGTTCAAATGCAAGAGAGACGATCGAGGAGTGATAGTTAGAAACAAAGCTCGACTCGTTGTTCAGGGTTTTAGTCAACAAGAGGGGATAGACTTCACAGAGGTTCACGCTCCAGTTGCCAGACTTGAGGCCATCAGAATATTTCTTGCATTCGCTTCATACAAAGGGTTTAAAGTTTACCAGTTAGATGTCAAGTCGGCGTTTCTTTACGGAAAGGTGAAAGAGGAGGTCTACGTTGGTCAGCCACCGGGCTTTACCGATCCAATACATAAAGACAAGGTCTACCTCTTAGACAAAGCGCTGTATGGACTGCATCAGGCCCTGAGAGCCTGGTACGAGGCGCTCTCTCAACACATGCTTTCCAACGGTTTTATCCGAGGCAAGGTGGACGCCACTCTTTTCACTAAGGACGTCGCTAGACACTTACTGATCGTTCAGATTTATGTTGATGACATAATTTTCGGGTCAACAAATGAAGAACTCTGCAAAGAATTCGAACAAGTAATGAAGCAGAAGTTCGAGATGTCAATAATGAGTGAGATGAAGTTCTTCCTAGGGCTACAAGTCGATCAGATGCCTGAGGGAACTTTCATACATCAAACAAAGTATGTTTAAGACGTTCTGGAGAAATTTGGGATGTCGGAGACTACACCAATGTCCACCCCATTAGCATCTAATCTTGGTATCAACCCTGATCTCACCAGAGAGAAGGTCGACGAGACGCTATACCACTCAATGATTGGCTCGCTGATGTACCTGACAGCATCCAGACCCGACTTCATGTACCCGACATGCCTCGCGGCCCTATATCAGTCGAGTCCTAGAGTTTCACACATGCCTATCGTCAAAAGGATTCTATGCTACCTGAGAGGAACCATAAGCCTAGGGTTGTGGTATCCAAAAGACGGTGATTTCAAGCTTGAAGGATATTCAGACTAAGATTTCGGTTGCTGCAAGCTCAACGCAAAATCAACAACTGCAAGATGCCAATTCTTCGGACCTTGCTTGGTCACTTGGCAGTGTAAGAAGCAAACAACCGTCGCTCTTTCAACGTGCGAAGCAGAATACGTGTCAGCCAGCAGTTGCTGCTTGCAGATTCTTTGGATACAGCAACAGATGCGAGATTACGGTTTGCAATTTCTTACCTATCCTATATTTGTTGATAACGAGGCTGTAATCAACTTAACAAAAAAACCGGTACATCACGCTAAAACTAAACACATAGAAATTCGACATCACTTCATCCGTGATTGCTACGAGAAGAAGTAAATTCGAATAGATAAAATCCACACCGACGAACAAAAGGCCGATTTACATACCAAAGCATTTGATAAATCACGATTTTTATACTTATTAAAATTGAATGGTATGAAACTTTTGTCGTCAGGGGGAGATGTAGTTGGGGTTGATGAGAAAACCACAACAGAGGACGTCGAGAAGCAGACTGCTTTGGTTTGTCGACTTTTTAGTTGTTTTGGTATTTAGGGGGAGATAGATATATTTTAGAAAATACAAAAACACTAAAAAATGCAAAAATACAAAAACATTAGAAAATTTTCAAAATCCAAAAACAATAGAAAACCAAAAAGAGTTTGTGTAAAAGAGGAAATGATAGTACATCAGCTAGACTGTCATGGTACGCTAAAGAAATGTAATGTTTAAAAGCGTTAAACGGTCTCACTGATGATATGCCGATAGGTTTTTACACATTTAGTATACTTTTTCGTGATATAAACATGAAATTCACATCTTTCTTATTTCGTGGGGAACATCTATCAGATATATAGGTAACCCCTGAAATCTCATTTGAAAGATTTCCTGTTTCTGACATACTAGGTCTATATGCTTGATGATATCTGGGGTATTATACCAGGACTTCCGATTTTGCGGAAGCAATAGCCTAGTCCTCGTATAATACTCTGCACAACTTTAATTCTTAAAGCCTCCCCTCAGCATAGAAAATGATAAACATTGCAAAATGCGAATCATGTGCTGTTGAAGAAAAGATCCCCAAGAGGGACACACCGAAAGTCGAGCCATCATCTCTTTGCCTGAGCGGAAGTTCTAACCTGAGCTCTCATGGCCTCGCACTACCCTATTACAGATATCATTATAGTATGTTCACCTGTAAGACTGAATATAGGGATCTGGATATGAGAGTATATTCTGAGGTGGGACACTCAAATAAGTTACGTACTTAAAACACCTAAATCATATCCTGAATATGTTGAAGTCTGTGTGAGAATTTAAATTGGATCAGTATATCGGCAATCTAAGTGAACTGTTTAAAACTTAGTGTGAAATTAAGCTCAACGGTGCCTGTGATATGTCGGAAGCTGATATGATCCTCTTACACGCTCAACAAAAATATGTTTGTAAATAGTTTATAGTTTACTTTACAGCATTTCATTTCATTTTTGCTTAAAACCCCAAAAAGATTTTAGAGTGTTTTACCATAAACTTTCTTAAAATACAAAAAGATTTTATTTTCTGCTTTAGTTTACAACAAACCATGGTGGAAAGCTGATCTTCGATATCTTGCTTGTGATGCAGAAAGTTTTGGATGAACGACTGGGTTGGAGCTAATCAAAGTATTTGAAAATTTTCAAAGTCAAAACAAGTTCATTAAGTTGACACTTGTACATTTTTAGAAAAAGTGTTGAAAAAGATTGATCAAAATGTCAGTTAGTTCGTTTCGGGTCAACCAATGTCATTAACTTGGACTTGGTAGGTAAATTGAGTAACTAGGGTCATTAATTTGGACCTATATACTTGAGTGGATATCTAAAACTGACCAAAACATATAAAATTTGAGAAAATTGAAAAAGTTAAAAGTTTGAAAAGAATTGGTTTGGATCGAATGATCCTCCGATCGGATGGCCATCCGGGTGGTGGTCATGGCTATATAAGAGGTCAACCTTTCAGTCAAGGTCATTCATCAGAATTCTCCTTCGTCACTCTCACATTCTCTCTCAACTATCTTTGATCTTGATTCAAATTCTTGCTTTTCCAAGTACATAGGATTGTTGGCACACTCATCATTCACTATGGGAAATGTAAGTTTCCTGATTTTAACCATTTAATTTCATATATTTGATGTTTGAATGTGTCGGCGGTAACTGTGATAGAAGAACCCTAGATCTAGGCTTGATTAGGGATTGTTGGTTGAAACTGAACATAGGTTAGTGTTTATCGGCCTTAGATCTATTGATTCACCGTTCCAATTTCATGAAAAACATCCTAGAATTGAACATTGATGGTTTGAAGGTGTTCGGTAGCCGAGGGACAAAAAGTGAAATTAAACCCAATTTATTGAGTTTTAAGAAAAATTGAACATAGGGTTTTGTTAGTCGGCAGATTCTTTAAGAGAATATGTGATCAATTTTGTAAAAAGTTGAAAAATTTTGATCTTTGATTGTTGTCATTCAATCTGTTCTTGAGATGTTGATCGGAGGACCCTCCGATCGGATGACCATCCGATCGGATGGCCATCCGATCCAATGCACATCATTGATTGATTAAGTTTCTAAGTGTTTTGCTTGTGTATGTGTTGTAAATTATTCAACTGTTCATAGCACACACATGTTTGATTGTTCAAAAGGTTAAGTTGTTAATTGTTTTTTATCGAAGGACCATTCGATCGGATGGCCATCCGATCCAAAACACATTCATATGCTTGAAAGATCCAAAAATTAATTGTTTATCATTGTATCAAACGAATGATCATCCGATCGGATGACCATCCGATCGGATGACCATCCGATCCATGACACTTGTGTTGACTATTTTGGACTTATTTGTGTAAAACTCATCCAATCGGATGACCATCCGATCAGATGGCCATCCGATCAGTTAGTAGTGTATAGAGTATAGAAGGGAAAAAGTGTTAGAAATTTTTTAAATTTTCTGAAAACTTGTCACTTTTCACTTTATGTCTTGAAGTTTGTGCAGACTCTAACAATGTTATTTTTGCAAGAAAGAGCGACTGATTTTCATCCCAATCACAATATCTACTGCATACTGGAAGAGAACTACCCAAATATGGAGCTGTTCAAAGCGATAATACCGTTTATGAAAGAAAGTAGAATCTTTAAGGCTTTGACAGAAAAGCATATATGTTATGAATCTCACATTTGAAGGTTTTGGAAGTCTGTGAGATATGGTGAATAAGAAAAGACAATCTATTCTGCAGTTAGATTGAAAGATGAGAACGATAAGGACATAGATGTAGAAGTGAAGTTTATAATGGCAGATGTAAGAAGGGTTTTAGATTTAAAGGACAATGACGACGATCCAATCATTATTCAAGAGCGGTTGAGCAAAGGATTTTTTTTTAGAATGGGGTATGCAGGGCACGTGAATGATAAAGGTTATATTAAGTCTAGATTCTGTAGACCGTATAAGTTCTTGGTGCATTGCATTGTTCATGCACTATCTCACAGGAAAGGAGCTTATGACGAGACATTGGATTATATAATTAACATTATCACATGTTTGGTGCTCAAAAGGCCTTACAACATCACACAGGTGTTATTTAATCACATGGTTGATAATGTGAAAGGCGAGAAATATATTATGTACCCGAGGTTTATTCAGATGTTATTGGATGATCAAGTGCCTAATCTTCCAAAGGATCTGAAAGATGAATTAAAGTTGAATCATATGAATACTAAAACCTTGAATAGATTGAACAAATATAAAGGTTTAGAAGCTGATCAGGAACCAAGGGTTAAAGGAATGATCGGAAAGATTTAGAAGCCGAACTAGTAGCACCTGAGAACGATCATTGGAGGCATGCACAAAGTAATTCCGAGGATGAAACTGATAGCTTGAGGGGTATAACAGAGAAGAAGCTGAGGTTTTGGTACGAGAAGGATGAGAAGAAAAGGAAAAGGACACCAAAGATTTCACCTAAAGTGGTTACACCAAAAGTTATTATTAAGGGTAAAGTGTCACACCCCGATCGCGTAAAACAACAAATCATGGCGGAAACGTCGGGGAGTGTTGTAACAGAATCATTGTTTCATAACACATGGAAATTTGAAATTTTGTTTTATTGATTAAAAGAGTTACAATGTCTTAACAACAAGGAAGCATAACATAATTAACTAGTCTTGCGTCTTTTAATGTCACTAAAGCCCAAGTCCTCCTAAGTGTATCTTGATCAATCCTATGCATCATTTCCTGAAACACATGTGAAAATAGGTACGTCAGCATAAAAATGCCTGTGAGATACATAGGTTTTATTGATTTAGGATTCATGACTTGTAAGTTTAAAGAAAATGTTTATCAAAAGTAGTCATGAACCTTGAAAAATGTTTTTGTTTTATAAATCATATAAAAATCGATAAGGAAATAAATGATATAAAAGAAATATGTATGGTTAAATAAACAACCAAGTAAAATGAATTTGCATAAAATATGTTATTTGTAAAACAATGTTTTGTAAAGTTATGTTAATTGTGTAAAATGTAATATGTCAAAATTGAAATGGTTTAAATAACGCTACGATATGTAATATCATAAAAGCACTTATATATAGGAAGTACCAACGGCGTATCCACCATGCTTTTATCATATTACACACTTCTCGTTACTTAAATCACTTACCCAAACAGACCACCAATGTAAGAATGTTCATGTATAACTAAATGTAATGTTTAAACAAATGTTGAAATGTTATTGAGTAAACAAATGTGATGTAGAATGAATAAAAAGCCTTTATTGATTAAAAGCATTTACTCGACCCTATAAGAAAGGAATGTACAAAACAATGTATTTGATAAATTATAATCAAAATTTATGTTTTGTAAAATAATGCATGCTTTACTGATACAAACATCTATGCGGTATTGTGAAAATGCATACATTCAAGCCTTGAGACTGTGGCGATAAACCCTTAAATGAATTAAAGATTTATCTGAGTTATGTTTATCGAATTCGGTCATTCCTTCCATCCAAACATACCTAGGATGTCAGGAACGGGAGTTGTCAATTCCTATGGTACCACTACCTACTAACGAACGGCGTAGCTAATGTTAATGAATGTATTTTTGAGCCATTTAAACAAACCAAATGTCATACCAAAATGTAAGCATGTTTTATGAAAATAATGTACTAAGTATGCAACAAATGGACATACATAGCATGAAATGAAATGTAAAATAATGTACTAAGTATGCACTAAATGGACATACATAGCATAAAATGAAATGTAAAATAATGTACTAAGTATGAACTAAATGGACATACATAGCATGAAATGAAATGTAAAACAATGTACTAAGTGTGCACTAAATGGACATACATAGCAAAAACATAATGAAATTATGTACTAATAGTGTACTAATGAACATAGCAAGTAAATGATATGAAAACATGGAAAACACGAAAGTAACAAGTAGACACATGTGTTTCACCCCAAAACGTTTGAAAAACAGTAAAAGAGGGGACTATGTACTCACTTGAGGGTGCTTAGAAGTCTTGAATAACAACCAAGCAAAGCTAGAGGGATCACGGAAATCAAAAGGCACCTAATATAGATAACTATGTAAATAAACGGACCTAAATCGGAGGATCGGATAAAATGAGGTTTCGTAAACCAAATGAGTGTAGGGACTCATGTAATATGGTTTAACAAAGCCTACATTCTAAAATGAAACCTAACCTAAGTGCTTACGACCCATTACGACTCATTAAGGTAGCTTACGCCACTTTAACGCGTCGTTCGCGTAAAACGCGTTCGAAACGCCTAACTAGTCCTATGACAAGTATTATATGCCTTAATATGTCTAATATTGTTGTCTAATCAGTTTAGATATAAAAAATTATGTTACATATTCTTAAAATAAACTTATGCGCAAAAAGGGCATTTTGGTCATTTACCTAAGGCATATAAACTACCTATCATACAACTACTTAAACGAAGTGACCATAAGGTATAACCTCAGAAGGTTATTCCCTATGCAACTATGGTCTCCTTATGTGTTTGGTTGGATCCTAATGATCGACCAAACGGGTCGGGTTCGAAAGTATAAGCGGTTGTTTAGACCGCTTACCTTACGACCCTATATAAGCACTAAACCTAAAGTGACGAGCTAAACATGTTAAAAAATGTTTAATGAATTTAGAAAACAGGTTTGGTATCAAAACAAATGGTCTTGATACCTAAAAGTAGTTTGGTTACAAAATACACAAGAATACGCATTTTGGCCGAAACTACGACTCGCCACTATGCCTAAATAACGTGGTAATCAGTAGGTATAGTCACAAGGGACTAGAACCATCGTGATTATGCTCACGTTATGAATTTCAAACAAAATTCGTGTTGACCATAAACTGGTCAAAGCTGAAAGCCAAACAATGTTTGCTTTTCACGCTAAAACGTGTAAAAGAACGAAATAATACTTACAAAAGGTCCAGGAACGGAAGTTTGACCCGATTATTCTCAGGTATGAAGTGAAATCACTTCAACTTAGAGAGCAATCAGATCAAGGTGTGAGTTTTGAGTTAGAGGGTGGGGGTATTTATAGGAAAACCAAGACCGTTAGGATCGTTCATCGAAAACCGAGCTTCGATCTGGACCTTACATGTGTGCCCATGGTTTTAGAATACCATGGGTACCCCAAAACAAGCCCCTAGTTTCATTAAAACCATGTGCAAATGAGGGGAACAGCTGGAACAAGCTGGAAATCAGATTTTCAACTTTGGTCCCTTCCTAAGATAACTATGGCAGATTGTCAATTTTGGTCCCTGAATGTGCAAAACATGGTTTTTGATGCATTTTTTTAGACGTTTAAGCCCCGTTAATCCCATTTCAAGGCTCTAAAATGAAGTTAAAGTATAGGGAACATGAAACATGCTCAAAAATATCTCAGATGTCGGTTCGTTTGGTCGTACGGTTCCGTTGTTCGGTTAATTACGACGAAACACGAACGAATGCGAAAAACGATCCAAATTACACGACGAATGGAATTTTATCATGCCAATCACTAAAATAAAATATTTTAATGATTACATAAAGTTTTGGATATCCGGATGTATTCAGAACGTAAGATATGCGTGAAAATGCAAACTTATGCACTTTTTGACGATTTTAGTCCCTGAATGACCAAAAAGTTAATTTTAGCACACCGAACCCTCAAAGCCTATTTATAAGCTATATAAAGGATATTTAGGGTATGTTTAACTTATGGTCATGTTACGGATTGTCCCTTATAGTACGAATCAGCATACTTTCGCAGTTTGTCGAATTTAGTCCATGTAAGCGAATAAACTTGATTTCGGCACACCAAACCTTCCAAAACTTATTTCTAAGTTATGTAAGGGTTATTTAAGGTATGTTAAGCCCATGTCACTATTCCGGAGTGTTTGTTGCATTAAACTGATTATATTTACGCATTAGTGCGCGTATAACCTTCTAGAAAGCGATTTAGAGCCCGAAATCGAACAAGAATTGATATGTGCAAATGATACACATATTTATACAAATACCAAGTATGAAATACAATATTTCATTGGTTTGGTATTTGTTTGATGGTTGAAGTGACACAAGTGTCACATAAAGTTGGAAAGGGGAAATCACAAGAAAGGTTGGTAGATCATTATTATAAATATTATACTAATTGTGATAAAGTTTGTGTTGCAGAACCATCAAAGAAGAAATCTCCACCGAAGTTGGTTGATGAAATAGTTATTCCTCCAACAGATTTAATTCAAGAAGGTGTTAATCTAATAAATGTGTCTCTTGAAGATTACTTGAAGAAAAATGAGGCTGCTAAAGCTGCAGAAGGTGCTGATGAAGGTGTTAAGGAGACTTTAGTTGAAGGTGTTGTGCAAAGTGATTCAAGTGCTACAAAAAGCGACGAAGCTGATCTAACAAAGATTGCACCTACATCATATGTTTATGGACAGCAAAAGCTAAAGAGATCTCCGAAAAAGAAGAAGGATTCTGATGAAGAGGACTCTAATTATATTCCCACACCACAAGAAAAGAAAAAGAAAGTTATTAAGAAGCGTAAAGCAAGACCTGTAGGAGCTGTATTAAGAAGTGTTAGAGCAAAAAGAGATTCTACAACAGTTCCTGAGGTTCAAAGTGTTCATGCTCCAGAAGTTCAAAGTACTGAAGTTCCAATAATTGAACAAAATGTTGAAGTTCCTGAGATTCAAAAGAAGAAAGCACCTGAAAGCCCTGAGTATGAGAGAGTAGAGAATATGGAGAAAGTTGTTGAAGATGTTGAGGTGGAATACACGGGGGAAAGAGAATCTACACCACCACCACCACCGGTCAATCCTACAATTCATATTCACGATGATCCTGAAGAGCAACCAAAGAAAACTACTACTTCTAGTTCGAGTCATGGATTTCCTAAAGTTCAGAGTGAATATCCAGATGATCTTCTAGAAGGCGATTATGATTTATTCAATGAAGGAAAGATCAACGTGTTGACAAAGAAAGTAAGTCTTCTTGAAAAGGCAAAAGCAAAAGCAGAAGCTGAGCGAGATGAATTGAAAGAAAAACTTAAAGCAGTGAAAGCAGAAAATGCAGAATTGAAGAAAGCTGCAAATGATCATGCTGATCTAATTGATCAATTGAATGACGATCTTGAAGATCATGCCAAAGTGATTGACAGAATCACTGAAGAGTTTGATGAAGTCAATGCCAAGTATGAGAATATGAGTGAAGTCAACAAGACGTTGCATCAAATGATTGGTGAACTACATGAAACGTCTTCAAATGACAATAAGGTGCTAAGACAAGAGATAGAAGCTCTAAGCGCCGACAAAGCAGTGAAAGACGAACAATTGAATATGCTATACACTGTTATTGAGCACATGCTTGGATTCAATGTTCAAGCTGTGTTTAATGAATTAGAGATTCAAAGGGTCGAGGCAAGAAGAGCTGAAAGAGAAAAAGTGTTGGCTGAAGAAGCAAAGTAGAAGAAGAAAGGTGTGGTGATCGATAAAGAAGAGACTCTTGGTACTTCAAGCCAACTAGAAACATCTGAAGCTGAAGGTATTGTAGATTCTAATCCACTTGCTATTGTGGCTGTTGGTGATGTGATCGATGTTACACCAGAAGAAATAAAGCTCGATAGAAAAAAGATCATTGAAAAACATCATGAAGAGGAAGAGAAAAAGAAAGAAAAGGATGAAGAGTTGGATCAATTGTTTGATGACATTGACAACTATGATCCTAATAATGATGATGATGATGATCAAGGGGAGACAGGGTTGTTAGTTGTGAAGCCTACTACTCAATATACTCTTGATGACTTCCTGAACGACCAGTTGAATGAACAACAGGAAGATCAACAACATGAAGATTCTTCTTCTAGAAAACAACATGTGGGTGATCAGGTATTCGTCACTCATCCTAAAGTAATTTACTTACATTCATCATTAGAGGGGGAGTTAGAGGAGATCAGGAAGAGAGAATCGATGTTAGAAGAATTGGGAATGGATGATGGTCACATGAAGTTTGATATTGAAGATGAAATTCCACCATCTCCTAAAAGAGAATATACTTTTAAGTTTGCAAACGAAGCTGATAACTTCAAGGATTTTATAATTGAAGAGGGGTCTGATGTTTCCGATGAAGACACACCCTTTCACTATTCAGGTGTAGATGATACTTTTCCTACCTTTGCTGAAATGTTTAAGTCACATAATGAAGATGAGGTTAGGAGGAAAGTGGTGGAAAAGATCAGCACTGAAGGAATTCCTGAGGTTGTTCCACAGGAAGAGTTATTGGAAAGAAGAAAGAAATGGTTCAAGGTGATGCCAAAGGAGAGGAAGTTCAAGAGGCCACTTCAATACTTCACAGATCATCCAGATAAATATCTGGGTGATATTCTTTCTTGGGGTTATCTTGAAGATCTTCAAGTGTACGCAATTCGAAGAGAACACGAGGTGCAATACTTCGAGTTCTTATCAGACATCAAAACACTCCCATGGTGGGATATTGAAGAGCTTGTATAGACAAAGAACATTAAGAAATTCTACTACGGTCTTGATGTGAAGATGCATGATCAGAAGTTGTGGAATTATATAAAGCTGCAAGTAAAGAACAAGTTCCCGGATTAGAAGCCTCACTATCCTGAACAGATTATCAAGTATGATCCAGTGACTGGAGAGAAAGACATAACGTTGAAGATAAAGCCTCCAAGATGTTTGAAAAACATGCCGCTACGTGCTATGGAACAAGATTTCCATGAAAACTTTAAGGGTTGGATTTACAATCAAAGCACAACGGAAGCAGTAATCTCTTTATATGACAAGAACACAGGTGAAACAGGGCGCATTAATGTGTTAGATCCAATGTGGCTTGTGAACTGCTCGAAGAAAGACATAGACTGCTTGTTTTTCAATAAGATTGTGTATGATGGGCCAGACAGAGCACAAGCGCAACAATATCAGAAAATGGTGAATCTGTGCTTTGCCAAAGATATTAACTCTGGAAGGTACTGGGAGACTAAGTTCAGAGATATAGAATTAGAGGAGTTCTTGAAGAAAGAAAAGAGAATTGAAAAGTTCAAGAAGATCAGAGAGAGAGCAGCTGTTCTGGGTCGTAGAAAGTTTGAAAGGCCTCCACCGACAGATCAAACACCGATAGAATCAGAAGAGAACAAGATTCCAAGGTGGGAAAGAAAGAGAGATGGAGATCCAGAGTACAAAAAGTATTGGAATGAGATCGGAAGGCCTTTGAGGCGCAAAATGTTAGCTGAAAGGGCAGAGGCGAGGAGACAGAAAGCAAGGGCTAGCAGGCGCAGCAGGAAGACGCAATGAAGACTATGCAGGAAGGAAGACTACAGCTACATCCAAGGGGGAGTCTGTTAATGCAATATGTTTGTAGCTTCCGTCTGTATCGAGTCTGTATTTTGTCCTGTATGTGTCTTTGTATAGTTTTTGTGTAAATGTTATATTGTAACTGGACAAAACGGGAGCGAAACGTTATTTGTTAAACTCATCCGGTCGGATGGCTTTGGGTCACCCGGACGGATGACCCTCCGACCGGATGACTTATCACCTCCCAGTTTGTCTATAAATAGAGATGTGGAGGTCTCTATGTTAGAAATTTTTTGGTAGTCTCTTGTAGCGAAGCCCTGTCCAGATTTCATCAGGAACTTTGTACTTTCAGATTATTGAATGAGAATGGACAAGTTAATCGTTGATATCGTTGTTGATTACTCTTTGACGATGCATAGGGATTCCGCACCTCTGTATTGATCGATTTAAGCTACGTTCTTCGTCAAGAACCGTTCCTCAGGGGCATTCACAAGGTCTCGAGACCTTATATCATCAGTCGCAATCTGAGTTGAGACCACACAAACATGTTTTGATCAGCTATATTTTGGATCAAAGTCCAAAAACACTCTTTGATTTCATTGAAGACCACCATATATCATGATTCGGGTTCATGTATTTCTTTGAATCTTCATATGATCTTCAAACAATCTGCAAATCTTCAACTAAAACATTCATTTAGTTCATAATACCTTCAAATCATTGAAGATTTCGAGTCGAGACCGGAAACGTTCGTCGAAACTAAAGGATTTCGCCGGAGAAACGAGAGAGTCTATGAGAGTAACAGTGAAAGGTCTCGAGTGCAAATGAGGTTTCGACTCGAGACCTGTCTTTTATACTCCAACACACACATGGGCCAAGCCATTGTTATTGGGCCGAGACCACTGTTCATTTAGTTTTCTGGATTTTAATAAGCATTTTTCAATTGTTTTTAAAAATCCATTTAAACCAATAATTTCTTAATAACCCATTTAACCTCCCGAGCACGTTTTACGAGATCAAAAACCTAAAAACACAAAAATAAATAATATGGACAATTATTTACAAACATACAATAGGAAATATCGTAATTATTCAGGGATCAAATCACAAGGTTTTGGGCTTGACTTCACTTATCAACACTGATCTACTAATGAATGATCTAAACGATTGCCAGTATATTTGTCCACCTAAACTCATCTCCCTAGACCTTTTCCATGTGACTGCCTGTAACTAATTTTTATCATGTTTTGATCTCTTAACAATGAACACCCAAACAAATACTAATCAAATCCTGGAATTATAATCAGCACACTCTATCATGCAAGCAGTTTCCCTACCACATATTTCCACAAGTCCGTTCTAGATTTTTGAAACGTTGACCGAGACTAGATTGGGAAAAGAACAGAATAGATCATAAGGAGAGATGATATTATGTACAGATCAAATGAGTTTTTCTCAGTTTGATATAGGTTTTTGGGTTTCTTTTGGGCACTTGAGGGCCTCTTTCGGGTGTAAATTAATCTATAAAGCTACAGACGTACAACTAGGTCTTTTCTCTCGCAAAATAGAAGCTAAACGCTACCTAGCACCACCAAGTCTTTGCTCACGCAAAACAAAGGAGACACACGACTTTTTCAGAACTAGACCAAAATTGTGTGTATCGGGACATCACACATGCAGTCAAATAGAAATGAACTAATTCCAAGTGATGTTCTTTCCTGAGGTCATAAACTAATTTAGGTTCTAAACAAAAACAACCAATGTTTCCAGCCTTAAGGATAGAGCCTACCAACATATGATTCTAGAGTCAAACTATTTCGATACTGGTTTTACATGAGTCAGCCCTTTACCACAATGTGAAAATTCATTTCATTTCCCATGTCATGCAATGCTTTTTTTTGTATTTTTCAAAATTTTCAATGTTTTTGTATTTTTTCAAAATTTTTAATGTTTTTATATTTTTCAAAATTTCTCCCCCTAAATTTGTGCATAAATAAAAACTACCTAAGAATAGAAAACTTTATGAACAAATTTACCTACGAAAAACAAAAACATGCTCAGTCGGTATAACGGATCATTTTCAGTAAATCCACAAGCACTTGAAACTTTGAGCTGCTGACAGGTTTTGTTAACAAATCGGCAGCATTTGCATCTGTGTCGATTTGCTCCAATTTAATAAGACCTCTATCAAAACAGTCTCGTATAAAATGAACTTTAATATCAATGTGCTTAGTTTTTTAGTGGAAGACAAGATTTTTCACAATTTGAATAGCAGCATCATTATCGCAGTAAATGGTAGTATTAAGATAAGTCAAACCGTAATCCTGCAATTGATGTTGCATCCACACCACCTGGGAACAAGACGCAGAAGCCGCAACATATTCTGCTTAAGCTGTGGAGATCGCCACCGTTTGCTGTTTCTTGCATTGCCAAGAAATGAGCCTGTCACCCAAAAATTGACATCCGGCTGATTTGGATTTCCTATCCTTGTCAGTGCCTCCAAAATTACTATCAAAAAACGCAAACAGGTCAAAATTAGAATCCCTCGGATACCATAGACCAAACCGAGGTCGGCCTTTAAGGTACCGAAAGATTCGTTTAACAATAGTAAGATGAGAGTTTTTAGGATTAGTTTAATATCGCGCACAGTTGCAGACAACAAACATGATGTCTGGATGGCTCGCTGTCAGATACATCAACGACCCAATCATATACCTATAAAGGCGTTGATCAACAAGGGATCCTTCTGCATCTTCAGTCAGTAATGGTCTTTCTGCCATTGGAGTTCAGCCGGTTTTGCGTTAGTGAACTTGAATTTTGCCAGCACATCGTCCACATACTTTCCTTGATGAATAAGAATGTCTCGAGAATCTTGTTTAACTTGTAAACCCCAGAATATGGTTATCTCCTCGAGTGCACTCATCTTGAATTTCTTTTTCATAACTCTCTCAAATTCCTTGCAAAGTTCCTCACTTGTTGATCTGAAGATAATATTATCGACATAAATTTGAACCAAGATCAGATCCTTGCCCACTCTCTTGATAAATAGCATCTGATCTATTGTGCCACGCGTGTAACCATGAGCCAGAAGATGTTCAGTCAGAGTTGCGTACCAAGCTCTTGGTGCTTGGTGTAATCCATACAATGCCTTGTCAAACTTGTAAGCATATTCTGGATGATCTGGATGGACAAAACCCGGTGGTTGCTCAACAAAGATTTCCTCCTTCACGTCTCCATATAAAAATGGTGTTTTGACGTCCATCTGATAAATAGTGAGCCCCATATAAGACGCGTATGCTAAGAATATCCAGATGGCCTCAAGTCATGCAACTGGGGCGTAAACTTCATTGTAATCCAGTCCCTCTATCTGTCTGAATCCCTGGACCCCCAATCTTGCTTTGTTTCGAACAATAAACCCTGCAAAATCTTGCTTGTTTTTTAACACCTATCGAGTTCTGAGTTTGCGTTTCCCTTTCGGCAACTCCACAAGCTTCCATACTCTGAGATTCTCAAACTGGTTCAGCTCTTCATGCATAGCATCCACCCAGCCTGGTTCCTGCAAAGCTACATCAATAGTTTTAGGTTCTATTTGAGAAATGTAGCATGAGTATAGGCAAGTATTAATGGTTCCTGATTGGCTCCTGGTTTGAACTCCTGCATCTATAGGACCAATCACATTCTCAATAGGATGATTTCTTTGAACACTTGTTAGGATGGAAAATTCGGGTATGGTCTCCTCTTGAGTTATGTTGATGTTGCTCGACTCCCCCCTCATTAGGGGCTACAGTAATGTGAACCACAGGAGTAGTAACAGTATAATCTTCAGGAATGGGGTCAGGAAACAATGCAGATCCTGAATCATTTGAGTTAACACCTCCTGATGATACACCTTTAGGGGATTGATGGGACATTTGTTGTGACGTAGGACGCTCAGTAAATCTCATTCCTGGTGGATCTATAGTAGGATTTCGCGAGCTCCCTTCGTCTTGTTCCTCTTCTTTTGTATCACCAAACGAAAGCGGTTGTTTCAGAGTCGACACACCTGCATCTGTAGAAACTCTTGACAGAATGTAAAAAGATTTAAACAAATCAGCATAATCATATAACCAATCTAGACCAACTCTAGCATCCGTAAAATTTTCTTCGAGCCATTCAATGTTGCACGACTCGACGACCTTCTTGGTTACTTTTGTATAATCTATAGGAAGATCCTTTAGTGTATCCAATAAAGAAACACTCATCCCCCTTGACCTCAAACTTCCCATTAGTGTCCATGAGTAACAGCACACATGGACAACCAATGATACGGAAGTGTGAGACCGAGGATTTACCTCCTTCCAGAATCTCATAGTGTGTTTTCATATGACGTTTGTTTACCAAAGTGTGATTCTGGATGTAACAAGCCGTGCTAACTGCTTCAGCCCAAAAGAAACTAGGAAGCTTCGAATCGGCCAACATGGTTCGTGCAGCCTCTATAAGAGTATGATTTCGTCTCGCAGCCACTCCATTTTGTTGTGGAGTTCATGGTGCACTATACTTTCGTTCGATTCCCTTTTTTTGCGCAGAATGTATCCAAGGTGATTTTCTTGAACTCTGTCCCATTGTCTGATCGAATAGCCTTCACTCTTGTACAAGCTTGATTCTCAACTCGAGTGATAAACTGTTTAATTAAACCCGTAGCCTCATTCTTGTGACTCAGAAACTAAACCCATGTGTAACAGTAGTAGTCATCAACTATCACAAGGCAGTACGACTTCTTGCCAATGCTTAGTACATTTACAGGACCAAAAAGATCCATGTGTAGTAACTCGAGCACAGCTTTGGTCGAGGGTGTAGACTTTGATTTATGAGGCTTTCGATGTGCTTTTCCTTTTGCACAAGCAACACATTTCTCTACCAGCATGAAGTGTTTTATTGGTAGATCATGGACCATTTGACCTTTAGCAAGTCGATTCAAATTCTTCATGTTCACATGCCTAAGGCGACGATGCGGCAACAGACCATCATGTTCTGAAATCTTCGAGAAAAGGCAAGTAACTTCTTCACATGGTTTCTTGTTCATGTTAATAACATATGCATTTCCACTTCTCTCAGCAGTCATAAAAAACCAATCATCAAGTATCACGATCCATGGTTTTAGCACATAACATCCCTTCTTTGTAAAATGAACTGAATTTCCTCTATTACGGATCTGTGAATGCTCAGCAGATTATGTTTCAGTTCTGGGACGTAGTTCACATTTTTGAAGCTAAGTATGCCGTTTCGCACGATTCCTTTCAACGTGATTCTGCCTGATTCTCCTCCCGTAAAAGAGACATATCCACCATCAAATTCTTTTACATTGACGAGTTGGGACAAGTCTCCTGTCATGTGCCTGGAACAGCCACTATCCATGTACCAAAGTCGCATGGTAGTCCTCCACAACTGTTCATGCACGATTAGCGGGATCAGTTAGCTTTAGGAACCCAACCCATAGTGGATCTGGATTTTCCTTGAGCGTCAATGTATGTCACTTTCTGCCAAACTAAATTGTCTTTATTCAAAAACTTTAAAGGATTTTTATTGGCAGATTCCTGTTGAGATATATTTGATTGGGCAGCCATAGCTTTGGGTTTCCAATGTTTATGTGACCATTTATAATTGTAGTTACCAAAAGCATTATGTTGATTTCTTGGAAAATCATTTTGATGATTTTGATTTCTTCGTTTGGCTGCATTCCTGTCTTGATCAGAAGGTTTAGCTTTGCGATAGTTATTCTTCACTGTCTCGGACTTTGCAGTCGTCACTGACTCCGAACAACGTGATCGGTTTGGCTTGACCTTCATATTTTGTGCATTCTTATTCTTTAATTGCACACTTGGGAATTGAACACAGTTTCTGGCAATGTGTCCAACAATACCACAATTGAAACATGTTTGTCGTTTCAATGTGTGGAACTTTTGGTGCTTCATAGCAGATGCGGATCTCTTGGGTTCTGAAGGTGAGCCTGTTTAGTTTTCCTTGCTTGTTTAACTTGTACCTTTTCTGAGCATTTAGGTACCTGCTAATTAGAACTAGCACAAGCATGAGTTGTAGACGGATGATGTGTTTCATCTTTCACACTCTTATCATGTTCATTTTGAAAAGACGATTTTGTTTCAGTTTTAACTTCCTTTTCAGAAACATTTTGTTGTGACTGTTCATTTATTTCGACCACTTCTTCTTTTACAAATTCTGATTCAGTTTTAATTTCAGAAGATGTTGAAGTTTCATCAACACATGTTCCATCAACACACGTATCATATGAGTTTACTTATGGTTCATTTTCAACTTTGGTTTCCAATGGGGTCCCAGTAGATTCAACATTAGGGACGTCCACTGAGACCGGTTCAGAAGAAGAATCAGAACATTTTTATTTTCTTGAGAAGAAGTTTCAGTGGTTTCACTGAATGCATCCTGAGGGACCTCACCTGTCACACTAACATTACCTGTAGGGTTAGAAACATCACAATCACAATCATTAACTACTGAAAAACACCCATCATCAGACACATTATTCAAAAGTTCATCACAAGCATCAACAGTTTTGCCCAAAACATCAGGCCCACTAGACGACACATAACTATGAAATGAATTAAGAAAGGCTTGTCCAAACACACAACTAGAATTAGTTTCATTAAAAGAAGTTTTAGAAAAATCAGAACCAAAATATTGTTCATCCCCAAGAATATCTCCAAACTTTACTTCTACTACTTCATCTGCACATGTAGACGAACCATTAGGATCAAAAGTACCCTTAGAAATAAAGTTTATTGAAGGAGTCAGTCGTTTATTATCAACATATTTGCTATTGATTGATGACTTATCAGTTTTAGGACCGGAAGTCATCTTGCCTTCATTCATCAATTCCTCCTCAGTAACAGGTAAATATGTGTAGTGGTCATTATATGGAGGAGGAACTTGATTGAAACCCAACCCACACCCTTTCTTTCTCTTGTATGCAAGTTGGTGGTCACATAGATCTTTAACCAATTTACTGGAATACTCATATTTTTTAATGTTAATTTCGTTAATTTGATATTTTCTCTAATGTCTTCCAGTTCTTCGGTCAAAACGCATACCTTTTCTTTTACCTCTAAGTAGTGGCAAGTCTTTACACTTAGATCATCCTTAAGTTTAATGATGTCTTTTCACTGAGCTTTGATTTTATCTTTATAAAGCTTTTCATTTTTTACTAAAGTAAAATTTTTATTTTTTATATCTTTGTAATCTTGTATTAGCTCGGCGTTGTGTAATCTATATGCCTCAACCCTTTCTCTATATTCAGGAGTGCAAAAGACAGAAATTACCTCTTCTTTGGTGAGTCCATGAATTGGAGCTGAAAGGATCTGAGTCATGAGTGCCAAGTTTTCAGCTGAAGTCTCATCCTAAGGTGCAGAATTCTGATCCTCAGGAGCTGAAGTCATGAAAGCAATGTTATCTGAGGCATTCTGATTCTCTGGAGCTGAAATATTCAGTCATTGAATTTCTGCATTCCAATCAAAAGTAGCATTAGGCTGAACCACCAGGGCTGAACTTTGAGTACTTCCACCAGCAGCTGTTGTGGTGTCAGTCGTAGTAACAAGAGCTTTCTCAGGGTTGGGTGGAGCAGGTTATGCTGGAGTTTGATCTCTATTGACCTGTGGCTTGGGGTAGTTTCGTGAAAAATGACCTGGCTCATGGCAATTGTAGCAGTGCATCTTCTCAAACGGCATTCAAGCGGGTCCAGTAAAGGCAAGACCTTGCCATTTGTTTCTTCCAGTTTTTCTCACGAAGTTCTTTGCTCTAAAAGCAGCCATAGCCATCTGCCGTGTGATATCCATTTCTTCTATGTCGTCGGGATGTATTTGATCTAGATCATCCATAGAAAATCTAGGAGGATCTAGTTTACCTGCAACAAAGGCATTCAAGCAGTTTATAACAGATACAGCAATGTCCAAATTTTCTTTGGACTGTTGAGTGAAGAAGGTAATCATCTTGTTCTTCACAGAAGGATTCGAAGCAGCCGCAGTAGTGGTAGTAGTAGATGGTGCAGCAGAAGGAGCAGGCGTGCCTGAGTAGCAAACATTAGCAGAAGCAGGAGCAGCCTTAGAAGACGTTGAGCTGCTGAACATTTGAAAACCACATTGAGACATGAGAGCGGCATTGTTGTTTGACGTGGAAGGAGTAGCAGAAAATCCGGCAGCCAGCATACTATTCTTGTAATTAGTTTCCCTCTTTTAGGTAGAGCATTCAGAAGTTGTCTACTAGTTGAAGCATTTTTCATGTGCGGCTCTTCCATTTTCATTTGAGTAACCAGCTTGAGAAATCTCTGAATTTGATTATCAACAGTCTCTCCATAGATATGGTTGAAATTGTTGAAGTTCTGGCTTAGCAAATTTCTTCGACTCTCTTTCATGTCTTCATTCCCTTCATAGACATCTATCAAGGCTGCCCACATGTCTTTAGCGGATTTGCAAGTACGAAATCCAATAACAATGTCTTGACCCAGAGCTATAGTCAGGTAGGAAAGTGCCCTGTCATCTTCTTCGACAATAGCGAAGTCTTCTTCAGTGTACTGTTCCAGAGGCTTCTTTACTTTCACACCAGGTTCACTATCTCGTTCCATCGTGATTTCCCTAAGACCTCTTAGAATGCTTCACCAAATCTTATCATCCTTGACCTTCACGTGTTGTTCGAAACGCCATTTCCACTCAGGGTAGTCATTTCCATCTAACAATCTCGGAACATGAGTGGTGGTCCCAATGATAGAGTCCAATTCTTGATGTTTATTCATGGCTACCAAGTCAACAGTCTGATTGTTTGAAGTCATTTTCATAATTAATTAATTTTAAGTCCAATAGGTCCAAGAGTCCAAAGTCCAAAATCAAATTTCCGTTGCAATTTGTCGTTTCGAGTCGAGACCAAGGTTTCGAGTAGTGAATCCTTGAGTTAAGATCTGTTGTTGCGAGTCGAGATCAGCAAATATCAAAGAAAAAGGCCAGAGTCGAGACCAAGGTTTCGAGTAGCAAATCCTTGAGTCGAGATAGCGGTTGTGAGTCGAGACTGCCAGTTGAGACCTTTGTTTCGAGTTAAAAAGCTACAACTTGAAACCAAGTTGGTTGCGAGTCAAGACCTTGATGACTTGAAGCCACAGATGACAAGTCAAAACTGTTGAGTCGAGACTGTTGAGGTTGCGAGTCAAAATTGTGAAGAAGACAAGTCGAGACTTCGTGATTGAGAGTCCAGACCTGCAAAACAGACTGTGAGATAAAATTTTGACTCGCAATCCCTGATTTTTAGCACCTTCTAAAATTCAAAGATTTTGAAATCTTTTGAATTTTATCACCAAAAAATCAGCAAACAGCTTTCTGAATCAACATAAACCAAAATCAGCAATTATGATGAACTTCAAATGAACACATGAACACTTCCAAATCAGAAAGTATGCAAAAATCACAAATCGCTGAAAAACACTTAGCAAACACGATCAGTATAACAATAACGGCCGCCTTGAATCTGTTTGATATCAAACTGAACCAAGATATGGTTTCTTGGCTCTGATACCAATTATAAGTTCCAAAAGGATCTTTCAATGATATCAAACAAGAACTTGTGAGAGTGCGGAAACCAAACACAAGTTGATTCAAGATCTAATATATAAATTGAAATCAACACAATGAATGATAAATAAACACAAACTTGATTCTTGCATTCAATGTTAAACGAGACTGATACAAGACTCCTTGATGATTTCGGCTGGCCTCTAATATTCGAATCACTGATCAACCTCAAACAAAAGTTTGAGGTTTACTTATATACTAAACTAATTGGGTCAAAACCCCTTAGGCCCAACTCGAAACCAGTAATACCCATTACAAGCTAATTCAACACAAACATGTACAAAAAAAACATTACATACTCAACCCCTGAACTATTATAACCCTCTATGTATAAACCTTCAGGTTCCAACACATAGTTTAGCTTGGGCGTTCCCCCGAGAAACCATACCGTCGGCTGCCGCTTGACAGTGGTTGTCCCACCACAATAGCAGAACTCTCTGGCGTAACGCACCGTGGGATGAAAACCGGAGTGGGCTTAGGATAGAGCCTGACACCTCTGCAAGGAGGCTAGTCTCTATCTATCATTGCCTTATCCACCAAAGTAATACAAGTGGGAATTGAACTTGAGTCTCCATTGGAGAACCTGTAACACCTGTGCCTCCACGGCCATCAAACAAATTCCAAACCAATGAAATATTGTATTTCATAATTTGGACTTGTATAAATATGTGTATCTTTTACACATATCAATTCATGTTCGATTTCAAGCTCTAAATCGCTTTCTGGAAGGTTATACGCGCACTGATGCGTAAATATAACCAGTTTAACGCAACAAACACTCCGGAATAGTGAAATAGGCTTAACATACCTTAAATAACCTTTACATAACTTAGATATAAGTTTTGGAAGGTTTGGTGTGGTGAAATCAAAGTTTAATCGCTTACAGGGACTAAAGTTGACAAACTGCGAAAGTATGTCAATTTGAACTGTAACAGACCTTCCGAAACATGACCATAAGTTAAACACACCATAAATATCCTTTACATAGCTTAGAAATAGGCTTTAATGGGTTCGGTGTGCTAAAATAAACTTTTGGGTCATTCAGGGACTAAAAGTGTCACAAAGTGCACAAGTTTGCATTTTCGCGCATAACTTACGTTCTGAATACATCTGGACATCCAAAAAATTATGTAAGCACTAAAACATTTTATTTTAGTGTTCGGCATAAGAAAAATCCATGCGTCGCGTCATTTGGATCAGTTTTGCACTTTCGGGACCAGATTCGATGTATTAGCCGTTGTTTAATTCACAACCACACATTCTAACAATGCTTAGTCAACACATGTGTGGATGGAATTTAAACACCTAAACACCATGACATTTCAACACATGTGTGGATGGAATTTAAACACCTAAACACCATGACATTTCAACACATGTGTGGATGGAATTTAAACACCTAAACACCATGACATTTCAACACATGTGTGGATGGAATTTAAACACCTAAACACCATGACATTTCAACACATGTGTGGATGGAATTTAAACACCTAAACACCATGACATTTCAACACATGTACGGATGGGATTAAGGCACGTTTTCCATGAAACGATCCTAACGGTTACCCGAATACTATATATACCCCATGCCTTTCATTGTTTTAAAGCACTAGAATCTTATTAGTTGTGTTCTAAGTTGAAACCTTGTTTCATACCTGAACTATACTGATCTAGATTAGCATTCGGGGACCCTTCGTAAGTATTCTTTCGTTCTTTTCATTATTTTTACTGCTTTTCGAGTCAGAAAGTCAAACTTTGTTTGACTTTCAGCGTTGACCAGTAATGGTCAATGCGAAGTTCGTTTGAACTTCGCAACGTGATTGTAATCACGATGGTCATAGTCCCTTGGGATTATGCCTACTGATTACCACGTTGTCTAGGGTCGTAGGGTAGGCGATCTAATAAATCGCCTATACCTTCGAACCCGACCCAGTTTGGTCGATCATTAGGATCCGACCAAATACATTAGGTGACCATAGTATAGGGCATAACCTTCCGAGGTTATACCCTATGGTCACATCGTTTAAGTAGTTGTATGATAGGTAGTTTATATGCCTTAGGTAAATTACCAGAATACCCTTTTCATGTATAATTGGTAATTAAGCATATGTAACCTAAACTTTTGTCACATAACTGATTTTGTAACATGTTTAGGCATATAACACTTGTCATAGGGCTAGTTAGGCGGTCCGAACGCGTTTCACGCGCACGACGCGTTAAAGTAGCATAAGCTACCTAAACGGGTCGTGATGGGTCGTAAACAATTATGTTAGGTTTCATTTAGTATGTAGGCTTTGTTAAACCAAATGACACGAGTCTCTACACTCGTTTGGTTTACAAACCCTCATTCTATCCGATCCTCCGATTTAGGTCCGGTTATTAATGTAGTTACCTATATTAGGTGCCGTTTGATATCCGCGATCTCTAGCATTGTTTAGTTGTTACTCAAGGACTACTGAGCAATCTCAAGTGAGTACATAGACCCCTCTTTTACTGTTTTCCAAACTGTTTTGGGGTGGAACACATGTGCCTACTTGTTACTTTCATGCTTTCCTGTTTTCGCATCATATACTGCTATGTTCGTTAGTACATTATAGTACATGATATTATGACATTTCATGCTAGGTGTGCTCAATTGTGTGCATTACTTAGTACATCGTTTTACATGACATTTTGACATAGACTTTTGACATGGACATTTCGGCATAGACATTTTAACATGATTGACATTTGATCATGCATTTCCCACAAAACATAACTTTGATTTAAACCAAGTTTTACTTCAATACTTTGTTTTTGTGCATATGGTTTAGTTGAGACATTTCACATGCTATACATGGATATTTGACATAGACATTTTACATTGTTTGGTTTGGTTTGATTAAGTGATTAAGTAACGATGCGTGTGTAATATGATACAAGCATGGTGGATACGCCGCTGGTACTTCCTATATATAAGTGTTTGTATGGTATTACATGTCGTAACGTTATTTGAATCATTTCAGTTTGAGACATAGAACATTTTATGCAAGTAACATACTTTTCATAATACATTGTTTTACAAGCAACTTATCTTATACAAACTCATTTTACATGGTTACTCATTTAACCATGCATTACTCTATTATTTATACTTATCATCTGAACTCATTGTTTTTCAAACGATTTACAAAACAAAGCAAATTACAAGGTTCATGACTAAACATTTTCTCAAACATAAGTCATGAAACTTATTTTCACAAAACCTATGTATCTCACAGGCATTTTTATGCTGACGTACCTATTTTCACATGTGTTTTTCAGGAGCTGTTGCATAAGATGATCAAGATACACATAGGCAGACTTGGGCTTTAGTGACAATAAAAGATGCAAGACTAGTTAATTATGTTGTATTTCCTTGTTTGTTAAGACATTGTAACACTTTTAATCAATAAAAACGAAACTTAAATTTCCATGGTTGTGAAACATTAATTCTGTTACAACACTCCCCGATGTTTCCGCCACGTTTTGTATGTTCCACGTGGTCGGGGTGTGACAGAACCCAAGTCACCCTACCACTAGGCAACAAGTGGTGGATTGAAGTCATAGGTAGGGTATCAAAAGGAATCCAATTGAACTCATTCTGACGGCATTAAAACTGTCTCATCGAACTCTATGATCTTAGATTTTTGGTTTTCGCTTTTAGATTTTTAGCTTGTAGATTTTGGAATTTTTGTTTTGATTATTGTGTCTTTTTATTTGACAGTATTATTTTTTTCATTATGTCTGTTTATGTGATTCATTGTGCCTTTTTTCCTTGACATTGTGTTATATTTTGCGATCCATTTTGTCTTTGTACACTACCTAGATTTAGGAGACTTTATAGGATAATTTTACCTATCATGTTATAACCCAAGCGTATAACACCACGAGATCAAAGTTAAATCTATGGTTGGAATTCACATGGTTATATATTACAAGAGTAAACCTGACTTTTTACTCTACGATATTTGTTTGTTCTCTTTACGTCTGCTTCTAAATCCATATATCATATCTTTGAGCAATAAACACTAGATTCTTCTCTCAATCAAGACTTTCAGTTTTACATATATGGGCTATAGTCAATGTTTTGAGCTGCTCAATGACACGTTATTAATACTCGTTGGAAAACATTGAGTTATGATCAAGTGTTAACCAAATCTTAGTGACTGAAGACAATACGCAAGTTTCTACAAATGACCTATGCGATTGATCTCTAGATTCGAAATGAAAAGCGAATTTGATTTTGACTACACAAAACATTTTATGTTTACTAATTGGAACAAATTTCAATTCGATCTTGACCTTAACTCTAATTTTCTTGTATTTGGTTCTAGGTTACTATCTAGTTTAAGTGTGACTCATTTGCTAACTTTTGATCAGTGTTATGTATTTATGGAGCTAAATCCACTTACGTTTTTTACATATATAAAACAATCACTAATGGAAGGGGATAAATGCATCGCTGCTCGTGCCACATCAGCCTCGTCCTTTTACAAATTCAACATTTTTTTTCTCCTCTTTCACCTCCGCATCATCCCCCAACTCAAGCAAATACGTTGTAAATGCACATCGTTAGTCAGTGTCTTGTGGTTTCTAAATGAGTTGAAGTGTTTTATTATGAATAGTAGATTACAACTAGAGTATATTCTCTAGTAAATACAAATACACACTCACACACATATATCGTATTTAGGTTATACGTTTTACCCATCCCCTATCCTTCCAAATTCACTGCTACCTCAAGGTCTCATCATTGTAACACCCCAATCGCGTAATATAACAACACGCGGCGGAAATATCAGGGAGTCAGGTTACAAATTGCTCACAACTACTGGTACTAAATTGTTTCAACATCATTAACATTGTTTTACAAACAAAGAATACATGTAATTGTTCTTTTTAGAAGTCTAAGGCCCGTATGCAATCCTATGCGTTGCATGCTTGAACAGTCGAAAACCTGAAACATATGCGAAAACAGTCAGCATAAAAATGCCGGCGAATACATAGGTTTTATTAGCCAAATAAATGGCAAAACATTTGGTATTAATCTTAATTGTGAAAACTCGTGACAAAATAGGTTTGTATATGGCAATATGATATTTACCAAGTCATTTTATGCCTTATATTGAAATCTCGATTAAACCATCGTAAAAACTTGTTAATATGTTATTAGGAATCCAATCAAAGATTAATAATAACTGTTTTGAAATAAATCAAAACTTATATAAGTATTATATAAATCAAATCAATGATCTATGATAATACTTTAAATATCCTTCTAAGAATCTAACATATAAGATATGGGAGATTCTACAAGGATTTCGATAATCGACTACTGAAACAATAGTACACAAAATCCTAAAGTGATCCAGATAACGCTACAAGAATAATAAAATAAGAACACTTATATATAGGAAGTACCAGCGGCGTATCCACCATGTTCTTATTTTATTATAACCGTTTCGTTATCTAAATCACAACTACCACATAACACATAAATCGTCAACTTGTACCAACTCGTAAACACGCATTAAAGCACACAATGAATCCAATCAAGGACTCCAATATCAGTACTTTAAACATCCTAACAGAATCAACCTATGAAGATAGATAGATGCTATAAGGATTCCGGTTCTGTCACATTTTCTAATCTAACATGCATTAAAGTACACAATGAATCCAAACATGGACTCCAATATTAGTACTCTAAACATCCCATATAAGTCTAACTATGAATATAGATAGATACTACAGGGATCCTGGGTTCTTGTCATATTGAATCATTGAATCAAAACAATCGTAAATCCTAAAGGTGATTCAGGATAACGCCACGATAGGTAATACAATAAGCACACTTATATATAGGAAGTATCAGTGGCGTATCCACCATGTGCTTATTGTATTATCTAGTTTCGTTATCTAAATCACCAACAATCTACACAAAACCAACCATCGAGTTGTAAAGTACTTCTTAAAAATCTCACTATGAAGATGGGAAGTTTTAAGACTGTACTTCAAATATCCTACATAAATCTAACTATGAAGATAGGTAGATCACTTAAGGATAAAACATTACATTTGCATAATCGGAATAATACACATAAAAGCACTTAGTGAACACACGTATGCCATACATTTTGAAAACAGACCGATTACACATATGAATCACCCCAAAACATTTGAAAATGGTAAAAAGAGGGGAACTATGTACTTTCCTGGGGTTGCGTATAGTCCCGGTTCAAAGGGTATAAGAAAGCTCAAAAGACCAAGAGTTCAAGTGTTGAAGCGGTTCCTAGGGTAACATATACTATGTTAGGGAAACGACACCTAAATCAGAAGATTGTATAGAATGAGGTCTTGTAAACCAAACGAGCATTGGAACTCATGTGATATGGTTTAACAAAGCCTACATTCTAAATCAAAACCTATCCTAAGTGCTTACGACCCATTACGACCCATTAAGGTAGCTTACGCCACTTTAACGCGTCGTTCGCGCGAAAGCGTGTTCGAGACGTCTAACTAGTCCTATGACAAGTATTATATGCCTTAACATATCTAATTATGTTATATAATCAGTTTAGATGTCAAAACATGTGTTACATATGCTTAAAATGAAATTATGCGAAAAAAGGTCATTTTGGTCATTTTCCTAAGGCATATAAACTACCTATCATACAACTAACTAAACGAAGTGACCATAAGGTATAACCTCGGAAGGTTATTCCCTATACAACTATGGTCACAATACATGTTTGGTGGAATTGAAACAACTAATGGATAAGAAGATTGCTAGATCCCAAAAATGCGGAGCATCATTTGGTAGGGAATTCAAAATGTGATTTGGGATATTCAAAGTATCTCAAGGTATCAAACCTTTTGAAACTTGTGGTAGTCGACTAGTGTTCAAAAATCATTTAAGTATGGCACTATGTTATACTAAGCTCCTAGTGTAATTCCTAGCAAACAAAGGGGTGTACATTCATGCCCTACACGTACACGGTTTCTATCGTCCCACGAGGTACATCCAATGCACCATGAGCATCTCATGCATAAGAGATGGGTCAACATACCTATGGCATCAAGATCGTCACCTTTAACACCATAATATACTCCCGGTCGGCTCGATTTGAGTTAATGAATGTGCTCGTCGTCTTCCATCGGAAATAACGACACAAATAACACTAAAACACATAATCACATAATGGTCCAAGATAACATAAAATCACCAAATGATCTCAGCAACGTTCTAAAGAATAACACAATAAGAACACTTATATATAGGAAGTATCATCGGCGTATCCACCATGTTCTTATCGCATCATACTTCTCCTGTTACCTTAATCACTCTAGATTTTATGCCACCATACTTAACAAGGCTTACTATGATTCTCATGCGTCGAATCTCATAATTAAGTGTGCACCCATAATTACTCGTTTCGTCGCATGGTCCACATAGCTCCTCTTGTTAAGTGAGGGTAAACAAACAATAAGGTCGAACTATCATCTAAATCAACTAAATAATGTCACAATAATATATCTGTCAAATCAAATCGTATTTCATACTAGCAATGATAATACTACTTATTTTGCATACAACAATTTCAGTAGTAGGTGTTCTATTCTAGTACGAATATTTATATATATGTTTCATATTAACCAAACAGGTAGAATGCAACATATACTAATCATACATTATCATCATAATGTAAGCATATAAAGAAAATGTTCTCAATTCATGTGCTAGGTATGCTAAGTTAACAAACTAAGTATGTTAAATCAACATACGAAGCAAATTGAATTTATAATCATGTGCTATACATATTAGATAAACAAATCATGTATATAATGCTATGATTATAAAACAATATTAACTTGTATTGATCGTGTTACCAAGTTTGTATGAATGCACTAGAGTGCAATCACATTATACTAAATTATAAGATTTAGTTCCTAAAGAACGGAATCCTCAAAATTAGCATGAAATTTGAAATCACACATAGTGCAATCACATTAGAGTTTGAAATTGAAAATTGAATAACAAAGATAAAGATAAACTTCTTGAAATTTGTATTGTCATTACAAACATAGTTAAAATATGTACATTGTTCTTGAAAATAAACAGGAAATTTAGAGGTTCAAATGATCATAAGCGTTTGATCATTGGCTTGAGCCTCGTTGATGTTGAACACTCGTCCATTAGCATTGGCAAGCTTGGGGCAGTTTCTCTTGAAGTGATTTAAGTCACCACAATTGAAACATGCTCTTGGGTGAGTCTGAGTAGGGGCTGCTCGGTTCTGGATACGACAGGTCACAGCTAGATGTCCAAATAAACCACAAATTGTACACTGGCGACAAGGGGAATTTGACGCATGATGATAATTGCAATGATTGCACCGAGGTTGCTTCCCACGATAAAATCCCTTAAAGGGTACTGAGTTTAGTGGAGCAGGTGCAGGAATTGCAAAATTCTTTGAAGCCTTGCGCTTCCTAGAAATTTTAGACGATTCGGCCTTTGATCTTCTCGAATTCTCGTTAACAGATTCGGTGTCTTGTTTCTTGTCTCCTTGTCGAAATAACTTACCTTTTCTAACCTGAGAGTCAGTCAAGATAGCAGCTAATTCCTTAGCCTCCCTAAGCGTTGCAGGTTGGCTGCTAGTGACAATGTCTTGGACAGGGTCAGGTAAACCATCGATGTATTTCTCAATGGCCCGATCCAAAGGTGTGACCATAGTGGGGCAAAGTAGGCTTAACTGTTCAAATCGGTCAGTGTAGGCACTGTTTTCCCCACTATTCTGTTTTAAATAATAGAACTCATTTTCAAGTGCCCTAATTTCGCTTCGTGGGCAGAATTCTTTCTTCATAAGATCCTTAAATTCCTCCCACGTCAGTTCCATTGCTACATCGGCACCTCGGTCTCTCATAATACCATTCCACCAAGTGAGTGCTCTCCTTTGAAAGACACTCAAAGTGAAATCTACCTTACGCTCACTGGGGCACTGAACATGGCAGAATGTGCTTTCTATACTTTCGAAACATTGCAAGAGTGCGGTTGCTCCTTCAGACCCAGAAAATTTTAGCGGTTTGGCTGAATTAATGGTCTTGAAATTACACTGGGCACTGTTGTTGTTATTGTTGTTGTATATCTGATGAATTTGGGTTACCACGTTTGGAAGCACAACAGCCATCTGCTGAGTGACAAGGGCTGCGATTTCTTCGTTGGTTTGAGGTTGTGCATCTCGTCGAGGAGGCATTTCGAAAATACAGCTATAGAGAAAACCAAAAGTTAGATTTTTCTAATTGTTATGAGTTTGTAACATTTATTGTATTGGGAAAACTTTGATCTAGTAAAATTTTGTTCATTGGTCTTGTTCTTATACTTAGAATATATGGTGTTGTGGATTTTTGTTTTGAAACAAGATTTGTTTGAAAATAAACTTTTGTAATATTTTTGGATGAGAGAATATAAACCGGGTTAATGGTTTGTATCATAAATTCTTTACCTGTTAAAAATTTATTACTTTTAAGACAAAAAATTTTTTAATTTAAAAATTTTAAAATAAAAAACTTTGTGTTTGAAAATTCTCATCCAAATGGTAAAAAAATTTGAAATTTCTTTTTTTTTTAAAAGACAAAGGTAGTATTTTGAAAATAAAATAGGATCTCGTAGAGCCGTGAAATGAAATGAGATTCATTTCAACTATATTGAATCAACATATCACCGAAGGTAATATGATGAAATGGTATTGGGAAAGGAAGGATGCTTAGATTATCATGAAGAGCAAACACATTACTGAGGGTAACATGAATGAGTAGGGTTACAAAGGTCGTTTAGAAATGGATCGGTAGGGTCAAGATGGATAGGTTTTTATAATGCTTCATGAAGACATGCTTTAGCCTATAAGTGGACACTCACCCTAAGAATTCCCAGGTAAGAGTGACTGGTCCGATAATGCGGATTTGTACGAACACTCTAGCCTTAGACAGAAAACTCGGGGTACAGGCACCCACCCTTCCAGATTGCATGTGTTCACATTATTAAAACCCAAGATTTTGACGAAAAAAAGTTTGAAGAAAATATTTAAGAAATCTTTTGATACAAATCGTTTGAGATAAAACATGTTTGCGAAATATTTTGACAAAATCGTTTTGAGAAAACATTTTGAAAAATATTTTAATGAAAACGTTTTGAGAAAACATTTTGAGGAATACCCCAAGACATAAAGCCTAAGGTTCAGGATAAATCATATAAGGTTAGATGATTCGTAAATCATGGAGTAGTTGTGGCATGAATAAGGATGAGGATTAGGAAAGAAGTCCTAAGTCTACTCATGTTTGGGTCCTAGGAAGGTTATAGACTAGGTTCAAGCATGCTAATAACCTAATTCCCTATAACCAGTGCTCTGATACCAATCTGTAACACTCCAATCGCGTAATATAACAACACGCGGCGGAAATATCAGGGAGTCACGTTACAAATTGCTCACAACTACTGGTACTAAATTGTTTCAACATCATTAAAATTGTTTTACAAACAAAGAATACGTGTAATTGTTCTTTTCAGAAGTCTAAGGCCCGTATGCAGTCCTATGCGTTGCATGCTTGAACAGTCGAAAACCTGAAACATATGCGAAAACAGTCAGCATAAAAATGCCGGCGAATACATAGGTTTTATTAGCCAAATAAATGGCAAAACATTTGGTATTAATCTTAATTGTGAAAACTCGTGACAAAATAGGTTTGTATATGGCAATATGATATTTACCAAGTCATTTTATGCCTTATATTGAAATCTCGATTAAACCATCGTAAAACCTTGTTGATATGTTATTAGGAATCCAATCAAAGATTAATAATAACTGTTTTGAAATAAATCAAAACTTATATAAGTATTATATAAATCAAATCAATGATCTATGATAATACTTTAAATATCCTTCTAAGAATCTAACATATAAGATATGGGAGATTCTACAAGGATTTCGATAATCGAATACTAAAACAATAGTACACAAAATCCTAAAGTGATCCAGATAACGCTACAAGAATAATAAATAAGAACACTTATATATAGTAAGTACCAGCGGCGTATCCACCATGTTCTTACTTTATTATACCCGTTTCGTTATCTAAATCACAACTACCACATAACACATAAATCGTGAACTTGTACCAACTCGTAAACACGCATTAAAGCACACAATGAATCCAATCAAGGACTCCAATATCAGTACTTTAAACATCCTACCAGAATCAACCTATGAAGATAGATAGATGCTATAAGGATTCGAGTTCTGTCACATTGTCTAATCTAACATGCATTAAAGTACACAATGAATCCAAACATGGACTCCAATATTAGTACTCTAAACATCCCATATAAGTCTAACTATGAATATAGATAGATACTACAGGGATCCTGGGTTCTTGTCATATTGAATCATTGAATCAAAACAATCCTAAATCCTAAAGGTGATTCAGGATAACGCCACGATAGGTAATACAATAAGCACACTTATATATAGGAAGTATCAGTGGCGTAACCACCATGTGCTTATTGTATTATCTAGTTTCGTTATCTAAATCACCAACAATCTACACAAAACCAACCATCGAGTTGTAAGTACTTCTTAAAAATCTCACTATGAAGATAGGAAGATTTAAGACTGTACTTCAAATATCCTACATGAATCTAACTATGAAGATAGGTAGATCACTTAAGGATAAAACATTACATTTGCATAATCGGAATAATACACATAAAAGCACTTAGTGAACACACATATGCCATACATTTTGAAAACAGATCGATTACACATATGAATCACCCCAAAACATTTGAAAATGGTAAAAAGAGGGGAACTATGTACTCGCCTGGGGTTGCGTATAGTCTCGGTTCAAAGGGTATAACAAAGCTCAAAAGACCAAGAGTTCAAGTGTTGAAGCGGTTCCTAGGGTAACAGATACTATGTTAGGGAAACGACACCTAAATCGAAAGATTGGCTAGAATGAGGTCTTGTAAACCAAACGAGCTTTGGAACTCATGTGATATGGTTTAACAAAGCCTACATTCTAAATCAAAACCTATCCTAAGTGCTTACGACCCATTACGACCCATTAAGGTAGCTTACGCCACTTTAACGCGTCGTTCGCGCGAAAGCGCGTTCGAGACGTCTAAGTAGTCCTATGACAAGTATTATATGCCTAAACATATCTAATTATGTTATATAATCAGTTTAGATGTCAAAACATGTGTTACATATGCTTAAAATGAAATTATGCGAAAAAGGGCATTTTGGTCATTTTCCTAAGGCATATAAACTACCTATCATACAACTAACTAAACGAAGTGACCATAAGGTATAACCTCGGAAGGTTATTCCCTATACAACAATGGTCACAATACATGTTTGGTCGGATCCAAATGATTGACCAAACGGGTCGGGTTCAAAAGTCTGAGCGGTTGTTTAGACCGCTTATCTTTCGACCATAAATAAGCACTATCCTAAAAGTGACGAGTTAAACATTGTAAAATATGTTTATCGAAGTTAGAAAACAAGTTTGATATCAAAACAAACATTTTTGATATCCAAAAATAGTTTGGTTGCAAAATACGCATAGACGCGTATTTTGACCGAAACATCTACTCGTCACTACACTTAATTAACGTGCTAATCAGTAGGTATAGTCACACGGGACTATAACCATCGTGATTACACTCACGTTGTGAAGTTCAAACTAACTTCGTGTTGACCAAAGACTGGTCAAAGCAGAAAGTCAAACACTGTTTGACTTTCCCGCTTAAAAACGCATAAAAGAATGAAAGAAGCTTACAAAGGGTCCAAGCTAGGAAGTTTGATCCAAGTTTACTCAGGTATGAAGTGTTTAAACCTCAACTTAGAGCAAAATGAATCAAGTGTGAGTTGAAGTGAATGAAAGCATGGGTATTTATAGATTTTGGAGAACCGTTAGGATCGTTCTCGCAAAACGTGCCTTGATCTAGACCTTACATGTGGGCACATGGTTTTCAAAACCATGGGAATACTTAAAACCATCAAATTCCAGCCCATAGATTGCAAAACCTTAGGTTAAAACCACCAAATCCTCAAAAATGGACCAAGTTCAATGTATCTGCCAGAAATTTCAAAAATGGTCCCTGCACTTGTAAAACTTGATTTTTTTGGCACTTTTAAACCCCGTTAACCTCATTTCAAGGCTCTAAAATGATGTTAAAGTATAGGGAACTTAAAATATGCTCAAAGACATCACGGATGTCGGTTCGTTTGGCCGTATGGTTGCGTTATTCGGGTAATTACGACGGAAGTCGTAACGAACGCAAAAACGATCCAAATTAAGCGACGAATGAAATTTTATCATCCCAATCACTAAAATAAAATATTTTAATGATTACATAAATTTTTGGATGTCCGGATATATTCAGAACGTAAGTTATGCGCAAAAATGCAAACTTATGCATTTTTTGACGCTTTTAGTCCCTATTGATCAAATAAGTTTATTTTTGCGCATCAAACACCTCAAAGCTTATTTCTAAGCTATGTAAAGGATATTTAGGGTATGTTTAACTCATGGTCAAATTCCGGAATGTTCGATACTATGTGAATCAGCAGACTTTCGCAGTTTGATGCAAATAGTCCCTGAGTGTGAATAAACTTGTTTTTGACACACCAAAGCTTTCAAAACCTTTTTCTAAGTTATATAAAAGTTATTTAAGGTATGTTAAGCCTTTGTCACTATTCTAGAGTGTTTACCGCATTAAACTGATTACGTTTACGCATCAGTTCGCGTTTAACTTTCCAGAAAGCGATTTAAAGCTTGTAAATGAACTAGAATCAAAATGTGAAATTGTAAAACCAAAATAAATAAATTTTTGAGACCAAAACACATTGTTTCTTGATAAAAGATAGTGTCCTACATCATGTGTGTTTACGGAGCACAAGTGTCACACATCATTATCTCTTCCCATTCCTCATTCGCGTCATTTAACTTATCTATACGTGTCCATCACCATTCATCCCTTTTTCTATATTTTTTATATCATTAAACCAAGAGAGAGAGAAGCTTGCATGATGAGCGGGATGGGGATCCCTCACACCCTGTAAACTCGCAGGATGAGGGAAAGGCACAATATTCCCCCTCCATCCCCCAATGCAACATCACCATATCGTGCTTCATCCTTCATCCATAACATATATCCTTTATAGTGAAAAAAAATTACTAAATGATAGGCTTGTATTGACCACATTTATAACTTTTTCACAAATCGTGTATCGCTAGTGAATACGTTAAAGTATGCTCCTAACCTTTAAATAATGTTTTCACAAATAAATACACTAAAACATGCTCATGATCCATAAATAATGATTCAAATAGTGTGTAAAGTTTTATCAATATCAATAAGTAATGTATTCATTAGTGAATACACTATCGTAAATTCATGTATTTAGGAACCACATGTAGTGTAATGCATACACGTACGCGCACATATAATGCAAAAGATACATAGTTACATATGTAACTTTTATTTAAATTTCAATAAAAATAGTCACTGACAAACTCACACACTTCAACATGGATACCTTATTAAGACATCTTGATATCACTATATTACAAAGCCTTGGGTTTTTGTTGCTACAACAAATATAAGACCAGGAATAGAGGAGAGACTGGTTAGGCAAAAGGCTTCCTAAGTCTCGTTTTGCCTAACGCAGGTTACGAGTCCCCCTATGTATGTAATACGTAGGGTTGGATCACTTCTTTATCAATTGCTTAGAATTCAAGGTTAAGAGAGACTCAACCCAGATTCTGTGCATGCAATGTGATAGTTGTATTGAATATGAAAAGTAGAATATGCAATGTGCAGATTCTAGAGAGAGTCAGATTTTCAGAATGTCCTGTTGAATGACCAGGTGTGGTCATTTATAAAGAAGGATAATTCCAAGATAGAAAACCTTTGACTAAGTGATCCAAGTATACAGTGAGGTGGTTGCCCGTTTTGGAGGGTTGAAGGCTTTAACCTGCGGGTAAAAGACTGTTTCTCCTCACGTGTCTCCTTTTGTGGCTGAGTGAAGGAGTCACACGTAAAGTGTGATAGGACATGCCACTGTCCCATACTTATTGCTATTCACCACAGTTGTCCGCCTACCTGAACCCTTTAACCCTTCAACCCTTTAAGCTACTTTTACTCTTATAGTTAGTTTATTAAACTTGAGCTACCCACGGCATTAGCCCCCCAAGTCAGAGGTATTTATGGTGTAACCCCAAAGGCTTCTGACTTTTATGTAACTTTTTTTTAGCTAGCTTAAAGGCTTCAAGGCTTGAAAGGTTCCAAGCTTCGTGTACTAGGCGGTAAAATCACTGTGAATTTGAATTTGAAAAGACAGTTGATTTGACGGACGTGACGGTTTCTTGCAGACGTCGGTTATTGAACCATAGGTTAATGATGATAACCGTCAGGCCTATTTATCTTCTCATTTATCAAGAGGTAACTACTTTACCAATTTTGCTCATTCGTTTCAAGCTTCATCACAAAAATTCCTCTGTTATTCAGGTTAGTTTCATCTTTCCTTTTCACTTTTTTTTTATCATCTTTTCTCATGGGTGCGAGGAAAGATCAATCCACAAGCTTTTCTTATCTCACGCAAGAAGAAGTTGAGGCATTTTGCCAAAAAAGGGGGATTGATTTACGGTTTAATCCGGAGGCTCTGGGCTTGGATAAATCGATTGACCAATGTCTGAAGGGCTCTGTTGCTTTCTATTATAAACACTTTGAATTCTCGAACCTTCGTCATCCTTTTTCCACTTTTGTTCTCAACATATTGGAGTATTATCGAGTTTCTTTCGGTCAGTTGTACCCTCAAGGTCTTGCTAGGGTTTTGCACTTTGAAGTCTTGTGCAGGGCTGCGGGGTATGACCCGTCTTTGTTGTCCTTTCACCGTTTCTTTCAATTAGTGAAGAATGGTGATTGGTTTACATTCGAGACATCCCAAGTCGATAATGGCCTGATTTCATCCATGGTGACCACTCTTGGTTCATGGAAGGACCGTTTCTTTTGGGTGTCGGAGTCTATTGTCCCCTTTAAAATGGTTTGGAGGCATCCTGATGTCGTTCTTAATGAACTTGAACCCTCTGATTCTGATTTAGACAGTTGGTTCTTAAAATCCATTAGGACCTGCACTTCTAGGCTTCGTCCCTTTCCTGAAATTTATTGGTTTTAATGGGAATAAGCAAATTGTGTGATAAACCGGATCGAGATCTTGTACTCATAAGGGATGGTCAGGATATGCATTTTGTTTTACTAACTTTTTGTTTTTGTTTTAATAATGTTGTCATTCATTTTATTTTTCCCTGTTTCAATTGCAGTTATGTCTGCTTTGGACTTTATCAAAAGTGATGATACGTCGGATGTTGTGTTTGCCGATGCTGCTTCTGCTGAGGGTGAAGATGTTGTGGTTAGGGGTTCTGAGCATAGGTTTGAGGGTTCAGATTATGTTAGTGTTCCAAACGTGAAGGGTTTTGTGAAGGCTCCTGCATCAAAGCAGTCTACTCGTCGTTCTACTCGATGTAAAGTGTAACACCCAAACACGTTTTAACCATAAAGGCGCAGCAGAAATACGAGCCATAAAATTTCTTTCTTATAAACGTCTTGACATACTTGAAAGTCCATTTTTAAAATAACTCTTTTTCAATAAATACAATCTTCGTTCTTATTTATGAAATAAAACATAACTTATGCTTACTAAATTACATAATCACACATTCCCGTACAATCAATCTTATGACGCGATTCTTCGACCGCTTACACCTCGTGATCATGATCCGTGTTTCCGTATAACCAGCATTCACCACATACCTTCACATCATTAGTACTTGGTGACATTATATATAATTTAAGATTCATCATTATAGGATCACATCGCATTCTATCCTCATATACGTCCCATTCGGTTATCTTTCTGAATTCAAGCATTTCATCTCGGCGTTTAACCTTCAATAAGTCAACAATAAGTACCTGCATTTCATTTCATTCTCAAAAGCAACCCAGTTAGCATCGTTAATAATCATGTATATAATTACACCATACATATATACATACTTACATATAAGTCTCACTCATTCGAATACATATGGTTCAATAACACACATACAATCTATCTAATCCAACTCTTGCATACAACTTACATTCTCACATATTCATATTAACAATTCTTAGTCACAAACTACTATACATATAAGTATCTTACATACCAGCCTACGCGTATACTCATTTCTATTCATGTTTACTAATGAATTCCATCTACTAACATACAAATAATCTATTCATACATTCCTACATATTTATTTCATTCTCACACGTACTTGCATACATGCCTCATTCTTACCCGTACCTCATAAACACTCTTTAATAAGTTTGGGGTGCATTTCGGGAGCTTAAAAATGAGTTCTATAATCACCCGTACCTCACAAAACTATTTGGTAAGGTTGGGGTACATTATGAAAGTTTAACGTGGCTTGGGAATGGGTCTACGGGGTCCGGAATCGAAGAAAAACGAAGAAACAAGGCTGCTGGCGTCAGCTGGCGCGTAGACAGCAACTTAGGGCGTCAGCCACCTGCTGACCAGCGTCAGCGACGCTGCTACCAGCATCGGCGACGCTGCCCCTGCATTACAGACGCTAGATTTCGTTCTTTTTGACGTTTTGCCTTCGTTCGCGCATCCTGAACTTCAAAGTAATAAAATAACATTATTCCAAGCCCCCAAATCATTCTAACACTTTACCCCATGTCCCCATAATCAAATCTATACTTTTATCATATTTCCTTGATTTTTGACCCGTTTGATTTTACCAAGTTATTTCCGACATATTTAACCACTTATGGCCCCCTACAACAATACTTACCTTAGTAATATGATTGCCTAAACATTCTTACATGGTTCCCATACCATAGCATCCAAAAACCACATCCGACACATACTTTCTACATTTTGACCCGTTTGAACTTAACGAGAGTTTTTATTCATAACTAATCCACATATTTCCCAATACGACCTTACTTACTTTTGTTCCACCAATCCTTACCCATCCTTTCATGATTACCATCCTTTTTGCAATCAAAACTCATAACATAATAACAAATTTAGTGCGGGAATCACTTACCTTAAGCATCTGTTTCGTACTTGTTTCCTCGCATCCTTCCTGTTAGCCTTCCATGCTTTCACCCACCTTAACATGATCCTATACTTTCATGTCATTATGATTACCACATTATTAGCGTACATGCACATTCTAAATTATATTCATTTCACATTCATATTCTATATTGACCTTTACTAGTCAAATGCCAACAACATAAGCATAAGATAACAATTCCATCTTTTCATTCCACCTAATTCTTTATGTCGTCACGTATAACACTTATTAATATATCGTGTACCATATGACTTTTTATAACATTACAGTTGTGAGAAAAGTCTAACCTTGATACTTATGCACAATTGACTTTCAGAAAGTCAACAGTTTATCATATGAACTTTTGACTTAACATCATCCGTATCATCAAAGTAGACCATTCTAATGACACCATATACATTTCATACTCATGATGCAATACACATATAATTACATGGTCACTTAGTTACATACATACACATGACTAATCATTTTTATTCACACTAGTAACTTCCATGATTCTTCAATCATCACATTAACTTCATCTAATAATACCTTCCTAATGTTAGTTTACTACCAAATACACAATTATCACTTTCTATGCACATCTATCCACCACTTGTGAACACTTTCACATATTAATGCCATTTAGACATTTCATCAAACACTTGGTGGGCGTATTTCATGCTTATATTCCTATTTCTTGTTCTCATTCATCAATTACAACTAAACATTCAATTATTTCACATCATAATCAATTTGTCTAATAGTAATTCATCACATACAACATACTACACCAAAATTAAACAAATATTGAACATGGATGATTCATCCATATCACCATTCTCACTACTACAAGTGGGTTTTACTTCCAAACATCAAATGACCTCAAAATCATGTATAATTCATGTTCCATATGGTGATTCTAACATATGCTCATGCTTAATTTCATACAAATTTGTGGATTGATCATAACCCACTTCATACAAAAATCATGAAAATCAAAATTACAACTTACCATATGTTTGTTAGAGATAGATGGTGAGAAATCTTCATCCATGCAATGTTTTTCATTCGATTTTTGGCTTTGATTGGGCTGAATTTGCATTCTTGTTCTTGTTCTTGAGAGAGGGTTTTCCCCTCTCTTCCTTTCTCCATTCACGAAACACACACCTGCACATTCTATTGTTTTGTTTTCTTTATAAACTTAAACTCCATTCACCAATTTTAGTCCCTCAAGTTTGCCATACTTCCTTTTTTATCACAAGTTAAATCCTTACTACATAACTTATATTTTTAACTAGATTATTTAATAAAAGTTAGTTAAACTACCTTATACCATATAATATGGTAACATACTAGTGAATTAGACATTTCGGGTTTTGGGGCGTTACAAGTCTACCCCCCCTTAAAAGAGGTTTCGTCCCCGAAACCTTTCTCATTCCTACTCTTACCCCTTTATTGTAATCACTCAAGGTGGACACTACAACATGAGCACTTTCGGGATCTTTGCAAAAGGTTTCATTCATAAGTAAATATAATCGTGCGCATTGTCTCTACCGTCTTAAATAAGGCGATTCCCTTTCATAATCACATAAAAGTCGGAATCTGATCTATAGCTCTTATTAGTGTCAGTCCAATACTAACGTTCCTTCTAATTTCCTTCCTATTCTTATGAGGGGTCAACCTAATCATCATATATAACGTTCCTTCATTTAATTATCTTTTGATACTACGACAAAACTACCATTCCATACTTACTTATTCGTACTTGACATGAGAATTAAGCATCATTCTACGGTTGTTATCGTTACTTGTTCCATGCATACCTTTAAGTTAGCCTCTAATCATCTCATTGATATCACTTTATTTTTAGTTCCCTTCACGCACTACTTACCCTACTAAGCAAGTGTGTTGTGTGAGTTCATCGTGCGAGTGTTTAACCAATACCCTAAAAATTTACTCAAGGATTTTCAAAATTTCCTCCTAATGACATAATTTCCTTCTATATTACCCATTAAAAGCCAAACATTCAATATACCGATCCTTACTCATATTCACGAGTTCATGCAACACCTGGATTGACCGCATCCATTCATTTGTTGATCTTCCACCTATGTGTACCCTTTCAACAATGTCTTGTTCAGATGAACATGGCCAACAAGCACAACATCAAAGTTAGCATTTCTAGCGGTACTTTTCATCTTGTATATTCTATCAAAATTTCCACAGTTACAATCATTCAGATACAGTACCACCCGACGATCATTGAGAACATTCTTTAAATTCACTCCACTTTGCAGTAGATTTTTGTACAAACCTTCTAATGCACACTTTTTACCAACTCTACTAGCTTCATTACTCTAAGCATTCTAGCATTCTTATTTACAAAATTATCGATTAGCACTTCTTATCCGAATATTCATTTCGATTCAGTGTTTATTCGCCTATATCTCTTTCACAATTTTCTTACTTACAAGTTATACTACATTGCACCTTTTGTTTTTTACGTATTATTCTTACAGCTCGTTAATTATTGTCAACTTCTGTAGTTTGACTTTCAAAGTCAACCGCCACTTATTGCTTATCGTTTATACATATTGGAGTACGCGTTCTACTTACTTTCAGTTCGAACATACTTACAAAACAGCATTTCATAATTTTAACGTATATTGCAAATACTTTTTTTCCCATCAATACTTAAGCCATTCGCTCGGGTCTTAGCCCGTCATTCGCCCCAATTTCTCATGAGTCAAGTTACAATGTGTCTATCACGTAACTTTATTCAATACAATTCGCGACTAATATTTCCTTACTACTAAAACTTTCGACGGTTTTGGTTGTTTAATAAACCGAACCTTTCATGTTATTTTACCATTACTTAATTTCTAATTAACAACCTCAACTTCGTTGGCTTTTCAGAAACCAATCTATTAATGCATTCTTGTTTACGTTTTATTAGTTGGCTAAAACTTATCCCTCATGTGTTCATTCATGCACTTACACATACATATGCATTCCGTTAGTCAAGCGATATGATTAACCCGACAATGCTATTATCACCTCTTACTCATTATGTTTATACTTACCTTAGTTGGGGAGAAAGGTGCTATTCCTCCTTTATCCTCACTCGACTCCCAATTGTTGATGAATCCGATCCTTCATTCTCACATGTTTTGTTCATGCTTACTTAAGGAGTTCAGTCTTTTCATTCTTACATATTACTCTTATGCATTAGATCCGTATTTGCCTACATATATCACCTTTCCTTATTATGTTCCATTTCTTATAAGTTTGATCCGCGTTTTCCTACGGATTTCAACCTTTCACTCATACTTTGCATTCTTTTATGTTTGAATCCGTCTATGGATTCAAACCTTTCATTCTTACTTTTCATTCTTTTATGTTTGAATCCGTCAATGGATTCAAACTTTTCATTCTTACTTGGTTGGTCCGTTCTTTCTTACGGACCCATACCTTTCCCGTACAGCCACTTACTCCTCAATCCTACCGAACATGCCTGTGATGATTATCATGGTCTCACGAGTGTCATATGCTTCTTGCGCACTGGCCAGGCGCACAATCCACATACTAGTTTCGTGCCTTCATGTAATCATCACCTTATGCCCGAAGAAGTGAGTTTCAGTTTGTACAAAATCTTTAAATCCTTACTAAAACAATATCATTGTCTTTCGTTTGAAAACCAGACCCCATGTTTTAATCCGGATCCCACCAAAGCAAAATCAACGTTATTCATTTATCATTAATCCTTTCTTGGGTGACTCTCTCCCAATATTGATATTCATTCTTATTAAAATTGTGTACCTGGGATCCGATAGTACAATCTCATGGTTCGGTGCTTGCTCCAGATTGCATCCTTGGATCACCCTTCTTATTTATCCAAGCTTACCTTAAAAACACCACACAGTTAGTTTCTTCATTTAAGTGTACATATACATGTGTTCATTCGGTTTTACCTTCGGGTCTTTATCGAGTCTCGAATTGTACGGTCCATATCACACGAGCACGCAAGTTTGAGTTCAAGTACTTACCCATGTCTACTTGATTTCACTCAAACTAGGGCTCTGATACCAAATTGTAACACCCAAACACGTTTTAACCATAAAGGCACAGCGGAAATACGAGCCTTACAATTTCTTTCTTATAAACGTCTTAACATACTTGAAAGTCCATTTTTAAAATAACTCTTTTACAATAAATACAATCTTCGTTCTTATTTATGAAATAAAACATAACTTATGCTTACTAAATTACATAATCACACATTCCCTTACAATCAATCTTATGACTCGATTCTTCGACCGCTTACACCTCGTGATCATGATCTGTGTTTCTGTATAACCTGCATTCACCACATACCTTCACATCATTAGTACTTTGTGACATTATATATAATTTAAGATTCATCATTATAGGATTACATCGCATTCTATCCTCATATACGTCCCATTCGGTTATCTTTCTGAATTCAAGCATTTCATCTCGGTGTTTAACCTTCAATAAGTCAACAATAAGTCCCTGCATTTCATTTCATTCTCAAAAGCAACCCAGTTAGCATCGTTAATACTCATGTATATAATTACACCATACATATGTACATACTTAGATATAAGTCTCACTCATTCGAATACATATGGTTCAATAACACGCATACAATCTATCTAATCCAACTCTTGCATACAACTTACATTCTCACATATTCATATTAACAATTCTTAGTCACAAACTACTATACATATACGTATCTTACATACCAGCCTACGCGTATACTCGTTTCTATTCATGTTTACTAATGAATTCCATCTACTAACATACAAATAATCTATTCATACATTCCTACATATTTATTTCATTCTCACACATACTTGCATACACGCCTCATTCTTACCCGTACCTCATAAACACTCTTTAATAAGTTTGGGGTACATTTCGGGAGCTTAAAAATGAGTTTTATAATCACCCGTACCTCATAAAACTATTTGGTAAGGTTGGGGTACATTATGAAAGTTTAAACGGGCTTGGGAATGGGTCTACGGGGTCCGGAATCGAAGAAAAACGAAGAAACAGGGCAGTTGGCATCGGCTGGCGCGTAGACAGTAACTTAGGGCGTCAGCCAACTGCTGACTAGCGTCAGCGACGCTGCTACCAGCGTCGGCGACGCTGCCCCTGCAGTACTGACGCTAGATTTCGTTCTTTTCGACGTTTCGCCTTCGTTCGCGCATCCTGAACTTCAAAGTAATAAAATAACATTATTCCAAGCCCCCAAATCATTCTATCACTTTACCCCGTGTCCCCATAATCAAATCTATACTTTTATCATATTTCCTTGATTTTTGACCCGTTTGATTTTACCATGTTCTTTCCGACATATTTAACCATTTATGGCCCCCTATAACAATACTTACCTTAGTAATATGATAACCTAAACATTCTTACATGGTTCCTATACCATAACATCCAAAAACCACATCCGACACATACTTTCTTCATTTTGACCCGTTTGAACTTAACGAGAGTTTTTATTCATAACTAATCCACATATTTTCCAATACGACCTTACTTACTTTTGTTCCACCAATCCTTACCCATCCTTTCATGATTACCATCCTTTTTGCAATCAAAACTCATAATATAATATTAAATTTAGTGCGGGAATCACTTACCTTAAGCGTCTGTTTCGTACTTGTTTCCTCGCATCCTTCCTGTTAGCCTTCCATGCTTTCACCCACCTTGACATGATCCTATACTTTCATCTCATTATGATTACCACATTATTAGCATACATGCACATTCTAAATTATATTCATTTCACATTCATATTCTATATTGACCTTTACTAGTCAAATGCCAACAACATAAGCATAAGATAATAATTCCATCTTTTCTTTCCACCTAATTCTTTATGTCGTCACCTATAACACTTATTAATATATCTTGTACCATATGACTTTCTATAACATTACAATTGTGACAAAATTCTAACCTTGATACTTATGCGCAATTGACTTTCAGAAAGTCAACAGTTTATCATATGAACTTTTGACTTAACATCATCCGTATCATCAAAGTAGACCATTCTAATGACACCATAGACATTTCATACTCATGATGCAATACACATATAATTACATGGTCACTTAGTTACATACATACACATGACTAATCATTTTTATTCACACTAGTAACTTCCATGATTCTTCAATCATCACATTAACTTCATCTAATAATACCTTCCTATTGTTAGTTTACTACCAAATACACAATTATCACTTTCTATGCACATCTATCCACCACTTGTGAACACTTTCACATATTAATGCCATTTAGACATTTCATCAAACACTTGGTGGGCGTACTACTTTTTAAGCATGTTGTACAAGTATTTCATGCTTATATTCCTATTTCTTGTTCTCATTCATCAATTACAACTAAACATTCAATTATTTCACATCATAATCAATTTGTCTAATAGTAATTCATCACATACAACATACTACACCAAAATTAAACAAATATTGAACATGGATGATTCATCCATATCACCATTCTCACTACTACAAGTGGGTTTTACTTCCAAACATCAAATGACCTCAAAATCATGTATAATTCATGTTCCATATGGTGATTCTAACATATGCTCATGCTTAATTTCATACAAATTTGTGGACTGATCATAACCCACTTCATACAAAAATCATGAAAATCAAAATTACAACTTACCATATGTTTGTTAGAGATAGATGGTGAGAAATCTTCATCCATGCAATGTTTGGCTTTGATTGGGCTGAATTTGCATTCTTGTTCTTGAGAGAGGGTTTTCCCCTCTCTTCCTTTCTCCATTCACGAAACACACACCTGCACATTCTATTGTTTTGTTTTCTTTATAAACTTAAACTCCATTCACCAATTTTAGTCCCTCAAGTTTGCCATACTTCCTTTTTTTTTATCACAACTTAAATCCTTACTACATAACTTATATTTTTAACTAGATTATTTAATAAAAGTTAGTTAAACTACCTTATACCATGTAATATGGAAACATACTAGTGAATTAGACATTTCGGGTTTTGGGGCGTTACATAAAGGTGCTGGACAACCTTCAAACTATTGATCTTGCTGATGACTTGGAGATGGAAGATACAGAGGTTCCTGATGATGGGAAGAAGTGTGAGTTACCCTTGATAGTGGGTAAGGATGTCAAGGCAGCAGGAAAAAAGGTTGGAGGGCTAAAGCCTTCAACTAAAGCTATTGAGGGTTCCTCCAATGTTGATTCGGGGGAAGTATATGTGCCTGACTAGAAAGTTACCAATTCTGATACCTTCAAGTCTCCTGTCGTTTGTGAAGTTGTTCTCAACCATTTTGCCCCTCTAGCTATTCGGGCTTCCTCATCTTCTATGGTTGATGATGAAATGACTTCCAAGATGATCATGGCTTCTTGCAACTTTTGTGCCCTGCTTCCTGAGGGTATTGCCCGTTTTCTAAAAGGGATGCAAGAGTATGAAGTTTTTTCGAAGAAGAGGGTGGTCATGAAGGCTAACATGGTTGCATTGAAGAATGACAAAGAAGGGTTTGCTGAGAAGGAGTTGGCTTGGCAGAAGAAGGTTCATGAGTTGAGTCAAAGACATGAGGTTGAGATTGGTAAGCTAAAACAGCAAGCTGAAGCATCAACGAAGGAAAAGGAGGAGTTGGAAGCTTCCTTGGCTCAATTGGCTAAGGAAAACAAGTGGCTTATCAAGCAAGGCTTTCAACAGGTTGTTACTTACCTCCTTCATTCATCCGAGTTTAACAGTGCCCTGGGTGATGTCTATTCGAAGCTTCTCATTCATGGAAGACATCAAAGTTATACTGCTGGATATGATGCTGGTTCAGCTGGGTCTCCAAAGGACAAATCTTCTCTTTTTCAGCCTGGAGCCTTCGAGGTGTTTAAGAACACCGTTGTGAAGATGGAGCGTCTGACTTACCCTTACGTGGGTGAAGTGTCCGAGTGCTATGGCAAACCTCTTTCTGTTTTGCAGGGTTTGAAACCTTGAGGCTTAAATGAAGCTGTGTGTGATGAAGTTCTCAAATCCATTTCCAAGAAACGCCCTCATTCCGGAGATAGTGAAGATACTTTTTCTGAAGGCGGGGATGGTTCGAAGGATTCAAACCTTGAAGCCTCGGAGGTGGCTACAGCAAGGAGAAAGAAGAGGAAGGCCAAGAAGGCTCATGATGATGGAGGTAAAAAGGATGATGCTGCCAAGAAGGATGATGCAGCAAAACCGATCGTTTCTGCTGCTACAAAGTAAGGAAAGTATCTTGATTCGTAGCTTTCTTAGCATATTTTGAACAACATTTGTGATTTATGTATGTTGAACATCTTTTTATTCAAGGGAACCGTTTAGGCCCCTTGTTGCTTAAAGCCTTTGAGGCTTCTAAACAATGTTTTATGTTTATGGCCTTGTATGGCCCTTGGTACTTTTAACTTGAATTGTGTTATGTTATGTTATGTTATGTTTATCTTTTGTATGTTTCATTGTTGTTTTCTACATTCCCTTGGGTTTTTATTTTTTTAGTTGTCTTTGTTGATAGTGTGCTTACCTTATGTTATTTTTACCTTAAAGGGTTCAGTGCTGCAGTCACTTAGCCTTATGATATTTTTAACAACAAGGTATAACATCTATTCTATTTATGACTTTTACTTAGTCTTGTTTTTGGTTCGTAAGCCATTGCTAAGGCTTAAGGAACATTTGGTATAGGTTGTTCAAACCTGTCTATGAGACTTATTTTTTGAAAAATTTTCTAAGTCTCATGGAGTTGTATTGATTTAGGACTCACCCCTTACATAGGTCCATTCAATCGTTGAACCTATTGAGCGATGTGGCCTGAGAGCTCATCCCCTTACATGACCCTTATCATGGAGTTTTTTGCTAGGTTCTCAACCTGATTATAGGATAGAAAGACAAGTTTTAACAAGAACTTCATCATTCATTCATCAAAGTGTGTAGGTTACAAAGGGAACAAAAACAACACTTTGCTATCTTTTTCTAACACATTTGTCTAAACGTGGAACCTTTTAAGGATTTTACCGTTCCAATACCGGGGAAGTTTTTTGCCTTGTGGGTCAGCCAACTTGTAGGATACTCCTTTGTGAGCTTCGAGGATGGTGTACGACCCTTCCCACTTAGGTCCAAGTTTTCCTTGGCTTTCTTTCTTGTTGACCTCGTTGTTTCGAAGAACGAGATCACCAGGATTTAATCGTTCGTATTTTACCCGTGCATTGTAGTAAGATTCCATCTTTTGTTTATATTTTGCTTCTTGTATAGCTGCTTGGTCTCGGGCTTCTTCTAGGAGTTCCAAGTTCAACATCATCTCTTGCTTGTTTGATTCTATATTAATGTTGAACATCCTTTTTGTTGTAACTCCTATCTCTGCCGGGATTACAGCTTCAGATTCAAACACTAGACTGTATGGAATTTTTTTGTGGCTTATTTTTTCGGTTGTTCTGATTGCCCACAACACGTTAGGGAGTTCCTCAAGCCAGTTGTTATCTTGCTTTCCCAGACGAGTCTTAATGCCCTCCACAATGTTGCGGTTTGTTCTTTCAACTTGGCAATTGGATTGCGGGTAGGCCACCGAGCTGAACACTTGCGTTATTCGGAACTCCTTGCACCAAGAGATAAAAGGCTTCTTGGCAAATTGCTTCCCATTATCTATGACCAATACTCCTGGCAGCCTAAACCAACAGATGATGCTTTCCCACACGAAGTTGATGACTTGTTTTCCTGATATCTTTGCTAGTGGCTTCACCTCTGGCCACTTGGTGAAGTAGTCTACGACCACTAGGAGGAACTTGACTCCTCCTTTTTCCGGAGGAAATGAACCAACAATGTCCATTCCCCACTTGTGGAATGGCAAGGCCGATGAGATGGGAACCAAGTCATGCTTTGGGCTTTTGGGCACTGGGGCGTGCATTTGACAAGCTTCACACTTTTTCAGCTGCTCAGTTGTATCTCGATGCATGGTGGGCTAAAAATATCCGAGATTCATCAACTTGGAAACCACTTATCTTTGGCCATAATGAGCCCCACATGTCCCTTCATGAACTTCCTTGATCAGATATTGGCTTTGCTCTGGGCCCACACATCGAAGCAATGGTGCAAGGTATCCCTTTTTGTAGAGGATATCTCCTTGCAACACGTATTGTCTTGATTTAATCCGAACCCTTTAAGCTTCTACCTGATCACTTGGTAGCTCACCATTTGTAAGGAATTTAACCAAAAGGGTCATCCAACTTGGGCCTTCTTTAGTGATCACATCTTGTACCTCGAGTTATTGAATGGATGATTTCTTCAACACTTCAACCAACACTTTTTTGGTGAGATGAGCAAAGGTAAGTTATGCAAGCCTGCTTAGTGCATCAGCTTTCTTGTTTTGTGATCTTGGTACTTGTTTGATGGTGCATGATTCAAATGTGTTCACGAGTTCCTTTGCCTTTTCACAACACTTCTTCATGTTGGGTTCTTTAGCTATGTAGTTGTCGTTTACTTGGTTTGAGACAAGTAGAGAGTCTATGAAGACTTGAAGCCTTTTGACATCCATCTTTCTGGCTAGCTTGAGTCCTGCAATCAGTGCTTCATATTCGGCTTCATTGTTGGTAGTCTGAAATTCAAGTCGGAGAGCATATGTGAATTCCAATTCATTAGGATTGATCAGGACTAGCCTGCTCCTGACCCTTCAATGCTGGAAGCCCCATCAGTAAAAAGCTTCCAGGTATCAGGGTCGGAAGGTTTAGTGGAGGCTGTGTTAACTTATGTTATTGTTTCCTTTGGAATTTCTAGAATGAAATCAGCCAAAATTTGGGCCTTCACAGCTTTTCTTGGAACGTAGAGGATGTTGTGTTCACCTAGTTCCACTGCCCACTTGGCTAGACGTCCGGAGGTTTTAGGCTTGTTCAAGCACATTTTTAATTGGTTGGTCAGTGACACTTATATAGGATGTGCTTGAAAGTACCTTCGAAGCCTTCTGGCTATTTCCACTAGTGTAAGAGCAAGTTTTTCCAACAGCGGATACTTGGTCTCTGCTAACTTTAAAGTTTTACTGAAGAAGTAAACAAGTACCTAAGCCTTGTTTCTTTCGATGGTCAGGACTGCACTGATTGCTTCCTCAGCAACTGACAGGGAGACAGGGATTAGTTCCCCGGTTTCAGGAGTGGCGATGTCTGGCAATGAAGCTAGGTGCTGCTTCATTTGGTTAATGGCTTCTTCAGCTTCCTCGGTCCATCGGAAGTCCATCTTGTTTGTGCACCCTTGGAGGGTTTTGAAAAAAGGAAGGGACTTTTCAGCCAGTTTTGTAACACCCCGTGTTTTCACGAGTGAAAGTCAAAGTCAAGGTCAAAGTCAACGACCGATTCCGCACGACTTGACTCGTAGAAATGTTCTTATTTTATTTTTATTATGTGGAGTAAGTGTCGTTCATTACAATATTCGAATCATATTAATCGTATTTCAATCGACACGCGACTGTGAATGATAGGAAGTAACAATGCGATAAAGTTAATCAAGTTATGCTAATCAAATCGACATCGAATCGTAACTCGAGTTGTGTAGTTTACTTGTTGTTATACGCGTGTGTGTGCCTTACGTGTTACCTGTGCATGTTTATGTTATGTTATGACGTGATAATCAAGCGAACTCAATCGAACTCGAAGTCTAACTCGAAGGTAAACGAACCCGAACCCGAATTCCGAGTCGAACCATATAAGAAGTAGTTGGGACTGAAAGTAATTTGACTAGGAAACCCTATCGAATCGCTCGCTAATCGAAACCGAAGCAACATCGCACCGAACACACCAAAACAGGCGGCATCCGCACGGATGGCCAATCCGCACGGATGGCCAATCCGCATGGATTGCCAATCCACACGGATTGCCATCCGCACGGATGACCTATCCGCGCGGATAGCCTATCCGGATACGTGCCATGCGCACGGATTACCCTTTCCCTTTTTGGCATCCTATAAATACATGGGTCACTATCCAACTTTTCCACTTTTGGCAAGTGACGTCCGAACCGCACGCATTCTTCACTTTTTCTCAGTTTTCTCTCAATCCAGGTAAGATCTTGCACTAATTCTTGTACATCTTTGATCACTACACAATTCTACACATTTCCATCTTTCAAATCTTCACTATTAACCATGGAATCATCCGGATTAGTATTCTCGGGTGACGTCATCATGAAGTTCTTATGAACTTCAAGCTTGACCTCATTCCACCAAGAATAACTCAGATCTAAACGATTTCTACAAGATTTCACAATAACTTCACCCAGATCTAAACTTTTCTAAGGATAAAAGAGTTGAAAGAAATAAACCTAAGTTCTCTCCTTCTTTTACCCTTAGAATCGGTATGAATCTGATCGGTTCTAGTCTCTACTCGATAATAGTGATGCACTAGTCCAGATCTGGAATTCTACTACAAGACACCTGATTTCGGGGTCAACCGGAACGACCGTTCTGAGTCGCCGACAGGCCAAGTTAGGGTGGTTCCTGACCGGTCTAGTTGTGCGGGTGAGAATACAATTCCAAGTGGTTGCCACGTAATCAGAACGTCTCGATAAACGACAACAGAAACCAAGAGTAGACGAACGGAACAATCAGACCAGAGGCTGTCCGCACGGACAAGCTGTCCGCGCGGACTAGCCGTCCGCACGGACAGGCTATGCGGACGGATTGTCACCCGTACGAGCTACCCTTGGGACCCACTTTCCAAACAAGGTTTGAGTATCGACGAATGAGCAATCCGGACGGACGACCTCTGAATGGATTACTCTTCGGATCATGAGATACTAAGGCCTTAGAACAAATTCAAACAAAGATCATCTGCACGGCCAGGCTGTGCGCACGGACAGACCATCCGGACGGATTGTCTTATCCGCACACACAGCTACCCGCACGGATTACTACCATCCGGGCGGATTACCATCCGGGCGGATTACCCAATCCACTTAGTGACTCAACCTTAAAGACGTTGTCCGCACGCACAGCCATCCGGACGGATTGTTGTCCACGCGACCGGCTTGAAAGGTAGAGATACTTAGATGTTTTCTAAATGCTACAACGAAAACTTCAAAGCACAAGCCATCATACACAAACACATCCTCAGGAAGAAACAATCCACTTGAACATTATCCGCACGAACAACTTGTCCGTACGGATAAGCAATCCGCACGCACGACTAATCCGCACGGACAGCTCGCCCGCACGGATAGCTTATCCGGATGGGTTACCATCCGCATGGATCACCATCCGCACGGATCACCATCCGCACGGACAGGTTCACACGCACGGATCACCATCCGCACGGATAGTTCGCCCGCACGGATGACTTCCTACCCACTCGCACTTTGTACTGTTTTGCGTACCACTTATCGTTACGTTATCGAATCTATTCAGGCTAACTGTACTCGCTGAAAAGCGCTCCCTTCAATCCATAATCGCTGTGAGTATACTCGAACCCTTTTTGCTTTAGCACTTTTGGGTGTTACATACGTTACGAATATTCAAACTACAACAATCACACTACTCAAGCTATTTTAACGCTAAACCATTTTACGTATGTTATACGTGGCTTATGGATGCTTGTTTGTTATGTTTACACATGGAATGTTGTCTACCTGCCTTAGCAACGATAGTACTATAGTTTGGACTCAGCACCCGTTCACACGGGGGTTGTTAAGGATCTTTTACTTGCATGGATTACGGTGGTAATCATGTATTGTGAACTGCCTTGGGCAGTCAACCCGCAGTCATTGGTATCGATGGATCTATGTCGATAACTAACGTGCTTCATTTCACTATGTGTACGTGCTGGTTATGCGTAAACGAATTCGAACTCTATTATGCTATTATCAAACTTGTATGCTCACCTTTACATTTTATGTATTGACTTTATTTTAACGTATGTGGCAGGTGCTTAGGTTGCTTATATACTTCTCGGGCTGTGATGAAATTGAAGCTAGGAACTGGAGTCCTAGAAACCAACGAATAAATTTGTTATGTTTAAATCTGAGTTGTCGGAACAGAATATTTGTTTTGATGTTATCTGTAATAACTTGTTTGACTATTTAAGATACGGTATGGGACGTATCACTTTAATTAAATGGTAATGATAGTTGTTATGGAAACTTCTGGACAATCTGTTTCGCTCAGTGCCACGCCCCGATGATTCCGCCATCGGTTGGGGTGTGACAGATTGGTATCAAAGCCATAACTATAGGGAATTAGGCAAGACTCGACCTAGTCCGGGTTGAAGTCTTAGAGACCTAGACTATAGTTAAGAACCAACATACCAACTCACTCGTATGCGTAAACTCGCCACTATCACTCGCTCTTCTCGATCACTGCACTCGAATTTTCAAGTTGTGAACAGGTAATGAGGCCGAGAATAGGTGTGAAAACCGCAAACTCTCGACTAAAGTTGCTTGATCTGATTGCATTTTAACTACAAACGAGGCGAATCATACCAAATTAGGAGTGAAATCCATATTTTGATGAATAATCTCCTCAAATTTCATTAAAAACAAGGACGGAAGTTGCAAGATAGGGGTGAAACCCTAACCTTGACGACTTGTCCTGCTTTTATACAAAAACTCTCACCAAAGTTTCGGTGGACTCCAACGATCTAAAGACCCAATATGACCAATGGGAATTGCGCCAACGCCCAAGAATCGAGGCAAAGGCATAGTCCTGGAGGTAATTGTGCACACAGGATCCTTGCGAATAGTCGAGCCACTTTGGTTAGTCAACGTCTATTAGCCGCATACAATCCACCTTTGATTTATCGACCTTTATGAAGATTTTCATGTGTTTTCTGCTTACTGTTAACGTTTTGAGGTACTATTGGTTTCGACCCAACACTACTGCTTCTGCTAAGACACACCACACACAACGCATCATTCGAACACTCGCGAACTTTGAATACTAGGTTTCTGTTTTCTGAATGCCTCTAGTGACTAGTGTACATGTGTGTTTTGCTATCGTTCTTACATGTTTAGGAATACTGTGAATATGTGCTCTATGAGTTTATGTGATTTTGTGCAATTCTGTGATTCTGTGACTACATGGTACGTGTTACTGAGCTTTAGTAGTATCAGACGTGTGGGGTGAGATTCGAATACATGTGTTGAGTTCCGTGGCGATGTCTATTGCAGACAATGTCGTCTGGATCTCGTCATACGCTCACTCGTTAGGAAAAGAGGGACAGGCGTCTTGCCTCTATTATCGCGAAAAGTGTGGCAAAAGCTGTGAGCGATGCCTATGAGAATGCCAGCAAATCATCCGAGGAGTCGAGGACTGAAGGTCCAAAAGCTGCCGCAAGACCTTTCAGTTTTAAACAATTCAAATCATGTGGGCCGAAAGAATTCACAGGCGAAGGAGGTCCTACTGCACTGTTCCACTGGTTTGACTCTATCGAGGTTACTCTGCGACAAAGTGGTTGCCCTGATGACCTTCGAACTCTGAACGCTACCGGCGTCTTTCAGTCCCGTGCTTTGGACTGGTGGACGGCCGAGAGGAACAAGCGAGGGAATGATGCAGCCTACGGTTTGTCATGGGATGAGCTCAAGGAAGTCATGCTAGAGGAATTCTGCCCTCCTCACGAGCGTCAAAAGCTTGAAGATGAATTTTGGCACATACATCAGAAGGATGGAGACAATGCTGGTCTTACTGCACGCTTCAAACAGCTCAGCATTATCTGTCCCGACCAGGTCAAGACTCCCGAGATGACCATCAAGAAGTACATCCGAGCTTTGCCCGACTGCGTTGCTGATTTCGTGCAAGCGGCTAAGACTACCACGATCGAGGAAACCTATCTGCTAGCCGCTGAAATCAATGACAAAAGGGTTAAGGCTGGGGTGTGGGATAAAACCTCCAAGCATCTGCATCAAGCTACCGCTACTCCACCAGCTGCTGAACCTACCTCATCAAGCAACAAGAGAAAGAACAAGAGAAAGAGCAACTCCACCAACAAGAACTGTGCGATTACTGCTGCACCGATCCAAGCTGTACCTGCCCAACAGCGTCAAGTAGCGGCGCCTGTAGCCAATGCACCGCCTGCAAAGAGTGCATAGACTGGACCACACCCACTCTGCCCTACTTGCACCTATCATCACCCGACTGCTATTCAATGCCGCTTCTGTGCTCACTGCAATGTTTACGGCCACTTTACTGCCAACTGCCGTATTCGTCAAGCTCCTGCCAATCAAGCTCTACTCGCTGCCCCACAGGGTCAACAAGCTCCTCCGGCACCCGCAGTCAAGGCCAGAGCATGCTTCACGTGTGGCGACCCGAACCATTTCGCCAACATGTGCCCGAACAGGGTAGTGAAACAAGAACCGCAACAGCAGCAGCCACAGCAGCAACAACAACAGCAGCAGCAACAACAGGCAGCACGCGCCAGAACTTTCAATCTCAACGTGCGTCAAGCCCAGGACGACAACAACGTGGTCAACGGTACGTTCCTCGTGAATGGTATTTATGCTTCATGTTTGTTTGATACTGGGGCGGATAATTGCCTTGTATCGTTCGAATTTGAGAAACTCCTTAGTCGTAGACGTTCCAAACTCTCCTCGGCATTCGAAGTTGAAGTCGCTACTGGAAGAACCGTCGCCGTTAATTCCGTTATCCGTGATTGTACTCTTGAACTCAACAATCACATCTTCTCGATCGACCTTATTCCGATGCAACTCGGAAGCTTTGATGTCATAGTAGGCATGGACTTCCTTCGCGAAAACCATGCCGAAGTTGTGTGCTTCGACAAGATGATTCGTTTTTCGCTCGCAAATGGTGACTCGTTATGTGTTTACGGTGATACCACTTCAAAGGGTCTCAAGCTTATGTCATGTCTCCAAGCTAGCAAGTATCTCCGCAAGGAATACATGGCTTTCTTGGCTCACGTTGTAGCAGCGGAGAAGGAAAAGAAAGAGAAGAAGGAAGTAAAAGACGTACCCGTGGTTCGGGAATTCCCTCAAGTTTTTCCAGAGGACCTTCCCGGACTACCTCCAAAACGCGATATTGACTTTCGCATTGATCTCATTCCTGGAGCGAATCCTACCGCCAGAGCTCCTTATCGACTCGCGCCGTCCGAAATGCGCGAACTCGCAACCCAACTCCAGGAATTACTTGAAAAAGGCTTCATTCGCCCGAGCACCTCTCCTTGGGGCGCACCAGTCCTTTTCGTCAAAAAGAAGGACGGGTCGTTCCGGATGTGCATCGACTACCGGGAATTGAATAAGTTGACTATCAAGAACCGCTATCCTCTGCCTCGAATCGACGATTTGTTTGACCAGCTACAAGGCGCTACGTGTTTCTCGAAGATCGATCTACGTTCAGGATACCACCAGCTGCGTATACAAGAGGAGGATATACCCAAAACCGCATTTCGAACCCGTTACGGCCATTACGAATTCGTTGTCATGCCTTTTGGCCTAACCAACGCACCAGCAGTCTTCATGGATCTAATGAATTGCGTGTGTAGGCCATATCTCGACCGTTTCGTCATCGTGTTCATCGACGATGTCTTGATCTATTCCAAGTCCAGAGCCGAACATGCGCAGCATCTATGTTTGGTTCTCGAGTTACTCCAGGGGAACCAGCTCTACGCCAAATTCTCCAAGTGTGAATTTTGGTTGGGGGAGGTTCAGTTTCTGGGTCACATTATAAATAGTCAGGGTATTCACGTCGATCCTACGAAGATTGAAGCTGTCAAGAGCTGGGTTACGCCTAAGAATCCGTCTGAAGTCCGTTCTTTTCTCGGGCTAGCGGGCTATTATCGACGATTTATCGAAGGATTCTCGAAGATTGCTGTACCACTTACCTCTCTTACTCATAAGGACCAGCCTTTTGTCTGGGGAACCAAACAAGAGTCTGCCTTTCGAACCCTCAAACACATGCTTTGCAATGCTCCTGTTCTCACGCTACCCGACGGAAACGATAATTTCATTGTCTACTGTGATGCTTCCAACCTTGGTCTCAGTTGTGTTCTTATGCAACGAGACAAGGTTATAGCTTACGCATCTCGTCAGCTCAAGATCCACGAGAAGAACTATACAACCCACGATCTCGAGCTAGGCGCAGTTGTTTTTGCATTAAAGATTTGGCGACACTACCTGTATGGTACCAAGTGTACGATCTTCACCGATCATAGGAGCCTACAACACATCTTTAATCAGAGGGAACTAAATATGCGTCAACGCCGATGGGTAGAACTTCTCAACGATTACGACTGTGAGATTCGTTATCACCCAGGTAAAGCAAATGTTGTTGCCGACGCACTTAACAGACGGAGCTATCTGCTTAGCACTCGGAATGTTCAAGCCCAGCACAACCTCGAAGCTCTCATCCGCGACGCTCAGCATGCATGTTTCAACGAACGCACTCTGAAGAAGGAACGAATCTACCACGATGGAGCCCAACTAGTGAGCAAGTCAAACGGGATATTCAACTTCCTAGACCGAATTTGGATTCCCAAGCGAACCGACTTGCGACAGATTATCATGGATGAAGCCCACAAATCCCGATACTCTATCCATCCCGGTGCTGACAAAATGTACCATGATCTTCGCTATAGGTACTGGTGGCCGGGTATGAAACGGGATATCGCTCTCTACGTCGGAAAATGCCTAACCTGTACTAGAATCAAGGCTGAACATCAAAGACCCTCTGGCTTGCTCGAACAACCTCCAATCCCCATGTGGAAGTGGGAGAGTATAGCCATGGATTTCGTAACCAAGCTTCCAACCACGTCATCAGGTCACGACAGCATCTGGGTTGTTGTTGACCGTTTGACTAAATCAGCTCACTTTCTGCCAATACGAGAAGACTACAAGGTAGAACGATTAGCCCGAATCTACACCGACGAGATCATTTGTCGACATGGGACGCCTCGTGACATCATCTCTGATCGTGATGCTCGGTTTACTTCACGATTGTGGGAAACATTCCAAGCGGCACTCGGTACAACGCTTAATCTAAGTACTGCGTTCCACCCACAAACCGACGGTCAGACTGAAAGAACGATTCGCACCCTTGAAGACATGCTCCGTTCGTGTGTTCTAGACTTCGGTGGTAATTGGGATAGACACCTTCCGTTGGTCGAATTCTCGTATAACAACAGCTATCAGGCCAGCATTCAGATGGCACCTTTCGAAGCGTTATATGGAAGAAGATGTCGATCGCCTATTGTATGGCACGAGATCGGTCACTCGCAACTAACCGGTCCGGAGCTGCTACAAGAAACGACAGACAAAATTTTCCAAATTCGAGACAATCTAGCGAAAGCTCGGGATCGACAGAAAGTTCTCGCCGATAAAAAGCGCAAGCACCGTGAATATGACGTTGGTGACTACGTACTCCTAAAGGTATCACCTTGGAAGGGTGTAGTCCGATTCGGCAAAAAGGGGAAACTCGCGCCTCGATATGTTGGACCTTTTAAGATCCTGGAAAGGATCGGAAAAGTCGCCTACAGACTCGAATTACCGGAAGAACTTAGCAATGTCCATCCGACTTTCCACGTGTCAAACCTCCGAAAGTGCATCGCCGACCACGACTTACATGTTCCTCTAGATGATCTACAAGTGAACGAAACATTACACTTCGTGGAAAAGCCTGTCGAAATCATGGATCGCCAAACCAAAGAACTCAGGCGCTCAAACATTCCTATCGTGAAAGTCAGATGGGAAAGTAAACGAGGCGCGGAGTTCACTTGGGAACTCGAAAGCGACATGAAGGCAAAGTACCCACAGTTGTTTAATTAAGAAATTTTGTAGGATTGTAGACCAAGTGTTTTCGCACAACATATCCAAGTCTTAACAATCTTTCCCCGTAAAATCTTGTTTAATTTGTCGATTATCTGTTGAAAACGTGAAAAGATGTAAAAGTGAAAAAAAAAAAAATGTTGATCGAATCTAATGTGAGTTTGATCCTCGCAACCGAGCTCCTACTCAGATACCACTTGTAGGACCGATTTTGACTCTGTTACGATTTTGTCTAGTCACACGCGTTCACGGATTCCGCATGACTCAAAGTCAACAATAGTCAATACGTATACGTTATCCGCACGGATGCCATCCGTACGGTGAACATCAACAGCAACATTCAACATCTTTCTAACAAAAAAATTCAAATTTCTCCCAAACGACTTCTAAGTTAAGATCTGAAACTTTATAGGCTTTTAGATCAGACAATTTCGCACATCATATCCGAAAATTATCAATTTTTAACCGTAAAAACTCGATTAATTTGACGATTTTCAGTGGTACAAACGAAGAATTATCACACGTGACCCACGGTTAGTTACGGCTTCCAGCTTAATTTCGGGACGAAATTCCTTAAACAAGGGGAGGCTGTAACACCCCGTGTTTTCACGAGTGAAAGTCAAAGTCAAGGTCAAAGTCAACGACCGATTCCGCACGACTTGACTCGTAGAAATGTTCTTATTTTATTTTTATTATGTGGAGTAAGTGTCGTTCATTACAATATTCGAATCATATTAATCGTATTTCAATCGACACGCGACTGTGAATGATAGGAAGTAACAATGCGATAAAGTTAATCAGGTTATGCTAATCAAATCGACATCGAATCGTAACTCGAGTTGTGTAGTTTACTTGTTGTTATACGCGTGTGTGTGCCTTACGTGTTACCTGTGCATGTTTATGTTATGACGTGATAATCAAGCGAACTCAATCGAACTCGAAGTCTAACTCGAAGGTAAACGAACCCGAACCCGAATTCCGAGTCGAACCATATAAGAAGTAGTTGGGACTGAAAGTAATTTGACTAGGAAACCCTATCGAATCGCTCGCTAATCGAAACCGAAGCAACATCGCACTGAACACACCAAAACAGGCGGCATCCGCACGGATGGCCAATCCGCACGGATTGCCAATCCGATCCGCACGGATGACCTATCCGCGCGGATAGCCTATCCGGATACGTGCCATGCGCACGGATTACCCTTTCCCTTTTTGGCATCCTATAAATACACGGGTCACTATCCAACTTTTCCACTTTTGGCAAGTGACGTCCGAACCGCATGCATTCTTCACTTTTTCTCAGTTTTCTCTCAATCCAAGTAAGATCTTGCACTAATTCTTGTACATCTTTGATCACTACACAATTCTACACATTTCCATCTTTCAAATCTTCACTATTAACCATGGAATCATCCGGATTTGAGGTATTCTCGGGTGACGTCATCATGAAGTTCTTATGAACTTCAAGCTTGACCTCATTCCACCAAGAATAACTCAGATCTAAACGATTTCTACAAAATTTCACAATAACTTCACCCAGATCTAAACTTTTCTAAGGATAAAAGAGTTGAAAGAAATAAACCTAAGTTCTCTCCTTCTTTTACCCTTAGAATCGGTACGAATCTGATCGGTTCTAGTCTCTACTCGATAATAGTGATGCACTAGTCCAGATCTGGAATTCTACTACAAGACACCTGATTTCGGGGTCAACCGGAACGACCGTTCTGAGTCGCCGACAGGCCAAGTTAGGGTGGTTCCTGACCGGTCTAGTTGTGCAGGTGAGAATACAATTCCAAGTGGTTGCCACGTAATCAGAACGTCTCGATAAACGACAACAGAAACCAAGAGTAGACGAACGGAACAATCAGACCAGAGGCTGTCCGCACGGACAGGCTATGCGGACGGATTGTCACCCGTACGAGCTACCCTTGGGACCCACTTTCCAAACAAGGTTTGAGTATCGACGAATGAGCAATCCGGACGGACGACCTCTGAATGGATTACTCTTCGGATCATGAGATACTAAGGCCTTAGAACAAATTCAAACAAAGATCATCCGCACGGCCAGGCTGTGCGCACGGACAGACCATCCGGACGGATTGTCTTATCCGCACGCACAGCTACCCGCACGGATTACTACCATCCGCACGGATTACCATCCGGGCGGATTACCCAATCCACTTAGTGACTCAACCTTAAAGACGTTGTCCGCACGCACTGCCATCCGGACGGATTGTTGTCCGCGCGACCGGCTTCAAAGGTAGAGATACTTAGATGTTTTCTAAATGCTACAACGAAAACTTCAAAGCACAAGCCATCATACACAAACACATCCTCAGGAAGAAACAATCCACTTGAACGTTATCCGCACGAACAACTTGTCCGTACGGATAAGCAAACCGCACGCACGACTAATCCGCACGGATCACCATCCGCACGGACAGCTCGCCCGCACGGATAGCTTATCCGGATGGGTTACCATCCGCACGGATCACCATCCGCACGGACAGGTTCACACGCACGGATCACCATCCGCACGGATAGTTCACCCGCACGGATGACTTCCTACCCACTCGCACTTTGTACTGTTTTGCGTGCCACTTATCGTTACGTTATCGAATCTATTCAGGCTAACTGTACTCGCTGAAAAGCGCTCCCTTCAATCCATAATCGCTGTGAGTATACTCGAACCCTTTTTGCTTTAGCACTTTTGGGTGTTACATACGTTACGAATATTCAAACTACAACAATCACACTACTCAAGCTATTTTAACGCTAAACCATTTTACGCATGTTATACGTGGCTTATGGATGCTTGTTTGTTATGTTTACATATGGAATGCTGTCTACCTGCCTTAGCAACGATAGTACTATAGTTTGGACTCAGCACCCGTTCACACGGGGGTTGTTAAGGATCTTTTACTTGCATGGATTACGGTGGTAATCATGTATTGCGAACTGCCTCGGGCAGTCAACCCGCAGTCATTGGTATCGATGGATCTATGTCGATAACTAACGTGCTTCATTTCACTATGTGTACGTACTGGTTATGCGTAAACGAATTCGAACTCTATTATGCTATTATCAAACTTGTATGCTCACCTTTACATTTTATGTATTGACTTTATTTTAACGTATGTGACAGGTGCTTAGGTTGCTTATATACTTCTCGGGTTGTGATGAAATTGAAGCTAGGAACTGGAGTCCTAGAAACCAACGAATAAATTTGTTATGTTTAAATCTGAGTTGTCGGAACAGAATATTTGTTTTGATGTTATCTGTAATAACTTGTTTGACTATTTAAGATACGGTATGGGACGTATCACTTTAATTAAATGGTAATGATAGTTGTTATGGAAACTTCTGGACAATCTGTTTCTGTTGGGATTGAACCCTACCAAAGGAACAGATAATGTAAAGCCAAAACTAGGTCACAACAGAGGATTCACAATAAACAGTAGTTTATACTTTGCTCTCCCCTTGATAGTGAGTTATAACATCTGATGGTCTATAACTGCTGCTCATAATCAACTGCTGTGCCCTTTCAACTGCTGATATGTTCCAAAAGACTGCTGAAGACAAACTCTGTTGCTCTATCTACTGCTGTCTCTTAAGTGCTGCTGAAGACACAAACACTGCTCATTCAAGGACTGATCACCTTTGAAGAAAGCACTGATGTTGTTGTTAAGCATCAGTGCTTAAGCTACAACAGTGGAACGTGAAGCAGTTGTTTCCTCATGTTTTGTAGTATTATTACAATCAGTTATTAGACATCAGTAGTTGGTGTAAGGACAGTAGATATAGTTTGTTAGGTTGTTAGACGTCGCTTTCATGGTGACGTCAGCTGAGATTCCTCAGTGGTTTGGTTTGCCTATAAATGTAACAGTACCCTGTACTGTTACATTTGATTGACTGAGCGGGTTCTTCTCCTCATGTCTAATCCTTTCATCTTGTGTGCAACCAACCTTGGGGCATCAGGCTGAGGGGGAGCTTAGTATGTAAGCATATCTGTAATCGTTTGCTTTGATTTGTAAATCATTCGACTCTATGAGAAGCAATCGTTTTTCATACTATGTTTTCCTTTGATTGTGTTTACAAAGTTTGTTTCCATTTCCGCTGCACTTAAACTGTTCATTTCTATTTGATTTGTTCAAATTATACAAACAAACACAATCATGAGAGCCTCCGATCCTAACAATTGGTATCAGAGCTTGGACAGTCAATTTCGATTTAACAGTCAAATTGACATAACAGTTCAGCTCAAAAATTCATTGATACCAAGGTTGGTTGTATTTTGTTGAAAAACAGAGTATCGAGTAAATCATGTTCAATATGGTTATTCAAAAACTCTGTAAATCAACCAAGATGTCATATGACACACAAATTTCATACAACAAGTGATTTCATGCATAATACACTCATGGTTTCTAGATCTGAAAGTATATCTGTCAAATTATGAGAATATTTCTTATTTTCTAAATTGATTTCAACTGTCGTTATGAAATGTGTGATGTCACCCTTTTAAATGCTAAAGTAAGTACCTCAGATTAGCAAAACTCATGTTCATAAAAACATCTATGTTTTGTTAACATGAAAAGAGGGAAATTAAAACTTTAGATATCCAGATCTTATGTGTTGAAAACAGGTTGAGTTCTTAAAAAGGACAAAATCAACTATGTTAAAATACATTAAGAAAATTCACAAAAACTCCGAAGTGTGTTCATCTCAAAACTTCTGAAGACAGAAGAAAAGAGTATAAACATAAAACACTGAAGAGTCAAAGTGTAGGGTAATAATGGTCATAAAGCAACATTGTGCATTCACTGGTTCAGAAAAGGGTTTTGATTCCAGGGAATGAATTACACAGATAATCATGTTTGCAATCAACTGTCCATTTTCAAAAACTTGAGAATGATATGATTATGTGTTTTATTGAATTTATACCAAATCCTTTTGATGCTGTTCTCAGAAAATCCTTTAATCTTTTTTTCTCAAAGGATTTTCTCGAATAATCAGGATATATCATTCATTTTTTTGTAAGGATATACTTGGAACTTTTGCTTGTTTTTGTTGGCAATAGTTTCAGCTCCTGTCAGGATGTAATACCTTATTTTGATGGTATTAGTGTCCTCATAAATGGGTCAAAAAGGAAATGGTACATATGTCAAGATCATGTCATACTCAGGTTTGCTCCTAAATTTTCATCAAAAGTTGATTGCTAACTTGCTTGAATTACAAGGGTACTCATGTTTTAATTGAATATCAAACGAAAATGAGTTGCCTCAGTAAAAAGTTCTAATCATCTGGGGTACTAAACCACTGTCTTTCAAAATCGACATGTGGCAAAACCTTGAATGAAGATTCTAACAACTGTTGCTGGAATACTTGTTCTTCAAATCTGTACCATTTACCCTAACCACTGTTTTGTTAAAAAAAAAAAAAAAAAAAAAAAAAAAAAAAAAATCTGGTTCCTAAATATTGTCCACTGCTGAAAGTTAACCACTGTTCCCTCATTTTCTTGACAAGCACTGATGCTCAAAATCAGTGTCTTATCCACTGATATGCTATCTACTGATAGTAAAAATCATCCACAGCTCATAATTTCTACCGTTGTAACCACTGATGCTTGATACATCAGTGGTTCTTAAAACAACTGTTCTCCATACTTCATCCGTCTCATCAGTGTTTGACACGTGGTCAGCTTTTAGCCTTCAGATCGAAATAACCGCTGCCACATCAGCGATCATTTTTAAATAAAACCCTGCCCTAAACCCCAAACAGGGTTTTACATTGTCGAATTGAATTCCAAAAAAATTCTCTTCACATAGCAGTTTCCAACCCTTCTTCTCAAAATCTCCAAAATCATTTTCCGATTCTTCTTTATCAAAATGACGAAGTCAAAAGGAAAATCAAAATCAAAACCCACATCACCACCACCTTCAACTGAAGCCGTTCAAACGGCCGAAGAACCCATCGAAATACCATTCAAACAACCTCACAATTATCTGGGTTTACTCACAAAACCTACCGATAATCACACCTTTGACACCATCATTGATGCGATAACTGGATCAAAGTACAAAACTTTGTTGACGGTGAATGCTCCCATATATCTGCAAACCCAGAGAGAGTTTTGGAAAAAGGCGACGCTTGAAAAACAAGACGACAAAGTCATTGCCATTAACTCCTCGATACAGGGAAAAGCGATCAAAATCACACCACAATCAATATCAGAAGTCTTCATACTCGATGATCAGAACGGTAAAACCTCTTTTGACAAAAACGAGTTAAAAGCTGATTTTCTGAAAAGGGGTTATGCGGAAGAATCAAAGGTAGATACCCTACAAAAGGGTTATTTTCCATCTGCACCCAGGTTTTTATTTCACACACTCTTGATGTGTGCTTCAAATAAAACAACATCTTTCAACGAAATACCACTGAAAATTCAAAGCCTGGGTTACGCTATTTTGAATAATAAAGACTATAACTACTCCCAGGAGATTTTCAATGACATGGTGAAAAACGTTGAAAGTAAAGCATTTTTACTTTTTCCAAGATTTTTGAGTTACTATTTTGAACAAAAATTTGCAAAGGAAAATTTAAATTTGCTAAAACAAGGTGTTCATTGTCTAATAAAAAGCTTAACAAAAGAAACATTTTCAAGAATGATGGCACCAATAAAAACAAAAGCAGGGGTATCTGAGCAGATTTTAGTGGTTACAACTGCTCCTCAGGTATCAGCTGCTGAGCCCACTGCTCCAGGTGATCATAGCAGCACTCCCACTGCTTTGAAACCCACACCTGACATAACCAAAAAGACCAAAAAGAAAACATCCAGAAAACCCACCAAACCCAAAACAAAGGCAACTCTGGAAGATGAGATCCCAGAGGAAATGCCTGTGACAACACAAAAGTCACCAGAAACCACTGCTGCTACTTCCTCACAGCAGTTGGAAGAAAGATCTCAACCCATGCCTAAAACTCCTCCTGCATCCTCACAAAAGGATCGGGTTGTAAGCACAGGGACACCACAATATGAAGCTCTGAATCCACTTGGATCCATCTTCCTCAGTCCTGATCCCAAGGACATGTCTCTTTCAACTCCCATCCCCTCACCAATAATAATGCCACAACCCATGCTATCTCTGTTGCATGCAGCTGCTATTGCACAGACACAAACCAGTTCCTCTCTATCACCTATCACTGAGAGTATACATCCACAGGTGACTGGGTCTGATGCTTATACTTCTGCTATCCCAGCAACAGTTGAGGAGGTTACACTGCAAGAGTTACAAGTAACTCTTGTCAGTAGTTCAAGTGGAGCAGCAACTACAAATGTTGGATCAACAGGTCTACATTTGGACAGTTGTTTCATCAGTCAGACTCCCTTGAAGGCAATCTCTTCCATAGCACCTCTGAAAATCACTAGTGAGGCTAATTTGTCCACTAGTAACATTAAAGATTTATCAAGTGCTGAAGAGAGAAGTCCCCAGTACCAAGAACAAGGGGCATCAATGAGTGACTTTTGGGACTCAGTTCCTAAGTCAAACATTGACATAACCACTGCTAGTGGGGATTCAGATGATCCTACTATAGTAGGTGATGATTCAAAATATCAGGAATTGACGGACAGGGTTGACAAACTGGAAACCTCAGTTGCTGAAATAAAGGAGATGGTGCAAGAGATTTTGAAAGCTCAAAAAGCACAATCCATTGCTGCCCCACCAAAATCTGCTGTTCCTGCTCAAGCACCTGCGCAACAGGCATTTGCTGCAAATGAGCTATGGAATATTTTTCAACCCATGCTTGAAGCACAGCAACTTATGGCTGACAAAAAGCATGCCATTCAAGTACAAATGCTGACCAACATGGTTGAATCAAGGTTCAAGGATACTCAAGCAGATATCAAGGCTATTAAGGCCAGTATCCAAATTGCCACTGGCAAGGCTCCTTCAACTTTACTATTCTTTGATGACCCCCTTACAGATAATGCCAAAAAGGGGGAGATATTGAAGCAAATGAAGAAAAAGGGAATTGAACATGGCATTCATATTGAACCTGAAAAAGAAAAACAGGTCTCAAAACCTGTTAGCCAAACAGCTGATACAGTAGCAGTCACAAAAACTGCTGCAGCAGCAGTTACAAAAACTGCTGTCAGTAGCCAAACAGCTGCCATATCATCAACACACACCACTCTACCACACACCACTACAACTACTGCTCCACCACCATCATCTACAATCATACCTCCTGTCATAAAACAGAAGACAACAGATGTTACAACATCTGTTGTAATGACAGCAGCGGTTAAAGCACAAGTTGTTTCAACCACTGTCAGTCAACCACAATCTACAACCACTGATCCACCCAAAACATCATCTGCTCTTTCTTCATTAAAAAGGAGAAGGAATCTCATAACAGATGATGATTCACCACCCCCATCACCATCATCACTTCTATCCCCTGCTCAAAAGCAGAAGACAACTGCTGACATATCAGCAGTTGTAATGACAACAGATGTTGAGACACCAGTTGTTTGAACAGCTGTTAGTCAATCATCTTCCACTGTTCCCACCAGTCTTGCATCACAACCTCCTAAGCTTTACAAACGAAAAAGAGAAACAACTCAAGACACTGATGAAAAGTATGATCCTGTTGCTGCCAAGAATCCACTGGAATTAGAAGCTGTGAAAAATGAGATGAAACAATTTTACACTGAAGATGATCCTTCAAAAAGGAAATTTCCTTCTCTCATAGGTTTCATAATTCCAGAAGACATGGATGAATATCTTGAAATGAAAGTAAGACAAGCAAGGATAAGAGCCAAAATTGATACCAATTGTTGGGATTGAACCCTAACAAAGGAACAGATAATGTAAAGCCAAAACCAGGTCACAACAGAGGATTCACAATAAACAGTAGTTTATACTTTGCTCTCCCTTTGATAGTGAGTTATAACATCTGATGGTCTATAACTGCTGCTCATAATCAACTGATGTGCTCTTTCAACTGCTGATATGATCCTAAAGACTGCTGAAGACAAACTCTGTTGCTCTATCTACTGCTGTCTCTTAAGTGCTGCTGAAGACACAAACACTGCTCATTCAAGGACTGATCACCTTTGAAGAAAGCACTGATGTTGTTGTTAAGCATCAGTGCTTAGGCTACAACAGTGGAACGTGAAGCAGTTGTTTCCTCATATTTTGTAGTATTATTACAATCAGTTATTAGACATCAGTAGTTGGTGTAAGGACAGTAGATATAGTTTGTTAGGCTGTTAGACGTCGCTTTCATGGTGACGTCAGCTGAGATTCCTCAGTGGTTTGGTTTGCCTATAAATGTAACAGTACCCTGTACTGTTACATTTGATTGACTGAGCGGGTTCTTCTCCTCATGTCTAATCCTTTCATCTTGAGTGCAACCAACCTTGGGGCATCAGGCTGAGGGGGAGCTTAGTATGTAAGCATATCTGTAATCGTTTGCTTTGATTTGTAAATCATTCGACTCTATGAGAAGCAATCGTTTTTCATACTATGTTTTCCTTTGATTGTGTTTACAAAGTTTGTTTCCATTTCCGCTGCACTTAAACTGTTCATTTCTATTTGATTTGTTCAAATTATACAAACAAACACAATCATGAGTGCCTCCGATCCTAACAATTGGTATCAGAGCTTGGACAGTCAATTTCGATTTAACAGTCAAATTGACATAACAGTTCAGCTCAAAAATTCATTGATACCAAGGTTGGTTGTATTTTGTTGAAAAACAGAGTATCGAGTAAATCATGTTCAATATGGTTATTCAAAAACTCTGTAAATCAACCAAGATGTCATATGACACACAAATTTCATACAACAAGTGATTTCATGCATAATACACTCATGGTTTCTAGATCTGAAAGTATATCTGTCAAATTATGAGAATATTTCTTATTTTCTAAATTGATTTCAACTGTCGTTATGAAATGTGTGATGTCACCCTTTTAAATGCTAAAGTAAGTACCTCAGATTAGCAAAACTCATGTTCATAAAAACATCTATGTTTTGTTAACATGAAAAGAGGGAAATTAAAACTTTAGATATCCAGATCTTATGTGTTGAAAACAGGTTGAGTTCTTAAAAAAGACAAAATCAACTATGTTAAAATACATTAAGAAAATTCACAAAAACTCCGAAGTGTGTTCATCTCAAAACTTCTGAAGACAGAAGAAAAGAGTATAAACATAAAACACTGAAGAGTCAAAGTGTAGGGTAATAATGGTCATAAAGCAACATTGTGCATTCACCGGTTCAGAAAAGGGTTTTGATTCCAGGGAATGAATTACACAGATAATCATGTTTGCAATCAACTGTCCACTTTCAAAAACTTGAGAATGATATGATTATGTGTTTTATTGAATTTATACCAAATCCTTTTGATGCTGTTCTCAGAAAATCCTTTAATCATTTTTTCTCAAAGGATTTTCTCGAATAATCAGGATATATCATTCATTTTTTTTAAGGATATATTTGGAACTTTTGCTTGTTTTTGTTGGCAATAGTTTCAGCTCCTGTCAGGATGTAATACCTTATTTTGATGGTATTAGTGTCCTCATAAATGGGTCAAAAAGGAAATGGTACATATGTCAAGATCATGTCATACTCAGGTTTGCTCCTAAATTTTCATCAAAAGTTGATTGCTAACTTGCTTGAATTACAAGGGTACTCATGTTTTAATTGAATATTAAACGAAAATGAGTTGCCTCTGTAAAAAGTTCTAATCATCTGGGGTACTAAACCACTGTCTTTCAAAATCGACATGTGGCAAAACCTTGAATGAAGATTCTAACAACTGTTGCTGGAATACTTGTTCTTCAAATCTGTACCATTTACCCTAACCACTGTTTTGTTAAAAAAAAAAAAAAAAAAAAAAATCTGGTTCCTAAATATTGTCCACTGCTGAAAGTTAACCACTGTTCCCTCATTTTCTTGACAAGCACTGATGCTCAAAATCAGTGTCTTATCCGCTGATATGCTATCTACTGATAGTTAAAATCATCCACTGACCATAACTTTTACCGTTGTAACCACTGATGCTTGATACGTCAGTGGCTCTGAAAACAACTGTTCTCCATACTTCATCCGCTTCATCAGTGTTTGACACGTGGTCAGTTTTTAGCCCTCAGATCTTAATAACCGCTGCCACATCAGCGATCATTTTTAAATAAAACCCTGCCCTAAACCCCAAACAGGGTTTTACACTGTCGAATTGAATTCCAAAAATTCTCTTCACATAACAGTTTCCAACCCTTCTTCTCAAAATCTCCAAAATCATTTTCCGATTCTTCTTCATCAAAATGACGAAGTCAAAAGGAAAATCAAAATCAAAACCCACATCACCACCACCTTCAACTGAAGCCGTTCAAACGGCCGAAGAACCCATCGAAATACCATTCAAACAATCTCACAATTATCTGGGTTTACTCACAAAACCTACCGATAATCACACCTTTGACACCATCATTGATGCGATAACTGGATCAAAGTACAAAACTTTGTTGACGGTGAATGCTCCCATATATCTGCAAACCCAGAGAGAGTTTTGGAAAAAGGCGACGCTTGAAAAACAAGACGGAAAAGTCATAGCCATAAACTCCTCGATAAAGGATAAAGCAGTTCAAATAACCCCACAGTCGATCTCCGAAGTCTTTAATCTCAATGATCAGAAAGGTAAACTCTCTTTTGAGAAAGCTGAGATGAAAACTGATTTCGTAAAAAGGGGATATGTAGAAGAATCAAAGGTAGATACCCTACAAAAGGGTTATTTTCCATCTGCACCCAGATTTTTATTTCACACACTTCTGATGTGTGCTTCAAATAAAACAACATCTTTCAACGAAATACCATTGAAAATTCAAAGCCTGGGTTACGCTATTTTGAATAATAAAGACTATAACTACTCCCAGGAGATTTTCAATGACATGGTAAAAAACGTTGAAAGTAAAGCATTTTTACTTTTTCCAAGATTTTTGAGTTACTATTTTGAACAAAAATTTGCAAAGGAAAATTTAAATTTTCTAAAACAAGGTGTTCATTGTCTAATAAAAAGCTTAACAAAAGAAACATTTTCAAGAATGATGGCACCAATAAAAACAAAAGCAGGGGTATCTGAGCAGATTTTAGCGGTTACAACTGCTCCTCAGGTATCAGCTGCTAAGCCCACTGCTCCAGGTGATCATAGCAGCACTCCCACTGCTTTGAAACCCACACCTGACATAACCAAAAAGACCAAAAAGAAAACATCCAGAAACCCCACCAAACCCAAAACAAAGGCAACTCTGGAAGATGAGATCCCAGAGGAAATGCCTGTGACAACACAAAAGTCACCACAAACCACTGCTGCTACTTCCTCACAGCAGTTGGAAGAAAGATCTCAACCCATGCCTAAAACTCCTCCTGCATCCTCACAAAAGGATCAGGTTGTAAGCACAGGGACACCACAATATGAAGCTCTGAATCCACTTGGATCCATCTTCCTCAGTCCTGATCCCAAGGACATGTCTCTTTCAACTCCCATCCCCTCACCAATAATAATGCCACAACCCATGCTATCTCTGTTGCATACAGCTGCTATTGCACAGACACAAACCAGTTCCTCTCTATCACCTATCACTGAGAGTATACATCTACAGGTGACTGGGTCTGATGCTTATACTTCTGCTATCCCAGCAACAGTTGAGGAGGTTACACTGCAAGAGTTACAAGTAACTCTTGTCAGTAGTTCAAGTGGAGCAGCAACTACAAATGTTGGATCAACAGGTCTACATTTGGACAGTTGTTTCATCAGTCAGACTCCCTTGAAGGCAATCTCTTCCATAGCACCTCTGAAAATCACTAATGAGGCTAATTTGTCCACTAGTAACATTAAAGATTTATCAAGTGCTGAAGAGAGAAGTCCCCAGTACCAAGAACAAGGGGCATCAATGAGTGACTTTTGGGACTCAGTTCCTAAGTCTAACATTGATATAACCACTGCTGGTGGGGATTCAGATGATCCTACTAAAGTAGGTGATGATTCAAAATATCAGGAATTGACGGACAGGGTTGACAAACTGGAAACCTCAGTTGCTGAAATAAAGGAGATGGTGCAAGAGATTTTGAAAGCTCAAAAAGCACAATCCATTGCTGCCCCACCAAAATCTGCTGTTCCTGCTCAAGCACCTGCACAACAGGCATTTGCTGCAAATGAGCTATGGAATATTTTTCAACCCATGCTTGAAGCACAGCAACTTATGGCTGACAAAAAGCATGCCATTCAAGTACAAATGCTGACCAACATGGTTGAATCAAGGTTCAAGGATACTCAAGCAGATATCAAGGCTATTAAGGCCAGTATCCAAATTGCCACTGGCAAGGCTCCTTCAACTTTACTATTTTTTGATGACCCCCTTGCAGATAATGCCAAAAAGGGGGAGATATTGAAGCAAATGAAGAAAAAGGGAATTGAACATGGCATTCATATTGAACCTGAAAAAGAAAAACAGGTCTCAAAACCTGTTAGCCAAACAGCTGATACAGCAGCAGTTACAAAAACTGCTGCAGCAGCAGTTACAAAAACTGCTGTCAGTAGCCAAACAGCTGCCATATCATCAACACTCACACCCCCAACACACACCACTTTACCACACACCACTACAACTACTGCTCCACCATCATCATCTACAATCATACCATCACCACTGCCTCCTGTCATAAAACAGAAGACAACAGATGTTACAACATCTGTTGTAATGACAACAGTGATTGAAACACAAGTTGTTTCAACCACTGTCAGTCAATCACTGCCACAAACCACTGCTTTCCAATCTACTACCACTGATTCATCCAAAACATCATCTGCTTCTTCTTCATTAAAAAGGAGAAGAAACCTCATATCAGATGATGATTCACCACCTTCCCCACCAACATCACCACGTCCATCCCCTGCTCATAAGCAGAAGACAACTGCTGACATATCAGCAGTTGTAATGACAACAGATGTTGAGACACCAGTTGTTTCAACAGCTGTTAGTCAGTCATCCACCACTGCTCTTACTTCTTCTACTTCGCAGCCTAGGCTTTTCAACAGAATAAGAAAGCCAATCACTGCCGATGAGGGTTTACATGATCCTAATGCTGCAAAATATCCACTGGAACTTGAAGCCATCAAAAATGAGATGAGACAATTCTATACAAAAGAGGATCCTTCAAAAAGAAGATTCTCCTCACTCATAGGCTACATGCCACCAGAGGATATGGATGATTACCTCAAACTCAAGGCAAGGCAGGCTAAAGCAAGAGCTAAATTTGAAAGTGAACGTGAAAGTCTAAGCGAAGAAGCCACTGCTAAAAGACTGGATTTCTTCCTTGAAAAGGTAAAACAGATGGAAGAATTCGTACAAGAACTAATCAAAGAAAAGGCTGAACAACGCAAAGAGCTAAGAAAACAATATCTAGCCTACATTATGAAAGAAAAATTCTATCCAGCTGAAGAAAAACAGTTTGAAGAATGGCCAATAATCGCTCTAAAGCATGAGGCTGAGAGGATTGACAGAATCAAGAATGATTCTACAAAGAAGAAAAATCCTCCAAACTGGAACAAATTCAAAAAGCTCATTGCTGATTTCACTGCTGAGTATAAAAGAAAGAAAGAGGAGCTGGTGGATGCTAAAATAGACTCTGCTGAAGCCATATCAAAGTGGTCAAGACAGCAGACTGATGAAGCCTACAAAAGGCTGAAGAAAAGAAAGATCACTGTTTCAGGCCCTTCTAAGAAGAAAGAGCAAATGATGAAGCTTGAACAGAAGATGGGAAACCTCGACACACTGTTCCGGTCTACTTTTGCAACAAATCAAGAAGAAGGAGAACAGCTAACTGAAGAAGAGGTAAGAGAAAAGGAAGCAGAGTACTTCAAAGATACCATCACAAAAATGGGTCTAAAAGAAGAAACATCAACAAAGCTTCAAAGCCTTTTTAAGGCATTAAACAAACCTGCGTCTCCAAACACTGCTAAAGACAAGACAGAAGCTGAAAGACAAGAACTGATTGAACAAGAAACTGTAGAAGATATAGCTACAGCTGACAAAGTCTTTGAAGAAACTTTCAAAAGAATGTCTGAAAGTCTGCAGTTGTTTTCAAGGCCATTATCCCTCGACTCATCTACAAATAAGTCTCTCCCAAGAAACCCACTTGACTTAAAAATACTAAAGTGGATGTCTGATCAAAAGACTCACGTATTGACCTTGGTCAGAGCCAATGGCGATGTAAAGCATATATCAAGGAAAGAAGCACTAGGCCTTAGTGTTCAAGATTTGCAGGATCTCCTTGGGCTTTCACTGTGTAGGGATGAGGATGACCAGAGTGCAAAGGAATTTGAAGCTGAATTCAAACAACAAGCTAAGGCACTCTTGATGAGTAATAAAGGTCCTGAATAATGAAAGGTTTTGGCATTATCTGTTCCAGGGGGAGATTGTTGGGATTGAACCCTAACAAAGGAACAGATAATGTAAAGCCAAAACCAGGTCACAACAGAGGATTCACAATAAACAGTAGTTTATACTTTGCTCTCCCCTTGATAGTGAGTTATAACATCTGATGGTCTATAACTGCTGCTCATAATCAACTGCTGTGCTCTTTCAACTGCTGATATGATCCTAAAGACTGCTGAAGACAAACTCTGTTGCTCTATCTACTGCTGTCTCTTAAGTGCTGCTGAAGACACAAACACTGCTCATTCAAGGACTGATCACCTTTGAAGAAAGCACTGATGTTGTTGTTAAGCATCAGTGCTTAGGCTACAACAGTGGAACGTGAAGCAGTTGTTTCCTCATATTTTGTAGTATTATTACAATCAGTTATTAGACATCAGTAGTTGGTGTAAGGACAGTAGATATAGTTTGTTAGGCTGTTAGACGTCGCTTTCATGGTGACGTCAGCTGAGATTCCTCAGTGGTTTGGTTTGCCTATAAATGTAACAGTACCCTGTACTGTTACATTTGATTGACTGAGCGGGTTCTTCTCCTCATGTCTAATCCTTTCATCTTGAGTGCAACCAACCTTGGGGCATCAGGCTGAGGGGGAGCTTAGTATGTAAGCATATCTGTAATCGTTTGCTTTGATTTGTAAATCATTCGACTCTATGAGAAGCAATCGTTTTTCATACTATGTTTTCCTTTGATTGTGTTTACAAAGTTTGTTTCCATTTCCGCTGCACTTAAACTGTTCATTTCTATTTGATTTGTTCAAATTATACAAACAAACACAATCATGAGTGCCTCCGATCCTAACAATAGATCCTGCAAATCTTCAAGACTCAGGCCAAGAGCTTGTTCCCTTGATATTTTCTCCACTCCTCCACCAGACCTGAGCAAAGTCAATACGCAGGTCTGTTTGTCAGTTTCCCACTTTTGTATTTTTGAGCCTGGAGGTTGACAAACATACACCTCTTCTTGAATTGTACCATAGAGGAAAGCACTTTTGATATCCATTTGAAACACCTTCATATTGTGGTTGACAGCAAAGGCCAGGAACAGTCTAATTGCTTCTAATCTTGCAACAGGGGCAAATGTTTCATCATAATCAATCCCCTCTTCCTGTCTGTAACCTTGAACCACAAGCCTGGCTTTATTCTTGACAACAATACCCCTTTCATCAGTTTTGTTCTTGAAGACCCACTTTGTGCCAATGGGACTAACCTCTTCTGGCAGTGGTACAAGCTCCCATATTGTTGTCTTTTAAACTGTTGGAGCTCCTCTTGCATGGCTTCTACCCAGCTGTTGTCTTTCAGTGCCTCTTGGTACTTGACTGGCTGATGGAGTGATAGAAAACCACCAAAAAGACAAATGTTTTGGGTTTGGCTTCTTGTGAGCACCCCTTCATTTATGTTGCCAATGATTTGATCAGGTGGATGAGATCTCAAGAAGATTAAATCTCCTTGGTATGGTATGATGGCATTGGTTGGTGAAGGCTGCAAATGTGTATCATCTGAGCTAACCACTGCTGGGGACTTTGATGATCCAGCAGTGGCTTCAAAAGGTGGTGGTATAGGAGGTAATGAAGTGGACAACTGCTGACTTTTATCCACTGTTTGAGGACTTTTGTCAGCAGTGTTTGAGGATGTGGAGGCAGTGGTTGATGGGCTACTTTGGTCAACAACTGTTGAGGTAGCAGTGGTTGAGCTTTGACAACTGTTTTGAACAGCTGATGCTTTTCCCTTTGTGGCAGACCTTTGAGGTATGATGTTTTCATACCCATAGTCTGGTGTTGTATCCTCTGATGGACCTGCACTGTTAGTCTTGACAGCAGTATTTTCAAAAGTGAATTTTTCAAGATCAAACAGATCTGCAGGATTTGCTGGGATTTTCATTGACGAAAGTTCATTGAACTTAACATTCAAAGTCTCCTCCACTGCCTTGGTCCGTGTATTAAACACTTTGTAGGCCTTGGCAGTGGTTGAGTATCCCAGATGATAACCACAATCAATTTTGGCTGCAAATTTTGAAATGGAATCTTTTAAATTCAAAATAAAGCATGGGCAGCCAAACACTTTGAAATATGAGATCAGTGGTTTAATTTTATACAGAATTTCATAGGCAGTCTTTTTGTGCCTGGGGTTTATTAAAACTCTGTTCTGAACATAGCAAGCAGTATTTACTGCCTCTGCCCAGAAAGTTAAAGGCAAACCTGAATCTGCAAGCATGGTTCTGGCAGCCTCAATCAGAGTTCTGTTCTTCCTTTCCACAACCCCATTCTGCTCTGGTGTTCTTGGGATGCTGTACTGCCTTACAATCCCTTTCTTCACACAGAAGGCATCCAACTCCCTATTTTTGAATTCTGTGCCATTATCACTCCTGAAGCTTTTTACTGGAAGGTCAAATTGCTTTTCAACCTGTATTACAAAGTCTTGCAAAATGCCTGCAGTTTCATCTTTTGAGTGCAAGAAGAAAGTCCATGTGAACCTAGAAAAGTCATCAACAATAACCAAACAATATCTTTTCTTTTTAAAGCTCATGACTTGAACTGGGCCAAACAAATCCATGTGTAGCATTTGCAGACACTGGGTTGTTTTGGACTCTTCAATGGACTTATAAGAACTTTTATGCTGTTTTCCTTTTAAACAGGAAATGCAATGTTCAGGACATGAAAACAATTTTTGTGGTAGGCCTCTTACCAAACCATTTTTTGAAATTTCTGTGATAGTCTTAAGATTTGTGTGTCCCAGCCTTCTGTGCCAAAGTTCTGTCTCTTTGTTAGAGGCAGCTGAGAACAGACAGGCATCAGCTCTGGGACACTCTTTTGACATGTCAACAACATAAACATTGCCACTTCTTTGAGCAACAAGTTTAGTATGACCAGATTTAATTATTGCTTCAATCTTTTTGACCATTTCTGGTCCAACAATCCTACAACAGTCTTTTGTGAAGAATGACCCAAATCCCTTGTCACTCATTTGGGACACACTCAGAAGGTTGAATTTTAGATTGTCTATTAGATTGACATTTTCAAATTTTACATTTCCAGATTGCACTGTACCAGACCCCAGAACCTTCCCTTTACTATTATTCCCAAAGGATATATCACCCCCACCATGGATTTTAAAGTCTTTGAGGAGGGCTTTACATCCTGTCATGTGCCTGGAGCCTCCACTATCTACATACCAAAGACTATCAAAGCATGCAGAAGCTCCCTGCACATGAAGTAAAAGGATTAGTTCATTAAGGTCTCCAAAGCCAGCAGGGCTTTGGATGGGGTCTCAACAGTGTCTGGAATGGATGCAGAATGATGAAACACAGATGATGATTCACCACCCCCATCACCATCATCACTTCCATCCCCTGCTCAAAAGCAGAAGACAACTGCTGACATATCAGCAGTTGTAATGACAACAGATGTTGAGACACCAGTTGTTTCAACAGCTGTTAGTCAATCATCTTCCACTGTTCCCACCAGTCTTGCATCACAACCTCCTAAGCTTTACAAACGAAAAAGAGAAACAACTCAAGACACTGATGAAAAGTATGATCCTGTTGCTGCCAAGAATCCACTGGAATTAGAAGCTGTGAAAAATGAGATGAAACAATTTTACACTGAAGATGATCCTTCAAAAAGGAAATTTCCTTCTCTCATAGGTTTCATAATTCCAGAAGACATGGATGAATATCTTGAAATGAAAGTAAGACAAGCAAGGATAAGAGCCAAAATTGAATGCAAGAATCAAGGCAATGAAGCTATCTTGAAAAGAAGAGAATTCCTGCTCAACAAGGTTAAACAAATAAAAGAATATGCAAGTGATTTGAACAAGGAAATGTCAAGCATATCTCCTGAAGCAGATCAACGAAATGAATTGAGGAAGGAATATCTTGCATACATAATGAAAGAGAAGTTCTATCCTGCTGTTGAAACAGATTTCAAAGATTGGCCAATAATTGCACTAAAGCATGAGGCAAAAAGAATTGAAAAGATTAACAATGATCCAAGAAAGAAGAAGACAGCTCCAAATTGGAATAAATACAAGAAGCTCATAGCTGATCTTATTTCTGAATATAAGAGAAAGAAGCAGGAGTTGGTAGATGCAAGAGTGGATTCTGCAAGTGCCATAGCAAAATGGACCAAGCAGCAAACAGACGAAGCTTATGAAAGACTTAGGAAAAGGAGGGACACCCCTAAAAAGTCTAACTACAAAAAGCTGAAGGAACAGGTCAAGACCTTTGAAACACAGATCAGCACAGCAGAAGCCTTTGTTACAAGGTTGAGAAAAGAAAGGAAGGAAATGCTGACTGTTGAAAAAGAAAGGCTTGAAGAAGATGATCTGATTGAAGAAGCTACCAAGAAATTGGCTTCAGATAAAGAAGACCTGGCAAAACTACAAGCCCTTACAAAAAGGGTCAAAGTAGTAAGCAAACCATCATCAGCAGATATCACAGACAGTGAGCTTGATCAACAACAGAAACAAGAGCTGCTTGACAAAGAAGTTGCAGAAGACATAGCTGCAGTAAACAAAGTCATAGAAGAAGCTTTTAAAAGAATGTCTGAAGTTCAAGATACTGCTTTACAGTTTTTCTCAAGGCCAAAAGCATCCAGCTCACCAGGAAATAAATCTCTCCCAAGAAACCCATTTGGTTTAAAAATACTAAAGTGGATGTCTGATCAAAAGACCCACGTATTGACCTTGGTCAGAACCAATGGAGAAGTGAGGCATATATCAAGGAATCAAGCACTGGGCCTGTGTGTTGAAGATCAACTAGATCTACTTGAGCTTACACTGTGCAGGGATGAAGATGACCAGAGTGCAAAGGAATTTGAAGCTGAATTCAAAGAACAAGCTAAAGCACTCTTGATGAGTAATAAAGGTCCTGAATAATGAAAGGTTTTGGCATTATCTGTTCCAGGGGGAGATTGTTGGGATTGAACCCTACCAAAGGAACAGATAATGTAAAGCCAAAACCAGGTCACAACAGAGGATTCACAATAAATAGTAGTTTATACTTTGCTCTCCCCTTGATAGTGAGTTATAACATCTGATGGTCTATAACTGCTGCTCATAATCAACTGCTGTGCCCTTTCAACTGCTGATATGTTCCAAAAGACTGCTGAAGACAAACTCTGTTGCTCTATCTACTGCTGTCTCTTAAGTGCTGCTGAAGACACAAACACTGCTCATTCAAGGACTGATCACCTTTGAAGAAAGCACTGATGTTGTTGTTAAGCATCAGTGCTTAAGCTACAACAGTGGAACGTGAAGCAGTTGTTTCCTCATGTTTTGTAGTATTATTACAATTAGTTATTAGACATCAGTAGTTGGTGTAAGGACAGTAGATATAGTTTGTTAGGTTGTTAGACGTCGCTTTCATGGTGACGTCAGCTGAGATTCCTCAGTGGTTTGGTTTGCCTATAAATGTAACAGTACCCTGTACTGTTACATTTGATTGACTGAGCGGGTTCTTCTCCTCATGTCTAATCCTTTCATCTTGTGTGCAACCAACCTTGGGGCATCAGGCTGAGGGGGAGCTTAGTATGTAAGCATATCTGTAATCGTTTGCTTTGATTTGTAAATTATTCGACTCTATGAGAAGCAATCGTTTTTCATACTATGTTTTCCTTTGATTGTGTTTACAAAGTTTGTTTCCATTTCCGCTGCACTTAAACTGTTCATTTCTATTTGATTTGTTCAAATTATACAAACAAACACAATCATGAGAGCCTCCGATCCTAACAGTTTCGCTCAGTGCCACGCCCCGATAATTCCGCCATCGGTTGGGGTGTGACAAGTTTGGACGTGAAACGCTTCAAGGCTGCCAACTTACCATTCAAGCTTTCAACCTCCTTCTTGCTTTGTGGGGATCTTGTATCAATGATGGCTTTAACCTTGTTGGGGTTGGCCTTTATACTTTGCTTGACCACGATATGCCCCAAGAACTTGCCTTCTTCGAAACCAAATGAGCATTTGACAGGATTGAGCTTCATGTTGATCCTCCTGAGATTCCGGAATTTGTCCTGTATATCATCGAGCATTTGGCCCTCAGTTTTGCTCTTGATTACCAAGTCATCCACATAAGCTTCCATGTTCTTGCCTTTTTGTTTAGCAAATGTATTATCTACCAACTGTTGGTAGGTTGCCCCTGCATTCTTCAGACCAAAACAAAAAATACCCTTGTCGGTGTGGAAGGCTGTCTTCTCTTCGTCCTCTTTCATCATTTGAATTTGATGGTAGCCTTTATAAGCATTAAGGAAGCATTTGAAGGGGAAGCCTATGAGCGAATCCACTTTTAGCTCAATTTCGGGCAAAGGATAACAATCCTTTGGACAAGCTTTGTTCAGATCTTTGAAATCGATGCACATTCTCCATGATCCGTCGGGCTTTTTGACCATTACGGGGTTGGCTATCCAAGAGTGATACTTAACCTCTTGGAGTATGCCAACTCGTACTAACCCTTCAACCTCTTTGCATGCTGCCAGGCTCCGATCTGGGGCTAAACTCTATTTCTGCTGAACAATAGGTTTCACATTGGTGGGATCTTGAGCTCATGTTTGGCGATATCTCGAGGGACACTGGTCATGTGTTCAGGACACCATGCAAAGATGTCCATGTTGTGTATCAGCAACTTCTTGAGATACGAGAGTGTATCTTCAGTGAGGTTGGTGTTTACCCTTATCCTTTGTTGGGGATACTTAGGGTTGATGACCCAACCTTGCTCTTCTTCTTCATTTTTTGTTGAGCTTTCCCCTTCAACCAGGAAGGCTTCCTAGGTAGGTTGAATGGTTGCAGTTCCACTTTCGGTGGGAAACTTAACAACACCTTGACCACCTGAAACAACCATACCAAACTCACTTTGCCCCGGCCTTCCGATGATAACATCATTGCTGGAAGGCATGTTGATTACGACAAAGGTGAGCGATTTGGTCCTTTCCATTTTTCCTTCTCTAAAGCAAACATCAAGTGCTAGTTGGTCCAAAGGCTTGATAGGGATGTCAGCAATACCTTTAATAGAGGACTCAGCGGGTTGAAGCCTTGAACGCTCATCGTTGCTGAGTCGATTGAAACACTTCTCGAACATTATCTCAGTTGCTTCCCCCATATCAATGTAAGCTTTACTTGTTTTGATTGTTCCCACAATGGCTTCCACTACCAAATGGTTCGAGAGAAGACCCTTTTCAGGTGGTGGGAAGCACACACATTGAAGCTCCCAAGCCTCCAAGCGTTGCTGTTTGTGGGAGGTTTCTCCATCAAGGTTCACCATGTTTACCTCTTTGCTTTTTCCATCAGCCATTTTATCTTTCACCCCTTTAACCAAATGGGCTAGTTCTCCAGACTTAACGGCTTCCTCAATTCTTTTCTTGAGTTGAAAACAGTTATTGGTGTGATGGCCTTTTTCTTCATGGAACTCACAAAATTGAGTGGAGTTTTCATTTCTTTTGCTCTTGGGCAAAGGTTTGGGTGGTCGGAAGCTAAGCTTTACCTCTTCAGTAGCAAGGATTTCCTGCGGAGTTTTGGTTAAGGTCGTGAAGTTCACAGTCTTTTCCCTGCTCGAAGGGTTCCTGCCTTCAGACCTTCGTGGATCTGAGTTCCTGGAACGTTTATCATAAGAACCATAGTTGCTCCTTTTTCTATTGGGGCTGCTACTCCTCCAGCTTGGACCCCTTTTTCTTTGTTCCTTGATATCGACAACTTCCTCCCCCCGGATGTGAGCTTCAGCCCTTTCAAGGGCTTCTTCAAGGGTTTTGTGCAGGCACTTGTCGAAGTCCTTGGTGAGATACTTGGAAGTGATTGAATTCATGAAGCCTGCAACCCCTCATCTTTTCGTCAGCTCCCTCGTATGTCAATCCCTCTTTCTTGTATCTTTCGATGAAATCTCTGAGGCTTTCATCATCTCTTTGCTTGATTTGGAAGATCACGGTTGCATCTTTGACATACCTCCTTTGTTGTGAAAAGTTATCCAAGAAGCCTTTGCTCAAATCATCGAAGGTTCGAATGCTTCTGTCTGGTAAGTCATTGAACCAGATTTGGGCAGACCCCACAAGGGTTTACTTAAACATAAGGCAGCACTTGGCGTTGGACTACTTCTCGATTCTTGCAGCCCCGGTGAAGATTTGGAGGTGATCTTCGGGATCTTCCATCCCATCATACGCCCTTATGTGAGATGGCATCTTAATCCGAGTTTGGAAATAATAGTCAGCTATTTGTTGGGAAAAACAGGACAAATTGCTTGGCTTGTAGGGTTTGGCAAGGTCTTCTTCTACCCTTGTGGCCGGATTGCTGTTGGTGTTCCCTTGGGTGGCTAGTACTTGGTTAATGAAATGCTGCCAAGGGGAGTTTATCATCATTTGAGCCATTATCTACGGCATGAGGTTGAAGCCTTGAAGGCTTTCTGGTGCGGCCATATAGTTCATTCGCATAGGGGCACTCATGGCAGCACTTCGTGCCAAGGGAAGAACGGATAAGGCTTGGTCCCATGTAGTAGACACAGAAGGTGGAAGGCTTGAAACTGGTGACTGTAGTAACTAATCCAAGGTTAACTCGTGTCCCAACGGTGCACCGGTTGTCACCGGTTGGGAAGAGAACAAAGGAAATGTTGTTGGATCTGGCCTTGCAACTGCATACGGACTTAGATTTGGAGGAGGGTAACTAGGACCAGCTTCATTTCTTGACACGATAGGTTGTGAGCTTATAAAATGAGGTATAGGTGGCCCAGGTGACAATGAGGGCTCTGGCTCGTCGTAATCCAGCCTGATTCTTACTCGCTTATCCCTTTCTCTGCTCACGTACTGGTTAAGGAGAGACCTTAATTATAGAAAGTTGCTTGCAACCCCATCTGGTGTTAGATCGATGCGTGTCGGAGTGTCCGTTGCATCGATATGAGGGGATGGGACCCCCCGAATGAGATGGGGTTGGTGTCTGAAAAGAAGTAAACTCCGGATATGTGACCCCTGTTGGGGTATTTCCCGGAGTTAAGAACGAGGTAGGCATAGCCGGTGGAGTTTGGCTAGCACTAGGTATGGAAGTACGTGGTACTTGGTTAACCTCTCCCGGAGATTCTCCTTCAGACATGATGATTTTAACGAAGGTTGAGCTACACTACTGGTCTTCAAAGATGAACTTAGTGGCATACCCCCATGGTGGGCGCCAACTTGTTGCTACAACAAATATAAGACCATGAATAGAGGAGAGACTGGTTAGGCAAAAGGCTTTCTGAGTCTCGTTTTGCCTAACGCAGGTTACGAGTCCCCCTACGTATGCAATACATAGGGTTGGATCACTTCTTTATCAATTGCTTAGAATTCAAGGTTAAGAGAGACTCAACCCAGATTCTGTGTATGCAATGTGATAGTTGTATTGAATGTGAAGAATAGAATACGCAATGTGCAAATTCTATAGAGAGGGTCAGATTTTCGGAATGTCCTGTTGAATGACCAGGTGTGGTCATTTATAGAGAAGGATAATTCCAAGATAGGAAACATTTGACTAAGTGATCCAAGTATGCAGTGAGGTCGTTGCCCGTTTTGAAGGGTTGAATGCTTTAAACTGCGGGTAAAAGACTGTTTCTCCTCACGTGTCTCCTTTTGCGGCTGAGTGAAGGAGTCACGTAAAGTGTGATGGGACATGTCACTGTCCTATACTTTTTGCTGTTCACCACAGTTGTCTGCCTACCCGAACCCTTTAACCCTTCAACCCTTTAAGCTACTTTTGCTCTTATAGTTAGTTTATTAAGCTTGAGCTACCCACCTCATCAGTTTCAAATATAAATAAGTTTTCTGTAACTATTCTATAAAATTCAGAATTTTCTCTCTTTGTTTTGATATGCATCTTGATAATTAATTAAATCAAAGTGTGTAAGACACAAATAATGAAAAAGAATCAATAAACTTTTCTTACTAAAATCTGAAATCGAATATATGTCTATAGTGTCACAGAGAATCGGGTATTAAGTATAGATATGTATTTTTTTTTTATAAAAATGATTGTGGCAAGAAAGTTATAAAAAAGTTGCATGATTAATCGAACGCTGTTTTCAAAAGAATAAAGTCATAAATACAGCAACTTAGTATTTTAGTGCTCTATCCGGAATAATGTTGAATTACTATTTTTGATGTAAATTTGAAATGAGAGGAAAAAAATGCAAATATTTGAGATACTAAAAAAACTTACGTAAAATATGACAAAATTTTTTTTATGAAATTTAACATAACAATGACTTACATTATGATGAAAATTTTTTATGAAATTTAACATAACAAAGACTTACATTATGATAAAAAAAAAATTTATGAAATTTAACATAACAAAGAACGTACTATTTTAATCAATAATTCATAAATCCAAAACCAAGAAAAAGTAAAATGAACTAAATATTATGTAGCAACAATATCTTTCTGGGTATGGGACCGGTGAATCTCTGGTCTTCAAAATAGACAGCAGTCACGACAAAGGATTCATGTGATCCGATTTCTGTACGAGAGTTTGTGTCAAATATGAAATATAGTAGGCTATTAAGTGAGTAAATAACAAAGAGCCGATGCATATTTCTAGCATGTTAGTAAGCATTACTACAGTTTTTTTTTTTTTTTTGGTAACTAAGAGACCATGTTAATAGCTGAATCACCTAACTACATCAATACCCTGCTAACTAATGAGATCAGGTACTAAATCGAGGTTTGCACCGGGCATATGACCATCAAGATGCTATGATAGAAAACTAGTGAAAGCAAGATTCGAACATAAGACCTCTCCTAAAGCGAAATCAGATTCTTACCACTGTCCACTTGAAGGTTATTAATGCCATAGTTTTAGACTAAAGAATCAAGAGTTAACTGCTATTTTCGTCCCTAAGATTCTTGAAACGTGCTACTTCAGTCCAGGTTAATATCCGTTAATTTTGTTTGTTGAATGAGGGGTAAAAAGGTCATTGTACATTTTTATTTGAGTTAACCGTCATTTTCGTCCATGTTATTTGTTCAATTATGCCAGTGTAGACCAAATTTCAAACTTGTAACATTTCCGTCCTTGATTTACTTAACCCCACCATCATTAACCATCGACCACCATCAAAGACACCAGTCACCATCATCCCCATCTAACCACTTGCAAGCCACCTCCACCATTGTCCTCCATCCCCACTTGACAACCAAACTTGATTAACCGTCCCCCACCACCACCACAGTTCCCCACCACTAGACCACAACCTTTTGCCACCATCCACCTCGTATTGGTAATCACCACAACCTTCACTCCCCACCACTGATTACCCACTCCCCACCGCCTTTGTTACCACATGCAACCTACCCCTTCAACCACCATCATCTCTACTGCAAAACCTTCACCACCATTGTCCACCCCTGCTACACACTCAACCATCATCATCCACCACCGAAACCCTAGATTTGTGTGAGTGGGGAGGCTGTGTTTTCACACACATGGGTAGCCGGAAAAGCTGAACCCTAGACATGTGACCACAGGGACAAAAATGGCATAACTAAACAACCCACAGAGATGAAAATGGTTGTTAACTCAAATAAAAGTGTACAAATATCTTTTTACCCTTCATTAAAGACACAAAATTAACGGGCATTAGTTTTTCGTCAGAATTAGCACGTTTCAAGATTTTTAGGGACAAAAATTATACAAATTTGAAATTTGGTCTGAACTGGTATAAGTAGACAAACCACAGAGAAAAAAATAACTGCTAACTCAAGAATCAACGATGTATTTGAAGTCAAAAATTGTATGTCACCTATAGAGGTCAAACCCCAAAATAAGTTCAAAAAACGCAATAAGAGCATGAGAATGCATGCTAACATAGAATAGGGTTTCTTCAAATGCTTAGAATACGTTTGAATTGGATAATGATTCAAGAGTGTCATCACTTTTCGAATTTATCAGGTTATTCTTCTCCTCGTAAAATGAAATAAGTGACCCCTACTAAGGTGTTGTTTGTTTTTTAAGAGGTGGACCAAATGCAAGAAAATCTATTTGTTTTTTTAACGTATGTAAACTTCTAACATAAACTGGTGGTGGTGTATGGACGGTAGTGGTGGCGGGTGGTGGACGTGGACGGTGGATGGTAGTGGTGGACGGTGGTGGTAGACGATGGTGGTAGGTGGTGGAAGGTGGTGATGGACGATGGTGGTGGTGGACGGTGGTGGTGGGTGGCAGTGTTTAACCCCCTGCAGACCTTAGAAAATCTTAGAAGTGGCTAGGCCAAGTCTGCACCAAGAAGAGCTCGCACAGACTTTTTTAGTGAGACGTTTTCGGAAAACTAAACACTCTGCAGATGACAATGCATGTGCATGGTCTGTGCGACGCAGACAGAAAAGACTGCGCAAATCTTTTTTAGAAAAAAACAAACACGACCTAAGTCTCTTGAGTATTCTAAAGATTGTATTTTGAAATTTTACACAAATAATCTTGGGTTTTCTAATGGATACTCAAATTCAATTCCCACTTCTGTCATATTTGAGTGGATATAGGCAATCAAGGATTTGGACTAGACCTTGTGTGAGGTTGTTAGTTCGATTCCCGAGCCCAACCGGGTTTTCGTCCCACCGTGTGTTACGCCAAAGTTCTGCTCTTGTGGTGGCACAACGACTGTCAAGTACCAGCCGGCGGTATGGTTTCCCGGGGGAACGCCCAAAAAAGCCAAACTTTGAAGCCAACGTGAGCCCGGTTAAGACAATATAGCCTGGCCAAAGTGGAGCAATACGTGACTCTCCGATTTGAAGAGTGTAGTATCCTCATACATGAAGTTTACCGTTAAAAGAAAAGAAAAAAAAAACAAGAAACTTGGGTTTAGTCAACTTGACCCTACACTTTGACTTTTGTTCACCTTTCAAATACGTAAATACATTTCGTGGCAGAAGGAAGATAATTCGAAGGCCTCGGTTAAAATTATAACTTCCCAACCGTCCAGAATTGACGAAGTTGTGGTTATAAAGTGGAATAATAGAACTATTGCAATATGGGTGTCGGAGTCAGTTGGGGAGTGGAAGCCGGATATGGTTGATGTTTCTGTGTTGGGTTCTCAAGATTATGATTCGGAAACGAACTCAGATTCAGATATGGAGTCGGTAGATGTGGAGGATGTAGAGGAGGGTGAGATTAGACAGGGTATCAATAATAATGGTCGATGTCAAGAGGATGCACAGTTGGATGGCCGGCCGGAATCAAGTCCGATGAAAGATCAGTTGGATGGTCGGAAGGAATCAAGTCCGGTGAACAATGACCACATGGAGGGAAACAAAGAGTCGCCGGAAGGCCAATCGTCTCCGGGAATTAATGCATGTGGAGAGTCCCAACGTCTGCATGGGGACTCGTTTGAGGTGGCGCATGGTCAAAGCAATAATGAATTTCACGTGGCTAATTTGGAAAATTCAAAAATAATAGACGGTGTTGGGCCTAATGTGGTGATGTTGGATCCAGAAACTAATAGGCCAAAAAAGGTTACGCCAGATGTTATTAATAATGGGCCTAATGTTGGGTTAGATGGTATGGGTCCTAGGTCGGTTGCTAATTTGGGAAAAAGAAACAGGGGTGAACGAAGTCCACCATCAGTTGGCTCAACTCAGGGGCCACCCCAGCGGCTGTTTAATCAATCGGATAATTATGAACTGCTGGATCTTAATACTCCTACCCGGGAGATTCATGGTAACACGGTTGATTCCTCATCGATCCCTAATGATGGTATTAATAATTTGGTAGATCCACCAGTGGAGCCGGGGCTTGAAGATGCTAATCTAGGAGTTGGGGATATTACAGGTCTGGATGAGAATGACCCGAGTTGGGCTATTAGAGAAGAGGTAGAGGCTACGATAAGGGTTGGGGAACTAATTGGTGTTGACCTTAATGATTTTGTACCTGCGACTGAGAAGCTAGTTGCTGATGAAAGTGTTTTCAATGGTTCCCGATGAATTGTCTCTCAATTAATCTGAGGGGGGTACGAAACAATCGAAAGTCGGATTGGATTCGGGGCCTCAAAACTAGCTATGGGATTCATTTTCTTGCTATTCAGGAAACGAAGCTACAAGATTCTGAGTCGTTCATGTTCAATCAGTTCTGGGGCAGATCTGAGTTTAAATTAGCCGTGGTAAACTCACAAGGTAGATCAGGAGGTCTAGCGTGTTTATGGTGTCCCTCGGTATTCAGGTGCATTGATGTTATTCACAACAGATTTTTTATTGTGGTTTCGGGTTTCTTGATGCCATCGGGTGGTAGAATTAATTTCATGAATGTGTATGCTCCTAATGAGGCTATTAGTAGGCGGGCAGTATGGTCGGAAATCTTGGGTGTAAAAAATTCATTACAAGGTTTGTGGGTCATGATGGGAGACTTCAATGAGGTACGGAATGCTTGTGAACGAATGAATTCAGAGTTTATAGAGGCAAATGCTGATGCATTTAACCAGTTCATTTTATCGGCTGGATTGGTAGAATATAATATGGGAGGAGGCAATTTCACCTACATATCAGATAATGGTAAAAAGCTTAGCAAATTGGATCGATTCTTGGTGTGTTTGGGTTTTAGGGAGCAGTGGCCTAATGCGTCAGTGCTTGCATTAGATAGAGTGGCGTCGAATCATCGGCCCATTGTTCTATCTACTGTTCAGTCGGACTTCGGCCACATCCCTTTTAGATTTTTTAATTCTTGGTTCGAATATCCTGGTTTCTTTAATTATGTACTTCAGATATGTGATGTGTTTGCCTTTTCGGGTCTGGAAGATCTAGCTCTTGCAATTAAACTACCGTGGTTAAAAAATAAAATAAAATCATGGCTAAAGGTGGAAAAGGAAAATCGGGAGGGTATTTATAGTAGTAAAAAGAGGAGATTGGTCAGTATTGAATCTATAGCGGAACAAAGGATGCTTATGGAAGAAGAATTGGCTGAAAGAGCTGATTGCAGAAATTATGTGGCAGAGTTTGACAGATTAAAGCAGCTTGATTTAAGGCAAAAATCCAGATCTAAGTGGGCCATTGAAGGTGATGAAAATTCTGCTTATTTCCATCATATTATCAATGCGAATATTAGTACCAATAGACTGAATGGGTTGATGATTGATGGGGTTTGGATTACGAACCCTTTGGTTATTAAGGAGTCCTTGTTTGAGTTCTTTGAACATCAGTTTTCGGAGCCAATGCCCGTTAGGCCGGAATTGGTGTGTCCGAATCTGGCAACCATTTCGGACAATGAGGCAGCCATGTTGGAGAGTCCTTTCTCTGTGGAGGAAATTAAAGCAGCGGTGTGGGATTGTGAAGGGGATCGAGCACCAGGGCCGGATGGGTTTAATTTTAAGTTCATTAAAAGATGTTGGGCTGGATTTCGGGAGGACTTCGTGAAACTGTTCAATAGATTCTACGAAACGGGTTCCCTCAACAAGTGTTGTACCTCATCGTTTATAGCGCTGATTCCAAAAGTAAAAGATCCTATGGGGCCGGCAGACTTCAGGCCAATCAGTCTAATTGGTGTTATTAACAAAGTTATTTCTAAGGTTCTTGTAAATCGCCTAAAAGGGATATTGGGAAGTTTAATTTCGGAACAGCAGTCGGCGTTCTTGGCTGGTAGGAACATCATGGATGGTCCACTTATTCTCAATGAGGTGCTCAGTTGGTTGAAGAAGGCTAAGAGGAGTGGGATGTACTTCAAAGTGGATATTAATAAGGCATATGACTCAGTAAACTGGATATTTCTTAACTCGATTATGACGCAGATGAACTTCCCGAGCAGGTGGCGTGGATGGATTATGGCTACTTTGTATTCAGCTAGAGCCTCTGTCCTAGTAAATGGTTCTCCAACTAGAGAGTTTGATTGCACACGTGGTCTCCGACAAGGTGATCCATTATCACCTTTCTTGTTTGTTATCGTGATGGAAGCTCTTACTAGGATAATGAAAAAAGCAGTATCTATCGGTCTGTTTAATGGGATTAATATCACTAGCGAGGGGCCGGTTTTGTCTCATTTAATATATGCTGATGATGTGATGTTCGTGGGTGAATGGTCTAGGTCGAATGCAACTAATTTAAGACGAATATTGAGATGTTTTTTCTTATCTTCTGGCCTGAAAGTAAACCTAACTAAATGTAGTGTTTTTGGGGTGGGCGTAAGCGAGGAGGAAGTCCAAGACATGGCAACTCTTCTGAGGTGTCGGCAAGGTACGTTTCCATTTAAACATCTTGGTTTATCGGTTGGAGCTAATATGAATCTAGCACGGAGTTGGAAACCGGTCATTGAAATATTTAAGAGTAGGCTATCAATATGGAAAGCCAAAACACTTTCCTACGGCGGGAGAATAACTTTAATTAAATCAGTGTTAAATTCACTTACGACGTATTATTTTTCTTTGTTTAAAGCTCCTATAAAAGTCATTGATGCACTGGATAAGATTAGGAAGGTATTCTTTTGGGGTGGGTCGGAAGAAAAGGCGAAAATGAACTGGGTTGCGTGGGATAAAACAATCGCTCCTGTTGAATATGGTGGGTTGGGTTTTGGATCACTAAGGGATGCTAACTTAGCCATGTTGGCTAAGTGGTGGTGGAGATTCAAAGCAGAAAAAACAGGACTGTGGCGTCGGATTGTATGGGCTATTCATCATAGGTCGAGGGCGTGGAATGATATACCAGTGAGGTTTTCTGTGGCGGGGCCATGGAAAAATATTCACAGTATATGGCAGCAATTATTGTACGCAAATATTGGTCTGAAGGTTGATTTTTCAGCAGTGGTTGGTAATGGGAAGAATATATGTTTTTGGTTCGATTGCTGGATTGACTCGGTGCCGCTGTACATTAAATTTCCAGAATTGTTCAAAGAGGAAGTGGAAAAAAACTGTTTGGTTGCGGATCGCTGGAGCCTAGCTGATTCAGGGCCTGTATTCAGTTGGACCTGGGCTCGGCCTGGACTCGGTACTGCTGCTGCTAATCAATTACAGCAGTTGATGTCTTTGTTTGATAATTGGGTTTTGTCACTCGGTGCGGATGTGTGGAAATGGAAGCATGAATCGGATGGAAGGTTCACGGTTGCGGGTATTAAGAAGATCCTTAGTTCAGTTAATCGAGTTAGTCCTAGTCGAGTCTTTGAATGGAACAATTGGGTCCCGAAGAAGGTCGGAATAGTGGCGTGGAGAGCAGAGATGGAGAGATTGCCGACCAAGTGTGCTTTGGCAAGGAGGAATGTTCCGGTTCAGAATCGAATGTGCGTTTTCTGTGGCGATTCTGAGGAGACGTGTGATCATGTTTTCGTCTCGTGTCAATAAGCATAATCGATATGGCAAAATTTGGCAGGTTGGTGTATTATTCCACCGGTTATTGCGTTCGGAATTAGTGATTTACTTACTTTGCATCAGTCAAGCTCGGGATTGAGAAAGAAAAGGAAGGTCATACATGCTCTCATCTTGGTGGCTTTTTGGAGCATTTGGAAATCTAGAAATGAAGCCATATTCAGACAGGTTATACCAAATACGACGAGGAGCCAGGACGAGTTCAAATCGATGACGTATCTTTGGGTGAAAAGTAGAGCAAAAGTGGAGGCACTATCATGGGAGGATTGGAGTCGATTTAATTTGGGCGCTATGTGTTGATGTAATTTAGTTGTGTTTGGTGTCGAATGTTGTAATTGGGTGTCAAACGTTTGTATATGTTGGTGGGTAGCACCTTGCTACATTGAATAAAATTTCTGTCGGCCGTTAAAAAAAAAAACATTAAACTTAAAACTTAAGCCAACATAAATAAATGGAATGTCAAACAATAAACGCTAAAAGTCTTGGGACGACCAGTCATGAGTCAACCTAGTAACTATAAGTGCAAATGAAATGAATATCGAGTTTATTAAAGACCAAGCTTCAATGTTCATCGATAAAAGCTAAATAGGCTTTTAAATCTAATGTTAATGCAAAACCGGTGTTCTAGCAACCATATAAAGACCTCTGATATCTATTTACTTATCAAACAATTTTATCTCAACCATTCTTTTTTTCTCTCTAGACCCGCCGGAACTCAGGTTTACTAAGCGGATTAGGGTGTGAGGTTTGTAGGAATCCGTTCATGCAAAAATAAATAAAATTCTTTATTAACTTGAATTACTGAAACATAACAGAATGAAAAGAAGTACAATACAATTACAACTGAAAAATTGGAAAAACAAGAACAGGAAAAAATAAACAGAACTGGTGTTCTTGGCTGAGGATCGTGTTAGACACGGGTCCCTTAAAACAAATTTCGTGTCTCCCAAGAGAACACGTTTGTTTCCAGGATACAACAGCCCTAGCAGTTGTACTGCCGGTCTTGACTCCAACCCGAAGGTGTACCTTGCTGCTTGAAGACGAAGAAAAATTCAGAAGAGAGAAATTATGATTGCTGTGAAAATTCGGTCTTGATCTATAGTAGGATACTCCTACTTATACTGCAGTTCTTGAAGAAACTGAAAAACGAATTAAATGGAAGAATTAAATTGCATAAAATGTCTTCAATGCACTTTAATTCGTCATTTAATTCGCAGTCAAAGCCATTGACTTCGTCAGTTTCGAATGCTGAAATGTAACTGCACTGGCATTAACTGTAGAAAGTTTCTACGCACGAGTGCGCGCAAGACACACTGGTGCGCGCGCGCCCTTGCGCGCGCAAGTCTCTATGCTCATGGGCGAGTGCGTCATTTTGACTCACTTCCATGCGCGCGTGTGCCACGTCACCTGTGAGCCCATACGAGCACGCCACACAGTCGCGCCGTATTGGCTCACTTTGGTTGCCATGCACGTCACTTCAGTGCCCATGCTCCATGCGCGAGTGCGCGCCACCATGCCAAGTGTACTCGCGCGCGTATGCGCATGACTGCCACGTCATGCGCCACTGCGCGCTGACCCACCAGGATCATGCGCCTGCATGCCACGTCACCAACCACTTGGTCCTTGCAGCCCTTGTGCTCCACCACGCGCACGTGGTCAAAAATACAACGGCGGCTCTCAAGCGGCTCGCGGGCGAGCGTGCGAAGTGCACCATCAAAGCGCCACATTGCGCCTCATCCCCCACGCCACGCGACCGTGCGCACGTGCACGAGTTAAGGTGCTCCGTACCCTTCGCGAGTACACTTAGTGTGTGCTTTCATGAAACAATAAGGATGGAGAGTTCCCACTTAAATACCCCTTTAAGTTTCGTATCTCCTCCTATGTGGGACATGGTGCCACTTTGCCACTTTTTTCAGCATTCAAGTTTCAAGCACCAAACTTTGAGCATCGATATCTCATTCATCTTAGCTCCGTTTTGGACGTGGTTTAGTTTGTTGCGAAGCTCTTCCAACATAGAACACAAACCCACAAATAAATATATAAAACCCGCTCATTTTCTTATATTTATTTCTAGTCCAAAATAGGAAAAAATCATTTTCCTATATTTGTGAAAAATGCTATTTTCACAAATTTCCAACAAGGTTTAATCGAATCACTTATTGGTAGCGGCTCTAGATCTAACCTTGCTCACTAATTGGCTTTTCGATTTTCTTCATGATCATTGTATAACAGTCTGATTATTGGATTGTTGATTCATCAACACTTCTGATTCGAACTTGTTAGCAATATTGATTGAGTTAAATCTAGGGTTTTCTTTCAGTTTTCATATCCTACCTTTACCTTGTGTTTCGATACTATTGGAATAGTGATTAGGGTTTATCGTTCCTACTGGTTGGGCAGTAACCTTGATTCACCTGAGTCTATATTTTGATTTGTTTAGTTGCATACGGTAAAGTGCTAGATTAGGGTTTCGTGCATGGTTTTCTGTTAATTCGTTTTCTTGGAGAGAGTCTGTTTTCTGGGATTCACGTGTGCTAGCTTGCATGGGGAAGAATAGTGATGGTATGTTGAAAGATACTGGGGATTTAACATCAAAACGTGGAATAGGGTTAAGAGTTACAAACATTGACGGCAACCTTATGCTTCCAAGAAGGGGAATGTATTCAACATCTGATGCATCGATCCTGGATGAATTGTCGAAAATCTCAAAGCCGGTTGGTAATCCTCTGGTTACACCTATTACGTTTGCCAACTTGACTGCCCGGAAGCCTACGGAGATTCGTCTAGATGGAGTATTACAAGAGAACGTGTCATTTTTTGATACCCAGAACATGGAGAAGATGTATCCAGTCGATCCAGATAGTGGGACCTCATCAGGAGATGTGCCAACGACAACAACCAACATCGTCGAGGAACCTATGTCATTTGCTAATGTCGTTAAGTCAAAGAAGGAGCCAATAAAAGTTAACTTCAGGTCGATGGAGTCGAACGAAACTGTTGAAGGAGCTGATGTCGTAATACCTATCTCTTCGGTTAAGCAGGTGAGTGATAGATATGAAAATACGTTATACGGTTACTTCTTGGGTAAACGTCTAGCTTTTCCGGTTGTAGACTACTTTATTAAAAACAACTGGGTCAAGTATGGTCTCTCAAGACTTATGATGAACGCAAAAGGATTCTTTTTCTTTAAATTTAGAACGAAAGAGGGGCTGGATAAATTGATGGAAGATGGGCCGTGGACCATCAGGAATGTTCCTATCATTTTAAATGAGTGGTCTCCTAATGTGACGGTGGAGAAACAGGATATTAAAACGGTACCGGTTTGGATTAAAATGCATGACATACCGTTGACTGCCTTCACAGAGGATGGGTTGAGCTTGTTGGCATCGAAGATAGGCAACCCGAAGATGATGGATTCTTACACAACAACTATGTGTGCTGAATCGTGGGGTAGGAGCAGCTTTGCAAGGGCTCTAGTAGAAATTCATGCAGATAAAGAATTGAAGAAAAGTATTATTGTTGCCATACAATCCTTGGATGGGAATAGCCATGCAAAAGTTGAGGAAAAAATTGATTATGACTGGGAACTGATGAGATGCTCTTCGTGCTGTGTGTTCGGCCATAATGATAATTCATGTCCGAAGAAACCTATTCAAACTAAGAATGATGTAACCAGTAAACACAATGATGACTTTCAGGAACCTGTTTTGAAAACTAAAAGAATTAACAGTCAGGGTGTGAATGTGAAAAACCAGAAGCCAGATTTACTTACCGGCCGGTGGTAAAGCCCAAGTCCAAATCGGGGAGTACGGATTCAAACATGAACCGAGTTCAAACATCAAATCCCTTTGACATTTTAAATAACGATGGTGGTCATACGGATGAGGAAACCAGTGGGGGAGCCGATTCAGGAGGTATGTTGAAATCCAAAGGAAAGAGCCATAAGACGGATGAGGTGGTACCCGATGATACTGATGTTGATAATTTATTAGCTGATATTCCGGAGTATATGGACAACAAGGTTGATAACAATTCTGAGGGTGCAAGCACACTTGGTTCAGCGGGTATCCATGGGTAGTCTTGCTTCTTGGAATATAAGGGGGTTGAACCGCTCCCTCAAACAAAAGGAGGTTCGTCAGGTAGTAGTGGACAATCATGTACAGGTGTGCGCTATTATGGAGACTCACGTTGACTCGTCTAATGTGTCCAAGGTTTGTAAGAAAGTTTGCAGCTCGTGGCTATGGACAACGAATGCGAGTTGATGTCTAAAAGGAACTCGTATCATGCTTGGGTGGGATCCAAATGTGGCTGATGTTATGATTCTCTCGCAAACCGACCAGGTGATACACACTCAAGTGATGTTTAAGTTGGATAGAAAGTCTTTATTTTGTTCGTTTGTCTATGCGGATAACCATTATAGAAATAGAAGGGACTTGTGGCAGAATCTGTGTGGTCATAGCTCATTCATGAAAGACAAGCCGTGGGTAATTATGGGGGACTTTAATGCCTCCTTATTTCATGATGAGTATAGGTGCATCCACTTATAATATTGGATCTCGTGAGTTTAAGGAGTGTGTTAATAACATAGAAGTTTTCGATGTTAATAGCACGGGATTACACTACACGTGGATGAATAATCAGCAACATAGTGGAACTATCTTTAAAAAATTGGATCGAATCATGTGCAATATTCATTGTATTACTGATTTCCCTAATGCTGGAGCATACTTCCATCCCTTTCGGGTCTCGGATCATGCTCTATGCATATTGAAGTTGTCGAGTGTATCCAGAGATAAACCAAGACCGTTCAAATTCGTGAATCTTATTGCCGAGAAGCATGGTTTTTGGAAGAAGTTAATCAGATTTGGAGTAAAGATATTACAGGTTTTCGTATGTATCAAGTCCTCATGAAACTCAAGTTATTAAAAACCCCGTTACGAAAGCTATTTTTTTAACAAGGTAATCTGCATGAGAATGTGAAGATGGCGAGCAAGGAGCTGGATGAATGTCAGGTTGTTACGGATCAGGATCCGGCTAATGATGATGTGCTAGCGAAGCATAGTTTACTTCTTTAGAAATACAAGGATGCAATTCATGATGAAGCCATTTTTTACAACAAAAATCGAAGGTAGAATGGCTGTCTCTTGGGGACTCGAACTCGAAATACTTCCATAATGTTATCAAAGCTAAAAATCACCGTAGCCGAATATTCTCGATTCGTGATACTGGTGGTACTTTACACGGAGGGGGAGCAGTGGCCCAGGTCTTGGTTGATCATTATTCTAATTTTTTTGGGAGTGTAGGCCAGGTTGTAGATAGGCCTAATCCGGATCTTTTTTGTAACACTTTGTCGTCGGATAAAGAAAGTAATATGGTTCAAATAGTAACTGATGATGAAATTAAAAAAGCTATGTTTTCTATTGCCGGGAATAAGGCGCGTGGTCCGGATGGATATACTTCTGTTTTCTTTAAAAAGGCTTGGGATGTTGTTGGAAAGGATGTCTGCATGGCGATTCAAGACTTTTTTGAGAATGACAAGCTTCTAAATCAGTTAAACCACACGGTAATTTCTTTAATTCCGAAGGTAAAGACCCCCGCTTCTGTTACGGATTATAGGCCTATATCTTGCTGTAATACCCTGTATAAGTGTATCAGTAAGATTATCACGACTCGTATTAAGGAGGGCCTAGGAGATATTGTTAACATTAATCAGTCAGCGTTCATCCCGGGTAGAAAGATCTCAGATAATATCCTTCTAACCCAGGAATTAATGCACAACTACCATCGTAACCATGGACCTCCGAGATGTGCTTTTAAAGTTGACATTCAGAAGGCATATGACACTGTTGATTGGAGATTCTTGGAAAATATTCTTCATGGGTTTGGTTTTCACCAGAAGATGATCAAATGGGTTATGGTGTGTGTTACCTCCACTACGTTTTCTTTGGCTATAAACGGGAATCTACATGGTTATTTTAAGGGGAAGCGGGGATTACGTCAGGGGGACCCTATGTCTCCATATCTTTTTACTTTGGTAATGGAGGTTCTTACTTTGATCCTTCAAAACCAAGTTGATGTAACCGCTGAGTTTAGATTCCATCAAAAATGTGATAAGCAAAGGATTATTAACTTATGTTTTGCAGATGACTTATTCTTGTTTGCTCGTGGCGATCCTAATTCAGCTGCTGTTATTCTAGAGTCCTTGAATTTATTCAAGAATATGTCGGAGTTGGTTCCTAGCATGACGAAGAGAACTGCTTTTTTTTGGTGGGGTTCCGAATTATGTTAAAGATCAAATCCGTAGTATAATGCAGTTCGAGGAAGGAGTTCTCCCGGTTCGGTATCTGGGTGTCCCTTTAATCTCTACTAGATTGATATATAGTGATTGTAAAAAGATGGTAGAAAATATGGAATCTCGAATCACTGATTGGAAAGCTAAAAGCTTGTCGTTTGCTGGTCGACTTCAACTAATCAGATCAGTATTATCTTCTATGCATGTATATTGGGCTTCCTTGTTTATCTTACCAAAACGAATCGTCCATGATCTTGAAGACATGATGTGAAGATTTCTTTGGGCTCAAGGGAATAATATTAAGGGTAAGGCTAAGGTGAAATGGAGTCGCGTGTGTTTGCCTAAGAAAGAAGGTGGTTTGGGTATTCGGAGAATTTCTGACATGAACAACGCGCTTATGGTAGCTCACATTTGGAGTCTCCTGACGCATAGGGAATCCTTATGGGTAAAATGGGTTCATTCTTATCGTATCCGGGATAGAAGTTTTTGGGATGTGCCTGTTCGGAATAATGTGACTTGGGGTTGGAGGAAGATGCTACAATTGAGTTCAATCAAACGACAGCATGTATGGATTAAGTTGGGTAATGGCACTAACACTCTAGTTTGGTTCGATATATTGGATACCTTGTGTCCTTTGAATCTTTTTATTAAACCTCGAATGATATCTAATGCGGGTTTCAATATGCGGTACACGGTTGCGGATATGGTTCAGAATGGTGGGTGGGCTTGGCCGAATTCTTGGATAACTAGATTCCCAGCTTTGTAAGACTTCCCTACTGTAATGTTAAACTCGTATGCTCAAGATATGATTGTTTGGCGATCTAGAGAGGGTATGGATATGGAATATAGCACTTATGGTGTGTGGGATGATATTCGCCAAGTGCAAGATCAGGTTTCATGGGATCGTATAGTGTGGTTTCCTCAGGCTATCCCTCGTCATTTGTTTCTTATGTGGCTTATTGTTTGCAAGAAACTAAAAACTCAGGATATGATGTGCAAATGGCGATCGTCAGGTTATGCAAACTACAACCTCTTGTGTTGTTCCTTATGTACGTCGGGACCGGATTCTCATGATCACCTTTTCTTTGAGTGTGAATTTGCATCTCAAATTTAGTATGGGGTTCGAGAGAAGGCGGGTATGCGAACAATTGGAAATACGTGGGAGGAGATTATGGATCATTTAATGCAGCATACTGATTCCAAGCGGGCTTCTCACATCATTGGCAAGTTAGTGGTGGCGGCATCGGCTTATTTTGTTTGGCAGGAACGAAATAACAGATTGTTTTCTTCGAAAAAAAGGAGTGCAGCTCAAGTAATCGAGGTGATTCTAATGACCATTCGCATGAAGTTACATAAAATGAAGTTTAGAAGGACAAGCCATGTGAATCAAGTTTTGCTCGAGTGGAGTTTACCACGAGAATTGCTTATGGATCAAGATGAATGCGGCTAATTCCTGAGAGCGTGTTGGTGTAACTATTTGGTTACTTGTTTGTCGGTTTGACTTGTGTGCTTGTTGCGTGTTAGTTTCTTATTTTGCGAGTAAACTCTAGTAATGGCATGTCATTCTAAGGAATTGATGTTTACATTATTCCTCACTTGTTTTATTTTGGTTGATGAATGAAATTTTAACCGGGGTAACCCTTTACCCAAAAAAATAATTGGGTTTTCTGATTTGTCCATTCGCGGCCTGGGTGTGTCGGTGCAGGTCGGTCCGTCTTCTTTCTCTTCATTTGGTCTCTGGTGTCATGGTGGCGGGAGTAACTAAGTATTATGTGGGTAATATCTCAGACGGATGTAGGCCGTGGGATTTGGCCAGCCTTCTCAGTAGAGTAAGTACGGAGAATTAGCAGGAGCATACATCGCGTGGAAGAGAAGCAAAGAGGGTCTCAAGTTCGGCTTTGTTAGCTTTAAAGGGGTTAAGGATTGGAAAGAGATGGAGAAGGGGTTGCAAGGTATCAACTTTGGGGGCTGCAAGCTTAAGATCAACCGGTAGAGGTTTGCGAAGGAAAACGGGGTGGCTGAGGAGAGAAGGGACCATTCAGGCACCGGTAAGCCAACGGTTCAGAGGGAAGAGGAGGCAAATAACTCACGGAAGGATGCTTTTTTGAGGCATAGTTGTTCCTACAGTTCCGTACTCATGAACAATTTGGTCGATACGAAGCGGAAAGAGTTTGAAGTGGTGGAAACTGAAAAGGTGGTTAATGTCCACGAGGAGACAAGTGCTTTTTTCGACTTACAAGGAAGAGCGGTGGTAGGCAGAGCTAAAGACTTCAGATCGCTGATTAGTCTGAAGGATAATCTTAAGACAGCGGGTGTTTGCGGGTATAAGCTTTATTACCTAGGGGGATTTAACTTAATGGTAGCGTTTGAGGACGAGATTGAGGCGTCAGAGCTACTTTTAAATGTTAGTCTTTGGAAGGAATGGTTTGAGTTGCTTGACCTATGGTCTAGTCAGACCATGGCGTACGAAAGGCTCGCTTGGTTAAAGTTTCACGGTATGCTGTTGAATCTAGCTGAAAATAAGGTCTTTGATGATATTGCTTCTTTATTCGGAAAAGTGGTGAAAGGTTCACAACTGTTGCTTAGTGACTGGGATTTATCTACCTCTAGCGTTGGAATTTTGGTGGATGAGGGATCAAGAATTGTAGGCTCGGTTACTCTAAAGTGGAAGAAAAAAAAGGTTTAGAGTTTGGGTTATGGAAGAGCTAGATGATTGGGTTCCGGATTGCTTGTCCGAAGAGGAGTGGCCGGAACTGGTTACTAGAGAAGGTGAGGGGACTTTTGTCACGAGCTCGTCGGAAGGGGATTCACTGGATAAGGAAACCGAAAAGCCAGTGGACGATGGAGGGATGCATGGGGACATGGTTTACGAGGAGGCTGGTAATATTAATGAGAAAGAATTTATTAATGAGCCTGTTATTCCCCAAGCATCTAGGGAGCATGTCGGCGGCTGTGGGGACCAGGTAAAGCATGTTAACGGTAATAAAAAAAACCTTTTAATCTGTTTAAGGATAAACACAAGAAAAAGCCCCCTATTGTTAGCCCAGACTGTGAGGCCTGGCCCAAGAAGAGAAATAGATCTGATTTGGCTGACCTGGACTTTGGAGTTTTTACAATGGGCCCAAATCCTATTTCTGGGGACAATGGCGTAGAAAGAGATGCTGGAAGTGGGTGTCATTCGAAGGATAATTTCTGCGATGCGACTATCGACTTGAATGAAAGGCTCTCGGAGGAGGAATTAGGTGATGGTGCAGCCTCTTTGAGGGACTCGAGTCAGATGCCAGAGGAAGAATTACTGCCGTCGGGTTCAGGGTCGAAGGAAAAGAACAGGAAAAAGGTTGTTATTGCCACAGTCAGAATTGCTAACTTGATGGGAGTCGACCTAGGTAATCATAGCAAGCTGGTGGAAGACGCCATCGCGAATGAAGGTATTAATGTGATGTTTCCATGAACTTTCTTTCTATCAATATGTGCGGGTTAGGGGGTTTGATTAAAGAGGAGTGGATTAGAGGCATTAAGGAAAAACACAAGATCGAATTTATTATGATACCGGAAACTAAACAGGAAGATTTGTCTAATTTTAATATAGCAAAATTTTGGGGCAAAGGCGACTTCGGCTGGGATTTTGTTGGTTCGGTTGGGCAGTCGGGTGGGCTGCTTAGTATATGGAATTCTAGGGTGTTTGAAGCAGATAGGATCATCAAAAATAGGTATTTCATTCTGGTTAATGGTAGACTGAAAGGTAGCAATAAGGAGGTTAATGTAATAAATGTTTATGCCCCTCAAAGGGTTCGTGGGAAGTAGGAGCTGTGGTCCGATTAAGGTGGAGTTATGGAGGGGTTCTCCGGGTCTTGGTTCGTTGCTGGGGATTTTAATGCTGTTAGGTGTCCGAGTGAGAGAAAAAACTTCAGATTTAAAAATGCTTGTGCGGTTAATTTCAACTCTTTTATTAGCCAAGCTGGGTTGTTAGAATACGAGATGAAGGGGAGAAGGTTTACATGCATGAGTGATAATGGGAAAAAACTTAGTAAGATCGATCATTTTTTGGTATGCCTAGAGTTCTTCTATTCGTGGCCAAATGCCACTCTAAGGGCTTTGCCGGTGGTTTTTTCGGACCACAGCCCGTTGATTCTTCAGTTTAATGCTCGTAATTTTGGGGCGAAACCGTTTAGAGTCTTTAACTCTTGGATTGAGAAACCTAGGTATGTGGATGTGGTTGAAAAGGCGGCTACTCAGTTTTCTTATGATGGGACACCAGACTTGAGGCTGGTTAAAAAATTCAATGTTATTCCGTGCAATATTAAAGAATGGAGAGATCAGATGGTGGTGAAAGAAGGGGAGGAAGTGAATCGGGCGATGAGCGAGATAGAAATGCTTGAGGGGTTGATGGAAAGTAGGAATCTCACAGAGGACGAATAGCGGTGGTTGGTGGAAAATAAAAAAAACAATTATGGATATTGAGAGGAAAAAATGTCTAGATTTGAAACAAAGGTCTAGAACGAAGTAGGCTTTAGATGGGGATGAAAATTCCAAATTCTTTCATATGTACATTAGTTTTAGAAAAGCCAAAAATTAGATTCAGGGTTTGTCTATAGATGGTAACTGGGTTACTAAACCGTCGTATGTTAAGAAAGAAGTGTTGTCGTTTTTCCGGAGGCGTTTTACTGAAGAAACTTCGTTAAGGCCTATGGTGGCGGGCGATGGTTTTTGTCAATTAAAAGAGGAAGACAAAGGTTGGTTAGTGGAACCATTTTCTTTAGTTGAAATAAAGGAAGCTTTGAAGGAGTGTGGTGATGACAAGGCTCCCGGTCCGGACGGTTTTAACATAAAGTTCATGAAAACTTTTTGCCATTTGTTTGAAAAGGATTTCAAGGAGGTCATGGATAACTTCTACGAGAATGGTGTTCTTATTGTTGGATGTAGTTCTTCTTTCATTACTTTGATCCCGAAGATTAAGGATCCTGTGGAGCTCAAGAATTATAGGCCTATTAGCTTGATCGGGGTAATAAGTAAGCTGGTGTCGAAGGTTCTCGCGAATCGGTTAAAAAAAGTTATTGGATAGGTGGTGTCCGAATCTCAATCAGCCTTCTTGAAAGGTAACTTCATTCTCGACGGCCCTTTATTAGTTACGCGATTTATAATTGGTGCAAAAAGAGGAAAAAGAAGGCGTTTTTCCTTAAAATTGATTTTGAGAAAGCGTATGATAATGTTAATTGGAATTTTTTAATCTCGATTATGGGGCATATGGATTTTCTGGATAAATGGTGTTCTTGAATTAGAGGTATTATTAATTCGGTGAGATCGTCTGTTTTGGTGAACGGATCGCCGACTTTCGAATTCCAGTGTTCGAAAGGTATTAGACAGGGGGATCCCATCTCTCCCTTCCTGTTTATTTTAGTTATGGAGGCTCTCGCAGTTATGTTTGATAAAGCCATAAAGTCAGGGGTGTTTTATGGGATCCAAACGCCTAGAAATGGTCCGATGGTTTCTCATCTTTTCTATGCGGACGATACTATTATTTTAGGTGATTGGTCTAAAGATAATGTTGAAAATGTGGTTCGCGTGTTTCGGATTTGTCACCTTTGCTCGGGTCTAAAGATTAATTTCGACAAGTCTAGTTTGTACGGGAGTGAAGTGGATAATTCGGAGTAGTCGGCAATGGCGGTAAATAGGGTGTCAAATTGATAAATTCCCTTTTAAATACCTCGGGTTGTGGGTTGGTGCGAATATGAATAAGGTGGCAAATTGGAGGCCAGTCTATGATATTTTTGATGCTAGATTGTCCAAGTGGAATGCGAATACTTTGTCGATTGGGGGTAGAATTACACTAATTAAATATGTTTTGGAAAGTCTTCCAAATTACTATTTTTCTCTCTATAAGGCTCCGGTTCAGGTTATAAACGACTTAGAAGTGAAGATTAGGAAATTTCTCTAGGGTGATCGTGAAGGTAGAGGCAAGGTTCACTGGGTGGCTTGGAACCGGGTGGCTAGTTCAAAAGATCGTGGAGGATTGGGTCTGAGCAAGCTTAAGAGCATTGATACGGCTCTTCTGTCCAAATGGGGGTGGCATTTTAAATCTGACAAAAATAATCAGTGAGTTAAAGTGATCAAAGCAATTCATTATTCAAGGACGAATTGGGAGATGTTCCCAGCTGTGAAGTCGCTTGGCGGGTTGTGGAATAATATTTCCAGTTTACTTGTGAAAACAAATGATGTTCCTTTTAGGAATTTTTTCAAAGGTAAAGTCGGGAATGACGAGGACATTGCTTTTTGGTTGGATTCGTGGTGTGATAACGAACCATTAAGAAGTAAGTTTCCTTTATTATTTGGTTTGGAAGAGAATAAAAGATGTAAGGTGTGCGATAGAGTGGCGGCTGGCAACGTCGGGCCGAGATTTACGTGGGGTTGGAGCAGACCGGTGTCCTCGGAGTCGGAAGTTAACGAGCTGGTTAGCTTGTGCAGCTTGCTTCTTGGCTGCGATTTAAATAGAAAGAGGGATTCTTGGGTTTGGAATGGGGCAGCGGATAATGAATTTAGTGTGGGAGGAGTCAAGAAGCTTATCGATAAAGGGGCTGAGCAGGTGTCTTCATATGTGCCGGAGTGGTGTAAGTGGCTTCCGATTAAATGTAATGTGCTTGTTTGGCGGCTTGCTTTAAACAGATTGGCTACAACGGACGCATTATTAAAACGCAATATCCCGGTGATTTACTCAAGGTGTTTTATGTGTGGTGATGAAGACGAATGAGCGGAGCATGTTTTTATGTCTTGTAATATAGCGGCGGTGTTGTGGCAGCAAGTTTGTCGATGGTGCTCGGTCCCTAACATTTTGGCGTTTTCGGTGAAAGATCTTTTGGAAGCCCATGAGTTTTGCGGTTTAAGTGGGGAAAAAAGAGGTGGTTAAAGGCGCCATAAGAATTACGTGTTGGAGCCTTTGGAGAGCGAGAAACGATGCGAAGTTCAATAACAAGCCGGTTAGTATATGAGGTATTCTAAGTGAGATTAAGTCCGTTGGTTTTTTATGGCTAAATAGTAGAGCGAAATTGTGGAGGATTTCTTGGGACGATTGGTGTAAATTTGTAATTATGTAATTGTGTGTGTGTTTGGTGCCGCCTCGATTTGAGGTTTGGCGTGTTGGTTAATGAAGTTTACTTTTAAAAAAAAAAGCAACCATATAAAATATTAAATCATCACTTATTTTATCTAAATTCGTAACGTCTCAAAATATATGATTCTAATATGTTTTGTGGATACACTATTTTATTATATATAGTATTATCATTTAGAACAAAGTTAAAGAGACTATATTTGTTTATGTCTGTTGATGCAACAAATAATAGACCAAGGAAGTAGCTGGGCTGGTTAGGCAAAAGAGTTGAAGGGTTCAATTTTGGCTAAAGCAGGTCGTGGGGTCCCCCCACGTTTGCAAGACGTGGAGAGAGGTTCACTAGATTGGTTTTGTTGTTTGCTAAAGATCTTCCTCTGAAGTATGTTCAGATTCGGATGTATGAGCAAAAGGAATGTGTGTGTTGAATGTGAAAGAAAGTGACTTGCTTGAAGCAAGTACTCGAAGAGAATGACCAGAGATTTCAGGAATCAGTGTTGGCCTCTGGAATGTCTTGCACACTTAATGAAGTGTCACTTTTGTAGGGAGAGCCTTAGCTCAAAGAGGAATGTGTTCACTAGTGAACATGCTTGCAGTGGGGGTTTTGCCCTTTTTGGGGGTTGAAGCCTTTCACCTGCAGGTAAAAGGCTGTGTTATGTGGACCTGTGTCACTTTTGCAGCTGGAGAGTTTGGTGAAGTAATCAGAGATGTGACTGCCTACTGTTCACGTACTATTTTATTTGGTCTCCCGGGTTTCCAACCTTCGAACCGTTTAACCTTTTTAGCTTTAATGTGTCTAAGTCATTTTATTTGGTCTTGGGCTACCCCCATCATCAACCCCCCAAGTAAAAGGTTTTTGGGAGTGAGCATAAAGACTTCTGACTTTTTCACACTTACTTGTATTTGCTTAAAGGCTTGAAAGCTTGAAGGCTTGAAGGCTTGGAGTCAGTTAATTTTTGAATTTTAAAAAACTGACAACTGATTTGATTGATGTGTGGCAGTTCATAGGGCGGCGGTTTTTGCAGGGAGTAGGTTAATGACTATTGTGCAATCATAACTTCTATTTGGGCGTTATCTTCTTTTATTATTGAAGACAAACAACAATTTTTCATTTTCTCTTCAAGTTTTCTCTGCATTTCCTTTCCATCCTTCAGGTTAGTTCCGGTTTCCTCTATTTCCTTATTTTCTTCTTGTTTCTCTGTAAAATGGGTGCTCGTAAGGATTTGGCAAAATCCTTTTCTCAATTAACCCAAGAAGAGGTAGAACTGTTTTGTATGGAATATGGTAGTGGGAAGAAGTTTAAACCGACTGCTCCTGCTTGCGACATTCCGATTGATAAATGTTCGGCCGGTTCGATTGCTCTTTATTGTCGTCATTTTGAGTTTTCGAACCTCCGTCATCCCTTTTCCCTCTTTGTTTTGAATTTGTTGGAGTATTACCGAATCTCCTTTGGTCAAAGTCATCCGAAGGGCATGGCTAGGGTTTTGCACTTCAAGGTTTTGTGCCGTGCCCTTGGTTATGATCCTTCATTGTTGCTTTTTCGTCCGTTTTTTTGTTTGGCCAAAAACGGTGATTGGTTCACCTTTGAAACATCCAAGGTTGATGCTTGTCTTATTTCTTCTATGGTTACCACACTTGGTACTTGGAAAGATCGTTTTTTCTGGGTCTCTGATTCTATTGTCCCATTCAAAATGGTGTGGAGGCACCCGGATACTGTTCTCAATGAAATGGAACCCTCTGAATCTGATTTGAATGACACTTTTCTTAAAGCCATCCGAGAGTGCCCTTCAAGGGTTCGTTCCTTCCCTAAACATTTGCTACTTCTGTTAGGGGTTAGTAAATTATGGGAAAAGGCCAATCAGAATCCGGTTCTAATGAGGAATGGCACGGGTATGCATTTTTTCTTTTTTACTCCTTTTGTGTTTTCTTAATTTATGTCTTAGTGCTTTTGTTTTATGGTTATTTGCAGTCATGTCTGCACTTGATTTCATCAAAAGCGACGATACTTCTGATGTTGCGTTTGAGGATATCCCATCTGTCCCTGGTGAAAATGTTGTGGTTAGGAGTGCTGAGCAAAGGTTCGAGGGTTCGGGTTATGTTAGTGTTTCCAACGTCAAAGGTTTTTCTAAGTCTCATGCTCCCAAGGCTTCAACTAGTCGATCTACTCGCCGTTTGTTGAAGGGTGCTCCTCAATCCACTTCTTCTAAACCAGTGGAATTGAGTGATGATATCGAGGTTTCTGAAGATCAAGGTGTTGATGTGGATGCTGAAAAGGAGAAGAAACTGGTTGTTCATGGCAAGAAGACTCCAGCCAAGAAGGTTATGGCTACTCCTGTTCAGGGTTCTTCGAGCATGGACGTTGAAGGGTTGAATGATGAGGTTTATGTGCCCGGTTGGTCTGTGAAGCTTGATGATAGTTTTAAGGATGCTGCTGTTTGTGAAGATGTGCTAAGCCATATTGCTCCTCCTTCGGTTCATAGTACCATTGCTGAGATGGATAATGACTTTATGCTATCTCGAATGATTTTGAGTACTTGCAACCTTGTTGCCATGCTTCCTCAAGGTGTTGCTCATTTTCGTAAGAGGATGCGTGAGTATGAAGAATTTTCTAAGAAGAAGGAGAAGATGAAGTCTTCGATGGCTGTGATGAAGAAAGAGATTAGTGGGTTTGCTGAGAAGGAGGAAGCCTGGGTCAAAAAGGTTGGTGAATTGACTAGAAGGCATGAGATTGAAATGGGTGATCTTAAGAAAAGCTTCGAGGCCGATCGGTTGAAGCTCAAGGCTGATAGGGAGGCTTTGTCTGTTCAACAGAGAGCCTTTGACGAGGAGAAGGAAGGCCTGAAGGCTTTGGTTGCTCAAACCACCAGTGATAACCAATGGTTAATCGAGCAAGGTTTCCAGCAAGTTGTTACTTACCTTCTTCACTCCAAGGAGTTCAATTCCGCTCTTGGTGAAGTTTACACTAAATTGCTCAACTTGGGGAAACATCAAGGTCTCATCGCTGGTTACAAGCTTCATGAATCAGGCCATCCTTTGGAAAAGTCTCCCTTATTTCGTCCTGAAGCTTCTGAGGTCTTCAAGGGGTCTGTTGAACAGATGGAGAGGCTGACCTGCCCGTATGTCAATCAAGTTTCTACTTGTTTTGGTAAGCCTCTTACTGTCTTGCAGGAGCTAAAACCGGAGGGCCTTAATGAAAAAGTCTGTGCTGATGTCCTGGGTTCCCTTTCAAGAAAGTGATCTTACTCAGGAGATAGTGATGACACCCTTTCGGGAGGACCTGATGCTTCGAAGGATGCAAGCTTGGAGGCTTCGGCGGTAGGTGGTGATGGTGGCATGAAAGCTAAGAAGTCAAAAAAGGCGAAGAAGGTTAAAGGTGAAGGTTCCGGGGCTTCCAAGCCTCCTGCTGATGCTTAATGGATATTCGTAGCTTTCTTAGCACTCTTGAAAACAATTTGTGGTTTGTATGTTAGCTAAAACAATGTTAGGTTTCACAGGAACCCTTAAGGTTCTTGTTATGTGGTTGTGGTGGGGCCTGTATGGCCGTTTGAACAATTTCTCAACTTGTAAGTTGTTAGGGCTTGCTTTTAACTTTGTTTGGAAGTATGTTAAGACTTTCTTTGCTATGCCATTATGTTTAACTATTTGTCTTGTGTTGTGTTTTTTGTACTTGTGCCTATTTCGTTAAGGCAGCTTGGTTGGCTTCAAGCCTTCAAGCTTTCTGGCTATCATGCATGTAGGTTGAAGCCTTTGAGGTTTCGGGCTATCACCTATGTAGGTTGAGGCCTTTAAGGCTTCAGTTTCCTGACTTGTCTTTTAGTTTCATGTCTTGGTTTGTATTTTTGAGTTTTGTAACTTTTTTGCTCACGTTGTTGTATCGTTCCTTAGATTATTTCTTTGTCTTTTTTAGGCTTGTGTTGCCTTCATGTTTTTTATACCTTAAAGGGTTCAGTGCTGCGGTCACTTAGCCTTGGTATTTTTAACAAGAAGACATATCACCTATCCTATTCATCATTTTCTTGTTTTCGTTTGATTTCGTAAGCCTGTTTGTTGATTATTTTTCTAAAGCTTAAGGAACATTTGGTGTAGGCTGTTCAAACCCGTCTATGAGACAACTTTGTTTTCAATAATAAGTCTCATGGAGTTGTATTGATTTAGGAACTCACCCCTTATATAGGTTAATTTAACCCTTGAACCTATTGAGCGATGTGGCCTGGGAGCTCATCCCCTTACATGGCCCTTGCCATGGAGTTTTTTGCTAGGTTCTCAACCTGATCTTGGGATAGAAAGACAAATTTGATAAAACAACTTCATTCATTCAAGAGATATTGTTTTTACAAAAGGTATTCATAGTGCCACACTTGAAATACAACTTGTGAAATACAAACCAATCTTTCCCGTTTAGACATGGAACCTTTTCAAGGTTTTCCCATTCCAGTGTCTTGGAAGCCTTTTACCCTCTGAGTCTGCTAGCTTATAAGATCCACCCTTATGTGCTTCAAGGATGGTATACGGACCCTCCCATTTTGGGCCAAGCTTTCCTTGGTTCTCTTTTTTGCTAGCTTCATTGTTTCTAAGTACCAGGTCTCCTGGTTTGAAGCGTTCATTCTTGACTCTCTTGTTATAGTAGGCTTCCATTCGTTGTTTGTACTTGGCCTCTTGAATTGCTGCTTGGTCTCGTGCTTCCTCTAGGAGTTGTAAGTTCAACATGGTCTCTTTTTGGTTTGTTTCGGGATCCATGTTGACAATTCGTTGTGTTACAACTCCTACTTCAGCTGGAATCATGGCTTCAGACCCAAATACCAAGCTGTAGGGTGTTCTTTTGTGGCTTGTTTTTTCGGTTGTTCTTATGGCCCATAGAACACTTGGCAATTCTTCGAGCCAATTGCTTTCATACCATCCCAATCTGGTTTTGATTCCTTCCACTATGCTTCGATTCATCCTCTCAACTTGACCGTTTGATTATGGGCATGCCACTGAGCTGAAAACCTGATTGATTCTGAATTCTTTGCACCAAACGCTGAAAGGCTTCTCAGCAAATTGCTTTCCATTGTCGGTGACAAGTACTCCCGGCAATCCATAACGGCAAATAATGTTTTCCCAAACGAAGTCAATGACCTGTTTGCCCGTGATTTTTGCAAGTGGTTTAACCTCAGGCCACTTGGTGAAATAATCTATGGCCACCAACAAGAATTTTACTCCACCTTTGCTTGGGGGAAATGGACCGACAATGTCCATCCCCCATTTATAGAATGGCCATGCTGAGGTTATTGGGACAAGATCATGCTTGGGATTTTTCGGGACGGGCGCATGAATTTGGCAGGCATCACACTTCCTTAGTTGCTCAGTGGTGTCTCGGTGCATGGAGGGCCAAAAATACCCAAGGTTCATTAGTTTTGCAACCACCGATCTAGCTCCAAAATGAGCTCCGCATATACCTTCATGAACCTCTTTGACCAAATGCTGGCTTTGCTCGGGACCAACACATCTTAGCAAGGGTGTGAGGTAACCCTTCTTGTAGAGGATTTCACCTTGTAGTACATACTGCCTTGCCTTGATTTTAACCCTTTCAGCCTCTGTTTGATCAGCGGGCAATTCACCATTTTTAAGAAATTTCTTGATTGGAGTCATCCAATTTGGATCTTCTTTGGCGATTACATCTTGAACCTCCAACTCATCAATTGACGGAGCCTTTAATACTTCCACCAATACTTTCTTGGTAAGGTGGGCAAAAGTGAGAGATGCGAGTTTACTCAAGGCATCCACCTTCTTGTTTTGAGACCTAGGAATTTGCTTGATGGTACATGTTTGGAAGGTGTTCATCAATTCTTTGGATTTTTCTTTGTACCTTTTCATGTTGGGATCTTTTGCAATGTAGCTGTCATTCACTTGGCTTGAGACCAACAACGAATCTGTGAACACTTTAAGCTTTTGGACCTTCATTTCTTTAGCCAGTCTTAAGCCGGTTATCAGTGCTTCATATTCAGCTTCGTTGTTGGTGGTCTGAAAATCAAAGTGAAGAGCATATGTGAATTCTAACCCTTCTGGGTTGACCAGAATGAGCCCAGCCCCTGACCCTTCAACGCTTGAAGCCCCATCAGTAAAAAGCTTCCAGGCTTCAAGGTCTGAGGGTTCAGTGGTAGCTGTGTTCACTTTAGTGATTGTTTGCTTTGGGACTTCTACAATGAAATCAGCCAAGACTTGGGCTTTGATGGCTTTTCTTGGAACATAGGTGATATTATGTTCACCTAGTTCTACTGTCCATTTGGCTAATCGTCCCGAGTTTTCTGGTTTTTCAAGCACACTCTTAATAGGTTGGTCGGTGACCACTTGTATAGGGTGTGCTTGGAAATACCTATGAAGCCTTCTAGCTATTTGGACTAGGGCTAGAGCAAGTTTCTCCAAGGGAGGATATTTGATTTCAGCCAATTTTAGAGTTTTGCTGAAGAAATAAACGGATACCTGAACTTTGTCTCGTTCAATGGTGAGGACCGCACTTATTGCTTCTTCAGCAACCGAAAGGTATACCGAGATTAATTCTCCCATTTCTGGGGCTGCAATGTCAGGTAGGGAAGCTAGGTGTTGCTTCATCTGGTTGAAGGCTTCTTCAGCCTCCTCAGTCCATTTGAAGTCCTTCTTATCGGAGCAACCCTTGAGCGTTTTGAAAAATGGTAAAGACCTTTCAGCCAATTTTGAGGTAAAACGCTTCAAGGCTGCGAGCTTCCCGTTTAAGCTTTCAACCTCCTTCTTGCTTCTTGGTGGTTTGATTTCAAGGACAGCTTTCACCTTGTTTGGATTTGCCTTGATGCTTTGTTTTCCTACAATATGCCCAAGGAACTTGCCTTCCTCAAACCCAAATGAGCATTTCTCGGGGTTGAGTTTCATGTTGACCTTCCTTAGGTTCTTGAAGGTTTCTTGGATGTCGTCGAGCATTTGATATTCCATTTTGCTTTTGATCACCAAGTCGTCGACATATGCCTCCATGTTTCTACCAATTTGACTTGCAAAGGCCTTGTCAACTAGGCGTTGGTAGGTTGCTCCAGCGTTTTTGAGGCCAAAAGGCATCTTTTGGTAACAAAAGATCCCTTTGTCCGTGTGAAAGGCGGTCTTTTCTTCATCTTCTTTCTTCATGAGGATTTGATGGTAACCCTTGTAGGCATCAAGAAAACACTTGAACGGGTAACCGGTGAGGGAGTCAACCTTGAGATCAATCTCTGGCAACGGGTAACAATCTTTGGGACAAGCCTTGTTAAGATCCTTGAAGTCTATGCACATTCTCCAAGAATTGTCTGGCTTTCGAACCAAGACCGGGTTTGCAACCCATGATTGGTACTTGACTTCTCGGAGAATGCCGGCTGACACAAGCTTTTCAACCTCTTGGCATGCAGCCAAGCTTCTTTCAGGTGCTAGACTTCGTTTCTTTTGGACAACAGGCTTGACATCAGGTGGTATTTTCAACTCATGTTCAGCAATGCTTCGAGGGATGCCTATCATATCTTCCGGGCACCAAGCAAAGACATCACTATAATGTGTCAACAACTTTTCAAGATACGAGAGGGTTTCTTGTGAAAGGCTTGGATTGACCCTTATCTTCTGCTCCGGGTACTTAGGGTTTATGATTAGCCTTTGCTTGTCTTCTTCACTTTTGGAACTTTCTCCTTCAACCATGTAGGCCTCCTGAGTAGGTTGAAGGGTTGCTATTCCCCTTTCGGTAGGAAATTTGACAGTGCCATGGCCAACAGACACAGCCATATAGAATGCACAATGTCCTGGCCTTCCAATGATCACATAATAGTTTGAAGGTATATTGATAACCACAAAGGTGAGTGGTTGGACTCTCTCCTTCTGACCTTCGCTGAAACGAACATCAAGGGTCAGTTGCCCTAAAGGCTTAAGGGGAATATCGGCAATACCTTTTATGGAGGTCCCGGAGGGTTGGAGCCTTGAACGTTCTTCATTGCTCAAACGGTTGAAGAACTTCTCAAACTTGATTTCGGTGGCAGCACCAGTGTCTATGTATGCTCTGCTCATTTGTATTGTTCCCACAGTATCCTCAACCACAAGAGGGTTTGAAAGAGGGTCTTTCTCCGTTGGAGGGAAGCAAACACACTGAAGCTCCCAAGCTTCCAACCGCTGCCTTTTGTGTGGAACCCTTCCATCAAAATCCACCATATTGACTTCCTTGCCCTTTCCTTCAGCCATTTTGTCCCTTACTCCTTTCACCAAGTGGGCCAGTTCCCCAGACTTAATGGCTTCTTCGATCCTTTTCTTAAGCTGGAAGCAATCATTGGTGTGGTTCCCCTTTTCTTCATGAAATTCACAGTATTGTGTGGAATTTTCGTTCTTTCTGCTTTTGGGGAGAGGCCTAGGAGGCCGAAAGTTTTGCTTGACTTCTTCTGTTGCGAGGATTTCTTGAGGGGTCTTGGTAAGGGGTGTGAAACTTATGCCTTTCTCCGTGCTGGAAGGGTTTCAACCATCAGACCTTCGATGGTCTGAACCCTTTTGACGTCTGTCATAGGAGTTAAAGTTCCCCCTTTTTCTAGCTGGGCTGTTGCCTCGCCAGCTGGATCCTCTTTTCCTTTGCTCTTTGATGTCTACTGCCTCCTCTCCCCGGATGTGGGCTTCGGCCCTTTCGAGAGCTTCTTCCAAGGTCTTGGGCAGGGATTTGTTAAAATCTCTTGTGAGATATTTGGATGTAATGGCGTTCATAAAATCGGCCACCCTCATCATTTCGTCTGCCCCTACATACGTTAGACCTTCCTTCTTGTATCTTTCTATGAACTCTCGAAGGCTTTCATCATCTCTTTGTTTTATCTGAAAGATTACTGTAGCGTCTTTAACGTACCGCCTCTGTTGGGAAAATTGGCCAGGAACCCCTTGCTGAGGTCATCGAAGCTTCAAACGCTTCGAGCAGGTAAATCATTGAATCAGATTCTGGCTGATCCGACAAGGGTTTGCATGAACATTAGGCAACATTCAGCATTTGACCATTTCTCAATTCTTGCAGCACCAGTAAAGATCTGGAGATGGTCTTCAGGATCTTCAGTCCCATCATATGTTTTGATGTGGGATGGCATTTTGATCTTCGTTTGAAAATCATAATCGGCTATTTGCTGTGAAAAGCATGAGAGGTTACTCAGCTTATAAGGCTTGGCCAAATCTTCTTCAACCCTTGCACCCGCGTTGTTGCTGTTGTTGTTGTTCCCTTGAGTGGCCAGCACCTGATTAATAAAGTGCTGCGACGGGAAACTGGCCATCATCTGGGCCCTAAGGTTGAAGCCTTGAAGGCTTCCAGGTGTAACTGGGCAACTAACTCCCAAGGGAGTGTTCATAGCAGCACTTCGTGCCAATGGGAGTACAGACAGAGCTTGTTCCCATGTAGTTGTTGTTGAGGGTGGAAGGCTTGCTATTGGAGATTGTAGGAGTTGGTCCAAAGTCAGCTCGTGCCCTAGAGGAGCACCGCTTGCAACTGGTTGGGATGAAAAGAGAGGAATTATTGTAGGATTTGGCCTTGTGAACAGATATGGGTTAGGGTTTGGAGGAGGATTACTGGGACCAGCCTCATCCCTAGACACAAAAGGTTGTAAGTTTGCAAAAGGATGGATGGGGGGTCCAAGAGATAGTGTTGGCTCCGGTTCGTCATAGTCTAAACGAATCCTCACTCCCTTGTCCCTTTCCCTACTCACATATTGGTTTAGGAGAGACCTCAACTCAAGGAAATTGTTGGCGACCCCCTCAGGGGTAAGTTCAACATGTGATGGGGTGCCAGAGACACCGATATTGGGGGAAGGGACCCCTAATCTGGACGGAGTTGGAGTGTTGAAAGTGAGAAACTCGGGAGTGCTCCCCGGTGTCGAGAAGGACGTTGGTATAGCCACATGGGCTTGACCAGTGCTTGGGGTAGAGGCATTTGGAACTTGATTCACCTCTCCCGGGGATCCACTTTCTGACATGGTAATTTCGAGCGAATGGAGCTACACTACTGGGTCTTTTGAAGAGAAATAGTGGTGTGGCCCCACGGTGGGCGCCAACTTGTTGATGCAACAAATAATAGACCAAGTATAGTAGCTGGGCTGGTTAGGCAAAAGGGTTGTCAATTTTGCCTAACGCAGGTCGTGGGGTCCCCCCACGTTTGCAAGACGTGGAGAGAGGTTCACTAGATTGGTTTTGTTGTTTGCTAAAGATCCTCCTCTGAAGTATGTTCAGATTCGGATGTATGAGCAAAAGGAATGTGTGTGTTGAATGTGAAAGAAAGTGACTTGCATGAAGCAAGTACTCGAAGAGAATGACCAGAGATTTCAGGAATCAGTGCTGGCCTGTGGAATGTCTTGCACACTTAATGAAGTTTCACTTTTATAGGGAGAGCCTTAGCTCAAAGAGGAATGTGTTGACTAGTGAACATGCTTGCAGTGGGGGTTTTGCCCTTTTTGGGGGGTTGAAGCCTTTGACCTGCGGGTAAAAGGCTGTGTTCTGTGGACCTGTGTCACTTTTGCAGCTGCAGAGTTTGGTGAAGCAATCAGAGATGTGACTGCCTACTGTTCACGTACTATTTTATCTGGTCTCCTGGGTTTCCAACCTTTGAACCGTTTAACCTTTTTAGCTTTAATGTGTCTAAGTCATTTTATTTGGTCTTGGGCTACCCCGTCATCAATGTCATATAAAAATAGACGATTTTCCGACATAAATCTTCTTCCCTGATTAAAAAAAAACAAAAAACAAAAAACAAAAACAAAATCAATAGAATGAGCTTAAACGGCTGTGTGAAATTGTGGACAAGGGGAGCCTCTAGGCTAGGCGAAAAGCCTCATATTTAGGCCCTTACTAAGAAGAAACAAGTTGGTTAGATTTTGATGGAATGAGGATGCACTAAGCCCATTAAGTGGAAAAGAAACATGCCTTCTTTTATTCATCTTTTTATTTATTGTTTATGATGTGCTGATTTTATTAATACTAAAAATATGACGATGAAAAATAACAAAATAAAATTTTAATAAAAAAAACATATGCATATAAATTTCATGTTAGTTCATTTGTTCGATTAATTTAACCTACTCATGATTCTACATCACTGTTTATTGTAGGACGCAAACCACAACTTTTTAGGAATGAATACCATTTCACATAGTTAAAAACCACTAGCACTAAGACTCTTTAACAAATGGATCTTATTTAAAGGGCCTTACAAAATGTGTAAATTTAAGAGGGGGATAGTGCACGGTCCTCCCAACCGCCGGAGTGATCCCACTCCGGGAGCCGCCACCCGACCAGGCAAGCTCCGTGGTGAATTCCCCATGCCGGGCCCTCCCCATGGATCATTTTCGATGCCAAGGTTCGAACCCGGATACCTCGGGAAGAGGCGGGTGTCGGTGGCCAACTGGGCTACCCCAGAAGGTGTGAGTTAGCCATTAAAACATTAGAAAGTGTGAGTTAGCCATTAAAACATGATTTTCTAATATACAATTCTATGATTAACATTATAACTGAATTAAGTATGATAAGATAAACATATTAGTATGATAAGTAAAGATTTTAAATTTGTTAGTATATTCGTTTGCTGTTTTACAGCTTCTGTATCGAAGTTTAATAACCACATTTTCAACAGTTATGAACATTCGGGAAAGTAATTATCTTCTAAAAAATATACAGTGATTCGTTGTTTAATAAAATGCGGTATGAATGGTTTTCTAAAAACAATATGTGTTTGTACATACTTTCAACCAGCTATCACTATTTAAAATAGTAGTTCTCGCTTATTATGATGAAATGTTGTGACTACTTTTGATTATTTGTTTAGACTGATTATTTCTTTAGTTGTAAATCAGATTTCAAATGCATCAACATGCAGAAAATAACTCATGACTAATTTAACATTAATCAAATAAAAAATTAAACTAAAATTTACAATATCTATACACTTATTTATACTTTTTATTAAAATGTAGTATACATGAATTTCTAAAATCTACCTGTGTTATACATGAATTTCTTATGAAAAAACAAAAGAAACAGTCATGGGCTAAAAGAGGGTTAGCAAACCAATGTCATACCTATCATGACTTTTGTTTATGAGAAGTTGCAACCTTATTCCTATAAAAAGAATATTTTTGGTTAAAGGCACAATCACTTATATTTCATATATATATTCTCAAAGTAAATATACCTCATGTAGGTAAAATTATTCTCAAAGTAAATATACTCATTTATATAATATAATTTTTTTAATTATGCGTACAATAATACACCTTTTTAGTTATAACTAATGTTTATTAAAACTTCATACCGGTTAAACAAGGGACTTGGTTTTGATGTATCTATTTATACACGGTTAAGCTGCTAGCAATTAGTGGCGGAACCGGGACTTTTAACCCGGGGATCGTAGTGGAAAAATTTTCACAATCGGTATAATAATAGTTTAACTTATTAAATTATCATTATTTAAATGATTTGATTTTTTTATTGAACGACAAAGAATCTCATGTGTAAACTCACCATGTTCGGGGCTATGTCCAAGGTCGAATCCTCGACCGCCATGAGACCGTCTCCCCCCCCCCCCCATGCGCAGGAACCAAATGCAATTCGTAAACTCTCGCCCCTCGTCAAGTTCGAACCCAGTATTAAAGCCAGGATTTATCCCTTCACCCAGATGTCCCTCGAAAAATGGCCAAAACGGAAATCAAACCTGTTTTATGTTGGTTATAGATTTTCTTTTTACCTAATTATGTTTATGAAATTACGCTACCTTATTGATAAACAATATAGCTAGTTATAAGCTTTTTAGTTAGTATACGATATAAATTATGAGGAAAGTTATATATCATACTACAACAAAGTAAATGATAATTAAATTTACAATAAAGTAATCAAATAAGAAAAAAAACCTAACGTTTACTATACTTTTTTTATTTACGAAACTAATAAAGACAAAAAAATATATGAATTTGAATGACAAATAAAAAAAACTAATTAAAGTGGTCATATCACACATATTTACTTTAGCATATTATAAAAAGCTGACTTCAAACCCTATTGACCCTTTGTTTCTGTCTTCCTTCTTTTTCCACCGGAAAGTACAGAGCTCGCCACCGGTCACCGGAAAGCTCCACAGATGCTATTTTTACTCTTCTTTTTCTTCATTTTAACTTCTCTAGAAGACAGAAATTGAAGGGTCAAGCTATAAAATGGTTTTTCGTTGGACATATAAGTTAATATAAATCTTGGCCGCCGGAGGGTCAACTGACCTCCCTGACCCTCCCGTGGTTCCGCCAGCAATTAGAATCTATAACTTAGAACCTTATAGTTTCAGATTTGAGCATGTGGAATTAGATATTTTATAGAGAGGAAAGAAACATTTGGTGTAAAAGGAGGGCTTACTAGCTCACTTGAGAAGGTGGTTGTATTATCATCCATACGAATTTTATTAATTACTATCTATCAAATCAGTAATTTCATTTAAACAAAGTATTTGTATATTATTGTACATACTTATGTTTTAATAAATGAAATTTACGTGGGAGACCATCAATACTTCATTTAGTAAATAACATATTCAAAGCATGTTATTCGAAAACTTTATGTGGGGGACCTTTAGTCATCGGATCCACAAGTATATCTTTAGTACTTATATACTCAATACAAAGATCATTTTTCTCAACTCGCTCATGTATGAACAAGTACTTTGTATCGAGATATGAACCAACACCAGTCGAACTGTTATTGTTCGAGAAACTAACAACTGAGTTATCACAGTAAAGTTTCAGTGGTTTATAAATGGAATTATTTTAGATCCAGTGATCAGATTCTTAAGTAACATTCTATGACAGGTTGCGTTGTAAACAACAATGTATTCTACCATCATTGTGGAAGTTGTGGTTAATTGTTGTTTATGACTCTTCTATGATATAGGTCCTCCTACTAACATAAAGATATAGGCTGAAGTGGATTCTTATCATCTTTGCATTTAGCAAAGTCAGAATCAGAATAACCCACCACGTCTAAATGATCACTTCTTCTGTAAGTTAGTTTATAGTCTTTCATCCCTTGCAGATATCGAAGTACTTACTTAGCTTCTTTCCAATGATCTAGGCTAGGATTAGTTTGATAATGACCTAAGATACCAGCAATATAAGCGATATCTAGGCGAGTACAGACTTGACCATACATCAGGCTCCCGACTACTAACTCATAAGGTATCTGGCTTATTTGCTATTTTTCAACATCTGTTGTCGGACATTGGATTGAACCGAAAACATCTCCCTTAACTACTGGAGCTATTGAGGGTTTGCAGTGTTGCATTTTGTAGCGTGTAAGGACACGATCTATATAGGCCCTTTGAGATAATCCTAAGATTCCTTTGTGTCTGTCTTGGTGAATTTCGATGCCAATGACGTAAGAAACATCTCCGAGATCCTTCATGTCGAAGTTATGTGAAAGTAACCACTTCGAATCATGCAACATGTTTAAGATATTACTTGCCAGTAGAATATCATCTATGTAAGGACATGTATAGTAAAGTTGCTCCCACTTATCTTGAGTTAGGTGCATTGTTCCACCTGATTCTTTGCAAAACCTTGTTTCTTCATGACTTCATCACACTTAAGATACGATTGATGTGATGTTTGTTTTAACCCGTATATGGATTTCTTCAACTTACAGACCAGATGTTCTTGACCTTCAGGTTTAAAGCCTTCAAGTTGTTTCATGTACACATCTTCGTCTAAGTCTGCGTTAAGGAAAACAGTTTTAATGTCCATCTGATGCAGCTCTAAATCGAAATGAACTACATGGGCCATGCCGACCCTTAATGAATCTTTACGAGAGATAGGTGAAAACTCTCTTGATAATCATTTCCCTTTTTCTGAGTGTAGCCCTTTGCAACCAATCTCGCTTTGTAGCGTTCAACGTTCCCATTCGAATTCAGTTTTGTATTGAATATCCATTTAGATGGGTTTGACATCGTTGGGTAATTCTTCCAAATCCCAAACGTCATTTTTCTTCATGGATTCAAGCTCATAATTCATTACTTTATTCCATTCAAAAGACTGATCACTGTTAACGGCTTCATTATAAGATATAGGATCATTGAACTTTGTGGCATCCATTTCAGCTTCAGCTAGGTAGGTAACATAATCATCCCAAATAGTAACCTCCTGGTTGATTATCGGCTTCAGCCTTGTCTTGGGTTTGAGCGTTTGATGTGCCTTCGTTATGAGGTATAATAGGTTCTGATTGTGGAGGTGGATTTAGAGTTGGTGAAGTGACATTAGGTGCAGTTGTTGCATCGGGTACAAGAGGAGTAAACAGGGTTATGGTAAGCAACGAGTCCCCCCCCCCGCATCTTGTACTTCTTGTAATTGTTTGTAAGTGTTGGCACTTCTCCCACTGGCCTTAAAATCATCCAGGAACGCGACACGCTTGGTTTCTAAAATACGAATGACGTTGGAAGGACAATGGAAAAGATAACCCTCTGAGTAATCAGGATACCCGATAAAGAAATATGTAACTGTTTGAGGGTCAAGTTTCCTTAGGGAAGGATTGTAAAGTTTTGCTTCAATAATGCTACCCATACTTTCATATATTTAAGACTCGGTTTCCTTCCTGTCTAAAGTTTATAAAGGGTTTTAGGGACAGACTTATAAGGAACTCTATTGAGTATATGAAAAACTGCTTTTAATGCTTCATGTAGGATCGTTTTCAGACCCAAACGAGTCAATCAGAAGAGTTTTTCTCAATACGAGTGGCGGAAACAAACGTATCGAGGTCAATTCAGCGAGAATATCACTTTAAACTGTCCGTATATTGATTTCAGATCAAATACAAGTCTGTGGACACTTCGGCAGCACTTCGTTACACTGACCGGAACCGTTACAAATGAACTAGCACTCAAGGTATTTATAGCAAACCTGATTTCGCTTGAAACTGACTCAAGCGAAATCTCATTCTATTGATTTCGCTTGAAATGAACTAATCATGTGTTCAAGCGAAATAGGAACTTGTGATTTCGCTTGAAATGGTTATTGACCATTTCAAGTGGAAATACCTATAAACACAATTCCTTGATTTCCGTGCTCTGATCTATCATTCTATATACAAGACTCGATACAAGACGAAGTCGACAGACGCATGCACCAACAGACTCCCCCTCGAATGTTGACAAGTCTTCAGTGTCGAGTCTTCGGTTGTCAAACCTTCAGTCTTTATCAGTCTGCTCGCTCTCCAAAATTCTCCATTGTAAGCATCCTCAATCAATCTCTCTCTCTTTCTTGTAATCTTCAGGATCTGAATCTCGCTCTACAATCTTCAGACTCCCTCTCGATATCCTCAGACTCCCTCTTTCGCTAAGCTGGGATCGCAGTCTGGAATTCACTTTCACAGGTTCTTAGATCGTAACCTGGCACTCATCTAACTCAGGTATCGGAACCTGTCTAACCTGCATAACTCTACCCAAAAATAAGTTTCACAAATTTAAAATCTTGCAAATTTAGAAACCACTTGCAGGTATTATTCAGAAATGATTTAATCTTTGATAACCACTGAAAACATTCTCAAAAACACAACTTCTTCATACATTCTTTCCCAAACCAGTTCATCAAGTTTAGCACTTGGAATTTTGAAAATCAGCTATCCAACATCAGTTGTCGAAAATCTTTTTGGATTTTTCAAAAATTTCTGCTAAAACACATTCTTTTTGGAGATTTTTTTAAGATTTTAGTGTGTGTAAAATGCAATAAAGAAATATTTACAAACAACATTTTTTGTGAGCTTGTGTAAGAGGATCATATCAGTTTATGAGACCAATCACCAACACCGTTAAGCTTTAAACATTTTCAGTTCTAAACGATTCACATAGATTGACGATATTGTTGTCCACTTAAAACTCAATCTAAAACTTTCAAAATGCTTACCGATACGTTAAGGTATATTAATTTTGCACTAAATTCTTATGGACCCCACGATCTCAGCATATCCCCTCATCATGCAATACACTGACTCAAGTAATGCCTTTAAACTTTTATCAACTGTGATTTGTGCGAAAACAAAGCAGAATGTTTAAACATTAACAATCAGGTCGATACTTTCGTATACGCAGAGAAAGTCCAATGTTTAAACAAAATAAGAAAATAAAAATAAGTTGAAGTTGTTTAGGCTTTAACCACCAGGTCGATACTTCCGTATACGCAGAGGAGGTCCAAAGCTTAAACGAAACACCAAAAAAAATAAAGCAGAACGTTTAGGCAATAACATCCAGGTCGATACTCACGTATACGTAGAGGATGTCCAATGCTTAAACAAAATAAAGAAATAAAACAAGTTTAAATCTTTGCAAAATAAAATGCACAACCACAGCGACTTTTCAGCAAAGTTGTGAAAGTTCACAAACTTAACCAGTTTTATGTCTTTCGACAATCAGCTATTACTGAGGAGGCTCACAATCAAGAAGGACAAAACTAAGTACTATGCTTTCAACCATGTTTCCCACTAGAACTAGGCTTTTTCATTTAAGTTTGTATCATTATCGCAAATCTACTAGTCTAGCTGAGCCTATCGTCACATCTTTAGTGAGATCGTTTATCACATTATATCTTTCCATTTATTTAGCATGTTGTGACAGTCCAACTGATGTACTATCATTTCCTCTTTTTTACAACAAAACTCATTTTTTAATTTTATCATGTTTTTGGCTTTTTCAAATTTTCAAATGTTTTTGGATTTTCTAAAATTTCTTACTCCCCCCTAAAATGCAAACACATTTTAGGAAAATTTGAAAACAAACTATACAAACAAAGTGACAACTGATATCGAATCACTTCAAATCGCCATCCACTTGGCATAAACAATCAGAACTCCCCCTTACAACAAACTATTTTCCCATTGATTTCAAAACACTTAAGTTTATTTTAATCAAATGGTTTTTCCGGAAAATTAGTTTTGTTGATTGATTTTACCATTTGTAGGTTAGGGGTTTGATTCATCACATTATTTTCCAAACTACCATTTGTAGGAAAATACAAGTACAACTTAATGTCCTTGATTTACCACTTGTAGGTAAAAACCTTTTCAACCAATTTTTCAACCACATGGCTTACCAACTAATACCACTTGTAAGTTACCATATGTAGGTTGAATTCTCAAGATGCCGATTCCTACTCCTCGCTTACCAACCTGGGAGTTCCGGCAAGTCATACTAGTGACCAATTTTCAATTTTCAAACAAACAATATAAGAAAGATGCCGATTCATGCTCCACGATTACCAACTTGGGAGCTCCGGCAAGTCAGGTTTTTCAGTTAGAAATTTTCTCCCAAGCCTGACAGACCTTGGGAGATTCCGAGTTACTAACACTCGGTTCTTTACCTGCCATCTTTTTCTCATAAAATTCTTTAACCCCCTTTACCTTCCCGTCAATCATTTTACCAAAAATGTTTTGAACTGTGGGGTTAAAAGTCTTTTCAACATCAAATTCTTTCTTTTCAGAGAAGAATTGATTTGAAATTTCAACTTTGCCAATTTTAGATTTCAAATTTTCAGCCCGCAATGGTGGAAAATTTGTATCATCCAAAGGCGGAACTGTTTTCTCCTTTTTCATAACAACCTGTGGCTCCTCTGATTTTATGGAATCAGATTCATCACCAGAATTCTCACTTGAATTCTTAACAACCCATTTTTGGTTATTAAGGTTCTCTTTTCTCTTGAAAACATTTTTCGAACATTCACCAACCTCATAAATGGAATTTTCAAAAACTCTGAATCTGTTTGTTGGTGGTTCGTTTTTCTCAACAAGTTTTTCTTTTAGTTTACCAGAGACTCCCTGTTTTGTTTGCATTGCCTTTTGACAATTCCTGGCAATGTGCCTAACCGTTTTACATTGAAAACAGGTTCTAGTCTCTATCTTCTTCTTAGCAAAGCTTTTCTTCATTTCGTCTTGCTTCTTGGCAAGGAATTCTTTGTTCGTTTGCATTCTGAATGCTTGCTCCTTCTCTTCTTCAGTCGTTTTCTTTGAAACAAAAACAGTTTTTGGTTTATAAATTTTCTCATTTTTATAATTTTTCGGTGGAATAAAACCTAGACCTTTCTTTTTGAAATTACCATTATGGTTTGGTTTCTTTTGAAAATCTGAACCACAACTGTAACCCTTTTTCTTGTTTAAACGTTGTTGATATCTTGAGGTGTAAGGATTAGGTTTTTTAGAAAAATTTTCATCTTTTATTTCAGAAATATTAATTTCTGTTAGTTTGAAAACCTTTTTGATCATTTCTGGTTTAACACCTCTTATTGGAAAAGCCTCATCAGAATATAATTTGTCAGAATCTTTCAAAGTATATGCTACTTTGATCGGTTCGTCATCCAAATTAGATTTTGATAACAAAAACTCTTTATTATACACCCGTTTTCCCTGTTTGGCTTTTTGACTTGACGTGTCGGACTTTGACTTTGACTCTGATTTTGACTCCGACATTGACACCTCTGTTTCATCCTTATCCAACACCAGATCGACCACCTTTTTTATTAATTCGGACTCATGATCAGTATCGGACGACGTGAAAGTGACATCTATACTTTCTAGCAAGTTATCCGACGACCCAGACTCCCACTGTAAATTTGTTGCCTTTTCGACTCTTTCAGAATTTGGATTTCGAGGAGAATATCCATTTTCGACCGGGGGTGGACATTTGTTATAGACAACACTTGGTTTCTTACCAGAAATCTTCACTTCATCATCTTCTTTTGTTTCAGACTTCTTATCTTCCGAAGTCTTCTCATCTTCAAATGTTTTCAATCCCTCCACTATAGGGTAAATCCTGTCAACCACAAAAGTAGAACATGAGTAACTTTTTAATAATCTGTTAACTCTCTCAGTTTCAATTCTCTGAGTTTCCAGTTTCAGCTCAAGCTCAGCACACTTTTCAGTGTAATAGTTGACATTGTCAAGCTGTCTCATGTATGCCCCTTTGAGTGTATTCATTGCTACAGCTTGTTCACTGTTCGACTCGGTGTACTTATTCATCTCTCTGTTCAAAACATCATATGATTCTTTCAGCCTTTTTATATTATTCAGCAACTCATTGTTTTGCTCAATCAGAGAATCACAATTTATACACTTCTCATGAACTTTGAATGTATCAGCTTCTGTTTTGATTTCAAATTCTGGAACTTCTTTGACTATTCTCACTTGAACTTCTTCTTTAGTCTTTTTCTCAGCTTCAGCTTGTTCCAGTTCTTCTTCTTCTTCTTCTTCATATCTCTTCCATTTCTCTTCTTCAGCCTCCTTAATTTTTCTGTATTTTTCTGCCCAATATTAATCAGAAGCATTAGCAACACAACATTTATGATTTGTAGATTTGTTCGGATCATAATCATCCCAGTTGAAATTTTCCCAACTAAAGCCTTCAGGTAACTTTTCATCATCTTGGTTTATCAGACATGCTTTAGTGTCAGCTGGAATATATTTGTCCCAACTGAAACCTTCTGATGATTTCTGATCTTCTTTATTCACCAAACATGCTCTCTTTGAATCTTCAATCACTTTTCTACCATGTGCCACTTGAGGTTCTTGTTGTTGTGGAGCAACTTGATAATAGATGGATTTCCTATAGTAATCATTGCTGTTGAAAGGATTTTTAGCTCCACTTGCTTCTCGATTAGTGCACTCCCTCTTGAAGTGTCTTTTTTCCCTGCAACGAAAACAAGTAACTTTAGATTTATCAAAACCTAAATTAGAAACAAATGCATCACGGAAGTCATCTCTTCCTGTGATCTGTTTGAATTTCTCAGCTCGTCTTAACACACTAGCCAAACACCATTTTATGTCCATCAATTCCATCTCCTCAGCATCGATTTGATCGTAATCCTCTCTTGTCAACATAGGATTTCCGATACTACCTGCCACTAAACTTCCATACGACTCCAAAACAGTTCCCAACAAAGACATGTGACTTTTTGCGACTTCTTCAGAATAACCCTGATCATTTTCAAGATTCAATACAATGTTGCATTGTAGCTTCTTGCCATTTTTGGTTGTGGAAGAATGCGGATCAAATGTTGGAAATGAAGTAAATCCTGTTTTGCTGCTAGATCCCTGAGATAAACTTTCTGAAGAACTTTTTGCATTGTAAGCAGTTTCAACTTTTGGAGAAAAATTGGTCTTATCACTAACACCACTTTTGAAATACAATCCGATGTCTTGTTCTCCATCATAGTTCTTCATCCTAGCAATCTTTCTTTGCTCCATCTCTTGAGCTTCAAGATGTTTAATAAACTCTCCCAGTGTTAGCTTTTTGTATTCTTTTCTATTATTCCTCAACATCATCAGATACGTTCCCTAAATATCATGTGGTAACGCATCAGCTAGTTTCTCAATCAACTCATCTGTATCCTTTTTGATGCCTAACTTTGTCATATTTTTCACCAAGTTACAATATCTTTCAATAATCTGCTTGGTGTTTTCTGTTTTCAAACCACGGAATAGATCAAATTCTTTCTTCATAAGTGACATTTTGTTCTTGAGCATATTATCACTTCCCAGAAATTTTGATTCTAATTCATTCCAAATCGAATATGCACTTCCGTCATGTTGAAGAAGAATCAATATGTCCTCTTTAATTGCTTGCTGTAATAGACTAACCATCAATTTCTCATCTCTATACTTCTTTTTCTCATCAGCACTCATTTCTCTAATTGGCATTATCTGATTATTATTCTTTGTTGGTCTTTTATATTGAACTTCAGTATGTTCCCAAGCATCCAAATGATAAGCCTCAACCCAATTACCAAAACGTTCGGACCAACCATTATAATCATCAATATCCAAAACCTTAGGCGGTTTTTGTGATGTCCCCGTCTCATTTTCAAGTAATGTACTTTGTGTCACAGTCATCGGACTAGCAAAAGCATTATAAAACTCATTCTCCATGTTTCAGTTTTCACAAGTTCACAAACAGACAATCTCAAGCGAAATACTAACTTTCAAGCGAAATAGCTTTTCAAGTGAAACAACCACTGAAGCGAAATCAAGACTTTGAAACTGAATAGCAAGTTTCAAGCGGAATCAATAGAATTTCTCAAGCAAACCTGTTCAAGCGAAATCAATTCAATATTTCAAGCGAAATATCGATTTCAAGCGAAATCAATTCAAAATGCACTCTCAAGCGAAATCAACAGGAACTATTCAAGCAAAATCAGCATGATGTCATACTTTCGGTCTGATTTTTGTCCAATTGATCAAGCAAATGGTCGAATTTGATTCTGAAACTTTCTAGGGTTTGTTAAAACAACATTACGCATATGATATGTGAAAATCAGATGTTTTTAACCATGGAAACTTGTTTAATTGTGAAAAGAAGGTGTGGAAAACAGATTTAGCAGCTAAAATGGTTAGAACTCTTCCTCCTGAGCTCTGATACCACTTGTAGGATCGTTTTCAGACCCGAACGAGTCAATCAGAAGAGTTTTTCTCAATACGAGTGGCAGAAACAAACGTATCGAGGTCAATTCAGCGAGAATATCACTTTAAACTATCTGTATATTGATTTCAGATCAAATACAAGTCTGTGGACACTTCGGCAGCACTTCGTTACTCTGACCGGAACCGTTACAAATGAACTAGCACTCAAGGTATTTATAGCAAACCTAATTTCGCTTGAAACTGACTCAAGCGAAATCTCATTGTATTGATTTCGCTTGAAATGAACTAATCAAGTGTTCAAGCGAAATAGGAACTTGTGATTTCGCTTGAAATGGTTATTGACCATTTCAAGTGGAAATACCTATAAACACAATTCCTTGATTTCCGTGCTCTGATCTATCATTCTATATACAAGACTCGATACAAGACGAAGTCGACAGACGCATGCACCAACACTTCAGTCTAGAGGAATAAAGATAAATTAGTGTTGGCTAACATACTGCGCACCATGTCCATTAGGGTACTGTTTCTTTCTTCAGCGACACCAATCTGTTGAGGATTGGTTCACAATCCCTTGGCCTTTACAAAACTCATTAAATGGACCAGAAGCATGACCCACATCAGTATGTCTTCCATAACAATCATCATCTCTATATGATTTCACAACTTTAGTTTGACAATCTAGTTGTTTTTCAAATTCAACTTTGTAATCTTTTAAATTTGGAAGTGATTTAGATTTTTCTTTAATGAGATACAAGTACATATAACGTGAATAATTGTCAACGAAAGTGATAAATGAAATATGTCCAGTTATGCCTGCGACGGGGTAAGGCCACTAATGTCAGAGTGAATGAGTTCTAATAAAGTAAAGCTCCTAGTGGCATCTTTCTTATTTGTTGATGTCATTTTACTTTTAAGGCATTTGACACATGTTCCAAAGTCAGTGAAATCGAGAGGTGGTAAGACGTCATCCTTTACGAGTCGAGTTAATTGTTCTCTTGAGTTGTGGTCTAAACGTTGATGCTAAAACATGGATGAAGTCTCTAAGTCTCATTTCCGTTTCGTCTTTGTGATTGATTCATTAATATTATATGACAACAAAGATATGAAAAAGTCATCATCTAGTTCCAATCTACAAAGACTACTATACAAAATGCTAGTACAATACACTACAAAATCATAAAAAATAGAGAGTTTGTGATGACCGTGAGAAACATCAAAACCGTTTATGTCTAACTTTGATTTTCATACAAGGTTCCGAGTAACCTTGGGAACATATAAGGTATCATAAAGTTTAATGCATAAACTAGTTTTCATAAATATTTGTAAGGTTCCCACAACCTTCACTTCTAGTTCTTTATCATTCCACATTTTTAGTGTTTTTTGGTTTTTTCCCAGCCTCTGGGTTGTAAGGAATCCCTGAGTAGAATTGGTTACATGAACCATAGGACTAGAATCAAACCACCAAGAATTAGCAGGAACAATTAAATTATAGGACTCAAGTATCATGAAAAGATTATTACTTTTCTTAGTCAGCCACTCCTTAAAGTCAGGGCACTCCTTCTGCTTATGTCATGTCTTTTTACAGAACTTGTAGAAATGCTTGCCTAAGGAGTTCTTAGAGCTGGAAGATGCACTTGGATTAGGCTGTTGGATGTTAGAAGCTTTCTTCCTTGGACAGTTGTTCTTCCTCTTCTTAGAATTTGCAGTAGAGAGATAAGAAACATTAGCAGTTTTGTCCATCCATACGCTCTTCCTCCTACACGCACATGATGATCAACTCACTCATCGTCCATTTGTCCTTTTGAGTGTTGTAGTTGATCCTAAATGCTTCATAGGACGATACAAGCGATGTCATGATGAAGTGTACGAGAAAACCATCACTGATCTCCATGTCTAATCCCTTTAACTTAAGGGCCATGTTGTTCATCATCATGATGTGTTCACGAACACTGCTCCTCCGATCATACATAGTAGTCCCCTTCTTGAGAATCAAAGTGTCACGGCCCCCGGCCCGGTGTGACCCGGTCCAGAAGCCGCGGGACAGAAATTCGGGGTATTTTAATTAATTTGGCAGCGGAAATGTTAACAGGATCGTTTAAACTTGAAAATGCCCAATTTATTTTATTTCACACATTTGGGACAAACCCCATAATTTACAATAAAGGAAATTTCACAAGGAAATTCCCTGTTTTACAAAACATATTTATTTATTTTATTGAGCCACTTCTTCAAGCTTGTAGTGCTATACGGCACTTTTTCCTGGATCACAGCAGATCACCTGAGACATGTTTAAAAAGATTTTTATCAGCGGGGAAATACTGGCGAGTCATTCAAATTTCACAAAAGACACATTGTTATAAATTTACAGCATTAAGGGTTTTTATATTTGCCCCTATCATATAATTATATGCTTCAGCTGTCACTCGACCGAATCTATGACTGTGGACATATCACTAATTAGGCTCGCCCACCTAAAGAGATAAATCGTTAGTAGTAATGTGCACAAAACCCCCCACATACTGCCAGTAATTAAAGATTAGAAAAGACTTAATCACCGTAAAGTATAACTGGAAAACATGTAGGATCGTGTTCGGCCCTGTTTGAGTCGATCAGAAGAATTCCTATCCAAAACAAGAGGCGGAAACTAATGCTTTGGTGCAATTTCAGCAGAATTTACTTTAAACTGTTGTTGTATTGATCTTGAATGCAATTACAAGCTCTGACAATACTTCGGCAGCACTTCGTGGCTTACCGGAAGAGAACACCTACAACTCAGCATGTGATTTCGCTCTAATGACCTATTTATAGACTAACATATTTCGCTCATACGGACATGTACGTATGAGCGAAACCTCTTTGTGACATATAAGCGAAATACCAAAGGACACATAAGCGAAACCTAGGCCAATGACACATAAGTGAAACCTAGTCTAACACATGTTTCTTGGATTTCGTGCCATTGTCTAACCTATACTCTACTAGACTCGATACAAGACGTAGTCGACAGACGTAGTGCACCAACAAACTCCCCCTCGAATGTTGACGGAGTCTTCAGTGTCGAGTCTTCGATTGTCAATCTACAATATTTATCAGTCTTCGATCTTCCTCTGAAGTATTTGTCATTGCAAGAATCCTCATTCTTTATTTCTATCATCAACAAACTCCTCTTTCTCGCATGTTGAATATCATGGTGTCTTCAGACTCCCCCTCTCAATCTGCTGGGATCGTAGTCTGGAATTCACAGCTTCAAAATTCATTCCAAGATCTTTACCTGGCTCTCTTACAGCTCAGTATCGTCACTTGGCACGAATTTACCTGAAAAATCTCTACCCAACACATAAGTTTCTTTTTAAAGATTAAATCTTTCAACAATATAGAAACTATGTCAAATAATCTATGAAAAGATTTGTTCTTTGAAAACCACTTGTAAATACAAAATATTTTCACACTCTCTCCCAAACCTGTTCTTCATGTTTAGCACTTGGAATTTTAAAAATCAGCTTCTCAACATCAGTCGTCGAAAATCTTTTTGAATTTTCAAAAATTTATGCTAAAACACACTAAAATCTTTTTGAATTTTTGAAAGAAAGTAAATGCAGAAATGAAATATTTACAAACAATATTTTTGTGAGTTTGTGCAAGAGGATCATATCAGTTTATGAGACCAATCACCAACACCGTTAAGCTTTAAACATTTTAAGCTCTAAACGATTCACATAGATTGACGATATTGTTATCCACTTAAACTCATTCTAAAAACTTTCAATCTGCTTACCGATACGTTAAGGTATATTAAGATAGCACTAAGTTCTTATGGACCCCACGATCTCAGCATATCCCCTCATCATGCAATACACTGACCCAAGTAATGCCTTTAAACTTTTATCAACTGTGATTTGTGCGAAAAACAAAGCAGAATGTTTAAACATTAACAATCAGGTCGATACTTCCGTATACGCAGAGAAAGTCCAATGTTTAAATAAAATAAGAAAAATAAAACAAGTTGAAGTTGTTTAGGCTTTAACCACCAGGTCGATACTCACGTATACGCAGAGGAGGTCCAAAGCTTAAACGAAACACCAAAGAAAATAAAGCAGAACGTTTAGGCAATAACACCAGGTCGATACTCACGTATACGCAGAGGATGCCCGATGCTTAAACAAAATAAAGAAATAAAACAAGTTTAAATCTTTGCAAAATGAAATGCACAAAATCACAGCGACTTTTCAGCAAAGTTGTGAAAGTTCACAAACTTAACCAGTTTTATGCCTTTCGACAATCAGCGATTACTGAGTAGGCACACAATCAAGAAGGACAAAACTAAGTACTATGCTTTCGACCATGTTTCCCACTAGAACTAGGCTTTTTCATTTAAGTTTGTATCGTTATCGCAAATCTACTAGTCTAGCTGAGCCTACCGTCACATCTTTAGTGAGACCGTTTATCACATTTTAACTTTCCATTTCTTTAGCATGCTGTGACAGTCCACTGATGTACTATCATTTCCTCTTTTATGCACAAAAACTCATTTTTCATTTTATCATGTTTTTGGCTTTTTCAAATTTTCTAATGTTTTTGGATTTTCTGAAATCATACTCCCCCTAAAAGACAAATACATCTAAAGAAAATTGAAAACAAACTGTACAAGAACATGACAACTGATATCAAACTGTACAAGAACATGACAACTGATATTGAATGGCCTCAATTCTCCATCCACTTGGCATAAACAATCAGAACTCCCCCTCACAACAAACTATTTTCCCATAATGATTTCAAAACACTCAAGTTTGTTTTAATCAAAATGGTTTTTCTGGAAAATAAGTTTTGTTGATTTTGTAAAACCATTAGTAGGTTAGGGGATAAACTCATCATTTTGTTTTTCAACCACTTGTAGAAAATCAGATACAACTTAATGTCCCTGATTTACCACTTGTAAGGTCAATCCAATCAAGCAATTTCAACCAATCATCATCTGTTGGTTGAATTCTCAAAGTGCCGATTCCTACTCCACACTTACCAACCTGGGAGTTCCGGCTAGTCCTGCTTTTCAAAAACACATTAAACATGATAAAGAATGATGCTGATTCATGCTCCGCGATTACCAACTTGGGAGCTCCGGCAAGTCAGGTTTTTACTGTTTGAAAAATATATCCACCCAAGCCTGACCTTCCTTGGGTGTAACAACCTCTTCTTCATCTTTACTTTCAACCGACCTGTGAACATTTCTTTTGGAAGCATAAAATTCTTTCACTCCTTTGGCCTTACCATCGACCATTTTTCCAAAAATGTGTTTCACAGTTCCGTTGAAAGCTTTATCAACATCAAATTTCTTCTTATCAGAATAAAATTGATTTGAAATTTCAACTTTTCTGACTTTCTTCATAAAATTTTCAGCACACAACGGTGGAAAATTTTCATCATTCATAGTTGGAACTGATGTTTCAACCTTTTTCTCAACCCATGGCTCCTCTGATTTTGTGGAATCAGATTCATCACCAGAACTGTTCCCTGAACCCTTAACAACCCATTTTTGATTTTTCAAATTTTCTTTTCTTTTAACCACATTCTTTGAACATTCACCAATTTCAAAGGTTGAATTTTCAAAGCCTGTAAACTTTCGGGTTGAAAGTTCAGTTTTCTCGACAACTTTCTCTTTCAATTTACCAGAGACTTCCTGTTTTGGTTTAAATGACTTTGGACAATTCCTAGCAACATGACCAGCAGTCTTGCACTGAAAATAGGTTCTTGTCTCAATCTTCTTCTGAATAACATTTTTCTCCATCTCATCTTGCTTCTTTGCAAGGAATTCTTGATTTGTCTGTTTTCTGAATGCTTGCTCTTGCTCATCATCCAAAAATTTTCCTGAAACAAACAAAGTTTTTGGTTTATAAAATTTTCCATTTTTATAATTTTTCGGTTGATTAAATCCTAATCCTTTCTTTTTGAAATTACAGTTATGGTTTGGTTTTTTATGAATACTAGAACCAGAATTGTAACCCTTTTTCTTGTTTAATCTTTGTTGCACTCTTGAGGTGTAAGGTTTAGGTTTTTCAGAAAAATTTGCATCTTTTATTTCAGAAATATTAATTTCTGTTAGTTTGAAAACCTTTTTAATCATTTCATTTTTAACACCTCTTATTGGAAAAATCTCATCAGAATATAATTTGTCAGAATCTTTCAAAGTATATGCTACTTTGACCGGTTCAACATTCAAATTAGATTTTGATAGCAAAAATTTCTTATCATAAACCCGGTTGTCCTTTTGAATTGTTGACTTTGACTTGTCGGACCCAGACTTTGACTCGGATTTGGACTCCGGTTTTGACTCCTCTATGTCATCTTTATCTAACACCTGATCGACCACACGTTTAATCAACTCGGACTCATGATCAGTGTCAGACGATGTGAACGTAACATCAATATTTTCTGGTAAGTTATCTGATGACACAGACTCCCACTGTAAATTAATTTCCTTTTCGACTCTTTCTGAATTTGGATTTCGAGACAAATATCCATTTTCGACCGGGGGCGGACATCTATTGTAAACCACACTTGGTTTCTTACCATAAGTCTTCATTTTATCTTCATCTTTTGTCACAGATTTCTTTTCTTCAGACGTCATCACATCTTCAAACGTCTTCAAATTCTCCACAACTGGATAAATCCTATCAACAACAAAAGTAGAACATGAGTAACTTTCTAATAACTTGTTGACTCTCTCAGTTTCTATCTTTTGTGTTGCTAACTTCAACTCTAGATCAGCACATTTCTTTATGTGAATGTTGACATCATCCAACTGTCTCAGGTATGCTCTCTTCAGCGTATTCATTGCCACAACTTGTTCACCGTTTGAATCAGTATACTTGTTGATTTCTCTGTTCATTGTATCATAGGATTCTTTCAATCTGTTTATGTTATGCAGCAACTCATTGTTCTGCTTGATTAAAGAATCACAATTCATGCACTTTTCAGGAATTTTGACAGGTTCTGCATCAACTTTGACTTCAAATTCAGGAACATCCTTGACTTTTCTGTTTGATCGTAAAAATTCAGCTCTTCTCTTTTTCTCAGCTTCAGCTTTTAATCTCTCTTCCTCTTCTTCCTCTTCTTCAAGCTTTCTCCTTCTTGCTTCAGCAGCTTCCATGACTTTTCTGCACTTTCAGCACATTTCAAATCATAAGCATTTGCAATTAAAGCGTTAACATTTGAAGTGTTTTTGGACATCTCTTTGACTATAAGTTCTTGATCTGGACAAAAGTTATCCCAACAGAAACCTTCAGCCAATTTTTCATCATCTTGTTCTGCCAAACACACTTTACTGTTTGTTGGAAGATATTTATCCCAGGTAAAATTATCATATTTCCCCTGATTGACTAGACATGCTCTTTTTGAACCTTCAATCACATCTCTCCCGTGAGCAGTTTGTGCCTAATGTGGTGCTGGTGGTGTGACTTGATGATAAATCGCCTTTTTGTGATAATCGTTGTTTCCAAAAGGATTCTGGGCTCCAGTAGCTTCACGATTTTTACACTCCCACTTGAAATGCCCCTTTTCCCTGCAACGAAAACATGTAACTTTAGATTTATCAAAACCTAAAGTTGAAACATGAGCTTCACGAAAATCATCTCGGCCTGTAATCTGTTTAAACTTTTCAGCTCTTCTCAACACACTGGCCATGCACCATTTAATGTCCATCAATTCCATTTCCTCAGCATCTATTTGATCGTAATCCTCTTTCGTGAGCATTGGATTACCGATCTTTCCAGCTACAAAACTACTATAAGATTCCAAAACCATTCCTAACAAAGACATTTGATTTTTAGCAACTTCTTCAGAATAATCTTGATCATTCTCAAGATTTAATACAATGTTACACTGAAGTTTTCTTCCATTCTTTGTTGCAGAAATGTTTGGATCGAATGATGAAAATCTTGTACTGCTTGATCCCTGGGATGATTTCTTTTCTGAAGAATCTTTTGCACTGTAAGCAGTTTCGACTTTTGGAGAAAAATTTGACTTTTCGTTGACACCACCTTTGTAATACAAGCTGAAATCCTGTTCTCCATCGTAGTTCTTCATCCTGGTGATCTTTCTCTGCTCCATCTCTTGAGCTTCCAAATGTTTGATGAAGTCTCCCAATGTCATGTTTTTATAATCTTTTCTGTTGGATCTCAGCATCATCAGAAACGTTCCCCAAGTTTCATGAGGTAGCGCATCTGCAAGTTTTTCAATCAATTCATCAGTATCCTTTTTAATACCAAGTTTTGTCATATTTCTCACCAAGTTACAATATCTATCAATTATTTGCTTGGTGTTTTCAGATTTTAAACCACGGAATAAATCAAATTCTTTCTTCGTGAGAGACATTTTGTTTTTGAGCATATCATCACTTCCAACAAATTTTGCTTCCAATTCTGTCCAGATTGAGTAAGCAGTTCCATCATGTTGAAGCAGTATCAAGATATCTTCTTTTATCGCTTGCTGAAGCAGACTCACCATCAATTTCTCATCTCGATATTTCTTTTTATCTTCTGTACTCATTTCTCTAATTGTTAACTGCACATTATTTGTTGTGGGTCTAACATATGGTTCCTCAGTGTGTTCCCACGCATCCAAATGATACGCCTCAACCCAATTTCCAAACCGTTTGGACCATCCATTGTAATCATCAATATCCATGAGTTTAGGCGGTTTCTGAGACGTTCCGGTTTCGTTCTCAAGCAAAGCATTCTGCGTGATTGTGATCGGACTAGCAAAGGCGTTATAAAATTCGTTGTCCATAGTTCAAAGTTCACAAATTCACAAATTTCCAAGCTTAGGCAAAACTGTTTCTTGGAGCGAAATCCCAAATATCAAGTGTCACAAAAACGAAACCTTTGTTGTCACTATAAGCGAAACCACTAGTTGTCACTATAAGCGAAACCAGTCTTGATGGTCACAAAAAGCGAAACTATTGAAGTACCAAAAGAGCGAAACCTCCAAAGTGTCTTAAAAGCAGAATCTCAAAGTTGTCACAAAAGCGAAACCTCCAAAGTGTCTTAAGAGCGAAACCCCTAAGTGTTCCTTGGAGCGAAACTAACTTGATCAAATGAGCGAAATTACTCTTTAAACGTCCACAAAAGTGAAATCAGCTGCTGACATCATCATATGCACGAGTCCTTAAGAGCGAAACCTCGAAAATCCTAAGATCTAAGTCCATTTTAGTTTTGAAACTTTCAAGGGTTTATTAATACATGATTTCGAGTGCTGTGTGTGAATTTGAGTTGGTTTTACTGTGAAAAATTTTAAAACATTGAAGAAAGTGTAGAAAATCAGAATAAATGCAGCTGAAATGGCAAGAAATCTTCCTCCTGAGCTCTGATACCACTTGTAGGATCGTGTTCGGCCCTGTTTGAGTCGATCAGAAGAATTCCTATCCAAAACAAGAGGCGGAAACTAATGCTTTGGTGCAATTTTAGCAGAATTTACTTTAAACTGTTGTTGTATTGATCTTGAATGCAATTACAAGCTCTGACAACACTTCGGCAGCACTTCGTGGCTTACCGGAAGAGAACACCTACAACTCAGCATGTGATTTCGCTCTAATGACCTATTTATAGACTAACATATTTCGCTCATATGGACATGTACGTATGAGCGAATCCTCTTTGTGACATATAAGCGAAATACCAAAGGACACATAAGCGAAACCTAGGCCAATGACACATAAGTGAAACCTAGTCTAACACATGTTTCTTGGATTTCGTGCCATTATCTAACCTATACTCTACTAGACTCGATACAAGACGTAGTCGACAGACGTAGTGCACCAACAAAACATTTAGGGTTTTGTAAAATAATTTGATAGCAAGAGAATGACTCACATTGCAAGTTTAATCGGACAGAACCTTGCCTACTGATTTAACCTTGTAACCTAGTTTAAATAACAATGCACACGAAACTAGGTCAGTAACTTAATACAACTTTTTACGATAAACTCACGAAATTAAAACCCTCACGACGAATGACAAAGTATAGCCCGGATTCGGGCAGCACTTAAACATCCATCGGATTGGTTTCAATCGATCGAACATGGTATCGTAGTAGTGATCGAGTTATTACCCTGTTGTCGCAGCAAAGATTCGTGCTTGTGTATGTTTTTGAACTAAACAGTGAATAACTTGACGTACGAAACGAATTTGATCGTCGTAACAACAGCACCATGCAAGGGCCAAACCCCTGCTATATATACTGAAAAAGGGTCTCCCACGCGTGGCGCGCCAGACCCACCTGGTCCTGGCGTGTGGCGCGACAGGTCCCTTTTTAGGCTAGGGTAGCCTCGTGTCTTGTATAGCCTATGTGAGTCAACAGCAACCGAATTTCGTGTTCTACAATGAATTTTGAAGATGATCGTCAATTAGGGGATACCCCCCTTGAGTTTTAGGGGGCCCTGATCCTAGTTTCAATTGTTCTGAAAATTTTTATGGGTCAGGCTATACTACTTGGGGGTCTCAATTAGGGTTTCCTATTGGACAAAATAGAATAAAAAATAATAATTTTGGTGAGAGTTGTTACATCCTCCCCACCTTATTAGAATCTCGTCCTCGAGATTTACTGGAACAAGTAGGGATATTTTCGCTTCATCTCTAATTCCAGTTCCCAAGTGTACTCAGGTCCTCTCTTCGAATCCCACTTGATTTTGACCAGTACTAGTCTTTTGTGCTTGAGAAACTTGACCTTTTTATCTTCTATCTGAATTGGTCTTTCTACAAATTTTAACTTTTCATTTACCTCTATGTCTTGGAGAGGTACTACTAAGGATTTGTCGGACAAACACTTCTTGAGGTTAGATACATGAAACACGCAATGTACTCCAGCCAGTTCTTCTGGTAGTTGTAGGCGATAAGCAACTGGTCCTATTCGCTGGATTACTGGGAATGGTCCTACGTACCTTGGACTTAGCTTTCCCTTCTTACCGAACCGAAATACCCCTTTCCAAGGAGAAACTTTTAAGAGTACCTTGTCTCCAACTTGAAATTCTAGCGGCTTGTGTCTATTGTCTGCATAACTCTTCTGACGATCTCGAGCTGTCTTTAGTCTTTCCTTGATTTGAGTTATCTTGTCGGTGGTTTCTTGTACGATTTCGGGACCTGATAATTGGTTTTCTCCTATTTCTGCCCAACAAACTAGGGTTCTACACTTTCGTCCATACAGTGCTTCGAACGGGGCAGATTCGATGCTTGAATGGTAACTATTGTTATAGGAGAATTCAATTAAGGGAAGGTGATTATCCTAGTTTCCACCAAAATCTATTACACATGCCCTGAGCATGTCTTCCAGGGTTTGAATCGTCCTTTCACTTTGTCCATCTGTTTGGGGATGGTATGCAGTACTTAAATTCAGTCGTGTCCCCATTGCTTCTTGGAAACTCGTCCAGAAATGTGAAGTGAAACGACTATCTCTATCCGATACAATAGAGAGTGAGACTCCATGTAAGGATACCACCTCGTCTACGTATAACTTGGCTAATCTTTCCATACTAAAAGTTTCCTTCATGGGCAGGAAATGAGCTGATTTGGTTAATCGATCCACAATTACCCAAATTGCGTCGTTACCTTTTTTGGTTTTGGGCAACTTAGTAACAAAATTCATGGTTATTAGTTCCTATTTCCAAACAGTCATTTCTAATTGTTGGAGTAACCCTGAAGGTTTCTGGTGTTCTGCCTTAACTTGTGAAAAAGTTAGACACTTAGATACATATCTAGCTATATCCTTTTTCATTCCTATCCACCAAAAGTTATTTCTTAAATCTTGGTACATCTTATTATTTCCAGGGTGCATGGTATATCTAGATTTATGGGCTTCCTCTAAAATCTTGTTTCTTAAATTTCCTTGCTTAGGTACCCAAATCCTTCTTTTGTGGAATCTCCAAATTCCATCAGCTCCTTGTTCTAATTCCTTTATTTTTCCTTGAATTCCTTCAACATCATCCTCAGTTGCTGTTATTTGAACCTTCTTCAGTTGTTCCATTAAATCTAACTGTAGATTTAATCTAAGAGCATGAACTCGCTTTTGCTTTTCATGATACTTACGACTTAGAGCATCTGCGACTACATTTGCTTTTCCTTCATGATATTGAATATCACAGTCGTAGTCACTTAAAATTTCCATCCATTTTCTTTGCCTCATGTTCAATTCTTTTTGCCCAAATATGTACCTTAAGCTTTTATGATCTGTATAAACGGTAAACTTACTTCCATACAGATAGTGTCTCCAAATCTTAAGGGCAAAAATTATAGACCCTAATTCTAAGTCATGTGTCGAATAATTTTCCTCGTGCTTTTTCAATTGCCTTGAGGCATACGCAGTTACCTTTTTGCGTTGCATTAGCACACATCCTAATCCTAGCTTAGAAGCATCCCAGTAAACTTCAAAATCTTCTGTCCCTTCGGGTAAGGCAGGAATTGGGGTGTTTGTTAACCTTTGTTTTAAAATCCTAAAAGCCTCTTCCTGCCTGGGTCCCCATTCAAACTTAACTGATTTGCAGGTTAGCTTAGTTATTGGCACAGCTATCTTAGAAAAATCTTTAATGAATCGTATATAGTATCCAGCTAACCCTAGAAAACTTCTAACTTCCATAGCTGATTGCGGGACCTTCCATTTGGTGATCGCTTCTGTTTTGGAGGGATCTACGTGAATACCTTCGTGATTCACCATGTGTCCTAAAAATTGTACCTCCTAGCCAAAATTCACATTTTGAGAATTTGGCGTAAAGCTTTTCCTTTCTTAACAGAGTTAGGAGTGCATGTAAATGCTTACAATGCTCGTCCTGACTTTTGGAATAAATAATTATATCGTCGATGAAGACAATTACGAATTTATCTAAATACGGTTTACAGATCCTATTCATCATATCCATAAGTGCTGTCGGAGCATTTGTTAGTCCAAAAGGCATAACTGTAAACTCGTAGTGACCATACCTAGTTCTGAAAGCGGTTTTAGGTATGTCTTCTTCTTGTACCTTCAACTGATGATATCCGGAGTGTAAATCTATCTTAGAAAAATATCTAGCTCCCTGAAGTTGATCGAAAAGATCATCAATCCAGGCAGTGGGTATCGATTCTTAATTGTAACCTTATTCAATTCCCTATAATCGATACACATTCGCATCAAACCATCTTTCTTCTTTACGAACAACACTGGTGCTCCCCAAGGGGATGAACTAGGTTGTATGAATCCTTTACTGAGAAATTCATCTAATTGCTTTTTCAGTTCTAACATTTCAGTGGGTGCTAACCGGTAGGGTGCGTTAGCTACGGGTGTAGTTCCAGGAATCAGATGAATTATAAATTCTACCTCCCTATCTGGTGGTAATCCTGGTAGTTCTTCTGGAAATACATCCGAGTATTCTGATACTACAGGAATTTCCTTAAGTTCCTTACCCTTAGTGTTAATGATTACCGAAATCATATACACTATTCCTTGCTTTCGTTCATAACTAGCAACTTTCATTACAGAAATGAACTTCATTGATTTATATGGCTTATCTCCTGTAATCATGATTATTTCTCCTGATGGTGTATGAATTTCTATGGAATTATTATCACAGATGATTCGAGCATGGTTGACTACTAACCAATCCATTCCTAATACGATATCGAATCCAGCTAAATTCATAGGTAATAGGTTTGCAGAAAATTTATGACCTGAAAGTTCTATATTTTCTTTTTGCAAAACCGTATCTATGTTAACAGAGTTCCCGTCTGCCGTTTCTACTGTATAAATCTGCCTAAGTTTGGTTAAGGGTAGCTTAAGAGCTTGGCAGAAAGAAGTATTTACAAAACTTTGGTTTGCACCAGAGTCGAATAATACTTTCGCATAAACGTTGTGTACCAGAAACGTACCAGCTATTACGTCGGGAATCAGTTCGGCTTCCTGCGTGGTCAATTGGAAGGCTCTTGCGTTCTTCTTATTAGTTCCTTCCGCCGGTTTGGCCTTGTTTTCCGCTGGCTTGACCAATTTAGGGCATTCTGGTCTGAAATGCCCAGCTTCTCCACAGTTGTAGCAGATCTTTGATTTCTTTTTGCATTCCTCTTCCCGATGGCCCGGAATTTTGCAGAAATTACAATTTTCTCTACATTTTCCAAAATGTTTCTTTTTGCAATTCCCGCAAAATGGCGGGGTGGAAGAGGACCCAGTTCCCTTCCTCTTGAAATTAATATTATTACCCACACGAAATCCTTGGGTATTCTTTTGGGCTAACTCCTTTTTCCTGTTTTCTTCCCGCGTACGCACCAGTCCTTCAGTCAGGGTGTTAGCTAATTCTACCGCATCGTCAATTGTGCGGGGTCTTGCAGCTTTGACGATATCCCGAATCTCGCTAATTAAACCCCAAATATAGCGAGAGATAAGCACCGTTCTAGCGAGGCCAGAGTGGGCAAAATTCTGGCATATTCGAAGAATTTCAAAGTATACCCTCGACAGTCAACATCCACCATTCGGTGGCTCAGGAACTTATTCGCCATTTGTTCCTTTTCATATTCGGGGCAGAATTTCCTTTCCACTAGACACTTAAATTCTTCCCAACTCATGGCATAAGCCATGTCACTTCCTTTGGCTTGCAGTACCGTGTTCCACCATTCTAATGCCTCTTCCTTAAAAAGGTGAGAAGCATACATGACCTTGTCCTCCCCGGCACATTTACTTATTTTAATTACTGCTTCAGTTTTCTCTAACCAACGTAATGCAGCAGTTGCCCCTTCATTGCCTGCAAATTCAACAGATTTACAGGCAAGAAATTCTTTATAAGTGCAACCAGGTGTTGCAACTTTCATTTTCTTAAGTATTGGGGCCTGAATTACGTTGTCGTTATTATTGCCGCCTCCGTTAACACTGTTAGTGAAATTATCGTCGCGCGTGCGTTTACTGGGGTTAGCTTGTGAAGGCTCAACAGGGCTTTTGACAGAAGCGACGATTGCTGGGATAGCATTTGCTATTCCCTTGTCAACGATATTTTCTATATCTTATCTATTAAGAAAGTGATCCTCATTGTTTTGCTCGGATTGGTTAATTTCATTAACTGGTTCATTAACAGCGGGTTCCATCTGATAATTAACAATATAAATAAGTTATTGGCACAAAATAAATAACAACCAAACGTAATAAAGCAATTACATATGATCACGTCAACACATATAGCCAAAATTGTCGACTTTGCGACTTTCATCTTTGTATATATATATTAGTATGCATCGATACACACCAAATATTTTACAAGAGTTTTATTTTAAGTTATTTTACATGGTTATATTTTTATTATTATTTTATTATTATTATACAAACACACCGTCACACAACCGCAATTAGCTGGCATTTCAGAAACGACGTTCCCTCTCGTCGTATTTCCAGAAAATCTGTTCTCCCACTTCCCGGATTCAATTCCCTGCGTCCACTAATTCCTCGCCGTAGTGGCGGAGTTCAGCCAAGTTTTCTGTGCTCATAGGTGGGTTTGGTGCAGGCTCAGGGTCAAACTGGGGGAAATAGGAGTTAGGGTTATTCAAAAGATTCTGAAATTGCCAGTCAGTTGTCCACCATTCCTCCAGCTCTCCTTGTAGGGGTCGGGGGTTGACAATAGGATCTGGGATAGCAGGTTCCAAATTAACTGGGAGTTGTGTTTCAGCTGGGTAATTGAAGAGGTTTTCATCGGCAGGTCCGATGAGGTCACTATTTGCTAGTTTGCGATCCAGGTCCTCCCAAGGTGGCATTTCCTGGGCTTGCCCTGAACTCTCCCCGATCTCCTTTCCTTTCCCCTTATCCTTCGGATCCTCGGTCTTTTTAACCTTCTGTGCAGCTGGTTTCTTCCTACGCCCACGTTTCCAGTCCAAAATTCTTCTCCTCTTTTTCCTCTTTGGTTTCTCCTGGGCCTGGGCCTGGAAAGTTAATGGTTCCTCCGCATCTGCCAGATAGCCGGATGGGTTTCCTGCGGTATCCATATCTGTGCTATGGATAGAAATGTTTTGGAGTGCCTCTGATAGTTCATTCATGCTGTTAGCACACATGAAGAAACACACACAAATTTAAGTTAAAATTTTATTTATTGCAAATTAAATTTTCATAAAATCACATAATGGCAACCAGGAAAATTAAATATTTCTAAATTGGCTTAAATGAGTGGCTCTGATACCACCTTTTTCTGTCACGGCCCCCGGCCCGGTGTGACCCGGTCCAGAAGCCGCGGGACAGAAACCCATGGTGTTTTAATTAATTTGGCAGCAGAAATGTTAACGTGATCGTTTAAACTTAAAAATGCCCAATTTATTTTATTTCACACATTTGGGACAAACCCCATAATTTACAATAAAGGAAATTTCACAAGGAAATTCCCTGTTTTACAAAACATATTTATTTATTTTATTGAGCCACTTCTTCAAGCTTGTAGTGCTACACAGCACTTTTTCCTGGATCACAGCTGATCATCTGAGACATGTTGAAAAAGATTTTTATTAGCGGGGAAATACTGGCGAGTCATTCAAATTGCACAAAAGACACATTGTTATAAATTTACAGCATTAAGGGTTTTTATATTTGCCCCTATCATATAATTATCTGCTTCAGCTGTCACTCGACCGAATCTATGACTGTGGACATATCACTAATTAGGCTCGCCCACCTAAAGTGATAAATCGTTAGTAGTAATGTGCACAAAACCCCCACATACTGCCAGTAATTAAAGATTAGCAAAGACTTAATCACCGTAAAGTATAACTGAAAAACATTTAGGGTTTTGTAAAATAATTTGATAAAAAGAGAATGACTCACATTGCAAGTTTAATCGGACAGAACCTTGCCTACTGATTTAACCTTGTAACCTAGTTTAAATAACAATGCACACGAAACTAGGTCAGTAACTTAATACAAATTTTTACGATAAACTCACGAAATCAAAACCCTCACAACGAATGACAAAGTATAGCCCGGATTCGGGCAGCACTTAAACATCCATCGGATCGGTTTCAATTGATCGGACATGGTATCGTAGCAGTGATCGAGTTATTACCCTGTTGTCGCAGCAGAGATTCGTGCTTGTGTTTGTTTTTGAACTAAACAGTGAATAACTTGACGTACGAAACGAATTTGATCGTCGTAACAACAACGCCATGCAAATGCCAAACCCCTGCTATATATACTGAAAAAGGGTCTCCCCCGCGTGGCGCGCCAGACCCACCTGGTCCTGGCGCGTGGCGCGACAGGTCCCTTTTTAGGCTAGGGTAGCCTCGTGTCTTGTATAGCCTATTAGGGGTGTTCAGGATTCGTTTCGAATTCGAAAAATTCGAAATTCGTTTAAATTCGATTCGATTATCAAGAATTCGTTTCGATTATAAGAATTCGAATTCGAGTTAAGTAAATCGAATACGAATCGAATACGAATTTATAATTTCAAATTCGATTCGATTCGAAATTCGAATAAAATTATATATTTTTATTTATTATTTTTATATATAATAAATATATAACTTTTATTAAGCTATACTATAAATTCTTTTCTAAATTTTTTCCAAGTATTAAAATTACCCATTACTAAACCCATTACATGACCCATAAGTAAAACCAAATTAACAAATCTATCAATAGATTTCTAAACATAAAATATTAACTTATAATGTGGAGTGATTGTTCCCGGCTTCTCGTTTTGAATTTTAGACTTGTGGTACTTTATTTGAAAAATTTTAATGTGATATCGTGTTTTATGGCTGCTTTAAAATTTATGTTTCATTTTTATATTTTTTACATGTTTTAAAGAATCTGAATTAAATCGAATTTATTCGAATTCGATTCGAATTCAAAATTTTAATCGAATACGAATCGAATACGAATTGGGTTTTTTATTCGAATACGAATTCGATTCGAATTCGATAGGTTTTAATCGAATTCGAATCGAATACGAATTCAAGGAAAAATAAAAATTATTCGAACAATTCGATTCGAATAATTCAAAAATTCGATATTCGATTCGATGAACACCCGCCTATGTGAGTCAACAGCAACCGAATTTCGTGTTCTACAACGAATTTTGAAGATAATCATCAATTAGGGGATACCCCCTTGAGTTTTAGGGGGCCCTGATCCTAGTTTCAATTGTTCTGAAAATTTTTATGGGTCAGGCTATACTACTTGGGGGTCTCAATTAGGGTTTCCTATTGGACAAAATAGAATAAGAAATAATAATTTTGGTGAGAGTTGTTACACAAAGTACTAACATGCGCCTTAGACGTTCCTTTGAATTGCTCATCCACAGAAGCCAAGTAGGTTTTAGCATTATTAGAGTTTGGAATGGCTCCTTTAATTGCATTGTTAATCAATTTTTTCATGAACATGAAAGACATGTGATTGCACCTAGTCCACTTTTCAAAAGTAATTTGCTCAGCAAATGTTCAGGAGTAAGTACTGCAGGCTTAGGATCTCTTAAGGCATAGTCGAAATTTAGCAAAGCAAGAGATAGCATGAGAGAGTACTTCTAGGCAACAAGTTATCACCAGTCAATGGTGGAATCTCGCAATTGGGAGATCAGAGTAGAAATTTTATGAGAGAATTAAGATACTAAACCAGAAGTCTTAACGTGATCTAAGGGCATGTTATACTACGACATACATAGGTAATGACCATGTTAATTATAAAGCTGCGATATGTCTATTATTAACATCAAACTAATGGACTAAGTTTATTTAAAAATTCAACTTAAATGAAGACAAATCACATTTGGGCTGAAGTGAAATCATTTAAGTATGTGTGCAAAATAATTATGACAGATCACCTTTGGGCAGAAGTGTGACAATTATCTTAGTTACGCGTGAGTTAGATATGCCAGACATGAATGAATCAAGTCACCGTCGGGCAGAAGTGAGACATACATGTTTGTGAGGAATAAATAACAAAGCTTGTGATTATACTTGAACGATAAAATAGATGTATCAAATCACCTTTGGGCATAAGTGAAACATCAAAAGCTCATTCAAGTTAAGCTATTTAGTTTTGTAAAAGGTTTAATGTATATAAGTATTTACAACACCGTTTAAGCTATCCAGTTGTTTAGGGACTCATCACTGTTTACGGGATTTGAGTTCTTGACTGAACACTATTTCTAGAGAAATAAGGGTTCTCGAGTAAATAAGGTGTTCTCAAGAAAAATGGTTTACGGGCAAATGAGGGTTTACGATACAATTAGTTCTCGGGGAAAAGATAGTTCTCAAGAATGCTTTTGAGTTCTCGAAATAATGAGTTTTTCAAATATTGTGTTCCCTCTAGAAATGAGTTCTCTAGTTTTCGAGCTCTCTATGTTTGTAAGTTCTCTACTTTTATGAGTTCGCTAGAAATGTAAGTTCTCTAGTTTTATGAGTTCTCTAACAACTTATGAGTTTTCGGTAACTACTGAACTCACAAATATAAATAAAAAAATTTAAACCCATAAAACTGATCATTAATCCATTAACTGAAGTTGATCTAATACGGCCGATTCATCTGATTTTAAGGGATTTTGACTATAATTTCGAAATATCTCATGGTATCTATCCAAGTTAATTATTCGATTACAAATTAAATTAAAAACAATATTTTATTCAAAACTTCGAGATAAAGCTATATAATTTTAGGAAACAAAATCAAAATCTAATTTTATCCTGATGGGTTATATAAGATCTGCTAATGACGAAAGTCAAAACCAAAGGGAACCATCATTCTTGTCTGATGAAATAAGTTAAAGTATAATCACAAGTCCATTGCCTTCAAAGAATCAATGTTTAGAAGAACAAATGTTGATTGTCAAAGTATTGGTCAATAAGTCAACAGTCAAAGTAAATCAAAGTAAAAATCTGAAGACCAGAAAACCAAGTCGACAAGTGAAAGACATAAGTTATGGATTTCTAGTAGTGTTAGGTTGTTGTGTTCACTTATTATTGTTTGATTAAATCTTCAATTTGATTAACTTTTTTTTTTAATTTTAAAAAGATACACTACTCCAACACATCCCAAAATAAGAAAGATAAAATTAAATATTATATATTTATATTACCAACTAAAGAATATGATTCGTTTACCTGAAGTTTCACTATCGATTCTCAGTGAATTGAATAAAAGTTTTTTATTCAATTAACTTATATTATAATGAACAAAACTTGATAAGGATTGCAGCAAACATAAATATTTGATATGATGTCAGATTCTTTTCCATCATCAGCTTGTAAATTAATTCAATACAATATATAAGTATTGTTGATCCACATGAAACAAAATTCCGTTGATTATTATCATCAATTTTATTAAATAAATTTGTTCTTTACGTTAACATCTTTTGCAGGCGGTGTCATTTAGTGCAAAAGTTGACAAATTATGTACTTAATGTTTCAAAATCTTGCACGTTCTATCATTTAGACCAAACCCAATTATTGTTTCTTGTAAAGTTGATCATATGCCTTGCACATGAGAGCATTTTTATCATTTTGAGTAAATTACGTTTTTGGCCCCTGTGGTTATATCACTTTTACTATATTAGCCCAAAATAAGAATTTTTAACATATTTGCCCCCATGGTCTCTATAACTAACCATTTTGGCCCATAAGTCTAACCATTTTAGCCCCCATGGTCTCTATAACTAACAATTTTGGCCCCCATGATCTCTAGACTTAGGGGCCAAAATGGTTAGTTATAGAAACCATGGGGGCAGATATGTTAAAAATTCTTATTTTGGGCTAATATAGTAAAAATGATATAACCACAGGGGCCAAAAACATAATTTACTCTATCATTTTTTAACTCCCCAATGACTATTGAGTAAATAACACACTTTTCGTCCTTTATGTTTGTATTAAATTGAAATAGATAGCTTTTAACTTCAGTAATTACACTCACAATCATTTATTTGAAAAACTCATTACACCTTTCGTTCTTTACCACTAACTAGATTAATTTTTTTTGTTAAGTCTATTCACTTAAGGGTAATTTTGTAATTTTACCTATTCACTTAATAAAATATATATTTAGAAAAAGAAAAACTCAAGAATATATATTTTACATTTATATATCAACCACTCACACACTCCCAATTCTCTCTTTCTATACCCCAACAACCTAATCTCCTCACCACCATTAGAGTCGGCCCAAGCCCAAGTATTTTGAGGCTTGGGTTTTAGGCCTCCAAATCAATAGGGCCTCTAACTTAATATATATATATATATATATATATATATAGGGGACCGCTAGAATGAGAACCACCTCGAGTTATGAGAACCGCGAGAACTCCTTGATCCGGGGCGAGGTGGACCAAATTTTTTTTTCAAAAACGTAGATGCATGTATTATAAAAACATTCGTAAAAAAAAAAATTTTAAAAAATGCCGTGTGTGTAGTTTTTTACACAACAAGTTTGTGGTTTACGAGTTCCGTAAATTTACGGAACTCGTAAACCACAAACTTGTGGTGTAAAAAACAACACACACGGCACTTTTTTTTAAAAAATTTTTTTACGAATGTGTTTATAATACATGCATCTACGTTTTTGAAAAAAAAATTTGGTCCACCTCGCCCCGTACGGTGTGGTTCTCGCGGTTCTCATAACTCGAGGTGGTTCTCATTCTAGCGGTCCCATATATATATATATATATGATATTTGGGTTGGGTTGAACTTATCTTATGCATATAAAAAACATGTAAAAATACAAAAAGAGAAATTAAATTAACTTCGCCAATAATAAACCTTTAAGTTTATTTTGCCAGTCCCAAGCCCGGGTAAATGAGGGTTTTACTCAAATAGTGTTTTTTTAAGAGGCCTCGAGTTTTTAATTCGCTTTAGGCCACCAAAATGGTTGAGCCGACCCTGACCACCACCAATCCTGCCGCCGACCACCACCACCACTCCTGGTGCATTAGCAGATTGGACCATTCCATACTATTGAGCGGCATTCACTACACCAGCATTACGAAACGGTAACCCATCTGGCTCTAAAACTCTAGTTGTAAGTGGAGAACCTGCAAGAAAACTCATGTTGCTCCCACCTTCAAGCACCGGGACACTTTCGCACCGGAGGTCCGACTCTCACAGTCTCTACCATCTTCGTGACCTCCCCTCACACTTATTTGTCTCCCTATATAAACCTCTAAATCAACCACACTGGGATCTGAATGTCACTCAAAGAAAACCGAATTCAGAATAATCCAACCATTGGTGCATTTCAAATTCAATTCATAATACGAAAATGGAAACCGTGGGAATGTGCTTTATGATGACAATTTTTGCACTTGTGATGTCAATTCTTCTTCCATTAATACAAGGAAACCGAATTCACAATAATCCTTCTCATTCAAATGACGGTAACTTCTTCTTCTTTTTAAACATGTAATTATAACAACCCTCCTAGAACCCTTAACATAACCCTAAACGTCCCTAAATATACCCTGTACGCGAGAAACGGACCCGAAATACCCTTATACTTATAAAAATATTGAAAAACAAAATTTGTAGGGTTGTCGCGGGCCGCGCCCCAGACACCTTTGGTTCTTCGCGCGACGCGGGGACCTTTGTTTGTCGGACAAGGCAGACTGCCACGTGGCAGATGACTCGGCGACCCTACACGTTGAATCAGCAAAGCTATAAACAACACGCACTCTCTCGCGAGCCCCGAGAGAGTTAGCTGTGGTCTTCGCGGGCAGCGAGTCGCCCTAGTCCAGCCCTATAAATAGGAGATCGAGGCTCAGTTATTCCTCGTTCAAATTCTAAATCACTCTCTCAATTTCTGAATAGTAGAAATAATACCCGGGCAAAATACCCACTATAAGGCGAAGCTTTGCCTCGTTGAAAGTACTATAACCCTGCTATTACCCTACACGATCAATTTAGGGCTCCGTAACGCATGTCAAGGCTCTGCCTGACTCATTCGTTGGAGTTCTATCTCGTGTTACACCCGATTGATCTAGGGTTCCGTAATGCAAGTCAAGGCTCTACCTGACTCAGTCATTGGAGTTTTGTCTCGAGTGTACAGTCAATGTGATTTGGGTTATTTTACTAACACGTGTGCATTTTTTAATTTTAATAGATAATAACCAGGAGAATCACAAGGAAGCTATAGTAGTATCACCTAAGTCTACAATGTGAGTACATTCTCTTTTTGTAAATTTTTTTGTGAGTCAAAATGTTTTACCAAAACCTCAAATATTTTAAAATTATAATTAAAGAATGATTGAGTCTATGTATTCTACAATTACTACCGGTATGTTAGGGTTTTGTATACAAAATGTGAAAGACGTTACCATTGGACAAAGAGTTAGCCAATGAGTAATATGACCCACCAGTCAGGATTGACAGTACTAAATCAGTAACTATGTAGATATAAACATTGTAATCGCTCTCAATACTGTGAAATTATAAAGCTGTTTTGATTAAACTGGGATGCACTCGCCAGTATTTCTTGCTAATAGAATGTTTTTAAAACGTGTTTCAGGTAACACAGTGTGAAAGCCAAATAGAAGCCAGCTGGAGAGCACTGAATGCTTGAAAAAGTGGCTATAAAAGTTACTTAAATAAAAAGGAGTTTTTATTTTCAATAATTTGGGTTTATCCCTAGAAATGTATTTTCAAATAAACTTGGGTTTTATCCCAAATATTTGTTATAAAAAGTTTGGTGTTTTACTCTGATAAAAATATTTCTTAACTACGGCCTGATGTATTCCGCTGCTAAATTAATAAACACCGATACCACTGATCTGGATCTCGCGGCACCCGCTCCCGGGATAGGGGTCGGAGGCTGCGACATAGGGTGGTATCAGAGCTACAACCACTAGTTTAAGCCAAAGAAGTGTTCCGCTGACACTTGAATTTTAAATTCTGTGTTGGGAAATAACTTATGTGATTACGTGTAAATATTGTTTTGTGTTATTTGACTATTTGTTAGTTTACAGTATGAGTGAGCAAGGAACTTCGAAAGCTTATCGTCACTTAGATAGTTCACCAAAAGATGAGGGAACATCATCTCAACCTAATCCCTCAGGATATTCAGCCGATATTGAGGAAGGGATATTTATATTTAAGGCACAGTCTGAAGAACCTTTTACTACTAAAAAGAGAGGTTGGTTTAATAGAGGAGCACATGAAAGAAGAAAGAGAATGAAGAAGTTACAGCAACAGAGAGCTATAGTCATAGCTAATAGGGAAGCAAATGCACAAACTCAGGAAATAGTCAATAGGCCACCTTGGGAAGAGGAACTAGATAGACAGCTGGCCGATTTCCATATGTTAGCCAGTACAGCAGTAAACGCTAACCTAAACCAAATAGCCGAAGCGCCACTATTACCTTTATACCCAGACCAACAAATGCTAGAACCCAACCAAGCAAACCAATTCCCGATACCTGCATTTGACCCCAACGAGTTACCTAGAATCCCAACCCCACACCCTTTAGAATATGATCCATGGTTTGATGATAATAGGTCATACTCGACCCTATATACTCCCAAAGAACCAATGCCTTTAGAACGTGATCCATGGAGGGATGATGATAGAACATTTTTTGAAATGAATAGCGCAGACCCTTACGAGGAACCCGTACCTCGTCCTGACCCAGTAGACCCACCAATGAGTCGAAAATGTGTGCGGGAACTCCATCAGTACGGAGAAAATTTAGTAAATGAAGGGAATAGAATTCGAGAGATAGGGGAGAAACTAGTTTGGAAATATGATGAGCGGAAAATGCAGTACTGGATAAACAGCACCTAGAAATGCCTAGATATATGTGTAATCTTGTATTTTGATTAAAAAAAAATCTCTATTGATAGACTAAAATAGATACAGATGCATAACTACTAGTATATTTGATTTCCAGTTGTAGTTTGTAATAGACGTATATATATAGAAAGAGTAAAAGTCACAATGATCGACGTTTTTAATCAACTTGTTTGCGTGATTATGTATAATTAATTATATTAAATTTATTCTGTAATAATTAATACTTGATAAATATTCACAATTCAGATGGATAACGAAGTAAATCAGGAAAACCAGAATAACGAAAACCAAATAGATAACAGTGCCATCCAACATATAGTAGCACAAGGAATTATAGATGCTATGCCCTTATTATCAAGACTGTTAAAGTAGCAAAAAATAATAAATATGCAAATGGAAGTAAACGCCAACACACTGAACCAAGTCACAGTGTGGACGATAGTAATGGACCTATTATCCAAGCTTCAATTCCTAACAGAAGAAGAACCACTTCTTACGGTTGTTTTTATAAAGAATTTTTGGCCTACAAAGCAATAGAATTCTTAGGCAATGAAGGAGCCATTGCAGCCTTACGTTGGATAGAAAAGACATAAGCAGTCATAAAAATAAGTAAATGTGCAAATGAAGATAAGATTATGTTTGCTTCTAATCTTTTCAAAAATGCAGCCTTAGAATGGTGGAATACTATTCTCTAGTCTAAGGGAAGTGATAGAGTTTATAATATGAAATGGATCAACTTTAGGGAAAAGGTTGAAAGAAAATTTTGTCCTCCTAATGAAAAGGAACAAATCGCCAATAAGTTCCTAAATCTTAGAATGACTGGAATAGACTGCAAAGGTTACACTACCATATTCTTCGAATATGCTAGGATAGTGCCAACCTTAGCCTCACTTGAACCGGTGTTAATCTCCCGTTATATTTGGGGATTAATTAGTGTGATTAGACACGTAGTCAAGGCAGCTAGACCGCAAACCATAGAAGAAGCAATAGAACTAGCCAATACCTTGACGGATGAATTGGTGCATACACAAGAGGAAAACCAAAGAAAGAACCTAGCCCAAAAGCTTACCTAGGAATTTCGCTACGGTAATTCCAACCGTGGGAAAAATACAGGTTCTTCTGCACCCTATTGTAGGTATTGCAAAAGAAAGCATTCTGGAAGATGCTCTATATACTGCAACTTTTGCAAAATATCTGGACAAAAGGAAGAAGACTGTAGGAAGAAACCTAACAATAGGATATGCTTCAATTGTGGAGAAACTGGGCATATCAAACCGAACTATCCGAAAACAGCTCTAGCAACAACCAACAAGGCTAAGACCACTGAAACTGAAGCTCCAAAAAAGAATGCCAGAGCATTTGTTCTGACAGCTGAGGAAGCCAAGATGATTCCAGATGTGATTGCCGATACGTTCTTAGTTAATAATATATTTGCCAAGGTATTGTTTGACTCTGGTGCAAACTAAAGTTTTATCAATACTTCTTTCTACAAACTTCTTGACCAACCCTTAGCCAAACTCCAACAAGATTGTCTGGTAGAAACAGCCAATGGAGAATCCATTAAGATAAGTAAAATCATGCAGGGAGCAAGAATAGAAATCCTGAACCATCATTTCTTTGCTAACCTTTACCCAATGAATTTGGCTGGATTCGATGTTGTATTAGGAATAGATTGGTTGGTAGCCAATCGTGCTAGTATTTTATGTGATCAAAAGTCAGTACAAGTAAATACACCAAGTGGTAAAAAGATAACAATCAAAGGAGATAAGCCAACCAGATCGACAAAATTCATCTCTGTAATGAAAGCCGCAAGTTATGATAGGAAAAAAGGAGTAGTTTATATGATTTCTGTAATTATTAATACTAAAGAAAAAAATTTAAAAGATATTCCTCTAATATCTAAATTCTTAGACGTCTTTCCAGAAGAGTTACCAGGATACCGCCTGATAGAGAGGTTGAATTTAGAATTCACCTAATACCAGGAATGACACCGATTGCCAAAACACTACATCGATTAGCACCAACGGAGATGCAGGAACTAAAGAAACAATTAGACGAACTTCTTGACAAAGGTTTTATATAATCAAGTTCATCACCGTGGGCAGCACCAGTGTTGTTTGTTAAGAATAGAGACGGATCGATGCGTACGTGCATTGATTACCGAGAATTAAACAAGGTTACGATTAAGAATTGGTACCCACTACCGAGAATCGATGATCTGTTCGATCAACTTCAAGGAGCTCGATTCTTTTCTAAGATCAACTTACGCTTGGGATATCATCAACTGAAAGTACAGGAAGAGGACATTCCTAAAACAACTTTCAGAACTAGGTATGGTCATTATGAATTTACCGTCATGCCATTTGGTTTAACCAATGCCCCAGCCGCATTTATGGACATGATGAACAGGATATGTAAACCATACCTTGATAAATTCATAATTGTCTTTATAGATGATATTCTAATTCACTCTAAGGGTAAAGAGGAACATGCAGCGCATCTGCATACACATCTGACATTGTTGAGAAAAGAGAAGCTTTATGCTAAATTCTCAAAATGTGAATTTTGGTTACAAGAAGTGCAATTCCTTGGAAATCTGGTTAATCATGAAGGAATTCATGTGGATCCCACAAAAATCGAGGAGATTACTAAGTGGAAAGTCCCTGAGTTGCCAACAGAAGTATGAAGTTTTCTTGGACTGGCAGGATATTATAGACGATTTATCCGAGATTTCTCTAGAATAGCCATTCCATTAACCAAACTGACCTGCAAATCAGTTAAGTTTGAACGGGGAGCAAAGGTTAACAAACACACCCATACTCGCATTACAAGAAGGAACTGAAGACTTTATAGTCTATTGTGATGCGTCTAAGTTAGGATATGGATGTGTGTTGATACAACGTCAAAAGGTTATAGCTTATGCTTCTAGACAACTTAAGAAACATGAAGAAACATGAAGAGAATTATACAACGCATGATCTAGAGTTAGGAGCCATAGTTTTTGCCTTTAAGATTTGGAGACACTATTTATATAGAAATAAATTTGTTGTCTTCACTGATCATAAGAGTTTAAGGTACATTTTTGGGCAAAAAGAATTAAACATGAGACAGAGACGCTGGATGGAAATTCTTAGTGATTATGATTGTGATATCCAGTATCATGCTGGGAAAGCTAATGTAGTAGCTGATGCTTTAAGTCGAAAGTATCATGAAAAGCCGAAACGAGTACGTTCTCTCAGATTAAATCTACAAGTAGATTTAAATGAACAAATCAGAGAAGTATAGGAAATAGCAATCAAGGAAGGTGCCGAAGGTTTAAAAGGAATGATTAAGGAATTAGAACAAGGAACAGATGGAATTTGGAAGTTCCATAAGTAAAGAATGTGGATACCTAAACAAGGAAACCTACGCCACAGAATTCTAGAAGAAGCTCATAAGTCTAAGTATACGATACATCCCAGAAGTGATAAGATGTATCAGGATTTAAGAAAGAATTTCTGGTGGATAGGAATGAAAAAGGATATAACTAACTATGTTGCTAAATGTCTAACTTGTTCATAAGTTAAAACTAAGCATCAGAAACCCTCTGAGTTATTGCAACAGTTAGAGATGCCAATATGGAAATGGGAATTGATAACAATGGACTTTGTTACCAAATTACCCAAGACAAGAAAAGGAAATGATACAATCGGGGTTATTTTTACAGATTGACCAAATCCGCTCATTACTTACCAATGAAGGAAACTTTCAGTATGGAACAGTTAGCCAAGCTATATGTAAATGAAATAGTTTCATTACATGGAATTCCTTTATCTATCATATCTGATAGAGATAGCCATTTCACTTCTCATTTTGGGACAAGTTTCCAAAAAGCAATGGGAACTAGGTTATATCTAAGCACAGCTTATCATCCACAAACGGACGGACAAAGTGAGAGGACAATTCAGACAATGGAAGATATGCTTAAAGCCTGTGTAATTGATTTCGGAGGAAATTGGGATGACCATTTACCATTAATAGAATTTTCACAATAATAGCTATCATACAAGCATTAACGCTGCACCATTTGAAGCACTTTATGGACGAAAGTGCCGAACTCCAGTCTGTTGGGCAGAAATTGGAGAAAAGCAATTATCTGGACCAGATATAGTGCAAGAAACAACGGACAAGATAATTCAAGTCAAGGAAAGACTAAAAGCAGCACGAGATCGTCAAAAGAGTTATGCAGATAATAGACGAAAACCTTTAGAATTTCAAGTAGGAGATAAGGTATTATTAAAAGTTTCTCCATGGAAAGGAGTAGTCAAATTCGTTAAAAGAGGAAAGCTAAGCCCCAGGTATGTTAGATCTTTTAAGATTATTAGAAGAATAGGACCCATAGCCTATCAGCTATAACTTCCATAGGAAATGGAAGGAATACATGATGTGTTTCATGTATGTAATCTCAAAAAGTGTTTAGCAGACGAATCACTAGTGATACCTCTTAAGGACATAGAGGTAAATGAGAAACTTAAGTTTATCGAGAAATCCATTCAGATTAAAGATAGAAAGATCAAGAACCTCAAATGTAAGAGACTAGTTCTTGTCAAAGTAAAATGGGATTCCAAGAGAGGACCAGAATACACATGGGAACTCGAATCAGAGATGCAAAGAAAATACGCACACCTGTTCCAGTAGACCTCGAGGACGAGATCTAAAACAAGGTGGGGAGGATATAACAACCCTCCTAGAACCCTTAACATAACCCTAAACGTCCCTAAATAAACCCCGTATGCGAGAAACGGACCCGAAATACCCTTATACTTATAAAAATCATGAAAAACAAAATCTGTAGAGTTGTAGCGGGCCGCGACCCAGACACCCTTGGTTCTTCGCGGGGCACGAGGACTTTTTTTTCGGATAAGGCAAACTGCCACGTGACAGATGATTCGGCGACCTTACACGTTGAATCAGCAAAGCTATAAACGACACGCACTCTCTCGCGGGCCGCGAGAGAGTTAGCTGTGGTCTTCCTCGTTCAAATTCTAAATCTCTCTCTCAATTTTTAAATAGTAGAAATAATACCCGGGCAAAATACCCACTATAAAGCGAAGCTCCGCCTCGTTGTAAGTACTATAACCCTGCTATTACCCTACACGATCGACTTAGGGCTCCGTAACGCATGTCAACTCAGTCGTTGGAGTTCTGTTACGTGTTACACCCGATTGATCTAGGGCTTCGTAATACATGTCAAGGCTCTGCCTGACTCAGTCATTGGAGTTCTGTCTCGAGTGTATGGTCAATGTGATTTGGGTTATTTTACGAACATGTGTGCATTGTTTAATTTTAATAGATAATAACCAGGAGAATTACCAGGAAGCTATAGTAGTATCACCTAATTCTACAATGTGAGTACATTCCCTTTTTTGTAAATCTTTTTGTGAGTCAAAATGTTTTACCAAAACCTCAAATGTTTTAAAATTATAATTAAACAGTGATTAAGTCTATGTATTCTATAATTACTGCCGGTATGTTGGGGTTTTGTATACAAAATGTGAAAGACGTTACCATTTGACAAAGAGTTAGCCAATGAGTAATACGACCCACCAGTTAGGATTGACAGTACTGAATGAGTAACTGTGTAGATATAAACATTGTAATTGCTCTCAATACCGTGAAATTATAAAAGCTGTTTTGATTAAACTGGGATGCACTCGCCAGTATTTCTTGCTGATAAAATGTTTTTAAAACGCGTTTCAGGTAACACAATGTGAAAGCCAAATAGAAGCCAGCTGGGGAGCACTGAATGCTTGGAAAAGTGGCTATAAAAGTTACTTAAATAAAAAGGAGTTTTTATTTTCAATAATTGGGGTTTATCCCTACAAATGCATTGTCAAATGAACTTGGGTTTTATCCCAAAGATTTGTTATAAAAAGTTTGGTGTTTTACTCTGATAAAAATATTTCCTAACTACGGTCCTGATGTATTCCGCTGCTAAATTAATAAACATCGATACCACTGATCTGGATCTCGCGGCACCCGCTCCCGGGATAGGGGTCCGGGGATGCGACAGTAATTCAGTAATTGACCAATTATTTGCGAAAAGTTAATCATATAGAGTAGATCTGGAACATTTATTATCTTATTGATTTCGATTTATGGCTTTGTACAATCAGATTGACTGATTGAGTATAGAGTTTTACAGAGTGAAATTGATGATTGATTTTGGGGGCTTTTTTGTGATGGAATTCGGTGGTGGTGTGGCTTGGTGGTGGTGGTTGTCGGATACCGTAGTGGTGGAGGAGGTTGGTTGAAGAGAGAGAAAGTGGGAGAGAGATGGAGAGATAGGATTTTATAATTTTGTAAACAAATAAGTAAAATTACCATTCTACCCTCATGTGCAAGGCACATGCCATACTTAACTAAAATTTTTAATCTTGTTAGAGCCAAAGGACGTAAAGTTTAATGAGTTTTTCAAATAAAGAATTGTAACTGTAATTATTGAAGTTAAAGGCTATCCATTGCAATTCTATACAAACATAAAGGACGAAAAATGTAAATTACACTAACTTATAACAAGGATTAATTGTGTAAAAATAAAAAAAAGATATAAAACAATTTCATGTCTGCACCCCCTCTCTCTCTCTAACTCTCTCTCTCTCTTCTCTCTTTCTCTATCACACGCTCTTTAATCTCTCTCAGTCAACAAAAGTCAAAATCAAAATCAAATTCAAAATAAGTCAACCGACCTCAAACTCTCACCCGCCAGAACTGCTAGCAGTGGCAACAAATTAGGTTGTCGCCAGTGGTGTTGACGGTCGCCGGAGATGCGATGGTGACAGTGTTGATTCTTACCGGCGGTCTGGTGAGGCGAGAAAGGCCGGAGAAGGTGGTGGCGCCGCCGGTCTGGTGAGGCAGGAGGTGGATGTTATCCTGCACCTGTTATGGTGGATGGTAACTGCTCCTGCTGATGTGGGTGCTTCTTAAGTGTGATTATTAAAACCTCATCTCATTTGGATATTTCTTTCTGATTTGGATTTTGATGTTAAAATGAATAAGTATAGTTATGAGTGATTGTAGGTGGTGGTGGTTGAAGTGGTGATTTTTTTGGGTGTTTGATTTGGATTTTTGATCGTGTGTTGGAGGTGGTGGATGAAGGAGTGTGTGTGTGTGTGAGAGAGAGAGAGAGAGAGTTTTGATGGTGGTGGTGGGTTGATGGTGGTGGTGGTAATGGTAGAGAGAGAGAATCATAATAATAATAATAATAATAATAATAATAATAATAACAATAATAATATTTTTGAAATATTTTCAAAATAATATTAAATAAATAGGTAAAAAGACTAGAATTCTCTTTTTTAATCTGATTTAACCAAAAAAATCTAACTGGTTTTGGCCTAAAAGATAGAACGTGCAAAATTTTGAAACATTAAGTATAGAACTTGACAATTTTTGCGCTAAAGGACACCGCCTGCAAAATGATGTTAACTTAAAGAACAAAACTTGTAATTTACTCTAAATAAATTTTTAATCCACGTGAAAATCAAATCTTTAATGTTGTTCGTATTTGGAGAAAAGATCAACTTTTATCGCTCATAAGAATACATTATCAAAGTTCAATTTCATAATTGAATTAGTATAATCAACATACAATTTGATACCACATGTTAATTATATTATAAGAACATATAAAAATAATTATGTAGTCTTAGTCATGTGTACATGGTAAGCCAACAATCACAACATAGAGGAAAGTAGACGAGATGATTTTAGCTTGGTTGAGTTCCCATTCATGATGTATATTATTAGTGGGACTAAGATTTCTTAACGTTGAACTCGTAGATGAAGAGAGAGAGACGGGTCGAATTAGATGTGTGATGTTAGGAATGTGTGTGTAACCCTTATTTTATCTAATTATCTCCTTAAATGCATGTAAGAAGAAACCCTTTATTAGTTAATAAGGGCAATATGGTCTATTAACAATTATCAACTAATATATAATAAGGTATAAGTGATTATTTGATCTAATATAAGATAATTGATAAGGGCCGGTGTAGGATCGTTTTGTGACCCAAACGAGTCTATCAGAAGAGTTCTATCAATCCAAGAGGCGGAAACTAATGAATTGACTTGGAAAACAGCTTGATTCACTTCTAATTGTCTTGTTTTATTGATATAACACGTTTACAGATCAGTAGACACGTCGACAGCACTTAGGTACCGGAAACATGAACCTTACAAATGAAATCACATCAAGCATATATATAGGGGAGGTGATTTCGCATGAAATAGCATTGTACTATTTCGTGCGAAATAGCAAGTTGCCATTTCAAACGAAATAGCACTTTGCTATTTCTTGCGAAATTAACTTTCAACACTCAAACCCTATTTTCTCGTACTACGTGCCCTGATCTAACAATTCTATTACAAGACTCGATACAAGACGAAGTCGAAAGACGTAATGCACCAACAGACTCCCCCTCGGATGTTGACGAGTCTTCAGTGTCGAGTCTTCACAGATCTTCAGTCTTGATCAGTCTTTGGGCTCTTCTAAAATATCTGACATAGAAAGCATCCTCTATCCTCTCTTCTTTTTATCTCCAGAATCTCCATCTGGCTCTTTCATCTCACTCTAATTTTCTTGATCAGATCTCTTAGTATCATCTCCCCCTCGGATGTTGATCTACTAGCAGATTCCCCCTTAAATTGTTCTGGGATTGAAAACCTGACTCACCTTCTGCTCAGGTTTATATGCTGAGTCCTGCACAAATTTCTAATCACTCAATACAAATTTAATATTTGACAAATTTAAACTATGCTAACCATTTGATAAATTCAGTTCAAAACATCAGTTATTGAAATAACAATTTTAATTTCTGATGACCACTTGTATGTATATCCTTTTTTCTAACCATACACTCCCAAACCTGTTCGTCATGTTTAGCACTTGGAATTTTGAAAATCAGCTTTTCAACATCAGTTGTCTAAAATCTTTTTGAATTTTACAAAATTTATACTAAAACACTCCGAAAATCTTTTTGGATTTTTGAAATTAATGAAATGTAGTAAAGAAATATTTACAAGCAATATTTTTGTGATTTTGTGTAAGAGGATCATATCAGTTTATGAGACAAATCACCAACACCGTTAAGCTTTAAACATTTTAAGTTCTAAACGATTCACTTAGATTGTCAGTATACTGATCCACTTAAATTTTCACACAAAGTTCAACTGTTTCGAGATATGAGATTAATGTTTTAGAGACTTAAACTTATTCGCGTGTCCCACCTCAGAATATACTCCCGTATCCAGATCCCAATATTCAGTCTTACAGGTGAGTATACCTAGATGATATCTGTAAAGGGTTAAATGCGAGGGCCGTGAGAGCTCAGGCTATTGCTTCCGCAAAATCAGAGAGATGACGACTTCGACTTTTAGGTGTGTTCCCTTTAGAGAATCTTTTCTTCAACAACACATGATTAGCATTTTTCAATGTTTCATCATTTTTTATGCTGAGGGTGGTGCTATATTTCAAGCAAGTGTAAAGTATTATACGGGGACTAGGCCATTGCTTCCGCAAAATCAGAAGTCCCGGGATAATACCCCAGATATCACTAAGCATAAAGACCTAGTATCTCAGAAAGAGGAGTCCTTCAAACAAGATTTTGGGGGTTACCCATATATCCGAGAGATGTTCCCCACGAGATAAGTAAGTTTGAAATTTAGTTTATATCTCGACACAATCTACTAAATGTGCAAAAACCTACTGGCATATCATCAGTGCGACTGTTTATCACATTTTTCTTTCCAATTCTTTAGCATGTTTTGATTGTCCACTGATGTACTATCATTTCCTCTGTTTCACAACAAAACTCTTTTTCATTTTCTCATGTTTTTGACTATTTCAAATTTTCAAATGTTTTTGGATTTTCTGAAATTTCTTACTCCCCCTAAAATTCAAAATCATTTTAAGGAAATTTGAAAACAAACTGTACAAGGTAAAGTGACAGCTGATTTTCAAGCTTCAATTCGCCATCCACTTGGTATAAACAATCAGAACTCCCCCTCACAACAAACTATTTTCCCATTATGATCTCAAAACACTTAAGTTTGTTTTAATCAAATGGTTTTTCCGGAAAATAAGTTTTCTTGATTTCATAAAACCACTTGTAGGTTAGAGGATCAATTCATCACCTTGTTCTTCTTTAACCACTTTAAAATTTTAACATTTTTAGATTTTAACAACAATACCACATGTAGGAAATCAAGTACAACTTAATGTCCCTGATTAACCACTTGTAAATCAAAATATCACAGACGTGAATTTCTCAAGAAAGATGCCGATTCCTGCTCCACGATTACCAACTTGGGAGCTCCGGCAAATCAGGATTTACTTTGAAAATGCTGTCACCCAAGCCTGACTAGCCTTGGGTGATTTTGATTCATCTCTATCCCAACCTCCTTTCGATCTATAAAAATCTTTTGCACTTTTCACTTTCCCATCTACCATCTTCCTAAATATATGTTTGACTTTCCCATTGAATGTCTTTTCAGCATCAAATTCTCCTTTACGAGGGAAGAATTGATCTGATATCTCAAATCTACCTTTTGATTTCAGATTTACTTTAGACAATACCGGAAAGTTTTCCTCATTCATTTCAGGAACGGAATTCTCAACATGTTTCTCAACAGATAGCTCCTCTGATTTTATGGAATCAGATTCATCACTAGAACTTTCATCTGAACTTTTGACAACCCATTTTTGTTTATTTAAATCGACTTTTCTTTTGTAAAAACGTTTTGAAACATCACCAGTTTCGAAAGTTGAATTTTCAAACACATTAGATTTCTCAGTTGGTTGTTTCTTTCCATTAACATGTATTTCTTCCAATCTTTAGTTAAAAGAAACTCCCTGTTTTGTGTTGTTGGACTGTTGGCAATTCCAAGCAATGTGTCCAATCTTGTGACATTTGAAACACGTTTTTCTCTCAACTCTTTGCTCAGTTCTCATCATCATATTCTTTTTCTTTTCAGCTAGAAACTCTTTATTTGACTGTCTCCAGAAAAATTTCTTCTCTTCTTCCACTGAACTTTCACCTGAAACAAATTTAGTTTTTGTTTTATAATTTTTCTCATTTTCCGGGGAAATGAATCCTAATCCCTGCTTTTTGAAATTACCGTTATGGTTTGGTTTCTTTCGATAACCTGAACCAGAAATGTAACCTTTTTTCTTGTTCAATCTCTGTTGAACTCTTGAAGTGTACCTTTTAGGTTTTTCATGAAGATTTAAATATTTTATTTCAGAAATATTAATTTCTGTTAATTTGAAAACCTGTTTGATCATTTCATATTTGACACTTCTTATTGGAAATTCCTCATCAGAATATAATTTGTCTGAATCATTCAAAGTATATGCCACTTTGATTGATCCATCATTCAAATTAGATTTTGATAACAGGAATTCTTTATAGTAAACCCGTTTAACCGATGAACTCAGACTCTTTTCTGACGAACTCGGACTTTCAGATTTAGACTCCGACTTTGACTCTTCATCCATATCCAACACCTGATCGACCACTTTCTTTAACAACTCAGACTCATGATCAATGTCAGACGCTGTGAATGTGACAACAATATTGTCTGGTAACTCATCAATGGTTTCAGACTTTAACTTTATGTTGAGATCCTTATTTAAACGTTCCTCATTTGGCTTTCTGGGAGAATAACTATTCCAAATCGGGGGCGGACACTCGTTATATTTGACACTTTGTTTCTTACCAGCATCCGTATCTTCTGTCTTTTTATCTTGAAAAGCTTCAAGACCTGCAACAGTAGGATAAACTCGATCAATCAAATAATCACATGTTGTATAACTCAACAACAAACGTTTGATTCTTTCACTCTCAATCTTTTCAAGTTCCAAATCCTGTTTTAGCTTTGCACAGTCTTCAATATACTCATTGATGACCTTCTGCTTTGTCATTAAAGTGGAACTCATCATTGTTATAGCAGCATCAACTTCTGTATTTGTCTTTTTCAAACCATCAACTGTTCTGTTCAACACATCATATGACTCTTTCACATACTTCACATCAGACAGTAAATTCTCTTTCACCTCTTCAAGCTCACAAATTTTCTTGTCCTTTTCTTCACAATGTTTGCAAGACTCCACACATTTCAAACAAGGTTTAATGACCTCAACTATCTTTTCAACCTCGACAATTTTCTCAACTTCAACAATTTTTTCTACCTCGACGGTTTTCTCAACTTCGACGAGTTTTTCAACTTCGACTAATTTTTCAACTTCAACAATTTTCTCTATCACTTTCTCCACTTCAACGATTTTTTCTATCACTTTTTCAGTTACTGGTTCAACATTTGTTTTTTCAGCTTCCATCTTTGCCTTTTCATCAGTTATTCTTATTGCTTCCAGCTCTGTCTTCAGTCTGGCAATCTTCTTCTCATTCAGCATCTCAAGTTTATCTGCAAAAAACAAATTAAAATTGTCAGGATCCAAACCTTTTCTAGCTTTATTGATATATTCTTCTTCATCATCAGTATCAACATCACTTCCAAAATTTGGAAAAATCGGTATTCTTTTCTGACTGGATTTGACTTCATATTTTTCCAGAATTCTAGCAACAAGACCTAAACCAGGTGGAATGTATTTATCCCAGCTAAATCCCTCTGCAACCTTTTCATCATCTTGGTCAAATATACCATAACAAGCTCTTTTATCTTTTTCTTCAATGGCCCGTGCATGTGCAGTTTGTGGTTGTTGAGCAATCTGATGAAAAATTGATTTTTGATAATAATTGTTCTTTCCAGACTGATCTTGTCTTCCATTTGCTTCTTTGTTTTTGCATTCACGCTTAAAATGACCTTTTTCTCGACAACGAAAACACGTAACCTTTGATTTATCAAACCCTATCGGAGATTAAGACATCTCACTAAACTCATCTCTTCCAGTGATTTGTTGAAACTTTTCTGCCCTTCGAACAGCACTGGCTAAACACCACTTTACATCCATCAACTCAAGTTCCTCAGCATCAATCTGGTCATAATCCTCTTTGGTAAGCATCGGATTTCCAATTTTGCCAGCAATCAAGCTTTCATATGATTCCAACATAGCAACGAGTGATGCCATGTGTTGCTTTGCTATTTCCGGAGAAAGATTTTGACCATTTTGAATGTTCAAAGTAACATTGCACTGCAAATTTGTAGAATTCTGTCATTGAGGACTTGGTGTTGTAGAATTTGGATCAAAGCTTGAATATGAAGATGAATGTCCACCACTCTGAGTTATAGTACTACCCTTCGTTTCAGATGAACTATCAGCACTGAAACCAGTTTGGATCTTTGGGCTTGGAGTAACTTCAAATTTGTTTCCTCTGTAGTGTAAACTGACATCTTGTTGAGCATTTGGATTCTTCATGATTGCAGTTTTCTGGATATCCAACTCATGCTCTTCAATCTTCTGAATAAACTGTGCCAGATTCATATTTTCAGATTTTCTCATGTGTTTAAGGATCAACAAATAAGTTCCCCATTTCTGCTGTGGTAATGCATCAGCAAGTTTATCAACCCATTCATCATCGTCTTTCTTTATGTCCAATCTTCCCATTTCCAAAACAAGATGACAATATCTATCAATGGTCATTTTTGTTGTTTCATGGTCAAAGGCTACAAACATGTCAAATGATTTCTTAAGTAAAGCCTTTATGTTCTTGATCATATCTGCACTTCCTTTAAACTTTTGAATCAATGCCGTCCAAATTGACCTAGCAGTACCCTCATGTTGGAGCAAAACAAAGATATCTTCTTTAATCGCTTGTTGAAGAATACTGATCATCATTTTTTTCACTTGTATATTTCAATTTATCACTCTCTGAAAAATCACAAAACGCTTTTTCAAGCCCACGTTCATTTTTCGGTTTCTCGTAATCTTTCTCTAATGAACACCATGCGTCAAACTTATAAGCTTGCACCCAGTTCTCAAACCGATTCTGCCATCCTTTAAAATCTTCAATGTACATAAGCTTTGGCGGTTTCTGATAAGTTCCTGTCTCATTCTCATTGTACAATGTTTCGGAAGCTGTAACTGGTGCAACTGGTGTAGCAAATGCATTATAGAATTCCTCTTCCATGATTCAGTAATCTGTATCACAAAGTCAACACAGTTCAAAGTCAACAAAGTTCACACGAAATATGAGTTCAAACGAAAACACTTGGTGCGAAATACTCAGATTCAAACGAAATCATAATTGGTGCGAAATAACCTCTCAAACGAAAACACCACTTTCAAACGAAATATGTAATTTGATTTCGTGCGAAATCAGATGTATGCTTCACACGAAATTAAATTTTCAAACGAAATCACACTTTGGTGCGAAATTAGTGCTAATTTCGTGCGGAATTACGTAATTTCGTGTGAAATGAAACTCAACCAGTTAATTTCGTATGAAATTAGATAACAAATTCACACGAAATCAGCTATTTCACGCGAAATACTGCTGACGTCATCATGTTCGATCTGATTTTCAAGCGGAATTACGAATTTTACCAATTTTTAGATCAAATTCAAGTCCAATTCTCTCAGGGATTCATTAAAACACTGTTTCGCATAAAATTCAATCCATTTTAACCGTAAAAACTTGTTAATTTTGAAAAAGAAGGTGTAGAAGTTAGAAATTATGGCTGTTTTGGTAAGAACTCTTCCTCCTGAGCTCTTATACCACTTGTAGGATCGTTTTGTGACCCAAACGAGTCTATCAGAAGAGTTCTAATCAATTCAAGAGGTGGAAACTAATGAATTGACTTGGAAAACAGCTTGATTCACTTCTAATTGTCTTGTTTTATTGATATAACACGTTTACAGATCAGTAGACACGTCGGCAGCACTTCGGAACCGGAAACATGAACCTTACAAATGAAATCACGTCAAGCATATATATAGGGGAGGTGATTTCGCATGAAATAGCATTGTGCTATTTCGTGCGAAATAGCAACTTGCCATTTCAAACGAAATAGCACTTTGCTATTTCGTGCGAAATTAACTTTCAACACTCAAACCCTATTTTCTCGTACTACGTGCCATGATTTAACAATTCTATTACAAGACTCGATACAAGACGAAGTCGACAGACGTAATGCACCAACAGCCGGCTCTTGGGCCGGCTAACCCGTTCCGTCGCTCGAGGCCGAAATTTTTGAAGGGCCTGGAAGGTTTTTATAAACTTTTATATATATACTAAATTATGTATTTAATATATGTATCCGTTTATTATGTAAAAAAAGTGTTGGTGATGGAGTGAAAAACTCATTTCAAGATAAAGAAAGGTTTTAAGTTCAAGTATTGGCTCCACCAACAATGTTTTATTTTTTTAAATAATTTCCTTTTAACCACAATTTTTAGACCCAAACTTTTTTGTCGCCTGAGACTTAAATGTTTTTAAAGTTCTCGGGGACGGCTCTCTAATTGATTATAATAGCTATATATTAAATATAATAAATTACATTTAATCCAACAAACATTAGTTTGTTAACGTGCGTGTGATATATATCTTATGTAAACGTGCATCATGAGACAAAAATTAAAGAGTATGCTGGGATGTGAATGATAAGCACTACATACGAACAACTTGGTTTGACTAGTAATCCTGTGTCTTCTAAATTATCTGTTTACATACTACAAATTTTCAACATGTGTATGTATTGAGGTGTTGTACATAAGATTTAGAGGTATTTTCAAAAAAAAAAAAAAAAAAAAGTTTAATATTCCACTTTTAGTCCAAAATTTATTAGATTTTTCATTTTTAACCTAAAAGTTTTCATCTTTTTCGATTTAATCTCACATTTTTTTGCTTTCAACTTTGGTCCCTATGCTTATCCTATTTCGCAATTTTTTTGTTTAACGTTTCATTCTAAATTTTACGAGTTAACACGGTGAAACGTGCGTGTGCGGTTCAACGTTATTATGTTTCGTTTAGCATTTCGTTCTAATTTGCGAGTTAATACGACACAACGTACGTGTATGCTTCAACGTTTTTACGTTATTTTTTCCCGTTTAACATGACAGGTTGGTCGCAACGAGCGGGTACTAAGTCAACTTAGTTATTATTTTCTGTGTTTTACGTTACAATCTAATTTCTTTACATTAAAACGTGTTGATTGTTGGCGTTGGTGTGACATTGTTACTATTTGAAATAGTTTTATACCCCCACCGCAACGCGAGGTGGGGCTTAATACTAGTTTTATATTAACTATAAACACATTACAAATTATGAATTTTATATTAACTATAAACACCCTACATTAACCCTATATTTGTGAAACGAATTTAGAGGGGACGGGGCCGCCTAGGCAGGTTCGTGGGTAGGGTTTGAACCCAGGTAGTAACACCGCCACCACCCCCTAGGTTACCCCTTCCGGATTTCTTTTCCGGGTAGATCAAGCTGCACAAGAACAAGATCAATGTGTATGTAACGTTCAGTTTTTTTGACCATTGAAATGGTTTTAAAAAAACGTAATTTTTATTTAAAACAATAAGAATAATCAACCCCATTCATCATACACACAAACCTTCAAACATTTTAACACAAGTCTTCACCCTTCTCACTCAAACCCAAAGCCAAAACCCAAATCCATCTATATCGACACAAAGCGAGGAGGAATTCTGCCGGCATGTGAACGAAAGGTTAGCTCGAATGATATAAGAATCATGCGAAACAAACATAAATTCACAGCCACACAAGCACGCATACATATTAAAATCGAACAATAAACAGATTCTTTAACAAAGCATTAAAACAAAAACCAAATAAAATCTAACCAAATGCGTACAAATCTAACCAACATTCACCATGAGCCTAGGTAGTTCGAGAAAATTTAGCCGCTTATGGTGATAGAAAAATCGCAGAAACAAGTTTCAAATAATTCAAACACATTATAAATATATTTTAAAAAGCACGTTTGGGTTACTGAAACGTTTGTCACTATCAAGCTACAGTAATTTTTTTATTTTATTTTTTGTCTCTTTTTCACTTTAGCCCCTTTAACTTACAGTTTTTATACTTATATCCCCTTAACTTTCTAAAAACTTTATAGAATGCCCCTTTTACCTCCTCGAGTTTTAAATGATTATTTTTATACATGTACGTGCCGATATATATTTAAGTCGGTTCATGTTTTGGCGTAAATTGTTACGAAAAGGGTTCGGATCAAATATAATATGTTATCGTTCTTAATTTTTGTACGTTTTTAGTTGGTTTATAACTGACATAAATTTGATATCTTTTTGGTTGTACTACCACCTTATATTTTTAGTTTTTTCTTTCGGTTGCTAACGATATTGTGTTTAGATATATCTTCAGATTACTATCCCGAGTTTCAGTACCGTACAAACCAGATGATATCGACCAAATTCCCCCGCCCACCCTGCGGCGAAACACGAGCATCAACCCCCAGTCATAATTAATAATAAAAAACTAGGTTAAACGTGATTCTCTAACCTATCTAACCTTCATCTTCAAACTAATCCCTTCTAATCTCGTTCCAGCTTTGATCTTGCCTTCGTTCTTCGTAACAGACTAACAGTGTATAACAGCTTCTATTCCATCGTCCAGTAGGTTCCTCATATATTGTGTGGGTCTCTATGAATTATATGGTGGGATCTCCCTATTATCTGTATACATGATTGAAGAAACACTGACCTTATGGGTAAGCTCCGGCTAGGACTTCGACTCTTTGGCGATCCGAACAGCTGACTGCAAATACAGAATACCGCTAGGACTCGTTACAGGAATGGGGTTATTCCTGTAACCACCCTCCGACGTGAGAATAAGTCTCGGTTTGGGAGAAAGAAAGTATGAATGTAGAGAGAGAGTAAACGAGAGCAAGATGATCATACCTTAGATGTTTACCTCTATTTATAGTTTACCATTAGGGTTTCCTCTAACTTAGGATGGGCTCCGATAAGTTAGGGATTTGCATTATCTTCCCAAAAGATTGGGGATTTGGTTACGTGGTTTATCCATGCAGAATAGAACATTCTAGAATAAACGTTTGTAATTAAATATTTGTAATAAAATAATGGGTGATTACCGGGTCGGGTTAGCCGATCCGGGTCATACCTCGTCATGTCCCCCCAGTCCGAAGTTATGAAATGAAATTCATGAAATCAGACTAAAAAAGGAAAAGTCAAGATTTCCCCCTTTGAGTGCGAGTTTTTCTCGAGTGGGGTACCGTTATGTTTTTTGAAAAATGGCGGCGATGGGAAAGGATGTGATAGTGAAGTCATCATTAGGATGACAGTTGTACCTCCCCTGTCTTGACACGCATTCCCACCCGTTTGCCTTTTTGAATTCGAAAGGTTGCAATCCCTTATAAATAGGTTTCCCGTTTAGGGTTTGGGATTTCATTTCCTTCCTTGCTCACAACCACTTCCTTCAACTTCTTGAATCCAAAAATGGCTTCCAAAACCGGCGAATCTTCTTCTGCTGCCCCATCCAGTTTTGATGCCCTGTATGTAAAGTGGGGGCTTACTTCGTTCAACAATCTTATTCAAAATTATGATATTAGGGCGGAGTGGAACCATGTTCTGCCGTCAAAGACAGACACGACATTTCCATTGAAGAAAGGTAAAATCACTTTGTTTAGCGATTTTTTCAAGTTTTGCAACTTCCGATTGCCGATCACCAAGTTCTGTAAGTTGGTTCTTGACCACTATCCCATCCACATTTCCCAACTGCATCCGTTAGGGTTGGTTAAACTCCGACAGTTTGAGTTTGCTTGTATAGCCCTAGGACATATCCCGGAACTCATCGTTTTTAGGGCTTTTTTCGTCCTCGTATGGAAATCCCCCTTTTCCACCTTTGACAGAAGGGACACCGATGTGTCTTGTTTGAGGGACATACCTACCAGTTCAAGGGACAAGGATTGGAAGAAGAAATTCTTCTATATTGATGCCGGTGTCATTCCCGGAGAAATGCAATAGAGGGAAATGGGGCCTAAGGACAAGGTTAAAGACGACGGTCCCCCAAAAGATGCTTATGTTGGAAACGCCCTTTTTAAGAGACTTTGTGAATGCCCCTCCGAGTGTACAGTAATTCCAGAGGGAGCCTTGGTGATGGCGGGGATGAGCCTGCTATGGCGTGATATCAAGTTGTACCCTTCGTTTCGAAGGGTTGATGAAGGTATGTAGTTCTTTCGCCTTGCATATGCTTTGTTAATTGTATGTGAATCAACATGTGTACATGTTACAGGCAAATGGAGTTTGTTTGACTTTGTGGATCCTCCGCGGAACGCTGTTTTAAGGGCCGCGGACCGCGTGATTGGTGAACAGGAACCTTATGTGCTGAAGATCCACTTGGAGCAGTTTTTGCTACCATCTGTGCCGGCGGACCCGGATGCTTATATTTCTCAGCCTTCCCCCAACGGAGGAAGTAGTGTTTATGCCGTAGAGACGAAAAAACCGATCCGGGTAAAAGTCACTGGGCGGAAGTACATGGCCGCGGGGGCCGCTATTTCCGCGGTTGGCGTTACTGTACCCGCTGGGAGTGTTGCTGTTACTGCTGCTGAGTTGACAAGTCCGACTTGCGTGTCGAAAAAACGCAAAATTGTTATTGTACCTGCCCTGACTGCTTTTGAGGCTATTCAAGCCGCCTATGCCATGCCCACTGGTAAGTAATTTTGTTTGTAAGTGTTATTGTGGACTTTGCGTTCCATGTTGCTGAAAATCTGATTTCACACAGGTTCTACTGCTGGGGTTCAAGTTGAGGGTGTGTCCTCTGCCCCTTTGACATCTGTGGAAGTTACACATTCCGCTGCTGGCGAACCAAGCCTGTCGGCTCTTATATCACAGGCAAGTGTTGCCGCTACTGTTAGTTGTCCTATGCCACCTCCTATGCCCACAACTGCTGTGGCTGTGACAACTAGTCCGGTTTCTACTCCCCTGCCTTCAAGTGTTACTCCCACCTCCTTGTTCGACTCTCCTTTCAGTGTTTTTTCTGCAACTGGAAAGGAGACGCCTACGGTGTTCGCTGCTCACGAGGCAACCAGTGCCGGAGATACCGCCGTGAGCGATGCTGGAGGGTCCAGTAGCGGGATTGCCGATGATGGGGCCTGTTTGGGTGATGATCTTTATTTGCCTACCATCAATTGGGATCCCAACGTGCATGATAAGCGCTATCAGCCCAGGTGGAAAATAGCTGAGTCTTCGAGATTGATTTTTCCCCCAGTGATTCAACACTGGGTTGAGGGGGCATACCCCCTGGCTGAGTCAGCGTATGTTGAGGGGTTAAACAATGAAAACTTGATAAATGCCACTATGGTGGATTCTATTAGTCAGCCTCGGAGGCTTGCAGAGATCCAGCGTGGGTGGATGCATGATAACAACGAGCTTCACCAGGCGCGAGCTGCTATTCAGGAGCTGAAAGACGAAAAGTACCGCTTGGAGAGTCAACTCCAAGCTGCCGGTCTGAGGGAGAGTAGCTTTGTGTCGGAGAAAAATAAGGCAGAAGATGACTTGAAGCGGGTGACTGCCAATCTTACTAAGGAGAGGATATTATGGGCTCGTGATATAGTGGAGAAGGACCGGGTCCTTGCTCATGCTAAGAATGTGCAGGAGGAGCTGGAACGGAAAGCTGTTACCGAAGCTCAAAAGGTGAGATCTGAGATGTCTGCTAAATTGGAAAAGTTCCGTATTGACACTGATTTCGTGTCACAGGTTCAGGAGCGGTACCAAGCTCTAATTGTGGAGTTAGAGTCATCCAACGCCAAGGTTGCCAAGCAGGTTGAGCTGGAGGAGCGGGAAGCACGACTTAGGGAGGTTCAGCAACAGTGCGATTCGCTTGTCTCCGAGAGAAACAAACTGGTTGAGTCTTCCGCTACCCATCAGGCACGCCTTAAGGAGGCGAAGAATGCTTTGGAACAATCAAACGCCGAGGTGGATAGCCTGACTAGCCAATTGGCTGAACTACGAGGTGACAGGAATTGGCTGATAACCAATGGCCAGGTTAGGGCGTTTGAGTATCTCCGTCAATCGGAGTCTTTTACGGCTTTATTGGACCGCCTTTCTGCCGCAGCTTATCAGTCCGGCCATCATGATGGTGTTTACAAGGGCTACTTTGAATGCCAACAATCAGAGAAGATTACTCCCGCCTTTCACACCACAAGAGGGAAACTTCAGGGAGATATGGCAGATGCTCTTGAAGCGGCATGCAATGAGCCGCTTCCCGCGTATGCGGATCTGATGGATAAAGTAAACGAAGATGGTGTGGACTCCTTATGCCTACTGTTGGATCCGGTGGAGGAATCTGGTGAGGAATGAGTGTTTTGCTTTGTTTGTGCTGTGCACTATTCCTTAGATATTTTGTGTAAACACTGTTTTGCTTGGGTTACGTGCAAATATTTTATTTTCTGTCAGATGACCTTTTATCAATTTTGCTATCGTCATCACTGTCAAGCCTTTTAAACTTGTATAAATTAAGTTATTTTTTCCAAATTTGGTAATTCGAAAATGAGCCGAAAGTGCTATAAACAGAGACTTTCTGAAATCTTCCGACGCTTGGATGCAGCTGACGGTTTGATTCATCTTCATATTCCCGTGATGGAGGAGATGATTAAAGGAAAAGAGCTAAACTCCGATGATGCTTTACCCCGGGTTAGCCGGTCTTGCAAGAGTGTCATATATGAGGGTCCTTCAAAAGCTGAAGCAAGTGTGATTTCACTATCGGCTCACAATCTGATGGGAGCCTTTCCTCCTAACCGTGTTCAACGATGTAGACTGGTGTATGAACGATGCCGCAGTGGCCATTCCTGTACAAACGTGGTTGATGATCAGGAGGTGGTGGCTCTTCCGGCAGATGAGGAGAATGTCGATGACTTGATCGTTGATCCTCATCCGTTGGAATATTATGGTGTGGCATTGTACACCGCTGCAGAGGTGAGAGCAATGCTTTCCTAGAAGTAGATATTTAGAACATGTTCGTTTTTTGGTTCCCGTATGTTGGTATTTAGCAACAGGGACAAGTACTTGGTTTTTTGCAAGATAGTTGTATGTATTTATTACCAAAATACCTATCTTTTTTGTAGTGGTTAATGTATCTATTACCAAGACACCCATTCTTAGCGCTGTATATTTTTGATCCTTTCCTTATATATGAAAAATATTTCGTGTCCAGGATGCTTTTTTACCGTTATGTGCAGTTTAAATGCGATGGTAATTGTTTGTACCGTAAAGTGCAGTATGAATGCGATGGTAAATTTTATTGTTTATGTAAGTAATGAGGAAAATAATAAAAAGAAATAACTTTTATTAACTCAATACTTAGAAGAAAAAAGAGACATCGTTAGAGATGGATTACACTTGTTTGTAAAAGAAAAAACAATCAAACCCGCCGTTAGGGGCAGGGCTTTACATATAGCACTTTTTCAATTGAGCCGCGTTCCAGCTACGCGGGACCGCGGTACCATCTAGTCTGGACAGGCGGTAGGCCCCTTTGCCAAGGTCTTCTTGGATGGCATAGGGTCCTTCCCAATTGGGTCCCAGCTTGCCTGAGGGCTCCGCTCTACTGGCTTCGTTATCACGCATGGCATACTCACCTTCCTTGAAAGTATGCTGAGCCACGCACTGGTTGTAGTACTTCTCCAAAGTTTTCTTGTATTCTGCTTCGCTGATGGTGGCTGCCTCACGCCGCTCTTCCAGTAGATCTAGGCCTTCCCTTAGGAGCCTGTTATTGTCATCATTAGTAGTGAGGCGTCGTAGCGAGGGTAATCCGACTTCCGCGGGTATCATTGCTTCCGCGCCATAGGTTAGGCTGAAGGGGGTTTCATTTTTACTTGTCTTGGGCATTGTTCGATGTGCCCAGAGGACATTAGGCAGTTCTTCCACCCAAGAGCTCCCTTTGTAACCTAACCTTCTTTTTATTCCATCAAGCAAGCTCCTGTTTGCCCGCTCCACCTGGTCGTTTCCCTGGGGATGTGCTACCGATGTAAAGATTTGTTGAATCTGAAGTTCTGCACACCAATCCTGCAAAACCCTGTCGGTGAATTGCGTTCCATTGTCACTTACCAAGTATAGCGGCAATCCGAATCGGCACACTATGTGCTCCCATAGGAACTTTTTAGCATTTTCAACAGTTATTTTGGCCAAGGGTTTGGCTTCAACCAATTTGGTGAAATAGTCGATTGCTACAATTAGGTACTTTAGCTTCCTGGGGGCCAGCGGGAATGGCCCCACGATATCGACTGCCCATTTTTAGAAAGGCCAGGCCGTCGTGACAGGGATTAAATTGTTCTTAGGGCGGAGTGTTTGAGGACCAAACTTCTGGCAACTATGGCACCTTCTGAGTTCATCTACTGCGTGTTCATGCATCCCAGGCCAATAGTACCCAGCGTTGTGGATTTTGGCGACCACTGCCCGGGGTCCAGCGTGAATGCCACATATGCCAGCGTGTATTTCTTGGATTAGGTATTTTGCTTCTGCTGGGGATAGACACCGCAGTGGTGGTCCCAAGTATGATTTCCTGTATAGTACGCCATTGTTCACTTCATACTACAACGCCTTGGTTTGGATCTTTTGGGCTTCGCCTGTGACGGGAGGTAATTCCCCCTTTGTGAGGAACTTTAGTATGGGAGTGTACCAACAGGGTTCCTCTGTTGTGATGGCAGAAACTTCTCGGGGTTCAATGGAAGGTGTTTGCAATGTTTCTACCTTTACTTCTCTTTCCATACCTGAGGTGGCAAGTTTGCTCAAGGCGTCTGCTATTTGGTTTTTTCCTCTATAGCGGGTAATTTGTTAAGACCTGTACGCGATGCCCTTGAAAATATCTTCTGAGACGCCGGGTAGCGTGGACTAATGCTAGTACCAACTTTTCAAGTGTTGGATACCGCATTTCAGGTCCCGCCAGAACTCGGCTGATATAATATATAGGTGTTTATTTTCCATCTCTTTCCACCATGAGTACTGCGCTTACCGCGTTATGAGCTGCCACCAGGTACAATTTTAGTAGTTCTTCTGTGTATGGCGCTGTCAACATAGGTAGTTTTTCGATGAACCGCTTCATGTCTTGCAAAGCTTCTTCCGCTTCACTGGTCCACTTGAGGTTTTTCTTGTTAAGGCAATCTTTCAACATCTTTATGAACGGCAAAGATCTCTCGACGTGTCTTGCCAAAAATCTGTTTAACGCTACTAGACGTCCGTTCAGTGCATGTGCCTCTTTTAAAGTTCTGGGGGAGGGCATTCACGTTATAGCGGCTACTTTTTCTGGATTGGCTTTGAAACCATCCCGGGTGACTACTACCCCCAGGAACTTACCTTCTTCTACCCCAAACGAACACTTTTTGGGGTTAAGCGTGATGTTATATTCTCTCAACTTCTGGAAGGTCTCCTCGATGTCTTCGAGCATTTGTTTTTCTTCTCTGCTCTTAATCACCAAATCGTCGACATATACTTCCAAGTTCCTGCCAATTTGTTTTTCAAAAGCCTTGTCCATGAGGCGCTGGTAAGTTGCTCCGGCGTTTCGAAGGCCGAAAGGCATTTTGGTATAGCAGAAAATGCCTACATCGGTATGGAATGCCGTTTTTTCTTCGTCTTCTTTTGACATTTTGATCTTGTGGTAGCCCTTATAGGCGTCTAGAAAGCACTTGTACCTATAAGGGACCAGAGAGTCGACCTTGAAGTCCATCTCAGGCAGCGGATAAGCGTCTTTAGGGCATGCCTTATTCAAGTCTTTAAAGTCGATGCACATCCGCCATGTGCCGTCTGGTTTCTTAACCATTACATGGTTTGATACCTATGTGTGATACTTTGTTTCTCTAAGTATTCCAGCTTTCGTACTTCTTTGACTACCGCTACTTTTCGGTCAGGAGCCATGCTCCGTTTACCTTGTGCGACCGGTTTAATGCCCGGGAGTACTGCCAACTTGTGCTCTGCCTTATCCCAGGGTATCCCAGTCATATCAGAGTGTTCAAAAGCAAAGATGTCTGCATTCCTTCTCAGGAACTGTTTCAGGTTGTTTTTTACCTTAGGAGAAAGACTATCCCCTATTATCACTGTTTGCTCTGGATGGCGTGTGCTTAAGACCCATCTTTCCGGGCCGATGGCGCTGGTAGGCCCTTGGCGGCATCTTTTTGTATCCAATACTTCTCCCAGCTTGTCTCGGTATACTGTTGCAATACCCCGCGGGGTGGGGAACTTCATAAACCCAAGCGTCGTGGAGACTATGGCATCCAGTTTTCCCAGGGTAAACCTTCCAATGATTACATTGTGGTAAGACTCAGCACATACCACGAGAAACGTGAGGAGTATTGTTCTTTCCCGGGGGGTTTTGTCCGAATGTATCTGGGAAAGTGATCTGGCCAATTGGATCGACCTTTTCTCTGGTGAAGCCTTTAATAGGGGCGTGTACTGACTCGAGCAATTTTCTGTCTTCTGGTTGCATTCTATTAAAGCAATACTCATAAATGATGTCTTCAGAGCTCCCGGTGTCTACCAGGATTCTCCTCATATTATAATCGCCTACCGCGCCGATATGATTAGGGGGTCAGTGGTGAGGTGCAAATCCTCTACGCGTGGTTCGATTGTCATGGTTGCCAGCATCCAGGGTTCGAGCGTGGAGAAACTCTGTTTTGCCCCCTTTCCCTTATCGGCATACACCATGTTTAGCTCTTGCTGTCTCTTACCCGCCCCTTTATCATTTTCTTCTTTGACGGGAGGCGGGCCCTGTTTTATGTCTCGAACCAGGTGAGCCAACTTACCCGCCTTTACGAAATACTCGATTTGCTTCTTCAATTGAAAACAATCATTGGTATAGTGGCCGCTCCCCTTGTGGTATTCACAGTACTTGCTAATGTCTTTGTTGGGAGCGTCCTTCAATGGCTTTGGAGGGTTAAACTTGAGGTTTTCAGAGGCCAGGATCTCTGCCGGCGTTTTGCTTAAGTTAGGGTAGTCGGACCGCGGTTTAGAAGAAGACTCGTTTCTCGAGTAAGTGCTTCTAGACCTATTGTACCTCGAGTCTTTTCTGTCACTTTTTTGATATTGGTCTCCTCTACCTTTACCCTTAGAGCTCCGCCGCTCTCTGTCATCCTGGCTTTTCTGAGCCTCTTTCTTTCAGTTGGCCAGTGACTGGCTGCAACAGTCTTTTCTTGTGTGACGTATACCTTGGCTATCCTCAGGATTTCGTCTATGGTGGGAGGTACACCATCCCTCCCATAGAGTGTTCTTAGCAATTCGTCATCATTTACCCCTTGTAGGAAAGCTCCTCACGCTACATCGTTTGTGACACCTGGGATTGCCAGGCTTTCTGTGTTGAATCTAACGATGAAACTCTCCACTGTTTCATTGTCTCGCCGACCAATGTGCAGGAGTTCATTTCGATCCTTCGTGTGCCTTCTCTGTTGGCTAAATTGCAACGTGAACTTGGCCTCTAGATCTTCAAAGCTATCAATTTCCCCGATGGGCAGACTATCCCACCAGACCCGTGCTGCTCCTACCAGCGTTTGGACAAACATCTTACACCAGAGGGGCATGGCCCAACAGGCTACTTCCCTAGCGCTCTTGAACAGGTTGAGATGGTCATCAGGGTCGCCTAGACCATCGTACTTGCCCACAGTTTGAGGCATCTTGGGTTTTTCCTTAATTGGAGCTTCAGCTATTCTTCTGGTGAACTTAGACTTGAAAGTAGTGTCCACTGGTTTGCAAGGTCTAGTGAGATCGTCTTCTTCAATGTAAATGGGCTGAACTACAGGGGTTGCTCCGCCCTGACTGGTTCCCTGGGTAATAGGGGGTTGAGCCGGGGCGATGTTCAGTGTGGAGCTGGGGCCCCCGCTTGGAGAAAAACGAGGCCTAGATGCGTTTCCTTTGTCATACACAGGTTCAGCCGTTGGCGGGGTCTGACTGTAAGCCGGCTGGAATGTTGGAAAAGTCTACCAAGGTGGCATATAAGCCGCGTATGGTGACTGCTGAGCATAACTTTGTGACGTGTAACACCCGTTTATAATTCTAGTATAAGTCTAATAAAAGTTACTAAACTTTAAATATATATAGTGCCTTGGTTTAACAAAATACAAAATAAAGGTTTCAAGTAACATCTACTAGTCAACTACCGACTAGTTTAAAACATACGAAACGTGATTAACACTTCATTTACATCAAAAGCATTGTCTAAACGAAGTTATCCCAAAAGTATTGTCTAAACATAAACTTAGTTAATGCGGAAGCTTGCATATTGTGTTCGGTTCTTCAAAAGCTTGCTCGACAGCCCTCCGAATAGTTCCAACATCACCTAATGTCAAAACCACGTCAAATGTTAATTTTGACAATATTAGAACACGTATAAACGAATTCTGGTAATAAAATGCAGCAAAACAAATAAATTTTTGAATCTGGGTCTCTCGCGCCCCGCAAGAGACTTCATGATGTTTTACGCGGGCCGCGAGCGGGCCTCGCGTGTCACGACAGAACTTAGGTCCTCTTTCGCGTGGCGCGAGGGAATAGGTTTTCCAGCAGGTTCAGTTCTGTGTCCTGCATTTACTGCAGTTCCGGAAAACTCAGAATTTCAATTTCAAATGAGCATAACTTTTGACTCGTAAGTCCGTTTTAAGTGATTCTTTTTCCTATGCGTCTGTAAATTCAATACCAACGTAACTACGATAATTTCAATATCAAAAGTTTGATTTACGGGCCGAACAAATAAAAGTCACTTATGTGTTATTCGACCATTCTAACTTTACTCTATTTGCTACCATTTATCTAGCAAGCCTATGGCGCTTTATGCCCATCATCCGGGGCTTAACATCACTTGCATTACCTTACCAATTCTATGGTTTAATGCTCTTGTGATTTACATTGCCATTGCTACTAGCTTAAACACTAATACTACAATTTACACTATTATTCGACCTGTTGGCTCATCTTGTGGAAAATCCTCCAATATGATGACTACCAAATGGTTCCTTATCAAAGCTAACTCTATTAATTCCAATGACGATCATGATTACTAAAATCATCACAACTTTTAATCAACAACACAACTACGCATAATTTAACAACAATTCATTGAATGTAACGGGTCAAGTTACATACCTTCAAAGTAAGCCTTTCAAACGCGATTCGCCACCTGCTTGTCCGCTTGACGCTCCTGCGTCCTTTCCTATAGAGTTCATTTATAACATGTTTAGAACTCCCTTTAAACCATATATCGCGTAATACACCGAAACATCATATTTATGCGTTTCAACTTTGAATTTCAGTTTTAAGCCTTCTTTGAGGCGTTTTCACAAACACTTTAAGGGCAGATTTTTACATGATTATATAGCAAGTCCCTAGCTTATCATTTAGCCCTAATTTCACATCAATCAACCCATTTTACATAATTATTAGCTTCTAAAATTCTGAAGTCACTTCACAATTGTCAAATTACACTAGAACAATACCCAATTTCCTAGTGTTTATCAAATTATACATAACCTACTAATCACCTACAATGGTGTTCATAGATTTCACTAAAAATTCACATGATTTCAACTTGTATTTGTCTAGGGTTTGTCCCTAGACACTATATTGTTCCTAATCCATCATAAAACAAACATGCAACCATAAATTTCAGATTTCCCGAATTTATGAGAATTTCAAGTTGGGGAATTTTCATCAAATTTTACATACCTGATAATCCCCTTGCAATGAGGATCACTAATCTATGCTCGATTTTCGATTTTGACTTGGTTTGAGCCCTCAATTTGTGAGTTTTGTGATGAACTAGGGTTTTGATGGAGCTTGGGGTCGCACCCCCTGTTCTGGTCGATCTCCAGGAGACTCCAAATGGAGTGTTTATGTTTTAATAAAATATTTTTATTAAAACTAGTTTCAAGTTAAACACTTTTGGTCCCTCTAGTTTCTCTTAGTTTATTTTTATATTTCCTTAACTACACACAAGTCATTATCTAACTAGGTTAGTGTCATTCCTAGTTAGTTTATTTTACCAATTTATTTGCAATTAAATTTGCAAATTTAAGAATCCATGTTTTCGGGATGTTACAAGTCCACCCCCTTAAAAGGGTTTCGTCCCCGAAACCAAAGTACATACCAAATAATATAGGGTAGAGACGTCACATCTCCTCTTCGGACTCCCACGTAGTGTCTGAGCCTTTCCTATGCTCCCACTTGATCTTAACTTGATCAATTTGTTTGTTTCGTAATTGCTTGACCTTCCGATCCAAAATCTCCAATGGTCTCACCGCATAATTCAGGCTATTATCCACCTCGATATCATCGTAATGGATATAAGTTGTTTCCTCTGCTAGACACTTCTGTAATTGCGACACGTGAAACGTGCCATGTATTCCATTCAACTCTTCCAGTAATTCGAGGCGATAAGCCACCTTACCAACCCGTTCAATGATTTTAAATGGCCCAATAAATCTTGGGCTCAACTTTCCTCTTTTTCTGAACCGTATTATTCCTTTCCACGGCGATACTTTCAGCATTACCTTATCGCCCACTTGAAATTCAATCGGCCTCCTTCGTTTATCCGTGTATGACTATTGTCGATCCTGAGCCGCTTTTAGGTGAGTTCGGACCATGTCGATCTTCTCATTCGTAGTTCGGATTATATCAGTAGGTGCTAGTCCTCGTGGACCCACTTCTCCCCAACATACCGGGGTTCGACACTTTCTACCATATAACATTTCATACGGGGCCATCTTAATGCTCGCGTGATAGCTATTGTTATATGAAAATTTGACCAAGGGTAGATAGACATCCCAACTACCCCTGAAGTCAATAATGCAAGCCTGCAGCATATCCTCCAACGTTTGTATTGTTCTTTCACTCTGCCCATCCGTTTGTGGATGGTAAGTGGTGCTAATGAACAGTTTAGTTCCCATTTGTTCTTGGAATTCAAGCCAAAAATTTGAAGTAAACCGAGTATCTCTGTCTGACACAATGGATATCGGTACCCCATGACGTGCTATGATTTCATTGGTGTACACCTCCGACATCTTCTCGGATGTATAAGTCTCACGAATCGGAATTAAGTGAGCACTTTTCGTCAATCTATCCACGACTACCCATATAGCATCAAACCCGCGGTTTGTTTTGGGCAATTTGGTCAACAAATCCATGGTGATTTGTTCCCATTTCCAAACTGGGATGTCCAATGGTTGCAACTTACCATATGGCTTCTGGTGCTCTGCCTTAACTTGTAAGTAGGTTAAACACTTCTCCACATATTTCACAATATCTCTTTTCATCCCGGGCCACCAATAGTTTTGTTTTAAATCATTATACATCTTGATCGCCCCTGGATGGATGGAATAACGGGACTTGTGAGCTTCATCTAGTAGAAGCTTTTTAACTCCACATGTGTTAGGAATCCAAATTCTATTGAAACGTGTTTTCAAACCGTGATTGCCTACTTCGAGATCTTTAACTTGGCCAACAATCCTTTCCTTTCTCTAGTTTTCCGTCTTTACTGCTTCATCTTGTGCCTCTGGGATTCGTTCAAGTAAGCCCGAGGTCATAATAAGCTGCAATGATCGTACTCGTATCGGGACATAATCTGCCTTTCTGCTTAGGGCATCCGCCACCACGTTTGCCCCTCCGGGGTGATAGTGTATTTCACAGTCGAAATCTTTCACCGTTTCTAACCATCTCCTTTGTCGCATATTTAACTCCTTCTGATCGAAGAAGTATTTTAAGCTCTTGTGATCGGTAACTATGGTGCACTTTACCCCATATAAATAGTGCCTCCATATTTTTAATGCAAATACCACCGCAGCCAACTCGAGATCACGCGTGGGATATTTCTTCTCGTGTACCTTCAATTGCCTTGAGGCATAAGCTATAACTTTGCCCCGTTGCATCAAAACGCATCCGAGCCCCGATAGTGAAGCATCCGAATAAACCACCAAGTCTTCGACCCCGTTCGGCAATGTTAGTACCGGAGCTTGAGTTAACTTCTCTTTTAGCGTTTGAAACGCTCTTTCTTGATCGACACCCCAAATGAACTTTTCTTCCTTCCGGGTTAGTTTTGTTAGCGGTGACGCAATCTTGGAGAAATCTTGAATGAATCTCCTATAGTATCCCGCAAGCCCCAAAAAGCTTCTAATTTCCGAAGGGTTCTTCGGGGGATTCCATTTTGACACGGCCTCGATCTTTAACGGGTCTACCAATACTCCATCGGCACATATGATGTGGCTGAGAAATTGCACCTCTCGTAGCCAAAAGGCACATTTAGAGAATTTCGCATACAACCTCTCTCGTCTAAGTGTCTCTAACACCTCTTGTAAGTGGTGTGCATGTTTAGCTTCACTTTTTGAATACACCAAAATATCATCGATAAACACGATAACTGACTTATCCAACATTGGCTTGCAAACCCGATTCATGAGGTCCATGAAAGCTGCGGGTGCATTTGTTAGCCCAAATGACATCACGAGGAATTCGTAATGTCCGTATCACGTGCGAAAAGCCGTCTTCGGCACATCTTCCTCCTTGACCTTTAATTGGTCGTATCCCGATCTAAGGTCAATTTTTGAAAACCAGTTCGCACCTTGTAGTTGGTCGAATAGATCATCTATCCTCGGAAGCGGGTATCGGTTCTTTACCGTGAGTTTGTTTAACTCCCGGTAATCGATACACATGCGCATGCTTCCGTCCTTCCTTTTCACGAACAGTACCGGTGCGCCCCAAGGAGATACGCTCGGCCTTATGAATCCTTTGCCAAGCAGGTCTTGAATCTGGGACATCAACTCTTGTAATTCTGACGGTGCGAGTCGGTACGGTGCTTTAGCTACGGGTTTTGCGCCCGGAATCAATTTGATCCCAAACTCTACTTCCCGTTCAGGTGGTATCCCCGGTAAATCCTCCGGAAACACATCTTCATAGTCCCGTACTACCAGTACATATTCAATCTTCAGTGATTCTTTCTCGGGCTCATTTGCGTATATCATGAATGCCCTGCATCCTTGCTTCATAAGCTTGTGAGCTTTCAACATTGAGCATATTATGGGGTTACCTCCTTTTTTGCCATAGATAGTGACGTGTTTCCCGCTCGGAGATATTAGCTTTATCTCCTTACGAAAACACACGACCTTCGCGTGGTGCTGAGATAGCCAATCCATCCCAACGACTACTTGAAATTCCCCAATTGACATCGGGATTAGATCTATCAGGTATTCTTCATCATCGATGCTTAATTTGCAGCCTCGATAAATATCACAAACTATAAAACTTTTGTTGTCCCCTATTTCAACTTCTAAGGGCACAGATAATTTCGTCAATACAAATGAAGGATGTCGAATAAATCCATGCGAAATGAAGGATTTATTCGCACCCGTATCAAACAATACTCATGCTGGAATTGGGTTAATTGTGAATATACCTAAGACCACATCGGGTTCTGTTTTTGCTTTAGCCGTGGTAAGTTGGAAGGACCTAGCCTTCGCTTTGGGAGCTTCTGCTGGAGATTCTTTAACGTCTCTCTTTCCGACTAAGTCCGGGCATTCGGACTTTTTGTGGCCGGGTTGATAACACTTGTAGCAAACTGAGACTTTACCCGGGCATAGCGAAGCCATGTGCCCCGTCTTATTACATATGGGGCATGGTTTGTCTTTGAATCGACATTCCCCCTTGTGTCCTTTCCCGCACACTTTACAACTTGGCGACCCACCTTTAGCATCCACCTTCTTTCCCGATTCTCCAGTTCGGGCTTTCTTTGTAGGGCTTGGATTCACATCATGTGCCTCTTGCTCACCTCTTTCAACTTGTTTCTTTAACTCGATTTCCCGTTCTCGAGCAACGTTTATGATTTCGGTAAGGGTCTCGTATTTTGAAGGAGTCATAAACTCCCTATATTCAGCACTCAACATGTTATAGTAGTAATATATTTTCTGTTCTTCGTTCGTCACCAATTCACCACTAAACTTCATCTTATCCATAAACATCGCCATAATCTTGTCTATGGTTTCACCCTTGTGCCTAAGTTGCATGAACTCTTCCTTGATTTTATTAATGACCACCTTGGGACTATGATGTTTAAGAAACGACGTCTTAAACTCCTCCCACGTCATGGCTCTTGCCGCTTCGGCTCCAATTTCATTCTTTTTGTTGTCCCACCAATCTTTGGCTTGACCTCTGTCACGGCCCCCGACCCGGTTTGACCCGTTTCAGGAGCCGTGGGACAGAAAATCCCATGGTATTTATTTAATTGAGTTGACAGCGGAAGTTTTGTTCAGGATCTTTTTTTTTTAAAACTACAAATTTTCCCGATTATTTTATTTCACAACTTGGGATAAAACCCCGGTAATTTACAATCATAAGATTTCACAGAGAAATCTTTATTTTACAAAACATGTTTCTTTATTTTATATTGAGCCATTTCCTTAAGCTTATAGTGCTTCGCGGCACTTTTCTTGAATCACAACAGATCACCTGAAACATGTTTGAAAAAGGTTTTGTCAGCGGGAAATACTGGTGAATCATTCTTTTTATGAAAACGACGCGTTTGTTATAAATTACAGTATTAAGAGCGATTACAATGTTTCCTGATATCAACCAACTACCCACAGTATTTGTTACTCGACTATCCATCGGTAACCTCTGAGTCCATTGGTGTTTGTGACTATGGTCATATCACCCCTTAGCTAACTCGTTGTCCAATGGTGACGGTTATCAAGTAATGTATACATAACCCCACATACCGGCTGTAATTTGGTGATTACAAAGACTTAATCCCCGTAATTATAACTTTGAAAATAACATGCTTTTGAAATTAAATTTGATAAAAAGAGAATGACTCACATTGCAGATTTATATGAGCAGAGCTTAGCCTACTGATTAGCCTTTTAACCTAAATTTAATAACATGCACACGAACTCGGTTAGTAACTAATACAGCTTTACGATAACTCACGAGATTAAAACCTTCACAGCGAATGACAAAGTGCGATACTTAAACATCCATCGAATTAACGACGAATGACAAAGCATAAACCCTAATGTGGGCAACACTTAAACATCCATTGGATAGTTTAATCGATCGGACATTGAATCGTAGCAGCGATCGAGTTACTACCCGGTATCGGAGCAGCGCCTCGCTAATTATATATGAAATTTCGACTTCAGAGTGATATCAATTCGTTTTTGAAAGTTTTGATCGACACCAACAGACTGTGCATGCAACAAGCTATTTATAGGTAAAATTGAGGCCTCACGCGGCCCGCGTAAGCCTTTGGCTTACCTTTACGCGGCCCGCGTGGCCGCCTAGTCTACGAGTAGGCTTGACCAGTCACGAGTAGGTTAGCCAGGTGGTCACTACGTGGATCCAGAACACTTATCCGGTCAACCTATGTTTGACGCGGCCCGCGTAAGACATAGCTTGTCTCTTACGCGGCCCGCCTGAGACCCAAATTTTTGTTTTTCTTGATTTTTAATATGGTTTAGGCTTTCAGGGATCCGGGTTTATACTTACGGGTATTTTTAGGACAAATTTTGAGAGTCCTTACATCCTCCCCACCTTATTTAAAATCTCGTCCTCGAGATTTATTGGAATAAGTGAGGATACTTTCGCTTCATTTCTGATTCCAGCTCCTAAGTGTATTCAGATCCTCTCTTTGAATCCCACTTGACCTTGACAAGTACTAACCGTTTGTGTTTGAGAAACTTTACCCTTCTATCTTCTATTTGAAGAGGTTTCTCAACAAATTTTAACTTTTCGTTTACTTCTATATCTTGAAGAGGTACTACCAAAGATTCGTCTGATAGGCATTTCTTGAGGTTGGATACATGAAATACATCATGTATTCCGGCTAACTCTTCTGGTAGTTGTAAACGATAAGCTACTGGTCCTATACGTTGGATCACTGAAAATGGTCCTACGTATCTTGGACTTAGCTTTCCTTTCTTACCAAATCGAACTACTCCTTTCCAAGGAGAAACTTTCAATAATACTTTGTCTCCCACTTGGAATTCCAACGGCTTCCGTCTATTGTCTGCATAACTCTTCTGGCGATCTCGAGCCGTCTTCAGTCTTTCCTTGATTTGGGTAATCTTGTCGGTAGTTTCTTGCACAATCTCCGGACCTGATAATTGACTTTCTCCTATTTCTGCCCAAAAAACGGGAGTTCTGCATTTTCTTCCATACAAGGCTTCGAATGGGGCAGTTTCAATGCTTGCATGATAACTATTGTTATAAGAGAATTCAATTAATGGTAAGTGATCGTCCCAATTTCCACCAAAATCTATTACACATGCTCTGAGCATGTCTTCCAGAGTTTGGATTGTCCTTTCACTTTGCCCGTCAGTTTGTGGATGATACGTAGTACTCAGATTTAGTCGAGTTCCCATTGCATCTTGGAAACTAGTCCAAAAATGGGAAGTGAAACGACTCTCCCTATCTGAAACAATGGAGAGTGGAACTCCATGTAAGGATACTACTTTATCTACATACAACTTTGCCAATCTTTCCATACTAAAGGTTTCTTTCATAGGTAGAAAGTGAACTGATTTGGTTAATCGATCCACAATTACCCAAATCGCATCATTACCTTTTCTGGTTTTGGGTAACTTAGTAACAAAATCCATTGTTATGAGTTCCCATTTCCATACAGGCATCTCTAATTGTTGTAGTAGACCTGAAGGTTTCTTGTGTTCTGCCTTAACTTGTGAACAAGCAAGACACTTAGAAACATATCGAGCTATATCCTTTTTCATTCCTATCCACCAGAAGTTATTTCTTAAATCTTGGTACATCTTATTGTTTCCAGGGTGCATGGTATACCTAGATTTATGAGCTTCTTCTAAAATTTTATTTCTTAATTGTCCCTGCTTAGGTACCCAAATTCTTCTATTGTGGAATCTCCAAATTCCATCAACTCCTTGTTCTAATTCTTTTGTTCGTCCTTTCATTCCTTCAGCATCATCCTTGATTGCTGTAGCTTGAACATTCTTCAATTGTTCCATTAAATCTAATTGTAGATTTAATCTGAGAGCATGAACTCGCTTTTGTTTTCATGATACTTACGACTTAAGGCATCTGCAACTACATTTGCCTTTCCTTCGTGATACTGAATATCACAGTCGTAGTCACTTAGGATTTCCATCCATCTTCTTTGTCTCATGTTTAACTCTTTTTGCCCAAATATATATCTTAAACTTTTGTGATCTGTATAGACAGTAAACTTACTTCCGTACAGATAATGTCTCCAAATTTTAAGAGCAAAAATTATGGCGCCTAATTCTAAGTCATGAGTTGTATAGTTTTCTTCGTGCTTTTTTAATTGCCTTGAAGCATACGCAATTACCTTCTTGCGTTGCATTAGCACACATCCTAATCCTAGTTTTGAAGCATCACAGTAAACTTCAAAATCTTCAGTTTCTTCTGGTAAAGCTAGGATTGGGGCATTTGTTAACTTCTGCTTCAAGATCCTAACGGCATCTTCTTGTTTAGGTCCCCATTCAAACTTAACTGCTTTACAGGTTAGCTTAGTTAATGGTACAACTATCTTGGAAAAATCCTTAATAAACCGTCTATAGTATCCAGCTAAACCTATAAAACTTCTAATTTCCATTGCGGATTGCGAAACCTTCCAATTGGTAATTGCTTCTATTTTAGAAGGATCTACTTGAATGCCTTCGTGATTCACCATGTGACCTAGGAATTGCACTTCTTGTAGTCAAAATTCACACTTCGAGAATTTGGCGTAAAGCTTTTCTATTCTTAACAAAGTTAAGAGTGCATGCAATTGCTGACAATGCTCGTCCTGACTTTTGGAATAAATAAGTATATCATCGATAAAAACAATTGCAAATTTATCCAAGTATGGTTTACAGATTCTATTCATCATGTCCATGAATGCTGCAGGTGCATTCGTTAATCCGAAGGGTATAACTGTAAACTCGTAATGACCATACCTAGTTCTGAAAGCAGTTTTAGGTATGTCTTCTTCTTGTACCTTCAATTGATGGTATCCGGAGCGTAAGTCGATCTTAGAAAAATATCTAGATCATTGAAGTTGATCGAATAGATCATTGACGGGTGGTCCGTAGGACAACCCTTAAATGAGCTAAATACGTGCATATCCCATATTTTACACGGTTATGTATTGTGAATGTGATAACTACGAGTGTTCGTGTGTTTTACAGGTAAATCGCTTAATTCGGTTAAATTGGAACGCGTAGGCTACGGTTAGAATATACAAAGCATCGCACATGTGGTTGTTTGGAATATTGAGTTGGATAAAAGGGTTCAAAACCCTAGGGAGGAACTCACGTGAACATTGAGTTGGATATTATAATACATTAATTAAAACACCAACATATTCATCATCATCGAAGTCAACATGGAGGGAGCTTTTTGCATAGACTCATCCACGTGAAGACAAGGGCTGATAACACACCTTTTGACTTTGGGAAGGAATTATTATCATCACACATCACATCACAGAAATATACATACATACATACATACATACATACACGTGACTTGGGGCGGTGATACAATACACACGCATACATTGAGGGCCGCCACATATTCACATAATGGACTTGTCTATTGGGCCGATAACAAAACATATCATAATCACTTTTGGAGGCGGCTGTGATTGACACGAATACAAGGTTTGGGCTGGATTTCTTTTGGATGCACATGTAGCTGACATCTTGGTTTCATTGGGAAGCCAAACGACATCATCATAACATCGTCCAACATCAAGGGATTGGCGGCATATTTTCTTTTGTTGGCACCGACTAGAGAGGAGATGTAACTTATCACATTTAATGTTTTTTTTTATGAAGTTTTAAGGAGTCTTATGAGGGGGGTCTCGGTTACATGGGCTTGGTGAACGAATTTAGAGAGGATTTTTTAGAGACTTGGGATATCTTATCATGGGTTTTTTTTAACTATCTTTTATCTAGTTTTTGTTGTTGGTGATCTTATTGAACATTAAAAACTTTTGTCATGATGTTTGTTCAAGCCATGAGTGGCTAAGTACTTGATGATTATCTTGGGTTGCAGGTTTGTGTAAGACTTTGTGCTTTTATTTTATATTTCTAGAATAACAATTCCTTTCTATTTGAATTGTTTGTTATGGTGCATGATTGATTGTTAGTAAAGTATTAATTTTTATGCTAAACTAATTAGAAACCATACGTTCTTGGTGCCGTTGGCAATCGAGATATCATGGGTATAGTTAGGTTCGGGTAAGGGTTGATTGATCATCGGGTAACAACCTCACGTTCTAGGAATCTGAGTACTTAGTTCCCTTTCATCACTGCAATTGGTCATACATGAACTATGTCTATGTAGTTCTTTCTAGTTGAATGTTAGCACAAACGTCGAAGCAAACCGGAAACTTAAGATAGTCATTTGTCTCTAAATTGTTTACAAACTCAATTCTCATTTTGAAAATTAATTAGTAATCTTAGTTTTAAAAGAAACCGATCCAATCCAACCAACTCTTGAATTTTATTTTCTCGCAATTAGTCTAATTTAGTTAATCTAGATAAATTCTCAAATAACACATATTCCACAAACTCCCTGTGTTCGATACCCACTTACCGCTATCTACTTAGTAGTAATTGGATTAAATTTGATTGTGACCACGACATCACGTCAAATTTTGGTGCCATTGCCGGGGAGTAGTGCGCAACGTGTGTTATCTTGTGTATTAGTTTGAAAAAAAAAATTAAAAAAATAAAAACTAAAAAGATTTCTTTTATGTTCATGATTTACACTTGGTAGTTGAGTTGTGTTGTGCAGGATGACAGGGCATTACACAAATTTCAGCTTATTTACGTGTAGATTGTGCGGGGGTCCACGACATCCATGTATTGGTTGCCACGAGGCTCACTACAGGAGGGCACATGGAAAACTGGTGTCTTATGTTTCACAGCTTCCACCTCCATCATACGTTGACGATTATGAATCAGAAATGGAGGATGACTATTATTCATATGGATACGATCGGGACGAGGAAGTTTATTATGAGGCAAGGATGGATGGTCTATGTTGTTGTTGCGGTCGCGATCACACTTATGATTATGATGTGTGCACGGTGTATTCGGAAAACCCGAAGTATTGGGATAAAAAGATGATGGATGCGCGCATCTATAGACCGTATCAGGGATATCGACAATATCATCCAGAAGAATATTCTGAGCCCGAGGGTGTTTATGTTTATGAGACCGAGGAGGAGAAAGAGCTTGCTGTATTGGAAGTAACTTTGTCCAAACTCGAGCAATATTTAGCAACACCCAACCTGTCCGATGAAGACCGAATCAGCTACTTAGTTTTTAAGTGTCATACTTGAAAATTGAAGATAGAGATAGAAGAAAGCCTCTCACCATTACCTGACGATATTAGAGATTGTTCTCACATGAAGGAGGAGGTTGTGGAGGATAATACCACACCAATGAGCCCTTTATCTGATGAAGAGTCACTTGTAGATCAGATGATGTGTGCAGATTATGAGGTAGAGCAGGCTGATGAGATGGATATGTGTATCGAAACTCTTCTCATATCAATGATTCAAATTAACAAGTGTGGGGAAGAAGGTTCGAGGAATAAGATGAGAAAGGATAAACTACCAGACATTAAGGTATATGTCATGAAGTGGACTAGCAAAGCCCGTAGGAGCAGCTTTAACATGCCAAATATACTGACAAATCTATGGAGATGGCATGTAAATTTCCGGGCATTTGTTGGAAATGCTGCGGGTAAGTGTGCATTAAGACCATCATAACGCATATCAGGTATGGTCTGCCTGAAGACCTTTAAACTTAGCGCTCTCGGGAGGCAGCCCGAGAATGTAGAGTATTGTATTTGTGTTTTGTTTTGTTTTGTTTTGCTTTGTTTGGTTTTGTTTTGTTTTGTTTTGGTGTTGTGTTTGTGTTTTGGCAGGTATTACGTTTCAACCCTCGCCGATGCAATGATTCAAGTGTGGGGATGTTTGGCGACATCCCTGTTGAGATATCGGCGAATCTAAGAGATGTTTTTGAACCGGTCCGATTACCGCAGCTGCATCACTATCAACACTGCTGATTTACTAATCAGGTCGTGTCTTGTTCTCATCTTGTGCACCTTTGTATATATTCATGTTTAAGTTTATGGTTGGGGGGTTGGGTGGTGTTTTGATGTGTTTAGTTTATGGGTTGTGAAGGTTGGTGGTGTTTCAAATAATTAAAAAAAAAAAGAAATAAAAAAATATATAAAAAGAAATTTGGGATTTGAGAGTATTAGCGAAAGCTAATGTTGTTGGTTAAGAGCGATCTTTCCCTCAAAACCATACATTGGGACAATGTATCCCAAGTGTGGGGATGGGGGAGAATTTTTTGAGAATTTAAAAAAAAAAATTTTGTAGCCAAGTGAAAATTGTCAAAATTTGAAAACTTGATATTGTTCCACTTGACACACCGATACCCATTCCTAGTCTTTTCTTGGTGAGAATTTGAGCCACATATGATTATTATAGATAGTTCTTTGTTTTGAGTGGCGGTGTGTGTTTTGTGTTAATAGAACTTGTGTACGGATTCTTGTTAAATCTTAAAGTTAGTATGCTTTTGAAAATGATAAGGGGCTTTTAGGTAACTTCCTCTAGAAGTGTGAGAGTGTGGGATTGGTGGGTTGGACCTCATACTTTACATATATGAGCTTGGTATTGTGAGGGGTGGGGGTTTGGTCTTTAGAAAGCCATGTTTGAGCCTTATACCATTCGGTTGTGACCCAAACTTACTTCCTACAAAATTTTACCTATTGAGATGACCCGGTTTAAGAGATTTAGTATGTAGTATTGATGTTCTTGTATATATTGTTGAGTTTGATGTGTTATGAAAAAAAGAAAAAATGAAAAAAAGAGAAAAAAAAAAGAGAAAGAGAAAAATATGAAAAAAAAATGTATTTAGTTGCAATAGTAGTTGAGAATGTTGAAGAAGTTGTGTATATAATTGATGTTTGCTTTGTTTTGTAGTAGAAATAAAAACCGGGTCAAATCAATTAGCTCTCGCATATATATTCCACAATTTTCCTACCTTTGCACCTAGCCCCGTTACAACCCGTAAGTCCTTTTGATTCATAAGCATGCTAAATACTCAATAGGAGGAGACTTGATTTTTATACAAGCTTATTGTCGCACAAACACACACGCGCATTGAGTGGTTTAGCATTATGTGCTAATATTTCTTGTCACCGAGAGTTTTTGTGAGGGGTGTGTCTCGTGGTATGATTGAAGGTTAGTAAAAGGACGATACATTTTAGCTTGGTTTGCATGTTGATCGCTTGTGGTTTTGAAATAGTTTTTGAATGGGTTGCTTGGGACAAGCAACGGGTAAGTGTGGGGATGTGACGGGTGGTCCGTAGGACAACCCTTAAATGAGCTAAATACGTGCATATCCCATATTTTACACGGTTATGTATTGTGAATGTGATAACTACGAGTGTTCGTGTGTTTTACAGGTAAATCGCTTAATTCGGTTAAATTGGAACGCGTAGGCTACGGTTAGAATATACAAAGCATCGCACATGTGGTTGTTTGGAATATTGAGTTGGATAAAAGGGTTCAAAACCCTAGGGAGGAACTCACGTGAACATTGAGTTGGATATTATAATACATTAATTAAAACACCAACATATTCATCATCATCGAAGTCAACATGGAGGGAGCTTTTTGCATAGACTCATCCACGTGAAGACAAGGGCTGATAACACACCTTTTGACTTTGGGAAGGAATTATTATCATCACACATCACATCACAGAAATATACATACATACATACACGTGACTTGGGGCGGTGATACAATACACACGCATACATTGAGGGCCGCCACATATTCACATAATGGACTTGTCTATTGGGCCGATAACAAAACATATCATAATCACTTTTGGAGGCGGCTGTGATTGACACGAATACAAGGTTTGGGCTGGATTTCTTTTGGATGCACATGTAGCTGACATCTTGGTTTCATTGGGAAGCCAAACAACATCATCATGACATCGTCCAACATCAAGGGATTGGCGGCATATTTTCTTTTGTTGGCACCGACTAGAGAGGAGATGTAACTTATCACATTTAATGTTTTTTTATGAAGTTTTAAGGGGTCTTATGAGGGGGGTCTCGGTTACATGGGCTTGGTGAACGAATTTAGAGAGAATTTTTTAGAGACTTGGGATATCTTATCATGGGTTTTTTTTAACTATCTTTTATCTAGTTTTTGTTGTTGGTGATCTTATTGAACATTAAAAACTTTTGTCATGATGTTTGTTCAAGCCATGAGTGGCTAAGTACTTGATGATTATCTTGGGTTGCAGGTTTGTGTAAGACTTTGTGCTTTTATTTTATATTTCTAGAATAACAATTCCTTTCTATTTGAATTGTTTGTTATGGTGCATGATTGATTGTTAGTAAAGTATTAATTTTTATGCTAAACTAATTAGAAACCATACGTTCTTGGTGCCGTTGGCAATCGAGATATCATGGGTATAGTTAGGTTCGGGTAAGGGTTGATTGATCATCGGGTAACAACCTCACGTTCTAGGAATCTGAGTACTTAGTTCCCTTTCATCACTGCAATTGGTCATACATGAACTATGTCTATGTAGTTCTTTCTAGTTGAATGTTAGCACAAACGTCGAAGCAAACCGGAAACTTAAGATAGTCATTTGTCTCTAAATTGTTTACAAACTCAATTCTCATTTTGCAAATTAATTAGTAATCTTAGTTTTAAAAGAAACCAATCCAATCAAACCAACTCTTGAATTTTATTTTCTCGCAATTAGTCTAATTTAGTTAATCTAGATAAATTCTCAAATAACACATATTCCACAAACTCCCTGTGTTCGATACCCACTTACCGCTATCTACTTAGTAGTAATTGGATTAAATTTGATTGTGACCACGACATCACGTCAATCATCAATCCTAGGTAATGGGTATCGATTCTTAATTGTAACCTTATTCAATTCTCTATAATCAATACACATTCTCATCGAACCATCCTTTTTCTTTACAAATAACACTGGTGCTCCCCACGGGGATGAACTAGGTTGTATGAAACCTTTACTTAGTAATTCATCTAATTGCTTTTTCAGTTCTAACATTTCTGTGGGTGCTAACCGATAAGGTGCCTTAGCTATCGGTATAGTTCCTGGAATTAGATGAATTCTAAATTCTACTTCCCTGTTGGGTGGTAATCCCGGGAGTTCTTCTGGAAATACATCTGGGTATTCTGAGACTACAGGAATGTCCTTAAGTTCCTTACTCTTAGTGCTAATGATTACAGAAATCATATACACTATTCCTTGCTTTCGTTCATAACTAGCAACTTTCATTAGCGATATGAACTTCATGGGTTTACATGGCTTATCTCCTGTAATCATAAGTACTTCTCCGGTGGGTGCCCGAATTTCTATAGAATTCTTATCACAAAGGATGCGAGCATGGTTGGCTACTAACCAATCCATTCCTAACACAACATCGAACCCATCTAAATTCATTGGTAATAGGTTTGCATGAAACTTATGACCTGAAAGTTCTACATTTTCTTTTTGCAAAACCTTATCTATTTTAACAGAATTTCCATCTGTTGTTTCAACTGTAAAAATTTGCCTAAGGTTGGTTAAAGGTAAGTTAAGAGGTTGGCAGAATGAAGTATTGATAAAACTTTGGTTTGCACCAGAGTCAAATAATACTTTTGCATACACGTTGTGAACTAAGAACGTACCAGCTATCACATCTGGAATGAGTTCTGCTTCTTGAGTGGTCAGCTGGAATGCTCTGACATTCTTTTTAGTAGCTGCATCGGCTGTCTTGGCTTTATTGTCTGCTGGTTTGACCAATTTAGGACATTCTGATTTAAAATGTCATGTTTCTCCATAGTTATAGCAGACTCTTGTTTTCTTTCTGCAGTCTTCTTCGCGATGCCCTATAGCTTTGCAAAAGTTGCAGGTCACATTACATCTTCCATAATGTTTCTTTTTTCAATTCCTGCTGAATGGCGAAATTGAGGATTGCCCTGTTCCTCTTTTCCTGAAACTGCTATTATTACCCGTACGAAATCCTTGGGTAATTTTCTGAGCCAGTTCCTTTTTCCTGTTTTCATCTCTTGTGCATACCAGCTCGTCAGTGAGGGTGTTAGCTAATTCTACCGCATCGTCAATAGTATGCGGTCTCGCAGCTTTAACGATATTGCGGATTTCGCTAATCAATCCCCAAATATAGCGAGAAATGAGTACCGGTTCTGGCGAAGCCAGTGTTGGTACCACTCTAGCATATTCAAAGAATGTCGAAGTATACCCACGACAATCTATCCCCATCATTCGATGGTTTAAGAACTTATTCGCCATTTGATCTTTTTCATATTCGGGACAGAATTTTCTTTCTACAAGACTCTTAAATTCTTCCCAGTTCATGGCATAGGCCCTATTTCTTCCTTTGGCTTGAAGTACTGTATTCCACCATTCTAGCGCCCCTTCTTTGAAAAGATTTGACGCGTACATGACCTTGTCGTCCTTGTCACAATTACTTATGGTAATCACTGCCTCGATTTTCTCTAACCAACGCAGTGCTGCAGTTGCTCCTTCATTGCCTGCAAATTCAGTGGGTTTACAAGCAAGAAATTCTTTGTAAGTGCAACCAGGCATTGCAGCTTTCATTTTCTTAGGGAGCGGAGCTTGCAGTGGATCATCATCATGATGATTACTGCCTCCGTTTACACTATTACTGAAGTTATCTTTAGAAATACGTTTGCTAGGAATGATTTTTTGAGGTTCAACAGGTTTCTGGGCAGCATCAAGTATTGCTGGAATAGCATTGGCTATTCCTTGAGCAACAATATTTTCTATATCCTGCCTAGTCATAAATTGATCCTCCGGATGTTGCTCAGATTGATTAATCTCATTAACTGGTTCATTATTAGCATTTTCCATCTGATAATTAATATATATAATTTATTAGTAGCGAATAAATAACAATTATACACAAAATAATCATACAAATTTTACGACACACATATAGCCAAAACTATCGATTTCTCGATTCCCATTTTTATATTTTATAATATGCTTCAATACACACCATTTATCTTACAAAGTTTTATTTGTAGTTATTTTACAAGATTATATTTTTCTATTTATTATACAACCACAGTTTCACAACCCCATTATCCCTTGTCAGTTGGTATTTTAATAACGACGTTCCCTCTCGTCGTATTTCCAAGAGATCTGTTCTCCTACTTCCCTGATCCTATTTCCCGCATCCACCAGCACCTCGCCAAAGTGGCGGAGTTCAGCTAAATTTTCATTGCTCATTGGTGGGTTTGGTATAGGTACCGGGTCGAACTGAGGGAGAAAGGAATAAGGACTGTTGAGAAGGTTTTGAAATTGCCAATCATTAGTCCACCACTCGTCCATTCCTAGAGGTTGGGTGTGAATTATAGGTTCTGGGATTGCTGGTTCCAAATTCATTGGTAATTGAGTTTCAACAGGATAAGGGTAGAGATTATTATTAATAGGCCTGACAACATCATAGCTTGCCAATGCACGATCCAGTTCCTCCTGAAATGGTAATTCCTGGATTTGTCTAGAGCTTTCCCCAATTTCTATCTTGGTTTGCCTAGAACCTTCTCCAAACTCCATTTCCATTTGCCTAGAATATTCCCCAAACTGTATTTCCATTTGCCTAGAACCTTCCTCGACTTCAATCCCCTTCCCTTTGTCTAAGGGATTTTCTATTTTGGGAATCTTCCTAGTGGCGGGTTTCCTCCTGCGCTCACGCCTCCATCCTACAAATCTTCTCCTTTTCTTAGGATTGGGTTTCTCCGGAGGTGGAGCGTTGAATTCCATAGGTTCTTCTAAATCAGGTATATATCTATTAAAATCTCTGGAAACCTCTATTTTCACCGGATAGAGATTTAAATTCTGAAGGGCTTCAGATAAGTCATTCATGCTGTTTAACATATATGCAAAATACACAAGATTACTAAGTTAAAATTTTATAACAAAAATTTCATAGATAACCTTAAAATATTATTGCATACCGTGTGACTAATTTAATACAAAGACAACTAAAAATTAAAACACACTAGGATTTACTGTAAACTTATTTATTTACTGGATAAGGTTTCTGGATTGTAGGTGATAAGGTTGCTAAACCTGAAACAAAGTATTTAAAGATTTGCATTTACTGCTACAGTAGCTAGCATATAGAGATCTGCCCATTTTTCATCTAACTTGTCTTCCCATGGTGGGTTACTGCCTAGTTTTTGGGTTTTCGGATTAACTCTCTTTTCTTTTGATTTTATTTTCTCTTAGCTTTTCCTAATAATCAAACTTCTTTTATTAGGAGAAAGTGGTTCCTCATATTGTGCCTTTCGGACAAATATTCCTTCTTCAGGATTTACATAGGGTTTTGAGGAATTCGTTTGGGATGAACTTCCCTTCTCGTTTGATGACCTATCTAATTTAAGATAGATGTTTGAAAGCTTTTGCTTACCCATACTGTACACAAATATTCAAATAATAAAACACATAATCACAAAATGGCAATCAGTAAAATTAAGTATTTTCTAAATACTTAATTGGCTTAAATCAGTGGCTCTGATACCACCTTTTTCTGTCATGGCCCCCGACCCGGTTTGACCCGTTTCAGGAGCCGCGGTACAGAAAATCACGTGGTATTTATTTAATTGAGTTGACAGCGGAAGTTTTCTTCAGGATCTTTTTTTTAAAACTGCAAATTCTCCCGATTATTTTATTTCACAACTTGGGATAAAACCCCGGTAATTTACAATCATAAGATTTCACGGAGAAATCTTTATTTTACAAAACATGTTTCTTTATTTTATATTGAGCCACTTCCTTAAGCTTGTAGTGCTTCGCGGCACTTTTCTTGGATCACAACAGATCACCTGAAACATGTTTAAAAAAGGTTTTGTTAGCAGGAAATACTGGTGAATCATTCTTTTTATGAAAACGACACGTTTGTTATAAATTACAGTATTAAGAGCGATTACAATGTTTCCTGATATCAACCAACTACCCACAGTATTTGTCACTCGACTATCCATCGGTAACCTCTGAGTCCAATGGTGTCTGTGACTATGGTCATATCACCCCTTGGCTAACTCGTTGTCCAATGGTGACGGTTATCAAGTAATGTATACACAACCCCACATACCGGCTGTAATTTGGTGATTACAAAGACTTAATCCCCATAATTATAACTTTGAAAATAACATGCTTTTGAAATTAAATTTGATAAAAAGAGAATGACTCACATTACAGATTTATATGAGCAGAGCTTAGCCTACTGATTAGCCTTTTAACCTAAATTTAATAACATGCACACGAACTCGGTTAGTAACTAATACAGCATTTACGATAACTCACGAGATTAAAACCTTCATAGCGAATGACAAAGTGCGATACTTAAACATCCATCGAATTAACGATGAATGACAAAGCATAAACCCTAATGTGGGCAGCACTTAAACATCCATTGGATAGTTTAATCGATCAGACATTGAATCGTAGCAGCGATCGAGTTAATACCCGGTATCGGAGCAGCGCCTCGCTAATTATATATGAAATTTCGACTTCAGAGTGATATCAATTTGTTTTTGAAAGTTTTGATCGACACCAACAGACTGTGCACGCAACAAGCTATTTATAGGTAAAATTGAGGCCTCACGCGGCCCGTATAAGCCTTCGGCTTACCTTTACGCGTCCCGCGTGGCCGCCTAGTCTACGAGTAGGCTTGACCAGTCACGAGTAGGTTAGCCAGGTGGTCACTATGTGGATCTGGAACACTTATCCGGTCAACCTATGTTTGACGCGGCCCGCGTAAGACATAGGTTGTCTCTTACGCGGCCCGCCTGAGACCCAAATTTTTGTTTTTCTTGATTTTTAATATGGTTTAGGGTTTCAGGGATCCGGGTTTATACTTACGGGTATTTTTTGGACAAATTTTAAGAGTCCTTACAACCTCTCAACTGACCCGTTCCATAAGCAACGAAGTCACTTTCATCACAATGGGTCCTTTCAAACACCCCTTCAATGTCGCCCAACCATCTTTGGCAAATTATCGGGTTAACTTCCCCGTTATAGATTGGCGGTTTGCACGCCATAAATTCTTTGTATGAGCACCCTTTACGTTCTCCCGATTTCTCCTTCATAAGGTTGACACTATCCTCCAACCTTTTAACTCGCTCTTCGACAAGTGACAACACCGTGCTTTGAATTTTGTCTATAAACCCGGATAGACTACCTTCAATTGCCTTCCCTACTTCTTCGGCAATTATCTCCTTCATTTGTTCGGTGCTTGTTTGCACCGGATCATCATCGTTTCCATCAGACATCTTGAAACTGAAATGTTTACATTAAACGTTAAACATTTCATTTATAACATTGCTTCATTTGTTTCGGTTTAGCCAAGTTCCCAACTTGCTTTAACCGTTCACATTTGATGCACTTTCCAGGTTTGAGTGTGCTAACACGCTCTTCCCATGCATATCAATTCATTTCTCATTTCTTACATAAGGTGCAATCTATTAAAATAATAAGTTAATTCTTACCGGACGATTGATCAAGCTTGAACCGAACACTTTGTTGACAACCTTAAGCTCTGATTACCAACTTGTAACACCCATTTATAATTCTAGTATAAGTCTAATAAAAGTTACTAAACTTTAAATATATATAGTGCCTTGGTTTAACAAAATACAAAATAAAGGTTTCAAGTAACATCTACTAGTCAACTACCGACTAGTTTAAAACATACGAAACGTGATTAACACTTCATTTACATCAAAAGCATTGTCTAAACGAAGTTATCCCAAAAGTATTGTTTAAACATAAACTTAGTTAATGCGGAAGCTTGCATATTGTGTTCGGTTCTTCAAAAGCTTGCTCGATCGCCCTTTGAATAGTTCCAACATCACCTAATGTCAAAACCACGTCAAATGTTAATTTTGACAATATTAGAACACGTATAAACCAATTCTGGTAATAAAATGCAGCAAAACAAATATTTTTTTGAATCTGGGTCTCTCGCGCCCCGCGAGAGACTTCATAATGTTTTACGCGGCCCGCGAGCGGGCCTCGCGTGTCACGACAGAACTTAGGTCCTCTTTCGCGTGGCGCGAGGGAATAGGTTTTCCAACAGGTTCAGTTCTGTGTCCTGCATTTACTGCAGTTCCGGAAAACTCAGAATTTCAACTTCAAATGAGCATAACTTTTGACTCGTAAGTCCGTTTTAAGTGATTCTTTTTCCTATGAGTCTGTAAATTCAATACCAATGTAACTACGATAATTTCAATATCAAAAGTTTGATTTACAGGCCGAACAAATAAAAGTCACTTATGTGTTATTCGACCATTCTAACTTTACTCTATTTGCTACCATTTATCTAGCAAGCCTATAGCGCTTTATGCCCATCATCCGGGGCTTAACATCACTTGCATTACCTTACCAATTCTATGGTTTAATGCTCTTGTGATTTACATTGCCATTGCTACTAGCTTAAACACGAATACTACAATTTACGCTATTATTCGACCCGTTGGCTCATCTTGTGGAAAATCCTCCAATATGATGACTACCAATTGGTTCCTTATCAAAGCTAACTCTATTAATTCCAATGACGATCATGATTACTAAAATCAACACAACTTTTAATCAACAACACAACTACGCATAATTTAACAACAATTCATTGAATGTAACGGGTCAAGTTGCATACCTTCAAAGTAAGCCTTTCAAACGCGATTCGCCACCTGCTTGTCCGCTTGACGCTCCTGCGTCCTTTCCTATGGAGTTCATTTATAACATGTTTAGAACTCCCTTTAAACCATATATCGCGTAATACACCGAAACATCATATTTATGCGTTTCAACTTTGAATTTCAGTTTTAAGCCTTCTTTGAGGCGTTTTCACAAACACTTTAAGGGCAGATTTTTACATGATTATATAGCAAGTCCCTAGCTTATCATTTAGCCCTAATTTCACATCAATCAACCCATTTTACATAATTGTTAGCTTCTAAAATTCTGAAGTCACTTCACAATTGTCAAATTACACTAGAACAACACCCAATTTCCTAGTGTTTATCAAATTATACATAACCCACTAATCACCTTCAATGGTGTTCATAGATTTCACTAAAAATTCACATGATTTCAACTTGTATTTGTCTAGGGTTTGTCCCTAGACACTATATTGTTCCTAATCCATCATAAAACAAACATGCAACCATAAATTTTAGATTTCCCGAATTTATGAGAATTTCAAGTTGGGGAATTTTCATCAAATTTTACATACCTGATAATCCCCTTGCAATGAGGATCACTAATCTATGCTCGATTTTCGATTTTGACTTGGTTTGAGCCCTCAATTTGTGAGTTTTGTGATGAACTAGGGTTTTGATGGAGCTTGGGGTCGCACCCCCTGTTCTGGTCGATCTCCAGGAGACTCCAAATGGAGTGTTTATGTTTTAATAAAATATTTTTATTAAAACTAGTTTCAAGTTAAACACTTTTGGTCCCTCTAGTTTCTCTTAGTTTATTTTTATATTTCCTTAACTACACACAAGTCATTATCTAACTAGGTTAGTGTCATTGCTAGTTAGTTTATTTTACCAATTTGTTTGCAATTAAATTTGCAAACACTACGCCAAAACAGGGATACAACCACACAAAAAAAGTGTGACTATATGTCTTTCGTCACACATATTTTTTTCAGGTCAAGTGTGATCAAAGCTCGAGTCATCGTAGATATCATACAGCCACACACACTTTTTAGTGGCCGTAGAACTTAAAAGTGTGGCTAAAAGGTACCAACATTTTTTGCTAAAATCTAGCACTTCCTCCATTAAGTGTGGCTAAAGGATAGCAACGGGCACATGTATTTACTTTAAGTGTGACTTTTACTATTATATAGTCACATGAATTATCAAAAAAATGTGTTTTAGCCACATCAATTAAAAAAAAGTGTGGCAAAAAGGGTTGTTGTAATTAAGCATATTGTCCATTAAGTGTGGCTAAAAGATAACAACAACCACATGAATTACTGTAAGTGTGGTCTTTTTATTATATAGTCACATGAATTTATTGTAAGTGTGCCTAAAAACTTTTACTAGACACATAAACAACTTTTATAATTTTAAGTGTGGCTATTGTGTGACCTTCCGTCACACGTATTTGTTTCCCATATGACATTTGTTATCATCTCGTCACACACAAAAAATGATGATTGTGTGGCTGTTGTCTAACATTTAGTCACACATATTTTCTTTTCCTATATCGTTTGGTATCATTTCGTCACACAAGCAAAAAAACAAAGTGGCTAATGGTTATTTATAGCCATCCAAAATTCTGTAATTTTAAGTGTGGCTTTTATCTATCATTTGGCCACACATATTTGTTGTGGTTCTATGTGGCTATTTTCATATAATTAGCAATTTTATTTTCAAATGTTTATAAAATTAAAACAGTAGTAACATCAAAAACCCAAAAAACAAATTTAATGACATTAACAATAATAAACCAAAACCCATGCATAAGTTTTCAATTTAAATACTAGATACATAAACTTCTAAGTTCTAATCAAAAGATATATACAAATGTGCAGCAACTCCAACATAACTTGCATTACGCCTAGGAGCACTTGCAACAATACTTTTGTCTCAAACTGTCACTCCTAGCCGCACTTGCAAGTTGTAACAACACAACCTTCTCTCATTCCCTGCATAGTATATAAACAAAGCATCAGTAAATGCTCCTGTTTATGAGCAACAACTAAGGTGGGATCGAACGCAAAACAATCAAGCTGCAGAGAATGCTATTTGTTCATAAACTAATGATATTTGCTAACTTTCTCTCTCTCTCTCTCTCTCTCTCTCTCTAAATTCTACTCAATTCTAGGTCACTTTCTTCTCTAGCAATTCACGACTATTTTATTCCCTGACCCAAACAAGCACCCAATAATCTTTGCCAATACCAACAATTTTTGATGCGTGATACAAATGCTAAGTTTAACCAAAATTATTTATACAAAAATCAACTTTAAATATCCTTCAACTAATTACAACTTTAAATTCCTTCAACTAACTGCAGATTTGTTTGAAATGAACCCTGGGCAGCAAGTTCCATACTAAAGAAAAAAACCAGCAAAGAAGTAGTAGTAGGTGTAAAGACTGTTAAATAGAAGAAATGAAGATGTTCAACTACAGGACAGTGCGCTTCTAGGGGTTCATTAACAATATGAAAAAAAAAAAACAACTTAATATACATGTTTGGCAACAATCATGGGATTTTCAGTGTTTGATCACCTGCGTGTACAGCACTACAATATTTTCCAAAAATTCAAAGATAGAAATGGCTCACCGTTGAGATGTTAGAAACTTTTGTAGGCCGCACAGATTGAAAATCAGACAAAGCTGAACTATACCTTCCCTTTGCATGACAACAGCATCCTTTTAATGGTGGTTCCGTGGTGGATTCACTAGTTGACGCCATTTTTGTAAGTAACATTGTTGCAGGTCATTAACTGCAGAAAATGGACGACTACAAGTTAATATACATGAATAATCATAGTTAAAAAAGCACTTATTTAACTTGAAATGACCTGAGATTGAACACGTTTATTACCGAAAACCTTGGTAGTCAACTTTAATATTCATGAATAATCATGATTAAAAGAAGCACTTAGTTATTTTTTCATAAATTTATTATTATTTGAATATATATTTAATATAGTAATAAAAATTTATATAAACAATAGGCTCGTTTAGGTTTGCAAGCTGGCTCGAGCTCAATAAGTGAAGCCCGGGCATGGGCTCGTTTACTAAAGTAGCTTGTTTTTTAGACTCGGGCTCGTTCAAGCTTTTTTCAAGCCGAGCTCGAGTAGCTCGCGAGTAGCTTTGTAAAGGGTAGGGGTGTTCAAAAAGCCCGCGGCTTGCTCGAAGTTCGCTCGAAAAAAACTCAAAAAAAGCTCGGCTTGAAATTGGCTCGGTTGTAAACGAGCCAGCTCGGCTCAGCTCGGCTCGGCTCGGCTTGGTTTGAAAACGAGCCGAGCCCGAGCTAGGCCTGGCTCGGGTCATGAGCCGGCTGGAATTATTTTATTTTTAATATATTAATTTTAATAGAGACATAATATTGTGAATTGGTTAGCTTATATATATTCAAATCTCAATATTTAGTTAGCTTTTTACAATTACGAATCTAGTGAATTCTTATATGATTCTGATGTGTACACTTTGACTATCCAACTATGTGTATGTGTTTTGCAGATGATGCAACTGAGATCAAATAAAGAACTGATAAGAACTAATAATATGATTCTGAAACATACACTATCAGTATCAATAAATAACTAATAATATGATTCTAATACAAAAACTTTGATTATCCTACAATCACTTTTGTCACACATCGCAGAGAACACAAACACTGAGGGAACACCTCCCCTATAAAAATCAAGGTGAAACCAACAAAAGAATAATAAGCTATACTTACATATTTTATTCTTTGGCCAAAAAAAGTTACATATTTAAGTCTTTGGCTTAATTACATTGCAATCAAATCATGTATGAGTGCTTATATACTTATCAACTTAACTGTTCTTGATTAGATCGAGCTAAATCGAGCCGGCTCGAATTTATAATCGAGTCCAGCTCGAGCCCTAAACCTCAGCTCGATTTATAATTCGAGCTCGAGCTAGGCCCTGCTCGGCTTGACTCGGCTCGTTAACAGCCCTAGTAAAGGGCGCCTTTACCTGTTCATATATCATAAATTGATATGAACGTAACCTTCAAATTAAGTTAAGGAAACTTAAGTAATAGTAAAATACTTAAACATAGCAAGTGCAGAACACATTACATCTGGAACTTGTTTCTCATTTGAAGAAAGCACGCTAGACATCACCTAAAAAAATCACTAACTGTGAGAAAAAAGTACAATATAAAGCTGTTAATAAGGAAACAACTAACAAGCCATTCTATCACACATACCTGACCCTCATGATAAAATCCAGCAGCGAAAAATGGTCGTATAAGCCGATCAATGAGACGCCCGCATAAAAGTTCTTGTTCTTTTAGGGAACCTTCCCTTCTCACATACGTACCTGGAATTTCTCTTTATCAACCAATCTTTAACAACAATTCAAAACGCAAATTCAAATTAAACAATATAGTAGAAACATACACACAGTAAGAGGTAGTATGACCCATACCTAACAAAACCGCACCTTTAGCCGAGAAAAATATGGGCAGAACACTAGAACACCTTCGCTCTATATTTGGGTTAAGCGACCTACGCTTTTGTTTGCCGCTCATCAGAGGTAGACGATTGCACCTGAATCACCTCTTTATGCAATTGAAAACCAACATCCAAAAGAGATTCTTTAGAAATTTGGGGCGGGGAAGACAAATCTGGAGGCCAATTGAAGTGCGAAGGAAGAATCCATCGAAAAATTGATTTAACAAGGATTCATAATAGTGGTTAATTTGTAGGTTCCATTGGTTAGGGTTTCGTTGAGATTAAATGAGGATGTGATAGTATCTCTCCCCCAAATGCGATACCGTCGCCAGGGAGGTAATGGGGAGTGGGTGGGGTGGGGTGATGGTGAAGCGGGTGGAGAATGAAAGGGTGGCATTTTGGGAGGAGTTGAATAAGCAGATGGATGTAAGGTGGCATGAACAGAAACGAGAAGAAATTAAAAGATTTGGTTCTTGAAATCATGAATTTGAAAGATGAAACCTGTAACTACTGCAACTACCATAAGTTTTGGGGAGATAGAGTGTTTTGCAATTGGAGAAGGAGAGAGTTAGGGTTTAGAATGGAGATGAGAGGGAAACTGAAATTTTCGTGGTGAAAATATGAAATTTTGAATTTTTTTGGAGGAAACTTTTTGTGACTGTTTGTTTATGTCTTAATAAGGCTCTTAATCTTAATAGTTCAGATCTCTTACTGGTTCAGCACTTAATGGTTCAGACTGTTTGTTTCATGACCAAATGTCTAAATGGTTCAGACATTTGTCTCTGAATGGTTAAGATTTATATAGAGTCTGAATGGTTAAGACCTCTAATCTGAATTGGTCATACATTTGCCTCTGAACGGTTAAGCATTATACAGGCTCTTAATAGTTCAGACCTCTTACTGGTTCAGCACTTAACGGATCAGACCTCTTATTGTCCACTATGATCCGTTAAGGCCCTATTTGGTCAATTAAGACATATATGACGTATTATTATCCATTGTGATCCAATAAGGCCCCACACGGTCCGTAAAGCATGTATGATCTACTATTGTTTGTTGTGATGCATTAAGGCCCAATATGGCCCATTAATACATGTATGATCTAGTATTGCCCATAGAGGTCCATTAAGGCCCAATATGGTCCATTGAGACATGTACGATCCAATATTGGCCATTGTAATCCATTTAGGCCCAATGTGGTCCATTAAGACATAAATGATCCACAATTTGCCATTGTGCTCCATTAAGGCCCAATATGGTCCATTAAGACATGTATTATCGACTATTGGCCATTGTGATCCATTAAGGTCCAATATAGTCCATTAAGAAAGTTTGATCTACTATTAACCTTGTAATCCATTAAGGCCCAATATGGTTCATTAAGACATATATGCTTCACTATTGGCCAATGTGACATATCAAAGCCCAATAAGGTCCATTAAGACATATACGATCCACTATTGTCCACTGTGCTGCATTAAGGCCCAATACGGTCAATTAAGATGTGTATGATCATCCACTATGATTCATTAAGGCCCAATATGGTCCATTAAGACATATACGATCCATTATTGGCCATTGTGTTCCACTTAGGCCCAATATGGCTCATTAACACATATATGATATACTGTTGTGCATTGTGATCCATTAAGACATGTATGGCCCACTATCATATAGGCCCAATATGGTCCATTAAGACATGTGTGATATACTATTATCCATTGTGATCTATTAAGACCCAATATGGTTCATTAACATATCTATGACCACTATTGGTCATTGTGACCCAGTAAAGCCCAATATGGTCTATTAACACATATATGATTAGGGATGAGTTCGGTACCGGTACCGAAAATGCCGATACCGGAAATCATCAAATATGGTACAGGTACCGGTACAAAAAATGTTCGGTATGGTACTGTACAATACTCGTACCGCGACGCTATTTGAAAGTAAAATTCGATAAACTACTGGTATTGTATCAAACTGAAAGTACCAGTACCGAAAACAATTAACTACGAGAAATTCGGTACCATTATTAATTTGCATACATTAATATATCATTTAGAAGAAAACAAATATGGTTTAAAATAATAAAATTTAATAATAGTTTGAATTATTAAATATCTAGTAAGATTTTTTTTTTAATATTAAATAATGTAATTTTTTAAATAAGAATTTATTTGAGAGGAAAGTTTTGAATCAAATATTTTGGGGGGAAGTTTAAGTTTTAGGATGAAATATTTTGGGGTGGAAGTTTAAGTTTTTAGAATGAAATATTTTGGGGGGGAAGTTTTAAGAGAAAATATTTTAGGTGAAAGTTTAACTTTTGGATTTAAATATTTTGGGGGGAAATTTTTAAAGATGTAGTAAGTTTAACATTTGGTCACACATTTTTTTAATGACACTTGATAACATTTCGTCACACAAAATAAACAAAATGATGATTGTGTGACGAATGTTAATGTAAAACCACATTAAATTTTATAATTTTAAGTGTGACTATTGTCTAACCTTTGGTTACATAAATACTATATGTGGCCATATGTATTAGATTTTAGCCACATTATTAAACATATAATATGGTCGTATAACACATTTGGCCACACTTTTCTAATGTGGATGTTTTATCTTAACGTGTGGCTAAAGGTTTGGAATAGTTTTGTGTTTAGTCACGCAAAACAAATACAGTAACCATAGATTAAATTTGGCCACCCTTTTTTAGTGTGACTAATAAATGTCACAATTTTTTCTTAAAGTGTGTCAAAAGGTTTTGAATAAACATGTTATTGGTCACAGTAAATTATATAATGTGATCGTAGATAACATTTAGCCACACTTTGCTAGTGTAGCAAATATATGTCACAATTTTTTTCTTAAAGTGTGGCTAAAGGTGTCAAATACATGTTTTTTCATCACATGAAACAAAAATATGTGGCCATATATCACATTTGGCCACACATTTCGATTTGTGGCTAATAAATGTCATATTATTTTTTAAAACTGTGGCTAAAGGTTCTGAACTGGTATAAATAGTCACATTAATAATAAAATGTGTGGCTAAACGTGTTTTAAAATGTTATGAATAACTTTTAGCCACACATTTTTACAAATGTGTGGCAGGGCGGTTTTGCCAAAAGTGTGGCCGTAGCCCCTTTTTCACATAGTGAAATTTAAGAATCCATGTTTTCGGGATGTTACATGATGCCATCTGTGGAGTGTATGATTGGGTATTATATGGGGGTAAATACCCGTATGGGGGTGCATAGTAGTATCCTGGGAAGTAGACTTGATTCCCTGGCGTAACTCGGGCATTCATGATCCCTGCAGGCATGACAACTGGCTGGTGTGGTGGAGTGGACAATGCCGCTGTTAGTGCTGCCGAGTATAGAGGCGGCATGGCGTATGTGACTGAGGGCTGATATTATTGTGCCATGCTCATGGGCGGTGTAATAATATTCGGACTTGCGGACGTGATAACCGGCATGGTGCTATGACGTATAGTATGTGCACTCATGATTGATGCTGGAGTAGAGGCATTGGTGCCTGTTGTGGTTGCTACTACTGACCGGAGCTGCAAGGAGGTGTATGGAAAATGTTCTACTGTTGTCATCCCAGAAGATACAGCAGAGGTGACTGCGAAACCTGGTGGTGGTGCTTCTGCTTCGAATTCTAGGTCTAGAGACCTGGTTACAGCAGGTGAAACTGATATGGTGGTAACAGGACTCGTCTCCAGCAACGGGTTGCTGGTTATCATTGCCTGACTTGGTGTTACTGCCGTGTTCTGATCGCTTGCCATTGGGTTCAGTCTTGTGGTTGTTACCGAAAGGTCCCACAGATGGTGCCAATGAAGAAACACTAACCTTATGGGTAAGCTCCGGCTAGGACTTCGACTCTTTGGCGATCCGAACAGCTGACTGCAAAACAGAACACCGTTAGGACTCGTTACAGGAATGGGGTTATTCCTGTAACCACCCTCCGGCGTGAGAATAAGTCTCGGTTTGGGAGAAAGAAAGTATGAATGTAGAGAGAGAGAGTAAACGAGAGCAAGATGATCATACCTCAGATGTTTACCTCTATTTATTGTTTACCATTAGGGTTTGCTCTAACTTAGGATGGGCTCTGATAAGTTAGGGATTTGCATGATCTTCCCAAAAGATTGGGGATTTGGTTACGTGGTTTATCCATGCAGAATAGAACATTCTAGAATAAACGTTTATAATTAAATATTTGTAATAAAATAATAGGTGATGAACGGGTCGGGTTAGCCGATCCGGGTCAATACTCGTCAACGATGTATTTAGTTCCAATTAAAAAACATATATACAGTGTCACAATCTAAGTTAGACTACAATTCTTCACGCATATACTTCTAGTGTTGGTTCATATTCTGTGACAACATCTTAATAGTTTAGTATTTGGATATCTTGTAAAGTTATTAACATGTTTCATGAGTTAGTAGGCCTAGTATGGTTAGCGAGTTTGGATCCGTATTGGGCTTGGAGATAAGCCTAGCCCAAGACACTAGTATTTGGTAAAAGTAGCTAGTGATAGGTAGCTGTTGGTTGAAAGCTGATAGCTGGTAGCTGTAGGTAGTAACTGTAGCTTTTATATAATAAATAGTCAAGATTTATCTTTAAAAATGAACTTGAATGTATTATTTACTTATTATAACATTTTACTTTGTTAAATATGTATTCTTAACAAATTTTTTTGTTTAAAATTATTATTATTATTACAACAACAACAACAACAACAACAACAACAACAACAACAACAACAATAGCTTTCTTAGAAGAACCACACTAATGTCACAATTCCACCATATTTTTCAAATACATCGAGTCCAAGAATTCATCACAATTTCAAAGTTAAACCACATCACAAAAGAAAAATAATCAATCTGAACCAATCTATAAGCTTTTTATATGCAATCAAAGCTTAATAGAAACAATCCAAAGTTTATAAAAAAGAGTTAAAAGAGAAACCTTTGAAAAATCTTTTCTAAGTAAAAAATAGTTGTTTGATCAAATGGTGGATGGACAAATCTTGCATTTTTGTTAGCATAGATCTCCTTCATCTTTCGTCAGTTGGATGACACTCTTGGAAAATGATTTTAGGCTTGGACGGTATGGAGGTTCGTCCTCCATCGTCCCGGCCCGGCGTCGTTCGTCCCTCCATCTCGCCCCCCTCCGTCTCGTCCTCTACGTCTTCTTCTTGTTGTTCAGGACGGTCCAAATGAGGACAAATGTTCCTCACAGACATATATATACATACAATATATAATATATATTTTAGGATCATCCCCCATTTACCTCCATCCTCTTTGCCCCATCCTCATACCCATCTTACGTGGTGCTTACCTGGTGGACCATCCTCCAAGGGAGGACCATCACCATACCCTGTAGCCTTATAGTATCTAACGTAAGATTTTTTTTTAACGGCTCCTAATCTACTCTTATTAGTCACTTATATCTACATCTCGCATGATTTAAACTCTCTATTTCTTGGATAGAGTGGAGACATCTTATCACTATGATAAGTTTTAAAATAGGATTACCATTATTGTAAAAATGTAAAAACTTGTAAAAGAGAACTATTACAGACCAAGTGTGATCGATACACTATCAAATCATTCCATTTATATGATCTCCTTAACTTTAAGAAAACATAAGGTCTATCAAACGCTTCATTAGGGAAATATGGCGTAGACCAATCCGAAGAGGCATGCATAAAAGTATTTGATTTGGTAAGAGTAATAAATAATAACAAATAGAAAAGAATAATGGCTGAGGACAAATCCCATTCGATATGGATGAGTGAGTTTGTTACATGCCCTGGCAAGCTGCTATCTACCGTTAGCGGATTTTTTTGGCTCTCTTTCTCTCACATCTATTTCGTTAGAATCAATTATCATCTTTCGAATACAAAAAATAAAAAAAATAAAAAAAAAAAATCAATGTAGGAAAAATAAGTGATTAGTTCTCATATGTGACGTGGTGACTAGTGACTACTTCCTTGAAATCGAGACGATTAGCAACTATATATCCTTGCTGCTTTAGTTAAGTAAAAACTAAGTGATCTCTAACTTCTAGTGATTAGTTCTCATATGTGACGTGGTGACTAGTTCTCATGCACCCTTGTATATTACTTCTGAATTTACACCATTTTCCCAAAATGAGTCTTGAACCCTCACTCTTTGTGAGAGGATATTTGTTTACGATCATCACAGCCTTATTATTTCCAACATTTGATGAGATCTCATGAAACAATAGCACTTGATAGTTCTTGTTGACATAAACCTAAACAGTTGGAATCGTTATAGTTTTTGTAAACTCAAACATACAACTTTTAAAACTTAAGAATTGTATGGATAGTTAGCATGTGGATTTTTATCAGGTTTCACCTTTAGTGAAAGCTGAAAGGTCAAGTTAGGCAAATTAGATCTGGGTTACTTACTGGGTGTTTACACTTGGATTGTTTCGATTTTAGTCAGCTCACATACACTTGGTCATCTCACTCACACCAGTAACCTTTGAACACTCCACTTGGTCAACTTGAGCTAGTGAGTATATACTATATAGCTTATGGAAACTTACTAACAATTGACTGAATAGTCAGTTAAGCAAACCTAGGAAATAACTAACAAGTTGATAACGATCATCCGATCCAACCCTTATAAATATACTATCTTAATGTAACTGTAAACAATACCTCATTCTGAATGCGTAGAATCAAATAAAATCCATGTAGTTATTCCACCAACCTATCCCAATGTGAACTACTTATTAGTGGCGGTGTAACACCCAAAAAACGGGTTTGGTAATTAAAACACGTTAATATTAAAGATCGGGTAAAGTACCGTTAGTGGTAAAAGCTAACCCGGTGAGCATAAGGATTTAATTAAATAAACCTAATGCTAAATGAAAGATAAATGAATGCCTTTTTAAAATATAGTTTATAAAAGGCCCAAGGCTATCGGTACAAGATCTAAGTCGGGTGGTAACACCCCGACCTTGATAAAGTGAATTATTATGTTCATTTAATAAGTGACATAATGTAAACAACTATAAATATTTAACTTAGTTAGTATACTTGTTGATTTAAAAAGATAAAGGATTGTGATTTGAAATTAGATAATAAAACGTGAAGGGGCTAAATAGAACACTCTTAAAAGTTGAAAATATAAAAGGGCAATTTTAAACACAACACACACACACTTGTGTGGTTGGTCGATGTCCAGGAGAAAGAAAAAGGGGAACAACCCCAGTTGATCCAATTCCATCAAATTGAAAGCTAATTTCTGTAAGAAATGTTTGCATGATGATGAAATAGGGATCATCTAGACTTAGTGATCATAAGGTATGTTTAAAAACATACATTGGTGAAAGTCATAATTTGAGACAAGAAGAATACTTGCAATTAGATTGTTGGATTATGATCCAAAGATTAAATTGAGTGTATATGTATGCTTAATTTCATTAGACATAATGATATTTTGAAATATTTGATGTAAGATTTCTTGTAAGTGATTAACAAGTAGATTATGAAGTGGGTTTTCTTAATATGATAAAGTTGATGATATACTTATTTTATAATCATCATGCATGATAGTAATAGGAAGATACTTGAACAATCTATGAGTTTGAGTACATGTTCATATTTGCCATGAAATAGGTTTTGTATGATATGATGAAATTGATGTTATATTCATGTTAAAAGATGTTTGAAATCATCATGTATATATGAATGTTTAAAGTCTTTGGCTAAGTTTGATGTTTGGGTAAATTCCATACATATGATGCAATGGGTTGTTTCATTGTAATGAAACAATTCCAAGTTCTTGTATCATATTTGATAGATTAGCATACAATGATTGAAGCTATGTTAACTTGATGTTAACTATTGCATGAACTTAGTTGAGGAATTTAGTTAAAATGTTCGCATAAAAATAACACCTACTGGATATTTGATAAAATGTATAAATGAGTTTGTTGAACTTATTAGTGCATTTGCATATGTTAATAGGCTGTTTGACTTGACCTATAATAGGGTCAAATGGTAATTTTGATATAAAGTCCGTAAGGTGGGATAGTCATGATAAATGATGACTAATCTAACCATCTTGCGAATGATAAATGGTAGTTTGTGGTTGACAACCTGTCACACCGCGATATTTCCACGTATTACCGGTGGGCCCGATGGGGAGTATCCTGACGTAGTTGATATCATCATAGTCAAATAATCACAGTTCAATGCACAGCCGAAGTCTAAATTAATAATAATACAAACCGATTCGAAAGTATAATAAAATATTACACAACGGTTGTATATGGATCCACAGGCGGATCTTAAAACAGAAATATAAACATTGTTCAACAGACTTTAGACGTTTAGAACTTGCAAGATCCCTTATTAACGCCCCGAGCTCCCAGCCAATTACGTACAGTACCTGTCACTTAATCTTTTTGGAAAATACGTCAGTTTACACAGGTAAATACAATTAACTGACTCTTTTGAAAATATTTTAAGAAAATTGATTAAAATGCACAAGGCACAAATATTCTTTTATGACTTGGGACAATTATATTAATAAAAATCTTGTATCAGATTTACATGTTTGTCCAACATTTAGGGCCGGTATAAAAGCCGAACAATATTAATCGACACACCACAAATATAAACTTACAAGAAGTTTCCTCATGAGTGAGTATATCTTTTACATACGCAACAGACATGTGTATGCCTACACCTCGTGCTTAAGTTGTGGCCATTTACGCTTTTTAAATGAGCCAAGGATATCCAGGACACGGTCATTAACCCCCGATGTTATATGTTATCAAGCAATACTGATTAAAACGAGATTATGCAATTTAATCATCTCCAATTAAAAGGTTTCTACACCAGACCAAGCGGTAATAGTTTACCGTATCCCAAGCTCGTATAAGGGAAAATAAGTTAAAAGTATTTACCTGAGCTAAAATGAAATTTTATTCTCAGCTGTATATTCAAATCAGCAAGTACAAGTACTTCTACCGGGGCTCTCAATCTGGAACGAAGGTTTTATTAACCTATTAGATTCCTAACAGGTCTTATCTAAGTTGTAACTTAGACTGGTTAGTTTTAAGGAAAGGTTTTATGGTTCAAAACGCAAGAATAAGCGAAGACCGGATCAGAATGTGATTTAGACCCGACAAGTATGAAGACTTGTATATAATGGGTAAACTAAGCACATTCTGGATTTTGAGGTAAAAATGATAAGGTTTGACCCGTTTCGGCTAATTTATGCAAACTAGTTACATAAACCGTACCGAATGCGTATATGCATAACGGGTAACCGAATGAGTCACGTACAAGTTCCATAAGTTATTATGCTTAAAATATGTTGTGATATCAGTAGGATATCTTCTATTATGCCCAAAACAAATTTAAAACAAATTTAAGCCCCGAAAGGGTATTTTGGTCATTTTAAAGCTTATAAAAGAGGTTTAATAGCAAACTGAGGTTCTGGTCTAAAACATTCAGTAAAAATATTTATTTTATCAAGTTACATCAGCAAGATATCATACATATGTGTGTTTAATTATTTATGGCCAAACTATGCACCGTAGGGGCATTTTGGTCATTTCACATATACTTTAAGGGTCAAATTTGGAAATCTGAGTTCAAGACTTATACTTACTGTTAAAGTATGAAAAAATTATTTTTAGAATCAGTAGGTAACAAGTCTTAGGTGCTAAATATGGTTTAAACCCATACTATGCGCCTAAATCGCATAAAAGTCGGTATTTGACGATATTCGGGCTGTTTAAGGAAATCTGAGATTTTAATCAGTCTCAACAGTTTAAAATATCTTATTTAATGTAAAAAATCAGTAGAAAAAGGTTTGGTATCAAAATGATATGTAAAACTCATTTTATTAACAAAAAGGGCATTATCCTCATATACCGAATTTATGCTAGAACTCTATGCTATGATCAATTTAAAATTTATCAAAAATTTCCAAAAATCTCAAAATATTATATTATAACAGTGGGTAGAAAGTTTGGTGCCAAAATTTGGGTTTAAATGTGATTTATACGAAAAGTGAAATTTAATTAACAAAAAGCTTTCGTTTTACGATATCTTGCATATCTTTTATTTTAGACCACAAATTGATGTCAAATTTTTAGGACACACTTATATATCAGTAATAAAATTTTTTGTCCTCTCACATTTTCAAAAATCTCGTTTTAATATCAAAAGGGCATAATAGTCAACTTTTAAGCAAATAACGGAAACATGCATAAGAACTCTAATTCTAAAGGGCCATGTAGTATAACCTCTGAGGGTTATACTAACATATAATATGGTCACGAAGGAACCCTAAGGCATAATAAAACTAAGCTAATTCGGGTCGGAACTGAAAGTCAAAGCAAAAGTCTACTTTTGTGACTTTCGGTTGTGAACCGAGTCTATACTTAGAATTGTCGGGTTGAACATGCTTAGACATGTTCAATTAATATTTACCAAGTTATTGAAGTGATAAAACTGATTTTATAGCTTCTACTTTATCAGTTATGAATTTTATTTATAAACTGACCCGTTTGACTTTTATTTTAATTACTTTGACCCGATAATTAACTAAGTAAACGTGGTAATTAGGAGGTGCCCTTTTGAGGGTTTAACACCAACCTAATTACGATCACGTAGCCATGTTCGTTGCAAACCATGGCTTGACCATACAAGGTCTAACTAAAAGTCAAAGCGTTTATCGCAAACGCTTGATTTTTCGGCTTTAAGAGCCAAACAAAATAACCAAGCATGAAAGGAACACTTACAAGTGGTCCTTAGGACTGAAAGGAACTCAAAAGGAGGTTCCAAATGTTCAGGATCCTCAGATTTGAGAGAGAGAGAGAGAGAGAGCAAGAACTCAAGAAATGGTGTGAATTTTTGAAAAGAATTCAACCTCTATTTATAGTGTTAGGAATGAAAGAGGATCATGACAAGTGTTGGAATAGGTTATGAGATGATTACAAGTGTAAAACCAGTTTTAAAAACCATCTAAGAGCCCATAGATTCGAGTTTTGTGAGTGTATAGGTGGTTTGGAGAAGAGAACTTGCTGAAACTTGCACCTATTCAGGTATTCTGTCCATTTTTGGCCGTTGCATCGCGCGATGGCAGAGTACTTCTATTGTGGCGCATCGCCACCACTATGGTGACCAGCCAAACAAGTTTCAAACTTGGCGGATTTGACCCCTGGACCTTTAAAACCCCATAACTTAAATTTAAGCACATTTAACCCATAAAATTTATATTTTTATGATCCTTAGGATATAACCAAACATCATTAGGTCCAGTTTCGTTAAATGATAACCCAAAACACAAGTTTTGCCTTGTTGACGCTTTTAACCCTTTATTTTGCGATCTTGCGCTATTATCGTGAAATGGCGTAAAAGCCTTACGAAGTTAATAACAAGCATTCCTAAGAGTATAATGGATTATTACGACACTCCAGTTCACACCAGGTCACTTAAATGGCCGCTCAAAAGTGTAGTTTCAAATGTTGACGCTTTTGGTCATTCTAACGCATAAACTTGCGCGTATTTCCGCTTTATTGCGTCAAAGCCCTATGTTATCCATATTGGGCATTCCCGAGAGTATTATTGAACATTACGATGCTTTGGGTTTGTTAAAAGGTCACTCAGAGGTAAGAATTAACATGTTGACACTTTTAACCCTTCACCGTGCAAACTTTCGATTTATACGCGAACGGTTTCGCTTATCCAACAAGTGGCTTAATATGAGAATACAAATATCATGAGAGGTTATTCAGAGACTTATTTTAAGCATGTTAACACTTCTAGTCCTTCCATAATCAAAGTTTTTTATCTTTCACAAAATTAGCCTCTCATAGTCAACGTTTGACTTTATTGGGGTTTAATACACGTGTCAACACATCATTGGAAGTGATTTTACGAGGTGTTACATCCTCACCCCCTTAAAAGAAATCTCGACCTTGAGATTTTCTCAAAAGATGGAAGTACTTTCTGTCTTATAATGGACTTAATCTTCCACAGCATATTTGGGCCTCTAAGGCACCCAAATTGACCCTTCTAATAGGTACACGTCTTCTTTCGGAGTTTCTAATCCTATCGATCCTTAATCGATACTGATTTCTCCACAATCTATAAGTTTTCATTAATCCGCATATCATTATGTGACAATGCTATAGACCTATTGTCTAGTCATATCTTTAAATCACAAGTATGGGACACATTGCGAATTCCCTCAAGCTCCTTAAATGAATTTTAGCTTATAAGCTACTGATCTTGACGTATTCGATTTTTCTCGAATGGTACAATTTACTTGGATTTATCTAGTCCATTACATCAAAATGTAGTACACCTTTCTAGGGTGATACTTTCCATTGAATCTTATTCCTTATTAAGAACTTAAGAGGTTTGCGACTCTTGTCAATCATTGATTTTCTGCCAATTATTGGCAACTTTCAGACAGTTACGGATTCACATGATCTTATCCGTTACTTCCAAGGTAATATCAGGTCTGCTAATTTGGACTTACCAAACTTTTGTCCAACAACGGATGTTTAACATACCATCTATACAAGGTCTCCAAAGGAGCAGCCTTGATGCTTATATACTAACTATTAGTTATAGGAGAGCTTATTTAAGGTGGGATAGTCTTTCCAACTACTTCTTAAACCAATCTTAAAGATTAGTTAACCTCATGGTTAGTTGAACAAGTCGTCGATCCTGGGTAGCTAATAGCGATTCTTCATTGATACCTAAGTAGGGTTGCGGTAATCAATGCATAAGCATAATGAACCGTCTTTCCTAACTAATAATATCAGAGCTCTCAGAGTTATGAATTAGGCTTTATGAACCTCTATCTTAAACTCATCTAATTAGGGTTTTGATTCTTTCACTATTGTTGGTACTAATCGACACGGAGATTTCACAATACTGCAGCCCTAAGCGGGATGTTAATCTTAACTCTACTTATCTTAGGAGGTAAACAAGGTACTTCTTTAGAGAAGATAATCAAGACACATGGAGATTACAAAGATATTCTAAATCTCAAGCTTCGGTTCATCTATCATTGCCTGTGTCAGATAAATGACACATTTTCTTTACGAATCCATGGATACCTTAATCAGTGACCCTTATTTGGACAATTCTATATTGGATATCTTCTTTGAATACCATTTGCTGACTCTGGTACAATATGACCATTGGGATATCTTGGTGGTTCCATGCATTAAACCTCCATACTGATCAGGCATGGAAGCAATCTATGGAACATATTAAGATACACCAATCCTCATATGGTGCTTTTATCATACAGTCTGGTATTCGCAGTCGATAGAAGTCAATGAGATAACAAAATAACATATATTGACATACTCCATCTGGAGAGAGAGAGTACTCTAGACTTTACGAATGAAGATTTCTAACAGGAATAGAAGAAATGGTTCCTATGATTTCTGCCTGTAAGTTTTACCTTACACTTAATATCTGGGGTTCTTATGGGAAAATTTTAAAAGTTTGCTATGCTTACAATTTATGAAGGATTTATTGATATCCGAATCAAAACAGAACTCTTAGCATTTATTTTACTGATAAATGATAAGGAATGTACCTGATATCATTATTGATATGAACTGCCTCTGGCATTCATCAGGAGAGTTTAAGCGCTATCATTCTTAGGCTTTCTATTCTTAGCCGAACCTCCCTTGACAGATTTAGGGCATGTAGTCTTGATGTGGCCTTTTCTCACCACAGCCGAAACAGACTGCATTCTTTATGTCCCTACATTCAAGAGAATGATGACCAGTGCTTTTACAGATGCCACACGATCCTGGCATTCGTTCCATTCGACACTGCCCCAGTGTCTTTTATAGCAGGTCTTGCATACAGGTTTCTTATTGGACTCTTGCTTACCCTTTTTCTTAGAAATTTGGGAGTTATCTTTCTCCCTTTTCCTTTTTGGTTCCTTCTTTGCACCCGAGGTATGAACAAGATCATTCTCTTGAGTAATGAAGTGTGGTTTTAATTGGGATTTGGAGCAAGTAGCATTAGGCTCTTTGAACTTTTTCACGACCTTTCTCATAGCTTTTCCAACAGCTGCGTCAATCATAGCTTGGAGAACATCTCTGTTAATTTTGAGGTTCACAATTGTAGCATCATCAGCATGAGTCGCATCATCAATGACGTGATTGACGATTTCCTTATCCGAGTTTGTCATACTCGAGACTTGGTCCCTAACACCAATTGAAACAATTACTTAGTTGCACTACAACAGCTAGTCATCATCCTGATGACCTAACATATACTACCCATGGTATCATTAAACCATACAGGCTAATATGGTATGAACATTCCTAATGAATGTTATTTAAATGTATATAAATTATATTTAGCCTAGGTCACAAAAGGACCACCAATGGCATTTAAGGTTTTGGACCTAGTCCATCTCCTTTTTGACAGGGGATCAAAATGTCACATCTATCTTTATCATATTGATGATTTTGGATAGCTTGAAAGCTCGCTATAAGGATATTGGAAAAGAGTGATTCCTAATGGATATAAAGCATCCATCTAAAACTGTTGAAGCAATCTCTAAGGTATCATCGGCCCATTCTACCTGATGTTTTATGTCTAGAGTTCTAACAGGCAGATTCAATAGCTTACAACATTTATTGTCCACAATAGACTTATCTGCACCAGAATCAAACAAGATTCTTAGCATAAACCTTATTGATAAGAAGGGTACCTGCTATATCGTTATCATTTTGCACTATCTCCTGGGCGTTCATCTGGAAGACTCGCGCGTTTGTTTTCTTGGCCTTTTCAGGCTTCTTTGCAAGCTTTGGGAAGTTGGTTTTGATGTGCCCTTCCTCAATACAGTTGTAACAAGTCGCGTTCTTCAACTCCTTGCATTCTAAAGTCTTGTGACCCTTGGTCTTGCAAATTCCACATAGTTTAGCACGTGGGTCGATCGTACATTTTCCAGAATGACGCTTTCTGCAGTTACTGCATTTGGGTCTGCTATCAGACTGACTCGAGTTTTTCTTTAACTCGGAATATTTCCTGTGCTCAGAATTTCCCTTTTTCTTCTTGTCAGATCGATGTGAGCTCTCCTCCTCTCTTTTCCTTTTTACTTCGTCAAAAGTCTTGACAGGCTTATTCCTGATTGCATCTAAAGTGAGGGATAAGGATAAGTCTACCATGGACCTATATGTGGTAGGCCTAGATTCTTTAACATTTCCCTTAATTTCTTGTGCTAGGCCTCCAATAAAACGCGCTATGCGTTTAGGTTCAGGGGTGACTAAATAGGGGACCAGGCGGGACATAGTGTTAAAACTCGTCACGTAAGCCTGACAATCTAAATTCTTCATGACCAGAGTCAAGTAGTCTGTCTCAATCTTTTCTACCTCATGCTGAGGACAGAAGTTTTCCTTGATCAGTGCAACAAATTTCTCCCAAGATAAGTTATAAAGCGAGGTCTTTCCCGTGGCTTGGATCAATGATCTCCACCATGCCAACGCTTCTCCTTTGAATGATTGTGAAACAAATTTCATAATATCCTGCTCGGCACAACCACTGATGTCTACTACAGTATCCATCTCATCAAGCCATGTCATACAATCGATGGCTCCTTTTTCTCCTGTAAAGTCCCTTGGTTTGCAAGAGACAAAGTATTTATAAGAGAAGGTCTTAACACGTGGCTCCTGATTGAGCACAATTTGTTTGGATGGGACACTCCTCTGATTCGACGAATGATGAGAATCATCCTTATGGGATGTATGAGTCTTAGAAGGTGGCTCCGTATGAGGTGCAGACTGTGTCCTGGTGCGAGTGCCGCTTGATTCTTTAAATTGCCTGTCAAGGGCTCTAGTGACAGCATTATCTATCATTGCTTGTAGATCTACACCCGATACATTCATTCTGGTGTTGTCATTCCTCATATTGGGATGACTGTTAACCTCATCTGATTCAGGCATGCTGAAGCTTGTTTTCTATAAAACAATTGTCAATAATTTTGTTTAGAAGTCTATTTTGGAATCATCATCTTCTATGATTCATTAACCATGGTACAAATAGACCATATTTGGTTAATTTTTTAATTAGGTTTATTTTAAACTTTTCATTATGGTTATTCCTAGTTATAAACTATTTAGGAACTTTAAAGTAGCACAAAGCCTTTTCACGAGGACAGTTTTGAATTTATAAGCCATGATCTTATAGGATCGAGGCCGTGTCTGCTGAGCACGACCCCGTGTGCAGAAGAATCTTTGTACTATGAAGATTTTCCTGGATTGTGCGAATCTTATAGTTGACCACGGCCCCGTGTCCGCTGAGCACGGCCCCGTGGTGGGCAATAGAAGCTTCTACAACTTTGTCTTTTCTGTTGACACTTGGGCACGCCCCCGTGCTGGCTGAGCACGGGGCGTGTTCAGTCTTCTGTCTTCTTGTTTTGCTTGGGAAGATGCTGTCGTGGGGTCGAGCATGCCACATTTGTTCCTTTTCTTGTATTTATGTTAGATTTTGCTGTCTTTTTGCTTCTTTTGTTAATTTGAGCTCATTTAATCCTGAAAATACAAAAGGAAGACAAAAGCACACTTTTTCCAACATTAGTACTAAAAAAGGGTTAGTTTTATGCCACAATTGATGAAATTTATATGTTGCATTTTGCACACATCACCATATGTATTAATTTGAAACAAAAGTTTACAATGTTATCCAAAATATAGTTATTGAGTTTCATTACACTTTGAACAAAAGATTGTTATTGCCATAAAAGGCATTCGTTGTCATGTCATTCCCGTTTCCCGTGGTCTATCACCGGCTCATGTCTTGTTTCCTGAAACACATGTAATTTTAAAAAGTCAACAAAAGTTGAGCGAGTTCATGTAGTTATTGTCATCATATGAAATCTCATATTTGAAATCCTGTAATGAAATCATAGTTATAACCCAGTAATGAAATCCGGGTATGTTATTAGCATTCATGGAGTTTAAGGATCTATCAGTGTGTAGCTTGCACCCTGACATATGTGCCATAAGTAAGAAACCAACCCGAGACAACTTGACATCATGGGGATCACAAAAGCACTCCTATGGTACCAACCAAGAGTGGAGCGTGTCTTAAGCTCGATAGATCTATACCTTTTGCACCTTGGTCACTAAGTGATCAATGGTTACTAATATCATCATCCTACTTACACACATTGATCATGTTATCATCTAAACCCATAGCTAACATACCGTTTGTTATGACATGTATTTCCCCTCGATTATTTTAAAAACAAAACATTGAAATCATGGAAAGGAGGGACGTGAACTCACAAGTTTGCGTTCTGTGTATTGTTGAGCGTCCGTATGCGTGAGTAACCTACATGTGTACTAACTTTATTAGACACTAGGTCTTATCGGACCTCGTACAAGTTGTTTATCTTGAATTCTTATTATGTTTTCGCTTGTCATTTTGGAACAACTTTGTATTGTTGAATGTTTGTAGTTTGTTCGGTCGATTGTGATATAGATTGATTTTATAAGTGTATACATATATTATATATATATTGAATTATGTGTGACGGGTTTCGCCCTTCACATGTCCTCGTGCTTCGCACGCGTGTCATTGGGCCGAGCCTATGTCATTGGGCCGACCCCATGCCTTTGGGCCTAGCCCACATTTTATGTCATTGGGCCGAACCCATGTCTTTTATGTTATTGGGCCTAACCCATGTTTTATGTCATTGGGCCGAGCCCATGTTTTTTATGTCATTGGGCCGAGCCCATGTCCTTTATGTTATTGGGGCTAACCCATGTTTTATGTCATTGGGCTGAGCCCATGTCTTAATGTTATTGGGCCTTTGCCCATGAATTAATGCTATTGGGCCATTTCCCGTGATTTATTGCTATTGGACCCTTGCCCGTTGATTTATTGTTATTGGGCCCTTGCCCATGAACTTTTGTTATTGGGCCCTTGCCCATGTATTTAAGTAATTTGGGCCTAACCCATAATAAGTTTTGTGAGTCCATTTAATAATCTTGCATTTTTATCAAAATTTTACTAAGTATAGGACTTTTAAATGTCTTCACGTCCTAAAAAATATTTAGTAATTTTATAGATTTTCAACTTTCCGGATTTTGTTATTGGTAATATATATATGTATTCGTTAAGCGTCTAAAAATATGTTATTTTTAGACGCGTCGTCGTAGCAGTTTCCTCGTGATGACGATACGCCCAATTGTCGTTGTCGAATGTCATATATTCATGTTTCGACCGTTTTGTTTATATGTCATTATTTTGGTCGATTGAAATATATTTATTTCTTAGGAATATTTTCTTGTAATTTTTGGTTCCGTCGTCCATATTGTTCGTTCGTCCGTTTAATCCGTTAATTTAGCATTTATTAGTAGATTGAGGATATTGTGCATAAGTACTTATGTGTGTTTATACTTGTTATATTTCAAGTATTTTCTTGGTATACTTTGTGTATTATTTAGATTATCCTAATATATCTAAATATACACACATAACACATAATATATACACTTTGATGGATTCTCTAAATATATATATTTTCCCTAAATATATATATATTTAGAAGTTTCATTTTTAACTTATAAAAACCATTATAAATAATTTAGAAACTTACTCGAATGTTTAATGCTTAAACTTTTCCCAAAAAGTTTTTTTAACCATGATTAAAATCCTTAAGTGTGATTAGCCATTGTAATCATACTTTAACCCCTAATTAATCATGATTATGATTTTAGAAAATTTCGCCATAGTTTTCCCTAAACTTTGACGTTTCCCACATTTTTAAAACGCGTTTAAATCATCAATAATTTTTTTCCAAATCATCATCAATTCATCAACTTTCTCCAAAAATCATTTTACAAGAAAAAATCACATACTTTCACCTTCAAATTCTTATGAACATATTACTTATACATATTTTCCCAAGACTTTGAAATAACCATATTTCAAGTTCATCTTTTATATAAACTTGATTTTAATTGTTTCTCACTCTTAAAAATTCCCATATTTTTATAGAAAATCTCAAGACCTTTTTATACTACACTTTGTGAAATAAAATTCCATAAACTTGCTTTATGTAAAAAAAATCATGTTCATTAGTGTTTTTAAAAGCTTTGTCACATGATTATTCTTGGTTTAATCTTTCAAAAATCACTTAATCAAAGTTCACATACATAATGCTCATAATCTTTGAAGTTTTGAACATACATATGTTTAAATCACATTTTCAATTGTAACATGGCAAGATTAGCACTAATCTAAATTACTACATGATATAAATCACAAGATCATCATAAATCTAGACATTAAACCACTAATCTTTACAAAATCAACATAATCATCAAGATTTCACCAACTAACTACACTAATCTACACAAATAATCACAGAATAAGTTATGATTAGTAGATTATTAAGTTTGAGATTAGGGTTTTTGATTATATTTTTCTTAAGCTTCAAGATAATCAACTTGTACTTCTTAAATCTACTCATAATAAGAAGCTTAAAAATAGTTAAAAGAAAGCATACAACTCTGCAGAAGCTATATAACAACCCTCCTAAAAAAAATTTTAGACACCCTAAATGTCCCTAAATATACCTCGTACGTGAAAACCGGACCCGTTATACCTCTATACTTGTAAAAATCAACAAAAACAAGATTTGGCAGTCTCTCGTGGGCCGCGACGGACCTATTGGTCTGTCGTGGGGCACGACAGCCTGATCTTTATCCGGACACGTGGCGTGCCACGTGGCACGTGACTCAGCAGGCCTACCCCTTGACTCAGCAAAGCTATAAACGACACGTAGTCACTCGCGGGGCACGACAGACCCCCGAAACAGCCTATATAAGGCGGGGGTCGAGCTCATTTGTTCATCGTTCATTTTCTGAATTCTCTCTCAACTTCTCTAGTAGTAGAAACTCTGTTCTGGCATAATAACCACTATTTAGCGAGGCTTTGCCTCGTTGCAAGTACTATAACCCTGCTATTACCCTACACGATCGATTTAGGATTCCGTAATGCATGTCGGCTCTGCCCGACTCGGTCATTGGAATTATGTCTCGTGTGTACACCCGATTGATTTAGGATTCCGTAATGCATGTCGGCTCTGCCCGACTCAGTCATTGGAATTCTATCTCGAGTTGTACGGTTAATCTAATTTGGGTTATTTTACTAACACATGTGCATTATTTGATTTAATAGATAATAACCAGGAGATTCTCAGGAAGCTTTAGTAGTATCTAAACTTGCAACGTGAGTACATTCTCTTTTTATAAATCTTTTTGTGAGTCAAAATGGTTACTAAAACCTCAAATGTTTTAATATACACGTAACAGTAATTGAGTATTTGTAAGTCTACAATTGCTGCCGGTATGTTGGGGTTTTCTATACAAAATTTGTGAGACGTTACATTTGGACAAAGAGTTAGCCAATGAGTAATATGACCCACAAGTCGGGTTGACAGTACTGATTGAGTAATTGTTTAGATCAAGCAAATGTAATTGCGGGTTGCCCTCAATTCTGTTAAATGTTAAAACTGTTTTGATTAAACTGGGATGAACTCACCAGTATTTCTTGCTGACAAAATGTTTTTAAAATGCGTTTCAGGTAACGTAATATGAAAGCCCAATAGAAGCCTGCTGGAGAGCACTAAAGGCTTCGAATAGTGGCTATAAAAGTTACTTAAATAAACGAGACATTTTGTTTTCAATAAATAGGTTTTATCCCTAATGACGTATTGTCAAATGAACTTGGGTTTATCCCAATATATTTATTAATTACAAAATGAGGTGTTTTACTCTGATACAAATATTTCCTAACTACGGTCCTGAGGTATTCTGCTGCTAAATTAATAAACACCGATACCACCCGCTCTGTGAGTATCTCGCGGCCGCCTGCTCCCGGGCAGGGGTCGGGGGTTGCGACAGAAGGTGGTATCAGAGCTACAGCCACTGATTTAAGCCAAAGAAGTGTTCTGCTGACACTAAAATTTCAAATTATGTGTTAGGAAATAATTTATTTGATTATGTGTTATGTGTTATTTGACTATTTGTTAGTTTAGAGTATGAGTGATCAAGGAACATCGGACGCTTATCGCCATTTAGATAGTTCACAGAAAAATGAGGGAACATCATCCCAGCCTGATCCCTCAGGATATTCAGCCGATACCAAAGAAGGAATATTTATTTTTAAGGCTCAATCGGAGGAACCTTTTACTGCTAAGAAAAGAGGTTGGTTTAGTGGAGGGGCTCATGAAAGGAGAAAAAGAATGAAAAAGTTACAGCAACAGAGAGCAATAGTCAAGGCCAATAGGGAGGCAAACACACAAATTCAGGAAGTAACCAGTAGACCACCTTGGGAAGAAGAATTAGATAGACAGTTGGCCAATTTTCACATGTTATCCACTACAACCGTAGACAATGACCAAAACCAAATAACCAAACCTCCTGACCAACCAATGCTAAAATCCCAGTCCGAGAACCAACTCCCGATACCTGCATTTAACCCAGACGAATCACCTAGAATCCCAACCCCACATCCTCTAGGATATGACCCATGGTTTGATGACAATAGGTCATATTCGGCCTTATACCCTCCTGAAGAATTAAAACCTTTAGAACCTGATCCGTGGATGGAAATCGATTGGACATTTTTTGAAATAAATAGTGGAGACCCCTATGAGGAACCCGTACCTCCACCTAAACCATTAGATCCACCAATGGGTCGAGAACAGGTGCAGGAACTCCATCAGTATGGAGAAGATTTAGTAAATGAGGGGAATAGAATCAGACAGATAAGGGAACGACTAGTTTGGAAATAAGATGAAAATGAAATGCAGTACTGGATGAACAGAACTTAGAAATTAACTAGATATATGTGTAATTTTGTATTATACAAAAAGAAATATATATATATATATATATATATATATATATATATATATATATATATATATATATATATATATATATATATATATATATATATATATATATATATATATATAGGGTAAGGTTCATGTGAGAACCACCCTTATTGCGAGAACCGCGAGAACCAATGTGAACACAAAATAAAATCTAAAAAAAATCAAAAAAGCACTCAAATTTTTTTTTTTAATATTTAAAAAAAAAAATCGCTATATTTCGTTACCATAAAAAAAAACTTTTCGAGTAACAGTTATCCATGCACATGTGCATATGTATCATTACTTCGACAAATTTGGTAATACGTTATCAGGAATAGATAATTGCCCTTTAATTTACAATACCATTAGTAATACACTACTTTTTACATTACCAATATTCAAAATGCACATGTGCATCATTAGGTATAACTGTTGGATTGTCGTGTGACCCTAACGAGTCAATCTGAAGAGTTCAACATCAAAATCAAGGGCGGAATCAATGAAATTGACGTAACACAGCTTGATACTTTCTAATTATCTTCTCTTACTGATTTTCTGAGCTTTTACAATTCAAATAACAATCCGGCAGCACCTCGGCTCTGATTACACTGTTCTAATTCCGTTTTAAATGACACATCAAGATCAGGTATTTATAGACAAGTAATTCCGCTTGAAACCATTCCAAACGAAATTACCTTTCAAACGGAATTATCTAATTCCGTGCGGAATTAGTAATCTCGCTTGAAACAGCTAATTTCGTTTGAAATGACAGAATGTCCATTTCAAGCGAAATTACCCTAAAATACAGTTTTCTCGATTTCCGTGCCCTGATCTATCTAATACAATACAAGACTCGATAAAGACGAAGTTAACATACATCAGTGCACCAATAGACTCCCCCTTGGATGTTGACGAAGTCTTTAGCATTCAGTCTTCAGTCTTTAGTCTTGATGTATCGTTCTCTGCCCTAAATTGTCTTGACATTGTAAAGCATCCTTCAAATCTTCTCTTCTTCTATCAATAACTAGCATGAATCACAGAATCTGAATCTTTAACACTTTCAAGCTCCCCCTTGAATGTAGATCCAGGAACTGTATCTGACTTTTAAGTCTTCAGACTCCCCCTCTCAGTTAGTTGGGATCTTGCTTAGCTGCTTTCTCAATATCACACCTGTTACCTGCACAATCTCTACCTAAATATAAGATATATGACAATAATAGTTTCAATCCAAACTTACCATACACCTTCATTTGATGAATTTTATCAGTATTTTGAAATCCACTTAAGTATCCAGGTCCAATTTAATGACCCTGATTACTTAATCTGTCTACCAAGTCCAACTTAATGACCTTGGTTGATCTGAGATAAAGCACACTGACATATTTAAACAAACTAGTTCAAACAATTTCTGAAATTTACAAGTCTCAAATTAATGAAATTGTTTTGACTTTTCAATTTCACAAGTTTAACATATTAAGCTCACAACTCATCCTCCAGTTCAGAAATTTCCTGCATCTGCTTCAAATTCGAATCTGAAGATCAGCTTTCCACTTTGGTTTGTCAAAAATAAAGCAGAAATGTAAAATCTTTTTGGATTTTTAATAAAGTTTCTAAACTAGAACTGAATAACAGAAATAAAATGCAGTAAATGTAACCTATTTACAAACATATTTTTGGTGAGCGTGTTAGGGAATCATATCAGCTATTTGACAAGTCACAAGTACCGTTAAGCTTTAATTTCATACTCAGAATTAAACAATTTACTTAGATTGTCGATATACTGGCCCACTTAAATTCTCACACAATTTTCAATCTGTCCACGATACGGATTAAGTGTTTTAGAGACTTAAACTCATTCATGTGTCCCACCTCTTGAATATACTCCCGTATCCAGAACCCAATATTCAGTCTTACAGGTGAGTATACCACAGATGATATCTGTAAGGGGTTAAATTGCGAAGGCCGTGAGAGCTCAGGTCAGAACTTCCGTTCAGTAGAGAGATGACGGCTTCGACTTTTGGTGGGTCCCCTTTAGAGGATCTTTTTTTTACAACAGCACATGATTTATATATTTTTTCAACCTTTCATCATTTTTTATGCTGAGGGCGGTGCTATATTTCAAGCAAGCGGTAAAGTATTATACGGGGACTAGGCCATTGCTTCCGCAAAATCAGAAGTCCCGGGATAATACCCCAGATATCACTGAGTATAAAGACCTAGTATCTCAGAAAGAGGGATCTTTCAAACAAGATTTCAGCGGTTACCTATATATCCAAGTAGTGTTCCCCACGAAATAAGTAAGAAAAGATTTAGGTTTATATCCCGAACAAACCTACTAAATGTGTAAAAACCTATCGACACATCATCAGCGAGACTGTTTAAGACTTTTTAAACTTTATATATCTTTAGCATACTGTAACTGTCAAGCCGATGTACTATCATTTTCCCTTTTTACACAAGCTCTTTTCTGGTTTTCTGTTGTTTTTGGATTTTTGAATATCTCATGTTTTTGTATTTTTGAAATTTTTTACTGTTTTTGGATTTTCTGAAAATATTACCCTATACTCTCCCCCTAAATACCAAAACAGGTAAAAAATCGACAAACCATTGCAGATTGCTTCTCAACATCATCTACAATGTCTCCTTCATCAACGCCAAGAATCTCCTCCAACACCGATAAAAGCTTCATACCGTTCAATTTTAACAAGTATTGAAAACGAGTTTTATCAAACGCTTTGGTATGTAAATCAGCTTTTTGCTCATCAGTGTGGATTTTCTCAATTCGTATCAACTTCTTCTCGAAACAATCTCGGATGAAGTGATGACGAATTTCAATGTGTTTAGTTTTAGCCTGATGAACAGGATTTTTAGTAATGTTTATCGCTGCCTCATTATCAACAAAGATAGGGGTGTTAAGAAATTGCAAACCATAGTCGCGCATCTGTTGCTGGATCCACAAGATCTGAGAGCAGCAACTGCTAGCAGATACATACTCAGCTTCACATGTGGACAAAGCTACAGAGGTCTGCTTCTTGCATTGCCAGGTAACCAATCGTGGTCCGAAAAACTAGCATCCCGCTGTTGTTGATTTAGCGTTAACTTTGCAGCATCCGAAATCAGAATCAGAATACCCTTCAAGCATGAAATCGCCTTCTCTTGGATACCACAACCCCAATGATGGAGTTCCTTTCAGGTAGCGTAATATCCTTTTCACAAGCACCATATGCGAAGCTCTAGGATTAGACTGAAACCGAGCTGCGAGGCAGGTTGGATACATTATATCGGGTCTTGAAGCTGTTAAGTACATCAGCGATCCTATCATGGAACGATACAGCGTTTCGTCTACCTTCTCTCTGGTGAGATCAGGGTTTATCCCATGATTTGTTGCTAATGGGGTGGAAGCTGGAGTAGATCCTGACATCCCAAATTTCTCTAAGATATCATGAACGTACTTCGTTTGATGTATGAATATTCCTTTAGGTAGTTGATCGACCTGAAGTCCCAAAAAGAATTGGATCGTCGTGTGACCCTAACGAGTCAATCTGAAGAGTTCAACATCAAAATCAAGGGCGGAATCAATGAAATGGACGTAACACAGCTTGATACTTTCTAATTATCTTCTCTTATTGATTTTCTGAGCTTTTACAATTCAAATAACAATCCGGCAGCACCTCGGCTTTGATTACACTGTTCTAATTTCGTTTTAAATGACACATCAAGATCAGGTATTTATAGACAAGTAATTCCACTTGAAACCATTCCAAACGAAATTACCTTTCAAACGGAATTATCTAATTTCGTGCGGAATTAGTAATCTTGCTTGAAACAGCTAATTTCGTTTGAAATGACAGAATGTCCATTTCAAGCGAAATTACCCTAAAATACTGTTTTCACGATTTCCGTGCCCTGATCTATCTAATACAATACAAGACTCGATAAAGACGAAGTTAACGGACATCAGTGCACCAACAATAACCATGATATAATGTGTTTTGGTACAAAAAGTTTGTGATTTTGAATGGAGAAGTAGGCCCATATACATGGTTAGTTATATCTAGTGGTTGATGGTTTGGTTATAGTTATCAATTTAAGATGTAATATGTTGATTGGATGGTATAAATGGTGTTTACATACATGTAATAAAGTGAAAATATTGTTAATGGTATTGTATTATGGATGGTAGGAGGTAATGGTATTGTATTATGGATGGTAGGAGGTAATGGTAGTGTACTATGGATGGTATGATAGATGAAAGGGAAAGTGTATTCAAAGTAGTGTACCAAAACACCTTATTTCATGTTGATACATATAAATGTACATGTGTATTTCTAATATTGGTAATGTAAAAAGTAGTGTATTACATATGGTAGTGTAAATGAAAGTGCAATTGTCTAATATGTGTAATGAATTACGGAATTTGTCAAAGAAATGACAAAAATGCACATGTGCATGCTTGTGTATTATGGATGGAATGATAGATGAAAGAGAAAGTAATGTACCAAAACACCTTATTTCATGTTGATACATATAGATGCACATGTGCATTTCTAATATTGTTAATGTAAAAAGTAGTGTATTACACGTGGTAGTGTAAATGAAAGTGCAATTGACTATTATTTGTAATGAATTACGGAATTTGACAAAGAAATGATACATATGCACATGTGCATGGATAACTGTTACTCGATTTTTTTATTAACAAAATATAGCGATTTTTCCAAAAAAAATAGTAAAAAAATAAAAAAAAAATTTGGGTGGTTTTTAGATTTTTTTAGGAATTACTGTTTGTGTTCACACTGGTTCTCGCGGTTCTCGCAATAAAGGGTGGTTCCTAACGGATCTTTGTCCTATATATATATATATATATATAAGTAGGGATGCATAATATTTTTCATTTCCAGTTGTAATTTGTAATAGATGCATATATGTATGAAAAAAAGAGTAAAAGTCGCAATGATCGACAATTTTGACCAACTTGTTCGTGTGATTGTGTATAATTAATTGAATTCTATTTTGTGATAATTAATATCTGGTAAACGTTTACAATTCAGATGGACAACGAAGTAAATCAAGAAATCCAGAATAATGAAAATAACGGAAACCAAATAGATAACAGTGCCATTCAACACATAGTGGCACAAGGAATTAGAGATGCCATGCCTTATATTATCAAGAATGTTAGAGAAGCAGATAAATCTGCAAATGGCAGTAAACGTCAACACACTGAACCTAGTCACAGTGTGAATAATGACAATGGGCCTATTATCCAAGCTCCAATTCCTAAAAGAAGAAGAACCTCTCCATATGGTTGTTCTTTTAAAGAATTCTTGGCCTGCAAACCAATAGAATTCTCAGGCAATGAAGGAACCATTGCAACCTTACGTTGGATAGAAAAGACAGAAGCAGTCATAAAATAAGTAAATGCGTAGACGAAGATAGTATTATGTTTGCTTCGAATCTTTCAAAAACGCAGCCTTGGAATGGTGGAATACTATTCTCCAGTCTAAGGGACGCGACAGAGTTTATAATATGGAATGGATCAACTTTAAGGAAATAGTTGAAAGAAAATTCTGTCCTCCTAATGAGAAGGAACAAATAGCCAATAAGTTCCTAAATCTCAGAATGACTGGAATAGACTTCAAAGGATACACTAGCATATTCTTCGAATATGCTAGGATAGTACCATCCTTAGCCTCACCCGAACCAGTATTAATCTCCCGTTATATTTAGGGATTAATTAGTAAGATTAGACATGTAGTCAAGGCAGCTAGACCGCAAACCATAAAAGAAGCAGTAGAATTAGCTAATACTTTGACTAACGAACTGGTGCGTACACAAGAAGAAAACCAGAGAAAGAACCTAGCTCAAAAGCTTACACAGGAATTCCGTTCTAGTAATTCCTACCGTGGAAAGAGAACAGGTTCTTCTGTACCCTATTGTAAGAATTGCAAAAGGAAGCATTTTGGAAAATGCTCTATTTATTGCAACTTTTGCAAACTCTCTGGACACAAGGAAGAAGACTATAGGAAGAAACCCGGTAATGGGATATGCTTCAATTGTGGAGAAAAAGGACACATTAGACCAAATTGTCCGAAACTAGCTCTAGCCATGCCCAACAAGACTAAGACAACAGAAGCACCTAAGAAGAATGCCAGAGCCTTTTTTTCTGGCAGCTGAGGAAGCCAAGATGATTCCGAATGTGATCGCCGGTACGCTTTTAGTTAATGACATATTTTCCAAGGTATTGTTTGACCCTGGTGCAAACCAAGTTTTATCAATACTTCTTTCTACCAATTTCTTGACCAACCCTTAGTCAAACTTCAACAAGATTATATGGTAGAAACGGCCAATGAAGAATCTGTTAAGATAAGTGAAATCTTGCAGGGAGCAAGAATAGAAATCCTAAACCGTTGTTTCTTTACTAACCTTTACCCAATGAATCTGGCGGGTTTCGATGTTGTATTAGGAATGGATTGGTTGGTAGGCAATCATGCCAGTATTTTATGTGACCAAAAGTCAGTACAAGTAAGTACACCAAGTGGTGAAAAGATCACAATTAAAGGTGATAAGCCAACTAGATCGATGAAATTCATCTCTGTGATGAAAGCCGCATGTTATGAAAGGAAAGGAGGAATAGTATATATGATTTATGTAATCATTAATACTAAAGGAAAAGAATTAAAAGATATTCCTGTAATATCTAAATTCGCATACGTTTGTTCTAGAAGAGTTACCTGGATTACCGCCTGATAGAGAGGTTGAATTTAGAATTCACCTAATACCAGGGACGGCGCCAATTGCCAAAGCACCATATCGATTAGCACCAACAGAAATGCAGGAACTGAAGAAGCAATTGGACGAATTTCTTAACAAAGGTTTTATACAACCAAGCTCATCCCCTTGGGGAGTGCCGGTGTTGTTCGTTAAGAAGAAAGATGGATCGATGCGTATGTGCATTGACTATCGAGAATTGAACAAAGTCACGATTAAGAATCGGTACCCACTACCGAGAATCGATGATCTGTTCAATCAACTTCAAGGAGCTAGATTCTTTTCTAAGATCGATTTACGCTCTGTATATCATCAACTGAAAGTACAGGAAGAGTGCTTTCAGAACGAGATACGGTCATTATGAATTTACTGTCATGCCATTTGGTTTAACCAATGCCCCAGCAGCATTTATGGACATGATGAACAGGATATGTAAACCATACCTGGATAAATTCATAATTGTCTTTATAGATGATATCTTATTTTACTCTAAGAATAAAGAGGACCATGCAGCCCATCTGCATACGCTCCTCACATTATTAAGAAAAGAGAAGCTCTATGCTAAATTCTCAAAATGTGAATTTTGGTTACAAAATGTGCAATTCCTAGGACATCTGGTTAATCATGAAGGAATTCATGTGGATCCCACAAAAATCGAGGCGATTACTAAATGGAAAGTCCCTGAATCACCAACAGAAGTACGAAGTTTTCTTGGACTGGCAGGATATTATAGACGGTTTATCCGCGATTTCTCTAGAATAGCCATTCCATTAACTAAACTGACCTGCAAATCAGTTAAGTTTGAATGGGGACCAAAACAAGAAGAAGGTTTTAATATTCTTAAGCAAAGGTTAACCAATGCACCCATACTTGCATTACAAGAAGGAACTGAAGACTTTATAGTCTATTGTGATGCATCTAAGTTAGGATATGGATGTGTGTTGATGCAACGTCAAAAGGTTATAGCCTATGCCTCTAGACAACTTAAGAAAGATGAAGAGAATTACACCACCCATGATCTAGAACTAGGAGCCATAGTTTTTGCCCTTAAGATTTGGAGACACTATTTATACGGAAATAAATTTGTTGTCTTCATCGATCATAAGAGTTTAAGGTATATTTTTGGGCAAAAGGAATTAAATATGAGACAGAGACGTTGGATGAAAGTTCTTAGTGATTATGATTGTGATATCCAGTATGACGCTGGAAAATACAATGTAGTAGCTGATGCTTTAAGTCGAAAGTATCATGAAAACCAAAGCGAGTACGTTCTCTCATATTAAATCTACAAGTACATTTAAATGAACAAATCAGAGAAGTATAGGAAACAACAATCAACAAGTAGATTTAAATGAACAAATCAGAGAAGTATAGGAAACAGCAATCAAGGACGGTGCCGAAGGTTTAAAAGGAATGATTAAGGATTTAGAACAAGGAACATATGGAATTTGGAAGTTCCATAAGAAAAGGATATGGATACCTAAACAAGAAAATTTATATTATAAGATCCTAGAAGAAGCTCATAAATCTAAGTATACAATACATCCTGGAAGTGATAAGATGTCTCAAGATCTAAGAAAGAATTTCTTGTAAGACCCTAATACAGTTTTGACAAAAGTCGCAGCGGAAATTCGTGCCATAAATTTTCTTTCATTATAAATACTTTGACTTACTTGAAATTTCATTTAAAAATAACTCTTCCACATAAATTCATCAATCGACTCATTTACTAAATATAAACATAACTCATGTTTACTATATTACATACACCAACATTTCGGTACAATCTATCTTGTGACTCGGTCTTCGATCTCTACTCCTCGTTGATCCTCCGTGACTCGTACAACCTGCACTCACCACATACATTCATAACATTAGCACACATTATAAACATAACAAGATTCATTCTTGTTTACTTTTCATTCCATTATCTCTTTACGTTCAAGCTTTCCATTCGAGTATATAAGCTGTGGTGAGACTTCCTTATTGTACCTGTGTTACACACTATTCACAAGGCACGCTATTAATATTGTCAATATTCAAATGTATTTGAAAACTTACATACATACCTACACACATACATGCCTACCCACATACATACCTACATACGCATTTACCCTTGTACATACTTACATACATACAGATGTCCGCATATAGTTACTTACATTTAAACATACATACGTATATGCATACATTCAAACTTACCTTCATATTAACTATATTTCCTAAAACATAAAATAAGTTGGTCATACATAGCTTACAAGTGTTTAAAACGTGTTTAAACAGACTCGTGACTGAAAATAAATAGCCAGTAGCAAGTTTACTGCCATTTTGGGCCCTCGCGGGGCGCGAAGAAGTGCACCCAAAGCCTTCGTAGGACGCGAGCCTTGTCGCGCCGCGCGACCATCCTTGCCTCCTTCCGTCACGTGGCGCGGCGGCCTATTTTTGACAGACACTTCGTAGCTGGTTGCAGCATATTCCCAGCATAACAAATTTTTACGAAGACGAGTATAACTCTATCGTTTTTGATCCGTTTTACACGATTCTTTTTCCTACGTGATCGTGATTTAATTCTCCATCACATGGAGTTAACATCCGACAATCTGGATTAACAAAACTTTAGACTTTTAAGCTTTCGGCTTATTACCTTTTTACAAAGTTTTGACCCGTTCATGCATTTATCAAAGTAACATGTTTATTTGACCTCAATTTCTTATGAACCTTATAATTTCAACGTTGTCTATCATATACGGTTCAGATCACGGGTTTCTTGCATCTACTTAACCCATTATCGTTCGTGTGCTTATTTTGACCCGTTAAGGGTATTTGCACATTTTAATGCATTTTACTCTCAAATTAATGCATTTTACTCTCAAAATCATACTTCTTGCTTTCATACTTGTCCTAAGTGTTCACTTAATCAAAAAGCTTGTTTCTAAACAACTTTTAAGGTTGTTTGGCCAGATATACCCATCAAGGGCATTTTGGTCAACATTAGTTTCGTCCTTTACGACGAAGGACTTCATTACATATTTAACCGATTCCACGACTTAACTACAACTGAAATCACACATACCTGGCTTGGGTCAAAGCTATGACCCGTTTTAATACTTCGTCCACTAAGTTGCTAGTTAATAGCAACACAATTCCTTTCGCTATTCACCCTGTGAATTCATAATACCTGACAATACAATCATTAGTCGACATCGTCAAATGGTGTTATCTTCACCATTTGACCTGTTTGGTCTAAAAGTCAATTTCGTACTTGTGGGATTGTAATTATTTATTATCCCCTACATATAACATGTTCCTTCGTTAACTCGTAATCAAAATTACCATAATACCCATTTACCCCTTTTAACCATCAAACTTAGTCTCTTATCATAGCCACATGTTCCGACCCGTATCAATACTTTTCGGAACATCATACTTCATATATTAGCTTCTCATGTTCGTAATCTATACGATGAATATATATATATTCTACAAAAAGGGTGTAAGCTTAACTTACTTCGCATCCAAATATGTTTCCCATACGTATACGTTCCGTTTGACCCGCTTCTTTCCCAAGCTTCCACACCGCTTATCAAGCATCAAACTATCATATATTATTTTCAAGATAGTTAGCTTATTCATCGTTTATCACGACCCATCCATCTCACAGATCTTATATCGGAATTATCATTCTACCTTATAACATTCTAATCTATCAATTCCTAGCCGAATTCTTTAAACATTCACACACATATATGATTTCAAACATCATTAACAGGAGCATATCATCATTTTCATCATATTATACAAAAACCCATTTCATAACTACTTTGTTAATCACTTACAAGTGATCTAATCTCAATTACCTCATAATTTCATCATATAATTAGTGTGCATACTACCTCCTAAGCATAGTGTACAACTAATTTATGCATATTCTTCTAATCTCATACATAATTCATTCAATCCTCCTACTAATTAGCATATATCATTCATATATAAACATCAAGCATATCAACACCATATTTCTTTCAATTCATCTAACAAGAATTCATCATACCCACATAATACAATCAACATTCAACAAGAATTAGACATGGATGATGATTCAAGTCATCATTCTTACCATAACTAATGGGTTTCACCTCTAAACATCGAATTAACCCAAACCATGCACAATCCATGTTCTATATGATGATTTTAACACATGCTCATACTCAATTTCATACCAATTCACGGATTAGAACATAACCCACTTCGTGCAAGATCACCAATCTAGGTTTTAAGACATACCCTATGATCCCCTTGTGAAGGTGATCATTAATCCATCCTCGGTTATGAATTTAAGCTTTATTTAGCCTTCCAATTTGAAGATTTTAGAGAAACTAGGGTTTGAACCCTCTTTCTTCTTCCTGGACATCGATACACACACACACACACACTGTGTGTGTGTGGTGTTTTAACTTTAGTTTATAAAACTCATGTTTCCCACTTAAGGGTTTTGGTCCCTCAAGTTTCAGTTGATTATATAATAGACTAAAACTCATCCCTTTATATCAACCGGGTTCTAATTTACCAAACCCGTTTTTGGGGTGTTACGAGTCTACCCCCCTTAAATGAGGTTTCGTCCCCGAAACCTTTCTCATTTCCATTTAACATTAATTATCTTTCCTTCCCGGCCCATCAACAAGACCACGAGCCCATCTAATGACGAACTTCTATCTTCAAGAACCTGTCCCAGAGTTCTTATTAGTGTCACTTTCACTAAATATTACTAGTGTCTATCGCGCTTCATAGCTAGCAGTTTATTTATCATTCCAATACTCATATATCACGTACAATATACCATTTTGTTTACTTGAAACAATCTCATTAATAACATTCCTTTTTGTTCATTTCCAATACTCATATTATTTTCGTCGACGATACGATCTTACTTCGTAATTTATATATACACCTCTATGTTTAACTCTGATACGTACATCATATTAATAGGTAACTATCCATTTTCTATTCATCAACTACTCATATAATCGACTTCTTTCTAACAAGTCCATACCGCCCATACCTTACTTTCACATGTCATTCCTATTTCCCTTAACCCGTTTGCAATGGGTCAATATACACACTTCTTCACACATGTAATAGTACCTACATTCGTATGATCCATTTATAATAGATCTAATACCTTCATACGAGAGTTTAACCAATACCTGAAATTTTTGCTCGAAACTTTTAAGATTTACCTCTTAATGACATAGTTTTCTTCTTATGTCAATTCTTAAAATCAAGCATTCCATACCATAGTATACCTATTCCATCATTCATCTAGTAGGTCGTCTTCAATTTACTAATTCCTATCTATCCGTCATGAGTTAAAACATTTTTCTTACCTCGATTTCATTTCATACTTCAGTGATCCGTAACCAGATTGATCCACTCCCTCACGAGTACTAACCGTACTAGGCAAGCTTTCATTCATCCTTGTAATGAACCTCCACCCGTGCACATTCGTTCACCAATTCAATTGGTTTCATCACATTGAGAGCTCTACCATTTACATCTACAAAATCGGCGGTTAGCACATTTCATTCAAACATTCATTATACTCGGTGATTACTCACCTATAATTCTTTTACAATTTCCTACGTACATGCTATAACACATTCCACACATTTCATTCCTTACATACAATTCTTTTATTCTGGTTACTTATTTCGTCAACCTTTGCAGTTTGACTTTTCAAGGTTAAACTAACATTTCTTACTTATCGTAGATGTATTGAAGTACACGCTCGTACTTCTTCTTACTCATGCTTTCTTGCCGAGACATTCATTACATCATTTCAGTATTCTTGCCAAAACTTACCCTTCTCAATCATACTTAAATTATTGTCTGGGTCGTAGCCCGTCATTCAATATGACTCCTAAGAGTCGATTACTAACACATCTAACACATAACATGTTCAAAACTTCTTTCTTTCGTCAAAATTTGGGTTTGCGTGCCAAACATTATGCTTACCTATGAGTAATAAACTAAACAAATCAAAACATTAAATATATTGGGTTTAAATGGCGATTACCATTTGACCCACATGACTCATTCGTCTATTTAACCATTCTTGCATACAAACATATTTGTATATATATTTATACATTTATTCACATATATATAAGTTTAAGACATAACTTGGATAACATTCGCTTTTTAAAGAATATTTACTTGCTTAATCTGCAATTACTTACACATTCGAATCTTTTCATTCTTATCATTCATTATGTTTCGAACCCGTCGTGCGGTTTCTAACATATCATTTATACTTTTATTCCTTCTTGATTTCGAATCCGTCTTGCGGATTTTAACATATCATTCATGCTTTCATGCTTCGAATCCGTCTCGCGGATTCTATCATATCATTCATACTTTCATTTCTTTCATGTTTCGAATCCGTCTCACGGATTTTAACATATCATTCATGCTTTCATTCCTTTCATGCTTCGAATCCGTCTCGCGGATTCTATCATATCATTCATACTTTCATTCCTGAAAGTCTTACATTTCTCTTCACCCTCACGTCCACATATTCCCTAATTCTAACGGACATCCCTGTAACAATTATCACGGTCACACGAACGTCATATGTTTCTTGTGTACTAGCCTGGTACACAATCCACATACTAGTTTTGTGTCTTTGTGTAATCGCCACCTTATGTCTGAAGAATTAAGTTTCGACACGTGTAACATTTTCAAAACTTCATTACCATTTCATTATTATATTTCATTTAAAGTTCTATTTCACTTACTAGATTATACCATTACATGCGCCCACATGTTAAATTTACGTACCTGTGGCCAATTTGTCTTATTACATGCCTTGATGCCGGTCCTAGACCGCTTTCACTCGGGATGAGCAAATACCGATCCCGTCCCGATACCGATAATCCCGATCCCGAAATTTCATGAATACTTGATACCGATACCGATACCAAAACATGTCAGTTCAGTACAGTATCGGTATTTTAAGGGTAAAAGTCGGTATTTTACCGATACCGTACCGATACCGAAAAAACCAAAATGTGGATACCGTTTCCGATACCGAAACATGTTGGGATCGGGATTATCGGTATCGGGATCCGGATGGGATCGAGATGGGATCGGTATTTTATACCATTTGCTCATGCCTAGCTTTCACGGATCATCCCTTCCAATCAAATATGCTTACCTTACACATAACATACTGTTAGTTTTCTTCAAATACATACTTAAGCACATACTTACCTTTACTTCTACCCTTAGATCTTGATCGAGTCTCGGATTGTACGGGTTCCTTGTCACAAGAGCACACTGGTTTGAGTTCAAGTATTTATCTCCTCATACTTGATTTCCCTCAAACCATGGCTCTGATACCAACTTGTAAGACCCTAATACGTTTTTGACAAAAGTCGCAGCGGAGATTCGTGCCATAAAATTTCTTTCATTATAAATACTTTGACTTACTTGAAATTTCATTTAAAAATAACTCTTCCACGTAAATTCAACAATCGACTCATTTACTAAATATAAACATAACTCATGTTTACTATATTACATACACCAACGTTCCCGTACAATCTATCTTGTGACTCGGTCTTCGATCTCTACTCCTCGATGATCCTCCGTGACTCGTACAACATGTACTCACCACATACGTTCATAACATTAGCACACATTATAAACATAACAAGATTCATTCTTGTTTACTTTTCATTCCATTATCTCTTTACGTTCAGGCTTTCCATTCGAGTATATAAGCCGTGGTGAGACTTCCTTATTGTACCTGTGTTACACATTATTCATAAGGCACGCTATTAATATTGTCAATATTCAAATGTATTGGAAAATTTACATACATACCTACACACATACATGCCTACCCACATACATACCTACATACGCATTTACCCTTGTACATACTTACATACATACAGATGTCCGCATATAGTTACATACATTTAAACATACATACGTATATGCATACATACAAACTTACCTTCACATTAACTATATTTCCTAAAACATAAAATAAGTTGGTCATGCATAGCTTACAAGTGTTTAAAACGTGTTTAAACAGGCTCGTGACTGAAAATAAACACCCAGCAGCAAGTTTGCTGCCATTTTGGGCCCTCGCGGGGCGCGAAGAAGTGCACCCAAAGCCTTCGCGGGACGCGAGCCTATTCGTGCCGCGCGACCATCCTTACCTCCTTTCGTCGCGTGGCGCGACGACCTCTTTTTGACAGACAGTTCGCAGCTGGTTGCTGCATATTCCCAGCATAACAATTTTTTACGGAAACGAGTATAACTCTCTCGTTATTGATCCGTTTTACACGATTCTTTTTCCTACGTGATCGTGATTTAATTCTCCATCACATGGAGTTATGTAGGACCGCTTTTGACTCCGAAACGATTGCGAAACGAACGTGAAACGTGCGGAATCCGTACACAAACGCGACCTAAACACACATGACGTAATATAAACGTGATTCTTTGATAAAATCTGAAATTGTACAATCACTTGAATCACTTAGAGACTTTCTCTCTCTAGTTTCTCTCTCTAGAACTAGAGCTCTTCAAATCTCTAAAATGGCAAAAGTCCCTAATCTAAACATAAAGCTCCTATTTATAGGCCTTGACTTTTAATGAGATTTCTCATTAATTACAATATTGCCACCTTGCCTTTTGTCTAGATATTACATCATAACGACTCGTTTTCTTTTGTTTCTCGCTACGGCTCGGATTGACGAAGGCTATAGACATAAATGCACTAACAGACTCCCCCTTGGATATTGCCGCAGTCAATCTCAATCATTGAGTCAAACTCGTAGCGTCTTCTTTTTCTCTTTTAGTCTTCTTGAACAGAATCCCAGTGGATCTGTATTCAGCTTCAGCTTCTTCTCCTTTCTGTAGACTCTTTTTTTCATCAGGCTCCCCCTTTCGTCAAGCTTCCGTGCTTTGGGATCGACACCTTGCTTTCCGTATACAAGCTCCCCCTTGCTTTGAGCTCGTCTTCAGACTCCCCCTTAGACTCAGCTTCCGGGATCGTAGTCTGGAATCTCATCTGCAATCACTCAAATATTTATAAGTAATAACATTTCAAATTTCAGCTATCCAGGAATTGTAACCTGGCTCACTAAAACATTCTAAACAAACAATTTTCATGAATTTGGCAGTTTCATCGAATCGAATCGGAAACTAGCTCTATAACAGTATAAGCATCCAAATCCCTCACAGTTAATCATCCAAGTCCAAACTAATGACCTTGGAGATATCACAAACTGTTTTTGATTTTTTATTTTTAATTCAAGTTTCAAATTAATGAACTTGTTTTGATTTTCAGAAACACAATCAGCTTACTTAGATTTTGAAACTCAGCACTCAGACATCGATTGTCGAAAATAAAGCAGAATCAAAAATCTTTTTGTATTTTCTGAAAATATAAAGCAGTAAAGAAATATGTACAAACATATTTACAGACAATATTTTTGTTTGAGTATGCGACAGAGGATCATATCAGTTTTTGACAAATCACAAGTACCGTTGAGCTTAGTTACACAGTAAGTATTAAACAATTCACTTAGATTGTCGATATACTGATCCACTTAAATTTTCACACAAAGTTCAACTGATTCAGGATACGAATTAGATGTATTAAGAACTTAAACTCATTCATGTGTCCCACCTCTTGAATATACTCCCGTATCCAGATCCCAATATTCAGTCTTACAGGTGAGTACACCTAGATGATATCTGTCAGGGGTTAAACGCGAGGGCCGTGAGAGCTAAGGTCGATCTTTCGATACGCAGAGAGATGACGGCTTCGACTTTTCGGTGTGTCCCCTTTAGAGGATCTTTTTAGTTTCAACAGCACACGATTAGCATTTTGCAATGTTTCATCGTTTTTTATGCTGAGGGTGGTGCTATATTTCAAGCAAAGCAGAAAGTATTCTCCGGGGACTAGGTCAGAAATTTCTTTCAGCAGAAGTCCCGGGATAATACCCCAGATATCACTAAGCATAAAGACCTAGTATCTCAGAATAAGGGACCTTTCAAACGAGATTTCAGGGGTCACCTATATATCCAAGTAGTGTTCCCCACGAAATAAGTAAGTTTGAATTTAGGTTTATATCCCGAAAAAGTTTACTAAATGTATAAAAATCTACCGACACATCCACGGTGAGATCGTTTAACACATTTAAACTTTCCAATTCTTTAGCGTACTGTAACTGTCAACTGATGTACTATCATTTCCTCTTTTTACACAAAAACTCAATTTTTGAATTTTATCATGTTTTTTACTTTTTCAAATTTTCAAATGTTTTTGTATTTTCTAACAACATTACTCCCCCTAAAATGCAAAACCATTTAAAGAAAATTTGACAACCAACACTGATAGCTTTGTCTCGCCATCCATTTTCTGCTTAAAGTGCTCTGATTTGCAGAAAATATACATACCCCCATGATTTACAACCCACTGATCTTAACAGTTTGAAAACCGTTTTTCAATCTGATGAAAGTAATCATGTTTGTTCAGCCGTGAGGGTTTCGGCATATTCAATCAACACATATTTTTGTATTTTTGAATATTTGACAAAAATTAAAAACAAACATATTTTTGGTTTTTCAAGTTTTCCAATTTTTAGGATTTTTGAAATATTGTTTATTTATTTACAGAAAACATATAAACTTCCTGTTTCAACCAACACAGGATCCAGCAGCCTCCTCTCCTCGTAGTGCCAGGCTGCTCCAACTTCCATTCTCACAATCTTCAGATTTGTTGAGCACCTGCACATTCAGACTACTTGATTACTTGAACAATTTAGCCCAGGTCTGTTGAACCTTAGGCATTTCAACACTATAATTTTCATTCAATGCTGGAAATTCTTTGTCATTTTTCACAAAAACTTTCTCAATTTTAACTTCAACTTTCTCATCTTTTACCAAATCAACATGTTTCTTAACACTCCATGTTTGACCTTTTGGTGTTCCTCGTTTGTAAAAATGTGAAACTTTTTGAACATTTTGATTTTGAACAACAACTCTTGGTTTCCAAAACTCTTGGGGTTTTGTTATATCAACAGTTGTTTTCCAACTTTGAGTTGTTCTGACTCTGGGTGTGTGAGAATTCCAAGTCTGTCTAGAATCAAACCTGTTCGGGTCTGATTTCCAGTTTTGATTCGAAGCAAACTTGTTTGTATTGTACCTCCAAGTTTGTTTTGATTCAAATCTGGTTGACCTTTGTCTCACATTCTCAGATTTTTGTTTCTCAGCATCAAACTTCTTTTTGTCAACATCCACAGGTTTTAGATTAGGACACTTGCGTGCAAGATGTCCTTTTTGATCACATTTGAAACATGTTCTCATGGACACATCTTTGACCTGTGGCTGTTGATTTTTCTTTAGAGCAAAGAACTCATTATTAGACTGTCTCATTTTGAGTTCTTTTTCTTCTACTAAACTGCCTCCTTGAACAAAAGTCATTTTTGTCTGAAAATTCGGCGTCTCATTTTTGTTCCGATGTTGTTTCTTCTTATAACCCAACCCAGCCTTCATGTTCTTCTTTTTGAAACCAAGTTTGGTATACGAACCTCTATGACTCTTACCGACAAACTTTGAAATTTCAGACTTCTCAATCTCAACCATTTTGAAAACTTTATCAACCTTTTCTGAAATCACATTCTGAATCGGGAATACAACATCTAAGAACAATTTGTCCGATCCAATCATGGTATAAACCAATCCTTTTGAATCATCATTCAAACTTTTCTCGGATTTTGTGTTTTTCAGATATCCATCATGAAGATTTCCTTCATTTTCATCATGTGATTCAGATTTACCTGTATCAACCGACTCTTCTTTCAACACACTTTCAACGACTTTACCTACTACCTCTGAATCATGAGAATCATCAGATTTGGAATAGGTTATGTCAATGTTGTCTGGTAATTGGTCTACCATGTTGAAAGCTTTTTCGACCTTTTCCTCATCATAAAATGCAAATTTTCCCGGTGGTGGAACTTGATGAAACTCTGAGCCAATGCCTTTCTTGTTCTGCTCAGACTCACCATCACCCGGTTTTATATTGAAAATTCGTTCAAGCACATATGACGACACATGGTAACTCTTTAACTTGTTGTTATCCTGTTCTAAATCAGCAATCTGTCGCTTTAACTTAGCAACATCCTCGATATAGGAATTAACAACATCTTGTTTTATAGCATACATTCGTTTAAGCTCTTTAGTTGTTTCAGACATATAATTCATTCTTGATTGAGCATATTTCATTTCGTCTTTTACTTTATCATATGACTCTTTTGTAATGTGATATGATAATTTCATTGAGTCATATTCCTTTTTCATTTCTTGACAAGCAATTTCTTTTTGTTCAAATTCATTTGTCATTTTCAAAACATTTTCTTTCAAAACTTCATTTTCTTTCTCTAATTTGTTACATTTTTCTGAAAGTTTTTCATCATTTTCTTTAAAAATCTTTTCTTTTTCTAGCATCTCTTTGCATTTTTCTTTGAAAATCTTTTCAATTTTTGTGAACTCAAGATTTCTTGTTCTGAATTGCTCATCTTTTTCAGTACAAGCTCTGCACGATTCCATGCATTTCTTACACTGATCAATCTGTTTCAAGTTTTTAGAATCAGAATTTACCTCAGTGATTGGCACTTCGGTGTTTTCAGCAACCTCTGTCTGCTCATCAACATCCTGCTTTTCTTCAACACCGACTTTATCACCAACATTATTAGCTTCCTCATTCTCATTCTTTTCTTCTATCTGCTGTTCTTCAGTAACAGCTTTCTCAACTTCTTCATTCACAACAACTTCTTCACTTTTGATTTCCTTCACAGCTTCAACTTCAACAGTTTCTGTTTTAACTTCTTCAGCATCTTTCTTCAGATCGTTCACCATTTCTTCAACACTCTTCTTCATTCTTTCTTCATCCCTTTTTCTCAGACACAATAACATGACATATCTGATCTCTTTTTCATACCTCTTAACGTATGTGTCATCTTTCATCACATTTCTATAGTATTCAGCTCTCAACGGGACTTTGAGAAGAACATCATCGAAGATTATGTCTTTCTTGGGAACAACCGGTTCTCCTTCTCTGTTGTAATAGCATTCTCTCTTTTTATCCCATCTTTTGCTACCGACAGCCATCTCATACTCCTCCTGCATGTCATCCATTCTGTTGTAGACCACGTTTCTTTCTCTGTAGGTCTTCTCACTCAAGATCTCTTCTCGAGTTTTCTCTTTGATCTCAACTTTTTCTTCATGGACTTCAGTAGTGTCTTTGTCTTTGTTTTCATCTTGAATCTCAGCAACAAAAACAAACTTTCTTTCTTCTGTCATAGCTCTCCCGTGAGCTGTTTTACGAACATTCTCTAAACGATCTTCTTCTGGACAAACTGTGCTCCAGTCAAATCCTTCATCAGGATAGATTACTGCATATGCTCTTGATTTTTCTCTCGGCTTATCTTCGATCAACTTTGGTTCTTCTCTGCTTCGATGATAAATCGCCTTTCGAATTCAAACGATTTGACCCTTCGAAATCTTTGAACTCCGAACCGTATGAACTGGACAATTATCACGCAACTTGACCACACAAAATGACTTGACCGATCAAACGTATTGATCAAACCGTGCAAACCGACAAAACTTCAAACCTGTCTAATACAAACTGATTGAATGAGCTGATTGAATTTGATCAAACTACACAACTCTTTTGAACCTTTGTTTAATATTTGGTCAACACATGTACTGATATATGTCACATATATTGATACTAACACACTTTGGGCCTAGAATTACAACTTGGACTAAGAACTTGTTTGGGCTTTTAGTGATGATGATTGGGCTGCAACTTTGAAATATCAATTAACACTTGAGCTTTGAACATATGTCGATGAAAACAGTGAGCTGACTAAGCACAAACACAATTCTTTCGAAAACTTTCAACTTCTGATTTGACCTCAAATGATCACATAGTCTGCATCGATATTTGAATTTTGAATATAATAACCAACCACCTTTAATACACCCTCAATATAATTGGACCTCAAAATATCCTTATGTAGAAATCAAGAAATGTGGCAGACAACTAATATATGATCACTTGAACCAAGACTCATCACATGCAAGCTGACACCATTTTAATCTTGCCGACAACTTTCAATACATAACAACAATTTCCGATGAAACGGTGCACCAGATCACGTGATTACACTGACATACATTCAACCATAAACGTGTCACAAAAGCGAAACCCAAGGTGTCACTAAGAGCGGACCTCAACTGTCACTAAGAGCGGACCTCCTGCTATCCTATGAGCGGACCTCACATAATGTTCAAATAAGCGAACCAGATTGTTACTAAAAGCGGACCAGATAATGTCCGGATGAGCGGACCAGGTATTGTCCGAATGAGCGGACCAGATATTGTCCGGATGAGCGGACCAGATATTGTCCTGATGAGCGGACCAGATATTGACAGCAAAAACGAACTGAAAATCTTCGATTACTCCTAAACGGCTAGGAATTTGGATCTGAAACTTGGTAGGGTTTTAGATCAGGTCTATGCGCACAATATATCCAAAAATCAGATGAAACGGACCATGAAAACCCGTTCAATTTGACGTTTTTCAGAAAAAAAACGTGAGAAATAGGTAGAAGATGAAGAAATAGATGAAATCGGATCTGAATCTGATGGAATCACGATCGAAAATGTGTGTTGGATCAGTGCAATCGAGCTCCTGCTCTGATACCACTTGTAGGACCGGTTTTGACTCCGAAACGATTGCGAAACGAACGTGAAACGTGCGGAATCCGTACACGAACTAAACACACATGACGTAATATAAACGTGATTCTTTGATAAAATCTGAAATTGTACAATCACTTGAATCACTTAGAGACTTTCTCTCTCTAGTTTCTCTCTCTAGAACTAGAGCTCTTCAAATCTCTAAAATGGCAAAAGTCCCTAATCTAAACATAAAGCTCCTATTTATAGGCCTTGACTTTTAATGAGATTTCTCATTAATTACAATATTGCCACCTTGCCTTTTGTCTAGATATTACATCATAACGACTCGTTTTCTTTTGTTTCTCGCTACGGCTCGGATTGACGAAGGCTATAGACATAAATGCACTACCAAGTTAACATCCGACAATCCAGATTAACAAAACTTTAGACTTTTAAGCTTTCGGCTTATTACCTTTTTACAAAGTTTTGACCCGTTCATGCATTTATCAAAGTAACATGTTTATTTGACCTCAATTTCTTATGAACCTTATAATTTCAACGTTGTCTATCATATACGGTTCAGATCACGGGTTTCTTGCATCGTCTTAACCCATTTTCGTTCGTGTGCTTATTTTGACCCGTTAAGGGTATTTGCACATTTTAATGCATTTTACTCTCAAAATCATACTTCTCGCTTTCATACTTGTCCTAAGTGTTCAAGTCACACCCCGATATTTCCACGTATTACCGGTGAGCCCGGTGGGGAGTATCGTGACGTAGTTGATATCATCATAGTCAAATAATCACAGTTCAATGCACAGCGGAAGTCTAAAGTAAAATATATTACAAACCGAGTGAAAGTAACATAAGTATTACGAACGGAATGTAAGAGGATCCACAGGCGGATCTTAAAACAGAAATATAAACACTGTTCAACAGACTTTAGACGTTTAGAACTTGCAAGATTCCCTATTAACGCCCTGAGCTCTTAGCCAATTTACGTACAATACCTGTCACTTAACCTTTTTGGAAAATACGTCAGTTTACACTGGTAAATACAATTAACTGACTCTTTTGAAAATCTTTATGAAAATTGATTTAAATGCACAAGGTACAAATATTCTTTTATAACTTGGGACAATTATATTAATAACAATCTTGTATCAGATTTACATGTTTGTCCAACATTTAGGGCCGGTGATTATACAAACCGATCAAGATTAATCGACACACCACAAATATAACTCACAAGAAGTTACCTCACGAGTGAGTATATCTTTTACATACGCAACAGGAGGTGTTATGCCTACACCTTGTGCTTAAGTTGTGGCCATTTTCACTTTTTAAATGAGCCAAGGATATCCAGGACACGGTCATTAACCCCCAATGTTAATTGTTATCAAGCAATACTGATTAAAACGGGATTATGCAATTTAATCATCTCCGACTAAAAGGTTTCTACACCCGACCAAGCGGTATTTTTATAATACCGTATCCCAAGCCCGTATAACAGAAAATAAGTTAAAAGTATTTACCTGATCTAAAATGTAATATTATTCTCAGCCGTATATTCAAATCAGCAAGCACAAGTACCTTTACTGGGGCTCTCAATCTGGAACAAAGGTTTTATTAACCTATTAGATTCCCAACGGGTCTTATTTAAGTTGTCACTTAAACCGGTTAGTTTTAGGGAAAGGTTTACGGTTCAAAACGCAAGATTAAGCGAAGACCGGATTAGAATGTGATTTAGACCCGACAAGTATGGAGACTTGTATAATATGGGTAAACTAAACACATTCCGAATTTTGAAGTGAAAATGATAAGGTTTGACCTGTTTCGGTTAATTCATGTAAACTAGTTACATAAACCGTACCGAACTCGTAAAATGCATAACGGGTAACCAAAAGAGTCATATACAGGTTTCACAAGTTAATATGCTTAAAACATGTTATGATATCAGTAGGATATCTTTTATTATGCCCAAAACGGATTTAAAACCAATTTAAGCCCCGAAAGGGTAATTTGGTCATTTTAAAGCTTATAAAAGAGGTTAAGTAGTAATATGAGGTCTGGGTCTAAAATAATCAGTAAAAATATTTATTTTAATAAGATATATCAGTAAGCTATCATATATATGTGAAATTTATCTTCTATAACCAAACTATGCACCGAAGGGGCATTTTGGTCATTTTACACATGCTTAAAGGGTCAAATTTAGAAATCTGAGTTTAAAACTTTTACTTACTGTTAAAGTATAAAAATGTATTCATAACATCAGTAGGTATCAAGTCTTAGGTGCTAAATATGGTTTTAAACCATACTATGCGCCTAAATCGCATAAAAGTCGGTATTTGACGATATTCGGGTTAATTAAGGAAATCTGAGATTTTGATCAGCCTTTACTGTTTAAAATTATTTATTTGATGTATAAAATCAGTAGAAAAAGGTTAGATATATAAAGGATGTGTAAAACTCATTTTATTAGCAAAAAGGGCCTAACCGTCAATTACCGAGTCAATGCGAGAACCCTATGTTATGATCAGTTAAAAATTTAACAAAAATTTCCAAAAATCCCTAAATATTATATAATAACAGTGGGTAGAAAGTTTGGTGTCAAAATTTGGGTTTAAATAGGTTTTATGCCAAAAATGCCGTTTAATTAATAAAGCTTTCATTTTACGCTATCGCGCATAACTCCTATTTTAGACCACGAACTAATGTCAAATTTTAAGGACATGTTTATAAATCTGTAATAAAGGTTTTTGTACTCTCACATTTTCAAAAATCTCTTTTTAATATCAAAAGGGCATAATAGTCAATCTTAAGCATTTAACGGAAACATGTAATGAACTAGGATTTCTATGGAACCAAGTTGTATAACCTCAGAGGGTTATACTAACCTATAGCATGGTCCTAAAGGAACCCTAAGGCATATATAAACTAAGCTAAATCGGGTCAGAACTGAAAGTCAAAGCAAAAGTCTACTTTTGCGACTTTCGGTTCCAAACCGAGCCTAAACTCAGAATTGTCGGGTTGAACATGCCTAGACATGTTCAATTAATATTTACCAAGTTTTTAAAGTGACAAAACTGATTTTATTGCCTTTACATCATTAGTTATGAATTTTATTTAAAAACCGACTCGTTCGATTTTTATTTTAATTACTTTGACCCGACAATTAACTAAGCAAACGTGGTAATTAGGAGGTGCCATTTTGAGGGTTTAACCCCTACCTAATTACGATCATGTAGCCATGTTCGTTGCGAACCATGGCTTGACCATACAAGGTCTAACTAAAAGTCAAAGCGTTTATCGAAAACGCTTGACTTTTCGACTTTAAGAGGCAAACAAAATAACCAAGCAAGAAAGGAACACTTACAAGTGGTCCTTAGGACTAAAGATAACTCAAAAGGAGGTTCCAAAGGCCGGGATCCTCAGATTTGAGTGATAGAGAGCAAAACACAAGAAATGGTGTGAAATGAAATGAAGTTCAAGGCCCTTTATATAGGTTTTTGGATTGCATAGGATCATTACAAGTGTTAGAGAGGTTTAACCAGATCATAACAGGTGTAATACCATTTTTCTAAAACATCAAAGGCCCCTAGAATCAAATGTGTGAGGCAAGGAGGCAAACCAAAGCTGGTTTTTAGTTTTCTGTTACTGGGCATCCTTTACAGACTGCGAGGGTCTGGGTATACGGTCGGTAAGGACCAGACCAGCTCACCAAAACTTTCTTCTGTTGACAAGTTTGGCCCCTGCACTTCCGAACTCTTCCGAACGATGTTTTTAGCATACGAGGCCTCATATTTCCAATATTAGGCACATCCAAGAGTATAACCAAGCATCATAAACTTCTTGATATGTTAAGAGGGCCAGTCAAAGGCCTAGTTTGGCATATTGACGCTTTTAACCCCTTTAATGTGCGAACTTGCGTGTATTAACGTGAAATGGCGTAAAAGCCTTACGAAGTTAATAACAATCATTCCCAAGGGTATAATGGAGTATAATGGAGTATTACGACACTCCAGTTCACACCAGTTCACTTAAATGGTCATTCAAAGGTGCAGTTTTAAATACTGACACTTTTGGTCCTACTAACGCGCAAACTTGCGCGTATTATCGCTTTATTGCGTCAAAGCCCTATGTTATCCATATTGGGCATTCCCGAGAGTATTATCAAACATTATGGTGCTTCGGGTTTGTTAAAAGGTCACTCAGAGGTAAGATTTAGCATGCTGACACTTTTAACCCTTTTTAATGCACAAGTTGTGCGTATTGCTGTTTACCGACATTAAAGCCCTAATTGGCCAATGTTTTATATTACCAAGAATATGATTAGATATAATAATGTTTCGGGTTTGCTAAAAGGTCATTTAGAGGTATTATTAAACATGTTGACGCTTCTAACCCTTCACCGTGCAAACTTTCGATTTATACGCAAACGGTTTCGCTTATCCAACAAGTGGCTTAATATGAGAATGCGAATATCATGAGAGGTTATTCAGAGACTTATTTTAAGCATGATAACACTTCTAGTCCTTCCATAATCAAAGTTTTTGATCTTTCGCAAAATTAGTCCCTTAAATCAACTTTTGACTTTATTAGGGTTTATTACATGTGTCAATACATCATTGGACGTGATTTTACGAGGTGTTACATCCTCACCCCCTTAAAAGAAATATCGACCTCGAGATTTGCTCAAAAGATGGAAGTACTTTCTGTCTTATAATGGACTTAATCTTTCACAGCATATCTGGGGCCTCTACAGGTACCCCAAATGACCTTTATAATAGGTATATGTATTCTTTTGGAGCTTCTAATCTTGTCGATCCTTAATCGATGCTGATTTCTCCACCAACCATAAGTTTTCATTAATCTACACATCAATGTGATAATGCTATCGACTTATTGTCTAGCCATATCTTGAAGTCTCCAGTGTGGAACACATTGCGAGTTCCATCAAGTTCTTTAAATAAGTTTTAGCTTATAAGCAATTGATCTTGACGTATTCAATTTTCTTGAATGGTACAATTTATCCAGTGTTTAATTTTCCTGCTACATCACAATGTAGTACACCTCTTCTAGGGTGGTACTTTCTGTTGAATCTTATCCCTTATTAAGAACTTAAGAGGTTTGCGACTCTTATCAATCATTGATTTTCTGCCGATTATTGGCAACTTTCAGACGATTACGGATTCATATGATCTTATTCGTTGTTTCCAAGGCAACTTTCAGAACCTGATAATTGGACTTACCAATCTCTATCTAACAATAGATGTTTAACATTCCATCTGTACAAGGTCCCCAAAAGAGCAGCCTTGATACTTACATAACAACTATTATTGAAAAGCTTATTTAAGGAGAGATGGGTATTCCAACCACTGCTTAAAACCAATCATAAGGAATAGCTAATTCTTACAGCTAGTCGAACAAATCGATGATCCTGACCAGCTGATGGCGATTCTTAATTGTTGCCTAAATAGGGTTGCGATAATCAATGCATAAGCAAAATGAACCGTCTTTCTTAATTAACAATACCGAATTCTCAGAATATTGAGTTAGGCTTTATGAACCTCTATCTTAAAACTCACTTAATCAGGGTTTCGATTCTTCCAATGATGGTACTAGCCGTCCTGGAGATTTCATAATAATGCAGCCCTAAGTGGGATGTATATCTCAACCCTACTTGCCTTTCAGGTGGTAAACATGGTAGTCCTTGGAGAAGATAATCAAGACACAAGGAGGTTACAGAGATTTTCCAAATCTCAGGCTCCAGTTCATATATCATTGCCTGTGTCAGATAAGGGACACATTTTATGTTATGAGTCCACAGATTCCTTAATCAGAGACACTTACTTGGACAATTCTATTCTGGATATCTTCTTTGAATACCATTAGCTGACTTTAGTACCATATGACCATTGGAATATCTTTGTGGTTCCATGCATTAAACCTCCATACTGATCAGGCATGGAAGCAATCTATGGAACATATTAAGATACACCAATCCTCATATGGCGCTTTTGTCATACCGTCTGGTATTCGCAATCGATAGAAATCAAAGAGATATCAACTACATATGCTGACGTACTTCATCTGGAGAGAGGGTACTCTAGAATTTACGACTGAAGATTTCTGACAGGAACATAAGAAATGGTTCTTATGATTTTCGTCTGTAAGTTTTACCTTACGCTTAATATCTAGGGTTCTTGTGGGAGATTTTAAAAGTTTGCTTTACTTACAATTTATGAAGGATTTATTGGTATCCAAATCCAAACAGAACTCTTAGCATTTATATTGCTGATAAATGATAAGCAATGTACCTGATGTCATTATTGATGTGAACTACCTCTGGCATCCATCAGGAGAATTTAAGCGCATTCATCCTTAGGCTTTTTATCCTTAGCCGTACTTCCCTTGACAGATTTAGGGCATATAGTTTTGATGTGGCCTTTCTCATTACAGCCGAAGCAGACTGCATTCTTTATGTCCTTGCAATCCAACATTTTATGCTCTCTTGATTTGCAGATCCCACAAGCCCTAGGCTGCGATTGGGATTTCAATTCGAACCTGCACTTCCCTAGATGGCGCTTCTTGCAGGTCTTGCATACAGGTTTCTTGTTGGACTTTTGTTTATTCTTATTGAACTCAAGCTTACCCTTTTCCTTAGAAGTATGGGAGTTATCTTTCTCCCTTTTCCTTTTTAGTTCATTCTTTGCATCCGAAGCATGAACGAGATCCTTCTCGTGAGTAAGGGAGTGTAGTCTTAAATGGGATTTGGAGCAAGTAGCATTGGGCTCTTTGAACTTTTTCACGGCCTTCTCTCACAGCTTTCCCAACAGCTGCGTCAATCATAGCTTGGAGAACCTCCTTGTCAATTTTGAGGTTCACAATTGTAGCATCATTAGCATGCGTCGCATCATTAATGGTGCGATTGACGGTTGTCTTATCCGAGTTTGTCATACTCGGGACTTGGTTCCTAACACCAAATGAAACAATTACTTAGTTGCAATCCAACAACCGCTATTCATCATCCTGATGACCTACCATATACTAACCATGGTATCATTAAACCATACAGGCTAATATAGTACGAACATTCTTAATGAATGTTATTTAAATATATATCAATTATACTTAGCCTAGGCCATAAAAAGACCATCAATGGCATTTAAGGTTTGGACCTAGTCCATCACCTTTTTAACATGGGATCAAAATGTCACATCTGTCTTTATTATATTGATGAATTTGGATAGCTTTAAAGCTTGCCATAAGGATATCAGAAAAGAATGATTCCTAATAGATATAAAATATCTATCTAAGATTTGTTGAAGCAGTCTTTAAAGTATCATCGGTCAATTCTACCTCGCGTTATATGTCTAGAGTCCTAACAGGTGGATACAACAGTTCACAACATTTATTATCCAAAATAGACTTATCTGCGCCAAAATCAAACAAATTCCCGCATAAACATCATTGATAAGGAAAGGTACCTGTTATGATGTTATCATTCTGTATTGCCTCCTGGGTGTTCATCTGGAAGACTCACGCATTTGTTTCTTGGCCTCTTTAGGCTTCTTTATAAGTCTTGGGCAGTTGGTTTTGATGTGCCCTTCCTCGTTACAATTGTAACAGGTCGCGTTCTTCAACTCCTTGCAATCTAAAGTCTTGTGACCCTTGGTCTTGCAAATTCCACACAATTTAGCACGTGGGTCGATTGTACATTTTCCAGAATGACGCTTTCTGCAGTTACTGCATTTAGGTCTGTTATTAGATTGACTCGAGTTTTTCCTAAACTCGGAATCTTTCCTGTGATCAGAACTTCCCTTTTTCTTCTTGTCAGTTCGGTGAGAGCTTTCCTCTTCTACTTTCCTTTTTCCCTCGCCAGCAGCCTTAACAGACTTATTCCTGATTGCGTCTAAAGTGGGGGATAAGGATAAGTCCACCATGGACCTATATGTGGTAGGCCTTGATGCCTTGACATTTCCCTTAATTTCTGGTGCTAGGCCTCCAATAAAACACGCTATGCGTTTAGGTTCAGGGGTGACTAAATAGGGAACAAGGCGGGACATAGTGTTGAAACTCGTCACGTATGCCTGACAATCTAAATCCTTCATGACCAGAGTCAAGAAGTCTGTTTCTATCTTTTCTACCTCATGTTGAGGATAAAAGTTTTCCTTGATCAGCGCAACAAATTGATCCCAAGACAAGTTATAAAGTAGGATCTTCCCCGTGGCTTGGATCAATGATCTCCACCATGCCAACGCTTCTCCTTTGAATGATTGTGAAACAAACTTCACAATATCATGCTCTGCACAACCACTGATGTCTACTACTGTGTCCATCTCATCCAGCCATGTCATACAATCGATGGCTCCTTTTTCTCCAGTGATGTCCCTTGGTTTGCAAGAGACAAAGTATTTATAAGAGCAGGTCTTATCATGTGGCTCCTGATTGAGCACAATTTGTCTGGATGGAACACTTTTCTGATTTGAAGAATGATGAGAATCATTCTTATAAGACATATGTATCTTAGAAGGTGGTTTTGTGTGAGGCACAGCTTGGGTCCCACTATGATCACCACTTGAATCTTTGAACTGCCTGTCAATGGCTTGAGTGACAGCTTTATCTATCATTGTCTGTAATTCTGCAGCCGTTACATTCCTCCTTGTATTGTCATTCCTCATATTGGGATGACTGTTGACTTCATCTGATTCAGACATGCTTAAGCTTGTTTTCTATAAAGCAATAGCCAATAATTTTGCTTAGGATTTTATTTTGGAATCATCATCTTCGATGATTCATTAACCATGGTATAAATAGACCATATTTGGTTAATTTGATAACCAGGTTTATTTTAAATTTTGATTATAATTAATCCGGCTATAAGCTATTAAGGATATTGAGATGGCACAAAAGGCCTTGTCACGAGGACAGTTATGAATTTATAAGCCATGATCTTATAGGATCGAGGCATTAAGGTTTGAACATAGTTCATTACCTTTCTTGACAGAGAGTCAAAGACTACAACTGTCTTTTGTCTTTTAGGACAATAGATATAGCCCGTAGGCATTTCATCACTAAGGGATGTTTATGATATGATCATCTTATCTGATGATTTGAGCCATGATTTCTAAATCACTAGGCTAGACAAGAGATTGGAAGAATCCAATATAAGGATGACTATTGTGATTTTCTCGAATCACATTTGTCAAGAGTGTTAACACGTTCTTAAGCTAGGTTCAGGGGTGACTATCGTGTTAACAAGGATTTATTATCTTAAAAAGGCTTTACCATTTTAGCTATGTCGAAAATGACATATAGGCTAGGTTATAGCTTTAAGATTTTATTTGAAATATATAATGGCAGAGCAAACATAAATTGAAATGACATTATGATTTAGGATATAATACATACGTATACTATTTAATACCAAAGTAAATTTCAAAATAGGAAACTTTTCATAGAAAGTTTCATAAAACACAATAATTGCCCTAAACGGGTCTAACACAAAGAAATTCGCCCACGCGGGGCCTTAAAAGATATGTATATCCTTATAGGGATTACTATAGAAATGAAACATAACAAGGAAGTTTCTTCTTCATTCTATTTCTGAAAGTTTTCTCCTTGGTTCCCTGAGTGCGGTATTGGTAGTTGAAATCTTCTATATTAGGAATCTTTGCAAAAGTCAAACCCAAGGATTTTGTGGTTAATGAATAATATAAATCATGAATAAGGTCAGGATAGGTATATTCCAAGTTTGGGATTTCAAGATTTAGAGGTAAGAAATATGGGTCTTTTGAGTCCATAGGTATCATCTTCGGAGCGGGAATTTCAGGAACAACTGGTATGAACTCCTCTGATGCTTGCTTCTCACTTGAAGTTTCAAAGGTCTTGGGTACAAAATTTGAAATATGGTTTAATGGGTTCAGAAGGTCCTTTCTCGATACTGGTCGTATGCTAATTCGAGCTGTAGTACGAAGCTTTACAATTCTTAATCTTCGGATTTGGAGAGCCTCCACCATTGGCAGCTTTGCTTGGCGACACGATCCTGAGATGCATAAATATCGAAAACAATGTATATATAAAATAGGGATGAGATCATTCCTAGTTCAAGTCTAGACTCAGAAGTCAAGGAAGGTACTACTGTGCCATTGAGATTAAACACAAAAGGCTAGCATTTAATTCACTCAATGTTGGCTCTGATACCAACCTGTCACACCCCGATATTTCCACGTATTACCGGTGAGCCCGGTAGTGAGTATCATGACGTAGTTGATATCATCATAGTCGAATAATCACAGTTCAATGCATAGAGGAAGTCTAAAGTAAAATATATTACAAACCGAGTGAAAGTAACATAAGTATTACGAACGGAATGTAAGAGGATCCACAGGCGGATCTTAAAACAGAAATATAAACACTGTTCAACAGACTTTAGACGTTTAGAACTTGCAAGATTCCCTATTAACGCCCTGAGTTCCCAGCCCATTTACGTACAGTACCTGTCACTTAACCTTTTTGGAAAATACGTCAGTTTACACTGGTAAATACAATTAACTGACTCTTTTGAAAATCTTTAAGAAAATTGATTTAAATGCACAAGGCACAAATATTCTTTTATAACTTGGGACAATTATATTAATAACAATCTTGTATCAGATTTACATGTTTGTCCAACATTTAGGGCCGGTGATTATACAAACCGATCAAGATTAATCGACACACCGCAAATATAATTCACAAGAAGTTACCTCACGAGGGAGTATATCTTTTACATACGTAACAGGAGGTGTTATGCCTACACCTTGTGCTTAAGTTGTGGCCATTTTCACTTTTTAAATGAGCCAAGGATATCCAGGACACGGTCATTAACCCCCATTGTTAATTGTTATCAAGCAATACTGATTAAAACGGGATTATGCAATTTAATCATCTCCGACTAAAAGGTTTCTACACCCGACCAAGCGGTATTTTTATAATACTGTATCCCAAGCCCGTATAACGGAAAATAAGTTAAAAGTATTTACCTGATCTAAAATGTAATATTATTCTCAGCCGTATATTCAAATCAGCAAGCACAAGTACCTTTACCGGGGCTCTCAATCTTGAACGAATGTTTTATTAACCTATTAGATTCCCAACGGGTCTTATTTAAGTTGTAACTTAAACCGGTTAGTTTTAGGGAAAGGTTTACGGTTCAAAATGCAAGATTAAGCGAAGACCGGATTAGAATGTGATTTAAACCCAACAAGTATGGAGACTTGTATAATATGGGTAAACTAAACACATTCCGAATTTTGAAGTGAAAATGATAAGGTTTGACCAGTTTCGGTTAATTCATGTAAACTAGTTACATAAACCGTACCGAACGCGTAAAATGCATAACGGGTAACCAAAAGAGTCATATACAGGTTTCACAGGTTAATATGCTTAAAACATGTTATTATATCAGTAGGATATCTTTTATTATGCCCAAAACGGATTTAAAACCAATTTAAGCCCCGAAAGGGTAATTTGGTCATTTTAAAGCTTATAAAAGAGGTTAAGTAGTAATCTGAGGTCTGGGTCTAAAATAATCAGTAAAAATATATATTTTAATATGTTATATCAGTAAGCTATCATATATATGTTAAATTTATCTTCTATGACCAAATTATGCATCGAAGGGGCATTTTGGTCATTTTACACATGCTTAAAGGGCCAAATTTGGAAATCTGAGTTTAAAACTTTTACTTACTATTAAAGTATAAAAATTTATTCATAACATCAGTAGGTATCAAGTCTTAGGTGCTAAATATGGTTTTAAACCATACTATGCGCCTAAATCGCATAAAAGTCGGTATTTGACGATATTCGGGTTAATTAAGGAAATCTGAGATTTTGATCAGCCTTTACTGTTTAAAATAATTTATTTGATGTATAAAATCAGTAGAAAAAGGTTTGATATGTAAAGGATGTGTAAATTTGGGTTTAAATAGGTTTTATGCCAAAAATGCCGTCAATTACCGATTCAATGCGAGAACCCTATGTTATGATCAGTTAAAAATTTAACAAAAATTTCCAAAAATCCCTAAATATTATATAATAAAAGTGAGTAGGAAGTTTGGTGTCAAAATTTGGGTTTAAATAGGTTTTATGCCAAAAATGCCGTTTAATTAATAAAGAGCTTTCATTTTACGCTATCGCGCATAACTCCTATTTTAGACCACGAACTGATGTCAAATTTTAAGGACATGTTTATAAATCAGTAATAAAGGTTTTTGTCCTCTCATATTTTTAAAAATCTCATTTTAATATCAAAAGGGCATAATGGTTAATTTTAAGCATTTAACGGAAACATGCAATGAACTAGGATTTCTATGGAACCAAGTTGTATAACCTCAGAGGGTTATACTAACCTATAGCATGGTCCTAAAGGAACCCTAAGACATATCTAAACTAAGCTAAATCGGGTCAGAACTAAAAGTCAAAGCGAAAGTCTACTTTTGCGACTTTCGGTTCCGAACCGAGCCTAAACTCAGAATTGTCGGGTTGAACATGCCTAGACATGTTCAATTAATATTTACCAAGTTATTAAAGTGACAAAACTGATTTTATTGCCTTTACATCAATAGTTATAAATTTTATTTAAAAACCGACTCGTTCAATTTTTATTTTAATTAATTTGACCCGACAATTAACTAAGCAAAAGTGGTAATTAGGAGGTGCCCTTTTGAGGGTTTAACACCTACCTAATTACGATCACGTAGCCATGTTCATTGCAAACGATGGCTTAACCATAAAAGGTCTAACTAAAAGTCAAAGCGTTTATCGAAAACGCTTGACTTTTCGGCTTTAAGAGCCAAACAAAATAACCAAGCAAGAAAGGAACACTTACAAGTGGTCCTTAGGACTGAAGATAACTCAAAAGGAGGTTCCAAAGGTCAGGATCCTCAGATTTGAGTGATAGAGAGCAAAACTCAAGAAATGGTGTGAAATGAAATGAAGTTCAAGGCCCTTTATATAGGTTTTTGGATTGCATAGGATCATTACAAGTGTTAGAGAGGTTTAACCAGATTATAACAGGTGTAATACCATTTTTCTAAACCATCAAAGGCCCCTAGAATCAAATGTGTGAGGCAAGGAGGTAAACCAAAGTTGGTTTTTAGTTTTCTGTTACTGGGCATCCTTTACGGACCGCGAAGGTCTGGGTATACGGTCCGTAAGGACCAGACCAGCTCACCAAAACTTTCTTCTATTGACAAGTTTGGCCTTAGCACTTCCGAACTCTTCCGAAACGATGTTTTTAGCATACGATGCCTCATATTTCCAATATTAGGCACATCCAAGAGTATAACCAAGCATCATAAACTTCTTGATATGTTAAGAGGGTCAGTTAGAGGCCTAGTTTGGCATATTGACGCTTTTAACCCCTTTAATGTGCGAACTTGCGCGTATTAACGCGAAATGGCGTAAAAGCCTTACGAAGTTAATAACAATCATTCCCAAGGGTATAATGGAGTATTAAAACACTCTGGTTCACAGCAGTTCTGTTAAATGGTCGCTCAAAGGTGTTGTTTTAAATATTGACGCTTTTGGTCCTTTTAACGATCAAACTTGCGCGTATTTTCGCTTTATTGCGTCAAAGCCTTATATTATCAATATTGGGCATTCCCGAGAGTATTATCAAACATTGTGATGCTTCGGGTTTGTTAAAAGGTCACTCAGAGGTAAGATTTAACATGTTGACACTTTTAACCCTTTTTAACGCACAAGTTGTGCGTATTGCTGTTTACCAACATTAAAGCCCTAATTGACCAATGTTTTATATTCCCAAGAATATGATAAGATATAATAATGTTTCGGGTTTGCTAAAAGGTCATTTAGAGGTATTATTAAACATGTTGACGCTTCTAACCCTTCACCGTCCAAACTTTCGATTTATACGCAAACGATTTCGCTTATCCAACAAGTGGCTTAATATGAGAATATGAATATCATGAGAGGTTATTCGGAGACTTATTTTAAGCATGATAACACTTCTAGTCCTTCCATAATCAAAGTTTTTGATCTTTTGCAAAATTAGTCCCTTAAATTCAACGTTTGACTTTATTAGGGTTTATTACACGTGTCATTACATCATTGGACGTGATTTTACGAGGTGTTACAGTTCACTTAATCAAATAGCTTGTTTCTAAACAACTTTTAAGGTTGTTTGGCCAGATATACCCATCAAGGGCATTTTGGTCAACATTAGTTCCGTCCTTTACGACGAAGGACTTCATTACATATTTAACTGATTCCATGACTTAACTACAACGGAAATCACACATACCTGGCTTGGGTCAAAGCTATGACCCATTTTAATACTTCGTCCACTAAGTTGCTAGATAATAGCAACGCAATTCCTTTCTCTATTCACCCTGTGAATTCATAATACTTGACAATACAATCATTAGTCGACATCGTCAAATGGTGCTATCTTCACCATTTGACCTGTTTGGTCTAAAAGTCAATTTCGTACTTATGGGATTGTAATTATTTATTAACTCGTTCCTTCATTAACTCGTAATCAAAATTACCATAATACCCATTTACCCCTTTTAACCATCAAACTTAGTCTCTTATCATAGCCACATGTTCCGACTCGTATCAATACTTGTCGGAACATCATACTTCATATATTAGCTTATCATGTTCGTAATCTATATGATGAATATATATATATTCTACAAAAAGGGTGTAAGCTTAACTTACTTCGCATCCAAATATGCTTCCCATACGTATACGTTCTGTTTGACCAGCTTCTTTCCCAAGCTTCCACACCGCTTATCAAGCATCAAACTATCATATATTATTTTCAAGATAGTTAGCTTATTCATCGTTTATCACGACCCTTCCATCTCACGGATCTTATATCGGAATTATCATTCGACCTTATAACATGCTAATCTATCAAATCCTAGCCGAATTCTTTAAACATTCACACACATATATGATTTCAAACATCATTAACATGAGCATATCATCATTTTCATCATATTATACAAAAACCCACTTCATAACTACTTTATTAATCACTTACAAGTGATCTAATCTCAGTTACCTCATAATTTCATCATATAATTAGTGTGCATACTACCTCCTAAGCATAGTGTACAACTAATTTATGCATATTCTTCTAATCTCATACATAATTCATTCAATCCTCCTACTAATTAGCATATATCATTCATACATAAACATCAAGCATATCAACACCATATTTCTTTCAATTCATCTAACAAGAATTCATCATACCCACATAATACAATCAACATTCAACAAGAATTAGACATGGATGATGATTCAAGTCATCATTCTTACCATAACTAATGGGTTTCACCTCTAAACATCGAATTAGCCCAAACCATGCACAATCCATATTCTATATGATGATTTTAACACATGCTCATACTCAATTTCATACCAATTCACGGATTAGAACATAACCCACTTCGTGCAAGATCACCAATCTAGGTTTTAAGACATACCTTATGATCCCCTTGTGAAGGTGATCATTAATCCATCCTCGGTTATGAATTTAAGCTTTATTTAGCCTTCCAATTTGAAGATTTTAGAGAAACTAGGGTTTGAACCCTCTTTATTCTTCCTGGACATCGATACACACACACACACACGCACTATGTGTGTGTGTGGTGTTTTAACTTTAGTTTATAAAACTCATGTTTCCCACTTAACGGTTTTGGTCCCTCAAGTTTCATTTGATTATATAAGAGACTAATACTCGTCCCTTTATATCAACCGGGTTCTAATTTACCAAACCCATTTTTGGGGTGTTACATTTCTGGTGGATAGGAATGAAAAAGGATATAGCTAATTATATTGCTAAATGTCTAACTTGTTCTCAAGTTAAAGCTGAGCATCAGAAACCATCAGGATTATTGCAACAGTTAGAAATGCCCATATGGAAATGGGAACTGATAACAATGGATTTTGTTACTAAATTGCCCAAGACAAGAAAAGGAAATGATACAATCTGGGTGATTGTAGAGAGATTGACTAAATCTGCTCATTTCTTACCCATGAAAGAAACTTTCAGTATGGAACAGTTAGCCAAGCTATATGTAAACGAAGTAGTTTCATTACATGGAATTCCTTTGTCTATCGTATCCAATAGAGATAGCCATTTTACTTCTCACTTTTGGACAAGTTTCCAGAAGGCAATGGGAACCAAGTTGAATCTAAGCACAGCTTACCATCCACAGACGGACGGACAAAGCCAAAGGACAATCCAGACTATGGAAGATATGCTTAGAGCTTATGTAATTGATTTTGGAGGAAATTGGGACGATCATTTACCATTAATAGAGTTTTCCTACAATAACAGCTATCATACTAGCATTAATGCTACACCATTTGAAGCACTTTATGGACGAAAGTGCAGAACTCCAGTCTGCTGGGCAGAGATTGGAGAAAACAATTTTCTGGACCAGAAATAGTGTAGGAAATGACCGATAAGATAATTCATGTAAAAACCCGCTTTTTGAAAGTCAAAGTCAAAGGAAGAAAATATTGCTAAATGTGATGTGACATTTGTGTATTTTAACCCTTGTACTGTTCTGAACAACTTTATGTTTAATGAAATATGACGTTTTAATTTCAATATTTGTTTAATTATTTGTGACATTAGTACGTTTTCAATCATTGTTCAATTCCGAACTCTCAAACCTGTTCTGGAAGTGAAATCATAAACCGTTACGTAAACATAATCAGTTTAACGCGACGTACACTCCGGAACTGTGACATAAGCCAAACATACCCTAAATACCCTTTACATAACTTAGAAATAAGTTTCGAAGGATTCGGTATGGCAAAAACATGTTTATTCGAACTTTAGAACTATTTACGGCAAAATTGCGAAACGAACGTTGGTGACCGCCCGGATAATATTTAAATTCCAAAAATATTCTGTTATGATAAAAATTTTATTTTTTAATCATGTTAATGTTGAAAATAAATTAAAATGTTTAAAAACGTTATTTTTCAAGTTTAAGCGCGTACCGCGTGTTACTACGCAACACAGTGCTTATACTGCAAAACACGGACAACACAGCCAGTCTCGGCAACTGAAATTTATTTCAGTAATATTTTGGCGAGTTTATTTTTATAGAATAATAAAGATAATTTAGAACGCCATAAACCGAGATTTAAACGCTAGATAAAATACCCGGTATCCAGTTAAATACCTATTTTTATCTATTCTTACCATCAAAATTACACATGGACCCCCTCCCCCTTTCAAATTTACGGTTATAATGGGTGGCCCCCACCTAATATTTCCTAGATCTTTACTTGATTTTCTTTTGGCCAAGTGTTAGTGCATGCCTTCTTCTTAAATCTTGCAAATCTCTACATATATCTTCATATCTTACAAGATCACAATCTTCTCCTCCCTCTCTCTCCTCCTAACCATAACCCCCACCTTCATCACCATCTTCATCCTTTCAACATTGTTCTTGAAGATCAAGCTCCATTCCAAGCTAGATTCAAGTTGTTGTGAAGATCTAAAGGAGTTTCCAAGGTGCTTTCAAGTGATTTCAAGCTCCCTATCATCAAAATCTCATCCAACAACTTACTTGAATCTTGAAGGTATAACATTTATGTTTAAATCATACTCTTGATTCTTGGTTGTTCTTGATGATTTGAAGGTTCTCTTGAATCTTGGAATTTTCACAAACTTGAAATCTAAAATGAAATGGGTCTTGATACAAATAAAAATGGTGATGTTTATGTGTGTATATAACCGTATACATATATATATGGGTGTATGAGTTTTGAAGTTTGATTTCTTGATAAGTACTTGTTTAAGTTGTTACTTGTTCTTGAATGATAGTTAAAATGCAAGTATTGGATGATTTGTGTATGATATGATAAATGTTCAAGTACATCAGCAAATAAACATGAATAAATCACATGTAAGATGCATCTAAACTCATATGAAATGTTGATGATATGATAGTGTGCTTTAGACACTTGTACATGAGAATACATGTTGATTTAAAACTCAAGAAGTGATAAAAATGGTTATATGACAAAAATGATTTTGAACAGATTATAAACACTAAAAATAACCTTATTTGGTATATGATAATGGCATGAAACTTTGACATAGGTTTGATAGCTTTGCATGTTGTACATATAGCTTGAAAAGTGGTAAAATAAGTGAAATTTGCATGATTTATGTGCTTTATGTGAGACCCGCACTATCATGAGTATAACACTATTTTATTCAGTAAATAACATGGGTTATGTCAAAATATCAAGTCGTTTAGATTTGGGATGGTTCGGGTAATGTTTGATGCAAAACTATGCGGTAAAACGGTTAAAAATCGGCTTTTCGGATGATTTTTATAAAACTGTTTTAGATCAGTAACCAAACTGATATTTTTGATATAAAAATAAGTATTTTAACTTATATTAAGTTTACTTGGTGTTTGGTTAGTCATAGGTGACTTCCGACGCCCGAAAATGTTACCGAATCGCTAAAATACGTGTTTTTTTCAATGTACACTAGAATGGTTTGTCATGGGTAAATTTTATGTGTTACAATGTGTTATGTGTTTTATGATATGTGTATGATGACATGTTAATACTTGACAAGATTATTTGTATTACGTTATTATTTGTATATTACATTTGAGTATATATATTACGACGCGCAAATCGTAGATATATTGCTTATAACATGATGAGGGTCACCAATAAAATCGTTCAAGTCGCAAAGTTTTTAAAATATATATGTGAACTCATATATATACAAATATACCAAAATAATCAAAAATAATAACTTTTCGAGAAATCTCAAAGTTATGTGAAAATTCTAAGTATCGGAGAAACTTATGTATTTTTGTGAGTTTGATTATTAAATCGTTCTTACTTAATTTAGGACGAATAAAAAATTTGAGGGATTGTGTTAACATATAAAAACGCACCCAAAGGTGAGTACATAGTCCCCTCTTTTACGTTTTCAATGTTTTGGGGTGATTCATATGTGCCGATACGCTATTTTCATGATTTCAACTATATGATTACACACGCATGATATTTATCTTTTGACGAATTGAACTATTGTCCATGACTTAAACACTCATTTTCAAAGTTTGTACGACTATTTGTTTGTTCATATGTTTACTTATACATTCATTAACAATGATCAAGCCGATTGTTAGTACGATATAGCGCTATAGGACTAGACACCCCATTCCTGTTGTATGGAATGTCAGAAACCAAAATTTTAACCAAATAGAATTTGCCTTTGTGGTATTTCTATAGTCTCTAAGGTGTAGTTTGATGCACTAAGATTTGAATCTATTGCTAAATCGCGATATATGGTATATTTCGATATACTACCAACGTGATACTGTTTTGCTAAAGCATAGTTGATATGCTATTGTTTACCAAAGTATAATTTGATATACTATGTACAAATCCAACATATATTTTGTTAATTACTAAAACATAGATGATATGTTATTTACAAAACCAAAGTATACTTATGATATACTTCTGAAAACCATTATTTTAACAACTAAAGTATATTTGATATACTATCTGTTTAACTATTTTGAAACTAAAATATAATTTAATATATTACTTATCCGACTTTCTTAAAACCAAGGTATATTTTCATGTATGCTAAAAACTCATTTTTAGTTGGTTATTCATTTCATTATTGCATCATTCTTTTATATCATTTGATTTTTCATATGATTTTATAAAAGAAAACATTTTTATAAGGTTCATGACTACTTTTCGTAAACATTCCTTTTAACATCCAAAGTCATGAATCTTCAAATACTAAACCTATGTTACTCACAGGCATTTTTATGCTGACGTATTTACTTTCACATATGTTTCAGGTTGTACTTCGTGACGACTGTTGATTGCTTTACATAGGATGGGCACGGGCCTTAGTAATTGTAAAAACATGAACGGCAATTGTACTGTTTGTTGATCTAATTCCAAGACAATGTAACTTATTATGTAATAAAACAATATTCTAAATTCTATGTGTTGTGAAATAATGATTATGTTACGAAACTCCCCAACTTTTCCGCCATGATTTGTTGTTTTACATGGTCAGGGTGTGATAGAAAAGTTGGTATCAGAGCTCATGGTTATAGGGAATTAGGTTATTAGTAAAATTTTGACCTAGACTATAACCTTCCTAGGACCCTAACACAAGTTACCTTGTGTTTAGATCTTAAAACAATACTATCACCTATCCTTAGGTGATTACCAAAACAAGTACACAAATCTCAATTCCATTTAAAAATCGATCATCTATCCTTAGATGATTAGTTTTTAGACTATACGCCTTTAAAGTTTTCAAATCTCGTCAAAGTTTGAGTCTTAATAATGTGAACACGTACAATCCGGAAGGGTGGGTGCCTGTACCCTGATTTTTCTGTCTAAGGCTAGAGTGTTCGTGCAAATCCACATAATCGGACCAGTCACTCTTACCTGGGAACTCTTGGGGTGAGTGTCCGCTTATAGGCTAAAGCATGTCTTCATTATGCATTATGTAGACCTATTTACCTTAATTAGTCACTGTGTTGTTTGTTTGTTGTAAATAACGAATAAATGACCACCTTCCTTCGTTTTTTCGATGCTTTCAATACTCCTTTTGATTGTTCTATGTCAATCTCACACATTTCCTTGTGTTCCTTCTCTTTTAGATGCCTCCTCGACGTGATCAAACTCAAGACGCCGCAATGGCAGCCTTGATCACTCAGCAAATCGCTGCTGTACTCCCGAACCTAATTACCCAGTTAAACCAAGCAAACAACAACAACAACGCACCTGTTCCGTGCAACTTTAAGACATTCAATTCTGCTAAACCTTTGAAGTTTTCTGGGACTCAAGGAGCAACCGCACTCCTGCAATGGTTTGAAAGTTTGGAGAGCACATTCAGGCATGTGCAATGTCCGAATGAACGTAAGGTTGAGTTTGCATCCAGTGTGTTTGAGAAGCGTGCTCTTACATGGTGGAACTGGGTGATGCATGATAGGGGAGCCGATGTGGCACTAGCTCAAACGTGGGAAGAGCTTCGAGCTCTAATGATGAAGGAGTTCTGTCCTCGTCATGAGCTTAGAGCGTTGGAAAGGGAATTTGATGATTTAAAGCAAGATAGTGGTGAACATCGAGCCTACACTGACCGTTATGAAGAGCTGAGCCTGTTATGTCCTGCTATGGTTACGCATGTGGAGAAGGCAATTGAAAAGTACATTGATGGTCTTCCTGACTTAGTTCAGGATATTGTTACTGGTAGCAACCCTACTACTGTCAGACAGGCCATTGAATTGTCTGCCACCCTGACTGAATCCCATATCAGGAAGGGTAAGCTTTTTCGAAAGGGCGACCCAAGACCATCTGACAAAACTGCACAAGATGAACCAAAGGAAAAACAGGCCGAGACACCCAAGAAGAAGAAGCGCGAGGCTGCTCAAAATTGCGCCATAACTGCTCAGAACAATCAGGTTGCACCAAACTAGCCAGCACAACCTCGTGCAAGGAAAAATTATGTTGGTGCCGCACCTTTGTGCAACAAATGCAACCGTCATCATCTAGAACAAGCGCAATGTCAAAAATGTACCCACTGTGGACGATTGGGACATTTGATCAATACCTGCCGCTATGCCAACCAAAACCAAGCTGCTGCAAATCCTGTTGCTGTTCAAGCACGGTTTCCACCTGGGTCGTGTTATAACTGTGGTGACCTTACTCACTACCGCAATTGCCCAAGACTTGTTAACGCGAATCCAGCACGTGGACGAGTGTTTAACATAAACGAGGCAAACACAAACGACGATGCAGCAGTGAACAATTAGTCTTTTGTTTTTCCTTGTATGTTATCTTTCGGATGTTTGAATCGACTCAGTTGATGCATAAATAAAATTTGTTTTTTCAATTTTATTTTACAAAACTGATACGATTGTGTGTATGTTTAGTACAACCTCATGATGCCGACCCAAAGACAAACTACTCGTGTGGTTCTGTCATTTTTATGATCACTTGTGATCTCCCCAAAAATTTTAATACTCGTTTCTTTTAAGAAACAAAGCCAAATTCCTATTAAGATCTTCCTATCTTCATAGTTAGATTCTTGAAAATGTTTAAAGTGCCAAACGGAATTCACAAATTGGATTCCTGGTATACTTTGAATACTCATATGCTCAATTAACAAGAAAAAAATGAAGATCAAGTTAAATAATTATGTGATTTCTTTTATGTCTTGTGTTTTTGTAATCCGAATATTCATTATCCAAATCCTTATAGAATCTCCATATTTCAATATGAAGAATTCATAATAGGATACCCAAAGGTACTATCTTAAATCCTTAATGGGCTTCTACGTAATAGTTAAGTCCCTTGGATTATGAAGTACTATTTAGACCCCTTTAGCGGTCTAGTTAAACAGATTGATCCAAAAATCTGATTAGGAATATCATGTGATGATATAGCTGAAAAGATCCCTTAAGTGGTCTATTTAAGGAGATCATGTGTTGATCTAGTTAAAAAGATCGTTCGTTGATCTAGTTAAAAAGATCCTTTGGTGGTCTAGTCAAGTCACTTCATGTTTATTCAATTGATTTTTTTTCCCCTAAGCATTATGAAATGAACTGTGCGGACTGTGCAAGGAATTACGTAATTATGGATGCATACATAACTATGGAATTCGGTGCACAGAAACCACAGCAAGTTTTGTCATGTGTAAGACCTATAGTGATGAGAATAACGAAACGGGAACAATGTAGAAAAGGGCATGGTGGATACGCCGCTGGTACTTCCAATATATAAGTGTTCCTTATTACATGGCGAACGTAGCATTATTTAAGTTACTAGAAGTCCTGAACCATGACCAATGTCATTTTATTTTTTCACTCTCCAATTCCGATTTCAAACACACACAAGTTTCCTATGACAGTCTTCATGAGAAACGTTCTTCTGTCCATAGTTCGAAACTCCATGTTTTGTTACTACAAGGACTTCACTTTGACAGTTGACAAATTCGCTAAGAATCCAAACATGGCCCAGAGTTTTACTTAGGGTTCGAGGGATTCATTCGAAAGCGAAACCATCACAGTTGCCTTCAGAAGTTTCCTCTAATAAAATTTCGGGACGAAATTTCCAAAAGTAGGGGAGACTGTGACATTTGTGTATTTTAACCCTTGTACTGTTCCGAACAACTTTGTGTTTAATGAAATATGACCCTTTAATTTCAATATTTGTTTAATTATTTGTGACATTAGTACGTTTTCAATCATTGTTCAATTCCGAACTCTCAAACCTATTCTGGAAGTGAAATCATAAACCATTACGTAAACATAATCAGTTTAACACGACGTACACTCCGGAACTGTGACATAAGCCAAACATACCCTTTACATAACTTAGAAATAAGTTTCGAAGGATTCGGTATGGCAAAAACAAATTTATTCGAACTTTAGAACTATTTACGGCAAAACTGCGTAACAAACGTTGGTGACTGCCCGGATAATATTTAAATTCCAAAAATAATCTGTTATGATTAAAATTTTATTTTTATTCATGTTCGTGTTGAAAAATAAATTAAAATGCTTAAAAACGTTATTTTTCAAGTTTAAGCGCGTACCGCGTGTTACTACGCAACACAGTGCTTATACTGCAAAACACGGACAACACAGCCAGTCTCGGCAACTGAAATTTATTTCAGTAATATTTTGGCGAGTTTATTTTTATAGAATAATAAAGATAATTTAGAACGCCATAAACCGAGATTTAAACGCTAGATAAAATACCCGGTATCCAGTTAAATACCTATTTTTATCTATTCTTACCATCAAAATTACACATGGACCCCATCCCCCTTTCAAATTTACGGTTATAATGGGTGGCCCACACCTAATTTTTCCTAGATCTTTACTTGATTTTCTTTTGGCCAAGTGTTAGTGCATGCCTTCTTCTTAAATCTTGCAAATCTCTACATATATCTTCATATCTTACAAGATGACAATCCAAGATCACAATCTTCTCCTCCCTCTCTCTCCTCCTAACCGTAACCCCCACCTTCATCACCATCTTCATCCTTTCAACATTGTTCTTGAAGATCAAGCTCCATTCCAAGCTAGATTCAAGTTGGTGTGAAGATCTAAAGGAGTTTCCAAGGTGCTTTCAAGTGATTTCAAGCTCCCTATCATCAAAATCTCATCCAACAACTTACTTGAATCTTGAAGGTATAACATTTATGTTTAAATCATACTCTTGATTCTTGGTTGTTCTTGATGATTTGAAGTTTCTCTTGAATCTTGGAATTTTCACAAACTTGAAATCTAAAATGAAATGGGTCTTGATACAAATAAAAATGGTGATGTTTATGTGTGTATATAACCGTATACATATATATATGGGTGTATGAGTTTTGAAGTTTGATTTCTTGATAAGTACTTGTTTAAGTTGTTACTTGTTCTCGAATGATAGTTAAAATGCAAGTATTGGATGATTTGTGTATGATATGATAAATGTTCAAGTACATCAGCAAATAAACATGAATAAATCACATGTAAGATGCATCTAAACTCATATGAAATGTTGATGATATGATAATGTGCTTTAGACACTTGTACATGAGAATACATGTTGATTTAAGACTCAAGAAGCGATAAAAAATGGTTATATGACAAAAATTATTTTGAACAGATTATAAACACTAAAAATAACCTTATTTGGCATATTATAATGGCATGAAACTTTGACATAGGTTTGATAGCTTTGCATGTTGTACATATAGCTTGAAAAGTGGTAAAATATGTGAAATTTGCATGATTTATGTGCTTTATGTGAGACCTTCACTATCATGAGTATAACCACTATTTTATTCAGTAAATAACATGGGTTATGTTAAAATATCAATTCGTTTCAATTTGGGATGGTTCGGGTAATGTTTGATGCAAAACTATGCGGTAAAACGGTTAAAAATCGGCTTTTCGGATGATTTTTATAAAACTGTTTTAGATCAGTAACCAAACTGATATTTTTGATATAAAAATAAGTATTTTAACTTATATTAAGTTTACTTGGTGTTTGGTTAGTCATAGGTGACTTCCGACGCCCGAAAATGTTACCGAATCGCTAAAATACGTGTTTTTTTCAAAGTACACTAGAATGGTTTGTCATGGGTAAATTTTATGTGTTACAATGTGTTATGTGTTTTATGATATGTATATGATGACATGTTAATACTTGACAAGATTATTTGTATTACGTTATTATTTGTATATTACATTTGAGTATATATATTACGACGCGCAAATCGTAGATATATTGCTTATAACATGATGAGGGTCACCAATAAAATCGTTCAAGTCGAAAAGTTTTTAAAATATATATGTGAACTCATATATATACAAATACACCAAAATAATAAAAAATAATAACTTTTCGAGAAATCTCAAAGTTATGTGAAAATTCTAAGTATCGGAGAAACTTATGTATTTTTGTGAGTTTGATTATTAAATCGTTCTTACTTAATTTAGGACGAATAAACAATTTGAGGGATTGTGTTAACATATAAAAACGCACCCAAAGGTGAGTACATAGTCCCCTCTTTTACGTTTTCAATGTTTTGGGGTGATTCATATGTGCCGATACGCTATTTTCATGATTTCAACTATATGATTACACACGCATGATATTTATCTTTTGACGAATTGAACTATTGTCCATGACTTAAACACTCATTTTCAAAGTTTGTACGACTATTTGTTTGTTCATATGTTTACTTATACATTCATTAACAATGATCAAGCCGATTGTTAGTACGATATAGCGCTATAGGACTAGACACCCCATTCCTGTTGTATGGAATGTCAGAAACCAAAATTTTAACCAAATAGAATTTGCCTTTGTGGTATTTCTATAGTCTCTAAGGTGTAGTTTGATGCACTAAGGTTTGAATGTATTGCTAAATCGCGATATATGGTATATTTCGATATACTACCAACGTGATACTGTTTTGCTAAAGCATAGTTGATATGCTATTGTTTACCAAAGTATAATTTGATATACTATGTACAAATCCAACATATATTTTGTTAATTACTAAAACATAGATGATATGTTATTTACAAAACCAAAGTATACTTATGATATACTTCCGAAAACCATTATTTTAACAACTAAAGTATATTTGATATACTATCTGTTTAACTGTTTTGAAACTAAAATATATTTTAATATATTACTTATCCGACTTTCTTAAAACCAAGGTATATTTTCATATATGCTACAAACTCATTTTTAGTTGGTTATTCATTTCATTATTGCATCATTCTTTTATATCATTTGACTTTTCATATGATTTTATAAAAGAAAACATTTTTATAAGGTTCATGACTACTTTTCGTAAACATTCCTTTTAACATCCAAAGTCATGAATCTTCAAATACTAAACCTATGTTACTCACAGGCATTTTTATGCTGACGTATTTACTTTCACATATGTTTCAGGTTGTACTTCGTGATGATTGTTGATTGCTTTACGTAGGATGGACATGGGCCTTAGTAATTATAAAAACATGAACGGCAATTGTAATGTTTGTTGATCTAATTCCAAGACAATGTAACTTATTATGTAATAAAACAATATTCTAAATTCCATGTGTTGTGAAACAATGATTCTGTTACGACACTCCCCGACGTTTCTGCCATGATTTGTTGTTTTACGTGGTCGGGGTGTCACATGTGATCTGTCACTCCTTGCTTAACTATTGACTGTACGTCAAGGACTTGTAACCGGACCTTTTATTCTATCGCTTTAGTTGTATTATGTGGAGTATCTATTAATAATCGACGTTTAATCGCGTGTTTATCGCTAATCGACTTATCGCTAATCGCTATCGCATTCGCAACCTGAAATATGTGTTCTGGATATTGTTTTACGTGTGTGTGCTATTATGTGTTACTTGTTCATGTTATGTTTATGTTGAGGTGTTAATCGCAATTGGAATCACAATTCTATCTCATCGCAATCTAATCACAAACGCTAAACGCAAGTTATTTATAGTGATTGTATGTTAGATGTAGTAGTTAGGTTATTTGAGTAACTAGTGGGTAATACTATCGCATCGCTCACTCGAATCGCATCGCAATGCAACGCTCAACACGCAAACCGAAACGTCAAAACTCAACACGTCGGACACCTGGATCAAATGGCCAACCGATCGAGTGGCCAATCCGATCGGATGGCCATCCGATCGAAGCGCCATCCGATCGGTGGCCAATCCGACACTTATGCACTTTACTCTTTTGGAAACCCTATAAATACCCTCCCGTCACATCATTTGTGATGTGACAGCACTCCCATTCGACCAGCAGCATTCAAGCCCTCTTTTCTCTCGATTTCTCGTGATCTTGTAAGTTTTCAACTCAAATCTTGTACTTCTATTATCTACACGCACTTCTTCATCATTTTCACCTTTGAATCTTAATTTCTAACTGTGAAATCAACGGATTTGGGGTGTTCTAGGATGATGTCATCATGGAGTTCTTATGAACTTCAAGTTTTGGCCTCATTCCACCAAGAACAACTCAGATCTAAAGGATTTCCACATGATTTAACAACGATTTTGCATAGATCTAAACATTTTCAAAGATTAAGAGGATTGAAAGAAGTTTTTCCAACTTTCTTTCAACTCTTTTACACTCAATGCACTCAAAACCGATAGATTCGGAGCTCATTCATGCCTTCTACTCTTCTCTAGTGATGTGCCGGTTTGAGATCTGAATCCTATCAACGAGACAATTGACTTCTGGTTGAATATGAAGCCACCCATCACGAACAGTCAACTGATTGGATTGGGGTGATTCCCGTTCGATCGGATAGCTTGGGTCTGATGGAGTTTCCGTTGTTTAACACGTTGTCATACCGTCTCGAGCAAACCGCAAAACTTTCAAAACTTAGCAAGATTCTCAAGTTCAACACGATCAAATTGTGGGACGGATTGCCGTCCGATCAGATTGCCATCCGATCGGATTACATCCGATCAAACCACAATCCGATCGGATTGCACTTGAACTTCAACACTTAATCGTTTTTCTTAATCCTCAAAGAACATCAGTTTCTAACGGATTGCCAACCAATCGGATTGCTATCCGATCGAGTGACCGTCCTGCTGTGAACTTGTTCTCAATTGAGAAGCCTCGCCAATCGGATCGCTATCCGATCGAACGACCATTCGATCGATCGACCCGAAAGGTAGAGATACTTCTCTGTTTTTAAAATGCTACAATGAAAACTTCAAAGCCATCATACACAAACACATCCTTACCAAACGAATGTCAATTCGACCAAATGGCCATCCGATCGGATGACCATCCGAACGGATTGACATCCGATCGAATGACCATCCGATCGGATGGTCCGATCAGATTACCGTTCGACACTTGGTCACTTTTCACCAATTTACGCACCGCTCTTTGCTTATGCTATCATTAACTGATCACGCTAATCACCCTAGTTCTCCCTTCAATCCATTTCCATTGCTGTGAGTATACTCGGTCCCTTTTTGCTTTATGCACTTTTGGGTGTTACATACGTTACTTATTCTAAATCACAATCGATCACACAACGCAAACACTATTTATACGCTGACCGTTATTGCATGTTACTCGTTACTCGATGAATGCTTGTATGTTATGTTAACACATTGATTGTTGCCTGACGCCTTAGCAACGATAGTACTATTTGTTTGGACTCAGCACCTGTCGTGGACAGGGGTTGTTAAGGTTACCTCTCACATGTCACAATGGTCATATGTGTTGCGCATTCTACAACTCGTAGTCTAGTCTGTGCATATTTCATTGCCGATAACCTACTAGCTTCGCATTATACATGTTACATGCTGGTTATGCATAAACGCTTTCGAACTCTACTATTACTATTAAACTTGTATGCTCACCTTTACACTATGTGTATTGACCGCTATTTTTAACGTATGTGACAGGTGTTTGAATGCTTAGGATGCTTGCTTTCTTTCATGGAGTCGAGCTTAGGAGAGTCTAGAAACCAGCGAACAATATATTTAAATCTGAGTTGTCGAAACAGTTTTATTTGTTTTTGAGATATCTATGTCTGTAATAACTGATTGCTTGATGGGTTATGGTATGGGACATAATATTAACTATCTGGTAATTTAGTCGTTATGGAATTTCTCTTGAACAATCTGTTTCGCTCAGTGCCGTGCCCCGATTATTCCGCCATCGGTTGAGGTGTGACAATTCAAGTCAAGAAAAGACTAAAAACAACACGGGATCGTCAAAAGAGTTATGCTGATAACAGACGAAAACCCTTGGAATTTCAAGTAGGAGATAAAGTATTGTTAAAAGTATCTCCATGGAAAGGCGTAGTGAGATATATTAAAAGAGGGAAGCTAAGCCCTAGATATGTTGGACCTTTTGAGATTATTAGAAGAATAGGACCTGTAGCTTATCACCTACAACTGCCAGAGGAAATGGCAGGAATACATGATGTATTTCACGTATGTAATCTCAAAAAGTGTTTAGTAGACGAATCTTTAGTAATACCTCTTAAGGACCTAGAGGTAAATGAGAAACTTAAGTTTATCGAGAAACCCGTACAGATCGAAGATAGAAAGATCAAAAATCTCAAACACAAGAGATTAGTTCTGGTCAAAGTGAAATGGGATTCCAAAAGAGGACCAGAATACACATGGGAACTCAAATCAGAGATGCAAAGAAAATACCCACACCTGTTCCAGTAGATCTCGAGGACAAGATCCAGCAAAGCTATAAACGACACGTAGTCGCTCGCGAGCCGCGAAGGCTTAAGCCTTGGCTTTCGCGGGGTGCGACAGACCCCCGAAACAGCCTATATAAGGGGGGGTCGAGCTCATTTTTTCATCGTTCATTTTCTGAATTCTCTCCAAACTTCTCTAGTAGTAAAAACCCTGCTCCGGCATAACCACTATTTAGCGAAGCTCTGCCTCGTTGTAAGTACTATAACCCTGCTATTTGTCACACCCTGGCTTTGCGGAAGCGTGGTTAATTTGGTGTGACTTCTTAATACCATAGCTTAACCATAACAAAGCTATATGAAATAAAACCATGCAAGATCATCCATTTAATTAAGTTTTAAAACCAAATACAACCACATTGTCTTAACGGAAACACATCCTAACAACATAAACATTGTTCAACAAACACAGCATAATATAAAGATAGTTTAAGGACTGTGACTTGTCCAGGAAAGAGTCACATTCCCCAAACCCGGATGACCTCGTAACTAGTGCAGCGGGAAAACGTGTCATACCGCGCCAGATCCTTTAATTCCCTGAAATACATGTAAGTTGAAAAATCAACAATAATGTTGAGCGAGTTCATGTGTAAGTGAGTAAATAAACCTTTGTGAGTATAAAAATAGTCTTGGTATGTAGCAAATAAGGGAATTGAGATCACCAATGGTTTGCAAGGCCACTGATATATGTGAAGTGCAAATAGGGAGACTCAAACCTAGCAGATTTCGCCACGGCATTGGTATGTGGACAAAGTCACCCCGAGGTCCGTTTCTAGTTTGGCCTGGGGCTAGGCTCGCTACACCCAGATAGATCTACCGCTCCTGTCCCTCGGTCCTGCCATGAGGACTAATGGCCTCATATTGCTCCTACCCACTCACATGATCTAAGTAGTAAACCTCCTTACGCTAACCATACCATGTATAAAGTACTTGTAATCATAGTAACATGTATTTCACCCCCGCAGTTAAGAAAACTGAAAACAGTTAGAGAAAAGGGGGACATGAACTCACAGTGGTGCGTCTCTACCAAGTATGCCTCCAAATCAATCAGCTGTGTGACGACCTACACGTACTAATTCTATTAGACGGACGGCCGTGCCTTAGCTTTATGGTTTAAGTTTTTGGGAAATAGTTAGGCAACTATTTCGTGTTTACATTCTGTATATATACTTGGTAGTTATTTTCCTTCCCAAGGATGGGGGATTTAATACATGTGCGTTCGTATAATTCGGATTACACTATTAAGTCTCACTTAATATATCTTATTCCTAACTCCAAAATATAAATATTCTTCTCAAAAATATTATATTTTAATACATGTGATTTTCCCAAAATAATACTTAGTAATATTATTTTTTTTTTATTCTAAAAATAATATTTACGTAGTTCACAAAATAATCATAAACACTTATACAAGTGATGTTGTGAAAAATATATACTAAATATATTTATGTATCACGTTTTATTTTGTGAAATCCCACCTCCGATATTTTGTAAATAGAGTCGTGGCGAAATCTATAATTTGAAAACAAGTCAAAATGTGTTTCTAACACTTATAGTGAAAATATTTCTAAGTGTTAGGCTTTTGGAAAAATTTCGCCAGAGTTTCCTCTGTAACTGGAGGCGGCCACGCTTTCAAGCGTATCATTTTCTTTTATAAATCAAACCAACAATTTTCTTATGCAATCAAAACAATGTTCAAACCACAAACTAGTCAAAATATGTATATAAATCGCATAAATTTCATGAACTAGTGATTTATCCAAACTATGAAGTAAATCTCATTACTTTTAGTGGATCTTTATATAAAACAATCCGATTTCGTAAAAACCTCGTTTTTAAAGAAAATAAACTTCCACAACTTCTTGTTAACATTTAGAAGAATAGTTATTTTGTCGAAACTTTGTGTTACACAAGTGTTTACACACTTGTGTGTTCTAAAAACCATTCGTGTTAGTGTAAGATCTGTCTTTAGAAAACATGATTTCTTTGATACTTGGTTCTTTGAAAATACCGCTTGTAGATCCATAGATCTACTAGTTTTAAACACTATTTCACAAGTAAAATCGCTTTTACACAAGTTCATGATTCGTGTGTGGTAGAGTTTCACCCTTTAACCCTTGTTACATTCCGAACAACCTTATGTCATGATCCATGATCATGACCAACCCGGGTTAAATGATGATCCGAGCTACCACAACATAGATCGGGTTCAAATAACCACACAATTTGATTACTACAACATTTACACAACTTATAAGCTTTTAACCATCTTTTTAAGTGCTTTTAGTAAACTTTAAAGCATCATCTTGTAAGATTTCGAGTTTTAACCGTTACACATCGTATTAACCACTTCAAAATAGTTCGAGTAGGTGATTTAAGTAACATACCACTAGCTCGAGGCTAGGGAAGAATCTAAGCGCAAATAAGGTGGATAAAAGCAAGAGAATGAGGTCCTTCAAGCTCCGAGTGCACCAAGACTCCTGATATGCGATCCTTGATACTAGAATGATCTTGGGATGTGATGATCAAAACCGAAAGATGGTTGGGTGTGGGGGGGATGTCTTCGGCCGAGAGCTCCAAGGAAGGGAGAGGGAGTGTTGTCTTGAGTTGTGAGTTGTGAATAATATGATGTGCATAAGGGTGATCTTATAGGTAATTACAAGCTTAATACCCAAAGGGTTTCATGTTCTCTAGATATGAGACAAAAGGAAATAAAATATTCAAATGATGTACCGTGGGGGTCACAATGTGACCGAGTTCGGTCAAGGGGGGGGGGGGGGGGTCCTTGGTTCGATTTCAACTAATTAGTTGGATATTAGTTAGGTTAAGTAAGTTAGTTAAGTGCTTAACCTGGTTAGTGGTGTGTCATGCGTTACAATGAGTGCTAGGGTATTCAGGGACCCTAACTGGCTCAGAAAAAGATAAATAATGAAAATAACAATATTTTCTGTTCCGGGTATAGTCCGGTTGTTCGGTTGGATAGTAATCCGTTTAAGTGCTTAACAAAGCTTTAAAGTGTCATTATTACCCTTTTTAGTGACACAACTCATTTCTGACAGATTGGAAAGTGTCTAGTAATGTTTTTCTCATGCTTTGGCACTTTATTAGTTAGCTAAAAGCTGAATTATTATGTAAAGTGCTGAATTTTGTGCTTAGAGCACGTTTTAGGCACATCCAGTCATTGTAACTTATTCCTAGAGACGCAGTTCTACAACCCTTGTATCCCTACACTCACCACTAGTGTAGCAAATTATCTCAGGCTCTTACAGGCCTTAGAGGCAGTACCTGCCTGGTGCTAGTTTTGACAGCACGTTCAATAGGTTATCCGTTTATAGTGCTACTGTGCTTTTTGTGCATCATGTGTGTCACTAAGGTTCAACATGTTAATAATGTAGTGACGGTAAGTAAAGTATGATGCAGGTATATGCATGTATCAGAAATCAAGTAGCAGTTCCTCAGTAATTTCAAACAAGCACAGTAATCAAGCAGTAATTAATTATCAATTAAGTCGTACGGATACCTGGTTTAGTGAGGGTTGTCACATTCTCCCCCCGTTAGAAAAATTTCGTCCCGAAATTTTAAGTTCTGCTTGTAGATGCAGGGTTCTTAGGAAATAAGTGGGGGTATTTCTCTTTCATCCGGTCCTCACGCTCCCAGGTGTATTCAGGACCATGTCTGGCATTCCAACGAACTTTGACGAGCTTGACACTGCTCCGGCGGGTCTTGTTTACTTTCCAATCCGTAACCTCAACTGGTTCTTCAACGAAATGGAGCGTGTCGTCAACATGGATCTCGTCGATGGGAATGGCAATGTTATCTTGAGTTGGACTTTTCTTCAGGTTGGATACATGAAATGTATCGTGAACACCATTCAGTTCAGCAGGTAAATCCAACTTGTATGCTACTAGTCCTATTCTTTCCAAAATTCTGAAAGGACCAATGTAGCACGGATTTAACTTCCCACGCTTTCCAAAGCGTGCCACCCCTTTCCAGGGTGAAACTTTCAATAAAACCATTTCTCCAACTTGGAATTCTACATGTTTCCGGTTTGGATCTGCATAGGCTTTCTGCCTGTGGCGAGCTGCTTCGATGCGTTTTAGAATCTGCGCAATCTTGTCCGTCGTCTCTTGGACGATTTCAGGACCAGCAAGCTGCCTATCACTTGCGTCAGCCCAGCATAGGGGTGATCGGCACTTGCGTCCGTAAAGGGCTTCAAATGGCGCGACACCAATACTGGTGTGGTAGCTGTTGTTGTATGAAAATTCGACCAAAGGCAAATGCTTATCCCAGCTACCGCCCAAATCCATAACACACGCTCTCAGCATGTCCTCCAAAGTCTGTATCGTTCGCTCGCTTTGCCCGTCGGTCTGTGGGTGAAACGCAGTGCTCAGATTTAATTGTGAGCCAAAAGCTTCTTGGAAGGATTGCCATATCCTTGACACAAACCTTCCGTCTCTATCAGAGATGATTGAGAGAGGTACTCCATGGCGCGTAACGATCTCTCTCATGTAAATTTCGGCCAACTTGCTCGTATTATCCTTCTCTCTGATAGGTAAGAAGTGTGCTGACTTCGTTAGGCGGTCAACTATCACCCAGATAGTGTCATGACCTCTTGGCGTTCTTGGAAACTTTGTAATAAAATCCATTGAGATTTGTTCCCATTTCCACTTGGGAATCTCAGGTTGTTGCAGAAGTCCTGAAGGCTTCTAGTATTCCGCTTTCACCTTAGCGCACGTTAGACATTTGCTCACATAAACAGCAACATCGCCTTTCATCCTAGGCCACCAATAATAATCTTTGAGATCCTGGTACATCTTATCCGCTCCAGGGTGGATAAAGTACCGCGACTTGTGAGCTTCATCGAAAATAACCTTCCTTAAACCTCCAAACAAAGGAACCCAAATCCTTTTCTCAAAACATAACGTTCCTTCCTCGTTTGGCACCAAAAGCTTTTCCATCCCACGGAGATATTCTTCAAGGTTTCCTTCCTTGAGAGCTTCTTTCTGTGCGGCACGAATGCGCAAGGAAAGATCGGTTCGGATAATCATTTCTAAAGCCCTAACCCTTATGGGCTTGATCCTCTCCTTTCGACTTAGGGCATCGGCGACCACATTCGCCTTCCCTGGATGATACTTTATCTCGCAGTCGTAATCGTTCAGCAACTCAACCCATCGTCTTTGCCTCATATTCAGCTCCTTCTGGTTGAATATGTGTTGTAGGCTCTTATGATCTGTAAAAATTGTACACTTCGTACCATATAGGTAGTGTCTCCAGATCTTCAATGCAAATACCACTGCGCCAAGTTCCAAATCATGTGTGGTATAGTTCTTTTCGTGCACTTTCAATTGACGTGATGCGTAAGCAATAACCTTTTGGCGTTGCATCAACACACAACCCAATCCTTGACGCGAAGCGTCACAGTATACCACAAAATCATCTGTACCTTCCGGTAGTGCTAAGATTGGCGCATGGCAGAGCTTATCCTTCAATATCTGGAACGCTTCTTCCTGTTTGATTTCCCAATCAAACTTCTTATCTTTCTGCGTGAGGAGCGTCAATGGTTGAGCGATCTTCGAAAAATCCTCAATGAACCTTCGATAATAGCCAGCCAAACCCAAGAATTGTCGAATCTCGGTTGGCGTCTTAGGCGTTTCCCAATTCTTGATCGCTTCGATCTTTGTGGGATCAACATGGATTCCATTTCCATTAACCACATGTCCAAGAAATTGGACTTCACGTAGCCAAAACTCGCACTTAGAGAACTTGGCATACAACTGTTCCTTCTTCAGCAACTCCAAAATAGCTCTTAAATGTTGTTCGTGCTCAGCCTTTGTTCTTGAATAAATCAAGATGTCGTCGATAAACACAATCACGAACTTGTCCAAGTACGGCTTGCAAACTCTATTCATCAAGTCCATAAAGACTGCAGGTGCGTTTGTCAAACCAAACGGCATAACAAGGAACTCGTAGTGTCCATAACGAGTTCTGAAGGCTGTCTTCGGGATACTCTCCTCCTGTATCCTTAACTGATGGTATCCAGATCGCAAGTCGATCTTTGAGTAAAAGCTTGACCCTTGCAGTTGGTCAAACAGATCGTCAATTCTTGGCAGAGGATACCTATTCTTGATTGTCAGCTTGTTCAGCTCCCGGTAGTCGATACACATTCGAAAGCTACCGTCCTTCTTTTTGACAAACAGGACCGGAGCTCCCCAAGGCGAGAAGCTTGGTCGGATAAATCCCTTGTCTAACAACTCTTGAAGTTGTGTCGACAATTCTTGCATCTCAGACGGAGCAAGTCTATAGGGTGCCTTAGCCACAGGCGCGACGCCTGGAACTAAATCGATGTGAAACTCTACTTGCCTCTGAGGTGGCAGTCCAGGTAAGTCCTCTGGGAAGACTTCTGGATATTCCCTCACGACAGGGATGTCTTCGATCTTCGGTTCTGCAGCTTTCTTGTCTATAATGTGTGCTAGGAAGGCAACACATCCCTTCTGCAAACACTTTCTCGCTTTCAGGCAGCTGATAATCCTTAACGGCGCATCACGCTTCTCCCCGTGAACCACAATTGTTTCGCCATCTTCGGTTGGGATACGAACGACCTTTTCGTGACAAACTATCTCTGCCTTGTTGCCTGATAACCAATCCATTCCTACCACCACATCGAAGCTTCCCAACTGGACTGGTAGTAGATCCAGAGCAAACTCGCGCTCTCCCAATTCGATCACACAACCTCTGATCACTTCATTGGCTTCTACTAACTTCCCATTGGCCAATTCGATTGAGTATGGAATACCTAACTTATTAGCGGCTAAACCAAGCATATTCTTAAATTCTAACGACACGAAGCTATAATTGGCGCCAGTATCAAATAAAACGGATGCATAGCGTTGGTTTACAGGGAACGTACCAGTGACAACGTTGGGATCCTGGCGCGCTTCCCTTGCTTCAATATGGAACACTCTTCCACGGGCTTGGTTCAACTCTGGGCAGTTCCTTTTAAAGTGCCCGATATCACCGCAGTTAAAGCATCCAAGTCTTTGCCCGTTCCCACCTCCATTTCCAGCTTGGTAGTTGTTTTGGTTATGATTCACGGCGCCCGCTTGATTAGCATTGTTGCCTCGATTCCCGTTTCCTCCATTGTTTACTTGTGGCCGATTTCCATTACCACCACGATTATTATTTCTATTCCCAAATCCTCCTTGGCCTCCCCGGCCAGCACTAGCCCAACAAGAATCCTTCAAGTGGCCCGGCTTTCCACATGCTTCGCATACTTTCACACTACAAAGGCCCGTATGGTGGCGTTGACAGGTATTACACTTGGGCTGGGTGCCCTGATATCCTTTTCCTTTCTTTCCACTACCAGCTGTAACCTGAGCTGGCGTGCCTGATCCTCCTTTCTTAACCACCACACTGGCGCCCTGCTTGAAGTTTGAGAACTTCCGCTGGGTCCTCCTTGCGAAGCGGCGTATTGTGCGATGGCAGCAGCGATGACTTGTTGGAGTTCTGCCTCATTGGTAGGCATGCGTGTCTCACGTCTCGGCGGCATCTTCTAAAAGATGGGTTACGTTGGTCAGGCCATAGTAAAGATCCCATGTTATAATACGTAAGTCAGGTCATAATGTAGCGTACGTATATAATGATAGTAATAGTACATAACATCTCATGTTAGAATCATATCAATCACACAACATCCCATGTCATAGAATATAAATAATCAAATCAAGCATCAAGTATGATGAGAATACTGCGATTGCCATATATCGAGACTACATAGTAAGCGTATAAGTACATCACAGCGTCATACAACATCAGTCGACTAAGGGCTACATCACCCTAGTCCAAAAACTATATCAAATACATGTCAACAAAAGTCAGAATCATAATGTAGTCTCCAAAAATGCTGTGCAGTCAAAAGCATTCGCCGTCTTCTCACCAATGTCTACCCATACGGTACTGAAGAGCTCTACACGGATGGCGGTGGAGGAGGGGGAAAGTGAGTGTAAAACAAGCGACGCAAATGGATCCAGTCCTCCTCCATGGCTCTCTGGGTACGCAAGAATGAAGCAACCTGCTGCTCAAGTGACAAAAGGCGTGCAGCATAGTCTGGTGGTACAGGTCGAGAGGGCTGCAATGGAGAATGGGTCTGACCCTGGCACTGACACGGCGGCGGCTGGGCTCTCTCAAGCTCCTGAATGCGCTGCGTGTGTGCCTCGTGCTGGGCGACAAAAGACATCAAAACGTCCTCAATAGTATACCCCATATGGAAAGAATGGTAGGGGTCGGTCGGTGGCATGGCAGAAGGTGACGCCCAGAGAAACGGCTCACTGGTGGGATCAAAAGGTGCCACATGAAATGGAGAAACAGGGGGAAAAGTAACAGGCGGTGGTATAGCAGGGATAGATACCGGTACATGTCCAAAAGGGTGAGCCGAAGAACCTTCTCCAGGTCGCGCTGGAGGTGTAAACCGAGGAAATGAAAAAGAGAAATCGACGTGACGTACATCAGTGGTATGAGGAGGAATAGGTGGAACCTCATCATCAGCAGGAATCCACCCATACTGGGCGTGCTCATCTCGTGGGTCAATCTGTGCCTCAAAACGTGCTCGATCAAACTGAGCAGGCATAGGGTCGAGGTGAGGTGCAACAAGAGGGTCAACTGGGGCATCAACAATAAGTGGGGGATCAACATGATCAGCAGCAATGACATGATCGCCCTCCAACAATGGAGCATCAACAGGGTGATCATCGATAGGTGGGTCAGCAACGACAGGCTCAATAAACATGCCAGCATGAGCAGGGTCATGCTCAAGCACTGGATCAGGAGCAGGGTCTAGTGGCTGCTCGGGCTCATCAAAGGCCATCTCAAAATCAAACTCAGGGTCGATGGGATCAACTGGGTCAAATGGGTCGACTGGATCCTCCATAGGCTGATCCATGGGTATAAACTCTATATCCTCATCTGGGTCGAATCCTGGGGGAAAGACAGGATCGGAATCCTCCAAATCATCGTGGTCAAAAGCAAAACTAGGAATAGGGGCAACAGAGGATGCCTGGTCGGGATCTGATCCATATGAGAAGTGCTGCGCACTCTGGGTGTGTGAAGGTGCGGAGGCCACAGACTCGAAAGAGTCTGGGACCGGAGAGTGAGCAGGTGACTCCTCGGCGGGAGCATCTGCGATCATCAAAAGATCACCAGCAGCAAGAAGGGCCTCGCCCTGAACCTCATCCTCTAAGGGCTCGTCATCATACAGATCGACGTCGTCATCATCGTCGGCGTCGAGAAGCAAATCGTAAGCAGGATATGAAGCAAGTGGTATGGGAGCAGGGATCACCACTAACGGTAGGTCCCTGGCCAAAGGGCCATCGGTGAGCTCATCAGCACCATCAGGTAAAGCAAAGGGCTGAAAGTCATCCTCGTCTGTGCTAGTAACGTCGGATGTGTGAACCTCGCGCTCTGAAGACTCTAGGTCATCTGATACTATAGGTCTAGGGCCTGTGGTGTCTGAATCACCAGTGCCGGTCGAGTCCATGTGTCTGTAACAATCATGCACAAACAGTCAATCATACAGTCAAATAATCACATAAGTCACCAAGTAAGCATTCAAATAATTCTCCTAGTCCCACTAGCCTCTCAGTCTCCTAGACTGATCTTCCTAGTCCAACTAGCCAAATTCTTCCCAGTCTCTAAGACTGCTCTATCATCTACCTCGACCTCTTAGATCGAGCCTCGGTCTCCAAGACCGAGCCTCAGCCTCCAAGACCGAGCCTCAGCCTCCAAGACTGAGCCTACTCTTCCTAGTCCAACTAGCCAACTACCTCGATCTCTCAGACCGAGCCTCGGCCTCCAAGACCGAGCCTCAGCCTCCAAGACTGAGCCTATAAATAATAAATAAAATGTGCTCAACATGTGTTTATAAAAGTTTTGGATCTGGACTTAAGTGGTATGCAGTAAAAATGTCTTCGTGAGAGCCCTAGTGATCATAGTCTAGACTCGAGAAGGAATCCTAGTTCGCTATGATCAGTGCTCTGATACCAAGCTGTCACACCCTGGCTTTGCGGAAGCGTGGTTAATTTGGTGTGACTTCTTAATACCATAGCTTAACCATAACAAAGCTATATGAAATAAAACCATGCAAGATCATCCATTTAATTAAGTTTTAAAACCAAATACAACCACATTGTCTTAACGGAAACACATCCTAACAACATAAACATTGTTCAACAAACACAACATAATATAAAGATAGTTTAAGGACTGTGACTTGTCCAGGAAAGAGTCACATTCCCCAAACCCGGATGACCTCGTAACTAGTGCAGCGGGAAAACGTGTCATACCGCGCCAGATCCTTTAATTCCCTGAAATACATGTAAGTTGAAAAATCAACAATAATGTTGAGCGAGTTCATGTGTAAGTGAGTAAATAAACCTTTGTGAGTATAAAAATAGTCTTGGTATGTAGCAAATAAGGGAATTGAGATCACCAATGGTTTGCAAGGCCACTGATATATGTGAAGTGCAAATAGGGAGACTCAAACCTAGCAGATTTCGCCACGGCATTAGTATGTGGACAAAGTCACCCCGAGGTCCGTTTCTAGTTTGGCCTGGGGCTGGGCTCGCTACACCCAGATAGATCTACCGCTCCTGTCCCTCGGTCCTGCCATGAGGACTAATGGCCTCATATTGCTCCTACCCACTCACATGATCTAAGTAGTAAACCTCCTTACGCTAACCATACCATGTATAAAGTACTTGTAATCATAGTAACATGTATTTCACCCCCGCAGTTAAGAAAACTGAAAACAGTTAGAGAAAAGGGGGACATGAACTCACAGTGGTGCGTCTCTACCAAGTATGCCTCCAAATCAATCAGCTGTGTGACGACCTACACGTACTAATTCTATTAGACGGACGGCCGTGCCTTAGCTTTATGGTTTAAGTTTTTGGGAAATAGTTAGGCAACTATTTCGTGTTTACATTCTGTATATATACTTGGTAGTTATTTTCCTTCCCAAGGATGGGGGACTTAATACATGTGCGTTCGTATAATTCGGATTACACTATTAAGTCTCACTTAATATATCTTATTCCTAACTCCAAAATATAAATATTCTTCTCAAAAATATTATATTTTAATACATGTGATTTTCCCAAAATAATACTTAGTAATATTATTTTTTTTTATTCTAAAAATAATATTTACGTAGTTCACAAAATAATCATAAACACTTATACAAGTGATGTTGTGAAAAATATATACTAAATATATTTATGTATCACGTTTTATTTTGTGAAATCCCACCTCCGATATTTTGTAAATAGAGTCGTGGCGAAATCTATAATTTGAAAACAAGTCAAAATGTGTTTCTAACACTTATAGTGAAAATATTTCTAAGTGTTAGGCTTTTGGAAAAATTTCGCCAGAGTTTCCTCTGTAACTGGAGGCGGCCACGCTTTCAAGCGTATCATTTTCTTTTATAAATCAAACCAACAATTTTCTTATGCAATCAAAACAATGTTCAAACCACAAACTAGTCAAAATATGTATATAAATCGCATAAATTTCATGAACTTGTGATTTATCCAAACTATGAAGTAAATCTCATTACTTTTAGTGGATCTTTATATAAAACAATCCGATTTCGTAAAAACCTCGTTTTTAAAGAAAATAAACTTCCACAACTTCTTGTCAACATTTACAAGAATAGTTATTTTGTCGAAACTTTGTGTTACACAAGTGTTTACACACTTGTGTGTTCTAAAAACCATTCGTGTTAGTGTAAGATCTGTCTTTAGAAAACATGATTTCTTTGATACTTGGTTCTTTGAAAATACCGCTTGTAGATCCATAGATCTACTAGTTTTAAACACTATTTCACAAGTAAAATCGCTTTTACCCAAGTTCATGATTCGTGTGTGGTAGAGTTTCACCCTTTAACCCTTGTTACATTCCGAACAACCTTATGTCATGATCCATGATCATGACCAACCCGGGTTAAATGATGATCTGAGCTACCACAACATAGATCGGGTTCAAATAACCACACAATTTTATTACTACAACATTTACACAACTTATACGCTTTTAACCATCTTTTTAAGTGCGTTTAGTAAACTTTAAAGCATCATCTTGTAAGATTTCGAGTTTTAACCGTTACACATCGTATTAACCACTTCAAAATAGTTCGAGTAGGTGATTTAAGTAACATACCACTAGCTCGAGGCTAGGGAAGAATCTAAGCGCAAATAAGGTGGATAAAAGCAAGAGAATGAGGTCCTTCAAGCTCCGAGTGCACCAAGACTCCTTATATGCGATCCTTGATACTAGAATGATCTTGGGATGTGATGATCAAAACCGAAAGATGGTTGGGTGTGGGGGGGGATGTCTTCGGCCGAGAGCTCCAAGGAAGGGAGAGGGAGTGTTGTCTTGAGTTGTGAGTTGTGAATAATATGATGTGCATAAGGGTGATCTTATAGGTAATTACAAGCTTAATACCCAAAGGGTTTCATGTTCTCTAGATATGAGACAAAAGGAAATAAAATATTCAAATGATGTACCATGGGGGTCACAATGTGACCGAGTTCGGTCAAGGGGGGGGGGGGGTCCTTGGTTCGATTTCAACTAATTAGTTGGATATTAGTTAGGTTAAGTAAGTTAGTTAAGTGCTTAACCTGGTTAGTGGTGTGTCATGTGTTACAATGAGTGCTAGGGTATTCAGGGACCCTAACTGGCTCAGAAAAAGATAAATAATGAAAATAACAATATTTTCTGTTCCGGGTATAGTCCGGTTGTTCGGTTGGATAGTAATCCGTTTAAGTGCTTAACAAAGCTTTAAAGTGTCATTATTACCCTTTTTAGTGACACAACTCATTTCTGACACTTTGGAAAGTGTCTAGTAATATTTTTCTCGTGCTTTGGCACTTTATTAGTTAGCTAAAAGCTGAATTATTATGTAAAGTGCTGAATTTTGTGCTTAGAGCACGTTTTAGGCACATCCAGTCATTGTAACTTATTCCTAGAGACGCAGTTCTACAACCCTTGTATCCCTACACTCACCACTAGTGTAGTAAATTATCTCAGACTCTTACAGGCCTTAGAGGCAGTACCTGCCTGGTGCTAGTTTTGACAGCACGTTCAATAGGTTATCCGTTTATAGTGCTACTGTGCTTTTTGTGCATCATGTGTGTCACTAAGGTTCAGCATGTAAATAATGTAGTGACGGTAAGTAAAGTATGATGCAGGTATATGCATATATCAGAAATCAAGTAGCAGTTCATCAGTAATTTCAAACAAGCACAGTAATCAAGCAGTAATTAATTATCAATTAAGTCGTACGGATACCTGGTTTAGTGAGGGTTGTCACACTATTACCCTACACGATCGATTTAGGATTCCGTAATGCATGTCGGCTCTGCCCGACTCGGTCATTGGAATTCTGTCTCATGTGTACACCCGATTGATTTAGGATTCCGTAATGCATGTCGGATCTGCCCGACTCAGTCATTGGAATTCTGTCTTGAGTTGTACGATTAATCTAATTTGGGTTATTTTACTAACACGTGTGCATTATTTGATTTAATAGATAATAACCAGGAGATTCTCAGGAAGCTTTAGTAGTATCTAAACTTGCAGTGTGAGTACATTCTCTTTTTATAAATCTTTTTGTGAGTCAAAATGTTTACCAAAACCTCAAATGTTTTAATATACACGTAACAGTAATCGAGTATTTGTAAGTCTACAATTGCTGCCGGTATGTTGGGGATTTTGTATACAAAATTTGTGAGACGTTACCTTTGGACAAAGAGTTAGCTAATGAGTAATATGACCCACAAGTCGGGTTGACAGTACTGATTGAGTAATTGTTTAGATCAATCAAATGTAATTGCGGGTTGCTCTTAATTCTGTTAAATGTTAAAACTGTTTTGATTAAACTGGGATGCACTCACCAGTATTTCTTGCTGACAAAATGTTTTTAAAACGCGTTTCAGGTAACGTAATATGAAAGCCCAATAGAAGCTAGCTGGAGAGCACTGAAGGCTTGGAATAGTGGCTATAAAAGTTAACTAAATGAGGGTTTATCCCTAATGATGTATTGTCAAATGAACCTGGATTTATCCCAATATATTTATTAGTTACAAAATGAGGTGTTTTACACTGATACAAATATTTCCTAACTACGGTCCTAATGTATTCCGATGCCAAATTAATAAACACTGATACCACCCGCTCTGTGAGTAGCTCGCGGCCGCCCGCTCTCAGGCAGGGGTCGGGGGTTGCGACACTAAACAAGGTGATTAAGAAAGATTAAGCTTCCAAGAAAGGCCTTAATGAAGCTCCATGCTTAACCCTTGCATTAATGATCTTAAAATGCCTTGAATGTGGGTAATTTATGGTTTTAATGAAAATTTATGATGGGTTTAGTGGGGGGTATATGAGCCGTGAATATGGGGAAGAACAAGAAGAGTTTTCTTGTTTAGAAAAGTGTTGGAAATTATTTGTAAGGATGATAGATGTGCTAAGTGTTTAAGTATGGGGAAAATGTTGGTATTGGCACAAGATTTCAACAACAATTTCACAAGCCATACTTCAAATCTTGCAATTTTCAACAAAAAATAAAGTGGGTGGGACCAATCTTAGGGGTTTAATTGCACCATGAGGGGGTAATTAGGGATTCGGAATGTTAATCATCATTAACTAGTTCACTAAACTAGCAGAAATTGTATTTTGATACCTTAGATGGTTTCCGTTTGGTCGTCGGCTAGCTAACGACACTTTTAATTCGTATCGACAAAGGTTTGCCGCAAGTTGTTATTCCGCACCCTAAAGATGTATGAAGTGATTTTGAGTTCTAAAATAAGCTTAACTAGTTCGCTATGTTGTCCGTTTGGTTGTTTTGGCGATGGCAATATTGTTTACTAGCTTGTCGGTTCAAAAACGGACAAGTTGTGGGTTGCGACGTAGCACCGAAAGATTATGTCTCGGACACCCCATTAATATCCTCATATTATTTTCATGTATTTGTTATCATTTGTCATTATTCCGAAGTCTCAAAAATGCTAAATTATTAGTTCGGACGAGTTAGAATTCTTTTATTTTTAGCTAAACGAACTATTTTGTATTGAGGGTGTTGTTCCGGAAAGTCTTGTATTATTGCAAGATGTGTTTCCATATTTGTGTTTTCATATATATATGGACTTAGTTATGTTACTCGTGTGTCGTTTTTCATCATTTCGTTTTGTTTCAAAAACTTTGCTGGCATGAATAGTGTAACCGTGAATAATGCGCGCAACACTTTCTACCAACACTTTTAGGACATAGTTTGAATGGTTTCGCGACACGACGAAAACCAACATGTGTTATAGTACTGTTCTCTTGTCCTAACACTGTTATCTAATGTACGGTCCAGTTACATAATTAAATTAGGCTAATTGCATGAGATTATATACTAAAAATAGTGACTAGACTGTACGGAATTTCTGGTTATTTGCCATTTGTCACATTCTCCCCCTATTAAAAATAATTTCGTCCCGAAATTCACGTTGAGTTATCCTTTAACAGAGTCTTCTCGAACAGGTGGGGCTACTTTGTCTTGATCTGATCTTCATGTTCCCATGTATACTCTGGTCCGTGACGCGAGTTCTAGTGGACCTTTACTAGTTTAATACGACTTCTCCTTGTCTTGTGGACTTTCCAGTCCATAACCTCAACAGGTTCTTTGGTAAACTGGAGTTTCTCGTCTACGTGATTTTCATCTGCTAGGATGATAACTGTTTTGTTGGTTGGACTTTTCTTGGGGTCCGACACATGGATTGTGTCGTGTATATTATTGAGTTCTTCTGGCAACTTTAGCTTGTAAGCAACGGTACCAACCTTTGCCAGAATTTCAAAAGGCCCAATGTATCTCGGATTTAGTTTTCCGCGCTTCCCGAATCTAGCTACACCTTTCCAAGGCTAGACTTTTAGTCAAAACTTTGTCTCCAACCTCGAAGGATAATAGTTTGTGTCTTCTATCCGCGTAGCTCTTTTGTCTATCACGAGCCGCTTTGATACTGTCTCGTATTTTTATATCTTTTTGTAGTCTCTTGGACTAGTTCGGGGCCAATAAGTTGTTTGTCACCGAATTCCGCCCAACATAGCTGTGATCGGCACTTTCGTCATATAATGCTTCGAATAGGGCGTCTTTAATGCTCGTGTGAAACCTTTTATTATATGAGAACTCTACCAGAGGTAAATGAGTATCCTAGTTTCTGCCTAAATCCATCACACAGGCACGAAGCATGTCTTCCTAAGTTTGGATGGTTCGCTAGCTTTGGTCATCGGTTTGCAGATGAAATGTTGTACTTAGATCTAACGGGATCTAAATGATGCTTGAAATGATTGCCAAATCCTTAACACAAAGCGACCATCTCGGTCAGAGATTATTGAAATAGATACTCCATGATGTGCCACAATCTCTTTAAGGTAAAGTTCAGCTAACTTCTCGGTGTTGTCTTTCTCGCGAATCGGTAAGAAGTGAGCTGACTTGGTTAATCGATCAACGATAACCCAAATCATGTCATGACCTCGAGAGGTCCGTGGTAGTTTTGTAATGAACGTTCCCATTTTCAAACCGGAATCTCAGGTTGCTGTAAAAAGCCAGACAACTTTTGATATTCCGGCTTGACCTTTGCACAAGTTAGGCATTTCCCAACATAGGTCGCAATATCTCCCTTGAGATTAGGCCACCAATAGTATTCTTTTAAGTCTTGATACATTTTATCGGATCTTGGATGTATTGAATATCTTGACTTGCGTGCTTCATCCAGCACCGACTCTCGTAGACCGCCAGAATATGGAATCCAGATCCTTCCCATGAAATATAAAGTGTCATCTTTGTTTGTTTCCATTTGTTTTTCCAATCCCCGTAAGGATTCCTCTTGAATGTTTTCCGGCTTTAGAGCTTCTTGTTATGCATCGTGCACTCGAGTAGTAAAGTTCATTTGAATTGTCATTTCTAAAGCTCATACTCGTAATGTTTTGACTCGTTCTTTCCGGCTCAAAGCATCCGCTACAATGTTTGCTTTGCCCGGATGGTACTTGGTTTCACAGTCATAGTCATTCAACAATTTCACCTAACAGCATTGGCGCATGTTTAATTCCTTTTGATTAAATATATGTTGAAGACTCTTGTGATCGATGAATATGGTACACTCAGTACCATAGAGATAATGACTCCAAATTTTTTAAAGCAGATACCACCGCGCCTAGTTCTAGGTCATAAGTGGTATAGTTCTTCTCATGAACTTTTAACTGTCGTGACACGTACGCGATGACTTTTTCACGTTGCATTAACACGCATCCCAAGCCTTGATGCGATGCATCACAATACACCACAAAGTCATCGGTGCCGTCCGGGAGAGATAAGATTCGCGCTTGACATAGTTTATCTTTGAGTAGTTGAAATGTCATTTCTTGTTTTTCACCCCATTCGAACTTTTTATCCTTTTGCGTGAGAGAGGTTAGCGGTTGAGAAATTTTAGAAAAAGTCTCAATGAATCTCCGATAGTATCCCGCTAAACCCAGAAATTGTCTTACTCCTGTTGGGGTCTTTGGGCCGTTCTAGTTCTTTATGGCTTCTATCTTAGATGGGTCAACGTGTATTCTGTTCTCGTTCACCACATGACCGAGAATCTGTACTTCGTGAATTTAAAATTTGCATTTCGAGAACTTGGCATACAACTGTTCCTTCTTAAGCAGCTCCAGAATAGTCCTCAAGTGTTGTTCATGTTCTGCCTTGGTTCGTGAATATATTCATCTGTCATCAATGAATACGATCACGAACCTATCGAGGTATGGCTTACATACCCAGTTCATTAAATCCATGAATACGGTGTGAGCGTTTGTTAAGCCGAAAGGCATAATAAGGAACTCATAATGCCCATAGCCTAAAAGCTGTTTTAGGAATGCTTTCCTCTTGAATTTTGAGCTCATGATATCCGGATCTCATATCAATCTTGGAATAAAATCTGGAACCTTGTAATTGATCGAACAAGTCATCAATCCTCGGTAAAGGATACCGATTCTTAATGGTTAATTAGTTTAGTTCTCTATAGTCGATGCTCATTCCAAAAGGTTCCGTCCTTTTTCTTGACAATTAGCACCAGAGCTCCCAAGGTGAGAAACTCGGTCTAATGAATCCTTTGTCAAGCAGTTCCTGAAGCTGAGTAGATAATTCCTGCATCTCCGAGGGTGTCAGTCGATATGGAGTTTTCGCCACAGGTGCAGCTCCTGGCACTAGGTCGATACGGAATTCAACTTGTCGTGGTGGAGGCAGTCCCGGCAAGTCTTCCGGGAAGACTTCGGGATATTCCTTTACTACAAGTATATCCTCCACCTTATGCCCCTCGACCTTCTTGTCAACCACATGGCAAGGAAGGCGATGCATCCTTTTCTCAGACTCTTCCAAGCCTTCATACAGTTGATGGTCCGCACGGTGTATCGTGTTTCTCTCCGTGCACCAAAAGATGTTCTCTTGTCAGACAGGGGGATGCGAATGATCTTCTCGTGACATATGACTTCAGCTCGATTATCGGATAGCTTGTCTATGCCAGAAGTTACATCGTAACAACCCAATTGAATGAGCAAAAGGTCGATATTGAATTTTCGTGCTCCCAGCTTGAGTGTGCATCCTTTAATGTCTTCCCTCGACTCAACTAATTTACTGTTGGCCAATACTGTGGAAATGAGGGGACGTCTAGCTTACTTTACTCTAGGCCAAGTATCTCTTGAATTCTAAGGGGATGAACTAATACCGACACTGGTATCGAACAAAATGGATGCAACGGGTTGGGTGATAAGAAACGTATCGGTGACCCTTAATGACTTCACATGACTCCGCTAATTTCCCCATTAGCTAACTTGATGGAGTAATAGATGTCTAACCTACATGACTCTAATTCGTGTATATGCTTAATATCTAAAGATACTAAGTTACCCGACGTTGGTATCCAAAGAATTGATACATGCTGGTTGTAGGGTAGAATGTACCCATGGGAAACTGGGATTTTGTGGAGTATTCATAGTTCTACCCATACACACGCTTATTCACCTGCTTGATTCGTCCTTAGACATCCCTGCTTATAGTGATCTCTTTTCCACAGTTAAAACCTCCTTGTTCTTTCTTGAGTATAACTAACTCATTAGTTTCCGTTTTGTGCCTAGTCTCCCACCAAACTACTATTCTTGGCACTTCTGCAAGTGCCCTCATGATGAAAGTTTCACTTATCACTTTTAGGACTTGGCAAGTTATTAGCATACTTCTTAATGTCAGATTCGTATCTCAGGGCTAAACCCCAAATGTAGCGCTAAGTGCATTTGGATTCGGGTGTTATCCAGTATGCAACAATACTTGAGAGATCGTAGAGGCGACAGGAGTATCCAACAACATTAGTTCTAATCATGATCGAGTTCTAAAGTTCGGTTCCCAACCTTGGAACTCTGCCGCTAGCGAGCAATACTCTTCTCACGTAAGATCCTTGAGTTCTTCCCCCGACAACCTCTTTGCTGCATTACTTCCTAAAGTTTACACTTGGGGATTTCACCAAGTTAACGTTTCATGTAATAGGGGACTATTCGTCTACTAAACCGTCTACTTAGGGGTACATTTACTAGCATGGTTAACTGACTTCGTTGTCTTTATTTTGCGGATAGAACTTACCGCACCTCCCGTATCAATGAGGTCTCGCGGCTTATAATCTGGAAATGCCCTGGAATTAAAATCTGGTGGTTGTATCTCCAAGTGTGGCATTGCCACTCGTTCTCGTCCCATCGGGATTTGAACCACTTGAACTGCCGGTACTATCAGTACCATCACTAGTGTCGACTCAGCAACCTCATGTTGTGCAATTTTCGCGACCTCATGTCGTTCCATAAAAACTCGAGTTCGACCTTAATAGTAGGGTGCTGATTAACTGGCCCTTTTGGGCGTAGCTTTTCTTTTCGGCACCATGATATGTTTGATACATTGTATCAAAGGATCTAGACTTGTATTCGGACAGATATAGCTTACCATGCGCCTAAGAATTAAGAATGTATTTGGTCATGGGGACCTCAAGACCGCACTGTTCATGCATGTTTGAACAATGATAACATGAATAACCATAACTCAAAATGCGTAGTACCTCTTGCGTGTATTGGCCATATGCCTAAGTGGGAAAAGAAGTAATTCGTTGAGGAGGAGAAACCAAACGGTCGTCTCCATCCTTACAGTATGTATTCTCTACCTCATGGACCTCAATCATCCCAAGTAGGAAAGTTCTTCGCCACACTAACCTGTGTGACGAATACAATGATATCCCTTGAGCTCCACGAGCTCCAACAAAATTGTTATAATTTCCATAGATGTCAATAAAATGTAATGAAGGGGTTGCAGCATGGCTCATATCATCCCTTAGAATAAGACAAATGTCAAACGACAGAGTTTAAAGTATTCATTTCCAATAACTAAGATAAGGTAAGGTGTCCTAGACACCCAAAAAAAAAAAAAAAAAGCCCATGTACAAGAATTTCGAGAATGTTGAGATAATCCTCCATGAGTGGCTAACAGGTTTTGTTTGCTTTCAATGACTAGTCTCGAATGACTCTTGTTATAGATCAAATGTTAGGTGCGAACAATGCGTGTGGTCTTCCTATATCATAGAGTGTTATAGTAACCATTCCGGTTAGCGTTCTTCTAGATAGAAACTTGAATCAACTTAAGAATTTCGAATGGATAGTGATCACTAGCTTGACCCGCAGAACCCACCAGGATTCCCATGCACTGCAAGTTGTTATTACGTGGGCCTCTGTAATAATAAATTTTCTTGCATGGTCACCCTAGCATTCTCTCTTTCAAGCAGACAGACAGTCAAAGAGAGGACCCTATTGTCTATATACCTTCAACATAGGAGAGATCTTCGTGAAAGGACACAGCATTAGACGAAGTAGAAATGAAAGAATTCGTAATAATAACAACTGGAGGAGCACCTTCAAGATGAGTACTTCATCTTCCTTGTCTTGATAGGAATGTAATCGATCATGACTAATATGAATCTCAGGGACCTCGTCCCAATAGTAGAGTTGTTGTCCAAGGCCGCCACCTCCGCCTCGTCGCCGCTACCGAAGCCAGACTTATACCATCCTAGGGAAAACAACCATCTTCCACGGGATTAATGCTTTAGGGTCTCGCTTAGGGACCACGTCCAACATAAGCTTCGTAATAGACGCGAGGTCGTCATTTTCATCGCGTGAGTCATGGTTAAAAATAGAATTCGTAGTCGAAGGTATTTTCGTTCTTGGTAAATTATTCCGCACACCACATATATAAATACATTATATATATAATCACTAATTCTCATGCTGTTTTTGTTCTCGTGCTTCACAAGTAATTCCTAATGTTTCAAGTCTATTCCTTATAGACTAACCATGTATTGATCCTTATTCATTACTTATGATTGAGCTCGCGTAGATCCTTCTGTTATCGTGACACAATGAAAACCTTTTGTCATATTTCTGAAATCATTTTTGTGATGTTATCCACTTTTTTTTTCATGTGTGAACCCCTAGTGATTGTAGACCAAACTTAGTAAAAGTTTTTCCCTGGTTCACTACAATCGGAGCTCTGATACCAATCTGTCACACCCTACTAGTTGTGGAAGCGTGTTACGTGTGACGTAAGAAAGGTAATCGTTGCATCCAATTGTGTAAACAATTATAAGTTAACAACGATGCCATATGTATAGATTTGAAACAAAAGTTTACAATGTTATCCAAAATATAGTTATTGAGTTTCATTACACTTCAAACACAAGATTGTTATTATCATAAAAGGCATTCGTTGTCATGTCATTCCCGTTTCCCATGGTCTATCACCGGCTCATGTCTTGTTTCCTGAAATACATGTAATTTTAAAAAGTCAACAAAAGTTGAGCGAGTTCATGTAGTTATTGTTATCATATGAAACCTCATGTTTGAAATCCTGTAATGAAATCTTAGTTGTAATCCAGTAATGAAATCCGGGTATGTTATTAGCATTCATGGAGTTTAAGGATCTATCAGTGTGTAGCTTGCACCCTGACATATGTGCCATAAGTAAGTAACCAACCCGAGACAACTTTGACATCATTGGGATCACAAAAGCACTCCTAAGGTACCAACCAGGAGTGGAGCGTGTCTCAAGCTCTATAGATCTATACCTTTTGCACTTTGGTCACTAAGTGATTAATGGTTACTAATGTCATCATCCTACTTACGCACATTGATCATCTTATCATCTAAAACCATAGCTAACATACCGATTGTTATGACATGTATTTCCCCTCGACTATTTTAAAAACAAAACATTGAAATCATGGAAAGGAGGGACATGAACTCACAAGTGTGTGTTCCATGTATTGTAATATCGTAAGTGAGCGTCCGTACGCGTGAGTAACCTACATGTGTACTAACTTTATTAGACACTAGGTCTTATCGGACCTCGTACAAGTTGTTCATCTTGAATTCTTATTATGTTTTCGCTTGTCATTTTAGAACAACTTTGTATTGTTGAGTGTTGGTAGTTTTTTCGTTCAATTGTGATATAGATTGATTTCATAAGTGTATACATATATTTTATAAGCATTGAATTATGTGTGAACGAGCTTCGCCCTTCACATGTCCTCGTGCTTCGCACGCGTGTCATTGGGCCGAGCCCATGCCTTGGGGCCTAGCCCATGCCTTTGGGCCGAGCCCACGTTTTACGTCATTAGGCCAAGCCCACATCTTTTATGTTATTGGGCCTAACCCATGTTTTATGTCATTGGGCCGAGCCCATGTCTTTTATGTCATTGGGCCGAGTCCATGTGCTTTATGTTATTGGGCCTAACCCATGTTTTATGTCTTTGGACCGAGCCCATATCTTAATGTTATTGGGCCTTTTCCCATGAATTAATGCTATTGGGCCATTGCCCGTGATTTATGCTATTGGGCCCTTGCCCCATGATTTATTGTTATTGGGCCCTTGCCCATGAACTATTGTTATTGGGCCCTTACCCATGTATTTTGTTATTGGGCCCTTGCCCATGTATTTAAGTAATTTGGGCCTAGCCCATAATAAGTTTTGTGAGTCCATTTAATAATCTAGCATTTTTATCAAAATTTTACTAAGTATAGGACTTTTAAATGTGTTCATGTCCTAATAAAATATTTAGTAATTTTATAGATTTTCAACTTTCCGGATTTTGTTATCTGTAATTTATATATATATATATAAATTACAGATAACAAAATCCGGAAAGTTGAAAATCTATAAAATTACTAAATATATATATATATATATATGTATTCGTTAAGCGTCTAAAAATATGTTATTTTTAGATGCGTTGTCGTAGCAGTTTCCTCGCGATGACGATACGCCCAATTGTCATTGTCGAATGTCATGTATTCCTGTTTCGACCATTTGTCATATGTCGTTATTTTGGTCGATTGAAATATATTTATTTCTTAGGAATATTTTCTTGTAATTTTTGGTTCCACCGTCCGTATTGTTCGTTCATCCGTTTTATCCGTTAATTTAGCATTTATTAGTAGATTGAGGATATTGTGCATAAGTACTTATGTGTGTTTATAGTTGTTATCTTTCAAGTATTTTCTTGGTTTCCTCTGTGTATTATTTAGATTATCCTAATATATCTAAATATACACACATAACACATAATATATACACTTTGATGGATTCTCTAAATATATATGTTTTCCCTAAATATATATATATATATATATATATATATATATATATATAGGGGAGGGCTATATAGAAAACCCTTAAGTTTTTAGAAAACTCTGGAAACTCAAATCTCCCCCCATTTTTACCCAACCTCCCGACATTTTTTTTTTTTTGAAAAAAATAACACATGTAGTATACATGTTTTTTAGAGTTTTGGGCCAAAAAAAAACAAAAAAGCGCCAAAGGGATGTTTTTAAAAAAAATAAACAAATTTCAGCAAACTTCGGTTGACTAACATGTGTTAGGCAACAAAGGCTGAAACTTGCTGAAATTTTTTTTTTAAAAAACATTCCTTCGGTGTTTTTTTGTTTTTTTTTGGCCCAAAACTCTTAAAAACATGTATATTACATGTGTTATTTTTTTCAAAAAAAAATGTCGGGAGGTTGGGTTTTCTAGGGTTTTCTCAAAATGGAGGGTTTTCTACCTAGCTTTAGCCTATATATATATATATATATATATATATATATATATATTTCTAAGTTTCATTTTAACTTATAAAAACCATTTTAAATAATTTAGAAACTTACTTGAATGTTTAATGCTTAATTTTTTCCCAAAAAGTTTGTTTAACCATGATTAAAATCTTTGAGTGTGATTAGCTATTGTAATCACACTTTAACACCTAATTAATCATGATTATGATTTTAGAAAATTTCGCTATAGTTTTCCCTAAACTATGACGTTTCCCACGTTTTTAAAACGTGTTTAAATCATCAATCAATTTTTCTAAATCGTCATCAATTCATCAACTTTCTCCAAAAATCATTTTACAAGCAAAAATCACATACTTTCACCTTCAAATTCTCATGAGCATATTACTTATACATATTTTCCCAAGACTTTGAAATAACCATTTTTCAAGTTCATCTTTTATATAAACTTGATTTTATTTGTATTTCACTCTTAAAAATTCCCATGTTTTTGTAAAAATTCTCAAGACCTTTTTATACTACACTTTGTAAAATAAAATTCCATAAACTTGCTTTATGCAAAAAAAAAATCAAGTTCATTAGTGTTTTTAAAAGCTTTGTCACATGATTATTCTTGGTTTAATCTTTCAAAAATCACTTAATCAAAGTTCACATACATAATGCTCATAATCTTTGAAGTTGATGATCTTGTGTGATTTAAACATACATATGTTTAAATCACATTTTCAAGTGTGACATGGCAAGATTAGCACTAATCTAAATTACTACATGATATAAATCACAAGATCATCATAAATCTAGACTTTAAATCGCTAATCTTTACAAGATCAACATAATCATCAAGATTTCACCAACTAACTACACTAATCTGTGCAAATAATCACATAATAAGTTATGATTAGTAGATTATTAAGTTTGAGATTAGGGTTTTTGATTATATTTTTTTAAGCTTCAAGATAATCAACTTGTACTTCTTAAATCTACACATAATAAGAAGATTAAAAATGGTTAAAAGAAAGCTAACAACTTTGCACAAGCTAAACAAGGTGATTAAGAAAGATTAAGCTTCCAAGAAAGGCCTTAATGAGGCTCCATGCTTAACCCTTGCATTAATGATCTTAAAATGCCTTTAATGTGGGTAATCTATGGTGTTTAATGAAAATTTATGATGGGTTTAGTGGGGGGTATTTGAGTCGGAATATGGGGAAGAACAAGAAGAGTTTTCTTGTTTATAAAAGTGTTAGATATTATTGATAAGGATGATAGATGTGGTAAGTGTTCAAGTATGGGGAAAATGATGGTATTGGCACAAGATTTCAACAACAACAATTTCACAAGCCATACTTCAAATCTTGCAATTTTCAAAAAAATTAAAGTGGGTGGGACCCACTCGGCCGATTTCATATGAAAGGGGTGGGGTAAACTGTAACTTTTTATAAAAGTTATTAAAAATCTAGATATTTTGGTAATTAATCAAAGTATGGTGATTAGGGGTTTAATTGTACCATTAGGGGGTAATTAGGGATTCAGAATGTTAATCGTCATTAACTAGTTTACTAAACTAGCAGAAATTGTATTTTGACACCTTAGATGGTTTCCGTTTAGTCGTCGGCTAGTTAACGGCACTTTTAATTCGTACCTACGAAGGTTTCCGCAAGTTGTTATTCCGCACCCTAAAGATGTATGAAGTGATTTCGAGTTCCAAAATAAGCTTAACTAGTTCGCCATGTTGTCCGTTTGATTGTTCTGGCGACGGAAATATTGTTTACTAGCTTGTCGGTTAAAAAACAGACAAGTTGTGGGGGTTGCGACGTAGCACCGAAAGATTATGTTTCGGGCACCCCATTAATATTCATATTGTTTTCATGTATTTATTATCATTTATCATTATTCCGGAGTCCTGAAAATGCTGAATTATTAGTTTGGACGAGTTAGATTTGTTTTAGTTTTAGCGAAACGGACGATTTTGTATTTAGGGCATTGTACCAGAAAGTCTTGTATTATTGCAAGATGTGTTTTCATATTTGTGTTTTCATATATATATATATGGACTCAGTTATGTTATTCGTGTGTCGTTTTTCATCGTTTCGTTTTGTTTCAGCAACTTTGCTGGCATGAATAATGTAACTGTGAATAGTGTGCGCAACACTTTCTATAGGACATAGTTTGATTGGTTTCGTGACACGACGAAAACCAACAAATGTTATAGTACTGTTCTCTTGTCCTAACACTATTATCTAATGTACGGTCCAGTTACGTAATTAAATTACACTAATTACATGAGATTATATACTAAAAATAGTGATTAGACTGTAAGAAATTTCTGGTTATTTGCCATTTGTCACAAAAAGGGTAAGTCAAGAGGTGTGTAAAATGGCCATTTGGGTCAAATGGTGATGTAATCACCATTGACAATAATGATTAATGATTGCTTGTCGAGTTTTTTGCTCACTGGGAAGAATAGCGTATGGGCATGCATTGCTAATACTTAGCAACTAATAAATGCAAGGTATTAAAAACGGATCAACGCTTTGACCCGAGCCATGTATGCGTAATGGGTCAAACTCTCAATGGGGATTTTGGGTCCGATAAGAGTTAATTGAGTCATGGTTGGATATTGGATTACCTAAAGCGAAGTATATCTAGTAATTTAAATTGGAGATATTATGTTCTTAGGAACACAATGAATTTAAATGGGTTAAAACTGCCCACTTGGTCAAAACATGCTTTTGAATGTCCTTTGTAGTTAAAAGTATTAAAATTGACCAAAACGCCACCGAATGATGAACCGGGCAAACGACCTTTAAGGGTAGTTTAAAAATGAGTTTTATAATTGGGTAGACCCTTTCGGTGGTATAAAAGTGAAAGGCGTAAGCCTCTTGGCTTAATCTCTTCTAACGGGTCATTTTTGTAAAGTGTCAAACCGGAGGGTAAAAACGGAATATAATGATTTTACTATGATAATCCAGCACAAATAAAGTTGTAGTGGAAGATAAATGGAAGTCTTAGTGTGGAAATAGGTGGTATGGAAAGAATGAGTGAGATTTAAGCCTAGTGCTCAAATCTTGAAATAGGTCAAATAATTATGCGAATGAACCGGGTGACGGATGCGCAAAGTGTAAAAATTGTGAATCCGGGTTATGCACTATGAGTAAAACATGTAGATAAATTGTGAAAAAGAGTATTGCTGCAAATTTGCTGCTCCAAGTCTGTCGTAAGCTACGGTAGAGAGCCGTAAGCTACGACAGCGACTTCCTGGTTAAAACAGAACAAGTACACCGTAAGCTACGGTAGTGAGTCGTAGCCTACGGCGAGCTATGTGAAACAAACAGAATAAACATACCGTAAGCTACGACAGGGAGCCGTAGCTTACGGCAGGTCTTGTATGGCAAAAATGGTTCATTTTTCTTGTTTTTGCATACGGGTTCCTTTAGACATGTTTTAAACATCCTATAATATGATGTTTCGATGGTTTTGTGACCCAGGTTGCTTACCAAGGAAAACGGATGATGATCAAGTCGCGTAGTGACCGAACACAGATCACGAATTAACGCTTTCACATTTAGATTTTTGGATTATAAAAATCTAAGAAAATTTATTGTTTTTTGAATACTCCTTGGTACGAACGAAGTTTTAATTTATCTCATTTTCGGAACGACTATGCAATTGCATTTATATTTATATAAATGCAAGATTTTATTAAAGTTAAAGTCCTATATGAGACGGGTCTTACAGGCAGAGCTTGAACAAAAACTCTCGAGGGGGCTCTTAAAAATCCAATATTTTACACTAAAAAGAAGTTCGAAAATTTTTGGTAAAATTACACTACGATATGAAAAATCAGGGGGCCAGGCACACCCCCTGGCCGCACGAATTTTCGCCCTTGCTAGTTATATTCCTCTTTTTTCTTTTACTATAATAAGATTTACCCCCAGCTTCGGTTGCAACACCAAACCGCCATCGTGGGAGAAGTTAACCCTTCTCAATTCTTTGGAAATTGCTTAATTCTATGGTTCGTCTTCCAATTTGGTGGTTCACAATGGTTGCTAGTTCACGATGATATGATCTAGTGGTTCATGGTGGTTGTAAGTAGAAGTTCCTGATAGCTACATTCCGGTTAATTGTGATACAATTGTGGGTCAGATCAGGTTGGGTAACGGGTCAAAATGAGTTACGAGTAAAACCAGTTTTGGGCATTTAAAAAAAAAACCAATTGATAAGGCTATGCAGTGTCGTCCGGTGTTCCCCCGTGTGACACGTCAGCGCCACATCAGTTTTTTTACAATTTTCCCCAGATTATGCGATGCCGTCCCAGATTTCCGCAAAACTAAACTATTTTAATTTAATTTAAACTTTAAAACATTTTTTAAATGTTTTAAATATAATATAAAATAAAAGATATATAAACTAAATTTCAACATATTTCAGTTGCAACAGTTTAAGGTAGTTTTAAAATTCGAACAAACTCTAAGGTTTATTAAAAACTAAAATCAAATTTCAAGAGTTTAAAAGAAAAAAAAAAACATTCACAAATTAATGGGTTTTTTTTACAAAAAAAAAAAAAAAAAAAAAATATTGTAAAGTTTTTTTTAGCAAATTTATGGGTTATTGAAAAAAAAAAATAAAAAAAAAAGATAAAACAAACACACAAACACAAAATACATACACATTGAAAATAAAAACAAATAAACAAAATCCTCCAACGATCTTCCCCCTAATTAGGTGAGAGTTCCTCGATCAACAGGAAAAAAATAATCCAAAACCAGGGGTTGCGTTCCCACCCGTGGCCGGACTTCCCCATGACTTCCCGGACTCCCACACCATGTACCCTAAGAAGCTATTAGACCAAGCGGTATGGGGGCCGGCTTAGGCCCGGCGAAGCCCGGCGCCGGTCCCCCACACCGCCCCCCTCGCCCCATCTTGTGAAACCCGGCTTGGTGAAGACGATGTTGACGGGCCTGCTTTCTTCCTCTCTCTCTCATCTTTGTCTCTCCTCTCTCTCTATCTCTCTTTAAAATCAAATAAAGTTTTATATTTTTTAATTGTTGTGGGGCCCATCCTTCACCCCCTAGGTCCATCCCCTGCAAGCCCCTCCTACGTGGCGCTGATGTAGCGGCCCATTCTCATGGGGATGAGCCTCCCCATACCCACTAGTCTTAGTGGGCCAATACTAGTGTCATGTAACACATTCATCATTTAAAATTCATGAACTGATATCAGCAGGATATCATTGTTCTTGTGCATTTTAAAATGTTGAAAAGATGACAGTTGAGTGACTAAATGATTTTGAATATGTGGTATGCAGCATATCTGACTTATTTTGATAGAGATGTACAATCTGCAATGACAGCAATGAATACAAGAATCCTATATTGATCTTTGATAATGCTACAGATATAGAATTGTGGTTCTTTGAATGCTAATTTTAGTAGGCAAATTTGATTTAAATAATCCCAACTTTCTAAATTTGGCTAATAATAATCCCAAATCAGTTATTTGCCGATAATAATCCAAACTGGTCCACTTTTGTCCGATAATAGTCTGTGTTAAAAATAGCTTAACGGAGTTAAGTTTTTTTCCGAATTACAAACCGATGTTTTATGGCTTTTGATTAGAACGAGGATACGAGTTGATTGATGTAAAATTTACCTCGAAATATTGCCCAAGCGACGAAAACGGTGCTTGAATTCGGGTGTTAAAACTTCCAATTAACAAAAATCAAGCCGTTTGAAGCACCGTTTCGAGGTAAGTTTTACATAAATCGACTCGTATCCTTGTTTTGATCAAAATCCCTAAAATATCGTTTTGTAATTCGGAAAAAAACTTTACTCCGTTAAGCTATTTTTAATGGCAGACTATTATCGCCAAAAAGTGGACCAGTTCGGATTATTATCAGCAAATAACTGAGTTGGGATTATTATCGGCCAAATTGAGAAAGTTTGGATTATTTAAATCCAATTTGCCATTTTAGTAAAAGGAGTATAAGTTTTGATCAATTTTAACCCGTTTACTTATGAACCGGTCAATTCAGTTGGTTTATCTATATTATGTAAAAATTTAAATGGGTCGAATTGTAGTCGTATATGACTCATTTTAGTTATTTGTTGTAATTTTGACAAATGTTTAGGGTGAACCAACCCAGCCCTCTACCCAAAGAAGTCCGCCATTGAATTATGTTGCGAGGTATGGTTGGAGCCCCTTTGTGAAACATCGCCGCCTAACACAAATGGCTTCATTGTCTTTTTAGAACAAAACCCACGGTATGGAATGAAGCCCCTTTAATAAATTGCCTATTTAATCTTTTTTAAACATTTCTAACATTTAATTTTTTAATATTCCTTATATTTAAATAAATAAATAAAAATCAAACATCTAAATAAATTAGAAATAAAAAGCATAACATTTAAATAACTTGGTAATAAAAAAATAACATTTAAATAACTTAGAAATAAAAACATAATACATAAATAAAACATCAAACATTTAAATAAAAGAACGCAATCTAAGAGCATGTCTCGGCAATCCCCCCATTCCGGGCTTGCAAAACCCTCCAAACCGCAAAGTGATTAAAAGGCCATGTGTACTTTGCTTCGTACGTGGTACGTGACTCGGCAACCGCTTCATCCTTGGCTACACCTTCCTCGCGGTTCAACGCAATGACGTTGCACCTGTCAAAATGTGTACACTTTACGCGTAGCGACATAGACCTTCGTAGAATTTGTTCTTTTCAACGAAAATTCTAACCTACACGTTCGTAGAATGCGGTCCTAATCATGCTCCAAGTTTGAGGCGCATCACCAGGGATCCTAAATCGACCCTATCCGCCCAACTTGTGACTAACACGACATCCCCGGCATCGGTTCAACTACGTACCATTTAAATAAAAAGGTTGATAGTATAAAAAAGGTTGAAAGTGTAAAAAATTGAGAGGATGGATAGGTTTTTTTGTGAAATAAAATAGGAGAGTGTGTGTATATATAAAGGACACCATGCTAGTGAGGGGCGGTTTAATTAAAGCCCATAGCCTACATAGCACTAACGTGACGCATAAAGGCTTTATTTCACACACTAGCCTAAATGCACTCACATTTCATCCACCACCTCTCACCCTATCTTCAAAATTTAAAAAATTAACAAAAATATCACTACATCCTATCCACCATCTTTATATCCACTCTAAAATTTAACAAAAACTACTTTCCTCAAATTTAAAAAGCTACTATTCAATTGTATATTATCTCTCAAAAACGCATTCGCATGAAGAGAAATAAATAACAAAAAAAAAAAACATTTAATTAAAAAAGAATATAAAAATAGGTATAGAATCAGATATGGAAGGGTTTTCAAAATATATGATAAAAAATGATATATGGCATGAGAATATACCATGTGTAGTGGAGCTTTATCATAATGCTCTTCCCTTAAGCATAAAACAACATGTAGCATATGAGGCATTATGGGATGTGAAATTCAAAAGTGGTGTAATGGTATAATGCCCCAATAACGATATCCATATATTATTTTTTTTAGAAAAATAAACACAAATAATATTATGATGGATGAGTTAGAAATTTCTTATTGGCCATTCAATTTTTGTTCGGGTGTGTTTAAGGAAACGCCAACACCAAATTTGGACTAAACGTCCCATGGTCTAAGATCATGTGTAATGGGGTATGACCTCACGCAAAATCCAACCATGGCGCCCCCATAGCGCCGCCAACACTACTACAACGGGCGCTATGGGGTGGGCAAATCCTTCTCCCATGATGATCTTTGCGTCGTCATCTTCTCCAGGATGCCCCCCCCCCCCACCCCACACACACGTATATATATATACATACATATGTATGTATAACTTAACGGGTTATATAACCCCCTTACCACTACACTCTCTCGTGATATAAAACCCCATTACACCCCTCCCTTACGTATTTTGCCACTTGTCGAATAACGCCTACAAAGGAACTTTATGACTACACTTCTCTATTTTTTCTTGTATCTGCAAGTTTTTATTTATTTTTATTCTTTTAAATGTAGATGGATAATCATGACGCCCTTTTTCTTTTTCTGTATCCTAAATCTCATATAATTAGGTTATGATGAAAATATAACGAACGGTAATGGATTAAAACAATTATTTCTACAGAGTTTTAAAGTAAAAGTGTAAATGCTTTATAATACTTTTTTTTTTCATATTGGATTTATTTTCATTTGAGAAAATACCTAGATTTGTGAAAAACGTTTTTGTCTTTACCTTTGTCTTAATATATTTATTACCTTTTTGTTTTCACAATGGTTCACTCCAACATTTTGTTTGGCCCATGGCATGACCCATCAACTCTGAATGGTAAAGTACTTCTATACAAAAAATAAGAAATATACAAAAAATTACTGGACGAAAGATACTTTTTGTATTAACTTACTATAGATAACTTTTGTAGCGGTATTATACATTGATGCCACTTTTTGATATTTCAGCGTAAATTTTGTTGAAACGAAGTTATATTCATAATAAAACATTTTTAGGTTTTTAACTCATTTCAACATTGGTATTGGATCGGTATTATCAGAACCAATTACGATACTTGATTTATGTATTTTTATCGATATAAAATACCTGTCAAATTTAGTATTGTAAATACCATTGCAGAGTACCTGCATTGTACTAGTGCTGTAAGAACCGAACTAATACCAATCAAAACCAAATTCCTGAAATCCCACTAGTGATTAACGATTAAAGTACAAAATTTAAAGTAAAACCAACAAACGATAAAAATATCTAGAATAAAAAAAAATAACCTTAAAAGTCCAACTTGGATCACAGTTCACACATCTTGTCTTCCTCTCCATCATGCAAATATGACTTCGAAAAAATAAAAAAAAAATAATTACACCCCTCACCAAAAATTAAGACCCATGAAAACTTGGGTTGGATTCTTGAGCTAAATGAGTTTTTATCGGTAGTTTCATTGTCGTGTCTACGATCGGGTGGATTACTGGGTTTCCTCTAAAATTGATGGTGGACTCAGGTTACTCTCGAAATACTCGGTTCGTACAGTAAATACTCCGAAAATGCTCGAGATTGATTTTATAAGAAAAATATATCAATCAAACATTCCAGAAAAAGCAAGACCCCAAGAAGCATCTATGTGAAACTGTTGCCGCACACAAACAATGTTCTTTGTTGTCTAATCAAACATTCTCGATATCATCAAAACTTAATCTCGACCCCTTTTCCCAAAAGTTCATTCAGACTTTACCCAATGTCGTCCGATAAACAACAGTCTAAACCCCCGCCGGTGATCGGAAAGATCGGCTATTACACCGTGTTTGTCACACCTACTGCAAAACCCTCACCGGAACCGTCTCCCGTTCAGCCGCCTCCAGTTCACTACGAGAAGACGGCGGCATCGTACGGCTCAAAGTTTGCCTTCTTTTGGGATGCCATTGCCACACTTCAAAACGGTATCGTTTTGGGTTCTCTTAAGTTGTTTTTGTTTTAGCATATTAAGTTCAGATTTGGTTTTTAGTGGGTTATGTTTTTTCATATTGCTCTCTGTTTGAGATGTGGATCTTGGTGTATGTTCAATTTTAGTTGTTTTTTTTTTTAGAATAAATGTGGGATAATAGGTATCAACTGACCACATCTGAAACACATTGTTTCTAGCTTTCCCCAAATCTTTGTGTTTCAAGATTATTGATAAGGTTTCCCCAAATGCTTGTGTTTTAAAGGCAGTGTGTTCAATATGGTGTCTGAAAAACATGTAAATGTTGTCTGGAGTAGTAGGGATGAGCATTTGGTTTCAGGTACCGGTACCGAATTTTTCGTTCCGAACATTATCGGTACCGATTCAGTACTCACTTTTTGGCGTTTTCAGTACCGGCACTTTCGGTTCGGTAAGGTATTTTACCTTCAAATAGCAGTACCATATCATACCGCACCGAGCATTTTCGGATTTCGGTCCGGTACCCATCTTTGGCGATTTTCGGTACTGGACCGGTACTGAGCTCATGCCAGAACATGGATCTTTGTAATGAATCTTCCCCCAAAGAGGGGTTTCTGCTGTTATGGTTCTTTTTTTTGTGGAACGGCAGCACACACCTCTCTAAAATCTACTCCTAAATACTTTTTGGGACTTAAACCCTCACCACTTTATATTTTTATGTTTGTTATTTTTGTTGCAGTGCATTCAAGTCTGGATGACTATCTGGCGCATTGGTTTGGGTTGAATCAGTCTAAATATCAGTGGGCTTTGGATGATTATTATGAACACGAGAGCACGGTAAGTTTGTATGATGCGGGATTTTTTTTATAAAAGTTATTATGACGATTTTGTTGAAGATTCATTTTTTGTTTCGCTTTTCTTGTTTGTGTTTGGCGGGTCGGTCCAACATTCTTATTTCTTGTTAATTTCAGGAGAAGGTTGACACAGGAGCTAAAGATATGCCCCCCAAAGCACAAAGTGTATAACCTGTTTGTTCTGTAGGTAAGTTGTAACAACACTTTCTGCTTTCATTTGGCTTTGCAATTGGATGATTACCATAAACACCAACAGACTTTTCACCTTATGCCACAAATTATGATCTTTATTAGCGAATTGACAAATACGTTCCGATACTTATTAACGAATAATCAGGTGATCGAATCTACACAGACTATACTGTCATGTATCTATTTTTTTGTAATCTATTTATCAAGTTTTCTTTGTTTTTGCGTGATAGGTTTTATGCAAGTGTACCTTCAGGAACTTGTTGGGTACATCTATGTGTCGAAAGGTCAGAAAATGGGAGCTTTCGTTGGTTGTATCAGATTAAATTTTCATGTGTAGGGTATACATGATATGATATGATCTGATCATGATTCTTTTAGTATAGCAAGTATGGGGCCATGTGACCTTTTGCATAGTTATAATGTATCATTACCTTATCAATCACCAAAGATAGCATGATGACTACATATTTTCATGTTCTATCGGTACTTCAATTTCCAGTTAAAAGTCCTACTTCTTGAATGAAAGCTATTTAGCTTTTTTTTTTGTAATATTGTCTTTAATGAAGGTTGACCTATTTTTCCAGATTTGTTAACAAATGGCAACCATGTCAATAAGAGGTTCATTGAAATTTTGTTATGTACCAGTGGTGTTACACTATGTAGTTAATGACCCAATATATCATTGATATATCGGTTATCGGTCCTCTGCCGAGATATGGATGCAAAATATTAGTCAGAATATCGGTACCGATAATATCGGCCATATTTGACTGTTATTAGACCGATATATCACCGATTTTTCCGATATCGGCACCTTTCTTCTTAGTTCTACCGTTCTTCTTTTTCTTATTGCTGCTATTAGTGTTTTAAGTCATAATTGTTAGTTGTTAGTGTTAAATGTTAGTGTTTTAAGTCTTAGCAAGTTACTACTTGCTACAATTGTTAGTGTTTTGCAAGTAGCAAAATGTTAATTTGTGAATGGTAGGAGAGTATACTGAATTGTTAGTGTTAAATTGGTATATATATAAATTTAGCATGCTGTTAAAGTTACCGATATCCCACCGCGAAAACTGATATCTCAAATATCGGTCTTTGACCGATATCCGATATTTTACCGCATTTACTACTTAGGTGTTACATCATTCCTTATGAGAGTCATCAAATAGATAGCAATGAAGTTTGTATCATTGTTCCACCTACTCACTCAATTTTTAAAGGGGTTAAACATTTGGTTTAAATTTTTTCATGTTGTGAAATTTTGAGCATTTGGAGTTTACATGATTACATAATGTGGCCTGATAAGTAGGGCTGAGCATGGGCAACAAACCGACCTGAACCGACATAGACCTGAACCCGAGAATGGGTTGAAAACTGGAACCGAGGACGGGCCCTAAAAAGTGTAGTCGGGCTTTGGTCGGTCTCGGTTTCGGTTAGCCGGTTTACACTTTGCGGACCGAGACCGAGAAGTAGTAGCGGTAGAAAATCTTAAGTTGTAACTGAACTTCAGCTCTCCTTTAAATCCATGACTCTCCATCTTCGTTTCCATGTTTCCATGTTAGGAATGGCAATGGGCCCGGTTTGGGCCCGGTATTGGTAATCCGAGGCCCGTACCCGATTGTAATTCTTTGTCCCATATCCGGCCCGTTACCCGTCGCGTATTTGTCGGGTAATTACACATCGGGTATTGGGCATACCCGTGGGTATTGGGTATACCCGTTAATTTCTTAAAAATACCCGCTGGGACAAAGGTGCAATTTTTACTTTGATGTTTATATAATTTACAATTTTAATAACTATAACAAATGAAAATATGATTAATAACTTACGTATCATATTCAGATCACATATACCAAACTAAATCAAAACGATTACTTAATGAAGTAATTGTATCATGACCACCTAATTGCATAAACATCTACATAATAAAGGATGTTAGCTTCCATATCTAATATACATGCTGAAAAATAAGTTATTTTTTCACTATGCAGCTGCCAAATACATATGCACATATGAAGTACTACTTGTCTTCATATCCAAATATGTATTCAAAAAGGTAAGTTCACTTGTGATAGCCATATGATATGTAGTAAAAAAGGTAAGTTCACTTCGGGTAAATGGGCCGGGTATCAGTGGCGGATCTAGAAAATCTTCGTAGCGGTAACGTTTTATGAAAAAGCGGTGACGAAATCGAAAAAATGTCAAAAAAGGTCAAATTTTTCCAAAATTTACACTACCGCCGGAGCGCCAAGCTGCAGCGGAGGCTACCCCTTCCCCTAAGGTAGGTCTGCCCCTGCCGGGTATCAGGCTGGTATCACTAAATCCCATACCCATACCCGTACCCGAATTTTTCCTTTCTTAAGCCCATACCCGGCCCATACCCATTGGGCTTCGGGTATACCCGGCCCGTATGTTTCGGGTTTCGCGTGTACCCGCCAGGCTTGGGCTTTTTTGCCATCCCTATTCCATCTTCTTGTATTATGATGTATTAACCTTGTATTGTGGCAACTTTATCTATATTTATATCTATACTATCTTATTAAGAGAACTAAGATTTTTACTCTTTTGGTAATTTTACATTATGTACACATTTTGAAGCAACATGTACAAGAGAGGCAAGCTATTTTAGAGGGGGTAAACTTGTGCATTGTCCAAAAATTTAAGACATTTTAGGGGTATTTTAGTGATTTTGGTACCTTTGTAACATATAATTAAGATGACATGTGAAGAATCTAATAACTATATAAAGCAAAGGTTATGAATTATTATCTTTAATGTGTGAATATCCACATGTGTCCATCATAATATAGTGACTCTCCATGTACTTAACTTTCATATTTGTAAGCCTATAAATAGAGACTTATGTAGTTCATGCTTTACATCAATAATAAGAAAAATATTCCCCATTATCTCTTCCTTGTCTCTTTCTATTGTGCTAAATGCTAATAGTTTTTTTTTTATGATATTTATTACATACTATCTTAAAACAATGTTACTAAGTTGGTTTACTTGTTATACCTATGAAAACAATATAACTTGATTCATCATTATTTTACTGGGGAATATCATGATATCTTTTTTATTCGATATCACATAAATTACTAATAAGGTGGAAGGGCTAGATATTTTGATCTTGAGTTGAAATTGTTACTGTGGATTTTTGTTTGCTGACCATCAAATTGAATATAGTTCTTGAGGGCTATAAAGTATGATGAATGAATGAGAAGAAAATTATGCTAATAATCCATGGGGTCAAGTATGTCTTTTGTGGTGGTGGATGGATATAAATTATGTGAAACCCGCCACACAATGTGCGCCAAAAAAATAAAAGTACTTGCCACAACGCGCAGGTATTCCCACTATCTCTTTAGAAAGAGAAAATGTATTAAAAATTATTAAAAAACGGATACAGAGGAGAAAGATGGAGTAGACAAAGTGGAGAGCAACACCTAGGTTTTTTTCTCTGCAGAGAATCTGAAGAGACCCCTGGAGGCAGCCGGTGAAATGGACGGCTGGAGACCGATATCAGGCTTCGATTATCGGCAAGAGAAAGGAGTGTACGTGGCTAGGAAAAGAGACAAGAATGGGTTTCGATTTGGATTTGTTAGTTTCACAGGGGTAAAAAACATGGTGGAGCCGGAGAAATCTATGCAAAATGTATGGATGGGTAGCTTTAGGCTGTTCATTAATATAGCAAGATTTGCTAGCGAAAACAAAGAAGGCAAGGATTTACGAAAGTGAAGAATAACATAAAGGAGCGGAACGGCAAAGAACAACGAAATAGAAACAAAGGCTTCATGGAACAGGGGGTCGCTTTCAATTCTTATGTGACTGGAGGCAAATTATACGCTAGTACCGTATCCGGAAAACAACACCCGATTGCTTCTATGAAAGAAGTCATAGTTTCAGAGTTTGCTAAAGCATACACTGAGCTACATGGGAAGGAGATTTTAGGTAAAGCGAAAGACTTATGGACGCTCAGAAAACTAGATATTTTACTGAAGGAAGCAAGATACGGAAAGTCCACAATCAAGTACCTTGGGGGCCTATCGATTCTGGTGGTCTTTAAGTCAAGTGCAAAGGCGGATGGTTTCAGGGCTGAGGCTTTGGGTTTTGGTTGGTTCAGTAATTTGGATATATGGAAAGGTCAACCAGCGGCATTCGAGAGAATTGCATGGTTGAATATTCATGGATTCCCTTTGCACCTGTCCGGGAATGAAACATTCGATTCGGTTGGAAGGTGCTTCAGTAAAGTTATAACAACCCTAAAGAAAACCGACACCCTCGAATTATTTTCGACACCCTAATATATTTTAAATTATCCCAATATGTCTTAAAACACACCCCATACGCGAAAACGGACTCCGAATACCTTTAATATTATTAAAAATAATTAAAAATCAATTTTTGGGTTTTGTCGCGGGCCGCGTAGACCCCTTAGGGATCTTACGCGGGCCGCTAGAGATAAAAAAACACGGCGAAACCTTGTGCTGACACGTGTCTGACTCGTGTTGAACCTACTAGGTGACCCGGATCACCTACGCCGTTGACCATCTTTGACGCGGGCCGCGTAACCCCTTTGCTATACCTTACGTGGGCCGCGTAAAAGTCGAAGTGAAGCCCTATAAGTAGAGGGCATCGGATCTTCAGTCTGCTCGTTCATTTCCTTTCTCAATCTCAAATTTCTTAAAGAATAGGCATTATACTCGGGTATAATACCCCCTAAATAACGAAGTTCTGCTCCGTTGTAAGTATCATAACCCCTGGATACATATAAGATACTCTGCCCGATTGATCTAGGGTTCCGTAACGGCTGTCGTGGTTCTGCCCGACGTAGTCATTGGAATGCCGTCTCGGGTAGGGTATTACTAATGTTAAAATGAGTTATTATACTAACACACGTGCATTTGTGTAATTTATAGATTATTCCCAGGAAATCCTTACAGAAAATCTAAGACAACAAAGTGAGTAATCTCCTTTTTGTAAATTGTTTCTACAAAACCTCACACAATTAATTATATATTAAGCAGTTATTGAGTATTTGTAAGGATACAATTATCGTCGGTATGTTGGGGTTTTGTATACAAAATTTGTTACTGGAGGGGTAACATTTCCACAAGTCGGGTCTGACAGTACCGTGGATGGTAATTGATATGACTTGGAAACAAATATAATTGCGAGACCGTCCTCAATACTGTACAATGGTTTTTATTAAAACTTGATTAAACTGGGATTCACTCACCAATATTTCCCACTGACAAAATGTTTTTAAACACGTTTCAGGTAACAAAATGTGAACGTCAAATAGAAGCCAGCTGGACAACACTGAAGGCTTGGAAAAGTGGCAATAAAGTTACCTAAAATAAAATAGATGTTTTTATTAAATAAAAATATGATTTATTCCTATGAAAATGTGTGTACTGCAAACTTGGGTTTTATCCCATGTGTTTAATATTATGAAAATGTGGTATTTCACTCTGATTAAATATTTCCTAACTACGGTCCTGATGAAAATTCCGCTGCTAAATTAGACAATACCAGATACCATCGAAAACTGGCCGCGGCCGCCCGTTCCTGTATTTGTATAGGGGGACGGCGGTTGCGACAGAAGGTGGTATCAGAGCTAAGCCTCTGATTCAGCCACAGAAGTGTTCTGCTGACATCAAAATTCAAATTGTTAGAAAATAAATTACGGGAATACGTGCACAATTGTATTTTCTTGTTATGTGTTATTTGACTATTTGTTAGTTTACAGTATGAGCGACCAAGGACCATTTGACGCGTACCGTCAATTGTCTGGTTCGCCTAGAAGCGAAGGTGCCTCTTCTCAGCCTGCCCTCTCGGGGTACTCTGCTGATACGGAAGAAGGAATATTCGTGTTTAAGGCTCAGTCTGAAGACCCATTCCCTCAGAAGAAGAGAGGATGGTTCAGTAGGGGAGCACATGAGCATAGGAAACGTATGAAAAAGTTACAAGACCAGAGAGCACTAGCAGCAGCCAAAAGAGAACCCGATGCCTATGCCTAGGATATGCTTAATAGAGGTATAGCCAATATTCACATCCTAGCAACAACTGTAGCTGACCCTAACCTGGAACAAATGGTAGCACCCCAACCACAACCACCAATTCCTGACCAACCGATGGAGATAGAAAACCCTGAAAATCAAGTAGAAATGCATGATTTTAATCCGGAGGAAATACCTAGGGTACCCGCACCAAATCCCTTAGACCCAAATTACGACCCCTGGTGGGATGACAATAGGGACTATGTGCAGCGTTACCCGATACACGAAGACATACCCATGCCAAACCTAGGAGCCTACCCAGGGTTAAATCCTCTAGATCCCTATTACGATAATGATGTATTCATTAGGGAGATTCTAGAAAATCCTTACCCATTTCAGGCCCCTATACCTCCATACCAGAATCCCGCACCCTAGATTCCGAACCCAGTCCTAGAACCTGCACCGCCAATGAGTGCAGAAAATGTACAAGAACTTAGGACATTTGGTGAAGAAATTTTAGAAAGTAGTGAAAGAATGAGACAGGTGGGAGAGCGACACGTCTGGAAATACTACGAGCGCAATATGGATTTCTGGATGATTCCATATCCATGAATGTGATGGTGGAAACGGTAGTAATAATAATATTAATAATAAAATAATATGATATGTGTGTATGAAAAAAAAAAACTACAGATGCCTATTATTAGTAGTGTAACTTTAAATTTCAGTCGGTATTGTAATTTTAATTTCAGTACTGGTGTGTAATAGATACATATTATATGAATAGAGTAAAGTCGCAATGATCGACGCTTTTGACCAAAATGCATGTCATGTGATTGGCTATATTAAATATTATTTTGTGATATTAATACGTGGTAACTGTTTAAAATTCAGATGGCCGACGAAGGAAATCAAGAAAATCTGAATAACGATAACCAGAGTAACATTAACTTGGTTAATGAGAATCCAAGCATCAATAATAATGGAAACCAAGTGGATAATAGTGCTATCCAACACATAGTGGCACAAGGAATCATAGATGCAATGCCATTTATTATCCAAACTATTAAGGAAGCAGATAATAAAAGTAAGCATAGCAGTTAGCGACCAACTGAACCAGAACACAGTGTAAACAAAGGACCTGTACTTCAAGTGCCCATTCCTAAAAGAAGAAGAACCATGCCTTATGGTTGTTCTTATAAAGAATTCTGGTCCTGCAAACCAATAGAATTCTCTGGAAATGAAGGACCCATTGCAGCTCTACGCTGGATAGAAAAGACTGAGGCTGTTTTAAAAATAAGCAAGTGTGCTGAAGAAGACAAGATAATGTTTGCTTCTAATCTATTTAAGAACTCAGCCTTAGAATGGTGGAACACTATCCTCCAGTCAAGAGGAAGTGATAAGATTTACAACATGGAATGGGAGGAATTTAAAAATATGGTAGAAAGAAAATTCTGCCCTCCCAATGAAAAGGAACAGATAGCGAATAAGTTTCTGAACCTAAGGATGACCGGGGTAGATAGTAAGGGTTATACTACCACATTCTTTGAATATGCTAGAATAGTACCAACCCTTGCATCACCTGAACCGGTATTAATCTCCCGTTACATCTGGGGAATAATTGGAGAGATTAGACATATAGTCAAGGCAGCTAGACCCCAAACTATAGAAGAAGCTGTAGAACTAGCAAATACCTTGACAGATGAATTAATCCGTACTAGAGAATAAGACCAGAGGAGAAACCTAACCCAAAGACTTACTCAAGAATTCCGTTCTAGGAATTCCAACCGTAGGAATATAGGTTCTACCTCTGCACCATACTGCAAGGTCTGCAAGAAAAAGCATTCGGGAAAATGCTCCACTCATTGCAATTTCTACAAGGCACCAGGACACAAGGAAGAAGATTGCAGAAGAAAATCCAGTAATGGACTGTGCTTCAATTGTGGAGAAAAAGGTCACATCAAGCCAAATTGTCCGAAATTGGCCCCAGCTGCAAACAACAAGAACACTAAAAATGCTAGAGCATTTGTTTTGACTGCAGATGAAGCCAAAATGATTCCAGACGTGATAGCTGGTACGTTTTTAGTTAATGATGTTTTTGCTAAAGTATTATTTGACTCTGGTGCAAACCAAAGTTTTATTAATACTTCATTTTGCAAACTTCTTAATCAACCATTAACTAAACTCTCACAAGAATACTAGTCGAGACAACGAATGGAGAAACGGTTAGGATTTCTGAAATCTTGCAGGGAGCAAGAATAAAATTTTTAAACCAAAAGTATCTTGCAAACCTGTACCAAATGAATCTGACAGGATTTGATATCGTATTAGGAATGGATTGGTTAATAGGCAATAAAGCTAATATTTTATGTGATTAAAAGTCAATTCAAGTAAATTCACCAAAGGGTGAAAAGATCACAATTAAAGGTGATAAACCATTTAGATCCACTAAATTCATCTCTGTGATTAAAACTGCAAGTTATATAAGAAAAGGATCTATAGTGTATTTGATTTCCATAATCACTAACACTAAAGGAAAAGAATTAAAAGATATCCCCGTAGTGTCTCAGTTTTCAGATGTATTCCCAGAAGAATTACCAGGACTACCGCCGAACAGGGAAGTTGAATTCAGAATCCATCTACTGCCAGGAACAGTACCAATTGCCAAAGCACCTTACCGTTTGGCACCCGCCGAAATGCAGGAACTAAATAAACAGTTAGTTGAATTGTTGGAAAAAGGATTCATACAGCCAAGCTCATCACCATGGGGAGCGCCGATACTGTTTGTCAAAAAGAAGGACGGATCAATGCGTATGTGCATTGACTACCGCGAATTTAACAAGGTCACGATTAAGAACCGGTACCCTTTACCAAGAATCGATGATCTGTTTGATCAATTGCAAGGGGCTCGATTTTTCTCAAAAATCGATTTAAGGTCAGGATATCATCAATTAAAGGTACAGGAAGAGGACATTCCTAAAACCGCATTTAGAACAAGGTATGGCCATTATGAATTTACTGTCATGCCATTTGGTTTAACCAATGCCCCAGCCGCATTTATGGACATGATGAACCGAATATGTAAGCCATATTTGGATAAATTCGCAATTGTTTTTATTGATGATATTCTCATCTATTCTAAAAGTAAGGAAGATCATGCAAAGCATTTGCACGCACTTCTAAGTCTATTAAGAAAGGAAAAGTTTTATGCTAAGTTTTCAAAGTGCGAATTTTGGTTAGAACAGGTACAGTTTCTTGGACACTTAGTTAACCATGAAGGAATTCATGTAGATCTAACCAAGATCGAAGCGATTACCAAATGGAAAACCCCTGAATCACCAACCGTGGTTAGAAGTTTCTTAGGATTGGCCGGGTATTATAGGAGATTTATTCGATATTTTTCTAGAATAGCCATTCCTTTAACTAAATTAACCTGTAAATCCATTAAGTTTGAATGGGGACCAAAACAGGAAGAAGCTTTTAGAATTATTAAGCAAAGATTAACTCATGCACCCATACTAGCGTTACCAGAAGGAACTGAAGTCTTTGTAGTCTATCGTGACGCTTCTAAGTTAGGTTATGGATGTGTGTTGATGCAACGTCAAAAGGTTATAGCTTACGCATCTAGACAACTTAAGAATCATGAAGAGAATTATTCAACCCATGATCTCGAATTAGGAGCTATAATTTTTGCCCTTAAAATTTGGAGACATTACCTTTATGGTAGTAAGTTTACCATATTCACTGATCATAAAAGTTTAAGGTATGTTTTCGGGCAAAAAGAGTTGAATATGAGACAAAGACGCTGGATGGAGATGCTTAGTGATTATGATTGTGGTATCCAGTATCATGCAGGAAAAGCAAATGTAGTTGCTGATGCTCTAAGCCGAAAGTATCATGAAAAACCAAAAATGGTACGTTCTCTTAAATTAAATCTACAAGTAGATTTAAATGATCAAATTAGAAAAGCACGAGAATCAGTAATCCGGGATGATACTAAAAAATTAAAAGGAATGATTAAGGAATTAGAACAAGGAACGGATGGAATTTGGAGATTTCATAAAAAGAGAATGTGGATACCTAAATTAGGAAACCTACGCCATCGTATATTAGAAGAAGCCCATAAGTCCAAATATACGATGCATCCTGGAAATGACAAAATGTATCAGGATTTAAAAACGAATTTTTGGTGGATAGGAATGAAAAAGGATATAGCAGCCTATGTTTCTAAATGCTTAACCTGTTCACAAGTTAAAGCTGAACATCAGAAACCCTTAGGATTGCTGCAACAGTTAGAAATGCCAGTGTGGAAATGGGAATTGATAACAATGGATTTTGTTACCAAATTACCCAAAACAAGAAAAAGCAATGATACAATCTGGGTGATTGTAGATAGGCTAAGTCAGCTCATTTTCTACCTATAAAGGAAACTTTCAGTATGGAACAGCTAGCTAAATTATATGTAAATGAAATTGTTTCTTTACATGGAATTCCTTTATCAAATGTTTCTGATAGGGATAGCCGTTTTACCTCTCATTTTTGGATAAGTTTCCAAAAAGCCATGGGAACCAAATTAAATCTAAGCACAACTTATCATCCTCAAACGGAAGGACAAAGCGAAAGGACAATTCAGACAATGGAAGACATGCTTAGAGCTTGTGTAATTGATTTCGGAGGTAATTGGGACGATCACTTACCATTGATAGAATTTTCTTATAATAATAGTTATCACACAAGTATTAATGCTGCACCATTCGAAGCACTTTATGGACGAAAGTGTTGAACCCCAGTCTGTTGGGCAGAAATTGGGGAAAAGCAACTATCTGGACCTGAGATAGTGCAAGAAACAACTGACAAGATCATTCAAGTCAAGGAACGACTGAAAACAGCACGTGATCGACAGAAGAGCTATGCCTATAACCGACGCAAACCGTTGGAATTTCAAGTAGGAGATAAAGTATTGTTAAAAGTCTCTCCTTGGAAAGGAGTAGTAAGATTCATCAAATGAGGAAAGCTAAGTCCCAGGTATGTTGGACCTTTTGAAATTATTAAAAGAATAGGACCTGTAGCCTATCAGCTACAATTGCCAGAGGAAATGACAGGAATACATGATGTATTTCATGTATCTAATCTCAAGAAATGCCTAGTTGATGAATCACTTGTGGTGCCTCTTAAAGATATAGAGGTAAGTGAACAACTCAAGTTTGTAGAAAGGCCTCTACAGATTGAAGACAGGAAAGTCAAGAATCTCAAGCACAAGAGGTTAATTCTGGTCAAAGTGAAATGGGACTCCAAAAGAGGACCAGAGTATACATGGGAGCTTGAATCAGAAATGCAAAGGAAATATCCACACTTGTTCCAGTAGATCTCGAGGACGAGCTCTAAAACAAGGTGGGGAGGCTATAACAACCCTAAAGAAAACCGACACCCTCGAATTATTTTCGACACCCTAATATATTTTAAATTATCCCAAACGCGAAAACGGACCCTGAATACCTTTAATATTATTAAAAATAATTAAAAATCAATTTTTGGGTTTTGTCGCGGGCCGCGTAGACCCCTTAGGGATCTTACACGGTCCGCTAGAGATCAAAAACGCGGCGAAACCTTGTGCTGACACGTGTCCGACTCGTGTTGAACCTACTAGGTGACCCAGATCACCTACGCCGTTGACCATCTTTGACGCGGGCCGCGTAACCCCTTTGCTATACCTTACGCGGGCCGCGTAAAAGTCGAAGTGAAGCCCTATAAGTAGAGGGCATCAGATCTTCAGTCTGCTCGTTCATTTCCTTTCTCAATCTCGAATTTCTTAAAGAATAAGCATTATACTCGGGTATAATACCCCCTAAATAATGAAGTTCTACTCCGTTGTAAGTATCATAACCCCTGGATACATATTAGATACTCTGCCCGATTGATCTAGGGTTCCATAACGGCTGTCGTGGTTCTGCCCGACGTAGTCGTTGGAATGCCATCTCGGGGAGGGTATTACTAATGTTAAAATGGGTTATTATACTAACACACGTGCATTTGTGTAATTTATAGATTATTCTCAGGAAATCCTTACAGAAAATCTAAGACAACAAAGTGAGTAATCTCCTTTTTGTAAATTGTTTATACAAAACCTCACACAATTAATTATATATTAAGCAGTTATTGAGTATTTGTAAGGATAAAATTATCGTCGGTATATTGGGGTTTTGTATACAAAATTTGTTACTGGAGGGGTAACATTTCCACAAGTCGGGTCTGACAGTACCGTGGATGGTAATTGATATGACTTGGAAACAAATATAATTGCGAGACCGCCCTCAATACTGTACAATGGTTTTTATTAAAACTTGATTAAACTGGGATTCACTCACCAGTATTTCCCACTGACAAAATGTTTTTAAACACGTTTCAGGTAACAAAATGTGAAAGCCAAATAGAAGCCAGCTGGACAGCACTGAAGGCTTGAAAAAGTGGCAATAAAGTTACCTAAAATAAAATAGATGTTTTTATTAAATAAAAATAGGATTTATTCCTATGAAAATGTGGTACTGTAAACTTGGGTTTTATCCCATGTGTTTAATATTATGAAAATGTGGTATTTCACTCTGATTAAATATTTCCTAACTACGGTCCTGATGAAAATTCTGCTGCCAAATTAGACAATACCAGATACCACCGAAAACTGGCCGCGACCGCCCGTTCCTGTATTTGTATAGGGGGACGGGTGTTGCGACAAAAGTTTTACACGCTTCACAAAGGTAGCCGGAGGACAATCTGCTAACGTCAGACTGTGTGTGTCTGTTAATCGACTCGGTGAAAAGAATTGAAGAAGTTGTTACAATTATTGAGGATGGTAAACGGTATAGGGTTTGGTTCGAAGAAGAAAGAGGGGACTGGATCCCGGACTCGATTGAGAACCAGGACGGTCAGATAGAAGATGACGAAGGATCCGAGTCGGGTAACTCTACATCAATCGATAAATTTGGGTCGGATTTTGATAGTCCAGTGGCCGGAATTAATGGGACCGACAACTACGACAAATCAGAAAAATTAAAGAATAGAAATAGGAAGAAAGAAAACAATAGCTTCAAAGGTTCTCCGAAACAGGTATATGAATCGGTCGCCGGTGACTCACCGGACGATAGGATGAACACCGACAGTGGTAAAAAATTGATCGGAAAATAAGACATCGAAAAGTCGAATGGAATTGATGATATCGAAAAATCACAAGAATTTAATGCTTATGGGAGTTACGATAATGTGAACGGTGATTTTTGCCTAGAGAAATTGCTGGATTCGGTGGAGGTAGGTGAGGATCAGAGGTCGGCTGAGTATGGAGTGAAGGAAAGAACGGCGCCTTTTAATTTTCCAAGATTTGGAAACTTTATGGGGAATGATAAGGAATATAACAAAAATTGGGATAATTTACATTGTGCCGAAAATATGTTTAATGGGCCATTAAACTTTTAAAGTAAATATTAAGTCTAGTAGGCTTAGGAAAGGATTCAAAATTGTGAGGAAAAACAGAAACACTACATCCGTAGGGGAGGAAACAAGCGGGATTTTAAGGCCAAGGAAGAGAATAAGACAAAACGACCCTTTTGATCTAAATGAAACAATAGGGATTCAAGAAGATAATGTATCATCTGAAGATCAGGAGGACATAAACAATTTGGGAAACGGTAGGTCGGGTGAGAGTATTCAGATAGAGGCAAATGTTTTTAGAGAAGAGATTTTGGAGGGGAACGACAACGAAAACATGGCAGAAGCAGTTAATGTGCAAACCATCGAGGAGAATGATAGATTTAACCTAGAGACACATCTTATGGCCACACTGGGAGGAGTAGTGGGAGTGGATCTACAACAACATGAGCATATGATCAGAGAAGCGATAAGGGAAAAGGAAACCAAAAAGTTTCTAGATGAATTTTCTTTCTTTGAATATTAGAGGGTTAGGTGAGGGGGGTAAAAATAAAGTGGAATGGGTTAAAGATGTTAAAAATAGAATGGGATTGATTTTATTACTCTTTAAGAAATTCAGTTTAATGACATTTCAGGTATCGAGTTCGAGAAATTATGGGGTGCAGGCAAATTCGAGATGGACCATGTGCCAGTAGCTGGGAGATCTGGAGGAGTAGTTGGGAGATCTGGAGGAGTGGTTAGCTTATGGGATCCTAATATTTTCAAGGTACATGATTCTATCAAACACCCTAATTTTCTATTAACTATAGGGGTTTTGAAGGGGAGTAATAAAGCTATTAATGTTATTAACATTTAAGTTCCGCAAAAAGTTTCTCAAAAGAAATCCTTGTGGGATGTCATAGGGGGTGTGTTGGGTAACTATTCGGGATGGTGGGTGATTATTGGAGATTTTAACGCGGGATGGTGGGTGATTATTGGAGAATTTTAGAAATTAATGATACCCAGCCAGATTCCTTTAACCAACGCCCCACGACACAATCTAATAGTAAGGATGGATGTCACTGGAGAAACTTGGGAGGGGTGCAATGTCATCATGGCACTGATTATGAACAGCCCCTAGCTTTTGCACTAACTACCTGTATCTGGGTACACACACATATTCTACAAGATTTCAGGTACTCTGCCAGATTCATCTTTGAGGATGGCAGACTCACCACCATTGCTAGTTGGGTGATGGGCAATGTCACACCCCAACTGATGGCGGAAACATCGAGATAAGATGAACAAATCGCTCAAAGCATCATAACACTATCGTGAAAATATAATTTAAATCAAATTTCATAACAACACTAAAATGTCATACAAGATTCAAACATAATCAAAATTGTTTCAAACATAATCAAGAATTGTTTATTTCTAAAATGGTTTGCTAAGTTCATCCTAGCTTGTTTTCATGATCACTTCGTCTATCAACTTGCAACATGTATTAAAATAATGATCAACAATAATGTTAGCGAGTATAAAAGTTTGATACATAGCATAAATAGAATAAAATGTTTAAATGTGATCATATACAACATGAATAACATAATACAAGTTACAAATATGTAGAAACGGTGTAAACTATATGTCAATCCAAATTTTGCAATGCAAACGTGACTTTCCCCAAGACTCAAGGGAGTTTAACATGTTTTACTTAACAATACCCCAAGACTCAAGGGCGATGCGTTAATCCTATAACACTATAATTGTTAAGGTAGACTTGATCGAAATTAATGAGCATATAGACACAAAATGTATACATAGCATGTGAGATTAACAAGTATCAAAATGTTTTCATGTTTGAATGTGGATAGAGTGTGATAATAACAAGATTCAAGTGTTGCGTGTTTTTATATAGAATACATGTTGCACCCAAAGTGTTTAAAACAAAAATAGGATCGAGTATACTCACTGTTTTGTGTAGAGTTTCCACGTAAACCGCGAGCGAGGTTGATGAAGTCTCGAGTTTATACTGAAATGCGTAGACGAGAATATAAGATTACTGATGTGGGATTGTGTTGGATCAGAATGTTTAAAATACGCGAATTAAAACGAATTAAGTGCTTAACAGTCCATTCGGACGGATTGGCATTGCCCATTCGGACGGATGGACTGATTCATGTGTGATACGATCTGATTTCAATGTTAAATCAGTAACATATATGATTTAAACAGTAAACAAAGTGATTCGATGTAAAAACTGATGCGTAAAATAGAAATAAAATGATTCAGTACGACAGCAGTGTCCATTCGGACGAATGGACTTACTCCATTCGGACGGATGTACTGTTATTGTTTTGATTCATTTTGGTTTTTAACTGATTTTATCGAAAACATTGAAGTATTTGTTTAATTTGCTTAAATAAGCAGATAAAATGTTTAAATGGTGACAACAAGTGTAAAAAAAAAATAGGATTGAAAATCCAAAACAGTTGATGCAGGAGCAGTCCATTCGGACGGATGGACTATGTCCATTCGGACGGATGGGCTATTCTTGATGAAAAATTTTGTTTGATCCATTGAAACAGATCATTTCTTGATGGAAATTAACCTTAGTGCAGGCTCTTGACTATGAGATAAGTCAAGGGTTTGATGGATTATTGATTCCACCATGATCGTATTGTAAACGAAAAGGAAATCATAGTTAAGTTGTAAAATGTTACAATTTCTTACAACTTTGATTCAATCTTGTTTGAGTTATGCTCCACAACAGTTTTCCTAGGCAAAACGAGTGGAAACCATCTTCAAGATAGTTAGAATCAAAGGCTTTGAGAAAAGTTTAAGTGTGTGTGAGATTAAAATATAAGAAATGCAGTAGAAATGGAATTGAAAAAAGAAGGAGAGTGCTTACAAACAATTCTGATCGCAACAGAGCTTCGAGAGTGATTGCAAGAGAAATGGCGAGTTGGAAAGGAGACACAAGGTCTCTATTTATAGATTCGGGGAAACCTAGGGTTTCCTAGAATTTCGCACGGGTGCACCTTTGTCCGGATGGCCAAGGTTACGGCTGGGCTCCATTCGGACGAATGGGCTTCGCCCATTCGAACGGATGGGCTTGTTTTATAAATTTTATTTTTTCAAACTTGATTATTTTACGTGCTTTAACCAATTTTTTGAGTATCAAGAATCAGGTAATAAAGAATCAAGATTCAGGAATAATATATCGTTCAAAATGTGAATTACGAATACAACTTCGCACATAAGTCTAACACAAATATGATTAAAATAATTTCGTTTTCATTATGATCAATCGTCTTAGATTACAAATATGATCGAAAATATGATACAACGAGAGTACAAGTGTCAAAAATGGAAAGCACAATAAGACTTGGTAAAATAAGAAAGTACAAAAAGGCGAAGTGTTACAGTCTCCCCTGCTTTAGGAAATTTCGTCCTCGAAATCTACTTGGAAGGCTGAACGAAGAGTTGTGGATACTTGGTCTTCATCTCGCTCTCGAGTTCCCAAGTGAATTCGGCACCACGCTTTCCTTCCCAACGAACCTTGACTATGGGAATTTTGCTGCGCCTTAGTTGCTTGGTACCTCGGTCCATTATTTCGACCGGTTTTTCCACAAAATGATGAGTCTCGTTTATTTGCCCGTCGTCAATAGGAACATGAAGTCCCTCTTTAGCTAAACACTTCTTGAGGTTCGAGACATGAAATGTTGGATGTACGTTGCTAAGTTCTTTTGTCGACTTCTAGCCTTGAGTAAGTTGTCGCGGATTTGAAGAATCTTATCTGTCGTTTCTTGAATGAGCTCAGGGCTAGTAAATTGTTTATCACCAATCCCATGCCGGCTGATGGGAGATCGGCACGTGCAACCATATAACGCCTCAAAGCAGCCATCTGAATACTGGAGTGATAGTTTTTGTTGTACGAGAACTCGATCAATGGTAAATATACATCCCAACTACCACCAAAGTCGATGACACAAGAACGAAGCATGTCCTCTAGGGTTTGGATAGTACGTTCAGTCTGTCCATCTGTTTGAGGATGAAAGGCCGTACTAAGATTCAAGTGAGAACCCATAGCAGTTTGGAAAGTTTTCCAAAGACGTGAAGTAAAACGACCATCGCGGTCAGAAATGATGTCAAGGGGGATACCATGACGACATATGATTTCATCAGTATAAACTCGAGCAAGTTTCTCAACTTTGAAATCCTCGCGAATAGGGAAAAAGTGAGCTGATTTAGTCAAGCGGTCGATGATTACCCAAATGCTATCATGACCAGAAGGTGTGCGAGGATGTTTGGTTATGAACTCCATAATTGCTATCCCACTTCCAAACAGGGATTTCGGGTTGTTCAAGTAAACTAGAAGGACGCTATGTTTAGCTTTGACTTTCGAACAAGTGATACACTTCGAGAAATAAATAGTAATGTCCTTCATACCCGGCCACCAATAGGACGTATGAAGATCGTGGTACATCTTATCAGCACCAGGATGAATCGAATATTTTGACTTATGATCCTCATTTGTCACACCCCGACCACGTAAAATAACAAATCGTGGCGGAATCGTCGGGGAGTGTTGTAACAGAATCATTGTTTCATAACACATGGAAATTGAAGTTTTGTTTTATTGAATCAAAAGAAGTTACAATGTCTTAACAACAAAGAAACATAACATAATTAACTAGTCTTGCATCTTTTATTGTCACTAAGGCCCAAGTCCGCCTAAGTATATCTTGATAAATCCTCTGCATCATTTCCTGAAACACATGTGAAAATAGGTACGTCAGCATAAAAATGCCTGTGAGATACATAGGTTTTATTGATTTAGGATTCATGACTTATAAGTTTAGAAAAAGGTTGTTTAACAAAAGTCAGTCATGATCCTTGTAAAATGTTTTGTTTTATAAATCATTTGAAAAGCGATGATAAAGTAGATGATATGTAAAAGAGTAATGTAAGGTTAAATGAATAACCAAGTAAAATGAGTTTGTATGACATAAGTTGTTTTGCAAAACAAATGTTTAGTGAAAATATGTTATTTGTGTAAAATGTAATAAGTCAAATACTAAAATGGTTTAAATAATGCTACGATATGTAATACTATAAAAGCACTTATATATAGGAAGTACCAGCGGCGTATCCACCAAGCTTTTATCTTATTACACATGCCTCGTTATTTAAATCACTTACCAAAACAAACCATCAATGTAAAATTGTTTATGTATAGTCAAATGTCAAATGTTTAAGTAAAAACCATCATATGTAAATCATGTAATGTGTAAACAAATGTTATGTAGTAGTGAATAAAAGCATTTATTGATTAAAAGCATTTATTCAACCCTATAAGAAAGTAATGTACAAAACAATGCATTTGATAAAATAAACTCAAAAGTTATGTTTTGTAAGATAATGCATGCTTTACTGATACAACCATTTATGCGGTAATGTTAAACGTCTACATTCAAGCCTTGAGACAGCAGGATAACCTTAGAGTAAAAGTTATCAAAAAGAAATGTTTTCGGATTCGGTCATTCCATCCATCCAAACAAACCTAGGATTTTAGGAATGGGATTTGTCAAGTCCTATGGTACCACTACCTACTACCGAGCGGCACGATCGGTGTTAATGAATGTAATTTAGTCCCGTTAAACAAACCAAATGATATACCAAATGTAAGCATATTTTATGAAAATAATGTACCTAGTATGCTAAGTGAACATACAAGGTAGAGATATAAAACAATGTGTCCATATGCTATGAGAACATATGCAACAAAGATGCAATGTAAAACAATGTACTAAGTATGCTAAGTTAACATACAAAGAAGAAAAGTCATGTAAAACAATGTGCTAGCATGTTAAGTAAACATACATAGCAAACGAAATGTAATGTAAAACAATGTGCTAGCATGTTAAGTAAACATACATAGCAAAACATAATGAAATCATGTACTAATAGTGTACTAATGAAAATAGCAAGTGTATGATATGAAAACATGGAAAGCATGAAAGTAACAAGTAGGCACATGTGTTTCACCCCAAAACGTTTGGAAAACAGTAAAAGAGGGGTCTATGTACTCACTTGAGGGTGCTTAGAAGTCTTGAACAACAACCAAGCAAAGCTAGCGGGATCACGGAATCAAACGGCACCCTATATAGATAACTACATAAATAACCGGACCTAAATCGGGAGATTGGATAGTATGAGGTTTCGTAAACCAAATGAGTATTGGAACTCATATGATATGGTTTAACAAAGCCTACATACTAAAATGAAACCTAACCTAAGTGCTTACGACCCATTATGACCCGTTTAGGTAGCTTATGCTACTTTAACGCGTCGTTCTCGTAAAACGCGTTCGGACCGCTTAACTAGTCCTATGACAAGTAAAATATGCCTTAACATGTCTAATATAGTTACCTAATCAGTTTAGATGTCGAAATTTTGGTTACATATGCTTAAAATGAATTTATACGTAAAAAGGGTATTTTGGTAATTTTCCTAAGGCATATAAACTACTTATCATACAACTACTTAAACGACGTGACCATAAGGTATAACCTCAGAAGGTTATTCCCTATACAACTATGGTCACCTAATGTCTTTGGTCGGATCCTAAAGATCGACCAAATGGGTCGGGTTTGAAAGTATAAGCGATTGATTAGATTGCTTACCTTTACGACCCTAGACAAGCACAAATCTAAAAGTGACGAGCTAAACATGTCAAAACATGTTTAACGAGGTTTAAAAACAGGTTTGGTATCAAGATAAAGGGTCTTGATACCCAATAGTAGTTTGGTTACAAAATACGCAAAAATACGCATTTTGGCCGAAACTACGTCTCGTCACTAAGCCTAGATAACGTGGTAATCAGTAGGTATAGTCACTAGGGACTATAACCATCGTCATTACGCTCACGTTATGAAGTTCAAATGAACTTCGCAATGATCATAAACTGGTCAATGCAGAAAGTCAAACGCAGTTTGACTTTTAAGCTAAAACGAATGAAAAGAACGAAGGAATACTTACAGAAGGTCCCCGCAAGTAAAATCTTGACCCAAGTAGCTCAGGTATGAAGCAAAGGCTTCAACTTAGAGCATCTTAGATCAAATTTTGAGTGAGGATGAAATGAAGTGGGTGTTGCTATTTATAGAGAATCAAGAACCGTTAAGATCGTTCATCGTAAAACGTGCTTTGATCTGGACCGTACACATGTGGCCCATGGTTTTGGGATACTAGGGGTGCCCCAAAACCAGCAAACGGTTTTGAAAATGTTACAAAATAGCCCCTAAACTTCAAGAGAAGTGCTGAAAATGGACCTTGTGTTGCAAAAATGGAGTTTCTGCCCAGATCACTTACTCGCATAGCGCCACGGGGATAGGCATTTGCTGCTCGTCCGGCGCTAGCATGTGCCAGATACAGCAAAGTTTCAAAAATGATAGTTTTGGTCCCTGCACGTGTTTAAGGCCTTTTTCGATGCGTTTGAACCCCGTTAACCTCATTTCAAGGCTCTAAAATGAAGTTAAAGTATAGGGAACTCAAAACATGCTAAAAAAAATCTCGGATGTCGGCTCGTTTGGTCGTACGATTGCGTTGTTCGGTTAATTACGACGGAAGTCGTAACGAACGCAAAAACGATCCAAATTACGCGACGAACGGAATTTTATCAAGACAATCACTAAAATAGAATATTTTAATGATTACATAAATTTTTGGATGTCTGGATGTATTCAGAACGTAAGTTATGCGGGAAAATGCAAACTTATGCACTTTTTGACGCTTTTAGTCCCTGAATGAGCATAAAGTTTATTTTAGCACACCGAACCTATCAAAGCCTATTTATAAGCTATGTAAAGGATATTTAGGGTGTGTTTAACTTATGATCATGTTCCGGAATGTTCGTTACAGTTCAAATTGGCATACTTTCGCAGTTTGTCAAATTTAGTCCCTGTGAGCGAATAAACTTGATTTCGGCATACCAAACCTTCCAAAACTTATTTCTAAGTTATGTAAAGGTTATTTAAGGTATGTTAAGCCTATGTCACTATTCTAGAGTGTTTATTGCATTAAACTGGTTATATTTACGCATCAGTGCGCGTATAACCTTCCAGAAAGTGATTTAGAGCCCGAAATCGAACAAGAATTGATATGTGCAAATGATACACATATTTATACAAATCCCAAGTATGAAATACAATATTTCATTGGTTTGGTATTTGTTTGATGGTTGAAGTGACACAGGTGTCACAGTCTCCCCTACTTCAGGAAATTTTGTCCCGAAATTTATTTAGAGGAAACTTGTGAGAGTTTGAAACATGAAGTTGAAAAGACCAAACAATACTGGTTAGAGTCTTGAACTTTTAGTAACTTTAAATAATCATCATGCTTGCAATGTGAGAGGGATACTTATATACAAGTACATAAAGTGTTATTGGTGTGTCCACCGTACCTCTATTACATTGTTCACATTTCATTATGGTTGCCACTATCGGTTCTTACACATAATAAGTCTTACCGTGGTTTCCGTGCTCTGAACTTCGCAATTATGTATGCATCCATAATTACGTAATTCCTTGCATAGTCACGTAGTGCATCTTATAATGTGTAGGGGAAGAAAAATAATGAACGAACTTGTGATGATTATGACTAGACCTGTCACACCCCGACCATGTAAAACAACAAAACGTGGCGGAATCGTCGGGGAGTGTTGTAACAGAATCATTGTTTCATAACACATGGAAAATTGAAATATTGTTTTATTGATTAAAAGAGTCACAATGCCTTAACAAACAAAGAAGTATAACAAAATTAACTAGTCTTCCATCTTTTATTGTCACTAAGGCCCAAGTCCGCCTAAGTGTATCTTGATCAATCCTATGCATCATTTCCTGAAACACATGTGAAAATAGGTACGTCAACATAAAAATGCCGGCGAGTACATAGGTTTTGTGAAAATAGGATTCATGACTTACAAGTTTAGAAAAAGGTTGTTTAACAACAGTCAGTCATGAACCTTGTAAAATGTTTTGTTTTATAAATCATTTGAAAAACGATGATAAAGTAGATGATATGTAAAAGAATAATGTAAGATTAAATGAGTAACCAAGTAAAATGAGTTTGTATAAGATAAGTTGTTTGTAAAACAATGTCTTGTGAAAAATATGTTATTTGTATAAAAATGTTATATGTCTGAACAGAAATGATTTAAATAACACTACGATATGTAATATCATACAAGCACTTACATATAGGAAGTACCAGCGGCGTATCCACCATGCTTGTATCATATTACACACGCCTCGTTACTTAAATCACTTACCCAAACAAACCACCAATGTAAATTACCCATGTCTAAACCATTTGTCAAATGTCTTTGTGTAAACCATGTCAAAATGTTTATGTCAAAATGTAGTTCATGAAATGTGTATATCAATATCAAAATGTCTATGTCAAATGTCAAATATGTAATGTGTAAACAAAATATCATGTATGGCAAGTGAAATATATACATATAAACATATATCCACTGAGCCATAGGTAAAAATGCACAAAACAATGTATTGAAGTAAAATGTGGTTTAAATCAACGTTATGTATTGTGGAAATGCATGCTATACTGAATACAAACATTTATGCGGAATTTTGAAAATGCATACATTCAAGCCTTGTGACTGTGGTGATAAACCTTTAAACAAATGAAAGGACTATCTGTCTTATGTTTTAATCATATTCGGTCATTCCGTCCATCCAAACAAACCTAGGATTTTAGGAACGGGAGTTGTCAATTCCTATGGTACCATTACCTACTAACGAGCGGCGTAGCTAATGTTAATGAATGTATATGGTCCCATTTAAACAAACCAAATGTCATATCAAAATGTAAGCATGTGATGAAAATAATGTACCTAGTATGCTAAGTAAACATACAAGGTAGAGATGTAAAACAATGTGTCCAAATGTTACGAGAACATATGCAACAGAGATGCAATGTAAAATAAATGTACTAAGTATGATGAACATACATAGCATAAAATGTCATGTAAAACGATGTACTAAGTATGCTACAAAGGACATACATAACATGAAATGTCATGTAAAACGATGTACTAAGTATGCTACAAAGGACATACATAGCATGAAATGTCATGTAAAACGATGTACTAAGTATGCTACAAAGGACATACATAGCAAAAACACAATGAAATCATGTACTAATAATGTACTAATGAACATAGCAAGTATATGATATGAAAGCATGGAAAGCATGAAAATAACAAGTAGGCACATGTGTTTCACCCCAAAATGTTTGAAAAACAGTAAAATAGGGGTCTATGTACTCACTTGAGGGTGCTTAGAAGTCTTGAACAACAACCAAGCAAAGCTAGAGGGATCAGGAATCAAACGACACCCTATATAAATAACTACATAAATAACCGGACCTAAATCGGGAGATTGGATAGTATGAGGTTTCGTAAACCAAATGAGTATTGGAACTCATATGATATGGTTTAACAAAGCCCATATACTAAAATGAAACCTAACCTAAGTGCTTTTGACCCATTACGACCCGTTTAGGTGGCTTATGCTACTTTAACGCGTCGTTCCCGTAAAACACGTTTGGAGCGCCTAACTAGTCCTATGACAAACAAGATATGCCTTAACATGTTTAATATTGTTTCTAAATCAGTTTAGATGTCAAAAGTTATGTTACATAGGCTTGAAATGAATTTTGGCGTAAAAAGGGCATTTTGGTAATTTTCCTAAGGCATATAAACTACTTATCATACAATTACTTAAACGACGTGACCATAAGGTATAACCTCGGAAGGTTATTCCCTATACAACTATGGTCACCTAATGTGTTTGGTCGGATCCTAATGATCGACCAAATGGGTCGGGTTCGAAAGCATAAGCGATTGATTAGATCGCTTACCCTTACGACCCTAGACAAGCACAAACCTAAAAGTGACGAGCTAAACATGCTAAAACATGATAAGTTAAGTTAGAAAACAGGTTTTGGTATCAAAACAAACGGTTTTGATACCCAATAGTAGTTTGGTTACAAAATACGCAAGAATACGCATTTTGGCCGAAACTACGACTCGTCACTGAGCCTAGATAACGTGGTAATCAGTAGGTATAGTCGCTAGGGACTGTAACCATCGTGATTACGCTCACGTTAGGAAGTTTAAACGAACTTTGCATTGACCATAAACTGGTCAATGCAGAAAGTCAAACAAAGTTTGACTTTCATGCTAAAACGAAAGAAAAGAACGAAAGAATACTTACAGAAGGTCCCCGCAAGTATTTGACCCGATTCACTCTCAGGTAGGAAGCATACACTTCCACTTAGAGAGCAAGAATCAGATTCAAATGTGTGGGTTTGCAAGTGAACTATGGAGGGGTATTTATAGGAAACGTAGAGCCGTTAAGATTGTTTCTTGTTTCCCAAGCCTTAATCTCAGCCATACACCTCGTACCCACAGATTTACAAAACCAAGGGAGCCCATAGGATTGCTTAAAACCAGGTGCAATAGTGTGCAACAACTGGAACAAGCTGGAAACAACATTATGTTGTTCTGGGAACTGCTTACGGACCGTAATACTCAGAACCTTATGGTCCGTAAGGACCTTGCAGACCAGCCAAGTTTGAAAAATGGCAGAACAGGCCCCTGTGCATCCAAACTTGCTATTTGATGCATTTTTGACACGTTTAAGCCCCGTTGATCCCATTTAAAAGCTCTAAAATGAAGATAAGGTATAGGTAACTTAAAATGTGTTCAAAAATATCTCAGATTTTGGTTCGTTTGGTCGTACGGTTGCGTTGTTCAGTTAATTACGATAGAAGTTGTAACGAACGCAAAAACGATCCAAATTAAGCGACGAATGGATTATTATCATGCCAATCACTAAAATAAAATATTTTAATGATTACATAAATTTTTGGGTGTCCGGATATATTCAGAACGTAAGATATGCGCGAAAATGCAAACTTATGCACTTTTTGACGCTTTTAGTCCCTGAATGAACATAAAGTTTATTTTAGCACACCGAACCCCTCAAAGCTTATTTCTAAGCTATGTAAAGGATATTTAGGGTGTTTTTACATTATGATCAAGTTCCGGAATGTCCGTTACAGTACGAATCGACATACTTTCACAGTTTGTCGAATTTAGTCCCTGTAAGCGAATAAACTTGATTTCGGCACACCAAACCTTCCAAAACTTATTTCTAAGTTATGTAAAGGTTATTTAAGGTATGTTAAGCCTATGTCACTATTCCAGAGTGTTTGTTGCATTAAACTGGTTATATTTACGCATCAGTGCGCGTATAACCTTCCAGAAAGCGATTTAGAGCCCGAAATCGAACAAGAGTTGAGATGTGCAAATGATACACACATTTTTACAAATCCCAAGTATGAAATGCAATATTTCATTGGTTTGATATTTGTTTGATGGTTGAAGTGACACAGGTGTCACAGTCTCCCCTACTTCAGGAAATTTCGTCCTGAAATTTATTTAGAGGAAACTTGTGAGAGCTTGAAACATGAAGTTGAAAAGGCCAAACAATACTGGTTAGAGTCCTAAACTTCTAGTAACTTTAAATAACATCATGCTTGCAATGTGAGAGGGACACTTATATACAAGTATATAAAGTGTTATTGGTGCGTCCACCGTACCTCTATTACATTGTTCACATTTCGTTATGGTTGCCACTATTGGTTCTTACACATAATAAGTCTTACTGTAGTTTCCGTGCACTGAACTTCGTAATTATGTATGCATCCATAATTACATAATTCCTTTCATAGTCACGTAGTGCATCTTATAATGTGTAAGGGAAGAAAATAATGGACGAACTTGTGATGATTGTGACCAGGCCACCATAGGGTCCTTTTAATTAAATCAATAAGTGGTTTAAATAGACTACCAAGGAGTCTGTTCAGCTATATCACCACATGTCATTCTTAACCAGATTCTGAATCAATCTTTTTGACTAGACCACTAAAAGGGTCTCTTATGAATCATGGAATAGTACTATATAATCCAAGGGTTTTAACTATTACGTAGAAGCCAAATAAGGATTTAAGGTAGTACCTTTTTGAATATCCTTCTACGAATCCCTCATATGAAGATATGAAAGATTCTACAAGGATTTGGATAACGAATATCCAGAGTATACAAAAACACAAAAATGCATAAATGAAAACACAAAATGCATAAACACATAACCACAAAATTGTTTAACTTGATTTGTTATCATATTGTTAATTTGTTATGCTAGCTGTGCACATGTATTCAAAGCACACCAGGTATCCAATCAGTGGATTTTGATTGGTGCTTTAAATATTTCCAAGAATCTAACTATAAAGATAGAAAGATTTTTAAAAGGAAAATTCGATTTCGATTATAAGGAACCGAAATGTTCGAATTAAGGTACACAAGGAATCGAATCAAGGACTCTGATTTTAAAGATAATCATCCACAAGGGTCTAATGTGAAGATAAAAAGATCCCATATGGATTTTAGAAGTTGAAGATGTTTTGAAACCTTGCACTGGATGTGCTTAAGTCAAAACATGAAGTAAAAATGCTTATGAAGTTGAGATGCTGGATATGTCAAGGCGGCACATGAAGCGGAATTTGAAAATTAAGCCAATGTATGAGGAGAATATTTTTGAAAACTATGCATGGGGTTTCTTTTTAAAAAAAAAAGATATGTTTAATGTTTTTGAAACCTTATATATAATAATATTTTTGAAATCATAAAGTAGGTGTATTAGGTAGGTATATTTATAAAAATGTTTTAAAATCATGCGGGATGAATTTTGAAATTATGTATAAGGTTTTTGAAAATATGAATGATGCTTTTGAAATCATGCATTTGATATATACTGTATTAATAACATTTTGAAATCATGAAGGTTATTTTTGAAAACATAGACAATGTTTTTGAAATCATGGAGGTTGTTTTGAAAAACTTATGTTATGCATGTTGAAAAATTAGAACATAATAGGTATGAGATTTGAAAATACCCTTAGTTATCTAACCAAGGATTCAAAGGCACAGATGTGCGAAAAGCACGATTACTCATAATGCCACTTCATTTCATGTACTATGTTTCTTAGAATGAAACGAGTACTTAAAATTTTTCGAGGAAATCATGAGCGATCACTTGAAAGGGAGAATCACAAGAGTAGTTTGTAAGGAACATAGTTCCTGGATGTAGGTATCATAGAGAAATGCCATACACACATGTAACTACACTTGTATATCAGAATTGTGAACAACAATTTATTTATAAACAAAACAGATTGTTTCACATTACAAGAAAAACAAAGAAACAAAAGCATAAGATTAAAACAACACATCTTATACTCAGCCAAATACTCATCTGTGGGTCAGATTTGCATTGAAAATCTTTGATCACTTGTTCCTGAAATAGCTCGTCTCGCCGTAGTTGTACCAAGTACCAGATGGTAAACGAGCTTGAGCAGGGTTGACTTGGGGTTGGTTTGGACCACCTTGGATTGGGTTGAATTGACAAGCATTTGCCAGGTGACCGAGTCATCCACATGATGCACATAGACGACCCTGCAGGTAAGCTCGGTGAGGTGCATTACACTTGTTGCACATCAGTGCAATACCACCGGCATAAGGTTTCCTGGCAGCAGGATGAGCAACAACAAAGTTTGTAGCAGCTTTGTTTTAGATAGCAAAGCGGCGTACATCAACCAAATGTCCCCATAGTCCACAGTAGGTACATTTGAAGCAGGGTATGAGGTTTGAATGATGACGGTCACACCGCTTGCACCATGGGGCAGCTCCCAAATACGGCTTCCTAGCTGGTGGCGTTGCCACTTGGCTAGGTCCCGCTTGATTAGGTGTAACTGCTGCGGGTTTCCTTGAAGCCTTACCCTTCCTTGATTTTGGTGCAGGCTTGACTTCTGCTTCCTTCGGTGACTCTTGAGTGGCTTCATTGTTGAGACGAGACATGGCAATGCCTAAATCCACAGTCTTCAGAATCACTTCGCCTATTTGCTGGGCAAATTTGGCTGTTTGCTCGGACATTTGACCGTTGCTGAGAGGAAGAGACATTCTAGAAGGAAATGAAAGACATAGGAAGAAACAAGTGAAATGTTATCGGAAAATCAAAACAAACTGGCAACGCATAAAATTGCGATCATTTGTTTGTTACCTAAGGCAAACAAATGAGACGGTGACTAATCAAAGTAAACAGGTCATATTAATGTATTACTGAAGACATGCTCGCCTATAAGTGAACACTCACCCCAAGAGTTCCCAGGTAAGAGTGACTGGTCCGATTCTGTGAATTTGTACGAACACTCTAGCCTTAGACAGAAAACTCAGAGTACAGGCATTCACTCTTCCAGTTTGCACGTGTTCACATCAAAAGACCCAAACTTTGATGAGATTTGAAAACTTAGAGGGTCCAAAACCTAGTAATTAATCATCCTAGAACAGATGATTGCTTTTCAAAGCGGTTTTGAAATTTATGTTCTTGTTGTGGTTGTCGCCTAAGGATAGGTGACGGTATTGTTTTATGACTAAACACAAGTAAACTTGCGTTAGGGTCCTAGGAAGGTTATAGACTAGGTCAAAGCATTACTAATAACCTAATTCCCTATAACCATGAGCTCTGATACCAACTTTTCTGTCACACCCCGACCACGTAAAACAACAAAACGTGGCGGAATCGTCGGGGAGTGTTGTAACAGAATCATTGTTTCATAACACATGGAAAATTGAAATATTGTTTTATTGATTAAAAGAGTCACAATGCCTTAACAAACAAAGAAGTATAACAAAATTAACTAGTCTTCCATCTTTTATTGTCACAAAGGCCCAAGTCCGCCTAAGTGTATCTTGATCAATCCTATGCATCATTTCCTAAAACACATGTGAAAATAGGTACGTCAGCATAAAAATGGCGGCGAGTACATAGGTTTTGTGAAAATAGGATTCATGACTTATAAGTTTAGAAAAAGGTTGTTTAACAAAAGTCAGTCATGAACCTTGTAAAATGTTTTGTTTTATAAATCATTTGAAAAACGATGATAAAGTAGATGATATGTAAAAGAATAATGTAAGATTAAATGAGTAACCAAGTAAAATGAGTTTGTATAAGATAAGTTGTTTGTAAAACAATGTCTTGTGAAAAATATGTTATTTGTATAAAAATGTTATATGTCTTAACATAAATGATTTAAATAACGCTACGATATGTAATATCATACTAGCACTTATATATAGGAAGTACAAGCGGCGTATCCACCATGCTTGTATCATATTACACACGCCTCGTTACTTAAATCACTTACCCAAACAAACCACCAATGTAAATTACCCATGTCTAAACCATTTGTCAAATGTCTTTGTGTAAACCATGTCAAAATGTAGTTCATGAAATGTGTATATCAATATCAAAATGTCTATGTCAAATGTCAAATATGTAATGTGTAAACAAAATATCATGTATGGCAAGTGAAATATATATATATATATAAACATATATCCACCGAGCCATAGGTAAAAATGCACAAAACAATGTATTGAAGTAAAACATGGTTTAAATCAACGTTATGTTTTGTGGAAATGCATGCTATACTGAATACAAACATTTATGCGGTATTGTGAAAATGCATACATTCAAGCCTTGTGACTGTGGTGATAAACCCTTAAATAAATGAAAGGACTATCTGTCTTATGTTTTAATCGTATTCGGTCATTCCGTCCATCTAAACAAACCTAGGATTTTAGGAACGGGAGTTGTCAATTCCTATGGTACCATTACCTACTAACGAGCGGCGTAGCTAATGTTAATGAATGTATATGGTCCCATTTAAACAAACCAAATGTCATAACAAAATGTAAGCATGTGATGAAAATAATGTACCTAGTATGCTAAGTAAACATACAAGGTAGAGATGTAAAACAATGTGTCCATATGTTACGAGAACATATGCAACAGAGATGCAATGTAAAATAAATGTACTAAGTATGATGAACATACATAGCATAAAATGTCATGTAAAATGATGTACTAAGTATGCTACAAAGGACATACATAGCATGAAATGTCATGTAAAACGATGTACTAAGTATGCTACAAAGGACATACATAGCTTGAAATGTCATGTAAAACGATGAACTAAGTATGCTACAAAGGACATACATAGCATGAAATGTCATGTAAAACGATGTACTAAGTATGCTACAAAGGACATACATAGCAAAAACACAATGAAATCATGTACTAATAATGTACTAATGAACATAGCAAGTATATGATATGAAAGCATGGAAAGCATGAGAAGCATGAAAATATCAAGTAGGCACATGTGTTTCACCCCAAAATGTTTGAAAAATAGTAAAAGAGGGGTCTATGTACTCACTTGAGGGTGCTTAGAAGTCTTGAACAACAACCAAGCAAAGCTAGAGGGATCAGGAATCAAACGGCACCCTATATAAATAACTACATAAATAACCGGACCTAAATCGGGAGATTGGATAGTATGAGGTTTCGTAAACCAAATGAGTATTGGAACTCATATGATATGGTTTAACAAAGCCCATATACTAAAATGAAACCTAACCTAAGTGCTTTTGACCCATTACGACCCGTTTAGGTGGCTTATGCTACTTTAACGCGTCGTTCGCGTAAAACGCGTTTGGACCGCCTAACTAGTCCTATGACAAGAAAGATATGCCTTAACATGTTTAATATTGTTTCTAAATCAGTTTAGATGTCAAAAGTTATGTTACATAGGCTTAAAATGAATTTTGGTGTAAAAAGGGCATTTTGGTAATTTTTCTAAGGCATATAAACTACTTATCATACAACTACTTAAACGATGTGACCATAAGGTATAACCTCGGAAGGTTATTCCCTATACAACTATGGTCACCTAATGTGTTTGGTCGGATCCTAATGATCGACCAAATGGGTCGGGTTCGAAAGCATAAGCGATTGATTAGATCGCTTACCCTTACGACCCTAGACAAGCACAAACCTAAAAGTGACGAGCTAAACATGCTAAAACATGTTTAGTTAAGTTAGGAAACAATTTTTGGTATCAAAACAAACGGTTTTGATACCCAATAGTAGTTTGGTTACAAAATACACAAGAATACGCATTTTGGCCGAAACTACGACTCGTCACTGAGCCTAGGTAACGTGGTAATTAGTAGGTATAGTCGCTAGGGACTATAACCATCGTGATTACGCTCACGTTAGGAATTTTAAACGAACTTCGCATTGATCATAAACTGGTCAATGCAGAAAGTCAAACAAAGTTTGACTTTCATGCTAAAACGAAAGAAAAGAATGAAAGAATACTTACAGAAGGTCCCCGCAAGTATTTGACCCGATTCACTCTCAGGTAGGAAGCATACACTTCCACTTAGAGAGCAAGAATCAGATTCAAATGTGTGGGTTTGCAAGTGAACTATGGAGGGGTATTTATAGGAAACGTAGAGCCGTTAAGATCGTTTCTTGTTTCCCAAGCCTTAATCTCAGCCATACACCTCGTACCCACAGATTTACAAAACCAAGGGAGCCCATAGGATTGCTTAAAACTAGGTGCAATAGTGTGCAACAGCTGGAACAAGCTGGAAACAACATTCTGTTGTTCTGGGAACTGCTTACGGACCGTAAGACTCAGAACCTTACGGTCCGTAAGGACCTTGCAGACCAGCCAAGTTTGAAAAATGGCAGAACAGGCCCCTGTGCATCCAAACTTGCTATTTGATGCATTTTCGACACGTTTAAGCCCCGTTGATCCCATTTCAAAGCTCTAAAATGAATTTAAAGTATAGGTAACTTAAAATGTGTTCAAAAATATCTTGGATGTCGGTTCGTTTGGTCGTACGGTTGCGTTGTTCGGTTAATTACGACAGAAGTCGTAACGAACGCAAAAACGATCCAAATTAAGCGATGAATGGATTATTATCATGCCAATCACTAAAATAAAATATTTTAATGATTACATAATTTTTTGGGTGTCCGGATATATTCAGAACGTAAGATATGCGCGAAAATGCAAACTTATGCACTTTTTGACGCTTTTAGTCCCTGAATGAACATAAAGTTTATTTTAGCACACCGAACCCCTCAAAGCTTATTTCTAAGCTATGTAAAGGATATTTAGGGTGTGTTTAACTTATGATCAAGTTCCATAATGTCCGTTACAGTACGAATCGACATACTTTCGCAGTTTGTCGAATTTAGTCCCTGTAAGCGAATAAACTTGATTTCGGCACACCAAACCTTCCAAAACTTATTTCTAAGTTATGTAAAGGTTATTTAAGGTATGTTAAGCCTATTTCACTATTCCAGAGTGTTTGTTGCATTAAACTGGTTATATTTACGCATCAGTGCGCGTATAACCTTCCAGAAAGCGATTTAGAGCCCGAAATCGAACAAGAGTTGATATGTGCAAATGATACACACATTTTTACAAATCCCAAGTATGAAATACAATATTTCGTTGGTTTGGTATTTGTTTGATGGTTGAAGTGACACAGGTGTCACAAGACCACCATAGGGTCCTTTTTAATTAAATCAATAAATGATTCAAATGGACTACCAAGGAGTCTGTTCAGCTACATCACCTCATGTCATTCTTAACCAAATTCTGAATCAATCTTTTGACTTAGACCACTTAAGGGGTCTCTTATGAATCATGGAGTGGTACTATATAATCCAAGGGTCTTAACTATCATGTAGAAGCCCAATAAGGATTTAAGGTAGTACCTTTTTGAATATCCTACTACGAATCCCTCATATGAAGATATGAAAGATTCTACGAGGATTTGGATAACGAATATCCAGAGTATACAAAAACATAAAATGCATAAAAGAAAATGCAAAATGCATAAACACATAGTCACACAATCATAAAATTGTTTATCTAGATCTTTAATTTGTTAATTTGTTTTGTTAATTGCGTACATGTATTTAAAGCACACTGGGAATCCATTCCGTGGATTTCATTTGGTACTTTAAACATTAGCAAGAATCTAACTATGAAGATAGAAAGATCTTTTAAAGAGAAAATTCGATTTCGATTATAAGGAATCGAAATGTTCGAATTAAGGTACACAAGGAATCCAATTAAGGATTCTGATTTGAATGATAATCATCCACAAGGGTCTAATTGTGAAGACAAAAAGATCCCATATGGACTTTTAGAAGTTGAAGATGTTTTGAAACCTTGCACTGGATGTGTTTAAGTCAAAACATGAATTAAAAATGCTTATGACGTTGAGATGCTAGATATGTCAAGGCGACATATGAAGCAGAATTTGAAGGTTAAGTTAATGTATGAAGAAAAATATTTTTGAAAACTATGCATGGGGTTTCTTTTAAAAATGTGTTTAATGTTTTTGAAACCTTATATATATATATATATATATAATATTTTTGAAATCATAAAGTAGGTGTATTAGGTAAGTATATTTAAAAAAAAATGTTTTAAAATCATGCGAGATGGATTTTGAAATTATGTATAAGGTTTTTGAAAACATGAATGATGCTTTTGAAATCATGCACTTGATATAAGTAATTATACTGTATTAATAACATTTTGAAATCATGAAGGTTGTTTTTGAAAACATAGACAATGCTTTTGAAATCATGCATTTGATATGTTAAGTAAATACACTATATTAAAAACGTTTTTGAACTATATATAAAATGTTTTTGAAATCATGAAGGTTGTTTTGAAAACTTATGTTATGCATGTTGAAAAATCAGAACGTAATGGGTACGATATTTGAAAATACCCTTAGTTATCTAACCAAGTATTCAAAGGCATAGATGTGCAAAAAGCACGATTACTCATAATTTCGCTTTATTTCTTGTACTTCGTCTCCTAGAATGAAACGAGTACTTAAAATTTTTCGAGGAAATCATGAGCGATCATTTGAAAGGGAGAATCACAAGAGTAGTTTGTAAAGGACATAGTTCCTTAATGTAGGTATTATAGGGAAATGCCATACACATATGTAGCTACATTTGTATATCAGAATTTACGAACAACAATTTATTTATAAACTGAAGACATTGTTTTCGAGTTCAACAAAAGAAACAAAAGCAATAGATACAAATTATTTGAAGCAGCAGCTTCTTCTAATCAGCCAAATGCTCATCTAAGGGTTGGATTTGCATTGACAATCTTTGATTACTTGTTCCTGAAATAGCTCGTCTCACCGTAGTTGTACCAAGTACCAGACGGTAAACGAGCTTGAGCAGGGTTGACTTGGGGTTGGTTTGGACCACATTGGATTGGGTTAAATTGACAAGGATTTGCCAGGTGACCGAGTCGTCCACATGATGCACACAGACGACACTGCAGGTAAGCTCGGTGAGGTGCATTACACTTGTTGCACATTAGTGCAGTACCGGCATAAGGTTTCCTGGCAGGAGGTTGAGCAGCAGTAAGGTTTATAGCAGCTTTGTTTTGGATAGCAAAGCGGCATGTGTTAACCAAATGTCCCCACCGTCCACAGTAGGTACATTTGAAGTAGGGTATGAGGTTTGAATGATGACGGTTGCATCGTTTGCACCATGGAGCAGCTCCGAAGTACGGCTTCCTGGCTGGTGGCCTTACCACTTTACTAGTTCCCGCTTGATTAGGTGTAACTGCTGCGGGTTTCCTTGAAGCCTTACGCTTCCTTGATTTTGGTGCAGGCTTGACTTCTGCTTCCTTCGGTGACTCTTTAGTGGCTTCATTGTTGAGACGAGACATGGCAATGCCTAAATCCACAGAATTCAGAATCACTTCGCCTATTTGCTGGGCAAATTTGGCTGTTTGCTCGGACATTTGACCGTTGCTGAGAGGAAGAGACATTCTAGAAGAAAATGAAAGACATAGGAAGAAACAAGTGAAAGGTTATCGGATAATCAAAACAGAATGGCAACGCATAAAAATTGCGATCATTTGTTTGTTACCTAAGGCAAACAAATGAGACGGTGACAAATCAAAGCAAGCGGGTCATAATAATGTATCGCTGAAGACATGCTTGCCTATAAGTGAACACTCACCCCAAGAGTTCCCAGGTAAGAGTGACTGGTCCGATACTGCGGATTTGTACGAACACTCTAGCCTTAGACAGAAAACTCAGAGTACAGGCATTCACCCTTCCAGTTTGCATGTGTTCACATCAAAAGACCCGAACTTTGACGAGATTTGAAAACTTAGAGGGTTCAAAACCTATTAATTAATCATCCTGGAACAGATGATTGGTTTTCAAGGCGGTTTTGAAATTTATGTTATTGTTGTGGTTGTCGCCTAAGGATAGGTGAGAATATTGTTTTAAGATCTAAACACAAGAATCTTGTGTTAGGGTCCTAGGAAGGTTATAGACTAGGTCAAAGCATTACTAATAACCTAATTCCCTATAACCATGAGCTCTGATACCAACTTTTCTGTCACACCCCGACCACGTAAAACAACAAATCGTGGCGGAGTCGTCGGGGAGTGTTGTAACAGAATCATTGTTTCATAACACATGGAAATTGAAGTTTTGTTTTATTGAATCAAAAGAAGTTACAATGTCTTAACAACAAAGAAACATAACATAATTAACTAGTCTTGTATCTTTTATTGTCACTAAGGCCCAAGTCTGCCTAAGTGTATCTTGATAAATCCTATGCATCATTTCCTGAAACACATGTGAAAATAGGTACGTCAGCATAAAAATGCCTGTGAGATACATAGGTTTTATTGATTTAGGATTCATGACTTATAAGTTTAGAAAAAGGTTGTTTAACAAAAGTCAGTCATGATCCTTGTAAAATGTTTTGTTTTATAAATCATTTGAAAAGCGATGATAAAGTAGATGATATGTAAAAGAGTAATGTAAGGTTAGATGAATAACCAAGTAAAATGAGTTTGTATGACATAAGTTGTTTTGCAAAACAAATGTTTAGTGAAAATATGTTATTTGTGTAAAATGTAATAAGTCAAATACTAAAATGGTTTAAATAACGCTACGATATGTAATACTATAAAAGCACTTATATATAGGAAGTACCAGCGGCGTATCCACCATGCTTTTATCTTATTACACATGCCTCGTTATTTAAATCACTTACCAAAACAAACCATCAATGTAAAATTGTTTATGTATAGTCAAATGTCAAATGTTTAAGTAAAAACCATCATATGTAAATCATGTAATGTGTAAACAAATGTTATGTAGTAGTGAATAAAAGCATTTATTGATTAAAAGCATTTATTCAACCCTATAAGAAAGTAATGTACAAAACAATGCATTTGATAAAATAAACTCAAAAGTTATGTTTTGTAAGATAATGCATGCTTTACTGATACAACCATTTATGCGGTAATGTTAAACGCCTACATTCAAGCCTTGAGACAGCAGGATAACCTTAGAGTAAAAGTTATCAAAAAGAAATGTTTTCGGATTCGGTCATTCCATCCATCCAAACAAACCTAGGATTTTAGGAACGGGATTTGTCAAGTCCTATGGTACCACTACCTAATACCGAGCGGCATGATCGGTGTTAATGAATGTAATTTAGTCCCGTTAAACTAACCAAATGATATACCAAATGTAAGCATATTTTATGAAAATAATGTACCTAGTATGCTAAGTGAACATACAAGGTAGAGATATAAAACAATGTGTCCATATGCTATGAGAACATATGCAACAGAGATGCAATGTAAAACAATGTACTAAGTATGATAAGTTAACATACAAAGCAGAAAAGTCATGTAAAACAATGTGCTAGCATGTTAAGTAAACATACATAGCAAAGGAAATGTAATGTAAAACAATGTGCTAGCATGTTAAGTAAACATACATAGCAAAACATAATGAAATCATGTACTAATAGTGTACTAATGAACATAGCAAGTATATGATATGAAAACATGGAAAGCATGAAAGTAACAAGTAGGCACATGTGTTTCACCCCAAAACGTTTGGAAAACAATAAAAGAGGGGTCTATGTACTCACTTGAGGGTGCTTAGAAGTCTTGAACAACAACCAAGCAAAGCTAGCAGGATCACGGAATCAAACGGCACCCTATATAGATAACTACATAAATAACCGGACCTAAATCGGGAGATTGGATAGTATGAGGTTTCGTAAACCAAATGAGTATTGGAACTCATATGATATGGTTTAACAAAGCCTACATACTAAAATGAAACCTAACCTAAGTGCTTACGACCCATTATGACCCGTTTAGGTAGCTTATGCTACTTTAACGCGTCGTTCGCGTAAAACGCGTTCGGACCGCTTAACTAGTCCTATGATAAGTAAAATATGCCTTAACATGTCTAATATAGTTACCTAATCAGTTTAGATGTCGAAATTTTGGTTACATATGCTTAAAATGAATTTATGCGTAAAAAGGGTATTTTGGTAATTTTCCTAAGGCATATAAACTACTTATCATACAACTACTTAAACGACGTGACCATAAGGTATAACCTCGGAAGGTTATTCCCTATACAACTATGGTCACCTAATGTCTTTGGTCGGATCCTAAAGATCGACCAAATGGGTCGGGTTTGAAAGTATAAGCGATTGATTAGATTGCTTACCTTTACGACCCTAGACAAGCACAAATCTAAAAGTGACGAGCTAAACATGTCAAAACATGTTTAACGAGGTTTAAAAACAGGTTTGGTATCAAGACAAAGGGTCTTGATACCCAATAGTAGTTTAGTTACAAAATACGTAAAAATACGCATTTTGGCCGAAACTACGTCTCGTCACTGAGCCTAGATAACGTGGTAATCAGTAGGTATAGTCACTAGGGACTATAACCATCGTCATTACGCTCACGTTATGAAGTTCAAATGAACTTCACATTGATCATAAACTGGTTAATGCAGAAAGTCAAACACAGTTTGACTTTTAAGATAAAACGAATGAAAAGAACGAAGGAATACTTACAGAAGGTCCCCGCAAGTAAAATCTTGACCCAAGTAGCTCAGGTATGAAGCAAAGGCTTCAACTTAGAGCATCTTAGATCAAATTTTGAGTGAGGATGAAATGAAGTGGGTGTTGCTATTTATAGAGAATCAAGAACCATTAAGATCGTTCATCGTAAAACGTGCTTTGATCTTGACCGTACACATGTGGCCCATGGTTTTGGGATACTAGGGGTGCCCCAAAACCAGCAAACGGTTTTGAAAATGTTACAAAATAGCCCCTAAACTTCAAGAGAAGTGCTGAAAATGGACCTTGTGTTGCAAAAATGGAGTTTCTGCCCAGATCACTTACTCGCGTAGCGCCACGAGGATAGGCATTTGGTGCTCGCGCAGCGCTAGCATGTGCCAGATACAGCAAAGTTTCAAAAATGATAGTTTTGGTCCCTGCACGTGTTTAAGGCCTTTTTCGATGCGTTTGAACCCCGTTAACCTCATTTCAAGGCTCTAAAATGAAGTTAAAGTATAGGGAACTCAAAACATGCTCAAAAACATCTCAGATGTCGGTTCGTTTGGTTATACAGTTGCATTGTTCGGTTAATTACGACGGAAGTCGTAACGAACGCAAAAACGATCCAAATTATGCGATGAATGGGATTTGATCAAGACAATCACTACAATAAAACATTTTAATAATTACGTTAATTTTTGGATGTCCGGATGTATTCAGAACATAAGTTATGCGCGAAAATGCAAACTTATGCACTTTTTGACGCTTTTAGTCCCTGAATGAGCATAAAGTTTATTTTAGCACACCGAACCTCTCAAAGCCTATTTCTAAGATATGTAAAGGATATTTAGGGTGTGTTTAACTTATGATCATGTTCTGGAATGTTTGTTACAGTTCAAATTGGCATACTTTCGCAGTTTGTCAAATTTAGTCCATGTGAGCGAATAAACTTGATTTCGGCATACCAAACCTTCCAAAACTTATTTCTAAGTTATGTAAAGGTTATTTAAGGTATGTTAAGCCTATGTAACTATTATGGAGTGTTTTTTGCATTAAACTGGTTATATTTACGCATCAGTGCGCGTATAACCTTCCAGAAAGTGATTTAGAGCCCGAAATCGAACAAGAATTGATATGTGCAATTGATATACATATTTATATAAATCCCAAGTATGAAATACAATGTTTCATTGGTTTGGTATTTGTTTGATGGTTAAAGTGACACAGGTGTCACATCATTCATGATAAGTTCACGAAGATTGTCACGATTTGGCACCCAAATGCGACCCCAATAGTATTGAAGTCCGTCTGATTTTGCCACAAGTTGGTCTTTAGTAGCACCACGTATTTCTACAAATAAGGTTCCTTCGTTGGCTGATGAATATTGAGCTTCACGAATGTAAGTATGAAGATCACTAGAGATTTGAAAACAACGGATGCTACTAACATGAGTTTTGCAACTGAGCGCATCGGCCACAACATTTGCCTTGCCAGGATGATAGTGAATCTTGCAGTCGTAGTCGTTAAGTAATTCTACCCAACGTCGCTGACGCATGTTTAGTTCCTTTTTGGTTAAATATATGTTGTAGGCTCTTATGGTCAGTGAAAACAACACACTTTGTACCATATAGGTAGTATCGCCAAATCTTTAACGCAAAAACAACTGCGCCGAGCTCAAGATCGTGAGTAGTGTAATTCTTCTCATGTATTTTCAACTGTCTAGAAGCGTATGCGATAACCTTGTCTCGTTTCATGAGAACACAACCAAGACCACAGTTTGACGCATCGTAATATACGACGAAATCATCATTCCCATAAAGGGAGAGCAAGAATAGGAGCATTGCAAAGCAAGTCCTTAAGAGTTTGAAAAGATTTCTCTTGCTCAGGACCCCAAGCAAAAGGTTTCTCCTTTTGAGTCAATAACGTGAGATGAACAGTAATTTTTGAAAAGTTCGAGATGAATCGACGATAGTAACCCGCCAATCCTAGGAGAGAACGTATTTCAGAAGGAGATTTAGGCGTGATCCAATTCTTCACTTCTTCGATTTTGGATGGGTCAACATGGATTCTTTTTTCACTAACAACGTGTCCAAGGAATTGGACTTCTTTGATCCAGAATTCGCACTTAGAAAACTTCGCGTATAAATGTTCACCACGCAAGAGTTCAAGGATGAGACACAAATGACGTTCATGATCAACTTGAGTTTTCGAATAAATAAGAATATCATCGATGAAGACGATCACAAAACGATCCAAGTATGGTTTACATACACGATTCATTAGATCCATGAACACAGCTGGTGTGTTGGTCAAACCAAAAGGCATAACCATGAACTCGTAGTGTCCATAGCGAGTGTAAAAAGCGGTTTTAGGAATGTCCTCTTCGAGAACACGAAGTTGGTGATAACCAGATCGGAGATCGATCTTGGTGAAGCAAGTTGCGCCTTGAATTTTAATTAAAGAGATCATCAATGTGAGGAAGAGGATAACGATTTTTGACAGTGAGTTTGTTAAGCTCGCGATAGTCTATGCACATGCGAAATGAACCATCCTTCTTTTTGATGAAGAGCATAGGTGCGCCCCAAGGTGAAGTACTTGGGCATACAAAGCCTTTATCGAGAAGTTCTTGAAGTTGGCTAGATAACTCTTGCATCTCAGAGGGTACAAGACGATAAGGAGCTTTAGCAACAGGAGTCGAACCAGGTATGAGATCAATACGAAAATCAACTGATCGAGATGGAGGAGGACCAGGAAGATTTTCAGAAAAGACGTCAGGGAAATCACACACCAATGGAACATCACTTACGCTATTTCCTTTGCCCTTTTCTTCCACAACGTGGGCTAAAAAGGCAAAGTACTGTTTATGTAAGTATTTATTCACTTGTGTGCATGACATAAGCTTCAGTCCTCTAGAAGGTCGGTCTCTATAGACGTGCAAGGTATCACCAGATGGAAGAGGCAAATGAACATACTTCTCGTGGCAAGCAATTTCTGCATGGTTCTTACGAAGCCAATCTATGCCTACTATGATGTCGAAACTACCCAATTGCATGGGTATAAGGTCATTGAGGAAAACGTGTTTGTTGAGATTAAGGGCGCAATCATGAAGAACATAATCTACTAAAATAGATTTGCCATCGGCAACTTCGACTGAGAACGACTTAGGTAGCTTAGAGCGTGCACAATTTAACAAGGATTCAAATTCAATGGACACAAAGCTTTTGTCTGCGCCAGTATCAAATAGTATCGAAGCATAAAGATTATTAACAAGGAACGTATCATTAACGACTTCATTGTCGTGTTGCGCCTGCTTAGCGTTGATGTTGAACATTCGTCCTCGTGGAGCTTGCTGTTGAACCTCTTGATTTAGCTGAGGACATTGGGGTCGAAGGTGCGTAGTGTCACCACATTTGTAATAGGCTCTAACATTGGTTGCTAGTTTAGGGTTTTGTGGAGCTTGTGGTGTAGGGTTAGTGCGTCAATAAGGGGTAGTGTGGCCAAAACAGTTACATGTTGTGCAATGGCGACAGGTAGAGTTGACTGGGTGATGATAGTTGCAAGTAGCACACTTGGGATGGACCCCAGTGTATGGCTTCTTGGTGTTTTCTGGTGTAGCAGGGTTTGGATTTGCAGTAGGTACAATCGCATTGCAGCCAGGATTTTGAAATTTTTGTTTCTTACCCTTGCTACCACTTGATTGTTTGGTGATTTGGTTGGCCGGCTTTGAGGAGGTAGGTGTGGTAACTTGTTTATCGCGAACGCGATTGTTGTTCAGACTGGCTGTGAGGCGATAAACTGCCTCGATATTATAAAGTTTGGCTGCCTCAATGGTGTCACGCATGCCAGAGGGTAACCCATTGATATACTTTCTGATCATACGTTCAGTGGTTAGCACTAGGTGTGGTACGAATATGCTGAGTTGTTTAAAACGAGTGGTGTAGGCTAGGTTGTCGTCAATTTTGCTTGAGAGCCTAAAACTCTTCTTCAAGCTTTTGTTGCTCATGAAGAGGACAAAATTCATCCATCATAAGTTGCTTAAGCTCTTCCCAAGACAATATATAAGCTGCCTCATTTGAGCGGATGTTCTTCTCGTTGGTCCACCATTCCAAAGCTCTCGCTTGGAAGAACCCTGTTGCGCTTCGGGTTTTAAGGTTCTCAGGGCATTCGCTATTGATGAAAGTGACTTTTATGTTGTCGAACCATTCCAACATGGTTGTTACCCCATCCTTACCAGTAAAAGGCTTTGGGTTGCAAGCGGCAAAGTGCTTGTAGTTGAACGACACAGGCTCTGGTTGCTCAACCTTTGAGTCAACAGAGGAGTTTGGAGTAGTGGTGTTGATCTCACTGATGATCTTAGGGACAACACGTGCTATCTGGTTGGCCATAAACGCCATCATTTTCTTTTGAGTGTTGTTCTTGGACTTCTTGGTTGAGTTGGAGAGTTGGCGAGAAGACATCTAAAGATTCAAAAGAAACATAGAATGGATGAGACTTGATCATAATGCTTTGTTTTAAGGAAATTGTTTTCATGAAATGCATCACATAGCATATTATGTTTCAAATATTTCACATAGTATAACATGAATTTTTACATAGTGTCGCATAGATAATGAAAGCATCATAAATTTAATTTGTTCACGAGGGATTATTATTTTTTTAGATTACGAAGAAAGTGCGATTCGTGTCTCCAAGCTTGAAATGAAATAACGTACAAAGGTAAAACACATTAAAATTAAGATAACATAAAAGAGGTTTAACGTAAAAAATTGGATTGTCACAGAATGTAACATAAGACTATTCCAAGGTAAATCGAAATCCTTTTTGAATTAGGGAAACGTGCTTTGGCCTAATAGAAAAACACTCTCGCCGAGAAGCGATTAATGGTGTTTGTCCTTCCAGTTCCTTAATCGATTGGGAAAATCGAAACCTTGGCGAGATTGAAAATCAAAGAGTGGGACTAGTTATCAAGATATGAGTTTCACCTATAGCTTGATAACCTCGTACCCTAGTGTGGTTGGTACTTATCAAAAGATAAGGGTCCACTAGATTATGATTATGAAATGGAAATTTCCTTCAAGATTTGGATATCACTCCTAACTTGAGGGTAAATTTCGCACAAAATACAAAGTATAGCTGGATGAAAGTCATCACCAAATGTGGGAATCACCCCTATTTTGATGAGTCGTTTCGATTGTGTTATACGAGTGTCTTCATCAAGCCTCCAAGTGTGTATTGTATTAACCTTAGGAAAGGCATGTATATTAAAAAAACCAAAGAGAATAGATAAGAAGCAAATAAGAGAGAATGCAATAGTTTTAAAGAAAACATAGTGAGAATATTCCTAAACTATAGACTAGGTAAAAGCATTTCTACTTTTCCTAATTCCCTATAGTTATGGCTCTGATACTAATCTGTCACATCCCAACCGATGGCGGAAACATCGGGATGAGACGAACAAATCGCTCAAAGCATCATAATACTATCGTGACAATATAATTTAAATCAAATTTCATAACAATACTAAGATGTCATACAAGATTCAAACATAATCAAAATTGTTTCAAACATAATCAAGCATTGTTTATTTCTAAGATGGGTTGCTAAGTTCATCCTAGCTTGTTTTCTTGATCACTTCGTCTATCAACCTGCAACATGTATTAAAATAATGATCAACAATAATGTTGGCGAGTATACAAGTTTGATACATAGCATAAATAGAATAAAATGTTTAAATCTGCTCATATCCAACATGAATAACATAATACAAGTTACTAATATGCTGAAACGGTGTAAACTATATGTTAATCCAAAGTTTCCAATGCAAACGTGACTTTCCCCAAGACTCAAGGGAGTTTAACATGTTTTACTTAACAATACCCCAAGACTCAAGGGCGGTGCGTTAATCCTATAGCACTATAATTGTTAAGGTATACTTGATCGAAGTTAATGAGCATATAGACACAAAATATATACATAGCATATGAGATTAACAAGTATCAACATGTTTTCCTGTTTAAATGTGGATAGAGTGTGATAATAACAAGATTCAAGTGTTGCGTGTTTTTATATAGAATACATGTTGCACCCAAAGTGTTTAAAACTAAATTGGGATTGAGTATACTCACTGTTTTGCGTAGAGTTTCCACGTAAACCGTGAGCGGGGTTGATGAAGTCTTGAGTTTATACTGAAATGCGTAGACGAGAATATAAGATTACTGATGTGGGATTGTGTTGGAACAAAATGTTTAAAATACGCGAATTAAAACGAATTAAGTGCTTAACAGTCCATTCAGACGGATGGACATTGCCCATTCGGACGGATGGGCTTTCTGTTAAGGACGGATGGACTGATTCATGTGTGATACGATCTGATTTGAATGTTAAATCAGTAGCATATATGATTTAAACAGTAAACAAAGCGATTCGATGTATAAACTGATGCGTAAAACAGAAATAAAATGATTCAGTACGACAGCAGTGTCCATTCGGACGGATAGACTGTTATTGTTTTGATTCATTTTGGTTTTAAACTGATTTTATCAAAAACGTTGAATTGTTTGTTTAATTTGCTTAAATCAGTAGATAAAATGTTTAGATGGTGACAAAAAGTGTAAAAGAAACAGGATTGAAAACCCAAAACAGTTGATGTGGGAGCAGTTTATTCGGACGGATGGACTATGTCCATTCGGACGGATGGGCTGTTCTTGATGAAAACTTTTGTTTGATCCATTGAAACAGATCATTTCTTGATGGAAATTAATCCTAGTGCAGGCTCTTGACTATGAGATGAGTCAAAGGTCTGATGGATTATTGATTCCACCACGACCGTATTGTAAACGAAAAGGAAATCATAATTAAGTTGTAAAATGTTACAATTTCTAAAAACTTTGATTCAATCTCGTTTGAGTGATGCTCCACAGCAGTTTGCCTAGGCAAAATGAGTGGAAACCATCTTCAAGATAGTTAGAATCAAAGGCTTTGAGAAAAGTTTAAGTGTGTGTGAGATTAAAGTACAAGAAATGCAATAGAAATGGAATTGAAAAAAGAAGGAGAGTGCTTACAAACAATTCTGATCACAACAGAGCTTCGAGAGTGCTTGCATGAGAAATGGCGAGTTGGAAAGGAGACACAAGGTCTCTATTTATAGATTAGGGGAAACCTAGGGTTTCCTAGAATTTCGCACGGGTGCACCTTGGTCCAGATGGCCAAGGTTACGGCTAGGCTCCATCCGGACGGATGGGCTTGGCCCATTCGAACAGATGGGCTTGTTTTATAATTTTTTTTCAAACTTGATTATTTTACGTGCTTTAACTGATTTTTTGAGTATCAAGCATCAAAGTGTAATAAAGAATCAAGATTCAGGAATAATATACCGTTCAAAATGTGAATTACGAATACAGATTCGTACATAAGTCTAACACAAATATGATTAAAATAATTTCGTTTTCATTATGATCAATCATCTCGGATTACAAATATGATCGAAAATAGGATACAACGAGAGTACAAGTGTCAAAAATAGAAAGTACAGCAAGACTTGCTAAAATAAGAAAGTACAAAAAGGCGAAGCATTACAGGCATACTCATTGTTCTCAATGAGTTTACCATAAGGGAAGCCCTCCACCTCAACGATGACACCAACCTGATGTCCTTCACTCATGTTGAGCTGGAAAATACGCTATGGAACATGGTATATAGAGTTTGTGGTCCAACAAGGAAAATAGCGACGTCCGGGTTCATCAAGCCATGGGAATTCTTCGTAATACAGCTCGGGATATGCTTTTCAAAGAAGACCATCAACTTCAACAAGATCTCCTACATATTCATGGAACATGTCCATGCACAGGTGCATGACACTTCATACAACTTCTCTCATTGTGTGATGAGAGATTTCGTTGGTAACCTCTACTCTAGCCGACCTTTTCAGATGTATCCTCGCTTCTTGATGAAGGTAATCACAAGTCAGTTGGACTTTAGAGGTGTTCCAGTCTGGTATCCTAGAGCTGAGATGGTGTTCTAAGAAAATTTTCAAAACACACAACTCATACAAACAGATAATAACACAGGAGTAGAGACAAACCTTTGGGCCTTCATTGCCACGATCTATGATGTTGAATAGTTTTGTTTTTTTTTTTATATATGAGACTTTCTTTATTTTTAGTATTGCTTAAAAAAACTAAAATCAAGGGGGAACATGAAGGCATATAATAATTCATGTTTAAAAATAAATCTGACCAAAACAAGGAAATCTATCTAAACAAAATTTTGATCAAAGTAAAACAAACTGAATAACAAACTTTCAAAATGGTTAAAGAAAATTTTGTGTATATTAGATATAAAATCATTTAGTCCACATAATGAATTTCTTATAAAACATTCAATCAAGAATACCAAAGAATATACTTGAAAAGATTTCTTGAAGAGTTAATTATGTTTTTCGTCACTATGGTTTGTCAAGAATCACTATTTCAGTCCGTTAGTTTAAACATTGCCAAAACGGTCCATGTGGTTTCACTTTTGTAACTATTACAGTTCACCCACACTAATGCTATCCAATTATTCTGTTAGTTTATTTGAAACGACCATAATGCCCTGTTATTAAAACTAAAATTAAAATAAATAAAAAGTTAGTTACGTTTTTCGTCCCCGTGTTTTGTTAAAAATAACCATTATAGTCCATTAGTTTAAAAATTGCAAAAATAGTCCAGTACTTTCACAACTTTCACCTCCAACTCACCAACAATGGCGGTTAACAGGTTCATCTATTTACTATCATTTACTCTACTCTTCACTTTCTCTGTTTCCTCAAGTCTAGCCGGAAGATCGCAACCACATCGCTTCATCCATATTCAACATCAATTATGATGGGGAAAATTAAGGATGAAGGATATAGGTATTGTTTTATTAATTTTTAAACTAATGGATTGTAATGGTTATTTTTAACAAACCATAGGGACGAAAAACGTAACTAACTCTTTATTTATTTTAATTTTAATTTTAATAACATGGGCATTATGGTTAGAATAACTGGATGGCGTTAGTGTGGATGGACTGTAATAGTTATGAAAGTGAAACCACAAGGGCCATCTTGACAATTTTTAAACTAATGTACTAAAATAGTGGTTTTTGACAAACCACAGGGACCAAAAACGTTATTAACGCTTTCTTGAAAAACAATGTTATTTCTCTTTCTCTTATTTAGCAAAACATTCTCAGATTTTGTGCTTAAAAGAAGTGGTGTCTGGCTGTTGATTTCTGATGAAATACACTAAGGTAAATAAATTAACAAGAAACATCAAAAATCATACAAGAATGTGACAAAATCATTAGAATTCACTTCAAAATCTGACAGACCCATAAATTCAAGGAGAACACAATGTAAGTTCAAAACTCTGTTCAACCTTCATACCCTTTCATTTAAAAAAAACTGGAAAACTCTACACCTGATCATTCTGATGAAATTCTTATGCCAATACGTCCAGATGGTTGATATCTGACAGATAATAAAAAAATGATCTACTCAAAAGATCTCATCAGAAAACAAGATACATCATCAGATTCCATCAGAAAACGTAAGCAGATGTTGATACCAAAACAAAACTTGGAAATTCCAATTGGTGACAAAGAAGATATTATCTGGTAACCTTGATCACATATAATCACCATAAATCTCTTTCTCCAATCACACAACCTCTTCAGAAAATCTGGACACGAATATGCAAAAAGAATTTTATCTTTCAAAAAGGGGGAAGATGTGACAACCCTCACAAAACCAGGTATCCGTACAATTAATTAATATTTAATTTGTGCTTAATTACTGTGCTTAATTACAATTGTGGTTAAACTGCTTCTTGATTTCTGATACATACATACTCATGCATCACATTTCTGTCACACTATCATTTACACACAAACATTAGTGACAACCTTGATGCACAAAAGCACAGTTAGCACACTAAACGGATAACCCAGTTAAACATGCTGACATTACCAGCACCAAAACGGACATTGTCCTGAGGCCAGTATGAGCCGAGAATAGATTACTACACTAGTAGGGAGTGTAGGGAGGAGAGGATTATAAAATTGCGTCACTAGGTGATAATCATAGTGCCCGGAAGTGCCTAAAACATACTTTAATTACAAAATTCTGCACTTTAAACAAGAATTCAGCATTTAACATAGCTAGTAAAGTGCAAAAACTTGGTAAAATAATTCTAGACACCTTCCAAAGTGTTGGTAATTTAATGTGTCACTAAAAATAATATTAAAGACACTTTAAAGCTTTATTTGACACTTTAACGGATCAATATCCAACCGAACAACCGGACTTTACCCGGAACATAAAAATATTGCCAAAGACATAGTTTACACTTTTCTGAGCTAGTTAGGGTCCCCGAACACCACAACACCCTTTATATTAAATAACACACTTAAGCTACTAACTAGAACCTTTAGATTTCAACCAAATCACTAACCATATCATCACAACCCAACCCTTACCCCCCCTCAAAATGACGGTCACCTTAGGGTGACCAACACTCTCCTTTTGTTGATTATTTTATTAACTTGTGTTGGATATTTGGTGACATTATATATGGAGGATAATAGTGGGAATGGATTATAAATAAGTTCATTAGTCCACCATTCTCTCTCATCCTACACTTCATCAACCAACAACTCATCTTCTTCCCTCTACACCCCATCTCGGCCGAACACCTCCACCACCATAGCTCCACCATCAAGTTTGATACTAGACATTTTTCATACACACATAGAAGCAAGAGGTCATACAAACAAGCCGGGTGCTCTCGAAAGTGCAAGAACCGCTCTAGATTTCTTTTATCCACCACATTTATACCTTGTTTCTTCCCTAGCCTTGAGCTAGTAGTAAGTGTTTTTATTCATCATCTTGATCTTGTTTATGGTGGTTAATAGGTGATTTAATGGTTAAAAATTAAAACTCTAAAGAACATAACATAAATTCTTGAATATAAGATGAACAAGTTGGATAAAGAGAAGCTAGTGGTGTAAATCTTGTAAATCCTGTATAGTTGTGATTACTTGATGTTGTTTGTTACTAAAAGTGGGATGGATCATCATCTAACCATACTAGATCATGTTCAAGAACATGAACTAGTAGTATGTTAGTGTTAGAATTATAAAAGATGATGAACCCTTCCACTCATGAAACATGAACTTGAGTAAATGTAACTTTTCTTGTAAAATAAGGTTCTAAACTAGTAGATCTAAAGATCTACAAGTGGTTTTTCGGAAGAACCAAGTGAAAGATGCAAGTCTTGTTTAAATCCCGGATGTTTTATGAGAGAAACACATTTATAGTAAATATTCAAGTGTGTAAACACTTGTGTAACAAGAAATTTAACAAGGAAGTAGTTTTGAAAATCCTGACTAGAAGTTGTAAAACTTCAAGTTCTTAAAAAATAAAGTTTTTAAGAAACTAATTTTATTTTTAAAGATAACAAAACCTACTAAATACGCTAGTAACTTACTACGTATTTTACAAAACTTTCAAGTTCATGAGTTTGTGATTTAGGCTTGTTTTGTCAAAGTTTGATGCTTAAATATTAGTGATTGATGATTGTTAAATTGTTTGAATGAGTTTGAAAAGAAAATGATATGCTTGTAAGCGTGGACACCTCCAGTTACAGAGGAAACTCTGGCGAAATTTTTCCAGAAATATAACACTTAGAAATATTTTCGTAACAAATGTTTATCAATATATTTTTAACTTTGTTTCAAAATAAACTTCGCCATGATTTTTATTACAAAATTACCAAGTATTCGGAGGTGGGTTTTCGTAAATAAAACTGGTTAAATATATATTTAGAATATATATTTTATAACAAGACGCTTGTGTGATTATGTGATTATTTTGTGAACCAGAGATATATTATTTTTAGGGTAGGGTGGGGTTCCGCTACAAACTCCATTTTTCCTACAAAGTGTACAAAGTCTTAAAACACCACAATTTCAGCCATAAAACACACTCAAAACCCACAAATAACACAGTGAAGATCACTAAAACACAATATTCAAACCTTAACATTCCTTAAAAACTTCAAACGCACCATCGTGCAACTATGAATATAAAACACAATATGATAATCAACATAAAACACACTAATGTTAGTCATTCGATAATCAAAGCCTTATCATTCAAAACACAACACAAAACCCACAAATATGGTGTTTTAGTAACCTCCACTATGTTATTTGTGGGTTTTGAGTGTGTTTTATGGTTGATATTATGGTGTTTTTTGACTTTGTACACTTTGTAGGAAAAATGGACTTTGTAGCCAACTCCCACCCTTTTAGGGTAAAAATAATATTACTTGAAATATCATGAAAATACGACTTCTAAAATAATATCTACGCTCTCAGAAAATAAATATTTAAGTTATATAAGTATCGTAATACAATGCGAACTTTAAAGTGTAACTTATGTATTTTCGGAAAATACTCTTAAATGTGTATTTTGATAAAAGTATTATTTTGGAAATTGTATGAAGTAAAATATAATATTTTTGGGAAAAATATGTATATTTTTGGGAATTAAAATATTTTAGACAAGTGATTAAAATATATTTTCAAGTGAGACTTAAAAATATATTTTCGGAAATATAACGTATACATGTATTAAAAACCCCCATCCTTGGGAAGGAATACACTTATAAAATAAATAAGAAGTGTGATTACGGAATAGTTACCTAACCATTTCTCCAACAAAACGTTAAACCCTAAACCAAGGCACGGCCATCCGTCTAATAGGAATTAGTACATGTAGGTCGTCACGCAGCAGATAGAGTTGGAGATTGACGTTTCTGGATACGCACTTCAGTGAGTTCATGTCCCCCTTTTCTCTTAACTGTTTTCAGTTTTTATACTTCGGGGCTGGAATACATGTTACAATTATTACAGACTTTTATACATGGTATGGTTAGCTTAAGGAGGGTTTACTACTTAGATCATGTGAGTGGGTAGGCGTGGAACTAGAGGCCATTAATCCTCATTGTAGGACCGAGGGTTATTAGCGGTAGATCTATCTGGGTGTAGCGAGCCCAACTCCAGGCCCACTGTACGGACCTCGGGGTGACTTTGAGCCCGACGCATAAATCCGCTATGTTTGAGTCTTCCTGCATCACTTCACACATATCATTGGCTTTGCAACCCAATGGTGATCTCTTTTTCCTTAATTGCTACATACCAGGGATTTTCATACATACAAACATATTACAAGGGTTTATACATACTCACTTTTACATGAACTCGCTCAACTTTATGTTGATTTTTCAAACTATATGTATTTCAGGAAATTAGTAAATGGATCTGGCGGGCGTTGGAGTTTTTTAAGCTGCGTTATGAATAAAGATGTCATCCAAGTCATTAGGGCTTAGGAGACGTATCTTAATCCTGGACGAGATACGTGGTCCTAAACTCGGGTTTGTTTTAAAATCTTCTGTTGAGTCTTTTTGAACTCCTTAAAATATGTTATGGTTTGTAACTTAAATTTGGTATTGACATTTTAGAAAATTATGTTGTACTACTTTTAAACTCAAATTAATGGATGTACGTACATCTACTGATTTTATCATATAGTGTTGTTATGATCGTATGCAATGATATTAACAAGTCACACCAATAATCACGCTTCCGTAAAAGTCAGGGTGTGACAGCTTGGTATCAGAGCTTCGGTCGTAGCGAACTAGGATTCTTTCTTGAGTCTAGACTACGATCATTAGGGCTCTTACGAAAATGTTTTCACAACATGTTTTCATTGCATACACAAAGCGTCCAGATCCAGGGAACAAACATTTTTACAAACAAAAAAAGGGCACAAATACACATTTCCGAATTTATGTTTATATTTCAGTCTTAGAGGCTGAGGGAGGATCAGTCTTAGAGACTGAGGGAGGATCAACCTTAGAGGCTGAGGAAGGATCAGTCTTAGAGACTGAGGGAGGATCATCCTTAGAGGCTGAGGAAGGATCAGTCTTAGAGACTGAGGGAGGATCAGCCTTAGAGGCTGAGGGAGGATCAGCCTTAGAGGCTGAGGGAGGATCAGTCTTAGAGGCTGAGGGAGGATCAGCCTTAGAGGCTGAGGAAGGATCAACCTTAGAGGCTGAGGAAGGATCAGTCTTAGAGACCGAGGGAGGATCAGCCTTAGAGGCTGAGGGAGGATCAGCCTTAGAGGTTGAGGGAGGATCAGCCTTAGAGGCTGAGGGAGGATTTAGTCTTAGAGACTGGGAGGATTGGTCTTAGAGACCAGGGATTTAGTCTTAGAGGCTGAGAAATTGGTCTTAGAGACCAGGGAGTTGGTCTTAGAGACCAGGGAGTTAGTCTGAGAGACTAGGGAGTTTTAGTCTGAGAGACTGGGGAGGATAGTCTGGGAAGACTAGGATAAATATGTGGATACATGATTACATTATAAATTGTCTTTATTTGCAATATACAAAGTGTTAAAGATTACTGTAAATATGCATGCTATGACTACTATATACCGGTACACACATCACCTTCCTCTGGGAACGAATTGTCAGATAATAACGACCCTACGACCACTGCCACGGATAAGGAGACTGCATCTGCGCCAGAGATATTTTCGGCAGACACTGAGAGTGATCCTGATATGCTGACCAAGGACGAGGACGACTTCCAACAGTCTGCGCTACCAGATTCTGGTGATACTTTACCCTTGCTGATGGCTTCTCTGACAAAAATCCTTCTGTCACTCTTGTTTCGGTCCGTGACCACTTCATCACTGGTCATCCCAATGGTGAGCACACTATGGCTCTGATCCTCGATGATGCGCCTCCTATGGACACTCCTTCCGAAGGTTGGCTACCCGACGAGCAATTGATGATAACGTAGACATGTTTATGGTCCCCTGCTGACACCCATGATGATGGAAAGCTAGGCGAGAACGCGTTACTAATGTCATTTCTCGAAACCCCTGTTAACAAGCTATCCTCTGATTCTAGCATACATTCGATTTCAGAATCCTTTGAGACTGTGACATCCGTAGCCTTACAGACAACCAAATTACAGCTTTCTACTACTGACGCAGACAACGACACCGTTATGACTGCTGCGACTATCACCTGCTCGAGGCACCACATCGTTACACGACCCAGAGCCTACTCCTGAGCTAGTTTCTGCACCTTTTGGGGCAGCTTGATGTCGCACCTGCTGAACCTACTCCCTTACTTGATTATGACCCTGTTTTCTTTTGGCTTACCAAACATTGCATCCTTATATCTGACCCAGTACCTGCATCTGATGATCTTCTTATTGGTTGAGACGTTTGTTTCTGCACCTTCACCCGCTGATGTTGCTCTTGTGAAGACTGACGTCCATTGCGTCAACATGCCTATCGCTTTCTTTCAAGACATACCCACACCCCGGGAAGGTACTCCAGGTCAGCACCCGCGTAATGATCCTTTTGCTATAATAGCATTTTCCACGGCCTTACAGGCCGCACCATTTACTACTTTCACCTTTACATCGCTGGTCGAGCCGATTTGATGGTTCCTATAATACGCTACGCTAATTTTAGACCCTTACCATCCCTCACATTATGGAGGCCACACACGAGATGAGTTGCTCCTGTAACATCAACTACAGTTTGAGGATATGAGTCGCAGAATGCTGGAGATCGGGCTGACACCACCTTTGGTAACTTTAAATGCAAAACAATACATAACCGAAAACATGATTTAAGTGTCTACATCACAAGACAGCATATTGTCTGAAAAGTTTATGTAAGACACCCCGTCCTCCACCCTGTCTATTACCAGCACTCTTGGATCCACCACTTACATCAAGATTCCTTTTGCGCTCTTGATCGTTGCTATTACACCGTTCCCAGGATTCTGATGCTCGATTCTTTACTGTCAAGCATCAGATCAGCTAGTTACTCGACGTATATACAAGCTCGAGGAGAGATTCACGCACGTCGACAGTTTACTTTTCTTTCATCCTCCACCTCAGTCACCAGCATAGTGGGGTTCTGGATTATGCGGATTGCATTATATTTGGGTAAAGACACCAATGATAAGCCAAGATTGTGGAGATTTTTTTTTGAAGACCACATCTGACTACGTAATTTTGATACACTAATATACTTGATTGGGTAAGGGTAGGGTGACCCTGTGTCCCTGTTGACGTGATACATCTTGGAAGGCAGTACAGTTGTGATCAGGGAGTAATGAGAAGCCAATCACCTTTAAGCATGTGACAATACTTGTGGCCAATAACCGACGAAAGCTCAGTCGCTATGTCTTCGTTAAGCACGACTATTGATCTTTATGTGCGCACTAAAATTATAACACTACGTGCTTACTTGCTATGCTCTCATTAAACATAATTACCAAATTACTTGGTTATACTATGATCATACTATTACTTGATTGGTTGGTATAATAACCTGTTATGTGTATGTACTTATGACCACTAAACAACTATGTGCACTCCCCGAATGAATAAGGCCTGACTTAACTAACCTTCTTCTCAGAAGATGTCGATACGAGGGAACGTCGATACCAACAACCCTCTGCCGACAACAGCGGCGCCAGAACTGCAAGGGCACCTATCACAAGCCATCGCACACCTCGAGGCCTTTCGTTCCAAACACGGCGGAGGTACCTCAGGAAATAACCCACCCAGCGGCTGTACCTACAAGCAGTTCTTGGACCACAAACCTCGAGAATTCGATGGCACTGGGGGTGCCTTAGCTTTTGTGCGTTGGATAGAGAAGACGAATTCTGTCTTACAGTTGAGCAAATGTGCCCCAGAACATCAGATCACGTACGTAGCTGGACTATATTTGTAGATGGGGCTCTGTCATGGTGGAACCTTCAGGTTCTAACAATGGGTGAGACTGCTGCGAATGCTTTGACGTGGGACGAGCTGAAGGAACTGATGCGAAAAAGATATTGCTCTAGGGCAGAAGTCCAGAAGTTGGAGACTGAATTGTGGAACTTGAAAATGGAAGGTCCAAAGATAGCCGACTATGTGCAGAGATTTGGCGAATTATCACAAGTTGCTTCGCGTTTGGTGGAACCAGAATCTAGGAAGATCGAACGTTTCATCGGGGGACTGGCACCCCAGATTCTAAGCCTGGTAACAGCATCTAAACCTTCAACGATCACCGAGGCTATCGATACGAGCGTGGCGCTCACTGAAGAAGCAATTAGACAAGGAAAATTTTCCACTTCGGAAGAGAAAAAGGAGGCTCCTGTAGAGTCATCTGGGGATAACAAGAGAAAGCTCGCAAATTTCAAGGTGGTTACTCGGGGGAGTAACGAGAAGAAGGCCAAGAAGGGAAAAGACTACATGGGTATCCTACCTAAATGCGAAAATTGTTTACGTTATCATGTCGGGCGATGTAAGTATGGAAAATGTGAAAACTGTGGTAAGTGGGGGCATCCTAAGGAAACGTGTAGACCAGACACTGAACGCATAAATGGAGGTCAAGAGGGCAGCAAGAGCTACGTAGAAAACAACGACAATGACAAAGGCAAGACGAGTGACAAGCAAAAACGTGCTCAAGGTTGTTTTAACTGTGGAAGCAAAAAGCATTTCAGAAAATATTGCCCTAAGAACGATCAGGCACAAGGATGAAAGCTCCACGCCGGAGCTAGGGAAGCACGCCAGGAGTTCAGGCGAGGATATCGGTATGTCCCATATTACTCAACATTATGCATCTGTGCTGCTAGATGCTGTTGCAAGTTTTAGCCTCACATCTCTAGAGTTGAGAGAATGCTTGGTTTAGTAACAAGTAAATAATCCGCACACGATAGTACTAGCTAACGGAAAACTAGTGGAAGCCAACGAAGTGATCGGAATCGATAGGATAGAACCCTGAGAACGTAAGTTTACGCTTGATCTACTGCCAGTAAATTGGGAGACTGCAACAAGGTAGTTGGAGGGATGGGTTGACAAATGATCAATAGGGAATTGATGTCCGCACCGCGATGGCGAACGAAGAAGCAATCTTGACTCATGAAGCGGGATATGCCTCTTTAAATTACAAATTGCTTGAAGGCACGAAGGATGTTGCATAAAGAATATGATGTTTTCTTGGCTCATGTCGTGGACAGGAGGAGCTGAAGAACCAAAGCACGAAGATATTCCTATGATAAGGAAATATCCTAAGGTCTTCCTCGAAGACTTGCCAGAATTATCTCCTCAACGATTAGTCGAATTTCGCATCTATTTGATTCCAGGCGTCGCGCCTGTAGTCGATGCATCTTAGTTACTTACACCTTCGGAGATGCAAGGATTGTCAGTGCAACCTCAGTGGTTGATAGAGAAGGAAGATAACAGACCAAAACTTCTATTTTGGATAACCTCAGTTCTGCTCGTCAAGAAAGGACGATGACCTTCAAATGACCAGGAGTCGGACGAGCTAGCTAACCAGAGTCGGTGGCTCTTGCTAAGGATTGGTGAATTACTTATTTGACTAACTGTGAGGGTCCGACTACTACTACACGACTGATCGACGATTGAGTGTCATTGGCGGTAAATTCAGTAAGAAAGTATACCGAGGAAAAATTGTGGGACAACGGCTTGTTCTTAGACGTACACAAAAATAGTGCTTCTTACACAATGCACAAACCAGTCTACACGGGATACGAAATCTGGAGGATTTAGAAAACATATATTTAGGACCTTTGGGAACCCAGGTCCAAACTCGTAGGGGTTTTTACTTAGGAACCATATCTATCAACTCAATCAACTATCATTAACCTGACAAACTTGTCTTTTTCCTTTCGTTGAAATCTTCACTTTTGCTTCTAGCAAGTAGATGTTTGCATCTCTACTCCCCTCAAAGTAGTTGCATCACGTTGATTCTCTTCGCTAAGAGCGAACACACGTTTGCTTCGTATGCTTGGTCACTTCTCCATTTTAGCAGTTACACACCGCTTCATTACTTGAAAACTTATATATAATCCATGCACCTTTTGCTACGCATGCGGTTTCATCTCGAATAAAACGCTTCATTAAAGTTCAAATATTATTTTGCTAAATCTAATTACTCATTCCTGATTCAAATGACCTACATTATTATTATTGTTGGCTATTTTGCTGTCAAGCCAACACACTCTTTTGAAACTTCTTTTATTCCAAGTTACATTCAGGGTTTATTTTTGCTACCATGCCAAGATTCCCTTGTTGATACGTACGTTTATTGTCGAGTTACGCTGAAACCCAGTTCAATTGCTTGAACTTATCCAATTCGCATATTTAAGACATCATATGATGTATTGGAAACATCATATCCGAGTATCTTCGCAGATGTTCTTTCGTTACGAGTCATAGTAGACTTAGTTAGTCTACGGTCCCACTAAGTCGTTCGTCAAATTCAACACCTTGCGGTGGAACCTTCACGAAAACGAAACTTGCGCTACTTTGGTTACACACCTCCTACGTGGATTTAATTGTTTATTCAATTACTTGCTTTAAATCCGTCTTGATCATTTCAATTAAAGCAGTCTCTACACAGTTGTGTGTTAAAACAATGGTACATAAATTTATTTCATACCGCAATGTACCTCCTAACGATTCTTTCATAATCAATCGAATGCCTTGCGATACTTGTTACTCTTCACCTGCAATCAAAAAACAGTGGCTCTTTGATATTCCATATTCAACTGAAAACTCTATGACATTCTGTAAATCAAACCTTCAGGTTGACTCAGTACACTTTCATTGGATTTCAAACACGGTGAACTTGTTCGCTCACCATTATACTTGAATTAAGTCAGTACGACACCTTGTGGTGTCGTTACAAACTTGTAGCTTGTGCTAATCAGGGTCAAACGTTTCACACAAAACCGCATATACTTTCGTTCAACTTGTCATTTAAACGTTTCTGATGCAACTACGAATCACGACAATGATACACCAGATTCGCTTGTATTTCATTCGGTGTACCTTCGAAATTTAAAAATGTCAACACACTAAACCTTACCAATCATTTACTCGGAAGTTGACAGATTAACTTACTATTACATTTGAGTTGCTGATTTTGAATTCACATAGCGAATGCTATGGTTCGTGAAAACTCGTCTGCATACTGCAATCGATCATTGAGAATCTTATTAGTCAAAACTCCTCTTTTGTGGAACCCCCCTGCTAGCGGGATTACACTAGACTATACGTCAAATACGTCTCGTACATTTGACATCTAATGCTAAAAGAACATACCTTTTAACCCTAGGATTCGGATTGTTATATATATTCTTGGACTCACCAAATGTGAGTAAGGTTTGATTCGGTTTGATGATTATCTACCTCGATATTATTTTTATACATACACGTGTGACGAAACTATAAGGGGTTAAGGTAGTACAAATTTCGAGGACGAAATTTTCTTAACGGGGGGAGAATGTGACAACCCTCACAAAACCAGGTATCCGTACAATTAATTAATATTTAATTAGTGCTTAATTACTGTGCTTAATTACAATTGTGGTTAAACTGCTTCTTGATTTCTGATACATACATACTCATGCATCACATTTTATACTGTCACACTATTATTTACACACAAACATTAGTGACAACCTTGATGCACAAAAGCACAGTTAGCACACTAAACGGATAACCCAGTTAAACATGCTGACATTACCAGCACCAAAACGGACATTGTCTTGAGGCCAGTATGAGCCAGGAATAGATTACTACACTAGTAGGGAGTGTAGGGAGGAGAGGATTATAAAACTGCGTCACTAGGTGATAATTATAGTGCCCGGAAGTGCCTAAAACATACTTTAATTACAAAATTCTGCACTTTAAACAAGAATTCAGCATTTAACATAGCTAGTAAAGTGCAAAAACTTGGTAAAATAATTCTAGACACCTTCCAAAGTGTTGGTAATTTAATGTGTCACTAAAAATAATATTAGAGACACTTTAAAGCTTTATTTGACACTTTAACGGATCAATATCCAACCGAACAACCGGACTTTACCCGGAACATAAAAATATTGCCAAAGACATAGTTTTCACTTTTCTGAGCTAGTTAGGGTCCCCGAACACCCTAACACCCTTTATATTAAATAACACACTTAAGCTACTAACTAGAACCTTTAGATTTCAACCAAATCACTAACCATATCATCACAACCCAACCCAACCCTTACCCCCCCCCCCCCTTCAAAATGACGGTCACCTTAGGGTGACCCACACTCTCCTTTTGTTGATTATTTTATTAACTTGTGTTGGATATTTGGTGACATTATATATGGAGGATAATAGTGGGAATGGATTATAAATAAGTTCATTAGTCCACCATTCTCTCTCATCCTACACTTCATCAACCAACAACTCATCTTCTTCCCTCTACACCCCATCTCGGCCGAACACCTCCACCACCATAGCTCCACCATCAAATTTGATACTAGCCATTTTTCATACAGACATAGAAGCAAGAGGTCATACAAACAAGCCGGGTGCTCTCGAAAGTGCAAGAACCGCTCTAGATTTCTTTTATCCACCACATTTATACCTTGTTTCTTCCCCAGCCTTGAGCTTGTAGTAAGTGTTTTTATTCATCATCTTGATCTTGTTTATGGTGGTTAATAGGTGATTTAATGGTTAAAAATTAAGACTCTAAAGAACATAACATAAAGTCTTGAATATAAGATGAACAAGTTGGATAAAGAGAAGCTAGTGGTGTAAATCTTGTATAGTTGTGATTACTTGATGTTGTTTGTTACTAAAATTGGGATGGATCATCATCTAACCATACTAGATCATGTTCAAGAACATGAACTAGTAGTATGTTAGTGTTAGAATTATAAAAGATGATGAACCCTTCCACTCATGAAACATGAACTTGAGTAAATGTAACTTTTCTTGTAAAATATGGTTCTAAACTAGTAGATCTAAAGATCTACAAGTGGTTTTTCGGAAGAACCAAGTGAAAGATGCAAGTCTTGTTTAAAACCCGGATGTTTTATGAAAGAAGCACATTTATAGTAAATAAACAAGTGTGTAAACACTTGTGTAACAAGAAATTTAACAAGGAAGTAGTTTTGAAAATCCTGACTAGAAGTTGTAAAACTTCAAGTTCTTTAAAAATAAAGTTTTTAAGAAACTAATTTTATTTTTAAAGATAACAAAACCTACTAAATACGCTAGTAACTTACTACTTTTTTTCCAAAACTTTCAAGTTCATGAGTTTGTGATTTAGGCTTGTTTTGTCAAAGTTTGATGCTAAAATATTAGTGATTGATGATTGTTAAATTGTTTGATTGAGTTTGAAAAGAAAATGATACGCTTGTAAGCGTGGACACCTCCAGTTACAGAGCTCTGGCGAAATTTTTCCAGAAATATAACACTTAGAAATATTTTCGTAACAAATGTTTATCAATATATTTTTAACTTTGTTTCAAAATAAACTTCGCCATGATTTCTATTACAAAATTGCCAAGTATTCGGAGGTGGGTTTTCGTAAATAAAACTGGTTAAATATATATTTAGAATATATATTTTATAACAAAACGCTTGTGTGATTATGTGATTATTTTGTGAACCAGAGATATATTATTTTTAGGGTAAAAATAATATTACTTGAAATATCATGAAAATACGACTTCCAAAATAATATCTACGCTCTCACAAAATAAATATTTAAGTTATATAAGTATCGTAATACAATGCGAACTTTAAAGTGTAACTTATGTATTTTCGGAAAATACTCTTAAATGTGTATTTTGATAAAAGTATTATTTTGGAAATTGTATGAAGTAAAATATAATATTTTTGGGAAAAATATGTATATTTTTGGGAATTAAAATATTTTAGACAAGTGATTAAAATATATTTTCAAGTGAGACTTAAAAATATATTTTCGGAAATATAACGTATACATGTATTAAAAACCCCCATCCTTGGGAATGAATACACTTATAAAATAAATAAGAAGTGTGATTATGGAATAGTTACCTAACCATTTCTCCAACAAAACGTTAAACCCTAAACCAAGGCACGGCCATCCGTCTAATAGGAATTAGTACGTGTAGGTCATCACGCAGCAGATAGAGTTGGAGATTGACGTTTTTGGATACGCACTTCAGTGAGTTCATGTCCCCCTTTTCTCTTAACTGTTTTCAGTTTTTATACTTCGGGGGTGGAATACATGTTACAATTATTACAGACTTTTATACATGGTATGGTTAGCTTAAGGAGGGTTTACTACTTAGATCATGTGAGTGGGTAGGCGTGGAACTAGAGGCCATTAATCCTCATTGTAGGACCGAGGGTCATTAGCGGTAGATCTATCTGGGTGTAGCGAGCCTAACTCCAGGCCCACTGTACGGACCTCGGGGTGACTTTGAGCCCGACGCATAAATCCGCTAGGTTTGAGTCTTCCTGCATCACTTCACACATATCATTGGCTTTGCAACCCAATGGTGATCTCTTTTTCCTTAATTGCTACATACCAGGGATTTTCATACATAGAGACATATTACAAGGGTTTATACATACTCACTTTTACATGAACTCGCTCAACTTTATGTTGATTTTTCAAACTACATGTATTTCAGGAAATTAGTAAATGGATCTGGCGGGCGTTGGAGTTTTTTAAGCTGCGTTGTGAATAAAGATGTCATCCAAGTCATTAGGGCTTAGGAGACGTATCTTAATCCTGGACGAGATACGTGGTCCTAAACTCGGGTTTGTTTTAAAATCTTCTGTTGAGTCTTTTTGAACTCCTTAAAATATGTTATGGTTTGTAACTTGAATTTGGTATTGACATTTCAGAAAATTATGTTGTACTACTTTTAAACTCAAATTAATGGATGTACATCTACTGATTTTATCATATAGTGTTGTTATGATCGTATGCAATGATATTAAGAAGTCACACCAATAATCACGCATCCGCAAAAGTCAGGGTGTGACAGAAGAAAGCAGGTTTTCTCAGAGTTTAAGTGAACGGTAGTGGACCACTTTTCAAAAGGGGACCTACCAAAAGAAAAAGGTACAACTTAGCCGTAGTATTCACAAATAAAATTTTTAGAATTTAATTTAATAATTCTTTGAAAATACTTAAATGATATATTAGATGTTTAAAACGGTTTAAGATAAAGTTAATTGCTAATTAACGTATCATAAACCAACTTGAATACTAACCACCCACGACCTCAATACGTGGGACACCACAACTCCCAGACAGTATATTTAGTCTTCTTCAACCGCCTTCATTCATCCTGAAATTTGAAACCCACATACAAGTCCTAGAATTTCATTTTTGAAATCTAAAATTCTTCACCAAATCACCATGTCTGCCTCAACCTCAGTAAACCTCAACTTTCCAGTTGTAGAACATGAAGTACCTCTTGTCAGCAGAAACAAAATCATACCCTTAAAAGAGAACAATCCAGATGAATATTCAACACCAGTTATACGATCAAAGATGTCAAATTCTGGTAGAATACTTGATAAATTGTCCCTTGAAGCAAGCCATGCTGAACACAGCAGAAGTGTCGGTAAATATACTACAACATTTGGGCAATACTCTTGAAAAGTCATTAGACAAAAATAAAGAAGAGATGAATGCTCATCTACGGGGAACATATCTATAGCCATAACCCCAAAGAAAATCAGAGATTTGTTGGAGTTGGCATTAAAAAGCCAATACATTGAAGCACCAAAGAAAACAGAGATGCCCTCAACTTTGAAAAACCTTGGTTATAAAGAAAACATCACAAAGATTGGAGATTTCAAAAGAAGCGAATTGCCTGCTTTCTCGAAAGTTCTCATGGAGATATTGAATAGATGTCTGACGTCAAATATTGGTGGAGTTGATCAGATTAATGCTTTAATTCTGACAATCATGTATGGACTTATCACTGGGTCCAATGTTGATTATGCAAGAGAAATTTCTCATCTAATGAAGAAGTCAGTTTTTACTAAGAATGGACAAATCACCACTCACCACCTATATCCCAGATTTCAGGCAATCATAATTGTGAAACTTTTGAAGAAAGAAGTATGGAAATACCCATGTCTGAGGAAGTATGGAAAACACCAATAACGGTGCCATAGTGTGCTGATAGAGGATGGACTTCAGCTGGTGATGTACCATCCTTACCAGAAAGTCTGTTAAATCTGATAGCCCAAGATTCTCCTTTCAGAATGAAGCATGAGGAAATTTTCAATAAAGAAAAACTATTTGATAGTAGTTCCTCACCAGATGAGGATCAAACCTCAAAGGTCCAAGAGTTGGAAAATGCAACTCAAAAGTCAACAGCAGATGACAAGCCACAATCTTATTGCAATTTCATGCTAGAAAACACAGAAACCACTGTTGAACACACCGTGCTGGCAGGAGAAGGATGTCACACCCCAACTGATAGCGGAAACATTGAAGTGAGACGAAATAGATTGCTCGAGACTTCATAACACTAACATTTGCGAAAAGTATTTAAATAATAAATTTTTTTTCATTTCTAAAGAGTCAATTACAAAGATTGAAATCAAATACAACAACTTGAAATAAAATCAATACATTACAATAAGAATACAAAATTTAAAATGAGTATCTAGGCATCCTTCATCAACATCATCATTAAACCTGCAACATGTTTTAAAAAACATAGTTTAATACAACGTATTGGTGAGTACACTAGTTTTAGACACGTGACATAAGTATAAAAAGTATTTTCAATCCAACATAGCAATTTGGTATACAAGGTCAAACTATCACGCATAACTAAAAGTCAAACCCAAGTGTCCACAAGAATTATAAGTGTCCCTCGCCGCAAAAGTGACAAGACTAAGTATGAATAATATGTTGTTGGTGCATCCGTCTCTCGACTTCGTCTTGTATCGAGTCTTGTATATATGTAGATAGATCAGGGCACGTAGTACGAGAAATATGTCAAAAATAGGTTGGGAGGTAATTTCGCACGAAATTACATGTGTGTAATTTCATATGAAATCAAGTACCTATTTCGTGCGAAATAGTGATTTCGCATGAACTTGAATTCGTGTGAAGTATTCCGTGCGAAATCACCTTGCCTATATATAGGTGCTTTCTGATTTCGTTTGTAAGGAGTTGTGAATTTTTCCGGTTTCAGTACTGAACTGCTGCCGAAGTGTCGACTCGCTGTAAATCTTTGTCAAATCAATCAATAGACAGTTTAAAGTGTATATCTAGCTGAATTGAACTCGATACGACTGTTTCCGCCTTTCGTATTGAGCAAAAACTCTTCTGATCGACTCGTTTGGGTCAGAAAACGATCCTACCAGTGGTATCAGAGCTCAGGAGGAAGAGTTCATACCAATTCAGCTGAAAATTCTAATTTCTACACCTTCTTTTTCACAATTAACAAGTTTTCACAGACAAAATGACTTGAATTTTACACATATTGCGTGCAATAGTGTTTTTACAAACCCTTGAAAGTTTCAGACTTATAATCGGACAAAAACTTGATCAGTTTTGGCAAAAACAGCTCGAGATGATGACATCAGCAGTATTTCGCACGTAATAAGGCTTATTTCGTTTGACAGTTCCACACGAAATTACTTATTTCGCATCAGATTGCTAATTTCGTTTGATAGGTTCACACAAAATTAGGTATTTCGCACCAGATTGTAATTTCGCTTGAGTATTTCACATGAAATCACATATTTCGTTTGAAAGGGTGTTATTTCGCACGAAATCAGTAATTTCGCATCAGATTGGTTATTTCGCTTGAAAAGGTATTTCGCTCCAAAGGGTATTTCGTTTGAAGGAGTAATTTCGTTTGAAAAGACTGTTTTGTTAAAATTGTTACCTAAAACATGGAAGAGGAATTTTATAATGCATTTGCTACTACCCCGACTACTCCGGTATCTGTTACTCAGAACTTAAACATGGAAAATGAAACGGGCACGATACAAAAACCGCCTAAGCTCATGAATATCGAAGAGTATAAAGGATGGGAGGAACGATTCGAAAATTGGGTTCAAGCAAATTATTTGGATGCTTGGGAATGTGTTGAAACGAAATATATTAGACCGTTGAATGATGATGAAGAGGAGATTGCTATTAAAGATCTAAGTGTTGATGATAGAAAGAAATACAAAAATGAAAAGATGATGATTAGTCTATTGCATCAAGTTGTGAAGGAATATATCTTGGTTTTTTGCAACACAATGGAACTGCTTACTCTATCTGGAAAGCATTAAAATCAAAGTTTGTCGGTAGTAAAGAGATAATTAAGAACAAAAAATCACTTTTGAAGAAAGAATTCGATCTATTTCGTGGTTTGAGAACTGAAAGCACCAAGCAGATCATCGAAAGATATTGCAATCTGTTAGTCCAAATAAAGAGAGTGAGCATCACAAAAGATAATGAAGAGTTGATAGAAAAGTTGGCTGATGCTTTGCCACATGAAACTTGGGGCACATATCTTATGATGTTGAGAAATAAGAAAGATTTTGGGAATTTGACACTGGGAAAGTTAATTGAAAAACTTGAAGCTCAAGAGATGGAGAAAAGAAAGATCTCAAGAATGAAAGATTTTGATGGAGAACAAGATATAGGTCTTTATTACAAAGGAGGTATCAGTGATAAGACCAATATGTCACCAAAGGTTGAAACTACATTCAATGCTAAGAGTTCGTCTGGAGGGTCATCTAAAGGATCAAACAGCAAAACGGGATTTTCTTCATATCCATTATTTGATCCAAATTTTTCAACAACCAAGAATGGCAAGAGATTACAATGCAACATTGTTTTGAATCTTGAAAATGGTGAAAATTTCTCGGAAGAGGTTGCAAAAAGTCGCATGTCTTTGTTGGGGACTGTGTTAGAGTCATATGGGAGTTTAGTGGCAGGACGGATCGGGAATCCAATGTTGACAAAAGAGGATTACGATCAGATTGATGCTGAGGAGATGGAATTGATGGATATAAAGTGGTGTTTGGCGAGTGTTTTGAGAAGAGCCGAAAAGTTTAAACAAATTACGGGAAGAGATGATTTCCGTGATGCAAATGTTTCTACTTTAGGTTTTGATAAATCTAAAGTTACTTGTTTTTGTTGCAGGGAAAAAGGACACTTTAAGAGGGAGTGCACAAATCGCGAAGCAAGTGGAGCTCAAAATCCGTTCAACAACAATGACTATTATCGGAAAGCAATTTATCATCAAGTTCTCAACAACAATAAGAACCACAAACTGCACATGCCAGGAAGACAATTGAAGAATCATCTAAGAGAGCCTGTATGGTGAATCAAGAAGATAAAAAATCATCAACATGATTCAGTTGGGACAAATATGTTTCAGCTGGTAGAAAAGCATGTTTGATAAACCAAGATGATGAAAAATTACCAGAAGGGTTTAGCTGGGCAAATTTCAGTTGGTATGATTATGATCCTAACAAAACTCCAAATCACAAAGCTTTTGTTGCTCGAGTAGCTGAAGACAGTGATAATGATGATGATTATTATGCAAGGAAAATGGAAGAGCACTTAAAGTTGATGGAAGAGAGTGACAGTGATGATGAAAAAGCTAAAAAGAAAAAGAAGAAAGTTAAAAAACCTGTCAGCAGTGATGATGAAGAAGTTCCTGTGATAAGGAAGAAAATAAAAGACATTCCAGTTTTTAAAGTTGATACAGAAACTGATGCACAAAAGATTTCTGTGAAATGTGAAAACTGTGAAGCAGTGAAGAAGCAAAACAGTACATTGATTCACAACATGAACAGATTAAAAGAATCCTATGATGTTCTGAATAAAGCAATGAATCAGTACAACCAATCAAGTAGTGAACAAGCAACAGCAATGAAGACACTTCAAGGAGCTTTCATGACAAAGCAGAAAGTGGTCAACAATTACATTGAGAAATGTGTTGTTCTGGAACAAAAACTGGAAACACAAAGAATTGAAACAGAAAGAGTTAATAGGTTGTTAAAAAGTTACTCATGTACTTCTTATGTTATTGACAGGATTTATCCAACCGTTGAAGGCATGAAGGCGTTTGATGAAGAGGAAGTATCTGAGGACAAGAGTTCTGAAAAGAAAAAGGATACTGAAGTGAAGACATCTGTTAAGAAACAAAGTGCCAGTTACAACAAGTGTCCACCTCCGCTTGAAAATGGATATTCTCCAAGAAATCCAAATTCAGAAAGAGTAAAAAAGGCAACAAATTTACAGTGGGAGTCTGAGTCTACAGAAAATTTGCCAGACAACATTGATGCGACTTTCACATCGTCTGACACTGATCATAAGTCCGAATTAATAAAGAAAGTGGCCGATCAGGTGTTGGATAACGATGAGTCAGAAGAGTCAAAGTCGGAGTCACAATCAGAGTCAAAGTTTGAATCTAACACGTCAAGCTCAAAAGTCAAAAAAGAGAAACGGGTTTACAATAAAGAATTTCTGTTATCAAAGTCTAATTTGAATGAAGAAACGTTCAAAGTAGCTTATACTTTGAATGATTCTGAAAAATTATATTCTGATGAAGAATTTCCAATAAGAGGTGTTAAAACTGAAATGATAAAAAAGGTTTTCAAACTAACAGAAATTAATATTTCTGAAATAAAAGATGTAAATCTTTCTGTAAAACCTAAAAAGTACACCTCAAGAGATCAACAAAGAGAGAACAAGAAAAAGGGTTACAGTTTTGGTTCTGGTTTTCAAAAGAAACCAAACCATAATGGTAATTTCAAAAGAAAAGGTCTTGGATTTATTCCACCGAAAAATCATAAAAATGAGAAAATTTATAAACCAAAATCTGTTTTTGTTTCAGGAATATCAACTGAAGAAGAAAAGGAGCAATTGTTCAGAAAGCAGACAAACAAAGAATTCCTTGCAAAGAAGCAAGAAGAGATGAAGAAGGAAGTTGCTCAAAAGACAGAGACGAGAACCTGTTTTCAATGCAAAATTGTTGGTCATATTGCCAGGAACTGTCCAAAGGCAATTCAAACAAAACAGGGAGTTTCTGAAAAACTGAAAGAAAAGATGGTTGAGAATGAACCACCAACTAAACAATTCAAAGTTTTCAAAAATTCGAAGTTTGAGGTTGGTGAATGTTCAAAAAGGTTCTACAAGAGAAAAGCAAATCTTGACAATCCCAAGTGGGTTGTTAAGAAATCTGAGGATAGTTCTAGCAATGATTCTGATTTGTCAAAATCCAAGGAGCTATTTTCAGGCGATGAATCTGATTCCATAAAGTCAGAGGAGCCACGTGTTGAGTTAAAATTGGAAACATCAGTACAGCCAATGGATGATGCCAATTTTCCACCATTGAGGGCTGAAAATTTTAAACAAAAAGTTGGTAAAGTTGAGATTTCAAATCAAATTTTCTCTGAAAAGAAAGAATTTGATGTTGAAAAAGCTTTTAACCCCACAGTTCAAAATATTTTTGGAAAAATGGTTGACGGGAAGGTCAAAGGGGTAAAGGAATTTTATAAGAAGAGAACGAAGAAACCAGGTAAAGATGGGTCATCCCAGGTTTATGACTGGGATGGAACCTATTATGATGCTTGAAAAATTAGGACTTGCCGGAGCTCCCAGGTTTGTAAGAGTGGAGCAGGAATTGGCATCTTTCTTGGGAAATTCACGTTCGTGATATTTCGACTTACAAGTGGTAAATCAGGGACATTAAGTTGTACTTGATTTTCTACAAGTGGTATTTGTTGGTTGAATCTAAAATTGTTTTATTTTTCAAGTGATTAAATAAAGGGGATTAATTCATTTTATGTGGAATGAACAAAGTGATGATCTAACCCTAACCTACAAGTGGTTTTATGAAATCAACAAAACTTATTTTCCGGAAAAACCATTTTGATTAAAACAAACTTAAGTGTTTTGAAATCATAATGGGAAAATAGTTTGTCGTGAGGGGGAGTTCTGATTGTTTATGCCAAATGGATGGCGAATTGAAGCAATTCACAACAGCTGTCACTTTACTTGTACAGTTTGTTTTCAAATTTCTTAAATGATTTTGAATTTTAGGGGGAGTAAGAATTTCAGAAAATCCAAAAACATTTGAAAATTTGAAAAAAGGCAAAAACATGATAAAATTCAAAATGAGTTTTGTTGAGAAAAGAGGAAATAATAGTACATCAGTGGACTATCACAGCATGCTAAAGAATTGGAAAGTCAAAATGTGATAAACGGTCTCACTGATGATGTGCCAGTAGGTTTTTGCACATTTAGTAGATTGTGATGAGATATAAACCTAAATTTCAAACTTACTTATATCGTGGGGAACATCTCTCGGATATATGGGTAACCCCCGAAATCTTGTTTGAAAGGTTCCTCTTTCTGAGATACTAGGTCTTTATACTCAGTGATATCTGGGGTATTATCCCGTGACTTCTGATTTTGCGGAAGCAATGGCCTAGTCCCCGTATAATACTTTTCGCTTTCTTGAAATATAGCACCCCCCTCAGCATAAAAAATGATGAAACATTGCAAAATGCTAATCATGTGCTGTTGAAGAAAAGATTCTCTAAAGGGAACACACCAAAAGTCGAAGCCGTCATCTCTCTGATTTTGCGGAAGCAATAGCCTGAGCTCTCACGGCCCTCGCATTTAACCCTTTACAGATATCATCTAGGTATACTCACCTTTAAGACTGAATATTGGGATCTGGATACGGGAGTATATTCTGATGTGGGATACGCGAATAAGTTTAAGTCTCTAAAATATTAATCTCGTATCTCGAACAAGTTGAACTGTGTGTGAAAATTTAAGTGGATCAGTATACTGACAATCTAAGTGAATCGTTTAGAACTTAAAATGTATAAAGCTTAACGGTGTTGGTGATTTGTCTCAGAAACTGATATGATCCTCTTACACAAACTCACAAAAATATTGTTTATAAATATTTCTTTACTGCATTTCTTTAAGTTCAAAAATTCAAAAACATTTTAAGTGTGTTTTAGCATAAAATTTTGAAAAATCCAAAAAGATTTTCGACAACTGATGTTGAAAAGCTGATTTTCAAAATTCCGAGTGCTAAGCATGATGAACAGGTTTGGGAGAGTATAAATGGTATTTCTACAAGTAGTTCATCAGAAGATAACATTGTAAAATCATTTGTTGATTGTTTAATGCCTGCAAGTGGTTTATAAATTTGTCAAATTTGTAAATTTGTGAAGTTTATTTTGAGGTAGAGAATGTGCAGGTGAGCCAGGTTTTGATCCTGAGTTGGATAAGAGCCAGGTTACGATCTTAAAACCTGTGAAAGCAAGACTACAATCCTAGCACAATTCAAGGGGGAGTCTGCTAGCAAAAGAGAAGTCTGAAGATAGTAGAGCCAAATTCAGATTCTGAAGATCTCACAAATTGTTGATGCTGATGAACTTAAGGAATCAAGAAACCTGATCAAAAGGAGTATAGAGCCAGGTTGTGATTTTGGAAGAAAGAGAAAGAGAAAGAGAAAGAGAAAGATTGAGGATACTTTACATTGTTAGATATTTCGGAAGAGTTCGAGAAGACTGATAAAGATTGAAGATTGAAGACTCGACACCGAAGACTTCGTTAACATCCGAGGGGGAGTCTGCTGGTGCATCCGTCTGTCGACTTCGTCTTGTATCGAGTCTTGTATATATGTAGATAGATCAGGGCACGTAGTACGAGAAATATGTCAAAAATAGGTTGGGAGGTAATTTTGTATGAAATTACATGTGTGTAATTTCATATGAAATCAAGTAGCTATTTCGTGCGAAATAGTGATTTCGCATGAACTTGATTTCGTGTGAAGTATTCCCTGCGAAATCACCTTGCCTATATATAGGTGCTTTCTGATTTCGTTTGTAAGGAGTTGTGAATTTTTCCGGTTTCAGTACCGAACTGCTGCCGAAGTGTCGACTCGCTGTAAATCTTTGTCAAATCAATCAATAGACAGTTTAAAGTGTATATCTAGCTGAATTGAACTCGATACGACTGTTTCCGCCTTTTGTATTGAGCAAAAACTCTTCTGATCGACTCGTTTGGGTCAGAAAACGATACTACATATGTGTCCCTCGCTACAAAAGTGACGAGACTAAGTTTGAATATAACTTAACAAGAACCCCGTCGGGTGGTGTGCTATTCCTATAGCGCTATAATTGTTAAGGCGGGTTAACAAGTAGTATGAATTCTAGCATGAACCTAAGCATAACAAAGCATGTATAACAGATTAAATGAACAAAGAATATTTGAATCGTACATTTTAACAAGTAAAACATGTTGCACCCAAAGTGTGTTTAAAGCAAAAGGGGTCAAGTGTACTCACGGTTTTGCAAAGTTTCCTTTGGTGATTCTGTGAAGATCGAGTTTGGAGCTTCAAAGCTTCCTTTAAAACACTTAGTGGTTTCTTTTAGAACTCTTAGAGTTCTCTTCTTTGCTTGGAAGATTTGAGAGAAGTAGAGAGGTTAAAAGAAGAATGGTTAGATCACTTAGTGTCATTTTAGAATTCTTGATTTGGAGAGACTCAGAGAATTAGAGAGATGGAGAGAAGAATGGTGTGAAGAAAATGGTGGAAGGAGGTTGGTATTTATAGGTGGAGAAGGTGGAAAAGTGTGAAATATGATTGGTTAAAGAAGGTGGAAGAGGATTGATGAGGTGGAAAGATGATTGGTGGAAAAATGATGTGAAGAAAAGGTGAAATATGATTGGTTAAAGAAGGTGGAAGAGGATTGATGAGGTGGAAAGATGATTGGTGAAAAAAAGAGGTGGAAAATGGTGAAATATGATTGGTTAAAGAAGGTGGAAGAGGATTGATGAGGTGGAATGATGATTGGTATATTTATTGGTATTTCTTGAATATATATTATGTAATTGAGTATATAAAAAGTATAAAAGTATAATTCAAGTATTAAGGATATGCGTACAAGTATTTATACATATAAATAGTGTCTCTTTGCGTATAAATACGTATTTAAATGATCGGTTGTGTGAATAACAAATATGTATAAAATATGAATTTTATTATGAATAACGCCTCGAACCGTGAGATTGAAATTAAAATACGAATGTAAGGTTTCTAAAATTAGAATACGAATACGAACATTTTTAAAATAGAAATACGAAAATACGAGGCGTTACAGTCTCCCCTACTTTAGGAAATTTTGTCCCGAAATTTATTCAAGAGGAAGACCTTGGAGAAAAAGCATTTTGGCTAAAAGAATGATTGTTTAAAATCGAGACTTGGAAGTTTGAAATGTGTTGAAAAGTATGAAGTTTCGTGGAACGAAAAGATAGGTTTGTAAAAAGGGTTCGTTTGTCTAAAATGATTCGAGGCATTGAGCATAAGTAAAACGTGCATGTGTGTATATAGACAAGCGAGAGTAAACAAGTTTTAAAAACTCAATGATGAGGTATTTTAAAATGTGTTACCTAAGAAGGAAACTTTCGTATAAAACGGTATGTATTTTGATGAAAAGTGTGGCCGAACTGTTGGTTGTAAGGAAAGTTTCGTTGGTTTTAAAGAGCATTGACAAATCTCAGTTTTGTAGAGAATTCTTTATCGGTGAAAAACGAGGAAGTGAGGTATTTTAAATAAATAAAAAAATGGTTTTGGAGGTAACGGCCAACTTATTTTATTTGTGTATAAATAAAGAATGGAAAATAGTTTTAAAAGTAAGAAAGCATTTTAGGGTTCGAATGTTTAGACCGATTGATTGCAAATGAGGTTAGTATAAAAGGCAGAGAATAGCGGAGAATAATGGAGGTATAAGAGTGAATGATTGACCTAATAAACGAATGCAAGTATAAGAATGGTATGGGTATTGAAAGCGATGTGTTAAGAATGGGGTCTCGTCATGGATAATCGGATATCACACGTTTAGCAATGCGTTTGTGAGTTGTTAAAGTTTGTATCGGGTCTAAATAGGTCTGCAAAGCACCGAATTTCTCATGGCACGTTTTACGGAAGTTTGGTAACATGGTGAAAACACTTATATATAGGAAGTACCAGCGGCGTATCCACCATGTTTTGACCATGTTACGTCCTTTTTGTTATTTGGTGTCATGTTATGTTCCGTGTCTTACCATACACAGTAGTACACCATATGATTCTCATGCGCCTATCACTATAATCTCGTGTGCACCCGCGATTATATTGATCATCGCATGATCCGCATAGTTTATACTAGTTGTGTATGAATCAGGGTATACCTAAATTTAAAAATAAGAATGTGTGTGTATAAGAATATAGTACATAAGCATGTTTACGTTCAAATAAGTATGAGACCAACGTGAGCGAACCCCTCAGGTTATGCTCACGTATAGGTACGAATGTATGAATTTGAATATAACTATGAGCATGAATGTGAGTATAAATATAAGTATGCATATGAGTGTAAGTATAAGTATAAGTATAAGTATGAATACAAGTATGAGTATGCATATGAGTATAAGTACGAAAATAAAATGTATGAGTATGAATATGAATATGTGCATAAGTATGAATATAAGTAGGTATAAATGACGACGATTGCGTGTATGGTATGAGTTGAATACAACAAATTTAAGCATATAAAATGATCAAGAAGTTTTGGGTATGTAAAACGAATGATATAAGTGAAGTTGTCGTGAGATATTGACTAAAACATGTACGATCATATGCACGTATAGTTGTTCGAGTAAAACGTTGAGTTTATCGAATCAAAATAGATTGAGTTTGACTTGGAATGTAGAATCTAGTTTGTGAATGTCAAACGTATGTAAAGCATCTATTGATTATGCGAGATGTACTTTGTAAAAGAACGGAAATGCTACTCTTGTTTTAAAACAATTTACGTAAGTTGAAAATTGTCGGTTCCTATAAAGTTTTCTTGCCCGCGTGTTTTGAATTTAAATGACATATTGAGCGGTGTATGAAAAGGTTTTTGAAAATAATAAGTTTGCATCATTTTAAAGGTTCTTATATTAAAATAAGAAATTTGAAATTTGGAGGTTCTCGTGAAAACGTTGATTCCTAAAAAGAAATTTAGCATAACGAACTTGGTGATCGTTGAAAAGTGTTTTTAGTAAAATGATTTATTGATTTTGAAAAGAGTTTTAGTAAAATGATCTTATAATATCTGTAAGATCTTATAGGCATGTGAGAAAGGTTGGTTTGATTTTCGATTGTGAATAAAAGTCCTTAGTTCAATGATATAATGTGAGCGTTAGTGATTACGTTAAGCATGAAATGTGTGGGCAAGATATTCCTTAGACCTGTTAAGTTGATGGTTAGCATTTCGTCAAATTTTGAAAATCGGGAAACAAAACATTTAGGGTATGATTAAGAATTTCATGTATGTGACTTATATAAAATAAATCATAGGGTAAGAAATACGTTTGATAAAATAATAAGTTTTGAAATTGGCGAAAGTAGGGATTTTGACAAATGATAAACAATTTAGGTATAAAAACTTGATCGTGTTTACATAATAAAGTCTCTAAGATAAAGGTTTGGTAACGATCACCGAGGTAAGGGAATCACCCCTAACCTGTTGGTGAGGTTGTTTTAAGAAAGGAAGGAGCGGAGTTAATCATCAAGGTAACAAAATCACTCCTATCTCGATGATATGTCTCCATTTTGGGGTTACAAGGAATGTAAATCAAATTGAGTGACGTTTTTGAAATCATGCATGTGAATGACGTATAGATGTATGAAAAGTTTTAGTATGATGTGTGTGTAAAAAAAATCATCTCGAAATTAATTTGAATTTGAAAAGAGAGGATTGCATCGTATAAAATTGATAATAGTAAAACGTAGGTTTGATTAAAACTTAGATTGTTCCAAAACAGAACTTTGACTAAACCAAAGTGGTTGAAAATTCTTTTGAATTTGAGAAACATGCTTTGGCCTAATTGGTGGAACACTCTCACCGAAACTCCGGTTAACGGTATTCACCCTTCCAGTTACTACTTGTTCCAAATCAATTAAAAATTCAAGACTTTGCGGGATTTTTGAAAATCAAGGAGTGAGACTAGTTGACAAGGTGAGGGTTTCATCCCTAACTTGGCGATTTCGTACCCCAAGTGTGGTTGGTACTCGTCGGGTCAAAATTTAATTTTGACACTTTGACGAGGGTCCACTAGAATTTGAAATGGAAATTCTCCATCAAGGTGAGGATTTCACTCCTAATTTGATGCCGAATTTTGTGTAAAAAGAATAGGTGGATTGAGAATAATTCACCAAATTGTGGGCTTCACGCCTATTTTGGTGAAGTTATCTCGTTCTTATGATAAGAGTGTTTTCGAGTTTAGTATAGTCGAGTAAAGTGCCTTAGGAAAGGCGTATGTTTGAAATAATAAATCAAGTATGAACACATAAAGCATTTCAAGAATTTAGCACATAAGATTTTAACATATGAATCAAGTAGGGTCAAGTATGGTGCTTAACTATAGACTAGGTCAAAAGCATAGCAATTTTCCTAATTCCCTATAGTTATGGCTCTGATACCAATCTGTCACACCCCAATCAATGGCGGAAACATCGGAGTGAGATGAAATAGATTGCTCGAGACTTCATAACACTAACATTTGCGACAAGTATTTAAATAATAAATTTTATTTCATTTCTAAAGAGTTAATTACAAAGATTGAAATCAAATACAACAACTTGAAATAAAAGAAATACATTACAATAAGAATACAAAATTTAAAATGAGTATCTAAGCATCCTACTATGTTCCATGCATCATCAACATAATCATTAAACCTGCAACATGTTTTAAAAAAGCATAGTTCAATACAACGTATTGGCGAGTACACTAGTTTTAGACACGTGATATAAGTATAAAAAGTATTTTCAATCTAACGTAGCAATTTGGTATACAAGGTCAAAATATCATGCATAACTAAAAGTCAAACCCAAGTGTCCATAAGAATTATAAGTGTCCCTCGCTACAAAAGTGACGAGACTAAGTATGGATAATATGTGTCCCTCGCCATAAAATTGACGAGACTAAATATGAATATAACTTAACAAAAACCCCGTCGGGTGGTGTGCTACTCCTATAGCGCTATAATTGTTAAGGTGGGTTAACAAGTAGTATGAATTCTAGCATGAACCTAAGCATAACAAAGCATGTATAACAGATTGAATGAATAAAACATATTTGAATTGTGCATTTTAACAAGTAAAACATGTTGCACCCAAAGTGTGTTCAAAGCAAAAGGGGTCAAGTGTACTCACGGTTTTGAAAAGCTTCCTTTAAAACACTTAGTGGTTTCTTTTAGAACTCTTAGAGTTCTCTTCCTTGCTTGGAAGATTTGAGAGAAGTAGAGAGGTTGGGAGAAGAATGGATGGAACACTTAGTGTTCTTTTAGAATTCTTAGAATTCTTGATTTAGAGAGATAGAGATAATTAGAGAGATGGAGAGAAGAATGGTGTGAAGAAAATGGTGGAAGGAGGTTGGTATTTATAGGTGGAGAAGGTGGAAAAGTGTGAAATATGATTGGTTAAAGAAGGTGGATGAGGATTGATGAGGTGGAAAGATGATTGGTGGTAAAAGATGTGAAAAAGGGTGAAATATGATTGGTTAAAGAAGGTGGAAAAGGATTGATGAGGTGGAAAGATGATTGGTGAAAAAAGGAGGTGGAAAATGGTGAATTATGATTGGTTAATGAAGGTGGAAGAGGATTGATGAGGTGGAAAGATGATTGGTATATTTATTGGTATTTATTGAGTATATATTATGTAATTGAGTGTATAAAATGTATAAAAGTATAATTCAAGTATTGAGGATGTGTGTATAAGTATTTATACGTTTTAATAGTGTCGGTTTACATATAAATATGTATTTAAATGATCGGTTGTGTGAATAACAAATATGTATAAAATATGAATTTTATTATGATTAACGCCTCGAATTGTGAGATTGAAATTAAAATACGAATGCAAGGTTTCTAAAATTAGAATACGAATACGAACATTTTTAAAATAGAGATACAAAAATACGAGGCGTTAAAAAGGACATCATCAAAAAACTGAGTCAGAAACCCCATCAGAACAGGTGTACAAACCAATCCTTCTGCTAATTTTGTACAGAACTCAACAGAATCAGATTCTGATGACTCTATTGAGGTTAATTATGAATTTGCTGCAACAAAAACAAATGTTAATTTAGAAGAAAAATTTGGCAGTCCCATTGATCACAACTCTGAATTTGATAAAGAAGAGGGGGATGTGATTATAACATGTGGAGATCAGATTTCTAATTAAGGAAACCTGGTTCAAAAAAAACTTGTCTTTCCCATCAACTCATGGAAAACAATATACAAAGATTGTTCAAGGAAATGAGGAAAATCCAACTATGAATCAGTTTCATGAATCTGGTAAAGGACCTATGGATTAGTCATATGACCATTCTATACCTTTGACAACATCAAGAAGTGTGTCTTCTGCTGGTATGATAGAAGGAACATCTGTTGTTCCATCTCACCTAATAACACAAACTATGACAACAATAGAGCTTGACACAATATTGAAGTAGGTGATGAGCAAATTATCAGAAAAAAGCAGCATGCAAAGCAACCAAAGTCTGTAGTTCAAGAAAAGTTAGTCTTTCTGTTGGATCAGCTGAAAACCCAAAAATCTGACATCAGAAGGTTGTCAAATTCTTTAGAAATCATTAGAAAACAATCAAAGAAGAACACCAAGAAGTTGCAGAGCATGCAGGAGGCCCCAGCCAGTACCCAAGGTATCAGCAACTTCACAACAGAGTTCAAGAAGGTAACTCAAGAACTTGAAGAGATAAAGAATCAGTTGAAAAAAGCTGTGAAATCAAAAGGAGTAGCAAATTTTGATGATATCAAAGAAGATATCAATAGTGTGAAAGTGAGCAACAATAATGTGGTAGTTGTACTTGTAAGATTAATTAAAGATTAAAGCGAACATAAAGAGAAGCTTCACACAGAACTTACTGGAATACATGCTGAGAAGGAAAATAACAAGGTTCTAATCAATGATGTCAAATCCTTGCTGAAGAGATTATCCTACAACATTACCTTAGTGTCAAAGATGAAGATACCTGATCTGATAAAGCCAACACCAGAGGAATCTTTTGAACAAGGAACTTCAGCAGGAGCAACTAAGGCAACAACACCCACAATAACAGAATAAAGAAAAGAAACACCAGCCACTACGCCAAAAATATCACCAATGGGTCCACCACCACCCGTGTCAAACCAAGAAATAATAGTGATCTTGTACTCAACAAAAGAAACTACATCAACAACACCAGATTGTTCAACAACAAGTAAACAAGCAAGAAGATAAACTTCTTCTCAACCAAAGAACAAGGAGAAATTGCAAGCATCACCCAAAAGAGCAACATCTGGTGACACAACCTTCAGTTTTTCTCTAGTTCAAAGTGCCAAGAGAAGGTGGGAAGAAACAACAACTTCTTCAAAGTGGCCAAGAATAGTTCTAGTTCAGATTTTCCATTGAATATCACAAGGTACACAATGGAGGTTGCAAAAGAATATATGCTCTTCTCAGATTATCACCTCAAACATTTCTACAGGGATGAGAAAGAAGAAATTGATAGACCATTAAGCCCTGTAACCAGGAACTTTGTTATGGAAAGAAGTGTAAGAGGAAGATCAGTCTTCACATACCCCTCACTAATCTAGTAAAGAGAGTAAGCAAAGTGGACAATTACTCAACTCCTGATGGCATAATAGGATTTAAGGGGCATAACAAGTATACAATGATTAGAGACCATGGTGAACAACAAGTTTTCATTGATGCTGATCTGGTTTCTCTAATTCATCCAATTGATCTGATAAAGTTGAGGAAGACTTATGAAGAAGATAAATCACATAGTAGAACTGTCAGAAGAGCAATGCACAGCATCACTGCAAGTGGCATAAAGCTCTTCTTTAGAATTGCCTTAATTGATTTTGATCTACGCATTCACTTTTATCATGTAGTTAAAGGAAAATTGCTCATAACTCCATCAAATGCAGAGATCCCTAATGAACTTAAAGCTGAAGCTAGAACATCTTTGAAGAGCCTGAACTATCTCTCATATACTGGGACATCAATGAAGAAAAAGCAATGTTCAGGCTCAATAAGATATGCAAGTACTCAAATAAGACTCTTAATTACATTAAAGAATGCATGCATAAGAAACAAGAAACACTGGTGACCAAAGGACGAGCCAAAATAGACCTCATGAAGCAGACTGAACGGACAATGAATGAATGGATTGAAGCCAGGGAGGTATACAAAGAATGCAACAAGACTATCCCATAAAACAAGAAGTTGAAAAATGGAGACCTTTATCATATTGCTTAAAAGACAATTTTATTTACTTTTGGATATCTGGTTGAACAATTTTTTTGTTTGTTTTGATGTAATCTTGAAATTTTCTTTTTTGACTATTATGTTTAAGTTTGTATGTTATAGTAGTCATTTTACTTACAATACTTAGGGGGAAATTGTTAGTAAACGTTTTAAGTGTTGAAGAAAAATGTTGTAGGAATCTGATCCATCTGATCAGATTTGGTGTTAATGAAATCAAATAATCACGTAGAAAGAAGACACATGACTATTGGACAAAAGAAAGAGAGAATTTGCATCAAGAAGATCAGAAAGACATTGACAACAGAAGAAGAAGATTGGATCAAGAGATCTGATGTTTCTGATGATAAATCTTATATTTAACATCAGAATCTGATCAGAACGGATCATCAGAAATCTGAAGATCAAAGACATCATATTTCTGATAAATAGTTCATCAGAATTCTGATGAAGCAACTAGCCAAACCGATAAGGTTCTGTACGAACTCCAAAGTGATTAGTGGTCTAAAGGATTCAATGAATATGCCAAAAACCTACTTCTCACAATACAAGTGGATGGATAAACAAATATTTATTCATGCCCAAAATTCTCTATAAATAAAGAATAAAAACACCGAAGGAACAAGGGAGTTAGGCCTAGCATTTAATACATCTTAACCAAACTCCACTGCCCTTCATCACAGAATTCTTTAAGTATTCGTTTATTATAGCCAATAACCACACAATCACCTTGTAACAAAGTGATATAAACTTGAAAATTCTGTATTTTAGTTTCTTGAAAGTTCAATTTCTAATTTCACGCATCATTTTCGATATTTGTTGAAATCACTTGCCAAGTCTAGTTAAACATTGTTATTCTGGGATCAACAGTGACAAAATGGACGGGTCGGGTGGGTTGGGTAACAAGTCAAAACAGGTCGGGTGGTTTTATACACAAAACTATTTATTCATTTTGAAAACGTATAAATGATTACTATTTTGTACATATCCATTTCTTTTTTTGTAGATCAGGTAGTAGTAGATTCATCAATAAGAAAAGCTATAGGTTGCATGATATAGATTTGTTAATGGAAATTAAACTATAAATTAGACACCAACTACATGATATTAGTACTAGGTTTTTTTAGGAAATGGGAATTGAAATTAATCATTCTTATGCTTCTTCTAACACATGACAAAATGCATTATGGATTGCTATTCATTTGTTTGTAAACTAGTCCTCAGTGTAAAGATCATTCCAACATTGTACCTTGTAGCTCCTCTTCCTATATCGACAGGATACTAATGTTGATGCTAGTATCTTTAATGGTACATTGGGTATCATATATGCAACATCGGGAATTAAAGCGTTGAACATCACAGGAAGGTTAAGGCATCAAAGGCATCTGCTTGAAGTAAGTTCATACTTTTTTTATATTTTAATTTGGATTTATAGTTTCTTAAAATTTAAAATTTTCTTTATTCCATGTAATACAAGGAGTTGTGACCTATATAATATGCAATTTGTTATGTATTTCTTTTAGGTTTTGATGTTTACTTGTTGTTTATGAATTGTGATTAGTGTTGATTTTTGTTAACGTAATGGATTGGATGAATTTAACTAAACGACAGGTTTACAGTGTCAAGTTAAATGTGTCTGTTTGATTACAAGTAGGTAACATAGTTTAGAAACTCTTTAGTGATTGTATTGAAATTAGGGTCATGAGTTGCTAATTGCTTCATAGACACTTAAGTATGGTGTGATATTATTACTTAAATCTTTCTAACTTTTTTGGCTTCTATCATTAAGCAATGTATTAGAAACAAATGTAATTTAACTAATTCTTATGAATTTGGTTTAAGATATCAGTTCCTTTATTTAACTTCTCTTTTGTTTACTTTGATGTTCAGTATTAACTTTTTTAGGGTAAATTACACTTTTCGTCCTTTATGTTTGTATTGGATTGCAGTGGATATCCTTTAACTTCAATAATTACAGTCACAATCCTTTGTTTGTAAACCCCATTACACCTTAGGTCCTTTAGCACTAACCAGGTTAAATTTTTAAGTTAAGTCTGAACATGTGCCTTGCACATGAGGGTAGATTGGTAATTTTACTCATTTGTTTACATTAAACCTTATCTCTTCTCTCCCTTAGCTATCTTTCTCCGTCTTTCTCTCTCCAACCAACCTCCACCACCATTACTAAATCCAACCACCATACGTATCCGACTAATCCATCAAAACTAACATCTCAACCAATGGAAGAACAAACAATTTTACACAAAATAGTAATAAAAAAGAATCCTAAACGATAATTTTTGTGCAAAACTTCTTGTAAATACATTGTATTTTTTCTTTCTCAAAATTTAACTTGGTGCAAAAAGAATCCATTTAGACATCTTATAAAACTGTTCTACTATCTGAATGATAACACGATCAAGATGTACAATAAAAGTATCTCAATTTCATCATTGTTTATACCTTTTAAAAAAGTGATGATCCACCAGAAGTCTCCAGTGGCTAATAATCATAATGCAGATCATACCACCACTCACCAAACTGAAAGAAAGGGCTCGATCAACGATGATAAAGCACCAACTAAATGAGAAACTTATATATCAACACATATGAATACATAGAAGCAAAATTAGCATCCCCAAATTTAAAAAAAGAACGATAGTTAACCATGAAATCATATAACCAAACACCCATTATCTCTGACAACCACCGGCCGTCGTATCTGTCACAACCCCCGACCCCACCCTGGGAGCGGGAGCCGTGAACCAGTCAAGTAGTACTGGTGGTTATTTTGAAAACATTGCAGCGGAAAAATTCATCAGGTCGTAGTTAGGAAAATATCAGAATTTAGAAACACTGGATTATATAGCAAATAGAAATAAAACCCATATTTTACAAAGGTAGCTTTTAATAGGGGATAAACCCGAATTCATAAACTACGTTCTTAATTTAATTTATTAAATAAGCCACTTCTTGAAACCTTTTAGTGTCGTATCACAGATCTACAGCAATTACCTGAAACATGTTTAAAAACATTTGATCAGGAGGAAATACTGGTGAATTCATTCATTTGGTATAAAATGACATATCTTCTTATATTTAGAGTATTACGAATTGTTACATTCGTTTATATCTTTATTATTATTCAAAGATATTTGTCACCAGGTGATTCCCGTGACGGTGGTCATATCACTGTTGATCATTCTTTCAACTAGTGACTGTAGTCGTATTATTGTTGATTGTTCTTTCAACTATTTACTGTGGTCGTATCACTGTTGATCGTGCTTTCAACTACTTACTGTGGTCCTATCACTGTTGATCATTCTTTCAACTAGTGACTGTGGTCATATCTCTGTTGATCATTCTTTCCACTAGTGACTGTGGTCATATCACCGTTGATCGTTATTTCAACTAGTGATGCTGAACTTGTAATGTATATCAACCCCCACATATCGGTAGTAATTGCTGAATACATAACCCAACTCATACTTTATTCACATATTATTAATTACAGGTGGTACCGTGGAAATACACTATGGCTATATCAACTAGTTACTATGATATACATTATGACTATAAATGATATCATTTATTTTGTAATATACATATGTGCATATATATAGTCAATGCATTTATATTTTATTATAATCCCGATTAATATAGAGTTTTAATATTTATGATTTTATAACACAATGGAGTGCACATACTTAATATACATGTGTTTTATTAAGTTAATATATGGTGTTTTATATTTAAGTTTTGTTAAATATGTGCATTATAACATGTTATAATATACTTAACGTGTATCCCTATGTATTTTGTAGATACATAAATCAAAGTTTTTATAGATACATAAGTTAATATATAGGGTTTTCAATTTAAGTAGCACATTGAAATATCTATATATATTAACCTTATTTGTGCTACTTATATGTATATTTTTTGTTTATAAATTTATAAGTATTTGTCATTATAATTTATATCTACTTGTAAAGCAAATAGGATTTTGAAAGCATTTTAAATAAAATGACTTACAATAATGTGAGAAAAAGAAGAATGACTAACCTTGTAACTTTAGGATTTAACTAAAAGCCTCTTGGTATAATTCTTGGTATAACTCCTGAGTCCCTAATAAAATATATAATGCACACGTGTTAGTATAATAACCCAATTCAACTATTATTGATACATCACGAGATCAAAACCCCAACCTAGTTAACAAAGTGTGGCCTTATTCACGCTGCACCTTGACATCCATTGCTGGGTTCAGGATCAATCGGACAGGGTATCGAATCAGTGATCAAGGGTTAAAACACTTACAACGGGGTAGAGCTTTAAAGTATTATGGGTGTAATACTAAAGAAATATGGATGTATAATAGCAGAGAGGGGGCGAGAGAAAGAAAGGAAAAAGAGATGAGCCGTTTGAATGTTAACAACTACTGTTATTTATACTTGCTTGAAACTTGGAAAGCAAGTTGAACATTGATTCCTTCTGATCATGATATTCCACGTACACACAATATTCAATTCTCATATGTATAGTTTAATTTTATTATTATAATTAATTCATCTTCTTCACTCATTTATCGGTTATAACTTCTAAGTTATGATGTTTTATAAATGATGAATATGTCATTAGAACGAGCATATTTCTATATACATTTTGACCTAAGTTTTGTTAAAAACGGAGTAAATTCAATTATAATGTATTTTTATTATTTAATTATTAAACGGTTCTTGTGTTCGTCTAGATACCTCATATTTCTAACAGTCAACTTACCCGTAATCTACCCGTTTAATAATATAAGTTTTTATATACTTTATTTAAAAAAAATGAAAATGTTACATTCTCCCCACTTTGTTTTAAATCTCATCTCAAGATTTGGGCTACGATGTTATTTTAGAATTATGTTATGCGTTGATTAATACTAATAGTATTAAGGTAAATGACACTGTAATTGAATCAAGACATGTTCAAATTTTGTGGATACGAGTTTACAATAAATAGGACTCAATGGTTCAACTGAATTACTTTCAGAAATCGATGTCAAACAAACGAGATGAAATGATACCAAGGTGACTAGGTTCAAGCCAAAGAGATTTATGATCAATAGATGTCTAAATCGAATGTTCACAAGTTGTGAATGACTTTTAGAATCAATAGAATTCATCGTCAAATAAAAACTTACTTTAGTTGTCAATTAAGGAAGACTCAGAATCAACAAGCTCAAATGAAATAGAAGCACGAAAATGATTTGTCAACTATCAAAGCATGACATGAGAAAAATCAATGTGTTGACATTTTCATAAATTGCAAGGATACACCGAAATACAACAGAGTTTAGTGTATCATTGTCTTAATACATAATTGCATCCAGACTACTTTTAATGATGAGTCAAACGAAAGACATACGTAGTTTTGCATGATTCATATGATTATGATTAGCCCAAGCTACAAGTTTATACCGACCCCGCAAGGTGTCGTAATGATTGAAATAGTTCAATAATTACGGTGACCGAACAATTTCACTGTGTTTGTAATCAATTGAAAGTTTAAATGAAGTAAATTTAGATATTCATTTTAAATAAATCTTATAGGATTTTCAATTGATAATGAAAGACCAAATGAATATCATAGAATTTTTTATCAATGATGAAAGAATCTTTAGAGGTACACAGGAATATAATACGAATTTGTGTACTCTTATCTTAACACATAATTATATTAAGACTGTTTAAGATAATGAACCAACATAAATTAAATAAATAAATCCGTACATCAGGTGTGAGAATGATATTAGCTCAAGCTTCAAGTTACTGAAAACGCCACCACAAGGTGTCGTAACCAAATAAATGATTCAATGAAAGTAAAGACCAAACAAGTATATTATGGTTCTGAATAGATGAAATACTTGACCAGATGCTTTTATTTATAAACTTTGATTTGTACTAGGGTCAAATAATACCTTAACTTAGATATTACATATCAACGATTATGTCTGGAATCATTTATGCTTCCTGCATAGTAAGTACGAATGCTTGCACATTCTTCTTAGCTCTGTCTGTTGTTTTTGCCTTGTTGTCAGGTGCTTTAGTCAGTTTTGGGCAATATGGTTTGATGTGTCCTATTTCTCCACAATTGAAACAAATATTAGTTTTCCTTCTACATTCTTCCTCTATATGCCTGGTCGTCTTGCAGAAGTTACAGTAGAGTGTTCTCCTAAAATGGCATTTTCCCGAATGCTTTTTATTACAGTTTTTGCAGGTAGGTTGCTCCAATGATGGTTCAGTTCCTTTCTTCTTATAGGAATCATTAGGGCAAAATTCTTGGGAAATTTTCTGGGCTAATTCCTTCTCTTATTTTTTTCTTTTGTTCGGATTGGTCCATCTGTCAGGATGTTAGCTAGTTCAACTATTTCTTCAACAGTCTGTGGTCTAGCGGCCTTGACCATGTCTCAAATTTCACTAACTAATCCCCAAATATAACGAGAAATTAGTATGGGTTCTGGTGAAGGCAGAGTTGGTACCATTCTTGCATATTCGAAGAACTTTGTCATATATTCATGACAATTCACATTTATCATTTTATGATTTAGAAACTTGTTAGCCATTTATTCCTTTTCGTAAGGGGGGACAAAATTTCCTTTCTGCCATTTCCTTGAATTTTCCCCAGTTCATGGCATAAGCCATGTCACTACCTGCTGCTTGAAGAATAATATTCCACCATTCTAATGCTTCTTCCTTAAAGAGGTTGGTAGCATACATCACCTTATCTTCTTCGGCACATTTGTTGACCTTAAGAATAGCTTCCGTCTTTTCCAACCATCGCAGAGCAGCCGTGGCTCCTTCACTGCCTCCGAACTCAGTTGGTTTACAAGCTAGAAATTCTTTGTAGGGACATCCGAGAGTCATCGCCTTCATTTTCTTGGGAAATGGGGTTTTGATAATATCATCATTGCCTCCATTGACACTATGCGTAAAAATGTCATTACGAGTATGCTTGCTACTCACAGCTTTTGTATGTTCTACGGGGTTTTTAATAGCTTTAATTATTGAAGGTATAGCATTAGCTATTCCTTGGGCTATTATATTTTCTATAGCATTTTTATCCAAAGGATTTTTATTATTAGCATGAATTCTGGACTATGTGATACTTCATTCGACATCTGAATTGCAAACATTTTCAAGTATTAATATCACACAATAATGAAAACAAAACAATACTTTCAAGAATCATATGTCCATATATATATATTGGGTGGGGTTCTAGAGTGAACATTAGTGTATTTACGAACTGAGTGAACAAATCTTAGCCATTGATTTACACACGTGGATGGCTAGGATTTCATCATCAAATCGTAAAATACACTAGTGTATTTCATCATCAAATCCTGGCCATTGATCTACACACATGTATGGCCAGGATTAGTTCACTCAGTTCGCAAACTACACTGGTGTTCACTCTTGAACCTAATCCTATATATATAAATCTACATTCACAAAATAACACATATGTTAGTATGTATTAATTTCCTAACTTTATTGTTTAAGTTTAGGTATTAAAATAATAACTAAATGGCTTAAACCTGTGGCTCTGATGCCACCTTCTGTCACAACCCCCGACCCCACCCTGGGAGCGGGAGCCGTGAACCAGTCAAGTAGTACTGGTGGTTATTTTGAAAACATTGCAGCGGAAAAATTCATCAGGTCGTAGTTAGGAAAATATCAGAATTTAGAAACACTGGATTATATTTATAGCAAATAGAAATAAAACCCATATTTTACAAAGGTAGCTTTTAATAGGGGATAACCCCGAATTCATAAACAACGTTTCTCAATTTAGTTTATAAAATAAGCCACTTCTTGAAGCCTTTTGGTGCCGTATCACAGATCTACAGTAATCACCTGAAACATGATTAAAAACATTTGATCAGCAGGAAATACTGGTGAGTTCATTCATTTGGTATAAAATGACATATCTTCTTATATTTATAGTATTAAGAATTTTTACATTCGTTTATATCTTTATTATTATTCAAAGATATTTCTCACTAGGCAATTCCTGTGACGGTGTTCATATCACGGTTGATCATTCTTTCAACTAGTGACTGTAGTCGTATTATTGTTGATCATTCTTTCAACTATTTATTGTGGTCGTATCAGTGTTGATCGTTCTTTCAACTATTTATTGTGGTCCTATCATTGTTGATCATTCTTTCAACTAGTGACTGTGGTCATATCACTGTTGATCATTCTTTCAACTAGGGATTGTGGCCATATCACTGTTGATCGTTCTTTCAACTAGTGATGCTGAACTTGTAATGTATACCAAACCCCACATATCGGTAGTGATTGCAGAATACATAACCTAACTCAAACTTTATACACATATTATTAATTACAGCTGGTACCGTGGGAATACACTATGGCTATATCAACTAGTTACTATGATATACATTATGGCTATAAATGATATCATTTATTTTGTAATATACATATGTGCATATATATAGTCAATGCATTTATATTTTATTATAACCCCAATTAAATATAGGGTTATAATATTTATAATTTTATAACACTATGAAGTGCACATACTTAATATACATGTGTTTTATTAAGTTAATATATAGTGTTATATATTTAAGTTTCGTTAAATATGTGCATTATAACATGTTATAATATGCATAACGTGTATCCCTATGTATTTTATAGATACATAAATCAAAGTTTTTATAGATACATAAGTTAATATATAGGGTTTTCAATTAAGTAGCACATTGAAATATCTATATATTAACCTTATTTGTGCTACTTATATGTATATTTTTTGTTTATAAAATAGGATTTTTGAGAAAAAGGAAATAGGGTTTTCTATTAAGTATTTGTCATTATAATTTATATCTACTTGTAAAGCAAATAGGATTTTGAAAGCATTTTAAATAAAATGACTCACAATAATGTGAGAAAAAGGAGAATGACTCGCCTTGTAACTTTAGAGTTTAACTAAAAGCCTCCTGGTATAATTCTTGGTATAACTCCTGAGTCCCTAATAAAATATATAACGCACACGTGTTAGTATAATAACACAATTCAACTATTATCAATACAAAGTGTAGCCTTATACAGGCAGCACCTTGACATCTGTTGCTGGGTTCAGGATCGATCGGACTGGTTATCGAATCAGTGATCAGGGGTTAAAACACTTAAAACGGGGCAGAGCTTTATAGGATTATGGGTGTAATACTAAAGAAATATGGATATATAATAGTAGAGAGGGGTGAGAGAAAGAAAGGAAAAAGAGATGAGCCGTTTGAATGTTAACAACTACTGTTATTTATACTTGCTTGAAACTTGGAAAGCAAGTTGAACATTGATTCTCATATGTTTAGTTTAATTTTATTATTATTTTATTATTATAATTAATTCAGCTGCTTCACTCATTTATCGTTTATAACTTCTAAAATATGACGTTTTATAAAACGATGAATATGTCATTAGAACGAACATATTGCTATCTACATTTTGACCTAAGTTTTGTTAAAAAAGGAGTAAGTTCAATTATAATGTATTTTTATTATTTAATTATTAAATGGTTCTTATGTTCGTCTAGATACCTCATATTTCTAACAGTCAACTTACCCGTAATCTGCCCGTTTAGTAATATAAGTTCTATATACTTTATTTAAAAAATGGAAATGTCACAGTATCGAACCAACCCTCACCACCGCCGTATCCAATTAACCCTCACCATCGCTATATCCAGCCACCGAAATCAGCAAGTTAAGTTTCAGTTAATTTGTTGTAAACAAGTTCAAACTCCTTAATCAGATATGATCTAGAGTTAAAGGATGAGATCGAGAGATACTAGGGATAGATAGAATCTAAACTCAGATCCAGGGTTTTCAACGACCGTCCACCACCAAATCTCGTCGCATGCCTAGCTCAATTTGTAAGTGCGCCAAAGTTGATAAATGTTGGATTCTGCTGAAGTTTCAATCTTCAAGGACTAAACTTGTATTTAGTTGTAACTTTGATCATAAATTCGGACAATAGGTCCTTTACATGTCCGAATTTGTTGAATGTCCAATGTTAGTACTTGTAGTTCTTCGAGTTTGGTCTGAATTTGTTATTCATGTTATGTGTTAGTACTTATTTGTTAAGTACTGACTAAGGTTTCATTGTAAGGACTCTAATGTCTGTATTTATGATTGTATACATACTCAGTGGCTGTATGCAATCAGAAGGAATTTAGTGAAACAATGAATTTTTTTGAGAAAACTTCTTGTGCAAACAAACCTAGCTTTGTGTTCTTCATTCACTTTGTGTGATTGTTGATTGTGAATACTTAGTGTATTCACTATTCTCTCATCTTCTACACCTTCTGTGTGAGCTCTACGTTACAGTATGAGGCACGCGGTGGTTTCCGCACATCGCGTGTGTGTTCGATCAGTGCGGTTCGAGTGTTCATTGAAGGAAGACGACCTTACAAGTGGTATCAGAGCAGGCTCTATATAGAGAGTGCTCTTACCGTTGTAGACTTCATGTTGGAGGTTAGATTTATTGTTCGGTTTTGTTCGATCTAGAAAGTTTTCAAGTTTCTAGGATTTTCTCATACTTTTCTCATGTTTTTGATGGATCCTTCATTTGTCTCTTGATTTTTCATCATGGATGGTGATTAGGTTTTGTTTGTGAGTGTTTGTGTTTGATTTGATTGTTGAGATTGTGCTCAGATTGTGTTAGATCTAAAGTTTTCTTCAAATTCTCTGGGTTTTTGAAGAAGATTGCTGAGGTAAGTAATCATTTGCATTCAGATCTATTTTGGGATTTTTGATTATCCGTATTTTTTCCTCTGAAGTTATTGATGACCTAGTGTGTAGTCACACTTGGGAAATAAGTTCAGAGAACTGTTTGTGCGATTTTGGGTAAACCATTGTCAATATTGTGGTTTTATCTGAATTTGTTCAAATATATTGTCAGTACTTGCGGTTTTCACTTGTCTTCAATTGTGAGATCATAAGCATCTGTCCGCACTTGTGAATTTCCTTTTTGCCCGCATTTGTTCTTTCAAGTTCTCTCCGCATATAACTCTCTCAATCAGTCCACACTTGTCAAACAATATTGTCCACACTTATGTTTTTTTGTTATCTTGTCCGTACTTGTTGAGACTTACTTCATTCGCACTTATGATCTCCAATCATTGTCCGCACTTGTTCTAAAACATTCTGTCCGCACTTAAAACATCAATTCTTGTCATCCGCAGTTAATCATCAAGTGTGAAACTGTCCGTAGTTAGGCTTCAACTCAAACTTTCTATCCGCACTTAGCTCATTAAATCTGTCCGAAATTATTGATTTCACACCTTGTCTGAACATATTATTTCAAGTTTTAGTCTGCACTTAAATGATAAATATTTTTCCGCACTTGTTTAAATCCATTGAAGTCCGTACTTATCAATAGAAGATTCATCCGCACTTCGTTCTTTGATCAGAACTTAGTTTATTCTGTCCGCATTTAGAAACTTTGGAAGATTTGTCCGCATTTAGATCACACCTTTTCCGCACTTATAGAGTTTAAAAACTAGTCCGCACTTACAAATCTTTTGAGGTTTCATCAGTAAGTGTTGTTTGGAAAGTAATTAACAATTGCTGCAACCAACATCTTGTAAAGATGGCAAATAATTTGAACATCGTTGTTCAAAGTATCAGACACAACAACGAGGTTGGAAGCAGTGATAAACCTCCTGTATTATTGAATGAGTTAGATTATCCTGAATGGAAGATATGGTTTGAACGATACATCAAAGCGGAAGATTTAAAAGTGTGGTTATGTATGACATCAGGTATTGGCGGGCAACCTGCTCGAACTTTGACAATCACCGGTTATCTCGCTTTAACTGATGATGAAAGAAAGTATTACGAATTCGAAGAAAAGGCAACGTCCTTGATTACGATGTCGTTACCACAATCAATCTTACACACTTTCAGTAACAAAAACTCGTCAAAGGAATTATGGGACAGTTTGAGCGACAGATACGAAGGAAATGAGATATTCAGGAAACGGAGACTCGATCGACTGAAAACTCAATTTGTAGTTTTTAAAGCTATGAAAGTTGAATCGTTGGATGATCTAGTAAACATATTTTACCATTTGCTGAGTGAATTAGATCGAAGCCAACTGGGATTATATACGGAGTTCGAAAAGGTGCAAAAGTTTCTGAATTGTTTACCGAAACAGTGGAATATGTTTTTTTGCCTTAATCAAAGAGAGTGCTTAATATGAAGAATTGACTCTTGATCAAGTTTTCCAGAAGATGAAAGGATACGCATGGACCTTAGATGATCAAGACTCTGATTTCAAGAAGTTGCAAGATCTGGCTTTGTACCATGCAAATCAAATTAAAAAGGGAAGTAATTCAGGTGTTGCTTTCATTTCAGAAACTTCTCAAGGATATCCTGCAAATCATAGTGCCTTAGTCGTTGGAAGCAATAATGGAAGTACCACTGGTGGAACTCCTATATCTCATGGAACGTCATCATCAAGTGCTAGGCCAAGTGAACCAAGTGTCACAACCCCCAATCCCTAATTTCCGGGAACGGGTGGCCGCAAGCCAGTTTCGGTGGTATCTGGTATTGTCTAATTTTGGCAGCGGAATTTTCATCAGGACCGTAGTTAGGAAATATTTGATCAGAGTAAAATACCACATTTTCATAATATTAAACACATGGGATAAAACCCAAGTTTGCAGTACACACATTTTCATAGGAATAAATCCTTATTTTAATAAAAAACATCTATTTTATTTTAGGTAACTTTATTGCCACTTTTCCAAGCCTTCAGTGCTGTCCAGCTGGCTTCTATTTGGCTTTCACATTTTGTTACCTGAAACGCGTTTAAAAACATTTTGTCAGTGGGAAATACTAGTGAGTGAATCCCAGTTTAATCAAGTTTAAGTAAAATCCATTGTACAGTATTGAGGGCGATCTCGCAATTATATTTGGTTCCAAGTCATATCAATTACCACCCACAGTACTGTCAGACCCAACTTGTGGAAATGTTACCCCTCCAGTAACAAATTTTGTATACAAAACCCCAACATACCGACGATAATTGTTGTAACACCCCGTGTTTTCAAAAGTCAAAGTCCAAGTTAAGGTCAAAGTCAACAACCGATTTCGCACACTTGACTTGTAGTAGATTTCCTTTATGAGTTTAATTTAGTTGTATTATGTGGAGTAAGTGTCAATAATTACAATAATCGACACGAATTATTAGACTTATGACTGTGAACTATAGGAAGTAACAATGCGATAAAGTTAACTAATCGATAATAAAACTATGCTAATCAAATAGACATCGAATCGAATCGAAACCCGAAATACGCGAATTTGAATGTTGTTATACGTGAGTGTGTGCCTTATGTGTTACTTGTGCATGTTTATTTATGTTGTGGGAATCAATCGAAAATCAAAAAGCAATCGAACTCAATCGAAGTCGAACTCGAAATACAATCGAAATGGTATGATAACTAGTGGAGAAAAGATAGCGCGAGATATGAATAGTTGGGATTAAAAGTAATTTAAATAGGAAACTCTACCGCATTCGCATCGATCGCAATCGAAATCAAAATATCGAAAATCGTCGCACTGAACACTTGAATCAGGCAACTGATCGATCAGGCTACCAACCGATCGACCAGCCGGCCGATCGGACAGGCTGTCCGATCGAGCTGCCTGGCCGATCGGCCAGCCCTTTCCTCATTTGGAAGCCTATAAATACCCCTGTCATTGTCATCATTTCCACTTTTGGAAACCCTCTGACCGACCAGCTCGTGTTCCTCACTTTTCTTCAGATTTCTCGCAATTTTGGTAAGATCTCGTCCTAAATCTTGTACTTTCTTGATCTACACGCACTCCTACACCTTCCTATCTTTTAAATCTTAACTTTTAACCGTGAAATCATCAAGATTCAAGGTATTCTAGGATGACGCCATCGGTTGGGGTGTGACAATTGTATCCTTACAAATACTCAATAACTGTTTAATATATAATTAATTGTGTGAGGTTTTGTAAAAAAAATTAACAAAAAGGAGATTACTCACATTGTTGTCTTAGATTATTCTTTAGGGTTTCCTGGTGACAATCTATAATTTACACAAATGCACACGTGTTAGTATAATAACCCATTTTAACATTAGTAATACCCTCCCCGAGACGGCATTCCAATGACTACGTCGGGCAGAACCACGATAGCTATTACGGAACCCTAGACCAATCGGGCAGAGTATCTAATACGTATCCAGGGGTTATGATACTTACAACGGAGCAGAACTTCGTTATTTAGGGGGTATTATACCCGAGTATAGCTTCTACTATGTGGAAATTCGTAAGAAAGGAAAGAAATTGAGCGACTTAAACTGATATCCCGAGCTCCCATTATATAGGGCCTCATCTTGGTTTCTCGCGGCCCGCGTAAAAGTAGGCTAAGGTCTTGATCTCTAGCGGCCCGCGTTGGTGATCCGGGTCAGCTAGTAGGTTCAACACGAGTCGGACACGTGTCAGCACAAGGGTTTGCGCATTCTTGATCTCTAGCGGTCCGCGTAAGATCTCTAAGGGGTCTACGCGGCCCGCGACAAACCCCAAAAATTGATTTTTAATTTTTTAATAATATTCAAGGTATTCGGGGTCCGTTTTCGCGTATGGGGTGTGTTTTAAGACATATTGGGATATTTTAATTATTTTTAGGATGTCGGAAAATTTATGAGGGTGTCGGTTTTCTTTAGGGTTGTTATATCCTCCCTACCTTGTTTTAGAGCTCGTCCTCGAGATCTATTGGAACAAGTGTGGATATTTCCTTTGCATTTCTGATTCAAGCTCCCATGTGTATTCTGGTCCTCTTTTGGAATCCCATTTTACTTTGACCAGAACTAATCTCTTGTGCTTGAGATTCTTAACCTTCCTGTCTTCAATCTGTAGAGGCTTTTCTACAAATTTGAGTTGTTCATTTACCTCTATATCCTTAAGAGGCACTACAAGTGATTCATCGGCTAGACATTTCTTGAGATTAGATACATGAAATACATCATGTATTCCTACCATTTCTCTGGCAGTTGTAGCTGATAGGCTACAGGTCCTATTCTTCTAATAATCTCAAAAGGTCCAATATATATGGGACTTAGCTTCCCTCGTTTAATAAATCTTACTACTCCTTTCCAAGGAAAGACTTTTAACAATACTTTATCTCTTACTTGAAATTCCAATGGTTTGCGTCGGTTATCAGCATAGCACTTTTGTCGATCACGTGCTGCTTTCAGTCATTCCTTGACTTGAATGATCTTGTCAGTTTTTTCTTGCACTATCTCAGGTCCAGATAGTTGCTTTTCCCCAATTTATGCCCAACAGACTGGGGTTCGGCACTTTCGTCCATAAAGTGCTTCGAATGGTGCAGCATTGATACTTGTGTGATAACTGTTATTATAAGAAAATTCTATCAATGGTAAGTGATCATCCCAATTACCTCCGAAATCAATTACACAAGCTCTAAGCATGTCTTCCATTGTCTGAATTGTCCTTTTGCTTTGTCCATCCGTTTGAGGATGATAAGCTGTGCTTAGATTTAACTTGGTTCCCAAGGCTTTTTGGAAACTTGTCCAAAAATGAGAGGTAAAACGGCTATCCCTATCAGAAACAATTGATAAAGGAATTCCATGTAATGAAACTATTTCATTTACATATAATTTAGATAACTGTTCCATACTGAAAGTTTCCTTCATTGGTAGGAAATGAGCTGACTTGGTTAGCCTATCTACAATCACCCAGATTGTATCATTACTTTTCCTTGTTTTGGGTAATTTAGTAACAAAATCCATTGTTATCAATTCCCATTTCCACACTGGCATTTCTAGCTGCTGTAACAAACCTGAGGGTTTCTGGTGTTCAGCTTTAACTTGTGAACAAGTTAAACATTTAGAAACATAGGCTGCTATATCCTTTTTCATTCCTATCCACCAGAAATTCTTTCTTAAATCCTGGTACATTTTATCATTCCCTGGGTGCATCGTATATTTGGACTTATGGGCTTCTTCTAATATACGATGGTGCAGGTTTCCTAATTTAGGTATCCACATTCTCTTCTTATGGAATCTCCAAATTCCATATGTTCCTTGTTCTAATTCCTTAATCATACCTTTTAGTTTTTCAGTATCATCCTTGATTACTGATTCTTGTGCTTTTCTAATTTGCTCATTTAAATCTACTTGTAGATTTAATTTAAGAGAACGTACCCTTTTTGGCTTTTCATGATACTTTCGGCTTAGAGCATCAGCGACTATATTTGCTTTTCCTTCATGATACTGAATATCACAATCATAATCACTAAGCATCTCCATCCAGCGTCTTTGTCTCATATTCAATTCTTTTTGCCCAAAAACATATCTTAAATTTTTATGGTCGGTAAATATGGAAAACTTACTACCATAAAGGTAATGTCTCCAAATTTTCAAAGCAAAAATTATAGCTCCTAATTCCAAATCATGGGTTTAAATAATTCTCTTCATGATTCTTAAGCTGTCTAGATGTGTAAGCTATAACCTTTTGATGTTGCATTAATACACATCCATAACCTAACTTAGAAGCGTCACAATAGACTACCATGTCTTCAGTTCCTTCTGGTAACGCTAGTATGGGTGCATGGGTTAATCTTTGTGTGACATCTGTGTATTTTAACCCTTGTACTGTTCCGAACAACCTTGTATTTAATAAAATATGGTGTTTTAATTTCAATATTTGTTTAATTATTTGTGACATTAGTACGTTTTCAATTATTGTTCAATTCCGAGCTCTCAAAGTTGTTCTGGAAGTGAAATCGTAAACCGTTACGTAAACATAATCAGTTTAACGCGACGTACACTCCGGAACCATGACATAATCCAAACATACCCTAAATACCCTTTACATAACTTAGAAATAAGTTTCGAAGGATTCGGTATGGCAAAAACATGTTTATTCGAACTTAAGAACTAATTGCGACAAAACTGCGAAACGAACGTTGGTGACCGCCCGGATAATGTTTAAATTCCAAAAATATTCTTTTATGATTAAAATTTTATTTTTAATCATATTCGTGTTGAAAAATAAATTAAAACGCTTAAAAACGTTATTTTTCAAGTTTAAGCGCGTACTGCGTGTTACTGCGCAACACAATGCTTATACTGCAAAACGTGGACAACGCAGCCAGTCTGGGCAACTGAAATTTATTTCAGTAATATTTTGGCGAGTTTATTTTTATAGAATAATAAAAATAATTTAGAGCGCCATAAACCGGGATTTAAACGTCAGATAAAATACCCGGTATCCAGTTTAATACCCGTTCTTTTTAACCTACACATATTAAATTATGTATAGATGTGTTGTCATAAGCACATAATAGAGAGTGCCACTTCTCTCTATTCCTTGCCACTTGTTGATGCATGAAGACTCTTGTAATTTTTCCATATCTTATAACATCCACCATATATCTTCCAAGATCACAAACTAAATCTCAAACAATCTTCCTCTCTCTCTCCTCCCAAACCGTCCACACCCACCACCATCTCCATTTCCATTTTTCAACTTTGTTCTTCAAGATTTAACTCCATTCCAAGCTAGATTCAAGTTGGTGTGAAGATCCAAAGGAGTTTCCAAGGTGCTTTCAAGTGATTTCAAGCTCCATATCATCAAAAATCTCATCCAAGAACTTACTTGAATCTTGAAGGTATAAAGTTTATGTTTAAATCATACACTTGGTTCTTGATTGTTCTTGATGATTTGAAGTTTCTCTTGAATCTTGGAATTTTTCACAAACTTGAAATCTAAAAAGAAATGGGTCTTGATACAAAATAAAAATAAAAATAATAATATATATGTGTGTATAAAACCGTACATATATATATATATATATATATATATATATATGTATGTGTATGAGATTTGAGCTTGATCTTTAGTAAATACTTGTTTAAGATGTTTACTTGCTTGAACAAGATTATGTGCAAATATGTAGAGATACAAAGGAATGATTGAATCATGAGTTGTAAATTTGAAGTGATGTTAGTATTTTGACATGTAAATGGCCAAAAATTTATTAGACATATTTGAGGATTTTTGAGTTGTTGCTTGTTCTTGAATGATAGTTAAAATGCAAGTGTTGGATGATTTGTGTAAGACATGATAAATGTTCAAACAAATCAGTAAAGAAACATGAATAAATTACATATTTGATGCATTTTTATACATATGAAATGATGATAATATGATTGTGTGCTTTAGACACTTGTACATGAGAATACATGTTAATTTAAAGCTCAAGAAATGGTAAAAAATGATTATATGACAAAAATGTTTTAGAACAGGTTATAAACACTAAAAATAACATTATTTGGTATATTATAATGGCATGAAACTTTGTCATAGGTTTGATAGCTTTGCATGTTGTACATATAGCTTAGAAAGTGGTAAAATATCTGAAATTTGCATGATTTATGTGCTTTATGTGAGACCTGCACTATCATAATTATAACCATTATTTTATTCAGTAAATAACATGGGTTATGTTAAAATTTCAAGTCGTTTAGATTTGGGATGGTTAGGGTAACGTTTGATGCAAAACTATGCGGTAAAACGGTTAAAAATCGGCTTTTCGGAGGATTTTTATAAAACTGTTTTAGATCAGTAAGTAAACTGATATTTTTGATATAAAAATAAGTATTTTAACTTATATTAAGTTTACATGGTGTTTGGTTAGTCATACGTGACTTCCGACGCCCAAAAACGTTACCGAATCGCTAAAATACGTGTTTTTCAACATACACTATAATGGGTTGTTCATGGGTAAATTTTATGTGTTGCAATGTGTTATGTGTTTTATAATATGTGTATGATGACATGTTAATACTTGACAAGATTATGTGTATTACGCTATTATTTGTATGTTACATTTGAGCATATATATTACGACGCGCAAATCGTAGATATATTGCTTATAACATGATGAGGGTCACCAATAAAATCGTTCAAGTCGCAAAGTTTTTAAAATATATATATATATATATATATATATATATAAATATAAATACACCAATATAATAAAAATAATAACTTTTCGAGAAAATCTCAAAGTTATGTGAAAATTCAAAGTATCGGAGAAACTTAGGTATTTTTGTGAGTTCTTGATTATTAAATCGTTCTTATTTAATTTAGGACGAATAAAAAATTTGAGGGATTGTGTTAACTTATAAAAACGCACCCAAAGGTGAGTACATAGTTCCCCTATTTTACGTTTTCCAAATGTTTTGGGGTGAAGCATATGTGCATAACTTTACTTTCCGTTTTCATGAAATTATACATTTTTATTACATATTATATACAATACATTATTTCAAAGACATTTTCATGGTATATTTGGTTTCAAAGACATTTTACTTGGCATATTGACTTAGTATGCCTATTACATGGTTTTACAAAGATATTTTCATGACATGCTTACATTGAAAAAGAGATTTGGTATGTTTGACGAAGTAGTACATTCATTAACATTGATCACGCCGCTCGGTAGTATGTAATAGCGCTATAGGACTTGAAAAATCCCGTTCCCGCTTTCTAGGTATTTCGTTAGGGGAATGACAGAATCCGAATACATTTTTTTTGATAAATTCCTGATCCTGATAAGGGTTTATCCGACAGTCTCAAGGCTTGAGTGTATACGATAGACAAACCATATAAATGTTCATATCAATAAAAGCAATGGTTTTCAAAACATAACTTTTTTTTTAAACTTTGGTTTATTCTAAGACTTTGTTTTGTACATGACATTTGGTTACATAAGACATTTGATTATACACGACATTATGCATTTGGCTTGAGTAAATACTATTTATTCGCCATACAAGACATGGTTTATACTGGACATTTGACATTTGATATTGGTTATACATGACATTGACATATTTTATACATATTATTTTCATTTGGTTATTTACTTAACCATACATCATTCTTTTATATCATTGATTTTCATATGATTTTATAAAAGAAGACATTTTTATAAGGTTCATGACTACTTTTCGTTAAACATTTCTTTTAACCTTTAAAGTCATGAATCTTCAACATTAAACCTATGTTACTCACATGCATTTTTATGCTGACGTATTTACTTTCACATATGTTTCAGGAGCGATTGTTTGATGTGAGCAAGCTTCACTTAGGGCAACTTGGGCCTTAGCAATCTAAAATCAAGAAAGTTATCATCTTTTATGTTATGTGTTTCGTTTGAACTTAAACAATGTAATAATTTAAGCTTGTAAAACTTAACTTTAATTATCATGTGTTTTGAAACAATAATTCTGCGACAGCCCTCCCTGACGTTTCCGCCGCGGTTTTGTTGTTTTACGTGGTCGGGGTGTGACAGAAGAGTTGGTATCAGAGCTCATGGTTATAGGGAATTAGGTTATTAGTAAAATTTTGACCTAGACTATAACCTTTCTAGGACCCTAACACAAGTTACCTTGTAAAACAATACTATCACCTATCCTTAGGTGATTACCAAAACAAGTACACAAATCTCAATTCCATTTGAAAATCAATCATCTATCCTTAGATGATTTATTTTTAGGCTTTACACCTTTAAAGTTTACAAATCTCTTCAAAGTTTGGGTTTTAATAATGTGAATACGTGCAATCTGGAAGGGTGGGTGCATGTACCCTGAGTTTTCTGTCTAAGGCTAGAGTGTTCGTACAAATCCACATAATTGGACCAGTCACTCTTACCTGGGAACTCTTGGGGTGAGTGTCCACTTACAGGCTAAAGCATGTCTTCATTATGCATTATGTAGACCTATTTACTTTGATTAGTCACTGTGTTGTTTGATTGTTTTAAGTAATGGACAAATGACCACTTTCCCTTGTGTTGTCGATGTTTTTCAATACTCCTTTTGATTGTCTTGTGTCAATCTCACACATCTCCTTGTGTTCCTTTTCTTTTAGATGCCTCCTCGACGTGATCAAACTTAAGACGCCACAATGGCAGCCTTGATCGCTCAGCAAATTGCTGCTGTACTCCTGAACCTAGTTACCCAGTTAAACCAAGCAAACAACAACAACAACGCACCTGCTCCATGCAACTTTAAGACATTCAATTCGGCTAAACCGCTTAAGTTTTCTGGGTCAAAAGGAGCAACTGGGCTCCTACAGTGGTTCGAGAGTCTCGAGAGTACGTTTCGTCACGTTCAATGCCCGAATGAGCGAAAGGTTGAGTTCGCGTCAAGTGTCTTTCAAAAAAGGGCACTTACTTGGTGGAATGGTGTGATGAGAGACTGGGGTGCCGACGTAGCAATGGCTCAAACATGGGAAGAGCTTCACGCACTTATGATAAAGGAATTTTGTCCTCGTCATGAACAGAGGGCACTGGAGGACGAATTCCATGATCTCAAGCAAGATAGTGGAGAGCACCGTGTCTACACAGACCGATACGAAGAACTGAGCCTGCTGTGTCCCACCATGGTCACGCCTTTGGACAAGGCGATTGAGAAGTACATAGATGGTCTGCTTGATCCTGTTCAGGATATTGTCACCGGCAGCAACCCTACCATGGTTAGACAAGCCATTGAGCTAGCTGCAACTTTGATTGAGTCTCAAGTCAAAAAGGGTAAACTCCACCGCAAGGGTGACAAGAAACCATCTGAAAAGACAGAGAAGAAGAAGGGAAAGAAAGCTGAAACCTCGAAGAAATCTAGGAAGCGTCAGGCTTCCAAGAACTTTGCCGTTGTTGCACAGACCTATCAAGCTGCTCCTACCCAGCCAACACAACCACCTGTTAAGAAACAGTATGTTGGTACTGCACCTCTTTGTAACAAGTGCAATTGTCATCATCAACCACATCTTCAGTGTCGTCTTTGCAACAACTATGGAAGATATGGCCATTTGGCTAACACATGTCGCTCTCCTCCTGCTCCGAATCAAGCGGCACAAAACCCTGCCCAACAGCCAGCAAATCCTGCATGACCTCCTTTTCAGCCTGGGTCTTGCTACAATTGTGGAGATTTGACTCACTACAGGAACAAGTGCCCGAAGTTGGCTAATGCGAACCCGGCTCGTGGGCGAGTATACAACATCAATGCCAATGAAGCGCGTGCCGACAATGAGGTGGTGAATGGTATGTTCTATGTTAACAACTAACTTGCTTCTATTCTTTTTGATTCGGGTGCCGACAAGAGTTTTGTATCCCTAGTTTTTGAACCTTTGCTTGCAAAGCCTAGAACAAAACTAGGAAAACCCTTGACATTAGAGTTAGCCAGTGGTGAATCCCTTATACTCGATTCCGTCATTCGAAATTGCCAGTTGAACCTTAACGATCATCTCTTTCCTATTGAACTCACGCCAATGCAACTTGGGAGTTTCGACATTATAGTAGGGATGGATTGGTTAACCCAATACCGTGCAGAGGTGGTTTGTTTTGACAAGATTGTTCGTGTGACTCTTTCGTCTGGTGAAGTCTTAGAAGTTCGTGGAGAAAAACCCGCTAGTAGCCTTAAACTGATGACAAGCACCCAAGCCCAGAGATACCTACGAAAGAATTATGTGGCTTTCTTGGCACGTGTTGTAGAGGAGAAAGAATAGGGTAAAACTATTCAAGACATCCCTGTTGTTCGGGATTATCCTGAGGTTTTTCCTGAAGACTTACCTGGTTTACCCCCAACGCGTCAAATCGAGTTCCGTATTGACCTTGTACCTGGTGCTAACCCGATTGCTAAATCTCCATACCGTCTTGCACCGTCTGAGATGCAAGAGTTGTCGAAGCAGCTGCAGGAGTTATCAGACAAAGGATTTATTCGTCCGAGCTTTTCCCCTTGGGGCGCACCTGTCCTATTTGTAAAGAAGAAGGATGGATCATTCCGAATGTGTATCGATTAATGTGAGCTTAACAAACTCACCATCAAAAATCGATATCCCCTACCTCGCATTGACGATCTCTTTGATCAGCTTCAGGGTGCTACCTGCTTTTCGAAGATTGATCTACATTCTGGGTATCATCAGCGTCGCGTATCCGAAGAAGATATTCCCAAGACTGCTTTCCGCACACGATACGGCCACTATGAGTTTACTGTTATGCCTTTCGGTTTAACGAATGCTCCTGCCGTCTTCATGGACTTAATGAATAGGGTTTGTAAGCCTTATTTAGATAAGTTCATCATCGTCTTCATTGATGACATTTTGATCTATTCCAAGACACGAGCCGACCATGAACAACATCTCCGTCTAACAATGGAACTCCTAAAGAAGGAACAATTGTTCGCTAAATTCTCCAAGTGTGAATTTTGGCTTAGGGAAGTTCAATTTTTAGGACATATTGTTAACGAACAAGGTATACATGTAGATCCCGCCAAAATCAGTGCGATTAAGGATTGGGATACACCTACTACTCCTACCGAGGTTCATTCATTTCTGGGTCTCGCGGGTTATTACTGCCGCTTTATTGAAAACTTCTCCAAGATTGTGGTTCCTCTCACAGCCTTAACTCAAAAGAATAAACCTTTTGAGTGGGGACCCAAACAAGAAGAAGCTTTTCAGACCTTGAAACAAAAACTCTGCGACGCTCCTGTGTTGTCTTTACCTGAGGGAAACGACGACTTTGTCGTATATTGTGACGCATCGAATCTAGGCCTTGGTTGTTTTCTCATGCAAAGGAACAAAGTCATAGCCTACGCGTCAAGGCAATTGAAAATCCATGAGAAAAACTACACGACTCATGATCTTGAGTTAGGCGCTGTGATTTTTGCTCTCAAAATTTGGAGACACTACCTTTATGGAACAAAATGTGTGGTTTTCACTGACCACAAAAGTCTCCAACACATCTTCAATCAGAAAGAACTAAACATGAGACAACGAAATTGGGTGGAACTTCTAAATGACTACGACTGCGAGATTCGCTACCATCCTGGTAAAGCGAATGTCGTAGCCGATGCGTTAAGTCGAAAAGAAAGAGTCAAGCTTCATTGTGTTCAAGTTCGATCTGATATTCAAACCCGCATTTTTCAAGCTCAACATACTTGTGTTACACAAGGCTTGATGGGTAAAGAATTATCGTGTCACATTAAACCTGAGCTTGAATTGAGAGACTTTGGGATATTCTATTTTATGGGCCGTTTGTGGGTCCCAAGTATAGACAATCTTCGCACCTTGCTTATGGATGAAGCTCACAAGTCACGTTATTCAATTCATCCTGATGCAGACAAAATGTATAAGGATCTTCGAACCCAGTATTGGTGGCCGGGAATGAAGAAAGACATTGCCTTATATGTATCAAAATGCCTTACTTGTCTGAAGGTTAAGGCAGAACATCAGCATCCCTCTGGATTATTGGAACAACCAGAGATTCCGGTTTGGAAATGGGAAAACATTTCTATGGATCTCATTACCAAACTACCGCGCACTAATAGAGGTCATGATGCCATTTGGGTAGTAGTTGGTCGTTTGACAAAATCAGCGCACTTCTTGCCAATCCGTGAGGATCTCTCTGCTGAAAAGCTTGCCAAGATCTATGTAGATGAAATTGTATCCCGACATGGTGTCCCTTTGAACATCATATCAGACCGAGATGCTCGATTCTCATCTCACTTTTGGAGAACCATGCAATCTACTATGGGAACCCAACTCAATTTGAGCACAGCTTATCATCCTCAAACGGATGGACAATCTGAAAGAACAATCCAGACATTGGAGGATATGCTTAGAGCTTGTGTGATCGATTTTGGTGGTAGTTGGGATTCGCATCTTCCATTGATCGAATTCTCCTACAATAATAGTTATCACTCCAGCATCAACATGGCTCCTTTCGAAGCTTTATACGGTCGAAAATGTCGTTCGCCGGTCTGCTGGAATGAGATCGGTGAAGCTCAGCTCACTGGACCTGAACTCATTCTAGAGACTACTGACAAAGTCAAGAAAATTCGCGACAACCTCTTAACAGCTAGAAGCCGTCAAAAGAGTTACGCGGATAGACGACGCAAGCCTTTGGAATTCCAAGTCGGTGATCTCGTCCTACTCAAGGTATCTCCTTGGAAATGTGTAATCAGATTTGGGAAGAAAGGAAAAATTGCTCCACGATATGTTGGACCATTCAAGATCGTTGAAAGAATCGGAAAAGTAGCCTACAGACTTGAGCTGCCTCCTGAACTTGGAAATGTTCATCCAACTTTCCACGTGTCCAATCTTAAAAAGTGTTTGGCTGACAAAAACCTCCACATCCCCCTTGATGAAATTCGTGTCGATAACACGATGCACTTCGTCGAGAAACCTGTGGAAATATTGGACCATCAAGTCAAGAAGCTGAAGCGCAAGCGCATACGGATAGTCAAAGTTCGCTGGGAATCCAAACGTGACCCAGAGTTTACTTGGGAACGAGAGGATCAAATGAAGGCGAAATATCCACACCTTTTCCCACAAGTTTCCTCTAATTAAATTTCAGGACGAAATTTCCAAAAGTAGAGGAGACTGTGACATCTGTGTATTTTAACCCTTGTACTGTTCCGAACAACCTTGTATTTAATAAAATATGGTGTTTTAATTTCAATATTTGTTTAATTATTTGTGACATTAGTACGTTTTCAATTATTGTTCAATTCCGAGCTCTCAAAGTTGTTCTGGAAGTGAAATCATAAACCGTTACGTAAACATAATCAGTTTAACGCGACGTACACTCCGGAACCATGACATAAGCCAAACATACCCTAAATACCCTTTACATAACTTAGAAATAAGTTTCGAAGGATTCGGTATGGCAAAAACATGTTTATTCGAACTTAAGATCTAATTGCGACAAAACTGCGAAACGAGCGTTGGTGACCGCTCCGATAATGTTTAAATTCCAAAAATATTCTGTTATGATTAATAGTTTATTTTTAATCATGTTCGTGTTGAAAAATAAATTAAAACACTTAAAAATGTTATTTTTCAAGTTTAAGCGCGTACCGCGTGTTACTGCGCAACACAGTGCTTATACTGCAAAACGCGGACAACGCAGCCAGTCTCGGCAACTGAAATTTATTTCAGTAATATTTTGGCGAGTTTATTTTATAGAATAATAAAAATAATTTAAAACGCCATAAACCGGGATTTAAACGTTAGATAAAATACCTGGTATCCAGTTTAATACCCGTTCTTTTTAACCTACACATATTAAATTATGTATAGATGTGTTGTCATAAGCACATAATAGAGAGTGCCACTTCTCTCTAGTCCTTGCCACTTGTTGATGCATGAAGACTCTTGTAATTTTTCCATATCTTATAACATCCACCATATATCTTCCAAGATCACAAACTAAATCTCAAACAATCTTCCTCTCTCTCTCTCCTCCCAAACCGTCCACACCCATCACCATCTCCATTTCCATTTTTCAACTTTGTTCTTCAAGATTTAACTCCATTCCAAGCTAGATTCAAGTTGGTGTGAAGATCCAAAGGAGTTTCCAAGGTGCTTTCAAGTGATTTCAAGCTCCATATCATCAAAAATCTCATCCAAGAACTTACGTGAATCTTGAAGGTATAAAGTTTATGTTTAAATCATACACTTGGTTCTTGATTGTTCTTGATGATTTGAAGTTTTCTTGAATCTTGGAATTTTTCACAAACTTGAAATCTAAAAAGAAATGGGTCTTGATACAAAATAAAGATAATAATATATATGTGTGTATAAAACCGTACATATATATATATATATATATATGTATGTGTATGAGATTTGAGCTTGATCTTTGGTAAATATTTGTTTAAGATGTTTGCTTGCATGACAAGATTATGTGCAAATATGTAGAGATACAAAGGAATGATTTAATCATGAGTTGTAAATTTGAAGTGATGTTAGTATTTTGACATGTAAATGGCCAAAAATTTATTAGACATATTTGAGGATTTTTGAGTTGTTGCTTGTTCTTGAATGATAGTTAAAATGCAAGTGTTTGATGATTTGTGTAAGACATGATAAATGTTCAAACAAATCAGTAAATAAACATGAATAAATTACATATTTGATGCATTTTTATACATATGAAATGATGATAATATGATAGTGTGCTTTAGACACTTGTACATGAGAATACAAGTTGATTTAAAGCTCAAGAAATAGTAAAAAATGATTGTATGACAAAAATGTTTTAGAACAGGTTATAAAAACTAAAAATAACATTATTTGGTATATTATAATGGCATGAAACTTTGTCATAGGTTTGATAGCTTTGCATGTTGTACATATAGCTTAGAAAGTGGTAAAATATGTGAAATTTGCATGATTTATGTGCTTTATGTGAGACCTGCACTATCATGATTATAACCATTATTTTATTCAGTAAATAGCATGGTTTATGTTAAAATATCAAGTCGTTTCGATTTGGGATGGTTAGGGTAACGTTTGATGCAAAACTATGCGGTAAAACGGTTAAAAATCGGCTTTTCGGAGGATTTTTATAAAACTGTTTTAGATCAGTAAGTAAACTAATATTTTTGATATAAAAATAAGTATTTTAACTTATATTAAGTTTACATGGTGTTTGGTTAGTCATACGTGACTTCCGACGCCCAAAAACGTTACCGAATCGCTAAAATACGTGTTTTTCAACATACACTATAATGGGTTGTTCATGGGTAAATTTTATGTGTTGCAATGTGTTATGTGTTTTATAATATGTGTATGATGACATGTTAATACTTGACAAGATTATGTGTATTACGCTATTATTTGTATGTTACATTTGAGTATATATATTATGACGCGCAAATCGTAGATATATTGCTTATAACATGATGAGGGTCACCAATAAAATCGTTCAAGTCGCAAAGTTTTTAAAATATATGTGAACTTATATATATATATATATATATATATATATATAAATACACCAATATAATAAAAAATAAGAACTTTTTGAGAAAATCTCAAAGTTATGTGAAAATTCAAAGTATCGGAGAAACTTAGGTATTTTTGTGAGTTCTTGATTTTTAAATCGTTCTTATTTAATTTAGGACGAATAAAAAATTTGAGGGATTGTGTTAACATTTAAAAACGCACCCAAAGGTGAGTACATAGTTCCCCTATTTTACGTTTTCCAAATGTTTTGGGGTGAAGCATATATGTGCATAACTTTACTTTCCGTTTTCATGACATTATACATTTTTATTACATATTATATACAATACATTATTTCAAAGACATTTTCATGGTATATTTGGTTTCAAAGACATTTTACTTGGCATATTGACTTAGTATGCCTATTACATGGTTTTACAAAGATATTTTCATGACATGCTTACATTGAAAAAGACATTTGGTATGTTTGACGAAGTAGTACATTCATTAATATTGATCACGCCGCTCGGTAGTATGTAATAGCGCTATAGGACTTGACAAATCCCGTTCCCGCTTTCTAGGTATTTCGTTAGGGGAATGACGAAATCCGAATACATTTTTTTTTACAAATTCATGATCCTGATAAGGGTTTATCTGACAGTCTCAAGGCTTGAGTGTATACGATAGACAAACCATATAAATGTTCATATCAATAAAAGCAATGGTTTTCAAAATATAACTTTTTTTTAAACTTTGGTTTATTCTAAGACTTTGTTTTGTACATGACATTTGGTTACATAAGACATTTGATTATACACAGCATTATGCATTTGGCTTGAGTAAATACTATTTATTCGCCATACAAGACATGGTTTATACTGGACATTTAACATTTGATATTGCTTATACATGACATTGACATATTTTATACATATTATTTTCATTTGGTTATTTACTTAACCATACATCATTCTTTTATATCATTGATTTTCATATGATTTTATAAAAGAAGACATTTTTATAAGGTTCATGACTACTTTTCGTTAAACATTTCTTTTAACCTTTAAAGTCATGAATCTTCAACATTAAACCTATGTTACTCACAGGCATTTTTATGCTGACGTATTTACTTTCACATATGTTTCAGGAGCGATTGTTTGATGTGAGCAAGCTTCACTTAGGGCAACTTGGGCCTTAGCAATCTTTTATGTTATGTGTTTCGTTTGAACTAAGACAATGTAATAATTTAAGCTTGTAAAACTTAACTTTAATTATCATGTGTTTTGAAACAATAATTCTGCCACAGCACTCCCCGACGTTTCCGCCGTGGTTTTGTTGTTTTACGCGGTCGGGGTGTGACACTTTGCTTAAGAATTCTAAATGCTTCTTCTTGCTTTGGTCCCCATTCAAACTTAATGGATTTACAGGTTAACTTAGTTAAAGGAATGGCTATTCTAGAGAAATCTCGAATAAATCTTCTATAATAACCGGCCAATCCTAAGAAACTTCTAACCTCGGTTGGTGACTCAGGGGTTTTCCATTCGGTAATTGCCTCAATCTTTGTTGGATCCACATGAATTCCTTCATGATTAACTAAATGTCCAAGAAACTGTACCTGTTCTAACCAAAACTCTCACTTTGAAAATTTAGCGTAAAGCTTTTCCTTTCTTAATAGACTTAAAAGTGCGTGCAAATGCTTTGCATGTTCTTCCTTACTTTTAGAATAAATGAGAATATCATCAATAAAAACAATTATGAATTTATCCAAATATGGCTTGCATATTCGGTTCATCATGTCCATAAATGTGGCTGGGGCATTGGTTAAACCAAATGGCATGACAGTAAATTCATAATGGCCATACCTTGTTCTAAATGTGGTTTTAGGAATGTCCTCTTCCTGTACCTTTAATTGATGATATCCTGATCTTAAATCGATTTTAGAGAAAAATCGAGCTCCTTGAAGTTGATCAAACAGATCATCAATCCTTGGTAATGGGTACCGATTCTTAATCGTGACCTTGTTCAATTCACGGTAGTCAATGCACATACGCATTGATCCGTCCTTCTTTTTAACGAATAAAATCGGCGCTCCCCATGGCGATGAGCTTGACTGTATGAATCCTTTCTTCAATAATTCATCTAATGGTTTCTTCAATTCCTGCATTTCTGCGGGTGCCAAACGGTAGGGTGCTTTGGCAATTGGCGTTGTTCCTGGCAGTAGATGAATTCTGAATTCAACTTCTCTGTCCGGCGGTAGTCCTGGTAATTCTTCTGGGAATACATCTGAAACTGAGATACTACTAGAATGTTTTTTAGTTCTTTTCCTTTAGTGTTAATGATTATAGAAATCAAATACACTATAGACCCTTTTCTTATATAGCTTGCAGTTTTCATCACAGAGATGAATTTCGTGGATCTAGATGGTTTATCTCCTTTAATTATGATCTTTTCACCTTTTGGTGAATTTACTTGGATTGACTTTTGATCACATAAAATACTGGCTTTATTGGCTATTAACCAATCCATTCCTAAAACGACATCAAATCCTGCCAGATTCATCGGGTAAAGGTTTGCAATAAGCTTTTGATTTAAAAATTCTATTCTTGCTCCATGCAAGATTTCAGAAATCCTAACCGTTTCTCCATTTGCTATCTCTACTAGACATTCTTATGGTAATTTAGTTAATGACTGATTTAGAAGTTTGCAAAATGAAGTATTAATAAAAATTTTGTTTGCACCAGAGTCAAATAATACTTTAGCAAAAACATCATTAACTAAAAACGTACCGGCTATGACGTCAGGAATCATTTTAGCTTCATTTGTAGTCAGAACAAATGCTCTAGCATTTTTAGTGTTCTTGTTGTCTGTAGCTGGGGGCCAATTTCGGACAATTCGGCTTGATATGACCTTTTTCTCCACAACTGAAGCACAGTCCATTACTGGATTTTCTCCTGCAATCTTCTTCCTTGTGTCTTGGTGCCTTGCAGAAATTGTAATGAGTGGAGCATTTTCCAGAATGCTTTTTCTTGCAGACCCTGCAGTATGGTGCAGAGGTAGAACCTAGATTCCTACGGTTGGAATTCCTAGAACGGAATTCTTGGGTAAGCCTTTGAGCTAGGTTCCTCCTCTGGTCTTCTTTCCGTGTACGAATTAATTCATCTGTCAAGGTATTAGCTAGTTCTACAGCTTCTTCTATGGTTTGAGGTCTAGCTGCCTTGACTACATGTCTGATCTCCCCAATTAATCCCCAGATGCAACGGGAGATTAATACCGGTTCAGGTGATGCAAGGGTTGGTACTATTCTGGCATATTCAAAGAATGTGGTAGTATAACCCTTACTATCTACCCTGGTCATTCTAAGGTTCAGACACTTATTCGCTATTTGTTCCTTTTCATTGGGATGGCAGAATTTCCTTTCTACCATATTCTTAAATTCTTCCCATTCCATGTTGTAAACCCTATCACTTCCTCTTGACTGGAGGATAGTGTTCCACCATTCTAAGGATGAGTTTTTAAACAGATTAGAAGCAAACATTATCTTATCTTCTTCAGCACACTTGCTTATTTTTAAAACATCGTCAGTCTTTTCTATCCAGCGTAAAGCTGCAATGGGTCCTTCATTTCCCTAGAATTCTATTGGTTTGCAGGACCAGAATTCTTTGTAAGAACAACCATAAGGCATGGTTCTTCTTATTTTAGGAATGGGCACTTGAAGTACAGGTCCATTGTTTACACTGTGTTCTGGTTCAGTTGGTCGCTTACTGCTATGTTTACTTTTATTTTCCGTATCCTTAACAGTTTGAAGAATATATGGCATTGCATCTATAATTCCTTGTGCCACTATGTGTTGGATGGCACTATTATCCACTTGGTTTCCATTGTTATTGTTCTTGTTCGGATTCTCATTAACCAAGTTAATGTTACTCTAGTTATCATTATTCAGATTTTCCTGATTTCCTTCGTCGGACATCTGAATTTTAAACATTTACCACGTATTAATATCACAAAATAATAGCCAATCACATGATACGCATTTTGGTCAAAAGAGTCGATCATTGCGACTTTACTCTATTCATATAATATGCATCTATTACACACCAGTACGGAAATTAAAATTACAATACCGACCGAAATTTAAAGTTACACTACTAATAGTAGGCATCCGTAGTTTTTTTTCATACACATACACACATATTTTATTATTATATTATATTATTATTATTATTATTATTATTATTATTATTACTACCGTCTCCACCATCACATTCATGGATATGGATTCATCCAGAAATCCATATTGCGCTCGTCATACTTCCAGACGAGTCGCTCTCCCACCTGTCGCATTCTTTCACTACTTTCTAAAATTTCCTCACCAAATGTCCTAAGTTCTTGTACATTGTCTGCACTCATTGGAGGTGCAGGTTCTAGGACTGGGTACGGAATCTGGGGTGCGGGATCCTGGTATGGAGGTATAGGGGCCTGGTATGGGTAAGGATTTTCTAAGATCTCCCTAATGTATACATCATTGTCGTAATAGGGATCTAGAGGATCTAACCCTGGGTAGGCTCCTAGGTTCGGCATAGGTATGCCTTCGTGTATCGGGTAACGATGCACATAGTCCCTATTGTCATCCCACCACTGGTCATAATTTGGGTCTAAGGGATTTGGTGCAGGTACCCTAGGTATTTCCTCCGGGTCGAAGTCATGCATTTCTACTTGATTTTCAGGGTTTTCTATTTCCTTTGGTTGGTCAGGAATTGGTGGTTGTGGTTGGGGTGCTATCATTTTTTCCAAGTTAGGGTCAGCTGCAGTGGTTGCTAGGATGTGGATGTTGGCTATACCCCTATTAATCATTTCCTGGGCATAGGAATCGGTTTCTCTTTTAGCTGCTGCTAGTGCTCTCTGGTCTTGTAACCTTTTCATACGCTTCCTACGCTCATGTGCCCCTCGACTGAACCATCCTCTCTTTTTCTGAGGGAATGGCTCTTCAGACTGAGCCTTAAACACGAATATTCCTTCTTCCGTATCAGCAGAGTACCCTGAGAGGGCAGGCTGAGAAGAGGCACCTTCGCTTCTAGGCGAACCAGACAATTGACGGTACGCTTCAGATGGTCCTTGGTCGTTCATACTGTAAACTAACAAATAGTCAAATAACACATAACAAGAAATACAATTATGCACGTATTCCTGTAATTTATTTCCTAACATTTTGAATTTTGATGTCAGCAGAACACTTCTCTGGCTGAATCAGTGGCTTAGCTCTGATACCACCTTCTGTCACAACCCTCGATCACTAATTTCCGGGAACGGGTGGCCACGAGCCAGTTTCGGTGGTATCTGGTATTGTCTAATTTTGGCAGCGGAATTTTCATCAGGACCGTAGTTAGGAAATATTTGATCAGAGTAAAATACCACATTTTCATAATATTAAACACATGGGATAAAACCCAAGTTTGCAGTACACACATTTTCATAGGAATAAATCCTTATTTTAATAAAAACATATATTTTATTTTAGGTAACTTTATTGCCACTTTTCCAAGCCTTTAGTGCTGTCCAGCTGGCTTCTATTTGGCTTTCACATTTTGTTACCTGAAACGCGTTTAAAAACATTTTGTCAGTGGGAAATACTGGTGAGTGAAACCCAGTTTAATCAAGTTTAAGTAAAATCCATTGTACAGTATTGAGGGCGATCTCGCAATTATATTTGTTTCCAAGTCATATCAATTACCACCCACGGTACTGTCAGACCCGACTTGTGGAAATGTTACCCCTCCAGTAACAAATTTTGTATACAAAACCCCAACATACCGACGATAATTGTATCCTTACAAATACTCAATAGCTGTTTAATATATAATTAATTGTGTGAGGTTTTGTAAAAACAGTTAACAAAAACATATTGCTGTCTTAGATTATTCTTTAAGGTTTCCTGGTGACAATGTATAATTTACACAAATGCACACGTGTTAGTATAATAACCCATTTTAACATTAGCAATACCCTCCCCGAGACGGCATTCCAACGACTACGTCGGGCAGAACCACGACAGCCGTTACGAAACCCTAGATCAATCGGGCAGAGTATCTAATATGTATCCAGGGGTTATGATACTTACAACGGAGCAGAACTTCATTATTTAGGGGGTATTATACCTGAGTATAGCTTCTACTATGTGGAAATTCGTAAGAAAGGAAAGAAATTGAGCGACTGAAACTGATATCCCGAGCTCCCATTATATAGGGCCTCATCTTGGGTTTCTCGCGGCCCACGTAAAAGTAGGCTAAGGCCAACGCGGCCCGCGTTAAAGATGGTCAACGGCGTAGGTGATCCGGGTCAGCTAGTAGGTTCAACACGAGTCAGACACGTGTCAGCATAAGGTTTTGCCGCGTTCTTGATCTCTAGCGGCCCGCGTAAGATCCCTAAGGGGTCTACGCGGCCCGCGACAAACCCCAAAAATTGATTTTTAATTATTTTTAATAATATTCAAGGTATTCAGGGTCCGTTTTCGCGTATGGGGTGTGTTTTAAGACATATTGGGATATTTTAATTATTTTTAGGATGTCGGAAAATGATGAGGGTGTCGGTTTTCTTTAGGGTTGTTATACCAAGCTTGAATGTTCCTAAAATCGACTCGTATTGTCTTAAGCTCATAAAAGAAAATATGGCACTTCTTGTTTCATTCATGATGGCATTCGAGAATTTCTCACTTGCGAAATTAGTTGAACCATCGACTCTCGATGAAGATCTTGATCAAATCGATCAAGATGAATTGGAAGAGCTTGATTTGTAATTAAGTATGGCGTTACTGATGAGAAGAGCAAATAAATTTCTTCAGCGAACAGGAAAGAGTTTCATTGGTGTTAACACAAAGACACGAATGGGGATTGACATGACCAAAGTTAAATGCTACAACTATGGCATCTATGGTCATTATGCAAGAGAGTGTCGAAAACCAAAGAATAGAGAAGGCAGCAATGCTCAAGGAAGCTCAGTGATGTGCTTAAAATACAACATATAAATTAGATCAAATACGGAATAAATCAACCCTTTTTCAGTACTAATGTTGGGAAAAGCCCGTTTCTTTGTTCCTTTTGAATTAACAGGGTCAAAAGAGCTTAAATGCACGAAAGGAGCAAAATAACAACAAAAACCAACACAAAATACAATGAAGAAGGATTGACGCAACTCGCCAAGCCCTCGTCCACATCCAAACCAAGAAAAGAACAAAATCAGAAGCCTTGGCACGGGGCCGTGCTCACCTAGCATGGGTCATGACCAGTGAGAATTCTCTGCAGTAGAAAAAGACAACAACAAAAGATAAATCCAAAGCTCAACGGGTCATGCTAAGGCAACATGGGGCATGGTTAACTTTAGGATTCATAGAATCTGAGGTAGTACAGCACGTACATTGGCCATCAGCCGTGCCGTTGACACACGGGGTCGTGTTAGTACTAGGTCTAACACTGCAGTTAATGAAGAGGAGAGAGACTGGTGACCATGGGGTTGTGCCAGGCGAGCACGAGCCATGGTGGACAATCTGTTTTCAGCTATAAATAGGAGTGCTTGGTTTCATTCTAATCCATCCCTTGGCAAACCACTTCTCTCTCACTTTCCATCACTCCAACACCACTACAACACCATCATCCACCACCATCATCCACCACCATCATCCATCTTCCATCATTTAGAGTGTGTGTAGTAGTCTTGGGATCCAAGATCGATCGTAAGAGTCTTTGTCAAACAAAGGCCATGCTTGTCTAAACTCTTACATCACTTGGTGAGGACAAATCTTTTGTGTATTACTTTATGATTTCCAATCTTTGGCAACTTTTTAATTGGGTATGTATTAATGACTTTTATAACTAGTTTTTTTATATTGAAGGCATTTATCTAATCATTCTTTATATGTTGTTGATTCACATATACGTGTCTTTGTGGTCTATATAAAGTGCGTTAATTTCCTAGAAGGGGGTTAGAAGTGTGGTTGGGTAAATTTTATGTCTCGTTCAGTGTATAGATCCTGCGAGAACCAGGTTCAAGCTTAGTAACACTTCACGAGTCGGAGCGGACATTACCCACCATGGGAGAAGTGCAAACCACTTGAACCCCTTATCTATAAACTATTATTAAAACCTTAAACCAACCCTACAAGGATTGTATCCCTGCTGTCTCAGACCAAAGGGTTAACGGTGATCCCTGCCTAGAAGGGGGCCTACCACTTTTCACATTAATAACATACTTAATTATCTTTCAATAATCTGACCTTGCGGGACTATATCCTTGCTGACTCAGACAAATAGGTTGAGGGTAACGTCGCCTTCATAAGAGGGGCCTACTACAATAACTAATATAATCTCTTAAAATGCCCAAAGTGCGGAAATCATCAAAAGGGTACATAAAAGAGGAGTTGGAACCAAGTGATTCCTTCTTGTCTATTTGTTTTTCCTATATTTTATTTTTGATTTTTAGTTTATCTTTTCATAGTTTAAAAATCTTTTTATCAATGTTTGGTTCGATTAGACATTAACGATAAGTCGGTATTAAAAGCTCGTGTGTCCTTGGATGACCTCGGCATCTTGCCATCACTATACTACGTCCACGATGGGTATAGTTGCCCTAGCATGTGTGTAGAGTGATAGTAGAATATCGTGTTTTATTTAAAACTTGAAATCGGCGAGTAAAAAGAGCTAAAATATAATTAAAAATATATACACCCGCACACACGTCACTCAGCAAGATCCAATAACAACAGTCCAGCTTCATCCAATACAACTTCTACCACTTCAACAACAACCTCATCTGATAACCTTACTCCTAATGCTAATAACGCTATGATTGTTCAACCCCTTCAAACTGTTAGTGAGCCACACGATTGGGGGATTGTAATGGAAGAAACAGCTACTGTTATTGTTTCACAAGCGTTTATTGCTGAGATTGTTGAAGAGGGTTTTGGAGATTTGTTCGAAGAGGCGAATGTGGAAGAGGCGAATGTGGTGGCAGAAGCGTTAAGTGAAAATATGGAAATGGAGAAAATCAATGAAGCTGAGGACGACAAAAGAAGAGAGAATGAGGAAGAGGAAAGCAGAAAGAAAGTAGAAAAGAAAGACAGAAAGAAAGATGAAAGTGATTGGTTTGAATTCAATATCGCAGCTGAAGAAATGCAACGCTTTGCTAATGAATAAATGGCAAAAATGAAAGCAAGAAAAGCAAAGAGCTCAGATCAAGCTTTCATGGAAAATATCGAGCTACAATCTAAACCTGCTGATAAAAGATGTGCTAGATGCGTAGACTTTGTTGCTAAGTGTGACAGATACGCACTTCATAACAGTATTTTGATTACTAATCTGGAGAAATCTAGAGAGTTAATTGTCGTGCTTTTGAGGGCCGACAAAGAACATAGAAGTCAGGTGCTTGCCTTGAAAAAGGACATCTCTGAGTTTGAGAGACGACTTGCTCAAGCGACGATTAAGAATCAAGATTTAAAAACTGAACTTGAAACGTGTTAAAACACTGTCTTAGAAAATAACCAAATAATTTTAGACAAAGATAACTTGATTCTTGATCTGCAGTGAAAACTTGAGAAGTTCGAAAATTCATCAGATGTGATGAATTATTGCATAAGCAATCTTCGTCTCAAAGTTTCAGAAAATGAGATGTTTGGTGTTGGTTACAAGAAGGTTCTCCCACCTGGTAACTACAACTATACATCAACACCTTTGATTGATCCTGAAATTGCAAATTTCACTCTATTTACTCCATTGACTGTGATCCTTTGAGTGAGGAAGAGTCTGAATCCAAATATGAATAAAATTCTGAGTCAGAATCAAAATAATAGAGTTCGAGTGATGCTAAAACAAACGAAATTGATTTAAGCAAAATTGAAAATTTGATCAAATCAAAGATTTTGGAAGCCTTAAATCAAGTTCAGAGTGTTCAAAAGCCAAAGCCTAAAAACAAAGGTAAAATGAATGTTAAAAACATTTCAAGAACTAATTTTGTGAAAGGCGAAAGCTTTAACAAAGACGGGGAAAGAATTGAAAAAAGGTTCCAATTCTGACTTTGTGAAACAACAAGCAAAAGGCTCAAACGAAGCATCATCGTCCTCGAGCAGTCAATGTAAGGATGATCAACAAGAAATGAATGAAAAGACTGATAAATGACAATGCTACAAATGTCGTTTGAAAGGACATTTAGCTACAAATTGTCCAAACGACAAAGGAAAGAGTCGTGTTGATCTTGATCTTGATAAACCTTTTGTCACCAAACCACAAAAAGAACCTACAAAGAGTGAAAAGAAAAATGGTAAACCACAAAAGGGAGAAAAAACTAAAGTTGTAAAACAAGAAAGCAAACCTGTTTCTAAACCAAAGGTTAAAAATCAAAAATAAAAGTATCAAGAAACCGACTCATCAGATGATGATAGCCATCATGGTTCAGATCTGGATCGAAAAGTTCTTCAGCAAAACATGAAAGTCGTCAGAAAACCCCTGCTCGACGACCAACTCATGTAGCTTTCCGGCCATAAGAACAAGATTAACAATCTAGAGGTTCTTACAACCACAATGTTCGACCTCATGCGCAAAATCGTTACGTTGATAACCGAAACGTGTCACTGGCCAGATTTCATGGTCAAAGACAATATTCGGGATACCAACAATGATATGTGTTTCATGATAATGAGCAACCAAGATTTGATAGAAGTTTTAGACCTCAGCATAGTCAAAACTTCGGATATCAAAACTCTGGTAATCGTTTTAGTGGAAATTCTGGGTACAATAACCGTCCTCAAACTCTGCACAATCCTCGATTTGCGAGTGGACATTCTAACAATTACCTAGGTGGAAATGTTAGAAATAATAATGAAGATGGTTATTTCAAGGAATTTTTGTTTGTTGATGAATTTGGATGACCCAAGACCGACACGGCTTGGGTCCCCCACTCTAACTAATTTCCTGTTTGTGAATGCAAGAATAGCTAAAGAGGGCTATCTATATTTGGTATATCGATAGTGGTTGTTCCGGGCATATGACGGGAAATAAAGAATTATCACGGGTGAAGGTTAGGTTTCAAACGGCAAGATCACCTTGCACAAGGTTAACTTTGTTGAAGAACTGAAGCACAACATGCTGTCAGTATCTCAGATCTGTGATAACAAGTATACAATGAATTTCACGGATAAGGCTTGCTTCGCTCTTAAGCCGGGATTTGAAGTTCTAGAAGATTGGATCGTGATGAGAGCTCTAAGAGTGAACAACACCTATGTGATGGGCATGCGTCCGGTTGTGAACTCCTCTGGTCCGGCAACGTGTTTACTTTCAAAGGCAACAGAAGATCAATCTTTCCTATGGCATCGAAGGATGGGCCACGTGCATCTACGCAAAATGAATCATTTTATAAAGAACAACTTGGTGTTGGGTGTTCCTTTACGTAGTCTTAATGTGCATAGTAAATGTAAATTCTGTGAGAAAGGGAAAATCAGACGTAAACCTCATAAACCTAAACACATAAACTTTATCCAACAACCACTAGAGCTGCTTGGATTTGTTTGGTCGATCCATGTAACTAGCATTGGTGGTATGCCTTACTGTTTGGTTGTCACAGATGATTTTTCATGATATTCGTGGGTATTTTTCTTAAAATAGAAAGATCAAACTTTCGGTACTTAGAAAGATTTGTTTAAAAAATTAGAGAAAAATTACTCTTTACCCATCAAAAGAATAAGAAGTGATAACGGAACTGAATTTAAAAATTGACATATGGATGAGTTATGTCGTGATATGGGTATTGTTCATCATTTTAGCGCTCCTTATGTTCCTTAACAGAACGGAGTGGCTGAAAGGAAGAATAGGACTCTTAGCGAGGATGCACGAACCCTTCTCTCATAATCAAAATTGCCCGTGTTCTTTTGGGCCGAAGTTGTAAACACTGCATGCTATGTGCTGAATCGTGTGCTTACAGTGAAACGGGAAGATAAAACTTCTTATGAACTTCTTGAGAAAAAGAAACCAAATTTGAAAGGTTTCCAGCCTTTTGGGATTAAGTGTATGATCCGACGGACATCGGATCCTCCAAAGTTTGGGGAGATCGGAGAAATTGGTTTCTTCCTAGGTTATGAACAAGGCTCTCCAAACAAACGAGTATACAATGTCAAGAAACGGACGGTGGAAGTGGTCTTTGATATAACTCCTTTGGTTTACGATCCTCCACCATCTGAGTTCGGTCCCAAAACTGGTTACGAATATGATGAATTCTTTGATTCCTTTGCTTTACCTGATCTAACAGATGATGAGACTGAACTAGTGTACTCACACTTGATCGAAAAGATGAAGTGGATGCAGGTTGGCGTACTAGCATTCCAAGAAATGTCTCTTCTAATGGTGATTAAGGAGTAAACGTTGCCAACACGTCAAATGTAAATGATGCAGGAGCTACTCAAACCTCCAATGATGCGGATTCAAGTGATTCCGATGATGACGTCGAAACTGCTCAAAATACAATTGGCGATCTTTTTGTTGATTTTTCAACATATCCAAATGTTGGTACGACGTATGGAAATGTTCAAGCATCTAGTAACGCATTTGTTGAGGGGGAGATCCAGTCAAATTTGGGTACAAATCTACAAGTTCCCGAAGTTTTAATGATATGCAAGTTCCAGAAGTCTTAACGCATCTTAAACTCGGACAAATAGGAATCATCCTATTGATAATGTTATCAGAGATCCGCGTGGAGGAATAATGACTCGAAGCAGAAGTCTTAATGATATGCAGTGCTTGTTCAAAGAAATCAAAGAGCAAGAGATCTACAGTTTAAGCCTGCACGAGTGCTTTATTTCAAAGATAGAGCCGAAAAACTACCATGCGGTGCTGAAAGACAGCTCGTGGTGTGAGGTGATGCAGGAGGAGTTGGCTCAGTTTGACAAGTTGAAGATTTGGAACTTGGTAGATCTTCCTAAGGGCCAGCACACGATCAACACGAAATGGGTTTTTAAATGTAAAAAGGACGATAAATGAGTAGTCATCAGAAATAAAGCTCGTTTGGTGGTGCAAGGGTTCAATCATGAAGAAAGGATCGACTACACGGAATTTTACGCACCAGTAGCTCGACTAGAGGCAATTCATTTGTTCTTAGCCTTTGTTGCTCACATGCGTATTAAAGTCTATCAGTTAGACGTCAAAAGTGTATTCCTTTACGGGGAGTTGCAACAAACTGTGTATGTATCCCAGCCGCCGGGTTTTAAAGCTCCAGAATCATCGAACAAAGTGTACTTGCTGGACAAAGCTTTATATGGTCTTCATCAGGCTCCTCGTGCTTGGTATGAGACGTTGTCAAAGCATTTGTTGGCAAACTAATTCACTCATGGTGCAATAGATTCCACTCTCTTTATCTTAAAGAAAGGGGGAGATTTCCTGATTGTGCAAATATATGTCGATGACATTATTTTAGTTTCTTCAAATGAAGAGCTTTGTCAAGAATTTGAACTAGTGATTAAATTGAAGTTTGAGATGAGTGCAATGGGTGAATCGAAGTTTTTCCTCGGGTTACAAGTGGATCAAGAAGCAAATGGCACGTATATTCATCAGACGAAGTACGTCCATGAGATCCTCCAGCGATTCAACATGGAAGACAGTCTGCCTTACGAAACTCCGTTGCCTATCAATCATAAGTTGTCAGATGAAAAGGACAAAGATCCTAAAGTGGATCCTTCGGTTTACCATGCAATGATTGGTTTTTAATATATCTTACTGCATCTCGACCCGACATAATGTTTTCGGTGTGTTTATGTGCTAGGTACCAAGCCACTCCAAGAGAATCAAATTTGAAAGTCGGTAAATGGATTTTTCACTATCTTAAAGGTAAACCAAGACTTAGATTGTGGTATCCAGTTGAGGGAGGCTTAGACTTGATAGCATATGTTGATGCGGATTTTGGCGGGTGCCTGATCAATAGGAAATCAACCTCTGGTGGTGCTCAACTACTTGGAAGCCGTCTGATATCCTGGCAACGCAAAAAACAATAGTCAGTGTCGCTGTCCACAAGTGTTGTGGATCCAACTGCAATTGCGGGATTACGGTTTGAATTATACATAAACTCTCATCATGGTAGATAATAATTCAGCTATTTCAATATAGACGTTAGACATCATTTTATTCGTGATTGTGCTGAAAATGGTTTAATTTATGTAGTTAGAGTTGACACCTTAGACAACTATGCAGACCTGTTTACAAAGACATTCGATCGGACGAGGTTTGAGAACTTAGTCCGAATGATCAGGATGATAAACCCTGAGTAGGATGGTTGCATAAGCCCTCAAGGAAACTTTATTTTTTGTTCCTTTGTACAGGTTACTGCTTTTCGTAAAACACAAAAATCCAAAAAGATTTTACTTAGTTGTAGGATATTCTTATAAAAATCCAAAAACATTAGAAAATAAAAAATTGAGGACGCGTTGATTGTGAGAAGAAATAATAGTACATTGGCAGTCATATCTTTTACGGGGTATGTTATAAAATTAAAACCTTAACTGTTGACAGCTTCAATATATGATGTAACGATCGGTTTTACGCGTTAATAAGAACCTGTTTTTGGTATATAAAGATAACGAACTACGTAACTTGTGTGTAACATCTCTCGGATATATGGTCTTGGTATCGTAATTTCATTTGAGAGATTACCAAAATTCTGAGATACTAGGTCTTTATATCTTATTAGTATCTGGGGTATTATACTTGGTCTTCTGATTTTGCGTCGGTAATGGCCTAGACCTCGTATAATACTTTGCTAAGCGCTTCGTTTGTGCGCAAGCCCTCCAGGTGGATTTCTTTTCTGTCTAACAGTCATCATCAGATGATCTGTTCAAAGCTTGACACCACCGGGCGAACAACTGAAAAAATATATGTTACCATCGGGTACATAATACTGAAAAAATATATGTTACCATCGGGTACATAATACTGAAAAAAATGCCAAAAGTGCAGCAAAAGATACCAAACCGTTGGTACACCACCTAAAGTCGAGCCTTCATCTCTCTATCGGTGCGGTGGCACTAACCTGAGCTCTCAAGGTTTCGTAAATTTTAGCCAGATACAGTTAATAGTTGGATATATTCACCTGTAAGATGTAATTTTTGGTAGTTTTGATACGGGAGTATATTTTGAGGTGGGAACACAGTTATATCAGTTAATAACACACTTACATGCATATCTCAAAAACAATGTTCGAACACGTGCTAGAGCTTAAGTGGACAAGTATATTGTTAAACATCTTGAACTGTCATTATCATTCTTTGAGCTTAAATTCGTTAAATGGATACTAACTGTGATAGATTTTGACAGATAAGTCGATATGATCTTCTTGTCCGCGTTTTCACAAAAAGATAATGCTTGTAACTATCTTAGTTTCATTTCCGTTTCAAATATTGAAAATTTCAAAAAGATTTTCGGTATGTTTTAATATAAGGCTATGGGGTATGGGGCTTGGGTTGGGGCATAGGTTGGCTGAAAACGCCCAAGCCACCACCCCGGGGGCTTGGGTTGGGGCGTGGCCCCATTGGTGTGGGTTTGAAGCCGGGCGTGGGGCGGGCTAGTAAGGTGACATGGTGGGCTCTCAATGGCCAAACCAAACTCATGCCCCCAACCCAAGCCCCACCATACCCGATGGGCGTGAGTTTGGGTTTGTTTTCCACGTGTCAACTCATGCCCCCCAACCCACGCCCACCATACCCCATGGCCTAAAGTTTGAAAAATACAAAAATATTTTATTTCTCATTTCCGTGAGTGGGCTTTATAATTTTAACGATACTCAAAAAGGGTTTTACAATTTTGAAAATAGATTAAAAGAAACAATCCAGTGAGGTAATTTAAAATAAGTCTTTTTAATAAAAACAATCGGTCTTGCTAAGTTGTTCTAAGTGTGTTGTGCATGTGGGAATCCGTATTCCAAGACGGTAGAAAATATTAAGTATTTGTTGCTTAAAAATTTGTGAGCTTAAAACATCAACTTTGTTGGTTTTTGAAATTTTTGGGCTTTAAAAGGGACTTTAATTTGTTTAAAGTTATATTGGGCTTTAAAGAGTTTATCATATTTAAACTATTTTGGGCTTATTAATTTTTTTTTTGTTTTGGGCCTGGATATTCAATGGTTTTAAAATAGAATCAGTTTTCAGGTTTAGTAAGTAGATGATTTGTTGGACTACTTATATATTTGGGCCGGGTTATGTTATGTTATTGAAGATAAACAAATTGACAACATATTATATTTGGGCCGGGTTATGTTATGTTATTGAAGATAAACGAATTGACAACATCCTATTTGTGTCGTCCAAAATTAAACCTGCTCATCCGATCTTATACCGTCCGACCTTGTGGTTTATTTTTACCCATCCGCACTTAAGAGAGATCAGGATTGAGAAATTTAACACTGTCTGACCTTAGAGTATATTCCCAATCCGTATTTGTTGAATCAAAATTAGCTGGTCCGACCTTAACCGTCCATACTTAATGGATAATACGGTTTGATTCTTTTCGAACTTATACACTTGGGGATTTGGGAAGTTTTAGTCCGCAGTTGTTATTTATATTTAAATTTGTCTGATTTTGTTGTGTCATTCGTTTAAGAAAACAAACACCCACAGCAACCACTCCCCATGGCGACACACTATCTCTTTTAAAATCTCTAATCTTTTGATTCATTATGTTTGATTTCAAGAGTAGTATCTTCATCAGGTATGTTTATTCCACTTCATTCATCTTAATATCCTTCAATCAAGGTTTAATTTTCTTTCTAGGGTTTGTTCTTACAAGTAAGTTGAACTTGATATTCTTGATGTTTGAATGTTTTGAAATTTCTTGTCTGAATGCTTTACGTTTGAATGAAGATGACATTTTGGTTTGATTGATACTTGATTTTGACTTTGGTTAGGGTTTGCAAAATTGGGGGTTTTTTGTTGAACTTGAAGAACATGGTGTTTCTTGATGGGTTTTTGATTCTTGATGATTTTGGGATAACAATGGCTTGATTAATTTTATTGGTGCTTATCATTGTTCGAAAAATGAATGATTTTGTGTGTTAAAAATGTTCATTTGGTTGAAAAATTTTATATGGGTATGTGTTGGTGATTCTTGGCGGGATTTTGTTTGGTTTTTAGAAAACTGATTTGTGAAGTATTGTGAATCAATGTTTGTCCGAATTTCTAAGGATTTAAGTTTATCTCACCGTAGTACGGACGGGTATAAACTTAGATTCGATGAAGTTATTTGGATAAATGTTTGATTCAAGGGTTGATGAACTTTGTGTTTATCAGACTCTATCCAGATACATACTGTTTTATTAAAAGTTATGTCTGAATTTTGTATTATGTCCGGATTTGTTTTTTAGCATACATTTTGTCCAGACTTATTATTATTTGGAAACTGCTTTGTCCGAATTTGTTTTGCAACATTTCACCTTGTCCGAATTTAAGAATTTTCATGTATGTCTGAATTTAATTGTTTGTCATTAAATTTGGATTGTCCGTCTTTGTATTATCTTTGGAACTTGTTTTATGTTAACGTTGTTCTATTCTGATAAATTGTCTGCAAATTTTACTAAGTGTTTATTCTTTGCAGATTGTTAAGATTGTCATATATCATTAAAACTTATTTGCGGTGTTTAGCTTGTTTTCAGAAATGGCCGAACATCCGAACCAACCGCCGCCAAACCAACAACAAGTGTCGGAACGTGTTTTCATCCCGAAACACGATCAAGTTGTTATTCTTGATCAGAATCTGCGCGGAATTGATGATTATCTACAGATTATTCGATTTCTTAGAAGATCTCGAATCTTTTATGCTACATCTATTGAGATACCTATCGTGGATGCTTATATGCAAGACTTTTGGACGACTGCACGTATGATTGGTAATACAATCGAAGCAACGGTCAACGGTCGACAGTTGGTTATCACTGTAGAAATCATCTGTGCTGCTTTGCATTTAGGAGATCTCGATATGGGAGAGGTACGTTATGTAGCTGAGATTAGAGATCATTCTATTCTTCGATTCGGATATTATGGCAATTTGACGTCCAGACAATATCATAAAGGCATGCTTCGTGAAAAATGGATTCTTCTTTCACATTATTGTGCAATGCTTTGCTCCGAGAAAATCTGGACTTGATGGCATGAGTCGTAATCAGCTATCGTCTATGATTGGTCTAACGTTCAATCAGCCTTACAATTTTGCTTGCATGATTCTTCAGGCGATTAAAACTCAGCTTGATTATGTAGTTGGTGATCCACATCTTCTGATGTTATATCCTCGTTTTCTAATGATCATTTTCCAGCATCTTGTTCCGGATCTTCCAATCAATGATGGATTGCAACAGCTTGTACTTCAACGAATGACTAGATGTATCTTTGTTGACTGTCGCACCGCTAATCCTTCAGTTCGTTCACCTTGACTACCTAAGCTTCGACCTATGCTGGGTGCTATTGTGGTTGAGGATTATAACCCTACAAATGATGTTGTCTGGAACGAGATATCTGCATGTGTTAATCAGTTGTTCGGGATTGATGGAGATGAGGTTGGTGGAGCGAATGTTGTTCTTCAACAGCCGGCAGTTGTTCAACCTCAGGTTGATCCTCAACAACAGCCGGCGGTTATTGGAGAACCGATTCTTCTTGTACTCGTTGTGGCAGAACCTGCGATAGTAGTTGCTGATCCTATCATGGAACAAATACAGGATGTGGTTATTGATGATATTCCTAACATTCAGGTTGATCCATCTAATCTAAGTGTGGAGGATGTTTTGTTTGATAGTGTGTTAGCAAATATTGATGCTACCTTGGAGAATGATACTCAGTCTTCAAGCATGTCCAAGGGAAAAGGTCCCCTTGTTGAAGAAGTAGATGTTGAAATGCTATCTGAAAGAAAATATTTAGCATTAGTGTGAAAAGATCTTATGGGCAAACTTTCTAACAGAGGACAGCAAAGCTTCAGGCTTTTAGAGATAAAGTTGATTCTCTCGGTCCCTCTTCCGAGTGGGCTTCTCGTCTGTCTCTCTAAAATGAAAAGACTTCTGACCTGTAAAATCTCCCAGATGACTCTTCTGATGATGATGGTGGCGACTCTACCATTATCACGTACAAAAGAAGACGATTGGGAGAAAGTTCTAGTTCGGCTCAAACGAGTTCAGAGTTGGTAGTTGTTGCTGCTGTTGAAGCTTTAGCTCCTTCAGTTTCTTCTGGTGATATTCATGTTTCCCTCCCTTCGGTACTAGTTTCAGATCCAAGTTCTTCTACTGCATCATCTGTTGCTGTACCTACTGCAAGATTTTCTTCCTTTGGCTCAGGTATTCCAGTATTTCCATCTAGAGTTTCAACGGCACCATTATTTTCATCATTTCCATCTCTTACGGGCTTTGGAAATTTGTTCACTACATCAGTGGGATTGAGTTCTTCTAGTATGCCTCCGGCTTTCACGACACTGTCTTCAGCTACTTCATCGAGTTCTGTTCGTCCTCGATTGAAGACACCTGTTATGCTTACATCTTCGCCAAAGTCGTCTAGAAAATTATGTCCAAAGGTTGCATCTGATCCGAGACCTCCTCGTCCTGTAGCTCCAAGGCCTCCAGTTTCTACCTCAGCTCCTCAGACTCAAGAATCTTCGATTAGGGGTGATAAGCCTTCTTTCCAAGTTTATGTATGAGGAAAGTTTGAAGAATCTCATCAGGCAATGCACAGACAGATAAAGGTTATCAATGAAATTCTAGAAGTAAACAAGAAACAACATAAAGAATTGGATGAGCAGAAAAGGAAAAATGCTGAAAATGAAGAGAAGATTAAAGGTTTAGCTTTTCAGTACCAAAGAAAATCCATCCAATCAGCTTTTCTGATCAATAGGAATATGATGTATACCTCGCGACATGAAACTCTTTCTACTGCAACTGTGCGGCTTCGCAGAATTGTCGTTGAGCTTGTCGAGATATTTGCTACTCAGGGGGAGAATTCGTCTCTGCAAGTTCAAGCCAAGTGCAAACTGGACGAGCTAAAAAAGATTCAGGATGACTTAGACAAAGACAAAGAACCCAACGCTTCTCAGCAAAGGGAGCAGCCAAGTAGCTCACAAGCTACGGAAGCTGCAACTGATGCTGTAGTTGAGGGGGAGTCTCAGAGAAGTAAAGATGCAAGTGGAGATAAAGGTCCGACAGAGGTTGAACTTGGTGATTTATGTGATGATCTGGATCATGATATGCAAGTCGGGGAGCACTTCATCTCCAACAATGACTTAGAAAAAAATGATGAAGTCGTTGGAATAGTAGAGGAGCTTAGACCAGATGAAGATGTTGATCATGTGGTTATGAGTAAAGGTGGTAATGTGTCGTATTTGATGAATGTTCAATCAGTCGAAGGAGTGGAAGTTGATTTTGAAGCGGAATTGCTTATAACGATACACCGGTTGATGCTAATTCCAATCCAGGGCCGATTCCTGAAGAGATTCAGAAAGCTTTATGGTTTAGAGCACTTGCACCAAATCTTACTCAGAAGAAGCGTTTTGAACGCATACAGGGAGATTTCTCAAGGCAAATCAGAAGCTGGGATTAGGACGAGCAGAATCATCTGGTTTTAATCAAGCGATTGAATAGAGTTCAGTACTTCAAGCTGTTGTTTCAAACTCTAAGTTCACTTCCATGTCACGACCTCCATCATATCGCTCAACTTGACTTGAATATTCCATCGGAAAATGGGATTATTTGTCACTTGAAGAAAGTTTTGGAAACTAAAAGTTGAACGATAAATGGGAGCAATTTACCCCTGCTGTAGGATATCAAGTCAGAATAAGAAACAAGTTCTCAAGAGAAATTCAGTATAAGGTTGTGTATCGACTTGCTTTGTGCTTAAGAGCTATTCCCTTGAGACAGTTTGATTTCGACAGTATGGCCGGGATTGGATTTTGGTACCTTGATGGGAAGATAGGAGAAGCTATTATCACTAAGAAGAAAGTGTCTGAAGTGATCGTGAAAGTTTTAGATCCAATGTGGTTAGTGAATTTCAAACTTTCAGATCTGAAGAAGCTGAGACGTTTACCGTTGTATTACAACTCTGACGACCGGGAGCTTGCTATGCCTTTCATTCATGTTGTTCAGTTCTCTGTGAAGAACAAGGTGGGAGCAAGAAGTGACTACTCCAAGGTTTAATGAAGATCTACAGATCCCACATGTATCAAGGGGGAGTCTGTAAGTGCACCAAAGTTAATAAATGCTGGATCCTGCTGAAGTTTCAATCTTCAAGGACTAAACTTGTATTTAGTTGTAACTTTGACCATGAATTCGGACAATAGATCCTTTACATGTCCGAATTTGTTGAATGTCCAATGTCAGTACTTGTAGTTCTTTGAGTTTGGTCTGAATTTGTTATTCATGTTTGTGTCAGTACTTATTTGTTAAGTACTGACTGGGGTTTCATTGTAAGGACTCTAATGTCCGTATTTATGATTGTATATATACTCAGTGGTTGTATGCAATTAGAAGGAATTCAATGAAACAATTATTTTTTTGGAGAAAACTTTGTGTGCAAACAAACCCTAGCTTTGTGTGTTCTTCATTCACTCTGTGTGATTGTTGATTGTGAATACTCAGTGTATTCACTATTCTCTCATTTCTACACCTTCTGTGTTAGCTATACGTTGCGGTACGAGGCACGCAGTGGTTTCCGCACATTGCATGTGTGTTCGATCGGTCTGGTTCGAGTGTTCGTTGAAGGAAAACGACCGTACACAATTGTAGGGTGGTCTACTTTTTCGTAGAAGATGGTGACGACGCCGTTTCTGATGGTGGTGGTTTTGCTTGTAACAGTTGGTGAAGTTAGAGAGAGGAACATAGCAGGGATAAAGAGAAAGAAGGAGAGGAAAGACATGAGGGTTATAAGTGAGATGAAACAGGGGTAAAAGGACATTATTGCCCTCACATGGGGTGCATCTGACCTCACCTAACGTTTAAAATAAACTAGGTTAATGTTAAAGGACCTAGAGTGTAACGAGTTTAACAAATAAAGGATTGTGACTGTAATTATTGAAGTTAGAGGGTATCCATTTGCAATCCGATACAAACATAAAGGACGAAAAGTGTAATTTACCCTTTTTAAGTACACTATGGTTTTTTAGTAGCTATGTGACTGTATGGTTTTTTAACTCGTATGCTATGGATATGATTTTTGGAGCCGAGGGTTTCACTAGAAAGTGCATCTATGTCCCTTGGGATAGAGATAAGCATTACCTGCATTCCACACTCCCCGTATCTCACCGATAGTTTGGTGATAGGTGGGATTATCCTCGGTAAGGTTGTAGTAAATTATCGGCGTTTTCAAGTGTTGCATTCATAATGTCTTAAGATATAAAAACTAGCTCGTCAAGTTTGATATGACAGTTTTTACTTCACAAGAAGTTTTGATTCGTTCTCCAGAACGACATGTTGCATATGTTAAGCAAGACGTTGGTGCTTTAGCAATTTAAGATTCTTTTAATAATCATGTAAACGAATATGATCAAGATTTTTCCTTTATCTTAAATTTGATAAGTATTTTTAATTCGAAGACGTTAACGTTTAATTAATATACCTTATTCGTCACACATATTCATTTTTAATATATAGTAGATCAAATAAGAATAAACCTTAACATGAGAAACATAGAAAATAAAGTGCCGATATGAATACAAAAAGTTTATATGTGCAATATCAAATGCAACAATGTATTAACATTGTTTGTTACATATCAAACTTAAGAACTATGTTATTTGCATCTTAGCACTTTGTGTTCGTATCAACACTTTACTTTTTACTATTTTTAAGTTAAAAATATTATGTACATGAACCTTCCTATATATATTAATAACTAGTTAATTCATTCTCTTAAAAATAATAAAAAAATAACCATTTCACCCTATATATTAATAACTAGTTAATTCATTCTCTTAAAAATAATAAAAAAAATAACCATTTCACCCATATTCTTATAAACTTTAAAATTTAAATTTACTATTTTTACCCAACATATTTTTATTTATACGTGTTAACAACCCACCGACTCACTTTTCCTTTATAGTTTTTTTTTTTTTTTCAAATTTTCAAATGTCTTACTACAAGCATATCTTACTATATAATAAAATAAACCACTTTAGGAACACTTGTCATCATATTAGGCTATCTCTTATAGATAATTATTATTTTAATTTAATTTCTTCTAATTAATTATAGATAACCCTCATACTAAATATTATTTAAATTAATATCTTATATTATAAATAACCCTCCTACTAAATATTATTAGTTTAATATCTGATGGATAATTATTATTAAGTTTAATCTCCTTCTCATTTTTTTTAGTTTGGTATCAAATAAATACTTTTATTTTCACTATACAAAATTACATTTACTTGACCCATGTAACACATGAGGTTTTTTAAGATATAATTTTTTATTATTTGATATATAAAATTAGATTTACTCAATTCGTACAATACACGTGGTTTTTTAAGGATATATATTTTTTATTATTTAGTACAGAAAATTACATTTACTCAAACCGTGTAATGCGCATATTTTTAAAGATGTAATTTTTTTATTGTTTGGTATATAAAATTACATTTATTCAACCTGTATAATAAATGAGATTTTTTAAAGATGTATTATTTTATTATTTGGTAAACAATATTACATTTATTCAACCAGTGTAATACACGTGGTTGTAAAGATATAACTTTTTTATTTGGTATATAAAATTACATTTATTCAACCCGTACGTACAATATGGTTCTTATAGATATAACTTTTTATTATTTAATATATAAAATTATATTTATTCAATCCGTACAATAAATGAGGTTTTAAAGATATATTATTAATTATTTAGTATATAAAATTTATTTATTCAACCCCGTGTAATACACGGGGTTATAACCTAGTATTATATATGGCAGCAACAAATGGACAAGTATTAAAAAGGCCAAGCATATCTATATCTATAATCTATAATTCTATAATACTATATAAAGCAAATGTGATGGACAACATTGTAATTTTACCATGTTTACAAGTTATGAAACACTATGTACAACGATGTGTAAGCTATTTTAGATGGACTAACCCAAAAGTTTTAAAACAGTAGAGGGGTAATTGGGGGATTTGGGCCTTCCTATTGAATGCTTCCGTTTCTAATCGATGATTCAGTTCCTTCATTCATGTTCAATTGATTCATTGTAGAGATTACTTCATCTTCCCTTTTGTAATCGAACTCCAGTTGTCTCCATTTCTCAAACCAAATCAAACCCTGAATTTGAAGATATGGGATGAATTTTATGTTTCCCGTCTTCTACGTGACCCCATGATCACGTCACATAATATTCCCTCCGTCTGAAGCCCTTCCTCCGCCATTAAACCCTACCGGAGCTCATATTCACCTCTGGATCGATCAATCATTCGATCGGCATAACCGTCGCCGGTGTATTGATTCTCACAGCAGAGACGCGGAGGCATCGGTTGAAAGGTCGGTGTATAGTGAGAGAAGATTACGGTGCGTTTATCTAGCGGTTCCAGTTGCTTCCGTTTCATCAACCGCCTCCTCCTGCAGCGAAACAGCCTCTCTCTGGTCTCACTTTTGCCATTAATGATGTGTGAGTTTGTTGCTTTTGTTATGTATGTGAATGATCTGTAAGTGTTTATGGATTAGTGCTTTTGATCACTGAGGTTGATTATTTATGAACTATGTTTAAAGATTTGCATTATGATTGAAGTTGAACGTTGCTTAAGAAACTTTTGTGGTATCTCTGTTTTTCTGTTTTTAATAGTGAGAATGGTCAGATGTGTGCAATAAAAGAAGTTAAAGTTGTTGCAGATGATTAGTCTTCAAAAGAATGTCTCAAGCAATTGAACCAGGTCTGTTATGTATATATTGTTATGTATCACGTGAATGGGATTTAACTCGTTATTTTCAAGCTTCAATCCTTTTGTATTATGCTTTTTATTGGATCAATAATATTCTTTTTTGAACTTTTAATGCTCTTTGCAATAGGAAATCACTTTGCTCAGTCAACTTTCACACCCAAACATCGTTCAATACTATGGAAGTGAACTGGTACTGTTCTATCTTGTCTTGTTTTTTGTTGGTTCAGTAAAGAACTCAAAATAGCTACACAGGTGTTTGGATGTGCATGTTCAAAGTGATTATTCTGATTTGAACAACTATAAACTCAAAAACTTTTGTGGATTTTTCAGGGAGAGGAAACGTTATCTGTTTACTTGGAATATGTCTCTGGTGAACTTCATATTGTGTTCTTAGGAATAATAAATTTGTGTTTTATTTTTGCAGAGATATAAAAGGGGCAAACATTTTAGTGGACCCTAATGGTGAAATCAAACTTGCTGATTTTGGCATGGCAAAACATGTAAGTCTCTCACCATACGCTCAAAGTGGTGTATAATGTATCACCCCTTTAGTGGTCAAAGGAGAGAGAATATAAACATTGGCCTTATTTGTTTATTTGTTGTCATCAGATAACAAATTGTACTTCAATGCTTTCTTTCAAAGGAAGTCCGTACTGGATGGCACCCGAGGTACTTTTTGTCCTTTCTAAACGTCGTTTCTACACATTTATACCCGTTTTATTCATCCGGTTTATATAATCTCAGGTTGTAATGAATACAAATGGTTATAATCTTGCGGTTGATATTTGGAGCTTGGGATGTACAGTTCTTGAAATGGCGACATCAAAACCTCCTTGGGGTCAATACGAAGGGGTACGATATCTCATTTCTTTTTAAAAATAAATTCCGATTCTTGTGGTTTTTAGGTGCTTAGGACCTCATTGGGCTCGTGTTTTTGTGTCCAGGTGGCAGCTATATTCAAAAATGGAAATAGCAAAGACATGCCCGAAATACCCGATCATCTTTCAAATGATGCAAAATCTTTTATAAAGCAATGCCTATAACGGGACCCGTCTTTACGACCCTCAGCCTCAAAATTGTTGGATCACGCGTTTGTTCGGGACCAAAGTACTTCAAGAGGAGCCAATATGCACCTAACCAAAGAAGCCTTTCCTTTCACCTTCGATGGAAGTCATACCCCGGTAAAAAAAATATTTTCGACGCACATACATGTGTCTAATTATGCTATTAGAAATGGTTGTGGGCGGCTAAGATGAGGATTTTATTTTTATAGGATTTTGGTGTGGTGAATAAGTGGAATGACGTGAGCGGCTGGATAATGATTCTATTGTGATTTTAAGTAACCTTGGATATTCTAGCTCCGGAGGTGTACTGAATTGCAAGTATGCTATGTAGTTGTTAATAGGTATTTTTTTGAGACTGTTTGCCATGATCTAAACGAATATAAAAATAACAAGATTATCGTCGCTCCATCCCAAGTTTTTTGACCCGAGTAATAAAAATAGGTTTTCGGTGACCCACGATTATGTTGGAGACATAGTTTTGATCCATATGGTCTGCATTCTACTTACTCTGGTATCCTATTGAAGAATTATATACATGCTCTTAGTAAGAAAAAACATGCTTAACTGTAGACTATATTGCAAAATTTTTAATTATTAATTGATTTTTGTGGTAAATAATAATGCAGCATGTAGGAAGTTGCTACTGCTTGTGCGTTGGCGCTTGGAGCAGAGTAACTTATCTGCATTATCGATGGGCCAATTTTGGATGAATGGGGCCGGTTAATCAGATTTTTGACACTTGAAGATGCTGACATGTTAATACGTAGGTGAGCGAAGCAAAGCGAGATTGCAGCTAATTACGTAAAAGCCATTGGCGAGGAGCTTAGAATGGGATCCCATACCGTTAATATTTTATCCGGTGTACATTTGGTTCATGAGGTGTTAATTGAAAAAGGCAAGATATTTGCGAACCGACCTGCTGAAAACATGACCATAATTACTTTTTGTTGAGACAAGTTTACTGTCATTATATGGATTACATTAGGTTTGATACATAACTTTCACTTTTTCTTATATTTATAACCTTTAAAGTGAATGTGTTTATTGTTTTTTCATATTAATATTTGTAGTTAATTATTGTAGATATGTGCTCTACTGCCTGCTGCTCTTTGCTTCCAAGTTTGCTATTTTCTTCAGGCATATTGTGCTGCATAGCCTCCAATTTTGGCACCACATGTATTAGATTGTTAATATGCAATTGAAGATGAAAAATGGAGCTTATGAAACTTCACCAATGCTTTACCTCAAAGATATCCAACAGGTATTTCTTTTGTTCATAGTTGCAAAAAAAAAAAAAAAGAGAAGTGGTTGGTACAAAATTTATACGAATATAGCAAAGGTATATAAATTTTATAAGAATAACTAATATAATAATATCATAACTAGCTACAACCATCATTTATATTTAAAATATGGATCTTTTTTTGTAGGTTGATGGTACTATTTTGGCTCCAACAAGTTCCAAAGCTTGGGGTGCACCCCATTGGCTCGAGTTTACGAACCTTGAAGAATTCACTATCAACGGAAAAGGCACCCTTGATGGAAGAGGCTCAGTTTGATGGACAGATTCTAAACATGATTTTAAACAAGTAAAACATACAAATCCCATAACTCTTACAAGATGGGTGGGTCACATGGGTTGAGTAACATGTCAAAACGGGTTCAGGTTGAAGATGATCGTTTTACTTTATGTCCAATTCTTTACCCTTCTCTTAATTGACAGTTAAGCCTCTCAACGGATGAGAAAAAGCAGACATCCAGGCCAATGGTAAGGACCAACCGAAGTCGGAAGTGTATTTGTTAACCATAGTTGGAGTCTAATGACACAAAAACATGTTTTTTTTTTTTCACACAGGCAGTGATGTTTGTTGGGGGTTCTAAGATAACAGTCACCGGCATAACAATCCAAAACAATCCCAAATTCCACCTTACATTTGACACCTGCGACGAAGTTTTAGTCCACGATATCAGCATCTCATTTCCTGGTGACAGTCCCAATACGGACGGAATTCATTTGAGATCCTCCAAGAATGTGATAATCCATCACACAAAACTTGCTTGTGGTGAAAGCCTCTCTTTATAAACTAGCAGTACCCATAGCTCCAACAAGCGCCCATGTTCGTATGGTGGCGCGATGTTCTACGTGAATCCACGTTGGAAGGACATCATACCAAAGTCGTACAATTAGGACCTCGATATGGGTTTATTCTGTTTATCGTTTCGGAGTGGAGATGGTCATCAAGGTCAGTGGGCGAACTTGCCTTCAGAATTGCTGTTGGATATAATTGATAGGATCCAAGAGAGTGAGACTTTGTGGCCTGTGAGAACTCTTGTTTATTGTGCATCTTTATGCAAGTCAAACCGACACTTGTTTTTATTATTTTTGTCAAGTCAAATCGAACACTTGTTCATACTGTTTTAGTCATATTACGACTCTATTTTTTGTTGTTTTCTCTTTTGTTTTGCTAACGGTACCGTATTTGATCGAAAATCGTGTTATTTCTTTACGGTACTGACATAAATCTTTATGGTTATCAAACGATATAAAACACGATTGGTATTCTTTTAGACCTATCGGATCGGTAATATAGATATACAACTTATATATGGGGTGGAGATACAATAGAAAGTTTATTTGGCTAGGAAGGCTAGGAAGTGATCTTGACCATCCATTTAGTTAATCAAGGGCTAAGATTAAATGATGGAAATTGAAGGGAATAAAAGAGGCGCGTGAGTTTGTTTAGGGGCATTCTAGTCAATCCAAGGCAATAGTTTCTCTCTCCTCCAATTCCCCCCCCCCCATTTTTTAAACGTTAATAACTCTTTCATACGACATTATTTTTTTATAAAAATTGCACCAAAAAACGAGCGTTTTTTTTATCTTTAAAACGAGTATACTATTGCTATATTTTCGAAAAAAAAATTTGAAAACCCAGTTGCGTAAAACGCAATGGAAAAAACTCGGTTGTGTAAAACGCAATGGAAAAAAAACCCTAAAAAATGACATTTTTCTAAAACGCAATGCACCAAAAACAAAAAGAAATGTCTTATTTGTAAAACGCAATGGCCAGAAAACACAAAGAAATGTGTTATTTCTAAAACGCAATAGCCTAAAAACTCAAAAGAAAGTGTAGTTTCTAAAACGCAATGCACTGAAAACACATAAAAATGTGTTTTACCTAAAACGCAATGCACCAAAAACATAAACAAATGTCTTACTTATAAAACGCAATGGCCAGAAAACACTTAAAATGTCTGTTTTCTAAACCGCAATGGACTGAAAACACATAAAAATGTGTTTTACCTAAAACGCAATGCACCAAAAACACAAAGAAATATCTTATTTCTAAAACGCAATGGCCAGAAAACACTTAAAATGTCTGTTTTCTAAAACGCAATGGACTGAAAAAGCATAAAAATGTGTTTTACCTAAAACGCAATAACTAAAAACACTTCAAAAATGTGTTTATCTAAAACTCTGAAACGTAATAGCCAAAAAACACATAAAAATGTCTTATTTATAAAACGCAATGGCCTAAAAACACAAAAGAAAGTGTATTTTCTAAAACGCAATTGACTGAAAACAAATAAAAATGTGTTTACCTAAAACGCAATGAACTAAAAACACTTCAAAAATGTGTTTTTTTCTAAAACGCAATGGCCAGAAAACACATAAAACTCTCTTATTTCTAAAACGCAATGGACACAAGCTGACCTGTCTGTGAATTTGTAACCCCAGCCAGGGGCTCTGCCCCTTGGACCCCGCCAGGGGCTGCCGCCCCTGGGACCCTGCTACCAGGGGCGCTGCCCCCGGACCCCCGCCAAGATCGTAAAACGCAATGACTAAATCAAAAACCCAGATCGAAAAAATGAAATTGAAGAATTTCTTACATGGATCGAAGTGATTTCTTCAACAATTGACGAATTTTGAATGATTGAAACACTTATCAGCGCTCGAATTGAACGGATCGAGTGATTATCTTCAAAATCACCGGAAAAAACGAGATTTTGTATGAAATTAAAGTGGGTTTTCTTCAAAAAAGCTGAAGAACACGTTGATCGGGTGTTTGAATCATTGATTGGTGACGAAAATCGCACTATAATGTAGTGATTATTTAGATAGAAAGTGAAGAAATGGTTGAAGATGGTGGGTTTTGAAAATGATGGGTTTTGAAGTTTCTGGGTTTTGAAAAGGAAGAAGAAAGGGCTGGATTGACTAAAATACCGTTTTTCTTTATTTTAATTGTTGCCACATGTCATAATCCTATTGCTTCCTACACTTCCTAGCCAAAATAAACTTCCTATTTGATCTTTTCCCCTTATATATGATTTATTTATCGTTTTAAGGTTTAAATTATGTTTCCGCCCCGTATTGCTGGTTAGAATTATAGAAAGAATCTGTTTATCGCGCCGCAATTACGCGCGCGGGTTTCCCGAATTTATCTTGAACATTAAACATAAGGGAAAGATTATTAGTTTTATGAGTAATATATAGTTAAAAAAAAAAAAAACATTGTTATTCCTAGTTTTATGAGTAATATATGTAGTATGATGCATCCTCTTTATATTAGAGGTTTAGTGTTTAATTGTTCAAATCCTACAAGGTACAAGTATAGACTATAGATAGTTTATAGAAGGATTTAAGAGTATGGTAATTTATTCGTTCAAAACAAAAATAATATTTTTTTGTTTTAGTTTTGTATGATGTTTGTTGGCTAGGATCTATCATATGTTAAGTGAACTACAATGAAACATATCGTAAACCTGCCATGAATGAATGATTACAAAATCTATCACGAATCATCGTGAAAATTAATTAACCTAATACCCTAGAAAACAGTAAAAAAATAAGTCAAAAAATATAGCACAATGAGCGGATCCCCGAATTTTTTTTCAGCGGGTTCCTTTTGATAGATTTTTACTAAAATTTTCCAAATTATACAAGGTTCCCACTAAATTTTTCCATCTTTTCCGAATCGAATAGGTTTATGAGAACCCACTAAACATGGTTGGATCCGCGCAACTAAGCACAATCCACCATAAATCAAAGTGCATAAATGGTGTCTTTTTATGGTTTGTTTAATTTGTTGTTTTGGTGTCTTTTTATGATTTGTTTAATTTGTTGTTTTTGAGCTTTTATATTGAAAATAATGGATACTAGTGGAATTTTCCAGCGCGTTGCGGCGGAAATTCAGTTGGTATCAGTTTGGTTGATCATGGTTCAGTTACTCACTAATGATAGCTTAAATTTGTGTTACGTATAAAAACAATATAAAAAACTTATGAACATGTTTATCTACTATTTTAAAAAATGATGCAAAAATTCTGATCATTTTGGCAGTTGCAAGAGTGTGCTTGGAAATAAAGGAATGAAAACATAAAGAAGGAATTAGTTATATACAAATTGTTACCTTATTTCAGATGTAAATATGAACCATGAGTTTACAAATAGTTAACCGGACTTGTATATAGTTAACCGGACTTGTATGTAAATTGTTTGTATAAAATTTTGGTAAGGACTCAAAAATTAAAAATCAATACATGGGGACATGATTATATTGAATAATAAAGTTATGGAGTGAATTGCAAATTTTGTCCTTTATCTTTATATCAAGTTGCAGGCGGTGTCCTTTATTTTTAAAGTTGATGAGTTTTGTACTTTATGTTTTAAAATCCTGCACGTTATGTCATTTAAGCCTAACCCAGTTAATTTTTTTTGTTAAATTAGATCATGTGCAAAGCACATGAGGGTATAATTGTGTTTTTACCCTATTATTTAAAAAAAACAATTTATATATTAACTCAATGACTTTCTCTCTCTAAAAAATACATTTATCTCTCTATTATCTCTGTGTATTCCTTCTTCTACCACCTCCTTCTACCACCACCGCCACAACAACCGATTCCGGCCAAGAAAAAAAAATCCATTTTGATGATTTTATATATCCATATTCTCACAGTCTTCTCTCTAAAACACACATACTCCCTACTCTCCCCTCTCTCTCTAGAACCACCACTGCCACCACACAAGCAGCACCAGCGTAGCACCCCACACCACCTCCACACCACAACTGTCAAGATCCGGCAAGAGTTGTTTTTCCGACAGCTAGTAGGTGAGATCCAACGACGAAAATAGTGTAGACTGGCCATCTACGAAACAGTCTTTAAGATCCGACAATAGCCTTTTTTCGGGCAACCATGGTGCGCTCCAACAGCGGTTGTAAAGGGTGGCAGTTACATATTGGGTCTTGAAAATCAAGATCTACAATGTACAAGTCTCCGATTCAAAACGACAATCTTACAATGGCCGGACTTGAAGAACCAGATCTAACAAATAAACCACGGTCCGTTCGTAAAATCATTATATCTGCTCAATTCTGCACTTTTCCGGGATTCATATACAGCTCACTGTTGATCAACGACTCCGATTCTCAGCCCGACACCTTTAATTCAACCAAAACGGTATAATTCTAGGGTTTTGTTTAGTTTTATTTAATTTTGATCACTAGCTCTAATTGAAGAGTAATACAATCAATTTGGTGTTCAACTCAGCAGCTTTGTGATTCAATTTTGATGTACTTGCTGTAAATAGTTTCTAATTTTCACTAGTTTTTTAGGTTTATCGGAGAAAATTGAATCTGTATTACCGGATTGAGTAAAATTTTAATCGGATTTTCGATATTTATGGGTTTATGTAATTTGTACTGATGTGTTCATTTGGGTCGAGTGTTTAGGATATTTGTTTAGTGTGGTGGTTGAGTAGCAGGTGATGATGCTATATATATATAGAGAGAGAGAGTTTTAGAGATAAGTGTGAATGTTTAGATATATAATATATAATTCATTTTCCATAACATTAAAAATAAGTGCACTTTACATCAATATCGCAGGTAAGCGAGCAATAAGCTGCACCGCTACCCCTTTCTGAATAGCAAACCCTAGCCTATTAAAGACAAACCCCTGCCCCCTGTTGATGAGCAACTGTTATGGACAACCTTTTGGACCCTAGTCAACAAACGGATAGCTTCTGGAGCTAGGGAGCCAAAGGTGTCGAAGGCGAAGGGGACAAATGCATGTTGGTTATCAGCACATGCTTTAGCGTGTTTATCCACCTTTTTTGATTCTGCTTTCCTTATAGCTTGTCATGCTACAAACTCGTTTTCCCTTAAACCAGCTAAGGGGGAGACTCCTATGAGATCCACACAAGCATGTTTCCCTCCTGCCCAGCCAAAGACGAGCAGATCCGCTGGTCTCAGTGTAGATCTCCCTTCCATGGGGTCTGTAAGGAAATTCACAGGGGCCTCCTTCTTCGCAGAAATCCCCGCTCTCCTCAAGATGGCCCCCAAAACATCTCTCACCCAGTCATGCCGATATTTGAAACCTGGGAGCTCCTTACAATGAACAGCATGCTCCCCGTATTCATTTTGTTTTAATTATTAAAATGGTTATGTTAAATAAATAAGTAAAAAGACGAATTTACCCTCTACTTAACAGTTACAATTAACTGGGTTAAGGTTAAAGGACAAACCATGCAAGATTTCGAAACATAAGTACAAAACTCATCAATTTTATAGATAAAGGACACCGCCTGCAACTTGGTATAAAGATAAAAGACAAAATTTAGAATTCACTCTAAAGTTATTATAAAACCTTGCTTCATGTCTCATTTTTTTTTCTCCGGACTCCAAAATTAACTTCAATCCAATTTATTTACTCCACTAAAGCTTGTCTCTCCACAATTATCATAGTTTCTCTCCTCTCCGTATGTATTTTTGATATTCATCATAGGGCCTACCCGGCCATATGTCTTTGAAGCTGGTTTCTTGAGCCGATAAAAGGTTTCCGGCAAAGTTAACCGCCACCGTCTGATTAGAAATCTCTGGCCATTTTTAACCTCATGCTCACACCGTGCACGCGTCCATCACCGCTGGTCGGAGCAACACCGGTGTTATGTTTTATCCCCCCTTCTCTCTCTACTTCACCAAGATCTCCACAGCCTCCGCCGAAAATATATAAACCTGCTGCATCAGATGCCGGCAAGATAAAACAAAACGAAAGGTAAATGTGGACTAAACATGCATTAGTTCTCATCATTGCTTAAGAAAAAAACATTCCTACATCTATTAACTCCTATACATGATCATTGTTTCCAGCAAAGTGCAAAGAATTTAAAAAAAATTATGGTTCAATCATTTTGATTGCAACATCTACCAAGAATATCTACCGCCGGCCTAACCCACCCCCGATCCCTCTATCTCTCTCTTGAGTCTTCAAATGAAACAACAAATGCCATCACCGCTTCTTGAATCTTTGATCTCATTGCCAGAAGTTGTTGATGTTGCTGCGAGTTCACCGGACGCGAGACGTACCCTTTCTCTCTCTACCTTTCTTTCAGTTCGCTAATTCAATTAGTCTGACTCTTTCTGTATATCCTTTAATGGAGAAGAACCATGAGGTGTAAAAATGTAAAGGGTAATGTGGCACACAGGGAAAATGCCAGAAGGAAAGGTAAAGCTTATTATCCTTTAGATGTGTAAGACCAACAATCCAACACGTGGCCCAATAGATAATTAACACCTGTCCAAGTAGTAAGCAAAGAAAACCACTATGACACTTGATGAAACAATGGTTAACCAAGGGGTTAACTCACTGGTCTCGTCAAGTAGGGTTAATCACTTCTTTACGAGGATTAGGAGACAAACCGTGACTCGTAACAAGGAGGATGGGGTAGGGGGTACTCCTTGTTACCACTCTCCGGCGTGAGAATCAGTAATTTCCTTGGGAAGCAAAGTGTGATAGTAGTAGTAGTGAGAGAGTTGTGAAGAGATACCTCAAACCTGGTTCGGGGTAGGTATTTATAGCCGAGGAGTGAAGGAGGGTAGTTGAGTGGCTAGTCTGACATCGCACAGCCTCCTGCAGGTGTGTCAGGCCTGTCGGTTACAGTGGTGATGCCACGTCCTGCTGTGGTGTCAGTCTGTCGCTTACATGTGGGCTGCCACTTGCACTGTGGTGTCAGTCCCACTTGCCTTGTAGGCAGGATGCGGTGCCGGGGCGCATCGCTGCCTGAGGTAGCTGATGTTGTTCCCGCGTTCTTGTTCTGGCCAAACGTATATGGGATGCGGTGCCATGCCGCATCGCCGCTTAGTGAGTGTTACTGTTGTCCAGATCCCTTGTCGTGATGAAAATGTTCATAGGATGCGGTGCCAGGCCGCATCGCTATGTATACACCCGTTTTCATACATAAGGTATGTATTCCCATCTCTTGACCGATTGGATTCGACCGCTGTGTTCGCGCGTGCCCGCACGGACACAGATAAGTTCTTGCTGGTGGGGGTTTTTGATAAGGGTAATGGTCGCTCGCGGTCATGCTGACGCGAGATCTGGGACCATATCCCTTCAACACTATTCATTCGCCTTCGCCAACCATATATAGTTAATGTGTGACAAGTGAAAAGAAGAGAGAAATAAAAAAAAAAGATTAGCGATATATTTAGAAAAAACTGAAGCGTATGTTTTTAAGGATGCAATAACGGATATGTGTAAGGGGAGGGGGTGGTCACTAGTGATAAAATTTCATCACTCACAATATCCAATCATGTTCCGCCATGTCAGCAACCATTTTTCCATCACTCACAACCTTTTTTAGTGGGGGTGGTCATCACTCACCACAACACTCAACAATTTCCCCCCAACCAACAACTACCCTCATAAAATAATTTTATCACGGCGTTGAAAAAATCACGGAATCGGTTTTCGTTAAACTATCACGCGTTGATCTTTCGAGTGGCGGTGGGAATATTGTTTGTTCCACGCGTTATATATGTATCACGCGTTAAATTAACGCAGTGCCCCGCCTGGCCTAACAACTGAAATGAAATAAGAGAGAGAAAATAAAACAAAAAAAGGTTAGTGATATATTATTATACTAGCTTAGAATCCTATGTTATACACGAGTTGTATAAATTTTATTTTATATAATAAGCAATATAGTTTTATCTTTAAAATACCCCGTATATTATACGGGTTAAATAAATATAATGTAATTGATTAACACACACCGTCATCAAGATATGTATTTAAATAATAAATTCGATGTACTATTTACTTAGTAAAATTTTAATTTGTTTTTTTATTATTATTTATTATTAGGTTAGAAATATGTGTATTACATGTGGGAGAATCAATGAAAGATCCATAAAGTTTGTGATTTAATATAATAAAATTTTCTTATTTATGTATCCTATTAAATATTAAATAATAATAGTATTAAAAAACAATTTAACTAATTCTAATTTAAATGAGAATAAAAAATTATATATTTGTCTGGTTCTACAAAGAAAAAAAAAAGAAAACTTCTTTTATCTCCTAAGGAAAAGGAGAAAATACAAATTATATATTATATATTATTATTAATTCAAAGTTTTATAAAAAAAGTTATTGACAAAATTGCAGAAAACAACATTTATGTTATACCTAAACTGCACTTCGTACCTTTCACTATGAAACCGGCAAAAACCAACCTTTACGATCATATTTTGCTACAGATTCAACCTTTACCACAAACGTCGTTTAATTTATTGGTTAAGTTACCTCACATGCAAAGCATGTGAGGGTATTACTGTCTTTTCAGATCCTTGTTATAAATAATATATATATATATATATATATATATATATATATAGGGGATCGCTAGAATGAGAACCACTCCCAGTTATGAGAACCATGAGAACCACTTTCTAGCCCTTTGATCAACTTGATGGATGGATGAGATTAAAAGTTACAAAAATTAATATTAAATGGTTTTTGTCTTATTATGTCTTTAATATTATAATCCAAAAGGGTAATTTAGTAAAATAACTCTATTTTGTCTTTTTATCTTTATTGTTTTTTATTAGTTTTTTGTTTTATTATATTATTACTTTTTTTTTAAACATAACTTTTTTATTAAAAACATTTTAAAATTCAGATTTTTTTTAACATTTTTTATAATTTTTACAATTTAAGTTTTACGTTAAACTTTTTACGTTTTACGTTTTTTTGACGCGCCGTTTTTACGCCGGGTTTTTTCAAGCGTCGTTATTTTAACACGCCGTTTTTTTACGCGCCGTTTTTTACGCGCCAATTTTTCAACGCCGTTTTTTTACGCGCCGTTTTTTAACGCCGTTTTTTCAACGCGCCGTTTTTTACGAGCCAATTTTTTAACGCCGTTTTTTACGCGACAATTTTTTACGACCCGTCTTGCGCCCGACTTTTTCACGCGTCATTTTTTCAACGCGCCGTTTTTTAACGCCGTTTTTACGCGCCGCTTTTTCAACGCGCCGTTCTTTTTACGCGCCAATTTTTTAACATCGTTTTTTACGCGCCGTTTTTGAACCTCGGTTTTTTCAACGCGCCGTTTTTACGAGGCAATTTTTTAACGCCGTTTTTTACGCGCCAATTTTTTAACGCCGTTTTTACGTTTTACGGGCCGGTTTTTTACGTTAACATTTTTACGTTTATGTTTTTTTACATTTTACGGGCCAGTTTTTTACGTTTTACGTAAAACTTTTTACGTTTTACGTAAAGCTTTTTACGTTTTACGTTAAAACTTTTTACTTTTTACGTTTAACGTAAAACTTTTTACGGTTCATGTTTTTACGTTTTTACGTTAAAAAAGTTTACGTTTTACATTAAAAAGTTTACGTTTTAATTTTTTTACGTTTACATTTAAAACTCTTTACGTTTTACGTAAAACTCTTTACGTTTTACGTAAAACTCTTTACGTTTTACGTAAAACTCTTTACGTTTTACGTTTTACGAAAAAACATTTACGTTTTACGAAAAAACATTTACGTTTTACGTTTACACGAAAACTTGTTTACACAAGACGAACGCACCCATAAATCGCAAAGTCGGTAGGTGTCTCGGATAGATTTTTATCGTCATCGACGGGGGAAAAGAATATAAAAAGCCAACAACAACAACAAAACAAAAGCGTATCTCGAAAAAAAAAAGGGTTTGGCTCAGATTTTCCGATAATAAAAAAGGCTGCAAAATGGGGTTGCAGGTTCAAAAAACCTACCCTCCACCGTCTTTGCCGCGCCATCGTCATCAAAATCAACGTTTTTTTTTCATCATCGCCTCCCCAAATCCAAACCGATCAAAAGTCAGGGACTTTAATGGCACAAGGAACCTGAACATACGGATCGGATAAAAAAAAGGCGCCAGATTCAACCAAATTCAACCGATTTAAACACACCCAAAAATGGCACAAGGAACCTGAACATACGGATCGGATAAAAAAAACCTCAGATTTTGAACCTCGTAAAACATTCAAACATTCAAAACCCACAAGGAACCTGAACATCATTCAACCCACATATCAAAAAACATTCAAACCCCATAGATCAAGAACACAGGCCAAAAGCTTCAACCGATTCAAACATTCAAAACCCAGAAAAAGAAAGAACACATACAAAAAATTCAACAGATCAAGAACATCATCGTAAAAAACAAACCATCAAGAAAAGTCAAAACCCCATAGATTCAAACCCAGATTCAACCTCAGAAAAGTCAATATCAACATATCTAAACCAAAAAAAATATCAAAGAAATACCAACAAGGTGTGGCTGATCCACCACCACCGTCGCCGTCACAGGGGTGTGGGTGACCCACCACCACCGTCGCCGTCACAGGGTGGGGCTGACCCACCATCACCGCCTTCATCCACCACCGCCTTCATCCACCGCCGCCGACCAAACACCTCCCACCATCGCCTCGCCACCGAACAAAATCACCAATCGCACCACCGGTACCACCAACATCGCCGGCACCACCGACATCATCATCGCCATTAAAACTCCCAGATGAAGAACAAGGCTCATGTGTGGGTTTCCACATCATCATCGCCCTTTAATCTCTCAGATGAAGAACAACCAGAAGAACTGGTCTTTGAAAACCAGAAAAAAAAACACACAGAAGCTTGATCTCCGGTGGTCCGGAGAGTGATATCCGGTGGCGGAGGGCGGAGGGCGGAGGGCGGAGGAGAAGCTTGATCTCCGGTGATGGATTTATCTTTTGAGAGAGAGAAATGAAGTTATAAAATAGAGAGAGAGAAGAGAGAGGTCTGACATTAATAATGAGGAGAGAGATGGTAGGATATGACATTTAGAGTAAATGACCAATATACCCCTTTTGTTGGCTGAATATTATTGGTTGAGAGTGGTTCTCATGGTTATCATAACTGGAGGTGGTTCTCATTCTAGCGGCTCCCTATATATATATATATATATATATATATATATATATATGTTAATAGTTCTCTTTCTCTCTCACTCTCTACCCCCTCTGTCTCTCTCTTATCAATTCTCCATCGCCACTCTTAGCCACCACCGCCTCCACATGCTACCACCATCAGCCACCACGCCACCATCAGCCTCCCCACCCTCACCTATCGATCTTGACTTGTTCGCACTTGGCACCGAATCTAAAGTGGCTCTTTGAGTACCCATTAGTATTAATTTTGATGGAACTCTGTTCACTGATCTCACCAACACTCCCAGAAGATTCAACCACTTCAACCTTTGAAGAATCGGTCCCCTCAACCACCGTCGAGTTTCCTTCCTCTTTTTTCACATTAATTTCATCAACAACACCACTTTCATCTTCCAACACAGTCTCATTTCAGATTCCACCCTAACCGTCGGAAAACATAAATTTAACAAATTATAACATCAAGAATCCCAACAAATGTGGATCAAGAAACACTTCTGTAATGTGTTACACAATGCTTGATACTTTGATCATTTTCAAACTTTAACAAAACCCTCAAAAATTTTATTTTTTTAGGGATTTTTAACACAATTTGAAACTCTGAAAAAGAAGATCAACACGACAGTTTTGTCTTTTACTTCCTGGACAAAACCAAGAGCATCAAGAAATTAAAAAAAAATCACTATTTTTTTCAAACAGAAATTCAATTAATACTACAAAATAACCATATAAAGATTAAATAAACATCAAGATACAAAGATCCAATAAAATTGAAGATCAAATACACTAGACCCACATGAAGAAACAGTTTGAAATGATGAAATAATAAGAAATAAGAAGGGTAAGGTGTACCTTGTGTGAGAAATTGAGAGGTTGATTGAAGTTTTGGGTGTTGAATATTTGATATGAAGAAGAAGAAGAAAGATGAATTTGTGTTGGAATTCAAATGGTGTGAAAGTGACTGAGAGATTTCAGGGAGAGTGGAAGCATTAGATGCAAGACAGTTGGTAGGAAGAAAGCTTTAAATCTTGTTTTCTGGTGAAGTGTTGATCAGGGTTTTGAAAAAAAAGGGAAAGGGGGGATTGATGATCTGGGTTTTGTTGATGCATTAAATATGGATTTGAAAAGACCATAAGACCCTCACATGCTTTGCATGTGAGGTAACTTAACCAAGAAACTAAACGATGTTTGTGATAAAGGTTGAATCTGTAGCAAAACATGAACGTAAAGGTTGGTTTTTTTTCCGATTTCATAGTGAAAGGTACGAAGTGCAGTTTGGGAATAACATAAAGGTTGTTTTCTGCAATTTTGTCAAAAAGTTATTATCCTTTTCTCAATTATATTTAATTATATTATTAGGGTAAGGTTATTGTAAAAAAGGTTAAAAGTGTGAGAAATGTGAGAAATATTATGGAGATGACATGTGTCCTAAATCTAAATTAATTCAAAAGTGTAAACAAGTAATTTTATCATTAATTCAATTAATTAAAAACTTTCCATAATCGCCACCTTAATTATAGGATCTGGATTTTTTATTAAAAGATCTCTATAAACACCATTCAGCAAGTATATAACACCATTCATGGACTAAATATCTGATTGAAACATATTTTTTTTCTCTATATAACTATAGCAATATGGTACTCATATTAAAGATACAAAAATGCTCGTTATTATGGTGTAATTTTTTTTTTAAAAAGTTACGTATAAAAAGTTATTGACATTTAAAAAAGACGGGGAAGTTACATGTGCATTAATGTTAGTTTCTTAATTTAAAAATGTTAAATTTACCTATATACCCTTAATCTAGAAAATTAATATGTTTAATAGTAAACATTATTTACAATTTTGTGATTATGATCTCAACCATTAGATCAAAGATCTAATGGTGTAGATTCTTTCTTACCTTTCTCACAAAAAACCATTTTTTTTACAGGAACCTCTACCTATATTATTATTTATTAGGAAAATGAAATTAAAAAATAAGATAAAAAGATTATTAATTTAAAGTTTGATAAAAGAAATATTATCTTTTATCTAAATTATATTTAGTCAAATTATTGTTTAATAGGAAAAATATTACAAAATAAGATAGGAATGCACCAGAGAGATTAACACGTGTCAAGAAAAGATTTTCATTTATTACTATAGAAATTTTTTATTATTTATTATTAGGTTAGAAACATGTGTATTACATGTGGGAGAATCAATGAAAGATCCATAAAGTTTGTGATTTAATATAATAAAATTTTCTTATTTATGTATCCTATTAAATATTAAATAATAATAATAGTATTAAAAAACAATTTAACTAATTCTAATTTAAATGAGAATAAAAATTTATATATTTGCCTGGTTCTACAAAGAAAAAAAAAGAAAACTTCTTTTATCTCCTACGGAAAAGGAGAAAATACAAATTATATATTATATATTATTATTAATTCAATGTTTTGTAAAAAAGTTATTATCTTTTTCTGAATTATATTTAATTATATTATTATTTAATAGGAAAAAGAAATTGAAAAATAAGATAAAAAGATTATTAATTTAAAGTTTGATAAAAGAAATATTATCCTTTATCTAAATTATATTTAGTCAAATTATTGTTTAATAGGAAAAATATTACAAAATAAGATAGGAAGGCACCAGAAAGATTGACACGTGTCAAGAAAAGATTTTCATTTATTACTATAGAAAGATATAGAGAGTAAAGATCTCGTATAAAGTATCTTATCATACAAAACGTACGAATGACATGGAAAAGTATAAAAAAAAAACGCGGTGGTATTTTCGTAATTATCCTTGAAGATCATTTGTAGCTAAATTATAATACTCTACAAAATTACCCTATAAGATCAAAATTACCTTAAAAGATCAAAATTACCGTACAAATCATTTTACAAAATTACCTTACAAGATCATTTGTAGAGTAATTTTGATAATCACCCTACAAGTAAAATAATTACGAAAATGTCATCGTGGTTTTTTTTACTTTTCCAGTTCATCCGTACCTTTTGTACGATATGATACTTTGTATTTGATCTTTTGTCTATCTATCTTTACTATAAAAAGAAGAAAACTCAACGACATAAGAAAAGCTTAGTTGGCAGCGATAGAGGCTGTCCAACAAGGCTTTTCTTATGTCATTATTACATCATAAACCTTAATATTAAAAGACTTTAAAATTCAAAGCTGACCCACATTCAAATTCCAAACGTCTGCCCACATATACTAAAGGGCAAAGCTTTGACCCTCCCTTAAAATTGAAACCTCTGCCCTCATATTTCAAAGCTTTGCCCTCATTCATAATTGAAACCTCTGATGGTCATTCAAAATTCAAAAAACCTCTGCTCACATTCAAAATTCAAAACTCAAAATTTTGGCTCTAGATTCAAAATTCAAATAATATACATATATAACATATATTTCTTCAATCAATTACCCCATTTCCTCTTCTCTCTCTTCTCTTGAAAGGAAGATTATACCATCTCTAAAACCCGAAACCCAATCTGGAAAGGAAGATCATACCATCTCTGATCCGCTGTTTGTGAAGCTAATCTAGCTGATAACCCACCTTATTTTCTACAATTTGTCTCCATTCTGTTTGATGTATTCAAAAACCCTAAAGTGTGACAACTGGCACTTTTCCGTACATTCCGTACAATAATTGAACAGTAATCTGTATTTTAAGAACTGTGCATGGTATAGTTTACAAGACGAATGAATTTCTGATTACTGTTATATACATACAATGGCATTCATGTTGCAAGACTTCTATCATTACTACATGCAACACGATATGGTTCTATTAGTGCACAGAACATAATTGGCACCATTATCAGACAAACTAAAAGCACTGATGGGAGTTCAGTACTTAGACAGACATGATGTTAAGACACAAAATAAGCCCCAGGACCAAGTGATAAACTAGTATAGTCTGTGGGAACATAGGGATTACAAAGCTGCCTTCCTAGTGACAATATAGGTACCGGAAAGTGCCAGAAACACACTAAAACTGCAGAATTCTACAGTAAATGAACAAATTCAGCAATTTTCAGCAATTTAACATCTTGATACAATGCATAATTATGATTTAATGGTCCTGAATGCTTTCCTAAGTGTCGGGAATCAAAACTGTCATAAAAGACTACATAAAGCACACTAAACTGCACAATTCAGCATTTTAACGAACAGTAACGAAACGAACAACCGGACACTACCCGAAACATCAATTTTTTACTAGAAGCACTGTTTTTATATTACGAAGCTAGTTATGGACACCGAACATCATATTACCTCTTATAAACACTAAACACCCAAATCCCTAAATTTAATACTTGGAATCTAACTAGAATGAAGTAACTAATACTTGAATTGTTACGCTTTACCCCCCCCCCCCCCCCACATCCAAGGCCGGTTATAAAAGTGGGCCCCACACATTGATTTTATTTCAATATTTTATAAGATCATGTTGGAAGGATATGAGACAAAATCTCCTAAAGGTGATATGGTGTTGGAAAATAATGCTTATAACCACAAGACCTAACCATTAACACTTAACCATTTCACATCACAAATTCATCATCTTCTTCTCCCTAGAACTCACGGCCCAAACAACCCCTCACACACTATCCATTTTCAATTCATTCCCAAGTAATCTAAGGTGTTTCAAGGGTGATTCAAGCACACTAAGGAAGGTGGGAAGCATCAAAAGTTGAAGGACCTTCATGGAGTGCTTTTAACCACCACATTTCTTCATCATCTTCATACTTGTTCTTCCCTAGCCATAGTGCTAGTAGTAAGCTCCATTGATCTTGTTTTTACTCACAATTTTAGTGGTTAAAGTATGAAGTAACTTGGTAAACTAAAGATCATAAAGAAACATAAGCATAAACATGAACATAAAGCTCTAAATCATGATGATCAAAGATGTTTAAGTGTATGTAGTATACTTGGATGTTGATTTCTTGTGTTTATGATGTTGATCATCATAAGAACCTTGCTAGATGATGATTAAACACATGATCTAGCAAGTGTAAGGATAGATCTTGAGAAATTTGTAATGATCATCCTTTACGTAAATCATGAACTTGAAAATAAACTTGTTTTAATGTATGATGATTATTCCTACAAGTTATAAGTCTTGAAAATAAAAGATTTCAAGAATAATATTTTCAAGAAACTAAAGTTTATTACAAGATCTAACATGATCATGATGATTAAAGGAAATAAACATGTTTTAAGTGTTAAATCAAAGCTAGAAACTTGTTGCTAACAAGAAATATACAAGAAGAAATATTTTTAGAAAATCTTCATACAAGTTGTGAAGATCTAAATTCTTCAAGAATGATATTTTTAAATAAATAACCACGCATTAAAGAGTAACTAAGCTTACTAAGTACACTAGTAAGTTACTACAAATTTTACAAAGTTTCAAGTTCATGACATAGTGTAAAATTTCATATTTTTGGCACATGCTAAGTCTTGAATGAATTGTTGATGAATGATGATGATTTTAAAAGAAAATGATATGCTTTGAAAGCATGGAAACCTCCATTTTCAAGGGGAAACTATGGCAAAATCTTTCTAAAAATTAAACACCTAGAAAAATATTTCCAAATAAGTGTTTACAAGTGTCTTTCAAACCATAAATCTTTACATAAAAGTTTGCCATAATTTTTGTTACAAAATATAAATATTGGAGGTTGGTTTTTATAAACAAAAGTGACTAAGTATGTATTTGGGAAATATATATTTAGAAGTCACCATGTGTGTGATTGTTTGTATACTTTGTGTATTAGTTATTTTATTTTAGGACTTGAAATAATGTAACACATCAAAATACCAAGGATTACAATCCAAAATATTACCAAAATTCCAAGGAATAAATATACGAGTCTTACACAGAATATTGATAAAACCGAACTATGGAATATAAGACTTACGAAATATTCCGGAAAATATATTCACAAGTATATTTTGGTAAATAATATTTTGGACACCAAGGAAACGAAAATATGATTTTTACAATTACTACAAGAATATATATCATATTTTTGACAAGAGAAAAATATATTATTTTTGGCAAGTATAAATATATATTTTTCTGGAAATTTTTAGAAGATATATTATTTTAGAAAGAGATATATATTTTCTCAACAAACATGAAATACAATATTTTTGGGTGAAAGATATATCTTCTCAGCTAAATATGAAATATATCGTTTACGGAGAAATATAAGTTTATATATATTTTCTAAGGTTAGACTTGAAAATATATTGCTTTTGGAACTTATATGAAGATACAGATATTCCGCCAAAGGAAGATTATAAATAATTTATCTAAGTAATATTTATTGAAATATATATATTGGAAATATATATTGGTGAACTTTTATTAAAGATAATATTCAGGAATAATTAATACGAAATTACGTATAAGAATACATAATAAATACAATAAAGATATGTATTCTTGTACGTATAAATACACACCGGAATACGACCCTAAATAAATGGCAAAATATACAAGTATACGAATACGAATACATATACACCCATCCTTGGGAAGGAAACACATGTATAAATACTTGGAAGGTATCAAGTTAAATTATATTGTTTTAACTATTATTCCAAAATGTGATAAATATAATTTAGGTTAAAATATTTATTATTTTAACAAATAATTATACGACTTGGAATAATACTGAAGGCACGATAAAACGTAACTCAAAGACACTAACTAATACAAAGACAAGGCACGACCCGCTTGCCTAATAGATAGTAGTACATTGTAGGTAGTCGTGCACACACATAGCGGCTTGAGTTTTGATGGATTGAAGAACGCAAAACAGTGAGTTCATGTCCCCTTTTCTCTTAGCTGTTTTCGGATTTATAACTCTCGGGGGTGGAATACATGTTACGGATGTTTAAACGGTATGAAATGAACTATTAAATCATGTGAGCATAGCTTAAATTTGAAATGCCATTAATTCTTAATTAGGGACGAAGGTTAGATCTAACGGGTACGGCCGAACCCCACTCATGGTACTTGTGACCACTTGAGTGCTTCGGTGTCCCAGTCGAGGTAAATCGACAATAGTCAAGGTGAATTGACATGGTCAAGGTAAATTGACATGGTCAAGGTGAATTGACATAGTCGAAGGGGAATTCGACATAGTCGAGGGAATCGACGAGGGAATAAGCCTACTCAATTCGAGTGCTCCCTATGTCTTCACATGTTTTAATGTCCTTGCAAAACTCTAATTTGATTTGTTCATAAATGCTTTTCATACCTGTTTTCAAAGGAGTTTCTCAAAGGTTTGCAAGATTCTCAGTACTCATACAAAAAGCATGAACTCGCTCAACTTTTGTTGATGTTTTCCAAAATTACATGTATTTCAGGTAACAGGTTAGATCTTGGGTGCGAGTGTTGTTTATAGAAGTAAATTTCAAGTTTAGATGTCATCCACTTTTGTTGGTTTGTGACTTAGTCGAAGGTTGTGTTTTAAAACTTAAATAACCGGTGTTTGTAATACAATAAATTTTATGAATGGATGAACATCGTTTTGATTATGTAGTTGTTTGTTATGATTGAATGCAATGATATTAAACTAGTCACACATCATACGCTTCTGCAAAAGTCTGGGCGTGACAGTTTGGTATCAGAGCTTCGATTGTAGTGAACTAGGATTCCTTCACGAGTCTAGACTACAATCACTAGGATTCTCTCACGAAAACATTTTACAAAAAGGTTTTCATTGCATTCACGTAAGCGTCAAGATCCATGAGTCAAACATTTTTCAAAAAAAAAAAAAAAAAAGACAAGGCAAGGACATTAGTAGGGAGGAGAATACCCCAAATTAAGGTGCCAATTAAGGCATTGTCTAGGTGGGATAGACTTGCCAAAGACAAAATGACCCCCCCCCCCCGAAAGGACAAACGAGAGTTATATGTGATATGATGCATCTATTTGCCTGTTTATGCTAAGTAACATGTTTATTTATTGATATATACATCCGAATAAGTGTACGGAATAATTATTGACGTGAATAAGATACCTTCGACTCCAAATCCTATTATTGTTCTTAACTCACACGATGAAGCTATCGGTCTCGCGTTCATTGCAAAGCTCATGGCTGGAATGATTACCAAACGAGATTCTGAGCTTGTTTCCGTAGGAGATGACTGCTCTTCCCTCTCGATTGTGAAGGTGCCTGACTACGGTAGTGACGGCGAGGCAGAGGCGGCAACCTTGGACAACAACCTTATCAGCAGGACGAGGTCCCTGTGGCTTTTGCGAAGCAAGATTGACGACGCACTTGACCAGACAAAGAAGATGAAGTATTCATCTTAAAGGTGCCCCCCCAACTACTAGGAATTCTCCTTATTCCTATTTCGTTTAATCATCGTACCTAATCGCGCGTAACGATAACGAATGTTAGCGCGTGGACCACCGTAATGGTCCTCTCCATGTCAGAGGTATAAGGACAGTAGTGTCCCCTCCTTGGTTGATCATCTGCTTGGACGAGGGAAAATTAGGGTAACTGTGCAAGACAATTTATTATTACGGGGGCCCACGTAATAACGACTTGTAGTGCATGGGAATCCTGGTGGACTCTGCGGGTCAGGCTAATGATCACCATCCCTCCAAAAATAATCTATAGGTGTTCACACCTTCATCTGGTAGAACAACACCTAGACCATTGCCTTAGCACTTTACAAAGTAGGAAACCTGTCTTTGCCTACTTCGTGTCTGACACTTCTACCCGTCTACGAGCCGATGGGAATCAGTTTCTAAGCAAGTGAAGATAGCTAACATGCGGGAAAGATTTGGTGACGTTACACTCTCTATCATCTCTATATGCACAAACCCCACCCATTGGAAAGCATATCCGTCGTTGTGAAGCTAAAGACCTAAGAAAACCAATGTAGAAGGAAAATAACTACTACTTTCATATTATGAAACTTGTATGACCGAGGTGATGTAACCTCGAGTTCATTTTGTTTCCCCGTTACAAACACTAAGTCAAGTTGTCAAGCCTATATGAAAGCTCAGTAGTTGTTTCCTTACTTATACATTGTTGATTATATATGCATGTGATATTGGGTGATTGCATGTTTGCTTGTGGTGATATGTATCTTATAGACAATTATGGAATATTGTCTAACTGACCCCATACCTTTTGACAGACGGAAATGCCGCCCAGATGTGACACGGACACCATTACGTTAACTGAGGCCGAACTCAATGAGCGCATTTCTCAAGCTATAGCGCAGCATGAAGCCCTCCACTCTGAACGCAGTGGTGGCACTTCTGGAAGTAACCCTCCAACTGACTGCACTTATAAACAGTTCCTGAACTGCAAGCCATTGAACTTTGACGGCACAGGAGGCGCCGTTGCATTTGTTCGTTGGGCAGAAAAGACTGACTCCGTTATGAGAATGAGTAACTGTTCACCCCAGCGGAGTGTTACCTTTATCTCAGGGTTGTTTTTGGATGGCGCACTCTCCTGGTGGAACCTTCAGGTTCAGACCCTTGGTGAAGAAGCTGCTTATGCACTAAGCTGGGACGAGCTCAAGGAAATGATAGAGAAGAAATACTGTTCTAGGGCCGAAATCCAGAAGCTTGAGGTGGAGTTCTGGAATTTGAAAATGGACGGGCCAAAGATCACTGAGTACGTCCAACGCTTTCATGACTTGTCTAGGGTCGTTCCCTACTTAGTCAAGCTGGAGTTCAAGAGGATTGAGCGATTCATTTATGGACTTGCATCGCAAATCATGAGCATGGTTACTGCCTCAAAGATTTAAACCATCACAGAGGCTATCGATTTGAGTGTTACGCTTACTGAAGAAGCTCTTCGTATGGGAAAATTTTCAGAATCTGAGACAAACACGAAGGAGACTCACGTGGAGTCTTCGGGCAATAAGAAAAGGAAGTCTTCGAACCTAAAGATAGGCACCCAAGTCAGCTATGGAAGCTCTAAAGCAAACAAAAGAAGGGAAGTGAACCCGCCCCGTTGCAGGAAGGCTTATGGAGCCACTAATAAGACCGGTGGTAAGATATACTTGGGGAATAAGCCAAGATGCGAGGAATGCAATTTTTATCATGAAGGTCAATGCCTGAGGCCTAAGTGCGGGAAGTGTGGAAAAGAAGGGCACATCAAGGATGCCTGTTGGGCGAAGGATCCAGACGGAAGAGATAATGGTAGAGTACCAGGTTGCTACAGATGTGGTGAAGTAGGGCACTTTAGGAAAAATTGCCCTAGGAAGAACCAAGCGAGAAAGGGTCTTCACGATCGGAGCTCGTGAAGCACGCCAGGATCCAGATGCGGTTACGGGTACGTTCTCTATTAACCAACCTTATGCATCTATTTTTGATTAATACTGGCACCAACTTTAACCTTGTATGCTTAAAACTTAAGAACTGCTTGGCCTAGTTTCCTAGTGGAATAGACGTCCCGTATTCCATAGAATTGGCATGTAGAAGGATAGTTAAAGTGAATGAGATAATTAAAGATCGTCTTTTGGAACTTAGAAGGAAGAAACCTTCTATTACCATTGACTTGGGAAGTCATGATCACGTAGTCAGCTTGGATTGGATATCCAAGTATAGAGCTGAAGATGTTCGTTATAAGGAAAGTCATTCGCATCCCTCTTGCGAATGATGGGACGCTTATAGTACACAACCTTCTAGCAATAAGATGCGAGGGTGCTAGGTCCCAAAAGATGGTGAATTGGCTACGCCTCACATTGATTATAGAAACACAGGAGCGCCTCCGAATGGACTGCATAGCCTTCCCTGCTCATGTTGTCGGTAAGGAGACCAAGAAGCCAGAGCATGAAGACATCCCCGTGGTGGAGGAGTTTCCAGAAGCCTCTCCTGAAGACTTGCCAGGAATACCCCCACAATGACAAGAGGAGTTTAGGATAAACCTCGTTCCAAGAGCGGCACCAGTGGCAGATGATGCCTAACCGACTAGCTCCGTCCTAGGTACAGGAACCTCCGATGCAACTGCAAGAGCTGCTAGACAAAGGAAATCTACCAGGCCGAGCCTCTCTCCGTGAGAAGCCCCCGGTGATGTTCATTAGGAAGTAGGACGGCAGATTTTACACGCGTACACAACCTAATCTGAAAGTAACTCAGAAGAATTAATATGGAAAAGTATTACGCATAAATTACATGGAGATAGAAGACTAACCATCAAGAATCGGTACCCCCTTACCGAGAATTGATGACTAGTCGACCAACCACAAGGCCCCAGTCACTATTCTAAGATGGAATTAAGGACATGACATCCTTAGTTAAGGACACGAGAAGAAAGTTGACAGTTTCCATTTTGCATCAACTTTAGAGAATTGGATATCAAGGACCGGCATCCATTACCAAGGATTGATGACCTGTTCAATCAATTGAAAGGTTCTAGTTACTACTGGAAGATCAACTTGAGGACATGATGTCCTCAACTACAAATGCAGGAAGAAAATATCCCTAAAACGACCTTTAGGACTCGCTTCGAGCATTACGAGTTCCTTGTCGTGTCGTTTGGCTTAACACATGCATCGACAGTGTTCGTGGACCTCATGAATCGAATGTGTAAGCCATACCTGGATAGATTATGATTATATCTATTGACTACATTCTCATAAGCTCAAGGACCAAGGAAGGTCATGAGCAACATCTGCAATTTATCTTGGGACTCTTGGAGAAAGAACAGTCATGTGCTAGGATGTCGAAGTGCGAACTTTGGATTCACAAGGCAAGATTCTTAGGATACGTGGGAGATAAGAATGAGATTCATGTCGACCCTGCAATCAAGAACTAAGAAGTCCCACAAGATGCAACTAAGAAATTTTTGGGGATTGTAGGTTGTATCAGACGACCCCTAGAAAACCTGTCAAGGACTGCTCAACCGCTAACAACCCTAATGTTAGGATCTGAGGCTCTCATGAATGTGTTTGTTTGTATAATTTGAACAAATCAACAGAAATGAACAGAGTTTAAGTGCAGCGGAAATAAGAACAAACTTTGTAAACACAATCAAAGGAGAATATAGTTTGATAAACATTTTCTTTTCATAGAGTCGAAAGATTTACAATTCAAAGCAAAAGATTACAATGCAAGCTTACAAACTAAACTCCCCCTCAGCCTGATACCCCATGGTTGGTTGCACAAGATGAAAGGATTGAATTGAGGAGAAGAACTCACTCAAGACGATCAAATGTAACAGTACAGAGTACTGCTCCATTTATAGACAAGCCAAACCACTGAGGCATCTCAGCTGACGTCACCATGAAAGCGACATCTAACCGACTAACAACCTGTATCTACTGATTTTATACAAACACTGCTAATCTTAACCACTGACTATGTATAAGACAAGTGACACACTAAACTACTGCTCTCTCTTTACATCAGTGCTTTCCTCAAGGTTGATCAGTCCTTGGTTGGGCAGTGCTTTGTCATCAGTAGATTGTACCAGCAGTGTTTACTTCTCAGCAGTCTTCTGGGCTTCATCAGTAGTTAGAACAATCAGCAGCAATTGTATACGGGCAGTGGATATAAGACCATCAGATGTTATAATCACTTTCAAGGGAGAAGACTTAGTGTAAACAGCTGCTTATTGTGAATCCACTGTTGTGAACCAGTTTTGGCTTTCATTATCTGTTCCTCTGGCAGGGTTCAATCCCAACAAGCTCCCCCTGGAACAGATAATGCCAAAACACTTCATTATTTTGGATCTTTATTCCTCATCAGAAGTTCACTAGCTTGTCTTTTAAATTCTTCTTCAAAATCTTTGGAACTTATGTCATCCTCATCCCTGCACAATGAAAGTTCAAGGAGATCTTGTAGATCTTCAACACTAAGGCTCAGTGCTTCTTTCCTTGATATGTACTTCATTTCACCATTGGATCTGACTAGGGTCAATACATGGGTCTTTTGATCAGAGAGCCTGTTTAGTACTTTTGAACCCAATGGGTTTCTTGGGAGAGATTTATTTTCTGATGAGCTTGGAGATTTTGGCCTTGAGAAAAATTGTAAAGCAGTATCCTGAACTTCAGACATTTGTTTGAAAGCCTTTTCTATGACTTCATTTGCTGCAGCTATGTCTTCTGCAACTTCTTTGTCAATCTGTTCTTGTCTCATTTGCTCAATGTCTGGGATATCTGCTGATGTGCTCAGAACCTTTTTGGCAAGGTCTTGAAGCTTTGCTGATTTGTCTTCTTTTAGATCCATTTTCTTGATGGCTTCTATGAAGTACTCAGCTTCCTTTTCTTTTTCTTCTTCACTGGTCAGCAGTTTTCCTTTTTCTTGATTTTCCACAAGGATAGGGTTATCTGCTGATGTGAGCAATGTTTTGAGAGCATCAATCTGCTGTTCTAGATTTTTGTAGTTAGGCTTCTTAGAAGTGTCTGAGACTGTTATTCTTCTTTTCTTAAGCCTTTCATAAGCTTCATCGGTATACTGCTTTGTCCATTTTGCTATGGCTTCAGCAGTATTCACCTTAGCATCTATCAGTTCCTGTTTTTTCTTTTTATACTCGGATATAAGATCAGCAATGAGCTTTTTATATTTGTTCCAATTTGGAGCTGTCTTCTTCTTTCTTGGATCATTTTTAATCCTTTCAATTCTGTTTGCTTCATGCTTTACGACAACCATTGGCCATTCTTCAAATTGGGTTTCTTTAGCTTGATAGAATTTTTCTTTCATGATGTATGCAAGATAAATTTTTCTCATTTCTTTTCGTTGATCTGCTTTTTCTTTGCTTAGATCTTGTGCATAGTTTTCCATCAGCTTGACTTTTGTGAGCAAAAATTCCAATTTTTCAGAAATGGCTTCATCACCTTGATCTTTGCATTTGAGTTTAGCTCTAATCTTTGCTTGCCTTGCTTTCATCTCGAGATATTCATCCATGTCTTCTGGGACTATGAAGCCTATGAGAGAAGGAAATCTTCTTTTTGAAGGATCATTCTCGGTGTAAAATTGTTTCATCTCATTTTTCACAGCTTCTAGTTCCAGTGGATATTTAGCAGCAACAGGATCATATTTTTCATCAGTTGCCTGAGTTATTTCTCTTTTTCTTTTGTGAAGCTTTATGGGTGGAGGTAATTTTGGTTGTGATGTAGGAATGACAAGAGCAGTGGTGGATGGTTGACAAACAGCTGTTGAAACAACTGGTGTTTCAACCTCTGTTGTCATTACAACTACTGATTTGTCAGTAGATGTCTTCTGCTTTTGAGCAGGGGTTGAAGGCGGTGAAGTTGTTTTTGGTGGTGGTGATGGAGAATCATCATCAGGAATGAAAATCCTTCTCCTTTTTATTGTAGGAGAGGCTGATGATGTTTTGGGTGGATCAGTGGTTTGAGTGATGGTGGAAAGTGTCTAACTAATAGCTGTTGAAACAACTGGTGCTTCAACCGCTGTTGTCATTACAACAGATGTTGTAACATCTGTTGTCTTCTGTTTTATGACAGGTGGTAATGGTGGTAGGGCAGTGTGTGTTGTAGTGGTGTGTGTTGAAGAGATGGTAACTGTTCGACAAGCAGTTTTTGAAACCACTGACATATCAGCTGTTTGAATAGAAGTTTGAGATTTTGTGGTTTGAGGTTTAGATGTCTGTTTTTCTTTTTCCGGTTCAACGTAAACACCATCCTCAATTCCCTTCATCTTCAACTTCTGGATTTTCTCCCCCTTTTTGGCATTATCTGGAAGGGGGTTATCCATGAAGAGGATAGTGGGGGGAACTTTTCCACCATGGGCAGTGCTTTGTATGCTGGCCTTTATAGCCTTGATGTCTGCTTGAGTATCTTTAAATCTTGACTCCACCATGTTTGTCAGCATTTTTTACATGCATTTCATGCTGCTGATCAGCCATTTGTTTTCGTTTTTCAAGCAGGGGTTGAAAAAGATTCCAGAGCTCATTTGCAGCAAGTGCTTGTGGTGGAGCAGGTGCTTGAGGTGGAACAGCAGTGGATTGTGCTTTTTGAGCTTTTAACAGCTGTTGCACCATATCCTTTATTTCAGTAACTGATGTTTCAAGTTTTTCAACTCTACCCGTCAATTCCTGATATTTTTAATCATAACCCAAATTAATGGGATCACCTGAATCCCCACCAGCAGTGGTTGTATCAATGTGTGACTTAGGAACTGAGTCCCAAAAATCACCCATTGATGCCCCTTGTTCTCGGTACTGGGGACTTCTTTCTTCAGCACTTGAAAACCCTTTGATTGTACAAGTGGTGAAAACATTTTCACTAGTGGTTACCAGAGGTGCTATAGAAGAAATTGCCTTCAAGGGAGTCTGACTGATGAAACAACTGTCCAAATGTAGATCTGTTGATCCAACATTTGTAGTTGCTGCTCCACTTGAACTACTGACAGAAGTTACTTGTAACTCCTGCAGTGTAACCTCCTCAAAAGTTGTTGGGATAGCAGAGGTATAAGCATCAGATCCAGTCACTTGTTGGAGTATACTCTCAGTGATAGGTGATAGAGAGGAACTGGTTTGTGTCTGAGCTATATCAACTGCATGCAACAAGGGTAATATGGATGGTGGTAGTGTGAGGGGTGAAGATAAGGGAGTTGAAAGAGACATGTCCTTGGGATCAGGACTGAGGAAGATGGATCCGATTGAATCCAGAGCTTCATAATGTGGGGTCCCTGTGCTTACAACCTGATCCTTTTGTGAGGATGCAGGAGGAGTTTGAGGTAAGGGTGGAGATCTTTCTACCAACTGCTGTGAGGAAGTAGCAGCAGTGGTTTTTGGTGACATTTGTGTTGTCACTGGCAGTTGTTCTGGGATCTCATCTTCCAGAATTGCCTTTTTCTTGGGTTTGGTGGGCTTTTTGTAAGATTTCTTTTTGGTCTTTTTGGTGGTAGCAGGTGTGGGTTTCAAAGCAGTGGTTGTGCTGCTATGATCACCTGGAGCAGTGGGCTCAGCAGCAGATGTCTGAGGAGCAGTGGTAGCTGCTAAATTCTGCTCAGACACCTCTGCTTTTGTTTTTATAGGTGCCAACATTCTGGTGAATGTTTCAGGTGTTAAACCTTTTATTTGAAAATAAATACCTTGTTTGAGCAAATTTTCATTTTCTTTTTCAAAATTTTGTTTAAAATAATAGCTTAGAAACCTTGAAAAAAGTAAAAATGATTCGCTATCAACATTTTTTACCAAGTCATTAAAGATCTCATGGGAATAGTTGTAATTTTCATTATTTAAAATAGCATAGCCCAGACATTGAATCTTCAATGGTATTTCATTAAACGCTATTGTTTTATTTGAAACACACATCAAAAGTGTGTGAAATAAAAACCTAGGTGCAGAAGGGAAGTAACCTTTTTGTAAGGTATCTACCTTTGATTGTTCTACATACCCTCTTTTCAGAAAATCAGTTTTCAACTCGGTTTTATCAAAGGAAGTTTTACCTTTCTGATCGTCGAGTTTAAAGACTACTGAGATTGATTGCGGAGTAATTTGAATCGCTTTACCCTGTATCGAGGAGTTGATGGCTACAACAATGTCTTCTTGTTTTTCAAGAGTAGCATTTTTCCAGAACTCTCTCTGGGTTTGTTGGTAAATGGGAGCATCTGCTATCAACAAAGTTTTGTACTTTGATTGAGATAATGTGTCGATGATAGAATCAAAGGTGTGGTTGTTTGTGGGTTTTGTGAGTAGACCCAAATAGTTGTGAGGGGATTTGTATGGTATTTCAATGGATTCAGCGGCCGTTTGAGCAACCTCTTTGGAAGATGATGATGATGGTTTTGACTTTGATTTTGATTTCGTCATTTTGATGAAGAAGAATCGAAGAGTGATTTGAGAAGAAAGGTTGGAAACTGCTTTGAGAAGAGAATTTTGGAATTCAATTCGACAGTGTAAAACCCTGTTTGGGGGTTTTGATCAGGGTTTTATTCAAGGAAAAAGTGATCGCTGATGTGGCAGCGGTTGTTAAGATCTGATGGCTAAAAACTGACCACGTGCCAACCTCTGATGATATGGATGAAGAGTGGAGGACAGTTGTTTTGAGGGCCACTGATGAAACAAGCATCAGTGGTTACAACGGTAATAATATGATAACAGTGGATGATTTTTACTATCAGTGGATAGCATATCAGTGGATAAGTCACTGATTTTGAGCATCAGTGCTTGCCAAGAGAATGAAAGGATCAGTGGTTGACTTTCAGCAGTGGACAATATTTAGGAAGCAGATGTTTGAACAAAACAATGGTTAGGGTAAATGGTAAAGATTTGAAAGACTAGTATATCAGCAACTGTTTTGAAAATTTTCCATTCAAGGTTTTGCCACATGTCAATTACACATTTTGAAGCTTTTTCAAATTTCTGACAGTGGTTTAGTACCCCAGATGATGTAGACTTTTTACTAAGGCAACTCATTCTTGTTATAATATTTAAATTAAAACATGAGTACCCAAGTATTTTAAGGTCTGTTAACAATCAATCTTTTGCACAGTGTAAAAACAAACTTGAGTTTGACATGACTTTGACATATGTACCATTTCCTTTTGATCCATATTGAGGATAATATTACCAACAAAAATAAAGGTTCTATATCTTGTCAAGAGATTGAAACTTTTACTATAAAAAATCAGTAAAAGTACAAAATATATTATTCTTAAAGAAAAATAAAGAATAATATATCCTGCTTTTATTTAAGAAAATCCTTTTCAAGAAAAATAATTAAAGGATTTTCCGAAAACAGCACCAAAAGGATCTAATATATTTTTTCAATAAAATACATAATCATATCATTCTCAAGTTTTACGAAAATGGTCAGTGGTTTGACAACAGTGGTATGAAATTTTAAATACATTTTGACCACTGTTTGGTACCATTTTCTTGTTGATTGATTGACAACAGAAATGAGGAGACATGTTCACATGAGTTTTTGAAAACCCTGTTATAGACTTTGTTACCATGTGAAGATTCTGAAAATTTGTCTAGTCCTCTTGTAAATTCATTCACTGGGAATACTATTGTTACCTGAACTTTCCTGAACCAATGATTGCACATAGTTGTTTAATGACCATTTTTACCCCAATCTTTGACTCTTAAGTGTTTTATGTTTATACTCTTTTCTTCTGACTTCAAAAGTTTTGAGATAAACACACTTCTGAGTTTTTGTGAATTTTCTTCTTCCCTTTTTACCCTTCCCATTCATAAGTAATGAAATACTTACTGGGAGGTCTTTATTGAAGGAATACTTAATCCAGAATCATTTTGTAGTAATGTTTTAAGAGGTTTAGCCATATTTGTACAAAATTTTAACCAATCTCACATTACATATGATACAGACTATCTTGACTCCTGTTTTCTTAATGTATTTTAACAGAGTTGGTTTGGTCCTTTTTAACATGATTCCCAACCTGTTTTTCAACACATAAGATCTAGTGACTAAAGTTTTAATTTCCCTCTTTTTATGTTAGCAAAACACCAATGTTTTTATGAACATAGGTTTTGTTAATCTGAGGTTCATACTTTTGCATCTAATATAATGAAAACATCACAAATTTCATAAGCAACAGTTGAAATCAATTTTGAAAAGAATAAATAATATCATAGTTTAACAGACGTGTTTTCAGATCTGAAAACTATAAGTGACTTGTGCATGACATCACTTGTTGTGTGAAAATTGTGTGTCTTATGACATCTTGGTTGTTTTTCAGAGTATTTGAATAACAACGTTAAACGTGATCAATCATTACTCTGTTTTTCAACTGAATACAACCAACCTTAGTATCAATGAATTTTGAGCTGAACTGTTATGTCAAATTGATTGTTAGATCGAATTTGACTGCCCAAGCTCTGATACCAATTGTTAGGATCTGAGGCTCTCATGAATGTGTTTGTTTGTATAATTTGAACAAATCAACAGAAATGAACAGAGTTTAAGTGCAGCGGAAATGAGAACAAACTTTGTAAACACAATCAAAGGAGAATATAGTTTGATAAACATTTTCTTTTCATAGAGTCGAAAGATTTACAATTCAATGCAAAAGATTACAATGCAAGCTTACAAACTAAACTCCCCCTCAGCCTGATACCCCATGGTTGGTTGCACAAGATGAAAGGATTGAATTGAGGAGAAGAACTCACTCAAGACGATCAAATGTAACAGTACAGAGTACTGCTCCATTTATAGACAAGCCAAACCACTGAGGCATCTCAGCTGACGTCACCATGAAAGCGACATCTAACAGACTAATAACCTGTATCTACTGATTTTATACAAACACTGCTAATCTTAACCACTGACTATGTATAAGACAGATGACACACTAAACTACTGCTCTCTCTTTACATCAGTGCTTTCCTCAAGGTTGATCAGTCCTTGGTTGGGCAGTGCTTTGTCATCAGTAGATTGTACCAGCAGTGTTTACTTCTCAGCAGTCTTCTGGGCTTCATCAGTAGTTAGAACAATCAACAGCAATTGTATACGGGCAGTGGATATAAGACCATCAGATGTTATAATCACTTTCAAGGGAGAAGACTTAGTGTAAACAGCTGCTTATTGTGAATCCACCGTTGTGAACCAGTTTTGGCTTTCATTATCTGTTCCTCTGGTAGGGTTCAATCCCATCACCTAACCTAGTCGACACCTATCTTGTCGTCACCTAAAAGTATCAATAGAGTTGCGGTACTTGTGACGCTTCTCGACAAAGTCTCGATTACGCGTTGATGCAACAAGACCACGTCATTGCTTACGCGTCATGTTGATTAAAGGAATCATGAGAAGAGACCCTGAACTAGGTACCGTAATTGCGCGCTAAAGTTTTGACACCAGTACTTGTATGGGAAAACGCTGCACGATCTTTACTCATCACAAGGGTTGCAGCACACCGTCGATCAAAAGGACTTAAACATGAGATAACGAGATAGAGTGAGCTACTGAATAAATGCGACTGTGAGCTTAAGTATCCCCTGAACAAGGCAAGCGTTATAGCAGACGCCTTGAGCCGCAAGGAATGCGCAAAGCCTCTATGGGTGCGAGCCTTAGAGATGACCATACTGGCAAATCTCGTCACTCGGATTCGTGAAGTTGAGCATGAGATGCTCAAACTAGAGAACTTTTAAGCTGAAGCATTATATGAAATGTAAGTGCAGTATTGCCTAAGGAAGACAAAACCATACACTTCCTGAAACGACTTTAGGTTCCGTTTCGCGACAATTTACGAATGTTTATTTTGGGGCAAGACTCATAGGTCCAGGTACTCGATCCATCCTGGATCCGGCAAGAGGTATCAAGACTTGAAGGATTAGTATGAGTGGCCCAAGATGGAAGCTGATAGAGCTACCTATATGGGTAAATGTCTTACTTATGCCGAAGCTAAGACAGAATACCAGAAACCGTCAGGGCTGTGGCAACGACCTGAGGTCCTCATGTGGAAGAGGGAACGAATCTTAATGAATTTTGATTACAAGCTACCAAGAACCCAAAGAGGTCGCGATATGATGATTATTGACTGACACACCAAGACTGCACACTTCCTGCCAAACAGTGAGGAAGACAGCGCAAGGGAATTAGTCGAAATTTAGCCTAGAAAGATTGTGGCACGTCATGGAGTGCTTGATTCTATCATGTCTGACCGAGATGGTCATTCTGTGCCAAGGATATGGCAGACGTTCATAGGCGTTTAGGTCACGATTGGACCTTAGTACTACATTTCACCCTCAGACGGACGGCCAGAGCAAACAAACGATACAGGCTGTATGAACATGTTACGTGCTTGTGTGATAAAATCTGATGAAAAGATGGATTACTCACTTGCCCTTAGTGGAGTTTTCCTACAATAACATTTACCACAACCGTCGTTTAGACCGCCTTGTGTGAAGTTTTAGATGGAATATAAGTGTCGATCCCCGTTGTGTTGGACGGAGACCGGAGATAAACGATTCACTGGCCCCAAGTTGGTTCAGGAAAACTATAGGCAAGATTGTTCAGATAAGTGATCATATCAAGATAACACGTGATATATCGAGAGGCAATGCCAACGAGCGGTGGAAACCGTTGGAATTTGAGATAAGAAGTATGGTTTTAATGAGAATCTCGCCTTGGGAAGGCGTGGGAGGTTGGACCCACGGTATATTAGACTTTTCGGGATCCTGGAAAGGATCGGGATCATTGCTCACAAGCTGAAACTTCCAGAGAAGTTCAGCAGTAATCACGACACGTTTCACGTGTCTAGTCTTTAGAAGAGCACTAACTCTAGGAACAATCGTTATTCCCACAAACAAGATTCACGTCAACAACAAACTCCAATTATTTAAGGAACCCGTTAAGGTTGCAGACTATGAGCCCACAATACACGGGGAAGTTATAATTGATTTGTTAGAGTTCATTGGAATTCATATCATGGCCCAGAGTTTACTTGGGAACATGAAGACCAATTTAAACCTAAGTGACCACATTTGATTCACAACTCCCTTGCGACCGATGGCATCGCTTGAATTTCGGGACGAAATTCTTTTAACAGGGGGAGAATGTGACAACTGGCACTTTTCCGTACAATAATTGAACAGTAATCTGTCTTTTAAGAACTGTGCATGGTATAGTTTACAAGACGAATGAATTTCTGATTACTGTTATATACATACAATGGCATTCATGTTGCAAGACTTCTATCATTACTACATGCAACACGATATAGTTCTATTAATGCACAGAACAGAATTGGCACCATTATCAGAAAAACTAAAGCACTGACAGGAGTTCAGTACTTAGACAGACATGATGTTAAGACACAAAATAAGCCCCAGGACCAAGTGATACACAAGTATAGTGTGTGGGAACATAGGGATTACAAAGCTGCCTTCCTAGTGACAATATAGGTACCGGAAAGTGCCAGAAACACACTAAAACTGCAGAATTCTGCAGTAAATGAACAAATTCAGCAATTTTCAGCAATTTAACATCTTGATACAATGCAGAATTATGATTTAATGGTCCTGAATGCTTTCCTAAGTGTCGGGAATCGAAACTGTCATAAAAGACTACATAAAGCACACTAAACTGCGCAATTCAGCACTTTAACGAACAGTAACGAAACGATCAACCGGACACTACCCGAAACATCAAATTTTTACTAGAAGCACTGTTTTTATGTTACGAAGCTAGTTATGGACACCGAACAACATATTACCTCTTATAAACACTAAACACCTAAATCCCTAAATTTAATACTTGGAATCGAACTAGAATGAAGTAACTAATACTTGAAATGTTACACTTTACCTCCCCCCCCCCCTAATCCATGGCCGGTTATAAAAGTGGGCCCCACACATTGATTTTATTTCAATATTTTATAAGATCTTGTTGGAAGGATATTAGACAAACTCTCTTAAAGGTGATATGGTGTTGGAAAATAATGCTTATAACCACAAGACCTAACCATTAACACTTAACCATTTCACAACACAAATTCATCTTCTTCTTCTCCTTAGAACTCATGGCCCAAACAACCCCTCACACACTATCCATTTTCAATTCCTTCCCAAGTAATCTAAGGTGTTTCAAGGGTGATTCAAGCACACTAAGGAAGGTGGGAAGCATCAAAAGTTGAAGGACCATCATGGAGTGCTTTTAACCACCACATTTCTTCATCATCTTCATACTTGTTCTTCCCTAGCCATAGTGCTAGTAGTAAGCTCCATTGATCTTGTTTTCACTCACAATTTTAGTGGTTAAAATATGAAGTAACTTGGTAAACTAAAGATCATAAAGAAACATAAGCATAAACATGAACATAAAGCTCTAAATCATGAAGATCAAAGATGTTTAAGTGTATGTAGTATACTTGGATGTTGATTTCTTGTGTTTATGATGTTGATCATCATAAGAACCTTGCTAGATGATGATTAAACACATGATCTAGCATGTGTAAGGATAGATCTTGAGAAATTTGTAATGATCATCCTTTATGAAAATCATGAACTTGAAAATAAACTTGTTTTAATGTATGATGATTATTCCTACAAGTTATAAGTCTTGAAAATAAAAGATTTCAAGAATAATATTTTCAAGAAACTAAAGTTTAGTACAAGATCTAACATGATCATGAAGATTAAAGGAAGTAAACATGTTTTAAGTGTTAAATCAAAGCTAGAAACTTGTTGCTAACAAGAAATATACAAGAAGAAATATTTTTAGAAAATCTTCATACAAGTTGTGAAGATCTAAATTCTTCAAGAATGATATTTTTAAATAAATAACCACACATTAAAGAGTAACTAAGCTTACTAAGTACAGTAGTAAGTTACTACAAATTTGTACAAAGTTTCAAGTTCATGACATAGTGTAAAATTTCATATTTTTGGCACATGCTAAGTCTTGAATGAATTGTTGATGAATGATGATGATTTTAAAAGAAAATGATATGCTTTGAAAGCATAGAAACCTCCATTTTCAAGGGGAAACTATGACAAAATCTTTCTAAAAATTAAACACCTAGAAAAATATTTCCAAATAAGTGTTTACAAGTGTCTTTCAAACCATAAATCTTTACATAAAAGTTTGCCATAATTTTTGTTTCAAAATATAAATATTAGAGGTTGGTGTTTATAAATAAAAGTGACTAAGTATGTATTTGGGAAATATACATTTAGAAGTCACCATGTGTGTGATTGTTTGTATACTTTGTGTATTAGTTATATTATTTTAGGACTTGAAATAATGTAACACATCAAAATACCAAGGATTACAATCCAAAATATTACCAAAATTCAAAGGAATAAATATACGAGTCTTACACAGAATATTGATGAAACCGAACTATGGAATATAAGACTTACGAAATATTCCGGAAAATATATTCATAAGTATATTTTGGTAAATAATATTTTGGACACCAAGGAAACGAAAATATGATTTTTACAATTACTACAAGAATATATATCATATTTTTGACAAGAGAAAAATATATTATTTTTGGCAAGTATAAATATATATTTTTCTGAAAATTTTTAGAAGATATATTATTTTTGAAAGAGATATATATTTTCTCAACAAACATGAAATACAATATTTTTGGGTGAAAGATATATCTTCTCAGTTAAATATGAAATATATCGTTTATGGAGAAATATAAGTTTATATATATTTTCTAAGGTTAGACTTGAAAATATATTGCTTTTGGAACTTATATGAAGATACAGATATTCCGCCAAAGGAAGATTATAAATAATTCTCTCTAAGTAATATTTATTGAAATATATATATTGGAAATATATATTGGTGAACTTTTATTAAAGATAATATTCTGGAATAATTAATACGAAATTAAGTATAAGAATACTTAATAAATACAATAAAGATACGTATTCTCGTACGTATAAGTACACACCGGAATACGACCCTAAATACATGGCAAAATATACAAGTATACGAATACGAATACGTATACACCCATCCTTGGGAAGGAAACACATGTATAAATACTTGGAAGGTATCAAGTTAAATTATATTGTTTTAACTATTATTCCAAAATGTGATAAATATAATTTAGGTTAAAATATTTATTATTTTAACAAATAATTATACGACTTGGAATAATACTGAAGGCACGATAAAACGTAACTCAAAGACACTAACTAATACAAAGTCAAGACATGACCCGCTCGCCTAATAGATAGTAGTACATTGTAGGTAGTCGTGCACACAAATAGCGGCTTGAGTTTTGACGGATTGAAGAACGCAAAACAGTGAGTTCATGTCCCCCTTTTCTCTTAACTGTTTTCGGATTTATAACTCTCGGTGGTGGAATACATGTTACGAATGTTTAAACGGTATGAAATGAACTATTAAATCATGTGAGCATAGCTTAAATTTGAAATGCCACTAATTCTTAATTAGGGACGAAGGTTAGATCTAACGGGTACGGCCGAACCCCACTCATGGTACTTGTGACCACTTGAGTGCTTCGGTGTCCCAGTCGAGGTAAATCGACAATAGTCAAGGTGAATGGACATGGTCAAGGTAAATTGACATAGTCAAGGTGAATTGACATAGTCGAAGGGGAATTCGACATAGTCGAGGGAATCGACGAGGGTATAAGCCTACTCAATTCGAGTGCTCCCTATGTCTTCACATGTTTTAATGTCCTTGCAAAACTCTAATTTGATTTGTTCATAAATGCTTTTCATACCTGTTTTCAAAGGAGTTTCTCAAAGGTTTGCAAGATTCTCAGTACTCATACAAAACGCATGAACTCGCTCAACTTTTGTTGATGTTTTCCAAAATTACATGTATTTCAGGTAATAGTTTGGATCTTCGGCACGGGTGTTGTTTCTAGAAGTAAATTTCAAGTTTAGATGTCATCCACTTTTGTTGGTTTGTGACTTAGTCGAAGGTTGTGTTTTAAAACTTAAATAACCGGTGTTTGTAATACTTTAAATTTTATGAATGGATGAACATCGTTTTGATCATGTAGTTGTTTGTTATGATTGAATGCAATGATATTAAACCAGTCACACATCATACGCTTCCGCAAAAGTCAGGGCGTGACAGTTTGGTATCAGAGCTTCGATTGTAGTGAACTAGGATTCCTTCACGAGTCTAGACTACAATCACTAGGATTCTCTCACGAAAACATTTTACAAAAAAGTTTTCATTGCATTCACGTAAGCGTCAAGATCCATAAGTCAAACATTTTTTCAAAAAAAAAAAAAAAAGACAAGGCAAGGACATTAGTAATAGAAAAGTGGAAAGATTTGTAAATGATGATAAAAGATCTGTATATTTGGAATCCTCACTTCATTACTAAAAATGGAAGGAATTTGAGCAACTTTTCATGTTCTATACTTTTTGTGAAACTAATTTAAGTTTTTCATTAAGATTTATGACTAGATTTTCACTTTTATGTTTTGCACATAACCTGTTTGTTTATATGCTTGATTTTTAGTTCCTTATGCACATCTATGTGATTATATTTGAATTGTGCAGTGTTTTTCTAAATGAACAAGTGTTAATTGTTGAAGTTTACTTAGTAATTATTCGCCGGCCAGATTATTTTATTTATTTGTTGATCTTTATGCACATCTATGTGATTATATGCTTGATCAACGATCATTCACACCAAGCTTTCCTTTTTCTTCCCCATTTATTTTTCAAAACCCTAAATCATCAACCAATTCCTTTGAAGCCAATATCATATCTTTTTTTTCAACCATTAGTGATATCCCTTTTCTTCAACTGCAGAACTTCGATTCAAAAACCCTCCTGGTTGAATAGCAGAACTTCGATTAAAAAACCCTAACTTGATGTCATCACTTGCCTGGTTGAATCCAAAGGTTAGTAGTTTCTATCTTAAGATATATATTTTTTTATTATATTTCTGCTCTGATTCATGTTGTCGATTTTCGTGTTTGCAGTGTGTATGATGTGTATGGTTATGAGATTTATTAATTTCTCTTTTTCCAGTGTTTTCAAGGGTGTTGTTTATTGGATTTATGCGATGTGTTAGGATTTGCAATGGATACGGAGGTTTAATCAAGACAAACTGCTTTAATTTTACAGTCTGATTTAGTTGATTTGAGTAATTTGAATATAATCAGCGTTGTATGCATCATATTGAACTTTTAATCGGCAAACAGGTTTTACAAAGGTATACACATTCTTATATATATATGGAGGAGATCATGCGAGAACCACCCTTATTGTGAGAACCGCGAGAACCAATGTGAACACAACCTAAAATAGCTAAAAAAAACCTAAAAGAAACCAAAAAAAGCCTAACCCCCCCCCCCAAGCTAAATGCTAAAAACTAAAACCCCCAAAAAACCTAAAAAAACCCCAACACCACCACCCCCCCCCCCCCCCAAAGCTAAAATGCTAAAAACTAAACCCCCAAAAAATCTAAAAAAATAAAAAAAAAATCTAAATTTTTTTTTTTTAATATTTTTTATGCTCAAATCGCTACTTTTAGTGGCAAAAAAAAAGAGGTGGTTCTCGCATGATCTTCTCCCTATATATATATAGTTTGAATTGGTATAAATTCTTACAAGCTTGGCAATGTGAATTTTAGGTATATATGTTAATAAGAACCTTAGATTGGATAGTATACAAGTCTATGGTTTTGACTATGACTATACTCTGGCGCATTACTCTCCTAGCTTACAGAACTTGATATATGATCAGGCGAAACAACACTTAGTAAACGAGGTATGGCTCGAAATTTTTTCGGATGCTTTAATTAAGTCGTTTCATGGCTCAATCGGTCACTTTAACATTTTCTTTTCTGCTTAAATATCCAGATGGATGCTTAGAAACTGAATACGATCCGAGTTTTCCGATTAAAGGTTTGTATTATGACAAGCTAAAAGGGTGCCTTTTGAAGCTAGATTTCTTTGGATTCATTGAGCCGGATGGATGCTACTTTGGTTGGCGCAAGGTACGGTGATGCATTTCTAAGATGTTAATTCAGTGTTTTAGGTGCCATGCATTAATTTAAGTGATTCTCATTATTGTTAGCTTGCATGATAACCTGCTGCTTTTATCATTCTTTCTGTAATGTGTATTCTGGTTATTACATTGATACTAATCTTAAATTAGTTTCGTTGTTAGTCAAATGGATGTTACTATCATGCTTATGAGTTATGACATGCTAAAGACAAACAAAGAATAGGTTGGTAATGGCATATCTACTTAACAGTTGACTGTTGTATATTTTTATCTTCAACAACTTTGAGTAAAAGAGTAAAGAATAAGTTTGGGTGTTTCTAAGTTGTGTGGTTGGTGTAATTCACAAACAATGTTGTTAGGGTCGTTTAAAATTGATTACTTAATATTTGTTAGGGTAGTTTAAAGTTGATTACTTGATATCAGTAATAAAAAAAACAATGGTGTTGCTTTTCTCTTCAAGTTATGATGATTTAAGGAAACAATAGACTGAAGTGTGCTGATCGATAATTCACTTTTGCCCAAAGATTGGACGGCGAAAGGGGTTAAAGAACCGTATGATAATTCACTTTTACACTACGAAGACGTGGTTGAGCCGTAGTCCGTGCTATCCCTGCTAACACAATAATCAGCTCCTCCTGAGCACAGTCACCATATAACATAGATTCCATTTAGTAAAGAACCGTATGATAAGTTGTCTTCCTATTCAAAGCCACGTGATTACATTTGGTGAAGCGTTCTCAATGTTTTAAGCTTTTATGCTTCTGCAGTTGTTGCAGGGGATTGAGTCAGCCGCAATTTTATGCTTCTGCAGTTGTTGCAGGGGATTGAGTCAGTCGCAATTTGTGTCGAAGCTATGGATGAATGGTTGGCACTTTTTAATGTAAAGCTCAGACATATGCGAGAGGACATTGAGGCGGTATGGATATCATGGCATTACTTTACATTATTTTATAGTACTTATGTATTTCTTTCTAATTTTCATTTAATTTTTTCAATGTAAAATAGAAAAAGTTTAGCCATTGTTTCAGGCTCATGCATGCCTTCTTTTCCTTTATCCGTTGTTTGCTTACAATAAGCTTTACTGTTACATCCGATAAATTTTAATTTGTCGACACAGATAGAAACACGCAACAGCAAGCTGGAACTGCATACCCCTTTGGAGGTACATTATTTTCCGCCACTATCAAGTTATTCGATCATACGTTTGATCATGATGCATAACTGTATTCATTACAGGTTTCAGATTGTCTAGCTGGAGGCTCCTTTGATGAGTCATGTCTGCGTAAATATATCGAACCATGTGAATGGCTCAGAAGTGCTTTGCAAGGTTTTGACGCATTGGATCCCAGCTATGCAAAAGTTAGAGCTGTATGTTCGTTACTGTTCTATAATATTTCATCATTAACGTTCATCTTGATATATCTTGATATGGAAAACAGTAACACTCTATTGATTTCCGTCACAGGTCAAGGAAAAGAGGGCAGAACTTGAAATTATGAAGTTGATTTTTGTACGAAAAGCATGTGAGTTTTTGAGAGACTTTTTTCGTTAATGTGGTGGATTCGTTGATGAGTGATAAAAGAAACTTCTCTCAGGGGCACAACTCAAAAAGGCACTATGTATCTTAGTTTTCACCACCGGCAGATAAATAAGAAAAGATGAAGCCAATTCATTGCTAATCAATTGACTTTTTTTTTTTAAATTTGACTTCTATTTAATTGACCAATATTCATTGCAGGTTTGTACTTATACCTTTTTGATTATTGACTTTAATGTCAAACTTAGTATATCGAATTCTAGGAAACCTGTATGCATTCATTCTGAAAGTTGCAATATGTATATAACTGGTGAATTTCACGTGTCAAGTTTTAAGAAGCTGATGTTTTGGTTTTGTATCAAGGTGTGCAAGAATTCTAATTAAGGAGCAAATAATACGAAGCATGTGTGAGGTACCTGAAGACGGGTGGGATCCGAAGAGGGGCGGCATCGAAGTGAATTGTTTTCTAAGTCAAACCTGACGGATACACACACATGTGTATGCATGTTTGAGAGACAAGGGAAGTAAAGGTAATTTCATGTTAAATTTCCCTTTGGTTTCTAATCTTTCTAACTTGTGTTCTACTTTCAATACAATTGGTAAATAACTATGTTCTTGATAAAATCACTATTATTATACCAAGTTCTATTACCGCAGTTCATGCTCTTAGAATAATGATACGATATAATTTACAAATATCAGTCATATCTATTTGCTATGTTTATTTCCACATGGGAGATATTGCATTGACGGAATTACTGCTCATTGCTTTGCTTGTATCCAGATTTGTGGATATTACGGCTCATGTTTTCCCTCGGGATGCTTGGTGGTGCGAGTGGTGCATGATCAGGTACATATATATCCATCAAGCATCAAGATTGCATTATAAAATGTTGCATGTGCATATTACATACTCTTTTTCATGTACAAGCATAATAATTTGATGCATGGATGGGGTTTGGATTCCCACTTAGAAGGCGTGCAGAAGTGAATGTTTTTATTTTCACCTTTTGCTTTGTGTTTTTCAATTTCAAGTGATGCAATATCATATAAAACATGATTCTTTTCATAGGCCCTGCACATTAACAAATTGGTGTGGCGGATTATTTACACTTTTGCTTTGTATGTTACAGTTTCAAGTGTTGAAACATCATATAAAACATGTTTCTTATCATAGCCTGCACATTAACAAATTTGTGTACCTGATTATTTACACCTTTTGCAAGTGAATTATTCCTCTCGGTCCTAGATCAACGTATCATATATAGTGAGTCAAGGTTACCGTCTTTAGTAAACGTGAGAGAATGAAGTATATTTTATAGACGGCAGGGGCGGGCCTACCTTAGGGGAAGGGGTAGCCTCCGCTACCGCTTGGTGATCCGGCGGTAATATAAATTTTTGAAAAAAATTGACTTTTTTTCGATTTCGTTACCGTTTTTTTTTTATGAAACGTTACCACTAAGAAGATATTCTAGATTCGCCACTGATAGACGGGTCAGAATGAAATATTCTTTTAGATGGGTCAAAGTTATAAGTTAAATGGATCAAACTCATAATTGTTAAAAAAAGTGGCTTTACATGAGATTTTCTGTACTGTACCAGTTATAATTCATGTTAAATGGATCAAACTCATAATTGTTTTGTGGAGGTTGAAGGGGATTGAAACGACTGTTGAGTTAAAATATTGTTTTTTGGAGAAGGAACATGCTTGAATGCAAATGTTATTTTGTTTACAGAATGAATTATAAGTTGTAGATTTTTGTATATTTCATACTCTAAACTTTAAGTATTTAAGGTTGAAGTTGAAGTTGGGGGGATATGGTTGAAGTTGATCTGAGCAATCAGGTTTTGAAATATCTCCAACATGTTGACAACTACAATGGTCCGAAAGGAGCTTTATTTATCGAGACTACTGTTTCGCACATTGATTAGAAATTATTATGTTGTATTTTACTGAATGTTGTTTGCTGTTTTGAACTTTGTTTGACACTTTCATATTTTATATAATAATTAGTTGTGTTAAAATTATTAAGCATGTTTGTTATTTAAATTAACTAACTGAATATTCAGGTTTGAGAGTTTAAAAACTTTTAATATTGGCAAAGGTCTGTTTAAATGATGAAAGTTCTGTTGTCGTGAACAGATGTTTGAAAATAAAACAGTGGTTGATACATCTGTTGACTTTGGTCAACAGATGGATGAAAACAGATGTTTGAAATCACTGTTGGGTTAAAGCAGAGTGTTCAGGAGAAAACTGTTGTTGAAACCACTGTTGGGTTAAAACGGTGGTGTAAAACCACTGTTGGGTTAAAATAGTGTTTTGTTGTGGACAGATGTTTGAAAATAAAACAGTGGTTGATACATCTGTTGACCAATCAACAGATGGAAACAGATGTTTGAAACCACTGTTGGGTTAAAGCAGAGTGTTGTGGAGAAAACTGTTGTTGAACCCGCTGTTGGGTTAAAACGGTGGTTTAAAACCACTGTTGGGTTAAAATAGTGTTTTGTGGAGGTTGAAGGGGATTGAAACAATTGTTGAATTAAAATATTGTTTTTTTGGAGAAGGAACATGCTTGAATGTAAATGTTATTTTCTTTACTAAAGATTAATAAATTGTATATTTTTGTATTTTTTATACTCTAAACTTTAAGTATTTACCGACTGACTTATCTATTTATAAGTCTATAAATATAACCATATTCATGATTTATATGTGTTATGCATGGTTTTCTAAGAAACCACCTGTGCTTGCACACGGGTCTTACCGCTAGTATATATAATAGACCAAGTTGTTAGCCACGGTAACGCTAACTTCACATGTTGTTGACTCACAATCCAACCGTTAATTTCCATGTGTCTTTTAACCTCTTTATATTATGAGATTTCACTTACTCATTTATATTGGCTTGGGTGGAAACATATCAGTCTGGACCTGACACTAGAATAAATGGTATTGAATTGATTACATGTACGGTATAACAAATACAACATTGGGAGTTAGATGATAAATTAAAATAAACAGGTTTTACTATTTTAGCATGATCTAAAATAAAAGAAATTCAAGATATAGTCATTTTTAGGGACTTATGTAGTCTATGGTCATTTCAGAAAGAATTTACCGCCATACCCATGATATCTGCAACATATGTGTTGGGTATATAACTATATACGTTTCCTCGTGTTTCGCCTGTCTATATGCCATTACAACATGCTTAACCGTCTTCTTTACACGAGTTGTTGTTAGGGTATTACCTTTCAATCTCATGTCTTTTAAACCCGTTTCAAAGAATGGATGTGCAACTTCACAAGTAAAAAATGTTTTACTTGACACATACCAGGATAAGTATGTAGTTACTAAAAAGTAAAAAAATATAGGACATGCACCATAAATTAAAGTCCAATATTTCCTGTGGTTTTCACCATAATTTTAATTTTTAGCTGATTCAAACCATATTAGGTTTGTAATATTCGTTTTTATTGATTTTAAAAGAAAATCATAAGTGGTCCTTAATTCATTTTCAACCAAATTGATGGCTCATTCCGTCCGGTGATCTTTGTCCACTTGATGCATTAGTGGACGTGAGACCTTGCAACTGCATAGCCTCAAAATGTCACTTCCCATGGACCCACTTTAAATACAGGCTTCACAATTCCTTATATAGAAAATAACAATTTAGCCGAAAAACAAAACAACGTTTTCACAATGTAATAATAATTCAAAAATGTTTTTTGTACATTACTGTTTTCGGCTCCAATGGACCATGATTAAAACTTATCTTGTGATGTGTCAATCTTATCAGTACATTTGTCTCCAATAATACCGAAGGGGCATGCTCTAGCAGTATCCGAATGACTATAGGTCGTTGATTGAAGTCTTGTTTGTTGAAACATTTCATGAGCGACCCATGGGTTTTTACCACAGTAGGCCTTCGAGCGGTGGGTTTCTCTTGGAATTGGTGAAGGGTCGAATCACCAACGTTGTCGGCAATCACGATCATATGTGTACCCAGGTCACCAGGCTTTGATGGATGTTTAAAAAAATTGTCTCCAATTGTATATATAGCTTGACATGAATTATAACTATAATTGTGTAGCGATCTAACATCACTTTATATTGTATCGAAATGTATCTAACTTGATATATCAAATATTATACATTTTTTGTTGATAAGAAAGATTAATATAATTGTACTAGAAATTAAGGACCAATGAAGCAATTTTCATGTCCTAGATAGATACAAGCAGTCAATGTATTGTAGCAACATGGAAAAACAAATAAACAAGAAGAATGTACTTCACTTGCCACAATTGAAACCGCCACAGACCGAGAAAACTATAAGACCAGTGGGTATGGGGATCGTCCCCCCTCGTCTCCGGCTCGTCCCCCTCGTCCCACACCGCCCCCTCCCCCTCATCACGTCCCCAACGTCCGCTGCAAGACGGCAGCGACGAGCTGCAATGGTGGGCCCCCTTTGTTCTTCACTCTCTCTCTCTCTCTCTCTCCTTTATTTATATATTAGTTTTTTTTATTATTGGGTAGTCCCATTTGGATGGTTCTTCATCGGATGTGATGTGGCGCCTACGTGGCGGATAGTCCCCAAAGGGACTACCTAAACCATACCCTATGGTCTAATGAGAATCAACGCGATAATAATTCCAAGAACTATAAGTTTTATCTTCATATACTACAGCCACATTTTTCTCCTCATCTGTGTACCTTGTGTCCTAAAATCTTGTGCCTACAACAAACCCATCATATATAATTAATTATTCAACATGTAAACAACACAACTTTTTTATATTAACAATTTAAATCTTATAGACAACATTTAAACAGTTGCCACATCGGCCAAATTTCTCAATTTGAAAAATTCTTCTTTACTCTTTAGGATGTGCAGGTATTCTAAATTATTCACACCCTCAAAAATATTGTTACGATACTCACCAAATAACAAAAGTACTACTCAATAATAGAAGGAATAACGGAATTTTGTATATCATATCAATGCCTATTCAATAATAGAAGGAATATAGGAATTTTGTATATCATATCAATGCTACCAATATTTCATAATGATTACTAGTAGTCTAGCATTATATATGGCGGAAACAATTGGACAGGTATTTCCACCTGTCAGCCCGATTGGAGCACGAAACCGATCCCAGCGCCAAAACAAGAGACTCTCATTCACTCCATTCAGGACCCGACTCGAAGTCATGCCTCAATAACCAAAGACCTTCACCATCTAATCTGTCACGGATGCTACAGTTTTTGACCAGCTCTAACTGAAAAAGAGCAGGGAATTTTTCTTTAAGCGGAACATCATAAAGCCATGGGTCCAGCCAAAAAAGGATGCTTTCACCATTGCCTACCTCTCCCCTAAAGAACTTCCTAATAGGAATGTTACCCACCACCGGCTTATTAATCACAGACAATATTACACCACACTCCACCATAAGCTTTCCTAACCAGAAAAAAGTCCCATCCCGACCCTCCCGAATGAATGCATCGACCACATGAACCCAGAGACTATCCCTCTCCGATCTGAACCTCCAACCCCATTTCTCCAGAATGAATGGCCTCCTTCGCCTGATTCTATTTCTCCAACCCCATTTCTCCAGAATGAATGGCCTCCTTTTTGGCCTGATTCTATCGTTCATGGATCTTCGCCTTCGCCTGATTCTATTTCTCCAGGCCTCGCTCGTGTAATTATGATTGGTGTCATAGTTTTTCTATTTAGTAAGTCGTACTACATAAACTATCCAATAAAATAAATCTAGAGGCAATAATCCTCATTTGTAGTGCAAATTTAAGTGAATTCTTGATATTAATGATTTTTTCTTATTTTACAGTTTGTTGGGTAGTTTATAAATCCATACAAGCTACCGTGGCATTAAAGAACCAAGACTCTCGATTCATTACCATTGCCATGGCCCGGTTCCTTGATGACATGGAAAGGGAAAAGCCCATCCGGTTCACCACTCAACAACTTAGAATATCCACAGATAACTTCAACCACATATTGGGTTCAGGCGCATTTGGCATAGTTTACAAGGGAGTCATCGGCAACAACCGGCATGTGGCCGTGAAAGTACTAAATGGGACCTCTAACCAGCAAATTGAGGAGCAATTTATGGCAGAAATGACCACCATGGGAAGAACACACCACTTTAATCTTGTTAGGCTTTATGGATTTTGTTTTGAATCAAGTTTAATAGCTCTTGTATATGAGTACATGGCTAACGGCTCATTGGATAATCATTTGTTTAAAGGGAATAAAGGGGCTATGATAGGGTTTGAAAAGCTTCACGAGATTGCGGTGGGAGCAGCAAGAGGCATCACGTACTTGCATGAAGAATGCGCTCAAAGAATAGTTCACTATGATATCAAACCAGGAAACATACTCTTGGATTCAAATTTTTGTGCAAAAGTAGCTGATTTCGGTTTGGCCAAACTTTGCAATAGGGATAACACCCATATAACCATGACAAGGGGACGTGGTACTCCAGGCTATGCTGCCCCTGAGATCTGGTTGCCTCTTCCAGTTACACACAAATGTGATGTTTATAGTTTCGGGATGCTACTTTTTGAGATCATTGGCCGGAGAAGGAGGAACACTGATATTAATAACTCTAGTGATATCCGACAGTGGTTCCCGGTATGGGCTTGGGACAAGTACGAAACAAACCAAATGAGAGATTTGATGGCAGATTGTGAGATTGAAGAAAAGGATAATGAAGTCGTGGAGAGGATGCTGAAGGTGGCTCTTTGTTGTGTTCAGTATAGGCCTGAGATTAGGCCAGTGATGAGCATGGTTGTTAAAATGTTGGAAGGTCACTTAGAGGTCCCTAACCCTTTAAATCCGTTTACACACTTATTTTCAGAGAATAATGAATCTAATGATTTCTACGGCCAAATGGCACTGAATGTCGGTGGTTCAGACTGGTCTTCGTTTGAAGTTGTAACGAGATCTAGTGAAATCACGGAGACGCCACTTATGAGAAGATATGAGATTACAAGTGCATCTGAATAACCATGTGAAACGCCAACAAAACATGTCTTGTTTTGAAAATAAAATGCTTCTCATGGCTAAGATATATTTTGGACTATACGGTACATACTGTTGTTTCAAACTACATATCGTTAAAAAAAAAATAATATACTGTCTTCGTTGATAGATTTTGAGCTTCCATTCCAATTACATCTCTGTGTTATGAATTTCTTATATTTTTGTTTGCTTTGACATGGTACTTTTATACTTTATAGCTTCTTTACACCTATTACGTTCTATGTTTGACTACTAGATTTGATGCTGTGGTGGTACCTGTGGGAACATCATCTCCCCTCTCCCCCCCCCCCCCCCCCCCCCCCCCAACCACCACCACATGCACTCACGCAGTACTGGCTTTGCGGGATGAGTTTATTGCCAAGAGTGATGTAGAGAAAGTCCTTGCCAAATGACTCTCTTTTATATATTTTAAAACAACAAATAATCTCCTAGTCTTATCTTATTTCTCACATATTTTTTTCATACAACATTACCTTTTCAACCTATACAATTGTAAAATTGGATTCAACAGCAAGTTTATTTTCAACATCAAGCTTACATGGAAAAAGCTTTTGGTTTCCACAAAGTCATCGGTGTATAGTATGAAAACCAACACAAACAATGCATCCAATAAAATTTATAAAAATAACGTATGCTTACATCATATTACACAATATGCTTTTAAACACAAATGTCGAATACGTCCTTTTTAGGAAAACGAGTTGACCCCAATTGTTCAAGAAGGTCTAGAAGTCAAATCAAGATACATGTAGGGATGTATTTGAAAGTTCCAAGACCCTTAAAGATCGATTACAATATCAAACATCACTCTTGATTGAGACCGAAGAATAAACATAGAATATAGAAGAAGTAGAAACTCGTTTTATTGAAATCAACACAGATTACAATATTGGGAGAGTACACATCCGACTTCTCTCTCCAAACAATCTAGACACTATCCTAAACACACAGTTTCACACATAACACATACTACATTTTGAATGCTCAAAAGAAATGTTACACAAACACACACACATATATAGGGCATGACTAACTCCGCTAATGGCCATAAAGACGCTAGGCACTTACATGCGCTAAGCACCAAAGTGCGCTAGTCATTATGATCGTCATTCATTTAAGTGCACTAAGCACTTAAATGCGCCACAGACTACCCCTTAATTGTTCTCAGTCTTTGACACATAATTGCATAGCAACAATTAGAAGGCTTGGCACGACACCAACAGACTACCCCTTAATAGTTGCTATCAATTCTGATCACCATTGATAATCATCAGTTACAAGCCTGCATCAACAAACTTCCCCTTGACAGATGATATGAAGTCTACTCTTTTTTTGGCAAGACTTATTCTTTTGGCACCACATTATTGATCTTCAACCTTTCTAATTAAAGTCTTGTTGTCGATCAATTTTGAATGGTCGCTTTGTGATACCTGACGAATCCAATATCTACCACCATAGATCTTCCCTTTAACCTCCTTTGAATCAAGCTAACGCGAACCACACAAGATATCATCACTTGATCCTCTAATCTTCAAACTTAACAGGCATGAGATAGAGAAGTCGAATTTCCAAAGCTCAACATCAAACGAATTGGCTTCCACAAAGACACGAAATTTCTGTTTGATAATTTAATAACAAACTGACTTTTGGTATCATGTACGACTACCAAACTTGATCTTTGTCTTAACTAGAAGTGTTTGACTTCATCTCGTATCTTCGTAACTCATTGGTTTATCTTTATAACTCAATTCATTACCCGATGTCCTTACATTTCCGATATCCCCTTCAAGGTAAGCACCTCCTGAGTATTCCGAGACTCCTCATAGCAACCAACTTAGGAAGAGAACCAAGAATGCTAATCATATCTACTATAACCGACATATAATAAAGGTTCAATCTTCAACTAATCTACCAACGAATGATTCTTAACTTCGCTAATAGGGAAATTAAGATCATTAACTTCGCTAAAATTATGGTTAATGGCACTAAGTTCGCTAATCTGACGGTTACAAAAAATTAAGTTTGCTAACGTGATTGTTTACAAATCTAAACTCTAAACTCGAATCTGAACTTCATCAATCAATCAAACACCATAGAACAACTCAATTTTTATTCAGAATCAACAAACGAGCTTCAATTTCACATGATTCATCTAAGTTTACGTCTTTGTGATGTTTGGTGGAAACAGATATGAAATCAAAAGTAATAGTGATTTGGAAGGCGGTTAGTCCTTTGTGAATCAAGCATCATGATCTGATACAGGTTAGTAATAAATATCAAACATCACTCTTGATTGAGATGGAAGAATAAACATAGAATATAGAAGAAGTAGAAACTCGTTTCATTAAAATCAACACAAATTACAACACCCCAACATTACACATTCTATTTCTCTCTGTAGACAACTGTCACACCCCGACCACGTAGAACATACAAAACGTGGCGGAAACGTTGGGGAGTGTTGTAACAGAATTAATGTTTCACAACCATGGAAATCGAAGTTTCATTTTATTAATCAAACATGAAAGTTTACATTGTTTTAAACAAGAACCAAAGAGTACATAACATAAATTTACTAGTTCTTGTCTCGTTTTAAGTCACTAAGGCACAGGTCCGCCTAAGTATGTCTTGATAAGTCCTATGCATCATCTCCTGAAAACACATGTGAAAATAGGTACGTCAGCATAAAAATGCCTGTGAGATACATAGGTTTTGTGAAAACAGAATTCATGACTTATGTTTGAGAAAATGTTTAGTCATGAACCTTGTAATTTGCTTTGTCATGTAAATCTTTTGAAAAACGATAAGATCAGATGATATGTATAAATAAGAGGATAATGTATGGTTAAATGGATAACCATGTAAAATGAGTTTATATAAGATAGGTTGTTTGTAATTCAATGTCTTGTGAAAAGTATGTTATTTGTATAAAATGTTATATGTCTCAAAATGAAATGATTTAAATAACTCTACAATATGTGATACCATACAAACACTTATATATAGGAAGTACCAGCGGCGTATCCACCATGCTTGTATCATATTACACACACCTCGTTACTTAAATCACTTACACAAACCAAACCACCAAGATGTAATGTTTAACAATTGTAGAAAATGTTTATGTATAATCAAATGTCAAAATGTTTGTGTGAAAACCATGTCGAATGTCTATGTCTAATGTAAATCATGAATTGTGTCTATAAATGTCAAAAGGTAAGTATGTGATGAATAACAAATGTACTAAGTATGCACACAATGGGCATACATAGCATAAAATGTAATATAAGACAATGTACTAAGTATGCACACAATGGACATACATAGCATAAGTGTAATGTAAAATAATGTATAAGGTATGCACACAATGGGCATACATAGCATGAATTGTAATGTTAAGCGATGTACTAAGTACGCACACAATGGGCATACATAGCATGAAATGTAATGTGAAACAATGTACTAAGTACGCACACAATGGGAATACATAGCATGTAATGTAAGGCAATGTACTAAGTACGCACACAATGGGCATACATAGCATGTAATGTAAGGCAATGTACTAAGTACGCACACAATGGGCATACATAGCATAAAATGTAATGAAACCATGTACTATAAATGTACTAATGAACATAGCAGGTATATGATGTGAAAGCATGAAAGTAACAAGTAGGCACATGTGTTCCACCCCAAAATGTTTGGAAAACAGTAAAAGAGGGGTCTATGTACTCACATAAACACCTTGAAAACATTTAAAAGAGGGGGGGTTCTATGTACTCACTTGAGATTGCTCAGAAGTCCTAAGATAACCACCAAGCAATGCTAGAGATCTCGGAATTCAAACGGCACCTAATATAGGTAACTATGTTAATAAACCGGACCTAGATCGGAAGATCGGATAGAATGAGGGCTCGTAAACCAAATGAGTATGGGAACTCATGTAGTATGGTTTAACAAAGCCTACATACTAAATGAAACCTAGCCTAAGTGCTTATGACCCATTACGACCCGTTTAGGTAGCTTATGCTACTTTAACGCGTCGTTCGCGTGAAACGCGTTCGGACTGCTTAACTAGTCCTATGACAAGTAACATATGCCTTAACATGTCTAATATTGTTGTTAAATCAGTTTAGATGTCAAAAGTTATGTTACATATGCTTAAAATGAATTTTGGCATCAAAGGGGTATTTTGGTAATTTACCTAAGGCATATAAACTTACCTATCATACAACTACTTAAACGAAGCGACCATAAGGTATAACCTCGGAAGGTTATTCCCTATATACTATGGTCACCTAAAGTGTTTGGTCGGATCCTAATGATCGACCAAATGGGTCGGGTTCGAAGGTATAAGTGATTTATTAGATCGCTTACCCTTACGACCCTAGACAACGTGGTAATCAGTAGGCATAGTCACAAGGGACTATAACCATCGTGATTACAATCACGCTGCGAAGTTCAAACGAACTTCGCATTGACCATAAACTGGTCAATGCAGAAAGTCAAACAAAGTTTGACTTTCGGACTCGAAAAGCAATAAAAGAACGAAGGAACACTTACAAAGGGTCCCCGAATGCTAATCTAGATCAAAATAGCTCAGGTATGAAACAAAGGTTTCAACTTAGAGCACATTAGATCAGATTCTTGTGAGGAATGAGTGAAGTGGGTGTTGGGTATTTATAGATTTCGGTTCACCGTTAGGATCGTTTCTTGGAGAAGAGGGAATGATCTAGCCCGTACACTTGTCGGAATGTTGTGGTAACTGATTTTGGCCACCACAAGAGATTAACATGTGGCACTTGGCCTTTGGGGAGTGTTTAAGGGCTGAAACAGGCTGGAAAAATGACTTTTCTGATTCTGAAGGGGCCTCGCGTGACGCTAAGGACCCTCGCGTCACGCCTAGCCCTTCTTTTGGCAGAAATGGCAGATTAGGTCCGTGCACATTGATTCGTTGCGTAACGGCACGTCTAACACCCGTCAATCCCAATTTCAAGCTCCATAATGATGTTAAGACATAGGGAACATGAAATATGCTTGAAAATATCTCGGATGTCGGTTCGTTTGGCCGTACGGTTGCGATGTTCGCTTAATTACGACGGAATGCGCATAAGCGCGAAAAACGATCTAAATTGCGTGACGAATGGATTTATCTTATGCCAAACACTAAAATAAAATATTTTAGTGCTTACATAAATTTTTGGATGTCCGGAGGTATTCAGAACGTAAGTTATGCGCGAAAATGCAAACTTGTGCACTTTTTGACGCTTTTAGTCCCTGAATGACCCAAAAGTTTATTTTAGCACACCGAACCCCTCAAAGCCTATTTCTAAGCTATATAAAGGATATTTAAGGTGTGTTTAACTTATGGTCATGTTCCGGAATGTTCGTTACTGTTCAAATTGGCATACTTTCGCAGTTTGTCAAGTTTAGTCCCTGTAAGCGATTTAACTCGATTTTGCCATACCAACGCCTTCAAAACTTATTTCTAAGTTATGTAAAGGTTACTTAAGGTATGTGAAGCCTATTTCACTATCCCGGAGTGTTCTTTGCATTAAACTGGTTATATTTACGCATCAGTGCGCGTATAACCTTCCAGAAAGTGATTTAGAGCCCGAAATCGAACAACATTTGATATGTGCAAATGATACACATATTTTTACAAATCCCAAGTATGAAACACAATATTTCATTGGTTTGGTATTTGATTGATGGTTGGAGTGACACAAGTGTCACAGTCTCCCCTACTTTAGGAAATTTCGTCCCGAAATTTATTTGTAGGAGCATGTCTGTGACTTTGTGTTAAATAACCATGAAGGATAAGGCATATCCTGATATTCCTCTTTAATGGAAATTTTCAGAAATGGAAATGAAGGAAGAATCAGGGATATTCATTTCCCTTCGATGGACAATTTTCAGAAACGTCAATGAATGGAATGAGTCATTTTCCACAATTTCTTCAGAAACGAAAATGAACGGAATGAGTCATTTTCCACAATTTCTTCAGAAATGAAAATGAACAGAATGAGTCATTTTCCACGATTTCTTCAGAAACGAAAATGAACGGAATGAGTCATTTTCCATGATTTCTTCAGGAACGAAAATGAACGGAATGAGTCATTTTCCACAACTTCTTCAGAAACGAAAATGAACGGAATGAGTCATTTTCCACAACTTCTTCAGAAACGAAAATGAACGGAATGAGTCATTTTCCACAATTTCTTCAGGAACGAAAATGAACGGAATGAGTCATTTTCCACAACTTCTTCAGAAACGAAAATGAACGGAATGAGTCATTTTCCACAATTTCTTCAGAAACGAAAATGAACGGAATGAGTCATTTTCCACAATTTCTTTAGGAACGAAAATGAACGGAATGAGTCATTTTCCACATTTCCTTCAGGAACGAAAATGAACGGAATGAGTCATTTTCCACAACTTCTTCAGAAACGAAAATGAACGGAATGAGTCATTTTCCACAATTTCCTCAGAAACGAAAATGAACGGAATGAACTCTAGACACATGACAAAACTCCCTGTGGTTTCTGTGCACTGAATTCCATAATTATGTATGCATCCATAATTACGTAATTCCTTGCATAGTCCGCACAGTTTGTCTTGTAATGTTTAGGGGAGGAAAATCAAACCTGTGATGAGTGTGACTAGACTACCATAGGGTCCTTTTAATTAGATCAACTAATGAGCTCTTTTAGTTGGACCACCAAGGAGTCTTTTCAGCTATTTCATCACATGATATTCCTAACCAGATTTTTGGATCAATCTGTTTAACTAGCCCACTCAAGGGGTCTAATTATGGAATAGTACAATGTAATCCAAGGGTCTTTACTATTACGTAAAAGCCCCTTGAGGATTTAATATAGTACCTTTGGATATCCTACTATGAATCCCTTATACGAAGATATGGAAGATTCTACGAGGATTTGGATAACAAAACTTGGATTACACAAGAACATAAAAGGGAACACATAAGCACATAATCACATAGTTGTTTAACTTGATTATTAATTTGTTATTAACTTGTTATCGATTGAAAATGGATATGGAAACCAGTCAATGGACTTCAATGTCCTCTGGGATCTATCTAAAAAGATAGAAAGATCTCCCAAAATTCGATTTTGTTTTCAAAGAAACGTAATATTCGAATTAAGGAACACAAAAATTTTTGGATTTACGGAAATACCCTTAGGTACCCTATTAAGGATTTATAGTGGTACTTTGGGTATTCGTCCAGTGTTGTAACTTGCGCCTTGTACTTCGTTTTTCCTTAGAAGAAACGGGTACTTAGGAATTTCGTGGAAACATAAGATATCATAAAATGGAAAAAATTTGGGTGGTAGTTTGCTTTTCAAGGAATACGATTCCTAAATTGTCGGTATTGTAAGGGATATGTAGTTTATACATACAACCTCATAAATACATTGCAATGTAAATAAAAGATTTATTTATAAACAATGATAACAACTGTTTCATGGACCTTGACTACATAAGAAAATAATACATAAGACGTAATTATTTCTAAAGGGTGTTGTCTTCTAGTCGGTCAGATGCTTATCCCTGTGCTGGATTCGCATTAGCAAGCTTTGGGCAATTTCTTCGGAAATGACCCATCTCGCCACAATTGTAGCAAGAACCTGGTGGAAAGCGAGCTTGAGCAGGATTGTTGCCAACTTGATTTGGTGCAACTGCAGCTCGGCAAACTTTTGCTGTATGACCTTTAAGTCCACAAATTTGGCATTCGCGGCACTTCACATTAGCATGATGATGAAGGTTACATTGGTTGCACAAGGGTGAAGTTCCATTGTATGGCTTCCTAGCAGGGGGTTGAGCTGGTTGGTTGGGGATGGCTTGATCATTGTTAGTAACCATGGCGAAGTTCTGAGAAGCCTTTCGCTTGTTTGACTTCTTAGGGGATCCAGTCTGTTCATCCATGGTCTTTGATTCCTCGATTGGTTTCGATTCCTCGACCGGTTTCTTGTCACCCTTTCGGAAAAGCTTACGTTTCTTGATCTGAGATTCAGTCAAGGTTGCAGCTAGCTCAATGGCCTGCCTAACCGTAGTGGGGTTACTACCAGTAACAATGTCCTGAACTGAGTCAGGGAGACCATCAATGTATTTTTCGATCGCCTTATCCAAAGGCGTAACCATGGTAGGACACAACAGGCTCAGCTCCTCATATCGATCAGTGTATGCTCGATGTTCGCCGCTGTCTTGCTTAAGATCATCGAATTCCCTTTCCAAGGCCCTGATCTCGTGACGAGGACAGAATTCCTTCATCATTAGTGCTCGAAGTTCTTCCCACGTTTGAGCCAGTGCCACTTCGGCACCCCTATCTCTCATCACACCGTTCCACCATGTCAAAGCTCGTTTCTCAAAGACACTAGATGCAAAGTCTACCTTTCGCTCGTTTGGACATTGAACATGTCTGAAGGTGCTCTCTAAACTCTCGAACCATTGCAGAAGTGCAGTCGCTCCTTGAGACCCAGAAAACTTTGATGGCTTTGCCGAGTTGAACGTCTTGAAGTTGCAGGGGGCATTATTGTTGTTGAGAGCTTGGTTACATTGGGCAACGATGTTCGGGATTGCAGCAGTATTTGCTGTGTAATGACAGCTGCCAGATCTTCAATAGATACCGGATTTTCGCGTCGTGGAGGCATTCTAAAAAGGGGGAAACAAGAGAGAAAACAAATGAAATGGTATGGGGTAAGAATAGGATGTTGCAATTACCGACCAAAAATCATGGGTGATGGTCATTTGTTTGAACCACGAAGCAAACAAACGACACACAAAGGCTGAATCAAAGCAATTAGATCCTCATAATGTATCGCGAAGACATGCTCGCCTATAAGTGGACACTCACCCCAAGAGTTCCCAGGTAAGAGTGACTGGTCCGATTATGTGGATTTGTACGAACACTCTAGCCTTAGACAGAAAACTCAGGGTACAGGCATTCACTCTTCCAGTTTGCACGTGTTCACACTATTTAGGACCCAAAACTTTGACGAGATTTTGAAAATTCAAAGGGGTTCAAAACCTTATAACAGAGGGTTCAAAACCTTACAATAGAGGGTTCAAAACCTAGTAATCAATCATCCTAGAACAGATGATTAGTTTTCAAAGCGGTTTTGAAAATTATGTTCTTGTTGTGGTCGTCGCCTAAGGATAGGTGACGGTATTGTTTTATGACTAAACGCAAGTAAACTCGCGTTAGGGTCCTAGGAAGGTTATAGACTAGGTCAAAGTATTACTAATAACCTAATTCCCTATAACCATTGGCTCTTATACCATCTTTTCTGTCACACCCCGACCACGTAGAACATACAAAACGTGGCGGAAACGTCGGGGAGTGTTGTAACAGAATTAATGTTTCACAACCATGGAAATCGAAGTTTCGTTTTAATAATCAAACATGAAAGTTTACATTGTTTTAAACAAGAACCAAAGAGTACATAACATAAATTTACTAGTTCTTGTCTCGTTTTAAGTCACTAAGGCACAAGTCCGCCTATGTATGTCTTGATAAGTCCTATGCATCATCTCCTGAAAACACATGTGAAAATAGGTACGTCAGAATAAAAATGGCTGTGAGATACATAGGTTTTGTGAAAACAGAATTCATGACTTATGTTTGAGAAAATGTTTAGTCATGAACCTTGTAATTTGCTTTGTCTTGTAAATCTTTTGAAAAACGATAAGATCAGATGATATGTATAAATAAGAGGATAATGTATGGTTAAATGGATAACCATGTAAAATGAGTTTATATAAGATAGGTTGTTTGTAATTTAATGTCTTGTGAAAAGTATGTTATTTGTATAAAATGTTATATGTCTCAAATTGAAATGATTTAAATAACGCTACAATATGTGATACCATACAAACACTTATATATAGGAAGTACCAGCGGCGTATCCACCATGCTTGTATCATATTACACACGCCTCGTTACTTAAATCACTTACACAAACCAAACCACCAAGATGTAATGTTTAACAATTGTAGAAAATGTTTATGTATAATCAAATGTCAAAATGTTTGTGTGAAAACCATGTCGAATGTCTATGTCTAATGTAAATCATGAATTGTGTCTATAAATGTCAAAAGGTAAGTATGTGATGAATAACAAATGTACTAAGTATGCACACAATGGGCATACATAGCATAAAATGTAATATAAGACAATGTACTAAGTATGCACACAATGGACATACATAGCATAAGTGTAATGTAAAATAATGTATAAGGTATGCACACAATGGGCATACATAGCATGAATTGTAATGTGAAGCGATGTACTAAGTACGCACACAATGGGCATACATAGCATGAAATGTAATGTGAAACAATGTACTAAGTACGCACACAATGGGCATACATAGCATGTAATGTAAGGCAATGTACTAAGTACGCACACAATGGGCATACATAGCATGTAATGTAAGGCAATGTACTAAGTACGCACACAATGGGCATACATAGCATAAAATGTAATGAAACCATGTACTATAAATGTACTAATGAACATAGCAGGTATATGATGTGAAAGCATGAAAGTAACAAGTAGGCACATGTGTTCCACCCCAAAATGTTTGGAAAACAGTAAAAGAGGGGTCTATGTACTCACATAAACACCTTGAAAACATTTAAAAGAGGGGGGGTTCTATGTACTCACTTGAGATTGCTCAGAAGTCCTAAGATAACCACCAAGCAATGCTAGAGATCTCGGAATTCAAACGGCACCTAATATTGGTAACTATGTTAATAAACCGGACCTAGATCGGAAGATCGGATAGAATGAGGGCTCGTAAACCAAATGAGTATGGGAACTCATGTAGTATGGTTTAACAAAGCCTACATACTAAATGAAACCTAGCCTAAGTGCTTACGACCCATTACGACCCGTTTAGGTAGCTTATGCTACTTTAACGCGTCGTTCGCGTGAAACGCGTTCGGACCGCTTAACTAGTCCTATGACAAGTAACATATGCCTTAACATGTCTAATATTGTTGTCAAATCAGTTTAGATGTCAAAAGTTACGTTACATATGCTTAAAATGAATTTTGGCATCAAAGGGGTATTTTGGTAATTTACCTAAGGCATATAAACTTACCTATCATACAACTACTTAAACGAAGCGACCATAAGGTATAACCTCGGAAGGTTATTCCCTATATACTATGGTCACCTAAAGTGTTTGGTCGGATCCTAATGATCGACCAAATGGGTCGGGTTCGAAGGTATAAGCGATTTATTAGATCGCTTACCCTTACGACCCTAGACAACGTGGTAATCAGTAGGCATAGTCACAAGGGACTATAACCATCGTGATTACAATCACGCTACGAAGTTCAAATGAACTTCGCATTGACCATAAACTGGTCAATGCAGAAAGTCAAACAAAGTTTGACTTTCGGACTCGAAAAGCAATAAAAGAACGAAGGAACACTTACAAAGGGTCCCCGAATGCTAATCTAGATCAAAATAGCTCAGGTATGAAACAAAGGTTTCAACTTAGAGCACATTAGATCAGATTCTTGTGAGGAATGAGTGAAGTGGGTGTTGGGTATTTATAGATTTCGGTTCACCGTTAGGTTCGTTTCTTGGAGAAGAGGGAATGATCTAGCCCGTACACTTGTCGGAATGTTGTGGTAACTGATTTTGGCCACCACAAGAGATTAACATGTGGCACTTGGCCTTTGGGGAGTGTTTAAGGGCTGAAACAGCCTGGAAAAATGACTTTTCTGATTCTGAAGGGGCCTCGCGTGACGCTAAGGACCCTCGCGTCACGCCTAGCCCTTCTTTTGGCAGAAATGGCAGATTAGGTCCCTACACATTGATTCGTTGCGTAACGACACTTCTAACACCCGTAAATCCCAATTTCAAGCTCCATAATGATGTTAAGACATAGGGAACATGAAATATGCTTGAAAATATCTTGGATGTCGGTTCGTTTGGCCGTACGGTTGCGATGTTCGCTTAATTACGACGGAATGCGCATAAGCGCGAAAAACGATCTAAATTGCGTGACGAATGGATTTATCTTACGCCAAACACTAAAATAAAATATTTTAGTGATTACATAAATTTTTGGATGTCCGGAGGTATTCAGAACGTAAGTTATGCGCGAAAATGCAAACTTGTGCACTTTTTGACGCTTTTAGTCCCTGAATGACCCAAAAGTTTATTTTAGCACACCGAACCCCTCAAAGCCTATTTCTAAGCTATATAAAGGATATTTAAGGTGTGTTTAACTTATGGTCATGTTCTGGAATGTTCGTTACTGTTCAAATTGGCATACTTTCGTAGTTTGTCAAGTTTAGTCCCTGTAAGCGATTTAACTCGATTTTGCCATACCAACGCCTTCAAAACTTATTTCTAAGTTATGTAAAGGTTACTTAAGGTATGTGAAGCCTATTTCACTATCCCGGAGTGTTCGTTGCATTAAACTGGTTATATTTACGCATCAGTGCGCGTATAACCTTCCAGAAAGTGATTTAGAGCTCGAAATCGAACAAAATTGGATATGTGCAAATGATACACATATTTTTACAAATCCCAAGTATGAAACACAATATTTAATTGGTTTGGTATTTGATTGATGGTACTAAGTTCGCTAATCTGACGGTTACAAAAAATTAAGTTTGCTAACGTGATTGTTTACAGATCTAAACTCTAAACTCGAATCTGAACTTCATCAATCAATCAAACACCATAAAACAACTCAATTTTTATTCAGAATCAACAAACGAGCTTCAATTTCACATGATTCATCTAAGTTTACGTCTTTGTGATGTTTGGTGGAAACAGATATGAAATCAAAAGTAATAGTGATTTGGAAGGCGGTTAGTCCTTTGTGAATCAAGCACCATGATCTGATACAGGTCAGTAATAAATATCAAACATCACTCTTGATTGAGATGGAAGAATAAACATAGAATATAGAAGAAGTAGAAACTCGTTTCATTAAAATCAACACAAATTACAACACCCCAACATTACACATTCTATTTCTCTCTGTAGACAACTTGGGCACTAAGTCCTAAGCACACAATTTCTACACACACAACATACACACTACATTCCGAATGCTTAATGAAATGTTACACAACACACATATATATAGGGCATGACTAACATCGCTAATTACCATAAAGACGCTAGGATATTAAGTGCTGAGATTGTGATAACTCTTGAAAGATTTGTTATTGAGTATTATGTCTCTATAAATACAAGAGATTATACAATGTTGAAGGAGAGAATTACTCCTTGACAAAATTAAGAAATCTACACATAAATGTACAATTGAATAATAATATCTCCATGAATATTTTGAGGCAATAATTATGGATTGCCTAATACCCCCCGTCAATGCGAGAGGGAGGAGGTTCAAGACGAAGCATTGTTCTAAATTTCTCAAATAATGGCTTGGGGAGACTTTTTGTGAAGATGTCGGCAACTTGTTGATCCGTAGAGATGAATTTGGTGTGAAGACGACCAGCCGCAACCAATTCTCGAACAAAATGATAGTCGAGATCAATATGCTTTGCCCTCTTATGTGAGATGGGATTTTGACTTAGGAAGAGAGCACTTTTGTTATCACAAAAAAGAGTTGGCGGTCCCGGTGGTAAGGCATATAATTCACGTAGTAGATGAGTGACCCAAATAATCTCTGAAGCCGTATTAGCCATAGCTCTATATTCCGACTCACAACTTGAGCGAGCCACCGTTGGTTGTTTCTTTGCACTCCAAGATACCAAATTTCCACCTAAATAAATGCAATAACCATAGGTGGATCTTCGTGTGTCAATGCAATGAGCCCAATCTGCATCAGAAAAACCTAATAAAACAGTGTTAGGTGGCCTATCAAATGTTAAGCCATGTGAAAGAGTGCCCTTGACATAACGAAGAATTCGTTTGACAAGTTGGAAGTGGATGGTGGTGGGATTTTGAAGGTATTGACTCGCTTGATTAACGACATAAGATAGATCAGGACGAGTGATGGTTAGATATTGGAGGGCAACTACAAGAGAACGATATAGAGTGGGATCATGAAAGGGTTCACCGGTGGAGTTGAAAGTGTCTTTGGGTGTGAGAGGTGTGGCAACCGCTTTGGAATCAAGCATCCCGGCTCTTGAGAGTATGTCATAGGCATATTTGGACTGATTTAGAAAGAGGCCGGTTTTGGTGTGAGTAACTTCCAAACCAAGGAAAAAGCTTAGTAAGCCAAGATCTTTAATTTTAAATTCCTTATGAAGACGATTGGTGAAAGAGGTGATGAATTGTTCGTAGTTTCCTATGATGATTATGTCGTCCACGTATACAAGGATATAAATTAAAGTTCCATCATGATTAAAAATAAATAATGATGGATCGGCCCGACTGCATTGAAAACCAAGAGTGATGAGGAAGGAACTTAATCGTTTAAACCAAGTACGTGGAGCTTGCTTCAAGCCATAAATAGCATGATTTAGTTTGCAAACATGATTTGGACGGCTTAGGTCTTGAAAACCTGGAGGTTGTTCCATAAAAACGGTTTCAGTAAGATTGCCATTTAGAAAAGCATTGTTAACATCTAGTTATCTAAGTTTCCATTTGTGAATGGTAGCAAGACTTAAGACAACTCGAATTGTGGATGATTTGACGATAGGACTAAAGGTATGAGAAAAGTCGAGACCCAGAACTTGATTGAAACCTTGAGCTACAAGTCGAGCTTTGTAGCGATCAATGGAGCCATCATATTTGTATTTGATCCGATAAACCCATTTAGAGCCGATGATGTTGGTCAAAGTGGAGCGAGGAACAAGGTGCCAAGTTTGGTTTGTATGTAAGGCTTTAAGTTCAACCTTCATGGCATGGACCCATTTTGAATCTTTCAAGGCGGTTTTAATTCCTTTGGGTACATGAGAAGAGAGAAAAGAATGAAAGGAAGACTGAGACAAGTTGGCAAAATGTTTGGGTTTGTAAATGCCATGTTTGGAACGAGTTGTCATAGGATGATTATTTGTGTTTCGAATCGGGTTGGCAATAGGTGAAGGAGGAAGTGGTGGGTGTGAAGATTGGGCAGATGAGAATTGTTGGGCCGAAGAGGATGAATCAGGTTGGGCTGAAGTGGGTTCGGCTTGAGTTAAGGTAAGAGGATTGTGGGTTTGGTCTGATTGGAGGATAGGAGGGGAGCTAATGGTGGGCGAATTTTGTGGACTTTGTGGTGGGCTTAAAAGAGAACTGGGCGGGCTTGGCGTTGGGCTGGGGGGTGGGTGAGGAAGGATGGGATCTGAACAGTGAGTACAGGGTGTAGTTGTGGATGGAGTTTGTGAGGTATGAGGCAAGGTGGGAATTTTATGTGTGTTAGGAGTGGGTAGAGAATCTTCAAAATTGGTGAAAGAAAGTTGGGAAGTGTCGGAGGATGCGGAAGGAGATTGAAAGGGAAACACATCTTCGTCAAATTTAGCATGTCTAGTGGTGTAAATTCGTCCCGTTGAAGGGTCTAGACATCTAAAACCTTTGTATTTTGGACTATATCCAATAAAAATGCAAGGAGCACTTCGTGGCAATAGTTTGTGTTTGGTATAATCTCGAAGGTATGGATATACAAGACATCCAAAAATGCGAAGATTGGAATAGGAAGGAGGTTGTTTAAAAAGAATTTCAAATGGTGATTTGTTTTCAAGAAGTTTTGTTGGGAGTCGGTTTATGATGTATGTAGCGGAAGTGAAAGCATCAAGCCACAACTTTGGTGGAGCATGAGCATACTTTTGTGGAACATGAGCATTAAACATCATTGCTAATCGATTTCGGTGATATGACGGTGTTTTCGTTCGGCCCATCCATTTTGTTCCGGTGTGTGAGGGCAAGATAATCGATGATTTATGCCATGATCTTGAAAACAATTTTGAACACGGTGGTTTGTAAATTCGGTTCCACCATCACTTTGAAAAACTTTGACACTTTTGGAAAATTGGTTTTGGACAAAGTTTAAAAAGATGGTGAGAATATTATAAAAATCGGATTTAGCCTTTAGAGGATAAAACCATGTAAACCGAGAATAATCGTCTACAAATATTGCATAATACAAGTAGCCATCCATTGAGGCAATGGGTGCGGGTCCCCAAAGATTACAACGAATTAAGTCTAAAACTTGTTGCGCACATTTGTTATTTTCAACAAAAGGTAAATGTTTAGCTTTTGATAGTTCACAATAATTACATAAACCTGGTTTGGGCAAGAGGGATGTAACAAAGACATGACCAAGTTTATTTAATGTAGTGATAGTATCAAAAGAAACATGTCCTAGGCGACTATGCTATTTATCGAACGAAGCACGAAGATGTGAAGCGGAAAGAGCGGCAACAAGAGACTTGTGACTTTGAGTAAGAACATAGAAACCATTTTCGCAAATGCCTCTAGCAAGAACTTCCCCCGTTTTTCGGTCCTGAATATGAAAATAATTGTTAAGAGAATAAAACATCTACGGGAGAGTCATTTGTGAGTCTACTAATTGATAGTAGATTCTTTGTGAGATTTGGAACAACAATAACATTTTTTAAAGATATGGAGTTAGTTAGAGATGTGTTCCCGATGTGAGTAACGGGCAATGTTTGACCATTACCAAAAGTAACACGCATGTTACCCGTGTGTGGTTTAGAATTATTTAAACCATGAGTATTATTAACCATATGTGCGGTTGCACCTGAGTCGGCCATCCAATCCGGAGTTTCGGATGCAATGTTACATTGAGTATGGAAGGTGTGGGCTAGATTTGCATCTAGCGTGACGGCTTTTTGAGCATAAGAGGCTAGTGTAGGACAAGCACTAGCATAGTGACCCTTTTTGCGACAAAGCTGGCAATGAGGGACGCGTTTGGTGTAGTGACTACCACGGCCCCTTGAGGAGTTGGAATGTCCTCGACCCCGAGAAGATGAGGAGGCCATGTGTGTGATGGAAGAAGGAAGAAGTGAGGAATGACAGTGTAACACCCCGAAACGGGTTTGGTAATCAAACCCCGTTAATACTAATACACGGGTAAAATACCGTTAGCGGTAAAATGTTAGTGCACTACGTCTATTGACTTCGTGTTGTATCATGTAATAGGATAGGATAGAATTATCAGTGCTCAAGGTTCAAGAAACAGATTTTCAGGTTTAAGGTAGTGATTCCGCTCGAAATGACCAAGGAACATTTCAAGCGAAATCAGAACAAGTGATTCCGCTTGAAACTACCTTGTCCATTTCGAGCGGAATCAGGAATAGTATAAATAGGGCACTTGTGTTTTCATTTGGCACGGATCTAGAACTTGTAACAAGGTGCTGCCAAAATTTGTCCAGGTTGTAATCTTTACTAAATCAATCATAGTGACAAATAAAAGAGTATCAAGCTGTTTCCACATTCGTTTCACTGATTCCGCCTTTGAATCGAATTACAAGCTCTTCTGAACGACTCGTTTGGGTCCAACAACGGTCCTACAAGTGGTATCAGAGCTCAGGAAGAAGAGTTTAGCTTGATATCATCTATTTTCTGACTTCTACACCGTCTTTTTCAATCTGAACAAGTTTCTACGGTCAAAATGGTCTGAGTTTTTCACCAAACATGCAAAACAGTATAATAACAAAGCCTTGAAAGTTTGAGACCAAAATACAGCTTTAAAATGACAAAAACTAGACAGGAACCAGATTCCGCTCGAAAAAAATTAACATGGTTTTGCTTGAAATGTTGATTCCGCTTGGAATTTGGGTCTGATACTGCTCGAGTCGGCTATTCCGCTTAGATAATATTTCTGATTCCGCTTCAAATCGATCTGATTCCGCTCGAAGTGTAATTCAAGTGATTCCGCTTGAAGTGGATATTTGATTCCGCTTGAATTGTTATCAAAGCTGATTTCTCTTGAAGATGTTGTCTTACTGATTTCGCTTGAAGTGTTAGACAACTGATTTCGCTTCAAAGTGTCAACTTGTGATTTCGCTCGAATTTCTTATTCTGCTTGAAAAAGGATTTTTCGCGTCGAGATCATTTCACATCAATCGAGTGTCAGTCTGTTTCAAAATATTTGATATTGTTTGTACTGATTGTGTTTGTTTGATTGCATTTGTCAGGATTACATCATGGCTGAAGAATTCTACAACACGTTTTTCAATGCGTTCACATCCGATTCTTCTGAAACATCAACGGTCACACCAAAGTCAATCACAAAAGTGGTCAATGAAAATATTAATCATGACAATTTTTATGGGACTTATTCCAAACCACCCAAGCTGGATAATATTGAAGATTATTCTTGGTGGAAAGAACGGTTTCTTAACTGGGCAAAAGCATACGCTCATGAAAGCTGGTTTTGTCTAGAGTTTGGATATGAGAGACCAAAAGATGACAAAGGAGAGGAAATTCCTTTGAAGAAATTAGGCGTTGAGGACAAAAAAGAATTCTCTTCTAAACAGAGAATGATTGCGTTGATCCAGTCGGCTATTAGAAATGACATTTTTGCATTGCTTAATCATGATGGGTCTTCGAAATCTGTCTGGGAAGCTTTACGAGTTAAAGCTGAGGGGGGTAAACAGATCAAAAAGAACAAAATTGCTTTACTAAAGAAAGAATTCGATCTATTTGATAGCTTAAAAGGAGAGACAGTGAGGCAAATGATTGAGAGATTTTGTCATTTAAAAATTGAACTTGAGAGGTTTGAGATTGTGAAAACAAGAGAGGAAATTATCGACAAAGTGATTGAAGCATTACCACGAGCTGATCAGTGGCAAACGTTTGTTTTTATTTTGAAAAATGATGATTTATATGATATGATTTCTCTTGATGCATTGTTTGAAAAGATAGAGAGTCATGATCTGGAGCTACAAAAGCAAAGCAAGATGACTGGTTCTTCACATCAACAGAATGTTGGTCTATACTACAAAGGCAGTGTACTTTCAGAGAAAGGTGTTGGTTCACCAAAGACATCATTCAGTGGAGAGAAGATGAAAGAACCTCAAACAACTTCATCAAATTACAATTTTGGATATCATTCTTCTTCAAAATCAAGTTCTGATGAAACTGAGGAAATTCTGTGCAACATTGCTCTGAAACTGAAGAATTCTCCGTCGATGAGTATCAATGCAGCTAAGCAGCAAATGAGTTTTCTGGCATCTATTCTGGAGTCATATGAAGGTCTTGTAGCAGGCAAAATTGGAAACTCAGAGTTGACTAAAGAAGACTACGACCAGATTGATCCGGAAGAAATGGAGCTCATAGATATTCGTTGGTGTTTAGCAAGCTGCATCCGAAGAGCTCAGAGATACATGGAGATTACCGGGAAGCAATCATTGGGTGGTCCGTCAACGAAGCTTGGATTTGACAAATCCAAAGTGACCTGCTTCAGATGCAAGCAAAAGGGTCATTTCAAAAGAGAATGCGGAAATTCTGAAGTTGCTGAAGGAAATGAACGCCCTTTCAACGATGATTATTATCGAAAAGCAATCTACCACCGAAGCAAAGAAAAGCCGAAATTGATTGAAGATAAAACCAAATCAAGAGCTTGTTTTGTAATTCAAGATGATGAAGGTTTTGACTGGAGCTCAATTTGTCCAGAAGAAGATCGTTTGGAGAATGTTCAAAAAACAGCTCATGGCAAAGCTATAACAGAGGAAAGAAAGTTTGTTTTTGTTGCTGAGATTCAAGATGAAAACAAAGAAAAAGATACAGCTGAGATCAAAGTGAAAACCAAAGAAGAGATTCTGGAAGAAAAGACTTACAGAGAAAGAAACATTGTGTTGAACAGAATGGATGAAATGCAGGAAGAGTATGAGATTGCTGTCAGCAGCAAAAGATGGGATAAGAAGAGAGAATGTTACTTCAACAAAGAAGGAGAACCAGTTGTTCCAAAGAAAGATATAATCTTTGATGATGTTCTTCTCATAATTCCTTTGAGAGCCGAATACTATAGAAATGTGATGAAAGATGACACATATGCTAAAAGGCATGAAAAGGAGATCAGATATGCCATGACATCATGTCTAAGAAAAAGGGATGAAAGGAGAATGAAGAAGAATGTTGAAGAAATGGTGAATAATCTGAAGAAGGTTGCTGAAGAGGTTAAAGCAAAAGCTGTTGAAGTTGAGGTTGTGAAGGAAATCAAAAGTGAAGAAGTTGAGGTGAATGAAGAGGTTAAGAAAGCTGTTACTGAAGAACAGCAGATTGGAGAAGAGGCTAGGAAAGAAGAAGAAGAAGAAGTAAAGAGTGAGAATTTGGAAGCTGATAATGTTGGTGATGAAGTCGGTGTTGAAGAAAAGCAAGATGATGATGATCAGAAGCAAACTGAGGTAACTGCATCAAACACCGAAGTGCCAATCACTGAGGTACATTCTGATTCTGAAATCTTAAAAACGATTGATCAGTGCAAGAAATGCATGGAACCGTGCAGAGCTTGTACTGAAAAAGATGAGCAATTCAGAACAAGAGATCTTGAATTCACTAAAATTGAAAACATTTTTAAAGAAAAATGCAAAGAAATGCTAGAAAAAGAAAAAGTTTTAAAAGAAAATGATGAAAAATTTTCAGAAAAATGTAAAAAGTTAGAAACAGAAAATGAAGTTTTGAAAGAAAATGTTTCTAAAATGACAGAAGAATGTTCACAAAAAGAAATTGCTTGTCAAGAAATGAAGAAAGAATATGACTCAATGAAATTAGCATATCATATTACGAAAGAGTCATACGAAAAAGTGAAAGATGAAATGAAATATGCTCAATCAAGAATGAATTATCTTTCTGAAACAACTAAAGAACTTAAGCGAATGTATTCAATAAAACAAGATATTGTTAATTCCTATATTGAGGATGTTGCTAAGCTAAAGCGACAGATTGCTGATCTAGAACAGGATAACAACAAGTTAAAGAGTTATCACGTGTTGTCATATGTGCTTGAACGAATTTTCAATATAAAACCGGGAGATGGTGAGTCTGAGCAAAACAAGAAAGGCATTGGCTCAGAGTTTCATCAAGTTCCACCACCGGGAAAATTTGCATTTTATGATGATGAAAAGGTCGAAAAAGCTTTCAACATGGTAGACCAATTGCCGGACAACATTGACATAACCTATTCCAAATCTGATGATTCTCATGATTCAGAGGTGGTAGGTAAAGTCGTTGAAAGTGTGTTGAAAGAAGAGTTGGTTGATATAGGTAAATCTGAATCACAGGATGAAGATGAAGGAAATCTTCATGATAGTTATCTGAAAAACACAAAATCCGAGAAAAGTTTGAATGATGATTCAAAAGGATTAGTTTATACCATGATTGGATCGGACAAATTGTTCTTAGATGTTGTATTCCCGATTCAGAATGTGATTTCAGAAAAGATTGATAAAGTTTTTAAAATGGTTGAGATAGAGAAGTCTGAGATTTCAAAGTTTGCTGGTAAGAGTCATAGAGGTTTGTATAACAAACCTAGTTTCAAGAAGAAAAACATGAAGGCTGGTTTGGGTTATAAGAAGAAACAGAATTGGAAGAAAAATGAAGTGCCAACTTATCAAGCAAAAATGAGTTTTGTTCAAGGAGACAGTTTAGAAAAAGAAAAAGAACTTAAAATTGGACAACAGTCTATTGAAGAGTTCCTAGCTCAAAAGAAAAAGCAACAACCACAGGTCAAAGATGTGTCAATGAGAACATGTTTTAAATGTGATCAAAAAGGACATCTTGCTCGCAAGTGTCCAAATCTGAAACCTGTGGATGTTGACATAAAGGAGATTGATGCTGAGAAACAAAAATCTGAGAATGTGAGACAAAGGCCAACCAGATTTGACTCAAAACAAACTTGGAGGTACAACACAAACAAGTTTGCTTCGAATCAAAATTGGAAGTCAAACCTGTATAGGTTTGATACTAGACAAACCTGGAATTTTCATACACCCAGATTTAGAACAACACAAAGCTGGAAAACATCTGTTGATATGACAAAACTACAACAATTCTGGAAACCGAATGTTGTTCAAAAACAAAGTGTTCAAAAAGATTCACATTTTTACAAACGTGGTACTCCTAAAGGTCAAACATGGAGTGCAAAGACACAGGTGATTCTTGAAAAAGATGAAAAAGTTGAAGTAAAAATTGAAAAGATTTTTGTGAAAGATGACAAAGACTTTCCAGCATTGAATGAAAATTATTGTGTTGAAATGCCTAAGGTTCAACAGACCTGGGCTAAATTGTTCAAGTAATTGAGTTAGTTGAATGTGCAGGTGCTCAAGAAAAATCAAGATTGTGAGAATGAAAATTGGAGCAACCTGGCACAACGAGGAGAGGAGGCTGCTGGATCCTGTGTTGGTTGAAACAGGAAGTTTATTTTCATTCTGTACATAAATAAATAATATCTCAAAACCTTAAAAATTTGAAAAATTAAAAACCAAAAATATGTATGTTTTTAGTTTGTTAAAAATTTGAAAATTGCAAAAATATGTGTTGATTGAATATGCCGAAACCCTCACGGTGGAACAAACATGATTACTTTCACAAGATTGAAAAAGGGTTTTCAAATTGTCGAAAATCAATGGGTTGTAAATCATGGGGGTACTTTATATTAGTTTTTTTTTTTTTTTTGCAAAACAGAGCACAGTTAGCAGAAAATGGATGGCGAGACAAAGCTATCAGTATTGGTTGTCAAATTTTCTTTAAATGGTTTTGCATTTTAGGGGGAGTATTGTTGTTAGAAAATCCAAAAACATTTGAAAATTTGAAAAAGCCAAAAACATGATAAAATTCAAAAATTGAGTTTTTTGCGTAAAAAGAGGAAATGATAGTACATCAGTAGACAGTTACAGTACGCTAAAGAATTGGAAAGTCAAAATGTGTTAAACGATCTTACCGTGGATGTGTCGATAGATTTTTATACATTTAGTAAACTTTTTCGGGATATAAACCTAAATTCAAACTTACTTATTTCGTGGGGAACACTACTTGGATATATAGGTAACCCCTGAAATCTCGTTTGAAAGGTCCCACTTTCTGAGATACTAGGTCTTTATACTCAGTGATATCTGGGGTATTATTCCGGGACTTCTGCTGAATGGAAGTTCTGACCTAGTCTCCGAATAATACTTTCCGCATTGCTTGAAACATAGCACAGCCCTCAGCAAGATGATGAGACAATAAAATTGCTAATCAATGTTGTTGTAAAAAAGACCCTTTAAAGGGGACACACCTAAAGTCAAACCGGAGTTCTCTGCTGAACGGAAGTTCTGACCTGAGCTCTTATGGTTTTATAATTTATTCCCCTTACAGATATCATCTAGGTATACGAACATGTAAGACTGAATATTGGGATTTGGATACGGGAGTATATTCAAGAGGTGGGACACATGAATGAGTTTAAGTTTCTAAAACATCTAATTCGTATCCTGAATCAGTTGAACTTTGTGTGAAAATTTAAGTGGATCAGTATATTGACAATCTAAGTGAATTTTTTAATTCTTAATGTGTAACTAAGCTCAATGGTACTTGTGACTTGTCAAAAACTGATATGATTCTCTGACGCATACTCAATCAAAAATATTGTTTGTAAAATATGTTTGTACATATTTCTTTACTACTTTATATTTTCAGAAAAATACAAAAAGGTTTTTGATTCTGCTTTTGTTTTCGACAACCGATGTCTGAAATGCTGAGTTTCAAAATCTAAGTAAGCTGATTGTGTTCCTGAAAATAAAACAAGTTCATTAATTTGAAACTTGAATTAAAATCAAAAATTCAAAAACAGTTTGTGATATCTCCAAGGTCATTAGTTTGGACTTGGATGATTAACTATGAGGGAGTTGGATTCTTTAACACTGCTAAATCATTTAGTTTGTTGATAGGAAGAGTGGATTAGAGAATTTGATTGATGATATGAAAAACATTGTATTTATAGATGTTTGAGTGATTGCAAATAGTCCAGATTACGATCCCGAGAGCAGAGTCTAAGGGGGAGTCTGAAGACAAGCTTGAAGCAAGGAGGAGCTTGTAGATGGATAGCTAGGTGTCGATCCCAAAGCACGGAAGCTTGACGAAAGGGGGAGCCTGAAGCTGATGGAAGAAGATAAGGATTGATGGATGCTTACAATGTTACAATTTGGATGAGAAGGCAGAATGATCAAGACCGAAGATGTGTCATGCTGAAGCCTAGACACTGAAGACTTCGTCAATATCCGAGGGGGAGTTTGTTAGTGCACTACGTCTATTGACTTCGTCTTGTATCATGTAATAGGATAGGATAGAATTATCAGTGCTCAAGGTTCAAGAAACAGATTTTCAGGTTTAAGGTAGTGATTCCGCTCGAAATGACCAAGGAACATTTCAAGCGAAATCAGAACAAGTGATTCCGCTTGAAACTACCTTGTCCATTTCGAGCGGAATCAGGAATAGTATAAATAGGGCACTTGTGTTTTCATTTGGCACGGATCTAGAACTTGTAACGAGGTGCTGCCAAAATTTATCCAGGTTGTAATCTTTGCTAAATCAATCATAGTGACAAATTAAAGAGTATCAAGCTGTTTCCACATTCGTTTCACTGATTCCGCCTTTGAATCGAATTACAAGCTCTTCTGAACGACTCGTTTGGGTCCAACAACGGTCCTACATAAAGGTAACCCGGTAAATATTAGGATTTAAAATAAATAAACCTAATATTTAATAAAACGTGAATAAATGCTTTTAAGGAAATAAAGTTTATAAGAAGCCTGAATTAACGGGGCTTAAAATAAACTGAGTCATAATTTCCCCGAACCCACTAAGTTAACTAGGAATATTTAACCTAGTTAATAAGTGGGAATAGTGTTAGAAATAGTTAGATTGTGGCCTACTTAATAACTAACCAAACATGAGGGACCAAACTAAGATATCTTGAAAATGGTTTTAATAAAAAAACAACACAACACACACTTTAAGTGTGTGTGTGCGTGCGTCGGGATGGCCAGGAGAAAGCTCCCATGGAGCTCAAGCCCTAAATTCAACAAATCTCTCAAATTGAAGGTCCAAATCAAGTCTAAATCAAAATCCAAGTACGAATTAGTGATCTCCACCGAAAAAGGAGTCACGAGGTACGTAAATTTCATGAGAAATCTCTAGTTGAATTTCTGAGCAAACCTAGAGAATTCGAATTAGATGGTTGCATGCTTGTTATATGATGAAATAGGAACATTGTAGTGTCTGGGAGTAAACCCTAGACAAGTATATGATGAAGTTAGGCCTAATTCTTGTGAATTCATGATCACCATTGAAGGTGATAAGTGGGTTTTTGTATAAACATGTTAAACACTAGAAATTGATAGTTGTTCTAGTGTAATTTGAATTTTCGTAAGTAAATTCTGATGTTGTAGATGCGAAAAATTGATATGAACGTGTTAATTGATGTTAAAAATTGGTTAAAACAATAACCATGAACTTGATAAAAGAAGAATACAAATTATGCACATTAGGTGTTTGTTAAAATGCCTAAATGAGAACTAAAGTGTTGAAATTAGAGTGAAAACGCGTATTTGAATGATATGGCAATTACGCGTAATATGAAGTGATAAGGGTTCTAAATATTATGTTGATTTAGACTTAATGTTGTAAACCATGTGATTTAAAGTAGTTAACTTTGATAAACTGAGATAACTAATCATGAAGTCGAATAGTAGCTTCGACATAGAAAATAAGTGAGGTGGAATAGTCGTGATTGTTAAAGACTAATTTAACCGCCATGTAAATGATTGACAATAGTTTGACGCTTAAACGAGCTAGGTGGAGGCTTGGGAAAGAAGCGGCCAAATAAATCAAGTACAAGAAGAGAAGCGTAAATCGGTTGAGAGGTAAATGAAATTTACACACTTGTAGCGTAAATGCGATAATGATAATACCGAAATTATGGATTTTCGTTAAGATTACCTTGTAGCGTAATATAATAATGTGGAAAGAGGGTAAAAATGGAAATTAGTCAAGTGTCGACTAATGTAAATTGTGGTTGAAAGGATACCCATGGCGTAAGCCGAAATGGGTTGAATTTATAAGAAAAGTGTTTAAGAGAAAAAGGATTTGGTAATAAAATCCAGGATGGGATGGATGTATGAATTGGAAATCAAAAACCAAGTTTTTGATTAAATAGGTAACGTTGGGCATATAGGCCAAACGGGTCGAATGGTGGTGATAACACCATTTGACAATATCGAATAATGTGGTTGTCAAGTCTTATGTTAACAGGAGCGATTAGCAAGTCGAATAATTGCGTCGCCATAGATTTTGTGATAATTAAAGTGAGGTATAAATCGGATCTATTTGTTGACCCGGGCCATGTATGCTTATATGAATTTATAGTTAAAAGTGCAAGTAAGGTCGAATATTTGTGAAGTCCTTCATCGTAAAAAAATAAAGGATTAAAAATGACCATTAAGCCCTTGATGGGTAAACCGGGTAAACAACCCTTAGAGGTTGTTTAGAAACTTATATTATGATTTCGTAACCCCTAGATGCGTATAAAAGTTCTAGGCAACAACATCGGTGGGTCGGATGCCTAGAAATAGACATTTGCGAAAAAGGACTAGCCGAAGGGTAAAATTGAGAAGAAGGGGTTTATTATGTTAAATCCACCACAAAATAGTTGTGGTGGAATATATGTAGTTAATTTGATATGAAATGTTGAAGTGTCAAAAGAAAAGAGCAAGTGTTAGGTTAAATTGTTAAATTCCCTAAACGGGTCAATATGGGTTATGCGTATAGCTTGTGTAATAGTCACATATTTCATAAAAGCTATGTTTACGCGCCAAGGATTTGAAATAACTAGTAAACCAGGGTTTTAAAATGGTTTGGACACAAGTTGTTTGATAAAATCGTGAATGGGTCAAAAAGAGTAATAATTGATTTCAAGCCGAGAGCTTGAAATCTATAATTTTATAAATTCAGATGTCCGATTTTAACTCCATGTGATGGAGAATTAAATTACGGACGCGTAGGAAAAAGAATCGTGTAAAACGGATCAATAACGAATGAGTTATGCCCGTTTTCGTGAAACTTGGGTTGGCTAGGAATTTTGCAGCAGCAATTAAGCAACTTGCTGTCAAAAAGGGGGCTAGGTGTAGCGTCTAACCCCCATGATTCCGAAAATTGTTTAATTTTTGTTTGTTTGACCCATATAACTTGTTTAAACTTGTTATTTAACTATCAAATCTAACTTTTAAGTTGGTTTTGATCATAGGTGATAGCCAAGAGTGCCCGGATGAAGATCATGCTCGAAGAAGAACCGAACACGATAAAGTTAAAGCTTTCACACAGCGTTTTGTCCTAACTCTTAAACGACGAACTCAAATTCATTACGATGTATATAAATCTTCATTTGTAAAAGTTTTAAATTAACCGTATTTTTCAAAGTACATGTAATCAAAATTACATGTTTATTTTCGTAAACTATACGAAAACCTTAAAATAATAACAAGGGTGTTACAGACAGTTAGGGAAAAAAGAAAAAGAAGAAGGGCAGGGATCTCAGGCTGATACCATGAGATTGTGATAACTCTTAAATGATTTGTTGTTGAGTATTATGTCTCTATAAATACAAGAGATTATACAATGTTAAAGAAGAGAATTACTCCTTGACAAAATTAAGAAATCTACACATAAATGTACAATTGAATAATAATATCTCCATGAATATTTTGAGGAAGTAAATATGGATTTCCTAATAAGTGTGCTACTCATAATGTTCGCCATTCATTTAAGTGCACAAAGTGTTGATTATATCATTAAACATGTAGCCAAAACATAAAACCTTAATCATAAACTTGAGCATAAAAGTATAGGCACTTACATGTGGGAATGGTTATCTTTGCGGATGATGACGAAGCCATAATTCCCGTCAAGATGTTCTTGGTTCCACTTTAGAGTGTCCTCTTGGGATGGATCAAGATTTAGAGAAAAGTAAAGTATGGAGAGACATAATTTGGTGTAGTTTATTCTCCTTTTATTCTTATGTTATGGACACTCAAAGGGTAACACTACACATTCTCCTAATGTCATTATTTCCATCAAATAATGACTTATAATTAATCTTTAGGATACTAATGTCATATGGTTGATTGTATTTAGATGATCAATAAAGGCCACAATTATATAGAAGTCTAACATTCTCCCACTTGGCCGAGTGATCACCAACGATGAGTATTAAGTAATTTTGGCCAAGTTTAAAATACTCAGCAAGTCTCATGTTGAAACCATAGCAGAGAGTTACAGTCATTCGAATTGAAGTCAATTCGAGACCCCCAACAGTCATACTAAAGTCTCAATATAAAACACTTAATCATAAAACCAAAATGACTGAAATAAAATCCTTAGGGTAAGTAATTACCTTACATAAGTTTTGTCTATAAATCATAAGGTGCGCACAAACATTAGTATAGACAAAATAAAACATTCAAGGAAATAATAATCGTTCATACACAGTGTATGCTTTCATACAAGGTCTTTACTAAAACCCATTCTCATTATAAGCTCTTGGAAAGTTCTGGGTGGTAGACCTTTAGTCATCGGATCCGCTAGCATATCTTTAGTGCTTATGTGCTCGATACAAAGATTATTTTCCTCTACGCGTTCTCGAATGAACAAAAACTTTGTATCGAGGTATAAACCAGCTCTGCTCGAACTGTTACTGTTCGAGAAACTAACAGCAGCTGAGTTGTCATAGTAAATCTTCAATGGTCGTGATATGGAGTTAACAACTTTGAGTCCAGTGATGAGATTTCTTAACAACATCCCATGGTACGTTGCATTGTACACTGCAACATATTCTGCCATCATCGTTGAGGTTGTTGTTAACTGTTGCTTATGACTCTTCCGTGAAATTGGTCCACCTGCAAGCATAAAGATGTACCCCGAAGTCGATTTCTTATCATCTTTGCATTTAGCAAAGTCAGAATCAGAATAGCCTACTACTTCCAAGTTTTCAGTTCTTTTGTATGTCAATTTATAGTCTTTCGTTCCTTGTAGATATCGTAATACTTTCTTTGCTGCTTTCCAATGATCTAGGCCGGGATTAGATTGATATCGGCCTAGCATTCTAGCAATATATGCAATATCGGGACGAGTACAGACTTGAGCATACATCATGTCACACCCCCAAAATCCACACGCTGAGTATCACCGCTTGGAGGCGTGACTAACCAGGATCAAGCCACCAATCATATTGAACAAGCATGTAAGTAGTATATAAAAATCCAACACAATACAATTGGTGTCTAAACAAAACGTAGTTTAAGTTGCAAGCGGAAGCATAATGTTTAAAACCAAGTCATAAGTTTAAACGTTTCAAATGTTTAGCATGGCACACAGCTGTCCATGTCCCACAACGACTCTTCCCACTCCGGTGCAAGCTCCAAAGATACCTAACGACCTGCAACGCATGTAACAGAGAGTCAGCAACAAAGTTGAGCAAGTTCACATTTGGTTGTTCAGTTATTGAGTTCGTTTCAGAAATTGTAAGTTCGTTTCATAACCATGTATTACCTAGTATCCTTGTTTACCAAACCTTTTCACAATATTTAGTGGGGGCTTCCCATGTTGTATGTTACTAGACTAGTCGTATCCATAAGTGTCCTTCCCAATCTGAGGACAGTGTTAAGTATGAGTGTACGTAGGTTTTACGTACGTGCCCTTCTCAATCCGAGGACAGTAGCAAGTATGAGTGTACGTAGGTTTTACGTATGTGCCCTTCTCAATCCGAGGACAGTAGCAAGTATGAGTGTACGTAGGTTTTACGTACGTGCCCTTCTCAATCCGAGGACAGTAGCAAGTATGAGTGTACGTAGGTTTTACGTACGTGCCCTTCTCAATCCGAGGACAGTAGCAAGTATGAGTGTACGAAGGTTTTACACACGTGCCCTTTCCAACCCGAGGACAGTAGTAGGTAGTCTAGTAGTGTTGATAATATAAATAGTTATTCAATCCCATTCCCAACCCACCGGGAATCCCATGCCTTAAGAGTGTGAACTCACCTTGGTTTGCTCGGTATGCTAAACTATGTGCTCACAATAATCAGTCAAGTCCTATAGTATGCACGTATACTCAATCAGTTCAAGTTCGTAAAGTTTCACATGCAATCAATACCACAAGGTGTGTTTGGCAGTTAACATCATGCATCACACAACAGTTAATCACAATCATACAATTCACGTTTCACATAAATGTCCTTCACAGTTTATTCTAACATGGTCATTCACCAACATACTTGACAGGGTTAACATGCTTAACAAAGTTTACATACTTAACAAAGTTAACAAGCTTCACAGGATTAACACACATAATAGGTATAATAAACTTATAGTGTTAGTTAACTATCAGAGTTAACAAACTAATAGAGTTACCTACTTAACAGGGTTAATAAAGTTAACTGAGTTACTAACTTAACTCAGTTAAGAGACTAAACAGAGTTATGGACTTAACAGGAATTAATAAACTTAACATCATTAACAACTTGACAGAGTTACAAACTAACAGAACCAGTGTTTCAGACACAGGACGAAATCACATACATGGTGAAAACACTTATTGGCGAAATCACTCAGGCGACGAAAACCCTTTGGATGAAAACCCTTTGGTTTTCGTCAAACCTAAGGTGTGACAAAAACACAAATGTTTTCGTCTGACCCTTGTGTTTTCGTGGTTCCTGTGTTTTCGCTGGTCACAACATCATCAACAACAGCAGTTACGAAACACAGAAAACCCTAATCTGCTAGACATCTCAGATCGTCAATATCAAATCAAACCTGGACAATATGCACGCCACAACCGATCATACATAACTTGCAGTTGCCGTCGCACAGATAATCCGGGAGAGAGACCGTAGGGTTTTCTAAAAGTGTTCTAACTTAACGATCTGACAAGTTATATCGCAACATAACTGGGCCGAAGCCCAACCTGTTTTCGCCGGACATTATCTTGGACGAAAACACTGTTTTCGCCGGCTAAGATAGTGTTTTCGTGGGTGGGAGTGTTTTCGGCTAGGGATAGGGGTGTTCGAACAGGGAGTGTTTTTGTGTGGATGTTTCATGTGTTTGGCAACAGGTTCCATTTTAATAATTATACAAAACATAAATTAATAATACAAGATATGCATAACCCATACACATATAATATACACACCACGAATTTACAAACAACACGTATATTACACAACAAACAAGTTAAGTCGAAAGAGACCTTGAAAACTCGGATTGTCACATTATCCCCAACTTGAAAGAAATTTCGTCCCGAAATTTAGCACGTGGTTACTGAGGAAGCAAGTTGTGTTGTATTGTTTCCTGGGGTGTCACATCATCCCCCCGTTGGTTTGGAATTTCGTCCCGAAATTCCGTAGTAGCTTCAGTCTCAGTAGTGGTTGCACTGTTCCCGAACAACTGGGGATACTTGAGTTTCATTTGATCTTCTCGTTCCCAGGTAAACTCTGGGCCATGACGGGAGTTCCAACGAACTTGAACAAGAGGTATTCTGGTGTGCTTGAGGACCTTAACATCTCGGTCTGTGATTTCAACTGGTTCCTCGACGAATCGTAACTGATCGTCGATAGTGAGCTCCTTCAAAGGAACTATGAGGGTCTCATCTGACAGACATTTCTTCAGATTTGACACGTGAAATACGTTGTGAACTCCACTGAGTTCTGCTGGTAGGTTCAGTTTGTAGGCCACTTTGCCTATTTTCTCTATGATTTCGAATGGTCCGACATAACGCGGATTGAGTTTGCCCCTCTTTCCAAAGCGAACCACACCCTTCCAGGGTGAAACTTTGAGTAGCACTCGATCCCCAACTTGGAACTCGAGTGGTTTCCTGCGCTTATCAGCATAGCTTTTCTGACGGTCACGAGTTGCCGCCATGCATTGTCGTATCTGAGCAATCCTTTCTGTAGTATCAACTACGAGTTCTGGGCCAGTGATTTGGCTGTCGCCAACTTCTGCCCAGCTAAGAGGTAATCGGCACTTACGCCCGTACAGTGCCTCAAACAGAGTGGCTTGAATGCTAGTGTGGTAACTGTTATTATACGAAAACTCCACTAGAGGGAGATGTTTTTCCCAGCCGCTGCCAAAATCGATTACACATGCACGAAGCATGTCTTCAAGAGTTTGGATGGTGCGTTCAGACTGCCCATCCGTTTGCGGGTGATAAGTTGTGCTCATGTCTAATCTAGAGCCAAAAGATTTGTGCATCGCTTGCCACAGTTCTGAAGTAAAACGTGCATCACGATCAGAGATAATAGAGGTCGGCACTCCGTGCCTCGAAACCACTTCCTTTAAGTAAACGTCTGCTAGAGTGGAGAACTTATCCGTTTCCTTGATAGCCAAGAAGTGTGCAGACTTTGTGAGTCGATCCATGATCACCCAAATAGTATCATTTCCACGTTGAGATCTAGGCAGGCCACTAACGAAATCCATGGAAATTTTCTCCCATTTCCATTGTGGTATCTCTGGTTGTTGGAGTAGGCCCGATGGTTTCTGATATTCAGTCTTGACTCTCGCACAAGTCAAACATTTGCTAACGTAAGTTGCTATGTGAGCTTTCATGCTAGGCCACCAATACGTAGATCTGAGATCGTGGTACATCTTATCCGAACCAGGATGTACCGAGTAACGAGACTTATGTGCTTCATCCATTACAAGTTCTCGTAGATTGCCATAGAGTGGGACCTAGATGCGTCCTGTTACGTAGTAAGCGCCGTCTTCCTTTTGTTCTAACCGTTGCCTTGAGCCGCGTAAGGCTTCAGCCCTGACGTTTTCTGGTTTCAATGCTTCTGCCTGAGCATCTCGTATCTGAGTAGGAAGACTAGATTGGATAGTGAGTTGTAAAGCTCGCACGCGCTTAGGCGTAGTATCTTTTCGACTGAGGGCATCGGCCACAACATTGGCTTTGCCCGGATGGTACTTGATCGCGCATTCGTAATCGTTCAAAAGCTCAACCCATCGACGTTGTTGCATTTTTAACTCCTTTTACTTGAAGATATGCTCGAGACTCTTGTGATCGGTGTAGATGGTGCACTTGGTACCGTACAGGTAATGTCTCCATATCTTAAGTGCGAAAACAACAGCTCCCAGCTCCAAATCGTGTGTAGTGTAATTCCTTTCGTGAATCTTAAGTTGGCGCGAGGCGTAAGCAATGACTTTATCCCGTTGCATCAGTATGCAACCAAGACCCTGAATTGACGCGTCACAATAAACCACGAAATCGTCTGTGCCCTCTGGCAATGAGAGAATAGGTGCGCTAAAAAGTCTATCCTTTAAGTGCTGAAATGCTGATTCCTGTGCATTACCCCAACGATAGGTGACACCTTTCTGAGTTAGTGAGGTGAGGGGTTGTGCAATCTTGGAGAAGTATTTGATGAACCTTCTATAGTAGCCCACCAAACCCAAGAATTGGCGGATTTCTGTTGGTGTACGGGGTGCAGGCCAGTTCTTGATCGAGTCTACCTTGGATGGATCAACGTGAATCCTATCCTTGTTTACCACGTGGCCTAGGAAATGGACTTCACGAAGCCAGAAGTCGCATTTTGAAAACTTAGCATAAAGTTGCTCTGTTCGAAGCAGTTCCAAAATAATCCGCAGATGCTGCTCGTGTTCCTCCTGACTCTTAGAATAGATCAGGATGTCGTCGATGAAAACAATAACAAACTTGTCCAGGTAGGGTTTGCACACTCTGTTCATAAGATCCATGAAGACTGCAGGTGCGTTAGTCAACCCAAAAGGCATAACCAGGAACTCGTAATGGCCGTAACGAGTTCTGAATGCTGTCTTAGAGATATCCTCATCTCGGACTCTCAGTTGATGGTAACCCGGTCTCAGATCAATCTTGGAGTAGTAGCTCGACCCTTGCAGCTAGTCGAATAAGTCATCAATGCGCGGGAGAGGATAACGATTCTTTATGGTCACTTTGTTAAGTTTGCGGTAATCTATGCACATACGGAAGGTACCGTCTTTCTTCTTTACAAATAACATTGGAGCTCCCCAGGGCGAAGAGCTAGGACGAATGAAACCCTTCTCCAAGAGTTCTTGCAATTGTGTAGATAGTTCTTCCAATTCTGATGGAGCTAAGCGGTACGGTGCACGAGCTATTGGTGCTGCTCCAGGAGCTAGCTCGATTTGAAATTCGACCTGGCGATAAGGCGGTAGACCAGGTAATTCCTCAGGAAACGCTTGAGGAAAGTCGCGTACAACTGGAATATCCTCTATCTTCTTCTCTTTCGTTGATGCGTCAGTAACGAGTGCTAAAATAGCAGTGTAGCCCTTTCGCAAACACTTCTGGGCCTTAAGAAAGGAGATGATGCCCACAACAACACCACTCTTGTCGCCTTGAATCACGAGAGGTTCTATACCAGAACGGGGAATACGAACAATCTTCTCTTTGCAAAGGATCTCTGCTTGCTGTTGGGATAACCAATCCATCCCAATGACGATGTCGAAACTACCCAAAACTATAGGAATGAGATCGATAGAAAAAGTCTGACCAGCTAAGATGAAATTACAACCCTTAACTATGTGTGTGGCTTCTAGGCTTTTACCGTTTGCTAACTCTACGGCATGCTTGGTGTTCAAAAGTGTTGGTGTGTGTTTAAGCATTTAACTAACTTTTAGAGACACATAACTGGTATCGGCACCCGAATCAAATAAAACAATAACATAAAAGTCGTCGAGAAGAAACTTACCCATCACCACGTTAGGATCATTCCTTGCGTCACCCTGACCAATCACAAACGCTCGACCCCTGGCACCATTGCCGTCGTTATTACCCCCGTTGTTATTCCCATTATTGTTCCCTTGGTTGTGGTTCTGATTCTGATTTAACTGCGGGCATTGTCTCTTGAAGTGACCTTCAGTGCCACACTGATAGCATCCCCTGTTGCCCTGTTGCTGTTGCTGATTCTGCGGTGCTTGCTGTTGCTGCTGACGATTCTGATTTGCAGGTCGTGAGCTCCTGCAATCCTTAGCTTCATGACCCATCTTGAGACACCTCTGACAACGACCCTTGTTGCACTGACCACTGTGGTGTCTGTTGCATCTATTGCACTTTGGGTGATTTCCTCGATATCCACCCTGCCCTTGACTACCAGAAGATTGCTGACCAGGGCTCTGGTAGTCATCGATGTTTCTCTGCTATGACTGGGACTGAACTGTAGTCGAACCCTTGCTGGAGGCTCCATCACATTTTCGTTTGTTGTCACTGGGAGTAGCAGAAGTAGTAGTAGTGGTAGTAGCACCGATACGCTTAGGCAGCTTGTTCTGTTCCACTGCTTGGTCTGTGAGACGATGAGCAAGACGAGTAACATCCTGGATGGTAGCAAGATTAGCAGCAGTCACATGGCTTTGAATCTCTGGTACTAAGCCTTTGAGGTACAGGTCAATACGCTTGATGGGAGGATCCACCATAGTTGGACATAACACTGCCAGCTCGCTTGATCTTTTTGTGTACGCTTCAATTTCCGACCCTGTCATCTTCAAGTTAAAGAACTCCACTTCTAGCTTATGGATGTCATCACGATTACAGTATTCTCGCTTGATTAGCTCCTTGAAGTTGTTCCATGGGGTGGCATTAGCAGCTGCCAGCCCTAACATTTGAACCTGAGCGTTCCACCATGTGAGCTCTATGCCCTCGAGAGTACCAGTAGCATACTTCACCCTACGAGCCTCAGGGCATTCACACATTTCAAAGACCGACTCGAGCTTCTCGAACCAGTGGAGGAGGCCTACAGCTCCTTCAGTGTCGTTGAAAGTAGTAGGTCGGCAATCCATAAAGGTTTTGAAAGTACACATAGGAGGCTGAGCGTGTTGACCTGTCGTGTGTGTAAAGCAAAATTAAGCACAAGTGTTGGTTTACGAGAGTAGGATCTAAAGATCCTAGAGTAAGTTGTGATGGTAGGTTATACCTCCTGCCTGGGCAGCTGCGAGTGCTGCAATAACTTGTTCAGTGATCAAAGCCGCCAACTGGGCTTGAGTTAGGTTAACGCGTCCACTCATGATCTTCATATCAAAGGAAACATGAGTGAGAAAGGTTAGCGAAAGTGCGATGACAGAAGAGAGTAAGCAAACATGTGTTTTCAAACTATAGTGGTTACGTTCATCTAAGCATACCATAATCAAAGTTCTATGTAACTAGTAAGTAGGCAATATAACATAAACCATATCACCTATAGTGTTGAGCCTTGCACGTGGAGTGAAGCATTGTTGTGGATCGTTGAGCACTGTACAGGTTATAGTCTGGTTTTACCAAAAAGTTTTTCCCTTTTTTTAAAACCAAGTTCACTATAACCAATGGCTCTGATACCAACCTGTCACACCCCCAAAATCCACACGCGGAGTATCAGCGTTTGGAGGCGTGACTGACCAGGGACAAGCCACCAATCATATTGAACAAGCATGTAAGTAGTATATAAAAATCCAACACAATACAATTGGTGTCTAAACAAAACATATTTTAAGTTGCAAGCGGAAGCATAATGTTTAAAACCAAGTCATAAGTTTAAACGTTTCAAATGTTTAGCATGGCACACAGCTGTCCATGTCCCACAACGACTCTTCCCACTCCGGTGCAAGCTCCAAAGATACCTAACGACCTGCAAGGCATGTAACAGAGAGTCAACAACAAAGTTGAGCAAGTTCACAGTTGGTTGTTCAGTTATTGAGTTCATTTCAGAAATCGTAAGTTCGTTTCATAACCATGTATTACCCAGTATCCTTGTTTACCAAACCTTTTCACAATATTTAGTGGGGGCTTCCCATGTTGTATGTTACTAGACTAGTCGTATCCATAAGTGTCCTTCCCAATCCGAGGACAGTGTTAAGTATGAGTGTACGTAGGTTTTACGTACGTGCCCTTCTCAATCCGAGGACAGTAGCAAGTATGAGTGTACGTAGGTTTTACGTACGTGCCCTTCTCAATCCAAGGACAGTAGCAAGTATGAGTGTACGTAGGTTTTACGTACGTGCCCTTCTTAATCCGAGGACAGTAGCAAGTGTGACAACTGTACTCTGTAATCGATGTACGATGTAAAACAATGTTGATTATTAATAAGATAATGTGCTTTGGTGTTATTATATGTGTTTTGACGTCTTTATGTGTGTGTTTATGTTTGGTGATTTTACAATTCGATTCGATTCCGATTTCAAGCTTTAAATCGCTTTCTGGAAGGTTATACGAGCACAGATGCGTAAATATAACCAGTTTAAAACACTCTGTGATAGTGACATAGGTTTAACATACCTTAAATAACCTTTACATAACTTAGAAATAAGTTTTGAATGGTTTGGTGTGTTGAAAACAAGTCTATTCGATCACAGGGACTAATTGTGTCAAACTGTGAATCTATGGGGATTTACACAGTAACGAACATTCCGGAACATGACCATAAGTTAAACATACCATGAATATCCTCTACATAGCTTAGAAATAGGCTTTGAGGGGTTCGGTGTGCTAAAATAAACTTTTGGGTCATTCAGGGACTAAAAGTGTCAAAAAGTGCATAAGTTTGCATTTTCGCGCATAACTTACGTTCTGAATACCTCCGGACATCCAAAAATTTATGTAAGCACCAAAATATTTTATTTTAGTGTTGGGCTTGAGAAAAATCCATCCGTCGCGCAATTTGGATCGTTTTTCGCGCTTATGCGCATTCCGTCGTAATTAAGCGAACATCGCGTTCGTACGACCAAACGAACCAACATCCGACATATTTTTTAGCATGTTTCATGTCCACAATGTTTAGGCATCATTTTAGGGCCTTAAAGTTGTCTTTACGGGCCTTAGAAGTGTCGGAAATGGCCTTAAACACGTGCAGGGACTGAAACTGTCATTTAACAAACTTGTTTTCTGATCAGAAGCTCCAGGCGGCCCGCCTGAGTTTTTGTGTATCCTGAAGCAGGCCGCATCAGCCCTCTGATAGCAGAAAACATGCAAAAACATCGAATCTGGTCCGTTCCAACCTTGCACATGGTTTTTCTCAATACTATGGGCTGGTTTTTTATGCACATGGTATTACAATACCATGGGTACAAGTGTATGGCCAAGATCGAATCACGTTTTCCAAGAAACGATCCTAACAGTTCGGGAAACACTATAAATACCCCTTGCCATCCATTGCTAAACTCACAAGAATTTTGATTTGAGAAACTCTAAGTTGAAACCATTGTTTCATACCTGAGATTCTTGGATCGAAATTAGCATTCGGGGACCCTTCGTAAGTATTCTTTCGTTCTTTTATTGCTTTTCGAGTCTTTTCGAGTCTGAAAGTCAAACTTTGTTTGACTTTTTGCGTTGACCAGTTTATGGTCAATGCGAAGTTCGTTTGAACTTCGCAACGTGAGTGTAATCACGTTGGTTATAGTCCCTTGGGACTATGCCTACTGATTACCACGTTGTCTAGGGTCGTAGGGTAAGCGATCTGATAAATCGCTTATACCTCGAACCCGACCCATTTGGTCGATCATTAGGATCCGACCAAATACTTTAGGTGACCATAGTGTATAGGGAATAACCTTCCGAGGTTATACCCTATGGTCACATCGTTTGAGTAGTTGTATGATAGGTAGTTTATATGCCTTAGGAAAATTACCAGAATACCCTTTTCATGTATAATTGGTAATTTAGCTTATGTAACTTAAACTTTTGTACATAACTGATTATACAACATGATAAAACATGTATAGGCATATAATACTTGTCATAGGACTAGTTAGACGTCTCGAACGCGCTTTGCGCGCACGATGCGTTAAAGTAGCATAAGTTACCTTAATGGGTCACGATGGGTCGAAAGCACTTAGGTTAGGTTCCGATTTAGGATGTAGGCTTTGTTAAACCATATCACATGAGTTCTAACACTCATTTGGTTTACCAGACCTCATTCTGTCCGATCTTCCGATTTAGGCGTCTATTGTTTGATTAGTGATTCAATTACTAGGTACTGTTTGATTTCTCTGGTTTGCTCGAGTTTGTTGAAGCTCTATTGACTGAGGATACTTTGCACTACAAGTGAGTACATAGTTCCCCTATTTTACTGCTTTCAATTGTTTTGGGGTGATTCATATGTACTAAATGTTTTCGATGTTATAACGATGGTTTCAAAAACGGTTAAAACGATTTATACAAAACTAATAACGATTTCGATAATGTGAATGAACTTGTTGGTTGGGTTACATAACAAATGACATTCATTAGCAATGATCAAGCCAACCAGTATTAGGTTATGGTACCATAGGATCTGACAAATCCCGTTATCCTACTACACCCATGGTTATGTGTGGGGGTTGTGGGTAGCGACTGAATCTGATATTTGTTAATTTACCCTATGGTGGTTTATTAATGCGAGAAACGAGGGACGAGTCACGAAGATTTGAATGTTATTAGCGAGACAACTATATATAAGTTATTCACAATTAAAACGAGGATGATTTGGACGATGTAAACGATTTGTAAACAATTTGGACGATACGATGTTAAACGATTTGGGTAAACGATAGCGAAACGATGTCACACAACGATGTTTTCGAAGTAACATACGAGTTTTATTAACGAGTTAATACGAGATGTTTTACAATTTGCTTTACTAAAACAAAGGTTTTTGGGTTAAGAATCATGGCTACGAGGTTTCATAAACTATAACCCGCTTGTTTTGAGTTGGTTAATAAAGTTGCAATATTATACTCTTTTCAAAACAAGGTTTTTAATAAAGTATTGCAACATTTAAACTAGCCATGAATCCAATACTCCTATAAAACCTATGTACTCGCCAGCATTTCTTTGCTGACTGTATTTTCACATATGTTTCAGGAATTGATGCTTGATGATGATTTGCTAGGATGCATGCGTCACGTAGGATCTGGACGAGGCCTTAGTGACATAAAACAATATTAGTCGATATGTAACTTGTTTATTCTATTTTAAGACAATGATAATGTTTAATGTTCAATAAAACGAAACACTTTTGTATCCATGGTTATGAAACGATAATTCTGTTGCAACACGCCCCGACGTTTTCCGCCGCGCTTTGTTGTTTTACGCGGTCGGGGTGTGACAGCAAATATGAGTGTACGTAGGTTTTACGTACGTGCCCTTCTCAATCCGAGGACAGTAGCAAGTATGAGTGTACGTAGGTTTTACGTACGTGCCCTTTCCAACCCGAGGACAGTAGTAGGTAGTCTAGTAGTGTTGATAATATAAATAGTTATTCAATCCCATTCCCAACCCACCGGGAATCCCATGCCTTAGGAGTGTGAACTCACCTTGGTTTGCTCGGTATGCTAAACTATGTGCTCACAATAATCAGTCAAGTCCTATAGTATGCACGTATACTCAATCAGTTCAAGTTCGTAAAGTTTCACATGCAATCAATACCAGAAGGTGTGTTTGGCAGTTAACATCATGCATCACACAACAGTTAATCACAATCATACAATTTATGTTTCACATAAATGTCCTTCACAGTTTATTCTAACATGGTCATTCACCAACATACTTGACAGGGTTAACAGGCTTAACAAAGTTGACATACTTAACAAAGTTAACAAGCTTCACAGGATTAACACACATAACATGTATAATAAACTTATAGTGTTAGTTAACTATCAGAGTTAACAAACTAATAGAGTTACCTACTTAACAGGGTTAATAAAGTTAACTGAGTTACTAACTTAACTCAGTTAAGAGACTAAACAGAGTTATGGACTTAACAGGAATTAATAAACTTAACATCATTAACAACTTGACAGAGTTACAAACTAACAGATTTAGTGTGTCAGACACAGGACGAAATCACATGCATGGCGAAAACACTTATTGGCGAAATCACTCAGGCGACAAAAACCCTTTGGACGAAATCTCTTTGGACGAAAACCCTTTGGTTTTCATCAAACCTAAGGTGTGACGAAAACACAAGTGTTTTCGTCTGACCCTTGTGTTTTCGTGGTTCCTGTGTTTTCGCTGGTCACAACATCATCAACAACAGCAGTTACGAAACACAGAAAACCCTAATCTGCTAGACATCTCAGATCGTCAATATCAAATCAAACCTTGACAATATGCATGCCACAACCGATCATACATCTGATTAAGAATCCCTATCATATTCATCTATTCAATTACACAACCAAACCACATAACAGTTAACACATGAAATCATATGAATTACCAACTCATTGTGAAATCAAGATCATCATACAATCATTGGATCATTCATGGAAAGGCATAACATAATCACATAACATCAGCATTCAATCAAACATATACATACAGACATGTAATCATGCATAACTCAAACGACGGTGCAACTAACCGAGATGAAAGGTCACTAGATTGATCGAAAGGAAAAGCTTGAAGACTTGCAGTTGCCGTCGCACAGAGAATCTGGGAGAGAGACCTTAGGGTTTTCTAAAAGTGTTCTAACTTAACGATCTGACAAGTAATATCGCAACATACCTGGGCCGAAGCCCAACCTGTTTTCGCCGGACATTATCTTGGACGAAAACACTGTTTTCGCCGGCTAAGATAGTGTTTTCGTGGGTGGGAGTGCTTTCGGCTTGGGATAGGGGTGTTCGAACAGGGAGTGTTTTCGTGTGGATGTTTCATGTGTTTGGCAATAGGTTCCATTTTAATAATTATACAAAACATAAATTATTAATACAAGATAGGCATAACCCATACACATATAATATACACACCACGAATTTACAAACAACACGTATATTACAAAACAAACAAGTTAAGTCGAAAGAGACCTTGAAAACTCGAGTTATCACACATCAAACTTCCTACTATTGAAGCATAAGGTATCAATCTCATTTGCTCCTTTTCAACCTCTGTTTTTGGACACTGAAAAGAGCCGAAAACATCTCCCTTAACTACTGGAGCCACTGATAGAGAACATTGTTGCACATTATAACGTGTAAGAACACGATCAATATAAGCCTTCTGGGATAGACCTAATATCCCATTAGTACGATCTCGGTGTATTTCGATGCCTATTACGTAAGAGGCTTCTTTGAGATCCTTCATATCAAAATTTTGCGAAAGTAATCGCTTTGACTCATGCGATAAATCTAAACTATTACTCGCCAAAAGGATATCATCCACATAAAGGACAAGTATAACAAAGTTGCTCCCACTCATTTTGAGGTAGGTGCACTGATCCACTTGATTCTTGATAAAGCCTTGTTTTTTCATAATTTCATCAAATTTTAAATACCACTGTCGTGATGCCTGTTTTAACCCATATATGGATTTCTGTAACTTACAGACTAAGTGTTCCTGACCTTTAGGTTTAAAGCCTTCAGGTTGACTCATAAACACATCTTCATGTATGTCACCATTAAGGAAAGCAGTTTTGACATCCATCTGATGTAACTCCAAATCAAAATGAGCTACCAATGCCATAACGATTCTCAAAGAATCCTTCCGTGAGACAGGTGAGAAGGTTTCTTGATAATCAATTCCCTCCTTTTGAGTATAGCCTTTAGCAACCAATCGTGCTTTGTAGCGTTCGACGTTTCCATTTGGGTCTAATTTGGTTTTGAATACCCATTTACATCCTACGGGTTTTACCCCCTTAGGTAATTCAACCAATTCCCAAACGCCATTCTTTTCCATGGAATCAAGCTCATCAATTGTTGGCGCATGCGTCTGTCGACGTCGTCTTGTATCGAGTCTTGTATGTTTATAGATAGATCAGGGCACGTTATTCAAGAAAAATGTCAAATATAGGGTGAGAGATAGTTTCAAACGAAATTAGTAATTCTGTTTGAATGTGATTTCGCTTGAAGCAGTTTCAAGCGGAATCACCTCTCCTATATATAGGTATGCCTGATTTCGTTTGAAGGGGTTCTGTGATTCCGGTTGAAGCCACGAAGTGCTGCCGAAGTGTCATCTCGCTGTAATACTTTATCAAATCAATCAATTGACAGTTTAAAGTGATATTCTAGCTGAATTGAACTTGATACATCTATTTCCGCCTTTCGTATTGAGCAAAAACTCTTCTGATCGACTCGTTTGGGTCTGAAAACGATCCTACAAGTGGTATTAGAGCTCAAGAGGAAGAGTTCTTACCAATTCAGCTGCAATTTCTGATTTCTACACCTTCTTTTTCAAAATTAACAATTTTTCACGGTTAAAATCGGCTAAATTTCTCACATTATGTGCGCAATACTGTTTTAACAAAGCCTTGAAAGAATTGGACTCAAATTCAATCTAAAACTGGTAAAATTGGTAATTCCGTTTGAAAATCAGCTTGAGAAGATGACATCAGCAGCATTTCACACGGAATTAGACGGTTAATTCCGCTTGAAACCGGTATTTCGCTTGAGAAGTTGGTTAATTTCACTTAAAACTGGTATTCCATTTGAGTAATTCCGTTTGAAAACAGCAATTCCGCTTCAAGTTATAATTCTGTTTGAAATTTCTTACGAAATTAGGGATTTCGTTTGAAAGGAGTGTGAGTTCATACGAAATTAGGTATTTCGCTTGAAGAGGTATTCCGTTTAAGCAGTTTATTCCGTGTGAGGAGGGTATTCCGTTTGAAATTGTAATTTCGTTTGAAAGTGTCTGTGTTGTGAACTTTGATAAACCAAAACATGGAAGAGGAATTTTATAACGCCTTTGCAACCCCGATTACTATTACACAGCAGACAATTTTGGAAAATGAAACGGGGACTATGGAAAAACCGCCTAAGCTCATGAACATTGAAGAGTATAAAGGTTGGGAAGGACGTTTTGAAAACTGGGTTCAAGCAAATTATTTGGATGCTTGGGAATGTGTCGAAACGAAATATATTAGACCGACGAATGATGACGAAGAGGAGGTTGCAATTAAAGATATGAGTGCTGATGATAAAAAGAAATACAAAAATGAAAAAATGATGTTAAGTCTACTACAGCAAGCTGTGAAAGAAGACATCTTGGTTTTATTGCAACATAATGGAAGTGCTTATTCGATTTGGAAAGCTTTAAAATCAAAGTTTGTTGGTAGTCAAGAAATGGTTAAAAACAAAAAGTAACTTTTGAAGAAAGAGTTTGATCTATTTCGTGGTTTGAAAAATGAGAGCACAAAACAAATTATTGAAAGATACTGCAATTTGTTAATGAACATGAAGAAATTGAGCATCAATAAAGATAATGAGGAGCTGATTGAAAAGCTAGCTGATGCGTTGCCACACGAGACTTGGGGCACATATCTCATGATGCTAAGGAGCAAGAAAGGTTTTAGCAGTCTGACACTAAGTAAATTCATTGAAAAGATTGAGGCTCAAGAAATGGAACAGAGAAAGATTTCAAGAATGAAAGATTTTGATGGTGAACAAGATATTGGGCTTTATTACAAAACAGGGATGAATGACAAAACCACCAACATGTCACCAAAAGTTGAAACTGCATTCAATGCCAAGAATTCATCTGGAAGTTCATCCAAAGGATCAAACAGCAATACAAGTTTCTCATCATTTCCGTCATTTGATCCGAACATTTCAGCAACCAAAAATGGCAAGAAGCTACAATGCAACATTGTATTGAATATTGAAAATGATCAGGAATATTCTGAAGAAGTTGCAAAAAGCCATATGTCTTTGCTGGGAACAGTGTTAGAATCATATGGAAGTTTAGTGGCAGGTCGGATAGGGAATCCAATGCTTACAAAAGAGGATTACGATCAAATAGATGCTGAAGAGATGGAATTAATGGATATAAAATGTTGTTTGGCAAGTGTGTTGAGAAGAGCCGAAAAGTTTAAACAAATTACGGGAAGAGATGATTTCCGTGATGCAAATGTTTCCACTTTAGGCTTTGATAAATCTAAAGTCACTTGTTTTCGTTGCAGGGAAAAAGGACACTTCAAGAGAGAGTGCAAGAATCACGAAGCAAGTGGAGCTCAAAATCCATTTGGAAACAATGACTACTATCGGAAATCAATTTATCATTAAGTTGCTCAACAGCCACATCAACAACAACTGCAAACTGCTCATGGAAGAAAGGAGATTGAAGAATCTTCAAAGAGAGCATGTTTGGTGAATCAAGAAGATTTCAGTTGGGACAAATATATTTCCGCCGATAACAAAGCATGTCTGATCAATCAAGATGATGAAAAGTTGCCAGAAGGTTTTAGTTGGGCAAATTTCAATTGGGATGATTATGATCCGAACAAAACTTCAAATCACAAAGCTTTTGTTGCTCGAATTGAAGAAGATAGTGATGATGATAATGATTATTATGCTAAAAGAATGGCAAAGCACTTGAAGATGATGGACGAAAGTGATAGTGAAGATGAGAAAGCTAAAAAGAAAAAGAAGAAAATCAAAACACCGGTTAGTAGTGATGATGAAGATGTTCCAGTGATCAAAAGAAAAGTGAAAGAAGTTCCAGCTTTCAAGATTGATGAAGAAGCTGATGCAAGAGAGATTCCAGTGAATTGTGAAACCTGTAAGATCATAAAGAAGAAAAAAAGCGAATTGATTAACAACATGAACAGGTTGAAAGAATCATACGATGTTCTGAACAAAGCCATGAATATGTACAATGAAACAAGTGAAGAACATGCAACAACAATGAAGACACTTCAAGGAGCGTTCATGATAAAACAGAAAATTGTGAACAATTATATCGAGAAGTGTGCTGCTCTGGAACATAAACTAGATACTCAAAGGATTGAAACTGAGAGAGTTAATCGTTTGTTAAAAAGTTACTCATGTACTTCTTATGTCATTGACATGATTTATCCAACTGTTGAAGGCATGAAGGCTTTTGAAGATGATGAAGTAACTAAAGAACAAATGGTATCTGAAGAAAAGACTCCTGAAAAGAAGAAAGAAAAGAAGAAGGATACTAAAGTAAATACATCTGGTAATAAACAATGTGTTAGTTACAACAAGTGTCCACCCCCGCTTGAAAATGGATATTTGCCAAGGAATCCAAATTCAGAAAGAGTCAAAAAGCCAACCAATTTACAGTGGGAGTCTGAGTCTACAGTTAACTTGCCAGAAAATATTGATGTCACGTTTACATCGTCTGACACTGATCAACAATCTCAATTAATGAAGAAAGTGGTGGATCATGTGTTAGATAACGATGAAATGGAGGAGTCAAAGTCGGAGTAAAAAACAGAGTCAAAGTCTAAGTCCGATATGTCTACTTCAGTCAAAAGGGAGAAACGGGTGTACAATAAAGAATTTCTTTTATCAAAATCTAATTTGAATGACGAGACATTCAAAGTGGCATATACTTTGAATGATTCTGACAAATTATATTCTGATGAAGAATTTCCAATAAGAGGTGTCAAAACTGAATTGATAAAAAAAGTTTTCAAACTAACAAAAATTAATATTTCTGAAATAAAAGATTTAAATCTTAATGAAAAACCTAAAAAATACACCTCAAGAGTTAAACAAAGAGAAAACAAGAAAAAGGGTTATAGTTCTGGTTCTGGTTATCGAAAGAAACCAAACCATAACGGTAACTTCAAAAAGAAAGGTCTGGGTTTTATTCCACCAGAAAATTATAAAAATGAAAAATACGTTCGAGATTTTAAATCAAAAATGGTATTTGTTACAGGTACATCTTCTGAAGAAGAAAAGGAGAATTTGTTCAGAAAGCAGTCGAATAGAGATTTCCTTGCGCAAAAGCAAGAAGAAATGAAGTCTGCTGATCAGAAGAAGGAAACTCGAACCTGTTTTAAATGTGGAAAAATTGGACATATTGCAATGAATTGCTCACAGGCAATTCAAGCCAAACAGGGAGTTTCTAAACTAAAAGATAAAGAGGTTGTGTTTGAACCACCAATTGAGAGATAAAAGATTTTCAAAAACTCAAAATTTGAAATTGGTGAATGTTCAAACAGGTTTTACAAGAGAAAAGCAAATCTTGAAAATCAAAAGTGGGTTGTGAAAAAATCTGATAATAGTTTTAGCAATGATTCTGATTCGTCAAAATCAGAGGAGCTATTTACTGGCGATGAATCTGATTTCATAAAGACAGAGGAGCTACATGTTGAGTTAAAATTGGAAACATCAGTACCTCCAATGGATGATACAAATTTTCCACCATTAAGGGCTGAAAATTTTAAGCAAAAAGTTGGGAAAACAGAGATTTCAAATCAATTTTTCTCTGAAAAGAAAGAATTTGATATTGAAAAGGCCTTTAACTCCAAAGTGAAACACATTTTTGGTAAAATGGTTGATGGGAAGGTAAAGGGAATTAAAGAATTTTATGAAAAGAAAACAAAGAAACCAGGTAAGAATGGGTCGTCCCAGGTTTGTGACTGGGATGGAACCTATTATTCTGAATAAACTCTGGACTTGCCGGAGCTCCCAGGTTGGTAAGTGTGGAGCAGGTATCGGCATCTTTCTTGAAAAATTCACGATTGTGATATTTCGACTTACAAGTGGTAAATCAGGGACATTAAGTTGTACTTGATTTTCTACAAGTGATATTTGATATTTGAACTTAAAATTGTTAAATATTTCAAGTGGTAAAATGAACAAAGTGATGAACAAAACCCCTAACCTACAAGTGGTTTTATGAAATCAACAGAACTAATTTTCCAGAAAAACCATTTGATTAAAACAAACTTAAGTGTTTTGAAATCAATGGGAAAATAGTTTGTTGTAAGGGGGAGTTCTGATTGTTTGTGCCAAGTGGATGGCGAATTGAAGTGATTTGATATCAGTTGTCATTTTACTTGTACAGTTTATTTTCAAATTTTCTTTAAATGATTTTGAATTTTAGGGGGAGTAAGAATTTCAGAAAATCCAAAAACATTTGAAAATTTGAAAAAGCCAAAAACATGATAAAATTCAAAAATGAGTTTTGTTGTCAAAAAGAGGAAATGATAGTACATCAGTGGACTATCACAGCATGCTAAAGAAATGGAAAGTACAATGTGATAAACGGTCTCACTGATGATGTGCCAGTAGGTTTTTGCACATTCAGTAGATTGTGAAGAGATATAAACCTTAATTTCAAACTTACTTATATCGTGGGGAACATCTCTCGGATATATGGGTAACCCCCGAAATCTTGTTTGAAAGGTCCCACTTTCTGAGATACTAGGTCTTTATACTCACTGATATCTGGGGTATTATCCCGGGACTTCTGATTTTGCGGAAGCAATGGCCTAGTCCCCGGAGAATACTTTACTGCTGCTTGAAATAAAAGCCTGCCCTCAGCATAAAAAATGATGAAACATTGAAAAATGCAAATCATGTGTTGTTGTAAAAAAGATCCTCTAAAGGGGACCCACCAAAAGTCGAAGCCGTCATCTCTCTGCTGAACGGAAGTTCTGACCTGAGCTCTCACGGTTTTCGCAATTAATCCCTTACAGATATCATCTAGGTATACTCACCTGTAAGACTGAATATTGGGATCTGGATACGGGAGTATATTCTGAGATGGGACACGCGAATAAGTTTAAGTGCTTAAAACATTAATCTCGTATCTCGAAACAGTTGAACTTTGTGTGAAAATTTAAAGTGGGTCAGTATACTGATAATCTAAGTGAATCGTTTAGAACTTAAAATGTTTAAAGCTTAACGGTGTTGGTGATTTGTTTCAAAAACTGATATGATCCTCTGACACAAACTCATAAAAATATTGTCTGTAAATATTTCTTTATTGCATTTCAGTAAACTCAAAATCCAAAAAGATTTTCGGAGTGTTTTAGCATAAACTTTTGAAAAATGCAAAAATATTTTCGACAATTGATGTTGAAGAGCTGATTTTCAAAATTTCAAGTGCTAAACATGATGAACAGGTTTGGGAGAGTTGTTGTGAAATGAGAAAAATGCTTTGAATATTTTGCTTACAAGTGGTCATCAGAAGTTTTAAAATGTTAAATTATTTCATTTATACAAGTGGTAAGCAGAGAATAAATTTATCAAAATTTTAAATTTGTGAAACTTATTTCTGGGTTAAGAATGTGTAGGATAGACTGGATTTTGATTCTGAGTAGAAAGCCAGGTCACGATCCTGATCCTATGAAAGCCAGACTACTATCCCAGCTCAAGTTGAGGAGTCTGAAGGTGTATAGAGCCAGGTTCTGATCCTGATTCTATCAATGCTGATGAACTTAAGGAATCAAGATATCTGATCAAGAAAAGATAGAGCCAGTTTGTGATTCTGGAATTGAAGAATAGATCAACATTCGAGGGGGAGATAAGTTGATAAAGAGAGAGAGATGGAGAATTCTTTACAATGTCAGATACTTCAAAGGAGATCGAGAGGACTGATAAAGACTGAAGATGTGAAGACTCGACACTGAAGACTCGTCAACATTCGAGGGGGAGTCTGTTGGTGCATGCGTCTGTCGACTTCGTCTTGTATCGAGTCTTGTATGTTTATAGATAGATCAGGGCACGTTATTCGAGAAAAATGTCAAATATAGGGTGAGAGATAGTTTCAAACGGAATTAACATTTGTAATTCCGCTTGAAATGAACATGTCACGTTCAAACGAAATTAGTAATTCCGTTTGAATGTGATTTAGCTTGAAGCAGTTTCAAGTGGAATCACCTCTCCTATATATAGGTATGCCTGATTTCGTTTGAAGGGGTTCTGTGATTCCGGTTGAAACCACGAAGTGCTGCCGAAGTGTCATCTCGCTGTAATACTTAATCAAATCAATCAACTGACAGTTTAAAGTGATATTCTAGCTGAATTGAACTTGATACGTCTGTTTCCGCCTTTCGTATTGAGCAAAAACTCTTCTGATCGACTCGTTTGGGTCTGAAAACGATCCTACATCAATCATAGCTTTATTCCACTCAGAAGATTTATCACTACTAATGGCTTCATTATAAGAGGTTGGATCGTTATACTTTCCTAAATCCAAATCAACTTCATTAAGGTAGGTTACATAATCATCAAAGTTAGTGGGCCTTCTTGGCCTTAATGACCTCCTAAGCTGATTTTCAAGTTCAACAAGTTCATTAACTGGTTCAGGGATTTGGTTATGCTCTTGTGAGTTTGATGTGCCTTCATTATTAGGGACATTAGTGTCACACCCCGACCACGTGGAACATACAAAACGTGGCGGAAATGTCGGGGAGTGTTGTAACAGGATTAATTGTTTCAAATCCATGGCAATTGAAGTTTCGTTTTATTGATTAGAAGTGTTACAATGTCTTAACAAACAAGGAAATACAACATAATTAACTAGTCTTGCATCTTTTATTGTCACTAAAGCCCAAGTCTGTCTATGTGTATCTTGATCATCTTATGCAACAGCTCCTGAAAAACACATGTGAAAATAGGTACGTCAGCATAAAAATGCCTGTGAGATACATAGGTTTTGTGAAAATGAGATTCATGACTTATGTTTAAGAAAATGTTTAGTCATGAACCTTTTAGTTTGCTTTGTTTTGTAAATCGTTTAAAAAGCAATAAGATCAGATGATATGTATAAGTAAGAGAATTATGTATGGTTAAATGAATAACCAAGTAAAATGAGTTTGTAAAAGGTAAGTTGTTTTGTAAAACAATGTCTTGTGAAAAGTATGTTATTTGTATAAAATGTTATATATCCCAAAATTAAATGATTCAAATAACGCTACAATATGTGATATCATACAAACACTTATATATAGGAAGTACCAGCGGCGTATCCACCATGCTTGTATCATATTACACACGCCTCGTTACTTAATCACTTACTCAAACCAAACCAACAATGTAATAAGTCTATGTTTAAACCAATAGTCAAAAGTCCTTGTATAAACCATGTCAAATGTTTATAATCCAAAAGTAGTCAAGTAATGTATAACCAAAATGATATGTATGGTAAGTAAAATTAAGACTACTTAAACCATAAATAGAAATGTACAAAACAAAGTATTGAAGTAAAACTTGGTTTAAATCAAAGTTATGTTTTGTAAAATATATGCATGCTATACTGAATATGAACATTTATGCGGTATTGTGAAAATTCATACATCCAAGCCTTGAGACAGACGGATAACTATGTAAAAGTGAGTTATCAAAAGAATATGTATTCGGATTCGGTCATTCCTTACGTCCAAACAAACCCGAGATTTCAGGAATGGGATTTGTCAAGTCCTATGGTACCACTACCTACTACCGAGCGGCATGATCGGTGTTAATGAATGTACATTGTCTCATTTAAACAAACCAAATGTCATACCAAAATGTAAGCATGTGATGAAGATAATGTACCTAGTATGCTAGAGTAAACATACAAGGTAGAGCTGTAAAACAATGTGTCCATATGTTACTGGAACATATGCAACAGAGATGCAATGTAAAATAATGTACTAAGTATGCTAAGTTAACATACAAAGCAGAAAAGTCATGTAATCAATGTGCTAGCATGCTATCAGTCAACATACATAGCAGAAATGTAATGTAAATCATGTACTAATAGTGTACTAATGAACATAACAAGTATATGATGTGAAAACAGGAAAGCAGGAAAGTAACAAGTAGGCACATGTGTTTCACCCCAAAACAGTTTGGAAAATAGTAAAAGAGGGGTCTATGTACTCACTTGAGATTGCTCAGAAGTCCTAAGATAACCACCAAGCAATGCTAGAGATCACGGAATCAAACGGCACCTAATATAGGTAACTATGTTAATAACCCGGACCTAAATCGGAAGATTTGATAGAATGAGGGTTCGTAAACCAAACGAGTATAGAGACTCGTGTCATATGGTTTAACAAAGCCTACATACTAAATGAAACCTTAATCTAAGTGCTTACGACCCATTACGACCCGTTTAGGTAGCTTATGCTACTTTAACGCGTCGTTTGCGTGAAAAGCGTTCGGACCGCCTAACTAGTCCTATGACAAGTGTTATATGCCTAAACATGTTACATAATCAGTTATGTGACAAAAGTTTAGGTTACATATGCTTAATTACCAATTATACATGAAAAGGGTATTCTGGTAATTTACCTAAGGCATATAAACTACCTATCATACAACTACTTAAACGATGTGACCATAGGGTATAACCTCGGAAGGTTATTCCCTACCTACTATGGTCACCTAATGTATTTGGTCGGATCCTAATGATCGACCAAACTGGGTCGGGTTCGAGGTATAAGCGATTTATTAGATCGCTTACCCTACGACCCTAGACAACGTGGTAATCAGTAGGCATAGTCCCAAGGGACTATAACCAACGTGATTACACTCACGTTGCGAAGTTCAAACGAACTTCGCATTGACCATAACTGGTCAATGTAGAAAGTCAAACAAAGTTTGACTTTCAGACTCGAAAGACTCGAAAAGCAATAAAAGAACGAAAGAATACTTACGAAGGCTCCCCGAATGCTAATCTCGATCCAAGAACTCAGGTATGAAACAATGGTTTCAACTTAGAGCTCTCAAATCCAGATTCTTGTGAGAAATGAGGTTGGGGTGGATGGATATTTATAAGAATACCCAAACCGTTAGGATCGTTTCATGGAAAACGTGCCTTAATCCCACCCGTACAAGTGTCGGGACCTTATGGTGACTAAAATTTGGTTCTTATCAGCTGACTAGACAAATGTGAGTGTGTGGTGGAGGATTAAACAGCTGCAATCTGCTGTTTGATTCATTTAATCAGGTCAGAAGGGGCCACGCGGCCCGCTTCAGGATGAACATAATCTAATGCGGGCCGCCTGAGCATGTCAGATCAGAAACATGTTTGAAAAATGACAGTTTCAGTCCCTGCACGTGTTTAAGGCCATTTCCGACACTTCTAAGGCCCGTAAAGCCAACTTTAAGGCCCTAAAATGTTGCCTAAACATTGTGGACATGAAACATGCTCAGAAATATGTCAGATGTTGGTTCGTTTGGTCATACGAACACGATGTTCGCTTAATTACGACGGAATGCGCATAAGCGCAAAAAACGATCCAAATGATGCGACGAATGGATTTTTTTTGCAAGCCAAACACTAAAGCATAATATAGTCATGCTTACATAAATTTTTGGATGTCCAGATGTATTCAGAACGTAAGTTATGCGCGAAAGTGCAAACTTGTGCACTTTTTGACACTTTTAGTCCCTGAATGACTCAAAAGTTTGTTTTAGCATACCGAACCCCTCAAAGCCTATTTCTAAGCTATGTAAAGGATATTTATGGTATGTTTAACTTATGGTCATGTTCCGGAATGTCTATTACAGTTCAAATTGGCATACTTTCGCAGTTTGTCAAGTTTAGTCCCTGTAAGCGAATTAACTTGTTTTAGCCATACCAAAGCCTTCAAAACTTATCTATAAGTTATGTAAGGGTTATTTAAGGTATGTTAAGCCTATGTCACTATTCCGGAGTGTTTGTTGCATTAAACTGGTTATATTTACGCATCGGTGCGCGTATAACCTTCCAGAAAGCGATTTAGAGTTTGGAATTGAACAAAAATTGATATGTGCAAATGATACACATATTTTTACCAATCCCAAGTATGAAATATAATATTTCATTGGTTTGGTATTTGTTTGATAGCCGCGAAGGCACAGGTGTTACAATTAGGAGCATTAATTTCAGCGGAAACATGGGGTGGTGCAGTGTTATGTACAAGAGGTGTATTAGGAGATAAATTTGAAAAGCCCATCCCCCCTCCTCTTGCACTTCTTGGAAATCAAAGACTCCACTTTCACTGCTCCCACTGACCTTAAAGTCCTCTATAAAATTAGCAATTCGACTTTCCACAATACGAGTAACGTGTGAAGGGCAGTAAAATCTATATCCCTCTGATCGTTCGGGATAACCTATGAAGTAGCAACTGACTGTCCTCATGTCAATTTTCTTTTTCAAAGGATCATAAAGTGTAGCTTCGGCAGGACAACCCCATACTTTCATATACTCTAAGCTTGGTTTCTTTCTTGTCCAAATTTCATAAGGAGTTTTTGGGACAGATTTAGAGGGAACCCTATTTAGTATAAGAACGACCGTCTTCAATGCCTCAGTCCATAAAAATTTAGGCAAATTCGAGTTTGCTAACATACTTCTTATCATGTCCATAAGGGTTCTATTTCTTCTCTCAGCAACACCATTCTGCTGAGGTGTACCCGACATGGTAAATTGGTTCACTATCCCGTGTTCTTTACAAAAATTAAAGAAAGGAACGGGAGCTTGACCAATGTCTGTATGTCGACCATAATACTCACCCCTTCTATCTGATCTCACTACCTTTATCTTACGGCTAAGTTGGTTCTCAACTTCAGCCTTAAAAGTTTTAAACATTTCAAGTGATTCAGATTTTTCTTTAATCAAATACAGGTACATGTACCGAGAATAATCATCTATGAAAGTAATAAAAGACGTGTGGCAGGTAATGCCAGGTGGAAAAGGTCCACAAATATCAGTGTGTGTGAGTTCTAATAATCCGGAACTCCTTGTGGCACCCTTTTTATTCATCTTTTTCCCTTTAATGCATTCAACACATGTTCCAAAATCACTAAAATCAAGATCTGGTAATTCACCATCCTTCACGAGTCTTATCATTTTGTCTCGTGAGATGTGGCCTAAACGTCGATGCCACAATTTAGATGATGTTTCCAAATCAAGTTTTCGTTTTCGTTTTCGTTTGTTGATTTTCTCATTTACGTTATATGACAACAAAGATTTCGAAAAGCTATCATCTAGTTCTAACTTATAGAGATTTCCATCCAGATAACCACAACTAAGAACTTGGGAGTTTAAACTAATAGTGACCTTTCCATGCCTATGTAAAACTTCAAAACCATCATTGTCTAACTTTGATACTGATACTAAATTCCGAGTAATTTTCGGTACATATAATGTATCATAAAGTTTAATACAATGACCATTTTTCATAATAAGTTGCATGGTTCCTATGGCCTCAACTTCAAGTTCTTCTCCTCCTCCCGTTCTAAGTGTTCTTTGGTTTCTTTCCAGCCTCTGGATTGTAAGGAATCTCTGTGTGGAATTGGTAACATGAACCATTGAACCAGAGTCAACCCACCATGTGTTAATTGGTACATAAATATTAAAGGATTCAATTATCATAAATGCGTCAGTACCTTTCTTAGTCAGCCATTCCTTGAATTTTGAACAATGTCGTTGCAAGTGCCCTTTGTAATGGCAGAACTTGCAACGAGACTGTCCTTTGGAGACATTTGGGCTGGCAACAGTATTTGAATTAGCTTTCTGGACTTTGGAACTTTCCCCTTTAAAATTTCCCTTCTTTTTCACTGACTTAGTGGTAGCGATATAAGCAACTTCTAGTTGTTCTAGTTTTAAACGTTCCTCTTCCTGCACACACATTGCTATCAACTCACTCATTGTCCATTTGTCTTTCTGAGTGTTATAGTTGATCTTAAAAGCATTAAAACGTGCAGGAAGAGAAGTCATGATGAAGTGTACTAGAAAACCGTCGCTTATTTCCATGTCTAATCCCTTTAACTTATGGGCCATGTCGCTCATCATGATTATGTGCTCACGCACACCACTAGTCCCTTCATATTTTGTGGTAAGCATCTTCAAAATTAGAGAACTCGCATGTGCTTTAGAAGATCCCTTGAATTGCTCCTCAACTGAATTCAGATATTCTTTGGCATTCTCTGAATCAGGTATAGCTCCCCTAATGGCACTTGAGATGGAATTCTTGATAACCATAAGAGACATTCTGTTAGATCTTTCCCACTTTTCATGCTCTATTTTCTGATCTGTAGTGCTTTCAGCAGTCAGAGCAGCAGGAGGGTCATGCCTCAGGGCATAATCAAGATCCACCATACCAAGAGTAAGTTTAACCGTATCCCTCCATGTGGCAAAGTTTGCCCCAGTCAATAATTCAATTCCAAGGCTAGGGCTAAAAGTGGATGCTAGATCAATACAAACAGAAGAGTTGAAGTAGTCTATTTAGGGGTAATCAAGCAAGGCAGACAAAAGATAAGTACATTGAAGATAAAATCTATTATAACACCAAAATAATAGATTAACTAAAATTCTACCTGAATTTTGGCTTCGCTTTGGCTTTGACCAAAATTCAGACATTATGAACATACATAAATAAAATGTTGTCTTGATGTTTTACATAAACTTTGGCTTCGCTTTGGCTTTGACCAAAATTTATGTATTATAAACATACCATAATAGACTGACTTATTGTCTTACATGAATTTTGGCTTCGCTTTGGCTTTGACCAAAATTCATGTATTGTGAATGTACGTAAATGATAGAGACTATCTTAATGTTCTATGTGAAATTTGGCTTTGCTTTGGCTTTGACCAAAATTCACATATTATGAACATATATTATAAATGGATTATCTTAATGTCCCATATGAATTTTGGCTTCGCTTTGGCTTTGACCAAAATTCATATACACGATGAACGTAATAGTAAAGCACATAAATATACCATAACACCTTTAGGCAAGAAATGATATATCTATGTAATTAGGCTTATAATTATTATATATATCATTAGACAATTTGCCTTTAGGTTCATTGTCTAACAATACATGTAATTACATAAAAATGAAATATCATCACTTATTTTATTTTGTAAGAAACTAAAAGGAAACAATAATTATTTGTTTCACAGTTCATCAAAACAATTTTCACAAATAATATTATCCCTTAACAATAAATGTATCCATGTAATATGCTTAGAATAAGGCATGGATACTATTGAATAATTCAAGTAGATATTTAGAACGACGTAATTTACTTCCAAGTAAATACAATTATATAAGGCATCAGTTTCAAATAAATTTGATTGTGTTCATCTTTTGTAAAAAACAACTTTACAATTTAATCAAATATTTAGAATGCCAATTTCAAGTGCTTCAATTGTAAATTAATTATTTTAATCTTAATCTATAACAAGCAACGCATATATGAATATGAATATAAATCAAAACCATAACATTCATAGTGACATTTTAGCCAATATCTAGATGCCATGGATAAACTTGATGGTCATATGAGTCACCAAATATAGGAATGTGTGAAAAAAATGGGATCTGACATATTTATACCGAAACCAATTTTTTTCTATTGTTTAACATGTATCACATGCCATAGTTTTGATCAGAAGGTTAATGATCAGAGAATTAAACAAAGTGACATGCAATCAGCCAAAATATTGTTAAAACTAAAACTCAATGCCCTTATTTTTTTCCGATGAAAAACTGTTCATCAAGTTAACAACTTAATTTCTAAATATTTTGATTTCTAATTACGAAAGATCCCCAATCAATTAGCAATTGGATTGATATAATCAACACTACTCTGATACCACATGTTGATTATATCAATAAACATGTAGCCAAAACATAAAACCTTAATCATAAACTTGAGCATAAAAGTATTGGCACTTACATGTGGGAATGGTTATCTTTGCGGATGATGACGAAGCCATAATTCCCGTCAAGATGTTCTTGGTTCCAGTTTAGAGTGTCCTCTTGGGATGGATCAAGATTTAGAGAAAAGTAAAGTATGGAGAGACATAATTTGGTGTAGTTTATTCTCCTTTTATTCTTATGTTATGGACACTCAAAGGGTAACACTACACATTCTCCTAATGTCATTATTTCCATCAAACAATGACTTATAATTAATCTTTAGGACACTAATGTCATATGATTGATTGTATTTAGATGATCAATAAAGGCCACAATTATATAGAAGTCTAACACAAAGCACTTAAATAACCCATCCTTTTTCTTAGTCATTCTCTGTCTTTGACACAAAATTGCATAGCGACTACAAGGCTTGGTACTACACCAACAATGTTGCCAGGGAATGCTCCACAACTGATGAGTGTATCTCATGGATAATATTGCAAGAGTCTAGATACCCAACCTCAACGACTGTTTTTTTACTTAGTTATATTATTGTTAATTACTATTTAACTTTTTCATAAATGAAATAATATTTTATTACTTTCCATTTATTTTAATTGTTTATTCTATAGAAAGGTTAGGAATGAGAACAATCGACATTTCCGTAGTTGAAAAATGGTTAAGGGATGTATGACTAAGTGTTACCGTCTAACCTCCCTGGCCATGTGGTCGTGAGAGCGTGGCACACCGTACCAACGAGCGTTACTCTAGGTGAATTTGATGGGGGTGTTGGTGCTCTAATGGGCGTGAGGGAGGGGAAAGTTGGTAGGGACTACCTCAACGGTCTCTTAACTGTTTCAAAATAAAAAAAAAAGTAATTAACTTTTTTTATATATGATTAAACACACCACATCACACATATATAGGGTTGTAAATGAACCTAACGAACAAGAAAAATGTCTTGTTCGTATTCGTTCATTTAGGAATGAGGAGTGAGATGATTTCAGAGAAAGTGAACGCAGAAGATAAAATATTTTCATTATATTCTCTTGCTTTCTTCTGTTTCATTCTTAGTTTATTCTTTTGTCTTTGTGAAAGTTTAACTTTTGAAATGTTTTTTTTTTTCACTTCCTTTTAAATTCTCTTGGTATAATAGAGCATTCACAATGGATCCTCCATCTTATTGTGAGTGTAACTTCTATATTTATTCTATATACTAATGTTCCGATTAATCTTAACTCTTTTTTAGGATGATCTTGACCATTCAAAATCCATAACTTTTAATCCCGACCCTTTAAAATCACATTTTTCTTCTAGAAGTAGCAGTTTACGGAGGTTTTACAATCCTGTGGTTACCAAAAACCACCAATAACCACCTTCTACCCCTTAATTCTAGCAATCGTGGTTTCAGATCTTCAGCCTTATAATTCCCTTTCAATCTTGCCTGCTTCTGTCTCTCTCTCTGGTCAGCCTCTAGATCTCTGAACAGATCTCACTGCTTCTCAATTTTTCCTTGAAGGGATGTGCATCAGCAGCGCAAACGAATGGATATGCATCAATGAGGATCGATGTTGTCTCTAGGGACTCGGTAAGTTTCCTATAGTTTTTCACTCTTTCATTATTTTTTATCATAGATTCTTGAAAATCAATATATGATTCAAGCCTTAGAGATTGACGGCTAAAGTTTTGCCGTTTTGGATTCATTAGTCAAATTGAACTCACAAATACATCAATTTTTTTTAACTGTTTCTGTTTTTTCAGTTCTAATTTGTGATTCACGATTCAAGCATTCCAGGGTATTTAGAGCATCAATTTTCGAAACTGATTCACCACTCATTCATGCTATTAAAAAAAGTTGGGTGTATATGAAAGCTAATGTTCTGTTCATCTGTATGTTCATGTTCAACTTATTTGTTCAATTTGATCAGCGGTTAGTATTTTCTGTTTTAGTTTGAAATATAATAATAAATCAATGGATGGTTTTCAAAACAATGCTCTTTCTTGCAGCCATTACCTCATTCAAAGAACAAGTTGAAGCAGTGTAAAAACTTGATGAGCAATTGGTTTTCATTTTATGGTTACTAAAGGTGAAAATATATAGATTTTTGATAAAAAAAGTTCGTAAAAAAACTGATTTTCATTTTTTGAAAACGCACATCTAGACACCCTTTTGATCATAAAAGTATCATGCTATATGTGAAAATTTGTGCTTTTTTTTCTTGTGGAAGTTTGATCCTAATGACAATGTGTTTTGTTGGCAAATACAGGATCGAGCAGTAGCTTGGAAGTAAAACAAAACATAAATGAAATTATACACAATAGTCACTGTTTAGATGCTAATTCTTTTTGATGGTTGAAGGTTCTGCCCGTGATATAAAAGGGATCTGAAAGTGCAAGAATTCTTGTAGCTACTTTGGTATGAAAGCTTCTTAAGTTCCTATCATAACCACTACCTTAGAATCACAATATTTGATTGTTCCCCCAAACCCTATGTTTCTTATGCTCTGTTCTTAATATACAATACAACATGTATGGAGTTTCGATTGATACTAATTTCATCGGTTGCCTATACGTCCCAGATTTATGATCTACATCGCTATTGGGGGGGGGGGGGGCTGAATTTATGAGTGTTGAGGATAACATTGACTCAAATTAGAGAGAGACATATTTGGCTGATGTTAATGCTCCAAACCTAGAATTAAACGTATGACCATTCTAAACCTTTTGCATATAAATACTTTTCTAAACATGAAATGTTGTATCATTTCTCAAGAGTATTTCAGTGAATGGAAGGGTTGAACTGATTAAGGTTTATGTATTATTTTTTTCAGCGAATCCAAGACTTTATGCCCTGCTTCCTTGTAGCATGACTATGACAAAAACCAAAAAAAAAAAAAAGAGGTTGGGATATGTAATGTAACGCCCCAAAACTCGAATTTATAATTTGATAGTATGTCTTTTATATAGGGAGTGAAATGTACTAACTAAGTTATTTAACTTAGTTAAATACATAAAGAATAAGTATAAATGATATCGTGATGTTGGTTGTAAATAACCAAAGACATAATTAGAGGGACTAAAAGTAGCAAGTAGGGAAAACTTTATAAAAATTCAGATTTTATAAGAATGAATGTATGTGTGCGTGCGTGCGTGGAACCTCAGGAGAAACACAAAGGGAGCCAATACCCTTGTTCATCAAGAATCACCAAATTGGTGATGAATTTAGGATCCAATCTTATGCATGAATGAAGAATTATCATCATCTCAACATTACAAAAATGTGGTAAGTTGTAATTTGAGATTTGGTGATCTTGTATGAAGTGGGTTTGTGTTTAATCCACGAAATTGAATGAAATTGATCATGTATATGTGTTAGAATCACCATATAAAACATGGGTTATGAAGGATTTTGAGTAATTTGGTGTTTGAAGATGAAACCCACTATGTATGGAGTTTTGGGTCGTATGGAGTTTCGGTTGATACTAATTTCATCGATTGCCTATACGTCCCATATTTATGATGTACATCGCTATTGGGGGGGGGGGCTGAATTTTCGAGTGTTGAGGATAACACTGACTCAAATTAGAGAGAGACATATTTGGCTGATGTTAATGCTCAAAACCTAGAATTAAAGGTATTACCATTCTAAACCTTTTGCATATAAATACTTTTCTAAACATGAAATGTTGTATCATTTCTCAAGAGTATTTCAGTGAATGGAAGGGTTGAACTGATTAAGGTTTATGTATTATTTTTTTCAGCGAATCCAAGACTTTATGCCCTGCTTCCTTGTAGCATGACTATGACAAAAACCAAAAAAAAAAAAAAGAGGTTGGGATATGTAATGTAACGCCCCAAAACTCGAATTTATAATTTGATAGTATGTCTTTTATATAGGGAGTGAAATGTACTAACTAAGTTATTTAACTTAGTTAAATACATAAAGAATAAGTATAAATGATATCGTGATGTTGGTTGTAAATAACCAAAGACATAATTAGAGGGACTAAAAGTAGCAAGTAGGGAAAACTTTATAAAAATTCAGATTTTATAAGAATGAATGTATGTGTGCGTGCGTGCGTGGAACCTCAGGAGAAACACAAAGGGAGCCAATACCCTTGTTCATCAAGAATCACCAAATTGGTGATGAATTTAGGATCCAATCTTATGCATGAATGAAGAATTATCATCATCTCAACATTACAAAAATGTGGTAAGTTGTAATTTGAGATTTGGTGATCTTGTATGAAGTGGGTTTGTGTTTAATCCACGAAATTGAATGAAATTGATCATGTATATGTGTTAGAATCACCATATAAAACATGGGTTATGAAGGATTTTGAGTAATTTGGTGTTTGAAGATGAAACCCACTATGTATGGAGTTTTGGGTCGTATGGAGTTTCGGTTGATACTAATTTCATCGATTGCCTATACGTCCCATATTTATGATGTACATCGCTATTGGGGGGGGGGGGGGCTGAATTTTCGAGTGTTGAGGATAACACTGACTCAAATTAGAGAGAGACATATTTGGCTGATGTTAATGCTCAAAACCTAGAATTAAAGGTATTACCATTCTAAACCTTTTGCATATAAATACTTTTCTAAACATGAAATGTTGTATCATTTCTCAAGAGTATTTCAGTGAATGGAAGGGTTGAACTGATTAAGGTTTATGTATTATTTTTTTCAGCGAATCCAAGACTTTATGCCGTGCTTCCTAGTAGCATGACTATGACAAAAACCAAAAAAAGAAAAAAAAGAAAAGAGGTTGGGATATGTAATGTAACGCCCCAAAACTCGAATTTATAATTTGATACTATGCCTTTTTATATAGGGAGTGAAATGTACAAACTAAGTTATTTAACTTAGTTAAATACATAAAGAATAAGTATAAATGATATCGTGATGTTGGTTGTAAATAACCAAAGACGTAATTAGAGGGACTAAAAGTAGCAAGTGGGGCAAACTTTATAAAAAAATCAGATTTTATAAGAATGAATGTATGTGTGCGTGCGTGCGTGGAACCTCAGGAGAAACACAAAGGGAGCCAAAACCCTTGTTCATGAAGAATCATCAAATTGGTGATGAATTTAGGATCCAATCTTATGCATGAATGAAGAATTATCATCATCTCAACCTTACAAACATGTGGTAAGTTGTAATTTGAGATTTGGTGATCTTGTATGAAGTGGGTTTGTGTTTAATCCACGAAATTGAATGAAATTGATCATGTATATGTGTTAGAATCACCATATAAAACATGGGTTATCAAGGATTTTGAGTAATTTGATGTTTGAAGATGAAACCCACCATTCGTGGTGAAGGTGGCGACATGGGTGAATCACCCATGTCTAATTCTTGTTCAAATTGATGTATTTTGTAGTATGTGACGTATACTTGTTATTTAGATTGAGTATGGTATGGAAATTTGTTTGATATTTACTTGTGTTGATGAATAGAAGTGATAAGTATGAAGAAAAGCATGAACTACATGTACATTAGGCTTAGAAAGTAGTACGCACACCAAGTGTTTGATGAAATGTCTAAATGGCAATGATATGTGAAATTGTATGCAAGTAATAGGTAATTATATATAGAACGTGATAATAATGTATTTGATAGTAAACTAACATGAGAAGTGTGTTTTAGATATAGTTCATGTGGAGATTATGTTGAAATGATGTTGGGTTAGCTAAGTATGGGTTAAGGTGTTAGTTGTGAAGATATGAAAAAGCTAGTGTGGAAGGAATGGATTATGTATGTATATGTGTATGTGTATATAATTAGGTGATCATGTAATTTTATATGTCATATAATACGATTATGAAATGCGTATAATGTTAATACTATGGTCTACCATATTAAGATGGATACATGTTCATAAGTTGAAAGTGTGTAATTAGGACAGTTGACTTTCTAAAATTCAACAATGAATGAATAACATGGTTAGCCTTTCGGACACAATTATAATAATAGAGAAATAATGTGTTATGTACTAGATGATCTACATGTCGTGTACGATGATAATTGAGTTGCGTGAATGTGGAACAAGGTGACTTTTAGTCTATGCCTTATGTATGTGGTATTTGGTTAATAAAAATGCAAGTAATGTATGAATGGAAAGAAATGAATGTTAGTATGAATGAGCATGTGTACTAACCATAATGTGATTGCAATGACATGAAAGGATAGGGAGCACATTAGCATGGACTCAAGAACGGAAGACTAACGGGTCAAGAGGAGGCGAGGAAACAAGCATGAACAAGTATATATTATATATGGCGGTAACAAATGGACAAGTATTAAAAAAGCCAAGCATATCTATAATCTATAATACTATATAAAGCAAATGTGATGGACAACATTGTAATTTTACCGTGGTTACAAGTTATGAAGCACCATGTACAACGATGTGTAAGCTATTTTAGAGGGGCTAAATCTGTATTTCATCCAAAGTTTTAAGACACTAGAGGGGTAATTGGGGGATTTCAGCCTTCCTATTGAATGCTTCTGTTTCTAATAGATGATTCAGTTCCTTCATTCATGTTCAATCGATTCATTGCAGAGATTACTTCATCTTCCCCTTTGTAATCGAACTCCAGTTGTCTCAATTTCTCAAACCAAATCAAACCCTGAATTTGAAGATATGGGATGGAGATATGGGATGAATTTTATGTTTCCCGTCTTCTACGTGACCCACGATCACGTGACATAATATTCCCTCCGTATGAAACCCTTCCTCCGCCATTAAACCTACTGGAGCTCATATTCACCTCTGGATCGATCAATCATTCGATCGGCGTAACCGTCGCCGGTGTATTGATTCGCACAACAGAGACGCGGAGGCATCTGTTGGAAGGTCGGTGTATAGTGAGAGAAGATTACGGTGCGTTTATCTAGCGGTTTCAGTTGCTTCCGTTTCCTCAACCGCCTCCTCCTGCAGCGAAACAGCCTCTTTCTGGTCTCACTTTTGCCATTAATGATGTGTGAGTTTGTTGCTTTTGTTATGTATGTGAATGATCTGTATGTGCTTATGGATTAGTGCTTTTGATCACTGAGGTTGATTATTTATGAACTATGTTTAAAGATTTGCATTATGATTGAAGATGAACGTTGCTTGGGAAAATTTTGTGGTATCTCTATTTTTCTGTTTTTAATAGTGAGAATGGTCAGATGTGTGCAATAAAAGAAGTTAAAGTTGTTGCAGATGGTCAGTCTTCAAAAGAATGTCTCAAGCAATTGAACCAGGTCTGTTATGTATATATTGTTATGTATCACGTGAATGGGATTTAACTCGTTATTTTCAAGCTTCAATCCTTTTGTATTATGCTTTTTATTAGATCAATAATATTCTTTTTTTAACTTTTAATGCTCTTTGCAACAGGAAATCACTTTGCTCAGTCAACTTTCACACCCAAACATCGTTCAATACTATGGAAGTGAACTGGTACTGTCCTATCTTGTGTTGTTTTTTGTTGGTTCAGTAAAGAACTCAAAATAGCTACACATGTGTTTGTATGTGCATTTTCAAAGTGATTATTCTGATTTGAACAACTATAAACTCAAAAACTTTTGTGGATTTTTCAGGGAGAGGAAACGTTATCTGTTTACTTGGAATATGTCTCTGGTGAACTTCATATTGTGTTCTTAGGAATAATAAATTTGTGTTTTATTTTTGCAGAGATATAAAAGGGGCAAACATGTTAGTGGACCCTAATGGTGAAATCAAACTTGCTGATTTTGGCATGGCATGGCAAAACATGTAAGTCTCTCACCATACGCTCAAAGTGGTGTATACTGTATCACCCCTTTAGTGAGAGTAAACTTGTCTCACCCCGGTAATTCTACTGTGAGCGTATGGTGAGAGATGTCAACGGCTGGATACAGTTTACTGTCATTATATGGATTACATTAGGTTTGATACATAACTTTTACTTTTTCTTATATTTATAACCTTTAAAGTGAATGTGTTTATTGTTTTTTCATATTAATATTTGTAGTTAATTATTGTAGATATGTGCTCTACTGCCTGCTGCTCTTTGCTTCCAAGTTTGCTATTTTCTTTAGACATATTGTGATGCATAGCCTCCAATTTTGGCACCACATGTATTAGATTGTTAATATGCAATTGAAGATGAAAAACGGAGCTTATGAAACTTCACCAATGCTTTACCTCAAAGATATCCAACAGGTATTTCTTTTGTTCATAGTTGCGAAAAAAAAAAGAGAAGTGGTTGGTACAAAATTTATACGAATATAGTAAAGGTATATAAATTTTATAAGAATAACTAATATAATAATATCATAACTAGCTACAACTATCATTTATATTTAAAATATGGATCTTGTTTTGTAGGTTGATGGTACTATTTTGGCTCCAACAAGTTCCAAAGCTTGGGGTGCAGACCATTGGCTCGAGTTTACGAACCTTGAAGAATTCACTATCAACGGAAAAGGCACCGGCATAACAGTCCAAAACAGTCCCAAATTCCACATTACATTTGACACCTGCGACGGAGTTTTAGTCCACGATATCAGCATCTCATCTCCCGGTGACAATCCCAATACTGGCGGAATTCATTTGAGATCCTCCAAGAATGTGATAATCCATCACACAAAACTTGCTTGTGGTGAAAGCCTCTCTTTATAAACTAGCAGTACCCATAGCTCCAACAAGCGCCCATGTTCGTATGGTGCCGTGATGTTCTACGTGAATCCACGTTGGAAGGACATCATACCAAAGTCGTACAATTAGGACCTCGATATGGGTTTATTCTGTTTATCGTTTCGGAGTGGAGATGGTCATCAAGGTCAGTGGGCGAACTTGCCTTCAGAATTGCTGTTGGATATAATGATAGGATCCAAGAGAGTGAGACTTTGTGGCCTGTGAGAACTCTTGTTTATTGTGCATGTGTATGTAAGTCAAACTGAGCACTTGTTTTTATTATTTTTGTTGAGTCAAATCGAACACTTGTTCATACCGTTTTAGTCATATTACGGCTCAATTTTTTATTGTTTTCTCTTTTGTTTTGCTAACGGTACCGTATTTGATCGAAATTGGTGTTGGTTCTTTACGGTACTGACATAAGTCTTTATGGTTATCAAACGATATAAAACACGGATTGGTATTCTTTTAGACCTATCGGATCGGTTATAGATATACAACTTTTATATGATTTATTTATCGTTTTAAGGTTTGAATTATGTTTCTGCCCCGTATTGCTGGTTAGAATTATAGAAAGAATCAGTTTATCGCGCCGCAACGCACGCGGGTTTCCCACTAGTAATTTAAGAAAAGGTCATTGAACATATAATACAATTCAACGAATTTATCTTGAACATTAAACATAAGGGAAAGATTATTAGTTTTATGAGTAATATATAGTTAAAAAAACGTTTTTATTCCTAGTGATCCTTGATATGACCTTGTGGTATACTGGTATAGTAGTATGATGCATCCTCTCTATATTAGAGGTTTAGTGTTTAATTGTTCAAATCCTACAAGGTACAAATATAGAGTATAGATAGTTTTTAGAAGGATTTAAGAGTATGGTAATTTATTTGTTCAAAACAAAAATAATATTTATTTGTTTTAGTTTTGTATGATGTTTGTTGGCTAGGATCTATCATATGTTAAGTGAACTACAATGAAACATATCGTAAACCTGCCATGAATGAATGATTACAAAATCTATCACGAATCATCGTTAAAATTAATTAACCTAATACCCTAGAAAACAGTAAAAAAAGTAAGTCAAAAAATATAGCTCAATGAGCGGATCCACGAATTTTTTTCAGTCGGTTCCTTTTAATAGATTTTTACTAAAATTTTCCAAATCATACAAATTTCCCACTAAATTTTTCCATCTTTTCCGAATCGAATAGGTTTCTGAGAACCCACAAAACATGGTTGGATCAGCTGAGCACAATCCACCATAAATCCAAGTGCATAAATGGTGTCTTTTTATGGTTTGTTTAATTTGTTGTTTTGGTGTCTTTTTATGATTTGTTTAATTTGTTGTTTCTGAGCTTTTATATCGAAAATAATGGATATGTGTGACAAGTGAAAAGAAGAGAGAAATAAAACAAAAAAAAAAAAATTGATTAGCGATATATTTAGAAAAACTGAAATGTATGTTTTTAAGGATGCAATAACGGATATGTGTAACAACTAAAATGAAATAAGAGAGATAAAATAAAATAAAAAAAAAAGATATCTATACATATAATAAAGTAAATTAAATGTGTCCACGTGGCAACTCATGAGAGTATTGTTTTCTTGGTTTTGGCGCAATTCTCCTGCTCCACTTTTCCTTCACATATTTGGATTTGGGTAACCCGGTAAGCCTATGGACCCTTTATATTCCAATTTCCTAATTTTCCCCCTGACCACTCAGTTCTAACCCTAGGGTTTTTTCCCAACACGTCATTTGTCTTCCCCATTTCTAATCACCTCCCATCCGATATCAAAGTTTTGGGGGTGAGAAATCAAAGAGATATCCGACATCAAGGTTTTGATCTTGAACCCCTTGATTTTCCACCTAGGGGTTTGAAATCAAAGAGATGGAGCAGTGAAAGAGAGAGATGTCGAGGGGGGTTTGAAATCAAAGAGATGGAGCAGAGAAAGAGAGATGTCGATAGGGAGAGCTCAGGGAGTCGGGTTCGTGATTGTTTTGGCTTCAACCTTGAGTCTCAAGTAATTCCGACTGCTCAACCTTCGTTTTTAATCATTAATCGAGTTATTGGGGTCGATGGGTGTGGTGCTTATGAGCCGAAGGGTGTGGTGATTTTGAGCCGAATGTGGGTTTTTGGTTGAATCATTCTAATCATCCAATGGTGAAGATTTTCCCTTATAATGGCAACTATTTTTGCCTGGATCATTCTAATCATCCCTTTCAAGATCTTCGAAAATCAAAGGTACATTTTTCCTTTTATTCTTCTTTTCAGCGATTATTATTATTAATATTATTATTTAGGTTAGGTTTTTTTATATCAGATGTAGAAATAACAGTTCTGAAACCCTGTGTTTTCTTCATTATTTTAACAATTCGGTATTTGGGGATGAATGAAGTTAATGCTTTACTTTTATCCGTATGATACATGTACTTCCTATCTAATTTTCATTTTTTAAAATTTAGATGAATTTGATTTTAATAATTTTAACAGTGATAGATTAACCGATAATAACATATACTACTGCTAATGTGATTAATGAATATTTTAATTTTTATTTTTGATGTCAAGAGCAATCTTATTCTAGCTAAGACCAACGATCAGTCATCTTAATATAACCCAAATTCTGGCCATTATCTATTTATGAATTGTAGTTTCCTTACCAAATAGCAATTAAAAAAAATACTAGATAAGTATTTAAGTTACGTAAACAAACAACTTTTAAATTTTAGATTAGTTATCTATGAATTATAGTTTCATTACTAAACAACAATTCAAAAATACTAGATAGATTATAAGTTAAAATTATTAAATAAATTTCAAAATTATAGATAACTCAAAATTTAAACAATCATGATAATTCAAAAACATAAAAAGCATTATCTATTTATACATTTTTATGTTATAAATATTGCACACCATTAATCATCATTCAGAACAATCAGAGACATAACCAAGGTGTTGTTTATAATTAAGCGTATATTTTTTTTCATCACATTAATTTGTTTTACGCACTTCTTTTATATCGTTTTCACTATTCACTATTATATATTCTTTCACAGAACCATGGAAGGAAAAAATCTCATCTATTTGAACGATATTGACGGCAAAACAAGAACTTTTACAATAAAGGTAAAAGTGGTTAGGCTATGGAAGAGATCAAATTCTAAAAAGGTTGGTGAGACATGGGCTATTGATATGGTGCTCATGGATGAAAAGGTACAACTTTTACAACTTTAATTAGTTAATATGTCTTTACTTAATCATTCTTTAGGTTTTTTTAACATACATTATTTTGACTTATAATGTCAGGGAACCAAAATGCAGGCCACTGTGTGGAGTAATGACTTTAAAAAACATGTAAAATTTTTACAACAAAATGAATGCTATACAGTTTTTAAACCTCGCTTTGATAAAAATAACCATAAGTTTAAACATTTTGATACCAAATATGTGTTAACCTTCAATTTTGAAACAACCATTCGAAAGTGTAACAACTTTATAGGACCAACACATGGTTTTCAGTTTTCAACATTTAAGTCTATTAAAGATGGTGAAGTTTCTTCAGATTTTTGAACTGGTATGTTTCCTAAACTAAGCAAACTCATAATATACCTGTTAAATTATGTTTTAGTTTTAATGTTAGAACTTATCTTTTCTTTCATTGTAGACTTTATTGGGTACGTCGAGGAATGGTTTCCACGGGAGGATACAACAACACGATATGGCAAACAATCCTACAAGATAGACTTAATATTGAGAGATTTGGAGTTTGTTCTCCTTTAATATCGTTTTTCTAACAATTTTCTTCATATTCTATTGATTATTTTTCAACGGCGTCAATTCCCATTATGTGTATGTTTTGTAATGACAACAAACAAAAGTCAAGGACAGTCTCTATCAAGGGTTGGATTGTATTTGAAATATCCCGTTTTCACACATGGCCAACTTTATGTCGCATTGTCAAGAGTAAAAAACCGAGCTGGTGTGAAGTTACTTATATTAGATGAACATGAAAATGTTACAAATAAGACAACCAATGTGGTGTACAAGGAGATCTTTAGTGAAATATAAATTATTTTTTATTCTTAAAAAATATCCTATGTATTTTAAACAATAATTTGTTAATACTAAAAAAACTCATTTCTTTTCCATTCTATTCGTTGCCTATTTTCTTTTGTTAAACCGCGTGTACACGCGGGTTCTAACCTAGTACATATAATAAAGTAAACCATTTGAAGGACACATGGCGCTTTCTGGAGTGCTTTCAATTGTTTTTTCCCGCTTAAATAAATGGATAAACAAAAAATTAGAGATAAAGAATGACTCCTATATATTCTTTTAATCACATAAATTATATCTTTTTATCTTTTTATTCTTTTGTTTTTTATATTCATTTATCTTGATTTAAGTATTAATCCATTAAAATTAAATAATTGTTTATGGAAATTATATATTATGAGAGAGACGAAGAAAATCCTAATTGTTTATGGAAATTATATATTATGAGAGAGACGAAGAAAATCCTTTTAGTAATGGTGGATAAATATAATTATGAAAATTCTGTTAATAAAAAGACTCACGTTATATTAGATTATTATTTAAGATATATATACTACTACATAATTTATTTTGAAATATACTAGGTTAGAACCTCGTGTATTACACGGGTTGAATAAATGTAATTTATATATTAAATAATAGAAAGTTATATATTTATGAACCCCGTATATTGTACGGGTTAAATAAAGGAAAATTGGTATTTAATAAACCAACATTTGCCCAGTTGGTAAATAATAATCCAACGTACAGAATTGGTATATAATAATCCTACCTATCAACATGTTGGCACTCAATGGACCTCCGTTAGTTTTTTTTAACTGAAGTTAGTTTTTAAGTTTTATTTATTACACAAACAGTCCCTGTAGTTGTAATTTACTATGAGTTAATAGCCAAAATGGTCCCTGAGGTTAATAGCCACAGCACCGCCACCACCACCACCACCCCCACCGCACCGCCACCACCACCACCGCCACAGCACCGCCACCACCACCACCGCACCGCCACCACCACCCCCATCGCCACAGCACCGCCACCACCACCACCATCGCCACGGCACCGCCACCACCACCACCACCACCGCACCGCCACCACCACCACCACCACCATCAATCAATCACATCTCCAAACAACCTGCTCGCCTCGGACCGAACATCACAGTCATCTCCTCCGATCATATCATCGTCATCACTACACCATATTCACCGGAGTACCACCTTTGGTGATTGTTCACGTCACTCCTCCACGGTCACCACCTTCACAACACCTCCTGCTACTTCGTTCATCTCACCTCCGTTAACCTGCCACCACCACCGTCAGCGTTAGCCACCACTAACCACCTTCTCCGTTACCCACCTGCTACTACGTTCATCTCCACCGGTCATCGTCATTTTTATCCGTGACACTTTGAATCGTTGGGAAAGGTCTTGAGTGTGTGGTTGTGTATAACAAAGAAGAAGGAACATAATAACTTGGCGGCTGAAGTGTTGGTTTATCAAACAAGGGTTTTGGCTTTGGAAGTTCTGTTATAACGACGAAGAAGACAGACATTTGGTTTAAGGTTTTATTATATCAAATAATAATAATAATATATAATCATTAAGTCATCATTACTTTCCATGAATTCCTTCACAAAGTATTATTATTAGATGGTGGTGGTGGTGGTGGCGGTGCGGTGGTGGTGGTGGTGGTGGTGGCGGTGCTGTGGCGATGGTGGTGGTGGTGGCGGTGCGGTGGTGGTGGTGGCGGTGGCGGTGCTGTGGCGGTGGTGGCGGTGCGGTGGTGGTGGTGGTGGCGGTGCTGTGGCTATTAACCTCAGGGACCATTTTGGCTATTAACACATAGTAAATTACAACTACAGGGACTGTTTGTGTAATAAATAAAACTTAAAAACTAACTTCAGTTAAAAAAAACTAACGGAGGTCCATTGAGTGCCAACATGTTGATAGGTAGGATTATTATATACCAATTCTGTACGTTGGATTATTATTTGCCAACTGGGCAAAGGTTGGTTTATTAAATACCAATTTTCCTTAAATAAATGCAATTTTATATATCAAATAAAAAAATTATAACTTTAAAAACCATGTGTATTACACAGATTAAATAAATGTAATTTTGTATACTAAATACTAAAAATGTCGTATCTTTAAAAAAAACTCGTGTGTATTCAGGTTGAATAAACCTACCAAATAAAAAAAAATTACATCCTTAAAAACGCGTATATTACACATGTTAAATAGATCTAAAAAGAGTTATATCTTTAAAAACCATGTGTATTGCACATATTAAGTAAATGTAATTTTGTATATTAAATACTAAAAACGTCGTATCTTTAAAAAAAACTCGTGTATCCTTAAAAATCTATCAAATAATAAAAAAATGTATCCTTAAAAACCTCGTGTATTACACGTGTTGAATAAATGTAATTTTGTATAGTAAATAATAAAAAAAGTTATATTTTTAAAAACCCTAGGCTTTACACGAGTTGAATAAATATAATTTTGTACACCAAATAATAAAAAAAAGTTATAGTTTTTATAAATTAGGATAACATTTAATGTTAATTTATTATTTATATATTTAATATAAGATAAGTAGGAAAAAGAGGTATTTGTTTTAAAAATTTATTAAATTAACAATTTAAATTTTAGGATAATATTTTATTAAAGTATTATAAGATTTAATATTAATTTATTATATTTATTTATTTAGTTAATATAAGATAAATATAAATTTGAGGATCTTCAATATGGGGGTTAGTTTCCTCAGTTAAGTGGATGAGTACATTTTTTCGAACTAATAAATTAAGACCACTATCATTTAAATAAAACTTGGGTTGTTAAATGTATGTTCACGTGACTGTTAAAACTCGTGAGAAAGTCGACGATACAGCCTGTCTTCTAATCGATGGTTCAAATGCTTTCATATTTATAAACTTGACAAACATCATAAGATTTGATCATACATGACACAAAATTTTGTTTGGATATCAGAAAAGCATCTTAAAAATATCGTTTTATAATTGTTAAACCTTCGTTATTAACTATTTGATTTTTTATTTACTTAACCCGTGTAATACACGGGGTTATAACCTAGTATATTATTGTACTAGCTTAGAATCCTGTGTTATACACGAGTTGTATAAATTTTATTTTATATAATAAGCAATACAGTTTTATCTTTAAAATATCATGTATATTACACGTGTTAAATAAATATAATGTAATCGATTAACAAATACCGTCATCAAGATATGTATTTAAATGATAAATTTGATGTACTATTTACTTATTAAAATTCTAATTTGTTTTTTTATTATTATTTATTATAAGGTAAGAAATATGTGTATTACATGTGGAAGAATCAATGAAAGATCCATAAAGTTTGTGATTTAATATAATAAAATTTTCTTATTTATGTATCCTATTAAATATTAAATAATAATAGTATTAAAAAATAATTTAACTAAATCTAATTTAAATGAGAATAAAAAATTATATATTTGCCTGCTTCTACAAAGAAAGAAAAAAAGAAAACTTCTTTTATCTCCTACGGAAAAGGAGAAAATACAAATTATATATTATATATTATTATTAATTCAAGTTTGATAAAAAAAAGTTATTATCCTTTTCTGAATTATATTTAATTATATTATTATTTAATAGGAAAAAGAAATTAAAAAATAAGATAAAAAGATTATTAATTTAAAGTTTGATAAAATAAATATTATCCTCTATCTAAATTATATTTAGTCAAATTATTAGTTTAATAGGAAAAATATTACAAAATAAGATAGGAAGTTACCAGAGAAATTAACACGTGTCAAGAAAAGATTTTCATTTATTACTATAGAAAGATATAGAGAGTAAAGATCTCGTATAAAGTATCTTATCATACAAAACGTACGAATGACATGGAAAAGTAAAAAAAAAACGCGGTGGTATTTTCGTAATTATTTTAATCGTAATTATCCTACAAAATCAAAATTATCCTACAAGATCATTTGTAGATAAATTATAATACTCTACAAAATTACCCCATAAGATCAAAATTACCTTACAAGATCAAAATTACCGTACAAATCATTTTACAAAATTACTCTACAAGATCATTTGTAGAGTAATTTTGATAATTACCCAACGAGTAAAATAATTACGAAAATGTCATCGTGTATTTTTTTTTTTACTTTTCCAGTTCATCCGTATGTTTTGTACGATACGATACTTTGTATTTGATCTTTTTTCTATATATATAATAGACCAAGTTGTTAGCCACCGTAACGCTAACTTCACATGTTGTTGACTCACAATCCAACCGTTAATTGCCATGTGTCTTTTAACCTCTTTATATTATGAGATTTCACTAACTCATTTATATTGGCTTCCATCAAACCCAATATCATATTTTCTTTTAAAATCAATAAAAATGAATATTAAAAACCTAATATGGTTTGAATCAGCTAAAAATTAAAATTATGGTGAAAACCATAGGAAATATTGGACTTTAATTCATGGTGCATGTCCTATATTATTTTACTTTTTAGTAACTACGTACTTATCCTGGTATGTGTCAATTAAAACATTTTTTACTTGTGAAGTTGCACATCCATTCTTTGAAACGGGTTTAAAAGACATGAGATTGAAAGGTAATACCCTAACAACAACTCGTGTAAAGAAGACGGTTAAGCATGTTGTAGTGGCATATAAACAGGCGAAACATGAGGAAACGTATATAGTTACATACACAATGCATATGTTGCAGATATCATGGGTATGGCGATAATTTCTTTCTGAAATGACTATAGACTATATAAGTCCCTAAAAAATGACTATATCTTGAATTTCTTCTATTTTAGATCATGCTAAAATAGTAAAACCTGTTTATTTTAATTTATCATCTAACTCCCAATGTTGTATTTGTTATACCACATGTAATCAATTCAATACCATAAGTGGTCCTTAATTCATTTTCAACCAAATTGATGGCTCATTCCGTCCGGTGATCTTTCTCCACTTGATGCATTAGTGGACGTGAGACCTTGCAACTGCATAACCTCAAAATGTCACTTCCCATGGACCCACTTTAAATACAGGCTTCACAATTCCTTATATAGAAAATAACAACTTAGCCGAAAAACAAAACAACGTTTTCACAGCATAATAATAATTCAAAAATGTTTTTTGTACATTACTGTTTTTGGCTCCAATGGACCATGATTAAAACTTATCTTGTGATGCGTCAATCTTATCAGTACATTTGTCTCCAATAGTACCGAAGGGGCATACTCTAGCAGTATCTGAATGACTATAGGTCGTTGATTGAAGTCTTGTTTGTTGAAACATTTCATGAGCGACCCATGGGTTTTTACCATAGTAGGCCTTCGAAGGGTCGGATCTCCAACGTTGTCGGCAATCACGATCATTTGTGTGTACCCAGGTCACTAGGCTTTGATGAACGTTTAAAATAATTGTCTCCAATTGTATAGCTTGACATGAATTATAACTATAATTGTGTAGCGACCTAACATCACTTTATATTGTATCGAAATGTATCTAACTTGATATATCAAATATTATACATTTTTTTGTTGATAAGAAAGATTAATATAATTGTGCTAGAAATTAAGGACCAATGAAGCAATTTTCATGTCCTAGATAGATACAAGCAGTCAATGTATTGTAGCAACATGGAAAAACAAATAAACAAGAAGAATGTACTTCACTTGCCACAATTGAAACCGCCACAGACCGAGAGAACTATAACGAGAATCAAGGCGATAATAATTCCAAGAACTATAAGTTTTATCTTCATATTCTGCAGCCATATTTTTCTCCTCATCTGTGTACCTTGTGTCCTAAAATCTTGTGCCTACAACAAACCCATCATATATAATTAATTATTCAACATGTAAACAACACAACTTTTTTAAATTAACAATTTAAATCTTATAGACAACATTTAAACAGTTGCCACATCGGCCAAAATTCTCAATTTGAAAAATTCTTCTTTACTCTTTAGGATGTGCAGGTATTCTAAATTATTCACACCCTCAAAAATATTGTTACAATGCTCACCAAATAACAAAAGTACTACTCAATAATAGAAGGAATAACGGAATTTTGTATATCATATCAATGCCTATTCAATAATAGAAGGAATATAGGAATTTTGTATATCGTATCAATGCTACCAATATTTCATAATGATTACTAGTAGTCTAGTATTATATATGGCGGAAACAATTAGACAGGTATTAAAAAAAGGCAAATTGGAAAATAATAATCTCATCTTTCTGAAATTGCCCGATAATAATCCCAAGTCAGTTATTAGCCAATAATAATCCGACCTCGTCCAATTTTTTTGTAAAATAGTCTGCCGTTAAAATAAGCTTAACGGAGTTAAGTATTTTTCCGAATTACAAACCGAGGTTTTAGGGCTTTTGATCAGAACGAGGATACGAGTTGATTGATGTAAAACTCACCTCGAAATTGTGTTGGAAATGGCTTGAATTTTGTTAATTGGAAGTTAAACACCCGAATTGAAGCACCGTTCTCGTGGGTTGGGGGTAGTATTTCAAGGTAAGTTTTACATCAATCGACTCGTATCCTTGTTCTGATCAAAAGCCCTAAATATCGGTTTGTAATTCAGAAAAACATTTAACTCCGTTAAGCTATTTTAACGGCGGACTATTTTACAAAAAAATTGGACGAGGTCGGATTATTATTGGCTAATAACTAACTTGGGATTATTATCGGCCAATTTCAGAAAGATAGGATTATTATTTTCCAATTTGCCTTAAAAAAAGCGTCAATATACATTAGTTTTTCATTATGTCAAAATGATGTGATAACATAGCACGAATTGCAATAATAAATTATAAAAGAGCCAAACATCCAATAAAAGAATTTCCAATCTCATCAGTTTAACCGTATTTTGTGTTTTGTTAAGATAGGATCCATTTTTCGCCTTATCATTTTTTTTAACAACAAGGAACGACGTGTTAACTACTGTGACACCGATCGCTGTGGCCAAGGTCGACTACTCGACCGCCGCTAGCCCCTTGACTCTCCCAGATGCGTGTAAACCCCATCTCCACCCGCCCGAAGACACGAAAGTGGAATAATTGGTAAAACCTTGCCTCGCATCTAAGACGAACCGACGTCACCCGTATTCGCCCTTCACCTGGATGCCGCAGAAAATAATAGGGAGACTGGGAGTTGAACATGGGTCACAAGGAACACCAAGTCTTTCCCCAATCACTCCACCACTACCTCATTGGCTTTCGCCTAATCATCTACTTTAAAACACTGTCTTTCTTCTATTAACAGGTTTCTCGTTGTCTACCATAGGTTCTTCTAGGTTTGATTCTTTTAGTTTTTTAGAGTCAAGTAGCTGAAATAAAAAAAAAATCATGAAATAGCCAAAAGGATATTTATATGTACTTGTTGTTGGACGGGTGAGGATTTGGTTCAGCACCGCAGTGGTACTCGGTATAAGCTGGTATTTACGATACCTAAAAATACTTTATTTTGAACAAATTTTGGTTTTTAGTTAATTTATATAAGAATTGAAATTAGAGAATAATTATTTAAATTATAAATGAAATATTATGGAAACAAAAAATTAATACCGTCAACGGTATCAATGCTGTTGGGGTCTTTATCGGTTTAGTGCGGTAGCAGTACGATACCATCACTTGGTCTTTAATAAAATCGGTACATTGTTTTATAATTAGGAAACTTGAATAGTGCCCGAGCGATGCGGTGGGAACACAGACATCGTCAGCGTTAGCATTGTTCGGTTGGTTAAGTTATTATCCTCAAACGAAACCGAAGTCATCGTTTAGTTTATTTTATTAACCAATCGGCTTTCAGTTAATCGGTTTGGTTTATTCGGTTATATTGACAGTTTTTGTTTGATTAATTAATATCCAAAACCAAACTTGGGCTAAACTTTTGCTTAGAAATAAATGAAATTTAGATATACATACATAAAATAGATGTATAAATACATGAAAGGTAAGTATAAATACATAAAATTGAGGTATAAATATGAAATACATGATGAACTGAAGGTATAAAAGCTAGAAATATAAGAAAATATGAATGGTTCGGTTCATTTAATGTAGGTTAAACGAGGGTATAAAAAATCGATTAACGCTTATGGTTAATTCGGGTTGCGGTTAATTGGTTTTCAGTTAATTCGGTTTTGATTGATTTTGGTTCGGTTTCGTCTGTTTTTGGTTAACGATTCAATTATTCCTCACACTAATTAGACACTTTTTTTTGAACGGCAAATTTGGATCACTGACGGACCACTGGAGTATCATCGTGCCACCAGCAGAACCACCCGATCATATTCATCTCCACTAGGCAATAATGCCTATACACCAATTCAGGAGGAAACCCAATAAATCTGGGAAAAACCCCCTTTGTTAGAATCGAACCCATGACCTAATGGTCATAAGCCTTATCACACCACCAAGATACCACTAGGCTATAATGCCATGGGTACTAATTAGACACTGTTAATCACATAACATATTAATTTTTTTAATTAAAAAACTATACCATTACTATATTCAAATTAAAGAGAATAAAATACTTATTTTTCCGGTGTAATTTTTTTTTTCAAAAAAAATTATTAACGTACAAAAAAGTTATGATCATAAAATCACAAGGATAATTAGATTTTTATAAGGGATAAAGTGTAACTATTGGCTAATTATTTATAATTTTATTAAGAGTAAATTACGATTTTGGTTCCTGTGATTATATCACTTTTTCTATTTTAGTTAAAAAGGGATTTTTTTATCATCTGAACCCCTTACGTCCTTTTATCTAACTAATCTGGCCTCTGGTAATAACTTGATCCATTACCATGGCTAAAAAGATATCATATGCCCCTCACATGAGGGGCAATATAGTCAATGCACCTAAAACCCTAAAACCCTTTATATATCACCTATCTCCCTCTCCCCTGCGTTCTTTAAACCTAAAACATCATCTTCTTTCTTTAACCCTAAAACCTTAATTCCACCAACTCAACATCATCTTCTCCTTCTTCAATCTTTAAACCTAAAACCCTAATTCAAACAGTTGAATGTCCAAACATCCGGTCCACACCTTGCACAATCATCTCACAATACAATCCACTGCCTCCGAAACACGGTCTTCTTTGCAAAGGCGATTGATTACGACATTATAATGCGATACACCCGGCTTACATTTCTTGTTTTTTTCCATCTCTCTGAGCATAAAGACAGCAGCTTGAGTGTCACCTAACTTACAGAGCCTCCTAATTAAGAGTTGTTATATCAGATTGAAACACTAATTTTGATTCAGGAATTTGACAAATTTTATGAATTGGGGCAATATATGTACTTTCAAATACCCTAACGGAATCAATGAGACTCTGAATTGGAAGATTTTGTTGAGAATTAAGTTTCTTGATGGGAAATTGATTTGGGGGTTTAGTGAAGCAGCAATAATGTTATGATTTTCAAACAAGAAAAATGGGAGAAACTTACATGTTTGATTGAAAACAAAAGCAGCCTGTCTCATGTCAGCTGGGTTGTTAAACCCTAAATTGGGGCCTTATTTAAACCCTTAAATTGAGTGGTTGGTCCATCATGAACAATTGGTTGAATTAACTAAATCTGCTTGATGTAAAATGCCTAAATTTTCAACCTTTTGGAACAAGAAATTTTGGGATTTTCTTGAAATTAAACCTAATTAGTTTGTGGCAGACTCATTTAAAGAACCCATAGGAGAGGGAGGCAAGTGATATATAAAGGGTTTTAGGTGAATTGACTAAATTGCCCCTTATGTGAGGGGCACATGACATCTTTTTAACCATGGCAATGGATGGAGTTAGTAGCAGAGGCCAAATTAGTTAGATAAAAGGACGTTGGGGTTCAGATGATAAAAAATTCTTTTTTGAGCTAAAATAGTAAAAGTGATATAACCACAGGGGCCAAAATCATAATTTACTCTTTTATTAAATATGATGGATTAAAATGTAGTTAAGATGAGAATATGAAAGTGTAATTAGTGTTTAAAAGACTAATTTACCTTTATTTTAGAGTTAAAAGCCTGGTTAGTCTCTGTGGTTTGCAGATATTGCATACTTAGTCACAGTGCTTCAATAATTATAGAGTTGGTCCCAATACTTGCAATTTTCGTACTCGGTGATCCTTATCACTAGCCCATGTTAATTTTTCCAGTTAAATGTGTATGAAATTACAAAGTTACCCCTGTGATCAGTTAAAAAAATAAAAAAGATGGCCCACCTTTTACTCATCTTCCCCATCTCTCTTCTTCAACCCTTCTTCTACCATAACAAAAAGCATCCCTCTCCGCCTCCATCACACCACACCACTGCCACCACCGCTATCATCGAACACCGATGGTTGGCAGTTCCGACCGACATACCCCTGGCCACCGAAAAGAACTCCACCACCTCCTACTTAATGTTCCATCTCATCCTCATTCCGAAAAGATCTCCACCACCACCTACTCAGTTTCATCCCAATCAAAACTAAGAACGATCATTCTAGTCTTTTCCCACACACTGGCACAATCAATTTATACATCGCATCGAGTTCGCCAGCGACGCAGGAAATCCGGCCAAGCTGATTCCGTTTATCAGGTCGTCTTTCATGGTAATTTCTCTTTGTGTTTTACTCAGTTCGTTACACCGATCAAAAGCCCCCATGTTTATGGACTCGCAACGGTGATGATAAATATAATTGATACAATTTAAAGAAACCGATTTCATTGTTATAAGATTAGGCAATCACAGTCCGTTTCGATATGAAACCATATCAGGTTTGATGTGAGGCTGCTGGTGATGGAGATTTGCAGCGAATATTTGTTAATGTGTGGTGTTGGTGCTGTTGTGGAGGTGGTGGTGGTTGTGGTGGTGGGGTGGTGATTGAGAGTGTTTTGATCGATTGATTAGGGTTATTTAAAGAGGCTTTTTTTTATTTTTTTTAATATAAATTAGTTTATAATAATTTATAATGATAATTTTGCCCTTATGAGAAATGAGGAAGAAGACAAAATTCAGTAAGAAATCCTGACAAAATTAGACTCTTTTGAAATTTGGACTAAAATGGCAACAAAATGCAAACCTCAGGGACCCAGATTTAAAAAATTTGGATTTTTGACTAAAATGGTAAAAGTGAGCAAACCTCAGGGACCATTTTGGCTATTAACTCAAAATAATATATTCTTAGTTGATAAAGTTTCAATCAAGTTTTATATTTTTCTTGGTGGATTTAGATTACATCTCCGTGTTATGAGTTTCTTATATTTTTGTTTGCTTCGATATAGTACTTTAATACATTAAAGTTTCTTGACACCTATTAGTATGTTTGACTACTAGGTTTAACGCCTATAAAGGTGAAGGGAGTGCCCAAAAGATGCAAGTGGGATGGCGAGGTGGTGTGGCGGTACCTGTGGGAACATTGCCCCACCTACGCGGTACCCTTTTGCGAAATGAGTTTTGATGTGTGTGTCTGAGGAGTGATGTAGAGAAAGTTTTGCCAAATGACTTTTTTCTATTTTTATATAGGCCAATTGGATTTTAACACCTTTAACTTTGAAGAATTGGCCGATAACACCCGCAACTAACACTTTGATCTGTGACACCCCAAACTTTTAATTTTGTTTGTCATTTCACCACTCAGTTAAAAAATGAGTAACTGAGTTAGTCTTCCATCCTACGTGACACAGACTTGATTACGTGGACAAGATGACATGGCAAATTCTTGATTACGTGGCACTACATGTGTAGTCTTCCATCCTTGGTATCTCAAAATTAAATCACCAAATCTCGCACAACTGGGATCTCGATTTATACCAGATAGAATAACAAATTGGGGAGATTTCAAAATTTTCTTCTGTGGAGATCATAAAAACCCAAAATCGAATAAAAAGTGGGGATCTCAATTTATACAAGAGATCTGAGACGAATCTTTGATTTTCTTAGAAACACCATCGATGTTCGTTGATTCAAACATCACCAACAGTGGAATCGTACAGAGATGAAGGCGGTGACGCCGCTAGGTGGTAACGGTGGCAGATGGTGTGGGATAAATGGTGGTTGTGGCGGTGGTGTGGTGGCGGTGGATGGTTGGTGACGGTCGTGGGTGGTGGAGGGTGATGGACCGAGCTTTTAATCGACGGTTCTGATCAGATCTTAGCCGTCGTCGACGTCCTCCTCGTCGCTAAGAAACAGATCCACAATCAACCGGACTGGTACGCCGTATCGCGTTCAAATTTGTGGCGTTTGAAAAAGTAGATCTGGAAAAATAGAAACCTTGATTTCTATCACCAGTAGTAATTTTTTATGAGGAAAAATAGAAACCATAATTTTCTGCAACCACCATTCTAGGTTTAGAGATTGAAGGTAAGAGAGAATACATTTTTCTTTTTATTTATACATGTGTATAATTTTTTTATGATGCAGTAAAAGATGATTTGATTTTGTAAATTGATAAGGGTTGTTTGATTTGGGGATAATTTGTTTGTTGACTTTGTCTGTGTTATAAAGTGTGTTATAAAGAAGGAGATGAGTTATACACATGTAGTGCCACGTAATCAAGAATTTGCCATGTCATCTTGTCCACGTAATCAAGTCTGTGCCACGTAGGATGGAAGACTAACTCAGTTACTCATTTTTTAACTGAGTGGTGAAATGACAAACAAAATTAAAAGTTTGGGGTGTCACAGATCAAAGTGTTAGTTGCGGGTGTTATCGGCCAATTCTTCAAAGTTAAAGGTGTTAAAATCCAATTGGCCTTTTATATATTTTAAAACAATCAATAATTTCCTAGTCTTTTTATATTTCTCACATAACTTTTTTCATACAACATTACTTTGTCAAGATATACTTAGGGCTAAACGAACCGAACATTCAGCGAACAGTTCGTGAACCGTTCGGCGGGAAGTTTGTTTATGTTCGTTCGATTAGCTTAGCGAACGAACACGAACAAAAAATGTTGTTCGGTTAGTTTAGCGAACAAACACGGACACTGGTCTCGTTCGTACGATTGCGTTCGTGAACGTTTGGTAATATGCCCGGTTACGTTCGTTCACGTTCGCTAGTTTACGTCCATTCGTGTTCGTTTGATTATATTAAAAAGGTAATAAATAATAAACCTTTTATCTAAACATATTGAAAACTTGAAACCCTTTTTTTTCTAAGTTGGCTAAAATTTGGACATCCTAAGACATTTTTGGAGATGATTATAACTAAGTAAAACTGGATTCATCGTTTGGTGGTGTAGTAGACTTCTTGTGTTTTGATTTATCATTTGATGGTTGTATTTAACTACTTATATACAATGTTTAAGGATAACAATGCTTTTATTTTTTATTTTCAAGTTAAATGTTCGTTTGCATTCGATTTTATTTGCTTGCGTTTGTTTGTGTTCGAGACCAGTGTTCACGAACTGTTCGTGAACAGCTAAATTTCCTTAACAAACGAACACGAACATAAACTTATATTCGGTAAGCGTTCGTGAATAGTTCGCAAACATGTTAATTTACTTAACGAATGAACACGAACAATGCCTTGTTCGTGTCCGTTCGAATCGTTTACAGCCCTACCTATACTCCACAATTGTCAAACTGGATTCAACAACAAAGTTTAGAATTATTTTCAATGTTAAGCTCACATGAAAAGAGCTTTTGGTTTCCACAAAAGTCATTGGGGGTGTAGCAGTAGTAAGAAACCCAACACAAACAATGCCGAATATGTCCTAGAAAAATTAGAAAAATAATGTACACTTATATTATATGAAAGCGAGCTGCCAACAGCCAACGTACAACAACATACTTACATACAGGTGTATCTCGAGGATCGTATTGCAAGAGTCTAGATACTACTCGAAGATAAAGTAACTTTATTATTATTACTACTAGTAACTTTATTAGTAGTAGTAAAACACGTGTGCAAACACAGATGGTTTTTAGAAAACGATGCATACCACATTTTAATAGAAAGTATATATAGGTGTATAAATATTGTAATTTTTAGTTTAGTTTTTCTTTTGATTAATTAACATCAAATTAGTCATGAGTTATTCTCACAAATCTTGCATGTTGATGCATTTGAACTCTGATTTACAACTAAAGAAATAATCAAACGTAGTCAAAAGTAGTAAATCAGCCTACTTTTGATGCATTTGATGCTTTGATGCATTTACAACTAAAGAAATAATCAGCCTAAACAAATAATCAAAAGTAGTCACTACCTTTCATCATAAAAAGCGAGAACTACTATTTTACTTTGCCGAATGTTCATATCTGTTGGAAATGTGTTTATCAAACTTCAATACAGAAGTTGTAAAACATCAAACGAATATACTAACAAACTTAAAATCTTGACTTTGAAAAAATCAATAGAATTTGAATACAACTTAAGTTTCAACAAACATTAACTACGATCATGCGATCACTTGCCTCAACAACTTTCACCAAAGCCCAATCAAGAGTCTGTTACCCAGCAACATCTCCTTTGCTACATGTTGTGCCCTAGCTAATAAGTTGCTGGAGACAATGTCGCAGCTGCTGATCCAACAATCTCCCTATACAACAGATGATACCAAAACACTTCTCTATTACTGATCTTTATTTCTCATCAACATCTCCCTGATTTATCCTTTGCATTGTAGTTCAAAGTCCAGGGAGAACATGTCTTCTTCATCATCCCTTTCAAGTTGAAGGTCCAACAAATCTTGGAGATCGTATGCATTCAAATTATATGCACTCTACATTTTAACCTCTTTAACACTACCATCTGATCTGATCAAAGTCAATACTTGGGTGTCTGAGGATGACTTCCACTTTACTATTTTTGGATCAGCTGATTTTCTTAGGAAAAGACTTATTGAAGATGAGTTTGGTCATTGTGGTCTGCTGACTAAATTTGCAACTGTTTCTCTAAGTTGAGCAGCAAGTAAGTCAGCAGCAGGTTCAATGTGGTAATCCATCAACAGTTTTATTGCCTCTTTTCGGTGTTCTTCATACTTCTGCTCATCTTTCTCATCAGTCTTCTTTTGTCTTTTTAATTATCTTAAGGCATTTGCGTAAAAGCAGATGATGAGAGAAGCTTTTTGGGAGTATGGGTCTGTTGAGGCAAAGGAGCAGTTGTAGGATATACTGGCTTTTGAGGAACATTTGGATTTTTAGCAGACTTTTTCCGACTTTAGATGTGATGGCAACCGGCTTATTATCTTCAGACTCTATTTCAGCATTAGCCCAAAATTTTTGGAATGTTTCCGTATGAACCGGAGCATTAGCAGTAAGGATTGCTTTGTATTTTGATGACGTTAAAAAGTCAATTATTGAATGAAAGCTGGTATTTTTGCTGGTTTTCTCGAAGATGGGGAGGTAGTTGTGAGGGTTTTTGATGTTCAGAGCCATAATCGAAGAAGAAGATGATAATGGAAACTGCGTTTGATAATTTTGAATTCGAGACAGTAGTGGTTGAAGCTCGGTTTGAGAATAAAACAGGGTTTATATATAGTGAAAAAGTGAATACTGACGTTGCAGCAGTTACAAAGATTTGATGGCTAACATCTGTCCACGTCAGAACCTCTGTTGTGATAATGGAGGACAGTTGGTTGGAAACCTCTGTTGGACAACAATAGTGGTTGGGAACAGTGTAAGTCACCAGTCGTTAGCATAAACAGAAGTTATGAGAACAGACGATACCTTTCAGCAATGGATGTATTTTTAGCCAAGCAGAGGTTTCAAAAAAAGTTGTTTTCAACTGACTTTTAAGGATTTTTGAAAAAAAAAATCAAAAATAGCTATTTTTTAAGAATGAACTTTTGATTTTATGAAGACATTTTAATGCTTTTGATTAACCAATTTAGCAGGCTTTGCTGGGATCAAATTTGATTGACTAAACTCTGATACCAATTGTTAGCATCTGATTTTGATTGTTGTGACAATTAAGATGATAACAATGGAAGAAGATAAAATAGAAATGGAAATATCCAGCAGAATAATAACTTTTTTTCTCATAAGAATGAGAAGAATGCTTTCATCATCATGCTTTTACAAATATTATAATTACAATGTTTACGTACAGAGCAACATCTAATAGCCTAACAAACTCCCAACATCTGCTTTTAGCCTAAGCACTGCTATAATGCATGACAATTGTTTGGAAACCTCTATTGGGTAACAACAGAGGTTGGGAACAGTGTAAGTCAACAGTCATTAGCATAAACAGAAGTTATGAGAACAGACGATACCTTTTAGCAGTGGATGAATTTTTATCCAAGCAGAGGTTTCAAAAACAGTTGTTTTCAACAAACTTTTTAGGATTTTTGGAAATTTTTCAAAAATAGCTATTTTTTTAAGTTTGGGCTGTTTGATTTTCTGAAGACATTTTAATGCTTTTGATTAACCAATTCAACAGGATTTGTTGGGATCGAATTTGATTGATTAAACTCTGATACTAATTATTATCATCTGTTTTTGTAGAATCGTGAAACGACCTAATGAGTCGATCAAAAGAGTGCTCAGACAGAATCAGAGGCGGAATTCATTGATTCTGTCTTTGTTTAGCTTGTATTCACTATTAACTGTCTCATTTATTGATCTAGAAGCAGTTTACAAGCTGGAGACACTTCGACAGGGCTTCGCCGTCGGAAACAAGAAGGTTACAACTGATTACGCTTGAATGGGTATATATAGGCAAGTGATTCCGCTTGAACATGCTCAAGCGGAATTACCTTCTCAAGCGAAATATCATTCAAGCGGAATAACACTCATGATTTCGCTTGAACTTGTCCACCTGATTTCCTGATTTCACTTGAAATGACTCTGTGTCATTCAAGCGAAATTACCTATATTCCCATTACTCGTTTTTCAAATTCTAATCTATCAGTTCTAACCTAAGACTCGAACGAAGATGAAGTCGACAGACAACTGCACTAACAGACTCCCCCTTGAATGTTGACGAAATATTCAGTGAGAGTTTTCATCATAACGACTCTTCAATCTTGATCGATCTTCTTTCTTTCTAAGCATGTATCAGGATCTTCTCTTTGGCTCTAACCTCGTCAAACTCCCCCTTTCATCATGCTGGGATCTATATCTGGAATTGGCTATCACCTTGAGATCACATCCTGCCTTTAACTCTGTTCAGCTCATCTCCTGCACAAATTTTCTCAACAAAACATAAGTTTTTACTTAAATCAATAAGAAAAACTTACTGATTGAAACCATTCAATCATAATAGTTACATCAGGTTCAAATTAATGACCTTGATTAACTAATCTAACTTTCTTTCTCAACACAAATATCTCAATTCAGCACACACACTCCCAAACCAGTTCGTTATGTTCAGCACTTGGAATTTTGAAAATCAGCTCTTCAACATCAGTTGTCAAAAATCTTTTTGGATTTTTTTTCAAAATATGAAACATAAATGCAAGAACAGAATTTAAAAAAATGCAGAAATGAAATATTTACAAACAATATTTTTTGTGAGTTTGTGTAAGAGGATCATATCAGTTTATGTGACCAATCACAAGCACCGTTAAGCTTTAAACTTTTTCAGCTTTAAACGATTCACATTGATTGACGATATAGTTGTCCACTTAAACTCAATCTAAAAACTTTCGAAATGCTTACCGATACGTTAAGGTATATTAATTTTGCACAAAGTTCTTATGGACCCCACGATCTTAGCATATCCCCTCATCATGCAATACACTGACTCAAGTAATGCCTTTAAACTTTTATCAACTGTGATTTGTGCGAAAATAAAGCAGAATGTTTAAACATTAACAATCAGGTCGATCTTTCGATACGCAAAGAAAGTCCAATGTTTAAACAAAATAAGAAAAATAAAACAAGTTGAAATTGTTTAGGCTTTAACCACCAGTTCAATACTCACGTATACGCAGAGGTGATCCAAAGCTTAAACGAAACACCAAAGAAAATAAAGCAGAACGTTTAGGCAATAACACCCAGTTCGATACTCACGTATACGCAGAGGATGTCCAATGCTTAAACAAAATAAAGAAATAAAACAAGTTTAAATCTTCGCAAAATAAAATGCACAATCACAGCGACTTTTTAGTAAAGTTGTGAAAGTTCACAGACTTAACCAGTTTTATGTCTTTCGACATTCAGCGATTACTGAGTAGGCACACAATCAAGAAGGACAAAAACTAAGTACTATGCTTTCGACCATGTTTCCCACTAGAACTAGGCTTTTACATTTAGGTTTGGATCGTTATCGCAAATCAACTAGTCTTGCTGAGCCTACCGTCACATCTTTAGTGAGATCGCTTATCACGTTTTATCTCTCCATTTCTTTAGCATGCTGTGACAGTCCAACTGATCTACTATCATTTCCTCTTTTTGACAACAAAACTCATTTCTGCATTTTTCAATGTTTTTGGAATTATCAAATTTTCTAATTTTTTTTAAATTTTTACCCCCCCTAAAATCAAAATATGTCTCAATTTTGATTTTCTGGGAAAATTTGAAAACAAACTGTACATGATAAACTGACAACATGATGAGAATTACTTCAATTCTCCATTCACTTGGCGTAAACAATCAGAACTCCCCCTTACAACAAACTATTTTCCCATTATGATTTCAAAACACTTAAGTTTATTTTAATCAAAATGGTTTTTCCTGAAAAATTAGTTTGTTTACCAACCATTTTTAGGTTCGGGGTCATCACATCACCTTGTTCCTTTTAACCACATGTAGATTTATCATTTTCCGGTTTTAAACCTCAACACCACTTATAGAAAATCAAGTACAACTTAATGTCCTTGATTAACCACTTTTTGATCGAAATATCACCGGGGTGAATTTCTCAAGAAATGTGCCGATTCCTGTTCCACGCTTACCAACCTGGGAACTCCGGCAAGTCAGGTTTTTCTATTTGAAAAGATTCACCCAAGCCTGGCTGTCCTTGGGTGATTTTGAATTCTTGTTCAACAATGGTGGAAAATTTGCATCATCCATTGTTAGACCAGAATTCTCAACTTTTACCTCAACAAATGGCTCTTCTGGCTTTATCACACCAGATTCATTTCCTGAATTTGGCTTGTCTGACTTTGATGAGTCAGATTCATCGCCAACACGTGGCTCCTTTGTTTCCAAAGAAACAAATTCATCACCACCAACTTTCTCTTTCTTTACTCTCTCCTCTGTCCTCAGATTTGTATCTGATGAATGCGTTTTGCTTGATTTGTTATTCTTTGGCGAGCAAGACGATTTATCAGAACTTTTATCTGTTTTACCAGTTGTATCCGAGGACAAAATCCTTTCGAGATATTCTCTCGCTTTCTTCCTCTTCTTCCTCAGTCTGTCTTTCTGCCCCTGTGAAAGCTTTACTTTCTTTTCTTCCACTTTCTGTTCTTTGGGCTTGACATTGACTGGTTTCTTTTCCATTTTCTGAAATTCAGCCCTCGATCTTTCATTTGATCTCCTTGGGCAATTTCTTGCAATATGGCCTTTGATTTGGCAATTATAGCATCTCCTCGTCTCAAACCACTGATTTTGGCAGTTAACTGCAATGTGTCCTTGATCACCACAAGTATAACACACTCTGTTATCGTACCAATCACCACCTTTAGTCCAAACATTCAAATTATAGCACTGTTTGGCTTGCTGATAATCATTTCTCCTCTTGTTTGCTGGATTTGGCTTTTGAGCACTGTGGTCAAACCTGCACCATTTATTACCAACAGTTTTTGAGTTTTCATTTTCTAATTTTTGTGGTTTTTTATCTCGATTGGATGATTGAACTGATGAGCTTTTATTTTCTTTTTGAAGATTTTTAGGCTTTTTATCTTTTTATTTTTGTTTGACATTCTTCTTTACAGGTTTTTGCGTTGAGCATTCACCTTTCTCAGTAGAATGTAAAACGGTTTCTTGAAACATTTCATTTAATTTCAAAAATATTTTTCTTTTCTCAACTTCATCATCAGTTTTCTCATCACAATCTTCAATTTTGACTTTGTCAAAATTTGTGACATTGTCACTTATTGGAGCTGAATTGATAGGTTTTGGACAAATATAATCTGGTTTCACAAAACCTTTCAATTTCTTTTCAAGCTCATTAATTTTATTTCGAGCAATTTCAGCTTCATTTTCAAGCCGAATGATTTTCTGAAGATGAGAATTTATTTCAATCTGTTTTTCAAGATTATTTTTAAAAATAACAGATTTTTCATCTTCTAAAACCTTCATTTGACTTTGAAAATCTTTTTCATTTTCTTTCAAAATTTTGTTTTCTAATGTCAAACTGTTCAAATCACTCAACAGTCTGACATTTTCAGATTTCATCTTCTCAAAATTTTCTTGCAAAACAAGAATCTGTTTATCATCAGATTGCTTCTCATCCTTCATCTTTTTTACTTCCAATGTCAAACTTTCCGAATCCTTCAAGAGTTTGGCATTGTCAGCTTCAAATTTTTCACATTTAGTGCATACTGATTCGGAATTCGAAGATCCAATCTTCACAGATTCTTCATTCTTTGGAATTTGCTCTGTCTCTGTTCTTGTCAAAAATATGCCTGCACAAAAATTTTTAACGAAATCAAGAGGATTCGCATTCTCATCGATATAAAAACCTCTCTTAATGTCGTAATTCATGACACTTTTTGCTGCAAGACATACACAAACTCTTCTGTTTATTTCAACAATTACATCCAAATCCATTTTTTGTAAATTCTTTTCCATTTCATTTATCACCTCCTTCTTTTTTGAACATTCCTTTCGAAACTATGCATTAACCTCATTGATGAACTGTCTTGGATGAAGTTATGGAAAAATAGGTTTATTTTTTAGTTCAATCAAGAATTCATCCCATTTAGCAGGTAATGCATTTGCCAATTTTGATATTTGTTCATCTTTTTGCACTCTTATACCCTTTTTCCACAAATTTTCTATTAAACTTTCAAATCGATATCCCAACTGATTTAATGTTTCATTCTTTTGACACAAAAAATGTTCAAATAATTTAACTGATGGAGTGTGTGAAACCCGGATGTTAAAGTGTGTTATATTACATGTTTATGGCCGTTTAGTTGATTATACGCTTTGAATATGTTAACTACGCAAGTTTGTGGTTTTATAGGTTAACCGTCTAAATCGCTGAAGTTAGAGTGCGTGTTGATGAAGTGGAACTATCGGGGATGATAAACAATGCAAAAAATACGATTCGGTAGATGTTCGGGTCAAAGAGATGGCTTGAAAGTTCGAGATGCGCAAAAGAATGAAGTGCAAGGGCTTGTATGTCATTTATTCAAAGTTGAAATACATATGAAGACTACGGCCATGATCACAAAGAAAAAGAAACAGATTATAAAGATCGTAGCCTACGGTCGTAAGTCGTAAGCCGTAAGCTACGGTTGGACAAGTGAGCAGCGCACATGTGGTTCTTTGGGATGTTAATATGTTTTGAAAAATAAAAAAACCTAAAGTGGCGCAAACTTTGAGGGTCTTGGAATTGGCGGCTAACATAGGTGACAGGGGCAACAATTTTAATAATCATTATCATCAACATGAGTTAGTTGGTATCATCACATGTTGAACTTTTGGAGGATGTGAATTGGGCCGACATAAGGGGACACTTGCATTTTTTGGATTGGGCCGCAATACAAAGAGCCAATACACGTTGACATGGGAGGCTGCTGATTTGTGGGGGTGGAACATCTAAGCAATAACAAAAGAATCATCATCACGTGGATGAGCATGGGATTAATTGACAAGTACACAAAAGTCAACAAGTCAATCACAACATCCATCTTTACATGTTCACGTGATTTGAAGAGAACATAATCATTATCAGCCAAGATCATCATGCACATGGGCTGACAACATCATGTGGACTTGTAGCCATAGTGGACTTCTATTGTGGGCTTGGCACATCTCTTGGACGCACATGTGAGGCATATGATCATTACTTGGGCTTTTGGGCGGCACACGTCAAGATCAACATCAACAAGATAATATCAACACCTTTGACGGCAGACAGGGACGTTCTTCGACCGGGGAGTCAGCATACAAAGATCAGTCAACCAATCCACATGAGCGGATAATCTCCTAGTGGTTTCCTCCTGATGGAGGGTTTTTGTAAGTTAACAGATTTTATGTGTTTGGTGACAATCGTTTGACTCAGTGATCTAAGCATTCGATGCTTTTCACTTATGATTTAGTTAATTAATTGTAATCGATTGCATTTGCTTAACCTTATTCTTTGATCATTCAGTTCCCGAGAGTTCTAGTAATTGGGATATATTTGTTATGGGATTAGGGTTGGTAATTGTGATTGGTAACCACTAGATAACCTCCCGTTATGTATTGACCGGAGTACTTAGTCTTTGGTTATCACAATTAGTTGATTAGGTTAGTCCACTTATGTCTATGTAAGTGTTCGATTAAACATATAATTGAAGTTAACTGCAATTCCAAAGTCCGGAGGAACCATTGTTCTCTCTATTGTTTTAAACTTCACTTTTAGTTCGTAATTTTTAGATAATCAATCAAATCCAACAATTGAGTTTTACTTTTTAATAGTAGTTAATAAAAACTGAGCATTATACACTTTCCACAATCCTCCTCTGGATTCGATACCTGACTTACCTTGTCTATAGGTAATTTTAGGTTTTTGCATAGACCCGACGACAGTCTATCATTAACCCAGATATCCACATTTTCACTTCTATAACTACTTTCCAAACACCCCATATACCAATCATTTAACCTTTCAAGATCATGATTTTCTTGTTCATCAAACATTTTCGTCATATTTCTAAAACAACCTGTTCAAGCGAAATTACTCTTTGAAACTGAATACCTCTCAAGCGAAATATGGTTTTGAAGCGGAATAACTGATTTCGCTTGAATCAATAGTTTTTCAAACGAAAATACCCCTTAAAGCGAAATTACTGATTTCGCTTGAACCTACTCAAAAGGAAATATACTTTGAAGCAGAATCAGGGAATTTCAAGCGGAATACAGTGTGTTTTTCAAGCGGAAAACCAATTTCAAGCGGAATCAACATGCTAATTTTGCTTTAAATGTTGCTGACATCATCAAGTCGATCTGTTTTTGGCAAAAATGATCAAGTTCTAGGCCGATTTTAGGTCTGATTCTTTCAAGGGTTTGTTAATTCAATGTTTCGCACACTATATGTGAAAATCAGTCCATTTTAACTGTGAAAACTTGATTAATTTTGAAAAGAAGGTGTAGAAGTCAGAATTTTTTAGCGAAAACGAGCTAAACAGTAAGAACTCTTCCTCCTGAGCTCTGATACCACATGTAGAATCGTGAAACGACCTAACGACTCGATTAGAAGAGTGCTCAGACAGAATCAGAGGCGGAATTCATTGATTCTGTCTTTGTTTAGCTTGTATTCACTATTAACTGTCTCATTTATTGATCTAGAAGCAATTTACAAGTTGGAGACACTTCGACAGGGCTTCGCCATCGGAAACAAGAAGGTTACAACTGGTTACGCTTGAATGGGCATATATAGGCAAGTGATTCCGCTTGAACATGCTCAAGCGGAATTACCTTCTCAAGCGAAATATCATTCAAGCGGAATAACACTCATGATTTCGCTTGAACTTGTCCACCTGATTTCCTGATTTCGCTTGAAATGACTCTGTGTCATTCAAGCGAAATTACCTATATTCCCATTACTCGTTTTTCGAATTCTAATCTATCAGTTCTAACCTAAGACTCGAACGAAGATGAAGTCGACAGACAACTGCACTAACAGTTTTAGATTGTTGTTACAGTTTAGATGATAACAATGGAAGAAGATAAAACAAAAATGGAAATATGCAGCAGAATAATAAACTTTTTTCCCATAAGAATGAGAAGAATGCTTTCATCATAATGCTTTTACAAAGATTGCAATTACAATGTTCACCTAGTGAGCAACATATAATAGCCTAACAAACTCCAAACATCTACTATTAGCCTAAGCACTGTTAATATGAAAACCTCTGTTGAGCAGCATATGTTTAATATCATTTGTTGTTCTTTAACATCTGTTGACCCATAGCAGACCTTTGCTTCTTCAGACTTTCTTCATCAACAGATGTTCTCTTTTGGCAGACTTTAGCTTTGACAGACCTTTATCGTAGCAGATATTGAGTCTTTCTAATTTGGAGGACTAAATTCTTCAAAAAAAACTGTTATTCATGATCAGATATTCTAGAATATTTTGTCTTTGCAATCATTTTATCAGCCTTAAACCAACCTAAGGAATTTAAACTTCTGTTGACTTACCTAACATATGTTCAGGCACAATTCAACATCAACAAAATCTAAATCAAACTCAGACACAATTTCACATCTACATCAATATCGATCTGCAATCCTCAGATGACATTCAAAACTATATAATAATACTTATGCTTGCTAAAATAAGTAAAAGTAAAATGCGACAACAAAGATTAATAGGATTAAAATTCATTCATGACATTAAAAGATCAACAACTACATCGAGTACTGAACAACGAAACTTTCAAATCTAATAATAACAACCAGAAATTTAAGAATCTAACAGCAAGAATTAATAAATTTTAGCTTCAACTCCATTGAGTGTTGAACCTCTCGATGTATATCCTTGAGCATCGCCATGAACTCCACGTCTCTATCACCACACTCTATATTACTGACAACACAAAGGTCACGAACGGAAGTCGAAGGCATCCCCATCAGGTTTCTGGTAATCTGGTCTCTCGTGAACAGACCAAGGTGCAGTCCATCCAAACATCTCTTCAGCACTTGAAGAGTAGCCCTATCCTCGTATACTTGATCCTCAATTTGCTTGATAAAGCGCTGCTTTAAATCATCAGACTATGCAGAAGTGTATGACGCCATTTTAAGTTATATATTATTCAAGTGATGTGAAAGAAGGATATCTTGGTAGTAAAACGTATGAAAAAAAGATGAAGTGGCAATGATATTATATAGTGAAATATCTAATAACCCAAAGGTCAGATTTAAACTCATTGTACATTTAATAATCTAAGAGGGAAAAACGTGTACATTTAATATAAACATATAAATTTATATTTAAAAACAGCAGCCTCTTAATGCAAAACCGTTTAAAAATAAGTTTTCATGGGAAAGCAATAAAATTATATATCAAGAAACCCAAAGGACAAATTTTAAACTTTCAAATAAAACAGGTTATCATAATTACGATTAACCTCTTCGTTTACCATAAAGACGCATTTTAAACACTATAAAAGACTGATGATTAGTTTGATTTAAAACATCAACAATTGTCTTTTAAAAAACCGTCTGTTAAAAAACAAATCAAAATCAGCAACACCAACAATACTCTAGATGGCAAACAGATGCTTCTACCACTTTTCAGACACCAGCGATGTTAAAACACAATTCTCTATCTGGTCGCTCAAAGAAAAGAGAGCAGATGAAGAACTAAACAGAAAAATCAGCATCATTAGTGATAAAAATTACAAGAAAACCTGGAGCAGAATCAGATTGCTGGATGAAGTCCTCCACTCACCTCCATCAGACTTCAAGAACAATGCAGAAAAGTTTATCACACAACTGCTAAAATAGGATCAGAAAATCTGCAACATGCTAGCCAATCTGCAAAACAAAAGAGAGAATGAAATTGCATGGAAGAAGGCGAGAGTCTACGAAATCCTAGCAACTGTTAATTGTAGCGTGTAATATTTTATGCACATTTCAGTTTTTAATCTTTCTTTGTATTTAATTTAATACAATCAATATCCATATTAACATATTTTAAAATCTGCATGTTAATAAAAATTATCAACATTATGAACACTTGTTTCTTCATAATCAAATTAAATAAGTATAACTACAGTTAAAAAAATAAGCCACAAACCTAACATGCAACCCTCCCATCAAAGAAGGTAGCACATGCAACTTTCAACGATGTTGGAACAATGATGTTGCAACAACGATGTTGAAACGTTGATGTGTGATGGGAAGCTTCGTTGAAATGACGATGTTGGAACGATAATGTTGGAACGATGATGTGTGAACAGAATCAATAAATGTTCGAACAAAAATCTGTAATCGGAGATTAACCGGCTGAATCATCGGAGACTTTCTTCTTTTGAGAGAGAGAGACAGATTGCTCGCGGATATGAATGAGAGAGATGAATTGAAATTTGAATGTAGAGCCATAATCATGTATGTTTTATATATATATTTTGAATTTTGAATTTTAAATCTGGGCAGAGATTTTGATGGCAAATGTTTGAATTTTGTATAGATAACTATGGGCAGAGGTTTTGATGGCAGAGATTTAAATGTATTTTAAAGTGATTTTATATATTCCGATTTATGACGTAATAATTACATAAGAAAGGCATTGTTGGACAGCGTTTATGGCTGCCACATCAGATTTTCTTATGTCAACGGTATTTGCCCTTTTATTGAAAGTATAGATTATTATTATTATTATTATTATTATTATTATTATTATTATTAGAGTAAACTTACGTTTTGCTTCATATGGTTTGGTCGTTTTAACGGTTTTGCACAAATCTGCTAATCCGGGAACCGACGAGTTTGACGGAGCTTCGGTCCTGAACGACGTGTTCGGTGCAATTATTATTACTAAGAACGGAGTAGAAAATAGATACGACACCGAGCAGTCACTTATAATCTGGTCTCTTATTCATATCTTGACAATTACAGCACCATGAGACTAGTTGGACAGCATGTCCCCTCAGAGACACAAAAGCTTATCCAAATGGGAACCCCACATCCCTATTTATAGGCAACAGCCTATCTGGTTCGAATGACCATATGTCCATCCGTTCGGATGGCCATCCGTCCGGATGGACTTTACAATATCAAAACCTATTCGGTCGGATGGGGTTTGGACTATTCTATTGTCCATCCGTTCGGATGGCCATCCGTCCGGATGGACTTTACAATATCAAAACCTATTCGGTCGGATGGGGTTTGGACTATTCTATTGTCCATCCGTCCGGATGGACTTTGACAATACTAAAACTGTCTAACTTATCCTATTCTATACAATATTCAACACACGCTCTATATAACTATTCGCACAGTGGCAGACGTACGAAATATGCACCAACAGATTCCCCCTCAGCTGTCACTGTCGAATCGTCTTTAACACTTTGAGAACCTTGAGCTGTGTTTGAATATTCTGCAATATTCAACTATTCTGCAACTTCAATCAGGCATCTTGAAATCTGACAATAGATTCCCCTTTGATTGATGATTCGGGTTTGCTTTTGACAGAGTAAAGCACCTTCCCCCTGAAATGAATCTTCAGGTTTTTTGCACAGTTCACAACTCTTCTCTGATTTGCTAAACTGCAACCTTCACGAACAATCACCAACTTGAAACTAGTCAATGCAGCATCCTCTGTTTCAGCTTTAACCGCATCCGAGCTCAGTTTTTGATATATCATGTCAGTACCACGATCTCGCATTCCGCTTGCTCGATCTAAGAATGTACAAAAACTCAACTAGCAATTGATAGAAACTTCAAATACCCCACTGATTAACTTCAAATTCATGATTCCCCCTGAAGACATGATATCCCGTTTTCCGTGATTAATGTTAACGCACCGTAAGAATGACAGATCTGTGTGAATGGTATTCTTCACAATCAGCAAATCTTCTTCGGAAAACAAATCATCTGGTAATGTAATCCGATCTCTGAAGCATTCGTCCACAATCAGATTCATCTCATCGGATACTCTAGATCTCGGAAGCTATCATCCACAATCACTCTCAAATCTCCGATGCTTTCGTCCACGATCAGATATCAACACCTCGGATCATCTAGATCTCGGAAGCTTTCACCCACAATCAGATTCACATTCCCAAACAATCTGATGAAGCATCTGGTAACACATTCAGATCTTAGAAACATTCATTCACGATCAGAATCACGTTCTTCCACTTCAGTCATGATAACATATGTATAGTCTTCTCCGCAAGATCTGGCAGCAACTTAACCAACAAACATCATCATTCCCTGGCGATTAGTCCGAAAAACAATTCATCTGCTCGAAGATTAACCATTATGACACTTTAGACTATCACATGTCTGTGATATCATTTAAGCATCCACAATACTGTTTACATCTCTTGATGCTAATCCTGCTTACCGACTTGACGAAGACCGGGGACTTAAACCCTAAGACGTCAAACTGACCCTGATCTGTAGAGTTTGAACTTCCAATGATCACGAAATCATGAATCCAGATCCTATGTATCTCCAGGCAATCCTGAAGTCAGAACCACCTGAATACTGTTGCAGCGTCACGAATTTCAAAAATGCTAGATCATCTGAATTTTTATTCCCCCTCATTTTTGCAAATTTTGACGTCTCTATCACTGAATTACCCCTCAAACTGAGAAATTCAGTCCTCTTTAATCTGTGAAAAACTAGACTAGGCCGAAAATATGACAATTTACCTTTGGGCCCATAAATAGTCAGATAACCTGAATGATAAACATTCTGCACCAGTATCCAGACTATCCCACTAATTTCCACAATCCGTGATCGCATCATCAAATCTGTTCACTGAATCCCAAGACGGTGTCCCCGAACAACCCAGCTTGATCGTTAAAAACTCGAAAAAAAATTAATCACCAAATTTTTTCTGGAGACTCTCCTCGTCATTGCGATCAAAAAATGCCTTTTTTTAGGCATCAGTTTATCCGTTCGAATAGGATAGGTCCATTCGTTCGGATGGACTGATCTTGGATCACCTTAACAGTTAGCCACCAGAGTGTCTTCATCCAAATGAGTTTATGGTTCGAATGACCATTCGATCGAATGGGTTTACTTGTCCGGATGATCATCCGCTCGGATGGTCATCTGTGTGAAAAACAAATGAACATTCAAGAATAAGATAGTGACATAGTCCGGATGATCATCCGCTCGGATGGTCATCCGAATGAAAATGTTCTAATAGCTCAAGAACACTCCAATTCACGTTTTTTCGATCCAGAATCTTTATTTGTGTGAATTTCATGAGGAAACTTCACAGGATTGTGCGCGAATCAATTCCGAACAGATTGATGTCTTCAATTCCAAAATCCATCGGTGAATTGACCTTTATTTTGATGATTTTCTCTGTTTTAACGTCAAAACTCCCGTTTTAACCCAAAATTGATGAGCTTGGGTGATTTAACCGACTGTTAGATCGATTAAATCGGTACCGTGGCTCTGATACCGCTGCTAATCCAGGAACCGACGATTTTGACGGAGCTTCGGTCCTGAACGACGTGTTCGGTGTGATTATTATTACTAAGAAAGGAGTAGAAGATAGATACGACACCGAGCAGTCACTTATAATCTGGTCTCTTATTCATATCTTGACAATTACAGCACTATGAGACCAGTTGGACAGCATGTCCCCTCAGAGACCCAAAAGCTTATCCAAATGGGAACCCCACATCCCTATTTATAGGCAACAGCCTATCCGGTTCGAATGACCCTATGTCCATCCGTTCGGATGGCCATCCGACCGGATGGACTTTACAATATCAAAACATATTCGTCCGGATGGACTTTGACAATACTAAAACCTGTCCAACTTCTCCTATTCTATACAATATTCAACACACGCTATATTTAACTATTCTCACAGTGGCAGACGTACGAAATATGCACTAACAAAATCCTTTAAAAATAGACATTTTATTCCCTGATTTAGAAAGCTGATCTCTATTTCACTATGCGCCCCTAACGCCATCAAATTGAATTGTTAAATCCTGGTCACATGCCCCTCACATGAGAGGCATTTTAGTCTTTTTGCACTCAAACTTATTAATTTTCACATGAGAGGCATATAGGGAAATTAATAAGTTTGACTGGGAAAAGACTAAAATGCTTCTCATGTGAGGGGCATGTGACCAGGATTTAACAGTTGAATTGGATGGTGTTGTCGGCGGAGAGTGAAATAGAGAGCAGCTTTATATATCAGGAAGTAAAATGACTACTTTTAACAGATTGGAGCAAAACCGTTAAAACGACCAAAACACAGTGAGCAAAACAGAAGTTTACTCTTCTTCTTCTTATTATTATTATTATATTTGTAACTTAAACTACATACTCGAATATTTATTAAGGTTAGATATAATATGTTGGGTGGACTTTTATTCGATGTTGTGTAATGGTTGGAAGTTGGTTACCCACCATGATTATATCTAAGACTATGGAGTATGGGGCGGGGTTGGGACGTGGATTGGGTACAAACGCTCACGTCACAACCCTAGGTGGGCTTGGGTTTCGGCTTGGCCTATTTGGCGGGGGTTTTAGCCCGGACGTTGGTCGGGTCTATAAACATGACATGGCGGAACCTCGTTTGCCAAGACTACTAGCCGTTTGAGCTAGCCGTTGGGAAAGAATTTAGAAAAAAAAAACATTTTTCCTATATAAATACCCTAACATATTTAACATTTTTCTCACACAATATCAAACACATAAAACACAATCTTGCCATGAGTTCTTCAAGTTCAAGTGAATCGTCATCATCATCTAACGATGGTGCAGAAATATTTCTACAAAAACGCTCGCGACGGTGGTGAAAGCTATCGTGGAAGACGATGAGGAAGAGACTTCGAAACCTAAACGGAGGAGGTACATCGCTCGTGAACGACACACCCTAACAATTTGTTGGTAAGCGATTATTTCTCAGCCGAACCTAAGTATGATAAAAAAATGTTTAGGCGTCGTTTTCGTATGAGTAGAAACTTAACTTTAAGGATATCTAGGGATCTTGAGGAGAAGTATGTTTTTTTCCAACAAAAACCGGATGTAACCAGGCATTTAGGATTTAGTACGTGGCAAAAGGTCACGGCCGCAGTAAGACAATTAGCGTACGACAATAGTTCGGACATTATGGATGACTATTTAAAAATGTCTGCACGTGTAGCTAGAGAAAGTCTTCAAAACTTTTGTTCGTGTATTTTAGAACTTTATAAGAAAAGATATTTGAGAAAGCCGTCGTTCCGTGATATGCAACAAATATTGGAACATCAAGCCAATTATCATGGGCTACCCGGGATGCTAGGTAGTTTAGATTGTATGAAATGGCATTGGGAACTTTGTCCAACCGCATGGCAAGGCGCTCACAAGAGTGGATATCACGGGATGCCAGCCATCATGCTTGAAGCGGTTGCGTCCCAAGATCTTTGGATATGGCATGCGTTCTTCGGTATGCCAGGTTCACATAACGATATTACCATCATAAACCACTCGCCCATTTTCAATGATCGGGTAAATGGTATAGGACCCAAAGGAAGTTTCTTTGTAAACGGGGTTGAGTATGTGTATGGGTACAACCTAGTTGATGGGATTTACCCGGAGTTGGGGGTTTTCGTAAAATCGTTCACAAAACACGGTACCATAGATCCAAAGAGATTAAATTTTAACAGGGTCCAAATGGCTACACGTAAAGACATCGAGCGAGCGTTCGGTGTTTTGAAGAAAAGGTGGCGAATATTGGCATTGCCTTGTCGACTATGGGACAAGGATCAGATTGGAAACGTGATGTACGCATGTATCATTCTTCACAACATGATTTTGGAGAATGAAGGTAGAGCGGTCGTTATCTACTATGATGACGATGACCCCCAACCAAATAACATAACAGTTACAGACAAAGATATATCAACAAATGAATTTTTGATCAAGTCAAGGGATATACATAACAACCTTCAATCTGATTTGGTGGATCATGTTTCAACGATTTTTGGGTTCGAAACCGACGAAGACGACGATTCTAACGAAGAATGATTGTTTTTATTTTGATACTATGTTTTTTTATAATTATTATTTATGTTTATGTAGTTTTTAATGGTTTATATATATATATTTAAAAAAAATATAATGATGTGGCTTGGCCACGCCACCCCAGCCACGCCCACCATACCACTATGAAATATGAAATTGGGTTTCGGTATTGGGTGCCCCATAATCCACGTGTCAACCCATTCCCCAAACCCCCGCCTCCCATATTATGCCCTTATACCAAGAAATCTAATTTGTACATCAATCATCACCATTATTACATAAAAATAGCTAAAAAAACACACAAATTTTTTATACAAAAATCGCTACTTTTAGTAGCAAAAAAAAAATGAAATTTTTTTTTGCTACAAAAAGTAGCAATTTTAATGTAAAAAATATTAATTTTTTTTTTGTGTTTTTTTTTATTTTTTTTTTTTGATTTTTTTAGGTTTTTGGGGGTTTAGTTTTTAGCATTTTAGCTTGGAGGGAGGGGGGGAGGGGTGGGGGGTAGGTTTGTTTGGGTTTTTTTAGGTATTTTTGGTTGTGTTCACATTGGTTCTCGCGGTTCTCGCAATAAAGGTGGTTCTCGCATGAACCTTACCCTATATATACATATATACATATACATATATATATGTATATATATATATACGAGGGCGGGGCACCAAGCGGCTTCGACAAACATTCCATAAAATGTCACCTGGCAATTCCTAATGTAATTGAGCTTTTAAAATACAAGTTAATTTTTTAAATTTAATATGAATTCTAATTCTAATAAAAGAGTCATATTAATACCACATGACATTTTCTCATTCAATTCACTAATAATATATATTTATTTTTCATATGCATAAAAATTATAATGCATAATAATATTTATATCTTTAGCTATTTCATATTTATTAATTTAAAAGTTTAATATTTCTTTAAGGAACAATTGCTATGTAAGGTTGGTTTGTTTCTAAAAAAAATCAGTTTTTACGCATGACCAATAATATGTGGCATTGTCTAGAGTAAAAAGTAGAGATGACCTTAACCTATTGATACTTGCTGAGGATGGTTAAGTTACAAACAAACTAAAAATGTCGTGTATAAAGCAGTGTTTAGAAATTTATAAATGTAATGTACATCATGATTTTACATTGTTTGATTTGATAAGAATAATTCATTTATGTAAATTGGTTTACACATTATAAAATTACATTATTTTTATCTTGAAATCCGTGTAGTACGCGGGTTTATAAACTAGTATATATATACGTATATATATACATATATATATATACATATAGGATAAGGTTCATTTGAGAACCACCCTTATTGCGAGAACCGCGAGAACCAATGTGAACAGAAAATAAAATCTAAAAAAAAATCAAAAAGGCACTCAAAATTTTTTTTTTAATATTTTTTAACAAATATCGCTATATTTAGTTACAAAAAAAAAAGTTTTTTTTTCGAGTAACAATTATCCATGCAGATGTGCATATGTATCATTACTTCAACGAATTTCGCAATACGTTATCAGTAATAGACAATTGTACTTTAATTTACAATACCATCTGTAATACACTACTTTTTACATTACCAATATTCAAAATGCACATGTGCATCATTAGGTATAACCATCATATAACATGTTTTGTTACAAAAAGTTTGTGATTTTGAATGGAGAAGTAGGCCCATATACATGTTGTTTGATTAGTTATATCTAGTGGTTGATGGTTTGGCTATAGCTGTTACTTTATGATGTAATATGATTGGATGGTATAAATGGTGTTGATATACATGTAATAAAGTCAAAATATTGGTAATGGTATTGTATTATGGATGGTAGGAGGTAATGATATTGTATTATGGAAGGTAGGAGGTAATGGTAGTGTATTATGGATGGTATGATATATGAAAGGGAAAATTTATTCAAAGTAGTGTACCAAAACACCTTATTTCATGTTGATACATATAGATGCACATGTGCATTTCTAATATTCGTAATGTAGAAAGTAGTGTATTACATATGGTAGTGTAAATGAAAGTGCAATTGTCTAATATTTGTAATGAGTTACGAAATTTGTCAAATAAATGATACATATGCTCATGTGCATGTTTGTGTATTATGGATGGAATGATAGATGAAAGAGAAAGTGTATTGAAAGTAGTATACCAAAACACCTTATTTCATATTAATACTTATAGATGCACATGTGCATTTCTAATATGTTAACGTAAAAAGTAGTGTATTACACGTGGCAAATGAATGTGCAATTGACTAATATTTGCAATGAATTACGGAATTTGACAAAGAAATGATACATATGCACATGTGCATGGATAACTGTTACTCGATAATTTTCTTTTTTTGAATTTTTTTTCATTTTTTTATTAACAAAATATAGCGATTTTTTCAAAAAAAAAAAATAGTAAAAAAATATTTTTTTTTTTTTGTGTTTTTTAGATTTTTTTAGGAATTACTGTTTGTGTTCACACTGGTTCTCGCGGTTCTCGCAATAAAGGGTGGTTCCTAACGGATCCTTCTCCTATACACACACACACACACACACACACACACACACACACACATATATATATATATAGGGATCTGTTCAAATGAAAACCACCCCCAGTTGCGAGAACCGTAAGAACCACTCTCCACCAATCAGATAATGACACGTATGCACTATTATTTTAAAACCTAAAGGGTAATATAGTAATTTACTCCATATGTCAAATCTCCCGTCTTTTTTAAAGTCTTCACTATCTCTCTCTTTCACACATATCAACAAACATAAATATGTTTTCTCTCTCTCTCTCTCGTCTCTTGAAAAACCAGATCTCTCTATCTCTTTTTGCTCACTTTACCGGTGGTGGGTGGTTTTTTTGTGACTGGTTCTGATGGTGTGAGGCGGTGGGGGGCGGCGATGGTGGTGGTGGTGGTGTTGGGGTTTGGCGGCGGCGTTGGGGGTTTGGTGGGGTAGAGGTGCGGCGATGGTTTGGAGACAAAATCGGCAGCCTAGTAGTGGGTGATGGTGGCCGGCAGCCTAGTGGTGGGTGGCTGCAACCCCACCGGCAACCAAGTAGTGGGTGGCTTCAACCCCATCGCTGATTTTTGAATGCATTTGTACAGATGCTGGTGGTGGCTTAATCCGTCGCCGGTGGTTCGACGGTAATGGGTTCTGTTTATGGGTTGGTGGCGACGGCATCTCCGGTGGCATCTCTGGCAGAGAGAGAAAGAGAGACAACAGAGAGAGAGAGGATGTAGAGGTGGGGTGATACCTTGGTGGTGCCGGTGGTCTCGGTGGTGCCGGTGGTCTTCGTTTCATCTCAGTGGTGCCGGTGGTGTTTATTATTTGATTGGACAACGGAAGTTTACCAGGATCATTTAAAACTTGAAAACGCCCAATTATTTTATTTCATAATTTGGTGCAAACCCTGTAATTTACAATAGAGGAATTTCACGAGGAAATTCCCTGTTTTACAAAACATGATTATTTATTTTATTGAGCCACCACTTCAAGCTTGTTAGAGCTCCGTAGCACTTTTCCTTGATTCACAGTAAGTCACCTGAAACATGTTTTAAAAATATTTTATCAGCGGAGAAATACTGGCGAGTCACTCAATTTTGATAAAACGACACATAGTTATAAATTACAGCATAAGAGCGATTACAATGGCTACTATCTTATTTTTATCTGGCGCTGTGTCACACCCTGGTGACGATGGTCATACCACTATTGGGTCCTTTCACCCAAGTAGTGATGATTATCACTGTTAGGTTGGTGAACCTAACCGTGAGAAATTAGTAATGTGCACAATACCCCACTTGCCAGTGATTCAAGATAACCAAGACTTAATCCCTGTAATTATAACTTTTGAAAACAATTTGAGTACTGTAAAACATTGTTGATAAAAAGAGAACGAGTCACTTTGCAAGTTTAATTGGGCAGAGTTTAGCCTACTGATAAGCCTGATAACCTAATTTAAACAACAATGCACACGAAACTAGGTCAGTAACTTAATACAACTCTTTACGATAAACTCACGAAATCAAAACCCTCACGACGAATGACAAAGTATAGCCCAAATACGGGCAGCACTTAAACATCCATCGGATCGGTTTCAATCGATCGGACATTGTATCGTAGCATTGATCGAGTTAATACCCTGTATCGTAGCAGTGTCGTGACCCCTTAATACTCGTTTTCAGCAGAATATGGACGTTTTGAGATGAAATTTTCGATTACAGAAGCAAGTCCTATGCACAGGCTACTTATAGCTGATTTTTAGGTTTTACACGGCCTGCGTAAACCTTAACATAACTTTTACGCGGCCCGCGAGGGCCCCTAGTCTACGTGTAAGGCTTTTGTGTTACGAGTAGGGTTGCCACGTGTGCGACACGTGGCTTGAACGCTTACCCGGAGACTTTTTAAGTTGACGCGGCCCGCGTAGCCTTACCTTATGGCTTACGCGGCCCACGTGAAAACCAGATTTCATGTTTTCTTGGTTTTTCATGCGTATTAGGGTTTCAGGGGTCCGGGTTTTCACTTACGGGTCGTTTATGGACAATTTTGCAGGTCCTTACATCCTCCCCACCTTATTTAAAATCTCGTCCTCGAGATTTACTGAAATAAGTGAGGATATTTTAGCTTCATCTCCGATTCTAGCTCCTAGGTGTATTCGGGTCCTCTTTTTGAATCCCACTTGACTTTGACCAGTACCAATCTTTTGTGTTTGAGAAACTTAAAATTTCTCTCTTCTATTTGAAGTGGTTTCTCCACGAACTTCAACTTTTCATTCACCTGTATGTCTTGAAGAGGGACTACTAGCGATTCGTCAGATAGACATTTCTTGAGGTTAGATACATGAAATACATCATGTACTCCAGCTAGCTCTTCTGGTAGTTGCAAGCGATAGGCGACCGGTCCTCTTTGCTGGATTACTGGGAATGGTCCTATGTATCTTGGACTTAGTTTCCCTTTCTTACCAAACCGAACCACCCCTCTCCAAGGAGAAACTTTCAAAAGTACTTTGTCTCCAACCTGGAATTCTAATGGCTTGCGTCGATTATCGGCATAACTCTTCTGGCGATCTCGAGCCGTTTTCAGTCTTTCCTTGATTTGAGTGATCTTTTCGGTGGTTTCTTGCACGATCTCAGGACCTGATAATTGGCTTTCTCATATTTATGCCCAGCAAACTGGAGTTCTACACTTTCGTCCATACAGTGCTTTGAACGGGGCAGCTTCGATGCTTGAATGATAACTAGTGTTATAGGAGAATTCAATTAAAGCTAAATGGTTGTCCCAGTTTCCTCCAAAATCTATCACACATGCCCTGAGCATGTCTTCCAGGGTTTGGATCGTCCTCTCACTTTGTCCGTCTGTTTGGGGATGGTATGCAGTACTTAAATTTAGTCGGGTCCCCATTGCTTCTTGAAAACTTGTCCAGAAATGTGAAGTGAAACGACTATCCCTATCCGATACAATGGAGAGTGGGACTCCATGTAAGGATACTACCTCGTCTACGTACAATTTTGCTAATCTTTCCATGCTAAAGGTTTCCTTCATGGGTAGAAAATGAGCTGATTTGGTTAATCGATCCACAATTACCCAAATCGCATCGTTACCTTTTCTGGTTTTGGGTAACTTAGTAACAAAGTCCATTGTTATGAGCTCCCATTTCCATACAGGCATTTCTAATTGTTGGAGTAACCATGAAGGTTTCTGGTGTTCTGCTTTAACTTGTGAGCAAGTTAAGCACTTAGATACATATCTAGCTATATCCTTTTTCATTCCTATCCACCAGAAGTTATTTCTTAAATCTTGGTACATCTTATTATTACCAGGATGCATGGTATACCTAGATTTATAGGCTTCCTCTAAAATCTTATTTCTTAATTCTCCCTGCTTAGGTACCCAAATCCTTTTCTTGTGGAATCTCCAAATTCCATCAGCTCCTTGCTCTAAGTCTTTTATCCTTCCCTTCATTCCTTTAGCATCATCCTGAATGGTTGTTTCTTGAATGTTTTTCAGTTGTTCCATTAAATCTAACTGTAGATTTAATCTAAGAGCACGAACTCGCTTTTGCTTTTCATGATAATTACGACTTAGGGCATCTGCTACTACGTTTGTTTTTCCTTCGTGATATTGAATATCACAGTCGTAGTCACTTAGAATTTCCATCCATCTCCTTTGCCTCATGTTCAATTCTTTTTGCCCAAATATGTACTTTAAGCTTTTATGGTCGGTATAAATAGTAAACTTACTTCCATACAGATAGTGTCTCCAAATCTTAAGGGAAAAAATTATCGATCCTAATTCTAAGTCATGTGTCGTATAGTTTTCCTCATGCTTCTTCAATTGCCTTGAGGCGTACGCAATTACCTTCTTGCGTTGCATTAGCACACATCCTAATCCTAGCTTGGTAGCATCACAGTAAACTTCAAAATCTTATGTCCCTTCTGGTAAGGCAAGAATTGGGGCGTTTGTTAAACTTTGCTTTAAAATCTTAAAAGCCTCTTCTTGTCTAGATACCCATTCAAACTTCACTGCTTTACAGGTTAACTTAGTTAATGGTACAGCTATTTTGGAAAAATCCTTAATAAACCGTCTATAGTATCCGGCTAACCCTAGAAAACTTCTAACTTCCATAGCTGATTGCGGGACCTTCCATTTGGTGATCGCTTCTATTTTGGAGGGATCTACGTGAATACCTTCGTGATTCACCATGTGTCCTAAAAATTGTACCTCTTGTAGCCAAAATTCACACTTCGAGAATTTGGCGTAAAGCTTCTCTTTTCTTAACAAAGTTAAGAGTGCATGCAAGTGTTCACAATGCTCGTCCTGACTTTTGGAATAAATGAGTATATCATTGATAAAGACAATTACAAATTTATCCAAGTACGGTTTACAGATCCTATTCATCATGTCCATGAATGCTGCAGGAGCATTTGTTAATCCAAAGGGCATGACTGTAAACTCGTAATGACCATACCTAGTTCTGAAAGCAGTTTTAGGTATGTCTTCTTCTTGTACCTTTAACTGATGATATCCGGAGCGTAAATCTATCTAAGAAAAATATAGTTGATCGAAAAGATCATCAATCCTAGGTAGTGGGTATCGATTCTTAATTGTAACCTTATTCAATTCCCTGTAATCAATACACATTCGCATCGAACCATCTTTCTTTTTCACGAACAGTTGTAGTGCTCCCCACGGGGATGAACTAGGTTGTATAAATCATTTGCTTAATAATTCATCTAACTGCTTTTTCAGTTCTAACATTTCAGTGGGGGCTAACCGATAAGGTGCCTTGGCTATCGGTGTAGTTCCAGGAATTAGATGAATTCTAAATTCTATTTCCCTATTAGGTGGTAATCCAGGTAGTTCTTATGGAAATATATCCGGGTATTCTGATACTACTGGAATATCCTTAAGTTCCTTGCTTTTAGTGTTAATGATTACCGAAATCATATACATTATTCCTTGTTTTCTTGAATAACTGGCCATTTTCATTACGGAAATGAATTTCATTGGCTTACGTGGCTTATCTCCTGTAATCACCACTACTTCTCCTTTGGGTGTATGTATTTCTATGGAATTCTTATCACAGAGAATTCGAGCATGGTTGGCTACTAACCAATCCATTCCTAACACAACATCGAATCCAACTAAATTTATAGGTAACAGGTTTGCAGAAAATTTATGGCCTAAGAGTTCTATCTTTCCTTTTTGCAAAACCTTATCTATGTGAACAAAATTACCATCTGCGGTTTCTACCGTAAAAATTTGTCTAAGGTTGGTTAAGGGTAGGTTAAGAGCTTGGCAGAATGAAGTATTTATAAAACTTTGGTTTGCACCAGAGTCAAATAATACTTTTGCATAAACGTTGTGAACTAGGAACGTACCGTCTATCACATCGGGAATTAGCTCTGCTTCCTGGGTAGTCAACTGGAAGGCTCGTGCATTCTTTTTGGTAGTTCCTTCTGCATGTTTGGCTTTGTTGTCAGCTGGTTTGACCAGTTTAGGGCAGTCTGGTCTAAAATGTCCAGCTTCTCCACAGTTGAAACAGATTGTTGGTTTCTTCCTCCTGCAATCTTCTTCTTGATGCCCTGGAATTTTGCACAAATTGCAATACCCTTTGCATCTTCCAAAATGCCTTCTTTTACAGGTATTGCAGAATGGAGTAGTGGAAGATTGCCCGGTTCCCTTTTTCTTGAAGTTGCTACTAGCATTACTTCCTCGGAATCCTTGGGTAATCTTTTGGGCCACTTCCTTTTTCCGGTTTTCTTCTCTTGTGCGTACCAGCCCGTCGGTTAAAGTGTTGGCTAATTCAACTGCATCGTCAATTGTGCGGGGTCTCGCAGTTTTGACGATGTCACGAATTTCTCTAATTAAACCCCAAATATAGCTAGAAATAAGTACCGGTTCTGGCGAAGCCAGGGTAGGTACAATTCTAGCACACTCGAAGAATGTCGAAGTATACCCTCGACAATCAACATCCACCATTCGGTGGTTTAGGAACTTATTTGTCATTTGTTCCTTTTCATATTCGGGACAGAATTTTCTTTCCACTAGTCTCTTAAATTCTTCCCAATTCATGGCATTAGCCATATCGCTTCGCTTGGCTTGTAGTACCGTGTTCCACCATTCTAGTGCCCCTTCTTTAAAAAGATGCCGCGTACATGACCTTGTCTTCCTCGGCACATTTACTTATTTTAATTACTGCTTCGGTTTTCTCTAACCAACGCAGTGCTGCAGTTGCCCCTTCATTGCCTGCAAATTCTATTGGTTTACAGGCATGAAATTCCTTGTAAGTGCAACCAGGCGTTGCAGCTTTCATTTTCTTAAGAAATGGGGCTTGCATCACATCATTATCATTATTATTATTGTTGCCGCCTCCATTTACACTATTACTGAAGCTGTCATCACGAGTACGTTTGCTGGGAGTAGGTGGTGGAGGTTCAACTGGATTTCGGGCAGCAGCAAGGATGGCTGGAATAGCATTGGCTATTCCTTGAGCAACAATATTTTCTATATCTTGCCTATTAAGAAAGTGATCCTCATTGTTTTGCTCAGATTGGTTTACTTCATTAACTGGTTCATTAACAACATGTTTCATCTGTTAATTAACAATATATATGTTATTGGCACAAAATAAATAACAACCAAACATAGTAAAGCAATCACACATAAGCATGTCAACACGTATAGCCAAAATTGTCAACTTTGCGACGTTGATGTTTTTATATATTAGTATGCATCCATACACACCATTTATATTACAAAAGTTTTATTTTAGGTTATTTTACATAGTTATATTTTTATTAATATTTATTATTATTTTATTATTATTAAACACGTAACCACACAACCACATACGATCCCGTCAGCTGGCACTTCAGAAACGACGTTCCCTCTCGTCGTATTTCCATGATATCCTCTCCCCCATTTCCCTGATTCTATTTCCTGCGTCCACCAGCTCCTCTCCAAAGTGGCGGAGTTCAGCCAAGTTCTCTGTGCTCATAGGTGGGTTTGGTGCAGGCTCAGGGTCAAACTGGGGGAAAAAGGTGTTAGGGTTATTCAAGAGATTCTGAAATTGTCAATCACTTGTCCACCATTCCTCCAGCTCTCCGGGTAGAAGTTGGTGGTTGACAATGGGATCTGGGATAGCAGGTGCTAAGTTAACTGGAAGTTGTGATTCAGCGGGGTAATTGAAGAGGTCTTCATTGGCCGGTCCAATGAGGTCACAATTTGCCAGTTTGCGGTCCAGCTCCTCCCACGGTGGTATTTCCGGGGCTTGCCCTGAACTTTCCCCGATCTCTTTTCCTTTCCCTTTATCATTTGAGTCCTCAGTCTTTTTAACCCTCTGTGCGGCTGGCTTCTTCCCCCGTGCGCGTCTCCAGCCTATGATTCTCCTTCTCTTTTTCGTCTTGGGTTTCTCCTGAGGTTGGGCTTGGAATTCCATAGGTTTCTCAGTGTCGGCCCAATAACCGGAAAAGCCCCCGGAAACTTCCATGTCAGCAGAATAGATAGTGAGATTCTGAAGAGCTTCAGACAACTCATTCATGCTGTTAGCATACATGAAGAACACACACAGACTTAAGTTAATATTTTATTCATCCTGTTGAATTTTCACAGAATCACAAAATAGCAATTTGAAAAGAAATTAAGTATTTCTAAATACTTAATTGGCTTAAATCAGTGGCTCTGATACCACCTTTTTCTGTCACGACCCCCGTCCCGGTGTGACCCGGTCCAGGAGTCGCGGGACAGAAAACCCGTGGTATTTATTATTTGATTGGACGGCAGAAGTTTACCAGGATCATTTAAAACTTAAAACGCCCAATTATTTTATTTCATAATTTGGTGCAAACCCCGTAATTTACAATAGAGGAATTTCACGAGGAAATTCCCTGTTTTACAAAACATGCTTATTTATTTTACTGAGCCACCACTTCAAGCTTGTTAGTGCTCTGTAGCACTTTTCCTTGATTCACAGTAAGTCACCTGAAACATGTTTTAAAAATATTTTATCAGCGGGGAAATACTGGCGAGTCACTCAATTTTGATAAAACGACACATAGTTATAAATTACAGCATAAGAGCGATTACAATGGCTACTATCTTATTTTTATCTGGCGCCGTGTCACACCCTGGTGACGATGGTCATACCACTATTGGGTCCTTTCACCCAAGTAGTGATGATTATCACTGTTAGGTTGGTGAACCTAACCGTGAGAAATTAGTAATGTGCACAATACCCCACTTGCCAGTGATTCAAGATAACCAAGACTTAATCCTTGTAATTATAACTTTTGAAAACAATTTGAGTACTGTAAAACATTGTTGATAAAAAGAGAACGACTCACTTTGCAAGTTTAATTGGGCAGAGTTTAGCCTACTGATAAGCCTAATAACCCAATTTAAACAACAATGCACACGAAACTAGGTCAGTAACTTAATACAACTCTTTACGATAAACTCACGAAATCAAAACCCTCCCGACGAATGACAAAGTATAGCCCAAATACGGGCAGCACTTACACATCCATCGGATCGGTTTCAATCAATCGGGCATTGTATCGTAGCAGTGATTGAGTTAATACCCTGTATCGTAGCAGCGTCATGACCCCTTAATACTCGTTTTCAGCAGAATATGGACGTTTTGAGATGAAATTTTCGAATATAGAAGCAAGTCCTATGCACAGGCTACTTATAGCTGATTTTTAGGTTTTACGCGGCCCGCGTAAACCTTAACATAACTTTTACGCGGCCCGCGAGGGCCCCTAGTCTACGTGTAGGGCTTGTGTGTCACGAGTAGGGTTGCCACATGTGCGACACGTGGCTTGATCGCTTATCCGGAGACTTTTTAAGTTGACGCGGCCCGCGTAGCCTTACCTTTTGGCTTACGCGGCCCGCGTGAAAACCAGATTTCATGTTTTCTTGGTTTTTCATGCGTATTAGGGTTTCAGGGGTCCGGGTTTTCACTTACGGGTCGTTTATGGACAATTTTGCAGGTCCTTACAGGTGGCCCTGGTGTTACCTCCGCCAACCGCCGCCGCATCCGCCATAAGAGTATGTGAGTTTTTGGGTAACAGCAGTCAACCTTGGTCAACTGTCGGTGTTAACAGTCAACCCTGGGTAACTCATTGTGGATGAAACAAGTAAGTAATAAGTGAATGTTCACACATTTCAGTCGTTGTGTTCCGATTATTTGCCGTTTGAGTTTAAGGTTTTAGAAGTTGCTCTTGAGGCTGCTTGTACGTTTTTGGACGCACATATTTGTTTTATTAGTTTTTGGGATATAAGATGATATAATCTTGTAAAATTTGTTTCATTTTAAGTGGTTATAAATCTTATTTAATTTCACCAGGCTGCAGAATTAGAAGTTGAAGCGTATCCATTGCAAGATGAACTTACATCAAAGATCAGTACTTCAAACTTGGAACGTGCTCGTAGATTAAAAAGCAGACTAGTTGCATTGACCCGAAGAGTTCAGAAGGTCAAATAGCCCATCTCGTGATTACTATTACCCGAGTTAGCAACATGTGTGGGTCGGGATTGAAATAGTTTTCATTCTTTTTCCTTAAGAACAGGAAATGAGGATGTTTGTCTAATTCTGCTTAGGGATGATGAAGTATATTAATATTTTCAGCCGGTGGTCTTTGTTTCATCATAGGTGGTGCCATGATTTTTTGGAGTTCTGGCGTAATATGGGTCGGTCCTGCCGGAATTTTGTTTTTTCCGGCAAAAAATGTCGTCCAATCGTGAGCAGTGGCGTCAAGTCGCTAGGAGGCTTTTTTTGGGCGGGATTTGGAATTGGAATGGATAGGTTTGGGTTATTTTATTTAGTTCAAATTTCTTTGGGTTGAGTTTGGGCTTGGGTTAATAAAAATATATCTTAGATTGGGCTTTGATTGGATTAAGTTATTAAGTAAATAAGTGGCTAAAGAATAATTATATAAATTGTGTTATATACTTGTATATTAAATAATAATCAGTGTTTAATTTTTTTTTATAAATTCATAAATATTTTTTTTCTAAGTGGGGCAGTTGAATTTTTTCAAGGGTGCGGGTGAAAATTTGCAAGGGGTGCGGTCGAAATTTCCGACAAAAAATAACACTAAAAAATATTTTTTCAAGGGGTGCGGGGTGCGTCCGCCCACCTACGCGTTAGAGTGGGTACGCCCTTGTTTGGTGATTACCTTTGATAACTGATCTTTGCATCTGCCTATCATCTTTTGATTATGTAGTACAAGCGTAGACTAGTTGATAATTTAGATTTGAAAAAATATCTTAAAATTAGCGCCCCTGATTTTTTTGTTTGCTTGTGGCCTCAAAAAATATTAGAGCGGCCCATAGGGATATAGAATGGAACGTGAGTACTAAGGTATGTGGATCTTGGCAACTAAGACCGTGGGGTGGGGTATGGTGGGGCTTGGGTTGAGGGCATGAGTTTTGACACGTGGAGTTCGAGCCCCCTACTGGTGAGTGACGTGTCCGTGGGGTATGGCGGGGCTTGGCAGTTTATTAAAAAAAATGAATAGGAGCCCGTCACATAGGATCGCTAGCCCGCCCCACGCCAGGCTTCAAACTCCCGCCCCTTGTGCCATGCCCCAACCCACGCCCCAACCCAAGCCCCCGGGGTGGTGGCTTGGGCGTTTTCAGCCAACCCACACCCCAACCCAAGCCCCATACCCCATAGTCTAATGCATCGTGTCCACTTAGTTACAACTACACCAAGGTTAATGTGATAAATTTCAATGACACGTTTCTGTACTACTTTGTAACTCTTTATATAAACAAGTGTTCTATTTTGTATGCTGGAAAGCTTGTTAATTCCAAGTTCCTTAACAATATGTCTTCCCCTTCTCCTAACGTACCCTTCTGATTCTTTTAATCCTGAAGGCCTTGTTGCGATTGGTAACCATATGTCTTCCCCTCCGCCTCCGCCTCCTTCTTCGCCTGAATCTATTTCAACAGGCCTCGCTCTTGGAATTGTGATTGGTGTCATAGTTTTTATATTTAGTAAGTCGTACTACATAAACTAGCCAATAAAATAAATCTGGAGGCAATAATACTCATTTGTAGTGCAAATTTAAGTGAATTCTAGATATTAATGATTTTTTTTCTTATATTACAGTTTGTTTGGTAGTTTATAGCATGGGATTAAAGGAACAAGAAGACTCTCGATTCATTACCATAGCCATGGCCCGGTTCCTTGATGACATGGAAAGGGAAAAGCCCATCCGGTTCACCACTCAAGAACTAAGAATATCCACAGATAACTTCAACCACATATTGGGTTCAGGCGCATTTGGCATAGTTTACAAGGGAGTCATCGGCAACAACCGGCATGTGGCCGTGAAAGTACTAAATGGGACCTCTAACCAGCAAATTGAGGAGCAATTTATGGCAGAAATGACCACCATGGGAAGAACACACCACTTTAATCTTGTTAGGCTTTATGGATTTTGTTTTGAATCAAGTTTAATAGCTCTTGTATATGAGTACATGGCTAACGGCTCATTGGATAATCATTTGTTTAAAGGGAATAAAGGGGCTATGATAGAGTTTGAAAAGCTTCACGAGATTGCGGTGGGAGCAGCAAGAGGCATCACGTACTTGCATGAAGAATGCGCTCAAAGAATAGTTCACTATGATATCAAACCAGGAAACATACTCTTGGATTCAAATTTTTGTGCAAAAGTAGCTGATTTCGGTTTGGCCAAACTTTGCAATAGGGATAACACCCATATAACTATGACAAGGGGACGTGGTACCCCAGGCTATGCTGCCCCTGAGATCTGGATGCCTCTTCCAGTTACACACAAATGTGATGTTTATAGTTTCGGGATGCTACTTTTTGAGATCATTGGACGGAGGAGGAGGAACACTGACATTAATAATTCTAGTGATATCCGACAGTGGTTCCCGGTATGGGCTTGGGACAAGTACGAAACAAACCAAATGAGAGATTTGATGGCAGATTGTGAGATTGAAGAAAAGGATAATGAAGTCGTGGAGAGGATGCTGAAGGTGGCTCTTTGCTGTGTTCAGTATAGGCCTGAGATTAGGCCAGTGATGAGCATGGTTGTTAAAATGTTGGAAGGTGTCATAGAGGTCCCAAACCCTTTAAATCCGTTTACACACTTATTTTCAGAGAATAATGAATCTAATGATTTCTATGGCCAAATGCCACTGAATGTCGGTGGTTCAGACTGGTCTTCGTTTGAAGTTGTAACAAGATCTAGTGAAATCACGGAGACGCCACTTATGAGAAGATATGAAATTACAAGTGCATCTGAATAACCATGTGAAACGCCACCAAAACAACATATTTTGTTTTGAAAATAAGATGCTTCTCATGATATACTTAAGACTGTATAATAGATTCTACTGTTTCAAACTACGTACTCATGGTTAGAAAAAAATAATATAGTCATCGTTGATAAAGTTTCAATCAAGTTTCTTGGTAGATTTAGAGCTTCCATTAAAATTACATCTGCGTGTTATGAGTTTCTTATATTTTTGTTTGCTTTGATATAGTGCTTTTATACTTTAAAGTTTCTTTACACCTATTACTTTGTTTAACAATATTTTTGTTTGCTTTGATATAGTGCTTTTATACTTCAATTTTTGTTTGCTTTGATATAGTGCTTTTATACTTCAAAGTTTCTTTACACCTATTACTATGTTTGATTGTTTGACTACTAGGTTTAACGCCTCTAAAGGAGGAGGGAGTGCCCAAAAGATGCAAGTGGGATGGCGAGGTGGTGTGGCGGTACCTGTGGGAACATCGCCCCACCTACGCGGTACCCTTTTGCGGAATGAGTTTTCATGTGTGTGTCCGAGGAGTGATGTAGAGAAAGTTTTGCCCAATGACTTTTTTCTATTTTTATATATTTTAAAACAATCAATAATTTCCTAGTCCTTTTTTTATTTCTCACATAATTTTTTCATACAACATTACTTTTTCAACCTATACTCCACTGGATTCAACAACTAGCTCACATGGAAAGAGCTTTTGGTTTCCAGAAAAGCAGGGGCGGACCCAAGTAATGGGGTGGGTGGGCGGCCGCACCCCTTGAAAAAAAAAATTAGTGGTATTTTTCGCGAAAAATCCAGACCGCACCCCTTGGAAATTTTCGTCCGCACCCCTTGAAATTTTCGTCCGCACCCCTTAGAAAAAAATGTTAGGAATTTATGTAAAAAAAATTGTGAAGACGGATTGAAACCCGATCAAATTATGTAAACAAGTTAGCCTACTAACCCCTTTAATAAAACTTAAATTCAATCCATCAAGCCCAATAACTTAATACCCATTCAAGCCCAACCCAACTACTAGTTTTGTTAAACAACTCAGTCCACATAATAAAAAAAAACCAAAATCGCTGCCACTTGCCAGCGACTCCTGCCCTCCCTTTGCCTCACTTCAGCGCCCAGCAACAGCATAATTCGGGCCAGCGACTGCAAAATTTCGGCTGCAAACTTGTTAATTCAGGCCGGCCCTGACAGGTACATGTTTTTTACTCGGGCTTATAATAATTACTAGGACTTGAAATTCAAAATTTTGGTTGGCAAACATGTTTTGTTGATTATATGATTGTTGGTTGGCAAATAATAATTACTAGGGTTTGAAATTCAAAATTTTAAATTGAAAATTAAGGAACATGGGCTATGGTTGAACACTTGAAGATCCTTGTTTATTTCGTATGTGATAGGATTAGGAATGAACAATGAGTAGAGAAGTTATGCCGCGATTTCTCAAGAGGAAAGGGGTTGAACCACTTTTTTTCGCCGGATTATTCCAATCAAAGACCAAGGTATGTTATAGATAAGTTTTTTTTGTTCTTTTATTGAATGATTAAGAGAAATAAAAGTAGGGATGGTTTGAACTTTGATGTTTTTTTGTTTGTTAATGTGATAGGAAGTTAGGAAATAGGGTTTGATTGTTTGAGAATTGAAATGGACCCGACCCGATCTGATTCGACCCGCTATGAAACTTTGTTTGTTTGTTTTTACTTGTTTTACATGATCCGACCCGATCCGACCCGCTATGAACCGATTTTTTTATATAGATAGGGGTCTAAAATCTTTAAAAAATTTCCGCACCCCCAGGAAAAAAATCCTGGGTCCGCCACTGCAGAAAAGTCAATATTGGGGTTGTAGTACGAAACCCAACACAAAGTGGGAAGTGGAAAGAGGGTTTTATGGGATTCTGTTTTGGTTTTATTTGTATATGAGGGGGGTTGTGGTTTTATGCTTTTACCAGAGGTGAAGTTGCTTGATTTATTTATCAAAACCAAGTGTAATAGCCAGGTTTATATCTATCTTTTGCTAACAGGTTGTTGGATTCACATGTTTTATTTTTAATGTTGTTAAGCATTAGTTATTAGGGAATTGACAGTGACTAGGGAGTGTGGATCTGGCATTAGTTATTAGGGAAGCTAAGATCAGAAGCTGCACAGAACAAAGAACGGATTTTGGATCTTCAACAACGAGTTGAAAAGATGCAGGAAGATGAACACAAAGGTAGTGTCGGGATTGATTCGGAGATTGAGTTAAAGCTTTGTAGATTGAAGGATTTGGAAGATGAAGTCAATGAATTGAGAAAGCCAACTGCCAACGTACAACAACATACAACTTTTGATTATTTCGCATTTAATATTCATTTATCTATTCGTTCTTAACATTTAAGTCTATTCAATTTGTATTTATATATTTTTAATATATTCAGTATTCGTCATTATGAAAATAAAAATAACTCTTAAATATGAAAACAAGCTAAAGAAACATATTCCGTTGACTAACAAGTTGTATAAGCAAGATTTTTGTCTACACAATATGCATATCACAGTATCATGGTAGGACAAACCAAGTTTATGTAGTGTTTTATAGTGTGAGTGAGTCCATCTATACAATATTGCATTCAAGTGTCTTACCCATGTTTGCCACGCCTAAAGAGTCGCGCATATGATAAGCACACGAGTAGCTCTCAAAGAAAATGTCATGGAAAAGTGTCCATTGAAGGAGGGAGCATTACCCCTTAGGTCCTTATAGCGGTGGCTCAACATGTTCGAAGGTTTAAAGCTAAATAAATATTTGGGGCTGATTAGAGTCACTTATAGCGGTGGCTCAACAAGTATATGAACATGTAATTTTTTAAATCTATATTAATTGGATTAAAATAGTTAATTATCCAAGTAGTGGATCCCAAATATGGTAAAATATTAAGCATTAAAACTTTTTATATAAATAACTAAAATGAGTGTCATTATGTAAAATTTTAAAGGAATTCTGATAAAATTGGTGTTAGACGTCAAACATGTCATAAATTGACCTCAAATTTGTTATATTTCAAAACTACATTGACTATTCATTAGTAAGTCTATAATTTTTAACATATATGTGACGTCCGTATAAAGGACCACCTCTCTTCAATCACGTCTTCCATGAAATTTCTTTTTTGAAAGCAACTTTTGTATTTTATGACATTTTAGACTTGTTTGAGTGAAGTGAATGTTCTAAACATTCCACAAAATTTAAATCCAAACCATTGATCACGAGATAAACTTATAAACGCCTTCCATGAAATTTCTTCTTCGAAAGCTGCTCTTGTGTTTTAGGATATTTTAGACTTGTTTAAAAACATGTTACAAAATTTAAATCTAAACCAATGATGACCAGATAAAACTCACATTTAGTTATTGCAAGATGCTCTTGAGTTTTAGGGTCATTAAGGTGATGTTTGTTTTTACAGATGTAAAATGTCTGCAGTGTGCGGACCATATCTACAGACATCTATAGCAGAAGAGCTGGATCAAACCTCTGCAGTCTGCAAGAAGAAGACTGTTTGTTTTTTAACTGCTTTTTGAAACCATAAGCAAACCACTTGCTTTTTAAAAATGAACAAAATCGGATACCTCATAAGCATTCACAATCTTAACAAACAATATCTTCGATTCATGATCTGGATTTTTATTAGGATGACTACAAAAAAAAAATATCTTTCAATTCAATTCAAATCAAACAACAAACAAATCTCACTGTATGTAACATTAATTAATCAACAACAAACTTACTGCTTTAACGAGAGCTTGTAGTACGCTCGCTTGATTTCAGATGAATTCGCATTTTGCGAAACCCTAGAGATGTAAATCAAGAGAAATTGAGTTAAAAGTTAGAATAAAATTGTGGTGATTTGAAAGCAGAGGTGATTAAAGTGTTGCTAACCCTAGTAGATCGTAGCAATCATCTTCGTCGCAATAGATTGAGATCGACGGTTGAATGAAGAAGATGATGAGAAGCGAAACGACACCGTATGGGCGAAACGACGTTGTAGCCATCGTCTTTGTCGTTTTGATCCGAGAACTTTGGTTTCGTCTTGAACTCGTTGTCTCAACAAGGGAATGTGTAATTACGTTTATGACCTTATGGTTTCTCAATTTGTTGGAGGAGGAGAAGGGTGGAGGAGAAGAAGGAGGTGTAGGGTTTGTGTCTGTGATGCAAAAAGAAAGGTAGAAGAGTTAAGAAGAGGTGAGAAGACCCATTCTCACATCTGCACCAAAGAGAGGTCTCACAGTCCTTTTTTAATGAACTGTCTTCTAAAAATCAAACACTTTGTAGACCTAAACGTCTGCGCGTGGTCTGCGCGACGCAGACAAAAGAGGCCAGAAAGAGCTTTTGTGAAAAAAACAAACACTACCTAAGTGTAAACATGTTTTAATAGGATGGCCTCTCACTAGTTTGCTTTGGGTGAAGAGTTTTCAAATGACTGTTTTAATTTTTTTTTTTAAATAAACTTCATTAAAACACACCTTCGACCCAAACGGGCAAAAGGCCAAACAAACACAAACGCCCCCGACCCAAACGGGCAAAGGGTAACAAATTACAACATGTACAGAGGATATTTACACCAGTCCTCCCATATAATATACTTACAAGAAGTTCTATTTTTAACCCATGCATAACCCCTATATTTTAACTCCCCAATGATGTCGCCCGATCTACATTTTCTTTGATTAAAAACCATATCGTTTCTGCCTTTCCATATACACCAACATGCTATATTGCCCAACCCGTAGAAGATTTTCTCCGCCTTCTTACCACTCTTTGTAAGCTTGTGACTTTCTAATATGTCTTTGAATTCAAAAAAGAAAAGCGGCGGGATGTTGCACCAAGCACTGAAGGTCGACCAAGCCTGTAAAGCCACCGAGCATGCAGTGAATAAGTGATCCACCGTCTCCCCGTAATCGCCGCAAAAAGGACACATGACCGAGGGAATATCCACGTTACTTCTTCTTAAATTAACTCTCGTAGGAAGTCTGTCTAAGTTGCCCCTCCAAGCCATAATATTGTATTTGATGGGCACCCATTTACACCAATTAAAATTAGGAGGGTGACTAGTGCCTCTTTCCACTATCAAAGACTTTTTGACCGCCTTCATCGAGAAACCTTTCTGATTATCATCAAACCAATACCACTTGTCCTTATCGTTGGATAGACTAACGTTGTTAAGAACCTCCATGCACTCCTTCCATTCCTTTAGCTCCTCTTCGGACTCTGGCTCTCTAGACCATTGTCAAGCGTAAACTCCATTTCCTTGAACCGCTTCAAATCTCTCTGCAACCCTGCAATATTTAAACATCTCCAAACCAAACAAAAGCGGCCATCTTTCCATAAAAGGAAGATCGCCGGACCAGGAATCGATCCAAAAACGAGTGTCGACCCCATTCCCCACCTTACCCAAGAACAACCTATTTAACCCCATCCCATTTAATTTCATTTTATTTAACAACTTAACCACATTTTTCCAACACCCTGCGATGTTACCGTTAAGCGAAAGAAAGCTCCAATGGTTGGCCTTACCATGGCAAGCTTCCACCACTTTACACCAAAGATTATGATTTTCCACCCTGAACCTCCAACCCCATTTAACAAGAAGAGCCTCATTGACCTCTAAGAGCCTGTTTATATCCATCCCTCCTATATTGTTAGGCCAAGTGACCCAATCCCAAGCCACCCAGTTCATTTTATTAATACTACTAGACCCCGCCCATAGGAATTTTCTCATTTTGGCTTCAAGAGTCCTTATAACCCCAACCGGTGCCTTATATAACGAAAAATAGTATATAGGCAGACTCTCAAACACCAAATTAATCAGCGTAAGCCATCCCCCTATCGATAATGTTTTAGCTTTCCACACCGACAATCTTTTATCGAAAACCTCTATAATAGGCGTCCAGTTGTTAATTCTATTCATATTATTACCCATCGAAATTCCCAAGTCAGTAAGCTAGATAAAATCCGACTTGCATCCAATCATATTACACATATTCAAAACTCCATCATTACCCACATCCAACCCATAAATGTTAAATTTTTGAAGATTGATTTTTAAACCCGACGCTAAATAAAAAATTCTCAAACATCTAGCCACGTTCTTCACATTTTCCTTCTCCCATTCACCCAACAGGAGAGCATCGTCAGCGTAAAAAATGTGAGAAATAATTGGGCCGTTGTTTGGAGTTTGAATCCCTCTGAACAACCCTTCGATCCTAGCTTTGTACAAAATGTTTGAGAGACCTTCCATGACTAGAAGGAACATGAACGGAGATAACGGGTATCCTTGTCTGACTCCTTTGGAACAGTTGAATTCAAAAGTAGGAGATCCGTTCACTGAAACCGAGGATCTAGCCGAAACTAGGATTCCTTCTATCCATTTACACCATAAAGCCCGAAAACCCATTTGTCTCATTATGTCTAAAAGAAAACTCCAATTAACATTGTCGTAAGCATTTTCAAAATCTATTTTTAAAAGGAAAGTCTTTTTTGTCTTTTCTAATCCAAGCAATGAGCTCATTTAGCATTAATGGGCTGTCTAGAATGTACCTCCCTTTGAGAAACGTCGTTTGATTCTCCATGATGATAGATCCAATAACTACTTTGAGACGATTTGCCAGAATCTTAGAAATAGTTTTGCTTATCACCTCGATCAGGTTAATCAGTCGATACTCTCTCAGCCCCACCAGATCCTTGTTTTTCGGAATAAGAGTTATGAAAGAAGAGCTACATCCCACCGCAATAGAGCCTTTGCTGTAAAAGGAAACCATCAAGTTATAAAAATCCAATTCAAATAAATTCCAATACCTTTTAATGAATTTGTAGTTGAAACCGTCTGACCCAGGTGCTTTGTCAGAGCTACATTCAAACACTACACTTTTGATTTCTTCTTTGCTGAAAGGAGCTGTCAGAGACGCCGAATCAACCTCCGATAGATGCCTAACGTGATGGCAGATGAGTTTAGGTTTATTCCTTATTTTTTCTTCGAACGCCCTTATGAAGAATCCCATAATCCCTTTTTTTTTATCAAAGAAGGTTTAGTGGTCCACACATCTTCAATCATAATCCCAGGAATATTATTGAAAGCCTTTATGTTTTTTATGTACCCATGAAAGAATGCTGAATTTTCATCCCCTTCCAAATCCCATCTAACTCTGGCTCTTTGTTTAAGATCTTTGATTTTGTACCTCTCTAGCTCTTTAAGATTCTTTAAGCATTTCATTTTGGCCCATTCCTCCTCTTCGGAAAGAACTCTATCCTCCGACAGATCATCTAGGATTTCTAACTCCTCCTTAAGCAACGACTCTGTTTCCTCTTCCTTGGATAATACTTCTTTTTTCCATATTTTAATGTTCTCCCTAATCTCCTTCAATTTCTTCATTAAAATCACATCTGGCTCTCCCACCCCGACAAAATTCCCACACGTCTTAATAATCACTTCGTCAAAATCCTTTCTCTCCAACCAAGAACTGAAGACTCTAAATGGCTTGGGTCCGAAGTTTTGATCTGAGCAAGTCAAAATAATGGGACAGTGGTTCGAAAGAAAACTCGGCATCACACTAAGGCAAGCAACCGACCACTCCGAAAAGAACACGTGACAAACTAAAACTCTGTCTATCTTTCTATGTTTGTTACCATTTTCGTTAAAATACGTGAATTTCCTACCTTTCATGTCGTATTCTCTTAATTCATTTTCATAACTAAAATTACTGAAAATAGAAGCGCATTTTTTATTAAAAATTGAGTTTTTCCTTTCATCCTGGTGACACACTGCATTAAAATCGCTCAGAATCACCCATCTCCCAGGGTAAATACCCATAACACCCCCAATGTCATCCCAAAGCACCTTTTTAAGATGAACTTTATGCAGAGCATAAACGTTAATAATATTAATATTTAAATTGCCCCCCTTTAAAGACCCCAAAGTTAACAAAAAATTAGAATGTTTAATACAGTCACGTACCTTAAAAACGCTCGGGTCCCACATGCTAACGACCCCTCCAGATGTTCCTACCGCCTGAACGTGGTCCATCTCGAAATTTCCAGCTCCCCATAATTTCTCGAATTCAATACTAGAAACGTCGCTGAACTGAATTTCCTGAAGAGTGATGAAGTCAATACCATTCTCCCGTTTCATATTTTTTATCCATCCAGCTTTATTATAATCCCCCACTCCCAACTCTCTGATGTTTAAAGAAAGAAAATTCATCTATCACCATTTAGAATCCCTTCTTCCCTTATCACTTCTTTGATCAAAGTCTCATGGTTCTGAAGATCAACTCCCACTAGCTCCCCCATGACGGATGTTACATTCATTTCCAAAATCACAGCTTCCTCCTCTTCCTCGTTGGCCTTCAAATTTAGATCCTTTATCACCTCTGCCACAACTTCTTCTCTATTTCCACTTTGTTCGGTCTGACCAAACTCCTCGCCTCCTGCATATCTCAAATTGACGTCTTCACCATCTACCTGTTCTCTTGTATCTTCATTAACGTCCTAAATTCCAATTATTCATTCAAGTCAAAAGGGTCATTAATTCTAGATCTATTTTTGGGTCTAATCAGCCCATTTACCTCTTCCACATTGGATTTACTACTACTCTTATTAATTTTGGGCTTCCTCAAATTTTTAATACCATTTATCGGCCCATTAGAAATAGGAGTTTTAAAACCAAATCTCGGCCCATTAGAAGTTATGTTATCTTTTAACAACTGAATAACCGCATTCGGCGCATTTATTTCTCCTCCTCCTCTTCCTATTTTCCAAAACTCATTACCCTTCATACCCTTTGCCCTTTGATTGGTAAAAAAAAATAGGAAATTCCAATGGATCCAATCGTAACCGGCTAAACATGTTACCGTTTGGAAATGTTGAAACTCTACCCACATTTAGTTCTGCCTCCTGTTCGTCTTCTCCCAATCTATCTTCGTCTGCCGATGACGATGTAGCTCCGGCGACGTCGACTACATCCTTCGAAAAACCATTCACGTACACCCCCAATCTTGGTCTGGCCTCTTCCCCGGTAACACCTCCCACTTCGGTCGCCGGTCCTACTCCTACTGAGACTGAAAAGCCGCCCGCAGAAGCATCGTCTTTATCTCCGACCGTCATCCTCACTTCCTTCATCGGGTAAGAATTACCATATTCATCTCTCACTAGGGCTGTAAACGAACCGAACGAACACGAACAAGGTCATGTTCGTGTTCGTTCGTTAAGGAAATTAACATGTTCGCGAACTGTTAACGAATGCATACCGAACATAAGTTTATGTTCATGTTCGTTCGTTAAGAAAATTTAGTTGTTCATGAACAGTTCGTGAACACTGGTCTCAAACACAAACGAACGCAAGCGAACACAAACGAACGCAAACAAATAAAAAAGAACGCAAACGAACATTTAACTTGAAATAAAAAAATAAAAATATTGTTATCCTTAATAATTGGATATAAGTAGTTAAATACAACCATTAAATGATAAATCAAAACACAAGAAGTCTAATACACCACCAAACGATGAATCAACTTTAACTAACTTAGACATAATTATCCCCAAAAATGTCTTTGCATACCTAAACTTTAGATAACTTAGAAAATAGGGTTTCAATTTTTCAATATGTTTAGATAAAAGGTTTATTATTTATTATTTTTTAATATAATCAAACGAACACGGACGAACGTAACCGAACATATTACCGAACGTTCACGAACGCAGTCGAACGAACGAGACCTATGTTCGTGTTCGTTCGCTAGGCTAACCGAACGAAATTTTTTGTTCGTGTTCGTTCGTTAAGCTAATCGAACGAACATAAACGAACTTCCCGCCGAACGGTTCACGAACTGTTCGCTGAACGTTCGGTTCATTTACAGCCCTATCTCTCACCATGCTCCCGAAGAGACTTTCCGTTCCACTCCTGTCCGACATTGGGTAGTCTTTCTCATCACCTGCTACAGAACTTGACTTATTCTCCACATCCGGCGACAAATACGGGTTCACAGAATAATCTTCGCAGCCATATTTGAACTCTTTACTGCTTGTATTACCTGCATCCGACAGAAAATCCCAGTCGCCTTCATCCTGCTCTTGGTCCCCAAGATCCTCCACCGAGTCGGGAACCCAGTCTCCCCTCTCCTCTTCGACCCAAACCCTGAACCTTTTACCTTGCTCATTGATCACAACCTCTTCTTCAATCCTTTTGGTAGAGTCTGTCATCACGCACACGCAATCCGAAGTTAACATGTTGTCTTCCGGTTGGCGATGAGAGGCGTGAATCACTTTGCCAAAACACCTACCCACCGAATCGTATTTTTCATTACATGAAATATGCAGAGGAACTCCGTGGATTGTTTTAAATAGAAAGAAAGGAAACGATTTCTATGTTTATAATTAATGTTTTTTTTTTCTTTTATATATACACATAAAATTAGTTATATAATTATATTTTTATTATCTTGTATTTATTTTTGACAATATTGAAACGAAAAATACTATTTCACATTTATTAAATAGCTTTTGATTATTTAGCATTTAATATTCATTTATCTATTCGTTCTTAACATTTAATTCTATTCAAATTCTATTTATATATTTTTAATATTCAGTATTCGTCATTAAGAAAAGAGAAAAATGCTCGGATAGTCCCTGTGGTTTCGCCTTTTTTCACCTATAGTCCCCAACTTTCTAAAACTACATGAATAGTCCCCAACTTTTCATTTTTTGTTCCCGGATAGCCCCTAGGTCTAACTTCAGTTTGTTTTCTCTGTTAAGAGGGTGTGAAATTACTAAAATGCCCTTTCCTTAAAAAGGCCAAAGCACATGGACTATCCGGGCACTGCCACCACCTAAATCACCACCCACCTCTTCTTTATCCCAACACCACCTCCAACCACCCACCCCCACCGTCATCTTCAACCTCATCCGCCACTGCCACCATCATTCCTTGTATTGGAGTATTCCCTTCAAAACCATATTTGGTTGATCATGGAACAGAGCATCATTCCACTCACCTAAGGGTCAAGTTTTCATTACAATAAAATGTATATCGAGTGCGGTAAGGTTCCTTGAAAACAAACGCATCCACTTCATTTGTTTCTACAACTCATTCCCACATCGAACATCAGAGAAAGACAAACATCGATCCACATCAAACATCAGAGAAGAGAACGACTCACACGTACTCGAGCGAGGATGCCTTACCAGATGGTCCTGATTCCGATCTCTTCGTTTATTACTGCAAGCATTGCAGCTCTCATGTACTAATCACCGGTCGGTCGGTCAACCTCCCCTTCTTTCTTTTTTACTTTTATATCTAATTCTTCTTGTATAATTTCCCCTAAATTCACTTGTCAAGATTGTACAAACCCTACCCTAGTTAAACAATTATGTTATTCATGAATTCAGTAAGTGTTTGATGGTTTTTATAAAAGATTTGAGTAAACATGGAAAATGGTGGATTTCTAAAGGGGCCTAACTTTATTTGGATTGAACAGTTGTAAACTAGAACTAAAACCATAAAGAGTTTTGAGATGAAAATGATGAAGAACAGATCGAAAAATCAAAACAAAGCAAATCGGAATACAAAGTAACTCGCCGGTGAAAGGCCGCGCCGGAGAAGAAAGATCTCGCCGGAGGTGACGGTGGTGGTGGGTTTTAGTGAGAGAGAGAAGAAAGATAGATAGAGACAGGAGTATAGAGATGTGTTTTATTTATATGTTATTTTTTAATGAAGGGCATTTTAGTAATTTCACACCCTCTTAACAGAGAAAACAAACTGAAGTTAGACCCAGGGACTATCCGGGAACGAAAATTGAAAACTTGGGGACTATTCAGGTAGTTTTAGAAAGTTGGGGACTATAGGTGAAAAAAGGCGAAACCACAGGGACTATCCGGGCATTTTTCTCTTAAGAAAATAAAAATAACTCTTAAATATGAAAACAAGCTAAAGAAACATATTCCCTTAACTAACAAGTTGTATAAGATTTTTGTCTACGCGATATGCATATCGCAATATCATGGTAGGACAAACCAAGTTTATGTTGTGTTTTTATAGTGTGAGTGAGTCCATCTATACAATATTGCATTCCATTGAAGGAGAGAGCATTACCCCTTAATTAGGTCCTTATAGCGATGGCTCAACATGTTCGAAGGTTTAAAGCTTAATAAATATTTGGGGCTGATTAGAGTCACTTATGGTTAATACCATCAATATTCATTTCAAATAACTCCTATCTTTGAGACGTAGGACTGTTCTTTGTTTACACTTCAAGTCGGTATATATTTAAAAAAAAATATGTCATGCATCCATTAATTGGGTCTTTCTTTTGTGTGTCATGCTCTTTGTTTACACTTACAAGTTTTGTTTGAAATAAAAGGCCGCAATCACCCACTTAGAGCCATTCCAGACTGGATTTTAGGAGTACGAATTAACTAAACAAACCTTACCAAGTTTGACAATATTGCAACCTATAGGGCATAAGATATAGTAGTAGAGTAACTGCAAAAGAAACCTTAAAAGAAGAAAATTACTAGGTCAACTCAAACAAAAATATAATAAATCCATAAAACAAGTTGTAAATAGAATAGAAGCTTAAGTTATACTACCAAGCAAAGATGCAAGAGCTAAAATTTCATTATCAGAAAGAAAATATTATCTTTTCGAATGAAGATAGTAGTTTGACTATATAGCAAATATGCACTATCGTCCTTAATACAACAGCTCTTGTCCTCAATACAACAGCTTAGCCATGAGAACCAATCTATTTTCGAAACAAAAATGGATGTTTTGTTGTTGTTGTTTCAACTTTATACAGAGGAAGACCATGTTGAACCACTGACATTCCAAGACATTCGAGTCGCAGAAACATTAGGTTGGTTACTCCCTGAAAATAAATGTGTAAAGGGATTTAAAGGCTCAGGAACCTCTAACAAACCTTCCAACATTTTAACAATGACGCTCATCATTGGCCTATTCTCGGGCCTATATTGACAACAACAAAGAGCCACCTTTAACATCATCTCCACCACTTCAAGATCTTTTTCTTCAATCTCACAATCTGTCATTAAATCTTTCAGTTGATTCTTTTCATATCTTTCCCATGCCCATATGGGGAACCACTGGTGACTATCACCAAGAGTAGTGTCCATGTTCCTCCTCCCAATGATCTCAAATAGTAGCATCCCGAAACTATAAACATCACATTTGTGTGTAACAGGAAGAGGCATCCATAGCTCAGGAGCGGCATAGCCCAGGGTACCTCGTCCCCCCGTCATGGTTATATGGGTCTTCTCCCTATTGCAAAGTTTTGCCAAACCGAAATCAGCTACTTTTGCACAAAAATTTGAATCCAGTAATATGTTTCCTGGCTTAATATCATAGTGAATTATTTTCTGAGCACATTCTTTGTGCAAGTATCTGATGCCTCTTGCAGCTCCCAACGCAATCTCGTGAAGCTTGTCAAACCCTATCATTTCCCCTTGGTTTGCTTTAAACAAATGCTTATCCAATGAGCCATTAACCATGAACTCGTATACAAGAGCTATTAAACTTGGTTCAAAGCAAAACCCATAAAGCCTAACAAGATTATGGTGATGAATTCTTCCAATAGTGCTCACTTCTGCCATGAATTGTTCCTCAATTCGTTGGTTAGAGCTGCCGTTTAGTACTTTCACTGCTACATACTTGTTGATGCTGATAATTCCCTTATAAACTATCCCAAACCCACCAGAACCCAATATGCTGCAGAAGCTACCTGTGGCTATTCTTAGTTGTTGAGAAGTGAACCGAATGGGCTTTTCCCTTTCCATGTCATCGAGGAATTGGACAATGGCGGGGGGAATAATCCGATCCGAATCCTCGTCCTCGTCCTCTAATAATTTATCCTCCTTTTTTGTAGATAATGCACAGCATAATAATATACATGTTGCCAAAAAAACTGCAAAAGAGAAAACATTAATATCTAGAATCCGTTTGAAGTTCTATCATATATGGGCAGGCATGGTTCCCTCCTGATTTTTTTACTGAATTGTTGAATACAACTTACCAAGTATAAAAACAATAGCACCAACCGCAATACCAATAATCACGCCACGAGAAAGATAAATATTATTAGAAGAATCAGGAGAATGATCAGAAAAAGGAAAAGGAACACGCTCAGAAAAAGGATCTGAAGGAGCAGGAGAAAGAGAAGGATCAAAATAATCAGGGGGAGAAGCAAAAGAAGACATGGTGTTAAAGAAACTTGTAATTTAACACTTTTAAATTTGAACATTAATACAAAATAGAAAACTTTTATATTGGAAGACTTTTAATGATCAGCACATCAACTTTGACACAATGGCGGACACCATCAAAGAAACTTCTTTTCTTTTAATTAGCTCTAAATTCAAATTTTGTAATCTCATATAGGATAAATGGAGTGACTTTAATATTCGGGATGTAATCGTGTAATTCGGGTCCTAGTTTCTTGCAAGCCTGGTTTTACTATATTTTCCATAGAAGTTTCGCCGTTCCAAAAGGATAAACTTTGGTGAAGTTGTCACTAATTGGAGACCATACATTGCAAAGAGACCAAGAAGGAGATCCATGGACTTTTCGGTTGTTTTTATTCATTTACTAGACGTGGTCGATTAAGTCACATGTAGGACAGTGTGTTTTTGTCAAGAATTTTCCACAATTTAGTAGAATGATTCGTTGATAATAATTCACTTTCCTTGTGGCTGGTTGCGAACTTATATATATTTAGGCTGGCGGCTGTGGGGTGCGTCCCCAGCCCGTCGAGGCCTGGCACCACCGCCCCTAGGGGCCTGTCGTGTCTCTTTTGTCGGCCAAGAGAAGAAGGGACGAGCATTTTGCAATCATGCCATTGGATAACGGCTATTTTCTAAAAAAATCAATTTTTTTTATTATATAAACCAATTAAACCCCTCATTTTTTAAAAATATACTCACCTACACTCTCTAAAAAATCCCAAACTCTCTCCAAAAAAGATCAAACAATGTCTTCTTCTTCGTGGTGTTTGTCGTCTTCCAGTGAAGCAGTACAGTTTTTTTTTTTTTCTAAACGCTGTAATGCAGACAGCACAAATGATCGTTGCAGAGGAAGAAGAGGAAGAAACCATGTCACAACCACGAACTAGGCAAGTGGCCATAAATATAGACCGAGAAGGTTAGTTTATATTTGTATTTATAGATTTTATAACGATATTATATTTGTATTAATAATTTATTTTTACTGTAACTTATTATAACGTTATTATATTTTTATGTGTAACGTACGTGTAGGGCCCACGATAGATTGGTGGCCGATTACTTTACTGACGAACCCCTGTACATAGACGCGATGTTTAGACGTCGGTTCTGAATTAGCCTTTTGCAGCAATCATGCCATTAGATAACGGTTATTTTCTAATAAATAAATTTTCTTTGTTATATACTCACCCACACTCTCTAAAAAATCCCAAACTCTCTCCAAAAAAGATCAAACAATGTCTTCTAGACGCAAGTGAACTTTGGATTTTACTCCGATTATGGAGAAACGACTACCTAGGCTAGAATCCTACACGGCTTGGAATGGTTTTCTATTGGTATGACAATATTATAGAACTGGGATCTTTAAATACTAAACTTACCAGATAACCGAACAGGACTCTCAACTCTTCTCAAGAAGACACCTATGGAAACCTAACAAGCTATTATTATACTGGTTATTCTGGATATCATTATGGCTTCTCCAATTATATTAATAAAGTACCTTAATTTGACAAATTCCATTACAGTATAAAAGTTTAAGGTAACTATGATAGCATGGTTTGACTCGTTTAGCAGGAGTTGCAAGGTGAACTAACGTGGTCTTTTTACAAAGATCCTAACTTTAATGATCTAACAACCTAGACAAACCAATAATCTCTCACCTTACGGATTTTAAGATTAGTTAACCTCCAAGACTTACTTGATTCACAATTATATCTCCTATGATATATTGGTCAATTAACAATAAAGAGCATAAACACGAAGGAACATAATCTAACACGAACCTATCATAAGAAAGACATTCAACAAGATTACGTGTGAAGATGATAAACATGAATTCAAGCAAATCACGGTAGTCATATACATCAAATCATACTTATCAAGTTCTTTCTTTACTTTATTAATAAACTAAAATCAAAGTCATAACCAATAAAAAACCAAACTTTATGAAGTAATCATCCTAACCTAGGCAGTGAAGAAGTTTAGCCAAGAACCATAGTCAAGAAAAATATATAAATTTGAACCGAGTAGCAAAACATGTTCATAGGTTCGAATAATATAAAGATATATTTGAACCGAGTAGCAAAACATGTTCATAGTTCGAATAATATAGAGATATAAAAAACAAAACTGACACGTTTGAGAACCCGACTAGAAAAGTGCTAATTTGTTACGGAAATTTCCAACGCAAAAAAAGTGTTACAAATTCTGACATATTTGCAACACACTTTTAAAGAAAAGAAAGCCCTAATTTCTTAAACAAATTTACTACGCATTTATGACGAAGCTGTTATTTTTAATGAAACACAAAAAGATCTGTAGTTGATATATCCGTGATTAGAGTTTAAAGCGGAAATTATCTGTCCTTTTTTAAATCCACCACAAAACCAATCAGTCTCTTGCACATTCCTAAACCCTAAAACTCATTCTTCTTTGATTTGCTTCGTTTCACTCTGAAAAACAACGAATTCAAACCCTAAAACTTGTTCTTCTCAAAATTCTTCTTCGATTTGCCATCGTATCCATCGTTTCCTTACAGGTACAGTTGGTTTGCATCATCTGAAGGTTTTACAATCACTTACACCTGGTCATTTGTTCTCCGGCACGCATAAAACGAGACGCAGATTCAAGCACACCACATAAAAAACCCTAGTTTTTCAAATTCGATCATCTGTGGTTAGTTTTTTACTTTTTTCTGTTCTAAATTGCACAATTGAATCTAGATCTATACCTGTATGGTTATATAATACACAATGACACATACATGTATGCAAGAAAACTTAATCGACCGATTGATATTGTGAGTCACTGTTTTGCGGTGTATTGACAGGATCCACTAGTTGTATTCTTGTTTTGTTGTTTGAATCTGTACATTCTGGAAGAAGTTGGTGAGAATCAGCTTTTAAGCAGTTGATTTGTTATTAATTTGACCGATTAATTTCTTGTATAACTGGTGTTAAAGGTAGAATGTTGTATTTCAGTTGTTTAGAAGAGGTATAGGGTATAGTGAGGGCTTTTGAATACTAATTTAGGACTTGGTGGGTTGATTTTGTTGCCGCTGTTCAATGTAATCAGACCAGAATCAATTTGAAGAACGGAAATTAGGGATTCGTCAACTCGTAGAGATAGTGAGATTGATAGCGTAGTGGTTCCGTTGTTGAAGATGTCGGCACCGGCACCAGTACTTCCAGCTCTGTACACTGGTGGTTCCTTCTCGCGGCTCAGCTGGAGATAATGAGAGTGGCGCAGAAGGACGATCAGTACTCTTCTTATGATTACGAATCCTGTGAAATGGAATTAAGTCGGTTAACCAAAAGACTGAATATCTCCATCTAAATGGCCAATTGTGAAGGGCCCCATAATCTTTAGAAAGTCTTTATTTCATATGTTCTTTATTTGTTTTTTTATCGACTTTGTTTAATTTAGTGTTTAGATTAAGGAGAGGCGGTTAGTTGCAATGCCTTGGAGGGAAATGTCTTTGTATCTTTCATCTATTGGATAATGAATTTTAATACTATAAATTTAATAGATAAAGGAACATACAACTGTCTTGATATCTATATCAGCTTTGCTAAGTTTGTCATATCATAGATACAAAATCTTTATATGATTAACTATTAAGGTTTATACTTGTAGGTTGCGGGTTCATAACTTCATATGGAGTTCCTCCAACGCCATCAAGGCCGTCTTCATTGTCTACCAGAGTGCAGTTTCCTACATTGCTGAAAAAGTCAGGTTCGCTCTTTTTTAATGATGTTTGTGGTTTGTCATGATGATAGGGAATAGATTTAACTGTTGTTGTATGACTATCATAAGTTTAGAAACCATGTATGTTAGTTTGGTCCTGCGCTTAGTAACATGTTTATTATATATTTGATGGCAGGAATTGGTGATTCGAGAGTTTTCCTTTCACCAGATGAATGCCAATCTACTATGGCCAGGAACATTTGCATTTGTAGAATGGTTAGTTCAAAACCAATAAAAAATAGAACGCCACATCCTTGAGTTGGGAAGGCAAGTTCAGTTGGTTATACCGCAATATTTTTTTGTTTCTATCTTTGTTTTTTAACATATGGTCCTGTTTGCGGCTTGATGATGTTATAGACTTAAGAGTATTTAGCCTCGGAGTTTTTATTTTTAAGTTCTTGTGTGATGACAGGGGAATAGGTGCATTAGCTATGTATTTGAAGAAGCTGTATCTGTTAGGATCTGAGTTTCTTTAGATTGTGTTGTTTAATAGAAATGGAAGATGAAACCTATGCAGTTAATGCGGAAAAATATCGGTCAAGGAACAATATTTGAGATATCGGTTATCGCGGTGGGATATCGGTAATTTATAATATAATGTGTATATATATATATATATATATATATATATAGAACCTATATAATATATGTATATTAATATCTAGAACCTATATAATGTATGTATACAACATCTTTATGCACTAACTTGTAAAAGTCTAGGGTTAATTTTGATAAATCTATAACTGGAGGATGACATTGTAATTCAGTTAAAAGTGAAGGTGTGTAAACAGGAAAAAGAATGAGTTAATTTTTATAACCCTACTAATCAGCCGTCACCTGTAAACTATGCAGTTAATGCGGAAAAATATCGGTTATCGGTCAAGGACTGATATCTGATATATCGTTTATCGCGGTGAGATATCGGTGGGATATCGGTAATTTATAATATCATGCATAAAAATATATATATTCATATCTAGAAGTCTAGAACCTATATAATATTAATAGCAAAATAAAGAAGTGTTCATCAAGATCAACCAAGGCACCCGATTCTTCATTTGTTCATCATAACTTAAAACACTAAAATCCGATTGAAGCACAGGAGCTTGGGAGGGACGATTAGGGTTCAGCAGACATCATCAGTTGTCGTGTTACTTCGAAGTGTGATAAAGGTTAAAATATATGGGCCAAAAAAGCATAAAAGAATTGGGAAAGAACTGGGCTTTGTATTTTGTTGGCAGCCCATAAAGAAAAACATAAAAATCTGGCCTACCGATTTTCTCACCGATATGACCGAGATAAGAATATCAAAATATCGGCAATATCTCTGTAAATATCGCCGATATTCTCGCTACCGTGATTTCTACCGATATTATGTGCCAAGACCGATAACCGATATAGCACCGAGATAGCGCCGAGATTAACTGCCCAGCCTGTAAACTAAAAAAAACCCTAAACTAAAGCAGCCGCCGTCCTCTTGTCTATCTCCTCCCCTGTTCGCTCCTCCATCTTCTAAACCTAAAAAACAAACAGCTGACAGACAGATCTTCTTTCATTCTACGATCCAGCAGGGAAGGTAAGGTTCGATCAGCAGGTAAGCTTCGATTCAACAACTTCGATTAGCCACCATTTCTTCTCTATCACGATTGAATTCTCTATCACCAGCGAATTATGTAACTATAGTTGGGCCTGTCGATATTATCGAGGAGATGACCGATATCAGAAATACAAAATATCGGCGATATATCGGAATATATCACCGATATTATCGCCACCGATATTATTACCGATTTTTCAAACCAATATGCCAGCCAAGGTCCGATAACCGATATATTGGTAAGATATCACCGATATATCGCCGAGATTGACAGCATAGCTGGTCCATCTATATTATAAACCTGAATGGAACCGTCTTGGACCGAATTAAAACATAAAATATTATAATATGGGCTAGGCCCATTAGAGTATGATTGTTCCCAACCTAAACACTATACTACGGCTGAACATTGTAAACAATTAAACATACAGAATCAAGTATATGAAAACTTACGATCACCTCTGAGATATTGAATCGCATTCAATTTCTTGGCTTCTTCGGTGCTTCGTTCATCAACTTCTTGGCTACTTTGGTGCTTCGTTCATCAATTTCTTGAATGCTTTGATTGTTAATCATTGTTTGTCTTGACTATATATAGTGGCCTTCAAAGTTCTCAGGAAAAAGGTAAAGGCTCAGGTCAGTTTTTAAAGCTTGGGCCTAGATAACCGAATCACAAAATACCCGGAACCGAGACTTAATTTAGGGTATCATTTCGGTTAGTTGTATAATGGGTGCTCGGTTCTCGGGTAGGGTCATTGCATTTGCTCATCCCTAATACCATGTTCAACCAGAATATTCCACTTTAAAAGATTTTTGCAATCATCACAGCCTACAAACAAACATTTTTTGCAAGAAACAAACAACTGAAACTGGATAAACAGAAATTTGTGATCCTAATGTTCAGAAGTTCTCACAAGCAAGAATCCAAATCGTTCCTCTACTAAAAGATTAGATAACTATTGTAGTAATACACATATTTTAATCATGTTTAACGCATTAACTATTAATAAAAATTGGACAAACAATGTTCACAGGTCAACCTGAATCATTTTAACATACAAAACAAGCTAAATGCTTAGCTGAGTGAGTCAGAATAGAACATAATCAGCTCTTCTTCAGCAACCTATCAACATATAATTTTATCCGTAAAGCCATACCTGAACATCTATCGAGGAGCTGACACTTGGAGCCCAATCCAACAAATCAGACATACGTTGTTCTTCTTGTTCAACATCACAACCAAATTTCGACCGGGTCTAATCTTCATCATCATTATCAGCAACAGATTTTCTAGTAATATCCACCTGAAAGAATAAATAACTAAATTCACCAACAACTTTATTAATAAATAAAAACAAGTTCAATCCTAACTAAATTTCTTACTTTATATTCTAATGGTAGTTGATGATCATCACAACGCATGCACCCACAGCCAGAATACTCAAAATCAAAGGATGTGATATCCGGTTTGTCCTTAAAAAATCATTATTACACTAAACAAGCCCCAAAATTCAAATTACTAAGATGTTTCTTTCCTTCCAAGCATCTCTTTCGAATCAGTTTAATATTCATTATTACACTAAACAAGCCCCAAAATATCAAATTACATGATCCCTTTCATCATATTTGTGCATTGAAAATTTTGAATGTACATCAAAGTTGCCAAAGTAGAGTCCACTTTCTGCTATTTGAAATTATATAGGACATATGTGTTGTTCAACGCTAGATTGAAACTCTTTCAAATCATATTATTTTCCCAAATTGGACTCTTAAGTAACTTTGGGACATAGTGAGGACAAGATTTGTTTGTTCCAATCCTTTAAAATAATGTGTTTTCTTATATGCAAATTGCATCTTAATAATCCAAACTATGACTTAAAGAAATCAAAAGACGCATAAACGACCTAATTCAACAACAGTCGGACTTTAACTAATTAGTTGAAGAACAAATCACATAACTGAACAATCGTGAACATGATTAGGTTACATTGAATTGAAGAATAACTGAGACGTATTGTAAGTACGTAACTATATGCATCAGATCCAAATCTAAATCAACAACAATTGGACTTGAACTAATCAATTGAACAACAAATGACCTAATTAACATAGATAAATCAATCGATGAATAAATTATGTTACCAGAACCGACGAATAGAAAGTCGACCTGAGAAAAATTGGAGGATTGAGCCCAGACAGACAGCTGGAGAGATCGCCGGAGAAGATTAACCGTTGCTGCAAGCACCGCCGCTCCACTGCCGTGTGTACACCTGACTTTCCATGAATGAAGCAAACAAAATTATGTGGAATCGTAGATTTGATGGATTGCTGGATTTTTTATTAGATTTATTAGGGTTTCATGGAGCGAAATATCACTGGAGAGATCAGAGGTGTTGGAATTGGGGTTGACGGATAGAGTTGAGCTTGGGGTTCGTGTTGGCGTAATCTAGGGTTGTAAAGGTGGGTTTAAAGGAGGCTGTAGAGCGAGGAACAAGTAAATAGGTAGAAAAGACGAAAACAGGTTCTGATACTTTTTTTTTTCCTTTTTCTTTTCTTTTTATATAAAATAATATTTTCGTTACAAATGCGTAGCAAATTGTATAACTATAAAAAGGCTATGTCGGTGGGAACTATTTTTTTAAATTTTTTTTCCTTTTTTTGTCTTTTCCTAGACACCTTTGACTTTTCTTTTTTTTTTTTAATTTACGTTTTCGGCCCTTATGTTTTGTGTGTTGTTTCTTAAATACCAACTTCTTTTGCAATTTACAGTTTTCATCAACTTTTTAACTTTACGTTTTTATCCCTTGCACTAATTTTTTGTGGTTTTGTTTTTTTACGTATTTTTTCCCATCTCTTGTAATGTACGTTTTCTGCCCTTATGCTTTGTTTGTTGTTTCTTAAATATCAAGTTCTTTTGTAATTTACAGTTTTCGTCAACGTTTGAACTTTACGCTTTTACCCCTTGCACAATTCTTTTCTTTCTTTTTTCTTTCTTTTTTGTGGTTTTGTTTTTTTACTTATAACTTTTAATTTTCAGCATTGACTCTTACAACATCCTAACTTTCTAAATACTTTTTAATCAACTTTGACGTCTTTATTTTTATTTACGTGTCGCTATAAACCTAAGTTGATTAGCATTGACACTGACAACCTTTTTACTTTGTAAATACTTTTCTAATCGACTTTCCCACTTGATGTAAGACATGTGTCGACATACTTTTGTATAGGATCAAAAATCGGGTCGCCCCGCTGCGAAGTGCGGGTGTAACACCCTAGTTGCTAATTTAAACCTTTAAGTCTAACTCAAATATAATATTAATTAAGTTCATAGTTTTCACAAAATATTTCCGTCACATTGTGACAAACCCGTGACAAAACCAAGTTTTTTATGTTTGTGTTGCTATTGTGTCACACATTTGTTATGATATTAGGGGTTTTTTACGTCAAAAATGTGTTGCAAATGTGTCGAAATTTAGGAATTAAAAAAAAGGTTAACTTGAGACGGAGGTAACTACTACTCACACGAAATTTAGTAATTAAAAAAAGGACAACGAGCTCATGCATAATGAATGTTTCAACAAAAACAGCAAACAGAGATATATATATATATATATATAGGTAAAGGGTACTGTACAAATTCCCTTATCGTACATTACGTACGCTACAATCTCAGCCGTTAGATCATCTTCCCGCAATGAAAATCGCATGTTGTTTTTTTTTTGTAATAATTTCGCATGTGATAATTTTGATAAATAGCAGGTGTTTTTTTGTAACAATTTCGCATGTGGTAATTCAATTTCGCATGTGATAATTTTGATTAAATAGAAGGTTGTTTTTTTGTAACAATTTCGCATGTGGTAATTCAATTTCGCATGTGATAATTTTGATGAAATAGCAGGTTGTTTTTTTTGTAACAATTTCGCATGTGATAGTTCAATTTCGCATGTGATAATTTTGATGAAATAGCATGTTGGTTTTTATAACAATTTCGCATGTGGTAATTTTGATGAAATCGCATGTTAAAAAACCAACATGCGAAATTGTTACAAAAAAAACAACATGCGATTTTCAATGAGGGAAGATGATTTGACGGCTGAGATTGTAGCGTACGTAATGTACGATAAGCGCATTTGTACGTTAACCAGCCCCTATATATATATATATATATATATATAGGGAAAGGTTAACGTACAAAACTGCTTAACGTACATTACGTACGCGACGAAATTACAACATGCGTGATTAAGTTTACAACGTGCGTGATTATATTTTGAACAATTTTGCCATGCGTGATTATGCACACATATGCGTGATTATGTACAAAGCGTGATTAGGGTTTTAACTTCATAACTTGCGTGATTTTCAAATGAACTAGCGTAATTTCGTCGCGTACGTTATGTACGTTAAGCCGTTTTGTACATTATACTTTCTCTATATTCTATATATATATATATAGTGTGAGGTTCATTGGGGAACACTAAAAAAGTGGGGAACATTGGGGAACCGACTCAAACGAACTCCGATCGAACTCATTCCAGCGGTGTTGGAACCAGCTCGTCGAACCCTAACTAGGATCTCTTAACCCTAACCCCTAAATCATAACCCCTAAACCCTAAATATATTAGGGTTTGGCTTTAGGGTTTAGTTTAAGGGTGTAGGGTTTAGCTTTATGGTTTAGGGTTTAGCTTTAGGGTTTAGCTTTAGTATTAGCCTTTAGGGTTTAGCTTTTAGGGTTTATAATTTAGATTTTATGGTTTAGCTTAGGTTTTAGCCTTATTTTTTAGCTTTAGGGTTTAGAGTTTAGGAGTTAGGATTTAGGGTTTAGGGTTAAGAGATCTTAGTTAGGGTTCGACGAGCCGGTTCCAACGCCGCTGGAATGAGTCCAATCGGAGTTCATTTGAGTCGGTTCCCCGCTGTTCCCCACTTTTTTAGTGTTCCCCAATGAACATTCCCCTATATATATATATATATATATATATATATATATTGGTATCAGAGCAAGGTTTTCTTAAAATCTAAAAGACTAAGACAAGTTCCTTTTTTGGCGTGTTATGCCAGTATTTTTGGAAAACTCTCTTAGGTGAAGATTGTGGGAAAGAATGTTGCTTTGATAACATATTAATCGAAAGGGTTAACCATTATGACTAGTTTTTATATTAGAAAACTTTTAAATAGATTAAAAAGATATGATAAAATTATTATTTCTTTACAATCAGCAGATTGGTTAGATTATATAGATGAATATCGTTTAAAGTATTATCTATACCAGCGAGCTAATCTAAAAGAAAGAATATATAGAAAAAATCGTTTAATCGATTAGTTTGCATATTATTTGTTGTTCTTTAAATAGTTGGAATATAAGAAAATGTTTAGAGAAACTGGGAATAAGGGATAAAAGCTAAAGAGAGTTGGAATCCATTAATCATTGCGACTCTTCAAACAATCAAGCGTTTAGAATTTCTAAATTTAGAACTTTCTGAAAAAACTCACCGGAAACCTCTTATAACAGATAATTTTATTGTTGTTTGTAATATTAAAGATCTTTGTGAACATACTTTACATACAAATAACTCGCAGTTAAACACTTTAGTAGATTTATTTATAAATCTGAGTATTAGTTTACAACAAGAAGTTATAAATAATAACAAACATTAGAAAATTTAACAGCAGAAATTAAAAAATTATCACAAAACCTAGACTATATAAAAAAACCAGTCTAATATATTAATTAATGAAATAGGAAAAAATAAAAATAATACTGAAAATAATATACCCCTAGAAGTTGAAAAAATCACAGAAGCCTTACAAAAATTAAAAACAGATAAAAAACTTACTCCATATACACACTGGCAACCAAGAAAATGAATAATAACAATAATTTTCTAGGAAGAAGTAGAACTTTACAGGAAGCTAGAAATTCTACAAGTAATATCTATAATATATTAAAAAGGAGAAGTGATGTACAATATTGTAATTTTACTATAAGTACAAATTTTAAAGCAAGATATACAAGAGTGTGCAAGCCAATACAATAGAGAGATGGATTTATTTTTAAGACGCATTAGGGGTAAAACTGAGATTTCGCAACAGGATCGATTGAATGCCGCATTCATTATCTGTTATACCCACCTCTTCAGTTTCTTTGTTTATGGCTATAACTCCCATAGTGGTGATTACAATTGACAGTTCTGAACCCTAATACCCAAATCCAGTTTCCTCTCGTCCGTCGTCGCCACCACTCACACGATCCATCTCCGTCTCCGGTCACCCACCACCGTACTCCTTCTCCACCCTGAACCCCAATCACCGTACAAGGACGTATTTCTGGTGGCCGTCTCCGGCGGACTCATCAATCACTGGTGAGTTTCTATTACTTTTCAATTTTTTCAGTTTGATTCATCTTCAATCTTATTGGAACCCTAGAATTCGTATCCATGTATATGTAAATCAATATGCAGGGTTTGAAGAGGGGTTATCGCATACATGGTCAGCCTAGGGTTAGGATGAAGATGCAGTGAGATGACGGCACAAGTAAGCAAATTTCATTTTAATTTATGCAAAAAAATCTGAGGAGTTCTACCAGAGAGCTTGCTAACAAAGTAAAAGAGCAACATGATAGAGCAATACAAGCCAAAAAAGCATCTAGCCCTAAGAAAAGTGTTAAATGGGATGCTGATTTGTGTTTTGTTGACGATTCTGATTATTTTTATAGAAATTGCCTTAAGTTAACAAAGTTAGAGATGAACAAAGTACACAATCTCAGACTTGATGTGCGTCTACATCTCTGTTTTCGGTTTTTCATTTTGATTTGTTAAAGTGTGATGATCTTGTAACAGGATGGGTCTCCACCGGCAACAATCTATGAGGTTTGTTAGCGCTGATTATAATGTTTTTTTTCATAGAACATGTGGGATTTAACTCCTGATACAGAGTTGTTAATGGAATTACCAGAAGAATATACCTTTGAAACCGCATTGGCTGATTTGATTGTGAGTAATTATATGTGTTTATTAAATTTCCTAACAAATCCATGTTCAAGGTTTGTGAGTAATTATACGTGTTTATTAAATTTCCTAGCAAATCCATGTTCAAGGTTTGTAATTTCATACTCTTTTTCTTAGGGCAATTCTTTGCAAGCGGTGTGGGCGAATGATAAAAGTGGTGGGAGGCTAATAAGGTACCAGGTCAACATATGGAGTTGACTTTGTTGCCTGAAGTTTTAGGGATTTTGGTTTCTACTAATTCTTACCATTTTCATCATTTTGCAGTGTTGAAGTTTCAAATGAGAAGATATCTATTTTTGACACAGGGCCGGGTATGGACTCTACGTCTATAGAGAAGTGGTAAGATGGAATTTTCTCAAATGTTGTATATCGTGTTTCTTACTTTCATGATTATGCTTTTACTTTTTGTTTTTCTTTGCTTTGTAGGGGGAAAATGGGTGCTTCCCAACATAGGGCATACAAGGCACAAGCCATTGGTGACAAGCCTCCATATTTAAAGGTAAATGCTGTGAATCTGCATGAAATATGCTAAATTTGTCATCTTTAGTTATTATCGTATTCATGATGACTGATGTTAAACCTACTGGTGGCATGTACAGCCTGCCTTTGGCATGTTTGGATACGGTGGCTTTATTGCATCTATGCATTTAGGAAGGTATGTCTATTAAGATATGACATGCTAATATTTTAATTGGTTGTAATCATTTCATTTTGTTTCTTATCTTATTGTAGGCGCACGGAAGTTTCGTCAAAGACCAAACATGGTAAAAAAGTGTATATGTTACGTCTTGAGAGAGATGCTCTTGTCAGTGGTTCTGTTTCTGGTTCGAAAGCAACCTGGAGGGTAATTGTGTCATTTTGATCTCTATCATATGTTTTCTCCTTTCTTTTTTACTCCTTTTAAGCCTGATTTATCTTCTATTCCTTGTTCTTTCTTGCATTTCAGACTTATGGTGGCCTTCGAGACCCCACAAATGACGAACTTGAATTATCTCCCGGGGGAAGTTTCACAAAGGTAACAGTTATCATAATTTAAAGGCTTAGATATGATCTGACATCAACTTTTGTGGACAACATTTGAACAAGTTGAGATTTTCGAACCAAAGATTAGAAGCACCAATAACATAAGGCGGCTTCAATTCAAATTAAAGGATATTTACTTCCCGTATATTCAGGTTTGCTGCCTTATACATGATGCAGGGGTGTTAAAATTTGCATTCTTAGATTACCAAGATAAATTCATTATTTGTGTCTTCAACTATAAGATTCGTTGTTCTTACTAACTACTTTCATAATTAATACTGTAACTTAGTTTGTTTCTGTTTATAGTGTGATGACTTGTCCAAGAAAGGGAGAACTATTATGCCTATTGAATTTGAGGTTTGCACTTTATTCCTTTTTCAAAAGCTTTTGTTGCATGTACTTTACCCAATAGTGAATTTCATCTGCTCTTAACATTAAATTCATAAGTTTTTGAAAAGCAGTCTTTAGTAATCTAATTTTTTCCTGCATAATGGGCACTTTTAGGTTAACGGGGAGGATCTAGCAGAAATTCCTGGCGGGGAGGAAGCAATCACAAATCTAGCTTCATGCACTGGTCCAGAATTTGCGCTACAAATTCGTTTTAAATTAAATCATGACAATGCTACTATGACAAGTAGTCAAGGTTTGTTTCTTTTAGCATTACTAAATTTGTTAACTCTAAAATTTTGCCATAAAATTTCATTCTTCCAATTTCCAGGAACAAGATCATCAAATGAGGCGAATGCACGCCTAAAGTGTGTATATCTCCCTGTTAAAGAGGTACGTATACGCACATATAAATCTACATGGTACTTGTATAGAATGTGGATGCTTTTACCATTTTACCCTATTTAACTTTACATAACAGGGCAAAGATTTGATGGCAAAACAATATTGAGTAATACAATTTAGGAGTTATAAATGTCACATATTTGAAACTGGGTATACATGTCACATATTTGATAAATTGGGTATATCATTTGATTCATTTCTTGTTGTGAAAATATAATATTATACCATGTTTTAAGGGCGGTATATAAAATTATCCTTAAAAAAACCACAAATTTGACCAATTTATAAGTAAATGGCTCAAGGTTACAGCCTCTTTTTTAAGCTTAAAATGTATAAACAGGTGATTGTAGGGTCGGAAAAAAACCGAAGCGGTTAGCTCAAGAAGTGTACCGAGAGATTGCAGGGTCGGAAGATATGAAAGATAGTATGGTTGATGAGCTCGTTGATAAGGATATGAGCGGTTGTAGTTACAAAAATATACTTCTATATGATTTTTTTCATCATTTTATGGTTTAAGGTTTGAGTTATGTTCCCGTCCCATATTGTCGACTCCGCTGCAGTTTTTAATATATTATAGATATATAGATATATTAATATATCTATATATCTATAATATATTAAAAAGGAGAAGTGATGGATAAAGATGTAATTTTACCACTTATACAAGTTGTTAAACAGGATGTACAAAAGAGTTTAAGCCATTTTGGAGGAACTCAACAGTCATTTTAAGACGCCTGCAGGGTTATTCTCGGAATATTTTTTACAACCTTTCCTCAAGAAACCCAAACGTTATGGTTTTCCCCCATTTAAAGCCAATCCAGTTGATCTTCTGCTTACAGTTTTTGGTGGAACGATAGTGATTGGTTGCGGTGTTACGAAAACAAAGGTCATTCATCCTCCATACACCACCGTCATGGTTACGGATCGACTTCTGTACAACCGATTCCAACCTAAATCTGGCTTCTAACGTTCAAGATGGCAAGTGCAGTAGATGCCGTTGGAGAATGGGGGTGACGGGACATGAAGATAACACTCAAGCGACTATACTCAGCCAAGGGCAATTGAAGCCTATCAGGTTCCACATTTGTTGCTCTGTTCTACCATTCATCCCTGTAATTTTTTGGTGTAATTTGGGTTCTTTTATTTTGATTTCATACAGGTTCGATTATCAATCAGTAGTATCCCGTAGCTGCTCGATTCCTTATACTTCAGGTGCACCTTCTACACTCCTGTTGTTTATGTAAATTCGGTTTTTGATGCTTCCATCGGTTATGAAATTTTTAGCATTAATTTTGTTTCATGCTTTCTTATTAATAGAGGTTTGTTTTTTTGTTTTGTGCTTTGTTCTAATAGTATGTTATTAGATGGTAGGAACCTAAGACTTAAGTTTGGGTTAAATTGACCATCACCATGTTATCTCATTGATTGATTTAATAATACCCACCAACTGTTTGATAAAATGTCTCAAAGAACATATCAATGGGTTTGGCTCTTTAGTAGCAAATTATCAGCTTGATTTGGTAACATTCTTTCATAATTTTTAATTTTTAATAGGTAGCAACTTGCATTTATTATGTAGTCAAAGTTGTTAAAGGCTCAAGGCGCAAAGGGTGAGTGTGTCACCTGAGACAAGCAAGGTGCACATCTGCTCCGGGCCATTTTTAGCTGTTTAAGACTTTTTTTCCGCTTCTTTCGAGTTTTGAATGTTTTTTGGCTGGTTCAGACAAAGGTTTTTTTAGGTGCACTTTGATCAAGCTATATTGATTTCATTACATGTAGGTTTTTGTTAGATCTGTTCAAGACCAGCCCAAGACAATGTGGGTGTATTCCAGACGGGATCTCAAGGGGCAGAGAAGTAAATCGAAATCCTGATAAAGCTGATGCATTTTTCATTTCATGTGACTGTACACTATATATGGGGACTCTTGTTGATTTCTTAGAAAGGCTTGAACCTGACTTGGCACTCAAATTACTTACGTGCCTTGATGATTCAGCTAACCTCGTTCATGCATCTGCTGTTTCTCGATACTGGCAGAAAGTTGGTGTGTAACTTTATATATTAATCCCTTTAATAATGTATTAATCAGTGAACTTTCATATATGAAAAATGTTTGTTTGCTGCAGTGGTCTCTGTATGAGAACATTTCCTCAGCTTGCTATCATTACTTGTGTAGTTGAACCGAGTCATGACAACTCGGGCAACAGTGAACACTGAGCCTATGCTCCTCTTTTGCGGGCCATCACAGCACTTCCACTGACTAATTGCATTGCTAATCCCGTGAGTGCCTCGAGCACCGGTGCCTACCCTGCAGAAAGCATCTGGAATACTTTACGTCAGGGTTTTTATTGGTCAAGTAAAGGAAGTGATGATCCAGAAACACCTGAGACACTCATATATAAATTGGCTGCTAATTTATACAGGGTGGTTGGGTTACCCGCTATACTCATCTGGATTTGTGCGATTCCGAATGGGTCATCCAAAATCTTTGTTCAGAGTTAAATTTTGATTTCATTGAGGCACATGAATGTGCAGATGACAAGTTTATCTGGACATACACGTCACCAAATTTTCTTGTGGCACAGGCGAGTTCGTGTTTCATTTATTATTACTCTCGAGTAATAAACTGATATATGTAAAACTCATTTTCGAGCATTATATTATTTTTTTCAACCTGAACCAATTATAACTTGTTACTCATCTAACCCGTTTAATCACTGTTGCACTCATGTATCTTTTGGGTCTATTCTTTCCTTGTGTGGTAGTATTAGTCGAGTACAATATGAATGGGTCGATGATGATGTGTTTGAGATGGATGAGCAGGGGCACAACTTTGTAGAGGCTAGGGGCGCCCGACCCCCTGAACTTTTCGCTCAGTATTGCCCGGTATGTAGTTTTCGTATAGATTTTTTAGGTATATACGTTTTCGACCCCCCGGTCAGAAATCTCAAGTTTCGCCACGAGTATTATGAGACTGATCCAATGTTTATAATCTAGGTACAATGTGCTTTCTATGATCCAGAAACACCTGAGACACTCATATATAATTTATGTGCTAATTTTTGTGTTATAACAGAAATTAAATTGCATCTACGGCAAGGTTTGTTTTTTCCTTGCCATCTTTTTTACGTTATGTCCATACCCATCTAACTGGAATTTATATATATAGGGTGGTTTGGTTACCCGATATACTCATCTGGATTTGTGCGATTCCGTATGGGTCATCCAAAATCTTGGAAAGAGTTAAATTATGATTTCGTTGAGGCACAAGAATGTGCAGATGACAAGTTTATCTAGACATATACCTCACCAATGTTCCCTGTGGCACAGGTGAGTTCCTGTTTCATTTATTATTACTCCCAATAAATGAATTGATACATGTAAAAATCATTTTTTGAGCATTAAAACATTTGTTTCGACCTGAACCCATTTTAACATGTCACTCATCTAACCCGTTTAATGTTCACTATTGCACTCGTGTATCTTTTGGTAATGTATTTCATCAAAAACTTCATGGAAACAGGAAAATTGCTTACAAACGTTCAACTTGCCTGCGCCCGTAGTATGTATTGGTGGCTATCTGCAAATTGAGTTGTTGGGCCGGGTTGCTAAAGGATGCGATGACAAATATTATGTCTGGTGAGTAAAATATTTCTAATAATATAAAGCATAAATTCTTGTAGAGCAGTTCATAAAGTTACTCGTGTTTACAGTGTGGCTCATCTTCAAGCGATAGGGCGCAAATTATCACCTCCATTTAGTGTCGAGTTTTCTGAATCATCCGAGGATGTGCATCTCAAGTATGATGCTGAGAAATTTGGATCTATACTTTCCACGTGTGGTAGTATCAGTTGAGTACAACCCCACCACTAGCTTGAGGAATTTACGAGACTTTATCCACTTGGAACAAGCACACGATGATGCCATGCATGTTTGTGACCTTATACTTGTAACATTAAAGCAGTCTGCTAGACTTTCTCGGCATGTTTGTGACCTTATAGGTTCTATGACTATTTTTCGTTGAATGAGATAAAACATTAGAAACCCGGAATTGGTTGTCGTTTGCAATAGACGTCATATTTAAATTTGATATGAGTCGGAACACCCGCCGCAACGCGCGGGCATTCCCACTAGTAAATGATAGTATAACATCAAATAGTTTTTTAAACAGGATAATTAGAAGAGGATCAGGATCTAATAGTAATAGACAAATAACACAACTAGAAGAAGAAATAGACTTAGACAGAAACTTGGAATTATAAAATCAACATCAATTAGACATATTAAATCCAATGGTATTATATCAAACAGGAAGATTAAACATAAACACAACTCTAATAAGAAGTAGTAGAGAAGAAAGTTTAAGGGTAATAGATAATACAGTAACCCTAGATCTTCTGTCACCAGAAACTATTGAAAAAATTAAAAAACAAAACAAAAACTTTGTACACACAGGATTAATAGTAATAGGAGTTAAAGCTTTAGGAAGAAAAAACTTAGGAACAAAACTATTAGCTCTAATACTTGATAAAAGTTGGAAATCAGATATGAAAAAAGCTATAATTTCAGGTATGGAAGTAGATTTAAGTCAAAACATAACAATATTTTATTGTACACCAGATATTTTAAAAGATGTTAAAGATTTACAAAACATTAAAATAGCCCTACAAACAAAAGGATACGAAGAATATGAAGGAAATAACCTAGTAGTAAGTATAGGAGTACTAGGAAAAGCTAGTAATAATTCAGGAATGAAATACAAAGTAAACATAGAAGGGATAGTAAAAACAATTGCATCAAAATCTATACAAATGATAGAACCAATAAAAATAGATCCAGAACAATTAACAGGATTAGAATGGGATTTAGAAGATTTGCAAGAAAAAGAAGAAAATACAGTTTTGATACCTAAGAAGAGTTATATATATGAAGAAATTGATGGAAAACAAAAGTTAAGGTATACTGATTTTAAGGAAAACCAAACAGAGAAAAATGATAATGAAGAATATCATTTTATGAATATAGAAGAAGAGAATGAAGAAGAAACATTTCCTATATATGATACAGATAATGAGGAAGATGAAATAGATATAAATTTCTTAAAATTTGAACAAGAAGAAACAATGGATTATACACTATTAGATTATGAAGAAGAATCAATAGACTGTTTTAAAGTAGAAGAAACAAATAAAACAATAGAACAAATTATAAATCGAAAATTTACAGAAATAAACATACAAGAAGAAGTAGATGACATGATTATAGAATGTATGATAGACTTAGGAATGACCTATGAAGAAAGTTATAAAACATTACAAGAATATTATAATTTATCATTAATAGAGGATATTATTAAGGGAAAAGTAATGATATCAGATTTTTATAAACAAGAACAAAATTTTATGGATACACAAATATATAATCCCTTAAAAAGACCAAAAATAGAATGGGGAGGAGAATATAGTGGTACACACGAAAGTCATGGCAGAGAACCATGGACACAACCAACAGTTAATTATCAACAAGAGTCTAATTCTATAGGAAAAGGAAAAAGATTACCCATAGGATAGATACACAGTGGAAATATGTTATTATTAGAACAACAAAAACCACAGTTATGGATAGATGAAGTGTTAACATGGGAACAAAATGTAGTAAGATTATGGGAAACAAACAAAAAAGACAGCATTGATATGTTTTCATATTTAGAAACTACATTAGGACCAATAGCATTAGGAATATGGCAAAGTAAGAAAACACAAAATCCAGAAGGGATAAATAATCTTAAAGCATTAGGGGATAATCCTTATAATTTTACATCACAAATTAGAACACTTATATTAGGAGTTGATCCAGTAAAAAATAACTCTCTAATACAGGATACAGCTATCAGAAATCTAGAACAATTAAGTATAGCAGATATGAAATACATAAATGAATTCACATTAGATTTTACAAGATTATTATCACAAACAGGAAAAGCAATGGATGATAATCTATGTGATAAATACTTTATAAAATTACCAGGTGATTTAGGAAAATCTATACATGAAGCATGGAAAACAAATTATGGTACACAACAGAATCTAGGAATAGGACCAAGAATAACCTATACATTTGGTATACTAGAAGAAAAATGCAAAGAAGTAGCATTACAAGAACAATTAAAAAGAAATGCTTATGCATTCTGTAAAACAGCAATTTATACACCACAAGCATATGGGGTTTATGATAAAAAGAAAAAGAAAAAGATACGGAAAATCACAACATATAATAAAAATTATAGAAAAATTATAACATAAATAAATATGTTAAAAAACCTCAAACAAGAAAATGTAGATGCTATACTTGTGGAGAAACAACACACTTAGCTAATAAATGTCCAAATAAAAGAAAAAATATAGAAAGAGCTAATCTAATAGAACAATTACAAGATTATGAAATAGAAGCTTTAAAAACAGATGATGAGTATGATAATGAATCAATATATAGTATTTACAGTGAAGAAGATAATCCAACAGCAAAAGTAACATATACATATATGAATACAAAAGAAAATTGTGAACATGATTGGAGACAAAATAAAGGAAATAATCACATAAGATGCTACAATTGCGGATATTACCCCAGTATAGAAAAAAGGTCACAATGCAATAAATGTTTTAAATAAATTTGTTTTAAATGTCTTAAAGAAATTTATAATAAAGACATAGCTACAACATCTAAAGTCGAGACAATTTTCAAAAATAATAAAAATGAAAGACTACACAAATTAGAATTAACAATAGAGTTACATAATTTAAAAATAAAAAAACTTGGAAAATAAAGTAGAAGAACTTGAGAGGTTAATTAAAACAGAAGAAATAAGTAAAATGGCTCTACAAAGACCAGAAGATCAAACTTACATACAAACACAAGGATCAACAAATATGATAAATATACAATGTCGTTTATGGTTAGATAATAATAAATACTTAGATTTAACAGCATTAGTCGATACAGGAGCTACAAAAAGCTTAATCTCATACAGTTTGGCACCTATAGAATATCATAAAAAATTATCGTACGAATTAAGTACAAGAACAGTAGAGGGTAGATTAATAAATATTACACATTGCTTAGAACCAATAGGAATACAATTTTTAGATTTTGCAAACAGTTATAGTATAAAATATGATATGCCACAAATAAATATTAATCCACCAAACATAAAATCAAAAGATTTTGTAATATGATTAAATTTTATATTAAGATTAAATGGTGCAGTAACAATCACAAAAAAATTTATAACACTAAGTAAACAATTATATACAATACCAACCCTTAGATATATGAATACAACACAAATTGTTCAAAAAAGAGGGGATAAAGGGAATTTAGATTTCTTAAAAACACAGAACAGAAAAAAGTTTATAGAAAATGAGTCGTTAAAACTCTTAACAGATTTTTTAAGTCATGAAATAGAAAAAGGGCAAGATATTACAAAGAGTGTGAATCATCCTATGATACTACATTTAGAAAAAATAGGATATATTGGAGAAGATATAACAAAATCAAATGTAAGTTATATTTGTAAATTCAAATTAAAAAAATCCTGATATAATAATTAGAACATGCAACATAAAATACATCCCATTAGATAAAGAGGAATTTAAAAAACAAATCCCTGTAATGGTAAATCAAGGATTAATTAGAAAATCAGAAAATCCTCATAGATCTACAGCTTTTTTAGTAAGAAATCATAGTGAGATAAAAAGAGGAAAAGCTAGGATAGTCTATAACTATAAAAGATTAAATGATAATACAATAGATGATGGGTATAATATTCCTAATAAAGATAGTTTGCTAAATCTTATACAAAATAAAAAAAGTATTCTCAAAATTTGATTTAAAGTCAGGATATAACAAGTTAAAATTAGAAGAAAATTTTAAACCATGGACAACTTTTACATGCTCTGAAGGGTAATATGAATGGAATGTCCTTAGTTTTGGACTAAAAAATGCACCTTCAAATTTTCAAAGATTTATGGACAGTATATTTTTAAAATATGACTTTTGCTTAGTATATATTGATGATATTTTAGTTGCAAGCAATACAGTGCAGGAACATGAGAAACACCTACAACAGGTCTTTGGAGAAATAAAGAAAAACGATATAGTTGTTTCAAAAAGAAAAATGGAACTTTTTAAAAGATAAAATTATTTTCTAGGATTAGAAATTGGAAATGGAAAAATAGAATTGCAGCCACATATTTCTACAAAAATTCTAAGCTTTCCAGAAAAATTTGAAAACGTAAAACAGATACAAGCCTTTTTGGGTCTGGAAAACTATGCTAGAAAATTTATTCTAAACTTGTCAAAGCTAGTTGGACCTTTGTATGGTAAAACTACTAAAAATGGTCAAAGGTATTTTAATCAAGAAGATATTAAACTAGTTAAAGAAATTAAAAAAACAGTCAAAAATATTAAACCATTAGAGTTGCCATTAGTTACAGATTATATAATTATTGAAACAGATGGATGCAAAGAAGGATGGGGAGTGTTTTGGTCAAAAATTACCGAAGCAATTAAGTGATCAAATTAGTTAAGTGAGGTAGTGTGCTAGAAATGTGTGTCGAAAATATGTTATTCAAGTTATTTGCAAAAACAATTTCAGGATACGGCTCAGGATATAGAGCTGTATCTGTGATCAAACAATGAGCAAAAATGTAAAAGGTGACACGAGATGTAAGAGGAAAGCCCTTGATCAATCTAGATCACCGGCACAAAACCTCGGGAGGTGACAATCCCAGCTGCCTTGTTCTTCTATTGCTTCAAATATCAGGATACAGTGCAGGATATGATGCGGATCAACTAGGTGTTACAATGTAATTTGAGTACAATTGTTTGTGTGTAGTGATTGCTAGAAGCTAGAGAGTAAAGTGTGTGAAAGAAAGTGAGTGACTTAATCTGATCCGATCAATCTATTTATAGTTAAACGAAATCAACTAATTATCCTATTAAACCGGGATGCTTCGAATATTCTTCAAGTGAACGTTGTAGTCCACTTCTTCCGGGTTCAACGTCTCTTATATAACTGGTTTTCCCGAGTCTTAAGGAGAAGAGGTCCACTCGACCGTTAGAGACCTGCACCTTCTAATCTGCACGTGGTTAATTCAGTCAATACCAGGATATCATACCAGGATGTTACCAATATCCTGACCCGGTATCCTGATCACAAATAAACAATCAAAAGCAGAATATTAGTCAAGATATATGTTCAGAAAATGACCCATAACAATTGTCCCCAAAATATATCTGTTGGTATACCAATCCAACGGATATATTTTAAAACCTTATCTCGTAAACCAAGGCAATTAAAACGAGGTGACGTTTGAGATGACATTGTGCAACTTCCCATGCTACATTTACTCTTCGCCCCCTATATCCAGCCTATATTAACTGAGGGACTTCTCATTATGGTCATCTCTATCTTCAAGTGATTTTCAGGTACTTTTTCTCTCTCTCTCTTCCCTACTTTCTCTGTTTAAATCTTCTATTCTCCGGTTGTGATCCTCCATGGCTACCCGCACTAGATCCCAAACGGCGGACTCTGTTTCCCCCTTTCACAGACAAAACCTGCTCAAGGAACCCTCAAAAGAGGTGTGTTCTTTCGATAATGCCGATATTGCGGCTTTACGAGCCTCCGGTGCCTTTCCCGCCGGGACAATTTTCCGTCCATTCGACCGAGAAGTCCGATCGGATTTTTGTTCCGATGAGTGGGTATGCTTTTTTGCTTATCCTTTCTCCATAGGGCTTCAGTATCCGTTTTCTCCCTTCATTTCTCGTTTCTTCGAGCTTACTGGTCTTAGCTTTGCCCAAATCATGCCCATGGTTTGGCGCGTGTTAATCACCTTGGAGCGGATTAAGGCTCGTCACATGCCTGACCTGTGCATCGAAGATCTTCCGATGGCCTACCGTTTAAGATCTCATGGTTCCAGCCGGTTCCTTCTATTTTCTATCTCCAAAGATCCTCTCATTCTTAAGGCTACCAAGAACGAGGATAAATGGACAAGAAAATTCTTCTTCGTAAAAAGGGACTCCATTGATAGAGGCTCTGACCTTCCTACGAGATGGTTAACTTCTGGTAGGATTTAGGGTTTTAGGAATATCCCCAATCATATCCTAGGACTACATCTTGAACTGATATCCTGATACGTTTTATTTCTTTTTTGCAGCAAACTTCAAGGAATTAGCTCCCCCAAGTGCCGAATCGGAAGGAAGGATAAAAGAAATCTACAAGCTTCCTGAAAGTGAGAGGTCCTTTACCCTGCTACTCACAAGTCAAAGCCAAAGATCAAGTTCCAACATGTCTGGTAAGCATATTCTCAGAAATTATCTTTATTTATTAAACCGATTATTTTTCAGAGGTATAATAAGTCTAAAAATATCTTTCCTTGTGTAGTGCTAGTTATCAACCTCGAAGGCTTCCAACTTGATGAGTTGGACAGTTACTCCAGCCTCGTACCTGTCAAGCAAGAATCTAATCCGAAGTCATCTGTCACACCAAAACCTACCAGTTCGAAGACTACTACCGCTCCCAAAGCTCCTCCAGCATCCAGGACCCGGGCCTCTAGCTCCCGAAAGAGAAAGGAAGCAGAGCCTCCCGTTGCCCCCCATGTATTCCCATTTGAGAACCACGGGTTTATGGAGTCCAGCAAATTCATGACCGGCTTCCTTAACCAGGTTAGTATCCTGACCCATATCCTGCAACATATGCTGGTTATTAAAGCTAATTGAAATTAATACCTGTTTCTTTATTTTGCAGGGTCTCGAACACCTGGTATTCCTTTATGAAGATGCCTGTGGCCTGAGCACCATGTTAGAAAGCAAACTGAAGAAGGCCGAGACCTCCATCGCAGATCAAGCAGCAATCGCCACCGCCAAATCGGAACACTATGAAGCTAAGTACAAGGCAATGACTCAAGATCACCAGTCTGCCATCCAGAAGATCACCCAGGAGGCTCAAGCTAAGTCCGACGCGGCTCAGGTTCAACATGAGCAAGATATGGCTTCGTACCGGGAGAGCCTTAAGAATTCAGTTATCATCTCCCTCCTCCAAGCCAGACTGAAAATGGCTTACGAGGCCAGGCCCTTGGGCGTTGAATGCCCTTCATGGAATATCAAAGCCTGGGAGATGAAATTGAAGGATCTTGGTGGCAACCCTGTGGAGCCCCCTTCAAAGCCTGCTGCAGAGGAGCCCGCTAAGGGGACCGAGAAGGTAGATGATGCTGGTGCTTCAAAGGACGCTAGTGGTGATGCTGAGACGAATGTTGGGAAGGATGCTGGAAGGGATGCCGGAGAAGACTTTGCTGATGAAGTCATGACGGAAGAGGGTGCTGCCCCTTAAAAGCAGCGAAGTGGGCAATGATGGATGTACGTGCCTAGGCCGGAGACCACTTTTTAATTCTGATGGTTGTGGTCTGTTTAAACAATTTACATTCCTGTCTTTGAACAATTTATATTTCCTGCATTAGAACAATATGATGACCAAAGGTGGATGGGTCCTGGGTTTCAGGATGAAGCCCTTGGTCATCAGTTAGTATAATTTGTTTTGAATGATGCAACGGTTGGAGGCGGATGGGTCTCGTTTTGAGATGAAACCTTCAACCGTATCGTAAATATGGTAAAAAACTAATTGTGCTTTTGCGGATGGGCCTCGGTTTGAGGTGAAACCAAAAGCACAACTTTTGACCTGTTAATAATATAACCACATTTTGACTTATTTGCTATTCTATTTAACTTTTCGTCATGCATTACTTAGTTTAAATTTTAGCTTTACAAAATTTGTGCAATTACTTTTTGAAAATATCCTGATCAATATACTCAGTGGTATCCTATGAAGACTCTTGTCAAATAGAACTTCTCATAATCCAAACAATTTAGACAAAGTTTCTAAAGAATAAAAGATAGTTTATTTTCCATTTTGATAACACTTGTTTGACCAGAGTATTTATTTTCAACCCAAGTATCATTTCCCAAGTATTCCAATCAAATATCCCGAAACATATCCCAAAAACACATTTTGAGAACATATCCTAAAGATACATTCTCATCAGGATATTCGAGCCTTAAACATAGTTTCAAAAGTTTAAACAACTTACAAAGGAAAGATCATACAAGGAATAGGGTGTAACCCTAGTATCGAACTTTTAATCCTTTTGCAACTTCTTCAACTAAGATGTCCCCAGTCCGAAATACTTAGTGCATTGAGTTTGATTCTTCGAGCCTTACACAATCGCCTTAGGAGGAATGTCCCCTGTGCATAAAGTCTTCGAATACTTAGAAAATTTTCAAGTTCTAACTGTTTGGACAGTTCTTGTGTTACTGGGGTAAAACCCAAAAACATACTGGAGATAAATCCTTAGTATCCTGGGGAAAATTCCATAGGTATCCTGGGGAAAATCCCAAATTTTCATGCGCTACAGGCGGGAGTGTATAAACTCCAAGACTTAGAAAGGTGATAACCTTTAAACCTTAGAGAGTATGAAAATACCCTTCCGTGAGAGAGGGTGATCAATCCTCATATACCTTGAGAATCCAGGATATAGCCAACAGTGACGAAATTGTCAGCCACTTTTACTTGAACTGGTCCCGCCACCTTGAACTATTCCTAGATAACTTGCGCTCCAGGCGGGGTGTTTAAACCCAATTCGAGAGAAAGGTGAATACCTTTAAACCTGTGAAGGGATCAGGATCCCTTAAACGTGAGAGAGGGGGCCAATCCTCTAATCTTTCGAAGTATCCTGAATGTATATCCTGGATCTATATCCTGAAGCATATACTGCAAAACAACTGTAAGCTAAGGTGGGTGTTAGCCTGGCTAACACCCCTCCGATACTTAAGTCAGTAATGGGTCAAAACAATAAATAATGTTAAAATTTAATAAAAGAGATAGAATCCATACCATCCTGAGCTAGAATTTAGATTCCTAACTCACTTGAAATAGAGCTTTAGGTGTATAGCATTCCAGGATCTTGGTAGCATATCCCCCTCCATATCCTTGAGTCGGTATGCTCCTTTCCCTGATTCTGACTCAATCTCATAGGGTCCTTCCCATTTTGGGGCCAACTTTCTATCAGCAGGATTAGTAGTATTCTGGAAAGCCTTTCTCAATACCCAATTTCCGACCTGGAACCTTCTGGTCCTTATATTCTTGTTATATGCTTTAGATATCCTCTGTTGATATGCCGCCATCCTTAGCCCTGCTGCGTCTCTTGTCTCATCAACAGTATCCAATTCCTCACATAGGACTTCAGGATTCTTCTCAGGATCCCGGAGGTTGGATCTTGCCGAAGGTATTACCATTTCTGTCGGGATCATCGCTTCTGCTCCAAATACCAAGGAAAACGGGGTTTGGCCAGTTGCATTTTTCACCGTCGTTCTATCAGCCCACAAAACAAAGGGTAGTTCTTCTGCCCATCTCCCTTTTTTAGCTCCTAGTCTCTTTTTCAGGTTGTTGACAATTATCTTGTTTGAAGATTCTGATTGTCCATTTGCTTGAGGATGTACTGGTGTAGATGTAACCATCTTGATTCCCCAATTCTTACAAAAGTCAGTTGTTCTCTTACTTATAAACTGAGATCCATTATCACAAATAATTTCAGCTGGTACTCCGAACCTAGTCAGGATATTCCTTTTTATGAAGGATACCACTTCTTGATCTCTAACTTGAACGAATGCTTCAGCTTCGACCCACTTAGAAAAATAATCGGTCATTGCCAACATGAAGACCTTTCCTCCTGGAGCCTTTGGCAATTTTCCTACTGTATCCATTCCCCACTTCATGAATGGCCAAGGGGAAGCTATAGGATAAAGTGGCTCGGCCGGCTGATGTAATATATTACTGTGCCTTTGACATGCATCGCATCTTCGAGCATATTCTGCAGCATCTTTTCTCCTGGTTGGCCAATAATATCCTGTTCTTAATACATTTGAGAATAACGACCTGCCCCCAGTATGGTTACCACAATCCCCATTCGTGTATATCCTGAAGCACTTTCTTGGTTTCGGGATCCTCTAAGCACCTCAGATATGGTCCTGCAAGAGATTTCTTATACAAGACATTATTTATAATAGTGAATCGTGATACCTTCATTCTAAAGGCCCTAGGATTCTCATCCTTTGGGATGTGTCCTTCCTTGAGATATCTTATGATTGGAGCCATCCAAGACTTAGGATCCTTCTTAAGATACTCATCATCAAGATCCTGAACACATACTACTTCCTTATCCTGAGGATCCGTCGCAGGATATAGGATGTGTAATATTGGTATTTGGGTTTCTTCCGGTATCCTGACTGATGATCCTAGATTTGCCAAGGCATCAGCTTCAGCATTATCCTCTCTTGGTACCTGTTCAAGTGTAAAAATATCAAAATATCCTGCTAATTTTTTGAGAATTTAAAGGTACTCGATTAACTTCTCACCTTTAACTGCATAGGTTCCATTAAAATTATTAGTAATTAACAAAGAATCAACATATACTTGCAAACTCCTAATATTCATACTTTTAGCCAATTCTAATCCTGCAATTAAAGCTTCGTATTCTGCTTCATTATTAGTGGCAGGAAATTCACATCTAATAGCCTGAGGTAATATGTCCCCCTGTGGCGATTTTAGTAGTATACCCAAACCTACACCTCTTACATTAGATGCTCCATCAGTATATAAGGTCCAGGATTCTAAGTTCTCTCCTAGCTGTTGTACTTCTAAGTCTACTTCATTTTGAATATCACTACTAAAATCAGCCACAAAGTCAGCTAAAGCCTGAGACTTTATGGCATTTCTAGGTTCATATACTAGATCAAAGGCACTTAATTTCACTGACCATTTAGCCATCCTACCTGACATCTCGGGTTTCCTAAGCACATTTTTAACAGGATAGTTAGTTTTAACATGAATTCTATGTGTTTCAAAATAATGTCTAAGTTTTGTTAACGCCATAACTAGGGCTAATATCAGTTTCTCTAAGTGAGAATACCTAGTTTCAGCATCTAATAAACATAGTAAACAGGATACTGCTGACCTTCATGATCCTTTACAAGGACAACACTTACTGCATTTCCTGATACTGCAAGATACAGGGATAATGGTTCACCATCCTCAGGCTTCATCAATAGAGGTGCAGTTAAAAGATACTGCTTCAGATCCTGCAAGGCTGCTTCATACTTTGCTCCCCATTCGAACTTCTTATTCTTTTTCAGGATATCATAAAATTCTTTGCACTTTTCCGAGGATCTTGAAATAAATCTGTTCAATGCTGCTACTCGGCCTGTTAACCGTTGAACATCCTTCATATTTGAAGGAGATTTGATATCCAAGATAGCTTTAATCTGCTCCGGGCTTGCCTCTATCCCTCTTTTAGTCACCATATATCCTAGAAACTTTCCTGCCCGCACTCCAAAATGGCACTTTGCAGGATTCAGTTTCATGTTATACTGATCCAGGATGTCAAATGCTCCCTTAATATCCTGAGGTGATCCTCAGCCTTTTTGGATTTTACCACCATATCATCGATGTATACCTCCATGGTGTCCCCCAGCTTCTCTTTAAACATCATGTTCACCAATCTCTGGTATGTTGCACCTGCATTTTTCAAACCAAAGGGCATAGCAGTGTAGCAATAAATACCTGTTGGTGTCATGAAGGCAGTATCCTCCTGGTCTGAAGGTTCCATTTGAATCTGTTGAAATCCTGAGGATGCATCCATGAAGGTTAACATCTCATGGCCGGCAGTAGCATCCACCATTGCATCAATATGAGGAAGAGGAAATGAGTCTTTGGGACAAGCTTTATTCAGGTCTGTGTAATCTACACAAACTCCCCATTTCCCATTTTTCTTATGTACCACGACTACGTTTTCTAGCCATCTTGGAAACTTGAGTTCTCTGATCATTTTTTATTTCAATAGCCTCTCTACTTCTTCCTGAATGATCACATTTCGCTCCGGAGCAAACTTCCTTCTCTTTTGTTGGATAGGTTTGAATGATTTGTCGATACCGAGCTTATGTGTTATGACATCTTTGGAAATGCCTGTCATATCTTCATGCTTCCATGCGAATGTCGACATCCTGCATTTCAAAAAGTTAGTTAACTGTTCTTCAATATCCTGAGGGATATTGGTTCCTACGAGCACCGAGATATCCGGATTATCCTGATCCAGGATAATTTTCTTTACATCCTGCTCCGAAGCCTCCACGATATCCTGGGCCCGCATCTTTAATTGCTATGCTGCATTAGGCTTGGTTGAGGATTTCATTGAGGATGAGTAACATTCATTCGCCTCCTGCTGATCACTATCAACCTTGACAACCCCCAAGGGGTAGGGATCTTGATACATTGATGATAAATTGATGGCACAGCTTTCATATCATGGATCCAAGGCCTACCTAGTATAATATTATAGCAGGATAGAGAGTCCATGACACAAAAGCGCTGCATTGAGTTAACCCCTTGAATATACACGGGCAACTTTATTTCTCCCACGGTATTCCTAGCTTCTCCACTGAAACCAACAAGCACAATGGACTTTGAAGTGATATCCATTGGGGATACATTCATCCTCTTCAATGTTTCCAGCTGAATTATGTTGACTGATCTGCCATTATCCACCAATATCCTGCGTATAAAATGGTTAGCAACATATAAGGTTATTACTAAAGCATCGTGATGGGGATCCTGGACAGTATCCCTGTCATCATTGTCGAAGGTGATGACTTTATCAGTCGTGAGGGTTGACACTCTCGTTGGCTTATCTCCCGTCTCTGCCTTAGCTTCCTTCGCGTGTCTCTTTGCTGCAGAATACGATGTGCCACAAATGTCGGATCCTCCTGAAATAAAGTTAATTATTTTTGCATCCGCAGGGGGTGATGCTGCACGCTCAGGATCCTTCTCAGGATCCTGGCCCTTATTCTTCTTTCTTCCCAAGAGGTCCTTCAAATATCCCTTACTCAAGAGATAGCTTATTTCCTTTCTCAAAGCGATACAATCTTCAGTCACATGTCCGAAATCTTCATGGAAGGCACACCATTTGGACTTATCCTTCCAATCAGCTTTTTGTTGATTCTTCCGAGGCCACCTGGCTTGTCTCCTAAACCCTGCATAGCATACATTAGTTCAGGTATGTTAACAAAAAAGCAATATTCAGATAATTCAGGATACTCTTCAGGATCCTCGTCTTCAACATCATTCACTTTCTTGCTGTCATTTCTACCATATGGCTTTGAGCGATACGGTTTATACGAGGATTTTGATTTCCTGTTGGTTGACTCATAGGTTGTGGACGAATTCATTCTCTATTGCATCTTTTTATCATCCTCCAGCCGAATGTATCTCAAGGCCCTGTTATGAGCTTCGTCGAGATTCCTGCAGGGATTCATTACAAGATCCTGATAAAATTGAGAATCTTTCTGCAACCCCATCTTGAACGCTTGCACGGCCGTTGCAACATCAAGATGTGGGATATCCAAGGATTCCTGACTAAACTTGTTCACATAATCCCTCAAGGATTCCTGAGGTCCTTGAGTTATCCTGTAAAGGTCACTGTTAATTTCTCAAAACTCCGGCTGCAAGAAAATTGACTATTAAATAAATTAACTAAATGAGCGAAAGAAGTAATCGAGTGAGGAGGAATGTTTAACAGCCATTTTAAGGCTGATCCTGTTAAGGTAGAACCGAAACCCTTGCATAGGCATGCTTCCTTGAGCTCCGGAGGGATAGGGTTAATTTCCATCCTTTCCCTATACTGGGCAATATGCTCTTCAGGATCCGTAGTTACGTCATAGAGTTTCATATTGGGAGTTTGAAATCTTTTTGGGATTTCAGCATCACAAATAGGATGTGCAAACCGAGATATCCTGTGGCTGTCTTGGGACACTTTCGGAATTGGCTGGACCACCCCAGGTACACTAGATATCATGTCCTTCAATTTCTGGAGCTCCCTGGTAAATGCTCATGTCATACCTGCATCCTGCGAAGATCCACTATTGTTAGTAGCAAGAATATTATTATTATTTGACACGTTACCAGTCTGAGGATTCTGGCCGTATCCCGAAGCATATCCTGAATTCCTCAGAGTTGACATCCTGAGCGAGGAGGGTATTTCAGGAGTATGATTCTGGGAATGGCTAGGCACAATATTTCCCCTGTTATTCTCAATATATACAGCGGAACTGAAGTTCAAAGTTCTGGGTTGTAAAGGAGTGACAATCTCATCAGCGGGACTGCTCGAGCTGGATTTCAAGAGTTGTATTTCTCTTGTCAGCATTTGGTTTGTCTCCTGCTGCTGCCTCATCTTTTCCTGTATACTACCAAACAAATTTAAAATCTCCTTATTAGAAGCTAAAAAAGGAGCGGATCCCTGGACATTGCGGGGAGGGATAACATCCCAAGCCACATGACTTTCAGTTCCTTGTGAAGAGGCTTGCATTATCGGAGGAGGTGGTGGAAGCACGGAACCAACTGTTGCAGAGGTTGTAGCAGACACGGTGGAAGAGCTCATGTTTGATCTCGAGGCCATTGTACATAGTGTGGTAAAAAGTTTTGAGAATAGAAAACCAAGTAATGATTTCACAAAAGTTTTTAGTAAAGATAGCACCACTTGCCCCACGGGGGGCGCCAAATTGTTTTGGTCAAAAATTACCGAAGCAATTAAGTGATCAAATTAGTTAAGTGAGGTAGTGTGCTAGAAATGTGTGTCGAAAATATGTTATTCAAGTTATTTGCAAAAACAGTTTCAGGATACGGCTCAGGATATAGAGCTGTATCTGTGATCAAACAATAAGCAAAAATGTAAAAGGTGATACGAGATGTACGAGGAAAGCCCTTGATCAATCTAGATCGCCAGCACAAAACCTCGGGAGCTGACAATCGCAGCGGCCTTGTTCTTCTATTGCTTCAAATATCAGGATACAGTGCAGGATATGATGCGGATCAACTAGGTGTTACAATGTAATTTGAGTACAAGTGTTTGTGTGTAGTGATTGCTAGAAGCTAGAGAGTAAAGTGTGTGAAAGAAAGTGAGTGACTTAATCTGATCCGATCAATCTATCTATAGTTAAACGAAATCAACTAATTATCCTATTAAACCGGGATGCTTCGAATATTCTTCAAGTGAACGTTGTAGTCCACTTTGTTGGTGCATACGTCTGTCGACTTCGTCTTGTATCGAGTCTTGTATTGTATTAGATAGATCAGGGCACGCAAAACGAGAAATGTGGGTGTGAAGGTATTTCGCACGAAATAGCAAACAGCTATTTCGTACGAAATTACACGGTTATTTAGCACGAAATCTGATTTCATGTGAAACTTGATTTCGCTTGAGTTATTTCGTTCGAAATCATGCTGCCTATATGTGACACCTGGGTCACTGCGACCATCAAAAAAATACCAAACCAATGAAATATTGTATTTCATACTTGGGATTTGTACAAATATGTGTATCATTTGCACATATCAATTCTTGCTCGATTTCGGGCTCTAAATCGCTTTCTGGAAGGTTATACGCGCACTGATGCGTAAATATAACCAGTTTAATGCAACGAACACTCCAGGATAGTGAAATAGGCTTCACATACCTTAAATAACTTTTACATAACTTAGAAATAAGTTTTGAAGGCTTTGGTATGGCAAAATCAAGTTAAATCGCTTACAGGGACTAAATTCGACAAACTGCGAAAGTATGCCGATTTGAACTGTAACAGACATTCCAGAACATGACCATGAGTTAAACATACCATAAATATCCTTTACATAGCTTAGAAATAGGCTTTGAGAGGTTCGGTGTGCTAAAATAAACTTTGGGTCATTCAGGGACTAAAAGCGTCAAAAAGTGCACAAGTTTGCACTTTCGCGCATATCTTGCGTTCTGAATACATCCGGACATCCAAAAATTTATGTAAGCACTAAAATATTTTATTTTAGTGTTTGGCATGAGAAAAATCCATTCGTCGCGCAATTTGGATCGTTTTTCGCGCTTATGCGCATTCCGTCGTAATTAAGCGAACATCGCGATCGTACGACCAAACGAACCGACATCCGGGATATTTTTGAGCATGTTTCATGTCCACAATGTTTAGGCATCATTTTAGGGCCTTCAAAATGGCTTAACGAGCCTTAAACATGTCGGAAATGGCCTTAATACACAACGGGGACTGAATTGGAAACTTTGGAAACTGGTTGCTGATCAGAAGGACCTTAGCGTGACACCTAGCCCCCTTGGCGTCACGCGAGGCCCCTTATGATCAGCAAAAGCCATTTTAACAGCTGTTTAGCACTCCCAACTCAATTCCACTTGTTGTTTCCTGATGTTGGGGGGCCAATGTGATGTACATGAGGTTACCAACAAGTGTAGGGATGTGATTAAATCACGGTTCACGAGAAACGATCCTAACGGTGGTCCATTTCCTATAAATACCCATCAATTTCACTTGCAAAACCCACTTGAAATCTGAGAATTCTCTAAGTTGGGGTGTCTTATCACTTCATACCTGAGAATACTTGGAAGTTCAATCTTGCGGGGACCCTTTGTAAGTGTTCTTTCATTCTTTTCATTCGTTTTAGCGTTAAAGTCAAACTTTGTTTGACTTTCTGCATTGACCAGTTTATGGCCAATGCGAAGTTCGTTTGAACTTCATGACATGAGCTTGATCACGATGGTTATAGTCCCTAGTGACTATACCTACTGATTACCACGTTATCTAGGCTCAGTGACAAGTTGTAGTTTCAGCCAAAATGCGTGTTAATGCGTATTTTGTAACCAAACTACTTATAGGTATCAAAACCGTTTGTTTTGATACCAAACCTGTTTTCTAAACTTAGTTAAGCATGTTTTAACATGCTTAGCTCGTCGCTTTTAGTTTAGTGCTTATATAGGATCGTAAGGTAAGCGATCTAAACAATCGCTTATGCTTTCGAACCTGACCCGTTTGGTCGATCATTAGGATCCGACCAAGCACATTAGGTGACCATAGTATATAGGGAATAACCTTTCGAGGTTATACCTTATGGTCGCTTCGTTTAAGTAGTTGTATGATAGGTAGTTTATATGCCTTAGGTAAATGACCAAAATGCCCTTTTTACGCCAAAATTCATTTTTAGCATATGTAACATAACTTTTGGTATCTAAGCTGATTTGGTAACAATGTTAGACATGTTAAGGCATATTTTACTTATCATAGGACTAGTTAGGCTTTCCGAACGCGTTTCACGCGAACGACGCGTTAAAATAGCATAAGCTACCTAAACGGGTCGTAATGGGTCATAAGCACTTAGGTTAGGTTTCATTTTAGTATGTAGGCCTTGTTAAACCATATTACATGAGTTCCCCTACTCATTTGGTTTACGAGCCTCATTCTATCCAATCCTCTGATTATAGGTCCGATTTATTAATGTAGTTACCTATATTAGGTGCCGTTTGATATCAGTGATCTCTAGCATTGTTTGGTTGTTACTCAAGGACTACTAAGCAATCTCAAGTGAGTACATAGACCCCTCTTTTACTGTTTTCCAAACATTTTGGGGTGAAACACATGTGCCTACTTGTTACTTTCATGCTTTCCTGTTTTCACATCATATACTTGCTATGTTCATTAGTACATTTATAGTACATGATTTCATTGTTTTTATGCTATGTATGCCCATTGTGTGCGTACTTAGTACATTATTTTACATTAAATTTTATGCTATGTATGCCCATTGTGTGCGTACTTAGTACATTATTTTACATTACGTTTTATGCTATGTATGCCCATTGTGTGCGTACTTAGTACATTATTTTACATTACATTTTATGCTATGTATGCCCATTGTGTGCGTACTTAGTACATTATTTTACATTACATTTTATGCTATGTATGCCCATTGTGTGCGTACTTAGTACATTATTTTACATTACATTTTATGCTATGTATGCCCATTGTGTGCGTACTTAGTACATTATTTTGCATTACATTTTATGCTATGTATGCCCATTGTGTGCGTACTAAGTACATTATTTTACATTACATTACATTTTATGCTATGTATGCCCATTGTGTGCGTACTTAGTACATTTATTATTCATCACTTGCTTACATTTTGGTATGACATTTGGTTTGTTTAAATGGGACAATGTACATTCATTAACACCGATCATGCCGCTCGGTAGTAGGTAGTGGTACCATAGGACTTGACAACTCCCATTCCTGAAATCCCGGGTTTGTTTGGATTGGAAGGAATGACCGAATCCGAATACATTTCTAGGTGGACCTTAGACTTTGTGCTAGGGTTTATTCTACTGTCGCAAGGCTTGGATGTATGAATTTTTACAATACCGCATAGATGTTTATATCAGTATAGCATGCATTTATTACACAAAACATAACTTTGATTTAAACCATGTTTTACTTCAATACCTTGTTTTTGTGCATTTTACATATGGTTTAGTTGACATATTTCACTTACCATACATAAACATTTTGACATTGATATACACAATTCATGATTTACATTAGACATAAACATTTAGACATTAGTATACACAATTCATGGTTCACATTAGACATAAACATTTTGACAATTGATTATACATAAACATTTTACTTTGGTGGTTTGGTTTGGGTAAGTGATTTAAGTAACGAGGCGTGTGTAATACGATACAAGTATGGTGGATACGCCGCTGGTACTTCCTATATATAAGTGCTTGTATGGTATTACATATCGTAGCGTTATTTGAATCATTTCATTTTAGACATATAACATTTTATACAAATAACATACTTTTCACAATACATTGTTTTACAAACAACTTATCTAATACAAACTCATTTTACTTGGTTATTTACTTAACCATGTATTATTCTTTTATACATATATATCATTTGGTTTATTTATCACTTTTCAAATGATTTACAAGACAAAGCAAATTACAAGGTTCATGACTAAACATTTTCTTAAACATATGTCATGAATTCTATTTTCACAAAACCTATGTATCTCACAGGCATTTTTATGCTGACGTACCTATTTTCACATGTGTTTCAGGATATGATGCATAGGATTTATCAAGTCACACTTAGGCGGACTTGGGCCTTAGCGACAATAAAAGATGCAAGACTAGTTATTTATGTTATGTATTTCTTTGATTGTCAAGACATTGTAACTCTTTTAATCAATAAAACAATATTTCAATTTCCATGTGTTATGAAACAATGATTCTGTTACAACACTCCCTGACGTTTCCGCCATGTTTTGTTGTTTTACGTGGTCAGGGTGTGACAGAAAAGTTGGTATCAGAGCTCATGGTTATAGGGAATTAGGTTATTAGTAATGCTTTGACCTAGTCTATAACCTTCCTAGGACCCTAACGCGAGTTTACTTGCGTTTAGTCATAAAACAATACCGTCACCTATCCTTAGGCGACGACCTCAACAAGAACACAAATTACAAAACCGCTTCGAAAACCCATCATCTGTTCTAGGATGATTGATTACTAGGTTTTGAACCCTCTGTTATAAGGTTTTGAACCCCTTTGAATTTTCAAAACCTCGTCAAAGTTTGGGTCTTATAGTGTGAACACGTGCAATCTGGAAGAGTGGATGCCTGTACTCTGAGTTTTCTGTCTAAGGCTAGAGTGTTCGTACAAATCCACATAATCGGACCAGTCACTCTTACCTGGGAACTCTTGGGGTGAGTGTCCACTTATAGGCTAAAGCACGTCTCCGCGATACATTAATATGACCCGCTTACTTTGATTAGTCACCGTCTCATTTGTTTGCCTTAGGTAACAAACAAATGATCGCAATTTCCATGCGTTGTCATTCTGTTTTTATTATCCGATAACCTTTCACCTGTTTCTTCCTATGTCTTTCATTTCCTTCTAGAATGTCTCTTCCTCTCAGCAACGGTCAAATGTCCGAGCGAACAGCCAAATTTGCCCAGCGAATAGGCGAAGTAATCCTGAAGACTGTTGAATTAGGCATTGCCATGTCTCGTCTCAACAATGAAGCCACTCAAGAGCCACCAAAGGAAGCAGAAGTCAAGCCAGCACCACCAGCCAAGAAACCAATCGAGGAATCAAAGACCATGGATGAACGATCCCCTAAGAAGTCAAAGAAGCGAAAGGCTTCTCAGAACTTCGCCGTGGTCGCTCACAATGGTCAAGCCATCCCCAACCAACCAGCTCAACCCCCTGCTAGGAAGCCATACAATGGAACTGCACCCTTGTGCAACCAATGTAACCTTCATCATCATGCTAGTGTTAAGTGCCGCAAATGCCAAATTTGTGGACTTATAGGTCATACAGCAAGGGTTTGCCCAACTACAGCTGCACCAAATCAAACTGGCGACAATCCTGCTCAAGCTCGTTTCTCACCAGGGTCCTGTTACAACTGTGGCGAGATGGGCCATTTCCGAAGAAATTGCCCAAAGCTAGCTGTTGCAAATCTGGCCCACGAATGAAACAGTTGACTGATTTGGAGATGTTGCTAGTTTAATAGTTTGTATCTGTTGCTTTTTGTATCTTTTGTTGAACCCTGAAACAATCTGTTTTGTTTATAAATAAATCGTTGTTCACAATTCTGATATACAAGTGTGGTTACATGTGTGTATGGCTTTTCCCTATAATACCTACATTAAGGAACTATGTTCCTTACAAACTACTCTTGTGAATATTTTCCCATTCTTGCGTTTGCTCATGATTCCCTTGGAAAAATTCTAAGTACTCGTTTCACTCTAAGAAACAAAGTACAGAAAATAAAGTGACATTATGAGTAATCGTGCTTTTGCACATCTGTGCGCTTGAATCTTTGGTTAGATAACTAAGGGTATTTTCAAATCTCATACCCATTACGTTTTGATTTTTCAACATACATAGTATGAGTGATTCAAAAACAACCTTCATGATTTCAAAAACATTTTATATAGTTCGAAAACGTTCTTAATATAGTGTATTTACTTAACATATCAAATGCAAGATTTCAAAAGCATTGTCTATGTTTTCAAAAACAACCTTCACGATTTCAAAATGTTATTAATACAGTGTAATTACTTATATCAAATGCATGATTTCGAAAAGCATTTTTCATATTTTCAGAAACCTTATACATAATTTCAAAATTTATCTCGCATGATTTTAAAACATTTTATAAATGTACTTACCTAATACACCTACTTTATGATTTCAAAAGTATTATATATAAGGCTTCAAAAACATTGAACACATTTTTTTTAAGAAACCCCATGCATAGTTTTCAAAATATTTTTCCTCATACATTGACTTAACTTTCAGATTCTGCTTCATATGTCGCCTTGACATATCTAGCATCTCAACTTCATAAGCATTTTTACTTCATGTTTTGACTTAAGCACATCCAGTGCAAGGTTTCAAACAGGTTTCAAAACATCTTCAACTTCTAAAATCCATATGGGATCTTTTTATCTTCACAATTAGATCCTTGTGGATAATTGTCATTCAAATCAGAGTCCTTAATTGGATTCCTTGTATGCCTTAATTCGAATATTTTGATTCCTTATAATCGAAATCGAATTTCTTTTTAAGATCTTCCTATCTTTATAGTTGGATTCTTGAAAATATTTAAAGCACCAATCAAAATCCACTGATTGGATACCTGGTGTGCTTTAAATACATGTGCACAGTTAACAGAACAAATTGACAAAATGATGAAAAATCTAAAAATCAAGTTAAACAATTATGTGATTATGTGTTTATGCATTTTGTGTTTTCTTTTATGCATTTTTGTACTTTGGATAATTCGTTATCCAAATCCTCGTAGAATCTCCCATATCTTCATATGAGGGATTCATAGTGGGATATCCAAAGGTACCACCTAAAATCCTTAATGGGCTTCTATGTAATAGTTAAGACCCTTGGATTATATAGTACCATTCCATGATTCATAAGAGACCCTTTTAGGGGTCTAGTCAAAAAGACTGATTCAAAAATCTGGTTAAGAATGACATGTGATGATATAAGCTGAAAAGACTCCTTGGTTGTCTGTTAAAATCATTTATTGATTTAATAAAAGGGACCCTATGGTGGTCTAGTCACACTCATCACAGGTTTGTTCATTTGGTTTTCCCCTACACATTATAAAATTGACTGTGTGAACTATGCAAGGAATTGTCTAATTATGGACGCGTACATAATTATGAAATTTAGTGCACAGAAATCCAGTAAGATTTATTATATGTAAGAACCGATAGTGACAACAATAACAAAATGAGAACGATGTAATGGAGGTACGGTGGACGCACCAATGACGATTCATATACTTGTATATAAGTATCCCTCTTACATTGCAAGCATGATGTTATTAAAGTTACTAGAAGTTCAGAACCCTAACCAATGTTGTTCGATCTTTTCAACTTCATGTTTTAAATTCTCACAAGTTTCCTCTGAATAAATTTCGGGATGAAATTTCCTAAGGTAGGGGAGACTGTGACACTTGGGTCACTACGACCATCAAACAAATACCAAACCAATGAAATATTGTATTTCATACTTGGGATTTGTACAAATATGTGTATCATTTGCACATATCAATTCTTGTTCGATTTCGGGCTCTAAATCGCTTTCTGGAAGGTTATACGCGCACTGATGCGTAAATATAACCAGTTTAATGCAACGAACACTCCAGGATAGTGAAATAGGCTTCACATACCTTAAATAACCTTTTCATAACTTAGAAATAAGTTTTGAAGGTTTGGTATGGCAAAATCAAGTTAAATCGCTTACGGGGACTAAATTCGACAAACTGCGAAAGTATGCCGATTTGAACTGTAACAGACATTCCGGAACATGACCATGAGTTAAACATACCATAAATATCCTTTACATAGCTTAGAAATAGGCTTTGAGAGGTTCGGTGTGCTAAAATAAACTTTGGGTCATTCAGGGACTAAAAGCGTCAAAAAGTGCACAAGTTTGCACTTTCGCGCATATCTTGCGTTCTGAATACATCCGGACATCCAAAAATTTATGTAAGCACTAAAATATTTTATTTTAGTGTTTGGCATGAGAAAAATCCATTCGTCGCGCAATTTGGATCGTTTTTCGCGCTTATGCGCATTCCGTCGTAATTAAGCGAACATCGCGATCGTACGACCAAACGAACCGACATCCGGGATATTTTTGAGCATGTTTCATGTCCACAATGTTTAGGCATCATTTTAGGGCCTTCAAAATGGCTTAACGAGCCTTAAACATGTCGGAAATGGCCTTAATACACAACGGGGACTGAATTGGAAACTTTGGAAACTGGTTGCTGATCAGAAGGACCTTAGCGTGACACCTAGCCCCCTTGGCGTCACGCGAGGCCCCTTCTGATCAGCAAAAGCCATTTTAACAGCTGTTTAGCACTCCCAACTCAATTCCACTTGTTGTTTCCTGATGTTGGGGGGCCAATGTGATGTACATGAGGTTACCAACAAGTGTAGGGATGTGATTAAATCACGGTTCACGAGAAACGATCCTAACGGTGGTCCATTTCCTATAAATACCCATCAATTTCACTTGCAAAACCCACTTGAAATCTGAGAATTCTCTAAGTTGGGGTGTCTTATCACTTCATACCTGAGAATACTTGGAAGTTCAATCTTGCGGGGACCCTTTGTAACAATATTAGACATGTTAAGGCATATTTTACTTATCATAGGACTAGTTAGGCTTTCCGAACGCGTTTCACGCGAACGACGCGTTAAAATAGCATAAGCTACCTAAACGGGTCGTAATGGGTCATAAGCACTTAGGTTAGGTTTCATTTTAGTATGTAGGCCTTGTTAAACAATATTACATGAGTTCCCCTACTCATTTGGTTTACAAGCCTCATTCTATCCAATCCTCCGATTATAGGTCCGGTTTATTAATGTAGTTCCCTATATTAGGTGCCGTTTGATATCTGTGATCTCTAGCATTGTTTGGTTGTTACTCAAGGACTACTAAGCAATCTCAAGTGAGTACATAGACCCCTCTTTTACTATTTTCCAAACATTTTGGGGTGAAACACATGTGCCTACTTGTTACTTTCATGCTTTCCTGTTTTCACATCATATACTTGCTATGTTCATTAGTACATTTATAGTACATGATTTCATTGTTTTTATGCTATGTATGCCCACTGTGTGCGTACTTAGTACATTATTTTACATTACATTTTATGCTATGTATGCCCAATGTGTGCGTACTTGGTACATTATTTTACATTACGTTTTATGCTATGTATGCCCATTGTGTGCGTACTTAGTACATTATTTTACATTACATTTTATGCTATGTATGCCCATTGTGTGCGTACTTAGTACATTATTTTACATTACATTTTATGCTATGTATGCCCGTTGTATGCGTACTTAGTACATTATTTTACATTACATTTTATGCTATGTATGCCCATTCTGTGCGTACTTAGTACATTATTTTACATTACATTTTATGCTATGTATGCCCATTGTGTGCGTACTTAGTACATTATTTTACATTACATTACATTTTATGCTATGTATGCCCATTGTGTGTGTACTTAGTACATTATTTTGCATTACATTTTATGCTATGTATGCCCATTGTGTGCGTACTTAGTACATTATTTTACGTTACATTTTATGCTATGTATGCCCATTATGTGCGTACTTAGTACATGTTAGACATGTTAAGGCATATTTTACTTATCATAGGACTAGTTAGGCTTTCCGAACGCGTTTCACGCGAACGACGCGTTAAAATAGCATAAGCTACCTAAACGGGTCGTAATGGGTCATAAGCACTTAGGTTAGGTTTCATTTTAGTATGTAGGCCTTGTTAAACAATATTACATGAGTTCCCCTACTCATTTGGTTTACAAGCCTCATTCTATCCAATCCTCCGATTATAGGTCCGGTTTATTAATGTAGTTCCCTATATTAGGTGCCGTTTGATATCTGTGATCTCTAGCATTGTTTGGTTGTTACTCAAGGACTACTAAGCAATCTCAAGTGAGTACATAGACCCCTCTTTTACTATTTTCCAAACATTTTGGGGTGAAACACATGTGCCTACTTGTTACTTTCATGCTTTCCTGTTTTCACATCATATACTTGCTATGTTCATTAGTACATTTATAGTACATGATTTCATTGTTTTTATGCTATGTATGCCCACTGTGTGCGTACTTAGTACATTATTTTACATTACATTTTATGCTATGTATGCCCAATGTGTGCGTACTTGGTACATTATTTTACATTACGTTTTATGCTATGTATGCCCATTGTGTGCGTACTTAGTACATTATTTTACATTACATTTTATGCTATGTATGCCCATTGTGTGCGTACTTAGTACATTATTTTACATTACATTTTATGCTATGTATGCCCGTTGTATGCGTACTTAGTACATTATTTTACATTACATTTTATGCTATGTATGCCCATTCTGTGCGTACTTAGTACATTATTTTACATTACATTTTATGCTATGTATGCCCATTGTGTGCGTACTTAGTACATTATTTTACATTACATTACATTTTATGCTATGTATGCCCATTGTGTGTGTACTTAGTACATTATTTTGCATTACATTTTATGCTATGTATGCCCATTGTGTGCGTACTTAGTACATTATTTTACGTTACATTTTATGCTATGTATGCCCATTATGTGCGTACTTAGTACATTTATTATTCATCACTTGCTTACATTTTGGTATGACATTTGGTTTGTTTAAATGGGACAATGTACATTCATTAACACCGATCATGCCGCTCGGTAGTAGGTAGTGGTACCATAGGACTTGACAACTCCCATTCCTGAAATCCCGGGTTTGTTTGGATTGGAAGGAATGACCGAATCCGAATACATTTCTAGGTGGACCTTAGACTTTGTGCTAGGGTTTATTCTACTGTCGCAAGGCTTGGATGTATGAATTTTTACAATACCGCATAGATGTTTATATCAGTATAGCATGCATTTATTACACAAAACATAACTTTGATTTAAACCATGTTTTACTTCAATACCTTGTTTTTGTGCATTTTACATATGGTTTAGTTGACATATTTCACTTACCATACATAAACATTTTGACATTGATATACACAATTCATGATTTACATTAGACATAAACATTTAGACATTAGTATACACAATTCATGGTTCACATTAGACATAAACATTTTGACAATTGATTATACATAAACATTTTACTTTGGTGGTTTGGTTTGGGTAAGTGATTTAAGTAACGAGGCGTGTGTAATACGATACAAGTATGGTGGATACGCCGCTGGTACTTCCTATATATAAGTGCTTGTATGGTATTACATATCGTAGCGTTATTTGAATCATTTCATTTTAGACATATAACATTTTATACAAATAACATACTTTTCACAATACATTGTTTTACAAACAACTTATCTAATACAAACTCATTTTACTTGGTTATTTACTTAACCATGTATTATTCTTTTATACATATATATATCATTTGGTTTATTTATCACTTTTCAAATGATTTACAAGACAAAGCAAATTACAAGGTTCATGACTAAACATTTTCTTAAACATATGTCATGAATTCTATTTTCACAAAACCTATGTATCTCACAGGCATTTTTATGCTGACGTACCTATTTTCACATGTGTTTCAGGATATGATGCATAGGATTTATCAAGTCACACTTAGGCGGACTTGGGCCTTAGCGACAATAAAAGATGCAAGACTAGTTATTTATGTTATGTATTTCTTTGATTGTCAAGACATTGTAACTCTTTTAATCAATAAAACAATATTTCAATTTCCATGTGTTATGAAACAATGATTCTGTTACAACACTCCCTGACGTTTCCGCCATGTTTTGTTGTTTTACGTGGTCAGGGTGTGACAGAAAAGTTGGTATCAGAGCTCATGGTTATAGGGAATTAGGTTATTAGTAATGCTTTGACCTAGTCTATAACCTTCCTAGGACCCTAACGCGAGTTTACTTGCGTTTAGTCATAAAACAATACCGTCACCTATCCTTAGGCGACGACCTCAACAAGAACACAAATTACAAAACCGCTTCGAAAACCCATCATCTGTTCTAGGATGATTGATTACTAGGTTTTGAACCCTCTGTTATAAGGTTTTGAACCCCTTTGAATTTTCAAAACCTCGTCAAAGTTTGGGTCTTATAGTGTGAACACGTGCAATCTGGAAGAGTGGATGCCTGTACTCTGAGTTTTCTGTCTAAGGCTAGAGTGTTCGTACAAATCCACATAATCGGACCAGTCACTCTTACCTGGGAACTCTTGGGGTGAGTGTCCACTTATAGGCTAAAGCACGTCTTCGCGATACATTAATATGACCCGCTTACTTTGATTAGTCACCGTCTCATTTGTTTGCCTTAGGTAACAAACAAATGATCGCAATTTCCATGCGTTGTCATTCTGTTTTTATTATCCGATAACCTTTCACCTGTTTCTTCCTATGTCTTTCATTTCCTTCTAGAATGTCTCTTCCTCTCAGCAACGGTCAAATGTCCGAGCGAACAGCCAAATTTGCCCAGCGAATAGGCGAAGTAATCCTGAAGACTGTTGAATTAGGCATTGCCATGTCTCGTCTCAACAATGAAGCCACTCAAGAGCCACCAAAGGAAGCAGAAGTCAAGCCAGCACCACCAGCCAAGAAACCAATCGAGGAATCAAAGACCATGGATGAACGATCCCCTAAGAAGTCAAAGAAGCGAAAGGCTTCTCAGAACTTCGCCGTGGTCGCTCACAATGGTCAAGCCATCCCCAACCAACCAGCTCAACCCCCTGCTAGGAAGCCATACAATGGAACTGCACCCTTGTGCAACCAATGTAACCTTCATCATCATGCTAGTGTTAAGTGCCGCAAATGCCAAATTTGTGGACTTATAGGTCATACAGCAAGGGTTTGCCCAACTACAGCTGCACCAAATCAAACTGGCGACAATCCTGCTCAAGCTCGTTTCTCACCAGGGTCCTGTTACAACTGTGGCGAGATGGGCCATTTCCGAAGAAATTGCCCAAAGCTAGCTGTTGCAAATCTGGCCCACGAATGAAACAGTTGACTGATTTGGAGATGTTGCTAGTTTAATAGTTTGTATCTGTTGCTTTTTGTATCTTTTGTTGAACCCTGAAACAATCTGTTTTGTTTATAAATAAATCGTTGTTCACAATTCTGATATACAAGTGTGGTTACATGTGTGTATGGCTTTTCCCTATAATACCTACATTAAGGAACTATGTTCCTTACAAACTACTCTTGTGAATATTTTCCCATTCTTGCGTTTGCTCATGATTCCCTTGGAAAAATTCTAAGTACTCGTTTCACTCTAAGAAACAAAGTACAGAAAATAAAGTGACATTATGAGTAATCGTGCTTTTGCACATCTGTGCGCTTGAATCTTTGGTTAGATAACTAAGGGTATTTTCAAATCTCATACCCATTACGTTTTGATTTTTCAACATACATAGTATGAGTGATTCAAAAACAACCTTCATGATTTCAAAAACATTTTATATAGTTCGAAAACGTTCTTAATATAGTGTATTTACTTAACATATCAAATGCATGATTTCAAAAGCATTGTCTATGTTTTCAAAAACAACCTTCACGATTTCAAAATGTTATTAATACAGTGTAATTACTTATATCAAATGCATGATTTCGAAAAGCATTTTTCATATTTTCAGAAACCTTATACATAATTTCAAAATTTATCTCGCATGATTTTAAAACATTTTATAAATGTACTTACCTAATACACCTACTTTATGATTTCAAAAGTATTATATATAAGGCTTCAAAAACATTGAACACATTTTTTTTAAGAAACCCCATGCATAGTTTTCAAAATATTTTTCCTCATACATTGACTTAACTTTCTGATTCTGCTTCATATGTCGCCTTGACATATCTAGCATCTCAACTTCATAAGCATTTTTACTTCATGTTTTGACTTAAGCACATCCAGTGCAAGGTTTCAAACAGGTTTCAAAACATCTTCAACTTCTAAAATCCATATGGGATCTTTTTATCTTCACAATTAGATCCTTGTGGATAATTGTCATTCAAATCAGAGTCCTTAATTGGATTCCTTGTATGCCTTAATTCAAACATTTCGATTCCTTATAATCGAAATCGAATTTTCTTTTTAAGATCTTCCTATCTTTATAGTTAGATTCTTGAAAATATTTAAAGCACCAATCAAAATCCACTGATTGGATACCTGGTGTGCTTTAAATACATGTGCACAGTTAACAGAACAAATTGACAAAATGATGAAAAATCTAAAAATCAAGTTAAACAATTATGTGATTATGTGTTTATGCATTTTGTGTTTTCTTTTATGCATTTTTGTACTCTGGATAATTCGTTATCCAAATCCTCGTAGAATCTCCCATATCTTCATATTAGGGAATCATAGTATACACAATTCATGATTCATGATTTACATTAGACATAAACATTTAGACATTAGTATACACAATTCATGGTTCACATTAGACATAAACATTTTGACAATTGATTATACATAAACATTTTACTTTGGTGGTTTGGTTTGGGTAAGTGATTTAAGTAACGAGGCGTGTGTAATACGATACAAGTAGGGTGGATACGCCGCTGGTACTTCCTATATATAAGTGCTTGTATGGTATTACATATCGTAGCGTTATTTGAATCATTTCAATTTAGACATATAACATTTTATACAAATAACATACTTTTCACAATACATTGTTTTACAAACAACTTATCTAATACAAACTCATTTTACTTGGTTATTTACTTAACCATGTATTATTCTTTTATACATATATATCATTTGGTTTATTTATCACTTTTCAAATGATTTACAAGACAAAGCAAATAACAAGGTTCATGACTAAACATTTTCTTAAACATAAGTCATGAATTCTATTTTCACAAAACCTATGTATCTCATAGGCATTTTTATGCTGACGTACCTATTTTCACATGTGTTTCAGGATATGATGCATAGGATTTATCAAGTCACACTTAGGCGGACTTGGGCCTTAGCGACAATAAAAGATGCAAGACTAGTTATTTATGTTATGTATTTCTTTGATTGTCAAGACATTGTAACACTTTTAATCAATAAAACAATATTTCAATTTCCATGTGTTATGAAACAATGATTCTGTTATAACACTCCCCGGCGTTTCCGCCACGTTTTGTTGTTTTACGTGGTCGGGGTGTGACACTATAAATACTAGATGTGCCTTGTCATTTGTAACTTTCCGGTTTCAGTACCGAACTGCTGCCGAAGTGTCGACTCGCTGTAAAACGTTGTCAAATCAATCAAAAGATAGTTTAAAGTGATATTCTAGCTGAATTGAACTTGATACGTCTGTTTCCGCCTTTCGTATCGAGCAAAAACTCTTCTGATCGACTCATTCGGGTCAGAAAACGATCCTACAAGTGGTATCAGAGCTCAGGAGGAAGAGTTCATACCAATTCAGCTGCAAATTCTGATTTCTACACCTTCTTTTCAAAATTAAACTTGATTTCACGGTTAAAATGTCTTGAATTTCACATATTATACGTGCAATAGTGTTTTAACAAACCCTTGAAAGTTTTAGACTTAAAATCGGACAAAAACCTAATCAATTTTGGCAAAAACAGCTCGAGATGATGACATCAGCAGTATTTCTCACGAAATAAGGTTCTAATTTCTCACGAATTAGCATTTTCAGGGTTATTTAGCGTGAAATCACTTAGATTCAGTCATTTCGCACGAAATTATTCGGGTATTTCGTACGAAATCAGCTATTCCGCACCAAATTGGTATTTTGTGACAACCCTCATAATTACATGTATCCGTACGATTAGTTAATATTAAATTGTGCTTAATAATTGTGCAGAAAAATTAACTAAATGGTCCTGAATGTTTTCTTAAGTGTTGAGAATTAAAAGGGTTACAAATAATTACATAAAAGACACTATACGGTATAACTTAGCATTTTAACGAAACGGTATTTAACCGAACAACCGGACATTACCCGGAACATCAAAATATTACTTGAAACATTGCATTTATCCAGCAATGGATGGTAGTATAAAAATTACTAGAAACATATTACTAGAAACATTACATATTAGTCAAATATGGATGGTTGCATTATTTTCAATTATGGATGGTTGTACAAAAATCAAGGATGGATGGTTGCATAAAAATTAAAATATGGCAAGCATCCACTATAAATAGACTTGAAATCTTCATCTCAAAATGTACCACCACATTCATCCAATTCCAAGTTCATTCAAGAACAAGAAGGTGTACATGGAACTTGAAGCTTGAAGGTCTTGAAGAACCTTCATCCTTTGCTTTCATCATCCATTTTTCATCATCCTTTCTAGTGTTCTTCCCTAGCTTAAAGCTAGTTGTAAGTTCTTGATTAACCCTTGTTTACTTCTACTTTAATGGTTAAAAGATGTAGTATGTTGATTATCACTTGAACCTTAAAAGACATGAACATAAATCTTGAATATACAGATGAAATATGATGAAATGTTGTTAGTATAATGTTGTTAATTACATGCATGATCTTGATTGTTCGGTATGATGAATCTGCTAGAAAGTAACATACAACTACTAAGGATGATACGAAAGTATTTATACAATTGCTGAACATAATAAAGAAACCCAGAAACTTGTTTTATAAAAGGGTATGTGAAAACAGAAAACTGTTTGGTGTTTACAGCCAACTTCAGTTGGCTGTAACCGAGTCATAACTTAACGAAAAATTGATTTTCTGAAGTCTATAACGTGTTATTTCGAAAAACGTTTCAAATGGCACTGGAATCATATTCTTTTGAGATCGTTTACTATTTTAAAGGTCCGTTTTGTACAGCAGCAAAAGCTGCGTTTTTACTGTAGAAAATGTGTGTGATGTTTTTCATCATAACTTGAAATCTGTGTAGAATTAGGTCACGAAATTTGTACTGTAGATGGACACTGATGTCTTTGTAATTCTCCCAATGGGATTTCATCAATCGGACTTACGATGAATTTTAAATGAATTTTTCTGTAGACTGCAGTCAGAAAGTGACGAATCTGATTGCAGCCCGGTAAATGATTTTTTTTATAAAATATTGGTAATGAATTGGATCCCGATATTTTTACACAATAATATTTGGATCGTTTTAAAACATTCTGTATAAGTTTGGGAATTTTTGGAATAAGTTAACTATTTTATTAAATTACTCGAAAACAGCCCAGTTTGGATGTTAAAGCTAAAATGACATAAGTAGTAATTTGCGTGTCTAAATGTCGGGTATGTTATCTAAGGATAATCTAACATGTTATATGAAAGTGTTATATGCAATATCGTATGCTTGCTTTTGAAAAGTAATAGATGAGAAGTTTATATGGGCGTGAACTGTTAAAGTGAGTACATGTTATGTGGTAGATGCGTGTAGGAACTTCTTGCTTATTTGAAGTCACTAATAAACTAAGTGGTAATCATACTAGGACGTGATTGACCAACACCTATTGTTAGCTACTTTAAGAGTTTAACCGAGCAACCAAAGGTGAGTTCACACTCTTTCTAAGGCATGAGATTCCCAGTGGTTGGGAATGGGTTAAAGAACTAAAACGGAACATGCATATGCTCCTTAGGTAGGATATGTACCGCCATCCTCCATGGGTAGGATGCCAATATTAATCCTGCGTATTCTCCTTGGGTAGAATACGTACGTTCGTCCTCCTTGGGTAGGACAACAACCTTAAACTTACTAGACAAAACTCTATCATTAAGTCCCTCATTTTTATATCGACTTAATCGCCGGGCCAATGGCGAGTGGGTCATTAGTTAATAGCGCTATTAGGTTTAACAAACCTCACACCGTGCCAGTCGGACGGGCGTGTACTAATGGACTATGGCAAACTGTCAATGATGATAGACATTGACGTAGGGCACAACTATTGTTCCTCAGTTGTCGATATGGCAACGGTCTAGTGGTTCACATGGGGAAGCCCCCACTAATACTGGTTATGGTTTGGGAAAGAAGGAACTGGTTAATCATATTTTCAACTATGGGGTAACCCCGACGGCAAGTAAGTCAGCTAACTTGAAAACTATGTTTTTGGAACAACTTAAAACGAACACCCAACTGTGAACTCGCTCAACTTTGTTGTTGATTCGTTGTTAGATGCCTTGCAGGTCTTTAGGTGCATATTGTTGGAACTTGCTGTCTGGAAGGCTGGAGTGGTAATGGGTCGAAATACATGGAATCGCAACACAAGACTAATGGTTTTTACATGTGGTTTATAAACACTTAACGAATGAAATATGCTTCCGCTATATACCGTGAATTATTTGTAATGTGTAACACTTAATGTTAATCAATGAAAGTTTCATTTGAATATACCTATGAGTTCAATGTGATTGGTGGCTAGATCCTGGTATGTCACACGCCTAACAGGGGCATTCCCTAGGTGGTATTTTGGGGGTGTGACAGATTGGTATCAGAGCCATTGGTTATAGTGAACTTGGTTTTAAAAAGGGGAAAATGTTTTTATAAAACCAGACTATAACCGAACAGTTCTGAAAACATGAATACGACCATGATACTCAGCTCCAGATTTGCAAGGTTCGTCCCTCTTACCTGTTGTATACATTACGTAACTAGTACACACTTGTCTATGACAAAACATACGAACACACACTCGTCACTATAGCTACCTTATGATGCGTTGATAGTATGCCATAGTCCTTGAATTTTGTAATCTTTTTTTTACCTTGACGACCTCCGTTTGACATCTGAGTTTGAGGAACCATTTGACATGAGTTAGGAGGAACTGAGATGAACATGCAAATTACAATATTATTGTGGGTGCACACATATTAATAATGTGGGGTGCATGCAAGTTCCAGTGAGCCTTAACAAGTGGAAAAGGGGTTCCGTTCTGTTATTTGATCGATGTGAAACATAACAAACCTATAGGGATCATAGAAGTGATTGTCCCCTACTCGAACGTGAACTTTTCATTCATCTCTGGATCCCTTCGAATCTCGATGCTATCGAGCATTACCTGAACATCCATCTGAACACCTAGCGAACCGTGTAGAATGTGAGGTGCTTATACGAAAGTCCCTGAGTTGAATGTCGCAGCGTCGAATGATTGAGCGATACCATTTTCACTTCTCTTCGTTTGTTGGAACTCATGTATTGACGCCTTAGATCCCGAAGTGTGATCACTTCTGCAACACTCCCGCAACATACTGTGTCTTACTCGAAGAACCTGCAACATCGATGGCCATGAGGATGAGCGTAGTACTTTACCAACTTCAGTACCTTGACGACCCTGGCTACCAGCAACGAGCACCCGCGAATTGGTTTCAACCGAATCCTTAATCCCTGTCAGCGACTCATAGGAGTCAACTCTTACGAAACAATCAGGACACCAGCAATGACAATCGACTATAACGGGGAATGTGTAACTGCCAGCACAGTAAGTAGCACTTTAGGACGTGGCTTAGAATGAGAAAGGATGGACCTTGATGATAAAGAATCATATAATAATTTTCAAATTTAAATTCGTCAAGTTAGGGTACGAAGTCGCCAAGTTAGGGGTGAAACCCGCACCTCGTCAACTAGTCCCACTCCTCGATTTTCAATCTCGCCAAAGTTTCAAATTTTCGATCGAATGGAAATGGGTAGTAACTGGAAGGGTAAGTACCGGTAGTCGGGACGTCCTGTCTAGGCTGGCAATTCGTACAAATCCAAATTAACGGACCAGTTTGCCTACCTGGGGACTATCGATGAGAGTACAAAATACCTATAGGCCAAAGCACGTTTCCCTAATTCGAAAGGACTTTTGATTTATTTCAGTTTAGTCAAAGTTCCATTTTGGAACAATCCAAGTTTTAATCAAACCTACGTTTTACTATTATCAGTTTTATACGATACAATCCCCTATTTTCAAATTCAGATCTTCAAAATTCAAAATCATACATTTTCAAATTCAAATTTTCAAAATTCAAATTTTTTCGAGATCATACATTTTCAAATTCAAATTTTCAAACTAGCTACAGTAAACTGTGTCAAAACGTATCATGGAAGCCTTAACCAAACGTATGGTGTAAGCTTAAATTTTCTTATCTATATAAGAAACTCACTACTCGAGCTAATCTACACATAAGCTACAACTTCTGATATAATTCAACTCATACCGAAAATAACCCATACCCAAACTTTTCTTAGTTTCAACAAAACCAGATATTCAAATGGCAAATCTTCCAGTAGCATATGCTGAATCTTCAAGTACAACAAACATTCATCCATTCCTTCGGTTTACTGATTTACCCACTCGTGAGAGGTATCGAAAACTCAAGGATCTTGAAGTTTTTACTATTAGCGGTATTGATTGGCATCGAATGGAAATGTTCGATCCCAGTAGTTTACTGGCAAGATTACTACCACATAATACGCCCTGGCGCCGTTTCTTCGACATCCTAGAACCGTCATACGATGAACTGGTATATGAGTTCTTGTCCACTTTCTATTTCAAATATAATAAAAGTCTTACCGATGAATCCATTCATTTTCAACTTTGTGGACAACTTCATACTATGTCATTAACAAACTTCGTAGTTCATCTAGGCATATATACATATGAAGAAGTTAAACAACCCATTTTTACGGAGGCATCAACCTCTTATTCCTCTGTGAAAATGAGAGAATATTGGCGATGCCATTCACCAAAAGAGTGGTGTGGCAACAATAATTCTATGAACTTCACAGACCCTCGTTATCGATATATGCACCGTGTTTTAGCCAACACTATCACGGGGCGCAAGATTAATCAACATAGGGTTAGTACTACCGACCTCTTCCATCTGCATAGTATTTTTGAGCAAGTTCCTTGTAATATTGCCCACGAGCTTGCTTCATATTTTTTTTGTCAACAAACAAATCCTCTGAGAAGTATCATGGGAGGGTCTTACATTACAAAAATAGCAAAATCATTAGGTGTCTTAAGTGAACAGATTATCCAAGGATTATCTCCACCAAAGGCACCTGGGATTGTAAATTCTAACACCATTAGTCTAACCCCTGTTCATAATTATACACCAACTCAACTCAACCATTCCAGTCGGAGGGAGCTCCAGTTATCTTAGAAAGTACCTCCACACAAAATTTACAACAATCATTGTTGCAGCTTCCTCAATCGTCTTTTTATCGATTTGATCTACAACCACAGCTGCCATACATATAAGAACATATTACAACTAACCTATCCCAACCATTAACACCGAACGTCTTACAAAGCTTCTCACCGTTAGTTTTCGAGGAAGATCCAACGATGCAAGAAATTTTGTTTGATGGAGACATGATGATCCAAGAACAGTTAGCATCGGAACCATTTTTGCAATCACCATTATAGCCACAGTTTTTCCAGTCACTATTAAACGAAGTAGAACAACAACTGTCACCAACTGATATAGCAGGCCCAAGTATGGTGCCTCAAATGAATCTACCTCCAGATTCAATAGGAGTCGAAGTGACTAGGTTAAACGATCAGATTCGAAATTTGTCTCAACAAATAAAACGGCTGACAGAAAGAAATAAAGGGTTGGAAGACATACTAAGACAATTAGCTACTCGTATGCAACTGCCTCTACCACCTTATAGTTCTGAGTCTGAATTTGATTCATTACATGATTTATTTCAAATGTAAATTTGTTCACATCATAATAGACTATCAAATTTTTTTTTTAAATTGTTCAATACATACATTCTATTGTATTTTGCGTTTTACCTACAAGTAATACATATATGATCATAAATAAGAAGTTTATGAATCATAATCAGTTGGTATGACCAGTTAGACCACACCGAGTAAAATGATAATGTGTAATCGACTTTGGTAATGGCTGGGAAAAACACCTCCCGTTAGTGGAGTTTTCGTATAACGACAGTTATCACACCAGTATCCAGGCCGCTCCGTTTGAGGCATTGTACGGACGTAAATGCCGATCACCTCTTTGTTGGGCAGAAGTTGATGACAGTCAAATCACTGGCCCAGAACTTGTAGTAGATACAACCGAGAAGATTGCTCAGATACGACAACGAATGGCGGCAGCTCGTGACCGTCAGAAAAGCTATGCTGATAAGCGAAGGAAACCACTCGAGTTCCAGGTTGGGATCGAGTGCTACTTAAGGCCTCACCTTGGAAAGGTGTAGTTCGTTTTGGCAAACGAGGCAAACTCAATCCGCGATATGTTGGACCCTTCGAAATCATTGAGAAAATTGGCAAGGTGGCCTACAAGCTGAATCAACCGGCAGAACTCAGCGGAATTCACAATGTTTTCCATGTGTCAAATCTGAAGAAGTGTCTGTCAGATGAGACCCTCATAATTCCCTTAAAGGAGCTCACAATCGACGACCAGTTGCGATTCGTCGAGGAACCAGTAGAGATTACTGATCGAGATGTTAAGATTCTCAAGTATACCAGAATACCCCTTGTTCGAGTTCGTTGAAACTCCCGTCGTGGCCCAGAGTTTACATGGGAACGAGAGGACCAGATGAAACACAAGTATCACGAGTTGTTTGAGAAAAGTACAACCACTACTGAGGCTGAAGTTACTGCGAAATTTCGGGACGAAATTCCAAACCAACGGGGGGATGATGTGACACCCCAGGAAAACCACGCAACTTAACTAGCTTCCTCAGTAACCACGTGCTAAATTTCGGGATGAAATTTTCTTAACAGGGGGAGAATGTGACAACCCTCATAATTACATGTATCCGTACGATTAGTTAATATTAAATTGTGCTTAATAATTGTGCAGAAAAATTAACTAAATGGTCCTGAATGTTTTCTTAAGTGTTGAGAATTAAAAGGGTTACAAATAATTACATAAAAGACACTATACGGTATAACTTAGCATTTTAACGAAACGATATTTAACCGAACAACCGGACATTACCCGGAACATCAAAATATTACTTGAAACATTGCATTTATCCAGCAATGGATGGTAGTATAAAAATTACTAGAAACATATTACTAGAAACATTACATATATGGATGATTACATATTAGTCAAATATGGATGGTTGCATTATTTTCAATTATGGATGGTTGTACAAAAATCAAGGATGGATGGTTGCATAAAAATTAAAATATGGCAAGCATCCACTATAAATAGACTTGAAATCTTCATCTCAAAATGTACCACCACATTCATCCAATTCCAAGTTCATTCAAGAACAAGAAGGTGTACATGGAACTTGAAGCTTGAAGGTCTTGAAGAACCTTCATCCTTTGCTTTCATCATCCATTTTTCATCATCCTTTCTAGTGTTCTTCCCTAGCTTAAAGCTAGTTGTAAGTTCTTGATTAACCCTTGTTTACTTCTACTTTAATGGTTAAAAGATGTAGTATGTTGATTATCACTTGAACCCTAAAAGACATGAACATAAATCTTGAATATACAGATGAAATATGATGAAATGTTGTTAGTATAATGTTGTTAATTACATGCATGATCTTGATTGTTCGGTATGATAAATCTGCTAGAAAGTAACATACAACTGCTAAGGATGATACGAAAGTATTTATACAATTGCTGAACATAATAAAGAAACCCAGAAACTTGTTTTATAAAAGGGTATGTGAAAACAGAAACTGTTTGGTGTTTACAGCCAACTTCAGTTGGCTGTAACCAAGTCATAACTTAACGAAAAATTGATTTTCTGAAGTCTATAACGTGTTATTTCGAAAAACGCTTCAAATGGCACTGGAATCATATTCTTTTGAGATCGTTTACTATTTTAAAGGTCCGTTTTGTACAGCAGCAAAAGCTGCGTTTTTACTGCATAAAATGTGTGTGATGTTTTTCATCATAATTTGAAATCTGTGTAGAATTAGGTCACGAAATTTGTACTGTAGATGGACACTGATGTCTTTGTAATTCTCCCACTGGGATTTCATCAATCGGACTTACGATGAATTTTAAATGAATTTTTCTGTAGACTGCAGTCAGAAAGTGACGAATCTGATTGCAGCCCGGTAAATGATTTTTTTATAAAATATTGGTAATGAATTGGATCCCGATATTTTTACACAATAATATTTAGATCGTTTTAAAACATTCTGTATAAGTTTGGGAATTTTTGGAATAAGTTAACTATTTTATTAAATTACTCGAAAACAGCCCAGTTTGGATGTTAAAGCTAAAATGACATAAGTAGTAATTTGCGTGTCTAAATGTCGGGTATGTTATCTAAGGATAATCTAACATGTTATATGAAAGTGTTATGTGCAATATCGTATGCTTGCTTTTGAAAAGTAATAGATGGGAAGTTTATATGGGCGTGAACTGTTAAAGTGAGTACATGTTATGTGGTAGATGCGTGTAGGAACTTCTTGCTTATTTGAAGTCACTAATAAACTAAGTGGTAATCATACTAGGACGTGATTGACCAACACCTATTGTTAGCTACTTTAAGAGTTCAACCGAGCAACCAAAGGTGAGTTCACACTCTTTCTAAGGCATGGGATTCCCGGTGGTTGGGAATGGGTTAAAGAACTAAAACGGAACATGCATATCCTCCTTAGGTAGGATACGTACCGCCATCCTCCATGGGTAGGATGCCAATATTAATCCTGCGTATTCTCCTTGGGTAGAATACATACGTTCGTCCTCCTTGGGTAGGACAACAACCTTAAACTTACTAGACAAAACTCTATCATTAAGTCCCTCATTTTTATATCGACTTAATCGCCGGGCCAATGGCGAGCGGGTCATTAGTTAATAGCGCTATTAGGTTTAACAAACCTCACACCGTGCCAGTCGGACGGGCGTGTACTAATGGACTATGGTAAACTGTCAATGATGATAGACATTGACGTAGGACACAACTATTGTTCGTCAGTTGTCGATATGGTAACGGTCTAGTGGTTCACATGGGGAAGCCCCCACTAATACTGGTTATGGTTTGGGAAAGAAGGAACTGGTTAATCATATTTTCAACTATGGGATAACCCCCACGGCAAGTAAGTCAGCTAACTTGAAAACTATGTTTTTGGAACAACTTAAAACGAACACCCAACTGTGAACTCGCTCAACTTTGTTGTTGATTCGTTGTTACATGCCTTGCAGGTCTTTAGGTGCATATTGTTGGAACTTGCTGTCTGGAAGGCTGGAGTGGTCATGGGTCGAAATACATGGAATCGCAACACAAGACTAATGGTTTTTACATGTGGTTTATAAACACTTAACGAATGAAATATGCTTCCGCTATATACCGTGAATTATTTGTAATGTGTAACACTTAATGTTAATCAATGAAAGTTTCATTTGAATATACCTATGAGTTCAATGTGATTGGTGGCTAGATCCTGGTATGTCACACGCCTAACAGGGGCATTCCCTAGGTGGTATTTTGGGGGTGTGACATATTTCGTTTGAATATTTCGCATGAAAACAGTGATTTCGCACAGAATTGGTTGATTTCGTTTGTAAGGGATATTTCGCACCAAAGACTATTCCGCGTGAAAGTTTATTTCGTTTGAAAGACAAAGTTTGTGAAATTGTGAAACCGGATCATGGAAGAGGAATTTTACAACGCCTTTGCAACTCCGATTAGCATTGCATAAAACACAATGTTGGAAAACGAAACAGGAACTATGCAAAAACCGCCAAAGCTCATGAATATCGAAGAGTATAAAGGATGGGAGGAACGATTTGAGAATTGGGTTCAAGCAAATTACTTGGATGCTTGGGAATGTGAGGAAACGAAATATGTTAGACCGATAACTTATGATGAGGAGATTATTGCAATTAAAGATCTAAGTGCAGAAGGGAAAAAGAAATACAAAGATGAAAAGATGATGATGAGTTTATTGCATCAAGCTGTTAAGGAAGATATTTTGGTTTTATTGCAACACAATGGAACTGCATATTCAATCTGGAAAGCATTAAAATCAAAGTTTGTTGGAAGTAAAGAGATGATTAAGAACAAAAAGTCACTTTTGAGAAAAGAGTTTGATCTATTTCGTGGTTTGAGAACTGAAAGCACCAAACAGATCATTGAAAGATACTGCAATTTATTAGTCAACATGAAGAGAGTGAGTATCACAAAAGATAATGAGGAACTGATTGAGAAGCTGGCTGATGCGTTGCCACATGAAACTTGGGACACGTACCTCATGATGTTGAGAAACAAGAAAGATTTTGGGAATTTGACACTGAGTAAGTTCATTGAAAAACTTGAAGCTCAAGAAATGGAACAAAGGAAGATCTCAAGAATGAAAGATTTTGATGGTGAACAAGATATCGGTCTTTATTACAAAGGAGGGTTGAGTGATAAAACTAATATGTCGCCAAAGATCGAAACTGCATTCAATGCTAAGAGTTCATCTGGAGGGTCATCTAAAGGATCAAACAGCAAAACAAGTTTTTCCTCATATCCATCATTTGATCCAAACATTTCTGCAACCAAGAATGGCAAGATGTTACAATGCAACATTGTATTAAACCTTGAAAATGATCAGAATTTCTCGGAAGAGGTTGCAAAAAGTCACATGTCTTTGTTAGGGACTGTGTTGGAGTCATATGGAAGTTTAGTGGCAGGAAAGATCGGGAATCCAATGTTGAAAAAAGAGGATTACGATCAGATTGATGCTGAGGAGATGGAGTTAATGGATATAAAGTGGTGTCTTGCGAGTGTGTTGAGAAGAGCTGAGAAATTTAAACAAATTACGGGAAGAGATGATTTCCGTGATGCAAATGTTTCTACTTTAGGATTTGATAAATCTAAAGTTACTTGTTTTCGTTGCAGGGAAAAAGGACATTTTAAGAGAGAGTGCACAAATCGCGAAGCAAGTGGAGCTCAAAATCCATTCAACAACAATGATTACTATCGGAAAGCAATTTATCATCAAGTTGCTCAACAACCACATCAACAACAACCACAAACTGCTCATGCCAGGAAGGAGATTGAAGAATCATCAAAGAGAGCTTGTATGGTGAATCAAGATGATAAAAAGTCAACAAAAGGATCCAGTTGGGATAAATATATTTCAGCTAACAGCAAAGCATGTCTGATAGATCAAGATGATGAAAGACTACCAGAAGGTTTTAGCTAGAAAAATTTCAGTTGGGATGACTATGATCCTAACAAAACTCCAAATCACAAAGCTTTTGTTGCTCGAGTTGCTGAAGACAGTGATAATGATGATTATTATTATGCAAGGAGAATGGAAGAGCATTTAAGATTGATGGAGGAGAGTGACAGTGATGATGGAAAAGTTAAAAAGAAAAAGAAGAAAGTTAAGAAACATGTTAGCAGTGATGATGAAGAAATTCGTGTGGTTAGAAAAAAGGTAAAAGAAGTTCCAGCTTTCAAAGTTGAAGTAGAAGCTGATGCACGAAAGATTCCGGTGATATGTGGAAATTGTGAAGCAATGAAGAAGCAAAATAGTACATTGATTCATAACATGAACAGATTGAAAGAATCTTATGGTGTTCTCAACAAAGCAATGAATCAGTACAATCAATCAAGCAGTGAACAAGCAACAGCTATGAAGACACTTCAAGGAGCTTTCATGACAAAGCAGAAAGTTGTCAATAATTACATTGAGAAATGTGCTGTGCTTGAACAAAAACTGGAAACCCAGAGGATTGAAACAGAAAGAGTAAACAGATTGTTAAAAAGTTACTCATGTACTTCTTATGTTATTGACAGGATTTATCCAACTATTGAAGGCATGAAGGCTTTTGAAGAAGAGGAAACTTCTGAAGAAAAGACTTCTGAAAAGAAAAAGAAGACTGAAGTGAATGATTCTGGTAAGAAAAAAGGTTTCAGTTACAACAAGTGTCCACCCCCGCTTGAAAATGGATATTCTTCACGAAATCCAAATTCAGAAAGAGTCAAAAAGGCAACTAACTTACAGTGGGAGTCTGAACCATCAGATAACTTGCCAGACAGTATTGATGTCACTTTCTCTTCATCTGATACTGATCATGAGTCAGAGTTAATAAAGAAAGTGGTCGATCAGGTGTTGGATAAAGATGAAATCGAGGAGTCAAAGTCAGAGTCAAATTCAGAGTCAAAGTCTGAAACATCAAGTCCAACAGTCAAAAAGGAGAAACGGGTTTACAATAAAGAATTTTTGTTATCAAAATCTAATTTGAATGATGAAACATTCAAAGTGGCTTATACTTTGAATGATTCTAACAAATTATATTCTTATGAAGAATTTCCAATAAGAGGTGTCAAAACTGAAATGATTAAAAAGGTTTTCAAACTAACAGAAATTAATATTTCTGAAATAAAAGATGTAAATCTTTCTGAAAAACCTAAAAAGTACACCTCAAGAGTACAACAAAGAGAAAACAAGAAAAAAAGTTACAGTTCTGGTTCTGGTTTTCAAAAGAAACCTAACCATAACGGTAATTTCAAAAGAAAAGGTCTTGGATTTATTCCATCAAAAAATTATAAAAATGAGAAAACTTATAAACCAAAAACTGTATTTGTTTCAGGAACAAGTGCAGAGGAGGAACAAAAGAGCCCATTCTGGAAACAATCAAACAAAGAGTTCCTTGCAAAGAAGCAAGAAGGAATGACGAATGAAGTTGTTCAAAAGAAAGAGACGAGAACCTGTTTTCAATGCAAAACACTTGGTCATATTGCCAGGAACTGTACTATGGCAATACAAACAAAACAGGGAGTCTCTGATAAACTCAAAGAAAAGATGATTGAAAATAAACCACCAACCAAACCTTTTATAATTTTCAAAAACTCGAAATTTGAGTCTCTGATAAACTCAAAGAAAAGATGATGTGCCAGTAGGTTTTTACACATTTAGTAGATTGTGACGAGATATAAACCTAAATTTCAAACTTACTTATATTGTGGGGAACATCTCTCGGATATATGGGTAACCCCCGTAATCTTGTTTGAAAGGTCACTCTTTCTGAGATACTAGGTCTTTATACTCAGTGATATATGGGGTATTATCCCGGGACTTCTGATTTTGCGGAAGCAATGGCCTAGTCCCCGTATAATATTTTTCGCTTGCTTGAAAAATAGCACCTCCCTCAGCATAAAAAAAATGATGAAACATTGAAAAATGCTAATCATGTGCTGTTGAAGAAAAGATTCTCTAAAGGGAACACACCTAAAGTCGAAGCCATCATCTCTCTGATTTTGCAGAAGCAATAGCCTGAGCTCTCATGGCCCTCACATTTAACCCTTTACAGATATCATCTAGGTATACTCACCTGTAAGACTGAATATTGGGATCTGGATACGGGAGTATATTCTGAGGTGGGACACGCGAATAAGTTTAAGTCTCTTAAAACATTAATCTCGTATCTCGAAACAATTGAACTTTGTGTGAAAATTTAAGTGGATCAGTATACTGACAATCTAAGTGAATCGTTTAGAACTTAAAATGTTTAAAGCTTAATGGTGTTGGTGTTTTGCCTCAAAAACTGATATGATCCTCTTACACAAACTCACAAAAATATTGTCTGTAAATATTTCGTTACTGCATTTCATTATTTTACAAAATTCAAAAAGATTTTAAGTGTGTTTTAGCATAATTTTTTTTGAAAATACAAAAAGATTTTTGACAACTGGAGATGAAAAGCTGATTTTCAAAATTCCAAGTGCTAAACATGATGGACAAAAGGTTTGGAAGAGTTTGTTTGAGTCTGTTTGTGATAAGAATTTGAATTTGTAAAGAAAAATGTTTTTCCTACAAGTGGTTCATCAGAGTTTAACATTGTAAAATCATTTTATTGATTGATTAATTCCTGCATGTGATATATAAATTTGTCAAATTTTAAATTTGTGAAATTTATTGTGTGGTAGAGTTTCTGCAGGAATGAAGCTTGGAAAGAACCAGGTTCCGATTCTGAGGATAATGTGGTTTTAAGAGAGCCAGGTTTCAGATTCTGTTGCTACAGAGAGCTAGGAGACGTTCATGAACCTGTGTAAGAGCCAGCCATAGATCATGGGATAAAAGATGATAGAGCCAGTTTCTGATCATGGACCTGATGTTCATGCAAGCTGATGATGCTGATGAACTTAAGGAATCAAGGGATCTGATCAAGAGAATTAGAGAAAGATTAGAGCCAGGTCGAGATTCAGTAAATCAACATCCGAGGGGGAGATTAGTTGATAGAGAAAAGAGATAGGAAATTGAGGATGCTTTACATTGTTAGATACTTTGGAAGAGTTCGAGTAGACTGATAAAGACTGAAGATTGAAGACTCGACACTGAAGACTTCGTTAACATCCGAGGGGGAGTCTATTGGTGCATGCGTCTGTCGACTTCGTCTTGTATCGAGTCTTGTATTGTATTAGATAGATCAGGGCACGCAAAACGAGAAATGTGGGTGTGAAGGTATTTCGCACGAAATAGCAAACAGCTATTTTGTACGAAATTACATGGTTATTTCGCACAAAATCTGATTTCGTGTGAAACTTGAGTTATTTCGTGCGAAATCATGCTGCCTATAAATACTAGATGTGCCTTGTCATTTGTAACTTTCCGGTTTCAGTACCGAACTGCTGCCGAAGTGTCGACTCACTGTAAAACGTTGTCAAATAAATCAAAAGACAGTTTAAAGTGATATTCTAGCTGAATTGAACTTTATACGTCTGTTTCTGCCTTTCGTATCGAGCAAAAACTCTTCTGATAGACTCATTCGGGTCAGAAAACGATCCTACACACTTCTTTCGAGTTCAACGTCTCTTATATAACTGGTTTGCCCGAGTCTTAAGGAGAAGAGGTCCACTCGACCGTTAGAGACCCGCACCTTCTAATCTGCAGGTGGTTAATTCAGTCAATACCAGGATATCGTACCAGGATGTTACAAATATCCTGACCCGGTATCCTGATCACAAATAAACAATCAAAAGCAGAATATTAGTCAAGATATATGTTCAGAAAATGACCCATAACAGGGAGCAGTCCTTCTATGTAAACCAAACAAATACAGTCTCAAGGAAGAAGAGAAAATTTGCGGTTATGCAAGTGGTAATTTTCAAAATAAAACAAATTGGACTACAATTGATTTTGAAATACAGGCACTAATATATGCATTAGAAAAATTTAAAATTTTTCTTAATAAAAAATTTACAGTAAGAACTGATTGTGAAGCAATAGTTAAATTTGTGAAAAATGACCAAAGTAAAAAGTAAATAGAATCAAATGGGTTAATTTACAAAACATTATACAAGGAAATGGATATTTTATAAACTTTGAACACATTAAAGGAAAAAATAATGGGATAGCTGATATGTTATCTCGAAATATAAACAAATGGTTTGTTTTAGATGGACAGAAAAAAAGATAAAACAAAGCTTTTACATCTAAAGCAAGGGGAGTCTTCTTTAGATGAAGAAAAAATTCAACAGTCATATTTACAGTCAACAGAAAGAATATACAGTTCTCCTCACACCTCATTACCACAAATAATGATGGGACAGTTTTACAAACAACAACAACCAAAGGCAGCCGGCAAAAGACCTATTCACACCAATTCTTCACCCAAACCAGTGATTGAATTTGGAACATATGCTTTACAGATATGCAAAGAAGCTGATAAAAAGTTTCGTCCTATTATGGGAATGAAACTTACAGATAAACAACAATGTTTACTAGATAACTTATGGCATATCCAAACTATGCCACAAGCTTCAACATTTAAAGTACAGGTTTTAAATGCTTTAAGCATTTACTTTCAGGAACAAAGTTTAAAAACACCTGAAAGATAGTTTAAAACAAAACCAAATTACACTCATTATGTTATATTCAGAGGTACAAAAATTGGTATTTTTAATAAATGGGAAACAGTGGTAAAATACATAAATTGTCAAGGAGGATCATTTTGGAAAGGTTATACAAGTTTTACTGAAGCTCTTCAAGTAGCAAGAGATAGTTTTAGTATACAAAATTTTTACATAGAACCTGAAGAGGTTAAAAGTTTTTCTGATATAGCCAAAATAGATCCTGAACAGTATATAAAGGCTCAGCAAGAACTTATTTTAACATTAAAAACACAGCTTGAAGACAAGGCGAAAGATATGCAAGGTATACAGATAAAAATTGAAAATAATATGCTAAAACAAAAAATAGCGATGCTCGAAGCAAAAAATACACAGTTATCACAAAGGCTCGAGAAAAATGAAGACAAAACAGTTGTATACAGAACTTTTGAATCCTTTAGGACAAGGATTTTAGACACACCCTGGTGGCAGTGTTTAAAACCAGTTACAGAAAGATTCTCAGAATTTGAGAATCTTGTTTCACAAAAGGTTTGTGCAGAATTTCCTCTAATTCTATACAACCTACAGCAACAGCTTTTAGACATGGCATTCAGAACCGACAGCGAAGCACAAGGATTCACAGTAGTAGAAAGAACAGATGAAGCAGGAGATGGAATTGGTCTTCTGTTACTCCAAGTACATCATCCTACAAAACTGACAGATGAACAAATAATTCAATTCTACCATCATGGTATGATTGATTATTTGGAAATCAAGCTAAACAGAAGAACAGAAGATCTCCTCAACCAGCTTGGAGAAAAAATCATTCTAGCGGCAGGAAATATTGCAACAAGATCGATAACATTGATTATTGGTTGCAAAATAATTTCCTCATTTCCTTTTACAGACTCATACACATACAGACCAGCTAGAAAGAGAATTTTCATCGAACATAATAAACACAAAAATACAAGTAATTACCTACAAACAGTGATGACAAAAACCCACATAGAGTTTGCATCCTTACCTTGGTTAAACACAACTGAAAAAAGTCCAGACAGTTTTACACAGTTTATTAAAAAGCATCAAGAAACTCTAGAAATTCCTGACTATTTTCCATGGAGAAACTATCAACTAATAGGCGAAGGACACTACATACAAGTCTATACCAAAACAAATTGGAGAATGCTTCTACCTTTTGCAGGGGAAGGAGACACTCTACAGCTACAACATATCATAAACCTAGAAGACGAAGATGATGAACACGAAGAATGTTCAAGCCCACAGTCAATAGACAGCACACACAGAGACTTCTAGAAGAGATGATGCAAGAAATGACGACAGACAGAAAAAACCAAAAAACATGACATATGTAATGACGAAATAAGAGTCACTAGTCAACAAAGTTGTTTACAGATGGCACTAGATTAGATTTATTCTCTTTTGTTTATAGCCGTAGATTAAGTTTTACTTTATTCTTTTTTGACTATAAAAGAGGCAGTGGTATTCCATTGTAAGACACGAGTAACCATTATAAGCAATAAAATTACTACCTTTATGGCACACTAAAACTCTCTCCACAGCTCTTTAGCTTTACTTCCTTATCATTTCAAGTTTTCTCCAGTTCTTCATATTATATTCCAACACACACACACACACAAAAAAAAAAAAAAAAAAACCTTTCTTCTGCAACTTTCTACTCTGCTGTGCATACTCTCATCCATCATCATCCGCTGTGCATATCTCCATCAAAGTAAGTTTTCGCTTTCTTTTCAGCATCAGCATCATCACCACCCTCTCTGATATATTGGTATCAGAGCAAGGTTTTCTTAAAATCTAAAAGACTAAGACAAGTTCCTTTTTTGGCGTGATATATATATATAGGGTAGGGATCCTAAGAGAAGTCCACCCTATGTGAGAAACTTGAGAAGCAATCTGGACCACACATTTTCCCTAAGCAAAAAATACAAAAAAAAAAAAAAGTGAAAAAAATGCAAAATTATTTTATTTTATTTTTTTTAGAAAAATCGCAGCTTTTTCTTTAAGGATTTAATTTTTTATTTTTATTTTTTTAATTTTTTTTTTTGGATTTATACACATGTGTATATTGTTAATCTTTTAACTATACATATATGTATATTGTCAATTCTACATATATGTATATACATGTTTAAAATTGAAAAAATATGTAGAATAAACCCTAAACCTTAAACCATAAACACTAAAGCTAAATCTTAATGCTAAACCCTAAACCCTAAAGCTAAACCTAATTCTAAACTCTAAAGCTAAACACTAATGCTAAACCATAAAGCTAAACCCTAATGCTAAACCCTAAAGCTAAAACTAAACCCTAAAGCTAAACCCTAATGCAAACCCTAAAGCTAAAGCTAAACCCAAAAGTTAAAGCTAAACCCTAATGCTAAACCCAAAAACTAAACCCTAAATACTATTGCTAAACCCTAATGCTAAACCCTAAAGCTAAACCCTAAACCATAAAGCTAAACCGTAAACCCTAATGCTAAACCCTAAATACTAATGCTAAACCCTAAATAACACTTATTTTTCAATTTTAAACATGTATATGCATATATGTATAGTTAAAAGATTAACAATATACGCATGTGTGTAAATTCCAATTTTTTTTTTTTTAAAATAAAAAAATTAAATCCTTAAAGAAAAAGCTGCGATTTTTCCAAAAAAAAAAAAAAAAAAATGCATTTTTCACCTTTTTTTGCATTTTTTTGCTTAGGGAAAATGTGTGGTCCAGAATGCTTCTCAAGTTTCTCAATTAGCCTACTACTTCTCCCATGATCCTTATCATATATATATATATATATATATGGTCAGTATTTAGAGAAAACGGTAGAAAGTGTGAGAACGGTGAGAACGCTTATAGATCGTCCGATCAAAACAATCTATGGACTAGATTGGCGCGGTGACGTTTTTGTAAATAACATCAATTTTATTACGTGGACGCACTTCATTAAGGGTAAAAAAGGTAAAACATCATTTCTCACATAAAACGCCATTGAAATATAAAACGCCAAATAAATACAAAACGCCAATTTTATCACTGCGTACTTTTTTTCTGTGTATTTATTTAAATTCTCAGGCTACAAAAACGCAACAAAATGTGAAACGCCATAATATATAACGCCAAGCCTTACATCCGGATAAATGTTAATTACATTTTTTGTTATAAAAATAATATCCCGCCTAAACTACGCGCCAAAAAAAAATTCTATGAATAGAAACGTCTCACAATCTTCCGGTTATCACACCACAAAAAACACAGTTGTTCCTAAAAAAATACAACTCAATGTAAAACGCCAAAAAATACAACGATGGCAAACATCTTTTCTTTGATACTCAGTAATGTTCTACATGAAGTTTCGCTGAATGATTTATTACGTGAGTGTAGTAAGATTTTGCTGCATGAGATGGACAAAATTCAAAAAAGAGGGACTGATGACACCCATATGTCATTCTGCCATCTTTGTTCTTGAAGAAGGTTTTGATGATTAGAAAAGACATATCCCAGTATAAATGCTACTTTGGCCTCGATGATTATAATGAAGACGACGGGCAGATAGCATCCACCCACAAAGGGTCAATCTATGTCTCCAACATCCACAAAGACACTTCAACACATGAACAAAGATAATAAACCACGCCAAACCCAAAACGCCATTTATTTGTGACAGTTCTTGTAGTTTCAAAAGAAAAAAGAGACTGATGACACTAAAGATTTAGATCATAAATTGCTTCTATTTTTTTTTATTTTCTTTATCTGTTGTTTGTTTTGTAATTTCAGTTAATAAACAACAAAAGTACATTAATGCTATAATGAAAAATATAATAAAACGCCAAAACGAGCAAATGCTTGTAAAACTCCATCATGCCATAAAAACGTCCCCAAAAAACTACTATACTATAATAAAATTACTTTGAACAAGTACTATTATAAAAAAAAAACGTGAAACAATGTGCAAAGAAAATAAAAGAAAAAAAGTCCAATCGTTATCTAAACGACATTGGAAAACAAAACGCCATAATTACAGCCGTCAAGATTAGACGTGTTACAGTTGAGTCTGAAAAACAAAACCCGGTAACTGCAAAAACAGTAAAATGAAACGACGGAAAACATAATTACTAACATTTATTATATTGAAAACAAAATACTTAGGGAATTAAATTTATTTATCTTTTTCAAAACGCCATAATTACCTGTCATGCACGGGAAAAAGTCAATATAAAAGAATACCATGAGAACACGAGCTCAAATACGCCAAAAACATTGACTAAAACGCCACATATTGTCCAAAACGCCAAAAACTTTAAAAATGGCTAAGGTTATTGCATGGAGGTTTGAAAGGAAAGAGAAACGATTCATCATAAAGTTCTCTGATAGGAGAAGGGTAAAGGTAAAGGTAAAGGTAAGGACAATCAAAGCCATGCTTGGTATAAATAAAGGGGTTCAGAGGGATATCCTGGCCCTTGGGGTTCCATTGGCCAATGATTGTGAAAGAACCCGAACTGTAATAAAAAGACTGAAGAGAAAATTTCCGGCAGAAGATGATGATGATATTGACCATACTCCTCTACCAAAACTTAGCAGTTGAGTGATGCATGAGAAAGAAGGAACGCTTGAAGTGACTTATAAAAACAGGGTGCAATATTCATTGCCAATGGAAAAAATGTTGAAGACAGGGTTGCTATCTATCATTGAACAACTCTGTGATTTAGCACCTTCAAACAATCCAAAATCCAAGGATGCAGTGATATTCAAGAATAGGCTGCAGCAAAGAAGAGACGAGCTAATGGCGTTATACGCAAATCTAAAATTTGATGATAATGAATCTGAAGAAAGTGATGAACAAAGCGATGGGTATATCTCTGATGTAATCCCACCCATGGAAGACTATTAGTTTATTTTGATTTTGTATTATTGTAATTTTATAAAATATTAATATATGGTAATCAATAATTAACAAAAAGACCCAAAACGTCAAAAAATGACATGGAAAAAGCCACAACGCCAAAAAAATTAACTATGTGACACAAAAAGAATTAATTCAACGAGAAGAAATCTGAGAAAAACAGTAAAACGCCAAGTAATTAATGATTCTAGATAACGCCAAAATTATCTTGCACGCAAAAAATGAAGCAACATGTCAAACGAGAAAATCGGGAAAGGAGAAGAATACTAAAAAGACAAAAAACCCCTCGGACCCTGATCATGTCCCGCGCCACGTGTTGGGCCAGGATGCGTTCTCACCGTTCTCACACTTTTGGGCGTTTTCTCCTGATCCCGTTTCTATATATATATATATATATATTATAATGTTAGGGTCTCCTAAAAAAACGAGCCTTGGTCGGAGGTATGGTTTGCCAACCCTAGGGCTGACCTTGCTCTTGAAGATTCGCATAGGCTCTATCCTTCCTTTCGTGCTCCTTTACCTTGGTGATTACCTTACTATATTGACTTTTATTTAATGTGATTGGAGGAGTTTGTAGGTTTTTTATATTTTTTTTTCCATAAAAAGGTTAAAGATTAAATATGTAAATAGAGTGAATTTCAATGATTGTCCTTTATCTTTATACCCATTTTCAGGCGCTGTCCTTTATGTTCAAAATTGACGAGTTTTGTCCTTTATGTTTTCATATCATACACGTTTTGTCCTTTAGGCCTAACCCAATTAGTTTTTTCAGTTAAATTTGGTCATATGCTTTGCACGTGAGGGCATTTTTGTCAATTCAAAGGTTGCAGAAGCTTTGAGTTGTAAATCTGCCGACCGATTTGGGATTGTATTGCGGCCACCGTGATTGGTCGACCGATTTGCTACAAGTGTTTATAATTTACATTTGATTAATTATTCGTGTTATGATTTTTAAAACCCAAATTGCCAACGAAACTAAGCAGTCACAAAAATTGCGACCATTTTTTCGTTAAATCTTAGTGTGTCGCTGACTTGGTGACCGTTATGATTTCGGTCGCAAATCAACTGCTAATTTTTCCACCTTTATTTGGTTACAATCACTATAAAAAAATGTCATTTAGTGACATACAAAAAGTGTCATTAAAAAAAAGTTCAACTAATGACCTTTATAGGAATGGGCGGCACACAAAAAAGTGTCACTAGAAGCGCTGACGCTAAAGACTTTTAGTGGCACTTTTTTTATCTGCCGCACAAAGCTTTTAGACTTTTAGTGACACTTTTTTGTTTGCCACTGCAAACTTTTGGACTTTTAATGGCAAATAATTTATGTCACAATAATCACATTAAATTAAATGTCACTACTGATGTTTATTATATTAATTTTAATTAATTTACAATATAAATACGAATGTATAATGTATAAATCATAACATATCACTTCGATTAAAAGTTGAATCATCTTCCAAACATTGCAAATGTTTACAAACAAATTTCTAATATTTGTCAAAGTGTCTAAATATCAAGCATATGAAACACAAAACATACAAATCTTTGAATGAAAACTAGAAACTTCATTGGTTAACCATTATGTCGTCAAAATCTTCACCACCAAGATGAGTGTCACCGGCTTTAGCTTTGAATTCAAAGATGAGAACACTTGTAGCTTTCTTGTTAAGTAGCAATGATAGCAGTTGTGGGTTTGTTAATGATACTGGCACCCTTTGTGGCCTACCTTTATGAGTCATTAAAGTACACACGAACAATGACAATGGCGTTTTTAACAATTGTACCAAAGAATACTTTAACGATTTCCTTCATCTTAATGAGAACCATGGATGAGATTTCCTCAACGACAAAGGTTGTATCCTCGCCTTTGTAGTTGACAACAATCTTTGGCTTCTCAACCAGTCCTAAGGTGACCTTGAAATGGTCACAACTTGATGTCACGTTGTGAACAAAAACATCAGAAAATATTTTTCTAATAAGACATTTGGCATCTGTAATATAATCAGCAAGGTTACAACAAATTTAAACTAAAACTATAATGATTACTGATTATAAAACACAAAAAAAAAAAGCAAAATAAATGTAAACTATAACAATATGCTAGAAAACCTCCAAACGACTTGGTTCACTAATCAATATTATTAGTTATAATCCAGCTTGCTTTAATGACAACTGAAAATAAAAATATACAGCATAAGGTTTTACTAGCAGTGGAGGACTCATAATGTTTTTTTTCCTATGGGCTCATATTTTTCTATGGTAAGAGTTTTCATAACCAAATGTTATAATTTTCTAGACTAGGTCAGGTCAAGAAACACAATAAAATACGGTATCATAAATAAAATACATCCTTATTAGAAAACAACAATAAAATTAGGTGATCATTAGATAACACACAAAATATGATTATTTTAAAATATAAGTTACCTCTAATTTGGTTTCCCCTTGATTAATTTGGACACCATCACTTCCTTCAACTAACATGTATACAATATCATCAATATCTATAGCAAACCTAAGCATACTAATGTAGTCACAAATATCCTCAAATTATTACCTTTAACTTACACCCCAACACTTCCAGAGGCGTCTTCTTCTACATCAATAGAAACTCAACCTTGGACTCCTTTTGTTCAACATTATCTTTGTTAACTGTAACGCCCAGATTTCCTAATCCGAAAAGTAATTTTATCATACTATTATTTAACAAAATTCGGGCATGACCCGTTCGTATTATGAACAATTCCCTGAATGACCAACATGTAAAAACTTAAATACGACACAGCGGAAAATATGAGCCAAAAAAATTCGTTCTTAAAAAGTCATATGAACTACATGAAGACCCAATTACAAATTGTAGTTCATTCATTAGAAAGGATTCACAATGTTACATTATATCAATGCTTCATGACCTCTTTAAAACAAACTATGTGACCTTTCCTTCCCGTACAACCCTTGCTCTCAACTCGATCTATGTCTGCTTCACTTCGCTAGCGGTAGAGAAGACCCGTACGATACCTGAGGACACCACATACAACTTAACCATTAGACTTTAATACATCGCACAAAATCAAACTATGTAATAGAAGTTCATAAATCATTCCATGAAGTAACTTGGAATTGACCAAGCGTATATCTTAAATATCCTTAATCCAAATCCTTTTTCAGTTCTTCATGAACCCAACAATCTCATACCTGCATTACATTCAAAACTCAAAGCACATCATTAGTAATCGTAAGTACTCCGACGCCTTGATAACGTTCATACGTATATCTTTAGCATCATATATTCATACACACATGCATTCACACTTATGCGCCTATTATCATATACGCCTATATGCAAACATACCTTCATACATGTCTACGACCCTATCTACGCACAAACAATCATTTACGAATTTATATACACTAGCTCATGCTTACCACTTCATACACGTACGCTTTTGCCGAAACAACATATTCACAACTTAGCATAATATAGGCGATATACAAACGACCTACGTGCCAACTAGATTCCTAAACATATTTACTTAAACAATTTCTTACACTAATACGAAAACAAATCCATTCTTTCACTAACCGACGACCCTTAACATCTCTTATATCCAAAGCCAATCCTTAACATAAGTTATGAGACCTTGGAACACCATTTAGACAAGTTCAATGTATAAAACAACAAAATCCATCAAATCGCCTGCAGCACGGTCCCTCGCAGGCCGCGTAAGCCTTGGCTTACTTCTAATTATCCGTAAAACGTTTCCCTTGCATAAATGACTAAAACCCCTTACCCGGGGGTCCTAACCATGACGAATTACGTTACATTACACGATGTAGGATCGGATTGTGACCCAAACGAGTCGTTCGGAAGAGCTCAAATCCATTTCAGAGGCGGAAACAGAGAAACGGATGTGAAAACAGCTTGATTCACACTTTAATCCTCTTGTATATTGATTTAACAACGTTTACAATCAGTAGGAAAACCGGCAGCACCTCGGTATCACTCTGCAAATTCTGTTCAAAACTGTTACAAATGACAAGCCAACTAACCTATATATAGTGCACATGGTTTCGCTTGAAGATACCAAATGACAAGTCAAGCGAAACCTTAAAATCACTTCAAGCGAAACATACAACTTTCATATTCTATTTTCAAGCGAAAGCCTTGAATTCAGTTTTGTCTATTGTGAAGTGATGCAATGATGATGTCATCTTGATGATGTCATCATTGTATAAGATGATGTCACACTTGAACAAATCCATAACGAACCCGAGACTCGATGTAAGACGAAGTCGACAGATGAATGCACTAACAGACTCCCCCTCAGATGTTGACGAGTCTTAAGTGTCGAGTCTTCTCAATCTTCAGTCTTTATCAGTCTTTGGCTTCTTTCAGAATCTCTATCTGGCTCTATCCTATCTCCAATTCTCTTTCAGGATCTATGGCTCCTAGCTCTTGCATCTTCAGACTCTCTTTCTCTAACAGACTCCCCCTCAACTTGTGCTGGGATCGTAGTCTGGCTTTCACAGATTCAGGTATCGTAACCTGTCTCTCCTGCATATTCTCTACCCAAAACATAAGTTTCATAAAAAATACGATATAACAAATTTAGAAACTTTGCTAATCACTTGAAGACACAACCTGAACAAAAAGATTTATCATGTCAATTTCTGATGAACCATTTGAGTATATATCATTTTCATTTCAAACATTTTCAAAACAAACTTTCCCAAACCTGTTCGTCATGTTTAGCACTCGGAATTTTGAAACTCAGCTTTCCAACATCAGTTGTCTAAAATCTTTTTGAATTTTTCAAAATTTAAGCTAAAACACACCGAAAATCTTTTTGGAATTTGAAATAACAGAAATGAAATGCAGTAAAGAAATATTTACATACAATATTTTTGTGAGTTTGTGTAAGAGGATCATATCAGTTTTTGAGACAAAACACCAACACCGTTAAGCTTTAAACATTTTAAGTTCTAAACGATTCACTTAGATTGTCAGTATACTGATCCACTTAAATTTTCACACAAAGTTCAACTGTTTCGAGATACGAGATTAATGTTTTAAGCACTTAAACTTATTCGCGTGTCCCACCTCAGAATATACTCCCGTATCCAGATCCCAATATTCAGTCTTACAGGTGAGTATACCTAGATGATATCTGTAAGGGGTTGATTGCGAAACCGTGAGAGCTCAGGTCAGAACTTCCGTTCAGCAGAGAGATGACGGCTCGACTTTTGGTGGGTCCCCTTTAGAGGATCTTTTTTACAACAGCATTAATTAGCAATTTTATTGTCTATTTTTGCTGAGGGCGGCGCTGTATTTCAAGCAAGCAGAAAGTATTCTCCGGGGACTAGGCCATTGCTTCCGCATTATCAGAAGTCCCGGGATAATACCCCAGATATCACTAAGTATAAAGACCTAGTATCTCAGAAAGAGGGGTCCTTCAAACAAGATTTCGGGGGTTACCCATATATCCAAGAGATGTTACCCACGATATAAGCAAGTTTGAATTTAGGTTTATATCTCGTCACAATCTACTAAATGTGCAAAAACCTACTGACACATCATCAGTGAGACCGTTTATCACTATTTAACTTTCCAATTCTTTAGCATGCTGTGATAGTCCACTGATGTACTATCATTTCCTATTTTATGCAACAAAACTCATTTTTCATTTTATCATGTTTTTTACTTTTTCAAATTTTCAAATGTTTTTGGATTTTCTGAAAATATTTACTCCCCCTAAAATGCAAACACATTTTAGGAAATTTGAAAATAAACTGTACAAAAAAACGACAACTGATATCAAATCACTTCAAATCGCCATCCACTTGGCATAAACAATCAGAACTCCCCCTCTCAACAAACTATTTTCCCATTGTGATTTCAAAACACTTAAGTTTGTTTTAATCAAATGGTTTTTCCGGAAAATAAGTTTGATTTTACCAATTATAGGTTAGGGGTTAAACTCATCATTTTGTTTTCAAAATACCACTTGTAAGTATGGTCCAATCAAGTTCAACTTAATGACCTTGATTAACCACTTGAAGATGAAAACCTCCATCAACCACTAGCAGGTTCACTTATCAATCATAACCACTTACACATCAAAATATAACAATTTAAATATACCACCTGTACTTTACCAACTGTACCACTTGTAAACTCATTTGCTAAGAAAAATGCCGATTCCTGCTCCACTCTTACCAACCTGGGAGCTCCGGCAAGTCAGATTTTTAGTTTGGAAATAATTTCCCCCAAGGCTGACCATCCTTGGGAGATTCTGGAACACATCTGTCCCACCAGCACTTTGATTTGTAGAATTCTTTAGCACCTTTCACTTTTCCTGCAACCATCTTACCAAAAATATGTTTAACATTTCCATTAAACATCTTTTCAGCATCAAATTCTTTCTTATCAGCAAAGAATTGATCTGAAATCTCAACCCTACCTTTTGATTTCAGATAATCTTTTGTCAATGACGGAAAGTTTTCCTCGTTCATCTCAGGAACGGAATTATCAACCTTTTTCTCAACCAAAGACTCCTCTGATTTTATGGAATCAGATTCATTGTCAGAATTACCCTCAGATTTAACCACCCACTTTTGTTTACTCAAATCACCTCTTCTTTTGTAAAACCTTTTTGAACTTTCTCCTTCCTCAGAAGTAGAATTTTCAAATTTTTTAACATTTTTCACAGGTTGTTCTTTCTTATCAACACAAGTCTTTCTCAAAACAGAGTTAGAAGAAACTCCCTGTTTTTGGTAGTTGGTCTTGGGACAATTCCAAGCTATGTGTCCAACTTCCTGGCATTTGAAACAGGTTCTTCTGTCAACTCTTTCAGCAAACCTTCTCACATTCTTCTTCACTTCAGCAAGAAACTCTTGATTCGACTGTTTCCAGAATGGTTTCTTCTGCTCATCTTCACAACTTCCTCCTGAAACAAATTTTGTTTTTGGTTTATAAGTTTTCTGATTTTTATAATTTTCTGATGAATTAAAACCAAGACCTTTCTTTTTGAGATTACTGTTGTAGTTTGGTTTCTTTCGATAACCAGAACCATAACTGTAACCCTTTTTCTTGTTCAATCTCTGTTGAACTCTTGAAGTGTACTTTTTAGGTTTTTCAGCAAGATTTAAATATTTTATTTCAGAAATATTAATTTCTGTCAATTTGAAAACCTGTTTGATCTTTTCAGTTTTAACACTTCTTATTGGAAATTCCTCATCAGAATATAATTTGTCTGAATCATACAAAGTATAAGCCACTTTGATTGATCCATCATTCAAATTAGATTTTGATAATAGGAATTCTCTATTGTAAACCCTGTTAACCGGTGAACTCGGACTCTTCTTAGACGAACTCAGACTCTTTTCTGACAAACTCGAACTCTCAGATTTAGACTCCGGCTTTAACTCTTCATCCGTATCCAACACCTGATCGACAACTTTCTTTACTAACACAGACTCATGATCAGTGTCAGACACTGTGAATGTAACATCAATATTGTCTGGTAATTCATCAATGATTTCAGACTTTAACTTGATGTTGACCGCCTTTTTTAGACGCTCCTCGTTAGGATTCCTTGGAGAATAAGTTTCATGGATCGGGGGCGGACATCTGTTATACTTGACACTTGGTTTCTTACCAGTATCAGTATCTTCAGTCTTTTTATCCATGAACGCCTCCAGACCTGCAACAGTAGGATAAACACGATCAATCAAATAATCACATGTTGTATAGCTTAGCAACAATCGTTTAATCCTTTCACTCTCAATCTTCTCAAGTTCTACTTCTTTCTTCAATTTAGCACAGTCTTCAATATACTCATTGATGACGCTCTGCTTTGTTATTAATGTTGCACTCATTTTATCCATTGCTTTTTCGGTTTCTGAATTTGTCTTCTTCAGACCATCAACTGTTCTGTTCAGTACATCATAAGACTCTTTTATGTACTTCACATCAGACAATAAATCTTCTTTAATCTTTTCTAACTCAGCAATCTTTGTATCCTTCTCAGTACAATCTTTGCAAGATTCTTCACATTTCAAACATGGTTTTTCAACTTCAACCAATTTTTCAACTATCTTTTCAACTTCAATAGTCTTTTCTACTTCAACAAGTTTCTCGACTTCGACAACTTTCTCTATCTCTACAATCTTTTCTACTTCAACTTCTGCTTTCTCCATTTCTACTTTTGCTTCCAATTCATGTTCTTCAATTTTCTTAATAAACTGTGCCAGATTCATATTCTCAGATTTCCTCATGTGTTTCACTATCATCAAATAAGTTCCCCATTTCTGTTGTGGTAACGCATTAGCAAGTTTATCAATCCATTCATCATCATCTTTCTTAATTTTCAATCTTTCCATTTCCACGACTAAATGACAATATCTATCAATGGTCATTTTTGTTGTTTCATGGTCAAAAGCTACAAACTTGTCAAAAGACTTCTTCAGTAACTCCTTTTCCATGTTTCGATTTCCCAAAATTTACAAACTCGGACTTTCAAATGAACTGGAATCAAATCTCAAGTGAACTGGTAATTACAAACGAACTAACTTGATGCGAACTGGTTCACCTCGTGAAACACCTGGAGATATAAAAACAAATGATCAGTTTAAATGTACTGAATACGTAAAAATGTGTGTTGATGAAATCAATCTAAGACTCGTGTCGAAGATTTGCGAACTTGTTCCAAAGTTGTTCGAGTGAAGACACTGAATGAATGGACCCGATTGGAATGAAATGGATTCAAATAGGCCTTAGAGTGATTTGAGCCGAATTCTTTCTTTGAATGTTGATTGGGCCGGGATTTCTTTACTCAAATGGGCTGACACAAATTGATGAATCAATTGATATTTAATACATCTCAAATAAAACGATCAGTTGTGATTATCTTTCAAAATAAAATGGCCGACAATATCAAGTAACAATTCACATGTACACTTTAAAAGCCATCACAAGTAGACTTTAAAGAACCGACAATATCAATTAATATGATGAAATCACATGGGCCTATCACCTTTATTGACTAGACCACTATCACATGCAATTTTTAATACAACTGATATTATCAAAAGCTAATTTGCCGACAATTTTAAAACCTCAACAATATGATTGGGTTACCAATTTATGCTTTCTGAATACACAATATATTCTCAAATTTCAATTCAAGACTCACATGCAGCCGACAACAATTCTCTTATCACATGCAATCTTCACAATCCATCACATGTATCGACAAAACACTTTATCAAAGTAACTTTCTTGGACTAATACCACACAAATCTATTGAACCTCAACTTTTTATCGATTAAAGAGTCTAATTCATACACTCACATGCACATCAGATTTTATCTTTCCTAAACGATGAAACACATGATAACAGACAACTTTAACATATCTCGATGAAATTCACATGTAAATCTGAATTAGCCGAGTTTTGGAAATGATAGAAATTGTGCCATTCAATGTTAATCACATGAATTGATATTTTCAAGACAATAGACAATCAAACAAAGTTACTCTTCACATGCACTTCAATTTACGAGACCTGACAAATCACATACTTCAATTTGATACCATTAAATGCCCAACAAATTTTATCAAACAAGGCAACCTGAACTTCAACTCTAGGAACGATGAAAACACATGTAAAGACTGATCAACCGATACAACCTGACATCCTCATTTAATGTTTTGCACAACTCGATGTACTTTTTACGCAAAAACAAACTTGTTCACCGGAAATACGATTCAAGCGAAACCTCGTTTTCAAGCAGACTCGGTCAAATTCAAGCGAAAGCCGGTGACATCAGCAAAAGTCGACCAAATTTCAAGCGAAAGTTCAATTTTAATCAGATTTAAACCGATTTTAGCTCTAAAACTTTCCAGGATTTGTTAATTCATGATTGCGCATAATATGTGTGAATTTGAGCCGATTTTAACCGTAAAAATTTTCAATTTTGAAAGAAGGTGTAGAAAAACAGAAATTTTCAAGCTGAATCGTATAGAACTCCTCCTCCTGAGCTCTGATACCAATTGTAGGATCGGATTGTAACCCAAACGAGTCGTTCGGAAGAGCTCAAATCCATTTCAGAGGCGGAAACAGAGAAACGGATGTGAAAACAGCTTGATTCACACTTTAATCCTCTTGTATATTGATTTAACAACGTTTACAATCAGTAGGAAAACCGGCAGCACCTCGGTATCACTCTGCAAATTCTGTTCAAAACTGTTACAAATGACAAGCCAACTAACCTATATATAGTGCACATGGTTTCGCTTGAAGATACCAAATGACAAGTCAAGCGAAACCTTAAAATCACTTCAAGCGAAACATACAACTTTCATATTCTATTTTCAAGCGAAAGCCTTGAATTCAGTTTTGTCTATTGTGAAGTGATGCAATGATGATGTCATCTTGATGATGTCATCATTGTATAAGATGATGTCACACTTGAACAAATCCATAACGAACCCGAGACTCGATGTAAGACGAAGTCGACAGATGAATGCACTAACACACGACTTATACACATAAATTCGACCTGTTTGAACTTACCATTTTTCTTTCGGCTTAAGTAACAACCTTCAACCTAATACAACATTATTAGCTTAATGCTCTTGATTAATACATGCACTTTCATGATATTTCATAAACATACGTATTAAATTTATTAAACCTACTAAAAGGTGAATCGAAATTCACTTACCTTGAGCGTCCGTTCTCGCTCACTTCCTTGTCTCCTCTTGACTCGTTAGCTTTCTTCGCTTGATTCCTTGCTAACGCGATGCATATCCTTTCATTCCATTTTATTACAACATTGTTAGTATACATGATCATTCATCTTATCAATCATTCCGTTCCTATGTCTCATTGACTTTTATTGGGCAAATACTAACATACATATGGCATTGATCCATTATCACATCATTCATAACATAACCAATTCAACTTACCGTCATGTACGTCATATAATAATCTAGCAAATATTCACATGACCTCCTTATTCTCACAATAGTGTTAGGAAGTCTAACCTTATTATTCATACCTTGTTGACTTTCTAAAAAGTCAACTGTCAATCATACACACTTCCAATCCGGTAAACATATAACCACTTAGTCACATTACTTTCATTAACCAATCATTCACTAACATGTATAGCTCAATTCGCTGAAAATAGGCTGTTTTAGGACGGTCGTTTACTGTACTTACGAGCTTGCAAAAATTACAATCTTTTTATGTGACGTGCCCCTCGGAGGGCTTATCCTTGTGTTAAATTTTTAGAGTCTAACTCTCTACCAAAAATTTATAAAAATTCATCTACTAAGCTGCAATCAGATTCGTCACTGTCATAATGTATTTTACACATAGTTTGTTTTAAATAGGTCATGAAGCATTGATATAATGTAACATTGTGAATCCTTTCTAATTAATGAACTAGAATTTGTAATTGGGTCTTCATGTAGTTCATATGACTTTTTAAGAACGAATTTTTTTGGCTCATATTTTCCGCTGTGTCGTATTTAAGTTTTTACATGTTGGTCATACAGGGAATTGTTCATAATACGAACGGGTCATGCCCGAATTTTGTTAAATAATAGTATGATAAAATTACTTTTCGGATTAGGAAATCTGGGCGTTACAAGTTGGTATCAGAGCCCTGGTTTGAGGGAAATCAAGTATGAGGAGGTAAATACTTGAACTCAAACCTGTGTGCTCTTGTGACAAGGAACCCGTACAATCCGAGACTCGATCAAGATCTAAGGGTAGAAGCAAAGGTAAGTATGTACTTAAGTATGTAATTGAAGGAAACTAACAGTATGTTATGTGTAAGGTAAGCATAATTGCTTGGAGAGGATAATTCGTGAATGCGGTCTAGGACCGATACCAAGGCATGCAATAAGACAAATTGACCCAGGTACGTAAAAATTTAACATGTGGGTGTATGTAATGGTAAAATCTATCAAGTGAAGGAAAGATTTAAAATGAAATATAATACTAGAATGGTAATGAAGTTTTGAGTGCTTAAACCTGATTCTTCGGACATAAGGTGACGTTTACACGAAGACACGAAACTAGTATGTGGATTGTGTACCTGGCCAGTACACAAGAAACATATGACGTTCGTGAGACCGTGATAATTGTTACAGGTATGTCCGTTAGAATTAGGTATTAGGTGGACGTGAGGGTGAAGGGAAATGTAAGACTTTCAGGATTTTAAAAGTACCAAATACACCTGAGAAGTATGAATAATATGTTAGAATCCGCGAGACGGATTCGAAACATGAAAGGAATGAAAGCATGAATGATATGTTAGAATCCGCGAGACGGATTCGAAACATGAAAGGAATGAAAGCATGAATGATATGTTAGAATCTGCGAGACGGATTCGAAATATGAAAAGAATGAAAGAATGAATGATATGCTAGAAACCGCGTGACGAATTCGAAGCATAGAAGGGAACGAATGATAAGAATAAAAAGTTTGAATGTGTAAGTAATTACAGATTAAGCAAGTAAATGTTTTTTTTAAAGCGGATATTATCCAAGTTACGTCTTAAATTTATATATATGTATATATATATATATGTGTGTGTGTGTGTGTGTGTGTGTGTGTGTGAATATGTATATGTACAAATATGTTTGTATGCAAGAATGGTTAAAGGGACGAATTAGTCATGCGGGTCAAATGGTAATCGCCATTTAAACCTTGTAATTAATGTTTTGTTTTGACAAGCTTTATGCTTATAGGTAAGCGTAATGAATGGGCATGCATTTTCATAATTGGAAAGGAATAACCATCGTAAGTTATGGATAACGAGTAAAAGGTTTTGATTCATGCAAGGTATGTACAAAGGTTTTGTTTTCTTTTAAGTAGGGGCTTATAGCTCGACTAGAGAGGGATGTGCCAGAAATGGGTGGTTGGTAGACATATGGTCATAATGTATTTTACAATTGGATTTCCGAACAAGTTAAACAAAGTAAGTGATAGTTGCTAAGAAGGTATTAGTAAAATTTAGCACGAAGTAATTGATTCACCAAGTAGATAAAACCGAGGAAAGCTATTGTAGTGGCAAGGAACCTTAGTTGAACGAGTTAAGCTTTGAAATGAGTTACATGTTAGACATGTTATTAAATTGACTTTTGGGAGTTAGAATGAATGACGGTTATGACCCAAGTAAATGGCTAGGGTATGGACAAGGATGAAGGGTTTTTTGCAAGAAAACGTTAAAATAATGAAATAATTTTGTAAGAATGTTCGAACGGAAAGTGAGTATAACGCGTACTATAATACTTGTATACATTAGGTGCTGAGTGGCAGTTGACCTTGAAGAGTCAAATTGCAGCTGTCGGTAAATAATTATTTATGAAAGTTGAAAAGTATTACGTAAGAAAAGCAATGTGTAAAGTGAAATACTAGTAGTAAGGATTTCGAAAAAACATAGGTAATTCAACGCTGAATGCAATGAAGGACCGAGTGGAAAATAGTATGCTAAGGAATGGTTATGTATCGACCTGTTATGAATGAGAAGAATAAAGGGAAATTAATGTGTTAGAGAATGGTCATGTATTGACCCGCTATGAATAAGTCAAACGAACTACTGTTTAAAAAAAAGAGTTTGGAAATGGCTAGTATGTAGACAAGGTGATTTAATTAACGCCATACTCGAAGGAATGTGAATGAAATGTGTTAACCTTCCATTTAATAGATAAGAACGGTAGAACTCTTGGTGAGTAAAACTAGGGGATATGGAAAAGTATGTGCACAGGCGGAAGTTCATCTCATGGATGGGCGAAGTTAGTTCAGTCCAGTTATGGATTTGTGAAAGATGTGGGCCGAACTGTTATATGCGGTTCAATGCATTGTGCTAGATTACACGGTTAGTAAATTTCTAAATTCCGATAGTAGGATAGAAAGATATAAACTGAATAGCAATCATATGAATTAAGGCAGCACAAGTATAATATGGTATTGAAGGTTTGACCTATAAGGTCAACAAAGGAATGAAATTTAGATTCAGACTAACGTCAATAAGCAATGCATATATGTGGATATAGAGAGTGGTACATAGGAACAAATGAATGGATAAGTTGAGAGTATATGAACGAAATGAATCGGAAAGTTAACCTAAGGGTGTATGTACTTCCATGTAGCGGATGAGTTAAAAATAATAACCGGAAGGTGAAGGTGATATTAACTAGTAGGAATGAACAAGGTTTCGAGGACGAAACCTTCTTTAAGGGGGGTAGATTTGTAACACCCCGAATTTCGTACGTCGCAATATAATATTAAAATTTTATTAATAAGACGTGGTAAACATAGAATTACTTTACCATTCTCTAAGTTTTACAAGTTATGGAAATTCTAAAACTTATGTGCACATGAGATTAACCAAGTTAGTTTGTGAAAGGAAATAAATGACATGTTTTGAAAGATGGAGGGGTTAAAAGGGAAATGTGTTTTAAATAAAACACTTGACAAAAAAAAATAAGTCAGTGTTTTTGTGTTTGGGGCGTGCGATCGAGAACAGGGGCCAAGGAAGAGCCAAAACCCTAACATCCTAAAATCAGAGAATTGAGAAGGAAATCAAGGGCTAATCGAATGCATGTGATCAATTCCTCGTTCATCTAAGGGTTTTCCAACATAGGGTAAGTTGAATTATGCGATTTGTTGATAGGATCAATCCACGAAATTTAGTGAAGTTAGGCATGAATATATGTTAGAATTATCATATGGAATGTGAATTATACAAGATTTGATGTTAATTGATGTTTGAAGATGAAACCCACTTGGGTTAGTAAAAGTGGCGACATGGGTATGTCACCCATGTCCAATCTTTGTTTAAATTCTTGATATATTATGTTGTATGTGATTAATCCTTGCTAGTTAGGTTGAACATGGTATGTAATTAGTTGGATATGTTGTATTGTTGAGGATTGAAAGGAAGAAATAGGAAGAAAAAAGTATGAAAATACTTGTACATTAGGCTTAAAAATTTGTATGCGCGCCAAGTGTTTGATGAAATGTCTAGGTGAAGTTAGAATGAGAGATATTTAGAAAAGATTTGGTGAAAACTAAATCTGTCCAGAAAGTTACAGCTGAATGTAATTGGCTGTAACTGGGTCAAATCTTGTCAAAAACTGATGTTTATTGAGTTTGTGATGAACTCCCAGGAAAAACCTTTCAAACCCAACTGGAATTGCAATTTTTCGACGAAAAATGAACGTTTTATGAATTTTTCTGTATCGAAGGTTCAGGCTGCGTTTTCTGGCAGAATTTGCAGCCCATTACGAATGTCATAACTCAATTTCGGAATTTAGTTATGATCTCAAATTTTTACTGTAGGTAGCTTCAGGTGATTCCAAAAATCTCCAACTGGAATTTCGTCAATCGGATAAACGAGGAATTTTAAATGAATTTTTCCGTAAGCTGCAGTCAGAAGTGACGAATTTGATTGCAGCTTAGTAGATGAATTTTTATAAATTTTTGGTAGAGAGTTAGACTCTAAAAATTTAACACAAGGATAAACCCTCCGAGGGGCACGTCACATAAAAATATTGTAATTTTTGCAAGCTCGTAAGTACAGTAAACGGCCGTCCTAAAACAACCTATTTTCAGCGAATTGAGCTATACATGTTAGTGAATGATTGGTTAATGAAAGTAATGTGACTAAGTGGTTATATGTTTACCGGATTGGAAGTGTGTATGATTGACAGTTGACTTTTTAGAAAGTCAACAAGGTATGAATAATAAGGTTAGACTTCCTAACACTATTGTGAGAATAAGGAGATCATGTGAATATTTGCTAGATTATTATATGACGTACATGACGGTAAGTTGAATTGGTTATATTATGAATGATGTGATAATGGATCTATGCCATATGTATGTTAGTATTTGCCCAATAAAAGTCAATGAGACATAGGAACGGAATGATTGATAAGATGAATGGTCATGTATACTAACAATGTTGTAATAAAATGGAATGCAAGGATATGCATCACGTTAGCAAGGAATCAAACGAAGAAAGCTAACGAGTCAAGAGGAGACAAGGAAGTGAGCGAGAACTGACGCTCAAGGTAAGTGAATTTCGATTCACCTTTTAGTAGGTTTAATAAATTTAATACGTATGTTTATGAAATATCATGAAAGTGCATGTATTAATCAGGAGCATTAAGCTAATAATGTTGTATTAGGTTGAAGGTTGTTACTTAAGCCGAAAGAAAAATGGTAAGTTCAAACGGGTCGAATTTATGTGTATAAGTCGTGTAATGTAACGTAATTCATCATGGTTAGGACCCCCGGGTAAGGGTTTTTAGTCATTTATGCAAGGGAAACGTTTTACGGATAATTAGAAGTAAGCCAAGGCTTACGCGGCCTGCGAGGGACCATGCTGCAGGCGATTTGATGGATTTTGTTGTTTTATACATTGAACTTGTCTAAATGGTGTTCCAAGGTCTCATAACTTATGTTAAGGATTGGCTTTGGATATAAGAGATGTTAAGGGTTGTCGGTTAGTGAAAGAATGGATTTGTTTTCGTATTAGTTTAAGAAATTGTTTAAGTAAATATGTTTAGGAATCTAGTAGGCACGTAGGTCGTTTGTATATCGCCTATATTATGCTAAGTTGTGAATATGTTGTTTCGGCATAAGCGTACGTGTATGAAGTGGTAAGCATGAGCTAGTGTATATAAATTCGTAAATGATTGTTTGTGCGTAGATAGGGTCGTAGACATGTATGAAGGTATGTTTGCATATAGGCGTATATGATAATAGGCGCGTAAGTGTGAATGCATGTGTGTATGAATATATGATGCTAAAGATATACGTATGAACGTTATCAAGGCGTCGGAGTACTTACGATTACTAATGATGTGCTTTGAGTTTTGAATGTAATGCAGGTATGAGATTGTTGGGTTCATGAAGAACTGAAAAAGGATTTGGATTAAGGATATTTAAGATATACGCTTGGTCAATTCCAAGTTACTTCATGGAATGATTTATGTACTTTTATTACATAGTTTGATTTTGTGCGATGTATTAAAGTCTAATGGTTAAGTTGTATGTGGTGTCCTCAGGTATCGTACGGGTCTTCTCTACCGCTAGCGAAGTGAAGCAGACATAGATCGAGTTGAGAGCAAGGGTTGTACGGGAAGGAAAGGTCACATAGTTTGTTTTAAATAGGTCATGAAGCATTGATATAATGTAACATTGTGAATCCTTTCTAATGATTGAACTACAATTTGTAATTGGGTCTTCATGTAGTTTATATGACTTTTTAAGAACGAAATTTTTTGGCTCATATTTTCCGCTGTGTTGTATTTAAGTTTTTACATGTTGGTCATACAGGGAATTGTTCATAATACGAACGGGTCATGCCCGAATTTTGTTAAATAATAGTATGATAAAATTACTTTTCGGATTAGGAAATCTGGGCGTTACATTAATGTTGGTTCCGACCTACTCCACCAACATTTCTGGTGCACTCTGAATCAAACAAAGAGAAAAAGTTCTGGCCGTTACTAGCACGCTTGCTTTTATCGGTCATTTCCTAGCCCAATTGCTTTGTAATCTGGTGGCCATTGTTCAAGATCCCATAGATGATGTTTGATATCCAGTTTCATCTATAGTTTATTGCGGATCAAAAGTTAGGAGCGTTACTAGTGCACTTGTTTTTATCAATCATTTCCTATCCCAATTACTTTAAGTATTATTATGCCACTTTAAGCTTTTTTCTTCTATATGGCTACTTTAAATTTGGTGTTTAATCTTCATGAGTTAGGGCTAAAGGACATAACTTGCAAAGGTTTGCAAACATCGAGTACGTTTTCTATAATTATTGAAGATAAAAGACACACTTTGCTATAAGTGACATACATAAATGACGATTTTTGTAATTTGATCTAATAATACTAATAATAAAACTAGTAACCGTCCTGACCAATTAAGAACTACTACTATACAACCTCTTGAACATTGTATGTATAATATAAATATAAATATAAATATAAATATAAATATAAATATAAATATAAATATAAATATAAATATAAATATAAATATAAATATAAATATAAATATAAATATAAATATTAATATAATATAATATAATATAATATAATATAATATAATATAATATAATATAATATAATATAAAACTAAATTATTTTTTGAGGAACAATTATTTACCCCTAAATACCACCTAATTAACATACATTTGCAAGGATTTGAACTCACACCTCATTTGTGGGGGCAATTACCAATGTCACTAGACCGCAAGGCCATGAGCAAGGCCCGTTCTTCTGGTTGAATCCTTCTACTCTTTTTTTTTTTTTTTTTTTTTTTTTTTTACAGCAAACACACACACCCCTCTAAGTTCTATTCCTAAAACCACCTAATGTTCACTCTGTGAAAATCAAGTCGAACCCACTCTATTTTAAAGTGAATTAAACACATTGTGCAATAATCCGTTCAACATTTCTTTCTCTCCTTATTCTTTCATAATCTCCTCTTGAATGATCACGTTCAACTTTTCTATCTAAAAAGCAACCAATACAGAAAATTAAATTTATTTTATTAAATGTTTGGGTGCACTAATCAACAAATATATAACTTAACAAGATGATCTTTCAATATAATTTTGTAGATTTCAAGTTTTCAACAATGTATACTAGCGGTAGCAAAATGGACGGGTTAGATTGGGTTGGTTGTTGGGTCAGGATGGGTCTGCGACCGAATCTGGGTTGGTCATTAATTTTGCAACCGTTTGGATTTTGGTCGCAAACTGGTCGCCAATTTCGCGAATGCTATATGTTGGTAGCAAATTTTGGTCGCAATTGCCTAGTTATCTAGTAGTGAGTACGGTGCTGACACTCGTATAATGCACAATATTAAAGAAAGAGTAAATTACAAGTTTTGTCCTTTATGTTTGTCCCAAATTTCAGGCGATGTCCTTTACCTTTAAAATTGATGACTTTTGTACTTAATGTTTGAAAATGTTGCACGTTATGTCCTTTAGGGCAAACTCAGTTATAATTTTCAGTTAAGTTATGTCATGTGAACTGCACATGAGGGTAGAACGGTCATTTCACCTCCTCACTTGTCTTTCCCCCCTCTTAATACCCTAATTTACTTTATCTTCAACCTTATTAACAATTCTCCGGCAGCACTGATCTAGCAGAATTAAGCGATATCCCACGCTCAGCAGATGGTCCTCCGCAAATCAACCCTACTTTCAAAACCCTACCTTTCTCTCTCCTCTTCTTACTCTCTCCCTCCACTTTCCGATCATCAACAGCCACCGTTTCACTGCGCACAATTCCTACTCCATGAAACACACTTCTTCTCCATTTCTTCCGGTTCACAGCTACACTCGCCGGAAACACCACATCGGAAGGCGGAATTCTGGGATTGGTGGAGGAATCAAACCGGAGTTTGGTTGAGAGAGAAGAACAAGCAACATTTTTATATTGAGAGATTAAAGTCAATGTAGAGTGAGGTGTAGTTAAATGGCTATTCCGGCCGACCAGAGGAAATAAAGAAAGAATGTATAATTATATTTTCGGAGGTGACCATAGTGGGTGGTGTTTCTGTTGTCATTTGGTGCGATTCTTTTGTTGTATTTTTTAAGGTTGAAGATGAAGTAAATTAGGGTATTAAAAGGGGGGAAAGACAAGTGGGGAGGTGAAATGACTGTTCTACTCTCATGTGAAGTGCACATGACATAACTTAACTGAAAATTATAACTGGGTTTACCCTAAAGGACATAACGTGCAACATTTTCAAACATTAAGTACAAAAGTCATCAATTTTAAAGGTAAAGTACAACACCTGAAATTTGAGACAGACATAAAGGACAAAACTTGTAATTTACTCTTAAAAAAAAAAAAAAAACTCTTTTGAATAAACACATTGTACCACTAGACCAAGAGAGGTCATCAACGAATCATTCTAATCAATGTGGAAAATTCTTGACAAAAACCCACTTAATCAAACACGACTTTTTAAATGAATATACTCGATTAAAAAGTCTGTGGTTCTTGACTTCCAGGTCTCTTCGCAATGTTATGGTCTCCAATTAGTGACAAGTTCAACTTCACCAAAGTTATCTGGTACATTTAAATGGCACCTTTCTCAAACAATATGTACCACTTTCAAGTTCTCTATAAACAAGTCTTCTACATTGTATTAATTTTCAAATTTAAAAGTTAGGTTCCATTAACACTATGTCTTCTTTTGCTTCTCCCCCTGATTATTTTGCTCCTTCTATTTCTCCTGCTCCTTTTTCTGATCCTTCTCCTGATTCTCCTTATATTAATCTTTCTGGTGGCGTGATTCTTGGTATTGTGGTTTGTGTTATTATTTTTCAACTGTGTAAGTTGTGTTGAACCATTCAGTAAAAGAATTCTTGAGGGAACCAGAGCCGGCTCAAAATATTGTAGGCCCAAATTAGATAGAACAATTGAGGCCCTTTTCATATAAAGTAAAAGAAAAAAAATTGTTTTAGATTCTATTATTCATATATCATCTTTGTGTATACATAATTATAGATCATAAATTTCAATACCAATAATATTAAATCCAAGAGCACCTACATATAATATGTTTTTTTAGAATTTGAGGCCCTATGAAAGTAGTGGCTCAAAGCGCTTGCTTTATTTCACTCCCTTGAGCCGGCCCTGGATGGAACCATGCCCATTTATAATTGAACTTCTAACGGATTCAAGATACAAATGTTCTCTTTTGCAGTTTTAGTGGTAACGTGTAGATTATTTGGCTGTGCAAAATCTACAAAGAAAGTGGAGGATGAATTATTAGGCGATGACGACTCGGATCAGATTATCCCCCCCGCCATGGCCCAATTCCTCAATGACATGAAAAGCGAAAAGCCCATTCGATACACCTCTCAACAACTAAGAATAGCCACAGGTAACTTCAGCATCATATTGGGTTCAGGCGGGTTCGGGATAGTTTACAAAGGAATCATTAGCAACAATAAGCCTGTAGCTGTAAAAGTGTTAAATGGGGCCTCTAACAAGCGAATAGAGGAACAATTCATGGCAGAAGTGAGTACTATGGGAAGAACCCATCACTTTAATCTTATTAGGCTTTATGGGTTTTGCTTTGAATCTAGTTTAATAGCTTTAGTATACGAGTTCATGGTAAATGGCTCATTGGATAATTACTTGTTTAAAGGAAACAAAGGGGCTATGCTAGAGTTTGACAAACTTCATGAAATTGCGGTGGGAACCGCGAGAGGTATCGCGTACTTGCATGAAGAATGTGCTCAAAGAATAGTTCACTATGATATTAAACCAGGAAATATACTCTTGGATTCAAATTTTTGTGCAAAAGTAGCCGATTTCGGTTTGGCCAAACTATGCAATAAGGATAAGACCCATATAACCATCACAGCTGGACGAGGTACCCCAGGCTACACTGCTCCTGAGCTCTGGATGCCTCATCCCGTTACACATAAATGTGATGTTTATAGTTTCGGGATGCTACTTTTTGAGATCATCGGGAGAAGGAGGAACATGGACGTGTCTCTCGGTGATAGCCAGCAATGGTTCCCGATTTGGGCATGGGGCAAATATGATAAAAAAGAGTTAAAATATTTGATGATAGTTTGTGGGATTGAAGAGAAAGATGAAGAAGTGGTGGAGAGGATGCTAAAGGTGGCTTTTTGTTGTGTTCAATACAGGCCCGAGGCTAGGCCGGTGATGAGCATCATCGTTAAGATGTTAGAAGGTGCGTTAGAGGTCCCCGAGCCTTTAAATCCTTTTACATATTTGTTTTCACGGGAATGAACCTTACGATTCTTTGGCTCGAATGCGGTGGAATGTGGGTGGTTAGGATCTGTGGCATCCGAATAACTACGTGAAACAACACAAAACATCGTTCATTGTTTTGAATTTATAAATGTTTCTTGTGGGTAAGCTGTATTTAAGATTGTAAGTACTGGGAAACTATTCTCTATTTGAATATATAATGTTTTCTTTCGGATGATAAAGTTCTGTTATAGTAGCATAGTATTTCTGGAGCTTCTGTTCCGTTTACATTTCGTGTTATGACTTTGTTACATATTTGTTTGCTTCGAGAGACTACTTTTTTTACTTTGAAGTTTCTTCTGAAAAGGCTACTATATTCTAAGAGCATTAATATATGATAGTTAGAAAGTTGAATAAACAGTGATTATGTGATGATTCATCATGACAATTGTTTTAATGATGCCACGTTATCACTTAGCCTTTCTAATTTTCCCCCTCATCTCCTCATCACATTAACAATCTGATGAATTCATCGATCAATTTCAATCAACTTTGTCTGAACTTTAACGGTGGCTAGAGGCGGTGTGGTTTTGATTTTGGGCTTAAAAGCAAAGTTGTACTCTCTCTCTTTCACTTGACCATCTGAGAATATGTTTCTCTCTCTAAAGAGAGAACCCTCAAAGGCTCAAATTCTCTGCTTCTCTCTCTAAACAACTCGCCGCCATTCAACGCCCATCTTCGCCGCACACCGATGTTCTTTGTCCGCCGGGTTTTTTGGTTACCGGCGTTGATGAAGTCGGTGTGGTGGCGGTGGGTGTATCCGGCCTATGGAGCTCATCTCGTCGTCCCGCCGTTCAACGCCCATCTCCGCCGCTCACCGATGTTCTTTGTCCGCTGGGTTTTTTTGGTTACCGGCGTTGATGAAGTCGGTGTGGTGGCGGTGGGTGTATCCGGCTTATGGCGCTCATCTCGTCGTCTTTTCCGGCTTCGGTGTACCCATTGTACTACTTCTTTGTACGACGGTATATGTTTGCTACAGAGTCATAAGCCGTTGGCCAGTTTTGATGACGTCGGTGTAGTGGCGGTAGGTGTAGCACTACGCTGGTGGTGATGAAGTCGATGTTTACTTATGTATATGTAACTGATTAGTAACAAATCCATTAATCTGTGATGGTTGGGAACAGTAATTTCACGGTTGATAACGAGGTTAGTCGTTTTGCTGGGTTTGGATTTCGTGCTGGAGAAAAATGTGTGACCTTTGGTGTGCCTTTTGTGTTGTACGATGGTTTTCTACACAATTGTGTGTCGGAGTTAATGTGGTTTTGGTTTGGATTTACAAACTCTGTGTGAAACATCAGATTCCGGTGTTAATGACACTGTGTTGTTGCTATCGGTTAATCCATCGGGTGTTGGTTTTGAGCCAACGTACGACTAATGCGGGTGCTATTTATGACGGTTTTTGGTATCTCTTTGTTGTTGATTGTAGCCGGTGATGATGCTTTCCGGCCACATGGCATGGCAACTCCGGTTGCAACCGTGTGGCAGGACTGAGCCGCACTTTGTTTATGATAGCATTGAGGAACTTGACGATGATGATGCTTTGATCTGAGTCTATTGGTTTAGTTTTTTTTTTTTTTTTTTTCTTTTTTAACTTCAGTCTTACTGTTAAAAGCATAGTAATTTTGATTTTGTTTTGGGGTTTTGATCAACAAAAATCTTAGTTTGTCGCTGCGGTTGTAGGTTGTTGTAGTTTGGATTTTTGGTTTGTTTTTTAGTTGTACCCTTCTCATTTTCTTGCTGGGAGGGTCAAAGTTGAATTCCTCTTTTTGGTGTTTTTAATTAAACTCTTGCCACAATGATTGTAACTTTTAGCTTTTCTTGAATTTATATGGATTAATTAGTCTGATGACTAGATGTATATTTTTGCTTTTTGATTCTTAATTTACTTATCGTTTACACTTGACTTTGTTACTTAGGTAGGTTAAAATCAAATTTTGGTTCTTCTTGATATGATGGTTAGATAAATGAGATTCTAAATTCTAAAATAGAGTTTTTAAATCTTGAATCCAATTGCTTGAGTTTTGGATATGGGTTTATGGTTTTTTTTACAGAACACATATTTTAAAGGTGGTTTAATCAATAATAAACATAACTAAAAAAGAAAAAAAAACTTAACCCATCTGTCTTTTATAGGTGATATGTGGTGATATGTGTCGCAAAATAAATTATACCATCGTCATAAAAACACTTTTTTACAAGATCCTGGAACACACAGTAGTCTAAATCAATTAAAAAAGTTGAAAGTGTTGGGACTTTGTAATGTATAATGTGGTCAGTGTCGGACCGTGTAAAATAGAATATCGACAAAAAATATCAAAAGTTAAATTACCTTACAATAGAAGTGTTGCAGTTTAAGATGGTTCGGTCGTGGTTCATCCATGACGATCTATAAATGTCAATTCGTTTCCCGCCGCAACGCGGCGGTTACATCTACTAGTTATAAATTAAAATTGTAAACCTTGGTATTGAAAAGAATTGTGTATGAGTTTCTATTTGAAAATATTTCAATCAAATAGTAAATTAATATAAACTTTATTAATTACCGAGTTATTGGCCAAACCAGTTTATTCCAACTTGAGCAAACTGATTAAAGAAAGGTAGAAGAAGACTGTCCCGTTATCGGACGAATTAAAGAACACGCAAAATTAAAACCAACCTGGCGATTAAGAAAGAAGATCCTTGAATTGCACGGATGATTCATGTCCTTAAAGGAAATATTCGCGCTCGTATTGCTGTGAACTGCAGCGTAAACTCCCAGGATTTAATGCAGAACTGATCCGGTATTCCAACAGCAATGGAAACCAGAAAAACGCAGAAACTGGAGCACACAAAGGTGGGAGGAGGCTGCGAAATTATGTGTGTTTGAATGGGTAGCAGCAGGCTTTTATTTATAGACTGTGATCCTACCAGAGAAAAACGAGGAGTGGGATAACCATCCAGAACCAAATTCGGTTGCTGGAGATATCCCACACGAATTCGAATTACTAGAGATAATGAGATAACCCCCATTGTTTCGAATTCACCTCTATCTTAATCTTATCTCATTCGATCCACAGATCTGACGCACCTGAACCGGACTCTAGCTAAAATAAAAGCTCCTCAGCTCCTCGCGACGATGCGTACGTGCGAAGTGCAAAGTGCGCCTCAAACGCACCCATTCGCGCCTCAAACACGACCATTCGCGAGATCGCGGCTCGGCTCGGCGCGTGTGTGGGCTTTATCCACTTCTCAACCCATCTAACACTTTGGTGGCCCATAAGGAGTAATCCCTTATAAACCACTCAAATTTCACTTCCCTCACCAATGTGGGATGAAGGAAACATACCAACTTGTATGTTTTCCTTTAATATTTCCAACAATCCCCCACCAAGTTGGAATGTTTCCTTTCACTTAGACTGATGATGTCACTAGGTGTCACGGAGATTAAACCCAGTTGATAAACAAGAAGAGACAGATTTGATGGTGTCATATGGAATTAAACCATTAACCTGATAGCCCCCTTCGGTTTACCCCCACACATCACCAGCTGACTTTACGTTCTCACTGAGCGCGAATATGGCCGTGCGCTATAAATCCTTTTCATGACCCTTTAGAAGATAAACCACTAATCTTCACTTGAGGCGGCACAACCCCTAGATCATATAGGCAAAGTTTTACATCATCCACGTTGCTTGGATGCCTCCAAAACTTTGTTAAGAGCATAAGCTCACCCTTGTTCTCGGCAATGACGTACTATCATACCTCACATGGATCTATTAAAATTGATAGTACCTTCTATCGTTAAGTGACTTCGTTTTTACCCATTAAACTTGAGAAATAGGAGCACTAAGTTCAAGTTGGGTTTCCATCACCAACGATTCTATTGTGGTTTTAGACCCATGTCTCTCGCGGTATTCACAACCAAATCTCTAGTCAGAGGTTTAGTAAACGGATCTGCCAAGTTCCTACTCGTCTTGACATAGACAACCTTGATTGTACCACTTTCAAGCAGTTGTCTCACATAATTGTGCCGAAGACCTATGTGTCTTGACCTCCCATTATACACTGCGTTGTATACTTTAGATAGTGTGGCCTCACTATCACAATACATGGGAATGGACGGCATTGGAACATCCCACAGACGGATGTCAGTAAGTAGATCTCTAATCCACTTCGCTTCCTTACCAGTCGCAACTAGTGCTATGAACTCAGCTTCCATAGCTGAGTGGGCAATACACGTCTGTTTCTTGCTCGCCCAAGAAATTACTCCTCCTGCTAGAGTGTAAATCCACCCACGTGTAGATTTTGAATCACTGATGTGATCAATCCAGCTTGCATCAGAATAACCTTCAAGTATTCTGGAAGAAGACGTGTATGTCAGTTCTAAGTTTCTGGTCCTTTTAAGGTATCCAAGTACTCTACCCACTGCCTTCCAGTGTTCTGTCCCTGGATTGACAGTATACTGACTCAGTTTGCTTACAGCAAAAGCAACGTCAGGACGAGTGCAATGCGTTGCATACATCATACTTCCAATAGCACTCGCATACTCTAGTTGAGCCACTGCTCTTCCAGAGTTCACTTTAAGTTTCACACTTGGATCAAACGGGGTATTAAACTCTTTAATATTTAAGTGTTGAAACTTAGTCAGAATTTTCTCTATGTAATGAGATTGACTTAGAGAAATCTGACTTCCAGTTCTTTTCACCTTGATCCCAAGAATGGTATCAACTTCTCCTAGATCTTTCATCTTAAAGTTCGAGGACAAATATTTGTTATTTTCAGAAATACCTTCAAGGTGAGTGCTAATTATCAACATAGAGACAAATCACGACTGTATAACCGGGTTCACATTTAGTATAAATACATCTGTCAGCACTATTGTGTCGAAACCCGAAAGCAGTCACAGTGGTATCAAATCTCTCATGGCACTGTTTAGGAGCTTGCTTTAAACCATATAGAGATTTAATAAGTTTACACACTTTGTTCTCTTGCCCGGGCATCACAAATCCTTCTGGTTACTCCAAATAAATCTCCTCATTTAGATACCCATTTAGAAATGCAGTCTTTACATCCATTTGATGGATGTACAGCCCTTTCAAAGCAAACACCGCTATTAGAGTTCTAATAGAACTAATTCTAGCCACAGGTGCATAGGTATCAAAATAGTCGATCCCTTCTCTCTGCCTATACCCTTTAGCAACTATTCTCGCTTTATAGGCAGAGATGGATCCATCTGGATGATACTTCCTTTTGAAAATCCATTTGGATCCAATAGGTTTCTTTCCCTTGGGTAGATAAACTAACACACAAGTTCCATTTCCCATAATGGAATCCATTTCATCATTAACTGCCTCCTTCCACAAAGGAGCATCTCTTGATGACATTGCTTCGCTGAAAGTTTTAGGATCATCATCCAAATTTACAGCAAAAATGACCTCTCTCGTCACTTTCTTTTGAGTTCCTTCAACCAGGTAAGAAAAGAAATCATCTCCATAACTTTTCTCTTTTCTAACTCTAGTACTTTTTCTCAGTTCTTCAACTATTGGTGAAGGTTGGACTCTTTTTTCAGAAGTACTAGAAGATGTGGTGTAATTTGAATTTTCATCATCTCTAGAAAACTTGTTCTCAAAGAATTCCACATCTCTGGATTCTACAACTATACCTGATTCGTCATCCAACAATCGGTAAGACTTACTATGCGAAGCATATCCAATGAATACACTCTTGAAAGCTCGTTCTCCCAGTTTGAGTGTCTATGGATCAGGTACGCGATAGTAGGCAAGACACTCCCAAACCCTCAAATGCTCTAGGTTTGGTTTTCTTCCTTTCCATAACTCATATGGGCTCGTAGGTATCACACGACTAGTGATCCTATTGTGAACATAACACGCGGTTAACAAAGCTTCCCCCCCCACATATTACGAGGTAGACCCGATTGATTTAAAATACAGTTAACCATCTCTACCAAGGTTCGGTTCTTTCTCTCAACCAAACCATTTTGCTGGGGAGTATACGGTGCAGTTCTCTCATGTATGATGCCTTCTTCTTCGCAAAATGCATCAAACTTTCGGTTAAAGTATTCTCCACCTCTGTCCGAGCGAAGAATTTAATGCGTTTCTCTCGTCTTTTGAATGCAACAAATAAACATATAAGTATCGGCTCGAGTCAAGAAAGTGATAAAATATCTCTTACCCCCACGAGTAAGAACTCCATTCAGTTCACAAATATCTGAATGAATTTGCTCTAGTAGTGATGTATTACGTTTATGGACACTTGGAAAAGGTTTCTTTGTGAATTTTGATTCCACACAATGTTCGCATTTTTCAAAGTCTTTATCTTTTAATTTTAATAAACCTTTAGTTTGCATTTTTTTCAATGTTTTTAATATTTGTATGAGCTAAACGTTTATGCCATAAAGAAATTGAACAAGCGATATAATCAGAAGACATAATTTCATTCAATTCAAAACCAATTGCATTACATTGACCAAAACAAGTACTATCACTATCACTTTCATTCCCAAACCCATCAATCACAGAAACGCCCCCTTCATCCGAGTCTACTTCTTCTTCAATGCCATCTTCAGCTAAGGCAAGGTGATACATTCTACCCGTGTTCTTTGCTTGACCCACATAGATGTCATTTAGAGAAAACTACACACGGAGATTCTTGAGAACCAACTTGTAACCATTCCGATCGAACTTATCAGTAGAAACAAGACCCTTGGTGATACTAGGAACATGCAACACGTCCTGAAGGGTAACCACTTGACCATCTTTAAAGTTTAGTCGCACTGTGCCTTTACCACGAACTTCTACACGATTTCCATCAACACATACCACCACAGTTCCTTGAGGAACAAGACCATAAGTAAGAAACGAGCCACGATTCCCACAAACATGAACAGTGGCTCCAGAATCCAAAAACCATCCTCTACATGCCACAATGCGTGTATATTGAGAAAGCATGTTAACTTCTCCAAGACCCACATTGGCCACTAGATTGATGACTTTCTCAACATCAATAGCACTTGTAGAACCAACCGTAGATCCAGATTTCCTTTGAGAGCACTCTCGTGCATAATGCCCGGTTTCTCCACAAACATGACATTTACCAGACCTCTTTGGTTGATGGTTGTTAGTATTTTGTGACTTCTTGAATTCCTTTTTCTTTGGTGCTATAAAATTCTTATTCTTTGATGCCCCCTTTCCCTTTTGACCAGATCCTCCAGCAACATGATTCACACTCGATCCGACTTTACTTCTTTTGTCCCTGTTGCGCGTTTCCTCCTCAATTCGAAGGTGCTTCAACAGTTCGTCCAAAGAGTAGTCCTCAGACTTGTGCATCATTCTCTTTGAGAAATCTTTCCAATTAGGAGGCAATTTTGCAATAATGACCCCTACTTGAAATATTTCTGGCAGCGGAATAGAAAGTGCGGTCAATTTGTTAACAAGAACGTGGAGTTCATGCACTTGCTCCAGGATTGACTTGTCATCAACCATTTGAAAGTCTAAGTACTTGGAAATAAGGTATTTGTTAGTACCTTCTTCATGAGCCCTGTACTTATCTTCCAAAGCTTTCCATAATTCTCTAGCACTTTTTACCGGCGAGTACAAGTCATAGAGACGATCCGAAAGAGAATTTTTGATGTGGCCAAGGCAAAGATCTTCAGCTTCCTTATGGACAAGTCTTTGCTTTGCTATATCTTGATCCGTGACCTCTCCAGCCTCAAGAGGAGGGTCTTCAGGGATTTCAGGCAAGTTTGGATCAAGGATATAGTAGAGTTTCAGCACAACTAGCATGAACTTGACCTTGTCCGCCCAACGGGTATAGTTCTGACCATCGAATCTGTCCAAGTTGACAAACTCTTGATTCATAAATCTCAGATTGGCTGTTGGTAGTTCAGAGTCCATTAGTACTGTTGATTAAACACAAAATAAAATCCTTTAAGATTGTTGAAAATATTTCAATCAAACAGTAAATTACTATAAACTTTATTAATTACCGAGTTATTGGCCAAACCAGTTTGTTCCAAGTTGAGCAAACTGATTAAAGAAAGGTAGAAGAAGACTGTCCCGTTATCGGACGAATTAAAGAACACGCAAAATTAAAACCAACCTGGCGATTAAGAAAGGAGATCCTTGAACTGCACGGATAATTCCTATCCTTAAAGGATTTTACGCGCTCGTATTGCTGTGAACTGCAGCGTAAACTTCCAGGATTTAATGCAGAACTGATCCGGTATTCCAACAGCAATGGAAACCAGAAAAACGCAGAAGCTGGAGAAGAAACTGGAGCACACGAAGGTGGGAGGAGGCTGCGAAATTATGTGTGTTTGAATGGGTAGCAGGAGGCTTTTATTTATAGACTGTGATCATTCCAGAGAATGAGAAAAACGGGGAGTGGGATAACCATCCAGAACCAAATTCGGTTGTTGGAGATATCCTACACGAATTCGAATTACTAGAGATAATGAGATAACCCCCACTGTTTCGAATTCACCTCTATCTCAATCTTATCTCATTCGATCCACAGATCTGACGCACCTGAACCGGACACTAGCTAAAATACCTCAGCTCCTCGCGACGATGCGTACATGCGAAGTGCAAAGTGCGCCTCAAACGCGACTATTCACGAGCTCGTGGCTCGGCTCGGCACACGTGTGGGCTTTATCCACTTCTCAACCCATCTAACACTTTGGTGGCCCATAAGGGGTAATCCCTTATAAACCACTCAAATTTCACTTCCCTCACCAATGTGGGATGAAGGAAACATACCAACTTGTATGTTTTCCTTTAATATTTCCAACAGTTTCTACAAAGCCTTCCAAAGTAGGCCATAGGGTGGGCCGCGGGTTCATGTGACGGGTTAAAACAAGTTCAGGTCAAAACGAGCAAAACAAGTTTGGATCAAAACACACCGGTTTAAAAATTATCAATTTGGTTTGGGGCACAATGGATTTCGGCCAAAATGATGTTGGGTTGACATGATTTCGTCTTAGAAAAATACACCAGAATAAGTTCACCAGCAAATTTTTTTATGGTGTTTAGTGACAACGGTGAAAGTTGTTACTGAGGGGGCAACAGTGGCGACGACTACGAGGAGGTGTCAGGTTACGTGGCGTAGGCGGCGACAATGGTGACGGAGATGACGGTGATCTTGGCGGGTGATGAAGGCTGTGGCCTACATGTACCCATATGCATTTTATTTTTACCCAATTCAACTAATTCTTTAATAAGTTTCATTATAGAATGACACGTAAAACAAAGGAGTACAACGTTTTGGCATTTGGCATCAACCACAAGTAAGACTCTTTGATGGCTGAAAAGAAATTGTTCATGTGTTTCTTTTTGTTTCGCCAACTAGAACTAGAGGGGGCAATCTTGACCCAAAGGCTTCTAAGTGGATCAGTTTGGGTTGCTTTTAAAATTTTATGGTTTGGTTTGGGTAAGATATTTTAACTAAATGGGTCACAATGGGTTACTTGAAATTTCATCTTGTTAGTGTCTTAAAGAAACGGGGCAGGTTTTGGATCGGAATGGGTTTCGAGCCGGCACAAGTATCCGCACGAGACGCGTTACGGCACGAAACGAGTTTTGAATCGGAACGGGTTCAGTTCAAATTGAGTTTCGGGCCGAGACGGGTTTCGGCACGACACATGTTTTGGATCGGAACGGGGTCGGTTCGGGTCGGGTTTCGTGCCGACACAGGTTTCTGCACGGGACGGGTTTCGGATCGCAACGGGTTTTGGGACGACACGAGTTTTTGCACGAGACGAGTTTCGGGTCGAGACGAGTTTCGTACCGTTTCAACGCATACCGTTTCGACCCCCCTGTATCGTTTAGATCAAATTCGTTGATTACTTGATACTCTGCGGTTATGGTTATAATATGGCTTAGATTTGAATTTTGTAAACTAAACGAGGACTTAATATGTAAAGAGACAGCTAAATAGAGTCAAAATAAGTTTCTCTTTGATGTGCGATGATCATCAGTTAAGGATGATTTTTAGGTCCGTTTTCAGCTAAACTTGTAGTTACTAGTCACTAACATGGGATTTAATGATAGATTGTTAACGCAAAACGTTTCGACCCGTACCGTTTCGATCAATACTGTTTCGACACGTACCGTTTCGAATCGAACCGTTTCGACGCGAACCGTTTCGAATCAAACCGTTTCGACGCGTACCGTTTCGACGCGTACCGTTTCGACGCGAACCGTTTCGACCCGTACCGTTTCGACCCGTACCGTTTCGACCAGTACCATTTCGAACCGAACAAAATTGCCACTTGATGTACAATCTCTTTAAAAAACATTTTTAACCAACCCGACCCGAACCCGTTCGGACCCGAAACCTAGGGCTGTAAACGAACCGAACGTTCAGCAAACCGTTCGTGAACCGTTTGGCGGGAAGTTCGTTTATGTTCGTTCGATTAGCTTAACGAACGAACACGAACAAAAAATTCCGTTCATTTAGCTTAGCGAACGAACACGAACACATGCCTCGTTCGTTCGACTGCGTTCGTGAACGTTCGGTAATATGTTCGGTTATGTTCGTTCATATTAGTTCGTGTCCGTTTGATTATATTAAAAAAATAATAAATAATAAACCTTTTATCTATTGAAAACTTGAAACTCTATTTTTTCTAAGTTAGTTAAAATTTGAACATTCTAAACCATTTTTTGGGATAATTATGTCTAAGTTAGTTAACTTGATTCATTGTTTCGTAGTGTAGTAGATTTCTTGTGTTTTGATTTATCATTTGATAGTTGTGTTTAACTACTTATATAATGTTTAAGGATATCAATGTTTTTATTTTTTATTTTCAAATTAAATGTTCGTTTCCATTCGTTTTTATTTGCTTGTGTTCGTTTGTGTTTGAGACCAGTGTTCACGAACTGTTCGTAAACAACTGAATTTTCTTAACGAACGAACACGAACATAAACTTATGTTCGGTATGCGTTCGTGAACAGTTCACGAACATGTTAATTTCCTTAACGAACGAACACGAACATGACCTTGTTCGTGTTCGTTCCGTTCGTTTACAGCCCTACCAAAACCCGTTCCGACCCGAACCCGTTTCGACCCGAACCAAAACAACCCCTTTTTTAATTGACCGCTTTGACCCGAACCCGTTTTGACCCAAACCCGTTTTGACCCATGACCCGACCCGTTTGCCGGGTCTAGCTACAAGGCATTAGTTTATCTAGTACATCGTTTAACCGCAAGCAAAATTCAAGTGGATCTAGATTGATTTATTGGTTGTTACAATTGTCAAATCACTTCATAACAGAATAAGTTAGTCATAACAAGATGCCATATTTAAAGACTAGGATATAAGACTGAAGGGAGTGGGGCGTCCTCAAAAGAGGGCGTCTTGCGACATGTGGCGTTTGGGGGTGATTTGGGGCGTCTTCAAAAAAGGGGGCGTGGTGTTCATGGCAACTCAAGATGCCCCTCCAAGACTTATGATTGGTTGTTTGAAAAAGGAAAGTTTTTTGATTGGTGGATGAAAAAGAAAAGCTTATGGGGGTGGCGATCTGTGGGAGACGGGGGAGATGAAGTTGCTATGGAAGTTGGGCAAGGGGCGCGGTGTTTGGGGCGACTTAGGGCGACTTGGGAGGGGGAGTCGCCCCACTCCCCTCAGTCTAATAGTGTGTTCTGTACGTCTTATCCACTTAGTCATCACTTCATAACACAATAAGTTAGTCATAACAAGATGCAATATTTAGTGACTAGGATATAATAGTGCGTTCTGTACGTCTTACCTACTTAAAATATATATATATTCAAAGGATAGTTAAAGGGGGATTCTATTGACACACCGGCTCTACTATTCGCACACTTTGACAGTTCAATACGGATCGTATAAGCCTATACGATCCGTATTGGATAAAGTTAAGACATGGCAGACTAACTGGTGCAGGGGTTGTCTGGCAGCTGGCCTATACGCATCGCATAGGCCTATACGCATCGCATAGGCCTATGCGCATCGCATAGGCATATACGATGCGTATTAAGGCCCTGATTTTTTGAGGATTGATTTTTTGGTCTGTTGTGTTTGGTTTTTGGTATTTTGGGTTTGGTTATTGGTGTTTATTGTTGGTTATTTTTGTTTTAATGAATTTAAAATCTTTATTATTTTTATCGTTACGTATCGTATTATAGCGTACTGTGGCGTATTGTATCACATTTTTTTTACTTTTAAATATTTAATCGTGACATGTCGTATGATATCGTATCATCCTTGTACTGTATCGTCTCGTATCATAGTTGTATTTTGTATTATTTTTTATGTTGACGTATTCACGACGGGTAATATTATACATTATATGTAACCAAGCAATCAAAATAAACAATCACAAATACAAATAAGGGTAAATTACTTTTTGACTGTGTTTTAGTGGTTTTAACAACTTGAGTTCAAAATAAAATGTTTAAAGCCCTGAATCCCTATAGCCACTTTTCTTAACCATTCGAGTCCAATTTTCTAACTCCATCCACCAAATCTGTTAACTATGAGGGTAATTTGGTCATTTACACACAAAGTACAAGTCTTATGCACACATAAGTACAAGAAACAAGTCTTTAATGCATAAACTTTTAATATATATATATATATATATATATATATAGGATAAAGATCCGTTATGTCACACCCCAAATTTCCACGTGTTACCGGTGGGCCCGGTAGGGGAGTAACGTGACGTGGTTGGCAACATCATAGTCAAACAACACAATATATAAATGCACAGCGGAAGCAAAAGAATAAATATATTACAATCCGTAATAGTGTAACATCAAAGTATTACAACGGAAGTAAAGGATCCACAGACGGATCGCAAATAAAATAACATGGTTCAACAGACTTTAGGCATCTAAGCTTGCGAGACTCTTTACTGATGCTAGGAGTAGCCAGCCCATTCCAATTAGTACCTGCACTTAGCCTTTTTGGGAAAATACGTCAGTTTACACTGGTAAATACAATCAACCGACTCATTTTAAAAAGGTTTAAGAAAATGATTGATTTGAATGCACATGGCACAAATAATATTTTATAACTTGGGATAATTATTAATATAATACTTGTAGGGATTTACATGTTCCTTATGCGTTCAGTAGCCCGGATCGAGCCGGGTTAAAGATTAATCGACACACCACTATAATTAGGAGACACCAACGGCGTACGCCTACGCCGGGTGCTGAGGTCGTGGCCATTCGTAGAATGATGCCAGGAATATCCGGGACAACGGTCATTAACCCCCCAAAGGCTTTAAGTAAACAAAACAATATTAAACGAGACGTCTCAATACTTTCATTATCATTCATTCAATCAAAGATTCAACGCCCCGACCAAGCGGTATTTTATATACCGTACCCCAAGCCCGTATAGGGAAAATAAGTTAAAAGTATTTACCTGAGCTTAAATATAAATTCAATCCCAGCCGTATCAAATCAGCAAGTACAGATAGCTTTTACCGAGCTCCTAAATCTGGAACGAAGGTTTTTAATAACCTATTAGAATCCTAACGGGTCTTTAATTAAGCCTTGACTTAGACCGGTTAGTTTTCAAGAGGGAGATACGGTTCAAACGCATGATTAAGCGAAGACCGGATAGAATGTGATTTAGACCCGACAAGTTTGAAGACTTGCTTAATATGGGTATTTCATACACATTCTGGATTTTGAGACGAAACTGATAAGTCTTGACCCGTTTCGGCCAATTTATGTAAACTAGTTACATAAACCGAACCGAACGCATATGACGCGTAACGGGTAACCATAAGAGTCCTAAACAGGTTTCCTAAGTTATCATGCCCTAAATATGTTGTGATATCAGTGGGATACCTTCCGTTATGCCCAAAACGAGTTTAATCTCATAAAAAGCCCCGAAGGGGTATTTTGGTCATTTTAAAGATTATAAAAGGGATTAATTACATTTCTGTGAACCGGGTCTGAAAACATCAGTAACTTAGTTTATTTTAACAGATTATAACATTTGGTTATAAGTCTTATATGTCAAAATAGTTTTAAACCCTAACTATGCGTATAATACGCGTATAAAGCCGTTTTAAGCGACGTACGGTTTAAAATAGTATTCTGAGTTTTCTGATTATTTAAACAAGTTCAAAACACTACATTTATTATTTAAAATCAGTAGCAATTGGATTGGCGTTAAAAGGATTTGTAAAACTCATTTTATGGCCTAAAAGGGTATATTCGGTATTTACCGAATTAAGACGCTAATCCAAGCTTATGATCAGTCTAAAAATAATTAAAAATCTTTAAAAATCCTAGAATATTATTTAACATCAGTGGGTAAAAGATTTGGTGTCAAAACTGAGTTTAGATAGGTTTTACGCTAATGGCGTCGTTTAATTAATAAACATGTTTATAAATACGCCATTAAGCATAACTCCTAATCTAGACTTCCGATTGACGTGAAATTTTGCAGACATGTTCAATAGTCAGTATTAAAGACTTTTGCACTTTTACATTTTCTAATATCTCGTTCTGCGGTCATAAGGGCATTATGGTCATTATTTAGGCATTTAACGGAAACGTCGGATAGTTACGGATTCGGGTAGTATAAACGCAGAGGATTATACTAACATGTAACTAGGTCCTAATGGAACTTTAAGGCATGTCTAAACCTATATAAATCGGGTCAGAACTGAGGTCAAAGCAAAAGTCAAACTTTTGCGTCTCTCGGTTCCGAATCGGTTCAAAACATAAAGTTGTCGAATCAAACAAGCTTAGACAAGTTATTATACTTATTTTCAAGTTGTATGACTGATAAAACAGATTACACACCTTCCGTATCATTAAATATGCGATTAACATTTCTGTTGACTTTTCGGAAGAAGTTTGACTCGATCAAACGGCATAGTTAAGATTGAAATCAGTGGGTTACCTTTTAGGGGTTTATTACCCATATAAATACCAACTTATAACAACTTTCGATTCGACTAAACTCTGGACCGATTGTGATCTATCGCTAAGTCAAACCGTAGTTACGACGGTTTGATTTCTAGGCTAAAAACTAAGCATAAATGAATGAGGAAAGGTTAAACATACTTACACACAACTAATGGATGATATGGAAAACTTGGATCAGTTCTTGAGCTCTTGAAAATGTCCAGAAGATGAAATGTGCATGTATGTGGAAAATGTGACTTCTTATAAATAACTTCAAACATGCATGGATGATCGACAACTAAGTCTAGGAGGAAACAATAACATCCACAAGTGTCCTACCAGCTAAAAACCATCTTAGGGCAGCCCAAGGTATGCCAAAAATCGATCAAAGTCGGTTAACAAACATGCAGGACACTTGCACATGTTTTCTGTCCAGATAAGGCAGTCGCGTAGCGCGACTGCCAAGCCTTTTAAGCCTCGCGCTACGCGAGGGTGTGGGTGACCTGATCAACAAGTTTCATTAATTGCAATTTCAGTCCCTGGTCCCCCGAAAGGTCGTTTTCACTTGGTTTTCTTGCATTTTGAGACTTTATATTTGACATGTGGGGCTTTAAGACTTATACCATCTTTGTTAAGTCCTCGGGTAACTTTGTGATCACCCGAAAAGCCCTAAATTTCAATGTTGACGATTTTAACCCTCACACACGGATTTCATCATAACTTGCTCATACGATAACGAAACTTCATGAAATTTTTGTGGTACATTCTAGTGAGCATTATTAATCGTTACAAAGCTTCGGGTTTGTCAAAAGGTCACTCAGAGGTATAACTTAAACATGTTGGCACATTTAACCCCTGTAGTTTGTAATCTCTCACTTTCTTTCACAATTCGCTTCGTATGATCCATGATCTATTCGTTTAAGGTTATAAACATCATGTAGGGTTATTGTAAAGTATATTTATTCATTGTTGACACTTTGAACCCTTATATTTACACAGTTTCATTGATTGTTAACTTTAATCCTTCAAGAACATTCTCTCACACGTTCAAACCTATGACACGTGTCAGCACATTATAGGACGAAAATTTTCGGGGTGTTACATCCTCACCCCCTTAAAAGAAATCTCGACCTCGAGATTTGTTAAAATGCTGGAAGTACTCTATGTCGCATAAGGGACTTAACTTTTATAGCATATCTGGATTCTTTCCAAGCTCCCAAAGTGGCCCTTATATTAGGCGTATGTATCCTTTTTGGAGCTTCTTGACTTGTCGATCCTCAATCGATACAGGATGCTCATCACATCATAATTCTGCATATCATTATGTGATAGTGCTTCTTGACTTATTGTCGGAACACATCCTCCAATCACTAGTGTGCAATGTATTGCGAGCTCCGTCAAACTCCTTAAGTAGGTTTTAGCTTACAAGCTACTTGATCTTGATACATTCGATTTCCTTCGAATGATTTACATATATTCAGAGCTTAACTAGCCTGATAATTTAGCAAATTTGGTACACCCTTCCTGGGTGATATCTTTTGTTAAACCATTTTCCTTAACAAGAACTTAGAAAGTTTGCTATTTTCATAACTCCTTGATTTCCTGCCGTATACTGGCAACCTACAATCGATTATGGATTTGTATGATCTTATTTGTTGTCCCCCAGGCAACTTTCAGATTTTGATAATTGGACTTACCAATTCTTTATCTAACACTAGACATTTAACATTTCATCTACACAAGGTCTCCAAGGAGTAGCCTTAATACTTACATATCCATATTTATAGACAAACTTTATTTTTAAGGTGAGATGGTTATTCCAACCACTGCTTAGCTAATGTGTAGGGAATAGCTAATCCTTGCCGTTAGTCGAACAGATCGACGATCCTGGACAGTTGATGGCAAATTCTTAATCGTTACCTAATTAGGGTGGCGGTGATAATGCATAAGCAAAATGAACCGTCTTTCATACTTGACTATACCGGATTCCCAGGATATTGAGTTAGGCTAAAAGAATCTCCTATCTTAATAATTTACTTAATCAGGTTTTCGGTTATTCCATAATCAATAGGGAGTTCTTACAACACTCTAACCCAAAGAGGGATGTTAATCTTAACTCTACTTGCCTCTAGGGAGGTAAACAGGGTAAACTTAGGAGAAGATAATTAAGGTACAAGGAGGTTACAGAGATTTCCATATCTCAGGCTCCAGTTCACTCATCAACGCTTGTGTCTAATAAGTGACACATTCATGTTATGAGTCCACATATTCCGTTACCAAGGAATATTTATTTGGATAGTTCTATTCCGGATATCTTCTTTGAATACTACTAGTCGACTTTGGTACAATATGATCATTGAGATATCTCAGGGGTTCCATGCATTAAACCTCCATACTGATCAGGCCTGGAAGTAATCTATGGGACTCACTAGGATACACCAATCCTCATATGGCACTTTTATCAAACATAGTTTGGCATTCGCAGGCGATAAAAACAATGAAAAAAAAATAATAATTAAAATAACATATGTTGCCGTACTCTATGCGAAGAAAGAGTGATCTAAGATTTTCGGAAGGATTCCTTGCCGATACTATAAGAATTGGTTACTATGGTTTCCTTGGTAAGTTATACCTTGTCGATGATAAAATTCGCTAAGTTTATGGTTCATGAAGATTTATTATTGCCTGTATTAAAACAGGACACTTAGTAGAAATTATCATTGATAAATGATAAGGAAGTTTATTGTACAAGTGCTTATATCTAATAAATAATGGAAGTTTCACAAACTAGGCACCTAGCTCACTTGGCTAGGCGCGCGAAAGGGTGCGGCCGGCCTAGACCCAGGTTCGATTCCGGGGACAGCCAGTTCCACCATTTTTTTTTATGTTTAATATTAATTACTCGTACGAATACGTGTAATTATGAGAGTGGTCTCATACGGAGTCTTGATAATTAATTGCTTCTTAACACACACAATATGGGCTTGATTTTTAAGGCAACCAAACCTTTCCTATTACTATATAAAGTCCTCTTATTAACGCAACAAGGACAGCGGAGAAGAGTAATTCCTAATGGATATTAAATATCCATTTAATATTGCTGCAGTAGTCTCTGAGGTATTATCGACCAAAATTTTTTTACTTCATACTTAACGCTTAGAGTTTTAGCAGGCAGATTTAAAGATTTACAATATCTATTGTCTACAAGAGACCTATCTGAACCTGTATAAAAAGTACTCTAGTTTATACATCATTTACAAAAAAGGTACCTGTGCTAACGTTGTCATCCTGAACGGCTTCCCTTGCATCCATTCTGAAGACCCTCGCATTGGTCTTCTTGCCTTCCTCAGGCTTTTTAGCGTACTTAGGGCAGTTGGTCTTAATGTGCCCCTTATCATGGCAGTTGAAACATGTTGCATCCTTTATCTTCTTGCACTCTATCGTTTTGTGGTCTTTAGACTTGCATAACCCACATGCAGGTGATCCTGATTGAGACTGGGTCTCAAGCCTGCATTTTCCAAAGTGGCGTTTTTGGCAAGTCGAACACCTTGGCTTTCCCTCTGTTCGCTGATTAGCCTTGTTAGATCCAGACTTAATTGCTTTTCCCTTGGCAGCCGTAGGGCAATTAGTACTGATATGGCCCTTTTTGCCACAGCCATGACAGGTCGCATCTTCCAATTTCTTGCAATCCAAGGCCTTGTGACCCTTGGTTTTGCAAATTCCACATAAATTAGTACGTGGGTCGATTGTGCATTTTCCAACATGTTGCTTCCTGCAGATCTTACATCTGGGTTTTTCACCTGACTGTTGGTTGTTTTTCAATCCCTTGCATTCATGGGTCTTGTGATTCCTCTCTTTACAGATACCACATCCCCTGATCTGTTCATATATACATTTACTGAAGTGTCTCTTCTTCCCGCAAATCTTACATTCGGGTTTAGCCTCCTTTGGCTTGGACTGGTTATAGTTTAAACCGGTCTTACCCTTTTTACAAATTTGCATTGGGGTATTATTGCCCTTTCGCTTGTGATCCTTTAGTACACGATCTACAACGTTATTTATGGCTGTATTTAACACAGCCTTTAACTCGGTGCTCGTTATGTTCAGTCTTACATCATCATTCTGATCAACTGGGCGATTGTGAGCTTCAGAGGAGTCAGCCATGGTGAAGCTTTGAGGCTACAAACCAAGAAGTAATAATTTGCTTTAAGTATATGGCGAATTGTCAAATTTAATGACTAATTAGCCATGGTGTAAATAAACCATATAGGCCAATAGATAGTACTTAAGTTAATTGATTATGTTCTGCCTAGGTCTTGGCTTGTAAACAGAATATAATCCTTCATATTTATTAGACAGGGGACATAAATCACGACTGTCAATGTCGTATTGACATTTTATATAGCACAAGAGCTTGTTCCCAAGGACTCTTGATGGCACAGGGGCCTTGTCATTAGGGAAAAATCTAAAACATAATCGATGATTCCTTTGGATCGGAAAATTCCATAGTTCATTGTCTTGACAAGACTTTATGAAATAATAACTATCTTTTCATATCTACACCTTTTCCCATAGGTACACATCCCAAATGGATGTTTTGATGCGTACATCATGCTCGACGTTTACCAGTCATGATTCCTATTGATCACTTACACTAGCTAAGAGATATAGAAAAAAATCTTAATATAGGGATGACAAGTGTGATTTTATCATATCACTGTTGTCGGGAGTGTCAACACATTTTAAAGTGTTAACAATGATCTGAATCTCTTTTTAACCAGGTTTTACCATCTTAGCAAGGTCTACAATAACATTCAGGCTAGGTCAAACCTTTTAAGATTCTCTTTTAATATTTAAACTGACAGGAAGAGAATGATATTTATCTTATTCAGGATGCTCACTTATTAATCCTAAATTATAAGTTAGTAATAGTACAAAAGGCTTAATCAAGTAGACGAGTTTAATTTATAAGCCATGATTTCAGAGAATCAAAGCATTTAGGTTTGAACATAGTTCATTATCTGTCCTGGACAGAGAGTCAAAGACTACTACTGTCGTTGTCAAATTGACGATACAATATGGCCCGTAGGCGGATCAATTGACATTACAAAACGATGTTTTTTTTTTTTTTTAGAAATTAATAATCATCACACTGGTGACAGTAGTCATAATAATATTGATCATATTGACTATGAGGCTTGGGCATAGCCCACTGCCTTAGACAAGAACCCTAAGATTTACTACTGTCATTGTCGTAGTGACAATATTATAAAGTATAGCCAGTAGGCACTTCATCACTAAGGATGTCGATAATATGATCATCATATTGATGATATTAGTCATGATCACATTGATCATATAGACTAATAGGCTTGAGCATAGCTCACCACCATAGACAAGGAATCATAAAGATCACAATGTCAGAGACATATTAGTCATGATCACATTGATCATTTAGGCTAATAGGCTTGAGCAGAGCTCACCACCATAGACAAGGAATCATAAAAATCACAATGTCAGTGTCTCAGATGGACAATACGTTATAGCCCGTAGGCACTTCCCTTCTAAGGGATGGTTATAATATGATCATCTTATAGGATAATATAAGCTATGATTTCTAGATCAATAGACTAGATAAGAATATTGGAAAAATCCAATATATGAAAATAAAAGTACAGAGTTGCCTTAAGCGGGACTTGAAAGGAATAATGTTGTCCTCGAAGGGACTGAAAAGATAAATACGTCCTTATAAGGATTATTGAGGAAATGATCTTCAGCAAAGGAGTTTCTTCTTCATTCAATTCCTGAATGCTTTCTCCTTGTTTGCACGTTTCATCCTAGCCGCTGTACGAAGGTCAGCAATATAAGGCTCCGGGTGTGGAGGATTCCTATTACAGCTTCTTCGCTTGGCGACGTATCCAATATATAAAAATTGGAAGTAAAATTTCCAGATGAGGATTGAGAGTATTCCTATGTTAAGTCTAGACTCAGAAGGTCAAGGTATGTGCTAATGTGTCATTGAGATTAAACACAAAAAGATAGTGTTTAATTCACTCAATGTTGGCTCTGATACCAACCTGTCACACCCCAAATTTCCACGTGTTACCGGTGGGCCCGGTAGGGGAGTAACGTGACGTGGTTGGCAACATCATAGTCAAACAACACAATATATAAATGCACAGCGGAAGCAAAAGAATAAATATATTACAATCCGTAATAGTGTAACATCAAAGTATTACAACGGAAGTAAAGGATCCACAGACGGATCGCAAATAAAATAACATGGTTCAACAGACTTTAGGCATCTAAGCTTGCGAGACTCTTTACTGATGCTAGGAGTAGCCAGCCCATTCCAATTAGTACCTGCACTTAGCCTTTTTGGGAAAATACGTCAGTTTACACTGGTAAATACAATCAACCGACTCATTTTAAAAAGGTTTAAGAAAATGATTGATTTGAATGCACATGGCACAAATAATATTTTATAACTTGGGATAATTATTAATATAATACTTGTAGGGATTTACATGTTCCTTATGCGTTCAGTAGCCCGGATCGAGCCGGGTTAAAGATTAATCGACACACCACTATAATTAGGAGACACCAACGGCGTACGCCTACGCCGGGTGCTGAGGTCGTGGCCATTCGTAGAATGATGCCAGGGATATCCGGGACAACGGTCATTAACCCCCCAAAGGCTTTAAGTAAACAAAACAATATTAAACGAGACGTCTCAATACTTTCATTATCATTCATTCAATCAAAGATTCAACGCCCCGACCAAGCGGTATTTTATATACCGTACCCCAAGCCCGTATAGGGAAAATAAGTTAAAAGTATTTACCTGAGCTTAAATATAAATTCAATCCCAGCCGTATCAAATCAGCAAGTACAGATAGCTTTTACCGAGCTCCTAAATCTGGAACGAAGGTTTTTAATAACCTATTAGAATCCTAACGGGTCTTTAATTAAGCCTTGACTTAGACCGGTTAGTTTTCAAGAGGGAGATACGGTTCAAACGCATGATTAAGCGAAGACCGGATAGAATGTGATTTAGACCCGACAAGTTTGAAGACTTGCTTAATATGGGTATTTCATACACATTCTGGATTTTGAGACGAAACTGATAAGTCTTGACCCGTTTCGGCCAATTTATGTAAACTAGTTACATAAACCGAACCGAACGCATATGACGCGTAACGGGTAACCATAAGAGTCCTAAACAGGTTTCCTAAGTTATCATGCCCTAAATATGTTGTGATATCAGTGGGACACCTTCCGTTATGCCCAAAACGAGTTTAATCTCATAAAAAGCCCCGAAGGGGTATTTTGGTCATTTTAAAGATTATAAAAGGGATTAATTACATTTCTGTGAACCGGGTCTGAAAACATCAGTAACTTAGTTTATTTTAACAGATTATAACATTTGGTTATAAGTCTTATATGTCAAAATAGTTTTAAACCCTAACTATGCGTATAATACGCGTATAAAGCCGTTTTAAGCGACGTACGGTTTAAAATAGTATTCTGAGTTTTCTGATTATTTAAACAAGTTCAAAACACTACATTTATTATTTAAAATCAGTAGCAATTGGATTGGCGTTAAAAGGATTTGTAAAACTCATTTTATGGCCTAAAAGGGTATATTCGGTATTTACCGAATTAAGACGCTAATCCAAGCTTATGATCAGTCTAAAAATAATTAAAAATCTTTAAAAATCCTAGAATATTATTTAACATCAGTAGGTAAAAGATTTGGTGTCAAAACTGAGTTTAGATAGGTTTTACGCTAATGGCGCCGTTTAATTAATAAACATGTTTATAAATACGCCATTAAGCATAACTCCTAATCTAGACTTCCGATTGACGTGAAATTTTGCAGACATGTTCAATAGTCAGTATTAAAGACTTTTGCACTTTTACATTTTCTAATATCTCGTTCTGCGGTCATAAGGGCATTATGGTCATTATTTAGGCATTTAACGGAAACGTCGGATAGTTACGGATTCGGGTAGTATAAACGCAGAGGATTATACTAACATGTAACTAGGTCCTAATGGAACTTTAAGGCATGTCTAAACCTATATAAATCGGGTCAGAACTGAGGTCAAAGCAAAAGTCAAACTTTTGCGTCTCTCGGTTCCGAATCGGTTCAAAACATAAAGTTGTCGAATCAAACAAGCTTAGACAAGTTATTATACTTATTTTCAAGTTGTATGACTGATAAAACAGATTACACACCTTCCGTATCATTAAATATGCGATTAACATTTCTGTTGACTTTTCGGAAGAAGTTTGACTCGATCAAACGGCATAGTTAAGATTGAAATCAGTGGGTTACCTTTTAGGGGTTTATTACCCATATAAATACCAACTTATAACAACTTTCGATTCGACTAAACTCTGGACCGATTGTGATCTATCGCTAAGTCAAACCGTAGTTACGACGGTTTGATTTCTAGGCTAAAAACTAAGCATAAATGAATGAGGAAAGGTTAAACATACTTACACACAACTAATGGATGATATGGAAAACTTGGATCAGTTCTTGAGCTCTTGAAAATGTCCAGAAGATGAAATGTGCATGTATGTGGAAAATGTGACTTCTTATAAATAACTTCAAACATGCATGGATGATCGACAACTAAGTCTAGGAGGAAACAATAACATCCACAAGTGTCCTACCAGCTAAAAACCATCTTAGGGCAGCCCAAGGTATGCCAAAAATCGATCAAAGTCGGTTAACAAACATGCAGGACACCTGCACATGTTTTCTGTCCAGATAAGGCAGTCGCGTAGCGCGACTGCCAAGCCTTTTAAGCCTCGCGCTACGCGAGGGTGTGGGTGACCTGATCAACAAGTTTCATTAATTGCAATTTCAGTCCCTGGTCCCCCGAAAGGTCGTTTTCACTTGGTTTTCTTGCATTTTGAGACTTTATATTTGACATGTGGGGCTTTAAGACTTATACCATCTTTGTTAAGTCCTCGGGTAACTTTGTGATCACCCGAAAAGCCCTAAATTTCAATGTTGACGATTTTAACCCTCACACACGGATTTCATCATAACTTGCTCATACGATAACGAAACTTCATGAAATTTTTGTGGTACATTCTAGTGAGCATTATTAATCGTTACAAAGCTTCGGGTTTGTCAAAAGGTCACTCAGAGGTATAACTTAAACATGTTGGCACATTTAACCCCTGTAGTTTGTAATCTCTCACTTTCTTTCACAATTCGCTTCGTATGATCCATGATCTATTCGTTTAAGGTTATAAACATCATGTAGGGTTATTGTAAAGTATATTTATTCATTGTTGACACTTTGAACCCTTATATTTACACAGTTTCATTGATTGTTAACTTTAGTCCTTCAAGAACATTCTCTCACACGTTCAAACCTATGACACGTGTCAACACATTATAGGACGAAAATTTTCGGGGTGTTACACGTTAGGAACCACCCTTTATTGCGAGAACCGCGAGAACCAGTGTGAACACATGGCATTTTTGTAATTAAAGTGAAATTCCATCTAACAGATATATATATCTTAGATCTGGTTCTGCATCTCAATCGTTAACCTACAACCCCCATGATAACCTCCGCCGCTGCCCGGCACAGCCTGACACAACCGCCGCTGCCGGCACTTCCGCCGCTGACCATCATCAACACATCACCGTTGTTCCGGTATTCACGACGTTCATGACGACATTCACCGGCGGCATTCACCGCTGGCGTTCACCGGCGGCGTTCATGACATTCACCGGCGGCATTCACCAGTGGCGTTCACCGGCGGCGTTCACGGCGGCGTTCATGGTGCATTCACGTCTACATAATCGACATTAACATCACCCAACCACCACAACGAAAACTTCTCATCCGACGATAACCACATCGAATACTCCTCCTCCGACGATGAACCCATCAGCTCTGACGGTAAATCCATAGGCAACATACTCAATTGATACAACTATTGCATGTTTTTCCATTTTTTGTTTCTGCAACTGTCATATGGCTTCTGTTTTTAGAGGATAAGCTACAATCTTCTTCCCTTTTTGTGCCACTTTCTAATACTTACTCTGGCCATATTGTTCTTGTGGTCCAATTTGTCTTATTTTGTTAACAGGTGAGTTGATTACCTTGGTATCTATAACTCCATATCCAGGCTAACCAATTGTTTCCTGACAAGTTAAAATTTCAATATTCTTGTTTGATTTACCTTTAATTTTGATTGGTCTCCTCCAAAGTTTCTTGACATTACATTGTCCCAATAAATTTGTGATGTTATTGATCTCCTTGTGATGGACCAGATCAATTAGGCCTGCTTATAATTAATGGAAATGACTACTGAGAGAGACTTGAAAAGATTTATGAGTTTGGGGTTTGAGCACGTCGGGAGACTTTTCTGTTCAAAGTTTAAAGTCTAGGCTACAAACATATAATAAGGAGGTTCCCGAGCAGGTATTTGTGTGGAATAATTGGACTCCTAAAAACGTTGGTTTGGTCGGGTGGATAGCCCTAGTCGAGAGACTCCCAACGAAGGTGGCACTTAACGCAAGAGGCATCCAAACACAGTCAAACTGCTATGTTTTCTGCAGCGATTCCCCAGAAACATGTGAACATATTTTTGTTTCATGCCAGTTCGCTCAAACAGTTTGGTCCGTAATTACTCAATGGCGCAAAGGCCCAATGCATTTATTTTCAGTCTCAAAGATTTGCTGGAATATCATAATCTTGTCCAAGGGTCTGCGAAAAAGAAAAAAAGGCGATTTATGCGGTGTCCTTTATCTACCTCTGGAGCGTTTGGCGAATGAGGAATGAGATGGTTTTTAATCAAAGTCAATTGTCGGTGCAGAAGGTAGTCGAGGAGATCAAGAACATGAGTTAGTTATGGGTAAAAAAATAGATAAAAGGAGGTGAGTTTAACTTGGGGGCTTGGAACAATTTTGATGTATTTCCAGTATAGTATTATGTTTGTTTTTTGCTGTATGAGTTTTCCTTCTGTTGGTGGATGTAATTGTGGTGTAGCACGTTGCTAAATGTTATGAATAATTTTATATTGGCCATTCAAAAAAAAAAAAAAACTTGCGGACATGCAGGTCATTTTCACCATGTGGGTGGTCTCAGTCATCGGTGGTTGGTTCGAGTTGTTGACCCTTGTGTATAAGCAGACATTGCCATCATTTCTGAACACTCAATCTCATGTGATACCACCTCAACATCAACTGCAACAACATCTACAAATTTAGATCAACAGGAGTTGCAATTCATACATTTTGAGATTAAAGGCATTATACATTTATATGTGTTTCGAAGGTTACACTCATATGATTCATTATTATATCCTTAAAGTGTTTTTCATAGTTTACTTTTACATGCTTCATTATTCTCTCATCAAGTAAATCACATTTATTTACAATCATACCTTAATAATGCACATGTGCATTATTTTGCCAATACACCATAATCCATGTTTAATTATCAACCCTTTTCTTTTTTATCATTAAACATTAAACAAACAATTGGTTTATTACATAAGTTACTTATATTTTCATACATCATGTAATCCTGCACATGTGCATTATGTTGACAACCATCTGTAATCATCAAAAAAATAAACTGTTAACCAACAGTACATAATTATGCACATGTGTTTATTAACACCCAATAATCATCACTAATAAACATTAAACAAATAACTGTTATTTCTTACATTCATTACTTTTATTTTCATATATTACATAATCATGCACATGTGCATTATATTGATAACAATCCATGATCATCACAAATAAACTGTTAACCATCAGTACATAATGTTATGCACATGTGCATCACATTACCAACGCCCCGTAATCATCACCGAATAAATGTTGAACACATGCGTACACACGCCATATACCTTATTAATTAGAATGTTATATGTTTTAGTTTTTATGTATACATGAACAATTACAAGAGTTGTACATTCTACACTACAGGAACAATTACAAATATTGTACATTCTACACCTAATGGCACGCTATATTGGATACCCTATGTTGAATCTGAATACAACCATATGGTCATCAGTATCAACCGTCGCCGTTACCGTTGATCTTGCCAACTTCTTGTTCTTTACCGCACGCACCCCGTCACCTCCTTTTTTTATGTTTCATCACGTAACCTCTTTTTTCTGAGGTTTCATCACGAGTTCGCTTAATTGCCCACCTTTTTTTTTGTGTTTGTTTATTCTTGCGCACCTGCACGATATATTTAATGTGTTTACATAAGTGATATCATTTAACATGAATTTAATAAAGGGATGCACATGTGCATAAACTCCCATCTGGATCATCAAACATTAATCAACCTTTTTTACCTTTTTGTTTAACCGTCATGTAATCGTATTCCATTCCATCCGGCATTTTAATTGACCTTTCATCCCTTGGTTTCAAAAAAAGATGCTTTCTTCAATTTCTTTCCATTACAATAATAAACAAAATAAAATAAAATAAAAAGTAGGATCAATAAACATAACTTATCAATGAATATGTGCATTAACTTTAACTTTATTATCACCATATACATTATGCACATGTGCATCAACATAAACGACCTTATTAACATATTCTGGCAAATTATGCACATGTGCATAGTGCATAATTATGCACATGTACATCAACATGAATGACGTTAATAACCCATTCTGTCAAAGTTTGCAGATGTACATAACTATGCACATTTTCGTCTTTCTTTGTTTCGTCCTTTTTTTCCTTTCGTTTTCTCTTTCCGTTGACAGTTCAAAACAACCCCACTGTTCTTTAACCCCAACAACCCACTAATTACATCATCGTCCACCTTTATATTACCAGCATCTAATTTAATGACCATCTCTTTCCCTCTAAACTTATCCACCACAAAATGTGACAATTTTGATGGTAAGCTGTCCATTTTAAGATTCAAAATACTACCAAACCCCATTTTTTTAACTACAACCTTCTGTTTTTTAGACATTGTGTCCAACCCCATCAACATTTGATGTGGCAACAAACGTGTCCGTATAGATCTCTAGTTGACAGCTCTAACAATTTTTTTACATTCTGTCCCTTTAACAATTTCTTTACTCTCTGTCTTTTTTGCGATTGTTTTAACTATTTGTGATGTTGATTTTTTTTGCTAGTTTCTTAACTCTTTTTGATGATATCCCTTCTTTCATTGAACCTGTTTATCCACACATTATATGCACATGTGCAAACACAATAACACATGTTATGAGATGTTCTTACATACTAATGCACATGTGCATCTTAAATTTTATTTAAAAAAATTTAAATAACACATACCATCAACAACAGTGTTATCTGCCTTATTGACATCCTTGTCACTATTGGCTTTTAATGTTGATAACCTTCTATTCTTTGTCGTGCGAACTTCAACAAAACCTTCATTTGTTGTTTCCTCTTGTTTCCGCTTGCTAATCCTCATATTAATGTCCTTATGCACATCCTTCCTCGCTTTTTTCACATCTTCATTTATAAACTTAACATGTTTATACAAAGTATACTATCAACAAAAAAACATTAATACAATGAAGCACATGTGCATAAAAACATATTTAATTACTGATCAATCAAAATAAGAATTATAAATAATCAACAGAATATAACCTTTTTGTTTATTATTCATATTCTCTTTCGGTGCGCCTGCGTCTTCGTCTGCGTCTGGCATTTTTGACGATCCTTCATCTCTTGATTTTAATACAAATGTGACTTTCTTCAATTTTTTCCGATTTTTTTTTTCAATTGCTGATCTACAATTAAATGTTCAAAAACATTAAATACCTTAATAACTGTTAAATATATCAATAACATAATATGACAAATTATGCGCGTGTGCATAATAACATATTTTGTAAATCTATGCACATGTGCATATATGTATATATGTATATATCACACAACATCTTATTAACATAATTTAACATGAAATGCACATGTGCATAACCATACATTACATCAAAATAAAACTAAAATACATTATTCACATGTTATTGCAAACTATGCACATGTGCATATTGACTTATTATTACAATTTATGCACATGTGCATATATAATACCAAACATTACCTTAATAACATATTCTGATAAACTTATGATGTCAACATATGCACATGTGCATACCAATATATCACACAATACAACACGAATTCCGAATCAACAATATGCAAACGACGTAATATATATCATATAAAAAAAGTACAAACGATTTGTATAAACTTGCAAACGTGCTCGATTTACATGACAATATAAATGTTATAATGCACAAAGTATATATGTTACATTGCACAATATCTATGTTACAATGCACATTATCAATGATACACCACATATTCCGGCGATTGTATTGCGATTCCGATGGTTATTCCTTAATATACTGTCATATTGACTATTATTGTAATCACGTTGCCCTAATTAGCCCTAATTGCGAACGGATTATAAATCCACAATGTTTACAATCACGTTGCCCTAATTACGAATGTAAGAAAAAAGTACGATATGTGATTATGTTCGTAACAAAGTTTATACGACTAATTTTGTACAAAATTTTGGGAACTAACCTCGATTATATGACGAAATCTGAAATATATGCTTGTAAAATCTCAAATCTCTGATAAAATGTCAATCCAAATGCTTCGATATGGTGAATCGATTGTAATCGACGAACTGGTGATGGTGAAATGTTGAGAGATTCGTATGTAATCAGAATGAAATGCAGATAGATGGAGTGGAGAGATGGAGAGAATGTGTAGAGCCTGTGGATAGTTCGGACGTGAAAGGCTTTATTGATTATAATTGAATATATGATTGAAGTCCGACATCAGGTGCTTGTTTTAAAATTTGTTTGGATATTTACAAAATTGCCCCATGTTCACATTGGTTCTCGCGGTTCTCGTAATAAAGGTGGTTCTCGCATGAACCCTACCCTATATATATATATATATATATAGGGGACTGCTAAAATGAGAACCACCTCGAGTTGTAAGAACCGTGAGAACTACACCGTACGGGGCGAGGTGGACCAATTTTTTTTTTCATAAATGTAGATGCGTGTATTATAAACACATTTGCAAAAAAAATTCAAAAAAAAAAAATGTCGTGTGTGTAGCTTTGAGCACCACAAGTTTGTGTTTACGGGTACCGTAAATCCTACCGGAAAATTTACGGTACCCGTAAACACAAACTTGTGGTGCTCAAAAACTTTTTTTTTGAATTTTTTTTTTTACAAATGTGTTTATAATACACGCATCTACGTTTGTGAAAAAAAAATTTGGTCCACCTCGCCCTGTACGGTGTAGTTCTCACGGTTCTTACAACTCGAGTTGGTTCTCATTTTAGCGTGATTCTATATTTATAGGGGACCGCTAAAATGAGAACCACCTCGAGTTGTAAGAACCGTGAGAACTACACCGTACGGGGCGAGGTGGACCAAATTTTTTTTTTCATAAACGTAGATGCGTGTATTATAAGCACATTTGTAAAAAAAAAAATCAAAAAAAAAAAATGTCGTGTGTGTAGTTTTGTGCACCACAAGTTTGTGTTTACGGGTACCGTAAATCTTACCGGAAAATTTACGGTACCCGTAAACACAAACTTGTGGTGCTCAAAACTACACACACGACATTTTTTTTTTGATTTTTTTTTTACAAATGTGCTTATAATACACGCATCTACGTTTATGAAAAAAAAATTTTGGTCCACCTCGCCCCGGATCAAAGAGTTCTCACGGTTCTTACAACTCGAGGTGGTTCTCATTTTAGCGGTCACTTTTATATATATATATATATATATATATATATATATATATATATATATATATATATATAATAAAACACACACACACACACCTACACACACTTTCTCTCTCATCTTTACACACTCTTCTCTCTCTCTCTTTCTCACACTCTCTCTCTCTCTATATATATATATATATAAAAACACCACCGCACAGCCACCATCCCCACCACTGCCATCACCATCGCACTACCGCCACCTCCAAACACCCACCATGAAACGCACATAATTTTATATGGTCAAAAACAATAAGAGGAACACTAAATTTTAAGCTTTCAATTCAAAATTCTAATAATTACCAAAATATCCTTGTAGTAGTTCGAAGTAAACACAACCATCAAAATACATCACAAGTGTTTACTCGAACTACCATATCAAGATAGCAAATCCAAAGCTTACTTACGAAAGACTTAAACATATAGTTTAACATTTACAAAATCAAATGTGTTTTGTCCCGTTTCAAAATAGACATAAATAGGAAGCGCGTTAAGGGCGGTGATGTGTGTTCAATCCAAGCTCGCCATCATCAAAGGTGAGATTTACCTAACACTCAAAACACAAATAATTCATTAGTACAATTCTTTTAAACATAACCATTACATATACCATTTTGTTTCTCATATGACCCGATAACAAGGTCATAAAGATAATTCATCCTTTTACCAATTATTTCTTTACAAATAGCAATTCCGTTTGAAACAGATATTGCGTTTATCATTCCATCATCAACATCTTTAATTCATCCGATCCATTCATAACGAGTCAAAGTCTTTAACCTTCAACATAGCTTATCATTCTTGGCTAATTTGACCCATTCATAACGGGTCAATATTAAACCATTACATCATCACACAATTTCATACATCTTGACCCGTTTACAACGAATCATTTCATACTCATATCTTAGTCTTGTTATTCATTCGTTTTGACCCGTTCATGACGGGTCGTTATACATACTTCTAAATTCTTCGATATTCAATACATCACATTTACGATACTTTGAAAACTATAACTTATAAACAAGTGACAATAATAACATGAAGCCAATGTAGTAATTTTCATTATGATAAAGTAAAGTTCACATGAACTTACCGTGGTCTTGCGTTACTTGTGTCTTGGAATGGCTCGTACCCTCTTCTTTCTTCGTCCCTATACATTACAACTTCACATTTTTAGCTTTCATACAATTCATTACTTATGCATTCCTCATCATATATTTTGGTGCTAATCAACCATATATACTTCCATCATCATCATCATCATCATCATCATCATACACCAATTTAACAAGTACTCGTGTCGAATTACAATTAGACCAATCAAGGCATTTCATCGAACACGTTGTGTGCATATCATCAACAAAGCATAATGTGCAAGTAGATTAAGCACATATTTTCCAATTCATCCATATATTAACATAACAATTTCCAACTTCACAATTATCATCCTAACCATGTACATTTAGTTCTACATCCATTATCCAACAAAATACCATCTACAATATTACTTCAAACATTAACATCATACTAATTTGCATATAATTCTTCACTAAACTTCATCATTCCATAGTTACAAGTGGGTTTTACCCCAAACCATCAATATAGTCAAAATTAAGCATATTACAACTTCTACATGTTAATATTAACTAGTATTAATCTTCAATTTCATACAACATTCACATTTTACACATGGCCTATTTCATCAAACATCATTAAAACATAAAATTCGACTTACTTTGTGTTAAGGACACTTAGGTGATCATGAATTTTAGTTCATGCATGAACTTAAACTTCAACTTCTCTTCCAATTTTACAGATTTGTGATGTTAAGGGGTTTTCCCTTTTTTCTTCTCTACTTGGTCGACACACACCCATACATCAGATGTGTGTGTTTATGTTTTATTTTTATTATTTCATCTTTCTATTTAACCATGTTTGGCCCTTCAAGAATGGTGCTTATATTTTTATGGCCAAAAGTCTATTCTTAATTATTCACAACTAGCTTTTATTAAATAACTCATGAAATTTGGGGTGTTACACACCACCACCGTCTCACCCCTACCACCATCTCACCTCCACCACTAGTGCCGCCCCACTGCCACCACCATCCCACTACCGCCACCTATGAACGCCCACCACCACCGTCTCACTCCCATTGTCGAGAACCCTCCACCACCATCTCACCTCCACCACTACCGCCGCCGCCACACTGTCCCATTCAAGATCTTCATACCCAACAACAAATCAAAGCTACAATAAGAATAATATTCCTCTGCTTTTGCTACATGTCTTCCATAAAACTTCATAGCAAGTTTCTAGATCGATCATCCATGGCAGCTGCTCTCGTATAGGTAACTATTATCAAACATCTTCACTCTTTACATCTCTTTATCCGCTTCAATTTCACAAAACAAAAGTCACCACCATACACATTGCTACCATTAAATGTGTTGAGCTATTGTTTTTGTTTCTAAAACATAGTTGTGGGTTATGGGATTTAACATGCCTACTACTAAATAGTTAACTTAAACCTTAAAAAGATGATGTGTGGTGGGCAATAAATTTGGCTTTAAACTATTGGGACTGTTAAATAATGATGAAGTTTGACTCCATGGTTGACCGCTTAATTCGTAAAAAAAAGGTTTCCTGCTTCGACTCATGATCCAATCGATTTTCTCAAGCTTAATTTCTTAATAATCCCATCAGTTTTGTTAAGAAAATCATGTAAGCAATACCCGTTGGTTATGTCTCTGGTTTATAACGTGCAGATCATGTAAGCTTCCAGATCGATCATCCATGGCGGCTGCTCCTGTATAGGTAGCTGTTAGTGTTAGGTTTTAGGAGAATTTTGTGATATTTGTTGGATTGTGTAACTGTGTAAGGAATTAGGTGAGTTTTGAGGTGTGATGTGCTTTCTAGAGTTTATATTTGTGGTGGTGACGGTGTAGTGGTGGTTGTGACGGTGGAGGTGCAGTGGCGATGGTGCTGTTGATGGTGGAGGTGTGGTGGTGGGATAGAGGTGGTTTAGGTTTAGAGAGAGGGAGAATGAAATATGAGAGAGAGAGAAATGCAGATCTGGTGTTCAGAAAGAAAGATATATGAGAGAGATAGAGTATAAGAGAGAGAGAGAGAGAGAGAGAGAGAGAGAGAGAGAAAGAGAAAACAAAAAATAAATTAGTTTTTTATGTATATTTTAATTATAGGGGTAATTTGATCATTTAACAAATTTTAACAAAATAATTCTAAAAGTGTTAGAAAATCGGACTCAAATGATTAAGAAAAGTGGCTATAGGGACTCAGGGCGTTAAACATTTGGATTTTGGACTCAAGTGGTTAAAACCCCTAAAACACAAGAACTCAAAAAGTAATTTACCCTACAAATAAACTGAAACTGCAAATTTAATTACATAATAAGTTTGTATATATAAATGACATCGTCCAAAATACATAAACAGTCAAAATACAAAAAAAAAAATACAACGATCCTAAACCGCTGAATCCGCATCCTGACATTCCTGAGTCGTGTCTGAGGGCCCCGCCCCCTGAATCGCGCATGAGGGCCCCGCCCCCTGATCCGCATACAGTACAGGGCGAGGCGACAACGGCGATATCAGAAATGGAGTCCGACCATGGTCCATAGTCGCCTGTATATCGCCCTGGATCGCCCGCATGAGAAGGGCCTAAGTACGACGGTGATGGGAGTCTATCCGCGCCTACAGCTGGTCCTCCATCTCCTGTAACGCAAGCGCCACAGATGGATGGAGCTGGTCGTACAGAACGTGTTGGTGGTACTGAGGCACCCCCCGTGGCTGCGGCTGCGTTTGCAGTGGCGGAGGTGGTGGGTGAACGTGGTCACCATCGGCGGCGTCAGCATCACCACCTGCCGGCTCTGGAAGCTCCTCTGGTAGCTCGGATGGGAGGTCTTCGAGGACAAACAGCTGCCCGTCCACTCCTATAAATCAAAGCCCAAGCCCAGGGAAGTCATGCGTCATGTGCATGCCGATCAGCGTCTCTCGTGTCAACCTGGTCGGCTCAACCGTGTCCCCTCGGTGAAATGTGGGTCCTGCTAGGGAACAAGGCCCAATGAGTGGGCAATACGCGTGATTTACGCCCCCGTACAACAGAGACCTGTCCTGCTGGTGGTACGCGCCGCAAACCACTGGGCTAGGCAGTGATGGAGGGCGCACGTCTCCACCCATACAGGACAATAAATATAAAACAGACCCCCCTTATTGCACCACTCGTGACTCTGCTCGCGTGGTGCAACAGATGTGGCAATAAGCCTATGCAGGTAACTGAACGGGGGGTTCTCTGATATGTGAAACCTCGACTTCGAGCGGCCAAAGTGACCCCAACCGATCATTTTCCTGAACCTGACAAGTGTCGAACGAGGTAACACATGGACGCCCTCGGTGTAGAGGGGGGTATCTGTCTCCTCCAACTATAAAGGCCACTATGCACGACAAACTCTCTCAACGACATCTCATGCCACTGACTCCCTAAGCGTAAACTAACCACTACACACGGATCCTCGTGGTCGTCAAGCTCCTTTGGCTGGTCTGCAGGCCTGGGAGGGATCTCGAACGATGCCAAGAACTCGCACACCATGACCCTAAACGATGGCAAGTATGCCAGATGGAACAACCTGTCACACAATGTGGTTAGTATCCATTTCATATCTTCTACTGTAATAAAGCAAAAGTTTGTGTTGCCACATTAAATCCTATTTTTTTTAATAAAAACTAAAGTCATGTGAATACAAAGGAGGTGGCCGACAAAATATCTCCTTCTCTCTTCCTGCTGGTATGTTGAACACACTCAGACCAGAACCAAGAAACAAAAAGTTAAACATGAAAGAGGTAATCAGATTTCAAAATTCAAATGGATTTCATCACATGCTGATATATGATATGTATTGTTGATGAAGCGCGTATATATGATTTTCGATGCTGATTTGAGTTTTTAGGGAATTTTCCATCTTCAAGATCCAATTGTCTACGATTGTGTGTGGAAACCCAGATCCGATTCTCCATGGATGGTTGCTTCTTGATTCTTCTTTTCTATGGTGTTTTCAGCCTTTTGATTCCGTAGATTGTCTCATTTTCACCTTCGACTTGTGTTTTGAAATCTGTTAAAAAGAGGGAAAGGGAGGTGGCGGGTAGGGTTTTATCATCATCAAGGCTCGTGTTTCTCTGTATCTTCATTTACTCTTCACTTTCTCCCATAAAACCCTTTAATGAACCACCGATTATTACCTATATCTTCAATGTCTTCGATCTTCTACAAAAAGGTATCTTATTTGTTTATGTTATGTTATTGTGTTTTTTATTCTAATTCACGGATCTTATTTGTTTCAGTAATCAGCATCTTCATTCGAGGTATGGTTTTGTATTTTTCTTATCTGTTCTTCACTACCATCTTTGTTTTCAAAGGTATTTATGTATTTTATTTTTTATAGCTAATTTTACAAATTCAGATGTTATAATTGCTGATGTGTGTCGGTTTTGATGAGATAACCTGATGGGAGGACGATGGTGATGATGTCTGTTGATCTATTCAAATAGCAGAAGAAAGGGCGATGACGTCTCCGGTTGTGTTTACCATCTTAGACAATCGCCCGAGGTTACTCAGTTTTGGCTTGAATCCACGTATTTAATTTGTAGAAGTCATCTTGATGAAAGCATTGAGTGAGTTTTCTATTTTGTCTATTTTGCATGCATATGTATATTTAGAAGATGATGGCTGGTGTTTTTCAGAAAATATTTATGCCTGCTGGTTCTTGCCTCCACATATTGAAGTTCGCATATCTTAAGGGCATTGAGGAAATCTGACTATAATTAATGGAATTTTATGTGGAAACTTTGGTTGAAGTTCGGGCACAACATTTCTATGGTGACGATAATAAATGGAATTTTATCGATGATATAGAGGCCACAAAGTAAGCAATGCCCTAGATCAGTCCTCTCGAAGGTTTGTAGATGTTAGGCTTCTCTTAACACAATTTTGATTTAATAAGAAAAGAATTCAACATCTATATGATATTAGTAGATTCCAAACTAGATTATTGAATAAAATTTAGAGTCTAGGATTGAACTTCCAAACTATTTAGAAGGCTGTGCAGATGCAATTTGTTTGTAAGTTATCCAATGGTGCATGTTATTAAGCTTCTGATAGGCAGATACTGATTTTGGAAACCTTGGTTTAAAAAGTGCAAGACACAAGACCAGAGATTTACCTAAGAAGCTCAATTATATTTACATCTTACCAGGCTATATTTATAGCCTAATTAGAGAGGAAATCCAAACAAAATTAGAAACAGATTAGAAAAAATTAATGATTACAAATAAAAAATAATCAGAAAATGGGTCGTATTTTGTAAGAGCATAACTCGCGCCCTTTGTTTAGTTCCTTTAATTTAACGTGTTTATGTTCTTATAGAGGCTAACTTGGGGCCCTTTATAATTCTTGGCTTTCATATCTGGGTTCACTAGGCTTGAGCAGCTTCCAATGGCATTTACGATTGGGCCAACCGGATGGTTTTGTGACAAATCGAGTGTTGTGAAGCTTTTGAGTTTCCCTATGTCTTGAGGAAGTAGTCCAAGTAGATGATTATTAGAAAGATCTAGAAGTCTAAACAGGGAAGATAATATGGTATTAGGCCACTAACATTGTTTCTAGCAAGGTTCAAACATGCTAATCTGCTGCAGTTACCAAGATTTGGAGGCATTTGTCCTTCTTTTAATGTCTAAAGAATTTTAGATGAGGGTACAATGAGGGTACAATGAGGGATGGTGTAGGGACAGTCAACCTCTGTATTTATCTTATTATTACAGGTTGTTTAATATCTCATTAAGCCAATAAGTTTGTTGCTCAATGTTTGAAGAAGTTTGTTGTTTAATATATAATTATGTGTTACCCAACACATTACTTTGATATCATTGAGTGATCTAAAAAGTTGGAAGAAAAAATTATAAATATAGTTTAAACTTTAGCTGATGCTTGATTTGTAAGTTATATATGTACAAATCACTATGAGAGTTGTATTTTTTATTTCTGTATTTTTTATACTAGAGATGTCATATATTTATTTTTAAATAATAAACTAAACAAACTCTCTGGATCAGATCTTTTTGAAATGTAGTATCTCATACCATAAACTAATCTTATCATATAAGAATTTATATTTAAATTATTGTTGCATGCTTTCTGTTGGGTTTTGACAAGCGTATATAGACTCCACTACCAGATAAGAAGGCCTGACAACACATGTTTAAAGACTTAAAGACTTAAGTTATATATTTGTGTGTTAGTCCACTCGCGAAACTCGCGGGATCTTAGACTAGATAGTATTTGAATATGCTTTTTGTTTCGGCTTGAACAAGTTATGAAACTCTATTTAACTGACATGTAATAATTTACTATCTATCGCGTCCTTTTCCCCGATCTCAACAACAGGGAGACCAAAGCTCGTAAGTTTCATTGCCATCAAGAATAGATGTGATGTATATCGAACTCATATGAGGTAAATCACGATCATCAATTGTCAAGAGTAATAAAGATAGGTTTATATATGTATATTTGTTCTCGATTTCTCATTATGTGGTTCTACTGTAATATGTAAAATTGCAGGAGTTGAAGGCAATAACTTGCAAAGCTTATTTTGGTGTAGTTTATATAAATTTGTTAGTTTTTTTATTATTTTGTATTGGAATTAGATGAAATATTTCTAAGACTAAATACCCGCCAGCCTGTAAATTGCTATAATCATTAAACTACATACATCAGAGTCTTGGTTTAACCCATCCATTCACTGTTGTATAGTGCCCTCATTTTTTAAAACAACCCATAACCCGTGAAGCTCACGGATATATAACCTAGTACAAAATAAAGAAAACACAGTAACAAATAGTATACCTGTCCTACGGATTATCATGTCTGATGTAATCTCGGGCTCTCGCCGCCTCGTCCACCTCCTCCAGAGTCGTCCAATCGACGGCCGCATGGCCGCTGATCTCCATCTGCCGAAACTTTTCACATCTGTGAAAAGCCTCGGACCCCTGCTCGAACGCTAGATAAGATTTATCTAACAACGAGTCAACATCTGGGCCACTGTGTCCACGTCCACACCCACCAGCCACCACCGCCCCTACCCCCGCACGTCCTCCACCACCCTGCCCTCTTCCTCTATCTCCACCTCCACCTCTACCACGCCCGCCACCTCTATCTCCACTGCCAACTCCATCGCCACCACCCCGGCCCCGCCCTCTCTCGACAATGTCAGCCATATCAATCTAAAAAAATATAACAATTTTTAATATTAAATATAACATTATTAATTTAATATTAAATATAACCTTTCTAATATATTTAAAAAAATATACCAATTTTTAATGTATTTTTTTTAAAATGTAACAATAATTTTTAATTTTTAATATTAAATATAACATTTTTTAATGAATTGTTAAAAAAATATAACATTTTTTAATTTATTTTTAAAAAATATAACATTTTTTGATGTATCTTTTTAAAAAATATAACATCAATTTCTATTTAAAAATATAACATTTTTAATCAAAAAACTAAGATTTAAATCATATTTTTATATTGTATAAAACAGAAAAAGAAAATGTTATTGGGCCTACACGCATCGTATAGGCCCATACTTATCGTATTACCCCTTAAGTTTCAAACAAAAACATGTATTTTTGAAGCAATATGATGCGTATAGGCCCATACGCATCGTACTTCTTCATCAGTCAACGAACCCCCCCTACAAAACCAGCCTTTATACCCAAAATTCACACAACATATACGGTCAAAATCATAAATTGAATACGTATAAATGATGAGGATTCGGAGATACATATCTTACTTGTCTTTGAACTTGAATACGACACCGTATCTTGACCGATAAATGATCACCGTATGTGTGTGTATTTTGGGGTTTTGGATTGTATTTGTCACACCCCAAAATTACCACATGCGGATTTCACCGCGAGTCGTATGACGTACCAGGATGTAGCCACTAATCATGTCAAACTAATAGTAAATAATATTAAACACAGTCATCATGTCTAACATGAATAGTGCATTTCAAAATAAACGATTCAAACATAGTATGTGTTCAGCGGAAGCAAATGTAATTGTTTCAAAACAACCAAAACCAACATGTTATAAAATGTATAATATTAAGAGTTCTCATCAACCAGGACGACCCATGACACTTCCAGCTTCCCAGACTGCAGGTTTGTCACACCCCCAAAATACCACTCATGAAAACACCATAGGGCGTGTGACATACCAGGATCTTAGCCACCAATCACATTGAACTCATAAATATGTTTAAGTAAAACCTTCATTCATTAACATGAAGTACTACAAAACGTTACATATAATTCATTGTACACAGCGGAAGCATAATTTCAATTATTAAGTGTTTCATAAACCACGCGTCTGTAAACCATTAAACTTGTGTGCGATTCCATGTATCTCGACCCATGACCACTCCAGCCTTCCAGACAGCAAGTTCCATGTAATAACTCTACTGACCTGCAGGCATGCAGATGTAACATCTGTGCTTTTAATCTTTGTGAATAGTTCTTTTATCAATAAAACAATGTTATTTGATCCCAATGTTTGTTTGGTTATGTTTTACATTTTCCGTGTTTTGACTTTTGTCCAATTTCAAACTCTATATCACTTTCTGGAGATTTATACGCAAACTGGTGCGTAAAGGTAATCAGTTTAATGCGATAAATACTCCGGAACTTCAACATATACTTAACATACCTTAAATAACCTTTACATGACTTAGAAATAAGTTTTAAAGGCTTTGGTATGGCAAAAACAAGTTAATTCGCTTACAGGGACTAAACTTGACAAACCCGAAGCTTTGTAACGGTTAATTATGCTCACTAGAATGCACGATATAAATTTCATAAAGTTTCGTCATCGTACGAGAAAGTTATGATCAAATTCGTGTACAAGGGGTTAAAAGCGTCAACGTTGAAGTTTATGACTTTTCGGGTAACAATAAAGTTAACCGAGGACTAAACAAAGTGGGTAAATGTCTTAAAGCCCTTATATGTCAATTTAGAGGGCTCATAATGCAAAACAAGACACGAAAGCGACCTTTAGAAGGACCAGGGACCAAAACTGCAATTAAAGGAAAATTGATTTGGCAGATCATACTTGCTCGCGTAGCGCGAGCACTAACCACATATGCAGTCGCGCTACGCGACTGCCTTATCTGGACAGAATGTTGATTTTCTTGGATTTTCTTGGATTCTTGTCTGCCATAGCCCTTGTAAACGACCTTTGATCGATTTTCCTCATCTCTCTTGACCCCTAAACACCCCCTAGACATTTAGGGACACTTGTGGATGAATTGTGGTGAGTTATAGACTTGTGTGTCAACATTTTGTGGATCAAAATCCACTATAAAAGGCCATGAAGTTGCAACACATTCTTCACACCATCTCTTGCATTCCTGATCACTTCTGGAGCTCAAGACTTCTCTCAAGTGATCTCTGGTCGTTTATAGGACCCTTGTAAGTATACTTAACCTTTCTTAATTAAGTTTTAGCTTAGTTTTAGCTTAAAAGTCAAACCGTCGTAATTAACGGTTGACTTTAAGATTAATCACTAATGGTCCAGTGATTAGTCGAATCAAAAGTAGTTATAGGTTGGTAATTATGTGGGTAATAAATCCTTAAAAGGGTTCCCCCTGATTCCCACTCTAACTAGGTCAAAAGTCGGGTCAAACTTGCTAATAAAAAGTCAACAGGATACTTAAATTCTAATTTATGCATAATTAGCAATGTGGAACATATACAACCTGTTTGATCATTATTATAACTTGGTAATTAGTGTAAGAACATGTCTAAACATGTTCAACCCGACAATTTCCTGTTTAGACCCGATTCGGAACCGAAAGTCGCATAGTTTGACTTTTGCTTTGACTTTCAGTTCTGACCCGTTTAGGCATGTTTTAGAAATGCCTCAGAGCTTTAATTGGACTAGGTTACATGCTAGTATAATCCTCTGTGATTATACACCTTGGTTCATTAGTTATCCAATTAATATGCATGTTTCCGTTAATTGCTCATATGTTGACCATTATGCCCTTTTTACCTTAAAACGTGATTTTTGAAAATGTAAAAGAGTAGAAACCTTTGTTACTGATATATAAACTTGTACCCAAAATTTGAGATCAATTGGTGGTGTAGATTGAGAGTTATGCTCGTTAGCGCAAAATGAAAGCTTTATGTTAATTAAATGGCGTAATTAGCGTATAGCCTAGTTAAGCCTACTTTTTGATATCAAACTTATTACCCACTGATGTAATATATTATTTTGGGATTTTTGAAGATTTTTAATTAATTTTAGACTGAGCATAACTTATAGTCGTAGGCTTAATCCGGTAATTGTCGGTTTTGCCCTTACGGGCTATAAAATGAGTTTTACATATCTAAACGACTCCAAACCTTTTGCTACTGATCTTAAATAATAAATAAATTATTTTAAGCCTTCTGGAATAATAAAAATATCAGCTTTATGTATATAACCCGGAAACGACTCCTAATCACCTTTCTAAGCGTTTTTAACGCATAGTATGTACTAGAACTATTCTAGACACACAAGGGTTGATACCTACTGATATTTTAGGTAATTATAATGTTTTAACAGTAAGCAAAATTTTTTTAACTCAGACTTCAGTTTTGAGCTTCACGGCTTATGTGAAATTACCAAAATACCCTTTCGGTGCATAGTTTGTGTTTAAATACGTTTCGGGCATAATGAAAGACATCTTACTGATGTCACAACATATTTGAAGCATATTAACTTAGGAAACCTGTATATGGCTCTTACGGATACCCGTTACGCTTATTACGCATTCGGTTCGGTTTATATAACTAGTTTACATAAATTAGCCGAAGCGGGTCAAACCTTATCGATTTTATCTAGAAATCCAGAATGTGTATGAAATACCCATATTAAACAAGTCTTCAAACTTGTCGGGTCTAAATCACATTCTATCCGATCTTCCGATTTAGGTCCGGTTTATTAATGTAGTTACCTATAATTAGGTGCCGTTTGATATCCGTGATCTCTAGCATTGTTTGGTTGTTACTCAAGGACTACTAAGCAATCTCAAGTGAGTACATAGACCCCTCTTTTACTGTTTTCCAAACTGTTTTGGGGTGAAACACATGTGCCTACTTGTTACTTTCGTGCTTTCATGTTTTCACATCATATACTTGTTATGTTCGTTAGTACATTATAGTACATGATTTCATTACATTTTATGCTATGTATGTCCATTGTGTGCATACTTCGTACATTGTTTTACATTACATTTCTGCTATGTATGTTAACTGATAGCATGCTAGCACATTGATTTACATGACTTTTCTGCTTTGTATGTTAACTTAGCATACTTGGTACATTGTTTTCATATGACTTGTATACAATTGCTATAACATTTGGTTTGCGCAAACGAGACTATTATACGTTCATTAACATTAGCTACGCCGCTCGGTAGTAAGTACTGGTACCATAGGACTTGACAAATCCCATTCCTGACATCTCGGGTTTGTTTGGATGTAAGGAATGACTGAATCCGAAAACATTTATTTTGATAACCTTGACTGAAAGGGTTATCCGACTGTCTCAAGGCTTGAATGTATGCGTTAACTTACCACATAAATGTTTGTATCAATGTAACATGCATTACTTTGCAAAACATAACTTTTTGATATATTCAAAATACTTTGTTTTTGTACATTTCTACGTTTGGACTATGTGACAATACTTTGCTTACAATACATAACATTTGTTACACATTACTTGACTACTTTTGGACTTCTTAACATTGGACATGGTTTATACAAGGACTTTTCGACAATTGGTTTAAACATGGACTTTATACATTAGTGGTTTGTTTAAGTGGTTTAAGTAACGAGGCGTGTGTAATATGATACAAGCATGGTGGATACGCCGCTGGTACTTCCTATATATAAGTGTTTGTATGGTATTACATATCGTAGCGTTATTTGAATCATTTCAATTTGAGACATATAACATTTTATATAAATAACATATCATTCACAAGACACTGCTTTACAAACAACTTATTTTATACAACTCACTTTACTTGGTTATACATTTAACCATACATTATTTTTTTATTTATACATATCATTCGATCTTATCGCTTTTTAAACGATTTACAAAACAGAACAATTTACAAGGTTCATGACTGACTTTTGATAAACAACTTTTTCTAAACTTATAAGTCATGAATCCTATTTTCACAAACCTATGTATCTCACAGGCATTTTTATGCTGACGTACCTATTTTCACATGTGTTTTCAGGAGCTGCCGCTTAGGATGATGATCGTGACACTAGGGCGGACCTGTGCCTTAGAGACTTAAAATAAAGATAGAACTAGTTTAATTATGTTCTGAACTCTTTATTTCCTGTTTAAGACAATGTAATTCTTATGTTGATAAATAAAGTACAACTTTGAATGCCATGGTTATGAAACAATTAATTCTGTTACAACACTCCCCGACGTTTTCCGCCACATTTTGTATGTTATACGTGGTTGGGGTGTGACAGCAGACAAGTGTGTCAGACGACGCTGGTGAGTTCAAAGTTTTGTTAACGTGTGTAGTTACCAGTTACCAGATTAAAACGTTTCACAGATTCGATGTTGTCAATCAGTTCCTTGTTTCCCAAACCATAACCAGTGGGGGCTACCCCATGTTAACCACTAGACCCGTTACCATATCGACTACTGACTGAAGTAAGTTGGTGCCCTAGCGTCAATGTCTATCATCATTGACGTGCCCAGATCCATTAGTCCACGCCCGTCCTCTGCGGCACGGTGTGAGGCTTGTCAAACCTAATAGTGCTATTTAACTAATGACCCGTTCGCCATTGGCCCGGCGATTAAGTCGATATAAAAATGAGGGACTTAATGATAGAGTTTTTGGTCTAGCAACAATGTTATCACCCTTCAATAAAGAGGATCTAGTACGTGTTCCAAACCAGGAGATCACGCAGTTTCCGATTAAATCCTTAGTACATGTTATCACCCTTCAACAAAGAGGATGTAGTACGTGTTCCAAACTAGGAGATCACGCAGTTTCCGATTAAATCCTTTACCCATTCCCAACCACCGGGAATCCCATGCCTTGTAAAAAGTGTGAACTCACCTTAGATTTGCTCGGTATTTAACAAGTTACTTTACCCGTTCCAAGTCAATCAACCAGACCCTACCGTGGTTACCAAAGACAATCAGCATAGTGTTCACACATATCATGTATCTAACGTACACGTTGCACAAGTAGCAAGTAAGACACACGTGTTTACACAAGTCGTAACGGTTAATCATGCAATCCATTAATCTATGACATTTGTCGTAAAGTCACATAACAAGTGTTTTGTTCCCAAACAAGTCTACATCCCATGCTTATGATACATATCAACATTCACAGACGTGCTGTCTATACATATAGGTTTAGTCAAGGTTCTCATCTGATTAACATCATTACCTTGCAACAGATTGGCTTTTATAATCAAACTACTCGATTCACACAGTTTCGTTCACGTCATATACCTCATACTGTTTCATTGTCTATCATACAGTTTCATTATACTTCATACACATCAGGCAGACAATAAATCATTCAAGTTCCCTACCCATGAGGTACCATACACACGATAAAGCACATGATAAACATCAAGCTGTTCTTTGGCAGGTGTGTGTGAAGAAGCACTATGTTTCATCGGCAGAAGGGTGGCGAAACACCAAGTATTTCATCATCATGCAGGTGACGAAACATAATCTTAAGTGTGTGACGAAACATAATTTTCGTCGTGGGCAAGTGTATGACGAAACATGCTTTCATCGTGGGCAAGTGTATGACAAAACATACACTTTCGTCGTGGACAGGTGTGTGGCGAAACATACACTTTCTATCGTCACATCATCGTTGCAACCCTAACCATCATCAATCCAATTCTATGAAGCACCTAATCAAGTTTATGCACCCTAAACTCCAAGCATATCATCATTCACATCACGGTTTCTATGCGTTTATCACCACTAAACCTATCAGACTTGATCAACATAAACAAGTTCCATATCCTACCAACATATGTACGATAATTAGTTTCTAACAACATCGATCCAATATACATCAGTTTATCGATCCAACATAACACAATACATCATGTAACATCAGGTTCATGGACATCACGATCATATTGATTTTAACAAAAACCCTAACCCATAGTTATTCCTACACTAGCTGCACATTAATCAATCAATGTAAAACATGTTAAAGGATTAACTCTAGATAAGCAAAATATACTGACCAAATCAGGAGATGTACGAAATAGCGCTGGATTCAAGAGAGAGCACGGCTTCGAAAGGGGTGGAAGACTGTCGTCGAAGACTAGAGAGAGCCTAGGGTTTGTTAACTATTGTCATACGTATAAGTGTGTGAATATAAGGCAAATATAACTGCTTTGAACTTGGGCCTCACCTGGGCCACAAGCCAACACGGCGAAACTCTTCTGGTGAAACTCCCCTGGCGAAACTCCCCTGGTGAAACTCCCGTGGTGAAACTCCCGTGGTGAAACTCCCCTGGTGAAACTCCCCTGGCGAAACTCCTCCTGGAGAAACTCCTCCTGGTGAAACTCCTCATGGTGAAACTCCTCATGGTGAAACTCCTCATGGGATCTCGGGTTGTCACATCATCCCCAACTTGAAAAAATTTCGTCCGAAAATTTGATAAGCAAACTAAAAGTGACACGGTAACTCAAAAGTAACACAAGGCGGCAAAGTGCTAGATTAGGATGACTGTGGATTTTTCCTCGGGTACCACATCATCCCCAACTTGAAAGGTAATTTCGTCCCGAAATTCGCCAATGATACCAGAAGTTGATACAACCGCTAGAACTGCTGAGGGTAGTAGGGCTTACTCCGATCATTGCGTTCCCTCGTGAACTCCGGTCCACATTTTGAGTTCCAACGAGCTCCCACAGGATAACTCAAGGGTAGTAGGTATCACAAATGTTTTCTTGGTCAAACGTTTCTATAGGTTCGAGTCATACTGTCATCGTGAACGTTACCCAATTCGTCGGGTAACTCGAGTTTGTAGGCCACGCAACCGACTCTTTCCAGAATTTTGAATGGCTCAACGTAACATAAATTAAGTTTGTCACGCTTCCCAAACGTACCACACCCTCCCAGGGTGAGACTTCCAGTATGACACGTTCGTCTGCAGCGAACTCCCAGTGTCTCCTAAGTTATCAGGTTTCCTGGCGGTCACGCATTGTCGCCACACGATTTCCAGTCAAGATAATCTTCCCTAAAGTTTCGAGTACAAGTCCTGGACCTGTGATTAGGTTGTCACCCACTCTAGTCCAACAAGGAGATCGACATTATCGTCCATACAATGCCTCAAACAGAGCTGTCTGATTACTAGAATGGTAACTGATGCGGTAGAACTTAACCAAAGGTAAGTATCCTTCCAATTCTTACTAAAGTCGATCACGCACATGCTCGCAGCATGTCGTCGAGTGTCTGGATGGTTTGTTTACTTTGACCGTTTGTCCAATGCTCATGGCTAGACGTGAGTCAAGGGTGTTGTGTGTTGTCTGTCATAAATCAAACATAGATCAAAATCAGAGGTAACATGAGTTGGCACCTCGTGCCTAAAAACCGCCTCTCTCAGAGGAACATTCACAGCTGTGAAGACTCGTCAGTTTCCTTGGTTGCAAGAAAGTGTACCGGTTACGTGAGATAATCATCGATCACCCAGGTGATATTGTTTCTGTTTCGAGTTATAGGTAGACTAGCGACAAAATCCATGGCAGTTTGTTCTCATTTTCCATATGGGTGTTGCCGGTTGCTGATATTCCCTTAGACCTTCCCACAAGTCAAACATCATACACCTACTTTGCTAAGTGGGTCTTCATGCCCGATCACCAGTACAAGATTTATAGGTCCTAACATGTTTCATCAAAATTCAGATAACTAGAATATCAAAGCCGGTGTGCTTTTCCCAACACAAGTTTCCTAAAGTTGCCATATAATGTGATCCACACTCGTTCCTTGAGGTAGCGAATATCGTCCGTCCTGCCAAAGGTTGCTTCTCCATGCCCCGCATGGGTTCAACTTGAAAATCCTCTTCTAGATTGAACAGAGCGAGTCTGATCAAGTGAGTTAGAGTCGATAGTGAGCTGCAAAGCTCGTGCACGTTCAAGTTTCATAGTCGTAATCATTCAAATGTTCCATTCAGCGATGCCATTAACTGATTTAGCTCTTCTGAAACCAGGGTACACGGGAGGCCCTTGTGATCGGTCTAAATAACGCATCTGGTACCGTCCAAGTAATGCCTCTATCTAAAATCCCAAGACCACGGTTTTCACCGCCAGTTGTGTGTCGTGTAGTTCCTCTTTGTAACTCCATCACATAAGTCATCAATCTCTCGTGTTGCGTCGGTGTGTAACTGGGACTCTGATTCGGACCATCATGGTATACCACTAAATCACACGCACCCTCGGGTAAAGACGATGCTTAGTGCAATGCAGAGTTGGAATTCGAAAGCTGAAAAGACGTCCTCCTTTTTCTTCTTTCACGAACACAGCACCCTACTGTGCTAAAGAGATTTAAGCTGTGCGACCTTCGAAAATCCTGTGAGTAAGCTGCGATAGTATCTAGCGAAACCAAGGAATTGCTGCATCCCCGAAGGAATCTTTGGTGTCGATCAGTTTCTAACAAGATGCATCTTAGCGAGATCCACGTGTATTCCCACTCCGTTGGTTACATGATCAAAATGCATCTCTCGAATCTAGATGTGACATTTAACAAGACTTCGCACGTAATGGCTCCTCCCACAGGAGCGCTGAAATAGGATACATATGCCACCCATGGTGTTCCTTTCTCCTGGTCATGATTCAGAACGTCGTCAACAAATACGGTCGATTCATGTGATCCCTGAAGCTGTTGGTGTGTTGATCAACTCAATGATCATGGTGTACAAAATTGAAATGGCTGCATTGCGTTCGACATGCTGTTCTAAGAGCATTCTCCTCTTGGACTTCCATCTGATGATAGTTCATTCGCTAGCCAATCCTCAAATGGAAGCTTGTTCCTCACAACTGGTCGACAGGTGGCCAATACATGGTCGAGACAAGCGGTTCCTAATTGTCACCTTGTTATGTTCTCGATAATCGGTACACATACGAAAAGGCTTATCTTCACTGGTATAACTGGGGCTCCCCAAAGCGAAAAACTAGATCTGATAAAACTCATGTCCAATAGTTCCTGAAGTTGATTAGGCAGTTCTTGCAACCTTCCTGGTGTAAGACAATAAGGAATACTATTAACAAGGGCTGCTTCTAACATGATACCGATCTGATATTCCACCTGACGATGTGAAGGTAAACCTGATAGTTCTTCTGGTAGCACTTAGGGAGAAATCAAGAACAATTGGTGGATCCTCGATCCTCTTTTCCTTAGCCTTGACATCAGTAACGAGTGCTATCATAGCGGGGTAATCCTTCCGTGGACACTTCTGGCCTTCACTGCTGAATTGATGCTAACCTCTGCACCACTCGGATACTTTATGACAGACGACAACTTTCCCCTCACAGGGTATAACTGCGCGATGTCTGGTTAACCAATCCATACTGACTACTGCATCAACACCATCGTGGATAGTAGAAGGAAGATTGATGTAGAAAACTTGTCCCACACAGTTGAATTTGCATCCCTACAAACATATGATGCTTTAATTGACTTGCCATCAGCCTTTCGAGAAGCATCAGGGTTAAACAGGACAGAGACAAAGCGATTAGCTACCCGTACAAGCTTCCACGTTGCCACCATCCTGGCGTCGCCCACGCCATAACCTAAATGCCCTTCCATGGGCATCATTTCCAGTGTTACTGTTTTGATTACCAGGACTTCCAGTACTGTCGTTGTTCCTTTGGTCGTTGTCATCTTAACTTAACAACGGCCAATCCATGTTGTAGGCACCTTTATTTCCATACTGTAGGCTAGGATTACGAATACCTTGTTGTCGCTGTGACTGCTGCCCCCAATGTCGTTGCTCGAAATGAGGCCCTACGATTTTTCACCATCAAAGTCCATCTTTTCACATTCTGAGCCACGTCCTAAAGCGCTACTCACTGTGCTGGCAGTTACGCATACCACACTATGGTCAATTATCATCACTTATGCCCCGATTGATTCGTAAGAGTTGACTCCCATAAATCGCTGACTAATGTTACGGACTCGATTGAAGTCAATTCGCTGATGTTCGTTGCCGGTAGTCGGGGTCGTCCAAATACTGAGGTTGGTAAAGTACTACGCTCATCCTCTTGTCCATCGATGTTGCAAGTTGTTTGAGTAATACACGGTCTGTTACGAGAGTGTTGCAGAAGTGATCACACTTTGGGATCTAAGACATCAATACATGAGTTCCAGCAAACGAAGAGGAGTGAGAAAGGTATCGATCAATCATTCGACGCTGCGACATCCAACTCAGGGACGTTCGTATAAGCACCTAACATTCTACACGGTTCGCTAGGTGTTCAGATGGGCGTTCAGGTAATACTCGATAGCATCGAGATTCGAAAGGATTCAGAGAGGAATGAAAAGTTCACGTTCGAGTAGGGGAAAATCACTGCTATGACCCCTATAGGTTTGTTATGTTTCACATCGATCAAATAACGGAACAGAACCCCCTTTTTCACTTGTTAAGCCTCACTGGGACTCACATGCACCCCACAATATTATTATGTGTGCACCCACAATAATATTGTGATTTGCATGTTCATCTCAGCTCCTCCTAACTCATGTCAAATGGTTCCTCAAACTCGAGTAGCAAACAAAGAGCATCACGAAACGTAAGTCATGAATGTTTAGGGAAATACCACCCTATCAGTCACATAACACATGCAAGTAATACATGAATTCATACTGTTGTGCTAAACGTGCCATCACACGCAATATCATATGTAAGTGTTCACTAGTTATGTAGTTCAATGAGTATACGAGAGACGAACCTTGCAGTCTGGAGCTGAGTGTCATGGTCGTATTCAGAACTTGTTCGGTTATAGTCTGGTTTTATAAAAACGTTTTTAAAACCAAGTTCACTATAACCAGTGGCTCTGATACCAAACAGTCACACCCCCAAAATACCACTCACGGAAACACCGTAGGGCGTGTGACGTACCAGGATCTTAGCCACCAATCACATTGAACTCATAAATATGTTTAACTAAAACCTTCATTCATCAACATGAAGTACTACAAAATGTTACATATAATTCATTATACACAGCGGAAGCATAATTTCAATTATTAAGTGTTTCAAAAACCACGCGTATGTAAACCATTAAACTTGTGTGCGATTCCATGTATCTCGACCCATGACCACTCCAGCCTTCCAGACAGCAAGTTCCATGTAATAACTCTACAGACCTGCAGGCATGCAGACAAGTGTGTCAGACGACACTGGTGAGTTCAAAGTTTTGTTAACGTGTGTAGTTACCAGTTACCAGATACCAGATTAAAACGTTTCACAGATTTGATGTTGTTAATCAATTCCTTGTTTCCCAAACCATAACCAGTGGGGGGCTACCCCATGTTAACCACTAGACCCGTTACCATATCGACTACTGACTGAAGTAAGTTGGTGCCCTAGCGTCAATGTCTATCATCATTGACATGCCCAGATCCATTAGTCCACGCCCGTCATCTGTGGCATGGTGTGAGGCTTGTCAAACCTAATAGCGCTATTTAACTAATGACCCGTTTGCCATTGGCCCGACGATTAAGTCGATGTAAAAATGAGGGACTTAATGATAGAGTTTTTGGTCTAGCAACAATGTAATCACCCTTCAATAAAGAGGATGTAGTACGTGTTCCAAACCAGGAGATCACGCAGTTTCCGATTAAATCCTTAGTACATGTTATCACCCTTCAACAAAGAGGATGTAGTACGTGTTCCAAACTAGGAGATCACGCAGTTTCCGATTAAATCCTTTACCCATTCCCAACCATCGGGAATCCCATGCCTTGTAGAAAGTGTGAACTCACCTTAGATTTGCTCGGTATTTAACAAGTTACTTTACCCGTTCCAAGTCAATCAACCAGACCCTATCGTGGTTACCAAAGACAATCAGTATAGTGTTCACACATATCATGTATCTAACGTACACGTTGCACAAGTAGGAAGTAAGACACACGTGTTTACACAAGTCGTAACGGTTAATCATGCAATCCATTAATGTATAACGTTTGTCGTAAAGTCACATAACAAGTGTTTTGTTCCCAAACAAGTCTACATCCCATGCTTATGACACATATCAACATTCACAGACGTGCTGTCTATACATACAGGTTTAGTCAAGGTTCTCATCTGATTAACATCATTACCTTGCAACAGATTGGCTTTTATAATCAAACTACTCGATTCACACAGTTTCGTTCACGTCATATACCTCATACTGTTTCATTGTCTATCATACAGTTTCATTATACTTCATACACATCAGGCAGACAATAAATCATTCAAGTTCCCTACCCATGAGGTACCATACACACGATAAACCACATGATAAACATCAAGCTGTTCGTTGGCAGGTGTGTGTGAAGAAGCACTATGTTTTGTCGGAAGAAGGGTGGCGAAACACCAAGTATTTCGTCATCATGCAGGTGACGAAACATAATCTTAAGTGCGTGACGAAACATAATTTTCGTCGTGGGCAAGTGTATGACGAAACATGCTTTCATCGTGGGCAAGTGTATGATGAAACATACACTTTCGTAGTGGAGAGGTGTTCGGCGAAACATACACTTTCTGCCGTCACATCATCGTTGCAACCCTAACCATCATCAATCCAATTCTATGAAGCACCTAATCAAGTTTATGCACCCTAAACTCCAAGCATATCATCATTCACATCACGGTTTCTATGAGTTCATCACCACTCAACCTATCAGACTTGATCAACATAAACAAGTTCCATATCCTACCAACATATGTACGATAATTAGTTTCTAACAACATCGATCCAATATACATCAGTTTATCGATCCAACATAACACAATACATCATGTAACATCAGGTTCATGGGCATCACGATCATATTGATTTTAACAAAAACCCTAACCCATAGTTATTCCTACACTAGCAGCACATTAATCAATCAATGTAAAACATGTTGAAGGATTAACTCTAGATAAGCAAAATATACTGACCAAATCAGGAGATGTATGAAAGAGCGCTGGATTCAAGAGAGAGCAGGGCTTCGAAGGGGGTGGAAGACTGCCGTTGAAGACTAGAGAGAGCCTAGGGTTTGTTAACTATCGTCATACGTATAAGTGTGTGAATATAAGGCAAATATAACTGCTTTGAACTTGGGCCTCACCTGGGCCACAAGCCCACATGGCGAAACTCTTCTGGTGAAACTCCCCTGGCGAAACTCCCCTGGTGAAACTCCCCTGGTGAAACTCCCCTGGCGAAACTCCCCTGGCAAAACTCCTCCTGGCAAAACTCCTCATGGTGAAACTCCTCATGGTGAAACTCCTCATGGGATCTCGGGTTGTCACAAGGTTCATATGCAATGATTTACCTAATGACCTGCAAGCATGCAGAAGAGTGTCAACATAAACTTGGCTAGTTCACAGTTTTGTTCAACGTAAATCATGTAAATGTTTTGGTGTAAAGACATGTCAAAAAATAATAAACTCGACACCGATATGACTGATTATGTTTGTTGTGCCCTCATCAATGTCTATCAGCATTGATCATAATGATTAAAGTCCATAGTTCATGCTCGGCTCCCAGCATGGTGTGAGGTTTGTCAAACCTAATAGCGCTATTAACTAATACCCCGTTGCCTCCCAGGAAACTAGCTTGGTAATAAGTAGGGACTTACATGATAGAGATTGAGTTTATTAACTGACATCGAAATTAAACTACATCATCTAAAAAGTATTCCTCCTAGGAATAATAGTTCCCCCCCCCCACGGGATGCATGCTTGTGAAAGTGTAGTGAACTCACCTTAGTTTGCTCGGTATGTGTTAACATGCTTCTACGCGTTAATATAGTGTTAGGTCCGTTACACGCAACCTAATGTACAATAAGTGTAAGTATGTATACACGTAGGGTTATGCAATACCATAAGTGTCCAAACAACCAGGTGTTTACTGAGATCATATTAATAAGTTTAATACATAGTAACATACAGTGGATTTCTCTAGTTGGTAACATGTAGCTTGATTTTGACTAATTTGGACATCACACTATCTTCACAAACTCGGGTGTATATAGTTTATCAATAAACTTAGACTACACACACACACACACACACACACACACACACACACATATATATATACACATAACTCGTAACATATAATCAAACTCGGAACTCACCTTACATTACAAGTAAACTCGGATTCAATAATAAATTCGGAACATTTAGGCTTGTATCATAAATAATCTCGGAATATATCTATACGCATGAATAACTCGGACAACCTATATATATTTATATATATATATATATATAAAGAACCTTCGACCAAGCCTTAAACTCGAAAGCACCTTCCATTTGCAACAAACTCAGTACATATATAATAACCATAATTAAACTCGGAAATCATGTGTGTGTATTCGGACATAACAAAACTCGGACCCAATGAAAATCCCCCATAAAATCGGACCTTTAATCACAAAACTTGGACAACCTTTCTAACATTAACCTCGGACTAAATCAAGAAACTCTGACATTCTAGTTTAAATATAAACCCGAATACATCTTTTATAAACAAACTCGGAGCCATTTATGTGGTTAAACTAGGACTATGATACATATGCTTAAAAAATAGGATACATACACATACACATAAACGCGGACATTCTTTGAATCCACGTAAACTCAGAAAATCCATATAAGAAACTCGGACAAGTGTGAAACCCGGAATCATTATAAAACTTGGATTTCTAATTATACATTCCAGTAACCCGGACTTTGTGACTTCACAAAGTCGAACTAAAAATCATTCTCAGATTAACAACGCACAATGTTGGGATTGAACCCTACAGAGGAACAACTGATGTAAAGCCAAAACTGGATCAGATCAGTGGATTCAGAATAAGCAGATGTTTGTACTTGATCTTTCCCCTTGACAGTGGCTCTAACATCTGATGGATTCAAGTACTGCCCTTCCTAACTACTGCTGTCCCAAACGACTGATGAAGACTAAGTGCTGATGCTCAATCAACTGTTATGTCTAAAGTACTGCTGAAGACCAAAGCACTGCTGGAGCTTAAGCAGTGGAATGAAGGATCAGTTGTTTTGTTTATGCTTTGTATATTGTAATCAGTTGTTTGTAATCAGTGGTTGTAATAGGTCAGTAGTTTGAGTTTGTTAGGAGGTTAGATATCACTTTCATGGTGACGTCAGCAAAGATGCCACAGTGGTTTGTTCTGTACTATAAATAGAACAGTACCGTGTACTGTTCTATCAGCTCTCTTCACTCACAAGTCATTCAGTACGAACAATCACTGTGAGCTCAGGCTGAGGGGGAGATCTGTGCATGCATGCATTGAGATTTAATCATTGTAATAAATACAATCATTCGATTTCAATATAAACATGTTTACTGAAACTTATTCTCTCATTGATTGTGTATTGAAAGTTTGTTCCATTTAATTCCGCTGCATCTAACTTTGATTCATTTCATTTTAATCAAACAAAAACACAATCAAAGGAAACTCAGATCCTAACAATTGGTATCAAAGCTTGGACAGTCAAATTTGATCTAACAATCATTTTGACGTAAAAGTTCAGCTCAAGTTCATTGATACTCTCGATTGTTGGGTTTTAGTTGTAAAACAGAGTAAGGTATAATCACGTATAAAGTTGACTATTCAGTGCCTGAAAAACAACCTGAATGACGTCACAATCACAAGATAACACCTTGAACACTGGTTCACTCTTTAAACCACCTATGTTGGTCCGATCTGAGTACAACATCTGGCAGCGTAGGATGGGTCACATCTTAGCTCAACAAAAAACGGAGTGTTGGCGATCGGTTGTCTTCGAACCACATGTTCCGATGGTGCCAAGTGCTGAGGATCTAAAAGTCATGGTTCCTAAGAAAATTGAAAACTATTCGGACCAGGACTTTCAGAAAATTGAACTGGATGCCAAGGCATTTAGCATTGTTGCATCTGCACTCCCAAATGAGATCTATGTTGGGCTGTTACACTATTACAGTGCCAAGGAATTGTGGGATGCACTTAAGGAACAATTTGGTGGTACCGAAAAAGTAATTGAAAATAATAGAGAAGTTTTGAATCAACAGTATGAAACCTTTTGTCACGTTAAAGGAGAATCACCAACACAGCAATTTGAACGTTTCAGTTGTCTCATTAGTGAACTAAAACTTGTTAATGTTGAATTTGCTAAATCAACACTAAATAGCAGGTTTCTTAGGTCACTTCCTGAAAAATGGGACACAATTGCTTTTGTAACCAGAAATTCAGTTGGGTTCAAAGAGTTGACACTGACTCAACTTCATGGTAGACTCCTCACCTATGATAGGGAGTTGAACCAGAAAAAGAAGTTGCAAGAGTCAGGGAAGGTTGCTAATGACTACACATTTGGTAGCAGAGCACTTCTAGGTCAAGAGGAGTCTGGTAGTAGTAAGGATCAGAGTTATGATCATTATATTGACATAACTGCTGGTTGAGCCTTCAATAACTCTGATTCTTACTCGAACAACTATGCTTTCAAAGCTAGTAGTGAAAACCATATTTCTGACAATCTCTCTTTTGAACTCAATGACCTTCAGCATTTTGATCCAACTGATTTAGAGGAAATGGACATATTGCACCAACTTGCATTGCTGAATGTTAGAACCAACAAGTTTTACAAAAGGACAGGGAGAAAATTTCCAGGGTTACATGGGAACTTGAAAGTAGGGTTGGATAAATCAAAGATAAAATGCTACAAGTGTAATAGGTTAGGTCATTTTGCTAGAGAGTGTAGGAGCCAAAGCAGTGGACCAATTATCACATATCCTAGTTCAAGACCACAAAAAAACCAAACCACTGTGTAGTATTCCCAATATGCCCTTACTGCTCGTGTAAACACTGCTCACTATGCACACCCTGCAACCCATGTTCCTGTCCATTATGTCCAAACCACTGTCCCTCAGATACAGTATGTCCAGGCCCCAGCTCCTCAGGTTCAGGTGCAACAAGCTGCACCTCGACAAGCTGCACCAACAGTGGTTCAACCTGAACAGCAAAGCTTTTTCATCCAAGGCTTTGTTGATTAGAGTAGCTTGCCTGAGGAGCTAGGTGATGAGAATTTTGCTCTCTATGCTAAAAATGATGCTTCTAGTGATGATTTCTGTTTTGTAGCATTGGAGTCTATACAAGAAGGGCTGGAAACTGAAGAAGGGCAGAAAAATGAAGAAATGGTGGATACAATTACTGAAGCAGTGGTTAATGCTGTTGCTGGTGAAATACTGTTGGGAGAAAATTTTGAACCTCTGTTGGAACCAATGTCTGACCCCTGTTCTGCAGAAGAAGAGGAGAAGAAGCAAGAGCAAAGTGAGGAGAAAAAGCCAGAAGAAAGTGAATCTATCTGTGATTGTGCCATAATGGCTGCATCTAAGGTATCACCCCTGGTTCTTAAAAACCTTTGTTCAGGCAAATGCATCATAGCATTTTCAAACATTAAGGAGGTGAATGAAAACCTTAGAGATAAAGTGCTAAATGATGAGATACAATTTGAAAAATCTTTAAAAGAGTTTAAAATCAAATTGGCAGCAAAGGAAAATGAGATTTGCAGCCTCAAACATGAGCATAGCATAACCAAGGACCAACTTCAGGCAATGATAGAAAAATATCAAGCTTGAAAAAAGGAGTTGGAATCCACCCAAATCACATGTGAGAAATGGGTGGAATCCTGCAAAGGTTATGAAGTTATGCTTGAAAAACATATCAAAAGCAATGTAAAATTTGGAATAGGGTATAGAAAACATGACCAAGTTGAAAACACTGCTGTAATTGATTCTGTTCAAACCACTGTTGAAATCATACCCACCAACAAGGATGGTCAAGAAGTCAAAATCACTAACAAAGTGGTGTGAAAATCACGCTGGAAAGATCTGTGGGGTCCTCAACTTTTGAGGAGATTGAGAAATACCAATTCAAACCCACATGGTCTGATGAGTGTGACATCCTTGAAAACTTTAAACCCATGGACTTCACAACAGTGGATGGTGTCAAAGCTCCTAAGGCCAAGGTCATTCCTCTTAAGGACATCCCAACAATGGTTCAAAACTCTGTTGCAAAGGAATCTGAAAAGAAGAAAAGAAAAGATTAAAAACTTGTTTTGTGACTTTTGTGAATAAGAAAAATCATTTGACAAAAGATTGTTTTCACTTAAAGGCTTATGACATTAACAAAACAAGTATCATTGTCCCTTCAAAGTGCTGCACCATCTGTGGTAAAACAAACCATATCACTCAGGAGTGTGTGTATCTCAAAACCTTTGATGTCAAAAAGGGAGAATACACATAAAAAACACTCATGAGTTCATCAAGTTCACAAGTCAAGAAACCACCAGTTTTTGTGCCTGTCCAAACAGCTGTTACAAAACAGCTGAACCAAAACTCTGTTAAAAGAGAGGTTCAAGTGACAGCAGCACCCCTGCTAACCAATACCAAAGAGGTAAAGGTCAACCTCCTTATCCAAGGGTCCCACACATTTATGAGTCCTACAAAATGCCTTCTAAACCAAAAGTGAACAGGAATCCCTTTGGCTATCAACAGCTGATAGGAAATGACCCCCAACAGTGGTTAGAGAAAAATGTTTCCAAAAATGCCTTTATTCCTGAGCTAACCACTATCCAACCATCAGTACTTGACACAGACACTGCTGTGACCCCATCCAAAGCCATATTGGCTTTGGAGACCATCCTGAACTAATCCTTTACTTGATGTGCAGGGAGCTTCTTCATGCTTAGATAGTCTTTGGTATGTAGATAGTGGAGGCTCTAGGCACATGACAGGATGTAGAGCCCTTCTCAAAGAATTCAAAACACATGGAGGGGGTGATATATCTTTTGGAAATAATAGTAAGGGAAAAGTGATGGGCTCTAGCACAGTTCAGTCTGGAAATGTCAAGTTTGAAAATGTCAATCTGATTGACAATCTAAAATTCAACCTCCTTAGTGTCTCACAAATGAGTGACAATGGTTATGGGTCATTCTTTACTAAGGAGTGTTAGACTAGACATGGTCAAAAAGATTGAACAAATAATAAAAACTGGAAAAACTCAACTTGTTGCTCAAAGAAGTGGCAATGTTTGTGTAGTTGATTTGTCAAAAGAGAGTCCCAGAACTGATGCATGTCTGTTCTCAGCTGCCTCTAACAAAGAGACAGAACTTTGGCATAGAAGATTGGGGCACACAAATCTCAAGACAATCACTACTTTGTCAAAACAAGGCCTTGTAAGAGGTCTTCCACAAAAATTGTTCACATGTCCTGAGCATTGTGTTTCCTGCCTAAAAGGAAAACAACATAAAAGCTCCTTTCAGTCCATTGAAGAGTCCAAAACAACCAAGTGTCTGCAAATGCTGCACATTGATTTGTTTGGCCCAGTTAAAGTCATGAGTCTCAAAAAGAAGAGATATTGTTTGGTAATTGTAGATGACTTTTCTAGGTTTACATGGACTTATTTCTTACATTCTAAAGATGAGACTGCAGGCATTTTGCAAGAATTTGTCAAACAGGTTGAAAAGCAATTTGACTTGCCAGTAAAAATCTTCAGAAGTGACAATGGCACGGAATTCAGAAATAAGGAGTTGGATGCCATCTGTGTGTCAAAAGGAATTGTAAGGTAGTACAGCATTCCAAGAACACCTGAGCAGAATGGGGTGGTTGAAAGGAAAAATAAAACTCTGATTGAAGCAGCCAGAACCATGCTTGCAGATTCAGGTTTGCCTTTAACATTCTGGGCAGAGGCTGTAAACACTGCTTGTTATGTCCAGAACAGAGTTTTAATTAACCCTAGGCATGAAAAGACTGCTTATGAAATTCTGTATAAAATCAAACCACTGATCTCATACTTTAAAGTATTTGGTTGCCCATGTTTCATTTTAAACCTAAAAGATTCCATTTCAAAATTTGCAGCCAAAGTAGACAGTGGATACCATTTGGGATACTCAACCACTGCTAAGGCCTACAAAGTGTTTAACACTAGGACTAAGACAGTGGAAGAGACTTTGAATGTGAAGTTCAATGAACTCTCTTCAATGAAAATCCCTGCAAATCCTGCTGAGTTATTTGATCTTGATAAATTCACTTTTGAAAATGTTGTTGTCAAGACTAACAGTGTAGGTCCATCTCAACCACCACCAGACAATGGTTATGAAGTGATCATACCTCAACAAACCTTCAAACCCATTGCCAGAGCAGCAGATGTTCAAAACAGCTGTCAAAGCTCATCCACTGCTGCATCAACAGTTGTTGACCAAAGTAGCTCCAAAACCCCTACTTCCACATCTTCAAACACTGTTGATACCAATCTTCAAACAGTAGATAAAAGTCAACATGTGTCCACACCATTACCTCCTATTCCTCCACCTCCATTTCAAGACACTGTTGGGCCATCAAAGTCACCAACAGTTGTTAGCTCAGATGATTCACATCTGCAGCCCTCACCATCAAATGCCATTATTCCATACAAAGGAGATTTAATCTTCTTGAGGTCTCATCCACCTGATCAAATCATTGGCAACATAGATGAAGGGGTACTCACCAGAAGTCAAACCCAAAACATCTGTCTTTTTGCTGGTTTCCTATCACTCCATCAACCTGTCAAGTACCAAGAGGCACTGAAAGACAATAGTTGGGTAGAGGCCATGCAAGAAGAACTCCAGCAGTTTCAAAGACAACAAGTTTGGGAGCTTGTACCACTACCTGAGGAAGTGAGTCCTATTGGTACAAAGTGGATCTTTAAGAATAAAACTGATGAAAGGGGTATTGTTGTCAAGAATAAAGCCAGGCTTGTGGTTCAAGGTTACAGACAGGAAAAGGGTATTGACTATGATGAAGCTTTTGCCCCTGTAGCAAGATTAGTGATGGGTTTTTCACATGTTTATCAAAGTTATTTTATCCTTATAAAATAAAAACGCAGCGGAATATATATTTAAAACATGTTACTTTGTTGATATAAAACCCATTTTATATGTAAAACCCAATCCCTGGATCCATATATGAACATGCATGCTATCAAAAATTAAAACACAACCATAGTGTTTAGAAAACTACCTTCTTGGAGTAAAAGAAAAGAAAAGGATGATGCTTCTTGAATGGTTGCCTTCAAGTGTAGAAGACCTCAAGCTTCTATACCCCAAGCCTTCCAACAAAATACTTTAAGTTTGCTAGGATTTGAACACTTGAAATGGACTTGAAAAAGCTCTCTTGAACCACCCTTAAGCTTGGCCGAAATTTTGAGAGATTAAAATCAAGTCTTGCACTTGAAAATTCAAACTTGAAAAACCCTTTTGAAACTTCTCTTGGCCGAAAATTGTCCTAGACAAGTTTATGGAGCTTTGCAACTTTAAATAAGTAAGAGAAAGTAAGAGAGAAAATCAACATTTAATGAGTCTTGGAAGAGATGTATTGCATGCAATTTAAGTGGTGGAAGCCCACATTGGGAAGCCATAAATGGCTGGCCATTAAATGCTTTTTCCCACCATTAATTCAAAATCTCATTTTAAATTTAGTCTTGTATTTATTTATAACATTTTATAAATATAACACAATATGTTACAAGACTTATGCAACACATCACAACATTTTAAAATGTTATTTAACCTATTAAATAACACAGTAAAATATTCTCTTAAGATAAATTATCCATATAATTTATTAGTTTCTCAAGTGCAATTATTTGGAAAACCAATTTCCAAATATTATAAGTGTTAATATTTATTTGTTTGATCATATCATAAATAAATATTGTAAGTGTTTGTCTAGCTTGTTATTGGGTATGACTCGACTTGGATCATAACGTACTAGCCACATCAATATATATATGTGTCTTGGGCATATAGAATCTAACAATCTCCCACTTGCACAAGATACATAGAAGATTGATGCAAGCAGTAAATGACGCCTAACAACGGTTTACTACCCCTAATACGTATGACTATATGTGCCATTCAATAACATCATCCCTTTCAAGTCCCTTACTTGAATGTGATTTAGGTGAATCTATCATTTATCCTTTCGTTACAGATGTCATGTTAAATCCAGAGACATAGAGTGATCATTCTCTGTTGATTTAACTTTAGCAGGCCTTAGACATCTTACTCTCAATGAATAACAGGAACAAATCCCATCTTGACTACACACGTCTCTCACAATCACCTTGCACCACACCTGAGCCTAGTTTTATGCACTGTCTTATTACAGACAGCGAAGAACTAAGTCAAGGTATAATATTTGGTGAATATCAAGACCCAATATGTATCTCAGGTCAGAGGATACTATGATATTCTCCTTTACTCAAATTTACTTATGATCAATCACAAATGATTCCATGCAGTAACATTTGAGAGCGAGTCAGTCCAATATTTGTATCCCACAAATATCTATGAACTTTGGCAGCAACACTTTGCTCTATATTCATATCTAATGAATATCCAACAATCCAAATTCATAACAGTCTTACATTCATATTTGTTCCCACATGTATGATCGACTACAGACATTTAGAATAAATTAACTTATTCATGGATTTAAACATGCTAAAATGGAACGTAATTCAAAATACCATAAAAGAGTAAAATTAACAATTGTTCCAATATCCAAATACAAAATAGATCAAATCCAATCACTAGAATATCGAAGTCCTATGGCACATGTATGACCCTCATGTTTTGCCCTATCAAGGAGCTTCGTGAGTGGATCCGCAATGTTTTGATCGGTGTGAACTTGGCGAATACATATCTTTCCCTTTTCAACTTCATCCCTTATGTAGTTGAATCTCCGCTCGATATGTCTAGTTTTTTGGTGTGCACGAGGTTCCTTGATTTGAGCAATCGCAACCTCGTTATCACAAAAGATCTCTAGGGGGTCTTGAATGGTAGGGACCACCCCTAGGTCGGCTATGAATTTCTTCAACCATGCAGCTTCTTGGGCTGCCAATGAAGCGGCGATGTATTCTGATTTAGTAGTGGACAATGCTACCACGTCTTGTTTGAGCTCTTCCAAGAGACTGCTCCTCCATTTAAAATGAAGACATACCCCGATTGCGATCGAGAATCACTTCGATCGGTTTGGAAACTCGCGTCCGTGTAACCCTTTACTACGAGTTCCTCCTCACCAGATCCATATATCAGAAACATATCCTTAGTCCTTCTAAGGTATTTCAATATGTTTTTAACAGCCATCCAATGACTGTTACCTGGATTTTGCTGGTATCTACTTGGCATGCTCAAGGCGCATGACACATCCGGTCTAGTGCATATCATTGCATACATGATGGATCCTATAGCAGATGCATATGGGATTCCTTTCATTTTCTCTTGCTCATCCTTTGAGCTTGGACATTGAGACGCATTCAATATTGTCCCCTTTTGAATAGGTACAAAAACTCTCTTAGAGTTTTCCATCTTGAACCTATTCAAGACTTTGTCAATGTACGCACTTTGGTTTAAACCTATCAAGCGCCTTGATCTATCCCTATAGATCTTTATTCCCAGAATGTGGGCGACTTCACCAAGATCCTTAATGGAAAAACAACTTCCAAGCCAGGTTTTTACACCTTCCATGGTTGGAATGTCATTTCCAAATAGTAGAATGTCATCGACATATAGTACTAAGAAAGTGATGATTCTCCCACTAGCTTTCTTATACACACAAGCTTCATCGCCATTCTTGATGAATCCAAAATTCTTAATTTCTTCATCAAAACGGTGATTCCAACTTCTCGATGCTTGTTTCAATCCATAGATTGATTTCTTTAACTTGCATACTTTTTCAGGATATTTTGGATCGACAAAACCTTCAGGCTGAACCATATAGACATCTTCATCAAGATATCCATTAAGAAAAGCCGTTTTGACATCCAATTGCCAGATCTCATAGTCATAATATGCAGCTGTGGCGAGAAGGTCTCATCATAATCAATCCCTTGAGTTTGAGTGAAACCTTTTGCTACAAGTCTTGCTTTATAAGTATCCAAGTTACCATGCATATCAGTTTTCTTCTTGAAAACCCACTTACTACCAACTATTTTGGAGTTAAGTGGTGGCACAACCAATTCCCAAACTTGGTTGTCATACATGGATTGCATCTCTATGTTCATGGCTTCAAGCCATTTGTCACAATCGGATTTTGACATTGCATCATGGTATGTGGTTGGTTCATCTGAATCTACCACGTAGCATTCATCCATGAAAAATCCATATCTTTCAGGTGGACTGCTAATTCTACTAGATCTGCGAACATTTTGTGTGTTCTGATCAACCTGTTGATCGTTCTCAACAACCTCTTGTTGAGCGCTAGTATCAACCAAACATGTATCGTCTTGTGGTTCTTGATCCTCCTCAAGTTCCACTGTTCTATCACTAGTTCCTTCCATAAGAAACTTAGCTTCTAAGAACTTACCCTTTCGAGCAACAAATACCTTTTGCTCGGTTGGATCGTAGAAACAATATCCTATATCATCTTTAGGATATCCTACAAAGATACACTTAGTGGATCGGACTTCCAATTTATTTGGGGTGTATTGCTTAACATAAGCTTCACAACCCCAAACCCTTAAGAATGATAATGATGGAGGGTTTCCATGCCATATTTCAAAAGGTGTCTTTTCCACTTTCTTGGTTGGAGCCATATTTAGTATGCGGATTGCGGAGAGTAAAGCGTAACCCCAAAACGATAGAGGTAATGTGCGTCTAGCCATCATAGATCGAACCATATCTAATAGAGTTCGATTTCTCCTTTCTGACACACCATTGTGTTGTGGTGTTCCAGGTGGAGTAAGTTGTGAGATGATCCCACAACTTCTAAGATGATCTTGAAAGGCACCACTAAGGTATTCTCCTCCTCTATCGGTGCGAAGGACTTTGATTGTTTTCTTGAGTTGATTTTCTGCTTCACTTTTGAAGTCTTTGAACATTTCAAATACCTCATCTTTGTGTCTTAGTAAATACACATAACCATAACGACTATAGTCGTCGGTAAAAGTAATGAAGTATCTTTCACCATTCCTAGTCATCGGCTTAAAAGGACCACATACATCCGAATGTATGATATCTAATAAGTCTTTAGCCCTTTCAAATGTTCCACTAAAGGGTGCCTTAGTCATTTTGCCTTGTAAACAGGATTCGCATACATCAAATGAATCTTCTTCATTCGTTTTCAAAAGACCATTTCTCTGAAGTGTTTGCATGCGATTCTTGTTTATATGTCCTAGGCGACAATGCCAAAGATAGGAATCACCCAAATCCATTTTGAGTTTCTTGTTGGTTACTTGGTACATTGAGCTATCAATTGATATGTTATCTTGATCTAATTCATAAATACCATTCAAAGGTATAGCTTTAAAGTAAAACACATCATGTATAGAAACATAAATGTCATGGTTAACAAATTCGAATTTAAAACCACATTGTCTTAAAAGGGAAACAAAAATTATGTTCCTAGTTGTAACACCTCGTAAAATCACGTCCAATGATGTATTGACACGTGTATTAAACCCTAATGAAGTCGAACACTGAAATCTAGGAACGAATTTTTCAAAAAATCGAAAACTTTGATTATGAAAGGACTGGAAGTGTTAACATACGTAAAAATAAGTTTCTTACGATGTTTATATTCACAAATGTGCCACTTGATGAATAAGTGTAGCCGTTTGCGTAATTAATTGAAAGTTTGCGCAATAAAAGGGGTTAAAAGCGTCAACATGTTAATTCTTACCTCTGAGTGACCTTTTAACAAACCAGGAGCTTCGTAATATTTAATTATACTCTCGGGAATGCCAAATAATGGCCGTCTAAGGTTTTTATGCCTATAAGTAAAGTTACGCGCAACTTTGCAAGTTAGAGGGACTAAAAGTGTCAATATGTTTAATTATACCTCTGAATGACCTTTTAGCAAACCCGAAGCATCGTGATGTTTAATAATACTTCCATGAATGCCTAATATGGATTAGGTGAGGCTTCAATGCTATTAAATGATGAAATGCGCAAGTATGCGCAATAGAGGGACCTAAAGCGTCAACTTTTGAATCTACGCCTTTCGGTGACCATTTAAGCGAACGGGAGCATAGTAACATTTAACTATATGCTTGGGAATGAGCAATATGGGCCATGGAAGGCTTGGATGTCATTAAACGGCATTTCGCGCTACTTTGCGCTATTAAAGGGCTATTTGCGTCAAATGGCAAAAGTATGCCGATTCGTAGGGTATCGAACCTTTAGGAATATGACCAGGAGTTAAACATACCCTATTTATCCTTCGTATAGCTTAGATATGGGCTTAGAGGTGTTCGGTGTGCAAAAATAAACTTTTATGTCATGCAGGGACTAAAAGTGTCAAAAAGTGCACAAGTTTGCATTTTCGCGCATATCTCACATTCTGAATATCTTCGGACACCCAAAAATTTATGTAAGCACTAAAATATTTTATTTTAGTGATCGCCTTGATAAAATTCCATTCGTCGCGTAATTTGGATCGTTTTTCGCGTCCGTTCGTGTTTCGTCGTAATTAGACGCACAACGTGACCGTACGGCCAAACGAACCGACATCCGACATGTTTTTGAACATGTTTCATGTCCCCTATGTTTAAACATCATAGTGGAGCCTTAAAATGAGGTTAACGGGCCTTAAATGTGCCTAAAATGACTTTAAAGGCTCACAGGGACCATTTCTGTCATTTTTAAAACTGTGTTTGCTGGTGTGGTGATGCAGGCGGGCCGCGTGAGTTTCCTGGGTTCTCTACGCGGGCTGCGTGAGTGGATCAGATGCAAAAACAGCTGCAAACAGCCTGTTTCTTGCTGTTTTCATGTTCAATCTGGTTTCTACACTCACATAAATCATTCTAGGGGCTGCCCATTGTATTAGAAAACCATGGGTAAATGTGTACGGCTCAGATTTAATCACGGTTATCGAGGAACGATCCTAACGGTCCTCAAAAACCTATAAATACCCATTGAATTTTGGCTCTCATTTGCACCTCTCCTTCTAATCTGATCTACTCTCTGAATTGTGAGGATCTTGAGCATATTTGAGAACCTCCTTCAGTCCATTGGACCCTTGTAAGTGTCCTTTCGTGACTAGTTTAGTTTGTTTAACGTTTATAGCCGAAAAGTCAAGCGTTTCGATAAACGCTTTGACTTTTAAACGGTTGAGCCATGGTTCGTAACGAACGTGGCTACGTGACCGTAATTAGGTAGGTGTTTAACCCTCAAAAGGGCATCTCCTAATTACCACGTTTACTTAGTTTAATTGTCGGGTCAAATGAAAGTCAACAGGTTAGTTTTATATAAAATGCATAACTATTAAATTAAAAGTCATAAAAATCAGTTTTGCCGCATTAATAACTTGGTAAATAATAGTTGAACATGCCTAAGCATGTTCAACCCGACAATTCTAAGTATAGGCTCGGTTCGGAACCGAAAGTTGCAAAAGTTGACTTTTGCTTTGACTTTCAGTTCTGACCCAATTTAGCTTAGTTTAGTTATGCCTTAGGATTCCATTAGGACCATATTATAAGTTAGTATAACCCTCCAAGGTTATACAACTTGGTTCCATAGAAATCCTAGTTCATGCTTGTTTCCGTTAAATGCCTAAATGTTGACCGTTATGCCCTATTGACCCTAAAACGAGAATTTTGAAAATGTGAGAGGACAAAAACCTTTATTACTGATATATAAACGTGTCCCTAAAATTTGACATCAGTTTGAGGTCTAGATTAGGAGTTATGCTCAATAGCGTAATTAGAAAGCCTTTTATTAATTAAACGGCGTAATTAGCGTATATCCCATCTAAACCCAATTGTTGATACCAAACTTTTTACCTACTGATATAAAATAATATTTTGGGATTTTTTAATATTTTTATTTATTTTTAGGCTGAGCATAACGTAGGGTTCTAGGCTTGATTCGGTAATTGCCGGTTTTGCCCTTTTAGGCTATAGAATGAGTTTTACAAATCCTTTTGATGCCAAGCCTTTTTCTACTGATCTAATATGATAAATAAAATATTTTGAGCCTTCTGGAATAACAAAAATATCAGCTTTCCTTTGAAAACCCGAGAATGGCTCCAAATCGCCTTTTTAAGCATTTTTAACGCATAGTATGTACTAAAACTATTTTAAACATATAAGGTTGATACCTACTGATATTTTTAGTATATTTTTATATATTAACAGTAAGTAAAAGTTTTTAAACCCAGGTTTCCAGTTTTGACCTTTTAAGCCTAAGTGAAATTACCGAAATACCCCTAAGGTGCATAGTTTGGTTTTAAATGATAAATTTCACATATAGGTCATACCCTACTGATATAACTTAGTAAATTAAGTATATTTACTAGACAAATCAGACCTGTAACTCAGATTTATAAATAAACTCTTTTATAATCTTTAAAATGACCAAAAATACCCCTACGGGGCTTATTTTGAGATTAAACTCGTTTTGGGCATAATGGAAGATATCCTACTGATATCACAACATATTAAAGACATATTAACTTAGGAAGCCTGTATATGACTCTTTTGGGTTACTCGTTACGCACTTGTCGCGTTTGGATCGGCTTATGTGACTAGTTCGCATATATTAGCCGAAACGGGTCAAACCATATCATTTTTGTCTCAAAATCCAGAATGTGTTTAAGTTACCCATATTAAACAAGCATAGAAGCTTGTTGGGTCAAAACCACATTCTAAACCGGTCTTGCTTTATCATGCGTCTGACCGTATCTTCCTTTTGAAAACTAACCGGTCTAAGTCAAGACCCGTTAGGATTCTAATAGGTTATTAAAAACCTTCGTTCCAGATTTAGGAGCCCAGTAAAAGCTATCTGTACTTGCTGATTTGATATACGGCTGGGATTGAATTTATATTTAGCTCAGGTAAATACTTTTAACTTATTTTCCCTATACGGGCTTGGGGTACGGTATATGAAATACCGCTTGGTCCGGCATTGAATCTTTAATCGAATAGAGGTTAAATCCTTGATATGCTACATTTTGAAATGTTTTGTTTGCTTAAAGCCTTTGGGGGGTTAATGACCATGTCCCGGATATCCTTGGCATCATCTTACGAGATGGCCACGACCTAAGCACGGGGTGTAGGCGTACACCTGTCAGTTCAGAACCAAATAATGTGGTGTGTCTATTAATCTTTAACCCGGTCTACGGATCGGGCTACTGAACGCATAAGAAACATGTAATTCGTTTACAAGTATTATCTTCAAATAATTATCCCAAGTTACAAAATGTTTTGTGCCACGTGCATTCAAATCAATTTTCAAACTTTTTTTTTAAAATGAGTCAGTTAAATTGTATTTACCAGTGTAAACTGACGTATTTTCCAAAAGGTTAAGTGCAGGTACTACTCGTACTAGGCTGGCTGTCTTCTAGCGTCCACAATAAGTCTCGCAAGCTTGGATGCCTTAAAGTCTGTTGAACAATGTTTCATTTATTATTTTCGATCCGCCTGTGGATCCTTTACATTCCGTTTGTAATACTTTGATATTGCTCTATATCGGATTGTAATATATTTGTCTTTTGCTTCCGCTGTGTATTTGAATTATGTTGTTTGACTATGATGATATCAAATACGTCACGATACTCCCCACCGGGCCCACCGGTAATACGTGGAAATATCGGGGTGTGACAGGTTGGTATCAGAGCCAACACTGAGTGAATTAAACACTAGCCTTTTGTGTTTAATCTCAGTTACACAGAAGCACATTCTTGAGTCTAGACAAGAACATAGGACTAATCCTAATTCGTTTCATTGTCTTTTAATTGCTTCTCTTGTTATTTTTCTGATTAGCCCTTGCATGGGCAAGTCATTTTCTTAAGAAGTCCCGTTTAGGGCAACCATATACTTGTTTAAATTTTAAGGGAACGATTATATTTAAAAATATCATTCCTATATTATAAGATCTACCATTATAATAAAATGGCAAAATCTAAAAAGGACAAGACCTAGCCTCGTGTCATTATTAAGACCCGGCCAAGATGGCAGTTCCTCAATTTAGGTTCAGATCCTTATTAACATCCCGAGTTAGGATTTTTCTGCGTTAATTATCAAAAAGGAATCTTAAAGGTAAACCTAGCCTATATGACGAGGCCAAGATGGTAGGACCTATTCAAGAGATTCACATCCTTGTTAACATCTGTAACATATTAACTTTTCTGGCAGACGTGGTTCGATAAAGTCACATAAATCATCCTTATACTGGATTCTCCCGAAATCCTTTCTTATTTTGTGATTTAAACATCCATTAGAGATATAATGCCTACGGGCTATAATTAACGTCCTCTGAGACTAAAGACAGTCGTAGCCTACAACTCCCTGTCAAGAAAAGGCGTGAACACGTTCAAGCCTAAATACCTTGATTCTACAAAATCATGGTTTATAATTTAAAGTTGCCCTAGTGACTTGGCCTTTTCGTGCCATAGTTATATTTTTTTTAAATCTAGGATAATTATAAAAATCCTGAATAAAATAAATATCATTCCTTTCCTGCCAGTATTTATATCAAAAAGAATCTTAAAAGGGTATAACCTAGCTTGAATGTCATTGAAGACCTAACTACGATGGTGAGACCTGTTTAAAGAGATTCAGATCCTTGTTAAACACCTAAAAACGTGTTAACACTCCTGACAATGGGTGATGCGATGAAATCACACTTGTCATCCTTATATTACGAAATTTTTCCAAACCCCTTATTTAGCATAAATGATCAATAGGAACCATGGCTAATAAACGTCGAGCTTGATAAATACATCAAAACATCCATTGGGATGAATACCTTCGGGCAAAGATGTATGCATGAAAAAGATAGTTTTACTTCATAACTTCTTGTTAAGGCAATGAACTATGAAATTTTCCGATCCGAAGGAATCATCGATTATGTTTTAAAATTTTCCCTTGTGACAAGGCTTCTGTGCCATCAAGCGTCCTTTGGAACAAGCCCTTGTGCTATATAAAATATCGGTACGACATTGACAGTCGTGACTTATGTCCCCTGTCTAATAAATATATAGGATTATATCTCGTTTAAACACCAAAAATGGTTTATTTAAAAACCTAGGCAAAACATAATCGAATAAATTAAACACTATCTATTGGCCTATATGGTTTAATTGCACCATGGCTATTTAATCATCAAACTCGACAATTCCCTGTATAATTAAACAAATTATTACCACTTGGTTTGTAGCCTTCAAAGTTTCACCATGGCTGACTCCTCTGAAGCTCACAATCATCCGGTTGATCAGAATGATGATGTAAGACTGAATTTAACAAGCACCGAGTTACAGGCTATGATAGATACAGCCGTAAACAACGCTGTGGACCGTGCGTTGAAGGATCATAAGCGAAAGTGCGATGATATCCCAAATAAAGATTACAAAAAGGGTAAGACCGGTTCAAACTATAACCAGTCCAAGCCAAAGGAGGCAAAACCCAAATGTAAAACCTGTAAGAAGAAGCACTTCGGAAAATGTTTCTATGAACAGACCGGGGGATGTGTCATCTGTAAAGAGATGGATCACAAGACTCATGAGTGCAAGGACTTGAAGGACGACACATGCTATGATTGTGGCGAGAAGGGGCACATAAATACCCGCTGCCCAAAGAAGGTAACTAAAGGGAAATGCACTCTGGAGTCACAAGCTAGGCCTTGTGGGATTTGTAACAAGAAAGGGCACAAGACCTTGGAGTGCCAAGGCATAAAGGACGCAACCTGCTATGGTTGCAATGAAATAGGGCACATCAAGACAAATTGCCCAAGTAAAACCAAGAAGCCTGAGGAGTCTAAGAAGACCAAAGATGGAAGCTCTCAAGTGGATGCTCAAGAGGCTATTCAGGATGACAATGTCACAACAGGTACTTTCTTTATCAATAACGCTCATGCTTGAGTATTATTTTATTCAGGTTCAGATAAGTCTTTCATAGACAATAGATTTTGTAAATCATTAAATCTGCCTGTTAAAACTCTGAGCGTTAAGTATAAAGTAGAATTGACCGATAGTACCTCAGAGACTGCTCCAGCAATATTAGATGGATGTTTATATCTATTAGGAATCATTCTTTTCAGCTGTCCTTGTTTCCATTTAAATAATAAGGGACTCGACATAGTGATAGGGATGAATTGGTCGTCTTAAAAGTCAAGCCTATATTGAGAATGATAAGAAGCAATTAGTTATCAAGACTCCTTATGGGGAGCCTTTGACAATTCAAGGAAACACTGGGTACAAATTATCTAAGCACTGTTGAAATTGGTATTTAACAACAAAGCTTCGAGTATGGAAAACTCAGAAGAAACAAACAACAGTCGCGATGCTAGAAATGCGAGAAATGTTAATGGTGCATCAAGTGTGAACCTCAATATTAATGGAATTAATCTCCAAAACTGAAATTAACGCTGTTGTTAGAAAGATTATGAGAAAAGTCATGAGAAGATTCAAGAAGCCAAATGTTGTTTGCTCTAACACACATGTCGCTGCTCATGAGAAGAGCTTTGTTCATACTTCAAATGCGAAGAATAACCCAAACAAAATCATGTGTGGCAAGGAGCCCATTTCTTTTAGGATATACTTAAAAGTACTTCATCTCTTGGAAAGTCAAGAGACTTCAATAGTAAAAAGGGGCCATCGAATGCAGGAAATTGTTAAATGAAATAGAAATCATTAGGTATGTCAGCAGTTATGCTGGAAAGGACACGGTGAGGTATGCGTCATAGTCATTCGATGGCAATACCATTGATTAGTAAGGACATTAATGGAGTCCACCAGAAAGATCCTCTTATACATTATGGGATGGTCCAAGTTTTAAGGACCTTATTAGAAAACCTATTAGCCGCTTCACGAAATGAAAAAAAAAATGAAATAAGAATTTTCCGACTTCCCCATAAGAGTTTTAAACTATCGGCAGTGTATTGCAAACCTTGGCTCATTGTTTGAAATAGTGCCCTTATTCGGTTAATCTAGAATTTAAGCATAATGCACTATATAAATATTATGATTTAGCGTCGGCAATAAGAGGGCACATTAAGGTTTCAAAGCCTGCTCATTATAAATCCATTATGGATCTACCTCAGCTACTCACGTTATATAGGTTAAGAAATAACTAGTCAAAGCTGAGACTGCCCTAAAGTTTGTCAAAGATTTTACAGCTAAGTTTAAAAGGATTAAGAATGGAGGCGTTTAACCCTCCTGATGCATGATTAGAGGCAATTCACATTAATAATGACACTAGATAAATCCTTTATTGTGATTTTATTACTAAGAGTTATGCTTGGATTCAGATACCGCTAAGTCTCTCATAAGACCATAAGCTTAGCAAACTTTTAGAAACTTTCCGTAAGAATCCCAGATGTTAAGTGTAAGGTAAGACTTACAGGCGAAATCATAAGAACCATTTCTTCTGCTCCTGTTAGAAATCTCTAATCATGGAATTCTAGAAGTATCCTCTCTCTAGAAGAAGTGCGTCAGCATGTATAGTTGATATCTCTTTGATCTCTATCGATTGCGAATACCAGATGGTATGATAAAAGCGCCACATGAGGGTTGGTGTATCTTAATATGTTCCATAGATTGCTTCCATGCCTGATCAGTATGGAGGTTTAATGCATGGAACCACAAAGATATTCCGATGGTCATATGGTACTAAAATCAGCTAAAGGTATTCAAAGAAGATATCCAGAATGGAATTGTCCAGGTAAATGTCTTCGATTAAAGAATTCGAGGACTCGTAACATAAATGTGTCACCTATCTGACACAAACTATGATAGATGAATTGGAGCCTGAGATTTGGAAAATCTTTGTAACCTCCTGGTATCTTGATTATCTCCTCCTAAGATTACCCTGTTTACCTCCTGAGAAGCCAGTAGAGTTAAGATTTATACCCCATTTAGGGTTGTATCATTATGAAGTCTCCAAGACGGCTAGTACCATCATTGGAAGAATCAAAACCTTGATTAAGTAAGTTTTAAAATAGAGGATTCTTATAACCTAACTAAATATTCTAAGAATTCGGTATTGTTAATTAAGAAAGACGGTCCATTTTGCTTATGCATTGATTACCGCAACCCAAATTAGGAAACAATTAAGAATTTCCATCAGCTGCCCAGGATCGTCGATTTGTTCGACTAACGGCAAGGATTAGCTAATTCCTTAGGATTAGTTTTAAGCAATGGTTGGAATAACCATCTCACCTTAAATTAAGCTTTTCTATAATAGTTGATATATAAGTATCAAGGCTGCTCTTTTGGAGACCTTGTATAGATGGAATGTTAAACATCTATTAGTAGACAGAAGATTGGTAAGTCCAATTATCAGGATCTGAAAGTTGCCTTGATGAGTAAGATCAAACAAACCCATAATCATCAGTAAGATGCCAGTATTCGGCAGAAAGTCAAGGATTAATGAGAATATAAACCCTCTTGAATTCTTGTTGAGGAAGAAGGTTCAACAAAAGATATCACCCTGGAAGGGTGTGCCAAATTGTTAATTATCAGACTAGTTGAACTCTGAACATATAGAATCATTCGAGGGAATCGAATGTACCAAGATCAAATAACTTATAAGCTACAACCTATTTAAGGAGCTTGGCGGAGCTCGCAATACATTGCACACTAATGACTTAAGGCTGTGTTTTCACCAACAAGTCGAGAAGCACTATCACATAATAATACGCAGATTGATGATATGATGAGCAACCTATATCAATTGAGGATCGACAGGTTAAGAAGCTCCAAAAGGATACATGTACCAAATATAAAGGTCACTTTGGGAGCTTGGAGAGACTCCAGATATGCTATAGAAGTTAAGTCCGTTATGTGATAAAAAGTACTTCCAGCATTTTAGCAAATCTCGAGGTCGAGATTTCTTTTAAGGGGGTGAGGATGTAACACCTCGTAAAATCACGTCCAATGATGTATTGACACGTGTATTAAACCCTAATGAAGTCGAACACTGAAATCTAGGAACTAATTTTTCGAAAAATCGAAAAATTTGATTATGAAAGGACTGGAAGTATTAACATACCTAAAAATAAGTTTCTTATGATGTTTATATTCACAAATGTGCCACTTGATGAATAAGTGTAGCCGTTTGCGTAATTAATTGAAAGTTTGCGCAATAAAAGGGGTTAAAAGCGTCAACATGTTAATTCTTACCTCTGAGTGACCTTTTAACAAACCGGGAGCTATGTAATATTTAATTATACTCTCGGGAATGCCAAATAATGGCCGTCTAAGGTTTTTATGCCTATAAGTAAAGTTACGCGCAACTTTGCAAGTTAGAGAGACTAAAAGTGTCAATATGTTTAATTATACCTCTGAATGACCTTTTAGCAAACCCGAAGCATCGTGATGTTTAATAATACTTCCATGAATGCCTAATATGGATTAGGTGAGGCTTCAATGCTATTAAATGATGAAATGCGCAAGTATGCGCAATAGAGGACCTAAAGCGTCAACTTTTGAATCTACGCCTTTCGGTGACCATTTAAGCGAACGGGAGTGTAGTAACATTTAATTATATGCTTGGTAATGAGCAATATGGGCCATGGAAGGCTTGGATGTCATTAAACGGCATTTCGCGCTACTTTGCGCAATTAAAGGGCTATTTGCGTCAAATGGCAAAAGTATGCCGATTCGTAGGGTATCGAACCTTCCGGAATATGACCAGGAGTTAAGCATACCCTATTTATCCTTCGTATAGCTTAGATATGGGCTTAGAGGTGTTCGGTGCGCAAAAATAAACTTTTATGTCATGCAGGGACTAAAAGTGTCAAAAAGTGCACAAGTTTGCATTTTCGCGCATATCTCACATTCTGAATATCTTCGGACACCCAAAAATTTATGTAAGCACTAAAATATTTTATTTTAGTGATCGCCTTGATAAAATTCCATTCGTCGCGTAATTTGGATCGTTTTTCGCGTCCGTTCGTGTTTCGTCGTAATTAGACGCACAACGTGACCGTACGGCCAAACGAACCGACATCCGACATGTTTTTGAACATGTTTCATGTCCCCTATGTTTAAACATCATAGTGGAGCCTTAAAATGAGGTTAACGGGCCTTAAATGTGCCTAAAATGACTTTAAAGGCTCACAGGGACCATTTCTGTCATTTTTAAAACTGTGTTTGCTGGTTTGGTCATGCAGGCGGGCCGCGTGCATTTCCTGGGTTCTCTACGCGGGCCGCGTGAGTGGATCAGATGCAAAAACAGCTGCAAACAGCCTGTTTCTTGCTGTTTTCATGTTCAATCTGGTTTCTACACTCACATAAATCATTCTAGGGGCTGCCCATTGTATTAGAAAACCATGGGTAAAGGTGTACGGCTCAGATTTAATCACGGTTATCGAGGAACGATCCTAACGGTCCTCAAAAACCTATAAATACCCATTGAATTTTGGCTCTCATTTGCACCTCTCCTTCTAATCTGATCTACTCTCTGAATTGTGAGGATCTTGAGCATATTTGAGAACCTCCTTCAGTCCATTGGACCCTTGTAAGTGTCCTTTCGTGACTAGTTTAGTTTGTTTAACATTTATAGCCGAAAAGTCAAGCGTTTCGATAAATGCTTTGACTTTTAAACGGTTGAGCCATGGTTCGTAACGAACGTGGCTACGTGACCGTAATTAGGTAGGTGTTTAACCCTCAAAAGGGCATCTCCTAATTACCACGTTTACTTAGTTTAATTGTTAGGTCAAATGAAAGTCAACATGTTAGTTTTAAATAAAATGCATAACTATTAAATTAAAAGTCATAAAAATCAGTTTTGCCACATTAATAACTTGGTAAATAATAGTTGAACATGCCTAAGCATGTTCAACCCGACAATTCTAAGTATAGGCTCGGTTCGGAACCGAAAGTCGCAAAAGTTGACTTTTGCTTTGACTTTCAGTTCTGACCCGATTTAGCTTTGTTTAGTTATGCCTTAGGATTCCATTAGGATCATATTATAAGTTAGTATAACTCTCCAAGGTTATACAACTTGGTTCCATAGAAATCCTAGTTCATTCTTGTTTCCGTTAAATGCCTAAATGTTGACCGTTATGCCCTATTGACCCTAAAATGAGAATTTTGAAAATGTGAGAGGACAAAAACCTTTATTACTGATATATAAACGTGTCCCTAAAATTTGACATCAGTTTGAGGTCTAGATTAGGAGTTATGCTCAATAGCGTAATTAGAAAGCCTTTTATTAATTAAACGGCGTAATTAGCGTATATTCCATCTAAACCCAATTGTTGATACCAAAATTTTTACCTACTGATATAAAATAACATTTTGGGATTTTTAAAGATTTTTATTTATTTTTAGGCTGAGCATAACATAGGGTTCTAGGCTTGATTCGGTAATTGCCGGTTTTGCCCTTTTAGGCTATAGAATGAGTTTTACAAATCCTTTTGACGCCAAACCTTTTTCTACTGATCTAATATGATAAATAAAATATTTTGAGCCTTCTGGAACAACAAAATATCAGCTTTCCTTTGAAAACCCGAGAATGGCTCCAAATCGCCTTTTTAAGCATTTTAACGCATAGTATGTACTAAAACTATTTTAAACATATAAGGTTGATACCTACTGATATTTTTAGTATATTTTTATATATTAATAGTAAGTAAAAGTTTTTAAACCCAGGTTTCCAGTTTTGACCTTTTAAGCCTAAGTGAAATTACCGAAATACCCCTAAGGTGCATAGTTTGGTTTTAAATGATAAATTTCACATATAGGTCATACCCTACTGATATAAACTTATTAAATTAAGTATATTTACTAGACAAATCAAACCTGTAACTCAGATTTATAAATAAACTCTTTTATAATCTTTAAAATGACCAAAAATACCCCTACGGGGCTTATTTTGAGATTAAACTCGTTTTGGGCATAATGGAAGATATCCTACTGATATCACAACATATTAAAGACATATTAACTTAGGAAACCTGTATATGACTCTTTTGGGTTACTCGTTACGCACTTGTCGCGTTCGGATTGGCTTATGTGACTAGTTCGCATATATTAGCCGAAACGGGTCAAACCATATCATTTTTGTCTCAAAATCCAGAATGTGTTTAAGTTACCCATATTAAACAAGCATACAAGCTTGTCGGGTCAAAACCACATTCTAAACCGGTCTTGCTTTATCATGCGTCTGACCGTATCTTCCTTTTGAAAACTAACCGGTCTAAGTCAAGACTTAATTAAAGACCCGTTAGGATTCTAATAGGTTATTAAAAACCTTCGATCCAGATTTAGGAGCCCAGTAAAAGCTATCTGTACTTGTTGATTTGATATACGGCTGGGATTCAGGTAAATACTTTTAACTTATTTTCCCTATACGGGCTTGGGGTACGGTATATGAAATACCGCTTGGTCCGGCATTGAATCTTTAATTGAATAGAGGTTAAATCCTTGATATGCTACGTTTTGAAATGTTTTGTTTGCTTAAAGCCTTTGGGGGGTTAATGACCATGTCCCGGATATCCTTGGCATCATCTTATGAGATGGCCACGACCTAAGCATGGGGTGTAGGCGTACACCCATCAGTGCCGAACCAAATAATGTGGTGCGTCTATTAATCTTTAACCCGGTCTACGGATCGGGCTACTGAACGCATAAGAAACATGTAATTCGTTTACAAGTATTATCTTCAAATAATTATCCCAAGTTACAAAATGTTTTGTGCCACGTGCATTCAAATCAATTTTCAAACTTTTTTTAAAATGAGTCAGTTAAATTGTATTTACCAGTGTAAACTGACGTATTTTCCAAAAGGTTAAGTGCAGGTACTACTCGTACTAGGCTGGCTGTCTTCTAGCGTCCACAATAAGTCTCGCAAGCTTGGATGCCTTAAAGTCTGTTGAACAATTTTTCATTTATTATTTTCGATCCGCCTGTGGATCCTTTACATTCCGTTTGTAATACTTTGATATTGCTCTATATCGGATTGTAATATATTTGTCTTATGCTTCCGCTGTGCATTTGAGTTGTGTTGTTTGACTATGATGATATCAACTACGTCACGATACTCCCCACCGGGCCCACCGGTAATACCTGGAAATATCGGGGTGTGACACTAGTCAAACTAGGAGCATACAAAACATTCTTCAAAATCACTTCCAAACCACTTGGAAGCTTTAAAACGTAGTCTCCTTGAGCTTCGACTTCAACCTTTACTCTGTTGCCCATGAAGAGACTAGCGTCTCCCTTCTTGTAATGTCTATTTCTTTTGAACCCCTGCAACAAATTGCAAATATGAGTTCCACATCCGGTATCTAGTACCCATGTTTTAGAAGAAATAACATTAAGCTCAACATGTATCATAAAGATAGTACCTGAGGTTTGCCCTGCATCCCTCTTGTTTTTCAACTCTTTGAGATAGGTTGGACAATTTCTTTTCCAATGTCCTATCTCACCACATTCAAAACATGGGTCATTTGTAGCAACCTTTTGCTTCTTCTCTTTTGGTTTAGTGGGTTCTGCTTTAGCCTTTCCCTTCCCTTTTCCCTTGACGTGTCCCTTTCTTTTAGCATAGTTTGCTTTAGAGTCGGGGTGGGGCCTTTTCTTGTTGCCTCCTTCATTGATCACTAGAACGGGTAAGGCCCTTTTGCCCATTCCCGCTTCGGCCGTTTTGAGCATTGCATGAAGTTCACCAATGCTCTTGCCCCATCCATTCATGTTGTAGTTCATCACAAAGCTCTCAAATTTCTTTGTTAAAGAGTTGAGGATCAAATCCGTAGCCAACTCTTTAGAGACGGGACAATTTAGCCTTTTGAGGCGATCAATGTGGCTTTTCATCTTAAGGAAATAAGATGATACCGATTGGGTTTCCTCCATTCGACATGCATGAAGCGCTCGAACCGTTTCGAAGCATTCTACCCTTGCTTGTTGTAGGAACATTTCCATCAATTGGGTAATCATGTCGTATGCCCCATGATGTTCAAAATCCTTTTGAATTTCTTGAATCATAGTTCCCAACATGAGGCAAGAGGCTTGCATGGAGTCCTCGGTATACTTGACCCAATCATTATAGGCTTCCACATCTTCCTCGTTAGGTTCATCGGGAATAGGATCGTCCAAAACATAGGATATCTTCTCTTGCTTGAGAACAATTCTCAAGTTTCGAAACCAATCCATGAAGTTGTTATGGTTGAGACGATCCTTTTCAAGGGTGGTTCTTAGTGATAGGTTTCAGACGGTTTGGTTAATCGGGTTTGCATTGTTAGCGGCCATCTACAAAATTTAACAAGTTCAATTTTAGTATTTTCGATATTATTATATTTTAATCATACCCTTTTGTGTCTTAAGACAATTAATAATTAAAATCTAGAATCCAACGTTACATTTAAATATTGGTTAGGTGACCTTTATCCCTCTATTTAAATTAACAAGGTAGTCAACGTTTGACAATTGCAACCCTTTGCAACTTCTAGCCATATGGGATCAGTTAAACATCTTTATGTTTAGTTGGCATGTTTAATCCCATCAACACCTTTTGTTCGCCATGCTTCGGTGACCCTAAGTTCATGGTTTCCAAATCAAGTCGTCCAACTTACACACACGTGTGAGTTTATACACATAAGTGGTTAGGTGACCTTTATCCCACAAATATGGTAAACCCACCTCGAATATACAAGTTCCCTCAAATGTGGTTAGGTGACCTTTATCCCACAATAAGAGTTCCCAAGTAATTCAAGTGTTGTATAAAAGGATGGTGTTTGACTTGTTTTGTAAAAGGGTTTTTAATATTTTAAAATTCTAGTTTAGAAAAAATTTATGTACCATACATTTGCATGCATTCAAATCAATGGTACTTTTAGTGAAAACCAATTTTCAAGGTTCTTTTTAATAAAACCCATTTTTTTATAAAATCATTAATCTTTAATAAAACCTTTTATTAACCATTTTAATGATTTTTTTTAAGAACCAATTTTAAGCTTGTTGTTGATTATTAGTTTGTTAAGCATGCATATCCAAATATCATCCAAACAATATAAATAAACAACCACACAAGCACAACACACATATTAATAGGTGCATAACCATAGCCAACTATTTTGACAACACTTGTTAGCCGAAACAAGTGTGCCAAAAGGTCATTCCTAAGGGTTGAATATTGACACAAAAAATGTGTCGTTGAACTCCCACTTGATCCCGCATCCAAATGCTTCAAGTCTTCTTCTTGTGTTGTGATTTCTTCACTTTCTTTGGGCTTCCAAAATGTCTTTAAATTCAGCTCCAAACTCTTTTGGACTTCAAAAATGTGTTTTGGTTATTGGGCTAAAATCCCATTGAGAACCATGAAGTCCTTTGGACCGATTATTATGGTCCAAACCAAAAAGCATTTTGTACATCTTCTTTTACATGAAATAATCCTAATACATTTCTTCTAGTAAAATAAAATGTAACTAATCTATTTATTTTACATGCTAAATGAAAATAAATAAATTACATATCTTACAAATGGAAGAACAAAGATTATAATTATTACAACCCATTGAAATAATAATAAAATAAAACACAACACAAACTTTCAACACAAGGTCATGGCTAGGTTATATGCACCAAAATATATATCCATATATATATATATATATATTAAAACCAAGAAGCAAAAAAATGGTTCCCTTTTATAACCATTTTCGGCCATGTAAGAAAAACTGAAAAGGTAAGTTTTGTCCAAACAAACAAATCATCCATATGAAATAATTTTTCAGGATTCCCTTATGCATGTAAGAAAATAATCTTGAAAAACAAAGGGATAACCATGTTAAAAATAAAACACAACACAAACTTTCAACACAAGGTCATGGCTAGGTTATATGCACCAAAATATATATCCATATATATATATATATATATTAAAACCAAGAAGCAAAAAAATGGTTCCCTTTTATAACCATTTTCGGCCATGTAAGAAAAACCGAAAAGGTAAGTTTTGTCCAAACAAACAAATCATCCATATGAAATAATTTTTCAGGATTCCCTTATGCATGTAAGAAAATAATCTTGAAAAACAAAGGGATAACCATGTTAAAACTTTCGGCCATAGGGTTTTATCCAAACCCGAAACCCGAAAATTTTAATCTATTGAAGCATGCACTCATATAAGCGGCTCTAGATGCCATTGATGGGTTCTTCACATGTTTATCAAAGTTATTTTATCCTTATAAAATAAAAACACAGCGGAATATATATTTAAAACATGTTACTTTGTTGATATAAAACCCATTTTATATGTAAAACCCAATCCCTGGATCCAGATATGAACATGCATGCTATCAAAAATTAAAACACAACCATAGAGTGTTTAGAAGACTACCTTCTTGGAGTAAAAAAAAGAAAAGGATGATGCTTCTTGAATGGTTGCCTTCAAGTGTAGAAGACCTCAAGCTTCTATACCCCAAGCCTTCCAACAAAACACTTTAAGTTTGCTAGGATTTGAACACTTGAAATGGACTAGAAAAAGCTCTCTTGAACCACCCTTAAGCTTGGCCGAAATTTTGAGAGATTAAAATCAAGTCTTGCACTTGAAAATTCAAACTTGAAAAACCCTTTTGAAACTTCTCTTGGCCGAAAATTGTCCTAGACAAGTTTATGGAGCTTTGTAACTTTAAATAAGTAAGAGAAAGTAAGAGAGAGAATCAGCATTTAATGAGTCTTGGAAGAGATGTATTGCATGCAATTTAAGTGGTGGAAACCCACATTGGGAAGCCATAAATGGCTGGCGATTAAATGCTTTTTCCCACCATTAATTCAAAATCTCATTTTAAATTTAGTCTTGTATTTATTTATAACATTTTATAAATATAACACAATATGTTACAATACTTATGCAACACATCACAACATTTTAAAATGTTATTTAACCTATTAAATAACACAATAAAATATTCTCTCAAAATAAATTATCCATATAATTTATTAGTTTCTCAAGTGCAATTATTTGGAAAACCAATTTCCAAATATTATAAGTGTTAATATTTATTTGTTTGATCATATCATAAATAAATATTATAAGTGTTTGTCTAGCTTGTTATTGGGTATGACTCGACTTGGATCATAACGTACTAGCCACATCAATATATATATGTGTCTTGGGCATATAGAATCCAACAATTAGAAGCTATTAGACTGTTCCTGGCCTTTGCTGTCAACCACAACATGAAGGTGTTTCAAATGGATATCAAAAGTGCATTCCTCTATGGTATAATTCAAGAAGAAGTGTATGTTTGTCAACCTCCAGGCTTTGAGGATCCATTTTATCCAGATCATGTCTACAGGCTTAACAAAGCATTGTATGGCCTGAAACAAGCACCAAGGGCCTGGTATGAAACTCTTTCCACCTTTTTACTTTCCATTGGTTTCAAAAGAGGTACAATCATTGTTTTTAAAATGGAGAGGAAAGGACTTGATGATTGTCCAGATTTATGTGGATGACATCATTTTTGGAAGCACATGTCATAAAATGTGTGAAGAGTTTAGGCAACTCATGACAGCTGAGTTTGAGATGAGTGCAATGGGTGAACTACAATGCTTTCTTGGTCTCCAAGTTCAGCAAATGCAAAATGAAACTTTCATCCATCAAAGTAAATATGCAAAAGAACTTTTACACAAATTTGATATGGATGATTGTAAACCATGTAGTACACCCATGGCAACCACGAAGCTTGTCATATCTAATGAAAAGGATGAGCTGATTGACGAAACCTTATATAGAAGCATGATTGGGTCTTTATTGTACCTAACTGCATCTGGGCCAGACATCATGTTTGCAACATGTGTTTGTGCAAGGAGTCAATCAGCCCCAAGAAAGTCAAACCTTATTGCTTTAAAAAGGATATTCAGATACATAAAAGGTGCTCCCACACTTGGTATCTGGTATCCAACTAATGGGAATGTCAAGCTTTCAGGTTATTCAGATAGTGACTTTGATGGATGTAATACAACAAGGAAGTCCACATCAGGAGGGTGCCAATTTCTAGGTGATTGCTTAGTATCTTGGCAAAGCAAAAGGCAAGCAGCTGTTTCAACATCCACTGCTGAGGCAGAGTATATAGCTGCTGTAAGCTGTACATCCTAACTGTTATGGCTTCAAAATCAATTGTTGGATTTTGGTATCACTGCTTTGAAAACACCACTCATGTTGGATAGTCAAGCAGCAGAAAATATCATCAAAAATCCTGTTTCCCATTCAACCACCAAGCATCTCGACATCAGACATCATTTTGTGAGGGATTGCTATGAGAAAGGTCTGATTTCTTTGCACCATGTTCCAACTCAAGATCAACTGGCAGATGTGCTAATAAAAGCTTAGACACATCCACCTTTGAAAGTCTGATCTCGAGGATTGGCATGCTTAACATGGAATAACAGGCAAAATCCTGTTTTTCTATGAATAAAAGCATTAAAATGTTTTCAAAAAATCAGAAATTTATCCTTAAAAATAGCTAAAAATAAAAATGTTCATTAATCCTTAAAAGTCTGCCATAACCACTGTCTTGGTTCAAACATCTGTTCTGCTGAATTTTATCCACTGCTGAAAGTCAACCTTTGTTTCTTCATTGTCCTTGTTAAAATACAGTTGTCAAACTTCAGTGTTTCAATCCACTGACAAGGCTATCCACTGATAGTTATAGTCGGCCACTGTTTTCATTTTCCCATTGTAAACCACTGATATTGATCCGTCAGTGGTTTCCAAACAACTGTCATCCATTAATCATCAGAGGTTGTCACGTGGCCAATACTTAGCCGTCAGATCTTTGTAACCGCTGCCACATCAACATTCACTTTTTCACCTTATAAAACCCTGATCAAAACCCCAAACAGGGTTTTCACTGTCGAATCGAATTCAAAATTCCTTTCAAACGCAGTTTTCATCCAAAATTTCTCAAATCACTCATCTTCTTCAATTCACTTTCAACCATTGTCGATTCAGCATGGCTCTCCCACTCAAAACCCCTCATAATTACTTGTGTACGTTTGAAAAAACAGACCAAAGCACAGCTTTTCATTCCATGATTGACGCACTTTCGTCTTCAAAGTACAAAACTTTGTTGACCTGTAATGCAACCATTTACCTGGATACCCAACGAGAGTTCTGGAAAAATGCAACGCTTGAAACTAAGGACAAAAAGACCTTAGCTATCAATTCTTCAATAAAGGGTATTCCAGTCACCATCACACCACAAACCATCTCCGAGGTTTTTGAAATCAACGATCTTTCAGGTAAAAGCTCTTTCCCAAAAAAACAGAGTATCAAAATGATTTCATTGAGAGAGGGTATGAAGAGGAAATGAGAAAAGACACTTTACAAAAAGGGAGTTTTCCACCTGCCACAAGGTTTTTGTTCCATACCCTCCTCATGTGTGTGTCAAATAAAACCACAGCTTTCAATGAGATTCCATTGAAAATACAATACCTGGGCTATGCAATAATGTCTGAAGAAAATTTTAACTACTCCCAAGAGATTTTCAATGATTTGGTTAAAAATGTTAATAAAAAATCATTTTTATTATTTCCAAGGTTTTTGAGTTATTATTTTCAAAAGAAAATTTCAAAGGATAATGCTCATGTGCTTATCCAAGGTGCTCCAGTTCATATAAACAGCCTAACTTCTGAAACATTTATAAGGTTGTCTAAAGTTTCAAAAACACAAACAGGGGAACCTGAGTAGAATTTAGCAACAACCACTACTCCTCAGGCTCCTACTGTTGAGCCCACTGCTCAAGGTGAACACAGCAGCACAACCACTGCTGTGCAACCCCCACCTAAACGCACCAAAAAGACCACAAAGAAAAAATCACAAAAGCCCCCCAAACCCATCAAAAAGGTAACTCTGGAAGATGATATCCCAGAGCAACTACCTGTGACATCACAAAAGTCACCAGAAACCACTGCTGCTACTTCCTCACAGCAGATGGAAGAAAGATCTCAACCCTTGCCTCAAACTACTCCTGCATCCTCACAAAAGGATCAGGTTGTAAGCACAGGGACCCCACATTATGAAGCTCTGGATTCACTTGGATCCATCTTCCTCAGTCCTAATCCCAAGGACATGTCTCTTTCAACTCCACATCCTTCACCCCTCAAATTACGACAATCAATGCTACCTTTGTTGCATGCTTTGGATATAGCACAGACAGAAATCAGTTCCTCTCACCCACCTATCACTGAGAGTATACTCCCACAAGTGACTGAGTCTGTTGCCTATACCTCTGCTATCCCAGCAACAACTGAGGAGGTTACACCCCCTGAGTCACATGTAACTCTTGGTGGTAATTCAAGTGGAGCAGCAACTACAGGTGTTGGATCCACTGATTTACATCTGGCTAGTTGTTTCATTAATAAGACTCCCTTGAAGGCAATTTCCTCTCAAGCAACTCTGATATCCACTGGTGTGTTTGTTCCAACCACTGGTGTCATTAAAAAGATATCAATTTCTTAGGAAAGAAGTCCCCAGTACCAAGACCAAGGGGCATCAGTGGATGACTTTTGGGAAACTTTCCCTAAGTCAACTGCTGATACAACCACTGCCGGTGGGAAATCAGATGATCCCATTCATTTGGGTGATGGTTTGAAATACAGAGAATTGATGGAGAGGGTGGAAAAAATTGAAACCTCTGTTGCAGATATCAAAAATATGCTGCAACAGTTGTTACAATCTCAAAAATCCACACCCACTGCTGCACCACCTACTGCTTCATCTGCAACATCTGTTCCATCTCCTGCTGCTCTATGGGAATTATTTCAACCTATGCTCCATCAACAATGTCAATATGCTTATCAACAACATGAAATTCAGATTCAAAAGGTCAGAAACATGATGGAAGCAAGGTTCAAAGACACACAAGCTGATATCAAGGCAATCAAGGCCCATTTACTTCAATCCACTGGCACTCCTACTCCTACCCTTGTTTATGTTGAAACCCCTGATGATGCCAAAAAGGGGGAGAAAGGAAAGAAGGGAAAATAGGAATTATATCTTCCACCAGACCCACATTCTAAACCTGTGGTGGAAATTCCAAGGCCAGATGGATCTAAAAAGGTTGATGTAACCTTAAATGCTCTTGCTGATGAAAAGGCAAGGCAGAAAAAGGATATGGAGACAAAGGGTAAAACAAGATTTGAAAAGGAGAAAGAAGTGTTAATGGAAAAGGAATAGCAGGGTACTTCTAAACCAAAAGGAAGACAGCCTACAAGAAAAGTAAGCCAACCCAAAGCAACCACACCTTCCAAAACCACTAAACCCACTCCTAAAATCTCCTAAAGTTCCATACATCAAACCTCAAAACCAACAAATGTTGTTACAACCACTGCCACATCAAAAACATCACCACCATCACAAAAGCCACCTGCTAAAAAGCAGAAGACAACTGATGACACATCAGCAGTTGTAATGACAACAGTGGTTGAAACACCAGTTGTTTCAACAGCTGTTAGTCAGTCACCCATCACTTCAATCACTACCACTCAACCCACAAATCCACCACCAACTTCTCCAAAACCCAAAAGGAGAAGGATAATACTGGATGATGACTCTTCACCACCTCCAACATCTTCACAACCACTGACCCTTGCTACCATTCCAAACCCTGTTCCAATCTCTTCAGTCAAAGCTCTTAATCCAAACACTGCCATAGCCCCTGCAGGAGTCCAGTATCCATTAGATCTTCCAACCAAAAGGGAGGAAATCAAATCCTTCTACTCTGAAGATGACCCTGCAAAAAGGAATCTACCATCTCTTCAAGGTTATCCTAGGCCTAAAAACATAGAAGAATATTTGAAATTAAAGGCTCAACAAGCTGAGGATATCTCTAAAAGAAATACAGAGGGAAAGTCTGACAAGGAGATTCAAAGAAACTTTCAATATTTGCTAACTCAAGTCAGAACTTTAGAGCAATTTTCAAAAGATATCTGTCAGAACTTATCAGAAAGAGATGATGAAAGCCTGAGAAAAGATTACATTGAACACATTATGGCATTCAAGAAATACAAGGCAGAAAAGTCCCCGTACAAGGAATGGACCATCAGTGAATTGAAAGAGGAGTTAGCTAGAATTCAGAAGATGAACAAAGACAAAGTAAAACAAACTCCTCCAGTCTGGGCAAAGTATAAAAGAATATACCGGAAAGAGCTTTAAAGCTAAAGAGAATGAAAGAAGAGCTTATTGCTGCTGTTTATGGGTCAAGGAATCAGGTTACCAGGTGGAAAGAGGAAAAAGTGATAGATACCTACAAAAGGTTGGAAGAATTGAGGAAGAGAGATCCCACTGCTCCTCAAAAGCCTATTTATCCTGAAGTAGTGGTTCCAGTTAGACAACAAAAACTGCCCATCAAAAGATCCAATGCTCCACCTGCTGCCATCCTTTATCAAAGAAGGAAACAAAAACAGATGGATGAAGAAACAGAACATGACAAAGCCCAAGGGGATTACATCATAAAGATGGTTCTACAGCAAATGATGGCAGAAAATCCTGAATTGGCAAACGCTGCAAACACTGCCCAAACAGTCATTACCAGGCCTCCATCTTCAAACTCATCTGCAAATAAACCTCTCCCAAGAAACTCATTAGGTTTCAAAAATACTAAAGTGGAAGTCTGATCAAAAGACCCATGTATTGACTCTGATCAGATCTAATGGTGTAGTGAAGCACATATCAAGGGAAGAAGCACTTGGCCTGGGTGTTGAAGATTTACAAAATCTCCTTGAGCTTACACTTTGCAGGGATGAGGATGATATGGATTCCATGACCTTTTAATTACAATTCAAAGGTCAAGTTAGGGAACTTTTGATGAGACAATAAAAATCCTGAATAATGAAGAGTTTTGGAATCATCTGTTCCAGGGGGAGATTGTTGGGATTGAACCCTACAGAGGAACAACTGATGTAAAGCCAAAACTGGATCAGATCAGTGGATTCAGAATAAGCAGATGTTTGTACTTGATCTTTCCCCTTTACAGTGGCTCTAACATCTGATGGATTCAAGTACTGCCCTTCCTAACTACTGCTGACCCAAAAGACTGATGAAGACTAAGTGCTGATGCTCAATCAACTGTTATGTCTCAAGTACTGCTGAAGACCAAAGCACTGCTGGAGCTTAAGCAGTGGATTGAAGGATCAGTTGTTTTGTTTATGCTTTGTATATTGTAATCAGTTGTTTGTAATCAGTGGTTGTAATAGGTCAGTAGTTTAAGTTTGTTAGGAGGTTAGATGTCACTTTCATGGTGACGTCAGCAAAGATGCCACAGTGGTTTGTTCTGTACTATAAATAGAACAGTACCGTGTACTGTTCTATTAGCTCTCTTCACTCTCAAGTCATTCAGTACAAACAATCACTATGAGCTCTGGCTGAGTGGGAGATTTGTGCATGCATGCATTGAGATTTAATCATTGTAATAAATACAATCATTCGATTTCAATATAAACATGTTTACTGAAACTTATTCTCTCATTGATTGTGTATTGAAAGTTTGTTCCATTTAATTCCACTGCATCTAACTTTGATTCATTTCATTTTAATCAAACAAAAACACAATCAAAGGAAACTCAGATCCTAACACACAGTAACACGAAATAAACACAAATCGCAATTTTTCAATACAATAGTTACAGTTCAATGATCAAAACCTAATCTCTGCAATGTTACAAATCAAATCAATAGTTTACAGTTCTAAAGTGTCAATAGCATCTCCAATGTCTTGCAGCAATTACACATTCAATCTAACGACAATTACACATTCATTAGGCATGATCAACTAAACATGGGACAATTGTTTGGATATCTAGGGTTTTGCATGGAATTAAAAGAACAAAGTTATCAACGTGTAACACAAAACACTTACCTTAGATTCGATCTAGTGTTTGTTCTTGATGGATTGAAAGATCAGAGAGTAGATGATTGTGTGTGAGATTGAATAGCCAAAATTATTAGAGAATGCAAGTGTCGTATGATGAGATTATGAGGATTTTTAGGGTTGCCTTAGTTTTATTAGAGTTTCAATATTAAATGTAAACACCCCTAACTATATAACTACCACACAAGACACACAACATCATGCAGTTTGCAGTTAAGGCATATAATTCATGTATTTGACATGCAACGTATAAGTTTCGTATAAACCATACGTTTATATTATTATTCGTGTTATTCACCAACGTTTGAGAATTAACATGTATGTGTGTTTCGGTAATTCCCCGAATTACCAAAGTAGGCTCATTTAACTAACCCTAGTTAAATGCAGTGCTATGAATGTATGTCTAAGTTAACTGTGGTTATGTTAAATTATTAACCTGAAATTGCGGATTGTTACAATATTGGAATAATAACCCCCTGTTAATCAGGGGGTTATTTCGTTTTGTCCTTTAATACGCATTGTAAAGGCCTATACAACGCGTATTACCCCTTAGATTTTCAAAGGACCCCTTGTTTTTTTTTTTTGAGAAATCAGGGGGTAATACGCATCGTACAGGCCTATACGACGCGTATTAACCTGCAATACGCCAAAGTTTAGGACTATACGATCGTATTGGCCATAATAACAAAATTTGTTTTTATCGTGTTTTCCTCGGTTCGACGCGTATACATGTCGTATTTTGATGAATTTTCGAGTATTTTATCATTTTATGAAGTATACCTTCAATGCGCGTTGTTTTGGTGATGTTCGGTTGTGTGTGATTATCATATTCTATGATTACGTATAATTTTGTTTGGAATCCACTTGTATTGTATAGTGCCGTGTTATATGTGTACGCGTCTTAGAATATCATTACTTGCGTATTTTGATGTATTTTAGCGTATTTTAACGTATTTTTGTAAGACCCTTATTTAACTATCAATCTTTTCCAAATATAAAACTAACATTTGTGTTCTTATCGAATGGATTTACATAATATTACATGAAAGTATTAAAAATAATACTTTAAATAAGGTTTTACATTTAGGGATAAAAAGGAAGTTACTATTTGAGATTAGTTTTCAAAACAAATGTTTGGAAACACAGGTATTCCTTCCTGAACAAAAGTATTCATCTAACAATATAGCATTAACAAAAGATGCGGAAGTAAGATCTTCATTGTGTTCGGTTCTTAGATAATAGCTTGATCATCATCCAAAAATGCTTGTGAACCACCTAGATCTGATAATTTATGTAAAACGTTATGTTATAACTCGAATAAAAGCGAATAACATAATTCATCTGTAAAATAAACAAATCAGAAAACCGTATCACAGAAAAGGCGTCGGCGACACCTTCTTCTTGCGTCGTCGACGCTGAGTTCAAACGACGTCGCCGCCGATGGGCCGTAGGCAGTAGGGTTTGGCGTCGGTGGGGTTGGAGCACTTGGGGTGGCGTCGGTGACGGCTTAAGCCGCATCGGCGACGCACCTCCGTTCTTCGAATTGCTGCTGTGTTAAACTTTTGACCCGTTTGATCTATATTGTTTTCGGAATATAAAAATCATAACTCGGGAGCCAGAAAACACTTATAAAATCACATTCCTCTCATTCTAAATCTTATAATGTTTTTATGCAAATGTTTACCTTGAATATACAACATCGGAAACCTGATTATGTGTATTGTTCATTAAAATAGTTATCTATTATTCTTTTGAAGCTTACTTAACCCATATTCTTACTGACGGGATCTGTAATTTCAATAGAACGACCCATTTCTGGGTTCCTTATTTTGTTGATGCGCGCTCCCATTTTCGGTTTGCGCTTTAGTTATATCAAACCCTTTAGCGATTCGAGTACATATGCTCGATCACTTATAATCAATATACCTTGGGATTTATACACATCCCATTCTACCCAATTCCAGGTTAATAATGTCATTACTCTCTCTACCATTACCGGTTTGCGAGTTAAATACATCATTACCTGTAACCCCGGGCTTAATGTTTATGAAATAAGTGCTCCCATTTACCCAGTTTGCACTTATCCTTATTCAACCCATTTGGTTTGTCTTTAATAAATCCTTATTTCGAACAAACCAAACAATACCAAATCTCAAGTTTTCGTATATCGACTATACTTAACAACAACACGCCAATAATTAATAATAACAAAGCATTTAGACACATACCTTAGATCTTTCCTATAAGTCGCATATCGCTCACGGCTTTATCAACTGCCTTCTCGTTCGACTCGCCTATAGTGAACAACCCGTCTAATTGTTAAATTGCGATTTTAAAGAATTGTTATCATCAATTTTGTCAAGATTCATTACATATGATCATTTTCAAGTTTTTATTGTGCTACCATAGTTTAACATTTTCACTTAGGCAATTTATCAAATACCTTGTGGGTATAACCCATAACCCACTATGTTAAATCAAATTTAACAACTTATAACCATGAGAACTGAGAACTCATCAAACAAGAAGGTAAATTCATTACAAATGTTTTAGCATCAGAATTCAGTTTGTTATGAGTTCATAGACTCAAACTTACCCTCCAATTTCATAGATTCGATTATTTATTGGAACCCATTTATACAAACATGTACATATTACCCTAACACTCATTCATAGCATTTGTTCTACTTTTATTCATCATGGGTTTGTCTAAAATCATATCAACACTACAATTTTATAACATTTTCAGCAATTTCCTACTTCAATTATGCAACATAAGGTTCATAAAGAATTTTACTATTTCAACATATACTAAATTTTCAACATACCTTATGATGAGATGATGTTATAGGCTCTAATTCATCAAACATGTAACACAATCACTTTGATTTATAGTTGAATTGGGTGGATTTTGTGGTGAAGAGCAAGAGCTAGGGTTTCCTTCTCTTTTCCCCCATCTGGTCGCACACCATACACGCACACAATCAGTGTGTGGTGTTTTATTTTTCTTTTCTTTTATTCAACTGGGTTTCTTCTTTTTTACAAAATAAGCCCTTCATATTTCTTTATTAGTCTTTTGTTAATTAAGTTAACACATATACATATATGTAGTATGTGTATGGTATTTATTTAACTATTGAATATTTTTGGGATGTTACAAGTCCACCCCCCTTAAAGTGGGTTTCGTCCCTGAAACTATCATACATAAAAATAAAATATATAAACACATACACGTACCAAAAAGTGAAGGGTAGAGTCATTTCATTTCCTCTTCAGACTCCCAAGTGGTATCTGATCCTTTCCGATGCTCCCATTTGACCTTTACATGGTCAATTTCCTTGTTCCTCATGCCTTTGACTTTACGGTCAAGAATTGCAATGGGCTTTGCAATGTAGTTAAGTTTATCACCAATCACTATATCATCGAGGGGAACGTAAGTCGTCTGGTCGGCTAAGCACTTCCGTAGATGTGAGACATGGAACGTGTTATGTATCCCGCTCAGCTCTTCCGGCAATTCTAGCCGGTAAGCTACCTTACCCACTCGATCAATGATTTTGAAAGGTCCAATAAATCGCGGGCTTAACTTTCCTCTTTTTCTAAACCGGATAATCCCTTTCCACGGGGATACCTTAAGCATTACTCTATCACCAATTTGAAACTCAATTAACCTTCGTCTTTTATCCGCGTAAGACTTTTGCCGGTCTTGTGCCGCTTTTAAATGAGCTCGGATCATGTCAGTTTTTTTTTCCTTCGTAACCCGAATTACATCTTTGTGAGCAAGCTCTTGAGGGCCTACTTCTTCCCAGCATACCGGGGTTCGACATTTTCTACCGTAGATCATTTCATATGGGGCTCTACCAATACTTGAATGGTAGCTGTTGTTATATGAAAATTCGACTAACGGTAGATACGCATCCCAACTACTGCCGAAATCTATTATACACGCCTGGAGCATATCTTCTAGCGTTTGAACCGTTCGCTCACATTGCGCGTCGGTTTGTGGGTGATATGCGGTACTAATTAACAGTTTGGTACCCATTTGTTCTTGAAAGTCGCGCCAGAAATTCGAAGTGAACCAGGTATCTCTATTAGACACGATGGATACCGGTACTCCGTGGTGTGCTACGATCTCATTTACATACACTTCTGACATCTTCTCAGAGGTATAGGTCTTGCGAATAGGAATAAAATGAGCGTTCTTGGTTAGTCTATCCACGACTATCCAAATGGCATCAAATCCCCGAGCCGTCTTTGGTAGCTTGGTCAACAGATCCTTGGTAATATGTTCCCATTTCCAAACTGGAATATCCAGTGGTTGGAGTTTTCCATAAGGCTTTTGATGCTCCGCTTTGACTTGTAAACAAGTCATGCACTTCTCCACGTATCTAGCCATGTCCCTTTTCATCCCTGGCCACCAATAGTTCGGTTTCAAATCTCTATACATTTTGGTCACTCCAGGGTGAATTGAATAACGAGACTTATGCGGTGTGTTTGGGACCCAAATGTAACGCTCTGCTTTTTCATACTTTCTATACTTGGAAACCCTTGCTTGTAATCCTATTTTTGGAAATTTCGTACTTTTGAAATCGTTCTTTCGTTGTAATTGGTGCGAAATCCGAGACTTGAATCATAACGAAATCTGTGTTTTCATCACCTTTATGTAATATACGTCTTATACATGCTAATACGTTGAAAAACATTATTCGTGTGACACTTTATTCATATTTTGTGCTAAAAACGTCAAACTTGCTAACTATTGAACTATATGCTAAAATACGCGAACTTGATGCTATTTCTCAACAAATAAACATAAGAATACTTGTTTTTATGTTTAGTTTATGCTCCATTTGCATAACATACCCTTAACTATGTTCTTCGTGCCTTAAAACACCCTAAAATACCCTAAAAATACCCTAAAAATAACAATATATGAAAGTGGAGGGGTATAAAATGTCAAAAACCAAATCTGGCCACTTTGGGAGAGTAGCGGCCCGCGATAGCTTTGGGCTCGGGCTTCGCGGCCCGCGAGAGCAGCCAAGCTCACTGAAGTTTGATCAGTCGCGAAATTTGGCGCAATTTGGTGTTTTGTTTGATTTTTAAACCTTGTTTTAACATTAAATACCTCACCAAACCCAACCCTAATCTTCCCCTATAAAACCTAAGTGTTCTCCAAGCCATTTTCACTTTTCAAACACCTCAAACTCACTCTCAAACACCCTCAATCAGCTGCAAATTCGGAAGAATGGACAGATTCACCACTAGTTACAAAAACAAGCATAACTTCTTCATTTCTTGGTCTTTTTCATCCATTCTTTTTCCCACTTGCTTGGAACAACCTTAGGAACATTTCCAGAGGTTTTCCATGGAAAACCAAGCCCTGGAATATCACTAAAAAGGCTCCAAAGTGGACTGTTAGTTTATGTTTTCACTTAAACTTTGTTAATCTTAGTTGAACTTGAGTCTATCTCATCTCAAACCTATGTCCTAATGCTCATAATCAATTGAATGGTTAGTTGGGCTTAAAAATAAGGCTGAGACATGTTAAATCAGAGGCTAAAACCTCACAAACATTCTGTTTTAGAAAGGGTTTTACCCACAAGAAGTGTTCAAGCTTGAAGCTTGATGAATGTGTGATTGTTAGACTAGCTTGGGCTATCTTTCATAAGAATCCACTCACTTCTTGATGTTTTCCCATAGATTAGTTGTTCTTATTTCTCTATTTACTTGTAAGTTCATGACCCTCCTTGTTGTTTATAACAACAAGTGTAGTGGTGAATAATGAGGTGCCTAAATGGAAGACTTGTTCTTCCTACCTCCTACATGACTTGTAGGATACTAAGAGGTTCCTAAATGGGGGATTCATCCCTCTACCTCATGCTTGACCATTATAACATATTAATATTCATATAACTTATATAATATATTCAACAAACCGAATTCTTGATGATGAACAAGTGGATATCATCAAGTTAGTAAGTATATCATCTAAGCATCATATGTGATAGATGATTATTTTCATATATCTATTTTCATATCCTTTAACTTCAAATCCGTAAACCCCAATGTAACCATCCCTTAGAACTCCGAATCGAATACAATCAATCTTCTAGTCTCGAAAACTTCGTCACATTGGATAATCGAAAAGCATATGCAATTTTGTGAGTATACTTGAACCATTTTTTTTCGTTTTACTACTTTTTGGGGTGTAACATGTTATCTAATAACTTACACTTAAACTTATTTCGTAATGCATAAACATTCCGTATACACGCTTGCATACTTGATTACTTGATACTTTAAACTTGGGTTTATGCTTCTTGTGTTAGACTTATCATTAACTTCGTACGAGCCTATCCTTGACATATATAGCGCTATAGGATTAACGCACCACCCGTAAACTTGAGGTTATGTGGTGAGCTTATTGCGTTTCATCATTGGGTTGATTAGTCGAACACATGCTGATTTTATTGTTTATCTTGTATCAAAAACTTGCCATGTGGAATTGTTTAAACTCATTTTTATGCTATGTATGTATCAAACTTGTATACTCTCCTTTGCTTTTGCATTGAACTTTATTTTAAACATGTTACAGGTTGAGGATGACAACGCTTTGAAATTGGAGTAGTGATGATGCCTAGATACACACTTAGACGTCTTAAGCTTTATTATGTTGTATCAAATTGTACTTGTTTGTTGTATTCTTGTATTGAACATATTGTATATCAAGTTGTTGTATTGATTTTAATCTTTGTAATTGACTTTTAGAAATGTAATAAAATCCGTTAATTTTTGTCACAAATAGTGTTATGAAGTCTCTTGCAATCTTGTTTTCGTCTCACTCCGATGTTTCTGCCATCGGTTGAGGTGTGACACCAAATCCTACCGAACCCCTATTTAATTCCATTTCTTTCTTCCACAAGATCTTTCACTAAGCCTTTTATATGTTCTTTTTCCCAGTTTTCTTCTTTAACTGCTTCGATCTGGGCTTCTCGGATTCGTTCGAGTAAGCCTGAAGTTACCACCAATTGCATAGATCGTACCCGAATAGGAGTGTACTCTTCTTTTCGTCTAAGGCATCCGCCACAATGTTAGCCTTTCCAGGGTGATAATAGATTTCGCAATCATAGCCTTTCACAATTTCTAACCAATGCCTTTGTCTCATATTTAACTCCTTTTGATCAAATAAGTACTTTAATCTTTTATGGTCAGTGAAAATAGTACATTTCACACCATACAAGTAGTGCCTCCATATTTACAAAGCGAATACTACGGCTGCCAGCTCGAGATCATGGGTCGGGTATTTTGTCTCGTGCGGCTTTAGTTGTCTCGAGGCATACGCAATTTCTCTGCCTATTTGCATAAGCATGCACCCAAGACCTAAGTGGGATGCATCTAAATATACCACCATGTTGTTCATGCCAACCGGTAAAGTTAACGCTGGTGCACAAGTTAACCTTTCCTTTAGTATTTGAAATGCTTTTTCTTGATCATCTTTCCAGACGAACTTCTTGTTCTTGCGGGTTAACTTGGTCAAAGGTGACGCTATCTTGGAGAAATCTTGAATGAATCTCCTATAGTAACCTGCTTAACCCAAGAAGCTTCTAATTTCAGATGGATTCCTCGGAGGGTTCCATTTTGACACAGCTTCTACTTTAGACGGATCCACCAATATCCCCTCGGAACTTATAACATGCCCTAGGAATTGCACCTCTCGTAGTCAGAAGGCGCATTTTGAGAATTTAGCATATAGCCTTTCCCGCCTTAGTATTTTCAACACTTCTCGCAAATGACAAGCGTGATCTGTCTTGTTTCTCGAGTAAACAAGAATTTCGTCGATAAAAATGATCACTGACTTATCAAGCATAGGCTTACAAACCCGGTTCATGAGGTCCATGAAAGCCGCGGGTTCATTTGTCAATCCAAAGGACATCACAAGAAATTCATAATGTTTGTATTGTGTACGGAATGTTGTCTTCGGTGTGTCTTCTTCTTTTACCTTCAACTGGTGATAATCTGATCTTAAATCAATCTTTGAAAACCAGCTTGCACCTTGTAACTGATTGAACAGGTCGTCGATCCTCGGGAGTGGGTATCGTTTCTTTACCGTGATTTTGTTTAACTCCCGGTAATCAATACACATTCATATGCTCCCGTCTTTCTTCTTTACAAACAACACCGGCGCTCCCCAAGGAGAAACACTAGGCCGGATGAACCCCTTATCGAGCAAATCTTGTAACAGAGACATTAACTCTTGTAATTCCAATGGTGCCAGTCTATACGGTGCTTTAGCAACCGGTTTCGCACCTGGAATTAGTTCAATCCCGAACTCCACTTCACGCTCAGGTGGCATTCCCGGTAGGTCTTCCGAAAAGACGTCTTCGAATTCTTGTACTACTGGTACGTTTTCAATCCTAGGTATCTCGTTTTCTGCATCACGTATGTAGGTCAAATATGCCTTACATCTGTGTAGTATAAGCTTACGGGCTTCTATCATTGAGCATACCACAAGGTTACAATTCTTCTCCCCATAGATGATGACACGCTTTTTGCTCGGATATGTTAAGTGTATCTCTTTACGTAAGTATATCACCTTGGCGTGGTAGCGAGACAACCAGTCCATTTCAACTACCACTTGAAATTCCCCCATCGACATGGGTATTAAATCAACAGAGTATTCCGCCATCAATATCTTGTTTGCATTCCCGACATATATCACAAACAATGAAACATTTGTTATTACCTACTTCTACTTCCATGGGCATATATAATTTTGTTAATGTAAACAAAGGATTTTGAATAAATCTATATGAAACAAAGGATTTATTCACACCCGTATCAAATAGAACACATGCGAGGACAGAATTTACAGTAAATGTACCTGTAACTACGTGAGGTTCCATCTTTGCTTCAGCAACAGTGATGTGGGACGATCTCGCCTTTGACTTCAGGGTTTCATTCTTTGAGTCAACACCCTCTTTCTTCCCCATTTATTCTGGGCACTCAGACTTCTTATGACCCGGTTGATAACACTTATAACACACCATCATTTTGTCTGGGCAATTCGAAACCCCATGCCCCGTTTTACCGCATGCGACGCATCGTTTGTTTTTATAGTAACATTCACCCCTATGGGCATGTCCGCATATTTTACAGCTTGGAGATCCTCCTTTCTCATTTCCCTTCTTTGAGGATTCAGCTACCTTCGACTTCTTTATAGGGCTTGGGTTTGTATCCAAAGCCCTCATTTCCCCTATTTCGATTTGCCTTTTTAACTCAATCTCACGCTCCCGCGAGGATTTCATAATGTGAAGGAGTCATAAACTCCTTGTATTCAACCTTAAGCATGTTGTGATAGTAGTTTATTTTATGTTCTTCGGTCTTGACCAACTCATCATAAAACTTAAGTTTGTCGAGGAATGTTCCCTTGATTTTGTCAACGGTTTCCCCTTTCTGCCTCAACTGCATGAATTCCTCCTTTATCTTATTGATTACCGCTTTGGGACTATGATGTTTAAGGAAAGGTGTTTTTAAATCTTCCTAAGTCATAGCTCGCGTAGTTTCAACCCCTTTTTCATTTCTGAGGTTATCCCACCAATCCTTGGCTTGACCTCTAAGTTGGCCGGTTCCATAAGCCACGAAATCGCTTACATCTCAATGCGTTTGTTCAAAGAAACCCTCGATATAGCTTATCTGCCTTTGGCAAGCAATTGGATCTACTTCTCCATTATAGATCGTGGGTTTACATGATATGAATTTGTTGTAGGAACACCCTTCTTTTCCTTAGCCTTACCTCTTTCACTAGTAAGATCCTCTCTCATTTCATTTATCTTTTCTTCGATGGTTGAGAGTATTATCTTTTGTAACCTTTCCATAAATCCTAGTAGGCTAGCTTCAAGTTCCTTTCTGACTTCCTCGAAAACCTTTTCTCTTATCTCTTTAGTCATAAGGGATATGGTATTATCACCGGCCCCTCCCGACATCTCTTTACTTAAATATGAAAGTAATTTAATGAATAATTTGTTTAATCATTCCCATGTCTTTAAATGGGAACTTATACTCACTACTTGGCTAAGTATACAACTTTGCCTTAACCGTTCATGTTTAGTGTACTTCCCAGGTTCGAGTGTATTACTATACTCCTCCCATACACTTTAAATCATTATCTTCTCCAGTATTTTCAATAGAATTTTGATTCCTAATGCATTCTTACCGGATGTTTTGATCAAGCCTCGAACCGAACACATTTGTTTTTAACCTTGAGCTCTGATTACCAACTTGTAAGACCCTTATTTAACTATCAATCTTTTCCAAATATAAAACTAAAATTTATATTCTTACTGAATGGATTTACATAATATTACATGAAAGTATTAAAAATAATACTTTAAATAAGGTTTTTCATTTAGGGATAAAAAGGAAGTTACTATTTGAGATTAGTTTTCAAAACAAATGTTTGGAAACACAGGTATTCCTTCCTAAGCAAAAGTATTCATCTAACAATATAGCCTTAACAAAAGATGCGGAAGTAAGATCTTCATTGTATTCGGTTCTTAGATGATAGCTTGATCATCATCCAAAATTGCTTGTGAACCACCTAGATCTGAGAATTTATGTAAAACGTTAGTGTTATAACTCGAATAAAAGCGGATAACATAATTCATGTGTAAAATAAACAAATCAGAAAACCGTATCACAGAAAAGGCGTCGGCGACGCCTTCTTCTTGCGCCGTCGACGCTGAGTTCAAATAGCGTCGACCCCGATGGGCCGTAGGCAGTAAGGTTTGGCGGTGGTGGGGTTGGAGCATTTGGGGTGGCGTCGGCGACGGCTTAAGCCGCATCGGCGACGTGCCTCCGTTCTTCCGAATTGCTGTTGTCTTAAACTTTCGACCCGTTTGATCTATATTGTTTTCGGAAATTAAAAATCATAACTCGGGAGCCAGAAAACACTTATAAAATCACATTCCTCTCATTCTAAAACTTATAATGTTTTTATGCAAATGTTTACCTTGAATATACAACATTGGAAACCCGATTATGTGTATTGTTCATTAAAATAGTTATCTATTATTCTTTTGAAGCTTACTTAACCAATATTCTTACTGAAGGGATCTGTAATTTCAATAGAACGACCCATTTCCAGGTTCCATATTTTGTTGATTCGCGCCCCCGTTTTCGGTTTGTGATTTAGTTATATCAAACCCTTTAGCGATTCGAGTACATATGCTCGATCACTTATAATCAATATACCTTGGGATTTATACACATCCCTTTCTACCCAATTCCGGGTTAATAATTTCATTACTCTCGCTACCATTACCGGTTTGCGAGTTAAATACATCACTACTTGTAACCCCGGGCTTAATGTTTACGAAATAAGTGCTCCCATTTACCCAGTTTGAACTTATCCTTATTCAATCCATTTGGTTTGTCTTTAATAAATCCTTATTTCGAACAAACCAGACAATACCAAATCTCAAGTTTTCGTATATCGACTATACTTAACAACAACACTCCAATAATTAATAATAAAAAAACATTTAGACGCATACCTTAGATCTTTCCTTTAAGTCGTGTATCGCTCCCGGCTTTATCAACTGCCTTCTCGTTCGACTCGCCTATAGTGAACAACCCGTCTAATTGTTAAATTGCCATTTTAAAGAATTGTTATCATCAATTTTGTCAAGATTCATTACATAAGATCATTTTCAAGTTTTTATTGTGCCACCATAGTTTAACATTTTCACTTAGGCAATTTATCAAACACCTTGTGGGTATAACCCATAACCCACTATGTTAAATCAAATTTAATAACTTATAACCATGAGAACTCATCAAACAAGAAGGTAAATTCATTACAAATGTTTTAGCATCAGAATTCAGTTTGTTATGAGTTCATAGACTCAAACTTACCCTCCAATTTCATAGATTCGATTATTTATTAGAACCCACTTATACAAACATGTACATATTACCCTAACACTCATTCATAGCATTTGTTCTACCTTTATTCATCATGGGTTTGTCTAAAATCATATCAACACTACAATTTTATCACAATTTCAGCAATTTCCTACATCAATTGTGCAACATAAGGTTCATCAAGAATTTTACTATTTCAACATATACTAAATTTTCAACATACCTTATGATGAGATGAAGTTATGGGCTCTAATTCATCAAACATGCAACAAAATCACTTTGAATTATAGTTGAACTGGGTGGATTTTGTGGTGAAGGGCAAGAGCTAGGGTTTCCTTCTCTTTTCCCCCGTCTGGTCGCACACCATACATGCACACAATCAGTGTGTGGTGTTTTATTTTTCTTTTATTCAACTGGGTTTCTCTTTTTTTTACAAAATAAGCCCTTCATATTTCTTTATTAGTCTTTTGTTAATTAAGTTAACACATATACATATATGTAGTATGTGTATGGTATTTATTTAACTGTTGAATATTTTTGGGGTGTTACAAGTCCACCCCCTTAAAGAGGGCTTCGTCCCCGAAACTATCATACATAAAAATAAAATATATAAACACATACACGTACCAAAAAGTGATGGGTAAAGTCGTCTCATTTCCTCTTTAGACTCCCAAGTGGTGTCTGATCCTTTCTGATACTCCCATTTGACCTTTACCCAGAGATAGTTCGGTGACGACATTTGATAGTCTCCTTCAAATTTGACATGGATGAAATGACCATTGTTAAAATATACCAGTGTAACGACCTGATGGGGGACACGTCCGTGATCTGGATGATAGAAGGGGAATAAAGTAGATCAACCTCTCATGTCTAATATGTGAACAATCACACCAAACCTATGGGCAAGAAGGAGTCCTGCCTAAGTCATTTCTTCCAATGTTCCATGGGTGCTCTCCCAACTCGGGTAAAATTTATTCTCTTTAGTTGCGTGTCATAGTCTCCCGGTAAATCACTGTCTAAAATGTACTTCCACATATCTTTGTTCGCACCCATGAACTCTTCAACTAGCTGGCTCCGAATAAACCTAAAGTACTCTTGTTCCAACCCTAAACCCACAGCCATAGCCCGAAACCCACAATGTCCATCCGACTTGAAATCTTTTATTCTTAAAATATGGGGGTGGAACCTTTTGGAATTTGATTTTTGAATCTGAGAACATATTCAAGCGTTCTATCATCAGTGATTAATAGAAACCCATGGTCCTCGCAAGGCTCTTTTTTCTGTGAAGTCGTTGAACGACTGCGTCACATTAACGACCTTTGAGACTTTTGAGACATTGCAGATGTAGATGGTATCAGAGAATCTTGCGACTGTACATTAGAGCTGTGTCGAGGAGAATCACACGTACTTTGTTCGGAAGGCCTAACTGAGCTATGTCTAGCAGATTGTTCTCTTCTTTGTTGTTGGACCTTGGACGTTGGCCCGTTACGAGTGTTTTCTTGTATGACAGGCAGTTTTTTGTCGCTCATAAATGGGTTTATCACCGCCTTGATCTTCAATATGATGTTTTTCTTCACTTGCGAGGGTTGGGTAAACATTTTCTGTTTCACATCTCTGAATTCTTTTTCTACATCAACCTCTTCATCATCAAAAGTCGATGGATTCAAGTCAAGTTTTCTCCAGAAAATGTCTATATCATCGAGCTGAATAATGCGTTTTGCGAAACAAAAGAGAGCATTACACAAGCATATTAAATTAATACAATAAAACATTTTTTATAAGTCTATAAGTACCTGTAATTTGCAATCTCTCCAGACGACAGGCATATAACAACCCGTAACCCGTGTATAGCTGGCAGCCACATGTTGATCAGAATGACCGCAACGTGGATAGTCTCCATGTTAGCTCATTTAGGTTAAGAGCATGGATGGAAACTTTACAAAGTAGGTTGCGAAACAAAGGAATCTCAAGGTGGTTGTTCATTCGCTTAGTGTGACTTTCTTCCAAACATTTCTTTATTTGCGTATATTGTTTTAGTACCAAGGTGTCCACCTTTTTCACCAGGGTTTCTAGACTGCATTTCGGTGTACTGAGTTGTTTCTTTAATGCATCATATGCGCTTCAGCTCTATTTGTCGTAGTTTGGTAAAATGCTAGCGTTTGATTATTCCATGCAGATACAAATTTATAGCAGGATGTGTTTAACTAGTTATCCCACAGGTAATCAAAATCATCTGTAAAAAATAAACATATTCAAATTATATATCTATTTAAATGAATGTCTTAACTTAATAGAAAATGCACATTTACGTTGTTGATTGAGAAGGTGTCTATGAAGGTTGGTGAGGTTACAATCGTATAACTCCTCATTAACATAATGATACACTGTTTTCCATTGACGAACAAAGTCCTCCCAATCTGGTTGAGTAAATGAATTCTTGCAGTGCTTTACAATATTATGTAAGATGTGGAACCTGCAGAGATATCTGTGTGTGGTAGGGACTATTTTTTTCACGCGTTTATCAGTGCTTGGTCTCTATCCGTAAGATTTACACGTGGCTCCATGGACTCATGCAGCATGGACGTGATCCTCTCCAGGACCCAGACGTACGTTACCTCCTGCTCGTTTGAAAGAAATGCATGTGCAACACAAAAGGTTTGGTTTGTTGACGTCATACCCACAACTTGCAAAAATGGAAGATTATACATGTTAGTTTTGTAGGTCGCGTCGACCATAAGCACATGCGGGCATGCCTGCCACATTTCAAAGAACTTGTCATGATAGAAAAATATATTCTGAATGACAATGGTGAAAGGTTCCGCCTATATGTAATTGTTCATCTTTATTTCCTAGAGGATTTGTTCCAGTCTCTGCATGGGAGTCGTTTTTTATCGAACTTTGTGGCCCTAATATTTTGGCGAGCGTTGCGTATGTCCTTCGGAACACATTTGTTTTCAGGGTTCTTTTCGGTTACGGCTTTCCAGATTGTATGGGGCTGTATGTCTTGATCTGTCAGCTCTTGTACCAGTCTAAATTCACTAGGAGTAAGTCTCTTGGCATACGCGTAACCCTCCAGATGTTCAGCAGGGTCGTGGTTATGCTTTCCGTTAAAATTTTTGTGCAGATAATCTATCCGCCAAGCCCGATGACTTTGGTCGAGACGACCTATCACAATAAAAGGGCATGCGCATTTTTTGCTGCCAGTTTTCCAAACTGTGGTCTTACTCTCATGCTCGCCACTATGACAACATTGGAGCCATGTCTAGTGATCCTTGGACCATTTAGTAACAATAACATATTCGTTGGCTAACCCCTTCTTTTTACCCAACCTTCCAACTCATTGCGGGATATAAAATCCTAGTGAAAAATATATGTAACATTTATAATAATTTTTTAACAAAAAAATATAACATTATAATACATTTTAAAAAAAATATATAACGTTTATAGTAATATTTTTAACAAAGTATCTATCATTCGTACTTGATCAGTTTTGTACGAAACTTCAGGTTAAGCGGGTTGCTCGTCACCCAATGACTCTTGCGTGTAAGAACGCTCATCAACGTCTTGTTGTACGCCCGAGGGACCACTAACGAAAAAGTTATTGCCATATTTCCGTATGAGGCACCGTGACCGGCTTCATAATCTGGAGACCCATAACCATGATCATCGCTAAGCACAATAAACTGGAAAAAAACCAACGGTTAAATGATAACGACACATCTAAAAGCCTTCTTGATAATAAGTAAATATAATTTTACATCGGTCAGATCTGTTAACAACGTTTGGCGGGGCACAACAAACTAAAAAAAACAACAGGTAAAAGGTAATGGTAAATTTAACGCCAAATAGAAAAAAGTAATAATTACTTTCCGGACACGATTCATTAAGATGGGGACGAAAGCCGGACACGACCTCCTTCGGGTGATCATCATTTCCTCTCCCATCGTAAGAATCCGGAACAGCAGGCCCCTCCTAATACAAACAGTGTGCTAAGTATTTCATAAACAAAAACACAAAACAAGTTAAAAAAATGCTATACCACACTGCTTTCCGGAATAAACGTGCTCGTGTTTGTGTCGGACGACTCGCCAAAAATATAATTAAGGTTGAACCAAGACATGGTGGAATCGAATATAAAGAAAAAACGAAGACAATGTGAATCGTCTTCGTCTTCCTCGTTTATAAAGGCCAAGCAGAATGCAAATTCACATAGTAATACGGGTCGTATAAGTTATACGACCCGTATAAGTATAAGGCTGATGCAATGTTCCTTTCAATCACTTTATGTCACTGTTGAGTGACAAAAAGTAACCTCGTACTTTAATACGGATCGTATAGGCCTATACGATCCGTATAGGGTTTGCATGTGAACCCTATCTATCAAGTTTGATAAACATCCTGTTACTAATATGCATCGTATAGACCTATACGATGTGTATTGATGGTGTTGATTTAATTTTTCAAAGTATACCAATAATACGACCCTAGTTTAATAAGCACTTTAAACATAATATCCAAAGAAAATTTTAAGAATAATGTTAAAATGTTAAAGTCAAATTGAGTTGACACTATGATAACAATATAAGCGTTTTGAAATTTTCTTTGGCTCATTAGAGATAATAAAGCCCACTCTTTTCTAATATCATGTGTAGTGGTAACTGAAATAAATGCCTTATTTTTAGGTATGAAGTGATACGTGGCTCCTAGTAAGCAATGGGACTTGAAGTTAAAAACGGATGTAGTGGTGAGTGAAATAAATGCCCCTTGCAATGATTACACATTGAAATTAATATTAAATAAAAAACCCATCATAAAAATTTCATTGGCCAAAAGTTTAACATTCTGGCGTTTTTTTGGCCACGCCCAACAACAAAAAAATCGAAAAACGCCTAGGGGCGGTGCTGGGGCGTTTTTGGGCATGGATTAGGGCAAAAAACGCCCAATCACCTCCCCACTACACATGGTCTAATACCCGGGTGGTATATCGTTTTTCGTTTTATTTTAAATATGTACTTGTTTGTTCACCAAAGAAAACCCAACCGGATGCATAACAAAAGAACTAATAAAAAAGATGGGTGCTACTAAATGGACACTTTTTTTTACTAAACGTACCTCCTCCCTAAACTTTCATATTAATATTATTCAAACCTTTTTTTGTTTTTACAATATCTTTTTAGTCTTTTTGTTATATTATTTCTGTTATAACTAGTATTTGTATTCTGAAACCTTTTTTAACTTAAAAAGAAAAGTGGCTTGTTATTAAAAAAAATATTTTAAATTGAAGTAAATCAATTTAATCTGTTTTGCTCAATGTGTCCGTTTTAGTTTCGATTCTAAGACACTATAGCCGAACTTTTAAATTAATAAAATTATTATATTACCTACTTATTTATTTATTCAGTAACACACATGGTTTAGTAAATTTAATAAGCTAGTACTGTAAATGTTTTTTTAAAGGAAAAACTTTTTGTAATTATAATATATAGAACTGTTAATCATTTCATAAAAACATTTTAAATATAATATAAGATTAAAATAAAAAAAGGAATGTAACACCTCGAAAACGGGTTTGGTAATCAAACCATGTTAATACTAAAAGACGGGTAAATTACCGTTAGTGGTAAAATCAACCCAGAAAAATATTAGGATTTATATATACTCTAATTTTCAACAATTCTATGCAATGATGCTTGTACATTCTGCTTATAGGCGTGTACTATACTTTTTAGGTTTGGTCTTCTTATTGGATAGTTTGGGTATGCAATGTATCATCACTGAAAAGTGAAAACCTAATGTCATCACTGCTTTCATTTTACTCCCCCACACACAAGGAGACTGATCGGTTGAAAGAGGATCAGGAGAGAGAGGAATCCGAACACACTTCGGTGACCTCCCTTAGCGGCGATGGGTGGTGAACGGGAAGAAAGAGAGAAAGAGAAAGCTAATGGGGGTTGCGGCGGCGCCATGGCGGCCCTACGGCAGTGTCACACGTCTTCACCACACCATCATCCGGGTCGAGTTCAATTTTGAGGCACGCAAAAGGTACATCAAAGTCATTTGATAGCGGTACGCGTGCACTTGAGAGGAGTAAACTTAATTATTTCAAATGGAACCAATGCAACCCGATTTCCGACGGTTCGGATCTGGTCATTCTAGCGAACGCAACGGACGTGAATCATTTCGGATATTTTCAGAGAGTCATCGTCCGTCAGTTCATCGAGTTCGTCAATAGAACCGTCGCTAAACGAACGCCACCTGATCAACGCCACACCGTCCAACCCGAAGGTAAGCCGTTTTCAAAACCGGATCCGGTTCGGTTAAGCCTATATTGTTTCTTATCTGTTAATTGCATAATGTATTTTCATTTTTTGTGATATTGAAATAGTAAACCCTGATGAAAAACCGAGTGGCTCCTCGGGAAGCGAAACTGAAGATACCGTGCCTGGACTGTTGTATGATTTGCTTCAAAAAGAAGTGATTGCTTTGAGGAAAGCTGGTCACGAAAAGGATCAAAGCATTAAAGACAAAGATGACGCCATCGAGGTTAATTATTATCTTTATTATTTTGGGTTCTCATCAAAACCTGTTATTAAATTTGTAATATTGATTTCAGCTGTTAGCAAAGAAAGGTAGACACTTTAACCAAGGCTATGGAAGTTGAAGCTAAAAAGATGAGACGTGAGGTAGCTACAATGGAGAAGGAGGTAGCTGCTATGCTTATCGACAAAGAACAGGATAATCGGGCTAAACGGTTTGCGAACGTCAAGAACACCTCTCAGCTTCCAGCCAGGTACGCAAAATAAATGTATTGTATATATATTTAGGGGTGTTAAATGGATCGTGCTTGTGGGTTGGCGGGTTGAACCCGAAACAACACGAGCTTTCGTTGGTTGACTCCATTTAACTTGAATACTTTATAGTTATAGTTACTACTTAACTACAAACTATGATCCGGAGGTTAATTATAACCGGAGTTGCTTATCGACTACATGTTAACGTGTAGTCAATTTCGTTGCCCGTGGCGCAACGCTCGCGTGGCACTTTTCTAGTTAAACCTAATATTTAATAAAAAGGGAAAATAAAGCTTTTGAGAAAATAAAGTTTATAGAAGCCCGAGTTAACGGGACTTAAAATAAACTTAGTCATGAATTCCTCAAACCCATTAATTTAACTAGGAATGTTTAACCTAGATAATAAGTGGAAATAATGTTAGAAATTAAGTGGGTTGTGGCCTACTTAATAAACTAACCAAACATGAGGTGCCAAAGTGGATAAACTTGAAAGTTTAATAATAAAAGAAACTTAAAACCTAAAACACACATTTAGTGTGTGTTGAAGGTGTTCTGTTTGACTTCAACAAAGCCCCAGGAGCCAAAAACCCTAAACTCCAATAAATAATCAAATTGAAAGCTCAAACGAAGCTTAAATTCCCAATTGAACGTGAATTATTGATCACCCAAGCTAGGGGATCATAAGGTATGTCAAATTTTGATGATTTGTGAAGTTGTGAAATTTAGATAATCATCATAATCGCGAATTACGAACGAATTATTGAAGCTATGATTGAATTAGTGATGTATACATGCTTAGGAACCAAACCCTAAGTGAAAATTATACATATGATGTAATAATTTGAATGATTTGATGAATTACCACACTAGGATAAGTGGGTATTAATCATATGATAAAAATGATGATATAATTATGATTAGAATCATCATACATGATAGTAATCAGGAAATACTTGAACAAATTGTGTGTTTGAGTATATAATCATACTTACTATGATATGAGTTTAGTATGATAGGATAAAAATTGATGATATGTTCATGTTAAATGATGTTTAAGATCATCAATTATTAATTTGGTAACTTATGGTTACAAGAACTTGTTAAATAAGTGATTAAAACGGTAACATATAAATGATGCTTACCGGATAATTAGCCAAGTAATTAAACAAGTAGTTGAGCTACTTCGTGTAATTAATTATGTCAATAGGCAGTTGACTTTAAAAAGTCAAACTGACCAATGATATGATCGAATAATAAATTCGACATAAGAATCGTAGGATGGAATAGTCGTAAATGATTATGACTAATCTAACCATCTTGCAAATTACAATGATAGTTTGACGCTTAACAAGCTAGGTGAAAGCTTGGGAAGGAAGCGGGTCAAACGAATCAAGAATGAAGGAAAGGCATAATCTGGATGCTAGGTAAGTCAAAACTTACACCTTTTATTTAATACCTATTGGTTGTATAGGTTATGAATAATAAAAAGTCATATTTGACTTATGATGTTTCGACACGACATGTGCGGTTCGAAACAAAAGACAATAACGATAAACCATGTTTAATGGTTAAAAAGAGCTAATACGATTAATTAGTCATGAAATGACTAAAAGATAACGAGTTTTGAATGATTACCTTATAAGGTAAACCAATACAAATAATAAGGGTAAAATAGTAATTTGGTCACTCGTTGACGATAACCGTTAGTTTTTGAAAGACACGTTATGGCGTAAGACATAAAGGGGTCAAAAGAATCAAGAAATGATTTATAAGTAAAATGACCGTACGGTGTAAACCGGAGCGAGTCATGTAGATAAGATGGCAATAAATATCATCTTGCAAAGATAAATGGTCACCTAGACCAAACGGGTCAAATGGTGAAACTATCACCATTTGAAAATATCGACTAATGAGTATGGTCAAGTCTTATGTTCATAGGAGTGAATACACGAAAGATAACTTGCATCGCTATTAAGTAGCGATAATTAAAGCAAGGTATTTAAAACGGGTCAATATATTGATCCGAGCCAGGTATGTAAAATAGGATAACTACTCAATTGGAAAAAAAAGGTTCATTGAGAGTTAAATGAAGTCAAAATAGACATTTGGTTACTTTATTAAGTAAACCGAATGATTCAGGTGATGGTCATTGTGATTTGAAAACATAATGACTTTTTAAAACAAATCATAGCTAAATAGAGGGATTTTGAGTCAAACATGCTTTCAAATGTCCTTCATTGTAAATGAAAGGCTAAAATGGACCAAAACGCCCTTGTAAGCTAAATAGAGCGAACAAACCTTAAAGGTTGTTTGGAAATGAGTTTTATGATAAAACAAATACTTCGAATAAAAGCGTGTTGGATCGTTGTCGTGACCCTAAAAGTCAGTTAAGGCAGTTCATCTTCGAATACGAAGGCGGAATCAACGTATACAAAGTCACAACAGCTTGTTCCTTTCAATTTCTTTTCTATTAATGTTTTTCTGAGACTTTACAATGAATTCTGATGAAATTTTTGCAGCACCTCGTCTCTCATATAATGGTCATGTCCGTTTGAAATGAGCATAGCACGACCCTATTTATAGACACTAGCCTGACCGTTTGAAGGTGACACAGCCTGCTTCAAACGGACAGGCCTCAAACGGACAGACACTCTCAAACGGTCATGACATCCTCAAACGGACAGACACTCTCAAACGGTCATGACATCATCAAACGGACAGGCCATCTAAAACATGTTCTAACCCTAATTCAAACACTGTTGTGCACTCGTTTAATCTATCTAGACATAAGACTCAATAAGACGTAGTCAGCAGACATTCAGTGCACCGACAGACTCCCCCTTGGATGTTGACGAAGTCTTTGGCCTCGAGTCTTTAGTCTTTGTCTCTTTCCAATTTTGTCTATCAATGCAAGCATCCTATCAATCTTTATCTTCTTTGATCAACTTCTATCTTCAAATGTTGTACTAGGATCTATCTCTGGCTCTCTCTTTCTTCAGGTTCCCCCTTTCGTCAAGCTTCCGTGCTTTAGGGATCGTCACCTTGCTTTTCGGTTTACAAACTCCCCCTTGCTTTGAGCTTGTCTTCAGACTCCCCCTTAGACTCAGCTTCTGGGATCGTAGTCTGGACTTTTACCTGCAATCACTCATACATTCATAAGTAACAACATTTTAGACTACCAGGAATAGTAACCTGGCAATTCAATCTTCTCTAAATCACTTCTCATTAATTTGGCAGTTTCATCGAATCGGATCGAAAACTAGCTCTATAACGATATAAGCATCCAAATCCCCCACAGTTAATCATCCAAGTCCAACTTAATGACCTTGGAGATATCACAAACTGTTTTGATTTTTGATTTTAATTCAAGTTTCAATTTAATGAACTTGTTTTATTTTCAGAAACACAATCAGCTTTACTTAGATTTTGAAACTCGGCACTCAGACATTGGTTGTCGAAAATAAAGCAGAATCAAAAATCTTTTTGTATTTTCTGAAAATATAAAGCAATAAAGAAATATGCACAAACATATTCACAAACACTATTTCTGTTTGAGTTTGCGTTAGAGGATCATATCAGTTTCTGACAAGTTACAAGTACCGTTGAGCTTAGTTACTCATTAAGAATTAAACAATTCACTTAGATTGTCGATATACTTATCCACTTAAATTTTCACACAAAGTTTAACTGATCCAGGATACGAATTAGGTGTTTTAAGAACTTAAACTCACTCATGTGTTCCACCTCTTGAATATACTCCCGTATCCAGATCCCAATATTCAGTCTTACAGGTGAGTATACCTAGATGATATCAGTAAGGGGTTAATAAATTATGAAGAATCATTAGAGCTCAGGTCAGAACTACCGTTCAGCAGAGAGATCATGACTCAACTTTTGGGTGTGTCCCCTTTAGAGGATCTTTTGTTACAACAGCATTGCTAAGCAATTTTATTGTCTTATCATTTATGCTGAGGGTGATGCTATGTTTCAAGCATTGCAGAAAGTATTCTCCGGGGACTAGGCCATTGCTTCCGCAAAATCAGAAGTCCCGGGATAATACCCCAGATATCACTAAGCATAAAGACCTAGTATCTCAGAAAGAGGGGTCCTTCAAACGAGATTTCAGGGGTTACCTATATATCCAAGTAGTGTTCCCCACGAAATAAGCAAGTTTGAATTTAGATTTATATCCTGAAAAAGTTTACTAAATGTATAAAAACCTATCGGCATATCATCAGTGAGACTGTTTAACACTATTTAATCATTACATTTCTTTAGCATACTGTAACTGTCTACTGATGTACTATCATTTCCTCTTTGTACACAAAACTCAATTTTTGAATTTTATCATGTTTTTTGCTTTTTCAAATTTTCTAATGTTTTTGTATTTTCTGACAAATTTTCTCCCCCTAAAATGCAAAACCATTTAAAGAAAAATTTGACAACCAACACTGATAGCTTTGTATCGCCATCCATTTTCTGCTAACTATGCTCTGTTTTGCAGAAAAACTAATATAAAGTACCCCCATGATTTACAACCCATTGATTTTCGACAGTTTGAAAACCGTTTTTCAATCTTGTGAAAGTAATCATGTTTGTTCAGCCGTGAGGGTTTCGGCGTATTCAATCAGAACTCCCCTTACAACAAACTATTTTCCCATAATGATTTCAAAAAACTTAAGTTTGTTTTAATCAGAATGTTTTTTCCAGAAAAATTAGTTTGTTTACCCATCACTTGTGGGTTCGGGGTCATCTCATCACCTTGTTCTCTTTTAACCATTTTGAAAATTTAACATTATTAGGTCAAACACCACTATCACTTGTAGAAAATCAAGTACAACTTAATGTCCTTGATTAACCACTTGTAAGACGAAATATCACAGTTACCATCCTGTGAATTTCTCAAGAAAAATGCCGATACCTGCTTCACACTTACCAACCTGGAAGCTCCGGCAAGTCAGATTTTTCTATTTGAAAAGTTTCACCCAAGCCTGACTGTCCTTGGGTGTATTTTGAGCTTTTCTCTTTTCTTCATAAAATTCTTTTACTCTTTTTTCCTTACCATCAGCCATCTTACTAAAAATATGTTTAACATTGCTATTAAACATTTTTTCAGCATCAACACCTTTTGATTTTAGGTTTGCAGCTCGTAATGGTGGAAATTTCTCATCATTCATTAAAGGAACTGTTTCTTCCTTTTTTTACCTCAACTTGTGGCTCATCTGATTTTGTGAAATCAGATTCATTGTCCGAACTTGGCTTGTCTGACTTGGATGAGCCAGATTCATCGCCAATAACTTTCTTTTTCTTCTTGTTTGTCCTCAGATTTGCATCTGAAGAAATCGATTTGCTTGACTTTGCCGTCGAGTGAATCGATTCATCAGAACTTTTATTCGAACCAACCAGTGAACCCGAAGACAAAATCTTCTCCAAATACCCTCTCGCCTTCTTCCTCTTTTTCCTCAGTCTGTCTTTTTGCCCCTGCGAAAGCATCACTTTCTGTTCTAGAACCTTCTGTTCTTTGGGCTTGACATTGACTGGTTTCTTTATCGTTCTCTAAGATTTAACCCTTGATCTTCCCATCGATCTCCTTGGGCAATCTCTGGCAATATGTCCTCTGATATGGCAATTATAGCATCTTCGTGTTTCAAAATTCCAATTCTGGCAGTTAACAGCAATGTGTCCTCTAACACCACAGGTATAGCACACTCTGTTATCGTACCATCCACTTCTGTCAGTCCAAACCTTCAGATCATAACATTGTTTGGCTTGGTGATAATCATTTCTCCTCTTCAATGCTGGATTTGTCTTTTGAGCACTGTAGTCAAACCTGCACCACTTATTACCAACATTTTGTGAGTTTTTATTTTCAAATTTTTGTGATTTTTTATAATGATTGGATGATTGAACTGATGAGCTTTTATTTTTGTTTTGAATATTTTTCAAATTTTTAACTTTTTGTTTCTGTTCTACCATCTTCTTAACAGGTTTTTGCTTTGAACATTCACCTATTTCAGTAGACTGCAAAACAGTATTTTGAAATTTTTCTTGTAATTCTAAAAATATTTTTCTTTTCTTTTCCTTTTCTTTTTCATCATCAGCTTTGTCATCGCAATCTTCAATTTTGACTTTGTCAAAATTTGTGACATTGTCACTTATTGGAACAACATTGATTGGTTTTGAACACACATATGGTGCAGAAGTCACAAAACTTTTCAACTTATTTTCAAAATCAGCAATTTTAATTCTATAACATTCGGCTTCTTTTTCAAGTCGAATGATTTTCTCAAGATGAGAATTTATTGAAGTTTGCTTTTCCAAATTATATTTTTCTAAAATTGATTTTTCTTTTTCTAAAATTTTTATCTGGTTTTTAAAATCATTTTCTAATTTTTTAAAATTTTCGTTTTCTAATGACAAACTCTCAACATTCTTCAAAAGTTTGTCATTTTCAGATTTTAATTTTTCGCAGTTTAAGCGCAACTCCAGAATCTGTTCATCATCAGCTTTCTTTTCATCTTTCAAAGTTTGAATATCTTCAGCCTGTTTCTTCTTCTTCTGAACAATCTCAAAGACTGGTGTGTCTTCTTCAACCTCTTTCTTAATCACTGGTTCAGGTTTCACGGATACAGACTTTTCAAATTCTTCTTTCTTTGAAATTACTTCTTCAAAAACCTGCTGTTTTTCAGTAACAGCTTCTTTCTCTTTCTCAGTTTTACTGCTTCCACTTTGACTTCCTCTAAAGCTTTCTTCAAATCTTCAACCATCTTTTTCACCTCTTCTTCTTTTCTCTTCTTCATTTCTACCACCTTTGGTAGACTCGCTTCGCAAACTTCTTTGATTTTGTTCACCAAATCTGGCCAATATTCTTTTTCAGATAACCTTCTTGTGTTGAAAGTAGCCTGACTTGGAAGCAAATTTGTTACTGCATCAAAATCCACCTTTGATGGATCAACAACTGGATTACCCCGTGGATCCATGTAACATTCCAGTTCGTCATTCCATCTTTTGGCTCTCTGGGCTTCTTTGAATGGTTCTCTGAATTTTTCAATTTCCCATCTCGCATAATCTCTTCTCCACCATTTATCATGATCAAAAACTTCTTTACTGCTGCTCGACATCTTCAAACACCTGAAATATTCAACAAATACTTAGAAAATTCTTGGTTTTAAAAAATGACAGATTCAAACGAAATCTGTTCAAGTGGAATTGTTCAAACGGAAATGACTTTTCTCAAATGAAATATGTTATTCCGTTTGAGACAACACTAATCAAGTTTCAAATGAAACCACTTTCAAACTTTTAGACACTTTCAAACGGGAACCACTTTCAAACTTTTAGACACTTTCAAACGGACAGGTCAGTTTCAAACGGACAGGTCAGTTTCAAACGGACAGGTCAGTTTCAAACGGACAGGGGTCAGTTTCAAACGGACAAGTCAGTTTCAAACGGACAGGGGTCAGTTTCAAACGGACACGGCTATGTTCAAACGGATGATGTCATCATTTTACGAACAATTTCAAACGGACAAGATGATTTCGATCAGTTTTAAGCCGTATTTTGGTCTCGAATTTTCAAGGATTAGTTAATATAGTGTTTCGTTTGAAATGTGAAAGTTTTAGACCGTTTCAACCGTGAATTATATCCGAAACAGAAAAAGAATGAGTAGAAGTAAGAATATCCAATGAATTCAAGCTGCAATGGTATGAACTCCTCGTCCTGAGCTCTGATACCACTTGTTGGATCGTTGTCGTGACCCTAAAAGTCAGTTAAGGCAGTTCATCTTCGAATACGAAGGCGGAATCAACGTATACAAAGTCACAACAGCTTGTTCCTTTCAATTTCTTTTCTATTAATGTTTTTCTGAGACGTACAATGAATTCTGATGAAATTTTGGCAGCACCTCGTCTCTCATATAATGGTCATGTCCGTTTGAAATGAGCATAGCACGACCCTATTTATAGACACTAGCCTGACCGTTTGAAGGTGACACAGCCTGCTTCAAACGGACAGGCCTCAAACGGACAGACACTCTCAAATGGTCATGACATCCTCAAACGGACAGACACTCTCAAACGGTCATGACATCCTCAAACGGACAGGCCATCTAAAACATGTTCTAACCCTAATTCAAACACTGTTGTGCACTCGTTTAATCTATCTAGACATAAGACTCAATAAGACGTAGTCAGCAGACATCCAGTGCACCAACAAAGCGAAAGATGTAAATTATGGTCAAATGACTCTATATGAGTAATTGCTGTAAAATGATAATCCGAGGGGTAAAACTCGGAATATAAAGAACTCCACCTTAAATTCACCACACATATAGTTGTGGTGGAAGATCAGTTGATAAATAATGTGGAAATAAGATGCTAAGAGCGAATGAGCATGAATTATGCGGAAAATGCTTAAATACCCTTAACGGGTCAAAATAAGCATTTAAGTAAAAACGGATATAAGAATATATATAAACCCGGGATTTGAATCTATTATGATAGATAACAATGACTTATTAAAGTTTATGAGAAATTGGGATCAAACAAACATGTTTGTTTGATTAATACATGAACGAGTCAAAAGTTCATAATTTCATTTTAAGCCGAAGGCTTAAAAGTCTAAAATTTTGTTAATCCAGATGTCGGATGTTAACTCCATATGATGGAGAATTAAATTACGATCACGTAGGAAGAAACGTGAATCAAATCGGATCAAGCAAGTTATGCTCGTTTGCGTAAAAATCAGTTTGGCTGGAAAATGCAACATATAGCTGCAATCTTTCTGTCGAAATATGGTCCCCGCACCGCACGACGGCTAAGGCCCATCATGGTCGCGGCCCGCGACACTTGTCGCGTCACGCGACGTCAATTCAGTTCCCCGTCGATGCACTCGACGGGTGTAAAGTTCAGCAACAGTGGTTAAAACAGTTGTTTGCTCGTTTTGAGCCGCGAACTTGCTTAGACATGTTTTATATGCCAAATTACTAACTCATTTCATGTTTTATGAAATGTAGATTTAATATGGGGTGCCGGTGGACGATCAAGCTCGATAAAGAACCGAACACGATCGAGATTCAAGCTTCCGCGAATAGTTTCGTTGTCATGTTTTAAACGGCGAATTTATATATGAAACGTTAAAATGTTTTATTTATTAAAATGTTTTAACAAACTCGTATTTTTAGTATACGTTTAACGATAAACACACAATTATAGTCGAAGTTATATGATAATCGTATAAATGGACCAAGGGTCTTACAATTTGGTAATCAGAGCCCCAGGTTAAGGAGTAAGGTGTTCGGTTTGAGACTTGATCGCAAAATCCGGTAAGTTATTCAATACATTAATGGTCTAGCATGTAAAGTGTTGAAAACAACACATAGGGTTATCGTGTAAAACACGTTACCCCGAATAAAGTGATAAAAAGACAGATATAGTTAAACGAATTACGTGTGTTAACACGTGTCGTAGAAAGCCTTGTATTATAATACGGGCGCTTATTAATGTCAAACGTTACTAATCTTTGTATATGTTTTAGTTGAAGGACCCTCGTATCCGAAGATGACGTGAGTCTAAAGAAATAGCCTGAAATATGACAAGTAAGTCATACACACTAAAGACTGGAATCGAGAAACGATCTTGAATGAAAGATCGAACAACAAGGAAAGTTTATAAGGGCAAGTATCTACAAGGTACACATCTTAAACTTATAGTGTAAACAGAAATATGCAATAAATACATAGTGAATGACAATTGCATATAGAATATGAAACTTGGAAAACCTAGATAGGTTACCTATCCAGGATGACGTTTCCAAGAGAAATTCAGTAGAGATAAGTATTATTCACAGTTGTGAATAATGAGACAATAACTGAATTTAGTTTAAATATAAACTTGGACGAAAGTAATCATCCAAGTAAGTATTCTCAATAAAGATCCAAATTCAGAAAAGTAATGATTACATCGACGAATGTGATTGTATAAATGGTTATAAAAAAAGGGGGGGAACATTGTAAATGTTCAATGAAAAAAAAAACGGGTAAAACTGGTAATTGTTAATTGACAATTAAATAAAGTTTTACCAAATAAAATAAATCGAGAGATTACTTACATGGGACGTGATGTGGTAATTATAATAAGGTCATGCGTACCATGTGTTGATCGCTTACTCTGGCCAAGTAAGTAGTGAACACATGATACCATGAGCTTATTATAATGAGCACAGTTATGTCCGATGTGGTAAGGTAAAGACGAATGAAAAAGTTAAAAGAATCTTAGGGTCAAGAAATCTTAGGGGCATACTCGTATAAATGGTTTTCGAGGGAACCATAAAAATGAAGTATGGTGCGCATAGAAATAAATGACCCAAGGGAATTCGTGAAATAAGTCACTTTGGACGAAAGATCCATGGTTGAAAAAAAAGGGCATGTAAAACCAAATTATAAATGACCCGCGAGGTCATAGAAATGAAGGTATTGCCCATACAAAAAGACGATCGAAGTCATTGATTTGGTCGTAGTAAAGAAAGGATGATGATGATAATCATCATTCAGAAATTAAAAGACCATCAAGCATGGTCACGTAAAGAATAAAGGTTTGGTTAAATAAAGCGATGGATTTCGCTAGGACAACCAAACAAGTCAAAACTAAGTCTTAACGCATACTTAAATGGTTGCATTGATAATGAATTCAGTAAATCACCCGGTTGATGGGTGGAAAATTAAACACATGCGTAAACCGAGAGACGGGAACGCGGATTGAAAGTCAAAGGACCCGGATTATGAGTTATGACTAAAATATGATAAAATTTCTCAAAAAGAAATTATGAATAAATATGTTCGACTATTTTGAGGTTGAACGGGTTGAATAAAGAATAAAGTTTGATTGTTTATAAGTGATGGATTTCACATTAACAAGTCAAACAGGTTAAATACAATATAATGCCAGAGGACATAAGTAAGCACAAGCCGGATAATGGTAGCGTTAAATGCAAAAGACTAATGAGCCCGGTAATGGGACATAATTAAATACGAATATATGTATACCGGATAACGGTGAGCATAAGACGAACCGACGCATAAATGACGTGAGAAGTCATAGAGTCGGGATAATGATCCGAAATAAAACGAGTGTAGTCACGAACTACAGTCAAGGTTAACAGATCTTAAACTTGAAACCAATTGATTTTGCAAACATAAACAGGGTGCCTTGACACCAAATATGTATTTTAAGAATGACATGAGTAAGAAATGATCTACAGGATCAATATAACCTTCGGGTTATAAATAATGAACAGGTCTACAGGACAGAATGACCCTTAGGGTCATAAATAAAATGAAATGAACTATAAGGGCCTTGCCTTAATAAGGTGAAAGCCTAAAAAAATAGCCCACGAGGCTAAGTGAAAGAACCTACGGGTTACTTAGACAAAGCAAGGGAACCAGTTGAGAATCCCTGCATAAAACAAAGACTGTAAAAAGAATAAATTCTTAACTGTAAATATCCGGGTATGGAAAATTGACATAAACTTAAACATGACGTGACGTGACACGACCATGGTCAAGAAAGTAATGTGAAGTAGAATCACCTTATAACCCGAGTAATGGGTATAAAGTAACTGGACTAATAAGTCAAGTTAGTGAGACCGGTTAAAGTCGAAATTCAAATTGAGAATTTGGATAATACGCTATTTATTATGAGAATAGCGTTGAATAAACAAAATCAATAGATTTACATGATCAAGTGGCAAAATTGGCGACTCGGTCAAGTAAACAACAAAGGTATATAGAGATACAAGATGAAAGTGACGGCCCATGAGACCTCACTAACAGAAAATACTGATCACCTATTTTGAGGGATCATTAGACAACCCAAGTGAAGGGTTGGGAAGTCAATTGAGCAAAAGCACGATTGAAAAAAATAATAATAAAGCTATAAGTATGTGGTTATATACTTTATAGAATTACACTAATATCATTTATTGAACTATCTTAAATATTAAGACAGAAATCAAGAAATTCGGTTTGCTCGTAAGCGGTGGATTCCGTATAACTGAACCGAATGAATAAATTTGAAAACAAAAGAGTTTGTTTGCTAAAAGTGAAAGATTTCACTAAAGACCTTTAAACGGGTCAAAATAACGGATTCATAAAGAATTCGATAGTATGAAAGCGATGTATTTCGCTAAGTTAACTAAACTAGTGGAAATAACGAGATTACGTTATTTCAAGTTGCATTATGTCGCATGAGATACGTAGATGATTAGTAACCAAAAAGATATTACCATACTTTCCTGGTAATACTAACAATTGGTTAAAGTATGAATAATGCTTAAAAGATTACTCAGGTCAAATGCATTAAGTTTAAAACTAGATGATCTATGTAAGAAAGGTTTCGAGGACGAAACCTCTTTAAGGGGGATAGACTTGTAACACCCCGAAAACGGGTTTGGTAATCAAACCACGTTAATACTAAAAGACGGGTAAATTACCGTTAGTGGTAAAATCACCCCAGAAAAATATTAGGATTTATATAATTAAACCTAATATTTAATAAAAAGGGAAAAGAAAGCTTTTGAGAAAATAAAGTTTATAGAAGCCCGAGTTAACGGGACTTAAAATAAACTTAGTCATGAATTCCTCGAACCTACTAATTTAACTAGGAATGTTTAACCTAGTTAATAAGTGGAAATAATGTTAGAAATTAAGTGGGTTATGGCCTACTTAGTAAACTAACCAAACATGAGGGGCCAAAGTGGATAAACTTGAAAGTTTAATAATAAAAGAAACTTAAAACCTAAAACACACATTTAGTGTGTGTTGAAGGTGTTCTGTTCGACTTCAACAAAGCCCCAGGAGCCAAAAACCCTAAACTCCAATAAATCATCAAATTGAAAGCTCAAACGAAGCTTAAATTCCCAATTGAACGTGAATTATTGATCACCCAAGCTAGGGGATCATAAGGTATGTCAAATTTTGATGATTTGTGAAGTTGTGAAATTTAGATAATCATCATAATCGCGAATTATGAACGAATTATTGAAGCTATGATTGAATTAGTGATGTATACATGCTTAGGAACCAAACCCTAAGTGAAAATTATACATATGATGTCATAATTTGAATGATTTGATGAATTACCACACTAGGATAAGTGGGTATTAATCATATGATAAAAATGATGATATAATTATGATTAGAATCATCATACATGATAGTAATCAGGAAATACTTGAACAAATTGTGTGTTTGAGTATATAATCATACTTACTATGATATGAGTTTAGTATGATAGGATAAAAATTGATGATATGTTCATGTTAAATGATGTTTAAGATCATCAATTATTAATTTGGTAACTTATGGTTACAAGAACTTGTTAAATAAGTGATTAAAACGGTAACATATAAATGATGCTTACCAGATAATTAGCCAAGTAATTAAACGAGTAGTTGAGCTACTTCGTGTAATTAATTATGTCAATAGGCAGTTGACTTTAAAAAGTCAAACTGACCAATGATATGATCGAATGATAAATTCGACATAAGAATCGTAGGATGGAATAGTCGTAAATGATTATGACTAATCTAACCATCTTGCAAATTACAATGATAGTTTGACGCTTAACAAACTAGGTGAAAGCTTGGGAAGGAAGCAGGTCAAACGAATCAAGAATGAAGGAAAGGCATAATCTGGATGCTAGGTAAGTCAAAACTTACACCTTTTATTTAATACCTATTGGTTGTATAGGTTATGAATAATAAAAAGTCATATTTGACTTATGATGTTTCGACACGACATGTGCGGTTCGAAACAAAAGACAATAACGATAAACCATGTTTAATGGTTAAAAAGAGCTAATACGATTAATTAGTCATGAAATGACTAAAATATAACGAGTTTTGAATGATTACTTTATAAGGTAAACCAATACAAATAATAAGGGTAAAACGGTAATTTGGCCACTCGTTGACGATAACCGTTAGTTTTTGAAAGACACGTTATGGCGTAAGACATAAAGGGGTCAAAAGAATCAAGAAATGATTTATAAGTAAAATGACCGTACGGTGTAAACCGGAGCGAGTCATGTAGATAAGATGGCAATAAATATCATCTTGCAAAGATAAATGGTCACCTAGACCAAACGGGTCAAATGGTGAAACTATCACCATTTGAAAATATCGACTAATGAGTATGGTCAAGTCTTATGTTCATAGGAGTGAATACACGAAAGATAACTTGCATCGCTATTAAGTAGCGATAATTAAAGCAAGGTATTTAAAACGGGTCAATATATTGATCCGAGCCAGGTATGTAAAATAGGATAACTACTCAATTGGAACAAAAGGTTCATTGAGAGTTAAATGAAGTCAAAATAGACATTTGGTTACTTTATTAAGTAAACCGAATGATTCAGGTGATGGTCATTGTGATTTGAAAACATAATGACTTTTTAAAACAAATCATAGCTAAATAGAGGGATTTTGAGTCAAACATGCTTTCAAAAGTCCTTCATCGTAAATGAAAGGCTAAAATGGACCAAAACGCCCTTGTAAGCTAAATAGAGCGAACGAACCTTAAAGGTTGTTTGGAAATGAGTTTTATGATAAAACAAATACTTCGAATAAAAGCGAAAGATGTAAATTATGGTCAAATGACTCTATATGAGTAATTGCCGTAAAATTGTTGGTACACTGAATGTCTGATGACTACGTCTGAGTTGAGTCTTAGGTCTAGATAGATTAGTTTGGAGCTCGGAAATGAAATAGTGATTTTATATTGTATTTCCGCCCCAAATGACACTTGTGTCATTTGGAGTGGAATCAGGATCTTATGTTAAATGTTAATTCCGCTCCTAGAGGTCTAAAGTAGTGATTCCGCTCCTGAGGTAACTTGCTGATTCCGCTCCTGATGAACTTGTTGATTCCGCTCCTAATCAACATGTCAGTTGGGGTGGAATCAGATCTACTATATATAGGGGTTCGGCTGAGTTCATTAAAAAACTTTGGAGCGGAATTAGATCTTGTGTACGGCATCGAAACTCTGTCAAAATCAAGTCAGAAACACGTGTAAACATTGAAAATTGATAATAGAAAGAAGTTAAAAGGATCCGAAAGCTGTTGTGACTTTGTATATGTTGATTCCGCCTTCATATTCAGAGATGAACTACTTTACTGACGTTTAGGGTCACGCAAACGGTCCAACCAGTGGTATCAGAGCTCAGGACGAGGAGTTCATACCATAGGAGCTTGATTCTATCAGAATTTCTTACTTCTACTCACTTCTTTTTATACTTTTCTGAGTTGGACTAGTTTCAATGGTCGGAATGGACTGATTTTCGAGTATTGTATGTAAAACATAGTGTTAATAAACCCTAGAAAGAATCAGTTTAAAATTCAGAGCAAAAATGGTAAAAACAACCTAAAAACCTGATTCCGCTCGTGACGTATTTTGCTGATTTCGCTCAGAAAGTAAAATTCTGATTTCGCTCCAGAGTCACTATCTGATTCCGAACGAAATCAAAATTTAGTTGATTTCGCTCTAAAACTGATTTCGCTCGAACTTGCTGTGTTTCAAAACTTTGAAAAAATTTCTAAGTGTTTTGCTGATTTTGCAGGTACACTCAAGATGGATGATATTTTCTTGAACCCGTTTAGCGACATGTACGCATTTGCTGGAAATTCGGGAGATGATACATCTACAAGCAACAACAATGATAACCCGCCAAAAGAGAAGAAAAAGGAAGCTTGAGAATCTGAAAGTGCTTTTGGAACATTCAATAAACCCCCAAAGCTAATGGCAATCGAGGAGTACTGTCGGTGGTCTAGAAAGTTTGAAGATTGGATGATGGCATTTGCATTTCCAAGTTGGAAAAGTCTGAAGAATGGTTATGAAAACGGAAACAAGAATGGTGAAGCCTTAACATCTGCTGATGAGATTGAATCATTCGTAGCCGAACAAAAATGTGTGGCTTTGTTGTTCCAATCTGTCCGAGAAGACATTATTTCCTTGATTGATTATTCAAATGCAAAAGATCTGTGGAACAAACTTTGAGCAAAATGTTTAGGAAGTGAGGAAATTGTGAAAAACAAACGAAAACTTCTTAGAAAAGAATTTGATCTTTTTGGATGTCTAAAGAACGAGTCGGTTTGTAAAATGAAAGAAAGATTTGGCCATCTGAAACTGGAATTAGCAAGACATGATATTACATATCCTGAGGATGAGCTTATTGACAAATTGTTCGATTCGTTGCCGGACGAGATGGATTGGAGATACTATACGCTGATGTTGAAGAATACCATCAAGGCACCAGAAAAGTTGACATTAGATTTGTTGATTGAAAAACTCGAGAGTCATGAATTAGAGCTGAAGAAGACATTCAAAGTCAATCACTCATCTTATCAACAGAATTTGGATCTATATTATCCGAAAAGCATGATGCCGAAGGCTACTTCTCCAAAGACTGCATTTTCTGCTGAGAATGTGTCGACAGCTGGCAAAGAAAGTCAAAGCAGTCAAAGCAGTAGAAGTCACAGTGGTTATCACAGTGGATCTTCATCATCTGCAAGTAATTCTGATGCAAAGAATCGTTTTCAATGCAATATTGCAATAGATTTGAAGAATGCTCAGAACTTTGATGAGGAGTCGGCAAAACAACAGATGATCTTCCTAGCATCGGTGTTGGAATCATATGAAGGGTTAGTAGCTGGGAAGATAGGAAACACCAATCTGACGAAAGAAGATTATGATCAGATTGATCCGGAGGAAATGGAGCTGATCGATATTCGTTGGGCTATGGCAAGTGCTGTTCGTCGTGCACAGCGTTTCATGGAAATTACTGGCAGGAAGACAATTGGTGGTCCATCTACCAAGCTGGGGTTCGATAAGTCCAAGGTGACGTGCTTCAAGTGTAAGCAGAAAGGTCACTTCAAACGAGAATGCAGAAACGCTTATGCTGATGAGTCGGAGAATCCTTTCAGAGATGATTATTACAAGAAGGCAATCTATCATCAGAATAAATCCGAGCCGCCTAGATGGAAGCATGTTGAAGACAACAGAGAGAAATCTAGAGCTCTTGCAGTGATTTACGATGATGAGGGGTATGATTGGAGTCAAGAGGTTCTACCGGAAGAAGATGCGGTTGGTTACGCATTCATGGCGAAAAACAACGATCCTATTCCGTGGAAAGATGATAGAACTGAAGAGCAGAAGTATAGATACAGAAAAATGATTGCTGAAAACAAAATCATTAGAATTTCTCGTATCTATCTGGAAGCATGGAGAGCAAATAGATGGGATCCGGACAGAGAGTGTTATCTTGATGAATATGGAAATATTGCGATCGATGACAAAACGCTTGATATCGAAGCCATAATCAAAGAGTACAAAGACGAGGATGAGTATTGGCAGAATAAATGGTGGGGAACTGGAAACGAGAAAGAGAAAGAAGAGAAAGAGAGAAAGGAGAAAGAAGAGCAGGAAAAATCAAAGAAAGTTGATACTGGAGTTATTGACACAACGCAGGAGTTGACTGCAGAGAATCTAGGAAAAATGGCTGACAAAGTGCTGGCTGCTAAGGCACTTGAGGTAGACTCTAACTCCGTGTCTGATTCAAAAAGCCAGGTCAGTTCAAACGTGTCAACAAATGCTTCAGGTAAGAAAATTGATGGAAATGCTGATTGCAAAAATTGCAACAAAGAGTGCAAATTTTGTAACACAGTCACGTATCTCAACGGGAAGAAAGTTGATGATCTGACAGCAAAGGTCAGAAGCGTTGAGAATCAGATTCTTGATCGTGACAAAACAGTTAAAGCTTCAACTGAACGGATAAGAGAATTAACTAGACAAATTGAAAATGATAAAATTGATCATGACAAAATTAAACAAGAAAATGAAAAGTTGATTCTTGAAAACCGTCAGATTTCTGAAAAATTTGAAAAACTCAAAAGCACAATGAAAGATTGTGATGATCGAAATGGTAAAACTTTTAAAGAAAATGAACACTTAAAAGCAGTGCTTAGAATAAAAGAAGAATCAATCAACCAACAACTGGATGAAATCGCTAAACTGAAACTTAAAGTTCAAGAGGATGTAATCGAAAACTAGCGAATCCAGTTGAAGCTTAACAGTTACAGCTCTGCAAGCTTTGTGTTGCAACACATTATTCCCAAACCCATCGGGAAAGACAAAGCGGGCGAAGATGTGTATTGTGATGGAACTAGGGTGGGGTTTCATCAAGTACCACCACCTGTTCTTGATAACTACACGAAAAAGCAATCTGGGTTGGTTGATATTGAGGAAGAAAGTGAGGTTAAACTTTCGGAGAACATTGATGTCACGTTCACATCTTTCAATGACGATAGTGTCCAAAATGATATTGTAAAAGGTGTTGTTGAAAATGTGCTAAAAATGGATAGTGACACTACTGAGGAAGATGGATGTTTCTTGGACAAGTACATTCAGAAACCAAAATCCAAAAACAACTTAAGTGATGAACAAGGTCTTGTGATGTACAAGATGGCTGGATCTGATAAGTTGTATTCGGATTCTGAGTTTCCGATTGAGAATGTTAATGTGAAAAAATTGACAAATGTTTTCAAATTGGTCGAAGTTGAGTTGTCAGAAGTGAACAATCTGAGTCAAACAAAGAGAAAAATGAGTTTTGCAAAAGATAAATCATACTACAAGAAACCTGTTAATTCATCACGTTTTTATAATAACAATCAAAACAATTGGTCGGATGGTTATTGGGGTAGTAAGAGTTATCAGAAAAAGAGTTTTCAAAACAGAAGGTTATTGAAAAGAAAGTGTTTGTGAATGGTTCAAGTTCACTGTCTGATGAGGAAAATGAAATCTTTTCAAAATCAAATGAAGAGTTCTTTGAGAAGAGGGCCTCACAATTTCAGTCTGAAGGCACAAGTCGAGTTGTTGATACTCGTACATGTTTTAGATGTAACAAAGTTGGTCACATTGCAAGAAATTGCACCAACTCCAAGCCTAAGACTGAAGTTGTTGAGAGACAAAAGAAGAAAGTTGATGTGAAGGGTAAAGCACCAATCATTGTTGAGAAAAAGAATGTGAAAAATGACAACATCAAAATGAAAAATGAACCCGTAAAGAAAGTGGTAACTAAAAACGACAAGTTTTATAAACGGGTTGCATTATCTCAACAAGTTTGGAAACCAAAAACAGAAATGAAAATTTCAACTTCTGAAGTAAAAAAGGCTGAAGAATCAATTTCGGTTGATTATGATGCAAATTTTCCACCTTTGAAGGCTGAAAATTTCAAAATTCAAATTGCGAGAATCAAGATTGCACCTAAGGCTGATGAGGCCTGGGTGGACACCATGTTCGAATAAGCAGTTTGAATTGCCGGAGCTTCCTAGTTGGTAATCGTGAAGCATGAATCGGCATCTTTCTTAAATTGTTTGTGTTATGTGCAGGATCTTCCGAGAGCTATTTCAAAATGGATAATGGATAGTGGAGCGTCTCGACATATGACAGGAAAAACCGCATTGCTGTATGATGTGAGAAATATCAATGGTGGTTATGTGGGATTTGCTGGTCATGAAGGTGGTCGAATTGTTGGTGAAGGAACGTTATGCAACGGGATTGTGACGTTTGAAAGAGTTAACTACATCACTGAGCTGGAGAACAATCTGCTTAGTATCTCCCAGATCTGTGATAATATGTATACCACTCACTTCACTGATAAAGAATGTTTGATCTTGAAACCAGGATTTGTAATACCTGAAGAATGGATTATCATGCGGGCACCTAGAGTGAATGATTTATATGTGTTGGACATGAGTGTAGCGACTACAACAACTGGTCAAGCACATTGTTTTGTTTCTAGAGCAACTGAGAAAGAATCAAGATTGTGGCACCGCAAGATGGGGCATATTCACCTATGGAAGATGAATTACTTGGTGCACAATGATTTGGTTCTTGGAGTTAATATCAAAGGTTTTCATCTGGAAGGGGAGTGCATCAGCTGCATCAAAGGCAAGCAGAAGAAAAAGTCACACCCTACAAAGCAAGTCAATTCAGTTTCGAGACCTCTGGAAAGACTTCACATGGATTTGTTTGGTCCTGTGAATGTCAAAAGTATTACAGGAGATTACTACTGTTTGGTCGTTACTGATGATTATTCCAGATTTTCGTGGGTTTCTTTCTTGAAGACTAAAGATGAAACGTATGACAGTTTGATGGCGTTGTTCAGGAAAATTGAGAATCTGTACCAAAGGCGTATCAAAAGAATTCGAAGTGATAATGGTACTGAATTCAAGAACAGCAAGATGGAAGAATTTTGTGATAAACGAGGTATATTGCATGAGTTTAGTGCTCCGTACACTCCGCAGCAGAATGGAGTAGCAGAACGGAAAAACCGGACACTAATCGAGACGGCTAGAACTATGCTCGCAGATTCAAAGTTACCGATAAATTTTTGGGCTGAAGCTGTTTCCGCCGCATGCTATACGCTCAACAGGGTTCTCACTGTCAAGAAGTTCAACAAAACATGCTTTGAGATAATCAATAACCGCAAACCGAATTTGAAGTATCTAGAACCGTTCGGGTCACCCTGTACTGTTATAGAGCCTTTTGGAAAGTTTGGTCCGAAGTGCATTGAGGGAATATTTGTTGGTTATGCAAATCCGATGCGACGTGTTTTCGTTCCAAGTGAGAAGCGGATTATTGAAGCTGCAAATGTTGAATGTCAAGGTTATACTATGCCGCCACAGAATCTTGGTGATTCATGGCGTTATCATTATGACAAACTATGGGATTCGTTTGATATGAGAGAAGAATCAGAGGAAGATGAAGATTTCTTTGATGAGTTGGATATTTTGCGTGAATATGAGTCACAGCTAAGGTTCCCAGCTGAGTATTCGAGAAGACCACGGGAAACTTCAAATGATGATGAAGCAGGTCCGAGTAATGCTGGTGAACATGATGGTGTCCAACAGAATGAAGTTGTTCAAAATAATCAATCGGAACAGAATGATAATCTAGAAGCTGAAAACATGCCAGTCTTTGATCATGGTGATTCAGATTCTGAGGGGGAGCAAATTCAGATTTTAAGTCAAACAAACCAAGTTGGTGAACAAGATGCAGAGCAAAATGTTACTAATCTGGAGGGAAATGTAGATGTTCCAAGCGAAGTGATGCCGCGAACTTTTTCATATCATCCAGAGGAGTTGATCATAGGAGAATTGCAGACAGGCGTTCGTACTCGAAGACAGATTGATAAAGGGCTTACATGTTTTTATACAAAAGTTGCTCCTTTGCAAACTGAATTCTCATTGAGTTGTTTTATCTCGCAGGTTGAGCCAAGAACTTACAAAGAGACGCTTACTGAAGATTCTTGGTCAATGCAATGCAGGAGGAACTTAGTCAATTCGAGAAATTGGGAGTGTGGAAGTTAGTTGATTTACCAGATGGTCAGAGGAAGATAAACACCAAGTGGGTGTTCAAGTGCAAGAGAGACGATAGAGGATTTGTGATTCGAAATAAAGCTCGACTCGTTGTTCAGGGCTTTAGTCAACAGGAGGGAATTGATTTTACGGAAGTCTATGCTCCTGTGGCACGATTAGAAGCAATCAGAATTTTTCTTGCATTTGCGTCTTGGAAAAACTTCAAAGTATATCAGTTAGATGTTAAATCGGCTTTTCTTTATGGGAAGGTCAAAGAGGAGGTTTATGTCGGTCAGCCGCCGGGCTTTTACTGACCCAATCCACACAAACAAGGTCTACTTATTGGACAAAGCGCTGTATGGTTTACACCAGGCCCCGAGAGCCTGGTACGAGACTTTGTCTCAACACCTACTAGCCAACAAGTTCATTCGTGGAAAAGTGGATGCCACTCTCTTCACTAAAGAGGTCGAAGGTCATCTTCTGATAGTTCAGATTTATGTGGACGATATAATTTTTGGGTCGACGAATGAAAATCTATGCAAAGATTTTGAATCAGTGATGAAGCAAAAGTTCAAAATGTCATCAATGGGGGAGATGAAATTCTTTCTGGGTCTACAAGTTGAACAACTTCCTGAGGGAATTTTCATTCATCAGACAAAGTATGTTCATGATATTCTAGAGAAATTTGGGATGTCAAGTTCTACTCCAGCTGCTACCCCACTTGCAACGAATCATGGGATTCACCCAGATCTCACCGGAGACAGGGCTGATGAAACGTTCTACCGTTCCATGATAGGTTCTTTGATGTACTTAACAGCTTCACATCCTGATATTATGTACCTAACGTGCCTCGCAGCAAGATTTCAATCTAACCCGAGAGCTTCGCATATGATCATTGTGAAGAGGATATTGCGCTACCTGAAAGGAACTCCTTCATTGGGGTTGTGGTATCCTAGAAAAGGCGACTTTGCGCTCGAAGGGTATTCCGATTCGGATTTCGGATGCTGCAAAGTCAATTCAAAATCAACAACTGAAGGATGCCAGTTCTTTGGTCCTAGATTTGTTACTTGGCAGTGTAAGAAACAAACGTCTGTGGCGTTATCTACATGTGAAGCGGAGTATGTATCTGCTAGCAGTTGCTGCTCTCAGATCCTGTGGATACAGCAACAGATACGCGACTACGGTTTGCAGTTTCTTAACACACCTCTTTTTATTGATAATGAGGCCGCAATAAATATAACAAAGAATCCAGTACATCACGCAAAAATCAAACACATAGAAATTCGTCATCACTTTATTCGTGATTGTTTTGAGAAAAAGTTGATATGAATTGAGAAAATCCACACTGACGAACAGAAAGCTGATTTACATACCAAAGCTTTTGATAAAAATCGGTATAAATATTTTTTAAAACTGAATGGTATGAAGCTTCTTTCAGTGTCGGATGGCATTATTGGCGTTGATGAAAGTACTGTTGCGGATGAAGACGAGAAACAATCTGCAATGGTTTGTCGATTTTTTTACTTGTTTTGGTATTTAGGGGGAGTAGATATTTGTATATAGTTTATATTTTCAGAAAATACAAAAACAGTAAAAAATGCAAAAGTACAAAAACATGATAAAATCAGAAAAGAGCTTGTGTAAAAAGGGAAAATGATAGTACATCGGCTTGACTGTCACAGTATGCTAAAGAATTGGAATGTTTAAAAGGTTAAATAGTCTCGCTGATGATGTGTCGATAGGTTTTTGCACATTTAGTAGATTTATTCGGGATATAAACCTAAAATTTCAAACTTGCGAAATTCGTGGGGAACACTACTTGGATATATAGGTAACCCCTGAAATCTCGTTTGAAAGGTCCCATATTCTGAGATACTAGGTCTTTATACTTAGTGATATCTGGGGTATTATTCCGGGACTTCTGCTGAAAGAAATTTCTGACCTAGTCCCCAAATAATACTTTCTGCAAATGCTTGAAACATAGCATCGCCCTCAGCAAGCTGATGAAACAATAAAATTGATAGTCGCTGCTGTTGAAACTAAAAGATCCTCTAAAGGGGACACACCGAAAAGTCGAAGCCGTCATCTCTCTGCGTATCGAAAGATCGACCTGAGCTCTCACGGCCCTCGCATTTAACCCCTGACAGATATCATTTGTGGTATACTCACCTGTAAGACTGAATATCTGGGATTCTGGATACGGGAGTATATTCAAGAGGTGGGACACATGAATGAGCTAAGTTCATAATTCATCTAAATCGTATCATGAATAGATTGAAATTTGTGTGAGAATTTAAGATGGATCAGTATATCGACAATCGAGGTGAATTGTTTAATTCTGAGTATGTAATCACAGCTTAATGGTACTTGTGATTTGTCTGATAGCTGATATGATTCCCTGACACGCTCGCCAAAAATATGTTTGTAAATAGTTTACTTTGTTTACTTTCTGCAATTTAAGTTTTCTGTATTTCATTTCTTAGTTTAGAACACTTTAGAAAATCCAAAAAGATTTTATTTCTGCTTTATTTTTCGGCAAACCAAAGTGGAGAGTTGATTGTTGGATTCTTAGATGTTTGAAGCAGATGCAGGAGATTCTGGACTGAAGAATGAGGAGAGCTTATCTTGATGAAGTTTGATTTATTAGAAAGTCAAAAACAAGTTCATTAATTTGATACTTGTTATTTTTTAGTAAAATGTGAAAATGTTTTCAAAATCAGTTTGTTTCGTCAAATGATCAACCAAGGTCATTAAATTGAACTTGGTAGATTAATTGAGTAATCAGGGTCATTAATTTGGACCTGAATACTTGAGTGGATTGCTAAAACTGATAGATAGTATGTTTTTGTGAAAAAGATAAGTTTGTAATGATTGATGTTTGAGACACAGGTTTGGACTTCATCATTCCCACGGAAGCTAAATGTCAAAGCTTGAACCAGATCAAGACCTCAGAGTCTAGCATATTGAGAGGGGGAGTCTGTGAAAGGGGGAGTCTGGATCAACAGTCAAAGGGAATGCTGGAAATGAAGCTAGGAAGTGAACCTGAACCTGTGAAGATAGAATGCTTATGATGTGAAGACAGAGAGTTGGAGAGAAGACCAAGACTGAAGACTCAAGGCCAAAGACTTCGTCAACATCCAAGGGGGAGTCTGATGGTACACTGAATGTCTGATGACTACGTCTGAGTTGAGTCTTTGGTCTAGATAGATTAGTTTGGAGCTCGGAAATGAAATAGTGATTTTATATTGTAATTCCGCCCCAAATGACACTTGTGTCATTTGGAGTGGAATCAGGATCTTATGTTAAATGTTAATTCCGCTCCTAGAGGTCTAAAGTAGTGATTCCGCTCCTGAGGTAACTTGCTGATTCCGCTCCTGATGAACTTGTTGATTCCGCTCCTAATCAACATGTCAGTTGGGGTGGAATCAGATCTACTATATATAGGGGTTCGGCTGAGTTCATTAAAAAACTTTGGAGCGGAATTAGATCTTGTGTACGGCATCGAAACTCTGTCAAAATCAAGTCAGAAACACGTGTAAACATTGAAAATTGATAATAGAAAGAAGTTAAAAGGATCCGAAAGCTGTTGTGACTTTGTATATGTTGATTCCGCCTTCATATTCAGAGATGAACTACTTTACTGACGTTTAGGGTCACGCAAACGGTCCAACAAAAATGATAATCCGAGGGGTAAAACTCGGAATATAAAGATCTCCACCTTAAATCCACCACACATATAGTTGTGGTGGAAGATCAGTTGATAAATAATGTGGAAATAAGGTGCTAAGAGCGAATGAGCATGAATTATGCGAAAAAATGCTTAAATACCCTTAACGGGTCAAAATAAGCATTTAAGTAAAAACGGGTTTAAGAATGTATATAAACCCGGGATTTGAATCTATTATGATAGATAACAATGACTTATTAAAGTTTATGAGAACTTGGGATCAAACAAACATGTTTGTTTGATTAATACATGAACGGGTCAAAAGTTCATAATTTCATTTTAAGCCGAAGGCTTAAAAGTCTAAAATTTTGTTAATCCGGATGTCGGATGCTAACTCCATATGATGGAGAATTAAATTACGATCACGTAGGAAGAAACGTGAGTCAAATCGGATCAAGCAAGTTATGCTCGTTTGCGTAAAAATCAGTTTGGCTGGAAAATGCAGCATTTAGCTGCAATCTTTCTGTCGAAATATGGTCCCCGCGCCGCGCGACGGCTAAGGCCCATCACGGTCGCGGCCCGCGACACTTGTCGCGTCACGCGACGTCAATTCAGTTCCCCGTCGCGGCACTCGACGGGTGTAAAGTTCAGCAACAGTGGTTAAAACAGTTGTTTGCTCGTTTTGACCCGCGAACTTGCTTAGACATGTTTTATATGCCAAATTACTAACTCATTTCATGTTTTATGAAATGTAGATTAATATAGGGTGCCGGTGGACGATCAAGCTCGATAAAGAACTGAATACGATCGAGATTCAAGCTTCCGCGAATAGTTTCGTTGTCATGTTTTAAACGGCGAATTTATATATGAAACGTTAAAATGTTTTATTTATTAAAATGTTTTAACAAACTCGTATTTTTAGTATATGTTTAACGATAAACACACATTTATAGTCGAAGTTATATGATAATCGTATAAATGAACCAAGGGTCTTACAAGGAAAGACAACTAAAATATTAAATAGAAGAATAAAAGTGAGGTTTTGGGGTTAAATACATAAAATCAACGGGTTTTTTTTTTCAAAAAATAAGTTAAGCTTCTTTTCATAAAAAAAACGTTATTTTTTAATTCGTAAAGCCTGTTTATGAATGAAAATATAATAAAATGCTAGTCAGAAAGTGTCTTTAAAACTAGGATTTGTTTTATTTAGAGAAAAGGTTATAATTTTAATTTTTAAAAATAATTGTTATGAAAAAAGAAAGACTATTAAAAAAACCTTATTATTTTTTTTACAAAAAACATTTTATAACCTTTTGGGAAAGAAAACATTTTAAATATAATGATTTGTAAAGCGGTGAAACATGACAAGTTTTAAAGTGATATTTTTTGAAAGGGGATGTGAAAAGTAAAAATGGAGATGCATTTAACCAACCCCAAAAAAGATATACCCGAATTTTAGGCTAAGTCCATTGATAACCTTTTCCTAACCTAGGTTGCCTAAATAACTAAAAAAATATTCATTTTTTCTACACAACCTCGACAAAGCAACCAAAGGTTGTAAGAGGTTGTTCATGTTCTTTTGCCACTTGTCAAATTTTGATTGGTTGCATCTTTTAATTTTCTTTTTTATTTTATTTATTAACTACCACTTCCCCCAATAATTTAATAACTTAAATAATTATAATATTTACAATTAATAAAAAACTAATTGTATTTCTTAAAAAACTTGTGAACATTACAATATAAACTAGTAGTTTACCCGTCCGTGGTCCGGGTATATGATTAACACCATTCAAACTCACTACATATTTTAATATCACAATGACTTCTTATCCAACTATTAAGAACATCAATAACTGTGTCTATATTTAAGATAATGATGACTTTTTATTCGATTGCGATTAGTAACTACAACTGTTCTTGTATTGTCATACATCGAATTGTTATACATACTAACGTAAAATCTTACATCTAATCCGCACAATTTAAAATATTTATGTAATTATTTGTAAATTGATTAACGTAGCAATTGCTAACACCATTAAATGAAGATAGATGAGATCTATCAAAGTTAGATGTTGATGGTATACATAGTGTTTTTTTCATGTTTCCAATTCTATATTCAGGCACAATTTAACATCAACATAAACTAAATCAAATTTAGACACAATTTAACATCAACATCAATATCGATCTGCAATCCTCAAATTCTATATCTATACTATATAATAATACTTATGCTTGCTAAAATAAGTAAAAGTAAAATGCGACAAGAAAGATTAATACGATTAAAGTTTATGACATTAATAGAGTAACAACTACATCGAGTACTGAACTAAGAAACTTTCAAATCTAACAATAACAGTCAGAAATTTAAAAATCTAACAGCAAAAATTAAGAAATTTTAGCTTCAACTCCATCGAGTGCTGAACCTCTCGATGTATATCCTTGAGCATCGCTATTAACTCCACGTCTCTATCACCGCACTCTATATTACTAACAACACAAAGGTCACAAACGGAAGTCGAAGGCATCGCCATCAGGGTTCGTCTAAAATTTTCATGTTCAGTTCGGGTTAACCCGTCCATCCAAACTCACTACATATTTTAATATCATAATGACTTCTTATCCAACTATTAAGAACATCAATAACTGTGTCTATATTTAAGATAATGATGACCTTTTATTCGATTGCGATTAATAACTACAACTGTTCTTGTATTGTCATACATCGAATAGTCATACATACTAACTTAAAATCTTACATCTAATTCGTACAATTTAAAATATTTAAGTAACTATTTGTAAATTGATAACGTAGCAATTGCTAACACCATTAAATGAAGATAGATGAGATCTATCAAAGTTAGTAATCTTCATTATGTTATTTGTGGTTTTCTTTTGTGTTTTATGGTTGACATTACGGTGTTTTACTACTTTTTACACTTTTTGGGAAATTTGGACTTTGTAGCCAACTCCTAACCCATATTTACCTAAATACCCCATGTAAATAATAATCGCTCAAGTTGACTGCCTTCTGAAAAAATTAGGAGTTAGTGAGGGTTGAGGGATGTTATTTATTTATCAAGAAAGAAAGGTTTTATTAACCATTAATACAACCGTTGATGTTATCAGTTTTGTACGGCCAAGATCAATCGCACACCTTTATATAGGAATATAAAGAAACTCCCACTACCCACGGAACTGCATTTGTTTTTTTTTTTTTTTTCAAATTACTTCCTTTTTTGTCGGAAGTGTCTTAGGTGGAGAATGTGGGCAGAAAATCATAGGGGGGGGGGGGGAACTAACTAATTTACAGTTTTTATTTAATTTTTTAGTTATTTTGTTAGATCATGGAATGTTATCTCCTATTTATTAGGCTGACCAGGTCAAAGTGTCAACCTCAACTGTCTTTAACAGAAAATTGCTTCAATTAAAAAATAACTGTTACATATTCAAAAACACAATGTTAAATTGTATGTATTTAATTATGTGTTACTAAAATACATAAATAGCCGTCAATATTGGACGCATTAAAAACACAATGTCTTCAAAAACATAATGTTAAACTGTATGTATATTATGTGTAACTAAATTACATAAATATTGACTTATGACTTTTCTAAAACAATGATTTATTATACTGAAGCTTATAGCTCATGGGATAACATTCGAACACATTTTAATGCATTAATAATTGTTAGACAAAATTGATACGTCCCGAGTTTTATTTGTTAGAAAGGTAATATCTATTAAGAGATCAAATTAATGGTTGTTTCTTAATTTATAATTTAAGTTTTTTTTTCAGGTGCTACATGCCGCAACTAAAATTGATCCTCTGCGTGCTGCAACTCAAATTCATCCTGACACAAATATTAATACACCTTTGAAATAAATATTATATATTACTTTGTTATATGTTTAATTAAAATTAAAGATTTTTAGAGGTAAATTAGTTTTACTTTTTTTATTGTTGCCAGATGATAGATTAAAAATGAATAATTGGATTTAGTAACGAATTTTATGTTGCCTATATTTTATTGCAGATGTGTAATTAATTAAATAGGAGAGTTGAGAACGTGGGGAGTAATTTTAGGTTACTTCATAACTGCTGCACTCTAAAAAAACTGTCAATTTTTGGGGGTTATTACGGATGAGATTTAATCTCACAAATAACCGCCATGATCGGACGACCCAGATTAACGTAGGTGTTGCTATCACCATAAAATTAACAAACAAAAAAGATATATACATATTACATGTCAATGATAACAGTGTACATATAGTATTTCATTATACGTTTAATGTAATGCATCTCCTTTGTCCTTACGTTTATCTCAGCAATCCCACCCAATTCTTGAACTATAATGAACTTGTTATATCCATTGGTATAGTGCACAGATGACCTAATCATCAATGGCATAGGCACACCGGGCAGAAAAGAAATCACTTTTGACCAGGTTTCATTTTGCAGTTTCCACGATTCAACGTCCACGCTAAACATTCTTAACCAACATATGGAGTTCATCTCGTATTGTGTTTTAATAACGAATTTTGTTTTTTACAAATGCTTTGGCTTTTTGTATAATATTGTGTTAGGAAATTTGAACTTTGTAGCCAACTCCTAGCCTATATTTAACTAAATACCCTATGTAAATAATAACCGCTCAAGTTAATTACCTTCTAGAAAAATGGGAGTTAGTTGGGGTTGAGAGAGATTATTTATTTATCAAGAAAGAAAAGTTTTATTAACCATTAATTTGCAGTTTTTTAGGTGAAAATTGCTTCAATTAAGAAATAACTGTTACATATTCAAAAACAAAATGTCTTAAAAAACACAATGTTAAATTGTATGTATTTAATTATGTGTTACTAAAATACATAAATAACCATCAAGATTGAACGTATTAAAAACACAATGTCTTCAAAAGCACAATGTTAAATTGTATGTATATTATGTGTAACTAAATTACATAAATATTGAGTTATGACTTCTCTAACACAATGATTTATAATACTGCAGCTTATAGCTCATGGGATAACATTCGAACACATTTTAATGAATTAATAATGGTTAAACAAAATTGATGCATCCCGAGTTTTATTTGTTAAAAAGGTAATATCTATTAATAGATCAAACTAACGGTTGTTTCTTAATATATAATTTAAGTTTTTCTTTCAGGTGCGCAGCACCTTAAATTGATCCTCTGTGTGCTGCAACTCAAATTCATCGTGACCCAAATATTAATACACCTTTAAATAAATATTATAGATTACTCTGTTATATGTTTAATTAAAATTAATGATTTTTAGTGGTAAATTAGTTTTACTTTTTTTATTGTCGCCATATGATACATTAAAAAATGAATAATTGGATTTAGTAACGAATTTTATGTTGCCTGTATTTTACGGCTGAGATTTAATCTGAGAAATAACTGCCAAGATTGGGACAGGTTCTTAAGATTAAGATTAAGAACATCCAAACTATGTGTACATTTAAGATTATGATAACTTCTTCTTATCCAACTGGGATTAGTAGGTGCAACAGTGGTTTAATTGTCGTACATGTTAACTCAAGTTTTGTTATTTAGTTAACGCAATTTAACATCTTTGCTTCATTATTTGTAAGTTGATTAACGTAGTAGTTGCTATCACCATAAAATTAACAAAAAAAGATATATACATATTACATGTCTATGATAATTGTGAACATATAGTATTTCCTTATAAGTTTATTGCAATACATAAATGATCGTTATAGTTATAACTTTATATGAATTGCTAGCAATACATTAAGTAGTTATGCCATACGTTATATTCTTAGGCGAAAGATTAAATACAAATACCTTTAACGTACGAACTGAAGGTTTTGCTGACAATACTGTTTGTACGAGAACTTTTCCCCTAATAACAAAATAATTATTTTTATGGAGTTCTTATAGGTCGATGTAATTGTAAAGGACCAAAAGCATTTGTGTTGTTATATCATGGTTTATTTAATATTGTTTTATGTCTTTCGTATATGATATATTAATAAATTCCTATTTATTCTAAGATCAGATTATATATTACTTTGTTTTTATTAACAATTAATATACAACAATCAGAGATATAATATGTTTAGTGTGGTTAAGATATTCTACAAAGCTTAAAACAAATGAGAAGGATGACAAGTCACCATAAAGTGACAAGTGTCCAAGGAGCGATCAAGTGGGAAGAGTAATTTCGTTCAAAAAAAAACATGCACATTGTTATCAAATGCTAGGAAACATTCACATGCAAGTCATATGCTATTTCTCCCATATTTTTAAACACCCATAACTTTTTTATACGTCATTTGTTTATAAAATCGAGCGTTTTTTTTATCTTTAATACGAGTACCCTATTGTTACACTTTTGAAAAAAAAAAACCCAGTTAGGTAAAAGACAATGGACATAACGTAAAACACAATGCGTATTAAACTAAAAACACAATGGAAAATAGACTAAAAACACAACTGACATTAGATATAAAACACAATGATAAACAGAGTAAAAACACTATGAACAACCGACTAAAACACAATGAATAATAGATGAAACACAATGGGCAGCAGAACTTAAAACACAATGGACAAACATACTAAAACACAATGGATAACAGACTAAACACAATGACCAGAAACTATAACTCAATGTATAGAGGACCCACCCAGTTGAAAAACACAATAATCAAAATCAATAAGGCTATGTATAGAAAACCCAAATATTACACTATCTTAATACAAAAAACAATGTTATTTTATACCCGTAACCGACCCCGACCCCGACCCTACCAGTAAGGTTTGAATACGGTACACATTTTGAGATTACCCGATTTATATCCGAAAATAGTTGGAACCGCTCATACCCTATACCTGTTTTTTAATACTCGATAGAATACCCAATACCCGACGGGTAATTACCCAACAAATACCCGAGGGGTAACGGGCCGGGTATGGGACAAAGAATTACAACCGGGTACGGGCCTTGGATTACCAATACCCGGCCCAAGCCCGGCCCATTGCCATTCCTAACTACAATGTAAAAGTGTTTGGTGCTTCGCATCATCTAAAGCACTTAATTTAACATCCCGCCACTTGGAACATTCAAAATCACAACAAACTTTACATCAAAATAATTTTTCCGTTATGAGAAAATATTATACATGTTCCAAGCTTGTCAATAGCTTAAGCTAAAGCTGCCACCCTCAATACAAATAACATACGGCAAATCTTGTGTTGGGCCACTTCAGGGAGCTTTGACTTTCTTATTATCCATTGGCTGGAACTCTCACTAATGGCCTTGAATCCAAACCACTTTTATCATCCACTCACATCTCAAGATCACTTACAATTATGTTTAGTGTTTATCATTGATGAATCCGTCTGCGGTTGGATTACTACGTCATTAGCTAGTTGATATTAATAAGAATGTTATGGGAAATTAAAAAAAAAGGAAGTTTATTGGTTTACTTGTATGCTTTGGATTTTGGAAGTATGATGAGAAAATACAACCCAATCCCAAATGTCGCTTTTATTACATAACGTCCGCATTTAATACACCTTAAGGGCAATTTGCTGGACAAAATTTTGTGACAACAGCAACCCTAAAAGGGGGTTGTTTTGCAAACCGAAATAACAACAATAATCGACAACCCAAAAAAGGGTCCGCTTTGCTGTTAAAAAGAACTACAGGCCACCTGCACGATGGTTCATGCCAGCACAGCAACATGTTTCATTCTTTTGTTTTATAATTTTATGGAACTCATGTATTAATGGCACATGCAACCAAGAAAAGAGTAAAAAGGACATATGCAAAGTTACAGATCTAAGACTATCTCCAATGCTAAGAGAGCCCTTAGACGCCCTTACCTGCCTAGTCACTTGCCACATCATATCCTCACAAATCCTTAAAAATCCTTACAAATCCTTATAAATCCTTAAAAACCCCAATTTCACCTCCAACCATACAAACATCCTTACATATCCTTACATTTTCCACATCATCACTAATTTTTACTATAAATTTATTGTATTCAAGTTATTAAAATGTATTTAAATAATTAAATAACTGATACAAGTAAATAAGTTGTATCTAACATACAAGTAAACTTGATTTTAGAAAATGTAAGTAAACTTGATTTTAGAAAATGTAAATGTAGGATCGTGTTCGGACCCGAGATGAGTCGTTCAGAGGAGTTCTACTCAGTATGAAAGGCGGAAACAGACATAATGAGGTAGATTCAGCAAGATATTCACTTAATACTGTCTTTTATATTGATCTGGTAACACTTACAAATCTGTAGACACTTCGACAGAGCTTCGCCGTCGGAAAACACACATACAAGACCTTCCTCAAACGAAATCAGGCAACAACTATTTATAGGCAACCTAATTCCGCTTGAACAGGCTCAAGCGGAATCACCGTTCAAACGAGATACCATTCAAACGAAATTACACGATTCAAGCGAAATTAGCATAGGTGATTTCGCTTGAACTGACTAGTTCATTTCAGACGGAATTACACTATGTAATTTCGTTTGAACTTGCCAGTTGGCCTATTTCTTGTTTTCCGTGCCCTGATTTATCTAATACAATGTAAGACTCGATACAAGACGAAGTCGACAGACGTATGCACCAACAGACTCCCCCTCGGATGTGGACGAGTCTTAAGTGTCGAGTCTTCAACGTCTTCAGTCTTTAACAGTCTTCGGGCTTCTCTTCAAAGTATCTGACAGTAAGCATCCTCAAACTTTTCTCTTTCTCCTCTCCAGCATCAACAAACTCCCCTCGAACAAGCTTATCTAATTGGATGTCTTCAGACTCCCCCTTTCGTTATGCTGGGATCGCAGTCTGGCTCGTTGAAATCACAGAGTCCTTAGGTATCGGAACCTGACTCTCTCTATCACACAAAATCAACCAACCTGTACATTCTCTACCCAAAGTAAATTTCACAAATTTAACAATTTACTAATTTATCTATCCAAACTATCTCAAAAAAAACCAGAAAGATTTATCAATGAAAATTTCTGATGAACCTCTAGTAGAGAAATATTTAAAAAATCAATTCATTTAGACACACACTCCCCCTCACCACATGCTCATCATGTTTAGCACTTAGAATTTTGAAAATCAGCTCTTCAACACCGGTTGTCAAAAATCTTTTTGTATTTTTCAAAATTTTATGCTAAAACACACTGAAAATCTTTTTGTATTTTTGAATGAAATGAAATGCAGTAAAGAAAAAATTACATACACTATTTTTGTGAGTTTGTGTAAGAGGATCATATCAGTTTTTGAGACAAATCACCAACACCGTTAAGCTTTAAACATTTTCAGTTCTAAACGATTTACATAGATTGACGATATTGTTGTCCACTTAAACTCAATCTAAAAACTTTCGAAATGCTTACTGATACGTTAAGGTATATTAATATTGCAGTAAATTCTTATGGACCCCACGATTTCAGCATATCTACTCATCATGCAATACACTGACTCAAGTAATGCCTTTAAACTTTTATCAACTGTGATTAGTGCGAAAACAAAGCAGAATGTTTAAACATTAACAATCAGGTCGATCTTTCGCTACGCAGAGAAAGTCCAATGTTTAAACAAAATAAGAAAAATAAAACAAGTTGAAGTTGTTTAGGCTTTAACCACCAGGTCGATACTTTCGTATACGCAGAGGTGATCCAAAGCTTAAACGAAACACCAAAGAAAATAAAGCAGAATGTTTAGGCACTAACATCCAGGTCGATACTCACGTATACGCAGAGGATGTCCAATGCTTAAACAAAATAAAAAAATAAAACAAGTTTAAATCTTTGCAAAATGAAATGCACAATCACAGCGACTTTTTCAGCAAAGTTGTGAAAGTTCACAAACTTAACCAGTTTTATGTCTTTCGACAATCAGCGATTACTGAGTAGGCACACAATCAAGAAGGACAAAACTAAGTACTATGCTTTCAATCATGTTTCCCACTAGAACTAGGCTTTTTCATTTAGGTTTGTATCGTTATCGCAAATCTACTAGTCTAGCTAAGCCTACCGTCACATCTTTAGTGAGACCGTTTATCACATTTTATCTTTCCATTTCTTTAGCATGCTGTGATAGTCCACTGATGTACTATCATTTCCTCTTTTTGACAACAAAAACTCATTTTTGAATTTTATCATGTTTTTGCCTTTTTCAATTTTTTTTAATGTTTTTGGATTTTCAGAAACTTTCTTACTCCCCCTAAAATGCAAACACCTTCAAGAAATTTGAAAACAAACTGTACAAGTAAATTGACAACCAATATCGAATCACTTCAATTCGCCATCCACTTGACATAAACAATCAGAACTCCCCCTCACAACAAAACATTTTCCCATTATGATTTCAAAACACTTAAGTTTGTTTTAATCAAATGGTTTTTCCGGAAAATAAGTTTTGTGAAAACCATTTGTAGTTTCGGGGTTTCAATTCATCACTTTGTTCTTCTTTAACCACTTGAAATATTTAACAATTTTAAAATCAATCATCAAATACCACTTGTAGAAAATCAAGTACAACTTAATGTCCCTGATTTACCACTTTGTAAGAAACAATCCAATAACCACTTGTAAGTCGAAATATCACTTTCATGAATTTCTCAAGAAAGATGCTGATCCCTGCTCCACACTTACCAACCTCAAAGCTCCGGCAAGTCAAGTTTTTAGTCAAAGAAAATGTCCACCCAAGCCTGACCAGCCTTGGGTGATCTCAACTCTGATTATGTCGGGTTGTAAGTTGCTTTCTTTGTTGCATAGAAATCTTTAACCCCTTGAACCTTTCCCTCGACCATTTTCCCAAAAATCTTTTTAACATTTCCATTGAACACTTTCTCAACATCAAATTCTTTCTTCTCAGAATAAAATTGATTTGAGATTTCAACTTTTCCAACTTTTGATTTAAAATTCTCAGTCCGCAATGGTGGAAAATGAACATCATCAAAAGGCGGAACTGAGTTTTCACCATTTTTAACAACTTGTGGCTCCTCTGATTTTGTGGAATCAGATTCATCGCCAGATTTCACATCTGATTTCTTAACAACCCATTTTTTATTGTCAAGATTCACACTTCTCCTGTAGAACTTCTTTGAACATTCACCAACTTCATATGTTGAGTTTTTGAAAATTTTAAATTTTTCAGTTGGCGGTTCAGTTTTGTCAACAACTATTTCTTTAAGTTTTTCTGAGACTCCCTGTTTTATTTTTGTTACTTGAGGACAGTTCCATGCAATATGACCAACTTCATTGCATCTGTAACAGGTTCTAGTCTCCTTTCTTTGAAAAACTCCATTCTTCATCTTTTCAGCAAGAAACTCCTGGTTTGTCTGTTTCCAGAATGAGCTCTTTGCTTCTTCTTCACAATTTGTCCCTGAAACAAATTTTGTATTTGTTTTAGAAATTTTCTCATTTTTATGATTTTCAGATGGAATAAATCCTAATCCTTTTCTTTTGAAATTACCGTTATGGTTTGGCTTCTTTTGAAAACCAGAACCAGAACTGTAACCTTTTTACTTGTTAAATCTTTGTTGAACTCTTGAAGTGTACTTTTTAGGTTTTTCAGAAAGATTTAAATCTTTTATTTCAGAAATATTAATTTCTGTCATTTTGAAAACCTTTTTGATCTTTTCAAAATTAACACTTCTTATTGGAAATTCCTCATCAGAATATAATTTGTCTGAATCAATCAATGTATATGCCACTTTGATTGCTTCGTCATTCAAATTAGATTTTGATAACAGGAATTCTTTATTATAAACCTGTTTAACCGACGACTTTGAACTGTTGACCGACGAACTTGAACTTTTGATGGACGAACTTGAACACTCAGACTCTGACTTTGACTCAGAATTTAACTCCGACTCCTCATCTGTATCCAACACCTGATCGACCACCTTTTTTATTAACTCAGACTCATGATCAGTATCAGATGATGTAAAAACGACATCAATGTTTTCTGGTAATTCATCGGTTATATCAGACTTTAACTTTATATTGACTGCTTTTTCGACTTGCTCCTAATTTGGTTTTCTAGGAGAATACCCTTCCCAAATTGGAGGCGGACACTTTTTATAACTAGCACTCTGTTTCTTACCAGTATCCTTCTTCTTTGGCTTCTCATCGTCTTGAAATGCTTCAAAACCTGCAACAGTTGGATAAATTCGATCAATCAAATAATCAGAACTAGAATAACTTTGCAACAGTCTTCTAATTCTTTCATTTTCAATCTTCTCAGTCTCCAACTCTTGTTTCAACTTTGCACACTCTTCGATGTAATGATTTATGGCTTTTTGCTTAGACATGATCGTAGCATTCATCATCGTCAATGCATCTTCTCTCTCAGAATTCGTCTGTTGAAGACCAGTTACTGTTCTATTCAACACGTCATACGAATCTTTCACATAATTCAGATTGAACAATAACTTTTCTTTCATCTTTTCAAACTCATTCAGTTTCTCATCTTTTTCTGCACATTGCTTGTAAGATTCCAAACACTTCGAGCAAGGCTTGATGACTTCCACAATCTTTTCAACTTTGATAATTTTCTCCACCTCAATCACTGGTTCAGCTTCAATCACCTTCTCAGCTTTAACTTCTTCATTTTGAACAGTCTCTTCGTGTTTATCAACACTTTCATACTTCATTTTCTTTTGTTCTTTTGCTGCTCGTCTCTCCTTCAGCTTCTCCACGCGATCTGCAAAATAAAATTGAAAGCTTTCGGAAGATAGATGAGTTTTTGCAACATTAATATGTCTTTCTTCCTCATCATCACCACTGTCATCAGTTGGTGATTGATCAAAATCTATTATCTTCTCAGAACTATCATCTGAAGAACTAGAATCAGATGGTGTTTGATCAAAAACTGTTGCTTCTTCTGAGCTTTCATCAGATGAAACAGATTCTTCTTCTTGATTCTTATCATGAACACCAATTGCTTTCATCCATTCTGTAAACAAATCAGGTTCTTGAACTATCTTTGCAATGAAAGCTTTAAACTCCCCATTCTCATCCACAAACCTATCCCAGCTAAATCCTGGAGCCATTCTCTCATCATCTTGATCAATGATACCATAATAAGCTTTCTTGTTTGCGTCTTCGATCAATTTCCCATGAGCAGTTTGTGAATCTTTTTGTTGATGAGGTTGATGAGCAACTTGTTGATATATAGCTTTCCGATAGTAATCATCTTTTCCAAAAGGATTCTTTGCTCCACTAGCTTCCTGATTTTTGCACTCTCTTTTAAAATGACCTTTCTCCCTGCATCTAAAACAAGTAACTTTAGATTTATCAAAACCCAAAGTAGAAACATGTGCATCCAAGAAATCATTTCTTCTTGTAATCATTTTGAACTTTTCAGCTCTTCTCAGAATACTAGCTAAGCACCATTTAATATCCATTAGCTCCATCTCTTCAGCGTCTATCTGATCGTAATCCTCTTTCGTCAGCATAGGATTTCCGATCCTCCCTGCAACCAAACCTTCATAGGATTGTAACACAGTTGCAAGTAATGCCATGTGATCTTTTGCAATTTCTTCAGAAAAACTTTGACCATCTGGAAGATTCAATGCAATGTTGCATTGTATCAAACAACCATTTCCACTTTTTGAACTTTGAGAATGAAAATTTGAACTTGAACTCTTTGGATTAACACTTGGATATGAAGAAAATCCACTGCTGTTGTTTGGACTTTGATCAACATTTCCAGAGGAGTCTCCAGCACTAAAAGCAGTTTGAATTTTCGGACTCATTTCAACCTCTTGAACACTACCTTTGTAATACATTTTCACATCTTGTTGACCACTCGGATTACTCATCCTCGCAATCTTTTGTTGTTCAAGATCTTGACCCTCAATCTTCTCGATGAACTGAGCAATCGTCAAACCATCATACGGTGTTCTTTAAGATCATCAAAAATGTACCCCATTCTTTTTGAGGTAAAGCTTCAGCTAATTTGTCGACCCATTCCTCTCGTTATTTGGTTATGCTTAACAACGACATAGAACGCACTAAGTGGCAATATCTTTCAATCAATTTCTTTGTGTCTTCCCCTGGCAGACTTATGAATAGATCAAATTCTTTCTTAAGCAATGACTTTTTACTTTTAATCATCTTATCGCTTCCCTCAAACTTGATTTTAAGAGTATCCCAAATTGATTTTGAAGTTTTGTCTTGTTGAAGCAATACAAAAATGTCTTCTTTAATAGCTTGCTGAAGTAGACTAATCATCATCTTTTCAGCTCTGTACATGTCTCGTTCTTTATCAGTGAATTCAGAGATTTCTTTCTCAACTTGCAGATCAGTACGTGGTAGTACATATTTTTTCAAAATACATTCCCAAGATGATTAGCTTGAACCCAGTTCTCAAACCGATCTTTCCAACCGTAATACTCCTCAATGCTCATTAGTTTCGGGGGTTTTTGTGTAGTTCCAGTCTCATTTTCCAAGTTCATGTTTTGAGCAATGGTAGCCGGAGTAGTCGGGGATGTTGCAAATTCGTTGTAAAATTCTTCACTCATGATTCCGTAAACTTTTTCACAAAACAGGTATTTTCAAACGAGATTAGATTTCAAACGAGATAACTTCCAAGCGAGATTAAGCTTCAAACAAGATTACCTGCACACAACTTCAAGCGAAATTAAGATTCAAGCGGGATTAGTATTTCAAACGAAATCACCAATTTCAAACGGAATAACTGATTCCGTTTGAGATTTCAAGCGGAATTAAGTTCGAAGCGAAATCAGTGATTTTGTTTCAACCTTTCAAACGGAATAACAACTTTTCAAGCAGAATAACTAATTCCGTTTGAACTTTCAAGCGGAATAAGGTTCAATCTCAAACGAAATTAGATGATGTCAGCATATTTGTTCTGAATTTCAAGCGGAATTATCAAATTTTGCAGTTTTAAGTCGATTTAAGGTTCAATTTTCTCAAGGATTTGTTAATATACTATTCGCTTATGATGTGAGAAATTCAGATCATTTTGACCGTGGAAAGTTGTTCAATTGAGAAAAGAAGGTGTAGAAGTAAGAAAAAGAGATGAAATCAAGCTGAAATCTGCAGAACTCCTCCTCCTGAGCTCTGATACCACTTGTAAGATCGTATTCGGACCCGAGATGAGTCGTTCAGAGGCGTTCTACTCAGTATGAAAGGCGGAAACAGACATAATGAGGTAGATTCAGCAAGATATTCACTTAATACTGTCTTTTATATTGATCTGGTAACAATAACAAATCTGTAGACACTTCGACAGAGCTTCGCCGTCGGAAAACACACATACAAGACCTTCCTCAAACGAAATCAGGCAACAACTATTTATAGGCAACCTAATTCCGCTTGAACAGGCTCAAGCGGAATCACCGTTCAAACGAGATACCATTCAAACGGAATTACACGATTCAAGCAAAATTAGCATAGGTGATTTCGCTTGAACTGACTAGTTCATTTCAAACGGAATTACACTATGTAATTTCGTTTGAACTTGCCAGTTGGCCTATTTTCTTGTTTTCCGTGCCCTGATTTATCTAATACAATGTAAGACTCGATACAAGACGAAGTCGACAGACGTATGCACCAACAGTAAATACATAGACACGTGCAACAGATTAATTTTTTAAATAGGATTTTGTAGATTGGTTTTTTTAAATTTGATGTTTTAAAATTTGTTTTTTTTAAATTGGATTTATTTTTAAATAAGTCAAACCTAAAGGTTTAATATGTAGTTTAAATCAATTGAAGGGGTGAATGTAAAACTTTTGATATTTAAATAAAAAGTTTTCCTCATTGTTGACTGTTAGACCACCTGTAATGGGCGTGGTTTTTTCAAAAAAAAGCCACCAAAAACGGCCAATATCGCCCCACCACCACCCCCTGGCGTGATTGGTCAATTTTTTTGTTTTCGCGTGATTTAAATCACGCCTTGCCCCCCATTTGTTTGTCCAATCATCCTCCATCTTCCAATTCTTTATCCAATAAGATTTTTTGATGGTTTTTGTTTTATTTAATTATATTACATCTCATTTAACATAACGGCCCACATCCCCACTACACCCCTTTTGTAAAAAGGCCCAATAATGCCCCATTGCTGACTGGGCTGCCACATGGCGCAAAACGCCCTAGGGTGGGACATTATTCACCCCAACGACTACGCATGGTCTTAGACTTCATCTCCTTCACATCAATTTAATTTCTCCATTAAAGCTTCATGAAGCTTTTGATGTCTTCCCTGCCAGTTTTTTTTCCAATATAGCTCTATATAAACTGAAAATTTCCATTAAAAAAACAGAAAAGGAAATGGCTCAAGAACCGAGACAACCCAAACCCTTAACTTTGGGTGCCTCACCTTCGGACATCCTCAGGCGGCTGGCTCCAGCGCGACGCCTGACTTCGGACGGCTCTGACGTGGCTCGGACGACCTGATTTCGGATGCATTGAAGATAGTCTAATAAACAATATTTTTTGATGTAAGAAAAAGTAATTTGGTCATTAAACAAAATAAGTTAAAATTTCAACCCTGTGCAAGCCCCCCAAAGTTCTGGAATGTTGAACCTACAATAATATTTGTCTTAAAATGCTTTAGTAAAGCAACAAAGAGCAACAATGCAACTATAAGTAAAAACTCTTTAGTATTTTGTGAAACTCTGAACATAAATGTGACCCTTCTCTTCTTATCCACCAAATTCATGCAAGAATGATTAAGATGCATATGTCCTAAAACATAAAACTAAAATCCCTTTGAAATCAACAATTAACAGCAGAGTAGAAAAAAAGCAAATATAGACTGATAACATCAAAAACTCTAACTGATGGCAATAAAGTAAACCAACAACTGAGCGGTCCCAGAATTACTTATGTGAATCATAATATAATATAAAAAGGCAAAAATGAAATGGTGTCTAAATTTTATTTGTCGATCAATCCGGATCGCAACGGGTTTTGGGCCCACATGAGTTTTCTCACGAGAAGAGTTTCGGGTCGGGACCAGTTTTGTACCATTTTGACACGTACTGTTTCGACACGAACCGTTTCGACACGAACCGTTTCGACCCGTACCGTTTCGACCAGTACCGTTTCGAATCGAACCGTTTTGACCTGAACCGTTTTGACGCGTACCTTTTTAAATGACCGTCTAAGGCGATTCACGTTGTTCACTATTTTATATTTAGCGGGTCTCTTTTAGTCAAACTTTAGTTTGGAATTCATAACTTACCAGTCATATCAATAATTACACATTTTACAGATGTGCCATTATTAGTTGCTAACCACTCTTCCTTTTCTCTAATCCATCTCAATATCCTGCAAAGGAAACCGAAACTTCAACAACCAGAGACGCATTTCCAACTTGTACCTTTTTGCATTAACGACTTGTATACCGTACCTTTCTTGTAGATACATATTGGTTCCATATATAAACTGACCCACCATGAACCGGCTCGCCTCTATGGTTGAAGTGATCACCCGTACCGTTTCGAATCGAACCATTTCGACGCGAACCGTTTTGACGCGTACCGTTTCAACGCGAACTGTTTCGACCCGTACCGTTTCGACCAGTATGATTTTGAACCGAACAAAATTGCCCCTTGATGTACAATCTCTTTAAAAATACATTTTTAACCAACCCTACCCAAACCCGTTTAGACCCGAACCAAAACAACCCCTTTTTTAATTGACCCATTTTGACACGAACCCGTTTTAACCCGAACCCGTTTTGACCCATGACCCTACCCAACCCAACCCGACCCGTTTGCCAGGTCTACTCATCATATAATAGCGATGAACCATTCTTTTAAACTCTGTATGACAGAACCACAGTGTGAATATTTGTAGGATTATGTGTTTAATCTAATGACTAAGTTTTAATTACTCAACAAATAAAGAAGCCACACAATGGTTTTGCTATGGTTCCTTTGTTATAACATACTTTCTAAGTGAATTTTTTAATTGGAACCACTAAATCATTTCATTCTGTATATTCTAAATCAAAGAGAAAACTAAAGAAGGATACACCTTTTTTGCAAATCATACCAACAATAAAGTAATTCAAATAGCAATAATCAGTAAAATTAGATGAAAAAACAAATCGCAAAAACATATAACTTGAAGTATGTGACATTCAGATTCTAACATGTCTGTAACGACCAGAACTACGGAAGGGTCGAACTCTGCATTGGAATCATCCGCATCGTGATCTGACAACCGAATATGGAGTTACGGTTTCAAAAACGTCGTTTATCAAATAAGAAGGAAGCATCATATTGTCGTTCCTTAACGGATGGGTTTGTGTGATAAGTCTATTAGCGATTCACATCCTTCCCCATAGTTTCAATATAGAACAACAATTAAACCTAATTCAACAACAAAGTATTAACGATATGCTTGAATAGGAAAATACCCTGATCAAAATATTAACACTGTATATGCCGAATCAAAAAGAAAATTAAGGATGAACATGGTAATGGCAATCTAGATTAATGATAGTTACACTAATCGCGATTCGTAAATTTAGTCAAATTTCCAGCTTACAAAAATTAGTTTAAGAAGGTCACACAAAAATTAGTTTAAGAAGGGTTAAAGTTGTCTGGTTTGCTGGAAATATTTGACACACAAGTTGTCACACCCTGACTTTTGCGGAAGCGTGATTATGGTGTGACTTTCTTAATACCATTCCATTCAATCATAACAATAACTATATGATAAAAACCATAGATGGTCATCCATAAATTAAGTTTAAAAACATAACAACAATGTTTCAAATTCAAGTTTTACAAACCATACGAATTGTTTATGAGTTCACTAAGGACTCACAAAGATATTAAATAAAACCAAGATTTGGAAGACGTGTCTCGTCCAGGAATAAGACACACTGACCAAACCCAAGGACCATGGATGACATCCTTATTCCTAACGCAACATAAAACTTCCAACGCCCGCCAGATCCACTTACTAATTCCCTGAAATACATGTAGTTTGAAAACATCAACAAAAGTTGAGCTAGTTCGTGTGTTTGTTTGAGTGTATGAATAAACCTTTGAAATCAGTGTAAGTATGTATGTAAGTTTATAAATCCCGGTATGAAAGCAACAAGGAAAAACAGATCACCAATGGTTTGCAAGCTCATTGATATGTGTGACGTGATGCAGGAAGCTCAAACCTAGCAAATTTTGCACCGGGCTTCCGGCTGTAAGACATAGTCTACCCATGGGCCAACCCTGGTCCAACGTGGGTGGGGCTCACTACACCCAAATAGATCTATCACTCATGTCCCTCGGTCCTACAACGAGGATTGATGGCCTTACGTGTTATGAACACCACTCACATGATCTAAGTGTACCCTTCCTTAGCTAACCATACGAAATAATAATTTTTGTAAACAGTTGTAACATGTACTTCACCCCCGAAGTTATAAAACTGAAAACAGTTAAAGAAAAGGGGGAACACGAAACTCATAGTCTTGCGTCTTCAACAATCGTAACTCGAACTTCTCCGGTGTACACGACTACCTACAACGTACTAATGTCTATTAGACGAACGGGTCGTGCCTTGACTTAGTGTTAACGTTTCTGAGTTACGTTTCTTTTATGCCTTTGATATTATTCCAAGTTATATAATTATTGTCAAAATAATTAATATTTTAACTTAAATTATATTTATTAAGTTTTTGGAATAATCGTTAAACCATATTATTGTGATAATATTTCCCAAGTATTTATACTTGTATTTCCTTCCCAATGATGGGGTATCTTATACATGTGTATTTTTGCCATGTTTTGGGAGTCGTACTCCGGTGTGTATTTATACGTGTGAGAATACGTATTTTATTGTATTCATTAAGTATTCATATACTTAATTTTATATTAAACTTTCCGGAATATTATTTCTAATAAAAGTACACCATTATATATATTTCCAAAATATATATATTTAAGAAATATTACTTAGAAAAATTATTTATAATTTTTCCTTTTGGAAAAAATATTTGTAGTTCCAAAATAATATATTTTCAAGTCTAACTTTAGAAAATATATATAAACTTATTTTTATCAAAAAATAATGTATTTCAAGTTTACCCAAGAAAATATATATTTTTCCCAAAAAAATATATCTTCTAATAATTCCAAGGAAATATATATATATATATATATATATATATATATATATATATGTTTTTATTCACCAAAAATTATATATTTCCTTCTTGTCAAAATATGATATAACTTTGTGATAATCATAAAAATCATATTTTCATTTCCTTGTGTCCAAAATATTATTTACCAAAATATACTTGTGAATTAAGTTCCGGAATATTTGTAAGTCACATTTCTTGTTCGGTTTCGCCAATCTTTTGTGCGTAACTTGTATATTTATTCATTCAGATTTTGGCAATATTTTGGATTGTAATCCTTGGTATTTTGATGTGTTACATTATTTCATGCCCTAAAATAATATAACTAATGCATAAAGTATACAAATAATCACACACATGTGTGTCTTCATTGTATATATATATATATTCTAAATATATATTTAGCCACTTTTATTTATAAAAACCAACCTCCAATATTTGTATTTTTGTAACCAAAAATTATGGCAAAGTTTATGTAACCATTTATTGTTGAAAATACACTTGTAAGTGTATGTTTATAAATATTTTTCTAAGTGTTCATGTTTTTAGAAAATTTTCCCATAGTTTCCCCTAAAAATGGAGGTTTCCATGCTTTCAATCATATCATTTTCTTTTGTAAAAATCATCACAATCAATCCACAATCAACACTAAACAACCTTTACTTACCAATCTTGCCAAGATCATGCATTTTCTACTAATTCATGAACTTGAAAGTTTATGAAAATTTGTTGTAACTTGGTAGTGTGTTTAGTGAGTTTAGTTACCCTTTAAAGTGTGGTTGTTTATTTAAAAACATCATTCTTGAAGGATTTAGATGTTTACAACTTGTAATCATGTTTTATGAAAATGTTTCTTTATGAAATTTCCGTGTTACACAAGTGTTTCTACACTTGTTTAACCACCAAAATAGTGTTTGTTTATGTAAGAACCAAGTTTTAACAAAACTTATATTTTAACTTGGTTTCTTTAGAATAATCCATGACATATTTAGATCTACAAGATTAACAATATGCTTTGATCATTACTTTACAAGAAAACATTATGTTTCTTTCAAGTTCGTGCTTTATATGTGGATGATCCATCATCCTACAACAATTTCTATTCTCACATCTTGCTAGATTATGTTTTTAATCATGATCTAGCAAGATCATATGATGATCAATATCATTTCTACAAACAATCAATGATCAACAAGCATTACAACTTATATTCATCAAGATATCTTTACTAAACAAGCTTATGTTCATGTTCACTTCATATGATTCTTTAGTGTTCTTGATGTTTTGATCATGATTCATTATTAACCACTAAAAATTGAAGTAAACTAGCAAGATTAAGACCCTTACCACTAGCACAAGGCTAGGGATGATCAAGTGGAGAAAGTGAGTGGATAAAAGCAAACAAGAAAGGTCCTTCAAGATCCAAAGCCACCAAGCTTCCTTGTATGATCTCTAGCTTCCTTGTATATGCTTAGAATGGATGAAGATGAAGGAATGAAGGTGATGGTGGTGGTGCTTGTGTTCGGCCGAGAGCTCACAAGAGAGGAGAGGGAGAAGTGTGTTTTTGTGTGTGTGATGAAATGAGGCTTGATCTTTCATGTCTTTATATAAACCATGTTCTCAAATTATCTCTTGGGTTTTATGTTATAAAAAGCACAACAAGATCTAATTAACAAATGAAATAAAATCCAAGTGTGAGGGCCAAGTATGGGCCGTCCACTAGGTGGTGGAAGGGGGGGTCTAGCTTAGGTTTGAACCATTTAGTTGTAATCTAGTTCAATCTTAAGTTATGGTTACGTGTTTCAGTTATTAGATATTTTTAGGAGGTGTTAAGATGTTCGGGGATCATAACTAGCTTGGAAACATTAAAACAGTGCTTTTAGTGTAAATTTGATGTTTCGAGTAGTGTCCGGTTGTTCGGTTGGATACTGGTTTGTTAAAGTGCTAAACTTGCAGTTTAGTGTGATTGATGTTACCTTTTGTGACACTTTTGATTCCCGACACTTAGGAAAGCATTCAGGACCATTTTACCATGTTTCTGCATAATATTAATGTGTTAAAAGGCTGATTTATGATGAATTTTGCTAAATTCAGCACTTTGGGTGAGTTTTAGGCACTTTCCGGCACTTAAACTATCACCTAGAAAAGCAGTTTTGGGATCCTTACTTCCCTACACACTATACTAGTGTAGTACTTAGTTTTTGGCTCATACTGTGTCTCAATGCACTGTCTGTCTATGTGGTGAGTTCTATCAGCATTTTCCTGATTTATCAGATAACAGTGCTAACTGTACTTAATGCATCATTTAAGGCAATATAGCTTTCATGCAATATTGATATGACATTAAACAATGTATGATGCACATGTATGTGTATGGCAGAAATCAGAAAGCAGTTAATTTGTAATTCAGCACAGTCATTAAGCATTAATCAAGATTTATTAATTGTACGGATACCTGGATTTTTGACAGTTGTCACATTCTCCCCCTGTTAAGAAAATTTCGTCCCGAAATTTTAAGCTTTACTACTAGCTGCAGGGGTGTTAGGGAATAAGTGCGAGTATTTAGCTTTCATGCGGTCCTCACGCTCCCAAGTGAATTCTGGGCCGTGATGTGCGTTCCATCGAACCTTAACAAGTTTAACACTACTCCTTCGTGTTCTGTTAACTTTCCAATCTGTAACCTCAACGGGTTCTTCTGTAAAATGGAGTGTGTCGTCAATGTGAACTTCGTCGGCATGAATAACCACCGTTTCCTGTGTTGGACTCTTCTTGAGATTGGATACGTGGAATGTATCTTGAACACCATTCAGTTCCACAGGTAGATCCAACTTATAAGCTACAAGACCAATCCTCTCCAGGATTTTGAACGGTCCAATGAATCGCGGGTTTAACTTTCCACGCTTCCCAAAGCGTGCTACACCTTTCCAAGGTGAGACTTTCAGCAAAACCATATCTCCCACTTCGAATTCCAAAGGTTTCCTTCTTTGGTCCGCGTAGCTCTCTTGTCGGTCACAAGGCACCTTAATGCGCTCTCGGATCTGTATGATCTTATCTGTCGTTTCTTGAACCAATTCGGGACCAACCAGCTGTCTATCGCCTGCATCTGCCCAGCACAACGGCGATCGACACTTGCGTCCATAAAGAGCTTCAAACGGTGCAGCCTGAATGCTTGTATGGTAGCTGTTGTTATAGGAGAACTCAACCAAAGGTAGGTGAGTGTCCCAACTGCCACCCAAGTCCATTACACAAGCTCGTAACATATCTTCAAGTGTCTGAATGGTTCTCTCACTTTGACCGTCCGTCTGTGGGTGAAATGTGGTGCTCAGATTCAGCTGTGAACCAAACGCTTCTTGGAAAGATTGCCAAATCCTTGACACAAATCTTTTGTCTCTGTCAGAAATAATCGAGATAGGCACTCCATGACGTGAAACTATCTCCCTCAGGTACAGCTCAGCTAGCTTACCCGTGTTATCCTTTTCCCTGATCGACAGAAAGTGCGCGGATTTAGTCAGACGGTCTACGATTACCCAAATCGTATCATGACCCCTGGGTGTCCTTGGCAACTTGGTTATAAAATCCATCGAGATCTGCTCCCACTTCCACATGGGTATCTCGGGTTGCTGTAAAAGTCCTGATGGTTTCTGGTACTCGGCCTTTACCTTGGCACAAGTCAAGCACTTTCCAACATACGTTGCAACATCACCTTTCAATATCGGCCACCAATAGAAATCCTTCAAATCCTGGTACATCTTATCCGATCCTGGGTGGAGCGAGTACCTTCATTTATGAGCTTCATCGAAAATAACATCTCTAAGACCACCAAAGAGGGGAACCCAAATTCGTTTCATAAAACACAATGTTCCTTCCTCATTGGGTACCAACTTCTTCTCCATCCCACAGAGATATTCATCTTTAAGATTCTCCCTCTTAAGAGCTTCTCTCTGCGCAGCCCGAATGCGTAACGAGAGGTCTGTCTGTATAATCATCTCCAAATCCCTAACCCTTATGGGCTTAATCCTCCCCTTTCGACTCAAGGCGTCTGCCACCACATTCGCCTTTCCTGGGTGATATTTGATTTCACAATCATAATCATTTAACAACTCAACCCATCGTCGCTGTCTCACATTAAGCTCCTTCTGATCAAATATATGTTGTAAGCTCTTGTGATCAGTAAAGATCGTGCATCAGGTGCCATACAAGTAATGTCGCCAAATCTTCAATGCAAACACCACTGCGCCTAATTCCAAATCATGCGTGGTGTAGTTCTTCTCATGAACCTTCAACTGGCATGAAGCATAGGTGATAACCTTCTGTCACTGCATCAGCACACAACCCAATCCCTGACGCGAGGCGTCACAGTACACCACGAAGTCATCGGTGCCTTCGGGTAGGGATAAAATAGGTGCATCGCAAAACTTGTTCTTCAGCAACTGAAAAACTTCTTCTTGTTTATCCCCCCCATTCATACTTCTTATCCTTCTGAGTAAGGGAGGTCAGCGGTTGAGCGATTTTAGGAAAATCCTCAATAAATCGGCGATAATATCCTGCGAAACCCAAAAATTGTCGGATTTCGGTTGGCGTCTTTGGAGTTTCCCAGTTCTTAATCGCCTCAATCTTGGTGGGATCCACATGGATTCCATCTTCGTTTACTACATGACCGAGTAATTGTACCTCACCCAACCAGAACTCGCACTTCGAGAACTTTGCGTACAGCTTTTCCTTCTTGAGCAACTCTAAAATGGCACTAAGGTGTTGTTCATGCTCTTCCTTCGTCCTTGAATAAATCAAAATATCATCGATAAATACAATCATGAATTTATCGAGATATGGCTTGCAAACTCGATTCATCAAATCCATAAATACTGCTGGCCGTTTGTTAGACCAAACGGCATCACTAGAAACTCGTAGTGTCCATAACGAGTCCTAAAGGCAGTCTTCGGTATACTCTCCTCCTGAATTCTCAACTGGTGATATCCTGATCGAAGATCGATCTTTGAGTAGTAACTTGAACATTGAAGTTGATCGAAGAGATCATCAATCCTCGGCAAAGGATACCGATTCTTGATAGTTAACTTGTTTAGCTCTCGGTAGTCAATGCACATACAGAAACTACCGTCCTTCTTCTTCACAAATAGAATTGGCGCTCCCCAAGGCAAGAAGCTTGGTCTAATAAATCCCTTGTCCAAAAGCTCTTGAAGTTGCGTCGACAACTCTTGCATCTCGGAGGGCGCAAGTCGATAAGGTGCCTTAGCTACCGGCGCGGCGCCTGGAACTAAGTCATTGTGAAATTTGACTTGTCTTTGCGGCGGCAATCATGGCAAGTCTTCGGGGAAGACTTCAGGATATTCCCTCACAACTGGGATATCTTCCAGCTTCGGCTCTTTGACTTCTTTGTCCACGACGTGCGCCAAGAAGGCAACACATCCTTTCTGCAAACATTTTCGGGCCTTCAAACAACTGATAATCCTTAGAGGCGTATCATGCTTCTCTCCATGCACTACAATCGTCTCTCCATTCGCCATCGGGACGCGAATGATCTTCTCATGACATATGATCTCAGCTCAGTTACTCGACAACCAATCCATTCCAACTACCACGTCAAAGCTTCCCAACTCGACTGGCAGAAGATCAAGCGTAAACTCATGCTCTCCAAGCTCTATTACACATCCTCTAATTACTTCATTCGCTTCTACTAGCTTTCCATTAGCTAGTTCTATCGAGTACGGAATATCTAGCTTACTAGCTACTAACCCAAGTATATTCTTAAATTCTAGAGAAACGAAGTTATAATCGGCACCAGTATCAAATAGCACAGATGCAAAGTGTTGGTTGATAGGGAACGTACCCGTGACTATGTTCAGATCTTGGCAAGCTTCTCTAGCTCCTATGTTGAAAACTCTCCCCTGAGCTTGGTTGTTCTTTGGGCAATCTCTCTTGAAATGCCCAACATCTCCACAACTAAAGCATCCTTGCTTGTTTCCAGTACCACCCTGATTGTTGTTTTGGTTGCGGTTTCCATTACCGGCTTGGTTTCCAGTACCACCACGGTTTCCATTACCGCCATTTCCTCCTTGATTGCGGTTTCCATACCCATTACTGTTTCCACCATGGTTTCCACTGCCACTACCATTACCTCTCTGGCCTCCATTTCCACGGCCAGTACCGGCCCAGCATGTCTCCTTCGAATGACCATTCTTCCCACAAGATTCACACTTCCTATACCTACATGGGCCAACATGATGTAACTGGCATACATCACACTTAGGAAAAGTGCCCATGTAACCTTTCCCTTTGTTCTCAGAACTCGCAGCACCAGTCTTGACCTCGGCTGGTGGGTTTGCATCTCTCTTCTTGTTACCACCGTTGTTTCCTTGAGTACCTTTCTTGAAGTTTGGGAACTTCCTTTTGTTCTCACCTGACGACTCAACATGAGTCTCCTTTTTCTTTCCATCAGAGATTGAGAACTTGTTCAGCCTAATGGCTTCTTCAGTCAATGCCACACTCAGATCAATGGCCTCAGTGATCGTTGGAGGCTTTGATGTCATCACCATGCTCATGATTTGGGGTGCCAATCCCCAAATAAAACGCTCGATTCGCTTGAACTCTGTTTCGACCATGTAGGGAACAACACGGGATAGGTCATGGAATCTCTGTACGTACTCAGCAATCTTCGGACCATCCATCTTAAGATTCCAGAATTAAGTTTCCAATTTCTGAATCTCAGCCCTTGAGCAGTACTTCTTGCGCATAAGTTCCTTCATCTCGTCCCAAGTCATAGCATACGCAGCTTCCTCTCCCAGAGTCTGAACATGAAGGTTCTACCAGGATAGAGCTCCGTCTAAGAACAGTCCCGAAATGTAAGTGACTTGGTGCTCTGGCGCACACTTGCTCATCCGCAGCACATAATCTGTTTTTCAGCCCGTCTAACGAAAGCTATAGCACCTCCAGTGCCGTTAAAGTTCAGAGGCTTGCAGTCAAGGAACTGTTTGTAAGTACAACATGTACAAGCAACATCATTCACAAAAAGCATTAGCAAACGCACATGGAATGTCCAAACGTATTGTAATGTATCTTAAGTGACTTAAACATTACCGTGAGGTGGGTTGTTTCCTGAGGTACCTCCTCTGTGTTCAGAGCGCAAGGCCTCATGTTGTGCGATTGCCCGTGAAATCCGTTCATGCAGTTTTGCCTCTGTTGTGGGCAACTGAGTGTTTCTTCGAGGAGGCATCTTCTATAAAGAAGATTGTATAGGTCAGGTCTTATGTATGTAATAAGTAATATGTATGTAATAGTGTTTATTATAACAAGTAAGCATATAACATCCCAATCACAACACAACATGCATTTCAACAACGTATATAATGACAACATTACGATTGAGCTTTCTATTAATCATTGACCACAATTACAGTTACATGTTTTACAAATGTATCGTATCAAAAGGGGAACACAGGGTAACACTACCCTTGTCCAAAATGTCTATCCATCTACCACAAGTCATACAAAAAGTGGTCTCCAAAAGTCTCACTAGCTCAGCTCAATAGCGGTGCTCTCATCAAAAGCTAGCTACCTACATAAAACCAAAAACCGGCTATGCTGATGGTGGTGGAGGAGGAGGAACAAAAAGCAAGCTGCGCACATGCGCTAGCTCCTCCTCAAGATCATAAACGTGCCGCAACAGATAACTGATCTACTGCTCCATGGTGAGAAATCGAACATCAAAATCCAGATAAGGCAAAAGAGGAGCAGGTGGAGTCGCAAAAGGTGACGGACATGAACAAGGTGGAGGACGTGGAATCCTCTCAAGCTCCATAACTCTACGACACAGGATCTCCTGCTGAAGCTGCAATGACAAGAGTAACTCATCCCTCGTGTAACCAGCAAAGTGCAAAGGATGGTAGGGATCAGAAACTGGTATGGTGTACGGTGGGAACCATATGAGTGGTTCTCCTAGTGGTGAAGAAGTAAAATGAGTAGTAGGTGTATACTAAGGCACGTGAGGAAAAGCTGCTGTCACATGTGGGTCATGGCCAGGCTGCTGGCTAGAAGGGCCTTCCCCTGGACGGGGTGCGGGTATATCCTACAAGAAAGTGATAGGTAAGTCGGCACGGTGTACATCTGACTCAACCGGATGAAAAGGGGCAACATCAATAGGTGCATGTGTATGTGGGGGAGTAACAGGCTCAATAATAGGAGGTACATCATCATCATCATCATCTATCCCCATTGCTAGTGAAAGCGTATCGGGGGTCTACCTGCCTGGCAAAGGCAGCAGTGTCACACCATGGCTTTTGCGGAAGCGTGGGTTTAATTGGTGTGACTTCTTAATACCATAGCAACAATCATAACAATTCTATATGAAAATAAAACACATGAGGATCATCCATTCATTAAGTTTAAAGTTACCACAACATCATTGTTTAAAATGTCGACACATAAAACAAATTACAACCATGACATAATTAAAACGTGTTCACATGACACAACAAAAGACTTGAATGAAAACATGGTTTAAAGACATGTAACCCGTCCAGGTAAGGGTTACACCTCCTAAACCTGGATGACACCATTATTCCCTTACGCAGCTTGACACAATTGCACACTTTGCCAGATCCATTACTTTCCTGAAATACATGTAGTTTGAAAAATCAACAAAAGTTGAGCGAGTTCATGTAAAAGTGAGTATGTATAAACCTTTAAAGTACGTCCCAATGTATAAATCGTTAAAGTACGTCCCAATGTATAAATCGTTAAAGTACGTCCCAATGTATAAATCGTTAAAGTACGTCCCAATGTATAAATGTCCCTGGTATGTAGCAATTAAGGAAAAAGAGATCACCATTGGGTTGCAAAGCCAATGATATGTGTGAATTGATGCAGGAAGACTCAAACCTAGCAGATTTTGGTGTCGGGCACATAGTCACCTCATGGTCCACTCAGCGGACTCAGGAGTGGGGCTCGCTACACCTGAATAGATCTATCACTCATGTCCCTCGGTCCTACAACGAGGATTAATGGCCTTAAGTTCCACCTACCCACTCACATGATCTAAGTAGTAAACCCTCCTTAAGCTAATCATACCATGTATAAAGTGTCTGTAATAATTGTAACATGTATTTCACCCCCGAAGTATAAAACTGAAAACAGTTAAGAGAAAAGGGGGACATGAACTCACAGAAGTGCGTATCCTGTAACGTCAATCTCAAACTTGATCTGTTGCGCGACGACCTACACGTACTAATGCCTATTAGACGGATGGGCCGTGCCTTGGCTTAGGGTTTAACGTTTTTGGAAAAATAGTTAGGCAACTATTTCGTATTCACACTTCTTAATTATTTTATATGTGTATTTCCTTCCCAAGGATTGGGGTATTTATACATGTACACTGGTAATTATGAAAAAATATTTTAAGTCCCACTTAGAAAAATATATTTAAATTATTTGTCTAAAACATCTTAATTCAAAAAAAAAATATATATTCTTCCCAAAAATATTATATTTTACTTCATAGATTTTCCAAAATAATGTTTTACCAAAATATACGTATGAGAGTATTTTTCTGAAATATTACATAAGTGACGTTTTAGCGCTTCGTAATACGACAATACTTGCATAACTTAAATATTTATTTTGTGAGAGTGTTAGTATTATTTTGGAGTCGTAATATCATGGCATTATAAGTTATATTATTTTTACCCTAAAAATAATACAACTAGTTCGCAAAATAATCAAATAATCACACAAGAGTTTTATTATAAAATATATATTTTGAATATATATTTATCAAATTTTATTTACGAAAATCAACCTCCGGCACTTAGTATTTTTGTAATAAAAATCATGGCGAAGTTTATTTTGAAAACCAAGTTAAAAATATATTTGTAAACACTTACTAGAAAAAAAAAATTCTAAGTGTTGGATTTTTAGGAAAATTTCGCCAGAGTTTCCTTTGTAAATGGAGGCGTCCATGCTTACTAGCATTTCATTTTCTTTTCAAAAATTCATTCAAACAATTCTCAATCATCAACATACAATCTCTATTTATCAACTTGTCAAAATAAGCATAAACCATAAACTCATAAACTTGAAAGTTTATAAAAACATGTAGTAACTTACTAGCACACTTAGTAAGTCTTGTTATCTTTAAAAATATGATTGGTTCTTTAAAAACTTTATTTTTAAAGAGTTTATATTCTCACAACTTCTAGTCACATTTTCTGAAAATATTTCTTTGTGAAATTTTCTTGTTACACAAGTGTTTCTACACTTGTTTATTTACTAAAAATGGATTTAGTTTATGTAAGATCCGAGTTTTAACAAAACTCATACTTTTCACTTGGTTCTTTCGAAAAACCACTCATAGATCTTTAGATCTACAAGATCATAACTTATTTTGATCTTTATTTTTCAAGAAACTTTCATTTATTCAAGTTCATAGTTTGTGTGTGGATGATTCCATCATCCACAACATTTCTATCTTTCACATCTTGCTAGTTCATGTCTTTAAACATGATCTAGCAAGTCTATATGATGAACCATATCATTTTGTCTAGTAAACAACCATCAACAAACATAACAACATAAGAACAACATGATTTCATCTTTATTTTAACACTACTTCAACACTTTGTTAGTTTATGTCAAGACTTTGTTCATGTTCTTTAGAGTTCTTGTATTTTTACCATTCTTTTTACTATTAACCAACAAAAATATGAAGAGTATGAAGATCTAAGGAACTTACCACTAGCACAAGGCTAGGGGAGTTCAAGTGTGTAAAAGTGGTGGATAAAAGAAAACGAGAGTGGTCCTTAAACTTCCGAGCACACCAAGCTTGCTTGTAGGATCTCTAACACCTTGGGATGTTCTTGGATTGCTTGAAAGAAGCTTGAAGGTGGTGGTATGGTGGTGTGGTGGTGGCGGCCAAACACAAGAGAGAGGGAGGAGAGAAGCTTGCAAGTGTTTGAGTTTGTGAATGTGAAAGATTATGACCCTTGTGTTCATTTATAACCCAAATTCACCATTAACCAACATGTATTATGTTTCATTAACCACTAGCATTCTAAATTAAATATTGAAAAGAATTGTGGGGGGTGTCCCCACCCACATAACCGGTTCGAAGGGGGGGGGGTATGGGGTTGGTTTTCAATGGTTTAGTTGTAATCTAGTTAGATTTAGTTAGGAAGGTTAAGGGTTAAGTTAGTGAGTTATGATGTGTAGTATAATATAAGGTGTGTTAGGGTGTTCGGGGACCCTAACTAGCTCAGAAAAGTAAAAACAATGTGTTTGTCAATATTTTTGTGTTCCGGGTAAAGTCCGGTTGTTCGGTTGGGTGTTGTCCGTTAAAGTGCTAAATTAATCCATAAGGTGTCTTTTATGTTACTTTATGTGACACATTTAATTCCCAACACTTTGGAAAATATCTAGGACTAGTTTGCCAAGTTTTTGCACTTTACTAGCATTATTAAATGCTGAATTTTGTGTATTAAGTGCAGAATTCTGCATTTAAAGTGTGTTTTAGGCATTTCCCGGCATTATAACTATCACCTAGTGACGCATTTTTATGGTCCTCACTTCCCTACACTCCCTACTAGTGTAGTATCCTGTCTCTGGCTCATACTGGCCTCAATATAGTGTCTGTCTTTGTGCTGGCATTGTCAGCATGTTTTCTGGGTTACCCGCTCAGTGTGCTAACTGTGCTTTGTGCATCAAGTTTGTCACTAAAGCTTGCGTGTAATAAATGGAGTGACAGTATAAAATGTGATGCATATGTATGTATGTAATAGAAATCAGAAAGCAGTTTAATCACAGTTGTAATCAAGCACAGTCATTAAGCACAAATTAAATATTAATTAATTGTACGGATACCTGTAATTGTGAGGGTTGTCACAAGTAGGGTCAGCGGGTGCAGGAATCGGATCTGGTATGAGCGGTGCAATGTCAGGTATACCAAAAGGTACAGGATCATGATCAGGTAAAGGCTCGGGTGCTGGTATCGGCTTAAGATCAGCGGGTATCGGCTCAGGATCAGTGGGTGCATCAACAGGCTGATCATCAGGGTCAAAGTCTAGCTCAAGGTCAAGCTCAAAGTCGTGTGGAGGAGTAGGTGCGGTAGACTGGGCCGTGTCAGTATCAGAATCAGTGGGGTAACGCTGCAGTCCCAATGCATGCAAGGTGGATGATGAAACAGACTCAAATGAATCTGGAACAGAGTGATCAGAGGAAACCTCAATAATAGGAACCTCAACTAGTGGAACAACAATGAAATCCTCAGCTAAAACTCCATCACCCTGGGCATCATCAGGGGGACCATCAATAAAAAGATCGACATCATCATCAGACAAGTCATCAAAAGGAAAATCCTTGAGAGGAAAGGCCGCAAGAGGCAAAGGAGCGAGGATCGATGCCACGACATGCTCACTGTCGGGGTGTCTGAGGATGAGATGGCCATGGACAGGAATAGGAATAAGAAAGGGATCCTCTTTGGGGATACCATTAGCATGCGGTAAATCATCGCCAAAGTCAGGTAGCGCAAATGGCTGAAAATCGTCATCGTCATCTGACATCATCTCCGGGTCACTCTCAGTATCGGAGGTTAAAATCTCTGGCTCAGGAACGATCTCATCGTCAGAAACAATAGCCATGGGATCAACAGTACCAGACAGTCCACTCTCAGACGAAGACATAGTGTCTGTAACAAAACAATCACAACATATGCACATATATCAACAAACATCATTAAGCATGTAAGTAATAACAATGTAATCATGTATTCTTCCTAGTCTTCCCAGACTACCCACTTAGTCTCCCAGACTAAACCTCCCAGTCTCCCAGACTGAACTACCTAGTCTCTCAGACTAAACTTTCCAGCCTCCCAGACTGAACTACCTAGTCTCTCAGACTAAACTTCCCAGTCTCCCAGACTGAACTACTTAGTCTCTCAGACAAAACTTCCCAGTCTCCCATACTGAACTACCCAGCCTCTCAGACTGAATCATAAACATAAATTTTGAAATGTGTTTCGTGTCTTTTGTTTGTAAAAAAGTTTGTTTCCTGGATCTGGGTGTTTCGTGTATGCAATGAAAATATGTTGTGAAAACATTTTCGTGAGAGCCCTAATGATTGTAGTCTAGACTCGAGAAGGAATCATAGTTCGCTACAATCGAAGCTCTGATACCAAGCAGTCACACCCTGACTTTTGCGGAAGCGTGATTATGGTGTGACTTTCTTAATACCATTGCATTCAATCATAACAATAACTATATGATAAAAACCATAGATGGTCATCCATAAATTAAGTTTAAAAACATAACAACTTTGTTTCAAATTCAAGTTTTACAAACCATACGAATTGTTTATGAGTTCACTAAGGACTCATCAAAGATATTAAATAAAACCAAGATTTGGAAGACGTGTCTCGTCTATGAATAAGACACACTGACCAAACCCAAGGACCATGGATGACATCCTTATTCCTAACGCAGCATAAAACTTCCAACGCCCACCAGATCTACTTACTAATTCCCTGAAATACATGTAGTTTGAAAACATAAACAAAAGTTGAGCAAGTTCGTATGTTTGTTTGAGTGTATGAATAAACCTTTGAAATCAGTGTAAGTATGTATGTAAGTTTATAAATCCCGGTATGAAAGCAACAAGGAAAAACAGATCACCCATGGTTTGCAAGGCCATTGATATGTGTGACGTGATGCAGGAAGCTCAAACCTAGCAAATTTTGCACCGGGCTTCCAGCTGTAAGACACAGTCTACCCATGGGCCAACCCTGGTCCAACATGGGCGGGGCTCGCTACACCCAAATAGATCTATCACTTATGTCCCTCGGTCCTACAACGAGGATTGATGGCCTTAAGCGTTATGCCCACCACTCACATGATCTAAGTGTACCCTTCCTTAGCTAACCATACCAAATAATAATGTTTGTAAACAGTTGTAACATGTACTTCACCCCCGAAGTTATAAAACTGAAAACAGTTAAAGAAAAGGGGGAACACGAAACTCACAGTCTTGCGTCTTCAACAATCGTAACTCGAACTTCTCCGGTGTACACGACTACCTACAACGTACTAATATCTATTAGACGAACGGGCCGTGCCTTGACTTAGTGTTAACGTTTCTGAGTTACGTTTCTTTTATGCCTTTGATATTATTCCAAGTTATATAATTATTGTCAAAATAATTAATATTTTAACTTAAATTATATTTATTAAGTTTTTGGAATAATCGTTAAACCATATTATTATGATAATACTTCCCAAGTATTTATACTTGTATTTCCTTTCCAAGGATGGGGTATCTTATACATGTGTATTTTTGCCATGTTTTGGGAGTCGTATTCCGGAGTGTATTTATACGTGTGAGAATACGTATTTTATTGTATTCATTAAGTATTCATATACTTAATTTTATATTAAACTTTCCGGAATATTATTTCTAATAAAAGTCCACCAATATATATATTTCCAAAATATATATATTTAGGAAATATTACTTAGAAAAATTATTTATAATTTTTCCTTTCGGCAAAAATATTTATAGTTCCAAAATAATATATATTTTCAAGTCTAACTTTAGAAAATATATATAAACTTATTTTTATCCAAAAATAATGTATTTCAAGTTTACCCAAGAAAATATATATTTTCCCAAAAATAATATATCTTCTAATAATTCCAAGGAAATATATATATATATATATATATATTCACCAAAAATTATATATTTCCTTCTTGTCAAAATATGATATAACTTTGTGATAATCATAAAAATCATATTTTCATTTCCTTGTGTCCAAAATATTATTTACCAAAATATACTTGTGAATTAAGTTCCGGAATATTTGTAAGTCACATTTCTTGTTCGGTTTCGCCAATCTTTTGTGCGTAACTTGTATATTTATTCATTCAGATTTTGGCAATATTTTGGATTGTAATCCTTGGTATTTTGATGTGTTACATTATTTCATGCCCTAAAATAATATAACTAATGCACAAAGTATACAAATAATCACACACATGTGTGTCTTCATTGTATATATATATATATTCTAAATATATATTTAGCCACTTTTATTTATAAAAACCAACCTCCAATATTTGTATTTTTGTAACCAAAAATTATGGCAAAGTTTATGTAACCATTTATTGTTGAAAATACACTTGTAAGTGTATGTTTATAAATATTTTTCTAAGTGTTCATGTTTTTAGAAAATTTTCCCATAGTTTCCCCTAAAAATGGAGGTTTCCATGCTTTCAATCATATCATTTTCTTTTGTAAAAATCATCACAATCAATCCACAATCAACACTAAACAACCTTTACTTACCAATCTTGCCAAGATCATGCATTTTCTACTAATTCATGAACTTGAAAGTTTATGAAAATTTGTTGTAACTTGGTAGTGTGTTTAGTGAGTTTAGTTACCCTTTAAAGTGTGGTTGTTTATTTAAAAACATCATTCTTGAAGGATTTAGATGTTTACAACTTGTAATCATGTTTTATGAAAATGTTTCTTTATGAAATTTCCGTGTTACACAAGTGTTTCTACACTTGTTTAACCACCAAAATAGTGTTTGTTTATGTAAGAACCAAGTTTTAACAAAACTTATATTTTAACTTGGTTTCTATAGAATAATCCATGAAATATTTAGATCTACAAGATTAACAATATGCTTGATCATTACTTTACAAGAAAACATTATGTTTCTTTCAAGTTCATGCTTTATATGTGGATGATCCCCATCATCCTACAACAATTTCTATTCTCACATCTTGCTAGATTATGTTTTTAATCATGATCTAGCAAGATCATATGATGATCAATATCATTTCTACAAACAATCAATGATCAACAAGCATAACAACTTATATTCATCAAGATATCTTTACTAAACAAGCTTATGTTCATGTTCACTTCATATGATTCTTTAGTGTTCTTGATGTTTTGATCATGATTCATTATTAACCACTAAAAATGGAAGTAAACTAGCAAGATTAAGACCCTTACCACTAGCACAAGGCTAGGGATGATCAAGTGGAGAAAGTGAGTGGATAAAAGCAAACAAGAAAGGTCCTTCAAGATCCAAAGCCACCAAGCTTCCTTGTATGATCTCTAGCTTCCTTGTATATGCTTAGAATGGATGAAGATGAAGGAATGAAGGTGATGGTGGTGGTGCTTGTGTTCGGCCGAGAGCTCACAAGAGAGGAGAGTGAGAAGTGTGTTTTTGTGTGTGTGAAGAAATTAGGCTTGATCTTTCATGTCTTTATATAAACCATGTTCTCAAATTATCTCTTAAGTTTTATGTTATAAAAAGCACAACAAGATCTAATTAACAAATGAAATAAAATCCAAGTGTGGGGGCCAAGTATGGGCCGTCCACTAGGTGGGGGGGGGGGGGGTCTAGCTTAGGTTTGAACCATTTAGTTGTAATCTAGTTCAATCTTAAGTATTGGTTACGTGTTTCAGTTATTAGATATTTTTAGGAGGTGTTTTGATGTTCGGGGATCATAACTAGCTTGGAAACATTAAAACATTGCTTCTAGTGTAAATTTGATGTTTCGGGTAGTGTCCGGTTGTTCGGTTGGATATTGGTTTGTTAAAGTGCTAAACTTGCAGTTTCGTGTGCTTTATGTTACCCTTTGTGACACTTTTGATTCCCGACACTTAGGAAAGCATTCAGGACCAATTTACCATGTTTCTGCATAATATTGATGTGTTAAAAGGCTGATTTATGCTGAATTTTGCTGAATTCAGCACTTTGGGTGAGTTTTAGGCACTTTCTGGCACTTAAACTATCACCTAGAAAAGCAGTTTTGGGATCCTTACTTCCCTACACACTATACTAGTGTAGTACTTAGTTTTTGGCCCATACTGTGTCTCAATGCACTGTCTGTCTATGTGCTGAGTTCTATCAGCATTTTCCTGATTTATCAGATAACTGTGCTAACTGTACTTAATGCATCATTTAAGGCAATATAGCTTTCATGCAATATTGATATGACATTAAACAATGTATGATGCACATGTATGTGTATGGCAGAAATCAGAAAGCAGTTAATTTGTAATTCAGCACAGTCATTAAGCATTAAACAAGATTTATTAATTGTACGGATACCTGGATTTTTGACAGTTGTCACATAAGTTACCTGACCTGCCCATTGTGCTATCTTTACACGTATTATATGTTTTTTTGCACATAAAAAAACTTACATTTTTGCTCTTTTTGACAGTAACATGGCTAACACCAAGAATAGGCTTCATCCCGAGCTTTTACATAGCCTTTCGACTCTTCTTTTCCCTTCTACTTTGCTTAGACTGCCCGCTTGCATCTCCATGTCCTTCTTCCACACAAACCGTTAGAACTTTTACGCCCGCTTTGGATGCGCGTTTCGAATGTGAGTTATGACTTGAAAGGCAAAACAGTTAATCAACTACGTACCGCTAAGGGTAGTTTTGTAATTTTGCATTCTTCTCAGTTAGCAGTTTTCTTTCATATTTCTCCAAATCTGATTGTATTGGCCATAAATAATCAGAAAATCAAAATCGTACTCACGTTTATCCAAACACTCAAAACGGATTTTTGTGACTTCAAGTCGTAATGATTTGATTAAATGGACATTCAAACATATTATCATGACGATTATGCATCATATTTCACCATATTCACAAAAGACATGTTTTCATTTCTTAATCAACCAAAAGGAAAGGCGTAAAAGACATAATTGACATCACACAAATTCATCAAAAAACAAACACTTCACGATAATCCATCACTGTGATCGCTGCAAGCATTAGCAACACAATTGGCGGTGAATAATGCAACTGGTTTGAAGTTGATGCTGCTGGTGTAAGCACTGGTCTGATGCCTGAACCAACCGGTGGACCGTGGGGAGCAGTTGGAGTTGGTGCTGATGCATCAGGCACCACCGGTTTGGACTTTCGTGGGTCTGGCTCATGCAAGTCGTCTTGTCTCTTTTCAGATGGCTTTGGTGTTGCTGCCACGGAACCTGAAAACATTTAGGGTTTCAAAATCTTTGTAAAGTAATTTGGTTTGTATAGATTTATGGTTCGTACCGCTAGGGCTTGGTGGCAGGTCTGGAGAATCAGCGACAGGTGGAAGAACTTTGGGCGGCGACGGAGGAACGAATAATGCAGGACCTGTCATTAAGTCGGTTTTTAATCGATCGCTTTTCGAGTTTAATGATTATGGTGTGCCTAATGATATTTGACCATTTTTTATAGTTTTTAATTCAACTATTTAGGAGGTTGAAAGCATTTGAGTATCAACCCGTTTGAACTGCTTGACACACTTTTTATGAAGTTTTAATGTTACGATATAAAAAGTCGTAAACATCTGAATAGGCTTTTGATGACTTGCGACCCGTTTGACCTGCTTGACACACTTTATCCGTTTCGTTTTCAAAATAGAGGCGCCTATTTCGGCACATTTACCTAAAAATGGGTCAAAAGTCATCCAAATTGTTTTCAAAGGCTTTAAAACCTCCTGAATCACTTCAATCATCAAAACTATATCACTATATTTAGCAATGTACTTTTACAATCTTATTTTATTCATCATTTACTTATAAAACTATAAGAGGCCAACCCAACTTGACTCATTGGTATCCCATACCACAAGTTACCCATTTAATCCGTTACGCAACCAACCAGACCCGTTCATCTACCCACTTTCTAAATAACACATTATACTAATCGACCCGTTTTGAGCAAAAGTTTACCGGCAGGAGGCAGAGGAACACCGGTAGCTGCAAACCAACCAAGTAAAAAAGTGAGAATTTAATAAAAGTAACAAAACATATTTAAGCACCAGCTCGATGTCCTTGGGCTCCACCCCGGTATCATCATCTTCATCATCCTTAGCCGTGGCTATGGGCTCAGGCTCGCAACGCGTCACTAACAAGTCTCAAAGGACATTCTAAGTCTTCAGAAGCCCGTCTTTGTAAAAGATCAGTACTTTACTCAATACAGTCCAACACTTTCTGATATGTAAAAAAATACAAAGAAGTTTAGAAAGTAAGATCAGTACATTGTTCAATAGTCCTAACACTTTATTGAACTACAGGTCATGAAAATGCATATTACCTGGACCTTTATTTAGGCGAGGCCTCTGCAATCACTTTCTGGTCCACGCTGTTACCATTTCCAAATTGCATGCACTTCAAATACTGTTGTTTTGCATTTTTAGTTTCTCTCATAGCAAGGTAATAACTGCATATATGCAAATATAAATGTCAGAAGTATAAAACAATGAAAGGAATGCAACATGTGCGCGCGTGTGTTTAGTTATCTATAAAGAACGTTAGACTTACTGTGCAGCCCGAACTTTGTCACACCCTGGCTTTTGCGGAAGCGTGGGTTTATTTGGTGTGACTTCTTAATACCACCGCAACAATCACAACAATGCTATATGATAGAATACGGGATGTTCATCCATTAAAATAGTTGAAAATGCATAACATATTGTCTAAATAATGAAAAAAAAAAAACGTCAACCACAATATGCGTTACAAAACATGACTGGTTTAAAGAGAATTCATAAGACTCGACGTTAAGCTACCAACGACACAAGGATTGAGACATGCAACTCGTCCAGGAAAGAGTTACACTTCCCAAACCTACGACTCCGGATGACATCCTTATTTGGTACGCAGCTAATCATGCATCACTTGCCAGATCCAAACTAATTCCCTGAAATACATGTAGTTTTAAAAAGTCAACGAAAAGTTGAGCGAGTTCATGTGTAAGTAAGTATATAAAAGCCTTTAAAATGTCTGCAAAAGTAAAAATCCCTGGTATGTAGCAATTAAGGAAACCCTGATCACCATTGGGTTGCAAAACCAATAGTATGTGTGAAATGATGCAGGAAGACTCAAACCTAGCAAATTTGTCTCCGGTATGAAGACATAGTCACCACTATGGGCCGCCCCGGCCTCATGGGTGTGGGCTCGCTACACCCAAATAGATCTATCACTCATGTCCCTTGGTCCTTCAATGAGGATTAATGGCCTTAAGTGTTGTGCCCACCACTCACATGATCGCGTAATAAAAACCCTCCTTAAGCTAACCATACCATAATAAATGTTTGTAAATGTCTGTAATTGTCTATAACATGTATTTTACCCCCGAAAAGTAAAACTGTAAATAGTTAAGAGAAAAGGGGGACATGAACTCACAGTAATGCGTCTTGAACCGAAATCTCAAAGTCTGACTGCTACACGACAACCTACACGTGCTAATGTCTATTAGACGAACGGGCCGTGCCTTGGCTTAGAGTTTAATATTTAGAGTTGTGTTACTTATAAAGATTCGTGTGATAAATATTTGTTCGTTTAATGTTCTAGTAGATTATAGTCTTAGAAGGTAAAGATTTACTAAGTGTTATAATTTCCGAAAAATTTCGCCATAGCCTCCTCTGTAAATAGAGGTGTCCATGCATAAAAACATATCATTTTCTTTCACAAATATCTCGTATAGTGTTCCCACATAACCAATCCCGACAATCATACATGCAATGCCCTAATTACGTCTTTTCAGCTTTATTAAACCAAACAGGACTGTTTTCGAGTATTTAAATAAAATAGTTAACCTTTTCCAAAAATTCTCAAATTTTTACAGAAGGTCATATATAATCCACGATTTATTGTGTAAAAATTTCGGAGATCAGTTCCTTACCAATTTTATATAAAAATTCTTTTACCCGACTGCAATCAGATTTGTTACTTTCTGATTGCAGTTTTACGGAAAAATTCACTAAAAATCAACCGTAAGTCAAATCGACGAAATTCCAGTTGTAGGGTCACGGGAACAACAGTGAACATCTACAGTAAAAATCCCACGAGCCGATTCTGCTCAGGTTTTAAGTTTTGACTCCGACTACGACACACTTTTTCAGCAGGAACATTTCAGCTTGAGCTGCTGTCTTAAAATAATTCTTTAAAAATAGTAAACGACCTCGAAAAATTACGATTCCAGTTCCATTTGTTCGGTTATTCAAAATTACACAATTTAGACTCCAGAAATTCAGTTTTTCGTTTAAAAATGAACCAGTTACAGCCCGTTGAAGCAGGCTGGAAATTTCAATCAGCAAGCTGTTTACATGTAGAAGTGACTAAAACGCATAAACAAAGACCTTAACCATGGTTTATCGATGATTTAATGTTCAAACATCATGCATGCATTTACCAAACTCAAACTAACCAGATTTCAACTTCAAACAAACTTTGTATGTAGGGTTTTTATGCAGAATTTTAAGTTCACAAATTTAGTGTTTTAGCTTATGGGTGACAAGAACATTCAAACAAAACATAGCAAGAATCAAGGTGGAACAAGAGTGTGAAGGGACTTACTATTAGCACAAGGCTAGGGTAGTAATCTTAGGACAAGATGATGGTGAAATGTTGGTGACAAAGGCTTGAATCAAGCTTCCGTGAAGACCCTTCAATCTTGTACTCCTATGGATGAATCCTCAAACTTGAATGAGAGCTTTTGGAGAAGAAAATGGTGGATGTAAGGAATGGTGGTGGTGAAATCGGTTATGGAGAGAGGGGGGGGGGGGGGTGTGAGCCGAAAATAATAGGGGAAGGAAAGAGGTTGAGTGCAAGCTTGGAGGTGATGATGATTTTCCTTTGGAAATTGTAAGATTCCTTACAAATCTTTGACAAGTCCCTTAAGCATTGCACAACTTTCCCACCAATGGGGTAATTGAGGCAAAAAGAATATGATTAGGGTGGGTCCCATGGCTGGAAATCGGTTGTGGGGGGGGGGGGGTAAAGTGTAGATTTTGTTAGTTAATAGGTATTAAGTTAGAAGGTTAAGGGTATTTCCAAGTATAGTGGGTGGGTGACATGTTTCTATAGTGCGTAGGGATTTATTGTGACCATAAATAATTAAGTAAGATAAAATAATATTTCTGACAATATTTTCGTGTCTCGGGTATTGTCTGGTTGTTCGGTTACGTATCGTTCCTTTAAAGTGTTTAATTTCACCGTATAGCGTCTTTTACGCATCTTTTTGTAACGAAAACATTCCTGGCACTTAGGAAAGTATACAGGACCACTCTGCTATATTTGTATATTCTACTGGTATATAAAAATGCTGAATTTAATAAAAGAAAGCTGAATTCTGTATTTAAAGTGTGTTTTAGGCACTTCCCGGCATTATATCTATCACCTAATGACGCAGTCTTATGGTCCTCACCTCCCTACACTACAAACCAGTGTAGTACTCTATCCCTGGCTCATACTGGCCATAGTAATATTGTCTCTCTAAATGCTGGCATTGTCAGCATTATTTCTGAATCAACCGTTCAGTGTGTCAACTGTGCTGAGTGCATCAAGTATGTCACTAAAGTAGGTATGTGATGAATGGAGTGACTGTATAAATATGATGCATGTATATATGATATGGAATCATAGAGCAGTTTAAATTATCAGTTGTAATTAAGCACGTAATTAAGATTAATTAATTTGTACAGTACCTGAAATTTTGAGGGTTGTCACAAACTTGAACCTTAAGAAAGTTGAGATCTATGGTGGCAGCCATGAGACAATCTTCTAATGCTTTTTTTGTCCTTCCAAGAGACATCCCCGTTGCTCCATGATTACCATAACACACCATTAAAGCCCTAAGGCAGCTTGTAGAGTTATCATATTGTGAAACATAGTTTAACCCTTGTGTGTAACAATCTTCTGCTTTAGCCAGATCACCATTACTATAAGCAAGGTTTCCCTGATACGTAAAAAAAGATGATGTTACTAACTGATCAATATACAAGTTGTTTGAAGCCGTAAAATGCATTCCACCACTACAAATTGACTTAGCAATAAAAAAAGGTCAATTTCTATCGGCAATAGCAGAAATAATGTGTTGTTGTATCATCAGTTATTCGGATCGGTGGCAGGAGCATCATGCATAGTAACAGTTACCCGGTTGGCCACCAGCCAGTAACAGCCACATCTTCACTTGTTTGTCACAACCACCAGAGAAAACTGTGGTTCCATCACCCTTCCAAGCCGAACTTAAAACCTACAAGTAATAATCCAAAATCATAATTGCTAAAACAATAATTATCAAAATACAATACAAACACTTCACTCCAAAACTCAGATCGATTTTCACATACCACACCATGTCCCCCAAATCAATAAGAAGCTTTGAAAGATTGAATGAATTGCAACAAATAAAAAGACACAATTGTAAAAAAAGAAGCAAAAAACACCGATTTACGTGGTCGGAAGTAAACAATCTGAAAGTAAAAAAGATAAAAGAAGACCGGCAAAGTGAAAAACCGCCTGTGATCTTGATTTCATCACTCAAGCTTAGAAATCCGTTCGAATCTGGGCTCTATGAGATCTTGATTGTTGTAATTCACCTATTGCAATTATTTCTGAATCAACCGTTCAGTGTGTCAACTGTGCTGAGTGCATCAAGTATGTCACTAAAGTAGGTATGTGATGAATGGAGTGACTGTATAAATATGATGCATGTATATATGATATGGAATCATAGAGCAGTTTAAATTATCAGTTGTAATTAAGCACAGTAATTAAGCACGTAATTAAGATTAATTAATTTGTACAGTACCTGAAATTTTGAGGGTTGTCACATTCTCCCCCCGTTAAGAAAATTTCGTCCCGAAATCTTAGGTCCTACGCCTAGTTGCAGGGGTCTTAGGAAATAAATGTGGGTACTTGGCCTTCATGCGATCCTCACGTTCCCACGTGAATTCTGGCCCATGTCTAGCGTTCCATCGCACTTTGACGAGCTTGACACTACTCCGGCGTGTCTTGTTAATCTTCCTATCAGTGACCTCAACAGGTTCTTCAACAAAGTGGAGTGTGTCGTCGATGTGAACTTCGTCAGCAGGAATGACAACGGTGTGTTGAGTTGGACTCCGTTTCAGGTTCGATACATGGAATGTATCATGAACGCCATTGAGTTCAGCAGGCAGGTCCAACTTGTATGCTACAAGCCCAATCCTTTGCAGGATTCTGAAAGGGCCAAGGTAACGCGGATTCAATTTCCCATGCTTCCCAAAGCGTGCCACACCCTTCCAGGGTGAAACCTTTAACAAAACCATATCCCCAACTTGATATTCCATGGACTTCCTATTTGGATTTGCATAGGCTTTTTGCCTGTCGCGAGCCGCCTCGATGCGTTTTTGAATCTGCGCGATCTTGTCTGTCGTTTCTTGGACGATTTCAGGACCAGCGAGCTGCCTATCACCTGCATCAGCCCAGCATAGTGGTGATCGACACTTGCGTCCGTAAAGAGCTTCAAATGGCGCGGCTACCAATACTTGTGTGGTAGCTGTTGTTGTACGAAAATTCGACCAATGGTAAATGATTATCCCAGCTACCACCTAGATCCATTACACATGCTCTCAGCATGTCCTCCAATGTCTGAATAGTTCTTTCACTTTGGCCATCAGTTTGCGGATGAAATGCCGTGCTCAGATTCAACTGCGATCCAAAAGCTTCTTGGAAGGATTGCCAAACCCTTGATACAAATCTCCCATCTCTATCTGAGATAATTGAGAGAGGCACTCCATGACGTGCCACAATCTCTCGCATGTAAATCTCCGCAAGTTTACTCGTGTTGTCTTTCTCTTTGATCGGCAGTAAGTGCGCAGACTTTGTCAGTCGGTCTACAATTACCCAAATTGTATCATGGCCCTTGGGCGTCTTTGGCAATTTCGTTATGAAGTCCATAGAAATTTGTTCCCATTTCCATTTGGGTATTTCAGGTTGCTGCAGGAGACCTCAAGGCTTTTGGTATTCGGCTTTTACCTTGGCGCATGTTAAGCATTTACTAACATATACCGCAACATCGCCTTTCATCCTTGGCCACCATTAGAAATCTTTAAGATCTTGGTACATTTTATCCGCTCCTGGATGAATCGAGTACCGCGACTTGTGAGCTTCATTGAAAATGACCTTCCTCAATCCACCAAACAGAGGAACCCAAATTCGTTTCATGAAGCACAAGGTTCCTTCCTCGTTTGGTATCAACTGTTTCTCCATCCCACGGAGGTATTCTTCCTCGATATTCCTTTCTTTGAGAGCTTCTCTCTGTGCGGCACGAATGCGCAAGGGGAGGTCCGTCTGGACGATCATTTCCAAAGCCCTAACCCTTATGGGCTTGATCCTTTCTTTTCGACTTAGGGCATCGGCGTCCACATTCGCCTTCCCTGGGTGATACTTGATCTCACAATCGTAGTCGTTCAATAGTTCAACCCAGCGCCTTTGCCTCATGTTAAGTTCCTTTTGATTGAATATGTGCTGCAGGCTCTTATGATCAGTGAAGTTCGTACATCGTGTGCCGTATAAATAATGTCGCCAGATCTTTAATGCAAACACCACCGCGCCCAGTTCCAAATCATGGGTGGTGTAATTTTTCTCGTGTATCTTTAGTTGGCGTGAGGCATAGGCTATAACTCTCTGGCGTTGCATCAACACGCAACCCAAACCTTGACGCGAGGCGTCACAATATACCACGAAGTCTTCCGTACCTTCGGGTAGAGATAGAATCGGTGTGTCACAAAGCTTGTTCTTCAACAACTGAAACGCTTCTTCTTGCTTGTCACCTCAATCAAACCTCTTGTCTTTCTGCGTGAGTGCGGTCAGGGGTTGATCTATTTTTGAGAAATCCTCAATAAACCTTCGATAATAGCCAGCCAAACCTAAGAACTGTCGAATCTCAGTTGGCGTCTTTGGAGTCTCCCAATCCTTGATTGCCTCGATCTTTGTGGGATCAACATGAATTCCATTTCCATTTACCACGTGACCAAGAAACTGGACTTCGCGTAGCCAAAACTCACACTTTGAAAACTTAGCGTATAACTTCTCCTTCTTGAGTAGCTCTAGAATAGCTCTTAAGTGTTGTTCATGCTCGTCCTTTGTCTTCGAGTAGATCAGAATGTCATCGATAAATACGATCACAAACTTATCCAGGTACGGCTTGCAGACTCGGTTCATCAGGTCCATAAAAACTGCCGGCGCGTTTGTCAATCCAAATGGCATGACCAAGAACTCGTAATGTCCATAACGAGTCCTAAAGGCCGTCTTCGGAATACTTTCCTCTTGTATCTTTAGTTGATGGTACCCTGAGCGAAGATCGATCTTTGAATAGAAGCTTGAACCTTGCAGCTGATCAAATAGGTCATCAATTCTCGGCAAGGGATATCTGTTCTTGATAGTCAACTTGTTAAGTTCGCGGTAGTCTATACACATACGAAAACTACCATCCTTCTTTTTAACGAACAGAACCGGAGCTCCCCAAGGCGAGAAGCTTGGTCTGATGAATCCTTTATCCAATAGCTCCTGGAGTTGTGTCGACAACTCCTGCATCTCTGATGGAGCAAGTCTATAGGGTGCCTTGGCTACAGGTGCGGCGCCTGGAACCAAGTCGATGTGGAATTCGACTTGCCGTTGTGGCGGCAATCCTGGCAAGTCTTCTGGAAAGACTTCAGGATATTCTCTTACGATCGGAATGTCTTCAATCCTGGGCTCAGTAGCTCCTTTGTCCATGATGTGTGCAAAAAAGGCAACACACCCCTTCCGTAAACACTTTCTAGCTTTCAGACAGCTAATGATTCTCAGTGGCGTATCACGCTTCTCTCCGTGTACTATGATCGTCTCTTCATCCGTCATTGGGATGCGGATGGTCTTCTCGTGACAAACGATCTCGGCCTTGTTGCTCGATAACCAATCCATTCCCACTACCACGTCGAAGCTTCCCAACTCGACTGGTAGTAAATCTAGCTTAAATTCGTGTCCTCCCAGTTCTATCATGCATCCCCTGATGACTTCTCCCGTTTCAATCAGTTTCCCATTCGCTAATTCGATCGAGTATGGAACGTCTAACTTACTAGTGGCCAACCCAAGTATATTCTTAAACTCTAGTGATATGAAACTATAATCGGCACCAGTATCAAAAAGAACAGATGCAAAGCGTTGGTTTATAGGGAACGTACCGGTGACAACGTTTGGATCTTGGCGCGCCTCCCTCGCACCAATGTTAAAGATTCGGCCTTGCGCCTGATTTAGCTTTGGGCATTCCCTTTTGAAGTGCCCAACGTCACCACAATTGAAGCATCCTGGCCCTCGACCATTTCCATTACCAATTCCGCCTCGATTTCCGTTGGTTCCCCTATTTCCAGCTTGATTTGCGATATTCCCACGGTTACCATTTCCCCCATTATTTCCTTGTGGCCGGTTTCCATTGCCACGGTTGTTGTTATTGAAACCCCTTTGGCCACCCTAGCCCGATCCAACCCAGCATGTCTCCTTTAAATGGCCCGTCCTCCCGCAGGATTCGCATTTTCTAAATCGGCATGGGCCGGGGTGATGGAACTGGCAAATACCACACTTGGGCAGAGTGCCCATGTAACCCTTTCCTCTATTTTCGTCACCGGTTTTGGCTCTGGCCGGTGTGCTCGACACGCCCCTCTTGCTCACATTGCTTGTACTCTGCTTGAAGTTAGAAAACTTCCGTTTGTTATCACCAGCTGACTCCGCATGAGTTTTCTTCTTCTTTGTTTCAGAAATCGAGAACTTGTCCAACCTTACAGCCTCCTCCGTAAGTGCCACACTAACATCGATCGCTTCCGTAATTGTTGCCGGTTTGGATGTGGTAACCATACTCAGGATTTGGGGTGCCAATCCCCAGATAAAGCGCTCAATCCGTTTGAATTCCGGCGTAACCATATAAGGTACCACATGTGACAAATCATGGAATCTCTGAACATATTCCGCGATTTTGGGACCATCCATCTTCAAATGCCAAAACTCTGTTTCCAATTTCTGGATCTCAGCTCTGGAGCAATACTTCCTGCGCATCAGCTCTTTCAGTTCAGCCCAAGTCATGGCGTACGCTGCAGCCTCTCCTAGGGTTTGAACTTGGAGATTCCACCATGAGAGGGCACCGTCCGTGAAGAGCCCGGAGATGTATGTAACTTGTTATCCCGGCGCACATTTGCTCATTCTTATTGTTGTTTCAGTCTTCTCGGTCCAGCGGGTAAAAGCCACGGCACCTCCAGTGCCATCGAAGTTTAGTGGCTTGCAATCTAAGAATTGCTTGAAAGTACACCCTGTACAAGCAATGTCATTATTAGTAGTCGTACATGAATCATCCAAATATAGTGTAATGTGTCTCCTATGACTGATCATTACCATTCGGAGGGTTGTTGTTGTTGTTCGAGATGTTTCCGCTTGTTTCTCCTTGAGAAGCAGCGTATTGCGCAATAGCGGCCGCGATGATCCCTTGTAGTTCCGCCTGGTTAGTCGGCATGCGTGCTTCACGTCGTGGAGGCATTTTCTAAAGGATGTTTCACGTTGGTCAGGCCATAGTAGCATACAATCATACGTATATGTAGTAACATTCATTATTTACATAACATCTCATGTCATAACCATAACAAATAATCAACAACGCATGAAATTTGAAGACTTATAACTTAAGTTTCATAAACAAAATCACCATTACAGTCTCACAATTACATCATGTGTCAAAATATATTAAGGGCTACATCACCCTTGTCTGAGTACAATAACCAATAATTCAAAAGTCAAAACGTGGTCTCAAAAGGTCTTCATAATCATGGCTCGAGCACTGTCTTCTCACTAGGAGTAGCCTGTCTGTAGAAGATCTGGAATCCCTGTTGCCCCGAATATCCCTAAGCTGACGGTGGAGGAGGAGGTGGAAAACGAGAGAAAATCAATCGGCGCAACTGCACCAAGTCCTCCTCAAGTGCATAGGCAAAACGCAACACGAAAGCAACCTGTCGATCGAGAGGGAGGAACTGAACGTCTGAATCCTGAAACGATGGAAAGGAAGTGTGCGATGCTGGAAACTGAGTCTGACAGGGACAGTGAGGATGTGGAGCTCTCTCCAATCGCTGGACACATCGCCTCAAGGCGTCCCGCTGTAACTGTAGTGACGTGAGCGTGTCCTTTACAGAGTATCCGTCATGGAAGGGATGATAAGGGTCGGATACAGGCATGACATGGGGTGCTGACCATGGGGATGGTTCACCCATCGGGGCTAAAACCGGAAGTGTAGTGTGTGGGGTAAATGCAAACTGTGAAGTGATATGGGGAAACTGGGTTACGAAGGGTGCAGAAAATGACACTGGTGGAACAAAATCTGGATAAGGGACCTGCGGTAAGAACTGGCTATCCTCTGGCATGAATGGGGTGTGGCCGAAAAGCTGACTCGACGATCCCTCCCCAGGTTGGGGCGGAGGAATGTCCTGAAGGAAAGTGATAGGAAGGTCGGTACGATGGGTATCGGATGTGGATGGAGGAAACAAGGGAGCATCGAGTGGTACAGCGATGGGTGCGGGAGGGGGAGTGACTGGGACTACATACGGAGGGTAGTCATCCTCCTCAATCCACCCATTGCTGGAGTGGGCGTACCTCGGGTCCATGTGGGTAGCGAACGGTGCAAGGTCGTCAAAAATATCCATGGGATCGGGTATGGGTGCTACCTCTGGTATCTCGACGGCTGATGGTGCAACAACGGGTGTATCAGTGACAGTAACAGGGTCAATGGCAAGAGCGGGCTCGGAAATGACTGGAGCGGGCTGATAATCAGCAAGTATGGCAGGAATCGAATCATCTGGATGAACAGGAGCCTCAGCAGGCTGCTCCAACCCCATCTCCTCATCAGTGTCCATGCGAGGAATGTAACCGAGTCCCAATGGTGGAATATAAGAAGCTATAGACTCAAAGGAACCTGAAGCGGACGAAACAGACTGAACCTCCATATCAGGAAGCTCGACCATGGGAACAATAGGATCAACAACTGGAACATCGACAAATGGAACGCCATCCTCCACCGGGGCCCCACCATCCTGGTCTCCCTCTAGGGGACCCTCGATGGGTAGAACGACATCATCCTCGGGTAACACGTCGAGAGGCTGTTCCTCAAAGGGAACTGCAGCAAAAGGAAGAGGAGCAGGGATCGGGACGAGGGGTAGATCCTCTCCTGGCGGGCCATCAGCTAAGGGCATGTCGCCTCCGAAGTCCGGTAGGGCGAAGGGCTAAAAGTCGTCTTCATCAGTGCTCGTGTAGTCTGAAGTGTAAACTCCCGAGTCTGTGGCCATCTCGTCATCGGAAGTAAAGGCCATCGGGTCGCTCGTGTTAGATACTCCGCTGCCGGAAGATGCCATGGTGTCTGTAACACAACCACAACATATGCACACAAATAAGGTAAGCATGTAAACAAATAACAATGAAATCATGTATGCATCCTAGTCTTTCCATACTATTCCTCCAAATCTCTAAACTGAACTCCCTAGCCTCTCAGACTACCCTGGTCTCTAAGACCAACCTCCCAGTCTCTAAGACTAAATCTTTCCCAATCTCTAAGATTGAACTCCCTCAGTCTCTAAGACCGAAATATAATTTTTGAAAAGTGTATTTGTGCCTTTTTGTTTGTAAAAATGTTTGTGCCCTGGATCTGGACGTTTAGTGCATGCAATGTAAAATGTTTGAAAACATTTTCGTGAGAGCCCTAGTGATCATAGTCTAGACTCGAGAATGAATCCTAGTTCGCTATGATCGAGGCTCTGATACCAAGCTATCACACCCTGGCTTTTGCGGAAGCGTGGGTTTATTTGGTGTGACTTCTTAATACCACAGCAACAATCACAACAATGCTATATGATAGAATACGGGATGTTCATCCATTAAAATAGTTGAAAATGCATAACATATTGTCTAAATAATGAAAAAAAGAAAAAAAACGTCAACCACAATATGCGTTACAAAACATGACTGGTTTAAAGAGAATTCATAAGACTCGACGATAAGCTACCAACGACACAAGGATTGAGACATGCAACTCGTCCAGGAAAGAGTTACACTTCCCAAACCTACGACTCCGGATGACATCCTTATTTGGTACGCAGCTAATCATGCATCACTTGCCAGATCCAAACTAATTCCCTGAAATACATGTAGTTTTAAAAAGTCAACGAAAAGTTGAGCGAGTTCATGTGTAAGTAAGTATATAAAAGCCTTTAAAATGTCTGCAAAAGTAAAAATCCCTGGTATGTAGATCACCATTGAGTTGTAAAACCAATAGTATGTGTGAAATGATGCAGGAAGACTCAAACTTAGCAAATTTGTCTCCGGTATGAAGACATAGTCACCACTATGGGCCGCCCCGGCCTCATGGGTGTGGGCTCGCTACACCCAAATAGATCTATCACTCATGTCCCTTGGTCCTTCAATGAGGATTAATGGCCTTAAGTGTTGTGCCCACCACTCACATGATCGCGTAATAAAAACCCTCCTTAAGCTAACCATACCATAATAAATGTCTGTAAATATCTGTAATTGTCTATAACATGTATTTCACCCCCGAAAAGTAAAACTGTAAATAGTTAAGAGAAAAGGGGGACATGAACTCACAGTAATGCGTCTTGAACCGAAATCTCAAAGTCTGACTGCTACACGACAACCTACACGTGCTAATGTCTATTAGACGAACGGGCCGTGCCTTGGCTTAGAGTTTAATATTTAGAGTTGTGTTACTTATAAAGATTCGTGTGATAAATATTTGTTCGTTTAATGTTCTAGTAGATTATAGTCTTAGAAGGTAAAGATTTACTAAGTGTTATAATTTCCGAAAAATTTCACCATAGCCTCCTCTGTAAATAGAGGTGTCCATGCATAAAAACATATCATTTTCTTTCACAAATATCTCGTATAGTGTTCCCACATAACCAATCCCGACAATCATACATGCAATGCCCTAATTACGTCTTTTCAGCTTTATTAAACCAAACAGGACTGTTTTCGAGTATTTAAATAAAATAGTTAACCTTTTCCAAAAATTCTCAAAGTTTTACAGAAGGTCATATATAATCCACGATTTATTGTGTAAAAATTTCGGAGATCAGTTCCTTACCAATTTTATATAAAAATTCTTTTACCCGACTGCAATCAGATTTGTTACTTTCTGATTGTAGTTTTACGGAAAAATTCACTAAAAATCAACCGTAAGTCAAATCGACGAAATTCCAGTTGTAGGGTCACGGGAACAACAGTGACCATCTACAGTAAAAATCCCACGAGCCGATTCTGCTCAGGTTTTAAGTTTTGACTCCGACTACGACACACTTTTTCAGCAGGAAAATTTCAGCTTGAGCTGCTGTCTTAAAATAATTCTTTAAAAATAGTAAACGACCTCGAAAAATTACGATTCCAGTTCCATTTGTTCGGTTATTCAAAATTACACAATTTAGACTCCATAAATTCAGTTTTTCGTTTAAAAATGAACCAGTTACAGCCCGTTGAAGCAGGCTGGAAATTTCAATCAGCAAGCTGTTTACATGTAGAAGTGACTAAAACGCATAAACAAAGACCTTAACCATGGTTTATCGATGATTTAATGTTCAAACATCATGCATGCATTTACCAAACTCAAACTAACCAGATTTCAACTTCAAACAAACTTTGTATGTAGGGTTTTTATGCAGAATTTTAAGTTCACAAATTTAGTGTTTTAGCTTATGGGTGACAAGAACATTCAAACAAAACATAGCAAGAATCAAGGTGGAACAAGAGTGTGAAGGGACTTACTACTAGCACAAGGCTAGGGTAGTAATCTTAGGACAAGATGATGGTGAAATGTTGGTGACAAAGGCTTGAATCAAGCTTCCGTGAAGACCCTTCAATCTTGTACTCCTATGGATGAATCCTCAAACTTGAATGAGAGCTTTTGGAGAAGAAAATGGTGGATGTAAGGAATGGTGGTGGTGAAATCGGTTATGGAGAGAGGGGGGGGGGGTGTGAGCCGAAAATAATAGGGGAAGGAAAGAGGTTGAGTGCAAGCTTGGAGGTGATGATGATTTTCCTTTGGAAATTGTAAGATTCCTTACAAATCTTTGACAAGTCCCTTAAGCATTGCACAACTTTCCCACCAATGGGGTAATTGAGGCAAAAAGAATATGATTAGGGTGGGTCCCATGGCTGGAAATCGGTTGTGGGGGGGGGGGGGTAAAGTGTAGATTTTGTTAGTTAATAGGTATTAAGTTAGAAGGTTAAGGGTATTTCCAAGTATAGTGGGTGGGTGACATGTAGGGCCGTTCAAATCGCTCGCCGCTCATCGCTCGCTCGACGTTCGTTCGGAAATTGCTCGGAAAATGCTCGTTCGATTTGACGCTCGGTTGTAAACGAGCCGCTCTGCTCGGTTCGGTTTGTAAACGAGCCAAGCATGAGCAAAGGTCCGCTCGGATCGGTTCGGCTCGAATTATTATTTTAATTAGTATATATATACATATACAAATACATATATACACACAAATATAAAAAAAATATACGTATATATACACACATACACCTATATATATACACACACTTACACATACATATATACTTAAATATAAATTAAATTTATAGTTTTATATGTACCAATCTATTAGATTTTGGTCAACTATATACAAATTTACAACTATATCTATACGTACTAGCCCAACCACTCTAATAAAAAAATTAAAATCAAAACTAAAAGTTAAACCCTAAACAACGACAGTCTGTTCATCGCCTCAATGTTTCATGTCATTACCTAAAGTCGATTGTCTCCTGCTCTCAACGTAATTGTTAGTGCAATATGATCATCGCCTCGTCATCCACAGCATTGTTATTCATAAGAAAAATATTATGCCATGAAATGTGCATGTTTTTAAAGACATAAAAACTTAAGACCCAACATTGTCACTATCTCTCTCTGCAAATTTAAATTGGGTGACACGGTTGTCTAAATCGCTCGAACTTCGCTCGCCGCTCGCTCAGAATTTTTACTGCTCGAAAAATGCTTGCTTGATTTGATGCTCGGTTTTAAATGAGCTGCTCCGCTCGGTTCGGTTTGTAAACGAGCCAAGCACGAGCAAAGGTCCGCTCGGTTCGACTCGGCTCGTGAACAGCCCTAGTGACATGTTTCTATAGTGCGTAGGGATTTATTGTGACCATAAATAATTAAGTAAGATAAAATAATATTTCTGACAATATTTTCGTGTCTCGGGTATTGTCTGGTTGTTCGGTTACGTATCGTTCCGTTAAAGTGTTTAATTTCACCGTATAGCGTCTTTTACGCATCTTTTTGTAACGAAAACATTCCTGGCACTTAGGAAAGTATACAGGACCACTCTGCTATATTTGTATATTCTACTGGTATATAAAAATGCTGAATTTAATAAAAGAAAGCTGAATTCTGTATTTAAAGTGTGTTTTAGGCACTTCCCGGCATTATATCTATCACCTAATGACGCAGTCTTATGGTCCTCACCTCCCTACACTACAAACCAGTGTAGTACTCTATCCCTGGCTCATACTGGCCATAGTAATATTGTCTCTCTAAATGCTGGCATTGTCAGCATTATTTCTGAATCAACCGTTCAGTGTGTCAACTGTGCTGAGTGCATCAAGTATGTCACTAAAGTAGGTATGTGATGAATGGAGTGACTGTATAAATATGATGCATGTATATATGATATGGAATCATAGAGCAGTTTAAATTATCAGTTGTAATTAAGCACGTAATTAAGATTAATTAATTTGTACAGTACCTGAAATTTTGAGGGTTGTCACAAACTTGAACCTTAAGAAAGTTGAGATCTATGGTGGCAGCCATGAGACAATCTTCTAATGCTTTTTTTGTCCTTCCAAGAGACATCCCCGTTGCTCCATGATTACCATAACACACCATTAAAGCCCTAAGGCAGCTTGTAGAGTTATCATATTGTGAAACAGAGTTTAACCCTTGTGTGTAACAATCTTCTGCTTTAGCCAGATCACCATTACTATAAGCAAGGTTTCCCTGATACGTAAAAAAAGATGATGTTACTAACTGATCAATATACAAGTTATTTGAAGCCGTAAAATGCATTCCACCACTACAAATTGACTTAGTAATAAAAAAAGGTCAATTTCTATCGGTAATAGCAGAAATAATGTGTTGTTGTATCATCAGTTATTCGGATCGGTGGCAGGAGCATCATGCATAGTAACAGTTACCCGGTTGGCCACCAGCCAGTAACAGCCACATCTTCACTTGTTTGTCACAACCACCAGAGAAAACTGTGGTTCCATCACCCTTCCAAGCCGAACTTAAAACCTACAAGTAATAATCCAAAATCATAATTGCTAAAACAATAATTATCAAAATACAATACAAACACTTCACTCCAAAACTCAGATCGATTTTCACATACCACACCATGTCCCCCAAATCAATAAGAAGCTTTGAAAGATTGAATGAATTGCAACAAATAAAAAGACACAATTGTAAAAAAAGAAGCAAAAAACACCGATTTACGTGGTCGGAAGTAAACAATCTGAAAGTAAAAAAGATAAAAGAAGACCGGCAAAGTGAAAAACCGCCTGTGATCTTGATTTCATCACTCAAGCTTAGAAATCCGTTCGAATCTGGGCTCTATGAGATCTTGATTGTTGTAATTCACCTATTGCAATTCACTTATTTGTAACGTTCAGAGGTCTCATTATGATTCAGAATTCAAGGCCCATATTTAAACACAATTATTAGCTCAACAAAGCAGTAAGGTTGCAGAGACGGCAGCGAAAATCTGACCAAATATGAATCCTAGAATCCCAATTTCAGCAATGCGAACCTAATTTTTTCCAATAAAAAACAAAACAACTCAAATCATCAGGCATTTTTTTGAAAGTAATCCAAAATATTTATATGTTATAGTAAGGATTATTTAACCAAGGAATATCCAAAGGCCAAAAAGGAAAAAAAAAGATGTATTCCTATGTATTTATTGTGATTTATGATGACAAGCCATTAATGAAAGCTTTGCTCATGATAAAAGGAAGCAACGGACATATAGGCAACAACTGTAGTAGTTTTCAATCAGCCATAGTTGATCTTCAATCAGCCAGACATTCAGAATCGCCCACAACTTGTCTTCGAATTTGGCTTGTGAGTTCATGTAATCATGAACTTTATTCTCAATCTGCAACGAACCTACATCAAGAAATTTATTAAAACAGTAAATTAACAAAATTAATTGTGACTGTTTTGACAACACAAATCAAGAATACTCAACAAAACTAACCCGGATTTGTGACTTTTTTTTAACAGTCCACATCAAGAAAACAGAGGGTTAAGGATTCTACAAATTGTTGTAAACTGAGATTTTGTTCATCAATCAGATTCATCTCAAATTTCCTGATAATCAAGATGTCAATCAGAAAACATCACCATTTATTACTCAAACAAACGAATCGCCAAGTCTAATTACCAAGAACCCTATATGCATAATTAAGTTTAATGAATTCCAAACATAATCAGAAGGAGATTTAACTTACCCATGTACGATAATGAAGCCATACGATGGCCCTTTGATCTCCTTTTCGCTCCCAGAACCGTTAGCCAGCAAGATCAATATCCACCCTTGTAGCTCCATACTACACACATGAGATGAATAATAAAAACACAATATTAGTTCATGTAGTACCAAGATATTGAAGTTGATGGCTATAATATAGGATCCAACAATTCTCAAAATGGTATTAAAAAAACACAATGAAATGCTATTGAAAAAACACAATGAAATGCTATTAAAAAAAACACAATGAAATTGATCAAACACCTGATAGGCAGCCACTTAGACAATTTTGACCCGTTTAAGAGGCAGCTTTGACCCTGAATTTGAAATAAACACAAAATCCACTTCAACTTCAAAACATAATATATGAAATAACACATATAAAATGGGAAGCAATTAATCAAACACCAGGTTGGCTGTTTGAATAGATATTCACGGAAGTGAGTGACAATTCAACTGAGTGGTGAGCATGGTGAACGCCATGGCTGCAAAATCACGGTTGCTTCAATGGTAGAAATTATCAATTTTTCCACCACGAGCCCTCTGGATTTTACCCCGCCAAGAGTTGTATGTGAAATTGCGAACCCTAAATTCTAAAGTGAAGTTACCAAAAAATACGAAACTGACAGTACCTGAGGTTGAGATTTCGCTTCTAGGGTTTCCTCATGTGAAGAAGCAGCGAAGTCAAGTGGGAAGCAGTATCGGTTGATTGGCTGAGGTTGAGATTCATCAGCAACGACATGATAATCACTTCTAGAAATGCCGCAATTGAATTGATATGTTTCATCTTGTTGATCTGGGTTTATTGATTTGGATTTGTGATTGTATCAATTATAACCAGCAATTGAATAAGAGAAATTTTAGAGAGAGAGGAAGAAGATGATTTGAAAGTGAAGGAGGAAGTGAGTTTATATGTATAATTGTAGGGGCAACAGTTGAGGGAGCGTACCCACGTAGCGAGAAACATGCAAAAAACACAGGAAACCATAACTGGCGTTGAAAAAAAAACTACCATTTTTTTTGGGTTTGAACGGATGAGATTCAATCTTGAAGATAACCGCCTGAATTATTACGGTCTTGATCTTCTAAAAAAACGGTTATGCCCCTATTGACCGACGGTTTCTTAGCGGGGAACAATTTATTAATAATTTTGTTAAAAACAGAGTTCGTTCAAAAAAAAATATTTTCTAGTTTGCCCGACAGAATCAACACCAAGGAACACGGAAAACAGAATAACGGGGAAACGGAAATACGAACTGTTCGGACGAGAGACTGCCTGGGACGAAAGGGTCATTCGTACGAAAAGGAGTGTCTGGTGAACTGAGTCTCGTTTGAACGTTTTAACTATCAAACAGTTATGTTCGTGATTTCTGTTAAGTTTATTAGTTATAATAATAGTATATTAATAGTCCAGAAGATTCATAATATTCATAGAAGTCATGGATGGAGGTTTGACCTTGTTATTGTTCACCAAAGCACAAATCAGTTAACTTAGTTAACTGATAGGTTGGTCATGAATACGGAAATGAAAATACAGAATGTAAAGTTAACCAAACAACCAAACAATGTACAACCCAAGTGTGTCAACATGACATAGAAAGAATTAACTAAGTGTCGGAGGCTGGATGGGGTTCACTTGTTCTAGGTCTAGGAGATTGTTTGGGTGTTCGTTTCATGAGTTTAAGTGAAGTGGTGGATCTAGATTAGAAACCAAAGTTCCCACAGAACACACATTGATGTTCCAGAATCATCCATATCGAAAATGGTGATTTGGAAAATCATTCAACATTTGAAATCGTCGGAACTTAGTGAAATAGTTGCATTCGGATGACTGGGAGTCCCTTTCGTACGAGAGGGTTACCCTCTCGGACGACTGGGCCTGCACTTCGGACGAATGGGACTGTTTCTAGGTAAAATCAGTTCGGTTTAGTTTGAATCGATTACCTACTCGGTTGGAATTGGTTCAAACTTGAATCCACAGCTATTGACTTAGCTTGTGAGCTCGAAGAACCTCAGATCCAGCTGAGTTCGAAGTCAGAAAGATCGTTTAAAATAGTTTTGAAAGATTTACTTCACCTTTAACTTGGTCCTCAACTGATTTGAGTGTTTATACCAGTTTCCATAGACCAAGTGAAGATTCGTGAAGAATCTTGTAAAAAGTTTAATGAAAATAGAAGAAAAGTAGAAGAGATTGAAGAAATCAGTTGTTTAATGAGTGTAAACTCACTTAGGAGTAGTTGTGACAAGTCTAGGAGAAATGCCCGAAGTTAGCTTGAGAGAGAATTCGAAAGTTAAAGGTTTGAAATGAAGGGAATGGACTGATATTTATAGGCTGAGGAGCAATTTGGGATGAGTGGGCCTTTTGAACGATTAGGTCGCCCTTTCGTGCGAAAGGGCCAGGCCCATAAGCCCAACTTCCAAATTTTGTGTGTTTTGTCGGTTTTAGGCGTCTTTAGCGTGTAAGTGCAATGTATAAGTGTTGTGCATAAATAAAGGATCGTATACATGTATTTTGCATGTATGATATGTATGTATAAGTATGAATTGCATGTAAATCGTATCAAGTATTTATGTATCACGAATGTTTAACAAGTATTTACAAATAATGAATAACCCATGTATATAAAAGATAGAATTTTCATATTCAAGTCTCGGATAACAATGTTTGAAATGAAATACAAATACAAAGGAATACAAGTTTCCATAAATGAAAAGTACGACAAAATTGCTAAATAAGGAAAGTTACAAAAAATGAGAAGTTACACCAGCCATACATTTATTGTTCTTTGAGATCATAACGATTGTAACCAAACTTTGTTCGTTTGAATACACATCAATTTATTTATATGGTTGTTAATTTCATTGATTGATAAGTGGATTTCACACACTAATCAATTTCTAACAGTTGAATATGTTATGTTCGTCATGTTCTATACTATTCTTCAAAGATTAAATGACACACACATTGTGTTTATGAATTAAGTATATTTTTGTTTGCACTAGCATATTAGCAGACACGAACTCGTGCATAGACACAAGGGTCTTGATGTGGCCGGAAACTTGTAAGGTTTGGTTTTGAATAAAATTTATTTGTAAACATAGATTAAAAAACATATAACAATGGTAGAGTTGAATTTGAATACAATTTACATCAAATCGTTGAAAAAATATGCGCATCGCACGGTTTTGAATTAAATTTACTTGTTGGAAAAATCTATAATAGATCTAAACCTTGACTTAATTTTGACGGCTTGTACGTTTATGCTTTGATGATTAACTGTGTTTAAACAAAATATAAGCTGAAACGGAAATACAAATTTTCATATTGGAATAGTATATTCGATATTTTGTATCCAAAGATTAAAAAAAAAAACTAAATCAAGGTGTAGCTTTAATAACATGCATCTTTGTCCTTTAATTACTTGTAAAATATTATTTACATCTAGATTTTAAATAAAATTTATGTCGAGACGTACATAAAAATAAGGATGCGATAGGGTTTAACTTGGAATTTTATAAATAATGAAATTTTAAAGTTATAAAAGAATAATAATAAAACAAAAAATGACCTTGATACCATAAAAAGCAAATCAAAAGAGTTTTGTAATACTTTTCTACTTCAAAGTTTGTCCACTAGGTAGTCTAGTATATTTTACGCCTTAAAGGTTGTAATATTGTCAAACATGGAAATGACAATAATTTTGTAATGTACGTGAACTTTTGTAAATTGAATGGCTATAAGCGGTTTTGTAAAGGGTCATATTATTGGCACACCTTGGGTTATTAAATCAACACCCTCAATATGCATTGTATAGGCCTATACGATGTGTATTGAGTTGGTTAATTAATTCTGTGTCAGTCAAAGGCTAACACTGTCTCACTGGGTTAAAGTAATACGCATCGTATAGGCCTATACGATGCGTATTACTTTTTTAAGAAAGTACAATCAGCTTTCTGTCACTGTTGAGTGACGTAAAGTGATTGACGTAAGCCCTATACGCATCGTATAGGGTTATGACTCGTATCAAATTATGAATTTGAATTCTTCCTCTCCTATTTAAACGACGAAGAAGACGATATATATATATCGTCTTCGATATATATTCACATTCATTACAAACATGTCTTGGTACATCTATGTTTTCGGTGACCTGCCTAACGCAAACACGAGCAAGTTTATTTCGGATAGCAGTGTGGTATATCATTTTTTTTAACTTATTCCGTTTTTTTTTTTTTTTTTTTTTGTTTATGAAATACTTAGCACACCGTTTGTATTAGGCGGGGTCTAATGTCCCTGATTCTTACGATTTGAGTGGAAATGATTATCACGCGCACGAGGTCGTCTCTGGCTATCGTCCCCATCATAATGAATCGTTGTTGCCAGACCTCAACGAGGTAAGTATATATATTTACTTTTTTATATTCGGCGTTAAACTTACTATTACCTTTTACCCGTTGGTTTTTTTTAGTCTGCTATGCCCCGCCAACCGTTGTTACCAGATTTGAACGCGTGTAGCCATGATCAAGGTTATGGGTCTCCGTATTATGAACCCGGTTATGTTCACTTGTACGGAAAGGAAGAATATGGCAATAACGTTTTCGTTAGTGGTGCCTCGGGAGTACATGAAGACGTTGGTCAGCCTTCTTGCGTGCAAGAGTCATTGGGTGACGATCCACCCGTGCAAAAGTCATTGGGTGACGAGCCACCCGTGCAAGAGTCATTGGGTGACGAGACACCCGGTTACCCTAAAGTTTCGTACAAAACTGATCAGGTACGAACGATATATATTTTTGTTACATGTTATATTTTTTTCTGTTAAAAAATTATTATAAAATTGTTAATACAAAATACATTAAAATTGTTATATTTTTCAAATAGGATAAAAATTAATTAATAAATGTTATATGAAATATTTTTATAAAATTAATTAAACCTGTTATATTTTTTTAAATATTATAAAAAATACATTAAAAATTGTTATATTTTTTCAAAATATTCGTTGAAGAGTTGAAGACACTCGTATTATACAAACGAGATGATTTCATCAAAATAGGCGTGAAATCCATAATTTGGTGAATGACTCTCAATCCGCTTATTCAGTTTTGCACTACGCCATCAAGTTAGGAGTGAGATCCACATCTTGACGGTAAGTTTCCAATTCAAACTCTAGTGGACCCTCGTCAAAGTGTCGGAATTAACTTTCTTGACCCGACGAATACCAACCACACTTATGGTACGAAATCTTCAAGTTAGGGGTGAAACCCTCATCTTGTCGACTAGTCCCGTTCCTCAATTTTCAATCCCGCCAAAGTTTCGATTTTTCAATCGATTAGGGACGTGTAGTAACTGGAAGTGTAAAGTACCGTTAATCGCTTCTCGACAAGAGTATTTTACCCGTAGGCCAAAGTAGGCATGAGCAAATGGTATAAAATACCGATCCCATCCCGATCCCGATACCGATAATCCCGATCCCGACATGTTTCAGTATCGGAAACGGTATCCACATTTTGGTTTTTTCGGTATCGGTAAAATACCGACTTTTACCCTCAAAATACCGATACCGTACCGAACCGACATGTTTCGGTATCGGTATCAAGTATTCATGAAATTTCGGGATCGGGATTATCGGTATCGAGACGGGATCGGTATTTGCTCATCCCTAGGCCAAAGCACGTTTCCCTAATTTGAAAGGACTTTCGATTCACTTTTGAATAGTCGAAGTTTCTAAACCCGAAACAATCCGATGTTTTATCAAGCCTCTCTTTTACGTTATCTCAATTTCTATGTGTTTTAATACTTGTTACCTCCTTCATTTCAAAACCGATGCACAATTCGCACGTTCCTCGCAATAAAAAACAACAATAATTTGCACAATATTAAAAAATTGTAAAGAAAAAATACATTCAAAATTGTTATATTTTGTAAATAGGATAAAAAATTAATTAAAAAATGTTATATTTTTATAAAATTAATTAAAATGTTATGTTTTTATAAAATTAATTAAAATTGTTATATTTTTTTAAGAATTTTTTAAAAAGTACATTCAAAATTGTTATATTTTTTTAAATTACTTGTTATATTTTTAGGATTTTTTATCCCGCGATGATTTGGAAGGTTGGGTAAAACGAAGGGGTTTAGCCAATGGATACGTTATTGTTACCAGACGGTCCAAGGATCACCGGATGTGGCTCCAATGTTGTCGTAGCGGCGAGCATGAGAGTAAGGCCATAGTTAGGAAAACCAGCAGCAAAAAATGCGCGTGCCCTTTTATGGTGATAGGCCATCTCGACCAAAGTCGTCGGGCTTGGCGGATAGATAATCTGAACAATAATTTTAACGAGACGCACAACCACGGCCCTGCTGAACATCTGGAGGGTTACGCGTATGCCAGGAGGCTTACTCCTAATGAGTTTAGGATGGTGCAAGAGCTGACAGATCAAGATTTACAGCCCCATACAATCTGGAAGGCCGTAACCGAACAGAACCCTGAGAACAAATGTGTTCCGAAAGACATACACAACGCTCGCCAAAAGATTAGGGCCGCAAAGTTCGAGAAAAAACCGTCTCCCATGCAGCGGCAGGAACAAATCCTCCAGGAAAAAAAGATGACCTATTAGATACAGGCGGAACCTTCCACCAACGTCGTTCAGCATGTATTTTTCTGTCACGAGAAGTCCTTTGAAATGTGGAGGGCATTCCCGCATGTGCTTATGGTCGACGCTACCTACAAGACTAACATGTACAATCTTCCATTTTTGCAAGTTGTGGGTATGACGTCGACAAACCAAACCTTCTGTGTTGCGCATGCATTTCTTTCAAACGAGCAGGAGGCAACGTGCGTCTGGGTCATGGAGAGGGTCAGGTCTATCTGCACGAGTGCATGGAGCCGCGTGTATTTCTAACGGACAGGGACCAGGCACTGATAAACGCGTGTAGAAAAATATTCCCTGGCGCACACAGATATCTCTGCAGGTTCCACATCTTACAAAATATTGTGAAGCACTGTAAGAATTCGTTTAATACGCAAGATTGGGATGCCTTTATTTCTCAGTGGAAAACAGCGTGTAATTCCGCTACCGAAGAGTTATACAAATATAACGTCCTCAACCTTCAGAGACACCTTATCAATCAACAACGTACATGTATGTTCTCTCTAAGTAAATACATTCATACAAATTGATATATAATTTGAATATGTTTATTTTTTTTTCAGATGTTTTTGATTACCTATGGAATAATTGGTTAAGCACCTCCAGACAATTGTTCATATCTGCATGGACCAATCAAACCCTGACATTCTTCCAAACCACAACAAACAGAGCTGAAGGTGTACATGCTGCATTAAAGAAAAAGCTGACTACACCGAGATGCAGTCTGGAAACGCTGGTGAAAAAGGTGGACACCTTGGTACTAAAGCAATATGCGCAAATAAAGAAATCCTTGGAAGAAAGCCACACCAAGCGAATGAACAGCCACCTTCAGATTCCTTTGTTTTGCAACCTACTTCTTAAAGTTTCCATCCATGCTCTTAACCTATTGGAAAATGAGCTAACAGGGAGAATAGACATGTTGCGGTCATTCGGATCAACATGTGGCTGCTAGCTGTACTCGGGTGCCGGGTTGTTATGTGCCTGTCGCCTGGAGAGATTGCAGAATACAGGTACTTATAGACTTATAAAAAATGTTTTGTTGTCTTAATTTAATATGATTGTCTAATGCTCTTTTTTTTTGTTTTGCAGACTGCGTCATTCAGCTCGAAGATATAGACATTTTCTGGAGAAAACTTGACCTGAACCCATCAAATTTTGATGAGGAAGATGTTGATGTAGACAAACAATTAGAATATGTGAAACAAAAATTGTCTACCCAACCCCCGCAAGTGAGGAAAAGCGTCTTATCGAAGATCATGGCGGTGGTAAACCCATATATGAGCGACAAAAAACCGCATGTCGTACAAGAAAAGACTCGCGGGCGGCCAACTTCCAAGGTCCAACAACAAAGGAAAGAGCAACCTGCTAGAGATAGCTCAGGTGGGCCTCCCAGACAACAAAGCAGGTGTGACCCTCCTCGACATAGCTCTTATGTACCATCGCAAGATTCCCTAATACAGTCTACGTCTGCAATGTCTCTAAAGTCTCAAAGGTCGTTAAATCGACGCGGTCGTTCAACATCTTCACGTGAAGAAGAGCCTGGCAAGGGCAATGCCTTTCCATTAATCACTGATGAGGGAATGCTTGAATATGCGCACAGATACAAAAAACAAATTCCAAAAGTGTTCCACCCCTACATTTCAAGAATAAAATATGTTAGGCCGGATGGACATTGTGGGTTTCGGGTGGCGGCTGTGGGTTTAGGGTTTGAACAAGATTACTTTGGGTATATTCGAAACCAACTACTTGAAGAGCTGACGGGTCCGAACAAAGAAATGTGGAAGTACGTCTTCGATAGTGAATTACCAGGGGACTACGACCAACAAGTACAGAGAATAGATTTTACCGGGGTTGGAATGGCATCCAGGGAACATTGGATGGAGATGCCTCAAGCAGCACTCCTTCTTGCCAATAGGTTTGGTGTGATTGTTCATATATTAGACATCCAAGGTTGTTCTACTGTATTTCCCTTATATGATCCAGAGTACGCACGTGACCCCCATTAGTTCGTTTCACTGTTATTTGTTAATGGTAGTCATTTCATCCACGTCAGACTTGAAGGGGACTATCCAATGCCGCCACCGAACCTTACGTGGAGTAGACGCGCGCGCGAAAAAGCTTTACGTTGGACGAAAAACTACACGGAATGGATAGCGTGGTATGATATGCTAAGGAAGCCTAACATTGACCCTACATTGCTTGTTATTGATTGATTTGTAATTTTAAAGAATAATTTATTTGTATAATGTATTCCATTTGTTTATTGCCAAATCAATGCATTATATTGATTAATATGTAATACGAAAATATGGTAAAATATTCGAAAATGAACTAAATACGTCAAAATACGTTAAAATACGCTGAAATACGCTAAAATACGCTAAAATGCGCTTAAATACCTTAAAATACCCTAAGATAAATGAAAATATGTTAAAATACCTTAAAATACGATAACATGCTCTAAAGTACGCTAAAATGTTCGAAAATACGGTAAAATACGTCAAAATACAATTAAATACACTAAAATACGCTAAAATGCGCTAAAATGCGCTAAAATACCTTAAAATACCCTAAGATACATGAAAATATGTTAAAATACCTTAAAATAAGATATAATGCTCTAAAGTACGCTAAAATGTTCGAAAATACGGTAAAATACGTCAAAATACAATTAAATACGCTAAAATATGCTAAAATACGCTAAAATGCGCTAAAATACCATAAAATACCCTAAGATACATGAAAATATGTTAAAATACCTTAAAATACGATATAATGCTCTAAAGTACGCTAAAATGTTCGAAAATAAGGTAAAATACATCAAAATACAATTAAATACGCTAAAATACGCCGAAATACGCTAAAATACGCCAAAATGCGCTAAAATACCTTAAAATACCCTAAGATAAATACCTTAAAATATGATATAATGCTCTAAAGTACGCTAAAATGTTCGAAAATACGGTAAAATACGTCAAAATATAATTAAATACGCTAAAATACGCTGAAATACGTAAAAATACGCTAAAATGCGCTAAAATACTTAAAATACCCTAAGATAAATACCTCAAAATACGATATAATGCTCTAAAGTACGCTAAAATGTTCGAAAATACGGTAAAATACGTCATAATACAATTAAATACGCTAAAATATGCTAAAGTACGCTAAAATGCGCTAAAATACCTTAAAATACCCTAAGATACATGAAAATATGTTAAAATACCTTAAAATACGATATAATGCTCTAAAGTACGCTAAAATGTTTGAAAATACGGTAAAATACGTCAAAATACAATTAAATACGCTAAAATATGCTAAAATATGCTAAAATGTGCTAAAATACCGTAAAATACCCAAAGAGACATGAAAATATATTAAAATACCTTAAAATACGATATAATGCTCTAAAGTACGCTAAAATGTTCGAAAATACGGTAAAATACGTCAAAATACAATTAAATACGCTAAAATATGCTAAAATACGCTAAAATACGCTAAAATGAGCTAAAATACCTTAAAATACCCAAAGATACATGAAAATATGTTAAAATACCTTAAAATATGCTATAATGCTCTAGAATACGAAAAAGTACGCGACTAATGATATTTCCACGAGCGTATACATATAACACGGCACTATGGAGTACAAGTGGACTTCAAACAAAACTGTACGTAATCGTAAAATACGATATTCACACCTAACCGAACGTTACCGAAACGACGTATGTTGAAGTCATACGTCATAAAATGACAAAATATGCGAAAGTTCGTCAAAAAACGACTTGTATACCCGTCGAACCGAGGAAAACACGAAAAACCAAATTTTCAAATTATGGCATATACGATCGTATAGGCCAAAGTTGTACAGTATTACCCCTTAAAACGCATCGTATAGATCTATACGATACGTATTATCCCGTGGATTTATTTAAAAACAGGGGTATATTGGTAATTTACTACCCATCGTATTGATCTATACGATTTGTATAGAATGAGTTACGATATAACCCCTTAAAACACAGGGGGTTGATACGATCCAAAAACAAACAAAACTCAAAATACACCCAAATACACACACATACGGTGTATACATACGGTCGTCATACGGTCAAGATTTCAAGATCGAAGACTAGTACGGTATTCATGTCACACCCCCAAAACACCCCATGCAGGAACCACCCGCGAGGCGTGTGACGTACCAGGATCTAGCCACCAATCACATTGAACTCATAATAATGTTTCACAATAAAACTTTCATTTATTAATGTAAGCGTTACACAATATTATTTACAATTTAGCAGAAGCATATTACAACAGTTAAGATTTTCGTAACCCAAGTGTATAAAAGCCATTAGGCATGTCTCGAGATTCCATGCAACTCGACTCATGACCACTCCAGCATCCCAGATAGCAATTTCCAGTGATGTGTACCTACAAGACTGCAAGCATGCAGAAAAACGTGTATCAGACAACGCTGGTGAGTTCACAGTTTTGTTAAATCGTTTGTTACCAGTTATGAGTTTAAAAACATTTCAGAGATTTGATGTTGTTAATAACTCGATTACCGCAAATGGCTCCAGATTATTTGCCCTTCCCCAATGCTCTATCAAACATTGGTCAAGTGGTTAAGGTAATTAGTTCACGACCGTACTCTCCGGAACGGTGTGAGGGTGCCAAACCTAATAGCGCTATCAACTAATAACCCCGTTGCCTCCCCGGCAACCAATTGGTATATGATGGGACTTAATGATAGAAATGAGTGTATTAACCAACATCCCTGGTTTAACATTCCAGTCAAACCCAATTACCCGACATTCCTCCACGGAATGTTTACCAGATGTCCCTCCCCGGGACGCATGCTTGGAAAAAGAGCAGTGAACTCACCTTAGATTTGCTCGGTACGTTACGTTACATTACCCGTTTCAAGTTGGTCAACCAAACCCTACCGTGGTTACTAAGAGTAGTCAGTTTCACAATCACATATCCAAATCACGTATCACAAAGACACCATTTAGGTTTCGTACACGATTGCAATACAAGTTCATGTTCCAACAGTCGTTACCAAAAGACCCGTTTCATAACAACTAAATCACGTATTTTCCACAGACTGCAATTGCTGCTAAGACCACAGTGTATCACATAACAAGTATTCAGTTCTCAAACAAGGCTACATCCCATGTGCATGACACATAACAACACTTACCGATGTACTGTCTACTCACACAAGTTAAATCAGGCTTCTCATTCTTGATTAGCATACTTATATTGTATCCGATAGTACTCATAAACACAAGTATCCCTTCATATAAACAACATACACAGTTTCAGTTTGTTCTTTCACATAAACCACATACATAGTTTTAGTTTGTTCACACATAAAGCATCTCTACGAAGAACCATACTTCGTGGGGTGTTCTCATAACGAAGGTTCCCACGGCGAAGAATCATCCTTCGTCTAGAAGTGGTTCCGAAGAAGAACCACAGTGGTTCACCAAAAGCTATTCGACGAAGGTTGATGTTCGTCTTCGACGAAGTTTGATGTTCGTCTTCGACGAAGATTGATGTTCGTCTAAAGCCTGGTCGAAGAAGATTGATGTTCGTCGTCCCACCCAATCATTAACTATTAGTTTACACGATGATCGACCACATCCAAGTTGATTTAGACATTGCATAGACCCTCTCATATGCTACGAATCATCACATAAATCACAGTCAAAGGTTTACACTCTTAACAAAATTCCATAACAGTTTATCAAATCATAGCCAAGGCTTAGCATAGAACTAGTGATTCATCGCCACAAGGAATTATCAATTGGTTATTTCTCAAAAAGAAACATTTAGATCGGACCACATGGACTCATCGCATATATTCCTAGTTTGTAAACAACATTCACATAATCATATTGATTCTAGCAAAAACCCTAACTCATAGTTATTCTTACACTAGCAGCACCTTAATCAACAAATGCATTCCTAGCCAAACATAACAAAGGATCAACTCTAGATACGCAAAATACACTAACCAGATTAAGAGATGTACGATGGAGTGCTGGATTCGAGGGAGAGCAAGACTTCGAAGAAGGAGGCTGTCGTCGAGCATGCACAGGAGGAGATGAGGGCTAGGGTTTGATAATCTTTTTGTGTTTAGAGATAATGAAAGCCATAAATACATCGGGTGTCTAAACCCTTTAGAACATATGGGCTGAACCTAGGTTGGTTCCAGTTTGGGCTCGTAATGCCCTGGGCCGAGGGTCCCTATTTTCTTCGGCGAAGCCCTATGCTTCGTCACACTTGTTTGATGATGAAGAATCATTCTTCGTCGTTTATGGCGAAAGTTCATTCCATATAAACCATTAAACTTACTCGCTAAACCTTAAACATCCGCACTAAACATCCACATTAAACGTTCAAGCATTAGAATACTCTAACCATTCAGATAAACTAGACAGGACATCACCTGAAACAAATTGTAAACCAAACAGAATTGTGAAACAAGTGATGTGCATAGGAAAGACCTTGAAATCTCGAGTTGTCACATCATCCCTAACTTGAAAGAAATTTCGTCCCGAAATTTGACAAGTAATCTCAAAAATGAAGTGGCAGACTAGGATGACTGTGGATTTCCTCGTGTGCCACATCATCCCCTACTTGAAAGGGAATTTCGTCCCGAAATTCGCCAGTTGCATCAGGATTCAATTCGACAGTTTCGAACAGGTTAGGATACTTGAGCTTCTTCGGATCCTCGCGTTCCCACGCAGACTCAGGTCCACGTCTTGAGTTCCAACGAACTCTCATAATTGAACTTCGACTACGTTTTCAACCGATTCCTCGGCAACTGCAACTTGTCATTACCCTTAGGCGCTAGTAATGGTATCACAAGTGTTTCATCAAACAACACTTCTTTAGTTTCGAGACATAACTGACATCGTGAACGTTACCCAATTCGTCGGGTAACTCGAGTGTGTAGGTCACGTTACCGATTCATTTCAGAATTTTGAATGGTCCATCTTAACGTAAATTAAGCTTGCCATGCTTCCTAAAGCGTACCACACCCTCCCAGGGTGAAACTTTCAGCACCGCTTGCTCGCCTGCAACGAGCTCCCAGTGTTTCTGGCGATCATGCGTTGCCGCCATACGATTTCTGATGTAAACAATCTTCCCAAGTGTTTCGAGTACAAGTCCTGGATCTGTGATTAGGTTGTCACCCACCTTAGTCCAACAAGGAGATTGGCATTGCCGTCCATGCAATGCCCCAAGCAGAGCTTTCTGAATACTAGAATGGTAACTGCTGCAGTAGAACTCAACCAATGGTAGGTGTCCTTCCAATTTTACTAAAGTCAATCATACACATGCTCGCAGCATGCCCTCGAGTGTCAGGATTGGTTCGTTTACTTTGACCGTTTACCTTACGGTGATAAGCAATACTCATATCTATGCGTGAACCAAGGATGTTGTGTATTGCCTGTCATAAATTAGGTGTAGATCAAAATCAGAGGTAACAGGAGTTGGCACCTCATGCCTAAAAAAACCGCTCTTCGCAGGTAATTACACACAGGATACGAAGACTTGTCAATTTTCCTTGTTTGCAGAAAGTGTACCGGTTACAGGAGACAATTAACGATCGCCCAGGTGATATTGTTTCCGATATGAGTTTTTGGTAGACCAGTGACAAAACCCGTGGCAGTCAGTTCCCATTTCCACATGGTGTTTCTGGTTGTTGACGCAACCCAAGAGAGTTCTGGTACTCCACCTTGGCTTTCGCATAAGTCCAACATCGTTCACATACGTCGCTATGGGGGCTTTCGCGCCGATCCCTAGTACAAGATCCTTAGATCCTATGACATCCTATAAAAAATCGGACGAGTAGAATATCAAGGTTTGTGTGTTTCTCCCTGCACAAGTCCCGTGGGATTGCTGTATAGTGAGACCCGCATTCGTTCCATGAAGTAGTGAATGCTGTTCGATTTTTAGCCACAAATTGTTTTTCCATGCCCTGCACGGATCCAGCTGGAAGGTTCTCGTCCTTCAACGCTTCGGTTCGAGCAAAACAGATCTGATCAGGTAGGTCGGAGTCGATGGTGTGCTGTGGGGCTCGTACACATTCAGGTTTCACAGTCGAAATCATTCGGAGGTTCCATCCAGCGATGCCATCACATGTTTAGCTTTTTCGAAACAAGGGCACACGGGAGGCCCTTGTGATCGGTCTAAGTAGTGCATTTGGTACCGTCCAAGTAATACCCCCAACTTAAATCCAAGGCCATAGCTTCCACCCCAGGTTGTGAGTCGTGCAAATCTTCTTCTTAATCCACCACGTAAGCCATCACCCTTTCGTATTGCATCGGTGTGTAACTGTGACTCTGATTCGGGCCATCATGGTATACCACTAGATCACCCGTATCCTCGGGTAAAGACAATACTCAGTGCATCGTAGAGTTGGGTTTCAAAAGCTGAAAAGACGTCCTCCTGTTTTGTCTCCCATGAATTCACCGCACCTTGCTGTGTTAAAGAGATTAGAGCTGCGCGATCTTTAAAATTACCGCATCCTCGAAGGACTCTTAGGTGCCGATCAAGTCCTAATAAAAAGGATCTTAGCGAGATTCACGTGTATTCCCAATTCGTTGATTACGTGCCCAAGAAAGTGTACTTCTCGAATCCTGAAGTCACACTTTGGTAGTCTTCGCGTGGAGTTGCTCTTCCCCTAGGAGCTCTAAGATAAGATACATGTGCCGTTCATGGTGTTTCTTTCTCCTGGGAGTGGTTCCAAGTGTCATCGGTAAACACTGTCAGCAGTTTGACGAGACGAGGTTTACACATACGATTCATGTGGTCCTCAAAGCTGCTGGTGTATGAAGTAACTTAAATGACATACACAGAAAATCGTAATAGCCGTATGGCGTTTGAAATGCTGTCTTAGTAACATCCTCCTCCTAGACTTCCATCTGATGATTGCCCGATCTCAAGTCGGTTTCCGAGTAGATGATTGACCCTTGCAGCTGGCCAAGCAGGTCGTTAATGTGAGGTAATGGGTGATGGTTTTCCGACTGGCACCTTGCTGAGTTTACGGTAGCCGATACACGAATGAAGGGACTCGTCCTTCTTTTCACAGGTAGAGCTCGGGCTCCCGAACGCAAGGAGCTAAATCGGTTAAGACCCCTGTCCGGCGCTTCCTGAAGTTGATTAGGCAATTCCTGCAACCTTCCTGATGTGAGACGATAAGGGGTACTAGTAATCAGGGCTGCTTCTGACATGATACCGATCTGATATTCCACTTGATGATGTGGAGGTAAACCTGATAGTTCTTCTGGTAGCTCATAGGGAGAAATCACGAACAATTGGTGGATCCTCGATCCTCTTTTCCTTAGCCTTAACATCAGTAACGAGTGCTAACATAGCGGGGTAATCCTTCCGTGGACACCTATGGCCTTCACAGCTGAAACGATGCTAACCTTTGCACCATTCTGACACTTTAAGACAGACAACGATTCTCCAATAGGGAGAGAGATACGCAAAATTTTCTCCTCACCTGGTATACCTGCGCGATATCTGGATAACCAATCCACACTAACTACTGCATCGAAACCATCAAGGATAGTAGAAGGAAGTTCGAGGTCGAACACTTGTCCCACAAGGTCGAGTTTGCATCCCAATGAACATATAAGGCTTCATTTAACTTGCCATCAGCCGATTTCACAACAAATTCAGCTTCAAGGAGTATCAGGGTTGAACAGAATAGGGACGAGATGATTAGTTACCAAGAACGTGCAGGCCACCATGCTGCGATAATCCTGGCATCACCCACGCCAATCCTAAATGCCCTGCCATTAGTTTCATTTCCGGTGTCGTTGTTTTCGTTACGAGAATTTCCAGTACTGCCGTCGTTTCCCCCGGTTGTTGTCGTCTTGCTTTAGCAACAGCGAATCCATGTCGAAGTCACCTTCATTTCCGTACTGAAAGTTACGATTACAAGTACCTTGTTGTCACGGTGGCCGTTGCCTCTAATGTTGTTGTTTTGTAAACAGAGTGTTGCGATCTTTTGCCAAAAGGGTTCACCTTCTCACATTCCCTGACACGTACCGGGCACTGCCCATGGCACTAGCAATTATTCCTTCCATGCTCCGATCAATTGTCAGTGTTTATGCCCTGATTGATTCATAAGAGTTGGCTCCCAAGGGTTGTCGGCTAGGGTTAGGGACTCTATTGAAGTCAATCCACTGGTGTTCGTCATTGGTAATCGAAGCCGTCATATTACTAGGGTCGGTAATGTATCACGTTCGACTCCTTGTCCATCGGTCGTGTAAGTCGGTTGGATACTGTACGGTGTGCCGGTAGAGAACTACAGAGGTGATCGAACTTCGGGTTTTGAGGCATCAATTCGTCAGGTTCAGGTATCCAAGAAAAGCGAGGAAAGCATAGACCAAACGTTTAATGATTCAAAAACTAGCTCAGAGGTGTTCGCAATTGCACCTAACTTTCTCATAAAGCGTTCAGATGCGTGTTTAAGCAATACCTGATATTAATGTGATTCGCAAGGATTTAGAGAGGAGTGAAAAGATCACGTTCGAGTAGGAGACAATCACTGCTATGACTCCTATAGACTTGTTACGTTTCTCATTGATCGAATAGCGGAATAGAACCCCTTTTTCACTTGTTAAGTCTCACTGGGACTTGCATGCACCCCACATTATTATAATGTGTGCACCCACAATAATATGGTGATTTGCATGCTCATCTCAGTTCCCCCTAACTCATGTCAAATGGTTCCTCAAACTCAAGTGTCAAACGGAGGTTGTCATAATGATAAGATCACATAAATCCAAAGGCTATGACATACTAACAACGCATCGTAATGTAAGCAAGCAATTCATGAAATCATGCTATAGTGACGAGTGTGTACTTATACGCGACATCATAAACAAATGTGTACTGGTCATGTAATGTAAGCAACAAGTGAAAAAGACGAACCTTGCAATCTGGAGCTGAGTGTCATGGTCGTATTCAGAACTTGTTCGGTTACAGTCTGGTTTATAAAAACGTTTTAAAACCAAGTTCACTATAACCAGTGGCTCTGATACCAAACTGTCACACCCCCAAAACACCCCATGCAGGAACCACCCGCGAGGCGTGTGACGTACCAGGATCTAGCCACCAATCACATTGAACTCATAATAATGTTTCACAATAAAACTTTCATTTATTAATGTAAGCGTTACACAACATTTGTTTACTATTTAGCGGAAGCATATTACAACAGTTAAGATTTTCGTAACCCAAGTGTATAAAAACCGTTAGGCATGTCTCGAGATTCCATGCAACTCGACCCACGACCACTCCAGCATCCCAGATAGCAAGTTCTAGTGATGTGTACCTACAAGCCTGCAAGCATGCAGAAAAACGTGTATCAGACAACGCTGGTGAGTTCACAGCTTTTCTAAATCGTTTGTTACCAGTTATAAGTTTAAAAACATTTCAGAGATTTGATGTTGTTAATAACTCGATTACCGCAGATGGCTCCAGATTATTTGCCCTTCCCCAATGCTCTATCAAATATTGGTCAAGTGGTTAAGGTAATTAGTTCACGACCGTCCTCCCCGGTACGGTGTGAGGGTGCCAAACCTAATAGCGCTATCAACTAATAACCCCGTTGCCTCCCCGGCAACCAATCGGTATATGATGGGACTTAATGATAGAAATGAGTATATTAACCAACATCCCAAGTTTAACATTCCAGTCAAACCCAATTACCCGACATTCCTCCCCGCAATGTTTACCAGATGTCCCTCCCCGGGACGCATGCTTGGAAAAAGAGCAGTGAACTCACCTTAGATTTGCTCGGTATGTTACGTTACATTACCCGTTCCAAGTTGGTCAACCAAACCCTACCGTGGTTACCAAGAGTAGTCAGTTTCACAATCACATTTCCAAATCACGTATCACATAGACACCATTTAGATTTCATAAACGATTGCAATACAAGTTCATGTTCCAACAGTCGTTACCAAAACACCCGTTTCATAACAACTAAATCACGTATTTTCCACAGACTGCAATTGCTGCTAAGACCACAGTGTATCACATAACAAGTATTCAGTTCTCAAACAAGCCTACATCCCATGTGCTTGACACATAACAACACTTACCGATGTACTGTCTACTCACACAAGTTAAATCAGTCTTCTCATTCTTGACTAGCATACTTATATTATATCCGATAGTACTCATAAACACAAGTATCCCTTCATATAAACAACATACACAGTTTCAGTTTGTTCCTTCACATAAACCACATACACAGTTTCAGTTTGTTCACATATAAACAACATACACAGTTTCAGGTTGTTCACACATAAAGCATCTCTACCAAGAACCATACTTCGTGGGGTGTTCTCATGACGAAGGTTCCCACGGTGAAGAATCATCCTTCGTCTAGAAGTGGTTTCGACGAAGAACCACAGTGGTTCACCAAAAGCTATTCGACGATGGTTGATGTTCGTCTTCGACGAAGTTTGATGTTCGTCTAAAGCCTGGTCGAAGAAGATTGATGTTCGTCGTCCCAGCTTCTTCGTCGCTGCATTACACAAATGATCATGATTCCCTAAACCCTAATAACCACCCAATCATTAACGATTAGTTTACACGATGATCGACCACATCCAAGTTAATTTAGACATTGCATAGACCCTCTCATATGCTACGAATCATCACATAAATCACAGTCAAAGGTTTACACTCTTAACAAAATTCCATAACAGTTTATCAAATCATAGCCAAGGCTTAGCATAGAACTAGTGATTCATCGCCACAAGGAATTATCAATTGGTTATTTCTCAAAAAGAAACATTTAGATCGGACCACATGGACTCATCGCATATATTCCTAGTTTGTAAACAGCATTCACATAATCATATTGATTCTAGCAAAAACCCTAACTCATAGTTATTCTTACACTAGCAGCACCTTAATCAACAAATGCATTCCTAGCCAAACATAACAAAGGATCAACTCTAGATACGCAAAATACACTAACCAGATTAAGAGATGTACGATGGAGTGCTGGATTCGAGGGAGAGCAAGACTTCGAAGAAGGAGGCTGTCGTCGAGCATGCACAGGAGGAGATGAGGGCTAGGGTTTGATAATCTTTTTGTGTTTAGAGATAATGAAAGCCATAAATACATCGGGAGTCTAAACCCTTTAGAACATATGGGCCGAACCTAGGTTGGTTCCAGTTTGGGCTCGTAATGCCCTGGGCCGAGGGTCCCCATTTTCTTCGGCGAAGCACCATGCTTCGTCACACTTGTTTGATGACGAAGAATCATTCATCGTCGTTTATGGCGAAAGTTCATTACATATAAACCATTAAACATACTCGCTAAACCTTAAACATCCGCACTAAACATCCACATTAAACGTTCAAGCATTAGAATACTCTAACCATTCAGATAAACTAGACAAGACATCACCTGAAACAAATTGTAAACCAAACAGAATTGTGAAACAAGTGATGTGCATAGGAAAGACCTTGAAATCTTGAGTTGTCACAATTCATCTCCAAACCCTCATCATTTTAACGTTTTCAGTTTTTCATTTTAGCCGTAGGTTTAGTGTGATTTTTGGGTTGAAAACTGGGGTTTTTCAAGAACTTTTGAATCGTTACGATGCGTATCGGCCTATACGCATCATATCGGTTCAAAATTTCAATTTTTTTTCAAGAACACATGGGTTGATACGATGCGTATCGGCCTATACGCATCGTATCGATTCATAATTTCAGTGTTTTTTCAAGAACATTTGAACTGATACGATACGTATCAGCCTAGACACATCGTATCGGTTCATAATTTCAGTGTTTTTTCAAGAACATTTGAACTGTCCGTATCGCGCGTAGGTCCGTAATGAGCCTCGAAACCTAAGACGTCATAGATAGATAATAATTATAATATACCGTTCGGGTCGTCCGTAACGCGATTAGGTCCATTTCGAGCATCGAAACCTAGACTTCGTAAATATATAGTTTTTTTTTTTTTGTCGAAACGTCCGTATCGCGCGTAGGTCCGTAACGAGCCTCGAAACCTAATACGTCGTAGATAGATAATAATTATAATATACCGTTCGGGTCATACGTAACGCGATTAGGTCCATTTCGAGCGTCGAAACCTAAGACGTCGTAAATATATAGTTTTTTTTTTTTAGTCGAAACGTCCGTATCGCGCGTAGGTCCGTAACGAGCCTCGAAACCTAATATGTCGTAGATAGATAATAATTATAATATACCGTTCGGGTCGTACGTAACGCGATCAGGTCCATTTCGAGCGTCGAAACCTAAGACGTCGTAAACATATAGTTTTTTTTTTATTTTTTAGTCGAAACGTCCGTATCGCGCGTAGGTCCGTAATGAGCCTCGAAACCTAATACGTCGTAGATAGATAATAATTATAATATACCGTTCGAGTCGTAGGTAATGCGATTAGGTCCATTTCGAGCGTCGAAACCTAAGACGTCGTAAATATATAGTTTTTTTTATTTTTTTAGTCGAAACGTCCGTATTGCGCGTAGGTCCGTAACGAGCCTCGAAACCTAATACGTCGTAGATAGATAATAATTATAATATACCGTTCGGGTCTTACGTAACGCGATCATGTCCATTTCGAGCGTCGAAACCAAAGACGTCGTAAATATATAGTTTTTTTTTTGTTTTTTTTAGTCGAAACGTCCGTATCGCGCGTAGGTCCGTAAACCTAATATGTCCTAGATAGATAATAATTATAATATACCGTTCGGGTCGTACGTAACGCGATTAGGTCCATTTCGAGCGACGAAACCTAAGACGTCGTAAATATATAGTTTTTTTTATTTTTTTAGTCGAAACGTCCGTATCGCGCGTAGGTCCGTAACGAGCCTCAAAACCTAATACGTCGTAGATAGATAATAATTATAATATACCGTTCGGGTCGTACGTAACGCGATCAGGTCCATTTTGAGCGTCGAAACCTAAGACGTCGTAAATATATAGCTTTTTTTTATTTTTTTAGTCGAAACGTCCGTATCGCGCGTAGGTCCGTAACGAGCCTCGAAACCTAATATGTCGTAGATAGATAATAATTATAATATATAGTCGCGGTCGTCCGGGGAGGCGGCGGTGTTAAATTTTTTTTAAAATTAAATAAAAATTTTTATATTTTGAAAAAAAAAATTGATTAAAGTTGTTTAATCATGCAGATATGGAAGTCGCTATTGGTAGAGGGAGAGGCCGGGGAGGTGGCGGTCGAGGTGGCAGTGGCGGTGGGCGTGGACGTGGCCGCGCACATGGAGCGGCGGGGGCGTTGATCGCGGTGGCGGTGCCTGGTGGGCGTGGATGTGGACGCGGCCGTGGGTGCGGCCATGGCGCTGGACGTGGGCGCAGGCGTGGCCCTGACCCTGAAGAGGATCCCCTGTTGAAGAATGATTATCTGAGGTTCGAGGAGGGGAGCGAGGCTTATCACAGATGTGAAAAGTTTCGCCGTATGGAGATCGGCGGCCACTGGGCCCTCGATTGGGGAGCTCTAGATGAGGTCGAGGAGTCGGCGAGAGCCCGACAGTTCATCGGACACGATACTCCATGGTCGAGGTATACTATTTGTTACTGTTTTTTCTTTGTTTTGTATACGACATGCATACTAACCACACTGTGTGACACGTTGTTCGATATTGCATACACGCCGTCTTACAGGGTCATGGCGTGCGAGTTTTTGTCGAGTTTCGACTTCGCTCCCAGGCCTGCAGACCGTCCGGAGGAGGATGACGACGAGGACGACCCGTGGATAGAGGTCAGCTTTCGTCTAGCGGGGCAGTGGCATTTGATGTCACTCAGACGTTTTGCCGAGCGCTGCGGCCTTTACAGGGTGGAGGAGTTAGACACCCCCATCTAAACCGACGGCATATGGATGGCCCCCCGTACGACTCTGATGAGGTTCTGGCAGGTGATCAGCAAGCGTCGCTTCGGCACGACGTCGAAGCAGAAGGCTTCCTTTATCACTGATCCCCTCTACCGCTACATGCACAAGCTTATTGCCACATCTATAGCACCACGCGAGCAGAGTCGCGAGTGGTGCACTCAGGGGGATCTCTTTTACCTGTGCTGCCTTATATGGGGGGAGAGGTGCGCCCTCCATCGCTGCCTAGCCCAGTGGTTCGCGACGGCGTTCCACAGGCAGGACGGGTCTGTGCTGTACGGGGGGGGGGGGGGGGTGTACATCACACGTATCGCCGTCTCCTTGGGCCTTGTTCCCCAGCAGGACCAATTATTATCGGAGGGGGCGTGGTGGAGCCAAGCTTTTTGACCCATTATACCCTGATCGGCATGCACGTGACGCGTGACTTCCCTGGGCTCGGTCTGCGACTTATAGGAGGGGACGGGCAGGTGTTCGCCCCCGCCGCTCTCCCAGACGAGCTACCAGAGTTGCTTCCGGAGCCAGAACAGGGTGAGGGTCAGCCGGCAGATGGTGATGCCGCAGAGGGCGACGACGACGACGATGGTGACCACGCTGACCCACCACCACCACCACCTCCGCCGCCGCCTCTATTTCCGTTAGGTGCTCCGGCATAGCAGCCGCAGCCACATGGGGTGCCTCAGTACCCCCAGCACGTATTCAACGACGAGCTCGATCCAGCTGTGGCACGTGCGTTACATGACTTGCAGGACCGGATGCAGGCGCGGATGGACGCCGCTCACGGCCGTATGGAGCGTCTTCTCATGGAGGCGATCTAGGCATTCCGGTGTGGTGAGCAGTCTGGTTCAGATCATGGGGCGGGGACCTCAGGCACTGCGGGGGCGGGGCCCTCAGGCACCACTCAGGATACATAGGTTTAGGATCGTTGTACTTTTGTTGTATTCTGACGGTTTATGTATTTTGAACAATTGCCTGTGTATGTACAAACTTATTATGTAATTAAATTTGCAGTTTCAGTTTATTTATATTTGTGATTGTTTATTTTAACTGTTTAGATTGGTATGCTTGGTTACGTACAATCGATAATACGATATTAAGTTAAAAATGTGATACGGTACGATATAAAAATAATACGATACTTAACGATATAAAAATAATAAAGATTTTAAAACTTATTAAAATAAAAATAATTAATAATAAACACCAATAACAAACCCAAAACACCAAAATCCCAACACAACACACAAAAAATAAACTTCAAAAATTCAGGGTGTGAATACGTATCGTATAGGCCTATACGATGCGTATGATGCCAGCCACCAGACAACACCTGCATCTGTCAGTCTAAAATGTTTTTTAAATTTTTGAATACACATCGTATTGGTCTATACGATGCATATTGAAAATCCAGGGTGTGCAAATAGATAATCAGATGTGGGAATAGAATTCCCCTTTGTAAAAGCAGGTGATTGCGGTCTTTTTCTTCAAAAATGACTAAATATTCTAAATCTAATAAATAAAAATCTTAGGGAATGACTATAAGCAGGTGATTGCGGTCTTCGGTCTTTTTCTTCAAACATGACTAAATATTCTAAATCTAATAAATTAAAATCTTAGGGAATGGCTATTAGCAGGTGATTGCGGTCTTTTTCTTCAAACATGACTAAATATTCTAAATCTAATAAATAGAAATCTTAGGGAATGACTATAAGCAGGTGATTGCTTGTCTTTTTCTTCAAACATGACTAAATATTCTAAATCTAATAAATTAAAATCTTTGGAGAAATATGTCACTCTACTACATGCATAAATTGCGTTTTCCTACCTTTTTCTTTCTTATTTAATATAAAAATTTAGTTATGTATACTTATTACTTAATTATGCATTGTTATTATATCATTAACTAAATGAATTTATTTTAAAATTAATTATGAATAGTTATAATTTCTAAATTTACTTATCAAATTCTAAAAACAAATTTGTATTACGGATTGTTGTTGTATGTCAAATAATAGAGAAATATCCAAGTTTACTTTTTAAATTTTTATATGTGTTCATACATTATAATTGCAATTTAAGTTAATGTAATTTGTGCTAAAAGATATTTAAAGGACTAAGTACACTTTAATTGAATTAACATTTATAAATTACATAAAAATATTAATACCCAACTAAAAAAAACATGTTTTAAAAATTAAGTTAACAAAATCTACACTAGTTACGTTAAAGTTCATTTTTGTAAGGTATATATTGACAATTGTATGTGTTAACATATTACATTATATTATTCAATTCGTATAATACACAGGTTTAATCGACCCTTACAAAATTTTGAATAATTCATATAATATATGGCACATTTAGATATCAAAAAATGCCATTTAAAAAAAACATTCAAACTATATTTACAAAAGCTTAAAACATTCAAAAGATGTTTATAAAAGTTCTACACAAGTTTTGTAACAAAATGGACTAATATAATAGCGGAAACTTCGTTGGTTCGTGTGTTCGGTTCGCATACAAGCTTGATCGCCATCCAAAAGACCTTCATAGTTACCTGTAATCAAAACAGTCATAACCGTCAGTTATGGAAGTTTATAACTTATTAAAACGAGTCTGCAGTGCAAAACAAACAAAACATCAGCTTTTGCTGGTTTTGGTACCCGTTGCGTGCCGCGACGGGATTTAAAACACCTGTCACGTGCCGCGACAACTGTGGCGGGCCGCGACCACAAAGGCATATAACCGTCGCATGACGCGAGACCCTTGTTTCGACAGAAGATTTTGAGTGCATACCTGCATATTCCCAGCCAATCTAAGTTTTACCAAAATGACCATAACTTTATGAATTTTGATCCAATTTACTTCCCGTTTCTTCCTACATGATCGTAATTCCTTCCTCCATCGTATGGAGTAAAAATACGATATCTAGATTTCTTAACTTTAAGTTGTCGGCATTATATTATTTTCAACTTATTCTGAACCGTTCATGTTTTAGTCATCAATTTCGTCAACCCACTTTCAGTTTCATATTTACATCACAAACTCGGATATTTCCTAGTACTAGGGACGTTAATCATGAGGTTAATGCGCCCATTATATATAATGTCTTATGTTTGGTTGACCCATTCGACTACAACTTAGTCGAACATTATTGACACAAATTCCATATACAGAATTGTGTTTTATTTAGTCATACTCAATACCTGAGTTTTGACTTTTATTACGCGTCTCTGATTCTCGGCTAACGCCTAAAATGACTATTAATTCCTGATCCGGGTATCATTTCGAAGTCTCTAATCGTGCAACCTTCCCGGTTTACATCAAGACATCGATTTGACCCGTTTAGTTTTTTTTTTGCGACGTCCATCGCTTTTATATAACCAATGTTTCAATACTTCGGTTATTTTGTGTAACACCCCAAAAAGGTTTAACATGAAAATAGGTTAAATAACTAAAAGAATTAACTTAGTTAGTAAAAATATCACAAAAGCTAGATAAAGGATGGAAAGTGCCAAATTAAAAACATGTAAACTCTATGGGGGTTAAACATGGCCAATGATAAAATAAAGGTATTAGAAGGGGAAAACCCAGAAACACACACATTGTGCGTGTCGGGGATCGAACAAGGCAGAGAACAAGGGTGAAAACCCTTGTTTATCAAATTCAATCAATTGGGTAAGAGATTAGAAGAAAATCAACTGCATGAACTCAAATCTACACTCATCTAAACTCGATTTTTAAAGAGGTAAGTCCAATTTCTCGAAATCATGATTTGTAGGAATTGGGTCATAACCCAATCTCGAGTTTGTGCAAGAAATTGTGTAGATTGGAGTTAGGACTTATCTATGGAACAGGAATCATGTTTGTTTATGTGTGAATTTGATCATTTGAAAAGCTAATTGCATAACCCATTTGATATGAAATATTAGAGATGTAGAATGGTGGAAAAATTAGTAGTGATCATGTGTAAATTTGATATATGTGATGTTGTAGTACTTGAATCTTAAACAAATGAATGTAGGATAAAAGAATATTATGAACTTGATTGATTGTTGATGAATTTTGAAATGAATTAGTAGGAATTATGCTTTGAAAGCTTGTACTTAGTGTCCCACAAATGCGAAACCCGCCAAGTGTTTGATGAAATGCTTGAGAGAATAAATATATGTAATTTGAGAGATGATGGAATGAAATTTTGTGGTACTAAATGAACGAATGAATGTATTGATATAGGCACGAAGGAAGAAGGTTCAAGTAATAGGAAATCGGAAGGCCCGCAAGATCGAGGTATGTTAATTTACACATACATTTTTAGCATGTTGTATTATGATTACTAATCTTTATTGTAACTCGTCATATATGCCAAAAATTGAGTAATGGTAGTTTATGGAAGTTGAGAAGTAAGTAGTATGATCCGTTATGAACGAATGATATAAAAGGAAGGTTTATGAATAAGGTTGCATCATAACCGATTCATCTTAGTTGAACTGGTTATTGGAAAGTTAAGAAAGAATGTAATGAAGCTTTACTCGATCCGTCATGTACGGGTTGGGGTGCTTGCGAAAGAATGCAAGGATTTTTATAGTTCGTCATAAACGAACCAAATGGGAGTTATGTTATGAATGTTAATATCCGTTATTAACGGGTATGTAAAGAATGGAATGCAACGTTTCTATCGAGACGGGAATGTATTGACCCGTTCAACGGGTAGTAAGCGTAAGAAAAAGAATGTTGTAAAAGCAAGTAATATGTAGACTATTGATTTAAGAATGGTTAATGTGATTATGGATTAATTCTTTCCTTGGTGTTTGATGTAGGTAAAGCCTCAATTTAATCGGTTCGGCGACTTGGAACGAGCACCCATATGTAATTCGCCTACAAGCGCTTCCGCTACCTTTTGTAACTAAGTCATGGTCAAATGTATTTTGTTGTAGTTAGTTTTAAATATTGGTTAAACTTGGAAGTTTGACTTGTTTGGTCTTTTGAAATTTCTCTAGATGTCGGTAGTTATCTAAAACTATGTTTTGGATTTGTAAGTCTTTTGAAAGTGATGTTAATTACTTGAAATTACGTTTGTCAAAACAGGGATTGTTCATATAGCAAACGGGTCATGCCGAATTTTTCTAAAAATAATTGTTGAATTTATTAAGTTCTAAAGTGAATGAAAATGGGGCGTTATAAGTTGGTATCAGAGCCGAGGTTTGAGGGATTCGAGCACAAGTAGTAGTGCTCGAACTCAAACTGACGGCTCGCTCGAAGGTGTGCTCGCTCCAAGATCGCGTTGAGGTAAAGATTTAAGTTTGTTGTAGATGCAAGTATTTATGATATGTTTATGATATAAATATTTAAGTTAATTATACGGGGAGTAATGTTGGGAGGTTAAACGGGAAGTTCCAGCAACCGTATGGCTGAAACAGACTTAGAAAACGAATGAAAAACACCCAAATGAGATTTACAGCGATTCGGAAATCAGCAGCCCGTCCCCCCTTCGGACCGACGCCCTAATTGACTGTCTACGGACAAAGTGGCCGATGCCACTTTTTAGAGCCCGTCGCCGACGGGATATGAGGCCGTCGCCGACGGCCAACGGGAGTTTAGTCCGCTGAAAATTTTTTTGTTTTGTTTTTTTTCACGTTTAGGGTTCCCGTATGATCTAAAAGACTATCGGATAATGACATAAAATCCTTATGAGCATAATAATAAGATATTTACGATCACAAATTGTGATCACAACGAAGTAAAATTTATAAAAGTTGAATCTAATGTATGGAATTGCATGAAATGAATGACGAATGTATAAAGTGGAGTTGGAAACTGTAACACCCGTTCTTATAAATCAAGGTTTAGCGTATTATTTACGAAAACAATCATGTAATTTAGATTACATATACATCGGAAAAACGGGTTTACTAAAACTTTTGCAGTTTAAAAGTTTGACAACACATTGTATATGAATTCGTCGTTTAAAAGGTACAACGAAACGTCGCGCGGAAGCTTGTATTTTATCGTGTTCGGTTCCTCATCGAGCTTGATCTTCATCCGGGCACTCATGGCAATCACCTATGATCAAAACCAACTTAAAAGTTAGTTTTGATAGTCAAATATGTAGTTCAAACAAGCACAGGGGTTAAATATGAAGTTCAAACAAGTATAGGGGTTAAATATGAAGTTCAAACAAGTATAGGGGTTAAATATGACAAAAAATAATATTTTTTTTGAGTTTGGAGGCGTCGCGTGACGCCAAGGGGCGTCGCGTGACGCTAGGACCCCTTTTCAGCAGACTGTTGCTGCATATTCCCAGCACGATCTGATTTCACGGAAATGGCCATAACTTCTTCGTTATTGATCCGTTTTACCCGATTCTTTTTCCTACGCGTCCGTAATTTAATTCTCCATATTATGGAGTTAAAATCCAACAACCTTCATAATAAAATTTCAGACTTTTAAGTCTTCGGCTTATCGCCCTTTTACCACATTTTGACCCGTTTATGCATTTTATCAAACGAACACATTTGTTTGATTCCTACATCACCTACACTTCTCAATTTGTTATTATCTACCATTTTAGGTTCTAATCTCAAGTTTATTTCACAATTTAAACCCGTTTTCACTCGTATGCTTATTTTGACCCGTTAAGGGTATTTAAGCATTTTCGAGCCTAAAATCGCTCTCGATTGTTTCTAGCATTTCATCACCACATTCCTTATCCTATAATATCCCACCACAATTGTGTTTATGGCGGTTTGATGTGGTGATCTATATAAACCAAATTTTACTTCTTGAATCATTATTTTACGGCAAAAACTCAAATAGTACCGTTTGACTAATATAATACATCTTTCCACCTCTATACTTAATCTAAGTATTTACTAAATCATATAACTTGTTTCCAAACAACCTTTAAAGGTTGTTTGTTCGAATTAGCTAACAAGGGCGTTTTGGTCACATTTAATCCTTCATTTTTACAATAAAGGACTTCCACTAATATTTGACCAAATTGCACTTTTTACTACAACTTATTTGTGCGTACCTGGCTCGAATCAACATATAGACCCGTTTATTCCTCGCATTTATTAACCAATATTCTATAGCGTCGCAATTATCCCAGAATTGCTACTCGTTCCTGTTTGCATATGACTTGACAACCAAGATTAGTCATTATTGTCAAATGGTGTTATCATCACCATTTGACCCGTTTGGCTCATATGACCAAACATTTACTTATGTAGTAAAACGAGGTTTTCAATTTCAAATTTACACATCCGGCCCACGTCGGATGTTACCACTTGACCCCTCCTTTTCTCTTTAACTCATTTCTTACAAATTTGACTCGTTCGGCTTACGCCATGGGTGCCCTTTTTATTGTCAATTTACATTAGTCGACACTTGACTAAATTTCCATTTTCTTTTTACCCCTTTTCTCAATATTAGATTACACTACGCGGTAATCTTATCAAAACTCATAATCTCTTAGTCATTACATGACCGATTTACCGATTTATCCTTTTTACCATAAACCATGGTTTTTATCATCTTTATATGTTCCGACTCGTACCAATCGCGTCGGAAACCATATTTTCATTATTATCGTTATCGCATTTATTACTTGTAAAGTAAACAAGTATTCTACAAAAGTGTGTAAGTTTCACTTACCTTTCATCCGAATTACGCTTTCCTTTTCATTCTTGATTCGTTCGACCCGCTTTCTCCTCAAGCTTCACCTAGCTTGTTGAGTGCCAACTATCATTCATTATTCACAAGGTTGTTAGATTAGTCATTCCAAATCATGACTTTCACACCTTATGATTCTTTGACTACTTTTCTTATTAAACTCAATCATAAATCATTGAGTTTAATTCTTGTATCAAGACTCACTTCTAAACAATTATAAACTCTTAACAAAATCCTTATTTTGTTCAAGTAGTTCATTCGTACGAGTTACTACGGTGTTTATAAACACCCATACAACATTAATTTCATCAAATCAACTAAACCCATTTCATGGCAATTATGATCATATACTCAAACTTACAATTTGTTCAAGTATTTTGCTTCTACTATCAACTATGATGATTTTAAACATGTGTACATCATCATCTTCACTATATAATGAAAACCCACTTGTCTAAAAGTGGTAAATCACCAAATTACTCAAATCCTAGCAATTTTACTTCAAATTTCTACTTAGGGTTTGTTCCTAAGCAATCATACTTCATTAATTTGGCCATAGCCTCTCTGATTCTTGCATAAATCGCATCATGCAAATTTAACAAATTTTCACAACTTCATAAATGTTAGAAATTCGACATACCTTACGATCCCCACGACTAGGTGATCGTTTCTATGTATTAACTTCCGAATTTGGCCTTCATTTGATCTTCCAATTTGAAGATTTTGTTGAAGAACTAGGGTTTGCTCCATGGAGCTCCCTCCTGGCTTCTCACGCACGCACACACACATATGTGTGTGTGTTTGTTTTATTTTTAAGTTTATAAAACCATTTGTAAGTTACCCGGCTTTGGTCCCTCGTGTTTGGTTAGTTATTAATTAGGTCACAACCTAATTATTTTCAACAATACTCTCACTTATTAACTAGGTTTAATATTCCTAGTTAACTTAGCGGGTTCGGGAATATTTATGACTAAGTTTATTTTAGGCCCCGTTAACTCGGGTCTTTTGTCCATTTTATTTCTTTAAAGCTTTTATTCATTTTTATTTATTATTAGGATTAATTATTTAAATCCTAATATTCCACCGGGTAAATTTTACCACTAACGGTACTTTACCCGTCTTTTAGTATTAACGGGGTTTAATTACCAAACCCGTTTTCGGGGTGTTACAAGTCACCCCCCTTAAAGAGGTTTCGTCCTCGAAACCTTTTCTTACATAATTCATTGAGTTTAGCTCAATGTATTCGATCCAAGAAATCTTTCAAGCATTACTTATATATATATATATATATATATTTTTTTTTATCCAATAGTTAGTATTACCAAAAAGTATGGTAACATCTTTTTGGTTACTAATTGTCTACATAACTCATACGACATAGTGCTACTTGAAATAACGTAATCTCGTTATTTTCACTAGTTTAGTTATCTTTGCGATATCCATCGCTTTCATGTACTATTGAATTCTTTATGAATCCGTTACTTTTACCGCTCGCTTGGTTATAATGTGATTTTACTTCGCATTACATTTCCTAACCGTGATCGTGTCACATCATGTTTAGTTTGTATCAACCTTTCATTTTCGAAAGTATCACTCTTCGAATATGTTGTCTTGCGCCTATTAGTGTCAAGACTTGAATCTTTCATACTTACTATTCAAATTCCTACCAGAATTTATATTTGTAAAGACGTTATTTCTTACTAAAACCGAGGTTTTAGTTGTAGGATCTTTTCTTTAACTTTTGTCAATTATCCATACCATGATATTGACAATCCATAATTTATTCTTTTACAGCCTTAGTTTTATGCGGGGATTCTCAACCGATTCCCTCGCTTTATCTAATTAACCCGTAGGTTCCTTCACTTAACCTCGTAGGCTATTTCCTTAAGCTTTTGCCTCTTTAAGGCGAGGCCCTTATGATCCCTTTGCTTCAGTTCATGACCCGTGGGTCATTCAGGCCTCGTAGACCTTTACACTAATTGATATCCCGTAGGTTATGATGATCCCGTAGATCATCTTTTATTCGAGTCTTTATTCAATTGTGTATACGTTTATATATACGCATATGGCGTTAAGACACCCCTTTTTATGTTTAGAATCATTCACCTTTACTTTTTGGATTTCGTTCGACCTTGACCGTAGTCTAAGGCTACATCGTTTTCTTTCGAACAATTCTCCGACTTTATGACTTCTCACGTCATTTATGCATCGGTTTATCTTATGCTCACCATTATCTAGTTTACATACATTCGTATTTGATTATGTCCCATTACCGGGCTCATTATCCTTTTGCTTTTTACGCTACTAGTATCCCGCTTGCGTTTACTCATGTTGTCCGACATGATATTACATCCGACCCGTTTAACTTTAAAATAGTTGAACACTATATTTTTTTTAAAAAAATTTCTATTTACATTATCTTGTTGTCTTTTAGTTATGACTCAAAACCCGAATCTTTTAACTTTCCATCCGAGTTCCCGTTTCTCGGTTTACGCATGTGTTTAATCCCTGCCTGTCAACCGGGTGTTTTACCGAAGTCATTATTATTGCAACCCTCCCGGTATGCATTAAGACTTCGCTTCACTTTTATATTCCTACTTTGCCTTTAAGTTTGACGTTTTACCAAAAACGACCCGTTAAGGGACATATTTGCATTTTCCGGGTTCGAGTGTAAGTACACTCCCTCCCAATACTTGTCTATATCATTTTTCATGCTTGCGTTTTCTGGGTTCGAGTGTAAGTACACTCCCTCCCAATACTTGTCTATATCATTTTTCATGCTTGTGTTTTCTGGGTTCGAGTGTAAGTACACTCCCTCCCAATACTTGTCTATATCATTTTTCATGCTTGCGTTTTCTGGGTTCGAGTGTAAGTACACTCCCTCCCAATACTTGTCTATATCATTTTTCATGCTTGTGTTTTCTGGGTTCGAGTGTAAGTACACTCCCTCCCAATACTTGTCTATATCATTTTTCATGCTTCTTTGTCCCTTCACTCGGGCTCATTATCCTAATGTAATACGCTTCCGTCACTCGGTTGTGCGTTTACATTATTGCTTATCTGATTCATTTGGGTACTTTTTAATTAGTCCCATTCACCCCGCCCTTACTACATCGGATGTAAACGTGTCCGCCATAAGAAGTTCATGGTATCATATGCCACTACTTACTTGGCCAGAGTAAGCGGTTAACACATGACACACATGACCTTTTTATAGTTTTCACATCACGCCCTATGTAAGTAACGCCTCTATTTGTTTCTCTTGGAAACAATATCCCGAATACATTTTCTATTCGGGTTTTTCCAAGTTTTTAATCTACATATGCAACCTTCAATTTCTACGTATTGGTTGCATATTACTATTCGTGCGATTATTTAAAATGTGCACCTGGTAATGTTTGCCCCGACGGGCGTTCCTTGCCATTAACCTTGTTCGCGGTCATTACGCGATTTAGTCCTCGGTGAGCATGCTCCTCTTGTCATGCTTCGGACCGTTCCATCATCGTATCCACAATTCCTTTGACTCTCGTCGTCTTCAAACGCGAGTGTCCTTCAATTAAGACATTCACAAAAGTTAGTAACGTCAACCTCAATAATCGCCCGTATTATAATACAAGGCTTTTTCTACTATACGCGTCAACGCGCGTATTTTCGTCAACTATTTCAATCATTTAAATTGGGGTAACGTGTATCACACGATAGCCCTATGTGTTGTTTACAACACTTTAGCATGCTAAACTATTAACATACATGTACTTACCGGATTTGCGATCAAGCCTCGAACTGAACACCAATCTTTATTAAGAGCATAAGGTTTAAGTCCAAGCACGGTTTCTCCCCACCATACTCGAATCTCTTAAACCAAGGCTCTGATACCAACTTGTAACACCCGTTCTTATAAATCAAGGTTTAGCGTATTATTTACGAAAACAATCATGTAATTTAGATTACATATACATCGGAAAAACGGGTTTACTAAAACTTTTGCAGTTTAAAAGTTTGACAACACATTGTATATGAATTCGTCGTTTAAAAGGTACAACGAAACGTCGCGCGGAAGCTTGTATTTTATCGTGTTCGGTTCCTCATCGAGCTTGATCTTCATCCGGGCACTCATGGCAATCACCTATGATCAAAACCAACTTAAAAGTTAGTTTTGATAGTCAAATATGTAGTTCAAACAAGCACAGGGGTTAAATATGAAGTTCAAACAAGTATAGGGGTTAAATATGAAGTTCAAACAAGTATAGGGGTTAAATATGACAAAAAATAATATTTTTTTTTGAGTTTGGAGGCGTCGCGTGACGCTAGGACCCCTTTTCAGCAGACTGTTGCTGCATATTCCCAGCACGATCTGATTTCACGGAAACGGCCATAACTTCTTCGTTATTGATCCGTTTTACCCGATTCTTTTTCCTACGCGTCCGTAATTTAATTCTCCATATTATGGAGTTAAAATCCAACAACCTTCATAATAAAATTTCAGACTTTTAAGTCTTCGGCTTATCGCCCTTTTACCACATTTTGACCCGTTTATGCATTTTATCAAACGAACACATTTGTTTGATTCCTACATCACCTACACTTCTCAATTTGTTATTACCTACCATTTTAGGTTCTAATCTCAAGTTTATTTCACAATTTAAACCCGTTTTCACTCGTATGCTTATTTTGACCCGTTAAGGGTATTTAAGCATTTCCGAGCCTAAAATCGCTCTCGATTGTTTCTAGCATTTCATCACCACATTCCTTATCCTATAATCTCCCACCACAATTGTGTTTATGGCGGTTTGATGTGGTGATCTATATAAACCAAATTTTACTTCTTGAATCATTATTTTACGGCAAAAACTCAAATAGTACTGTTTGACTAATATAATACTTCTTTCCACCTCTATACTTAATCTAAGTATTTACTAAATCATATAACTTGTTTCCAAACAACCTTTAAAGTTTGTTTGTTCGAATTAGCTAACAAGGGCGTTTTGGTCACATTTAATCCTTCATTTTTACAATAAAGGACTTCCACTAATATTTGACCAAATTGCACTTTTTACTACAACTTATTTGTGCGTACCTGGCTCGGATCAACGTATAGACCCGTTTATACCTCGCATTTATTAACCAATATTCTATAGCGTCGCAATTATCCCAGAATTGCTACTCGTTCCTGTTTGCATATGACTTGACAACCAAGATTAGTCATTATTGTCAAATGGTGTTATCATCACCATTTGACCCGTTTGGCTCATATGACCAAACATTTACTTATGTAGTAAAACGAGGTTTTCAATTTCAAATTTACACATCCGGCCCACGTCGGATGTTACCACTTGACCCCTCCTTTTCTCTTTAACTCATTTCTTACAAATTTGACTCGTTCGGCTTACGCCATGGGTGCCCTTTTTATTGTCAATTTACATTAGTCGACACTTGACTAAATTTCCATTTTCTTTTTACCCCTTTTCTCAATATTAGATTACACTACGCGGTAATCTTATCAAAACTCATAATCTCTTAGTCATTACATGACCGATTTACCGATTTATCCTTTTTACCATAAACCATGGTTTTTATCATCTTTATATGTTCCGACTCGTACCAATCGCGTCGGAAACCATATTTTCATTATTATCGTTATCGCATTTATTACTTGTAAAGTAAACAAGTATTCTACAAAAGTGTGTAAGTTTCACTTACCTTTCATCCGAATTACGCTTTCCTTTTCATTCTTGATTCGTTCGACCCGCTTTCTCCTCAAGCTTCACCTAGCTTGTTGAGTGCCAACTATCATTCATTATTCACAAGGTTGTTAGATTAGTCATTCCAAATCATGACTTTCACACCTTATGATTCTTTGACTACTTTTCTTATTAAACTCAATCATAAATCATTGAGTTTAATTCTTGTATCAAGACTCACTTCTAAACAATTATAAACTCTTAACAAAATCCTTATTTTGTTCAAGTAGTTCATTCGTACGAGTTACTACGGTGTTTATAAACACCCATACAACATTAATTTCATCAAATCAACTAAACCCATTTCATGGCAATTATGATCATATACTCAAACTTACAATTTGTTCAAGTATTTTGCTTCTACTATCAACTATGATGATTTTAAACATGTGTACATCATCATCTTCACTATATAATGAAAACCCACTTGTCTAAAAGTGGTAAATCACCAAATTACTCAAATCCTAGCAATTTTACTTCAAATTTCTACTTAGGGTTTGTTCCTAAGCAATCATACTTCATTAATTTGGCCATAGCCTCTATGATTCTTGCATAAATCGCATCATGCAAATTTAACAAATTTTCACAACTTCATAAATGTTAGAAATTCAACATACCTTACGATCCCCACGACTAGGTGATCGTTTCTATGTATTAACTTCCGAATTTGGCCTTCATTTGATCTTCCAATTTGAAGATTTTGTTGAAGAACTAGGGTTTGCTCCATGGAGCTCCCTCCTGGCTTCTCACGCACGCACACACACATATGTGTGTGTGTTTGTTTTATTTTTAAGTTTATAAAACCATTTGTAAGTTACCCGGCTTTGGTCCCTCGTGTTTGGTTAGTTATTAATTAGGTCACAACCTAATTATTTTCAACAATACTCTCACTTATTAACTAGGTTTAATATTCCTAGTTAACTTAGCGGGTTCGGGAATATTTATGACTAAGTTTATTTTAGGCCCCATTAACTCGGGCCTTTTGTCCATTTTATTTCTTTAAAGCTTTTATTCATTTTTATTTATTATTAGGATTAATTATTTAAATCCTAATATTCCACCGGGTAAATTTTACCACTAACGGTACTTTACCCGTCTTTTAGTATTAACGGGGTTTAATTACCAAACCCGTTTTCTGGGTGTTACAGAAACATATGATAATGAATAATGAAAGAAGTGAATGTAGACTAAAGTACTTGGATATGTGAAGGAACCTGAATTGTTAATAAATGAGTATAAAAAGAATGATGAGATTAGTGGTGAAAATAATTTGAAGAATGTGAGTAGATGGAATTCGTATGAGACTTTGGATAACTGTATGCTTTGACCAGAATTATGCATTAGAGGCTAGTACCATGTGTTTGGAATGGTGCGATACTTATGTGTATATAATGATTTGCTTTAGTATGACTAAGAGGCGAATATGTGCTAAATGTGAATCATACGAGCTTATTAGTAAAGGATATGTTGAAATTATGTTATATAGTTGTTTTGAATGAAAGTTGCTATTTGTAGAATCATGGAGCGTTAGCATGTGAAAGTATATGTATGTGAATGTATATGTGTATTGTTTAGAGGATCACGTAAATTGTATATGTCATACAATACGAGTATGAAATGCGTAGGATATTAATATTATGACCTACCATATTTAGATGAATACATGTTCAAAAGTTTAAAGTGTGTAAACAAGACAGTTGACTTTCTGAAAGTCGACAGTATAGGGATATCATGGGATGGCCATTAGACACAATTGTTAAAGTAAAGAGTTAATGTGTTATGTACTAGATGAATTACGTGTTATGCTTGATGATAATTTAGTTGTATGGATTTGAAATGAGATGACTATTAATGAATGTCTCATTTATACGAAATTTTACTAACGAAAGTCAATTAACATATGAATAGAAAGAAAGTGAACAGTCGTATGTATGCTCATATAAGCTAATGATATTATGAACGTAATGATATGTAAGGATGAAAATCTTGTCAATTGACTTGAGCATGGATGGCAAAGGGTGAAGAGGAAGCAATGAGGTAAGCATGAACGTGGACGCTAAAGGAAGGTGAATTCGCAATCACTTAGAATTTATTTACATGAAGATGTATACATGTTTGAATATTTGAAATTAAGTGGAACGTATAAATAAATGAGAAAGTTTAAGGTACGTTTTGTTGAAATGGTTGGCATCATGTTAAACCGGTCATAAATTTTAGTTGAGAAGTTTTAATAAGGAAATGAGAACTTGGTAATGTTAATGAAAGGTATGGAAAGAATATTAGTTAAGATGTTAGCTAAAGACGTTTTGTAAGTGTGTTCGAATTGAAAGTAAGTACAACACGTACTACAATACTTATATACAAAAAGTACTGGGTGGTGGTTGACTTTAAAAGGTTATATTGTAGAAGTCAGTAAATAATAATTACTTACAAATGCTGGAAGTATTACGTAAGAAATGCAACGTGTAATGTAGGATACTCATTAGTAAGAGACATGTTAGAGGACATAGGTGAATTAACACCAAATACGGTAAGGGATGGTCATATGTTGACCGAAGCTCGAGAAAAACACGAGAATCATCTCACTTATGCCCGGTCAAGCTAGCAAAAAGGGGTCTAACGATTCTTAAAAGACCGGATCAATATAAGAAAGAAAGATAAGAATGAAAAGTTTAAGCTTACGATTGAATGTAAAACAAACTTAAGAAAGAAGGGTGGGAACACCACTAGAAATAGGATGTAGAGTGTCGTGTCGAGACGCGCTACATGAATTATGTCATGGAATTAAGTGTTAGGACCCAACACTTGAAGTTGAATGTAGAAGATTAATAAAAAAACGTATCATAAGAAATGATATGGTAAATGATACGGCAGAAGAAAGAAAGGTACGGATGAAAATGTTTGAATCTGAGAAATGGATTCAACCATGTAAGGAATGAAAGGTTGGACCCATAAACCAACCCGGATCAAACCAGTAAGAATGAAAGGTAATAAGTTAAAAGTTCGAATCCGTAAGTGAAGACGGATTAAACAAGTAAGAATAAAAACTAAGAAAAAAACCCAAATGAGTCATACGGGTCAAATGGCGATCGCCATTTGAACTCGGTATTTAATCTTCGATTTGTTAAGTTTATTACTTATAGGTGAGCATAATGTATGGGCATGCATTCTCATAGTTTGGAAAGTATTAACCGTCGCAAAGTATGAATAACGAGTCAAGGGATTTGACCCACGCCAGGTACGTATAAAAAGATTATATTTCTAACTGGAGCTTAAGGCTCGACTAGAGAATGATGTGACAGAATAGGATAACTGATACACAAATGTAAGAATTGTATTTACAATTGGACTTCCGAAAAGTCAAACGAAATAATGGAGTCCTTGCAAGTATGCAAGTATAAGGTACGAACGTGTACCTCGATACGACCACAATAAGTAAGGGAGGGTGTTAGTCTGACCTTGAAAGAACAAACTGCGAAAGTTGACGAAATGGCCAATAAAATGAAGGGATAGTATGTAAGAAATGGAATGTATGATATGTTTTAGCATGTACATAAGGAAATTGTGAAAGAGACAATAGGCGAACCAACACCATGTAGGACGCAATTATGAAAGGTTATGTGCTAACTATTTATTTATAGATAAATATAATGGAATTCTTAGTGAGATGATAGTAATAAAGCTAGTGGAAGGATGCTCACGGGTGGGAGCATATTTCATGAATGAATGAGACCAATTTTGGTACGGAAGGTACATATAAAGAAGCGGATCGATCAGGCACACGGATAACTGATTTATGCAATGAAGGCGAGGTTAGTAAAATGTTTAATTCTTGATTGATGATTAAGAATCAGTAGATTTATTTGTGAGTGTGAACAAAATGAATGGTAGGATAATTATGGTATGGTATACAATAATTGACCTATAATGGTCAGCGTGAGAAGGTATGAATGTCATTAAGAGGGAGATCTAAAGGCGTTAAATGAAAAATTAAACTGACCTGGTTAAACGCTCGTATGGTGCTCGTACACAACATACCTGGTTGTTATCATAAGTAGTTCATGCAAGGAGCTAATAATAAAGTGTGCGAAGGATTAAATTTGAGGCTAAACTCAAACTTGTAATTAGTTCAAGTGACGGTAGTAACCGTAGAATGATGCTTTATACTCGTATTAAGTATGAAAAAGTAATTAGGAAGTGGGTAGCTTTGTATTAGTACGACTAAGTCGTTAAATGTTTATAGTATACGTATAATGTTATGCTAAGCCTCATATGAATAAGAAAGTAATTAAAAGAACGTTAGTAATTGGATAATGGGGTTTGCTCATGATTACAATAATGAATTATATCGTGCATGGTTCGTGAGCGGAATGAAATAAATTGATTTATTTATATTAGTAAATGTATGAATATGTACGCTTAATTAGAAAGATAGAAACAAGCCGTAAACATAAGCTTGTACGACCAATAGTATACATTGGAATAAATTTCAAGGAACGAAGTGCTAGTGATGATGTATGCTAGGAACTAGCATTATAAAATGCAAACGACACTAATAAGAGCTCTGGATCAGATTCTGACTTATATGTGATTATGAAAGTAATTTATTTAAGTTAAGAACGTAGTGACAACGCACACAAATATGTTGATGCATGATTGAAACTTTTGCCAAGACCCCGAATGCATTTATGTTGTAGTAAGCTTGTGAATGAATAGATGAAAAATTAAGAGTAGAATTGATCTATTTGTTATGTGTCCAGATTTCGGGGATGAAACCTCTTTTAAGGGGGTAGAATTGTAACACCCCAAAAAGGGTTAACATGAAAATAGGTTAAATAACTAACAGAATTAACTTAGTTAGTAAAAATATCACAAAAGCTAGATAAAGGATGGAAAGTGCCAAATTAGAAACATGTAAACTCTATGGGGGTTAAACATGGCCAATGATAAAATAAAGGTATTAGAAGGGGAAAACCCAGAAACACACACATTGTGCGTGTATGGGGATCGAACAAGGCAGAGAACAAGGGTGAAAACCCTTGTTTATCAAATTCAATCAATTGGGTAAGAGATTAGAAGAAAATCAACTGCATGAACTCAAATCTACACTCATCTAAACTCGATTTTTAAAGAGGTAAGTCCAATTTCTCGAAATCATGATTTGTAGGAATTGGGTCATAACCCAATCTCGAGTTTGTGCAAGAAATTGTGTAGATTGGAGTTAGGACTTATCTATGGAACAGGAATCATGTTTGTTTATGTGTGAATTTGATCATTTGAAAAGCTAATTGCATAACCCATTTGATATGAAATATTAGAGATGTAGAATGGTGGAAAAATTAGTAGTGATCATGTGTAAATTAGATATATGTGATGTTGTAGTACTTGAATCTTAAACAAATGAATGTAGGATAAAAGAATATTATGAACTTGATTGATTGTTGATGAATTTTGAAATGAATTAGTAGGAATTATGCCTTGAAAGCTTGTACTTAGTGTCCCACAAATGCGAAACCGCCAAGTGTTTGATGAAATGCTTGAGAGAATAAATATATGTAATTTGAGAGATGATGGAATGAAATTTTGTGGTACTAAATGAACGAATGAATGTATTGATATAGGCACGAAGGAAGAAGGTTCAAGTAATAGGAAATTGGAAGGCCCGCAAGATCGAGGTATGTTAATTTACACATACATTTTTAGCATGTTGTATTATGATTACTAATCTTTATTGTAACTCGTCATATATGCCAAAAATTGAGTAATGGTAGTTTATGGAAGTTGAGAAGTAAGTAGTATGATCCGTTATGAACGAATGATGTGAAAGGAAGGTTTATAAATAAGGTTGCATCATAACCGATTCATCTTAGTTGAATTGGTTATTGGAAAGTTAAGAAAGAATGTAAGAAGCTTTACTCGATCCGTCATATACGGGTTGGGGTGCTTGCGAAAGAATGCAAGGATTTTTATAGTTCGTCATAAACGAACCAAATGGGAGTTATGTTATGAATGTTAATATCCATTATTAACGGGTATGTCAAGAATGGAATGTAACGTTTCTATCGAGACGGGAATGTATTGACCCGTTCAACGGGTAGTAAGCGTAAAGAAAAAGAATGTTGTAAAAGCAAGTAATATGTAGACTATTGATTTAAGAATGGTTAATGTGATTATGGATTAATTCTTTCCTTGGTGTTTGATGTAGGTAAAGCCTCAATTTAATCGGTTCGGCGACTTGGAACGAGCACCCATATGTAATTCGCCTACTAGCGCTTCCGCTACCTTTTGTAACAAAGTCATGGTCAAATGTATTTTGTTGTAGTTAGTTTTAAATATTGGTTAAACTTGGAAGTTTGACTTGTTTGGTCTTTTGAAATTTCTCTAGATGTCGGTAGTTATCTAAAACTATGTTTTGGATTTGTAAGTGTTTTGAAAGTGATGTTAATTACTTGAAATTACGTTTGTCAAAACAGGGATTGTTCATATAGCAAACGGGTCATGCCGAATTTTTCTAAAAATAATTGTTGAATTTATTAAGTTCTAATGTGAATGAAAATGGGGCATTATAAGTTGGTATCAGAGCCGAGGTTTGAGGGATTCGAGCACAAGTAGTAGTGCTCGAACTCAAACTGACGGCTCGCTCGAAGGTGTGCTCGCTCCAAGATCGCGTTGAGGTAAAGATTTAAGTTTGTTGTAGATGCAAGTATTTATGATATGTTTATGATATAAATATTTAAGTTAATTATACGGGGAGTAATGTTGGGAGGTTAAACGGGAAGTTCCAGCAACCGTATGGCTGAAACAGACTTAGAAAACGAATGAAAAACACCCAAATGAGATTTACAGCGATTCGGAAATCGGGAGGCCGTCGCCGACGGGCTGCTCAGCAGCCCGTCCCCCCTTCGGACCGACGCCCTAATTGACTGTCTACGGACAAAGTGGCCGACGCCACTTTTTAGAGCCCGTCGCCGACGGGATATGAGGCCGTCGCCGACGGCCAACGGGAGTTTAGTCCGCTGAATTTTTTTTTGTTTTGTTTTTTTTCAAGTTTAGGGTTCCCGTATCATCTAAAAGACTATCGGATAATGACATAAAATCCTTATGAGCATAATAATAAGATATTTACGATCACAAATTGTGATCACAACGAAGTAAAATTTATAAAAGTCGAATGTAATGTGTGGAATTGCATGAAATGAATGACGAATGTATAAAGTGGAGTTGGAAACGTATGATAATGAATAATGAAAGAAGTGAATGTAGACTAAAGTACTTGGATATGTGAAGGAATCTGAATTGTTAATAAATGAGTATAAAAAGAATGATGAGATTTGTGGTGAAAATAATTTGAAGAATGTGAGTAGATGGAATTCGTATGAGACTTTGGATAAATGTATGCTTTGACCAGAATTATGCATTAGAGGCTAATACCATGTGCTTGGAATGGTGCGATACTTATGTGTATATAATGATTTGCTTTAGTAAGACTAAGAGGCGAATATGTGCTAAATGTGAATCATACGAGCTTATTAATAAAGGATATGTCGAAATTATGTTATATAGTTGTTTTGAATGAAAGTTGCTATTTGTAGAATCATGGAGCGTTAGCATGTGAAAGTACATGTATGTGAATGTATATGTGTATTGTTTAGAGGATCACGTAAATTGTATATGTCATACAATACGAGTATGAAATGCGTAGGATATTAATATTATGACCTACCATATTTAGATGAATACATGTTCAAAAGTTTAAAGTGTGTAAACAAGACAGTTGACTTTCTGAAAGTCGACAGTATAGGGATATCATGGGATGGCCATTAGACACAATTGTTAAAGTAAAGAGTTAATGTGTTATGTACTAGATGAATTACGTGTTATGCTTGATGATAATTTAGTTGTATGGATTTGAAATGAGATGACTATTAATGAATGTCTCATTTATACGAAATTTTACTAACGAAAGTCGATTAACGTATGAATAGAAAGAAAGTGAACAGTCGTATGTATGCTCATATAAGCTAATGATATTACGAACGTAATGATATGTAAGGATGAAAATCTTGTCAATTGACTTGAGCATGGATGGCAAAGGGTGAAGAGGAAGCAATGAGGTAAGCATGAGCGTGGACGCTAAAGGAAGGTGAATTCGCAATCACTTAGAATTTATTTACATGAAGATGTATACGTGTTTGAATATTTGAAATTAAGTGGAACGTATAAATAAATGAGAAAGGTTAAGGTACGTTTTGTTGAAATGGTTGGCATCATGTTAAACCGGTCATAAATTTTAGTTGAGAAGTTTTAATAAGGAAATGAGAACTTGGTAATGTTAATGAAAGGTATGGAAAGAATATTAGTTAAGATGTTAGCTAAAGACGTTTTGTAAGTGTGTTCGAATTGAAAGTAAGTACAACACGTACTACAATACTTATATACAAAAAGTACTGGGTTGTCACACCCCCAAAATCCACTTGCGGAGTACTACCGCTTGGAGGCGTGACTGACCAGGATCCAGCCACCAATTATACTGAGCCTTGTTTAGTAGTAAAAGTATTCACCAACCACAGTAGTTAGTAAACATCATGTTTTAAAGTTCTAAAGGTTTAAGTTCAAATGGTAGTTTAAACAAACAGCGGAAGCATAAACCAAACAGTTTCAAAACAAAGTTCATAGTTCAAGATTATTTAGGACCCAACACGGGGTTTAGACGACCACTACACCTTCCCAAGCTGCAAGCTCCTGAGTCACTGGGTACCTGCAAGCATGCAGTAGGGTGTCAACAAAAATGTTGGCGAGTTCACGAGTTGTCCAGTTTTAATTATCAAAACTTGTTTCACCAGTTAGTTAATCCGTTTATACATGCGATGGGGAGCTACCCCACAAGTAAGCGACTAAACTGTTTTTCCAATACCGAATACTTACTTAACCGTACGTTTCCGTAGTGCCCCGTTTGTCAATGTTCTATCATCATTGACGGTTTGCCAGAGTACATTAGTTCACTCCCGTTCCCAGTAACAAGGGTCGGTGTGAGGCTGGTTACACCTAAATAGCGCTATCAACTAATAACCCGTTCGCCAGGCCCCGGCGACTAATCGGTATTATGTAGTGAGGACTTAAGTGATAGAGTTTCGTTTAGTGTTGCTTGTTTGCATTATCGTATAAACGATAACTAACCAAGTTTGTATCCCAGTAACAAGGGAAGAAAAGTATGTTGTATCCCTTACAAAGGAATAGTGTTGTTTTCAAGTCCGTTTCCCAACCACCGGGAATGCATGCTTTAAGTTGTGAACTCACCTTGGGTTGCTCGGTAGACAGTTTACTTGGTCAAATACGTTGGTCACCACGTCCTAGCATGGTTACCGAATATGGGTCAAGTTGGGGTCCAAGTAAACACGTATAGCAAACACGTACAGACACACATAGCATGCATTCATACAAACACTTGGGTTATTGGGCCTGCCCTATCATTTCACAAACAAACAGTACAGATACATATGCAGTCCAGTCAACAGATAGTCCAACAAGCTTTTGGCCCAATAACACTTAGGCAGCCCAGTCGAGACAAGGGCGGTTTCGACTCGAGAACACACAGTTTCGAGTCGCAACCGGAGGTTTCGGCTTGTCATGTTTTGGTTGCAAGTCGCAACCGGTGTTTCGACTTGTCATGTTTTGGTTGCGAGTCGTAACCGGAGGTTTCGACTTGTCATGGTCTGGTTTCGAGTCGCAACCGGGCGGTCTCGAGTCGCAATCACGTAGTCTCGAGTCGCAATCACGTAGTCTCGAGTCGCAACCTCGGATACGTGCACCAGAAGTCCTTCTAGAACCTGTTCCAACTGTACTATCCAATAGAATTGAGATTTCATGCAAATTGTGTACTATCTCCAATAAACATGTTTTCTTGCCTCACCCTAATTCTAAATGGATCAAACAGTAAGTTTTTCAAATATTCAAAGCACCTTCAACTCATGTTCATGTTGTTCATCATATATACAAACTACCCATCATGCATAATCCTTCAAAACCGACCCGAAACATGTCATCCTAGATCTTATACTTGCAATTCTAAAAGCATTTCAGCCAAACAATTACCATCATTTATTCCACACGGTTCATTTTACACACATATTCATTTCATGGCCAAGAATCACTTATACGAAATATCAAAAACCATTTTTAATCAAGCAACCAATAGATCATCATGCACCTTACTTAAACAACAATCATAACATCAACCATACAAGAAAAAGGCATATTTAACATGCATATAATTTAACAAGCATATATAACATTTTCATCTCTACATTGCAAGGAACCACTAACCGGTTCAAGAGTGACACAAAGGTGTTCAAGTAGATGACGGATTGAAGCCTTCGAGTGATGATTCCGAGCCAATCCAAGGGTGCTCTTGTTGCCGGTTGGATCCGAGAAGGAGAGGAGGAGAGGGTGATGTTAGAACCTTAGGGTTTTAGTGTTTTTAGAGAGAGAGAGAGAGGGAGAGTGTGTGAGATGAGAGAGTGTGAGAATGATGTTGCAAAAATGGTAAAAGTTGTGAGGGTTGGCCGGTTATATATCTCGAGTGGGTTAGGGCTTTCCGGGTGGGCTAAGGTTACGGCCCAACCGGCCCATTGTTACACCGTTTACTCGAGACCGGGTGGTCTCGAGTCATGGTTTCGGTTCACAAGTATCCTTACACACACATTATATATATATTTCATACACGTTATCGACATATAGCACATAGAAATAACAACTTCCACTTAATAATAATATACATATACGCTAAGTGATTACAAGGTGTTTGCTCGGAAAACCTAGAATGTCACATTATCCCCAAGTTTTAAGAACTTTCGTCCCGAAAGTTAAGGCAGCCACTGACAAGCTAGTGTAAATACGAACGTTTCAACGGGATGTCACATCATCCCCCCGTTAGTTTGGAATTTCGTCCCGAAATTCAGTTGTAGCTTCAGTGCTGGGGGTTTCATCTGGGAACAACTGGGGATACTTGCGCTTCATCTGGTCTTCTCGCTCCCAGGTAAACTCTGGGCCACGGCGTGAGTTCCAACGAACTCGCACTAGGGGTATCTGGCTACGTTTGAGGGTTTTGATCTCACGATCCGTGATCTCAACCGGTTCCTCAGTAAAGTGTAGCTGTTCGTCAATAGTAAGTTCCTTGTAAGGAATGACGAGTGTTTCATCTGACAGGCACTTTTTCAAATTAGACACGTGGAAGACGTTGTGCACAGCACTCAGTTCTTCAGGCAGATTCAACCTGTAAGCGGCCGTGCCGATCTTCTCGATAACTTCAAAGGGTCCGACATATCTTGGATTAAGCTTGCCCCGTTTTCCAAAACGAACCACACCCTTCCAGGGTGAGACCTTAAGTAGAGCCCATTCACCAACCTGGAACTCTTGCGGTTTCCTATCTTTGTCAGCGTAGTACTTTTGGCGGTCACGTGCTGCCGCCATGCGTTGCCTAATCTGGGCAATCTTTTCTGTGGTGTCGACTACATGTTCCGGGCCTGTGATCTGGCTGTCTCCAACCTCCGCCCAGCAGAGAGGCGATCGACATTTACGACCGTACAATGCCTCAAAGGGTGCCGCCTGAATGCTGGTGTGGTAGCTGTTGTTGTAGGAGAATTCTACTAACGGTAGGTGCTTCTCCCAATTCTTGCCAAAATCGATCACACATGCCCTGAGCATGTCTTCGAGGGTTTGGATGGTGCGTTCAGATTGCCCATCCGTTTGCGGGTGATAAGCGGTGCTCATGTCTAAACGTGAGCCAAAAGATTTGTGCATGGCTTGCCACAACTCAGAAGTAAAACGCACGTCTCGATCAGAAATAATAGAGGTAGGCACTCCGTGCTTCGAGACCACTTCTTTTAAGTATACCTCTGCTAGGGTAGAGAATTTGTCTGTTTCTTTGATAGCCAAAAAGTGTGCAGACTTAGTTAGGCGATCCACTATTACCCAAATGGTGCCATTTCCGCGCTGAGACCTAGGTAGGCCAGTAACAAAATCCATGGATATCTGCTCCCATTTCCATTGCGGAATCTCTGGCTGTTGGAGTAGGCCTGATGGTTTCTGATACTCAGCCTTGACCCTTGCACAAGTCAAACATTTCCTGACATAGGTTGCTATGTGGGCTTTCATGCCAGGCCACCAATAGGTAGCCCTCAAGTCGTGGTACATCTTATCTGAACCCGGATGTACTGAGTAACGGGACTTGTGGGCTTCATCCATCACCAGGTCGCGTAAATTCCCATAAAGCGGAACCCATATGCGTCCGGCCACGTAGTAAGCACCGTCTTCTTTTTGTTCCAATCGTTGTCTCGATCCTCGTAGGGACTCGGCCCGGATGTTCTCAGCTTTCAATGCTTCAACCTGAGCATCCCGAATTTGATTAGGGAGGTTCGAGTGGATAGTGAGCTGTAAGGCACGAACGCGCTTGGGTTTGGTCTCCTTTCTGCTGAGGGCATCGGCTACCACATTAGCCTTGCCCGGGTGATACTTGATTGCACACTCGTAGTCATTTAGGAGTTCGACCCATCGGCGTTGCCGCATATTCAACTCCTTTTGTCCCATTATGTGCTGGAGACTCTTGTGATCAGTGTAGATCGTGCACTTGGTGCCGTACAAGTAGTGTCTCCAAAGCTTGAGTGCGAAGACCACAGCTCCAAATTCTAAGTCATGCGTCGTATAGTTCCGTTCGTGGACCTTGAGTTGTCGCGAGGCGTAAGCGATAACTTTCTCGCGTTGCATCAATACGCAGCCAAGTCCTTGAATAGAAGCGTCGCAGTAAACGACGAAGTCGTCGGTACCTTCGGGTAAGGAGAGGATAGGAGCACTACAAAGGTTCTTCTTTAGCTCCTGGAAGGCAGATTCCTGAGCATCACTCCATTTGTAAGCAACACCCTTCTGAGTGAGTGTCGTAAGTGGTTGAGCGATCTTAGAGAATCCTTTGATAAATCTTCGATAGTATCCCGCCAATCCCAAGAATTGGCGAACTTCGGTCGGAGTCTTAGGCACAGGCCAATTCTTAATGGACTCAACCTTAGCGGGGTCAACATGAATCCCTTCCTGATTGACGATGTGCCCAAGGAAATGGACTTCTCTAAGCCAGAAATCACATTTCGAGAATTTGGCGTACAGTTGCTCATTGCGAAGAAGTTCGAGAATAAGACGTAGATGTTGTTCATGCTCCTCTTGGCTCTTCGAGTAGATCAGGATGTCGTCGATGAATACGATTACGAACTTATCGAGGTTGGGTTTGCATACTCGGTTCATGAGGTCCATGAAGATTGCAGGTGCGTTGGTCATTCCGAAAGGCATAACAAGGAATTCGTAGTGACCATAGCGGGTTCTGAAAGCAGTCTTAGAGATGTCCTCATCGCGGACTCTCAGCTGGTGATAACCCGATCGCAGATCGATCTTGGAGTAATAGCTCGACCCTTGCAGCTGGTCGAACAGGTCGTCGATACGGGGAAGTGGATAACGATTCTTGATGGTAACCTTGTTAAGTTCGCGGTAGTCAATGCACATTCGGAATGAGCCATCTTTCTTTTTGACGAAGAGCACTGGGGCTCCCCAGGGTGATGAACTAGGACGGATAAAACCTTTGTCCAAAAGTTCTTGTAGTTGAGTAGAAAGCTCCTTGAGCTCCGCGGGGGCTAATCGATAAGGTGCACGAGCTATAGGCGCTGCTCCGGGAGCTAGCTCGATTTGAAATTCGACCTGACGGTGAGGAGGGAGTCCAGGTAGTTCCTCCGGGAATACCTCAGGATAGTCGCGTACAACTGGAAAATCTTCAATCCTGTTTTCCACTTTCTGTGTGTCGGTAATGAGTGCTAAGATAGCGGTGTGCCCTTTTCGTAGATACTTCTGGGCTTTTAAGAATGAAATGATGCCCGTGACTTCTCCGCTCTTGTCGCCTTGAACTATAAGAGGTTTGCCAGGGGGACGGGGAATACGAATAGCTTTCTCCTGGCAGAGGATTTCAGCTCGATGTTTGGATAACCAATCCATACCAATAATGACGTCGAAGCTTCCAAGAACGATGGGGAAAAGATCGATACGGAAGGTCTGACCAGAAAACTCTAATTTGCAGTTACGAATTATGTGTGAGGCCTCGAGGTTTCTACCATTAGCTATTTCAACGGTGTGCTTAGAGCTTAGCGGCGTAAGAGTGAGCTTAAGTTTCTTACTAATACGTAGGGATACATAACTAGCATCTGCTCCGGAATCAAATAACATGGAAACATAACGATCATTGAGTAGGAACTTACCCGCCACAACATTGGGGTCGTTCCTTGCTTCTCCGGCTCCAATCACAAAAACCCTTCCTCTTGCACCGTTCCCAGCATTGTTGGCGTTGTTGTTGTTATTTCCCGCACCCTGATTGTTGTTGTTCTGATTCTGGTTCAGCTGAGGGCAATCCTTTCGCATGTGCCCTATTGCCCCACATTTGTAGCATTCACGATTGTTTCCTTGTTGCTGCTGTTGCTGTGGTTGATGCTGATTCTGCCTAGCTGGGAACTGGCTCCTACAGTCTTTGGCTTCATGCCCCATTTTGTTGCATCGCTGACACTGACCTTTGCCACATGGCCCACTGTGGTGACGATTACATTTGTTGCACTTGGGGTGGTTTCCTCGATAGCCACCCTGTTGCTGAGGACCTTTGTTGTTTTCAGTCTTCCTCTGTTGAGCTGGGGCCTGAGTGGGGTTAGAATCCTTTCCCTGACTTCCATCCCACTTTCGTTTGTTATCGCTAGAAGTTCCAGTAGTAGTACCGATCCTCTGGGGCAGCTTGCCCTCCTCCACGGCCTGATTGGTGAGTTTGTGAGCAAGACGAACCACGGGCTGTATGGTATTGAGGTTGGCTGAGGTCACGTGGCTCCGGATTTCTGGGACCAAGCCTTTGATGTACAATTCGATCCTTCGATACATAGGTCGAGACATGTTTGGGCAAAGTGCAGCATAGTCATTGGACTGCTTGGTGTAGGTCTCAATCTCTGATCCAACCATCTTGAGTGCATAGTACTCGTTCTCGAGTTTGTGGATGTCATCCCTGTGACAGTACTCCTCTTTGATCATGTCCTTGAAATCTTCCCACGCAGTAGCATTAGCAGTTTCCAGACCAAGCATCTGAATTTGTGCCTTCCACCAAGAAAGCGCGTTTCCTTCAAGCGTACCAGTCGCGAACTTAACCCAGTTAGCAGGGGGACACTCGCAGACAGCAAAGACAGCTTCGGCCTTTTCAATCCAGTGGAGAAGGCCTATGGCACCCTCAGTGCCGTTGAAAGGGAGAGGCTTGCCATCCATGAAGGTTTTGAAAGTACAAACACGTGGTTGCGCAGGCGCAGGCTGACCTGTTGTGAGAAATGGAGCGAATAGGTTTAGAGGTGAAAAGACGATGTGGGGGTAGGATCTAAACATCCTATAGCAACGAGTTTACCTCCAGGGTGAGCTGCGAAAGCTGCAGCCACCGTGTTGAGCAAGTTAGCGAATTGAGCCTGAGTCATGTTAACGCTTCCTCTTCCGCGTCCACTCATTGTCTTCATAGCCAGAAAACACAGTATGAGTGTAATGTTGTAACGTAGCGAGAAGGAGGTAGAAGAGATATGTGTATCTATCTAATTAGGCACGCTAGTATGTATAGTAGAGCAGTCAATATAAGATAAACAAGCAAGTAAACACAAGTCCGAGCTACGAGGTTTAGTATGCCGAGTCTTGCCCTTGGAGTGTAGTGTCGTCACGAGTCACGGGTTATAGTCTGGTTTTTCTCAAAAAGACTCTTCTTTTTAAAACCAAGTTCACTATAACCAATGGCTCTGATACCAATCTGTCACACCCCCAAAATCCACTTGCGGAGTACTACCGCTTGGAGGCGTGACTGACCAGGATCCAGCCACCAATTATACTGAGCCTTGTTTAGTAGTAAAAGTATTCACCAACCACAGTAGTTAGTAAACATCATGTTTTAAAGTTCTAAAGGTTTAAGTTCAAATGGTAGTTTAAACAAACAGTGGAAGCATAAACCAAACAGTTTCAAAACAAAGTTCATAGTTCAAGATTATTTAGGACCCAACACGGGGTTTAGACGACCACTACACCTTCCCAAGCTGCAAGCTCCTGAGTCACTGGGTACCTGCAAGCATGCAGTAGGGTGTCAACAAAAATGTTGGCGAGTTCACGAGTTGTCCAGTTTTAATTATCAAAACTTGTTTCACCAGTTAGTTAATCCGTTTATACATGCGATGGGGAGCTACCCCACAAGTAAGCGACTAAACTGTTTTTCCAATACCGAATACTTACTTAACCGTACGTTTCCGTAGTGCCCCGTTTGTCAATGTTCTATCATCATTGACGGTTTGCCAGAGTACATTAGTTCACTCCCGTTCCTAGTAACAAGGGTCGGTGTGAGGCTGGTTACACCTAAATAGCGCTATCAACTAATAACCCGTTCGCCAGGCCCCGGCGACTAATCGGTATTATGTAGTGAGGACTTAAGTGATAGAGTTTCGTTTAGTGTTGCTTGTTTGCATTATCGTATAAACGATAACTAACCAAGTTTGTATCCCAGTAACAAGGGAAGAAAAGTATGTTGTATCCCTTACAAAGGAATAGTGTTGTTTTCAAGTCCGTTTCCCAACCACCGGGAATGCATGCTTTAAGTTGTGAACTCACCTTGGGTTGCTCGGTAGACAGTTTACTTGGTCAAATACGTTGGTCACCACGTCCTAGCATGGTTACCGAATATGGGTCAAGTTGGGGTCCAAGTAAACACGTATAGCAAACACGTACAGACACACATAGCATGCATTCATACAAACACTTGGGTTATTGGGCCTGCCCTATCATTTCACAAACAAACAGTACAGATACATATGCAGTCCAGTCAACAGATAGTCCAACAAGCTTTTGGCCCAATAACACTTAGGCAGCCCAGTCGAGACAAGGGCGGTTTCGACTCGAGAACACACAGTTTCGAGTCGCAACCGGAGGTTTCGGCTTGTCATGTTTTGGTTGCGAGTCGCAACCGGTGTTTCGACTTGTCATGTTTTGGTTGCGAGTCGTAACCGGAGGTTTCGACTTGTCATGGTCTGGTTTCGAGTCGCAACCGGGCGGTCTCGAGTCGCAATCACGTAGTCTCGAGTCGCAATCACGTAGTCTCGAGTCGCAACCTCGGATACGTGCACCAGAAGTCCTTCTAGAACCTGTTCCAACTGTACTATCCAATAGAATTGAGATTTCATGCAAATTGTGTACTATCTCCAATAAACATGTTTTCTTGCCTCACCCTAATTCTAAATGGATCAAACAGTAAGTTTTTCAAATATTCAAAGCACCTTCAACTCATGTTCATGTTGTTCATCATATATACAAACTACCCATCATGCATAATCCTTCAAAACCGACCCGAAACATGTCATCCTAGATCTTATACTTGCAATTCTAAAAGCATTTCAGCCAAACAATTACCATCATTTATTCCACACGGTTCATTTTACACACATATTCATTTCATGGCCAAGAATCACTTATACGAAATATCAAAAACCATTTTTAATCAAGCAACCAATAGATCATCATGCACCTTACTTAAACAACAATCATAACATCAACCATACAAGAAAAAGGCATATTCAACATGCATATAATTTAACAAGCATATATAACATTTTCATCTCTACATTGCAAGGAACCACTAACCGGTTCAAGAGTGACACAAAGGTGTTCAAGTAGGTGACGGATTGAAGCCTTCGAGTGATGATTCCGAGCCAATCCAAGGGTGCTCTTGTTGCCGGTTGGATCCGAGAAGGAGAGGAGGAGAGGGTGATGTTAGAACCTTAGGGTTTTAGTGTTTTTAGAGAGAGAGAGAGAGAGAGGGAGGGAGAGTGTGTGAGATGAGAGAGTGTGAGAATGATGTTGCAAAAATGGTAAAAGTTGTGAGGGTTGGCCGGTTATATATCTCGAGTGGGTTAGGGCTTTCCGGGTGGGCTAAGGTTACGGCCCAACCGGCCCATTGTTACACCGTTTACTCGAGACCGGGTGGTCTCGAGTCATGGTTTCGGTTCACAAGTATCCTTACACACACATTATATATATATTTCATACACGTTATCGACATATAGCACATAGAAATAACAACTTCCACTTAATAATAATATACATATACGCTAATTGATTACAAGGTGTTTGCTCGGAAAACCTAGAATGTCACATGGGTGGTGGTTGACTTTAAAAGGTTATATTGTAGAAGTCAGTAAATAATAATTACTTACAAATGCTGGAAGTATTACGTAAGAAATGCTACGTGTAATGTAGGATACTCATTAGTAAGAGACATGTTAGAGGACATAGGTGAATTAACACCAAATACGGTAAGGGATGGTCATATGTTGACCGAAGCTCGAGAAAAACACGAGAATCATCTCACTTATGCCCGGTCAAGCTAGCAAAAAGGGGTCTAACGATTCTTAAAAGACCGGATCAATATAAGAAAGAAAGATAAGAATGAAAAGTTTAAGCTTACGATTGAATGTAAAACAAACTTAAGAAAGAAGGGTGGGAACACCACTAGAAATAGGATGTAGAGTGTCGTGTCGAGACGCGCTACATGAATTATGTCATGGAATTAAGTGTTAGGACCCAACACTTGAAGTTGAATGTAGAAGATTAATAAAAAAACGTATCATAAGAAATGATATGGTAAATGATACGGCAGAAGAAAGAAAGGTACGGATGAAAATGTTTGAATCTGAGAAATGGATTCAACCATGTAAGGAATGAAAGGTTGGACCCATAAACAAACCCGGATCAAACCAGTAAGAATGAAAGGTAATAAGTTAAAAGTTCGAATCCGTAAGTGAAGACGGATTAAACAAGTAAGAATAAAAACTAAGAAAAAAACCCAAATGAGTCATACGGGTCAAATGGCGATCGCCATTTAAACTCGGTATTTAATGTTCGATTTGTTAAGTTTATTACTTATAGGTGAGCATAATGTATGGGCATGCGTTGTCATAGTTTGGAAAGTATTAACCGTCGCAAAGTATGAATAACGAGTCAAGGGATTTGACCCACGCCAGGTACGTATAAAAAGATTATATTTCTAACAGGAGCTTAAGGCTCGACTAGAGAATGATGTGACCGAATAGGATAACTGATACACATATGTAAGAATTGTATTTACAATTGGACTTCCGAAAAGTCAAACGAAGTAAATGAAGTCCTTGCAAGTATGCAAGTATAAGGTACGAACGTGTACCTCGATACGACCACAATAAGTAAGGGAGGGTGTTAGTCTGACCTTGAAAGAACAAACTGCGAAAGTTGACAAAATGACTAATAAAATGAAGGGATAGTATGTAAGAAATGCAATGTACGATATGTTTTTGCATGTACTTAAGGAAATTGTGAAAGAGACAATAGGCGAACCAACACCATGTAGGACGCAATTATGAAAGGTTATGTGCTAACTATTTATTTATAGATAAATATAATGGAATTCTTAGTGAGATGATAGTAATAAAGCTAGTGGAAGGATGCTCACGGGTGGGAGCATATTTCATGAATGAATGAGACCAATTTTGGTACGGAAGGTACATATAAAGAAGCGGATCGATCAGGCACACGGATAACTGATTTATGCAATGAAGGCGAGGTTAGTAAAATGTTTAATTCTTGATTGATGATTAAGAATCAGTAGATTTATTTGTGAGTGTGAACAAAATGAATGGTAGGATAATTATGGTATGGTATACAATAATCGACCTATAATGGTCAGCGTGAGAAGGTATGAATGTCATTAAGAGGGAGATCTAAAGGCGTTAAATGAAAATTTAAACTGACCTGGTTAAACGCTCGTATGGTGCTCGTACACAACATACCTGGTTGTTATCATAAGTAGTTCATGCAAGGAGCTAATAATAAAGTGTGCGAAGGATTAAATTTGAGGCTAAACTCACACTTGTAATTAATTCAAGTGACGGTAGTAACCGTAGAATGATGCTTTATACTCGTATTAAGTATGAAAAAGTAATTAGGAAGTGGGTAGCTTTGTATTAGTACGACTAAGTCGTTAAATGTTTATAGTATACGTATAATGTTATGCTAAGCCTCATATGAATAAGAAAGTAATTAGAAGAACGTTAGTAATTGGATAATGGGGTTTGCTCATGATTACAATAATGAATTATATCGTGCATGGTTCATGAGTGGAATGAAATAAATCGATTTATTTATATTAGTAAATGTATGAATATGTACGCTTAATTAGAAAGATAGAAACAAGCCGTAAACATAAGCTTGTACGACCAATAGTATACATTGGAATAAATTTCAAGGAACGAAGTGCTAGTGATGATGTATGCTAGGAACTAGCATTATAAAATGAAAACGACACTAATAAGAGCTCTGGATCAGATTCTGACTTATATGTGATTATGAAAGTAATTTATTTAAGTTAAGAACGTAGTGACAACGCACACAAATATGTTGATGCATGATTGAAACTTTTGCCAAGACCCCGAATGCATTTATGTTGTAGTAAGCTTGTGAATGAATAGATGAAAAATTAAGAGTAGAATTGATCTATTTGTTATGTGTCCAGATTTCGGGGACGAAACCTCTTTTAAGGGGGGTAGAATTGTAACACCACAAAAAGGGTTAACATGAAAATAGGTTAAATAACTAAAAGAATTAACTTAGTTAGTAAAAATATCACAAAAGCTAGATAAAGGATGGAAAGTGACAAATTAAAAACATGTAAACTCTATGGGGGTTAAACATGGCCAATGATAAAATAAAGGTATTAGAAGGGGAAAACCCAGAAACACACACATTGTGCGTGTCAGGGGATCGAACAAGGGTGAAAACCCTTGTTTATCAAATTCAATCAATTGGGTAAGATATTAGAAGAAAATCAACTGCATGAACTCAAATCTACACTCATCTAAACTCGATTTTTAAAGAGGTAAGTCCAATTTCTCGAAGTCATGATTTGTAGGAATTGGGTCATAACCCAATCTCGAGTTTGTGCAAGAAATTGTGTAGATTGGAGTTAGGACTTCTCTATGGAACAGGAATCATGTTTGTTTATGTGTGAATTTGATCATTTGAAAAGCTAATTGCATAACCCATTTGATATGAAATATTAGAGATGTAGAATGGTGGAAAAATTAGTAGTGATCATGTGTAAATTTGATATATGTGATGTTGTAGTACTTGAATCTTAAACAAATGAATGTAGGATAAAAGAATATTATGAACTTGATTGATTGTTGATGAATTTTGAAATGAATTAGTAGGAATTATGCTTTGAAAGCTTGTACTTAGTGTCCCACAAATGCGAAACCCGCCAAGTGTTTGATGAAATGCTTGAGAGAATAAATATATGTAATTTGAGAGATGATGGAATGAAATTTTGTGGTACTAAATGAACGAATGAATGTATTGATATAGGCACGAAGGAAGAAGGTTCAAGTAATAGGAAATCGGAAGGCCCGCAAGATCGAGGTATGTTAATTTACACATACATTTTTAGCATGTTGTATTATGATTACTAATCTTTATTGTAACTCGTCATATATGCCAAAAATTGAGTAATGGTAGTTTATGGAAGTTGAGAAGTAAGTAGTATGATCCGTTATGAATGAATGATGTGAAAGGAAGGTTTATGAATAAGGTTGCATCATAACCGATTCATCTTAGTTAAACTGGTTATTGGAAAGTTAAGAAAGAATGTAATGAAGCTTTACTCGATCCGTCATGTACGGGTTGGGGTGCTTGCGAAAGAATGCAAGGATTTTTATAGTTCGTCATAAACGAACCAAATGGGAGTTATGTTATGAATGTTAATATCCGTTATTAATGGGTATGTAAAGAATTGAATGTAACGTTTCTATCGAGACGGGAATGTATTGACCCGTTCAACGGGTAGTAAGCGTAAAGAAAAAGAATGTTGTAAAAGCAAGTAATATGTAGACTATTGATTTAAGAATGGTTAATGTGATTATGGATTAATTCTTTCCTTGGTGTTTGATGTAGGTAAAGCCTCAATTTAATCGGTTCGGCGACTTGGAACGAGCACCCATATGTAATTCGCCTACAAGCGCTTCGGCTACCTTTTGTAACAAAGTCATGGTCAAATGTATTTTGTTGTAGTTAGTTTTAAATATTGGTTAAACTTAGAAGTTTGACTTGTTTGGTCTTTTGAAATTTCTCTAAATGTCGGTAGTTATCTAAAACTATGTTTTGGATTTGTAAGTCTTTTGAAAGTGATGTTAATTACTTGAAATTACGTTTGTCAAAACAGGGATTGTTCATATAGCAAACGGGTCATGCCAAATTTTTCTAAAAATAATTGTTGAATTTATAAGTTCTAAAGTGAATGAAAATGGGGCGTTATAAGTTGGTATCAGAGCCGAGGTTTGAGGGATTCGAGCACAAGTAGTAGTGCTCGAACTCAAACTGACGGCTCGCTCGAAGGTGTGCTCGCTCCAAGATCGCGTTGAGGTAAAGATTTAAGTTTGTTGTAGATGCAAGTATTTATGATATGTTTATGATATAAATATTTAAGTTAATTATACGGGGAGTAATGTTGGGAGGTTAAACGGGAAGTTCCAGCAACCGTATGGCTGAAACAGACTTAGAAAACGAATGAAAAACACCCAAATGAGATTTACAGTGATTCGGAAATCGGGAGGCCGTCGCCGACGGGCTGCTCAGCAGCCCGTCCCCCCTTCGGACCGACGCCCTAATTGACTGTCTACGGACAAAGTGGCCGACGCCACTTTTTAGAGCCCGTCGCCGACGGGATATGAGGCCGTCGCCGACGGCCAACGGGAGTTTAGTCCGCTGAAAATTTTTTTGTTTTGTTTTTTTTTCACGTTTAGGGTTCCCGTATGATCTAAAAGGCTATCGGATAATGACATAAAATCCTTATGAGCATAATAATAAGATATTTACGATCACAAATTGTGATCACAACGAAGTAAAATTTATAAAAGTCGAATGTAATGTATGGAATTGCATGAAATGAATGACGAATGTATAAAGTGGAGTTGGAAACATATGATAATGAATAATGATAGAAGTGAATGTAGACTAAAGTACTTGGATATGTGAAGGAACCTGAATTGTTAATAAATGAGTATAAAGAGAATGATGAGATTAGTGGTGAAAATAATTTGAAGAATGTGAGTAGATGGAATTCGTATGAGACTTTGGATAACTGTATGCTTTGACCAGAATTATGCATTAGAGGCTAGTACCATGTGTTTGGAATGGTGCGATACTTATGTGTATATAATGATTTGCTTTAGTATGACTAAGAGGCGAATATGTGCTAAATGTGAATCATACGAGCTTATTAATAAAGGATATGTTGAAATTATGTTATATAGTTGTTTTGAATGAAAGTTGCTATTTGTAGAATCATGGAGCGTTAGCATGTGAAAGTATATGTATGTGAATGTATATGTGTATTGTTTAGAGGATCACGTAAATTGTATATGTCATACAATACGAGTATGAAATGCGTAGGATATTAATATTATGACCTACCATGTTTAGATGAATACATGTTCAAAAGTTTAAAGTGTGTAAACAAGACAGTTGACTTTCTGAAAGTTGACAGTATAGGGATATCATGGGATGGCCATTAGACACAATTGTTAAAGTAAAGAGTTAATGTGTTATGTACTAGATGAATTACGTGTTATGCTTGATGATAATTTAGTTGTATGGATTTGAAATGAGATGACTATTAATGAATGTCTCATTTATACGAAATTTTACTAACGAAAGTCGATTAACGTATGAATAGAAAGAAAGTGAACAGTCGTATGTATGCTCATATAAGCTAATGATATTACGAACGTAATGATATGTAAGGATGAAAATCTTGTCAATTGACTTGAGCATGGATGACAAAGGGTGAAGAGGAAGCAATGAGGTAAGCATGAACGTGGAAGCTAAAAGAAGGTGAATTCGCAATCACTTAGAATTTATTTACATGAAGATGTATACGTGTTTGAATATTTGAAATTAAGTGGAATGTATAAATAAATGAGAAAAGTTAAGGTACGTTTTGTTGAAATGGTTGGCATCATGTTAAACCGGTCATAAATTTTAGTTGAGAAGTTTTAATAAGGAAATGAGAACTTGGTAATGTTAATGAAAGGTATGGAAAGAATATTAGTTAAGATGTTAGCTAAAGACGTTTTGTAAGTGTGTTCGAATTGAAAGTAAGTACAACACGTACTACAATACTTATATACAAAAAGTACTGGGTGGTGGTTGACTTTAAAAGGTTATATTGTAGAAGTCAGTAAATAATAATTACTTACAAATGCTGGAAGTATTACGTAAGAAATGCAACGTGTAATGTAGGATACTCATTAGTAAGAGACATGTTAGAGGACATAGGTGAATTAACACCAAATACGGTAAGGGATGGTCATATGTTGACCGAAGCTCGAGAAAAACACGAGAATCATCTCACTTATGCCCGGTCAAGCTAGCAAAAAGGGGTCTAACGATTCTTAAAAGATCGGATCAATATAAGAAAGAAAGATAAGAATGAAAAGTTTATGCTTACGATTGAATGTAAAACAAACTTAAGAAAGAAGGGTGGGAACACCACTAGAAATAGGATGTAGAGTGTCGCGTCGAGACGCGCTACATGAATTATGTCATGGAATTAAGTGTTAGGACCCAACACTTGAAGTTGAATGTAGAAGATTAATACAAAAACGTATCATAAGAAATGATATGGTAAATGATATGGCAGAAGAAAGAAAGGTACGGATGAAAATGTTTGAATCTGAGAAATGGATTCAACCATGTAAGGAATGAAAGGTTGGACCCATAAACAAACCCGGATCAAACCAGTAAGAATGAAAGGTAATAAGTTAAAAGTTCGAATTCGTAAGTGAAGACGGATTAAACAAGTAAGAATAAAAACTAAGAAAAAAACCCAAATGAGTCATACGGGTCAAATGGCGATCGCCATTTGAACTCGGTATTTAATTTTCGATTTGTCAAGTTATTACTTATAGGTGAGCATAATGTATGGGCATGCATTGTCATAGTTTGGAAAGTATTAACCGTCGCAAAGTATGAATAACGAGTCAAGGGATTTGACCCACGCCAGGTACGTATAAAAAGATTATATTTCTAACAGGAGCTTAAGGCTCGACTAGAGAATGATGTGACAGAATAGGATAACTGATACACATATGTAAGAATTGTATTTACAATTGGACTTCTGAAAAGTCAAACAAAGTAAATGAAGTCCTTGCAAGTATGCAAGTATAAGGTACGAACGTGTACCTCGATACGACCACAATAAGTAAGGGAGGGTGTTAGTCTGACCTTGAAAGAACAAACTGCGAAAGTTGACGAAATGACCAATAAAATGAAGGGATAGTATGTAAGAAATGGAATGTACGATATGTTTTAGCATGTACTTAAGGAAATTGTGAAAGAGACAATAGGCGAACCAACACCATGTAGGACGCAATTATGAAAGGTTATGTGCTAACTATTTATTTATAGATAAATATAATGGAATTCTTAGTGAGATGATAGTAATAAAGCTAGTGGAAGGATGCTCACGGGTGGGAGCATATTTCATGAATGAATGAGACCAATTTTGGTACGGAAGGTACATATAAAGAAGCGGATCGATCAGGCACACGGATAACTGATTTATGCAATGAAGGCGAGGTTAGTAAAATGTTTAATTCTTGATTGATGATTAAGAATCAGTATATTTATTTGTGAGTGTGAACAAAATGAATGGTAGGATAATTATGGTATGGTATACAATAATCGACCTATAATGGTCAGCGTGAGAAGGTATGAATGTCATTAAGAGGGAGATCTAAAGGCCTTAAATGAAAATTTGAACTGACTTGGTTAAACGCTCGTATGGTGCTCGTACACAACATACCTGGTTGTTATCATAAGTAGTTCATGCAAGGAGCTAATAATAAAGTGTGCGAAGGATTAAATTTGAGGCTAAACTCAAACTTGTAATTAGTTCAAGTGACGGTAGTAACCGTAGAATGATGCTTTATACTCATATTAAGTATGAAAAAGTAATTAGGAAGTGGGTAGCTTTGTATTAGTACCACTAAGTCGCTAAATGTTTATAGTATACGTATAATGTTATGCTAAGCCTCATATGAATAAGAAAGTAATTAGAAGAACGTTAGTAATGGGATAATGGGGTTTGCTCATGATTACAATAATGAATTATATCGTGCATGGTTCGTGAGCGGAATGAAATAAATCGATTTATTTATATTAGTAAATGTATGAATATGTACGCTTAATTAGAAAGATAGAAACAAGCCGTAAACATAAGCTTGTACGACCAATAGTATACATTGGAATAAATTTCAAGGAACGAAGTGCTAGTGATGATGTATGCTAGGAACTAGCATTATAAAATGAAAACAACACTAATAAGAGCTCTGGATCAGATTCTGACTTATATGTGATTATGAAAGTAATTTATTTAAGTTAAGAATGTAGTGACAACGCACACAAATATGTTGATGCATGATTGAAACTTTTGCCAAGACCCCGAATGCATTTATGTTGTAGTAAGCTTGTGAATGAATAGATGAAAAATTAAGAGTAGAATTGATCTATTTGTTATGTGTCCAGATTTCGGGGACGAAACCTCTTTTAAGGGGGGTAGAATTGTAACACCCCAAAAAGGGTTAACATGAAAATAGGTTAAATAACTAAAAGAATTAACTTAGTTAGTAAAAATATCACAAAAGCTAGATAAAGGATGGAAAGTGCCAAATTAAAAACATGTAAACTCTATGGGGGTTAAACATGGCCAATGATAAAATAAAGGTATTAGAAGGGGAAAACCCAGAAACACACACATTGTGCGTGTCTGGGGATCGAACAAGGGTGAAAACCCTTGTTTATCAAATTCAATCAATTGGGTAAGATATTAGAAGAAAATCAACTGCATGAACTCAAATCTACACTCATCTAAACTCGATTTTTAAAGAGGTAAGTCCAATTTCTCGAAATCATGATTTGTAGGAATTGGGTCATAACCCAATCTCGAGTTTGTGCAAGAAATTGTGTAGATTGGAGTTAGGACTTCTCTATGGAACAGGAATCATGTTTGTTTATGTGTGAATTTGATCATTTGAAAAGCTAATTGCATAACCCATTTGATATGAAATATTAGAGATGTAGAATGGTGGAAAAATTAGTAGTGATCATGTGTAAATTTGATATATGTGATGTTGTAGTACTGGAATCTTAAACAAATGAATGTAGGATAAAAGAATATTATGAACTTGATTGATTGTTGATGAATTTTGAAATGAATTAGTAGGAATTATGCTTTGAAAGCTTGTACTTAGTGTCCCACAAATGCGAAACCCGCCAAGTGTTTGATGAAATGCTTGAGAGAATAAATATATGTAATTTGAGAGATGATGGAATGAAATTTTGTGGTACTAAATGAACGAATGAATGTATTGATATAGGCACGAAGGAAGAAGGTTCAAGTAATAGGAAATCGGAAGGCCCGCAAGATCGAGGTATGTTAATTTACACATACATTTTTAGCATGTTGTATTATGATTACTAATCTTTATTGTAACTCGTCATATATGCCAAAAATTGAGTAATGGTAGTTTATGGAAGTTGAGAAGTAAGTAATATGATCCGTTATGAACGAATGACGTGAAAGGAAGGTTTATGAATAAGGTTGCATCATAACCGATTCATCTTAGTTGAACTGGTTATTGGAAAGTTAAGAAAGAATGTAAGAAGCTTTACTCGATCCGTCATGTACGGGTTGGGGTGCTTGCGAAAGAATGCAAGGATTTTTATAGTTCGTCATAAACGAACCAAATGGGAGTTATGTTATGAATGTTAATATCCGTTATTAACGGGTATGTAAAGAATGGAATGTAACGTTTCGATCGAGACGGGAATGTATTGACCCGTTCAACGGGTAGTAAGCGTAAAGAAAAAGAATGTTGTAAAAGCAAGTAATATGTAGACTATTGATTTAAGAATGGTTAATGTGATTATGGATTAATTCTTTCCTTGGTGTTTGATGTAGGTAAAGCCTCAATTTAATCGGTTCGGCGACTTAGAACGAGCACCCATATGTAATTCGCCTACAAGCGCTTCCGCTACCTTTTGTAACAAAGTCATGGTCAAATGTATTTTGTTGTAGTTAGTTTTAAATATTGGTTAAACTTGGAAGTTTGACTTGTTTGGTCTTTTGAAATTTCTCTAGATGTCGGTAGTTATCTAAAACTATGTTTTGGATTTGTAAGTCTTTTGAAAGTGATGTTAATTACTTGAAATTACGTTTGTCAAAACAGGGATTGTTCATATAGCAAACGGGTCATGCCGAATTTTTCTAAAAATAATTGTTGAATTTATTAAGTTCTAAAGTGAATGAAAATGGGGCGTTATATTTTGACCCGTTTGGTTTTGTTAGCGAAATCCATCGCTTTCACGCTACCAAACATTCATCATTTGAGTCATTTTCACCCGTTGAATAGTATAGTGAAATCCATCAGTTTTACTTTTTAAATTATCATTAGACTCTAATTAATCCATTCTGTTTAATCATATGAAATCCACCGTTTTTGTGTTAACCAAACTTCATAATATTGCAATTATCATTCATCGTAAGTAAACATATAAATACTAACGAAATTCTACGAAGCATATAGCCGCACACCTTTTTAAAGCTTTCCTTTTAAGCGGTTATCCGTTCCACCTTGACTACTCGACGATCCACCCAAATTGCCTATAGAATTCAATTCGAGTATATCGCTTAGAACTCATTTTTCAATATTCGACACACAATGCGTTTAACTAATCAATTAAGTTATTCTTTCATATTTCTCAATATTTCTATATCACTTAGACATTTTTTCGAACATCTTAAGGGCGAGATCATTATACTAACATTATCATGTTCATGATTAATAAGTTAACCATGTTAAATCATCATTTTCATACTCATATGTCAAGAATACAATAAACAACACTTAAACTTGCATCATAACAATCAAGTAACAACAATTATCACAATAATTCAAGTGTTCATCACAAAACCCATATCACACATATAGGATAAATCTTTAATTCTTTAGGTTATGACATAAAATCATTAAATTCTCATCTAGGGTTTGTTCCTAGATTTGTAATCATACTAATTTTGCTATAACACCAATCATTCATTCAAGAATTTCAGTTATGAGAATTCATTGCAATTCAAAACATCACCAAATATCAAAATTTAACATACCTTGTGATCCCCTAACTATAGTGATCACGAATTTAGCTTGGAATTGATTCCAATTCTATTTCCTTCTTTGATTTTGAGAGAAAATGGTGATTTTATTGTTTAAGAGAAGAACTTTGTTTCTTCTGGGTGTTGGTCGAACAGAAGAATACACACAGTGTGTGTTTTTAAGTTTATCACTTGTTTTATAAATTAAATTTCAAGTGTGCCCCTTTTCGTCCCTCTAGTTTTAAGATTTGTAAAATGGATAGAATCCCTTGATTCTTTATCATTCATAACATATAATTAACTAGGTTAAATATCCCTAGTTTTATTTTCCGAACTTTTATTATCAATATAATTAATTATACACGTATACATATATATATAATTTAATATTTTAGGGGTGTTACAAGTCTACCCCCCTTAAAGAGGATTTCGCCCTCGAAATCGGAATACGTACCAAATAGGGAAGGGTATAGGCGTCAGACTCCCAAGTGGTGTCCGATCCCTTCCAATGTTCCCATTTAACCTTTACTTGATCGATTTCTTTATTCCTTAAGCTTTTAACTTTTTGGTCAAGAATTTCGATAGGCTTTACGACATAGTTTAGTTTATCGTCTACTTCAATGTCGCCATAGCTTATGTAAGTCGTTTCGTCAGCTAGACACTTTCGAAGATGCGATACGTGGAAAGTGCTATGTATACCGCTCAATTCCTCTGGTAATTCGAGTCGGTAGGCTACTTTACCCACACGTTCAACGATTTTAAATGGCCCAATGAACCTTGGGCTCAACTTCCCTCTTTTTTCGAAATCGAATGATCCCCTTCCATGGAGATATCTTGAGCATGACCCTATCACCAACCTGAAACTCGATTGGTCTTCGTCTTTTATCAGCATAAGACTTTTGTCGGTCCTAGGCAGCTTTCAAATGAGCCCGAACCACTTTAATTTTCTTATTAGTGGTCTTGACTACATCCTTGTGAGCAAATTCACGAGGACCCACTTAATCCCAACATACCGGGGTCTGACATTTTTTGCCGTAAAGCATTTCGTATGGAGCCATTCCAATGCTGGAATGGTAACCATTGTTATACAAAAATTCAACTAGTGGTAGATAGACATCCCAGCTACCGCCAAAATCAATGATACATATCCGTAGCATGTCTTCTAGCGTTTGAATTGTTCTTTCGCTTTGCCCGTCGGTCTGAGGATGGTATGAGGTACTAATAAACAACTTAGTACCCATTTTTTTAAAAATCATGCCAAAATTTTGAAGTAAACCGGGTATCCCTATCAGACACGATGGATACCGGCACTCCGTGGCAAGCTACGATTTCATTCGTGTAAACTTCTGACATCTTCTCAGATGTGTATGCCTCACGAATCGGAATAAAGTGAGCACTCCATGTTAATCTATCCATGACTACCCAAATGGCGTCGAATCCACGTGTTGTTCTTGGTAGTTTGGTTAATAGATCCATGGTGATATGTTCCCACTTCCATACCGGAATATCTAACGGTTGAAGTTAACCGTAAGGCTTCTGGTGTTCTGCTTTTACTTGTAAACAAGTTAAACATTTTTCAACATCTTAATTATATCTCTTTTCATTCCGGGTCACCAATAGTTTTGTTGCAAGTCTTGGTACATTTTGGTAGCTCCCGGATGAATAGAATAACGTGACTTGTGAGCTTCATCAAGAAGAAGCTTTTTAACACTAGATGTGTTTGGAACCCATATTCTACCGAAATGGGCTTTCAATCCATTATTACCATCCACCAAGTCTTTGAGCTGGCCCACAATTCTTTCCTTTTTCAAATTCTCTTCTTTTGCATCTTCGATTTGTGCCTCACGGATTCATTCAAGTAAACCCGAGGTTTCTACTAATTGCATCGACCACACCAGAATATGTGAATATTCTTCTTTTCGACTTAATGCATCTGCCACTACGTTGGCTTTTCCCGGATGATAGTGAATTTCACAATCGTAATCCTTCACCGTCTCCAGCCAACGCCTTTGTCTCATATTCAACTCCTTTTGATCAAAGAAGTACTTGAGACTTTTATGGTCGGTGAAAATAGTACTTTTCACACCATACAGGTAATGCCTCCAAATCTTTAAGGCAAAAACTACTGCTGCCAACTCAAGGTCGTGAGTCGGATACTTCTTTTCGTGAACCTTCAATTGCCTTGAAGCATATGCAATAAATTTTTCCTTTTGCATGAGTACACATCCGAGACCAAGCTGGGATGCATCAGAATATATGACCATGTCGTCTGTTCCATCGGATACAGGTGCACTAGTCAACTTTTCTTTGAGTATTTGAAAGGCATTCTCTTGTGCGCTTCTCCATACGAATTACTCATCCTTACGGGTCAACTTAGTTAATGGTGTCGCGATTTTGGAGAAATCTTGTATAAATCTCCGGTAGTAACCCGCAAGTCCTAGGAAACTCCTAATCTCTGATGGATTTTCGGAGGTTTCCATTTCGACACTACTTCTATCTTGGACGGGTCCACCGATACCCCGTCGGCACTTATAACATGCCCTAGAAACTGCACCTCACGTAGCCAAAAGGCACATTTTGAAAATTTCGTGTAAGGTATTTCTCGCTTAACCGTTTCTAGTACTTCACGCAAATGGTGCGTGTGATCCGATTCGTTCTTTGAATACACGAGAATGTCGTCGAAGAATACTATCACTGACTTATCTAACATTGGTTTGCAAACGCGGTTCATGAGGTCCATGAAAGCCGCAGGTGCATTCGTTAATCCGAAAGACATTACTAAGAATTCGTAATGTCCATAACGCGTTCGGAACGCCGTTTTCGGTGTGTCTTCATCTTTCACCTTCAACTGGTGATAACCCGACCTTAAGTCTATCTTTGAAAACCAACTGGCGCCTTGCAAGTAATCGAACAAATCATCGATCCTCGGAAGCGGGTATCGATTCTTTACCGTGAGTTTATTTAACTCCCGGTAATCAATACACATTCGCATGCTTCCATCTTTCTTCTATACAAATAATACTGGCACTCCCCACGGAGAGACGCTAGGCCGAATAAGTCCTTTGTTGAGTAAATCTTGCAATTGCGACAATAATTCTTGTAGTTCCGATGGCGCTAATCGATACGGTGCTTTGGCTACCGGTTTTGCGCCCGGGGATAACTCGATTCCAAATTCCACCTCACGCTCGGGTGGTATCCCTGGTAAATCTTCCGGGAAAACATCTTCAAACTCCTGTACGACTGGTATGTCTTTAATCTCTGGGGACTCTTTAGTCAAATCATGTATGTAAGCCAAACACGCCTTACATCCATGTTGAACAAGCTTATAAGCTTCCATGAACGAACATACTACGGGATTACAACTTTTCTCCCCATAGATAGTAACATGTTTCCCACTCGGAGATGTTAGTTCTATCTCCTTACGGTAGCATATTACGTTTGCGTGATGTCGAGATAACCAATCTATCCTGATTACCACTTAAAATTCTCCCATTGACATGGGAATCAAATAAACGAAGTAATCTTCATCGTCAATGCTCAATTTGCAATTCCAGCACATATCACAAACAATAAAACTCTTATTATTACCTATTTCTACTTCTAAAGACACAGGTAATTTTGTTAACGTGTGTTAAATAAATCGATGTTAAACAAAAGATCTATTCACACCGGTATTAAATAAAATCCGTGTTGGAATTAAATTTACAAGAAATGTACCTGAAAACACATCAGGTTCAACTTTGGCGTCTGCGGCCGTTATGTGGAAAGACCTTGCCCTTGACTTCTGGGCATCAGACTTCGTGTTAGTTGTTTCTTTGTTTCCAACCAATTCTGCGCATTCAGACTTCTTATGTCCCGGTTTGTAACATTTATAACACACCGACACTTTTCCCGGGCAATTAACAACCACATGTCTAACTTTCCCACAATAAAACATGGTTTGTTCTTAATATATGAATCGCCCTTATGAGATTTTCCACATATCTTGCACTGAGGTAACCCCCCTTTGATGATTCCTTTCTTCGGAACTTCATTAGGCTTTTGTTTCTTCGCGGGGCTTGGATTCACATCCAACACCCACCTTTCGCCCCTTTCAAATTGTTTCTTCAGTTCGATCTCTCTTTCACGTGCCGCATTTACGATTTATAAGATGTCCGTATTTCGAGGGAGCCATAAATTCCCGATACTCCGCACTTAACATGTTGTAATAATAATAGATCTTATGTTCTTCTGTTTGAACTAGCTCATCAAAAAATCTGAGCTTATCCAGAAACACTCCAGTAATCTTGTCTATCGACTCACCCCTCTGCCTTAGCTGAATAAACTCTTCTTTGATCTTATTGATCACGGCTTTTGGGCTATGGTGTCGAAGGAACGGTGATATAAATTCTTCCCATGACATAGATCCCGTGGCCTCGATTCCTTGTTCCTTTTTAAGGTTATCCTACCAATCTTCTGCCTGAACTCTTAAATGGCCAGTCCCGTACGCCACGAAATCGGTTTCATCACAATGGGTTCTCTCGAAAACCCCTTCTATGTCGCTAATCCATCGTTGACAAACGATCGGATCAACGTCGCCATTATAGATTGGGGGTTTACATGCCATAAGTTTATTATATGGACATGCTTTCGATTTACCCTTTCCTCTTTCTTGCGTGAGACTCTCTTTCAATTCGCTCATCTTATCATCTACCACCGGTAAGATTGTGGTTTGTAGTCTATCGATGAATTGCGGTAGACTAGCTTCTAAACCCTTTCCGACCTCCTCGGAAATCTTATAATTTATCTCTTCCGTTAGGTGAGATGTCGAATCACCTCCGGTTGCTCCAGACATTTCTTTAACTGAAATGTTCATAATTGTTAATTAATAACTATTCAATTCATTTCCATTTTGTTACATGGAAATTTATTTCCCACACACTTAATAATAAGTGATGTGTTATTCTTTTTCGGTTTGGTCAAGTATATAACTTGCCTTACCTCTTATACTTAGTGTATTTCCTGGGTTCAAGCGTATTAATACACTCCTCCCATACACTTTTACATCTTTTACTTCATTTAAATCTTTCAATCTAGACTCGTTTATAATTAATTCTTACCGGATGTCTTGATCAAACCTTGAACCTAACACATTCGTCGTAAACCTTAGGCTCTGATTACCAACTTGAAAGACCCTTACAAAACTTTGAATATTTCATATAATATATGGCGCATTTAGATATCAAAAATGCCGTTTAAAAAAAACATTCAAACTATATTTACAAAAGTTTAAAACATTCAAAAGATGTTTATAAAAGTTCTACACAAGTTTTGTAACAAAAGGGACTAATATAATAGCGGAAGCTTTGTTGGTTCGTGTGTTCGGTTCGCGTACAAGCTTGATCGCCATCCAAAAGACCTTCATAGTTACCGGTAATCAAAATAGTCATAACCATCAGTTATGGAAGTTTATAACTTATTATAAAGAGTCCGCAATGCAAAACAAACAAAACAACAGCTTTTGCTGGTTTTAGTACCCGTCGCGTGCCGCGACAACTATGGTGGGTCGCGACCACAAAGGCATATAGTCGTCGCGTGACGTGAGACCCTTGTTTTGACAGAAGGTTTTGCAGACCTGCATATTCCCAACCAATCTAAGTTTTACCAAAATGACCATAACTTTATGAATTTTGATCCAATTTACGTCAGGTTTCTTCCTACGTGATCATAATTCCATCCTCCATCATATGGAGTAAAAATCCAATATCTAGATTAACAATTTTCTTAACTTTAAGTTGTCAGCATTATATTATTTTCAACTTATTTTGACCCGTTCATGTTTTAGTCATCAATTTCGTCAACTCACTTTCAGTTTCATACTTACATCACAAACTCGGATGTTTCCTAGTACTAGGGGCGTTAATCATGAGGTTTATGTGCCCATTATATATAATGTGTTATGTTTGGTTGACGCATTTGACTACAACTTAGTCGAAAATTATTGACACGAATTCCTTATATGGAATTGTGCTTTATTTAGTCATACTCAATACCTGAGTTTTAACTTTTATTACGCGTCTCCGATTCCCGGCTAACACCTATAATGACTATTAATTCATGATCCGGACATCATTTCTAAGTCTCTAATCGTGCAACCTTCCCGGTTTACATCAAGACAACGATTTGACCCGTATAGCTTTCTTAGTGACGTCTATCGGTTTTATATAACCAATGTTTCAATACTTTGGTTATTTTGACCCGTTTGGTTTTATTAGCGAAATCCATCGCTTTCACGCTACCAAACATTCATCATTTGAGTCATTTTGACCCGTTGAATTGTATAGTGAAATCCATCCCTTTTACTTTTTAACTTATCATTAGACTCTAATTAATCCATTCGGTTTAATCATACGGAATCCACCCTTTTTATATTAACCAAACTTCATAATATTGCAATTATCATTCCTCGTAAGTAAACATATAAATACTAAAGAAATTCTACGAAGCATATAGCCGCGTACCTTTTTAAAGCTTTCCTTTTAAGCGGTTATCCGTTCCACCTTGACTACTCGAAGATCCGCCCAAATTGCCTATAGAATTCAATTCGAGTATATCGCTTAGAACTCGTTTTTCAATATTCGACACACAATGTGTTTAACTAATCAATTAAGTGATTCTTTCATATTTCTCAATATTTCTATATCACTTAGACATTTTTTCGAACATCTTCAGGGTGAGATCATTATACTAACATTATCATGTTCATGATTAATAAGTTAACCATGTTAAATCATCATTTTCATACTCATATGTCAAGAATACAATAAACGACACTTAAACTTGCATCATAACAATCAAGTAACAACAATTATCACAATAATTCAAGTGTTCATCACAAACCCCATATAACACATATAGGATAAATCTTTAATTCTCTAGGTTATGACATAAAATCATTAAATTCTCATCTAGGGTTTGTTCCTAGACTTGTAATCATCCTGATTTTGCTATAACACCAATCATTCATTCAAGAATTTCAGTTATGAGAATTCATTGCAATTCAAAACATCACCAAATATCAAAATTTAACATACCTTGTGATCCCCTAACTATAGTGATCACGAATTTAGCTTGGAATTGATTCCAATTCTATTTCCTTCTTTGATTTTGAGAGAAAATGGTGATTTTATTGTTTAAGAGAAGAACAATTTACGGAAGCTTGTATCTTGATCGTGTTCGGTTCTTCGTTGAGCTTGATCGTCCTCCGGTACTATAGGTTATAGCTACAATTCATAAAACATGAATTGATTTAGTCATACGTAGTTTAGAACGTGTTTAAACGAGTTCGCGAGGCAAAACTGATTAAAAAAAACATTTTTTCCGAAACTGAGCTCCGTCGTGCCACGCGCCAGAGCCATATTGCTCCCTCGCATGGCGCGAGGGAGACCCTTTTCCAGCAGGTCCGTATCTGGGACTTGCACTTTGCCAGCTATACTAGTTTTTACGGAAACGACCATAACGTATTCGTTATTGATCCGTTTTACACGATTCTTTTTCCTATACGATCGTAATTTGATTCTCCATCACATGGAGATGAAATCCGAGATCCGGATTAACAATTTTCTGGATTTTAAGCCTTCGGTTTAATTTTAATTATTAAACTTTTTAACAAAGCTTTTGACCCGTTCATACTCTCATCAAACCAACTTGTTTGTTACATCTAAATTATCATGAACATCATATTTTAAAGGTTTCCTATCACACAAGGTTTAAATCATGGGTTATTATGCATCATTAACCCGTTTATGCTTATGCGCTTATTTTGACCCGTAAATGGTATTTAAGCGCTTTTACGCATAAACCACACTCATTCATTTCTAGAATCACATTTTCACATTACTTATCGAATGGTCTTCCACCACAACTATTATTGTGGTGAATTTTATGCGTATCAATTGTTTATTCCGAATTTACCCTGTCGGATTGTTAATTTACGACAAGGAACCGTTTGAGGCATTTGATCCAAAAAGGGTTTATATACTTTAACACTTAACTAAACCTTACTTTATCATAATACTCGTTTCTAAACGACTCATAAGGACCGTATGCCCGGTTTAACATTCATGGGCATTTTGGTCAACCTTAGTCTCTTCTTTTGCGACGAAGGACTATCCAAAATCATACCTTTTGCCTTAATCTTACTTATACGTACCTGGCCCGAGTCATAGCATTGACCCGTTTAAATACCTTTTGCTTTTAATTTTCTAGATAAAAGCAACGCAACCCATAAGTTATTTCATGTGATCACGAAACTCAACAAGTGGTCATCATTTATTAATGTCAAATGGTATTAACACACCATTTGACCGGTTTAGTCGAAATGACCATTCATCAATATATGATGGCATTTTGATACCATCTCGCCCCTTGAACCTATTCCGATTTTCACCGAGAGTTCTTATTATTTAAAAGACATTTCTTAAATTGTTTGACCCGTTTTGACTTTCACCAAATGGTGTCTTTTCAAATCTTTTATCATTCCGTCAACTCGTGTAAGGATTATTATTTAACCACTTTTACCCGTTATAGTTCACCCCATAACGTAATGTTCAAAATTCCTTATTTGTTAGTCTTCACCAGACTAGTTTACCGTTTTACCCTTTTTACCATAATTTATGATTTCTTACCATTTTTACTTATTCCGACTTGCATTGTATCATGCCGGAACATCATATTTCAAATACTTAACATAATTCATAATCAATACTCACAAGTAAGTGTATTGTAATTAAAAAGGGGGTGTAAGCTTAACTTACCTCGCATCCAAACTATGCTTTTCTTTTCCTTCTTGATTCGTTTGACCGCTTCCTCCCCAAGCTTCCACCTAGCTTGTTAAGCGTCAAACTATCATCATCATTCACAAGGTGGTTAGATGAATCATAATTTAATACGATTATTCCACCTTATGCATTTTATATCCAAAAATTATCATTCATCGTATTATAGGTCAGTTTGACTTTTTAAAAGTCAAATGCGTATTAGTATATGAAATGCACAATCAAGTTCATCAACTAGTTTAGGCATTCCTTAATTACCCGGTAGGCATTATCTTTAGGCCACCATTTTAACCAAAGTTCTAACCAAGTTTATTACATTTCCAACACTTTAACTAGTTCAAGCGATTATCAAAACTAACTTATTCATTCATTTCGCAAGAACTAAGGGTTCTCCTCTATAAGTGAGACCAGTTTCATCATATCACTAGCATTCCTCCGAACACCTATTATAATCAAGTTCTACATACAACCAAGTAGACGCGCGATTTCACTTAGGTATTTTAACAAACACCTTGCGAGCAAGATTTTTATACATCTTTTGTCTAGTTCATGACTAACATTTTAACCAAGTTTTAATCATCAAAATAAAGCCTTTATGTCTAGCATTCATAAACAATATCAAGACTCGCATCATAACATCAGTTTTATGCCATTTCAACATTGAATTTCATGTATTCATCACCTAGTTATAATACCCACTTAAGGCATGTATAGGTGATTATCAAATTTCACAATTTTTATCACTAATTTATCAAGCTTTTGACTAGGGTTTACTCCTAGACATGGTTTCATCACAATTTCATTTATACATCAAGTATTCAAGTAGATTTTTCATTTATGGGATATTATCAAGAATTAAAAACATCTTCAAAAGATGAAATTTGACATACCTTGTTATCCCTTCACTTGGGTGATCACTAATTTCAGTTTAGCTTTCGATTTGCTCGTGATTTCTTTCTCTAATTTGATTGTTTTGTGCAATTTAGGGTTCAATGGAGAGAACCCCTTTTGGCTCCTATGGAATCTTCGACGAGAACACACACCTGTGTGTGTGTTGTGGTGTTTTCTTTTAATTAAATGAAAACCATTTTAATTTTTGCCAAGTTTAGTCCCTCCACTTATCCAAGTTTTATAAAGGGTTATTAACCAAGTTTTTCTTTATTGTTTTAAGGTATATAATTAACTAGGTTAATTTTTCCTACTTATCTTAATGGGTTCGGGGAAATTATAACCCGTTTCATTTTAAGTCTCGTTAACTCGGGCCTTTTATACACTTTACTTTCTCAAAATCATTTGTTCTCTTTTTATTTATTATTAGGCTTATTTTTTTTAAATCCTAATAATTTACCAGGTTAATCTTTACCACTAACGGTATTTTACTCGCTCTTTAGTATTAACGGGGTTTAATTACCAAACCCGTTTTCGGGGTGTTACATTTTAAGTTTATCACTTGTTTTATATATTAAATTTCAAGTGTGTCCCTTTTTGTCCCTCTAGTTTTAAGATTTGTAAAATGGTTAGAATCCCTTGATTCTTTATCATTCATAACATATAATTAACTAGGTTAAATATCCCTAGTTTTATTTTCCGAACTTTGATTATCAATATAATTAATTATACACGTATACACATATATATAATTTAATATTTTTAGGGGTGCTACATCATGCAATACATATGTATTTTAAATACATAATTGTGGTTCACAGGCAACTAAATACAAAATCAAGAAGCAAATGAATACAAGGGACGACTTCTTGACATACTAGTTGATTCCATGATCATTCACTTTGCAACTATGATTTGTTTCAATGATTTACTTTGTTCCTTAAACATGTTTAAACTCTATTTAATTTGATTTATAGAATACCCCCATGTACCCTAACCAGTTAAATCAAAACGTCAACCCTACTAACCTAACAAAGACACGGGTCAGTATCAGGTTTATCGTGATATTTCTGAAACCCGATTAACCCGACCCTATGTACCCATAACCCGTTTAACTAACCCGAAGGAATAAGGAAGATGGGGTGCTATCCGGTGGCACAAATATTGGCTGATGGCTGCGATAGTGGTTGTAATTATAGAATATGAATGATATTATTTGTGCAATATTCTTGTAATTCTAGATTATTTACTTTCCTCATTTATCTGCTAGAATTGTGCCTCTCTTCTGTATATATAGATGCTTTCTTTTCTTTTGATGGATAATAAAATTAATCAATAAAACCAAAACCCATAACGATTTTGTTATGGTATCAGAGCAGTCTTTGTAAAGATTCTCCAATCAAACCCAAACCCTAGTCATGGCCGGCGATGGTGATAAGTCGTCGGGCAAAGCTAAAGAAGGAGGCATCGATCACGGTTCTCCATACTACCTCCATTCTTCCGATTACCCAAGAGAGATGCACGTAAACGACATGCATATGGACGACAACTATGCAGATTGGTCTCAGGAGATGTTGAATTTTTTGTTTGCCAAAAATAAAGTCAGCTTCATTAATGGCTCGATCAAGAATCTGGAAGAAGATTCGTCCAGCTATATGTCATGGATGAGATGTGATGCTATGATCAAGGGATGGTTGCATACTGTTAATACACTATGTCTATCGCTTTCGTCAATCATGAGCTTTAGTGTTAAATGTTTTGTGTCGTAGCTAATCAGATAGGACAAGACATGGTTTGAAGTGCAAAAATATATTTGGGAATATAGTAGATCCGCACGGATCAACATAATGTCAATCCGCATGAATAGAGGCGCATAGATGTAGGTCCGCATGAATCAGCGCTTGATTATGGTTTGTGTGAGCAACACGTGTTCATCCGCAATCAGCAGGTCTGCAGTTAAGTTAATCCACGCGAAATCCTATTTGCACAAGGACATGCGCATTTGTAATAACTGTAGATGCGGATCTAGGTCTCCTATAAATAGGGTATGCGTCTTGCTCATTTGTAACTTTGTGGACTAGAGAGCTGAAACTCTGTCCAAGTGATTTCACGGTTCTGTAATTTCAAATCAGTAATAGAAATCATTTTAGTTACTTGTTCTTGTTCTATTCATCTTCGTACTTGGATTCCGCACAAGATACGAGGTATACGCAATCAGTTGTACATTCAAGAAGTTCATGATCGATCCTAACACGTTCCTACAAGTGGTATCAGAGCAGGAGATTGATTGCAAGGACTTAAGATACAAGAAACAAGAAGATTCAAGCAAATTAGATCCAAATCAGAGATGAATTTCATCATTTTCTACTCACTCTTCTTCTACACTTCTTTTTCAAGCTTAAAACACAAATTTCACATCGAATTTACGGTTAAAATTAGTTGAATATGTTGTACGAAATCATAACATAATCAATCCTTGAAAGTTTCAGATCTAAATTCGAGCTAAAACTTTGAAAAATTGTTGAAAAACTATGAAAAACATAGCTGAAAGTTGCGCAGGTGTGTGAGTGAGTCTCGGTACATTCGCGCGGATCTACATCTGGTTAATCCTCACGGATCTAGTCTAGTTTAGTTTGCGTGGATCTAGGGTTTCATTCACATGGATCTAGTTCTTGTTGATTCACACGGAACTGCCTTATTCGTGCGGATCAGTCCCCATACGCGCATATCAGCTAATATTGTTTTCAACTGTCTTGATTTTCTCATTTAAGTTGATTCTTTGTTGATTGTTGCAGGTAGTTCTCGTGTGTTTCGAACTTGAAATCATGGAGGAGGAGTTTTACAATGAATTCTATAATGCGTTCACATCCGAAACAACATCCACGCCAAAGATTGTATCAAGTGTCATATCTGAGAGTTTAAATATCAAAAATGCATACGGAACTTATCAAAAACCACCCAAACTAATGAACATGGAAGATTACAATAGGTGGAAAGGTAGATTTGAGAGTTGGGTAAAAGCCTATGCTTATGAAAGTTGGTTTTTGTTAACATTTGGACATGAAAAACCAAAAATGTTAAGGGAGAAATAGTACCATTTAGAGAATATGATGATAAGGATAAAAAAGAATTCTCTAACGAACAAAAAATGATTACACTATTACAACAATCGGTTAGAGATGATATTCTTTCTCTGCTTCAACATGATAAAACATCAAAATCTATGTGGGAGGTACTGAAAGTTAAAGCTGAAGGAGGGAAAGAAATAGTCAAAAACAAAATATCATTGCTTAAGAAAGAATTTGATCTGTTCAACTGTCTAAAGGGTGAGAATGTCCGACGGATGATAGAACGTTTTTGCCATCTGAATATTGAGCTAGAAAGATTCGATATCAAAAAGGACAAACAAGAAATCATCGACAAACTCATTGAGGCATTACCACATGTAGATGATTGGCAAACCTTTGTCATGATTCTGAAAAATAATGCAAAGTTTGATGAGATGAATTTAGACATGTTGATTGAAAAACTTGAAGGTCATGAGCTGGAAATTCAAAAGCAAAACAAAATTAACAGTTCAAATTATCAGCAAAATGTGAATCTATATTATTGTGGAAGCATGCTGATGAACAATCAATCACCATAGATTGGTACTGCTTTTAGTGCAGAAAGTTCAAATGATTCACCACAAAGCAGTTCGTCGAAGTGTGGTTTTGTTTATTCAAGTTCAAATACCAAGAATCAATCATCTTCAACACCAAAAAATTCTAATCCAAATGTGGTTCAATGCAATATTGCCCTGAATTTGAACAATTCTCAAAGTTTAATTGCAGATTCAGCCAAACAATAGATGATCTTCTTAGCATCTATTCTGGAATACTTCGAAAGTCTGGTGGCAGGTAAAATTGGAAATCCAAACATGACAAAAGAGGATTACGATCAAATCGATCAAGAAGAGATGGAGCTAATCGACAGCAGATGGTGTATGGCTAGTGTTATAAGTAGAGCTCAGAGATTCCTGGAGATTACAGGCAGATCATGTCTTGTAGGTCCTACAACAAAACTAGGTTTTGATAAATCCAAGGTTACTTTCTTCAAATGTAAACAGAAAGGACACTTCAAGCGAGAATGCGCAAATCAAGATGTGGATGAAAGCGTGAATCCGTTCCATGATGATTACTACCGAAAAGCAATCTACCATCGCAACAAGGAACAATCACCAAAGAATCATCGTTCACAGATCAGTGAAGATTCGTCGAAAGAAAGAAAACAAGCTTTGGTGGTGACTCAAGAGGATGAGAGGTTCAATTGGGACAAATACATTCCAAAGGAAGGAAGTGCATTGGTTGCTGAGGTAAGATGGAGTCGAGAACAACGCAGAGCGCGTGAGAGATTGAATGAACTGTGCGCATTATTCAGAGAGGAAAAATAGGCCACGAGATGGGATGATGAAAGGAAATATTATTTAGATCCTCAAGGAAATCCTGCAGTGGATCCGAAGAAAGTAGACTTTGACGCACTAGTTGCAGCTATTCCTACTGCAGGAGAGTATTATTAAAAGATAAAAGAAGATAAAAATTATCTTGAACAAGTGGAGTAGAATATTAAAAAGGCGATTAACGCGAGTTTAGAAAATATGACAGAGAATTTGAAGAAGAATGAGGTAGAAACCATTGATGTGAGCCAAAAGAAGACAGATTCGAATCTGAAGAAAACGACTGACAAAACAATGATGGCAGATCAAAAGAGGTAAAAACTCAAACAGAATCTACTGAGTCGTCAAACCAGGTTAAATCAATGGATAAAAATGATGAAAATGATAAAAAAAAATCTGAAAATAAAACTGATGTGCAGTACAGGAAATGCATGTGTAACACCTCATAAAATCGCGTCCAATTATGTGAATACACGTGTCCTAAACCCTAAACATGTGAAAGATTGAATTAGAAGGACTAAAGTTGTCAAACGATGAAAAGATGTATGCGAAGGGACTAAAAGTGTCAACACACCAAACTTGTGCCTCTGATTGACCACACACGATGAATATATTCCTAAATGAGTAATTGTTCAGATATAAGAAGCCGTTTGTGAAAGTAAATGAAAGTTTACAAGATACAGGGGTTAAACGTGTCAACATGTTAATTCTTACCTCTGAGTGACCTTTTAACAAACCCGGGGCATTGTAACGTTTGATTATACTCTCAAGAATATATGATATCAATTTCACGAGGTTTCGATATCGTTATGCATTATTTTCACAAATTTCCAAGAATTAGGGTTAAAAACGTCAACGAGACGAAACTTGTGTTTTCGGTGAGCGTTTAACGAAACCGGACCTAACGGTGTTTCGTTATACTCCCTAGATCATCTACAAACTAACTACAAGGGCCTATTGTGCCTAAAACGAAAGATATTGAGCTTATAAAGGTGCAGGGACTGAACATGTCAAGATTTAAACATGTTTGCTAGTTCTGCATAGCGTCACGTAGCGCGCCACCTAGCCCTATCTACCGTCGCGCGACGCGACAGCCCTCTGTCGACAGAAAGAATGTGCCAGGTGTAGGTTTTCTCCTTACTTGAGCTCCAAACAAATTTTAATCAATTTCTATTGCTTGTTGATGGTTTCTTATACCACTATGGACACCTGGAGACATCTGAATCCACCCTAAACACCTGTAATGATCTTGGGCAACCTTCATTCACTATAAATAGGCACATTGAGTTGCCATAATCCTTGCACATTCACAATTTCACTCTCATCTCTCTAGCTTGAGTTTTCTTAAGCATTCTGGGGGTTCCTGATAAAAAAGGAAGCTCATTCTAGTAGAAAAGATTGCTAGGACCCTTTGTAAGTGTCTTAGTCCCCTCTTTAGTTCAGTTTTGTTATTTAAAAACCAAAAAGTCAAAGTTACGCAAAATAGCTTTGACTCTCGGTTTAAACTCAAATGGTCCAGCCATTGTTCGAGGCGAATATGGCTATGTGACCATAATTAGGTAGGTGTTAATCCCTTAAAAGGGCACCTCCTAATTTTCTCGTTTGCTTAGTTAATTGTCGGGTCAAAATAATTAATTAAAAAGTCAAACTAGTCAGATTTTTTAATAAAAGCATAAACTAATAATGTAGAGGATATAAATCACGTTTTATCACTTAAATAACTTGGTAAATAATATTAGAACATGTCTAAGCATGTTCAACCCGACAATCCTGAGTTTAGAGTCGGTTCGTAACCGAAAGTCGCAAAAGCTTGACTTTTGCTTTGACTTTCAGTTCTGACCCGATTAAGCTTAATTCTTCTATGTTTTAAGCTTCCTTTAGGACCATCTTATGTTGTAATATAACCCTCTAGAGTTATATTACCTGGTCATTAATATTCTGAATTATATGCTAGTTTTCGTTATTATGCTTATATTTGACCATTATGCCCTTATAGTCAAAAATTGAGTTTTTTGATGATGTGAGCATACTAATAGGTTAAGTACTGATATATAAGCATGTCTAAATTAATTTGACATGATTCTCTGGTCTCAAAACAATGTTATGCAAGATAGCGTAAAATTTAACTTTTATTAATTAAATTACGCTATTATGCATAATACATGTTTAAACATAGAATTTGAACCAAAACTCATTACCTTCTGTTAAGATATCATTTTTAGGAATTTTTGGAATGTTGGGTCAGATTTGATACTGACCATAACTTAGAGTTCTTGTATAAATTCCTTAATTGACGATAATGCCCTTTTGGCTAATAAAATATGATTTACATAAGATTAACATGCCAAACCTTTTTCTACTTACTTGATATGAAAAAATAAAATATTTTAAACATTCAAGGCTATTCAAAATCTCGGAATCACATAAACATCTTAAATATCGTAAATTATCGACATTTATGCTAATTAGGTGCATAGTATGGTTTAAAACCATATTTAACACCCAAGACTTGTTACCTACTGAATTTTTAAACGAATTTTAAAATTTTTACAGTAAGTATAAGTCATGAACCCAGACTTCCAATTATGTCCTTAAAAGCATATGTGAAATGACCAAACTACCCTTTCGGGGCATAATTTGGCCAAAAAATGGTAAACCTCACATATGAATGATATCCTACTGTTTTAACAACATAAAATAAATATTTTTGCAGATTATTTAAGACCAGAATATCAATTTACTTTAAAAACCTCTTTTATAAACATTAAAATGACCAAAATGCCCTTACTGGACTTAAATTGGTTTTAAAAACTTTTTGGGCATATATGTTAACATCCTACTGATGTATTAACATATTCTAAGCATAATAACATATGGGACTTGTATATGGTTCATTCGGTTACCCGTTATGCATTTATGTGTTCGGTTCGGTTTATGTAACTAGTTGCATGAATTAGCCGAAATGGGTTTAACCTTATCATTTAATCTTCAAAATCCAGAATGTGTTTAGTTTACCCATATTATACAAGTATCTAAACTTTTCAGGACTAAATCACATTCTATTCCGGTCTCCGCTTAATCAAGCGTTTCAAATCGTAATGTATCTTTCAAACTAACCGGTCTAAGTCTTTAACTTAAATAAAGACCCGTTAGTATCCTAATAGGTTATTAAACCTTATATATAGATTGAGTAGCTTCAGTAGAAGGTATTTGCATAAGGTTTTAGGAATTATACGGCTGAGTAGCATCTTTGCACATCTAGCTCATGTAAATACTTTTAACTTATTTTCCCTATACGGGCTTGGGATACGGTAAATTATTACCGCTTGGTCGGGTATGAGATCATTTAATCGGATTGTGATTTAATAAATCTGCGTAACCCGTTTTAATCTGTTTTGTTTGATAACATAAACATTGGGGGTTAACGACCGTGTCCTGGATATCCTCGGCTCATTAAAGTTATTAATGGCCACGACCTATGCACGGGGTGTAGGCATACACCTGACAGATGCAAAATGCTAAATAATAATTAACCCACATGTTGGGGATAACTCCTTTGTGGGTTTTATAAGTGGTGAGTCTGTTAATCATGACCGGCTTCCAAACCGGCCCCAATTGTATGACAAACATATAAATCGGTATACAAGATTTTAATAAGAATTGTCCCAAGTTATAAAAGGTTTTGTGCCTTGTGCGCCTAAATAAATTTTCATAAACTTTTTTCCAAATGAGTCAGTTAATTGTATTCACCAGTGAAAACTGCCGTATTTTCCAAAGACTAAGTGATAGATACCTCTCGAAATTAGGCTGGAGCTACTTGGTGTCGAATAAGAGGATCTTGCAAATCCTTAGATGCCTGAAGTCTGTTTATTTCAGTTTCTTGTATTTATTTTATGATCTGCCTGTGGATCTCTATTATAACCAGTCTTTATATTGTTTTATTTTGAACACTCGGACACTATGGTTTGTAATAGTATTTAATCTACCAAGCCTTCCGCTGTGCTATAATATTGTGTTAACTGTCTACGATGATATCAACTACGACACAATAAGCACATTCCTTAGACTTCCGAGTCTAGGCAATGACCTAGGATTATTCTTAACATTCTTTTTGTCATCCTTAACTTTCTTTTTTTCGTTTATATGTTGTTTTCTTGATTTTGACAGGATTTATATAATGCCGCCATGAGTTAGAGGAAAAGGAAAAGGTCCCATGAGGGGAGGACCATCTGGACAAGCCGGACCCTCGCACAGACGCACACCTTCAGCGTCGTTTAGCAGCTCCAACTCGAATAATGATTGGAGACATTCATTAGAACCAGCGAGACGCTCCGTTTCGCTCAGCACTTCACCATCATTTCATCATTCGTTTGGGCCTGACGATCCCCAACATTCTCACCATTCCCACCACTCACATCACTCTCTACACTCTCTTTCTTTTCACCATTCCGATTCTCATATTCTTATTCACCGGGCCAATTCAACCCAAATGATTATATCAACGCACCACCGGATTATAATCCGTTGGGCCCCGAGGATCACTTCTTGCAGGAAATGGAAATGGATAGTGATCCAGATCCACAAATTCCACCAACTGGGACGCCTACACATCCCATAAGTATTTCTAGCGGTTCTTCTTATGCGGGACCGCCATATGAAGGTCCCGATTCGTGGGCCGAAAGGTGGAGTACCTATAAGTGGGAATACACCCCTTCTTTTCATAACTCTCCACCACAACCTCCAATGGAGGAATCGCACTCCCACGCGGTAACCCCACCACCATTGTCAGTTGAGGAACCACCTCAACAACCACAACCACCACAACCACCTCCTGAGCCACCAAGGCGGAGGAGGAGCGCACGGATGTCCGTGCGAGGGGGACCGAGATTCAATTCCCCACAAGCTTCAAGCACTCACCCTCCGATCCATGAAGATCCACAAATGGGTGGACCTTCTCACGCGGTGTCGAAAATCGATACCACACCGGCTACCTTCGCACCACCGCCAATGGGTTATGAAAACCCAATACCTACCTACCCGGGTTCGTCTAGGTATAACCCGTTTGAGTATCAAGCTCCTACTGGTTATGAATACCAAGCTCCTACCAAGGATCTATATCTTGAGGCAGCTCACTTTAATGCTCTTTATCCCTCACCGTTTCCGCCAGCATACCCAACTAGGTATCCAGTACATGGGTATCAATACCCTCCTTATCAGCAGCAACCCCCACCTCCACCTCCACAATTGCAAACGCAACAAATCTTACAGAGGTTAGATCAGGTTTAACAAAAAGCGGAGGAACGCGATAAAAAGCACAACAAATTTCTTAAAGGCCTCGCAAACTTCATAAAGGGCAAAAAGAAGTAGAAGTTTTTATTTTGTATTGTAATTTCAATTAAGTCCCTGCGTGGACATTTCATTTTTGTACTTAGTCCCTATGTGGACTTATTTTCTTTCTTTAGTCCCTGTGTGGACAATTTGTTTATTTCAAAGACCCGTTTAGGGCATTCTTGTAATCGTCTAGTATTTCAATGGAATTTCTTTTGAAATTTTTATATGTGTATTTTACTACATCATCATGCAAATATCATTTCAATTTTAATTGATCTGCTAAGGAAATTTCAAAAGATGTTCTTAAAGGTATAACCTAGCCACAATATTAATGGCTATGATGGTATAACCCTCTTAAGACAATAATTCCTTGTTAACATCTAAAAACATGTTAACACTCCTGGCAGTGTGACTTGAGAGACCACACTAGCTTTCAAAAGTACTTGGGTCTTTCCAAGCCACCTCAATGGCCTAAATGATCAATATGGATCATGGCTATTAACATCAAATATGACGTCCTTACAAAACATCGATTTGAGGTGTTCTGCCTACGGGCTAATGTATATACATGACAAAGGTAGTTATATTTTATAACTTCTTGTCCAAAAGGCGATGAACTATGTTCGACCCTTAAAACATTTGATTTAAAAAAGATCATAATCATATTTTTAAATTGTTCTAGTGACAAGGCTTTTGTGCGATCTAAAAGTCCTTTGAGACAAGCCTTTGTGCTATATGAATATGTCTTACGACATTGACAGCAGTGACTTATGTCCCCTGTCTGATAAATATAAAGGATTATATCCCACTTGAATGCCAAAAATGGTTCATTTGTAACCTAGGAAAATCCTAATCAAATGAATTTGACTTATTATCAATAATGGTCTATATGGTTTACTAATACCATGATCATCTAATCATCAAATATGATGATTCACTATATAATCTAAACAAATCATTATTGTTGATTTTAGTATTCAAATCATGGCTAGCTCAGATGAAGCTAATAGTCATCCAGTCGAAGGAAACAATAATTTGAGGATAAATGTTACTGGCACTGAACTCCAAGTCATGATAAACACGGCAGTTAATCAAGCTGTGAATAACATATTTAAAGAACCGAGTAATGTTCGGTCTAAAACTCATTCAAAGTCCCACTTGAAATCGCATACAAAGGATGAATCTCAACATTCATCCAATCAGAAAAGTGAGTCTCAGAAGCAGATTATTCATGATCAGACTCCCCGGAACAACAAGGGTTGTACTTACAAATACTTTGTCTCTTGTAAACCAAGGGATTTCACTGGGGAAAAGGGAGCTATTGATTGCATGAAGTGGTTAGACAAGATGGAAACTGTGGTTGATATCAGCGGGTGTGCTAAGGAGAACATAGTAAAGTTTGTATCTCAGTCCTTCAAAGGCGACGCCCTTACATGGTGGAAAGCCTTAGTGCAATCCACGGGGAAAGTCCCACAGTATAACCTTTCTTGGGATAAGTTTGTTGAACTCGTCAAAGACACATACTGTCCACAACATGAAGTGGAAAAGGTGGAAACTGATTTTCTCACTCTAGTTATGAAAGATCTGGATTGTAGATCCTATGTTACCAACTTTAACTCCATGTCCCGACTCGTTCCGTATTTGGTTACTCCAGAACCTAAGCGCATTGCGTGCTTCATTAGTGGTTTAGCCCCTGAAATCAAGGGAAATGTCAAGGCTTCTAAGCCTACTTCTTATAGATCAGTTGTAGATCTATCATTGTCGCTTACTCTGGATATAAAAAGGAGTAGGTCCAAGAAAACCACCAAGGAAGGAAAGAGGAAGAGAGAAGATGAACAGTCCTATCAGTCGAATAAAAAGAAGAAAGGAAACTCTGGTTTCAAGAAAGGGCAGTCTGGTGACAAGCCCAGGTGTAAGACTTGTGATAAGAGGCACTTTGGGAAGTGCAATCAGGATCCACAAGCTAAGCCTTGTGGAATCTACAAAAAGAAAAGGCACAAAACTTTGGAGTGCCGAAACATCAAGGATGCAACCTGCTATGGTTGTAATGAAAAAGGGCACATCAAGACCAATTGTCCTAAAAATGCTAAAAAGCCTGATGAGGCGAAGAAGACCAATGCTAGGGTCTTTCAGATGAACGCCAGGGAGGCGGTGAATGATGATAAGGTTATAACAGGTACCTTCCTCATTAATGATATTTATGCTAGAGTTTTATTTGATTCAGGTGCTGATAAGTCATTTGTAGACCATAAGTTTAGTAAGTTACTGAATCTGCCTTTTAAAACTCTAGACATTAAATATGAGGTATAACTCGCAGATGGTACCTTAGAAATTGCTTCAACTCTTCTTAATGGATGCTTTATTTCCATTAAGAATCATTCTATCCCGCTATCCCTTTTGCCAATGAAATTGGCAGGGTTTGATGTAGTTTTAGGCATGGATTGGTTATCGCATAACCAAGCCCAAATTTCCTGCGATAAGAAACTAGTTAACATCAAAACCCCATCTGGTGAGATACTCACCATTCATGGAGATACACACTATGGTTTGCCCGACAATGTATCTATACTCAAAGCATCCAAGTGTCTGAAGAATGGATGTGTCATCTACATGGCACAAGTGACAGTTGATGAACCAAAACCCAAGATTGAAGACATTCCAATCAATTCTGAGTACCCTAATGTCTTCCTTGACGAACTACCCGGATTACCTCCTAAGAGGCAAGTAGAATTTAGGATCGACCTCATGCCTAGAGCAGCACCTGTAGCACGAGCTCCCAACCGTTTAGCTCCAACAGAGATGAAAGAGCTAAGGACCCAATTGGATGACTTATTGGAAAAGGGTTTTATACAACCCAGCTCGTCACCTTGGGGAGCACCCATACTGTTCGTGAAAAAGAAGGATCGTTCAATGCGTCTGTGCATTGATTACCGTGAGCTAAACAAGGTAACAATTAAGAACCGTTATCCATTGCCCAGGATCGACGACTTGTTTGTCCAACTCCAAGGGGCAAGCTTCTTTTCCAAGATTGATTTAAGATCAGGGTATCATCAACTTAAGGTTAGAACTGAAGGTGTACCTAAAACCACGTTTAGAACAAGGTATGGCTACTATGAGTTCTTAGTGATGCCTTTCGGACTCACTAACACACCTGCAGCATTCATAGACCTCATGAATCGAGTCTGCAAGCCATATCTAGATAAGTTTGTCATTGTCTTTATAGACGACATACTTATATATTCTCGTAACCAAGCTGATCACGATAAACACCTTCGGTGTATCCTAGGGTTGCTACAAATGGAGAAGCCGTATGCTAAATTCTCCAAGTGCGAATTCTGGCTTCGTGAAGTCCAATTCCTTGGACATGTTGTGAGCAAGCGCGGTATCCAAGTTGATCCCGCTAAGATAGAAGCAATCATGAACTGGGAAGCACCTAAAACACCTACAAAAATTCACAGTTTCCTAGGATTAGCTGGATATTACAGAAGGTTCATTGAAAACTTCTCAAGATCAGCTGCACCCCTAACTACTCTTACTCGTAAGAATGTAAAGTTTGATTGGGGTGCTAAACAACAAGAGTCCTTTGAAATCCTTAAGCACAAATTGAGCAATGCTCCAGTATTGACATTGCCTGAAGGAATAGAAGAGTTCGTCGTTTATTATGATGCTTCGCACATTGGCATGGGCTGTGTGCTTATGCAGAGAGGTAAAGTGATTGCCTATGTATCACGACAACTAAAAGTGCATGAAAAGAACTACACCACCCATGATCTGGAGTTGGGTGCCATTGTATTTGCACTGAAGCTGTGGAGACACTATTTATATGGAACTAAATGCGTGATTTACTCGGATCACAAAAGTCTCCAGCACTTGTTTAATCAAAAGGATCTCAATATGAGACAACGTCGTTGGATGGAAACTCGGAATGACTACGATTGTGAAATTCGCTACCATCCTGGTAAAGCGAATGTAGTCGCAGATGCATTGAGCAGAAAAGAAAGAATTAAACCTTTACGAATTAATGCCAAGAGTATAGAACTCAAGAACAGCTTGAATGAAAAGTTGTTAGCTGCTCAAAAAGAAGTTGTTTTAGAAACTAAATTTCCAAGTGAAAAGCTAGGTGTAATTGCTGAACAGTTGTCATCTGGTAAGGATGGGATCCTTAGACTAAATGGTAGAATCTGGGTTCCTATTCATGGAGGACTTAGAGATGTAATCCTCCAGGAAGCTCATAACTCCAGATATTCAGTTCACCCTGGAGGTGACAAAATGTATCAAGATTTAATGGCCAATTATTGGTGGATAGGTTTGAAGAAATCTATAGCCACACATGTAGCTAAATGTCTGACGTGCGCTCAGATTAAAGCTGAACATAAAAAGACATCAGGTTTGCTACAACAGCCAGAACTTCCCACTTGGAAGTGGGAGCTGGTGACCATAGATTTTATAACCAAGTTACCTAAAACAAGGCATGGAAACGATACTATATGGGTCATAGTTGACAGACTGACTAAGTCAGCACATTTCTTACCCATCAAGGAGACTCATAACTCCGACAAGCTAGCTCAATTGTACGTGGACGAGATTGTATCTCTCCATGGAGTGCCAGTATCTATTATATCCGATAGGGATACTAGATACACCTCTCATTTTTGGAAAAGTTTCCAACAATCATTAGACACTCGTTTGAATTTCAGTACAGCTTACCATCCCCAAACAGATGGACAAAGTGAACGTACAATTCAAACATTAGAAGACATGCTTCGTGCATGTGTTATTGATTTGGGTGGTAGCTGGGATGACCACCTACCTTTGATTGAGTTCTCCTATAATAATAGTTACCATACTAGCATACAGGCTGCGCCTTTTGAAGCATTGTATGGGAGGAAATGCAGAACGCCTGTTTGTTGGGTGGAAGATGGAGAGACTCAATTGTCAGGACCTGAGATAGTCCTTGAAACAACGGACAAGATTGTCCAAATTCGTGAACGCCTAAAAGCTGCCAGAGATAGGCAGAAAAGCTATGCAGATAAAAGGCGAAAACCTCTAAAGTTTGAGATAGGCGACAAAGTCTTACTAAAGGTATCACCCTGGAAAGGTGTGATGCGCTTTGGTAAGAAGGGCAAGCTAAGCCCAAGGTATATCGGACCATTCAAAATCATTGAATGTGTCGGCAGTGTAGCTTATAAGCTAAACTTACCTGAGGAGCTTAGTGGAATTCACAATGTGTTTCACATTTGTAACTTAAAGAAATGTCTAGCTGATGAGTCGCTAGCAATGTCTCATAAAGACATACAGATTGATGAAAGCCTGAGGTTTGTTGAAAGACCTATATCGATCGAGGATCGACAGGTTAAAAAGCTTCGGAGGAAGCATGTACCGATTGTGAAAGTTAAATGGGATGCACGTAGACGCCCTGAATATACATGGGACGTTGTGTGACAACTCGAAATTTAGAACCTTTCGTTGTACGTTTGAACACTAAGTGACTAACTAATTTGATGATGAATGACAAGTGAACCTTTATATGATTATGTGTTATGTTACATGTATGCTTGTGTGTATGTATGCGAGTATGTATATGAACCAAGACAACACGAACCCGACTCGAGACCATGTGGTCTCGAGTGAACAATGAAACATTGGGCCGGTTGGGCCACACACCCCTTAGCCCATTCAAAGACCCATTAGGGTGCACAAGTGAAGCAAGTATATAATCCTCATGATAGTCACACTTGACATTTTGGGCAAACAACACTCATACTCCTCTAATACACACACTCTTCACTCTCCCTCACTAAAACCCTAAACCATCACATTTCTTCTCCTCTTTCTCGGATTCGACCGGCAACCCAAGAGCTCTCGGATTCAAGCTTAAGTTCTCACCTTTGAAACTCATCAACCGGTTAGTGTTTATGATGCTTGTTGGTTAGTGTTTATGATACTTGAGGGTTAGTGACTCTTGTTATATATTTCGGATGATGATGATGATGTGTGATGTTTGGTGGATGATAATGAATAATGAAGTTAACTTGATAATATGTTGCCTTATGCATGATGAACATACACCACTTGAATAATCGATACTAGGATTGTTGTTGCTCATCTATGATGTCGGTATTTTAATGCTAGATAAAGTAATGATTACTAAGAAAACATGACTTGATTTCGGACATATTGTATGATGGGTTAATGACATCTTGTGTTTAAGTGTGGTCTAAACCATTAGTGGTTAATGCTCATGAAATCGGATTGCATACCCCTATGTTACAAATCAAATGCTTGTCGAATGGCTGCTTATATGTGGAAATCGGATGTGTATATGTGGGTTAGATGAATATGTTCAAGAGTTTGATTGTTGTTCATGATTTTTGTTAGACTTAGGTTCATATGAATGATGATGAACTACTTGAATATTTGAAGAACTTGATGAACATGATAAGAATGTGGCTGAATATTTGAAATCTGATGTGTTTGATCCAATTTGGTAAATTACTAGACAAACAAACATGTTTAAGTGGATTGTACATCATGTTGCATGAAATCAGAATGTTATTGGATAGTACACTGTTCCGAATCAGCCTATGTCCAGTCGAAACCTTCGGTTGCGACTCGAAACCACTGCATGACGAGTCGAGACCCCCAGTTGCGACACAGATTGCGAGTCGCAAACACTTAGTTACGACTCGAAACCACAAGTGATCAGCACATAAACCGTATGACTCGAAATCTCGGTTGCGAGTCCAGTTGCGACTCGTAACCAAAACAGCACGAACCGAAACCGTGGTTGCGAGTCCGGTTGCGACTCGAGACCAGGTGCATGTGCACACCGTTTGGACTTGCACCCCTTTTCGGGCTTAATTGATTGGGCCGGACTCTTGGGCCTAATGCACAGACCTTATACGTTACTGTTGAACGTGAATATTGTTGAACTGCTATGATCAAACATGTATGCCATGAACGATACTTGAATGCATTATGCTAGAAACATACGTGCACTGTTTGAATACGAACCTGATTGGTATGATACAACTATGATAGGACGTGAGTAGCCACAACATTGCTTGTTTGACTTTTCTGTGTTTCTACCGAGCAAACCAAGGTGAGTTCACACCCTCTACAAAGCATGGGATTCCCAAGGGTCGGGAATTGGGGTTAAGGAACTGGGTTCCTCGTCCTCCTTGGGTAGGACAGCAACGGTTCAGGAATGTAATTCCTCGTCCTCACGGACAGATAACTCGTGCTAGACCAAAACTCTATCATGAAGTCCCTCATTTTTATATCGACTTAATCGCCGGGCCAATGGCGAGCGGGTCATTAGTTAGATAGCGCTATTTAGGTCTGACAAACCTCACACCGTGCCGCAGAGGACGGGCGTGAACTAATGGATCTGGGGCACGTCAATGATGATAGACATTGACAGTTTCAGGGCACATAAACATGACTACAGTCAGCAGTCGATATGGTAACGAGTCTAGTGTATACATGGGGTAGCCCCCACGGCCGAAATGCCAGATAACTAACACGGGGTAGCCCCCACGGCTGGATAGCCAGAGTAACCGGGAATAAACAAGACACGTTTTTAAACTATGGGGTAACCCCCACGGCAGGATGCCAGATAAAGGATACTGTTTTCGAAACAACTTAAAACGAACACCCAACCGTGAACTCACTCAACTTGTTGTTGACTCGTTACTACATGCTTTGCAGGTCCTTAGGTTCTTAGCTGGAGCTTGCATGGAGGAGGATCGTTGTGGGACATGGACGACTGTGTGCCATGTTAAACTTTGAAACAATTAAACTTATGTTTTGATTTAAGACTTATGCTTCCGCTTGCAATTTAACTATGTTTTGTTTGAACGCCAATTGTATTGGTTGGATTTTATAACTACCTATATGCTTGTTCAATACGATTGGTGGCTGGATCCTGGTCAGTCACACCTCCAAGCGGTAGTACTCCGCGGATGGATTTTGGGGGTGTGACAGATTGGTATCAGAGCCATTGGTTATAGAGAACTTGGTTTTAATAAAGGGGAAAACGTTTTTGTTAAAACCAGACTATAACCTGTACAATGCTCAACGGTCCACAACGATGCTTCACTCCACGTGCAAGGCTCGACATTCTAGGTGATATGATCTGTGTATATATTACCTACTTGTTAGATACATAGTACATTGCTTATGGTATGCTTGGTTAGTATAACTACTGTTGCTTGAACACGTGTGCACTTACTCACTTCTGACATCGTACTTTCGCGAACCCCTCTCACTCACGTTCTTCTTGATATGAAGATCATGTCTGGACGCGTTAACCTGACACAAGCCCAGTTGACGGCTCTGATCAACGAACGAGTTGCCGCAGCACTTGCAGCCGCACACGCAGGAGGTATATCCTGCAGTCCGAACTTATTCTAGGATCTTTAGGATCCTACTCTCGTGAACCAACCTTTGTGTTAAACTCTGTCTTTTCTTTCACCTACGATAGGTCAGCATGTTCAGCCACCCGTGTGCACTTTTAAGACTTTCATGGACTGCCGACCAACTACTTTTAGCGGCACTGAAGGAGCAGTAGGTCTCCTACACTGGTTTGAGAAGCTGGAATCTGTGTTCGAAATGTGCGAATGCCCTGAGGCGCGCAGGGTGAAGTACGCTACCGGTACTCTCGAGGGTTTAGCCCTCACATGGTGGAACGCTCAAGTTCAGATGCTGGGGTTAGTTGCTGCCAACGCCACCCCATGGGAAACTTTTAAGGAAATGATTAAGGAGGAATACTGCAGTCGTGATGAGATTCACAAACTGGAAGTGGAGTTCTTCAACCTCAAGATGACGGGGTCCGAAATTGAAGCTTATGTGAAAAGGTCGAACGAACTGGCAATTCTGTGCCCAACTATGGTGGATCCTCCCATCAAACGCATCGAACTGTTTCTTCAGGGCTTGGTGCCAGAAATCCAAAGTCATGTGACTTCAGCGAACCTCGCTACTTACCAGCAAACTGTCCAGTTGGCTCACCGTCTCACGGATCAGGCGGTGGAGCAGAACAAGTTACCAAAACGCATAGGCGCTGCAACTACTTCTGGTACCTCTAGTGACAACAAACGGAAATGGGATGGAACTTCAAGTAAGGGTTTGACTTCTATTCAGTCCCAGTCTCAGCAGAGAAAGACTGATGACTACAAGAGCCCTAATCAACAATCGTCTGGTGGCCAAAGTCATGGTGGGTACAAAGGAAATCACCCCAAATGCAATCGCTGCAGCCTGCACCACAGCGGACCATGCACCAGGGGCAACTGTCATCGGTGCAACAAGCCTGGTCACGCTGCAAAGGATTGCAGGAGCTTATACCCCGCCAATCAGAATCGTCATCCAGCTCAACAGAATCAACGCCAGCAGCAACAGCAAGGTGATAACAAAGGGTGCTTTCAGTGTGGAGCTGAGGGCCACTTCAAGAGAGATTGTCCCCAGCTGAACAGGAACCAGAACAACAACAACAACAATAACAACAATCAGGGGAATGGTAACAATGGGAACAACAACAACAATGGCGCCAGGGGGCGGGTGTTTGTGATTGGCCAAGGTGAAGCAAGGAATGACCCCAATGTTGTGGCGGGTAAGTTCCTTCTCGACGACTTTTATGTTTCAGTTTTATTTGATTCGGGTGCCGATACTAGCTACATGTCACTAGAAGTTAGTCGAATGCTTAAGCGTATTCCAACCCCTTTGAACAACAAGCACACCGTAGAGCTAGCAAATGGTAAGAGTTTAGAAGCCACACACGTAGTCAAGGGTTGTAAACTTATTCTCGCTGACCAGACCTTCTCTATCGACCTCATTCCTATTGTCTTGGGTAGTTTCGACGTTGTCATTGGGATGGATTGGTTATCCCAACACCGAGCAGAGATTCTTTGCAACGAGAAGGTTGTCCGTATTCCAGGTCCCGATGGTGAACCTCTCATGATTCATGGCGACAAGAGGAGTGCTGTTGAGAACGTCATTTCTCTCCTTAAGGCCCAAAAGTGCTTGCGAAAGGGCCACACTGCCATTTTGGCTCTCGTTACTGACACCTCAGAAAAAGAGAAGAAGATAGAAGATTTTCCAGTTGTACGCGATTATCCAGAGGTATTTCCTGAGGAACTACCTGGTCTTCCGCCTCATCATCAAGTCGAGTTTCAGATCGAACTAGCTCCTGGAGCTGCGCCTATAGCCCGTGCACCTTATCGTTTAGCCCCATCAGAGTTGAAGGAACTCTCTACGCAACTACAAGAGCTCCTGGATAAGGGTTTTATTCGTCCAAGCTCATCGCCCTGGGGAGCTCCAGTATTATTTGTAAAGAAGAAGGACGGTACTTTCAGAATGTGCATCGACTACCGGGAACTCAACAAGGTGACGGTGAAGAATCGTTATCCTCTACCGCGGATTGACGACTTGTTCGACCAGCTGCAAGGGTCGAGCTACTATTCGAAGATCGATTTGAGATCGGGATATCACCAGCTGAGAGTCCGAGAAGAGGACGTCTCCAAAACAGCTTTCAGAACTCGATACGGGCACTATGAGTTTTTGGTCATGCCTTTTGGGATGACAAACGCACCTGCGGTTTTCATGGACTTGATGAACCGAGTATGCAAGCCTTACCTGGACAAGTTCGTTATAGTCTTCATCGACGACATCCTGATCTATTCTAAGAGTCAGGAGGAACACGAGCAACATCTGCGACTTATTCTGGAACTCCTTCGAACAGAACAGTTTTATGCAAAGTTCTCGAAATGCGACTTCTGGCTTCGAGAAGTCCATTTCCTAGGCCACGTGGTGAACAAGGATGGGATTCATGTTGATCCATCCAAGATAGACTCGATTAAGAACTGGCCTGCACCTCGTACACCAAAGGAAATTCGCCAATTCTTGGGTTTGGCGGGATACTACCGGAGATTCATAAAGGATTTTTCTAAGATTGCACAGCCTCTCACCTCACTAACGCAGAAGGGCGTTGTTTATAGCTGGGGAAACGCACAGGAGTTGGCATTTCAACACCTAAAGGATAGACTTTGTAGCGCACCTATCCTTTCCTTGCCAGAAGGCACAGACGATTTTGTGGTCTACTGCGACGCATCAATTCAAGGTCTTGGTTGCGTGTTGATGCAACGAGACAAAGTTATAGCCTACGCCTCACGCCAACTTAAGGTTCATGAGAAGAACTACACTACACACGACTTAGAGCTGGGAGCTGTTGTTTTTGCACTTAAGTTGTGGCGGCATTACCTGTATGGTACCAAGTGCGCGATCTACACCGACCACAGGAGTCTCGAGCATATCTTCAAGCAGAAGGAACTGAATATGCGACAACGACGATGGGTCGAACTACTAAATGATTACGAGTGCTCAATCAGGTATCACCCGGGCAAAGCCAATGTTGTGGCTGACGCCCTCAGTCGGAAGGACACCGCGCCTAAGCGCGTACGAGCTTTACAACTCACGATCCACTCTAGTCTCCCTTCCCAAATACGAGCTGCTCAGATAGAAGCATTGAAACCAGAAAACGTCAGGGCTGAAGCCCTACGCGGATCGAGGCAGCGATTAGAACAGAAGGAAGACGGTGCTTACTATGTAACGGGACGCGTTTGGGTCCCACTCTACGGCAACCTACGAGAGCTTGTGATGGACGAAGCACACAAGTCTCGCTACTCGGTACATCCTGGATCGGACAAAATGTACCACGACATCAAAACTACGTATTGGTGGCCTAGCATGAAGGCCCACATAGCGACCTACGTCAGCAAGTGTTTGACTTGTGCGAGAGTCAAGTCGGAATACCAGAAACCATCAGGCCTACTCCAACAACCAGAGATACCTCAATGGAAATGGGAGCAAATTTCCATGGATTTTGTCACTGGTCTGCCTAGATCCCAGCGCGGGAACGATACTATTTGGGTGATCGTGGATCGACTCACAAAATCTGCACACTTCCTGGCTATCAAGGAGACAGATAAATTCTCCACTCTTGCAGAAATATACATCAAAGAAATCGTTTCGAGGCACGGGGTGCCCACCTCTATTATCTCGGATCGAGATGCGCGTTTTACTTCAGAACTGTGGCAAGCAATGCACAAATCCTTCGGCTCACGATTAGATATGAGCACAGCGTATCACCCCCAGACGGATGGGCAGTCCGAGCGCACCATTCAAACCTTAGAAGACATGCTTCGTGCATGTGTAATCGATTTCGGCAACCGCTGGGAAAAGCATCTGCCACTTGTGGAATTCTCGTACAATAACAGCTACCACACCAGCATTAAAGCTGCTCCATTTGAGGCATTGTACGGACGTAAATGCCGGTCACCTCTTTGCTGGGCAGAGGTGGGGGACAGTCAAATCACTGGTCCAGAATATGTGGTAGATACAACCGAACAAATTGCTCAAATACGAAAACGCATGACGGCCGCTCGCGAACGTCAGAAAGTTTACGCCGACATGGGCAGGAAACCGCTTGAGCTCCAGGTTGGGGAGCGGGTACTACTCAAAGTTTCACCCTGGAAGGGTGTGGTTCGTTTTGGTAAACGCGGCAAACTTAACCCACGATACGTTGGACCTTTCGAGGTCATTGAGAAAATAGGCAGGGTGGCCTACAGACTAAACTTACCAGCGGAACTCGGTGCAGTTCACAACGTTTTTCACGTGTCGAATCTGAAGAAGTGTCCGTCAGATGAGACCCACGTAGTTCCTTTGAAGGAACTCACTATCGACGAGCAGTTACGATTCATCGAGGAACCAGTCGAGATCACGGACCGGGATGTTAAGGTCCTCAAAAGCACTAGAATACCTCTCGTTCGAGTTCGTTGGAACTCACGTCGCGGCCCAGAGTTCACCTGGGAGCGCGAAGATCAGATGAAACAAAAGTATCCCCAACTGTTCGCAAACAGTACACCCACTACTGAGGCCGAAGCTACGGAATTTCGGGACGAAATTCCAGATCAACGGGGGGTGGATGTGACACCCCAGGAAAACCAGGAAAACCATACAACTTAACTAGCTTCCTCAGTGAGTGCTTACCAAATTTCGGGACGAAATTTCTTTCAACTTGGGGATGATGTGACAACTCGAAATTTAGAACCTTTCGTTGTACGTTTGAACACTAAGTGACTAACTAATTTGATGATGAATGACAAGTGAACCTTTATATGATTATGTGTTATGTTACATGTATGCTTGTGTGTATGTATGCGAGTATGTATATGAACCAAGACAACACGAACCCGACTCGAGACCATGTGGTCTCGAGTGAACAATGAAACATTGGGCCGGTTGGGCCACACACCCCTTAGCCCATTCAAAGACCCATTAGGGTGCACAAGTGAAGCAAGTATATAATCCTCATGATAGTCACACTTGACATTTTGGGCAAACAACACTCATACTCCTCTAATACACACACTCTTCACTCTCCCTCACTAAAACCCTAAACCATCACATTTCTTCTCCTCTTTCTCGGATTCGACCGGCAACCCAAGAGCTCTCGGATTCAAGCTTAAGTTCTCACCTTTGAAACTCATCAACCGGTTAGTGTTTATGATGCTTGTTGGTTAGTGTTTATGATACTTGAGGGTTAGTGACTCTTGTTATATATTTCGGATGATGATGATGATGTGTGATGTTTGGTGGATGATAATGAATAATGAAGTTAACTTGATAATATGTTGCCTTATGCATGATGAACATACACCACTTGAATAATCGATACTAGGATTGTTGTTGCTCATCTATGATGTCGGTATTTTAATGCTAGATAAAGTAATGATTACTAAGAAAACATGACTTGATTTCGGACATATTGTATGATGGGTTAATGACATCTTGTGTTTAAGTGTGGTCTAAACCATTAGTGGTTAATGCTCATGAAATCGGATTGCATACCCCTATGTTACAAATCAAATGCTTGTCGAATGGCTGCTTATATGTGGAAATCGGATGTGTATATGTGGGTTAGATGAATATGTTCAAGAGTTTGATTGTTGTTCATGATTTTTGTTAGACTTAGGTTCATATGAATGATGATGAACTACTTGAATATTTGAAGAACTTGATGAACATGATAAGAATGTGGCTGAATATTTGAAATCTGATGTGTTTGATCCAATTTGGTAAATTACTAGACAAACAAACATGTTTAAGTGGATTGTACATCATGTTGCATGAAATCAGAATGTTATTGGATAGTACACTGTTCCGAATCAGCCTATGTCCAGTCGAAACCTTCGGTTGCGACTCGAAACCACTGCATGACGAGTCGAGACCCCCGGTTGCGACACAGATTGCGAGTCGCAAACACTTAGTTACGACTCGAAACCACAAGTGATCAGCACATAAACCGTATGACTCAAAATCTCGGTTGCGAGTCCAGTTGCGACTCGTAACCAAAACAGCACGAACCGAAACCGTGGTTGCGAGTCCGGTTGCGACTCGAGACCAGGTGCATGTGCACACCGTTTGGACTTGCACCCCTTTTCGGGCTTAATTGATTGGGCCGGACTCTTGGGCCTAATGCACAGACCTTATACGTTACTGTTGAACGTGAATATTGTTGAACTGCTATGATCAAACATGTATGCCATGAACGATACTTGAATGCATTATGCTAGAAACATACGTGCACTGTTTGAATACGAACCTGATTGGTATGATACAACTATGATAGGACGTGAGTAGCCACAACATTGCTTGTTTGACTTTTCTGTGTTTCTACCGAGCAAACCAAGGTGAGTTCACACCCTCTACAAAGCATGGGATTCCCAAGGGTCGGGAATTGGGGTTAAGGAACTGGGTTCCTCGTCCTCCTTGGGTAGGACAGCAACGGTTCAGGAATGTAATTCCTCGTCCTCACGGACAGATAACTCGTGCTAGACCAAAACTCTATCATGAAGTCCCTCATTTTTATATCGACTTAATCGCCGGGCCAATGGCGAGCGGGTCATTAGTTAGATAGCGCTATTTAGGTCTGACAAACCTCACACCGTGCCGCAGAGGACGGGCGTGAACTAATGGATCTGGGGCACGTCAATGATGATAGACATTGACAGTTTCAGGGCACATAAACATGACTACAGTCAGCAGTCGATATGGTAACGAGTCTAGTGTATACATGGGGTAGCCCCCACGGCCGAAATGCCAGATAACTAACACGGGGTAGCCCCCATGGCTGGATAGCCAGAGTAACCGGGAATAAACAAGACACGTTTTTAAACTATGGGGTAACCCCCACGGCAGGATGCCAGATAAAGGATACTGTTTTCGAAACAACTTAAAACGAACACCCAACCGTGAACTCACTCAACTTGTTGTTGACTCGTTACTACATGCTTTGCAGGTCCTTAGGTTCTTAGCTGGAGCTTGCATGGAGGAGGATCGTTGTGGGACATGGACGACTGTGTGCCATGTTAAACTTTGAAACAATTAAACTTATGTTTTGATTTAAGACTTATGCTTCCGCTTGCAATTTAACTATGTTTTGTTTGAACGCCAATTGTATTGGTTGGATTTTATAACTACCTATATGCTTGTTCAATACGATTGGTGGCTGGATCCTGGTCAGTCACACCTCCAAGCGGTAGTACTCCGCGGATGGATTTTGGGGGTGTGACACGTTGAGTCCACTATGCGACAAAAATACCCTCACTTGTTTAAGTAAATCTCGGGGTCGAGATTTCTTTTAAGGGGGTGAGGATGTAACACCTCGTAAAATCATGTCCAATTATGTGAAGACACGTGTCCTAAACCCTAAACATGTGAAAGATTGAATTAGAAGGACTAAAGTTGTCAAACGATGAAAAGATGTATGCGAAAGGACTAAAAGTGTCAACATGCAAAACTTGTGCCTCTGATTGACCACACACGATGAATATATTCCTAAACGAGTAATTGTTCGGATATAAGAAGCCGTTTGTGAAAGTAAACGAAAGTTTACAAGATACAGGGGTTAAACGTGTGAACATGTTAATTCTTACCTCTGAGTGACCTTTTAACAAACCCGGGGCTTCGTAATGTTCGATTATACTCTCAAGAATATATGATATCAATTTCACGAGGTTTCGATATCGTTATGCATTATTTTCACAAATTTCCAAGAATTAGGGTTAAAAACGTCAACGAGACGAAACTTGTGTTTTCGGTAAGCGTTTAACGAAACCTGACCTAACGGTGTTTGGTTATACTCCCTAGATCATCTACAAACTAACCACAAGGGCCTATTGTGCCAAAAACGAAATATATTGAGCTTATAAAGGTGTAGGGACTGAACAAGTTAAGATTTAAACATGTTTGCTGGTTCTGCATAGCGTCGCGTAGCGCGACACCTAGCCCTATCTACCGTCGCGCGACGCGACGGCCCTCTGTCGACAGAAAGAATGTTCCAGGTGCAGGTTTTCTCCTTACTTGAGCTCCAAACAAATTTTAATCGAAATCTATGGCTTGTTGATGGTTTCTAATACCACTATGGACACCTGGAGACATCTAAATCCACCCCTAAACACCTGCAATGATCTTGGGCAACCTTCATTCACTATAAATAGGCACATTGAGTTGCCATAATCCTAGCACATTCACAATTTCACTCTCATCTCTCTAGCTAGAGTTTTCTTGAGCATTCTGGGGGTTCTTGATCAAAAAGAAAGCTCATTCTAGTATAAACGATTGCTAGGACCCTTTGTAAGTGTGTTAGTCCCCTCTTTAGCTCAGTTTTGTTATTTAAAAACCAAAAAGTCAAAGTTACGCAAAATAGCTTTGACTCTCGGTTTAAACTTAAAAAGCCATTGTTCCAGACGAATATGGCTATGTGACCATAATTAGGTAGGTGTTAATCCCTTAAAAGGGCACCTCCTAATTTTCTCGTTTGCTTAGATAATTGTCGGGTCAAAGTAATTAATTAAAAAGTCAAACTAGTCAGTTTTTTGAATAAAAGCATAAACTGATAATGTAGAGGATATAAATCACGTTTTATCACTTAAATAACTTGGTAAATACTATTAGAACATGTCTAAGCATGTTCAACCCGACAATCCTGAGTTTAGAGTCGGTTCGTAACCGAAAGTCGCAAAAGCTTGACTATTGCTTTAACTTTCAGTTCTAACCCGATTAAGCTTAATTCTTCTATGTTTTAGGCTTCCTTTAGAACCATCTTATGTTGTATTATAACCCTCTGGAGTTATATTACCTGGTCATTAATATTCTGAATTATATGCTAGTTTTCGTTATTATGCTTATATTTGACCATTACGCCCTTATAGTCAAAAATTGAGATTTTTGATGATGTGAGCATACTAATAGGTTAAGTACTGATATATTAGCATGTCTAAATTAATTTGACATGATTCTCTAGTTTCAAAACAATGTTATGCAAGTTAGCGTAAAATTGAACTTTTATTAATTAAATTACGCTATTATGCATAATACATGTTTAAACATAGATTTGAACCAAAAACTCATTACCTACTGCTAATATATCATTTTTAGGAATTTTTGGAATGTTGGGTCAGGTTTGATACTGACCATAACTTAGAGTTCTTGTATAAATTCCTTAATTGACGATAATACCCTTTTGGCTAATAAAATATGATTTACATAAGATTAACATGCCAAACCTTTTTCTACTGACTAGATATGAAAAATAAAATATTTTAAACATTCAAGGCTGTTCAAAATCTCGGAATCACATAAACATCTTAAATATCGTCAATTATCGACTTTTACGCTAATTAGGTGCATAGTATGGTTTAAAACCATATTTAACACCCAAGACTTGTTACCTACTGAATTTTTAAACAAATTTTAATATTTTTACAGTAAGTATAAGTCATGAACTCAGACTTCCAATTATGTCCTTAAAAGCATATGTGAAATGACCAAAATACCCTTTTGGGGCATAATTTGGCCAAAAATGGTAAACCTCACATATGAATGATATCCTACTGTTTTAACAACATAAAATAAATATTTTTGCAGATTATTTAAGACCAGAATACCAGTTTACTTTAAAAACCTCTTTTATAAACATTAAAATGACCAAAATGCCCTTACTGGACTTAAATTGGTTTTAAAAACTTTTTGGGCATATAAGTTAACATCCTACTGATGTATTAACATATTCTAAGCATAATAACATATGAGACTTGTATATGGTTCATTCGGTTACCCGTTATGCATTTATGTGTTCGGTTCGGTTTATGTAACTAGTTACATGAATTAGCCAAAATGGGTTTAACCTTACCATTTAATCTTCAAAATCCAGAAGGTGTTTAGTTTACCCATATTATACAAGTATCCAAAATTGTCTGGTCTAAATCACATTCTATTCCGGTCTCCGCTTAATCAAGCGTTTCAAACCGTAATGTATCTTTCAAACTAACCGGTCTAAGTCTTTGACTTAAATAAAGACCCGTTAGTATCCTAATAGGTTATTAAACCTTCTATACATATTAAGTAGCTTCGGTAGAAGGTATTTGCATAAGGTTTTAGGAATTATACGGCTGAGTAGCATCTTTGCACATCTAGCTCAGGTAAATACTTTTAACTTATTTTCCCTATACGGGCTTGGGATACGGTAAATTATTACCGCTTGGTCGGGTATGAGATCATTTAATCGGATTGTGATTTAATAAGTCTGCGTAACCCGTTTTAATCTATTTTGTTTGATAACATAAACATTGGGGGTTAACGACCGTGTCCTGGTATCCTCGGCACATTAAAGTTATTAATGGCCACAACCTATGCATGGGGTGTAGGAATACACCTGACAGATGCAAAATGCTAAATAATAAATAACCCACATGTTGGGGATAACTACTTTGTGGGTTTTATAAGTGATGAGTTGGTTAATCATGACCGACTTCCAAACCGGCCCCAATTGTATGACAAACATATAAATCGGTATACAAGGTTTTAATAAGAATTGTACCAAGTTATAAAAGGTTTTGTGCCTTGTGCGCCTAAATAAATTTTCATAAACTTTTTTTCCAAATGAGTCAGTTAATTGTATTTACCAGTGAAAACTGACGTATTTTCCAAAGACTAAGTGACAGGTACCTCTCGAAATTAGGCTGGAGCTACTTGGTTTCGAATAAGAGGATCTTGCAAATCCTTAGATGCCTGAAGTCTGTTTATTTCAGTTTCTTGTATTTATTTTATGATCCGCCTGTGGATCTCTATTACAACCAGTCTGTATATTCTTTTATTTTGAACACTCGGATACTATGGTTTGTAATAGTATTTAATCTACCAAGCCTTCCGTTGTGCTATAATATTGTGTTAATTGTCTATGATGATATCAACTACGTCACGATACTCCCCACAGGGCCCACCAGTAATATGTGGAAATATCGGGGTGTGACAGCATGGAAACATGCAGTGCCGGTACTGAGAAGGATAAAAACTTAAGATCCAGAAATATTGAATTTACAAAAACTGAGAATGTTTGGGAAAGAAGAGATTTTGAAACAAACAATAGAATAGCTGACACAAAAATGCAACAATTTTGATAAAGAAAATGAGATTTTAAAACAGAAGTGTTCAGCAAACTGCAATTATTGATTACAAAAAAGATAATATTATTCGAGAGTTGCAAAAAGAATACAATGGGATGAAATATTCTTATCATAGAGCAAAAGAAGCATATGAAACTTTGAAAGCCAAGTTCAACGTCTTCAAGATAAAGTTTCAAAATATTATTAAACGACAAAATTTCTTGAAGCCAAATATAGAGGGAAACAATGGGTTTTAAATCAGTATATTATTGAAGTTGTTGAACTTAAACATCAAATGGCTAATGTAGAACAGAAAAATAATAAACTTCAAACTTATCATGCTTCTTCATACATTCTCGAACGCATTTTCAACATCACACCAAATGATAATGATTCTGAAAAGAATAAAAACGGAATTGGATCAGAATATCATCAAGTTCCATCACTATTGGAGAAAAATTATATGTTCTATGATGATGAGAAGGTGGTAAAAGCAGTAAACATGGTTGATCAATTGCCTGAAAACATTGATGTGACTTACTCCACATCTGATGATGTTGGTGATTCGGAGGTGGTAAGTAAGGTTGTTGAAAGCGTGTTGAAAGATGAAAATCAAAATGATTCTACCAAAAATAAAAATTCTGAATCACAAGTTGAAGATGAGGAAATTTTTCATAAAAATTATCTAAAGAATTCAAAATCTGAGACAAATGCGAATGATGATCCAATAAGGTTGGCATATTATATGGTTAGATCAAACAAATTATTCTCAGATGTTGAAGTTCCGATTCAAAATGTGATTGCGGAAAAGATTGGAAAAGTGTTTAAATTGGTAGAAATTGAAACATCCGAAATTGACAAATTTTCCGGTAAAGCGAGCAAGACTTTTTATAACAAACCAAGTTACAAAAAGAAAAGCACTAAGGTTGGGTGGGTTATAAAAAGAAACAAAATCAAAAGAAAAGGTTTGAAAAAACAAATTTTCAGAAAAAGATGAAATTTGTTTATGGAACAAGTTCTGAGAAAGAGAAAGAACTCTGATTTAGTCAACAGACTAATGAAGAATTCTATGCTTAAAAGAAGAAACAACATCAGGCCAATGGTGTTTCGAAGAAAATATGCTTTAAATGTCAACAAGTTGGACACATTGGTCGTAAATGTCCATGAAATCTGAAGTCTGATGATGTTGAAAGAGAGAAAAAGAAACCTGAGTTTGTGAAACAGAAGACACCCAAATTTGAGCCAAAACAAATTTGAATACCTAAGATTGATTTGTCAAAACAAAACATTCAAAATGATTCAAGATTTTATGAAAAGAATATTTTAAAAGGACAAATTTGGGCGGTAAAGAAACAAAATACTTTTGTAAATGAGAAATGGAAAATCGATTCGACCAAGAAGGTTGAAATCAAGAATGAAAAAGTTTTTGTGAAAAAAAGAAAAAGATTTTTCGAAGTTGAATGAATCGTATTGCATCAAAATACCCAAGGTCAAACAGGTCTGGGTTGCATTATTCAAGTAATTGAGTTGTTTGAATGTGTAGGTGTTCCAGAAATCAACGGAAAGTGAACATGGGCAATGTAGCAGCCTGACACGCGAGAAGGACTCCTGTGATTGAAATCAGGGAGTGGTGGTTAATAATAATAAATAAAAATAAAATAAAAATAAAAATAAAAATTAAATAGAAATAGAAATAGAAGAATTAAAAAAATGGTTGAAGGAATACACCGAAACCCTCACGGCTGAACAACCAAAAATGGTTTCAAAATGTTAAAAATCAGTGTTTTGGTGATCATGGGTGCGTGTAAGAGAAAAACAGAGAATGTGAAGCAGAAAATGGTTGGCGAGATGAAGCTGTCTGTATTGGTTTGTCAAATTTTCTTTAAAATGTTTTAGATTTTAGGGGGAGTAAAAATATTAAAAATTCAAAAACATTTGAAAATTTAAAAAAGTACAAAAACATGAAAAAAAATCAATAGTGTTGCAAAACAATGGTCTATTAGCAATCCATATACAACTATACTAAACATGAGAGAACAAGACTATAGAGAATAAGTGAATATGAATTCTTTTTCATTGATATATCAACATACAATACAAAGAACTCTATATATAGTGTTCTTACATTAATACAAAGGACATGAAGAGATGGTGGTTACATATGTGGAGAGTCACCACATTATGGTGCATTCATAACACTCCCCCTTGACTATCCACATGATGAAATATAATAGTCTACTATTCTTTTAATACGCTAGGTGATGTTGTCTCGTTAAAAACTTTGCTAGGAAAACCCAGTGGGATAAAACCATAGCTAAGGAAAAAAGAGTGCAGCGTGTATTTTCTCCCCCTGATACTTTTGGATCAGATATGTTGCCTCATTAAAAAAAACCTTACTAAGAAAACCCAATGGGAAAAACTTAGTCAAGGGAAAAATAGTGCACTACGCATTATACATAATTAACAACATGATTTATGATGATGTTAAATTAGTACTTCGGGACCTATAAGATAAACTGATACTACTGGTTCAGTTATGTTGTCTCATTAAAAACCTTACCAAGAAAACCCAATGGGAAAAACTTAGTGAAGGGAAAAAGAGTGCAACATTTGAGATTAGAACTATAATCTTACCAATACATCTAGCAAGAACGTAATATCAGATGTCGTCTTGTTTGTAAGATACGTCAATGCTCTGAAACTAATGGATGATAAATGTAATTCATAAACTAATGGACTGAAACTTTTTAAAATCAGGAAACTAATGGACTGAAACTGTTAAAATCAGCAAACTAATGGATGATAAATGTAATTCATAAACTATTGGACTGAAAGTGTTAAAATCAGCAAACCACAGGGACGAAAATTGAGGTTTACTCTATAAATTTTAAGAATAATTTAGAGAGAAGGGATGAAATAATTGGAGACATATATCATTTAATATATATTTCATATGATTTTCATAATGAATGATGATTTTGATTGGTTTCTCATGAGTTCTCAAGGTTTAATAATATTTTAAAGTTTTTAATACAAAATTTTTATGTATGTATGAAGAAACCAATGGTTGAGATTCAAAATTAGAATTTTAGAAAATCTTAAAATTGTTGATTTTTTTTCAAGTTTCCCCAATTTTTAAAGCAGATAACTTTTTTATATAATATTATTTTTTTATTATCCTTAAAATCGGTCAGTTTTTATTTTTAATTAAATATAGTATTGCTAAAAACTTTTAGAAAAATATACATATTTTTAAGAATATATAATAGACTGTAAAAATTGTGATGATTTACCGTTTTTAAGCGTGTAGTTTTACCATATAGTTAAGTTAAATTGTGTTGGTTTATTATTTATAACTATGTCATTTCTTATTTTACTAATATAATTGTGTCGGTAGCATTATAAGAGTGTTGTTTTACCCTTGTACGTACTAAGATTGTGTTGTATTCGGTAAAGCAATATAGCTATTCCATATAACTTTCATATGTTAATGGATGCAAATACCAATCGTTTATACAGCAACTTACACGTGGCGTTTTTCATTTTTTCGTATATTAAACAAAATCCACTCATATACAGAATATATATATATATATATATTAACTTACAAACACGTGTATTACATAGTCAACTATAAAAAAAATAGATTGACTATTATATTAATTTATAGGTGCTATAAACTCATGTATCGTAGAGGTTAGATATCGACAAGAATGTAAATCATAAACTTCTATATAATGTTTATCACACGGTTAAAAAGTTATAATATTATAATCATATACATTCATAATTCATGAATTTTATCACACGGGTTGAGGAAATATACATTATAAACTTATAAAAATGTGAAATACGATTAATAAATGTAATAATATTATTAACTGTTGAATATGTGTATTGTTGATGGGTATATCAATTATTTCATAAATTATATTAGTATTTATATTTTATGTGTGATAAATCCAATTGTTTTTTTGTTTATAAGATTTGTGCGAATGTGGTATATTATAAGCTAAAATTATAATAATATATTTATTATATAATGTATATGTATGATTTTTATTTTCTTGTATTATGAAGTTTGATAAGTTTTCAGAGTAAAAATGATATACATAATATTAAAATAAATTAGAACAAATGTGTGTTTTTATATCTTTAAAAAAAAATAAATTAGAACAAAAGTGCGCTTTTATATCTGTTAAAAAAGTTAGATATTATAACTTGTTAAAAATAATAAGAGTGTAGGTGAAATAAATTGTTAAAATAAAAATAAATAAATTAACTACCATTTGATTGTTGACACGTGTTGAAGTCAAGCCCAACCGACCCAAAAATGGGTCAAGACAAGTTTTTTGATCATTTATCTTATAAAAAATAATAATTTGGAATAGGATCAAAATATATTTTTAAATAAAATATATGTAAAATTATGAGATTAAAGAAGAAAGTGTTATGTAGCATTACGTGGAATGTTTTATTAGTATTTAGATATATATATACAAAGAAAGAATATAATTTTAACTTTTGTAATGTCTATTATAAAAAAAATATTTACACATTAGAACCTATGGTTTAAACTTTAGTTTCTATAATCTTTATCAAATAAATGTCTCAATCATCAATGCAATGTAAAACACATTGGCAAGCCCCACCACTCGTCATCTCTCTATGTGCTACATTTGTCTTGATCAAACGTATCTATATATATTTCATGGTCTTCAATGTGATCCATTTATATGATACTTTTCTTATACATTATGTACTACCTTGAAACTCTCCAGAAATCATCCTTCTTTGTTGTCTATTGGGAAATTATGTTCAACATCTAAACGTTTTCAGTTTTTTGTTCTTATTATTATGTCTTCTCCTGCTCCTTCTCCTGATTTAGTTTTTATTGCCGATAGTCCTAGTCCACTTTTTTATCCTCCTGCTCCTGATTTTGATTCTCCTCTTTCTTCTCCTAATTCTTTTCCTCCTGTTTCTCCTCCTCTTGATTCTTCTCCTCATATTTCTTCTCCTCCTTCAAATTTTTTTCCTCACGTTTCTTCTCCTCCTCATGATTCTTCTTCTTCTTCTTCTTCTTCTTCTTCTTCTTCTCATGCTGGCCTCATTATTGGTATTATTCTTGGTGTAATAGTTCTTTTAGTCGGTAAGTTCTATTGACCCATCTTCTAAAATTATATAGAGGGAAGCATACCCATTTATAACTTTTAATTCCATGAATTTCTGATTTAATAGTGTTTCTTTTGCAGTTTGTTTCGGGACATATAAGCTATTACGCTTTGCAAAATCTATGGAAAAGAAGGCTAAGGCGTTAGGGAATGTTGCCTCTCAACTTATTCCCATCTCTATGGTCCAATTCTTTGATGACATGGAAAGGGAAAACCCCATCCAGTTCACCTCTCAACAACTAAGAATAGCCACGAATAACTTCAGCATAAAGTTGGGTTCAGGCGGTTTCGGGATAGTTTACAAAGGAATTATGAACAACAACATGCATGTAGCCGTGAAAGTACTAAATGGAACCTCTAACCAACAAATTGAAGAACAATTCATGGCGGAAGTGAGCATTATGGGAAAGACACACCATTGTCATCTTGTTAGGCTTTATGGTTTTTGCTTTGAGTCAAATTTAGTATCCCTTGTATATGAGTTCATGGTTAATGGCTCATTGGATAATCACTTGTTTAAAGAGAACAAAGGGGTTATGTTAGGGTTTGACAAGCTTCACGAGATTGCAGTGGGAACCGCAAAAGGCATCAGATACTTGCATGAAGAATGTGCTCAAAGAATAATTCACTATGATATTAAACCAGGAAACATATTGTTGGATTCAAATTTTTGTGCAAAGGTAGCTGATTTCGGTTTGGCCAAACTTTGCAATAGGGATAAGACCCATATAAGCATGACAGGGGGACGAGGTACTCCAGGCTATGCCGCTCCAGAGCTCTGGATGCCTCTTCCAGTTACACATAAATGTGATGTTTATAGTTTCGGGATGTTACTTTTCGAGATCATAGGGAGGAGGAGGAACATGGATATTACTCTTAGTGATAGTCAACAATGGTTCCCCATATGGGCGTGGGAAAAATACAAAAATAACCAATTGAAAGATTTGATGACAGGTTGTGAGATTGAAGAAAAGGACCATGAATTGCTAGAGAGGATGCTAAAGGTGGCTCTTTGTTGCGTTCGGTATAGGCCCGAAACTAGGCCAATGATGAGCATCATTGTTAAAATGTTGGAAGGTGTGTTAGAGGTCCCCGATCCTTTAAATCCTTTTACACCTTTGTTTTCTGGGGATAGTGATTTTTTCGGTCAAATGGCGTTGAATGTCGAAGGTTCAGATTTATCTTTGTCTGAAGTTGTAACAAGATCAGGTGTAGTCATAGAGAAGCCACCTACTAGGTTAAATGGAATTACAATTGCATCCGAATAATCATGTACAATGTTTTGAAACTAAAATGCTTCTCATGGCTAATATGTTTTATAGATTGTAGAGTTCTTACTTTCTTTTTAATGTAAAATTACTTTCCTTGTTTGAAAAGAATATTACATTCTTTCCATTTAACGCGATTTTACCATTTCTAATCATATTTCTCATCATACTCATATGAAGAAGCATGATAACTTTGAAGTTTATTAACCAACTTTTCTTTTTCAGCCAATTCTTGTTTAAGTTTTGCAACATCATCAATATACTGATTTAAAACCATTTGTTTTCCTTCATATCTGGCTTCAAGAAGTTTTGTTGTTTTCTGACACGCTGACAATCTAGCATCTAGACTATTAACATTACTCTTCAAAGTTTCATAAGCTTCTTTCATTCCATCATATTCTTTTTGCAACTCTTGTATAATTTTATCTTTTGGTAAACACTCATTGCATTCAGCTGAACACTTTTGTTTCAAAATTTGATTTTCTTTTTCAAGACTCTCACATTTCTGTGTTAGTTCTTTTTCTTTTTCTTTCAAAAATCTTTGATTTTCTAGCATTTCATTACATTTTTCTTTGAAAATCTTTTCTATTTTAGTAAACTCAATGTCTCTGATTTTAAATTTTTCATCTTTTTCAGTATAAGCACTGCACGTTTCCATGCATATCTTGCACTGTTCATCAGTTTTATTAACAATTTTATTCGATGAGTCAGAAGATTCAGTTTGAAGTAGGGGTGTTCAAAACCGGATATTCGAAGTTTCGGATAGTAGATTTCACTATCCGAATCCGTATCCGAAATTTCGGATATCCGACTTTCTACTCGGTCATAATGGAGCAGATTCGGCGGTAACCTTATATTATCGGACTGGGTGTTAGTGGCGGAGGAGTTGGGTGAGGGATTGGTGATGCGGCTTTGAGCATGGACGACGGTAGCAGCTTGAGAGGCAGAATAAAGGGCTTGGTTTGCTTTTGTGGTTTCGCTCATACAGAGTTGTGAACGAACCTCAAAGAAGGAAAGAAGAGGCTTGGTGTTTTGAAGCATGGTGGCAACGGTCTCGTATTGTTCGGTGAGGCCGGCTAGGGTTTGGAGGATAAGGTCTTGTTCATCGACGGGTGCATCAACATTGGTTAGTTGATCAAACAAAACTTTGAGTTCTTGACAATAAGCAGTCATGGAGGGAAAGTTTTCCAACCGAGTGTTGGCAAACTTTTGCTTTAGGTAGAGGGCGTGGGTGGCTTTGTTATCTTGAAATAGAGATTCAATGGCTTTCCAGGCGTCATAGGCAGTGGTTTTGGTTTTGATTACGGTTTTAAGCAGATCGGTGGAGATGGTGCCATAGATCCATTGAAGGACTATGGCATCCAATCGTTCCCACGAATCTGGTGAAGAGGAGTCTACTGGTTGTTTGTCTTTGTCGGTGGATGTTGAAGAGTTGGTGGGTTTTGGACGAGGGGATAGGTGATCGGAGACAAGGTAAGTGGTGTAGTGAATGCGAAACAACTCAGACCAAGTATTGTAGTATGCTGCTTCGTTGTCAAGGGTTATAGGAATTAAGGCTTTGATGTTGGATACTGTGACGGTTGGGTGGAGCTTTGAGTCGGCCATTGATGAGAAGATTGAAGGCAGGGAAAGGCAGGGGAGCGACGAGAGGGTTTAGGAGCGAAGTATGGCTGATACCATGTAGAATGATATGATTGTCAAAATGTCCTTCTCTATTCACAATGAAGGCTATATAAGGTTACTGCCGAATCTCCTCCATTTGGAGATGATAATTACAATCAAGACTATACAATAATATACATCATTTCCATAATATTATACGTAGTCTATTAGAACCGTAGCCTACACCGTATATTATAAGTCCACTACTCAGCTGCATATTAACTTTTATATAATGACACACCAGGCCCTGGACTTCATTATGTTTCGTTTCTTGCACATTTGAACTACTTCTTTGATTCGTAATGGCTCCCGAATAATATAGTGTGTCTCGACTATTATCCTTGGTAGTTCCGTTTCATCACCAAACACTCCAACTTTACCGGTTTAAGCCAATTAACCTATAAAACCACACACTTGCATAGTTATCACATTCTCAATATATAACTGCATAAAACACACTAAAAACACAATATTTACACTTTAACACCCGAGTTTCACACTCTCCATCAATAACCATTTTCTTCATGTATTATTCTTTAATAAAAAACTTAATATTTGACAAATCCTTGCTCTTAATCACATACTATCCTTTCATAATCAAACACCACTTGCTACACTATTCTTCAATGATTACATTGACACACAACATCTTGTTTTATGAATTAACTATATTATTGCCCATAACTAGTAGACGTGAACACATGCATTGTTGGAAGGGTGTTGACATGGCGCTAAAACTTGTAAGGTTTGGTTATGAGTAAATTTTATTTGTAAACGTCCATAAAAAATGTATCAAAATTGTATAGTTGAATTTGAGTAAAATTTAAATAAAAACATTGAAAAAATAAGCACGTCACATGATTTTGGATAAATTTACATGAAGAAAAAAAGATATAATAAATATAAACCATGAGGCAATTTTGATGGCTTGTACCTTTGTACTTTACCAATTAACTGCATTTTAAACAAAATTTGAACCGAAATGTAAATTAAAATATTCACGTCACAAAAGTATATTCATAATTTTATAAACACGGAATAAGAAAACTAAACCATGACGTAGCTTTGATAACATGTAGATTTGTGCTTTGATTACTTTTACAATATTATTTACAACCAGGTTTAGAATAAATTTATGTAAAAAAAGATAAAATAAGCACACCGCGTTATATTCAAGAAGTAAACTGATTACATTAGTCAAACAAAAAAAACTTTAATACTAAAAAAAAGCAAAAAAATCAAAACTCCATTTTTGTAATAATTTTCTACTTTAAAGTTTGTCTAGAAGCTAGTCTACTGACTTAGAACAGGAAAAATGGAGGTCTTTTAATCTTTAAAGTGTACTTGCGTTTTTTTTTTGTACTGTTTTTTGAGCACCTTGCTTGAGTTTTATAAAATTTCCGCCATTTCTCAAAAAAAAAAGCTAGTCTACTGTACTTTATTCCTTAGATGGTTGTAATATTGTTAAACATGGAAATGACAATAATTTCGTAAGGTTTAATTGATGTGTACTTTTGGTAAATGGATTATCTTTAAGCAGGAGATTGCGGCCTTTTATTTCAAACATGACTAAATCTAATTGAAGTGAACTTTGGTTAATGGAATGTCTATAAGCAGGAGATTGTGGCATTTTTTTTTTTTTTTTGAACGGCAAATTAGGATCACTGACGGACCACTGGAGTATTATCGTGCCACCAGCAGAACCACCCGATCATATCCATCTCCACTAGGCTATAATGCCTATACACCAATTCAGGAGGAAACCCAATAAATCTAGGAAAAAACCCCCCTTTGTGAGAATCGAACCCAGTACCTAAAGGTTCAAAAGCCTTATCCCACCCCAAGATGCCACTAGGCTATAACGTCATGGGCATTTATTTCAAACATGACTAAATCTAATTGATGTGAACTTTGGTAAATGGAATGTCTATAAGCAGGAGATTGTGGTCTTTTATTTCAAGAATGACTAAATCTTCTATTCTTGATAGATAAAAATCTTCGGAGAAAAGCGTCACTCTCTACTCCGTCATTAAATTATGATTTCCGCATCTTTCTCCTATTCAACATATACAAAGCCAATGGCAGGGAATAGTGTTTCCCTGACATTGGTCGAAATGGGCGGCCGCCCCTCCTCTATTGGATCAACCATTTTATTATTTTATATCCACTTTAAAATTACGGTTTTGCCTCCAGTTTAAAATTATGTTTTTCTCCCAACTAAAAAATATAATAACCCTTTTGTCAGCAGCTAAAATTTCAATTTTGCCATAGGTTCTAAAATTACGATTTTACCCTCAGCTTTTTATTTTATACCTGCTTTAAAATTACGGTTTTGCCCCCAGTTTAAAATTACGCCTTCGCCCCGGTTCAAAATAAAATTATACTTTTGCCCCCAACTCAAAATTACGATTTTTCACTCGATTCAAAATTACGATTTCACCCTCAGTTTAAAATTACTTTTTTGCCCCCAGCTAAAAATAAAATTATGGTTTTCTCCTACCTTAAAATTACGATTTTACCCTTAGTTCAAAATTATGATTTTCCCCAGTTCAAAATAAAAATATGACTTTACACCCAGCTAAACCGAAAATACGATTTCGCCTTCGGTAAAAGAATTACGCTTTTACCCTCTGCCAAAATTACGTTTTCGCCCCAGTTCAAAATAAAATTTTGTTTTTCCCCCGGCTCAAAATTACGATTTTACACCAGTTTATTATTTTATACCCACTTTAAAATTACGATTTTCCCCCGGTTTAATATTACGTCTTTGCCCTTAGTTCAAAATTATGCTTTTGCCCCCAGCTAAAATTTACGATTTTCCACTCGGTTCAAAATTATGATATCACCTTCAATTCAAAATTACGTTTTTTGCCCCCAGTGCAAAATAAAAAATATGGTTTTCCCTAGCTAAAAATTAGGATTTTACCCTCGGGAAAAAAAATTGATTTTTCCCCCAAGTAAAAATAAAAATATGACTTTGCACTCAGCTAAAAATCGTGTTAAAGAGCTTCCTAACACTCTTTTTACTTTTTCTTTCTAGCAAAACTATGGTACTGTTTTTTTAATTGGTTAAGAATTATTCGGTCATCGCCCCGCAACGCGGGCGGGGCAACACCTAGTTTAGTATAAAGTGTAAAATATCAAAATCTTCATTTTGGTCATATTTGCTTGTTCCATTAAGATATGATTTTTTTTGTATCTAAGTCCTATAGGTTTGCGTTTTATTGCAATTTACATCCAAATCACTAACATAGTTTATTTTTTCTGTTAAAGTGGAGGACATTTTTGTCCTTTTGGATGGAAAAGCAAATATGAAACCTTATGAACGATTTTAGTAATTTACTCTTACATTTTGATTTTAAATTTTTTATTACTTGTTTCCTTTTATATAACTTAATGTTTATTATTTTGATAACTTCTTTGGTATATATATAAAAAAGCTCTACGAGTTTAACACTCAAGAACCTCAATCTTCACCATCCATCTAAAAATTGTATGGTTGAGACTGGACGTTACAAAAAGTTACTTTCAAAACATGTTACAGCTTTTTACTTTTTCACTTTTCTGTCCGACACAATAACATGTAACAGGTTTGTCTGTTACAATACATTTTTTCCTATAAAAACATGTAACATATATTTTCCATGCAATACACATTTAAAACTCATAAAATTTAAGTTCGAAAATGTTTCATTTCGTAAAAAAATATGAAAAATCTATTGCAGAAAAAAAAAGAAGTGTAACATATGATGTTACATATATGTAAATGGGTGAAAATGTGTAACATATTAACTTTATCTCTTCTGACAAAAGTTGTTACATGTCTGAATTCTAAAATAAGTTGTAACAAGTTGCAAAATTTTGTCCCTGCATTAGGTTTATTGAATTTTTTTTAACTCACATGGGATTTCTTGGTACACTTGACCTCTCCCTGTATATATATATAGGGTAAGGTTCATTTGAGAACCACTATTATTGCGAGAACCAATGTAAACACAAAAAAATACCTAAAAAAATCCAAAAATCACACAAAAACTTTTTTTTAATATTTTTCTAAAAAAATGGCTATATTTCGTAACGAAAAAAAAAAATTTTCAAGTAACAGTTATGGATGCACATGTACATATATATCATTTCTTCGACAAATTCCGTAATATGTTACCAATAGTAGAAAAATGCACTTTCATTTACATTACAATCCGCAATACACTAATTTTTACATTACCAATATTAAGAATGCATATGTGCATCATTATGTATAACCGTGATATAACGTGTTTTGGTACAAAAAGTTTGTGAATTTAAATGATGAAGTAGGCCCATATACATGTGCTTTGGTTAGTTATATCTAGTGGTTGATGGTTTGATTATATTTGTCACTTTATGATGTAATATGTTGTTTGGATGGTATAAAGGGTGTTGATGTACATGTAATAAAGTGAAATATTGGTAATAGTATTGTATTATGGATGGTAGGAGGCAATGGTATTACATTACGAATGGTAGGAGGTAATGGTAGTGTATTATGGATGGTATGATAGATGAAAGGGAAGGTGTATTCAAAGTGGTGTACCAAAATACGTTATAACATATTCATACATATAGCCGCAAATGTGCATTTCTAGTGTTGTTAATGTTATAACAAGTTCATACATATAGATGCACATATGCATTTCCAATATTGTTAATGTATAAATGAGTGTGTTATGAATGGTAGTGTAAATGAAAGTGCAATTGTCTGATATTAGTGATGTATTACGGAATTTGTCAAAGAAATGATACATATGCATGGATAATTGTTACTCGAATTTTTTTTTTGTGACGAAATATAGCGATTTTTTTTATAAAAAATAGTAAAAAAAAAAAATTTTTGAAAGTTTTTTTGATTTTTTTAGGTATTTTTTGGTTGTGTTCACACTTGATTCTCGCGGTTCTCGCAATAAAGGGTGATTCCTAACGGATCCTTCTCCTATATATACACATTTATATATAGGTGAAATTTTTAATAAAATTCCAAATATATACACACATTTATTCTTTTTTTTAATATTCTATTTTTCCAATAAAAAATAAATATTAATAAATTAGTGATATTTGGTAAACCAAGGAAATTGATGTTTGGTTCGACCGGTCGACAAGGGGAGACGAGGTATGAGTGCCGAGATAGATGGGGTAGTTTTGGCGACAGCGACGGTGATGGTGGTGATAGAGGTGGAGGTGGAGAAGACATAAGTGTAGAAAAGGGAGAGTGTGTATGGTGTGTGCATATATATATATATATATATATATATATATATATATATATATATATATACTATCTATACTATATATATAATGCATATATGAAGGGCAGATGTCACACCCCCAAAATACCACCTAGGGAATGTCCCTGCTAGGCGTGTGACGTACCAACAACGAGCCACTAATTACATTGAACCCATACAAGTCTATAATAAAATCCTCAGTTATTAAAAAAAATACCATCAACAAGTTTAAATGTAACCAACATGTTCAGCGGAAGCAAATAGTAAACCAAGGTTAAATTGTTCAAAACCAATGTATAATATCAATTATCAATCACATGAATCCCTCCAGTCGACCCATGACCACTTCAGCTACTCCAGACAGCAAGTTCCAATTCCAAGACATCTAACGACCTGCGAGCATGCAACAAGTGTATCAGACAAAGCTGGCGAGTTCATAGTTTGCGAAAACGTTTGTTACCAAGTGTTTAGTTCAGTTCATTGTATGCAATGTAGATAATAACCCAAGTACCGTACAAGATGGCTACCAGAGTGTTTTGCCCGTCCCCACTGCCCCCTATCTAAGCAATGGTCATGATTTAAGGTCATTAGTTCACGCCCGTCCTCTCAGGTACGGTGTGAGGTTGCCAAGCCTAATAGCGCTATCAACTAACATCTCGTTACCTCTCAGGTAACTATTCGGTATAAGATGGGACTTAAAGTGACAGGAAAGGTGTATTATCTAACATTCCCGTTTTAACCAAGAGTTGTATTCCTCTCAGGAATACCCAGTGATTTACCCAAAGACCCATCCCTCTCAGGAATACCCAAAGACTGTCCCAACCACCGGGACGCATGCTCAAGAGATGAACTCACCTTGGTTTTGCTTGGTAAGACTAGTTACGTGTTCAAGTTGCTCAAAACAATCCTAACATGGTTACCATTAACAATCAGTCGGGTATCACATAATCTTATATTCTATACACACGTTATGCAGGTAGCACTGAAATAATATTATGTAAGTTATCGAGTTATGCAATTTAACAATTTGCAACAGACACCAACATTTAACATATAATCAAACACTTATACTAGATCCAAGGCCCTAACCCGAGTACCCAACTCGTAATGCGAAGCCCAATGCTAATGGCCCAACTGGAGTGTTCGGTAGTGCCCTGAGTATGTATAATATTTATTGTGCGGCCCAGCTTGATACCGGCCCAAAACTACTACGCAACCCAGCTCTAATCTGTGAGCTCCTCTTTTGAAGCTACGACCCAATATATAACAGGCGTTATTATGTGGCCCGTTGTTTTACCCAGCCCAAACCAATGTAGCATAGCCCAAAAACATAATATGTGACTCAAGTCAGACTCGAGGCCCAACTATGTGAAAGTCCTAATACCCCGGGCCCTTAAGGTGTGCGACCAGACTCAAAACATGTGGCCCATCATTGAAGGTTTGATTGCATCATGTAGTCGTCCAAATTTATTAAGCCCAAAACCAACCTTTTATCATTCTAAAATCACAACCCCTATTACCCTTTAAAGCTTTCTGATCAAACATTGTATACACAGTAATTCAACTATCAAGATGAATCCTAACCATTAATGATGATTCTATGGCTCCCTAATCATTCTACACAATCGGTTAACATTATATGAGTTTTGTATTCATAACAGACCTATTATCATGCAAACAATTAACCCACATTATCATCAAACCATCGCTAAAGTCCACTAAATCATTAACAACCAGTTTTTGTTATCTAGTCTAATAGTAACAAATCGAAACATGGGTTTGAATACACACTAACATACAAGTCAATCATCATAATACTTGATTAAATCCAACAGGAAGTTTAATACGATATTTATCATAGCCCTAATATCATAATTCTAATATCATGCACATCACACAAACAAGATTATCAATACAACTTAAACATGAGAATTTACTAACCAACAGCTCGATCTGATATATAATGTCTCGAGGGGGGGGGGTGTCCACTCCCGTCACGAACTTAAGGGGGTGTAGGGCTTGTTTTGGTTTAGAGTTGTTATGTTAAACTATACACAATACGTATACATATACTAAGATCTTGGGGCGGTTCACTTTGGCCGATAATGGGCTCAAGCCCATTTACTTGGGATGCCAAAACCAATGATAAGGCTGCCGACATAAAGTTTGGGTCGCTAGACTCGTTTGGGTTTTCTTTGGGCTTCGAGAAGACGTGGCCCAAACTACTCGCGGCCCACAACGCAATCAGTTATCACATATGTTTAAAGTTAACACAAAACATTTAACGTGTCTAATCAAGCAATGCACAATGAAAGAAATAATGAGGATTTAGAATCGCTAAGCTAAATGACACTAACCTTGAAAGTTCGGGTTGTCACATCATCCCCAACTTGAAAGAAATTTCGTCTCGGAATATGACAAGTAAACACAAAAGAGTGAAGTGACAAATCAAGATCGCTGCAGGTTTTCCCCGGGATCCACATCATCCCCAACTTGAAGAGGAATTTCGTCCCGAAATTCACCAGCAGTACCAGGATTAGACTTGTCATCAGGAAAAAGTTGAGGATACTTGAGTTTCATCTGATCCTCACGCTCCCACGTGAACTCCGGTCCACGTCTTGAGTTCCAACGAACTCTCACAATCGGGATACGACTATGTTTACGCACCTTGACCTCCCGGTCCATGATCTCTATAGGCTCTTCGACAAACTGCAACTTGTCGTCCATCTTGAGCTCTTGAAACAGAACAATTAGTGTCTCGTCAGACAGACACTTCTTCAATTGCGAAACATGAAAGACATCGTGAACATTGCCCAACTCAGCAGGTAACTCAAGCTTGTAAGCCACTTTACCGATCCACTCCAGGATTTTAAATGGCCCAACGTAACACGGATTAAGCTTGCCGCGCTTCCCAAAGCGTACGACACCCTTCCACGACGAAACTTTCAACATAACCCGATCACCAACAGCGAACTATAACGGTTTTCTACGCTTGTCAGCGTAGCTTTTCTGACGATCACGCGCTGCTGCCATACGGTTCCTAATCTGAACAATCTTTTCTGAAGTTTCAAGTACAAGCTCAGGACCCGTGATTTGGCAGTCACCCACCTCAGCCCAACAGAGAGGAGAACGACATTTCCGCCCATACAATGCTTCAAACGGAGCTGCCTGAATGCTAGTGTGGTAGCTGTTGTTGTACGAGAACTCTATCAACGGCAAATGTCTCTCCCAACCCTTGCCAAAATCGATCACACATGCACGCAGCATGTCTTCAAGTGTCTGAATAGTGCGCTCACTCTGACCATCCGTCTGTGGGTGATAAGCAGTACTCATATCGAGACGTGAACCAAACGATTTATGCATCGACTGCCATAAATCAGAAATGAAACGCGGGTCTCGATCTGAGATGTTAGAAGTTGGCACCCTGTGCCTAGAAACCACTTCTTTAAGGTAAACTGCTGCAAGCTATGAGAACTTATCTGTTTCCCTGATCGCTAAAAAATGCGCTGACTTCGTGAGACGATCAACAATAACCAAAATAGTATCGTTTCTATCCTGAGTCCTCGGTAAACCCGTGACGAAATCCATAGCGATCTGTGTAACACCTCGAAAATTCATGTCCAATATTATATTGACACGTGTCATGGACTTTAAACGTGTAAAGAATTAAGTTAGAGGGACTAATGTTGACAAACAAGGAATCTATGTGTATAAAAGGATTCAAAGTGGCAACAATGGATAAATATATCTTTCAATAGCCCCACATAATGTTTATACCCTTAAACAAATAAATCATGGATCATACGAAGCTAATTGTGAAAGAAAGTGAGGAATTACAAACTACGTGGGTTAAATGTGTCAACATGTATAAAGTATACCTCTAAGTGACCTTTTAGCAAACCCGAAGCTTTGTAATGATTAATTATACCCACGAGAATAAGTGATAAAAATTTCACAAAGTTTCGTTAAAGTATGAGAAAGTTGTGACAATATTCGTATACGAGGGGTTAAAAGCGTCAACATTGAAATTAAAGGCTTTACGGATGATCATAAAGTTAACCGAGGACTTAATGATGTTTGTTTATGCCTTGGAGCCCTTAAAAGTCAAGTTAGAGGGCCAAAAGTGCAAGAAATGAAGTGAAAACCACGTTTAGAAGGACCAGGGACCAAAAATGCAATTGCTGAAACTTGTTTGTCCTGGACCTGAGCCTCACACGGGCCGCGTAAGGTATGTAAGGACCCTTACGCGGGCCGCCTAAGGTGCCCAGATGCAGAAAAACTTGGCAGCTGCCTGTTCAGCCTGTTTAACCGACTTATGGAGCTTGTTTTCGATTCTATGGGCTTGTTTGATGGTTTATTATGGCCTAGGGACACCTATAATGATCCCATAACATCCATAGACATTGTTGGAATGATCTTGGAGCTCTAAGAAACCTATATAAGGGCCATGAGTTCATTTGTTCAAGTGCTCATTCACCTGCAACAATTCATGCACTCATTTCTGGAGGTAGCTGACTTGGGAGAAGATTAAGAAGTGTAGAAAAGATAGCAAGGACCCTAAGTAAGAGTTCTAATCCTTGTTTAGCTCTTTTAATTAGCTTTTAGACCAAAAGTCAAACCGTCGTAATTAAGATTTGACTTCGTCATTAATCTTAATTTGTCCAGTCAAATTTCAAATTGAAAGTACCTATGAGTTGGTAATCATGTGGGCAATAAACCCTTAAAAGGGCTCCCTCTGATTCCCACTCTAACTAGGTCAATTGTCGGCTCAAAGCTAATCCTAAAAAGTCAACAGAAAGCTTATTTTCAAATTAATGCATAATTTGCAATGTAGAAGCTATGCAACCTGTTTTATCATTAATATAACTTGGTAATTAATGTAAGAACATGTCTAAACATGTTCAACCCGACAATTTTCAGTTTAAGCTCGGTTCGGAATCGAAAGTCGCATAAGTGGACTTTTACTTTGACTTTCAGTTCTGACCCATTAGAGCAAAGTTTAGAAATTCCTTAGAGCTTTATTAGGACCAAGTTACCTATAAGTATAACCCTCTGAGATTATACAACTTGGTTCATTAGTTATCCGATTCATATGCATATTTCCGTTAAATGCTTAAATGTTGACTATTATGCCCTTTTCACCTTAAAACGTGATTTTTTAAAAAGTAAAAGAATAGAAACCTTCATTACTGATTTATAGACTTGTCCCTAAAATTTGACATCACTTTGAGGTCTAGATTAGGAGTTATGCTCATTAGCGTAAATGAGAAGCTTTTTATTAATTAAACGGCGTAATTGGCATATAGCCTATCTAAACCCAATTTTTAATAACAAACTTTTTACCTACTGATATAAAATAATATTTTGGGATTTTTGGAGATTTTTATTTATTTTTAGGTTGGGCATAACTTAGAGTTCTAAGTTTGATTCGGTAATTGCCGGTTTTGCCCTTTTTGGCTATAAAGTGAGTTTTACAAATCCTTTTGATACCAAACCTTTTTCTACTGATCCAATATGATAAATAAAATATTTGAGCCTTCTGGAATTATAAAAATATCTGCTTTCCCTTAAAAACCCGGAAATAGCTCAAAATCGCCTTTTTAAGCGTTTTTAACGCATAGTATGTATTAAAACTATTTTAAGCATATAAGGTTTAATACCTACTGATATTTTCAGTAAATTTTTATATTTTAATAGTAAGCAAAAGTTTTAAACTCAGATTTCCAGTTTTGACCTTTTAGGCTTATGTGAAATTACCAAAATACCCCTACGGTGCATAGTTTGGTTATAAATGATAAATTTCACATATATGTATTACCCTACTGTTATAACTTATTAAATTAAGTATTTTTACTGATTACATCAGACCTGTAACTCAGATTAATATTTAAACTCTTTTATAACCTTTAAAATGACCAAAATACCCCTACGGGGCATAGTTTGAGTTTAAAATCATTTTGGGCATAATAGAAGATATCTTACTGATGTCACAACATATTTAAGGCATATTAACTTAGGAAACTTGTATATGACTCTTTTGGTTACCCGTTACGCACTTTTCGCGTTCGGATCGGCGTATATAACTAGTTTGCATATATTAGCCAAAACAGGTCAAACCATATTATTTTCATCTCAAAATCCAGAATGTGTTTAGTTTACCCATATTAAACAAGTATACAAGCTTGTCGGGTCAAAACCACATTCTAAACCGGTCTTCGCTTTATCATGCGTTTGAACCGCGTCTTCCTTTTGAAAACTAACCGGTCTAAGTCTAAGCTTAATTAAAGACCCGTTAGGATTCTAATAGGTTATTAAAAACCTTCGTTCCAGATTAGGAGCCCAGTAAAAGCTATCTGTACTTGCTGATTTGATATACGGCTGGGATTGAATTTATATTTAGCTCAGGTAAATACTCTTAACTTATTTTCCCTATACGGGCTTGGGATACGGTATTATAATAATACCGCTTGGTCGGGTATGTAGTCATTTAAATTGGATTGTGATTAATGCATTTACATAACCCATTTTAATCTGTATTATTTGGTGTATGGCCTTTGGGGGTTAAATGACCATGTCTCGGATATCCTTGGCATCATTCAAAGAAATGGCCACGACCTAAGCACGGGGTGTAGGCGTACACCTGACAGTTGCATATGTAAAAACTAGTAGTCCACTTAAAGGAATCAACCTTGTGGGTATTATACCTGTGGTATGTCAGTTAATCTAGACCGGCCCTACAAACCGGCCCTGACGGACGACAAATAAGTAAAACTATATACAAGATTATTTTTAAATAATTGTCCCAAGTTATAAAAGAATTTTGTGCCATGTGCATTCAAATCATTTTCTTAAACATTTTCAAAATGAGTCAGTTATTAGTATTTACCAGTGTAAACTGACGTATTTTCCAAAAAGGCTAAGTACAGGTACTAGACGAAATAGGCTGGCTACTCCAGGCATCACTACTCAAGTCTCGCAAGCTTTAGATGCCTTTAAAGTCTGTTGAACAATTTCCTTTTTATTTGATCCACCTGTGGATCTATTTCAACTATTTTGTGATACTTAATATTATAATTTATTCAGTCGAAATAAATCTATCTTTTGCTTCCGCTGTGCATTTAAATTTGTGTTGTTTGACTATGATGATATCAACTACGTCACGATACTCCCCACCGGGCCTACCGGTAATACGTGGAAATATCGGGGTGTGACAATCTGCTCCCATTTCCACGTGGGTATCTCTGGCTGCTGAAGTAGACCCGAGGGTTTCTGATACTCCACTTTGACATTAGCACAAGTCAAACACTTACTCACGTATGTCGCTATGTGAGCCTTCATCTTTGGCCACCAGTACATTACCCTGAGATCCTGATACATCTTATCTGAGCCCGAGTGAACAGAATACCGAGACTTGTGCGCTTCGTCCATCACAATCTCTCTAAGATTACCATACAACGGGACCCATATTCGCTCCTTATGATAGAGAATATGATGCGTGTGAAGTGTTATATATATTAGATGTATATTTTAAGCCCCTTTAACACTTTTTTAGTCAAGTTTTAAATTTATAAAACACGATATTTACTAACACTAGACACATATATAGGCAAGTGCACCCATCGTGAGCGTAGTATAGTGTTGGTAAGATACCGAGGTCGTCCAAGGACACAAGAGCTTTTAGTACCGGTTTATCCTCAACGTCTAATCAAATCAAAAAGTTTAGAAAAAAATGTTTTAAACTAAGAAAAATGAAAACTAACTAAAAATGCTGAAAATAAAAATAAAAAGAAAAACAGATAGACAAGATGAATCACTTGGTTCCGACTCGTATCTAGTGTAACCTTTGATTATTTCCGCACTTTTGCACTATTTTAAGAGATTATCTTAGTTATTGTAGTAGACCCCTCTTTTGAAGGTGACGTTACCCTCACCCCAGTAGTTTGAGTCAGCAAGGATACAATCCTAAAAGGGTGGATTATTGGAAGATAATTAATTAAGTTATTAATGCAAATTATGGTAGGCCCCTCTTTTGGAGGTGACGTTACCTTCGACTAAGTAGTCTGAGTCAGCAGGGATACAGTCCTAAATAGCCGGGTTATAGTATTAATAGTAGTTAACTTATGAGGGGATCAAAGAGTTTGGACCCCCGCCATCCAATACCGTTAAGTATTGAAGGAGGTCCTACTAAATTTGACCCAGGTCCATTGCAGGACCTCTAAACGCTGAACAATGGCAAGACCTTTAACAAACTGTTCCCTTAACTCCCGAACAGGTAGCCAACATACCTCCATATAGACCGTGGAGATATGAATGGTGAAAATCTTTTATTTTATATAGACAGTAAAATAATGCCAAGACACCACGGACAAACGATAAGGAAAGATCACCTTCAACATAAGAAACTAGTTATTAAAGTCATTAATACAAAACCAAGTAAAAAGTGCGAAAAGATTAAAAATAAAAAGTATTACACTAGACACTTTGTCTTCACCAAGTGATGTAAGAGACTTAGGAAAACATGGCCTTGATTGTCAAGAACTCTTACGATCAATCTTGGATCCTGAGACGACTCACACACTCTACGATGGACAATGGATGATGGTGTTATGGTGGTGGTGGGTGGTGGGTGAAGTGTGAGAGAGGTGGTGTGCCAAGGGATGATTTGAGCTTGAGCCAAGCACTTCTATTTATAGGCTGAACAGAAGCTCGGGCACGGCCCCGTGTCCACATCCTTCTCTTTCTTCATTTAATGCAGCTTGTCTTATTAGTTGACCATGCCCCCGTGTCCGCTGAGCACGACCCCGTGGTGTAGAAGAATCTTTGTACTAAGAAGATTTGCTGGATTGTGCGAATCTTATAGTTGACCACGGCCCCGTGTCCGCTGAGCACGGCCCCGTGGTGGGCAATAGAAGCTTCTACCACTTTGTCTTTTCTGCTGACACTTGGGCACGCCCCCGTGCTGGCTGAGCACGGGGCGTGTTCAGTCTTCTGTTATCTTGTTTTGCTTGGGAAGATGCTGCCGTGGGGTCGGGCATATCACGTCTTGTTCCTTTTCTTGTATTTATGTTAGATTTTGATGTCTTTTTGCTTCTTTTGTTAATTTGAGCTCATTTAATCCTGAAAATACAAAAGGAAGACAAAAGCACACTTTTTCCAACATTAGTACTAAAAAAGGGTTAGTTTTATGCCACAATTGATGAAATTTATATGTTGCATTTTGCACACATCAAATACCCCCACACTTGAATCTTTGCTTGTCCTCAAGCAAAACTCTTTAATAAGTGGCTATTACACTCCCAAATGGAATGGGTAGAGAAGAAGGTTTTTGGGCTTATCGTAGAGTGTCGGGATGTCCAAGATTCTTTATTAAGTTTTATTTTTATTTATTTACAATCCTATTCGTCATGATTTATTTAAAACTTTTCATAAGATAAATTACTTATTAGGGCATAACATGCCTTTGTAAAATTCTATTTATATACAAGTTCACATACCTCATGGGGGATCACTCAACACTCGGCCGAAAATGTATTTTTGTGGATCACTCGAGAGCTGCATGGAACTTACTCCTACCATAGGCTTGCCAAGCAATCAATCCTCCTCCTTTTTAACTTATATGCCTTTGTAAACATCAAGAGGACTTTGTGGGTGAAGGGTTAGGCTTGGGTTAAAGGTAGGTGGTTGGGTTAGTGGTTAGTAGAAAAAGGGCGAAAAGCGTAACAAGCTTCGGTTTTCGTAAGACTTTTTATTTTTGTAACTTTTATTTTGATGAAGCTATTATTCAAACAAAGTTATTTTTGATGAACTTGTTTGTTTATTTTCTTTTGCTTCATCATCAACACACAATTTTTTTTTTTTGAAAAGTCATACGAAAAACCGGGCTAGTTACTAAAACAAAGGGTTAAAAATAAAAAAGGTTTTGGTGGGTGAAAGGGTGTTTGGTTTGGGTTATGAAATGAAAAGGTTTAGGCTCAAAGGGGCTAACTAGGGGATTTTGGGTAGGTGGTGAAAAAAAAAGAAAAATAATGGTGTAGAAATAAAAAGGGTTAGTCCTAATGCCTCCATCATTTACTTACTCGGGTTTTAAGTTGGTAAGGACCGGGAGTGTATCGTCATGGCAAGTTCTAGAGTCGTAAGAACCAAGCGGCTATTCACACAAGAAACGAAAGATGAGCGTTTAGTCTAATGATATGTAATTGTATGCTCAATAAAGGCTCAAAACTCACTTTTGTGGGAATGGGTTTTTATGTGATCAAGTATATATAATCAAATTTTAACTAAGCTTGTCATGCCTTTTCATAATTTTCTTATGTTGGTTCTTTTTATCACGACGCTATCGGTTGTAAATTCGTAAAAATATAACCTTTTTAGAACTTGAAATTCCCGAGTTAAACCTAGACAAGTGAAAAATGAAAAAAAATATATATTTTTTTTTGAAAAAAATTTGGGGTGATTAGCGGTTCCAATAGAGTTTTGTGTAAGGCTTGTATTTAGAACTTGCAAGATTCAAGGTTTTAGCATCCCCCCCACACTTAAATTACACATTGTCCTCAATGTGTCCCAAAAATAAGTTTTTAGGTTGATTGAATGTGTAAAAGGTGTGAAAAAGCAAAAATTTTGTGTTACTGGGCGCTGAACACGGCCCCGTGTTATCCGGGCACGGCCCCGTGTTCAAGTGCCAGTAACAACATTAAATCAAGAGAAACAGAAGCCTGGACACGGGGGCGTGTTGGGTGAACACGGCCCGTGTCCAGTTACCTGAACTGGGTCTTTTCTACAGACTGTGCAGCACGGGGCCGTGTTGGGTGGACACGGCCCGTGCCGAGCTTACTGTAAATGAAGAAAATCGTCGGATGGTCCTGTTTTCCTGCATGGAGTGCTGGTTCAAGTTTCCCTTGTATCCTTTGTCATCTCAAGTGTGTTTTACTCATGTCAACACCACCCAAATACCAAATTAACTAAAAACCATCATGCATTACTTCATAGAGAGTTACATATTAGTCCTAAAAATGAAAAATAAAGCAGAAAATAAAAGTTAAAAGTCCTAGTATTAGATAGGTCAAGTGATCCGTAAAATCTTCCTAAGGAGCCCTACTTCTACAATAAGAACCAAAATTCCGGAAATAGATTTCCGGTCTAAGAGCCTTGTAGAACTCCAAGCCGAACGGTGTCCCTTAGATGTAGCTAGAGCCATTCTTCTATCTCCCTCGGGAGAAGGGAGGCGGCTTCATGTTCCTCAACATCGTGTGGAGGAGGAGCGACACCAATCGGAACCCCTTGTAGTATGTCTCGAGGAGGCTCCGGATGTAGGGCGTACCATTCGGCCGGAATGATGACTTCCGGCACCATATTCCATGCCCTTTGGGTGATAATCGGCACCAAAGGAGGAGAGGCGAGAATGTTCAACCTTTGGTGCAAAAGGTTGACCTCCCGGAGACATCCTTCTAGTCCCACCGTCAAATGATTAATGCGGTCGACCAATGCCTCTTCCACACTTGTTACTTCATCAAGGGCCTCTCTTAAGGCGTAAACATAGTTTACAAGAGAATCTTCAACCGTTGATGATCTTCTCCCCTGTCGGTTGTTTCTGGAATGCGACGAAGTGTTTCCGCTTGTTCTGCTTGCCATTTTGAGAAAACATACCGAAAAGAGTTCAATTTTATGTATCCAGTACTTCGGACACGGCCCCATGTTCATCGAACACGGCCCCGTGTTCAGATATCTGCAGGATTTATGAACAAGGAATCTTGGGGTTTCAAATTGTTTTCATGATTTTTAAAGCATTTTTGAACATAAACAACTTAAAACATTGTTATAGAACTTATTTTTAACAAGATTCCATGAACAAAAATCTAACAAACATCTCAATAAGGCTTGAAATTATGGAAGATTCAAGCTTTAATGGAAGTATGAGAAAAATTGAAGAAGATGATAGTGGATAAAAGAGGAAAGGACAAGAAGATAGTTGAGAAACTTCTTTTAGAAAATACCTAGGATGGTATGTGAGAATATTCCTCAAATCTCTGTCCCTGGAATGGTTTAAATGTGCAGGATTCTTGGCTGCATTTATAGAAAACAACAGTACGTTGCGCACGGCCCCGTGTCGGCTGGACACGGCCCCGTGTGCAGATGGAATCCTGACACATTTTTGTCCGCATTCTGACAAAATCAGAAGGGAATCTTTGGGTGGACACGGGGGCGTGCGGACCTGGACACGGCCCCGTGTCTAGAAGCTGTCTTGAGGTATTCGTCTGTTTTCAAGGAACTTTTCCGAATCGGGTGGTTCCTTACTGGATGGAACAACTCCAAAGTGCCTAAGATACCTTAATTGTTCTAGATTGAGACGAGAACACAAGAGGTTGTCGGTGAGGGTGATTCCTATGCTATATGTAGGTGGACAAGTCCAACCCTTTTCCGGGCTCTCGTTAAAGAAGGTGTATGTCGAATCGCTCAGGTCTATGTATGCATCAAACGAAGTTGATGGGGAGTCCTTCACGGCACAATCGACACAGGGACGACTATCGCTCAAGTCCTCACTAGAGTTAAGAGTATCGTTGGAAACAATGAAGTTGTTTGAATGCGGTTCCAACCCTTCTTCTTGGCTATCGTCTTGGAAAAGATTATTGAAATCTTTCCTAAGTTCTTTTAACCAATCAATAATTAGATCTTCTAGTTGAAATAATTCATCGAGAAGCATTTCTCCTAGAATATCCGGTTGGGAGCATTCGAGGGAGAGATAGGGATTATTTTTACTTTCGCCCCTCTTAAGGATACTAGGAAATGATGGGTCTATATAGTGGGGTTTATAATTTAGAAAATAACATTCTAATTCTTTATGGTTACCACCACATAATTGACACCACATAGTACCATAAGAGTGCCGAAAGTAAAAAGTATCGGTATCACTCATGTTTGTGTCAGAAATTACCAACCGTCGGGATCTTACGGTTCTGTTTTCAGTAACTGAAACTTGGGCACGGGGGCGTGTTGAGTGGGCACGGCCCCGTGTTCAGCTTACTGTCTGACTTAAAACAGGATTGCCAGTTCCAATGATTGGGCACGGGGCGTGTTCATCGGGCACGACCCGTACTGAGTTCTGCAGAAGCTGAAAAATTAAGAAAAATCCTAAAAAAAATGAAAAATAAGAAAAACGATTAGGCCGTTGATTCCTAACTTTCTTAAAATCCTTGTGTCCCCGGCAACGGCGCCAAAAACTTGATGCGTGTGAAGTGTTATATATATTAGGTGTATATTTTAAGCCCCTTTAACACTTTTTTAGTCAAGTTTTAAATTTATAAAACACGATATTTACTAACACTAGACACACATATGGGCAAGTGCACCCATCGTGAGCGTAGTATAGTGTTGGTAAGATACCGAGGTCGTCCAAGGACACAAGAGCTTTTAGTACCGGTTTATCCTCAACGTCTAATCAAATCAAAAAGTTTAGAAAAAAATGTTTTAAACTAAGAAAAATGAAAACTAACTAAAAATGCTGAAAATAAAAATAAAAAGAAAAACAGATAGACAAGATGAATCACTTGGTTCCGACTCGTATCTAGTGTAACCTTTGATTATTTCCGCACTTTTGCACTATTTTAAGAGATTATCTTAGTTATTGTAGTAGGCCCCTCTTTTGAAGGTGACGTTACCCTCACCCCAGTAGTTTGAGTCAGCAAGGATACAATCCTAAAAGGGTGGATTATTGGAAGATAATTAATTAAGTTATTAATGCAAATTATGGTAGGCCCCTCTTTTGGAGGTGACGTTACCTTCGACTAAGTAGTCTGAGTCAGCAGGGATACAGTTCTAAATAGCCGGGTTATAGTATTAATAGTAGTTAACTTATGAGGGGATCAAAGAGTTTGGACCCCCGCCATCCAATACCGTTAAGTATTGAAGGAGGTCCTACTAAATTTGACCCAGGTCCATTGCAGGACCTCTAAACGCTGAACAATGGCAAGACCTTTACCAAACCGTTCCCTTAACCCCCGACCAGGTAGCCAACATACCTCCATATAGACCGTGGAGATATGAATGGTGAAAATCATTTATTTTATATAGACAGTAAAATAATGCCAAGACACCACGGACAAACGATAAGGAAAGATCACCTTCAACATAAGAAACTAGTTATTAAAGTCATTAATACAAAACCAAGTAAAAAGTGCGAAAAGATTAAAAATAAAAAGTATTACACTAGACACTTTGTCTTCACCAAGTGATGTAAGAGACTTTGGCAAACATGGCCTTGATTGTCAAGAACTCTTACGATCAATCTTGGATCCCGAGACGACTCACACACTCTACGATGGACAATGGATGATGGTGGTGGATGATGGTGTTATGGTGGTGGTGGGTGGTGGGTGGTGGGTGGTGGGTGAAGTGTGAGAGAGGTGGTGTGCCAAGGGATGATTTGAGCTTGAGCCAAACACTTCTATTTATAGGCCGAACAGAAGCTCGGGCACGGCCCCGTGTCCAGTGGGCACGGCCCCATGTCCACATCCTTCTCTTTCTTCATTTAATGCAGCTTGTCTTATTAGTTGACCACGCCCCCGTGTCCGCTGAGCACGACCCCGTGGTGCAGAAGAATCTTTGTACTATGAAGATTTGCTGGATTGTGCGAATCTTATAGTTGACCACGGCCCCGTGTCCGCTGAGCACGGCCCCGTGGTGGGCAATAGAAGCTTCTACCACTTTGTCTTTTCTGCTGACACTTGGGCACGCCCCCGTGCTGGCTGAGCACGGGGCGTGTTCAGTCTTCTGTTATCTTGTTTTGCTTGGGAAGATGCTGTCGTGGGGTCGGGCATATCACGTCTTGTTCCTTTTCTTGTATTTATGTTAGATTTTGATGTCTTTTTGCTTCTTTTGTTAATTTGAGCTCATTTAATCCTGAAAATACAAAAGGAAGACAAAAGCACACTTTTTCCAACATTAGTACTAAAAAGGGTTAGTTTTATGCCACAATTGATGAAATTTATATGTTGCATTTTGCACACATCAGAATACTGTCAGATCTCTCTACAAGTCGCTTTTCCATGCCCCGCAAATACTCAGACTCGTAGTTTTCTTCTTTCAATGCCTCAATCTGAGCGGAACGAATCTGAGCAGGTAAACAAGAGTGAATAGTAAGCTGTAGAGCGCGAACACGCTTAGGCTTCGTCTCTTTTCGGCTAAGTGCATCAGCTACAACATTAGCTTTACCCGGGTGATACTTGATGGCACACTCGTAATCGTTCAAAAGCTCTATCCAACGACGTTGCCGCATATTCAATTCCTTCTGGTCAAAGATATGCTGGAGACTCCTGTGATTGGTGTAGATAGTGCATTTGGTACCGTACAGATAATGCCTCCAAATCTTCAACGCAAATACCACAGCTCCTAACTCCAAGTCGTGAGTCGTCTAGTTCTTCTTATGTACCTTCAACTGACGAGAAGCATATGCTATCACCTTCTCGCGTTGCATCAACACGCAACCGAGACCCTGAATCGAAGCATCACAATAAACCACAAAATCCTCGGTACCCTCAGGTAGAGACAAGATCGGTGCGCTGCATAGTTTCTGCTTCAAGAGCTGGAAAGCATCCTCCTGTTTCGTTCCCCAAGAATAAACAACGTTCTTCTGCGTCAAGGAAGTGAGAGGTTGAGCGATCTTCGAGAAATCCTGAATAAACCGACGATAATACCCCGCAAGACTCAGAAATTGTCGCACCTCCGAAGGATTCTTCGGTGCCGCCCAATTCCTAATAGCATTGATTTTAGCAGGATCCACGTGTATCCCCATTTCGTTAACAATATGCCCAAGAAAGTGCACTTCCCGAATACAGAAATCACACTTAGAAAACTTTGCGTAAAGCTGCTCCTTCCTCAGGAGCTCCAAGATAAGACGTAAATGTCGCTCGTAGTCTTCCTTGCTCTTGGAGTAGATCAAGATGTCGTCGATGAAAACAATAAAAAAGTCGTCGAGATATGGTTTGCACACGCGGTTCATGAGATCCATGAAGACCGCTGGTGCGTTAGTCAACCCAAACGGCATAACCAAAAACTCATAGTGGCCATACCGCGTCCGAAAAGCCGTCCTGGGAACATCCTCCTCGCGGACTCGTACCTGATGATAGCCCGACCTTAAGTCGATCTTGGAATAAAAACTTGACCCTTGCAACTGGTCAAACAGATCGTCGATACGTGGTAAAGGATAACGGTTCTTAACCGTCACCTTGTTGAGCTCACGATAATCTATACACATCTGAAAGGACCCATCCTTCTTCCTCACAAACAACACAGGGGCTCCCCAAGGCGAAGAGCTGGGTCGGATAAAACCTCTATCCAACAGCTCTTGGAGTTGATTTGACAACTCCTGTAACTCCCCTGGCGCAAGACGGTAAGGAGCACGAGCAATCGGGGCTACTCCTGGCGCGAGGTCAATCTGAAATTCCACCTGACGATGTGGAGGTAAACCAGGGAGTTCCTCAGGAAACACATCAGGAAACTCATGAACAACTGGAAGATCCTCGATCCTCCTCTCATCAGATTGCGGATCAGTAACAAGCGCTAAAATAGCAGGGTAGCCCTTACGCAAACACTTCTGAGCCTTCATCGCCGAGATAATACTAGCCATAGCACCACTATGATGACCCTGAACCGATAAAGATTCTCCACTAGGGAGAGGAATACGCACGAGTTTCTCCTTGCAGAGAATTTCCACCTGGTACTTGGACAACCAGTCCATGACAATAACCACATCAAAACTTCCAAGAGTAATAGGAAGTAGGTCAATGTCGAACACTTGACCCATGAGATCGAGTTTGCACCCAACATGAACATGTGAAGGTTCAGTTGTTTTACCATCAGCTAGCTCTACTATATGTCTAGTTACAAGTGGTGTAGGACTCAATCCTAACTAACGACTGAACCCCAAAGATACATAACTCCAGTCGGCACCAGAGTCGAATAAAACAGAAGCAAATAGATCGTTTACCGAAAACGTACCAGTCACTACGTTGCCATCATTCCTAGCCTCCCCAGCTCCACTAGTAAACATTCACCCACGCGCACCGTTTCCCCCATTGTTCCCATTGTTGTTCCCAGTGTTGTTATTATTACCCGCGTTCTGATTCAACTGAGGGCACTCCCGCCTGAAATGGCCCTCATCACCACACTGAAAACAACCCTTACGGTTACCCTGATTTTGCTAAGGCTGCTGTGGTAGTTGCTGCTGCTGCTGTCTCGGGAGTGGAGCCCTGCGATCTTTAGCCATGATGTGTGCAAAATGCAACATATAAATTACATCAAACGAGGCATAAAACTAACCCTTTTTTAGTACTAATGTTGGAAAAAGTGTGTTTTTGTCTTCCTTTTGAATTTTCAGGATTAAATGAGCTCAAATGAACAAAAGAAGCAAAAAGGCAGCTAAATCTAACATGATTACAAGAAAAGGAATAAACGTGGCATGCCCGACCCCTCGGCAGCATCTTCCCAGGCAAAAACAAGAAAACAGAAGGCTGAACACTCCCCGTGCTCAGTGAGCACGGGGGCGTGCCCAAGTGTCTGCATGACAAAGTTATAGAAGCTTCTAATTCCCAACACGGGGCGTGCCCAGCGGACACGGGGCCGTGGTCAAGACAAAGATTCACAGAATCTTGGCAAATCTTGATCGTACAGATACGCTTCTGCACACGGGGGCGTGCCCAGCGGACACGGGGGCGTGGTCAACTAATGCAGACAAACTGCAATTAATGAAGAAAGAGAAGATGATGGACACGGGGCCGTGCCCGAGCTTCTATTCAGGCTATAAATAGGGGTGCTTGGCTCATTTGCAAACCATCCCTTGGCAAACCACCTCTCTCACACTACACCCACCCTCCACCACCATCACAACCCACATCCACCACCATCATCCATCATCCATCATAGAGTGTGTGTAGTAGTCTCGGGAGCCAAGATTGATCGTAAGAGTTCTTGACAATCAAAGGCCATGTTTGCCTAAGTCTCTTACATCACTTGGTGAAGACAAGTGTCTAGTGTAATACTTTTTATTTTTAATCTTTTCGCACTTTTTATTTGGTTATGTATTAATGAGTTTAATAACCAGTTTCTTATGTTGAAGGTGAGTCTTCCTTATCGTTTGTCCGTGGTGTCTTGGCATTATTTTACTGTCTATATAAAATAAAAGATTTTCACCATTCATATCTCCACGGTCTATATGGAGGTATGTTGGCTACCTGGTTCCAGGGGTTAAGGGAACGGTTTGGTAAGAGTCTTGCCTTGTTCAGTGTATAGATCCTGCAAGGACCTGGGTCAACTTTAGTAGGATCTCCTTCAATACCCACTGGTATTGGATGGCGGGGATCCGAGCTCCTTGATCCCCTCATATGTAAACTACTATTAATATTTTAACCCTGCTACTTAGGACTGTATCCCTGCTGACTCAGACTACTTAGCCGAGGGTAACGTCACCTCCAGAAGAGGGGCCTATCACAATATGCATTAATAACTTAATTAAGTATCTTTCAATAATCCAACCCTTTAGGATTGTATCCTTGCTGACTCAAACTACTGGGTTGAGGGTAACGTCACCTTCAGAAGAGGGACCTACTACAATAACTAAGATAATCTCTTAAAAAGTGCAAAAGTGCGGAAATAATCAAAGGTTACACTAAACACGAGTCGGATCCAAGTGATTCATCTTGTCTATCTGTTTTTATTTTTATTTTATTTTTCAGCATTTTAGTTAGTTTTATTTTTCTAGTTAAAAACCTTTTTCTAAACTTTTGATTTGATTAGACGTTGAGGACAAACCGGTATTAAAAGCTCTTGTGTCCTTGGACGACCTCGGTATCTTACCAACACTATACTACGCTCACGATGGGTGCACTTGCCCATATGTGTGTTTAGTGTTAGTAAATATCGTGTTTTATAAATTTAAAAATTGGCTAAAAAGTGTTAAAGGGCTTAAAATATACATTAAAACTATATAACACTTCACACGCATCAAGTTTTTGGCGCCGTTGCCGGGGACACAAGGATTTTAAGAAAGTTAAGAATCAACGGCCTAATCGTTTTTTCTTATTTTTTTAGGATTTTTTTTAGATTTTCAGCTTCTGCATAACTCAGCACGGGGCGTGCCCGCTGAACACGCCCCCGTGCCTAATCTTTGGTACTGGTAATCCTGTTTTAAGTCAGACAGTAAGCTGAACACGGGGCCGTTTCCACTCAACACGCCCCCATGCCCAAGTTTCAGTTACTGAAAACAGAACTGTAAGATCCCGACGGTTGGTAATTTCTGACACAAATATGAGTGATACTGGTATTTTTTACTTTAGGCACTCTTATGGTACGTGGTGTCAATTATGTGGTGGCCCTCATAAAGATTTAGAATGTTATTTTCTAAATTATAAGCCCCATTATATAGACCAATTGTTTTCCTGTAGCCTTAAGAGGGGCGAAAGTAAAAATAATCCCTATCTCTCCCTCGAATGCTCTCAACCGGACCTTCTAGGAGAAATGCTTCTTGATGAACTATTTCAGTTAGACGATCTAATTCTTAATTGGATAAAGTAACTTAGGATGGATTTTAATAATTCAACTCAAGACGATACCCAAGAAGAATTGTTGGGATCACATTCGAATAAAAACAACTTCGTCGTTCCAGAAATCACCTCTAACTCTAGCGAGGATTTGAGCGATAGTCGTCCCTGTGTTGATTGTGCCATGAAGGACTCTCCATCGACTTCGTTCGGTGCATACATAGACCTGAGCGATTCGGGATACACCTTCTTTAACGAGAGCCCGGGAAAGGGTTGGACTTGTCCACCTACATTTAGTATAGGAATCACCCTCACCGACAACCTCTTGCGTTCTCGTCTTAGTCTAGAGCAATTAAGGTATCTCAGGCACTTTGGGGTTGTTCCATCCAGTAAGGAACCACCCGATACGGATAAATTCCTTAGAAATAGACGAAACTTCATAAACAGCCCTTCGACACGGGGCTGTGTCCAAGTCAACACGCCCCCGTGTCCACCAAAAGATTCCTTTCTGACTTTTTGTTAGAAATCGGACAAAATGTGTCAGGACTTCATTTGCACACGGGGCCGTGTCCAGTCGATACGGGGCTGTGTGCAGCGTGCTGTCGTTTTCTATAAATGCAGCCAAGAATCCTGCACATTTGGACCATTCCAGGGACAGAGATTTGGTGGGATCTTTACACATACCATCGTAGGTATTTTCTAAAAGAAGGTTCTCAACAACCATCTTGTCCTTTCCTCTTTTGTCCATTCCCTTCTTCTTCATTTTTTCACCTCAACAACTCCATTAGAGTTTGAAATCACCATTGTTCCAAGCTTTATTGTGATGTTTGTTAGGTTTTTGTTCAAGGAATCTTGTTAAAAATAAGTTTTACAACATGGTTTTAAGTTATCTCTGCTAAAAAACACTTCCTAATTCAGTAAAATAATTTGAAACTCCAAGATTCCTTGTTCCAAAAATCTGCAGAAAGGTGAACACGGGGTCGTGTTCATTGAGCACGGGGCCGTATCCGTTGCTACTGTTTCATTAAAATAAACTCTTTTCAGTTTTTTTTTTGTAGAATGTCAAGCCAAAACAGTGGAACTTCTTCTGCACATTCCAGAAACAGCCGAAGGGAAAGAAGGTCTTCGATTGAAGCAACTCTCGTACGCTATGTGATGGCATTACGTGAAGCTCTCGATGAAATGACCTCGGTGGAGGAGGTCCTCATAGACCGTATAAATTATCTTACGGTGGGGTTGGAAAACAGTTTTCAAGAAATCAACCTCTTGCACCAAAGGTTGAACATTCTTGTGACGCCTCCCATGGAGCCAATCCTCCCTCAAGAGGATTGGAACCTAGCACTTGGAGTCAATAATCCCATCGGATGGGATGACATCCCCGCGGAACCTCCTCTTGACGACTTGCAAGAAGTCCCGGTGGAAGTTGCATCCCCTCAGACTAATGCAAATGAGCCCGCCTTTCTTCTCCCAAGGGAGATAGAGGAATCGCTCGCCGACGTATGAGGGACCCACATCCGGAATAAGTTTTAAGCCGCATCCAACCGAGGGAATTATCTTTTCGGAAATTTTGCTACTAGAATAAACTTTAGGCTAGAATTTCTTGGTTTAAACTTCTTGTGTTTCGTTTGACCTATTTATCTAGAACTATATTTTATTTAGGATTATTATGTAACCTTCTCTATTTGAATGAATGATGGTTTTAATTAATTTGGTGTTTGGATGATGTTGTAATGAATAAAACACACTCGGGATGGTGAAGGATACCAAGGGAAACTTGCACCAACACCCCATGCACAAAAACAGAGCCACTCGCAGATTTTTCTTCATTACAACAAGTTCAGCACGGGGCCGTGCGCACCCAACACGGCCCGTGCTCAACCATCTGCAGAAATTGCCCAGTTCAGGTATCTGGACACGGGGCGTGCTCATTAAACACGCCCCATGTCCAGCCTTCTGTTTCTTTCTTTTATTTTTTGTTACTGGCAACCTGAACACGGGGCCGTGCCCGGTCACCACGGGGCCGTGTCCAGATCACCAGTAACATAAAATTTTGCTTTTTCACACATTTTTACACATCCAATCAACCTAAAAACTTATTTTTGGGACACATTGAGGACAATGTGTGATTTAAGTGTGGGGGGGATGCTAAAACCTTGAATTTGCAAGTCCTAATTACAAGCCTTACACAAAACTCTATTGGAACCGCTAAACACCCAAATTTTTTTTTCAAAATCTTTCATTTTTCTTACTTGTCTAGGTTAAATTTGGGAATTTCAAATTCTAAAGAGGTGATATTTTTACAAATTTACAACCGATAGCGTCGTGATAAAAAGAACCAACATAAGAAAATTATGAAACGGCATGACAAACCTAGTTAAAATTTGATTATATATACTTGATCACATAAAAACCCATTCCCACAAAAAGTGGTTTTGAGCCTTTATTGAGCATACAAATACACATCTTTAACTAAATGCTCGTTTTTCGTTTCTTGTGTGAATAGCCGCTTGGTTCTTACAACTCTAGAACTTGCCACAACGATGCATTCCCGGTCCTTACCAACTTAAACCTGAGTGAGTAAATGATGGAGGCATTAGGACTAAGCTTTTTTATTTCAACACCATTATTTTTTCTTTTTTTTACCACCTACCCAAAATCCCCCTAGTCAACCCCTTTGAGCCTAAACCTTTTCATTTCTTAACCCAAAACAAACACCCTTTTACCCACCAAAACCCTTTTTCATTTTAACCCTTTATTTTAGTAACAAAGCTTGGTTTTTGTGTGACTTCTTATGTTGAAATATATATGTATATATATATATATATATATATATATTTGATAAAGAAGAATGAAGTTAGCAATAAACAAACGAAGCTCATCAAAAGAAGGCTTGTTTGAATAAAGCTTCATTAAAATAAAAAGTCACAAAAATATTTTGCAAAAACCGACGCTTTTTACGCCTTTAGCCCTTTTCTACTAACCACTAACCCAACCACCTACCTTCAACCCAAGCCTAACCCTTCCCCCCAAAATTCCTCTTGATATTTACAAAGGTATATAGTTAAAAAGGAGGAGGATTGATTGCTTGGCAAGCTTATGGTAGAAATAAGTTCCATGCCGCTCTCGAGTGTTTCACAAAAATACATCTTCGGTCGAATGTTGAGTGATCTCCCGTGAGGTATGTGAACTTGTATATAAATGGAATTTTAAAAAGGCATGTTATGCCCTAATAAGTAATTTATCTTATGTAAAGTTTTTAAATAAATTATGACGAATAGGATCGTAAATAAATAAAAATAAAACTCAATAAAGAATCTTGGAAATCCTGACACTCTATGATAAGCCCAAAACCTTCTCTTCTACCTATTCCATTTGGGAGTGTTAAGCCACATTATAAAGAGTTTTGCTTGAGTACAAGCAAAGATTCAAGTGTGGGGGTATTTGATGTGTGCAAAATGCAACATATAAATTACATCAAACGAGGCATAAAACTAACCCTTTTTTAGTACTAATGTTGAAAAAAGTGTGTTTTTGTCTTCCTTTTGTATTTTCAGGATTAAATGAGCTTAAATGAACAAAAGAAGCAAAAAGACAGCTAAATCTAACATGATTACAAGAAAAGGAATAAATGTGGCATGCCCGACCCCTCGGCAGCATCTTCCCAAGCAAAAACAAGAAAACAGAAGGCTGAACACGCCCCGTGCTCAGTGAGCACGGGGGCGTCCCCAAGTGTCTGCAGAAAAAACAAAGTTATAGAAGCTTCTATTTCCCAACACGGGGCGTGCCCAGCGGAATCTTGGCAAATCTTTATAGTACATGTAACATCCCTATTTTTATATAAGAATTATAGGTTTGGTTAAATTTATTAACCACTAGTAACTAGTAACTAGTTTATTTTTATAAATAAATATTCAACCCAACTAGTTTTAAACACTATTTTATATAGTTGGTTGAAATATTATTCTAATTAATTGGCCTGTATATTGGTGACCTTTCTAAATAAAATAAAAGTATATAAAAACTTATATTATTAGACAGGTAGATTACGGGTAAGTTGACTATTAAAAATATAAAGTACCTAGACAGGCCTAGGAACCATAAAATAATTAAATACATTGTATTTTGAACCTACTTTATTTTTAATGAAACTTAGACCCAAATGTAGACAAAAATATTCTCGTTCTAAAAACATATTTATTATTTTATAAAACGTCATATTTTAGAAGTTATACACGCCAAATAAGTGAAGCAGTTAAATTAATTATAATAATATAAATAATAAAGTTAACATTGAGATTTTGAAATTTTGTAAATATCGAAATAGTAGAAACTAAAATAAAATAAAGAAATAATAAAATCAAAACTTTCGTATGAAATCAACAAATAATAATTAAATAATCAAAATATCTAAGTAGGCATATCATAATATGAAATTGGAAACGTGTCCCTAGCAATTAATATTGCTTTATACGTGTCCAATTCTAATGAATCCTAAAGTAGTATAAATAGGAGGAAGGTAAACAAACAAGAACTTGCACTTTGGCTATGGATCGCCAACTTCCTTTCTTCTATTTTTATTTTATTTTATTTTTTATCATTAATAATAATAATAATAAGGTTCTGCCCCGTTTTAAGTGTTTTAAACTCCCGATCACCGCTACCCTTTCCGATTGATCTGAGCCTCATAACATATGTCAGGGCTCTGCCCGACTAAGTTGTTGGGATTCGATCTCGGACATCGGGATAAGGTTGAATGAGGGGTACTATACTTAACACGAGTGCATTATATATTTTTTATAGCTCAAAAGTTATACCCAAAATTTATACCAGGAGGCTTTCTAGTTGAACCCTAAAGTTACAAAGTGGGTCCATTCTCTTTTCTCACTATTTTATTCCCTTTTTCTCTATAATATAATTATATTAAAAAATGTCCCAAATTGATCCATTAGTAAAAGCCCGGACCCCTGAAACCCCAATTCATATAAAAAATCAAAGAAATCAAGATTCCTGGCTCTCAGGCGGGCCGCGTAAAGAACAAGAGAGCCCCTACGCGGGCCGCGTCAACATTCAGTTTGACCGGATAAGCATCCGGATCCACGTATCGTCACACGTGTCGCAACCACTGGTGACTCAGCAACTTTCGATACGATCCACACTCCCACGCGGGCCGCGTAAGGTTTGGCCGAAGGTTTACGCGGGCCGCGACAAACCCCAATTTCACCTATAAATAGCCTAGCTCAGGAGCTTTCATTCTGTGTCGATATCTTTTCATAAAAACGAAGTTATAACACTCTGAAGTCGAAAATACAATTAATATGGCGAGGCGCTGTTCCGATACCGGGTATTAACTCGATCGCTGCTACGATTCAATGTCCGATCGATGGAAACTATCCGATGGATGTTTTAGTACTATCCTTTGTCATTTGTCGTGATTCCGATAGGATGTTTGAGTACCACCCGAATTCGGGGAATACTCTGTCATTCGTTGTGAATCCGATGGATGTTTAAGTGATTGCACTTTGTCATTCGTTGTGAGGGTTTTAATCTCGTGAGTTATCGTATATGCTGTATTAAGTTACCTACCTAGTTCGTGTGCACTAGGTTACAAGACTAATCAATAGGCTAAGCTCTGCCTGTATAAATCTGCAATATATCAAGACTTATCTATAGACTAAACTTTGGCCGTATGAATCTGCATGCTTATAAAGTGAGTCATTCTCTTTTTATCAAATTACTTTCAAAAGCATGTTTATTTTCAAGGTTATAATTACAGGGATTAAGTTTATGTAATCACCATATTACAGCCGGTATGTGGGGTTTTGTATACATTACGTGATAATCTTCACCATTGGACAACGAGTTAGCCAATGGGTGATATGACCATAGTCACAGAAACGAGTCGAGTGACAAGTACCGAGGGTAGTTGGTTGATATAGATACATTGTAATCTCCCTTAATACTGTAATTTATAACAATGTTTTCTAGTTATACTTTGCAGTGATTAAGTCTTTGCCAATCTTTAAGAAGCAAATGTAAAAACTCTTAATGCTGTAAATTATAACAAATATGTTTTATTAAATAGAATGATTCACTCAGTATTTCCTGCTGACAAAACCTTTTTAAAACGCGTTTCAGGTAATTACAGTAGATTGGAGTAAGAGATGGATATGGCACTGAAAGGCTTCAAGAAGTGGCTTATTTTATTAATTAAATCAAATTAAGAAATACTGTTTTATGTAATCAAATTTATCTTTATTAAAGCTACCATTGTAAAACATGGGTTTATCCCATCTATTTAATAAATAAAATCTGATGTTTTCTAAACTCAGATAATTTTTCCTAACTCACGGTCCTGATGAAATTTCCGCTGCAACATTTTTCAAAATAATCACCGGTACCACTGGGCTGTTCGCGGCTTCCGATTCCGTCCAGGGTGGGTCGGGGGCCGTGACAGAAGGTGGTATCAGAGCCACTGATTTAAGCCTACAGGTGTTGTCATAAATAATACCTAAGTTTGTTAGGAGATTGCTGTTAACTGGTAGCACACGTGATAGCATTTAGACTTGAACTTAAGAAAAGATGCCTTAGTATAAACTTCAAGATAAGCTAAGTACTTATATGAATAAATTATGATGGGTTTTTGTATGCCATAAGAATGGTAATTAGAATATTGCAAGATACGATAAATAAGCAATAACATTTAATTTCTATTAATCCTTGCTTATTGATATTACTTGATTTGGAATAAGATATATTACGGGAATACAAATTTCCCTAATTCTGGATAAAAGCCTAATAAAAAGGGCACTTTTAAAAATACTATTTTTGGGAAATTTTCTCCGGCAAGACTGGGTATGGTGTAGCAGACTCTCCAGTTTGTCCGGATATACTAAAGTTACCTCTCCGGCGCGAACCGGGTAAGACGGGGTATATAATATGTTAAACAAGTGACAAGATTTCCCTAAATAGTATTATGACCAGATATCTGACTGGTTTTTAGAAATATGAATCTGTTAAATACATTGACCTGATAAATGGTATGTTTATTTCAGCATGTGAAATATATGATTATATAGATATATATATCTATAAGAAATTCCAAAAGTCAATTAGGAATAAAGCACAAGCATATGTGTCTAGATTTCTTTATCAAGAATCTATTTTCCAATATCAAACATTATTTCGTTTGATTATCTACCTCGTAACTCGTGTAAAAATATAAACAATGGAAACCCTTTAAAATTTGGAATACCATCAAAAGTATAAAAATTACCAATGCGTTACCATATACTATTAACGCAATTAAGAAGCATATAAAGTTGTGCTAGTGCACAAGAAAACACATGAAACTTAAATTATACAGACATTGAAGTATATCACACACGATTTCCAAGGCAAGACCTTTGGAAAATATAAATTAGGCACAATGACACCAATGCTAATTCCGTCAAATAGAAAGACTATTAATAAAAAAGAAGCACTTTGCCACATGATCCTACAAAATGAATATCGCTGAGGTACGTTGTAACAAGATTTCACAACCATCGGTGTACAGTCTAATCAGAGTCATAATTATTATCACTGAAAAAGGAATTACATACCTTTGCAAATTCTCTATTTCATTAGACATTCCCTGGTAATGTCACTTAACAACGGTTATTACACAAAATTTCCAGATAAAATTCTTATATTTCTTTCGTTGAAATTCTGACTTCTGCATATAATAAGTTGACTTTCGTGTTTCTACTTCCCCTAATGGTCATCATACCATGAGGTTTTTCTTTCATATTAGAGAATATTGATCTATTTCATTTCTTAGTAAATCCACACGTTACACATGCACTGTCTATTGCGCATGTGGTTCGTTTGATTATGAAGACCACTGGAGGGCTTCATTCTAATTTGTTATTTTATCCAAACTCAAATATCATTCCACTTTTTGCATTGTGAACTGCATTATTACAAAACGATAACTCTTTGATATCGAGTCAATAAATTTCTTAAATTTTGTTAAACCATTGAGGTGAAGAATTTATATTTTATATATATGTATAAAAATTATGTTGAGGTATACTCTCATTTAAGTTTATGTTTAAATTATTTATAATAGTAGTAGTGTTATTATTGTTATTTTTTTTTCAAATACTAGGGTTATTGTCAAATGCATGTATTGAATAGCCTAGCCTTAGTTAGGCATGGACTGGCCACCTATGCTTAAACAAGGCAGCACTAACCAATATCCACCATGATAATGACTAGTTAATATATATAAATTAAGTCATCATACTTAATTAGCAAATTTTAAATATATATAAAAATATTTCTTTTATATATACTTTGTACTGTAAGGAGAAGACATATTTTCATAAAACAATACAAGAATTAGAGAGACGAATAAAATTATATAAATAATTATGTATTACATGTTTTGTGGTAACTATGTACCATAACGCTTTGATAAGAAAATGACCATATAAGAATAATATAGTAGTCATCAAATACGTTGGTTTAAAGAAACATTATAATATATAAGAATAGTCTCCGTTTTCAATATTTGTAAATACATTCACAACGTTATATGGTTCAAAAAAAAAAAAAAAGATAAGTAATCACATAGAATCAACTCATTAAGTGATATATATTTACAAATTATTTTACAAATACTTTTTGTACAATAAATATTTTTACACCTTTAATTTTCATTTAACGTTATAAATAATAGTGATTTCTTTTACAAAATAATAAATACTAAAATATTTTGTAAAGTAATAACTTCATTGCAGTGTTTTGTAATATATATTACATAATAAATATAAGTTATTTTACATAGTATAGTAAAATACTAAAATAATATTTACTTAAAAGTGGTGACCATTTACATATAGTAAAAATGCGTAACAAATAATATATATTACATAGTAATTATATTTGATATATAAGATACGGTTCAGACAGGGACACAAATAAATTTTGCTTTACAAATATAATATAATGGTTGGTCATGCCAAAACAACTTGTTCTTATTATATTTCGATATCTAGGACATAATATGAAAAATATAGTCACTAATAGTATACTATCACATTGTTTCACAATTAAAACAACTTGAAACTCTAAACAATGATACACTAACTCTATTGTCTTTTGGTGTATCTTTGTAATTCACTCATCTCAGCACATTGATTTTCTCATATCATAATTTAATATTTAACAAATCATTTTTCATGCTTTTATTTCATTTTTAACCTATCAATTCTAAGTCTTCCTCAGTTGCCAATCAAAGTAAGCTTTCTTTTGACAAAGAATTTTATTGATTCTAAAAATTCCTTCACATTCATTTTAAGATATCTATTGATCATATATCTTTTGGATTGAACCTAGTCACTTTGGAAATCATATCATTTCATCTCATTCGTTTGTCATCGATTTCTTAAACTAATTCAGTTGAACCATTGAATCTTATTTATGGTACAACTCGTATTCACAAAATTTGATATTTTAATTCTGGGTCATCTACCTTAAATTTGTTTTTATTGACTAAAAAAAAATGACATAAGTTTAAAATAAATATCATAACCCAAATCTCGAGGACGAGATTTAAAACAAGGTGGGGAGAATGTAACATCCCTATTTTTATATAAGAATTATAGGTTTGGTTAAATTTATTAACCACTAGTAACTAGTTTATTTTTATAAATAAATATTCAACCCAAATAGTTTTAAACACTATTTTATATAGTTGGTTGAAATATTATTCTAATTAATTGGCCTGTATATTGGTGACCTTTCTAAATAAAATAAAAGTATATAAAAACTTATATTATTAGACAGGTAGATTACGGGTAAGTTGACTATTAAAAATATAAAGTACCTAGACAGGCCTAGGAACCATATAATAATTAAATACATTGTATTTTGAACCTACTTTATTTTTAATGAAACTTAGACCCAAATGTAGACAAAAATATTCTCGTTCTAAAAACATATTTATTATTTTATAAAACGTCATATTTTAGAAGTTATACACGCCAAATAAGTGAAGCAGTTAAATTAATTATAATAATATAAATAATAAAGTTAACATTGAGATTTTGAAATTTTGTAAATATCGAAATAGTAGAAACTAAAATAAAATAAAGAAATAATAAAATCAAAACTTTCGTATGAAATAAACAAATAATAATTAAATAATCAAAATATCTAAGTAGGCATATCATAATATGAAATTGGAAATGTGTCCCTAGCAATTAATATTGCTTTATACGTGTCCAATTCTAATGAATCCTAAAGTAGTATAAATAGGAGAAAGGTAAACAAACAAGAACTTGCACTTTGGCTATGGATCGCCAACTTCCTTTCTTCTATTTTTATTTTATTTTTTATCATTAATAATAATAATAATAAGGCTCTGCCCCGTTTTAAGTGTTTTAAACTCCCGATCACCGCTACCCTTTCCGATTGATCTGAGCCTCATAACATATGTCAGGGCTCTGCCCGACTAAGTTGTTGGGATTCGATCTCGGACATCGGGATAAGGTTGAATGAGGGGTACTATACTTAACACGAGTGCATTATATATTTTTTATAGCTCAAAAGTTATACCCAAAATTTATACCAGGAGGCTTTCTAGTTGAACTCTAAAGTTACAAAGTGGGTCCATTCTCTTTTCTCACTATTTTATTCCCTTTTTCTCTATAATATAATTATATTAAAAAATGTCCCAAATTGATCCATTAGTAAAAGCTCGGACCCCTGAAACCCCAATCCATATCAAAAATCAAAGAAATCAAGATTCCTGGCTCTCAGGCGGGCCGCGTAAAGAACAAGAGAGCCCCTACGCGGGCCGCGTCAACATTCAGTTTGACCGGATAAGCATCCGGATCCACGTATCGTCACACGTGTCGCAACCACCGCTGACTCAGCAACTTTCGATACGATCCACACTCCCACGCGGGCCGCGTAAGGTTTGGCCGAAGGTTTACGCGGGCCGCGACAAACCCCAATTTCACCTATAAATAGCCTAGCTCAGGAGCTTTCATTCTGTGTCGATATCTTTTCATAAAAACGAAGTTATAACACTCTGAAGTCGAAAATACAATTAATATAGCGAGGCGCTGTTCCGATACCGGGTATTAACTCGATCGCTGCTAAGATTCAATGTCCGATCGATGGAAACTATCCGATGGATGTTTTAGTACTATCCTTTGTCATTTGTCGTGATTCCGACAGGATGTTTGAGTACCACCCGAATTCGGGGAATACTCTGTCATTCGTTGTGAATCCGATGGATGTTTAAGTGATTGCACTTTGTCATTCGTTGTGAGGGTTTTAATCTCGTGAGTTATCGTAAATGCTGTATTAAGTTACCTACCTAGTTCGTGTGCACTAGGTTACAAGACTAATCAATAGGCTAAGCTCTGCCTGTATAAATCTACAATATATCAAGACTTATCTGTAGACTAAACTTTGGCCGTATGAATCAGCATGCTTATAAAGTGAGTCATTCTCTTTTTATCAAATTACTTTCAAAAGCATGTTTAATTTCAAGGTTATAATTACAGGGATTAAGTTTATGTAATCACCATATTACAGCCGGTATGTGGGGTTTTGTATACGTTACGTGATAATCTTCACCATTGGACAACGAGTTAGCCAATGGGTGATATGACCATAGTCACAGAAACGAGTCGAGTGACAAGTACCGAGGGTAGTTGGTTGATATAGAAACATTGTAATCTCCCTTAATACTGTAATTTATAATAATGTTTTCTAGTTATACTTTGCAGTGATTAAGTCTTTGCCAATCTTTAAGAAGCAAATGTAAAAACTCTTAATGCTGTAAATTATAACAAATATGTTTTATTAAATAGAATGATTCACTCAGTATTTCCTGCTGACAAAACCTTTTTAAAACGTGTTTCAGGTAATTATAGTAGATTGGAGTAAGAGATGGATATGGCACTGAAAGGCTTCAAGAAGTGGCTTATTTTATTAATTAAATCAAATTAAGAAATATTGTTTTATGTAATCAAATTTATCTTTATTAAAGCCACCATTGTAAAACATGGGTTTATCCCATCTATTTAATAAATAAAATCCGGTGTTTTCTAAACTCTGATAATTTTTCCTAACTCACGGTCCTGATGAAATTTCCGCTGCAACATTTTTCAAAATAATCACCGGTACCACTGGGCTGTTCGCGGCTTCCGATTCCGTCCAGGGTGGGTCGGGGGCCGTGACAGTACAGATACGCTTCTGCACACGGGGGCGTGCCCAGCGGACACGGGGGCGTGGTCAACTAATGCAGGCAAACTGCAATTAATGAAGAAAGAGAAGAGGATGGACTCAGGGCCGTGCCCAATGGACACGGGGCCCCTGCCCGAGCTTCTGTTCAGGCTATAAATAGGGGTGCTTGGCTCATTTGCAAACCATCCCTTGGCAAACCACCTCTCTCACACTACACCCACCCTCCACCACCATCACAACCCACATCCACCACCATCATCCATCATAGAGTGTGTGTAGTAGTCTCGGGATCCAAGATTGATCGTAAGAGTTCTTGATAATCAAAGGCCATGTTTGCCTAAGTCTCTTTCATCACTTGGTGAAGACAAGTGTCTAGTGTAATACTTTTTATTTTTAATCTTTTCGCACTTTTTATTTGGTTATGTATTAACGACTTTAATAACTAGTTTCTTATGTTGAAGGTGAGTCTTCCTTATCGTTTGTCCGTGGTGTCTTGGCATTATTTTACTGTCTATATAAAATAAAAGATTTTCACCATTCATATCTCCACAGTCTATATAGAGGTATGTTGGCTACCTGGTTGCGGGGGTTAAGGGAACGGTTTGGTAAGAGTCTTGCCTTGTTCAGTGTATAGATCCTGCAAGGATCTGGGTCAACTTGGTAGGATCTCCTTCAATACCCACTGGTATTGGATGGCGGGGATCCGAACTCCTTGATCCCCTCATATGTAAACTACTATTAATATTTAACCCGACTACTTAGGACTGTATCCCTGCTGACTCAGACTACTTAGCCGAGGGTAACGTCACCTCCAGAAGAGGGGCCTATCACAATATGCATTAATAACTTAATTAATTATCTTTCAATAATCCAACCCTTTAGGATTGTATCCTTGCTGACTCAAACTACTGGGTTGAGGGTAACGTCACCTTCAGAAGAGGGGCCTACTATAATAACTAAGATAATCTCTTAAAAAGTGCAAAAGCGCGGAAATAATCAAAGGTTACACTAAACACGAGTCGGATCCAAGTGATTCATCTTGTCTATCTGTTTTTATTTTTATTTTATTTTTCAGCATTTTAGTTAGTTTTATTTTTCTAGTTAAAAACCTTTTTCTAAACTTTTGATTTGATTAGACGTTGAGGACAAACCGGTATTAAAAGCTCTTGTGTCCTTGGACGACCTCGGAATCTTACCAACACTATACTACGCTCACGATGGGTGCACTTGGCCATATGTGTGTTTAGTGTTAGTAAATATCGTGTTATATAAATTTAAAACTTGGCTAAAAAGTGTTAAAGGGCTTAAAATATACATTAAAACTATATAACACTTCACACGCATCAAGCCACATCATTCCACTTACGCTTGCCGTCAGTAGCAGGAGTGTTAGTTGGAGCAGTAGTAGCAGTGGAAGAAACACGTGGTAGCAGCGAATTACGCTCCACCTCCTGATCTGTGATCTTATGAGCCAAGCGGATAATCTGAGCTAAGTTGTTGAGATTCGCAGCAGTGACTAAACTCTTTACCGCTGGTGTAACGCCCTGCGTTTTCATACTTTCCATATTTAGAAACTATTGTTTGAATTTCTATTTTTGGAAATCTCGTGTTCTCGTAATCGTTCTTTCATCTCAATCGTTGTAAAATACAGAGCTTAATTCATAAATAAAACTCGTATTTGATTAAATTCATGTTATACATACTTCATACACGCTCATATATTCGATTTCGTGAAACAATTGATGCTTATTCGTAATTCTTGGAAACTATGTGCTAAACTTGTAAAAATGGGAAACTTGTGCATAAAACGTATTACGAACATACTCAATATGTAAATACGACCTTCATACGCTTAATTATACTTTGATTATGTTCTTCATGCTTTATTTTACCTTAAACTATGCTTTTATGGCAAAACAAGTCCCTAAAACACCCTAAAACACTAAATAACAAACTACAGGGACTAAAGTGCAAATAACTGAAAGTTTCCCTCCACCCCATGACACGGGCCGCGTAAACTAACCCTTTGGTTTACGCGGGCCGCCTAGCAACCACCAGATCAGAACCCCAAGACAGCTCGCGACCAGGTTCGTTTTCGAGCGGGATTTTCATGTTTAAACCAAGTTTTAGCATTAATTATCCCCCCAAACCAACCCTAAACACTTCCCTATAAATAGCCAAGGCCTCCCAAGTCTTTTACACTTTAGATACACTCTCAACACTCTCTCAAACACTCATAATCGCAGCTGAAAGTTCAGTTTTGGACAGAAGTGTAGCAAGTTCTTCAAACAAGCATAACTTCTTCATTTCTTGGTCTTTTTCGCTGATTCTTCTTCCTACTTGTTTGGATTGACCTAAGGAACATTTCCACAGGTTTTCCATGGAAAACCAGGGTCTGGAATGTTCCCAAATAGGCTCCAAATTGGGCAAAAGTTTCTGTTTTTACTTAAACTTTGTAAATCTTTGTGTAACTTGAGTTTATCTCACTCAAACCCACGTCCTTAGGCGCATAACCACTTGTATGGTTAGTTGGTCTTAAAAGCGGGGCTGAGACATGTGAAATCAGAGGTGTAAACCTCACATATTTTCTCTTTTATTCAAGGGTTTTAACCCGCGAGTGATGTTCAAGCTTCAAGCTTGATGAAGGTGTGATTATGGAGTAACTTGGGTTGTCAAACATAAAATCCCCACATCATTTGATGATTTCTCATAGTTTAGTTGTTTACATACTTGTAATAATCTTCGTTCATGACCCTCCTTGTATGTTTTTACAACAAGTGTAGTGGTGAACACATAAGAGGTGCCTAAATGGAAGTTTGTTCTTCCTACCTCCTACATGACTTCTATGACACATTAGAGGTACCTAAATGAAGATTTCAATCTTCTACCTCATGCTTGAACTATTGGACATATTATTATAACCTATATAATACATAAACATATTATCCGAATAATCGAATCTTTGATGATGAACTAGTGTTCATATGTCAAGGTACTAGATTACATCATTTTAGACTATGATAACTTGTCACGATTCTAATGGAACTTTGTTCCATGAAAACATTTAAACTCCTTAGAGTTTTATAGTGTCAAGAACAAGTACTAAGTCTAGATGATTATTTTCGTATGTACTTACTTTGTTACACTTTAAATTCCAAATTTACACATCCCTTAGTCTTAAATCCAAAACCGTTCATACACCAAATCTCATTAACTCGTCAATACTTGGATAATCGGAAGACTTAGCAAATTTGTGAGTACACTTGACCCATTTTCCTTTTAAAACACTTTGGGTGCAACATGTTTACATTGTTAAAATGCACGAATCACAAACATGCTTTTATTCATTCGATCCGTATACATTCTTTGTTATGCTTAAGTTCATGCTAGAATACATACTACTTGTTAACTCGGCTTAAACAATTATAGCGCTATAGGAGTAGCACACCACCCGATGGGGTTTTGTTAAGTTTTTATTCTATAACGGTCTCGTTGCTTTTGTGACGAGGGATGCTAAATACTAGTGGACACTAGAGTTGACATATTGTTATGCATGATAGTTTGACCTTGTATACCAAATGCTATGTTGGATTGAAAATACTTTATATACACATGACACGAGTCTAAAACTTGTGTACTCGCCAATACCTTTGTATTGAACTATGCTTTTAAAACATGTTGCAGGTTTAGCGATGATGTTGATGATGCATGGAATCTAGTAGGATGCTTAGATACACACTTTAAATTTTGTATTTTATTTATATTGTATTTCATTATTCAAGTTGTATTTGTTTCAAACTCTTGTAATTGATTCTTTAGATATGAAATGAAACTTACTGTTTAAATACTTGTCACAATTATTAGTGTTATGATGTCTCGAGCAATCTATTTCGTCCCACTCCGATGTTTCCGCCATCGGTTGGGGTGTGACAGCTGGTGCCAAGCCCTTGATATACAATTCAATTCTACGAGGTGGGGGTCGTGACAGGTTAGGGCACATATTAGCTAGTTCGTGAGATCGTTTCGTGTAACCCTCGATCTCAGACCCCTCCATCTTCAGGTTGTAGTACTCATTTTCCAGTTTCTGTATCTCATCACGAGGGTAGTACTCCTCTCGCATCAATTCCTTGAAATCATCCCAAGTAGTGGCATTCGCCATCTCAATACCCAACATCTGAACCTGGGCATTCCACCAAGTCAAGGCACCGTCCTCGAGCGTGCCTGAAGCATACTTCACCCGGTCCCCCGCAGGACAGTTACACATAGCAAACACAGATTCGGCCTTCTCAAACCAACGCAAGAGTCCCACAGCTCCTTCAGTCCCACTGAAGGTCTGTGGCTTACAATCTATGAAGGTCTTAAACGTGCAGGCAGGTGGATTGTTTTGGTTCGCAGGTTGACCTAAAACGAAAGAACGTACAACACACAAGTAATATTCGAGTATACGACACAAGGATAGGAAGTAATTGGCACATATCGTACCAGCCTGGTAAGCCGCTAGGGCTTCAGCCACACGATTGTTGATCAAGTTGGTCAGTTCGGCCTGAGTCATAGCAATGTGGCCGCGTCCATGGCCTCGTCCGCTCATGTTTCTATACAAGAAGAGGGAAAGATTTAAAATGCAAGTTCAAGTAGGAGTCACGCATTACTATGACCTCCATAGGCTACTGAATTCTAACATAACGTCAATTAACAGGGCGGAACCCCTTTTGCACTTGTCGAGTTTCACTGGGACTCACATGCACCCCACATTATTATTATGTGTGCACCCATAATAATAATCCAATTTGCATGTTTATCTCAGCTCCTCTCAATTCGTGTTAAAAGGTTCCCCGAATTCGAGCAATAAAACATATGACACCACAACATGGATCATGAAAGTTCAAGAAGAGTCACACTATTAAAACACGTATCATGGTTTGACAACCTAAGGACTCATACTGTAGTGCCAAGTGTGCATTCACGTGTGCTGTTATTCATAAGTAAACACTAGATATGCTATGCAATAGTAAACGAGAGACGAACCTTGCAATCTGGAGCCGAGTGTCATGGTCGATTTCGGATCTGTTCGGTTATAGTCTGGTTTTATAAAACGGTTTTAAAACCAAGTTCACTATAACCAGTGGCTCGGATACCAAACTGTCACACCCCCAAAATACCACATAGGGAATGTCCCTGCTAGGCGTGTGACGTACTAACAACGAGCCACTAATTACATTGAACCCATACAAGTCTATAATAAAATCCTCAGTTATTAAAAAAAATACCATCAACAAGTTTAAATGTAACCAACATGTTCAGCGGAAGCAAATAGTAAACCAAGGTTAAATTGTTCAAAACCAATGTATAATATCAATGATCAATCACATGAATCCCTCCAGTCGACCCATGACCACTTCAGCTACTCCAGACAGCCAGTTCCAATATCAAGACACCTAACGACCTGCGAGCATGCAACAAGTGTATCAGACAAAGCTGGCGAGTTCATAGTTTGCGAAAACGTTTGTTACCAAGTGTTTAGTTCAGTTCATTGTATGCAATGTAGATAATAACCCAAGTACCGTACAAGATGGCTACCAGATTGTTTTTCCCGTCCCCACTGCCCCTATCTAAGCAATGGTCATGATTTAAGGTCATTAGTTCACGCCCGTCCTCTTAAGTACGGTGTGAGGTTGCCAAGCCTAATAGCGCTATCAACTAACACCTCGTTACCTCTCAGGTAACTATTCGGTATAAGATGGGACTTACAGTGATAGGAAAGGTGTATTATCTAACATTCCTATTTTAACCAAGAGTTGTATTCCTCTCAGGAATACCCACTGATTTACCCAAAGACCCATCCCTCTCAGGGATACCCAAAGACTGTCCCAACCATCGGGACGCATGCTCAAGAGATGAACTCACCTTGGTTTTGCTCGGTAAGACTAGTTACGTGTTCAAGTTGCTCAAAACAATCCTAACATGGTTACCATTAACAATCAGTCGGGTATCACATAATCTTATATTCTATACACACGTTATGCAGGTAGCACTGAAATAATATTATGTAAGTTATCGAGTTATGCAATTTAACAATTTGCAACAGACACCAACATTTAACATATAATCAAACACTTATACTAGATCCAAGGCCCTAACCCGAGTACCCAACTCGTAATGCGAAGCCCAATGCTAATGGCCCAACTGGAGTGTTCGGTAGTGCCCTGAGTATGTATAGTATTTACTGTGCGGCCCAGCTTGATACCGGCCCAAAACAACTACGCAGCCCAGCTCTAATCTGTGAGCTCCTCTTTTGAAGCTACGGCCCAATATATAACAGGCGTTATTATGTGGCCCGTTGTTTTACCCATCCCAAACCAATGTAGCATAGCCCAAAAACATAATATGTGACTCTAGTCAGACTCGAGGCCCAACTATGTGAAAGTCCTAATACCCCGGGCCCTTAAGGTGTGCGACCAGACTCAAAACATGTGGCCCATCATTGAAGGTTTGATTGCATCATGTAGTCGTCCAGACTTATTAAGCCCAAAACCAACCTTTTATCATTCTAAAATCACAACCCCCATTACCCTTTAAAGCTTTCTGATCAAACATTGTATACACAGTAATTCAACTATCAAGATGAATCCTAACCATTAATGATGATTCTATGGCTCCCTAATCATTCTACACAATCGGTTAACATTATATGAGTTTTGTATTCATAACAGACCTATTATCATGCAAACAATTAACCCACATTATCATCAAACCATCGTTAAAGTCCATTAAATCATTAACAACCAGTTTTTGTTATCTAGTCTAATAGTAATAAATCAAAACATGGGTTTGAATACACACTAACATACAAGTCAATCATCATAATACTTGATTAAATCCAACAGGAAGTTTAATACGATATTTATCATAACCCTAATATCATAATTCTAATATCATGCACATCACACAAACAAGATTATCAATACAACTTAAACACGAGAATTTACTAACCAACAGCTCGATCTGATATATGATGTCTCGAAGGGGGGGGGGGGTGTCCACTGCCGTCACGAACTTAAGGGGGTGTAGGGTTTGTTTTGGTTTAGAGTTGTTATGTTAAACTATACACAATACGTATACATCTACTAAGATCTTGGGGCGGTTCACTTTGGCCGATAATGGGCTCAAGCCCATTTACTTGGGATGCCAAAACCAATGATAAGGCTGCCGACATAAAGTTTGGGTCGCTAGACTCGTTTGGGTTTTCTTTGGGCTTCGAGAAGACGTGGCCCAAACTACCCGCGGCCCACAACGCAATCAGTTATCACATACGTTTAAAGTTAACACAAAACATTTAACGTGTCTAATTCAAGCAATGCACAATGAAAGAAATAATGAGGATTTAGAATCACTAAGCTAAACGACACTAACCTTGAAAGTTCGGGTTGTCACAGTAGAAATGGTCATTTGCCACTTTTTCAACATTTACAAGTTTTAATGCATGGATTACAACTCATAAAGCATAAAAATCAAAACCCTTCCTCGCCTCTCCGCTTTATTTATTTGCTATCGACGTGGGAGATTCAAAATTCAAAATCAAAACACCAAGTTTGGCCGCCACACTCTCTCTCTCTCTCTCAAGAAACCCTACATACCAAATCCATATCCGGTACCAATTTCACTAATTTACATGTGTTTGATGTTTAAAATCTCCAATCGTCAACTCTGGACTTCAATCGTAGCTTTCACAACCTCTTTATTATGCTTTCTGGATGTTTCAAGCTGTTTTCCGGTGTCCTTTCTTTCTTCACATGTATGCTTTCCCTTTTGACAACTTTCTACTTCAATACCCTACAAAACCCTAATCTCCATTTCTATTCATGGTTGTATAGTTTATATAGAGCATGCATTTTCAAATCAAATTAGCGTATGAATCATTACAAAACTTGAATAATCCGTTATTTCGGGCGAGTTCAGATGCGTTTTTCGCTTTGTTATTCATTCTAATTTTTCATCGAATCTGGTTGAGTTCTTGATTAATTTGTATACAGGTACTCAACTTTAAGCCAACAAGAAAGGTATGAGCATCCAGGTTAGTTTTGAGTGTTTGGTTTTCAGTGGAATATCGACTGATTTGGAAATTTAAACTGTTAGATTATAACATGGCGCAACGAATATAATTTTGGAGGTCCTATGTACGTGGTTTTTAATTATTAAAGTTGAGGCCTCCTTCAACTTAGAAAGACAAGTTACAGAAGAACAACTATTGGGATGTAATTTTCTTTCTTTGTGCTTTGACTTCACGATTATGGACTTGGCAATTAGTTTAGGGCATTAAAGTTAGTCATCACTAAAAATTGAGTAAACTGTCATATACTCAGGTCTACTAATGGAAACCATGTGGAGCATGTATAGCTGTTTGTAGTAGATTTAGTAGATTCAACATACTTGTGGTTGTAGGTTTGATGAAATTGGGAAAAAGGGTCAACATTGAGTTTCAATTTGAATTGATAAAGACAGTTTTTTTTTTTAATGCAGACCAGGTGTTTGACGAAATGTCTCTAACAAAACTTACTCTTCGCTGGAAGAAAAAAAAAAGGGTTTAAAAAAGTGAACTTTTACTACTTTTCAGTTTAAATGTTAAGCAGCTTGGAGTGTGCAGTTGGTATATTAATTGAATAGCTTTGACTTGGTTTGAGTTGTTACCCTTTCAATTGTTTAACTAAGGGGCTGTTTGTTTAGGTCTGAATGGCTCCATTAAGAGGCAAGCCTCTGAACCGGTCAGAGGCAAGGTGTTTGGTTCACTAAATAAGGACCTCTTAATGAAAACCATTCAGAGCTGAATGGTTCAGATATTTTTGACATCTGAATAGAACTTGTTCCATCCATACCCTTATGCCCTAACCACATTCCACATCGTTCTTCCTCTCATCTTCTTCCGCCGTCCCCAACTCCACTCCAATCCTCCACACACTCGCCGGCCGACCCCTCAATCGAAGCTCCATACTCGCCGCCCTACCCCTCTGCAGCGCCGCCATCTTCTTCCACCGTCAAAGCTCCTCATCTGAGACCTCTCCACAATCGATTAAGGTACTATTTCATCCGTAAATATTGTTTGATTTTGAAGCTATCTGGTTCGATTGTGAAGGGGTTTCATGAATAATTTCAAACCCCTCTTTATTGAAGTTGTCTGGTGGTTCGATTGTGAAGGGTTTTCATGAATAATTTCAAATCCCTCTTTATGCTTCAGTTTTGATTATTTTTCCAGATTTGATGTTTCTATTAGAAGCTAATTTTCTTGTTTATTTATATATGCACTTCATGACATATACAGTAAGCATATTCATTGTGATATAGTTTGAATTTGATTTTTAATTTGACATATATAGTAAGCATATATGTTTTATTTTGCTATATATCATTGTGATGTATAGAAAAGTGCATGAATTAGAAAAATTACATGAAAAAAGTTGTAAATTAGTGAACTGTATAGTGGTAAAACATATGTTTACTTGATAAATAAAAACAACTTCATACTTCATAGAACTGTACAACGGCATTAGTGGTTTATTTTTTGTGTGTTTTGACAAAGTGTTTCTAACTTGATGACAATTTTAGAGACTTTTTACCTACCTTTCACATTGTTAAAGTGATTCTAACTTTATTTATTGTGTGTTTTGATAAAGTGATTCTAACTTGAGTTTGAATTTGTGTTTTTACTTGTCAATGATGAATTTCGCAAGAGAAGTTATAGTTCCAACATCTTCCAATGCAAACGCCAATACATCAGAACGACATAGAAAGCTAAAAGAAATATTTTCTGGAGCAATAGGCGCGTTAGATGGCACTCTTGTACATGCAATCGTGCCTGCTGATCAACAGACTCGTTATAGGGGAAGAGGAAAAGGTGAATGCTTTCAAAAGGTACTAGCAATTTGTGATTTCAATATGATATTCACGTTCGTATGGGCACATGATTCACGAGTTTTAAAAGAAGTAGCATTTAACCAGACTTCCGGCTTTCCTTTCCCAACACCAGGTTTTTTCCATTCTTAACATTGATTATTCAATACATTATGTGTTTTTTTATGTAATAGTTCTGATACTAACGTTTACAGATAAATATTACCTTTGCGACGCTGCATACACCAACACACGTGGATTTATGACTCCCTGCCGTAATACGAGGTATTGGTTAGCTGATTTTCGACGACAACGTGCGTTAACTAAGGAAGAAAAATTCAATCATGCACACGCACAACTGAGAAATGTTATTGAGCGCTCATATGGGGTTTTGAAGGCAAGATTCCCAATCTTAAAGCAAATGGCTCCCTTTTCTTTTCCAATACAAAGAGACATAGTGATTGCTTGTTTCGCCGTCCATAATTTTATAAGGAAATGCAATATTCATGATCAACTATTTATGGACTACGACGAGAACACTTTGTTTTGCGAAATACAAGGTGGAGAGAGTGATGGGCAGTTCGTTCAAGACATCGAATGGGGTTCACAAGGCATTGAGTATATGAATACCTTACGTAATCAGATTGCTAGTCAGCTATGATCAAATGATTCAAATTAAAATTGTACGAATAGTATGAATTTCTATTTGGATTGTAGTATGTTTCCATGAACTTTGAAGAACTTATGTGTAACTTGGATTTTCTATTATGTTTTATATTTTTTTTTAAGTTATTCATCATTCAGTACAAAGCACTAAAAAACAGCTATATTTCATTCAGCACAAAGTACTTCAGAGGAGTAGAAATGTCATTTTACACAGTCATTCAGAGGTGAAACCAAACAGCACTTTACTGGTTTAGCACTTATTGGTTCAGAGTCTCTTAACCATTCAGACCTCTTATTCATTCAGCACTTATTGATTCAGATATTGCCAAACAGCCCCTAAGTGATATTAGGTGTATAATAATTTATTTTGATGTGTTGTCTTTCGTGGGGATGGATTCTCCAGTAGTTTCATATATTATTAATATGCTTTCATACTCTCGAATGTGGCACAAGCATGGTCTGGTGGCATAATAAATGATGGTTATTTTTATATGTCATTAAGGTGAAATTGGAAGAATCTCATGGGAAAATAATGTTGTGCGGAGATGAGTTTTGTAAGTTTGTTAATTGGTGTTTCAGTGTGGAGATGGGCTTTGTAACTCAAATGGTTCATGTTATCATCTTAGGTGGCTTATGTATGAAGGAACCACCTGCAATCAAGAAGTCCAAAATAGGTACCGTTCATGAACTTGATCAAAATTTATTAAGTGCCATATAGATATCTTTTTTTGTTCGAGAAATTACAAATTATGTCTTTCGTTGATTCAAGCATAAATACATCCGTGAGTTCATTTCTCTAGCTTCTTAATTGATTGCAACAACTAGGGTTATGGTTTTAGTTTTTGTTGATTCAAGCAACATACAAGTTTTGTTTTGTTCAATTTTTTGTGGTTTGAGGAGGCAAGACTGATTGGATATTTTGTACGATTCTGGATTATCCGTAGGAAAGGGCAATTTTGGTGGATTCAAGGCGCTTGAATCGTTTCCAGCCAAGGCAGAACCCGAACAACCTACTTCGAGCAAGGTATCCTGATTATTTTCGTAAAAGCTTTTTTATTTGTTGCAGTTTGTTTTGTTCATGGTGGTATACATTGAGAAAGTTGTAATGATTGTCTATGATGTCTTTTATTTATTTATTTCTTTTTATTATTATAGTTGATTAGTTTAGTGGAGTAGTGGTTGCAGTTATTAAGTAGTGGGTTTAGTAAAAAAAAATTGACCTCTTCACATCTACATGTCGCTTTTCTAAACTTGGTTGCTAACCGGCTTGGATGGGAATTAAACTGGGAGCTACTTCTACTTTTTTGGGTTCCATTTTTTGGTATTTGTTTTTTTTTTGTAGTAACTTTTATAGCATATGCGTGAGATTGCTATACGTGATTACGGTTGGTTATGCACATTATTAATTAAAGCTATCGTAGAAGTTATCATGTTAGGAGTCAATACACAAGTAGCAGCATATGCCAAAAAAAAAAAAAAATTAGGGGTGGATATGTCTTGATTGTGACCTAAAAAATAATAATTAGGGGTGGATATGTCTTGATTGTGACCTGATATGCTTTAGCTCTGCACATTAAGTTACCTTTTGGACCAGACTTATGGGTTAAATATAGAACAATTGCTAGAAATGAAAGGGGGTGAAAAGTCATAAGTCATTTAGCATATTATTCAAATGCTTATAACATTGTAATATGTTTTATTGAATTCAAAATTAACTAGTATTAAGCACTAATGCCACACTACTGCCAGTGACCACCGACACTGAAGTTGCGGTATTAATGTGTAGGTCCCGAATCTGAGGATCGAATACGAAACCGAATACTTGTTTATCACAAACACGGTCATGGGTGCGGAATCCCCGTAACGATGCCAAACCAAACACAGATATTAAAAACACGGAATAACCAATGAAACACAATCAATTGATTAACGTGGATGAGAACAAGGTTCAAACAAATACACACAATGTTTGAAATAAAACTCTCAGTAAGGATCTGCTCTCATGAGTTTCACACAGAAACTATGAGGTGGTTTATATAGGCAATAGATCACAACTTGATGAAACTTCAAAGGGACCCGGCGAAACTCCTAGAGTTTCGTCACTTTGCATGAGACTTTCGTCAACATCAACTTCTGCATTTAACATTTGGAGGTGACATCATCATATGACATCATCATGATGATGTCATGATGGTGTCATCTCGCGGATCTCCGTGCTTCGCGTGTCTATCTCTGGGGCGCACGACGAAGGAATGTCGCGACTTCGGGCTTGAGCCGAATCTAACCGAGTCGAACCGAACCAAGTCGAACCGAACCGAGTCGCGTCCACATAAAGTGTATCAACAAACTCCCCCTTGGACGCTACTCGTGATGGTTCGTCTTCCATGTCTTTTGTGTCGGAGGATCTTCAAAATCTTCACGCGTCGTAAGTAGAAAGTGTATCAACAAACTCCCCATTTCATTTAGGAAGTGCGTTAATAAACTCCCCCTTAGAATGAACTCTCCATTGAGCCTTGCTCGTGAATCTTTTGATCGTCAATTCTTCAGATCCTTGTGGTGTTGATGAAGGGTCAGCGGCAACTCGATCAACTTTATCCTTTGAGTGCCTCCACATTGTGTCTTCATTCCACAGCTGGTTTTCTAACCCGTTCTCTTTGCCTTTAGCTGATTTGAATGTAGCATCTGCACATGCAAGAAGGCTAAACACGCAATGAGAACAAACACTTGGAATATGGTTAACTTAAATAAACGACACATACGTGACCATTCTACAATCAACTACCGACCGACAACAGTTTGAAAGTATAAAAAATTGTTCAAATTTAGTTCTTAACTTTCAAAACTTGCACATTTCGACCGTTTATGAAGATGTAGTTGTTTTGGGATTCGATCAGGTTTTTGGGTAGGATAGACTCGAGTTCCAACATCGTACGATCGAAAATAAGATAGAAGAAAAATCTTTTTGGATTTTATAAAATTTATATTAAAACACACCTAAAATCTTTTTGGAATTTTGAATATTTCAAATGAAAGGACTGAAAGCAGTAAATAAATATATACAGAGATGCAGAAACGAAATACAATAAATAAATATTTACAGGCATTCTTTTTGCGAGTTTCCAGGGGAAGAGAATCATATCAATGTACGGTCATGTCAAACGCTCTTGTTGTTAAGTTAGTTAACATTTAAATAAGCATCCTATAACGATTATCGGTATTGCTGTCCACATAAGCTCAACTGATCAGACGTAATCATAATTAGGAGATACGATTTACGGTAAGGGTTATACTTACAAGTCGATGTGAATCCACTCACGACACATTCCCGTATCAAGGTATGCACGAGAGTTCATCTTACCGGTGAGTATACCGTTTATCATCTGTTTGACCGTATAAAAGAATGTGAGATACTCACTTATTTTGATTTGAAAACAAGCCCTATGTGATAGAATCACTTATTGATGAGGAACTTGATTTTCATATGCATGAGGGCACTGGAGCAACTCCGTGAACATGTCAGTACATCGTACAGCAAAGAGACGAACTTGATTCCCGGAAAAATGTGATATTTTATCACTTATTTGTTTAGACATGTGATTGTTGATCACTTATTGGGGTCGTATGCAGTATGTACACGTATGTATAGTATCATGGAAGATCTAGACTTGCGTCCCCGTTATTTTTCGGAAAAAGATACAACCATGATACCCAGATGATAAGACAGCATAAAGACCGAATATCTCAGAACCTCGGCAATCTCTCAAAAGAAATTTCGGTACTAAGACCATATGTCAATGAATGGTTCCCACCTGACTTGAAGTCTGTTAAGTTTGTATCATCCTGCACATTTTAATCTGATTGTGAGCCTACCGATACATCTTATATAGAGCTGCTTATCGTTTTTCATTAAAGGTTTAATTTAAAGAGGTTTCAACAGACCACTGATGTACTATCATTTTCTCTTTTTTTGGCCAGGAAACTCATTTTTTGTTTTTCTATTGATTTTGTGTTTTGAAATTTTTCGATGTTTTTGGATTTTTCAAATTTTGGATTTACTCCCCCTAAAATGCAAAAAGTACGAGAAATTAAGAAAACACAAACAAATATTTACAAAAATGATTTTCTGATGTTGGTTTTACTCATGTTTTACCTCAATGCCATTTACCAAAATTAATTTTAATCAGAAATGATTTTTCGAATTTTGGGAAAATGATTTGGCATGTCGGTAAGCGGTGCGGACCATGACACCATTGACGAGTTTCATATTGAAACAATCACGTGTGAGGTGATATTTGAGATCAACGTGTCAGGTCAAAGAGTGCTGTACGAGATGACAATAATTCATAAAGCAGCTTAAATATCGACAAGTATAGGAGAGATTAGAAATTCAAAACCGTATCCTGCAACTGCTTCGTGCATTGCCAGGAATCTGAGCGCTCTCCTAAGCTGGATATCCACCCGATGTGGATTTCAAAGTCGATTTTGCAGCTACTTGAATTAGTCCGAGAACAACTCTTCACAACAACAAGATCAGAAACCTTTGGGTCCAGCTGGTCTTCCACATTGCACCAGCGAAGGTCTTTGACTTTCTCTTTGAGAAGTAGTGTGCGGTTGTTTAATCCACGCCAAGGCATCTGCATACCCAGTTGGTTTGTTCAACGGACACATTTTCTCCAATCACACCGTGAAGAAATGTACACTGCACATTCATCTTGTAGAGTCTGAACTTCAGACGTGCTGCAGGTGCGTACACTTTGATTTGAATCTACCCCTGGGGCCCAATCAAAACCTTGAACAATCACATTTTTGTAATGATTTTCATTTTGTCGAAGTTGTCAATTTCTTTCAACAGACACACTTTTGGAATGATTTTCATTTTCTTCTCTCCATCTAAGGCAACCACTCCTAGAAGTAACAATATCTTGGAGCTTTGAGTCGCCTATCTTGTGCATGGATACTCCACTATCAATAATCCTATGACTATCCAAAGTTCCTCCTGGAACATCCTGCACACTCACTTAGAGATTAGTTGGAGATGGGGACCCAAGCCTTCATTGACTTAGGTCGCCCATGTTCATCGACGAAAGTTATTTCAACTTCTCGATGATCTAGAACTGATGATGCTCCCCCTGAAACCTTATCCATTTTAGGTCTCCAAGCTTGCTTCCATTTACCATATTGTGTATTATGTACAATTTCTGGTTTTAATGGTTGTGACAAACTAGGTTTCCTTTTAACAGATTTTACTTCAGTTTTTACAGCTTTTTCGATCACCTTCACATTTTTACGTCGTTGTTTTGTTTCTTGTTTTTTAATAGTACATTTGTCATTTTTGGGTGAAACAGGACGATGTTGTTGGTGACCTTGTTCAGAAGGGGGTCTTTCAACAAAATTTGCTTTTGGAGAGTTTGTGCAGTTTTTGATAATGTGTCCAAACTCCCCACACTTAAAACATGTTCTCCTTTCAACAAATTTAGGAGATCCGAATTGACGAACATATGTCGAACCTGTAGAACCTGAGGTACTTGTTCCTTCATCACACCCATTTGTGTGTTGAGTGTAATTGTTTTGACTATTTCGCTTTAAAATTTTGACTTGTTTGACAAAATCGGTATTTGATTTGTTTTCAAAAGTCTCAATTTTATCAGTACCCTTTGATGTTACAACTTTGACATCACCGTTTTTCTTCTTGTAAGGAGCTCCTTTTGTTTCAAATTTTGATTGAGAAACTTTAGGCTTTTGAGCTCGTTGAACTGGTTGTTTACCCCTAGAAGCAATATGTTGTTGCTTTGTCGGTTGTTTTTGATTTCCAAATTGTTTTCTGATTTCAGCCTTTGGAATTGGATCACATTGAGTTACAGTAACTCTCGGGATCGTCTTTCCCAAAAACTTGCTTGTGTTATCTTCGAAAACTTTATCAATCAAAGATGAATTGACATTTTTAATTGGAAAATCTTTGTCTGAATAAATTTTAACATCTCCGACCAAAGTATACAACACATTATTGCTCTTAACAGCAGACACACATTCCTTGTCATCCTTGACATCCTTGACAGGATCTATCACTTGTTTGGTAATAGGTTGCACTACAGGTGTAGGAGGATCACAAAGAATATGATTCTCAATTGGAATTTCTACTCCTTTCGTCTCATCAAGTGATGTATCCTGATCACTCACATCTGATTCATCATCAGACGAATCATAGTCCTCAATGATTGGAGGACGTTGTTCCGTAACTGATAGCTTTTCCTTCCTATCAGATGAGCCCTCCGAGGAATTGTCCGGTTCGAACCCTAATCCAGTAGTAACTTCCTCATAATCGAGAGGCACACTTGGTTCGAACCGAGGCATTTCCTCTTCATTGGGCATTCGAGTATAGTTGTGTCTCAAAGGAGGCGGACACTTCTTATACCCAACACCTTTCTTGTTTCCCTTCAGTTGTTGAGCGTCAATTATGTGATCGAGCACATATCGGGAGTTAGAATAACTCTCCAATTTGAGCTTGATTGCATCATGCTCGCATTTGGCAATGGCTAGCTCCTTTTTGGTTTCCTCAGTGATGTTAATGTAATTGTTAATACCAATTTGTTTATTAAAAACAGTTTTGTTCAATTCAGAAACACTTTTCTTTAAGGTTTCAATTACAGATTTAAAATCCTTTTCATTTCTAGCTAAATCCATATTTGCCTCTTTGCACTTTGACATCTCAATAACCAAACTTTGATTATGACTATGAACCTTTTCGGATTCAAGCTTCAATTTAGCACATTCATGCTTCATATCAGCATAATCACTACATATACTAGGAGTAGGAGGATCAGAATTTACCTGACTCGTCAAGGCTGAGACATTTGCCATAAAGGCAGTCTGATAAGAAAAAGATCTGTCTTCAGAATTACAATCTCCCGCATTCGAGCTTTCTTCATCTGAACTCCCGCTATAACCCGAGCTATCATCACTTTCAGAAAACTCTTCCTTGTGAACATGCTTGATGTGGTTGATGATTTTTTCATAGCATGCGGTTCCACCTCCTTGATTACCATCTCCGAATTGTACAGACCAATTACATCCTTCATCAGCTTGAACAACTAGAGCCCGATTGGTGTTTGATGGCCCAGACTGGTCTCGGTTGGTAGTGTTGTTCACAGCTACTATCCCTCTTTCATGGTTACCTTGATTTGCGTTGGAAGTACTTTTCTGACTACGGAAGGGATTTTGATTTCCTTGTCTGCTCGGTCGGGTGCACTCACGTTTGAAGTGACCCTTTTCGCCGCAGTTGAAACAAGTTACCGCATCCTTATCGAAACCGTACTTCGTATCCTTTTTGCTTTCCAAGGTAGTTCTTCCGGTACATTTCATAAAATCCTTGGCCCTCCGAACAGCACTCGTAAACGCCCATTTAATATCCATTAACTCCATTTCATCACGGTCTATCTGTTGATAATCTTCATTGGTCAAATTAATGTTTGCAATTTAACCTGCGACCAATCTACAGTAGGCACTGAACATTGTGTTGAGAAGTTCTATATGTTCTTTTGCAACTTCTACACTAACTTTTGAAAAATTGGAAGTATCAACTCTGACGATGTTGGGGTTTTGGGAATGAAAGGTGTCACTGTAATTTGCTTGTTGAGGTTGTGGTTGGGCTTGCGGTTCGGTTGGAATATAGGGACTTGGATTATATTGAGGTTTTGAAAAAGCGTGAGCTTGAGCAACAACATGCGCTGGTGGAAGATATGCACTTGGATCGAAAACCGGAGGAGGAGCTGATTGGGGAAAGGGAAATGAACTTGTATTGGACATAAACGCTGTCTGAAGTTTTGGTTGCTGTGCTGAACTGGAACTGGAACTAGCTAAAGAGCTAAAACCTTGAAGGTACATTTCAGTATTTTGAGGAACAGGAATTCGTTTAGCTTTCCGGATTTCCTCATCATTCTTGTGTTCCAACTTCTGAATGAATTCATAGATACTGACAGTATCTAAACTACTCGTATGCTTTAGCAATTCAATGAAGGAACTCCATTCGGGGGTAGAGCATCAGCAAACCTTGCTACCATTTTCTGTTGAGTTGCAAGAACACCATAAGAATACATTTCACTAATCAAATGATAAAAACGAGTTGTCATATCATTTAGCGTTTCGTTGTCCAAGAATTGAAATAATTCAAATTCCTTCTTCAACAGATCATGCCGCGTCTTTCTTGTAGCTGCATTCCCTTCACCTCTCGCTACCAAAGCATCCCATAAGGCTTTCGTGCTTGTACAATAGCCGAATTGATGATAGATATCTTTGTTGAGTGCTTGTGTGAGAATAGCGAACGCCTTCTTCTCAAGATCATATGCCTTTTTGTCGTCGTCTTGCATATTATTGAAAGTTGTGGCATTTGATCCTGCTTCTTCAAGAGCTTGATTATATGGTGAAATGAAGCACGTCCATAATTTGGTGTTTTGCCCTAGAACGTACGTGTGAAAACGACCTTTCCATGTCAGATATTCGTTCATGTGATTCAACTTTGGTGGACGGTTGTTGCTTCCCGTTTCGCTCTCACTTATCAAAAGATTTTGAATGCTTTGATTCTGGTTCGTCACCAATGCCCATTGATTTTCACTAATTGATCGTTGTGGCATAACATTCCTCATCCAAATGGCTGCGGATGTCTGATCTTCACCTGGTCTTGGGTCCGTACTCCAATCCCATGGACTTGTACAACTCATGATTGATGTATGAAAGTGAAAACCTGGTTACACACTTGAAAACACACTGTTAAATCACTTTTGCAGAGCCTCTGTTAAAAATTTAACAAGTTTCTGACGAAACTCTTCTTTGACTTTTGATTGACGAAACTTTAATTATTTTTGACGAAACTTTGTTGTGATGAAACCAATCTTTGACGAAACTCAATGAATTAATGTGACGAAACTATGGGATCGACGAAACTGGATAACTCTTGTGCGACGAAACTTGATATGTGTGAATAACCGATGAAACTTGATATAAATAATGCTTGACGAAACTATCTATGATCAACGACGAAACTTCTGATTACCGAAGAAACCAGGATAAACGACGAAAACTGATTAACGACGAAAATTCCGATAAACGACGAAACTTCTGATTAGCGACGAAAATTCTGTGTTATGACCAAGCTTGTATGAAATAACTCAATGATTCGACGAAACCTATCTGTTGACGAAACCTCTAGTTGAAACCATGTATGACGAAACTTGGATTAATCTTGATCGACGAAACCTTTGACAAACAAAGCTTCGACGAAACTTAATGTTGACGAAACTACTGGTGTGTAAAACTGTTCCGATGAAACTCTTATGTGTAAAACTGTTCGACGAAACTCTGATGATTGAACTTCTATGATGTAATCTGTTGTGATTGACGAAACTCTCTTTGGGTGACGAAACTCTATTGGACCTGGACCAGTTATGACGAAACCTAGTGATAAATGATAACGACGAAACCTTTTCTGAATTATGTTGATGACGAAACTTCTTGATAATCTGACGAAACCTCTATGAAGAATTACTTTGTCCGACGAAACCCAGTTATGTGTGAAATGATATGCTTTTGACGAAACCTCAAAGATTTATCATTGTGATGAAACTTGATTAAAATACCACAATGACGAAACTCAGTTAAACTTTGGCGAAAGTGTGAATGTGACGAAACTATGGAATTGTTTCGGGGACTTTCGTCAATCAAAGGATAAGATCAGGGAGGGAGTTGGTGAGATATTTTCAAAGTAACCTTATCTCCTTCTGACACAAGACACAAATTTCAACTCTACAGCATACTTATCTTACCAACCTCACAACCCACCATGCTTTTGAACACAATTTTCAAACAACATGTAATTTTTAATTCACAAACAATTCAAACAGTAACTTCACATGAGATCAAAAATTGGAAAATATGAAGAACACATATGAACCTTTTGAAGATCTGATGAACTCGATAAATTTTCCGGTGCCGGAGAATTTTGTCGAACACGATTTTGCTTAAACTTTCAATAAAAACCAAACTTTAAACATGCACACATGTAAACTAACAAGGTTTTCAATAAAACTATAGCAAAACAACACCTTAAACACAGATTTTAAAGCCTTTTTCAGAAAAATAAGAACTTTTTTTAAGAACAAGAAACTGAAAAATCACAAACAACTTGATAAACCACTAACAATGTTTGGTTTTAAACAAGGATAAGAGCCAATGCTCTGATACCACTTGTAGGTCCCGAATCTGAGGATCGAATACGAAACCGAATCCTTGTTTATCACAAACACGGTCACGGGTGCAGAATCCCCGTAACGATGCCAAACCAAACACAGATATTAAAAACACGGAATAACCAATGAAACACAATCAATTGATTAACATGGATGAGAACAAGGTTCAAACAAATACACACAATGTTTGAAATAAAACTCTCAGTAAGGTTCTGCTCTCATGAGTTTCACACAGAAACTATGAGGTGGTTTATATAGGCAACATATCACAACTTGATGAAACTTCAAAGGGACCCGGCGAAACTCCTAGAGTTTCGTCACTTTGCATGAGACTTTCGTCAACAACAACTTTTGCATTTAACATTAGGAGGTGACATCATCATGATGATGTCATGATGGTGTCATCTTGCGGATCACCATGCTTCGCGTGTCAATCTCTGGGGCGCACGACGGAGGAATGTCGCGACTTCGGGCTTGAGCCGAATCTAACCGAACCAAGTCGAACCGAACCGAGTCGCGTCCACATAAAGTGTATCAACATAATGCGAAGAAATTAAACCGAAACGTAAAACATAGAATAAAAAAAATAACTAAGTTGATCTATGACTCAGATGTTACGATGAACCTGCCTCTATTTTTTCCTGCTTGACAGGTTCATCGTAATCTATATATAATATATATCATTACCACTATAAAAACCATAATGCATACATTACAACAACCATTGTATCAATTTTCAAATTATATTTATACAAAATTTTGGCTAAATTAATTAGATTATTATAAATAATAATAATTTACAAATAAGACAACACAACTTTGAATGGATCAAACCGATTGAATAAGGTAAGATAATGAAACCATTATTTGATTATGGTACAACCACTTAAGCACAATTTACAACCATACATGCATACTAAACAAATTGAATTTGGTAAGGTAATGGAACCATTATTTGATTAAGGTACAACCACTTAAGCACAACTTACAACCAATATTTGATTAAGGTACAACCACTTAAACATAACTTACAATCAAACATGCATACTTTGATTAAAGTACAATCATTTAAGCATAACTTACAATCAAACATGCATACTTTGATTAAAGTACAACCATTTAAACATAACTTACAATCAAACATGCATACAAATATTTCAAATTAATAGTATATAAATAATGGTATGCACGTTAGCACAGAATATTTATAGTTTATGCAGTTTTGATTCTTAACTTGCTAACGAGTATTTGAAAAAAAAGAAAAGGAAAACTTTAATTAGAAAATAGAAAGCATAAATATATACTAGAGATCACTTCAGTAGGAAAATGAAAACTCTTATAGAAAACATTAGTTTTAACCATTTTACATTCTTGTAGATTGATGTACGCTGCTTTTATATGTGGCTTGGTTAAAGACTACAGTGATTCAGGGTGGTTTTCCGGCAAGTTGGATACTCTGACTCGGGTAAAGATGTTGGGTGTTTTGCTACTGACTAATGTTGTATAGTGATAGTTGTTTGTTTTGCGGGTAAAGATGTTGGGTATTTAACTCAAAGCTGTCTTGTGATTTCTTTTGGTTGATTTTCTTTAAAGCAATAGCTGCTACCTTATATGTTTCTCTTTATGATTAAATTTGCATTGTTTGTTGTGTAGTTATGAATGAGATGTGGGCAAAAACTTAAAAGGTTACATTTAAGCCTCTTTTTTTATAGGTTTGTGCCTACAATAGCAACATGGACCAGAAGTTATAGGCATGAAGGCATGGCTTCCCAAACACCAGTCTATGCAATTGAAGAATACAACTCAGGTTACAACACTATACATATATGACATACAGGCAGAAAAAACGGGTGGGCCGAGCAGTCCTGGTTGTGCCCAAATTCTTTTTGTTGAAAAACCAACTCCTTTTTTGTTATAGATAATTAGTGTGCCAATAATATGATTACACTACTTTTTTTATCGCAACAATAATTTAATTTTTAATGATTTGGGCCGAATGGGCACGGGTAAAATGGGCCGCTTCAGACTGGGTTGGCAGACTAAGGTCTGCCAGTAATGATTGCTAAAACTAAATTATCCATCAATAATCTGATCTTTTTAATAAAATAATTTAGCGGATTTTATGCTTTATCATACAATTGGGTTGGTTTTTTATATGTTTTACCTTCTGTTTCGATGTAATTTCCATTTGGATACTGAACCAACCATTTACACCGAACCCATCGCTTAACCATTGCTTCGAACCCGATAACTAGATTAGTTAAAATGTATACATGTTTAATGAATCTAGATATTATTTGCGTATTACGTGCGGGGCAAATGAGTTTTAAACGAACCAACCTACTATAGATATTCTTTGAGTATCATGTGTGGTTTCTGAGCTTGAATTTTTTATTTTCAGTTTGGTCCGGAAGATTTAGCGATTTAAGGTGGAAGTTGAGGGACTTTTTTTTCAAATGTGATGGCGTTCCCTTGATTTGTTTGACATAGTTTTTATTCTACAGATCGTCTATTATATAAATTTAGGTGTTAAACCAGTGATGGTGGTTGTATTTGGATTTTGAACTTTGAAATGTCAAGTTTGACCTCAAAATGTCTAAGATCATCTATTACTTTTGAAGCAATTGGTAGTGGTATCTTAGATAGGTATAAAATTTAACAATTTTCACATTATTTTTTAAGTTAACTTTGAAAGGTTCCAAAACTTGAAGAAACAAATTAGTATATCCATAAATATTTGACATTAAAAGTCACTAAGTTAGTTAACTGTTTCCCCCTTAACTTAATTATGCTATCCTACATCAACTTTAAACTCATAGTCTATCAAATTGGCTAAATGTATCTAACAACCTCAAATTTTCTTCGTACTCACTTCAAAATTTCCAAAAACATTCAAGGCATAGATAAATCACGCCGAACCTCCGGCTAAAAAATGAACAAAGGTATATCGCCAAAGAATTGATAAACAAACAGAAAAACGAGTGCCGAATAAGAAAACCAACTTAAGTACTATACAATATATCACGAGACGACTGATAAACTAACACTAAACGAGTATGCTATTGTAAATCGCCACTCCCGCTGCATCGCGCGGGTAAATGACTAGTGTGTATATATATATATGTATATATATATATATGTATATATATATATATAGGTTGAGGTTCCTTTAAAAAAGAGGTTTTTTGTGAGAAAGGTAAGAAATAATCTACAGATCTAATGGTTGAGATTATAATGGCAAAATTGTAAATAGTATTTACTATTAAACATATTAATTTCTAGATTAAGGGTATACATGTAAATTTAACATTTTTATATTAAGAAACTAACATTAATGCACATGCAACTTACCCCCGTTTTTTTTAAACGTCAATAACTTTTTATACGTAACTTTTTAAAAAAAATACACCATAATACCGAGCGTTTTTTTATCTTTAATATGAGTACCATATTGCTATACTTATATAGAGAAAAAAATATGTTTCGATCAGATGTTTAGTCCATGATATTTTGTCTATGTTCATACATGGTGTTTTAATTGTATTGTGATTCAAAGTGTGGTGTTTTAAACACATACTGGAATGCAGGTGTAAAACACTATACGATGAACATGCGAAGAACATCTACTGGGATGTAGGTTTAAAATACCATGGTGTTTTAACATATGGAATCTGGAACATCTACTAGCATCCAGATGTAAAACACCATGCATGCAAGTTTAAAACACCATGTACAATAACCATACTATGAACATTATACTAAGAACAAATTCTGGAAATGGAGGTAGTGTCTTTAATAGTGTTATATACTTATTGAATGGTGTTATTGGTGTTACATAATTATTGAATGGTGTTATATAATTATTGAATGGTGTTATATATGTGTTGAATGGTGATTTTGCAGTGTTATTCGTAGTGTTTTTATAGAGATCTTTAAAATGGTGTTATATACTTATTGAATGGTGTTATATAATTATTGAATGGTGTTATATACGTGCTGAATGTTGGTTCAAGTGTTATTCGCAGTGTTTTTGTAGAGATCTTTTAAAAAAATCATGATCCTATAAATAAGGTGGCGGTTATGGAAGGTTTTGAATTAATGATAAAATTACTTATTTACCCTTTTGAATTAATTTAGATTGAGGACACATGTCATCTCCACAATATTTCTCACACTTTTAACTTTTTTTACCATAACCTTACCATATATATATATATATATATATAGGGGAAGGTTTAAATGAGAACGCTAAATATTGTGAGAACCGTGAGAACAAATGAAAAAACGTGAGAACTTGGTCAAAAACAATTCAAATTCAAATTTTTTTTCTACACTTATCATTATTATTCGAATACAATGTTAGAAATTTAACTTACACGTATAAATTTACGTGAATTCGTAAATAAAGAAAATTTACACATGTGTAAGTTTGCCATTTACACATGTGTAAATCTGTTATATTTACACATGTGTAAAAAATCTAAAAAGAGTTATTTTGAAAGGAGAAATGAATTATTTGATGTTGTAAATTCTTTTTTTGATTTTGTATCTTAATTACAATGAGGTTTGTATTAAAAAAAAATTGGTTTTGATTGGTTTTTTATTCGTTCTCATGGTTCTCGCAATATTTAGCGTTCTCAAGATAACCCTCCCCTATATATATGTATGTATATATATATATATGTATATATGTATGTATGTATGTATATGGTAGGGTTCTAGAGTGAACATTAGAATGAAAGTGAACTGTGTGAACTAATCTGAGCCATTAACTGTTTAGATCTTGGAAATTTTAATAATGGCAGTTTTGTAATTATTTATATGTAAAAAATAAATAAAAAGAGTAAAGAGGTAAATTGTTAACTACTTCTCTCTTCAATTAAATAATTAATTACACTCTCTCTCATTTTTTTCTCTCACCAATTAACTAATTTTTTAATTCTAAAAAAATAACCATTATATAATATATTGTTCCATCTACAACATAATTAAAAACACTGTAGAAGTGAATGTACATATATGTAATATATGTATTCACAATTTAAAAACGTATGTACATATATGTACATTAACAAATGTTTTTCCATCCAATCATCTTCTTTAAGTGCACATGTCCGATTTGTAATGTGCACATATGTACATTCATAATATACTTCTACAAAAGAAGTTAATGATATGGTTGTTCAACATGGTACATATGTGTACAGCAAGTATCTGAGATGATTGTTCGGCATTATACATATGTGTACATAACAGACTCAACACGTATATATACATATGTATATTATCACACCTATGTTCAGAACATTGTACATTATCACACAAGATTAATGATTAGTACATGAAGAATAATCATGGATAAGCAATTGTAAAAAAAAATTGAATATGTAATCCAAAAATAAAAAATATATTTAATCAAACTTTCTGTAAATAATCTATTCTTGTATGAACATGCAATTAAAAAAATCCATTATTTTGAATTAAGAGAGACGAAGAAGCTATGAAATTTAAGAAAGCTACAAAAATTAAAAGTGTAACTGAAATTCAATGATTAAAATAAAGATTTAAAACTAATTTATTGTATAATTACAATCTTACCCTTAACAACAAAAAAAGAAATCAATGGTCCTGATTAGTTCATACAGTTCACTATGAAGATATTGTTCACAAATGAACATAATCCTATATATATATATATATATAGGGAGGAGATCATGCGAGAACCACCCTTATTGCGAGAACCGCGAGAACCAATGTGAACACAACCTAAAATAGCTAAAAAAAACTAAAAAAACCTAACCCCCCCCCCCCCAAGCTAAATGCTAAAAACTAGAACCCTCAAAAAACCTAAAAAAAACCTAACCCCCCTCCCCCGCCAAAAAGCTAAACCCCCCTCCCCCACCCCCCCAAAAACCTAAACCACCCCCCCCAAGCTAAAATGCTAAAAACTAAACCCCAAAAAACCTAAAAAAATCTAAAAAAATAAAAAAAATCTAATTTTTTTTTAATATTTTTTATGCTCAAATCGCTACTTTTAGTGGCAAAAAAAAAAATAATAAAAAAATTTTTTTTTTTAATTTTTTTTTGGCTTCGAAAAGTAGCGATTTTTATATAAAAATATTAAAATTTTTTTTTTTTGTGATTTTTAGCTAATTTTAGGCATTTTTGGTTGTGTTCACATTGGTTCTCGCGGTTCTCGCAATAAGAGGTGGTTCTCGCATGATCTTCTCCCTATATATATATATATTTGTAGGGAGGTTCATTTGAGAAGAATCTTCTTGTAAGAATAAAAATAAATTAATCTAGGCTCTATATTTTTTTGATCAATGGTTGTGCATCAAGATGTAATTTTTATCTACTTTTAATTAATGTTTTAATCAATAAAGGTAGGATAGACATTTTTATGTAGAATATTAATAAATACTATAAAGAGTTACTCAAGTCTTATTAATGCCACCATAATTTCCTTTTTCACCACCATTAATACACCAACTTTATTAGAAATGACAAACTATTTAAAAGTGTTGTGTCCTACACATATTCTATTATGAGTCGCAAAATTATTTAAAAGTGTTAGGGTCCTACACATTTTGTAACTTACACCAAAACATTGTCTTATGGTATAGGAAACGTTGTTTTTATGGTGTAGGAGACGTTGAATATGTAGGATCATTTGCATGATTGTTTTTTATTGTGTAAGGTGCAAAACTATTTGATAGGATGACTCATTAAATAATTAGGGTTCATTAATTTGAATAACATAAATAAAGGATAGACTCATTAAATGATTTGTTTAAATTATCTTTATACCCTTTATTCTTTTTATTCTTAATTTGTAATTTCTTCTCATTTGAACTTTTCACTATATATATATATATATATATATATATATATGTATGTATATGTATATATTATAATTAATTAATTGTTTTTTTATTTAAAGGTAAAACAAAAAAATTTAAAAAACTAAGTGTGTGTATATAAATGTGTGTATCTGTGTATATATTATTTTTATAATATAATTATTTTTATTGTTCTTTTATTTAAAGATAAAAAAATTAAAAAAAAAGTAAATTGGTAAATTGCCATAATCGATCTCCTTCATCGCATGTTTCTCTTTTCTGTTGGCACCCATTCGCTGAACCCTGGGTTTCCCGGATTTGGCTCGACGGTGAACAGTTTTATGTGGATCTGTGTGGAGGCTGTTTCTGATTCACAGTTTCTGTGAATCTTGATCTTATCCTTTCTTCCTAATCTCCTTTTTTGCTATCTTCCATTCGCTGACTGTTCGGTTTCCACAGTAAAGTTTTGAAATCAAAGGTTTTGATTGCTTAGTAATGATGGAAAGGGAGGAGGGAGAAATCGAAAATTCCGGTAACCGGTCCGATAGTGAAAAGTACAAAGATTATGATGAGGAGCAGAGAAAAGAAAAAAGCTATAACTTTTTATGTCTCAAATTTACACCCACATATCTCCGATAGCGAACTTTGGATTGAATGTATGAACTATGGGCATATAGTGGACGCCTATATTGCTAGAAAACGGGACAAAAGGGGGAATCGCTTTGGTTTCCTAAGGTTCATAAAGATAAAGGATGTGGAGAAGATGACAAAGGCTTTATGCCAGATGTCTTTTTACGGCTGGAAGATTAGAGCCAACGTGGCCAGATTCGTTAAGATAGAAAAAAAGAGCAGGAAACAGGAGACAAAGTGGATAAGAAAGGAAGAAGGTCATGTCAACACAAGTGGTGCACCGGTGGCACCAAATAATGTATACAAGAGTAACGGCGTGTCATGGGCAGATGTGGTAGCAGGGATGCAAACACAGCAAGAGGAAGACAAATGCTTAAACTTTACAAATGAATCTCAAGCTTATAAACTATGGAGGGGTAGAGCAGTGATTGGAGACCTTATAAGCATTGAAGCTCTGAGGGATGTCAATAATATGAAGAAAAAGTTAAGATTGAAAGATTCTCAGGTAAGATATATAGGTGGCATGAAGTTATTAATTATATTTGATTCGGTAGAAGAGATGGAAGGATCTATGAAGAAAGACATGGAATTATGGAATTTATGGTTCAAGTTCTTAACAACTTGGAATGGAGATAATATTCCCTATGAAAGAATTGCATGGCTTAGAATCAGAGGGATTCCACTCCAGCTTTGGATTAACGAAGTCTTTAACGTTGTCGGAGAATACTTTGGGAGGGTAATTAGGAAATCCAATGCAGATGAAAAGGACCTGTGTTTTAATGATGACACGATCGGAATTATAGTTAATCAGGGTGCCGAGATAAACGAAAAAATAAGATTAGATGGAAACATTTGGTATATGAAGTCTGGGTTTCGGAAGTTCACCACCTGTGGTTTCCGAATTTCATAAATGAGTCGGTTAATGAGGATAACTCGACTAAAGAGCAGGAGGAACAGGCTACACCAATCAACACAGAAGCTATTAACCAGCCGGAAATAATGGAGTCGGAAGAGTCGACAATTCCGGTACCGGAGAATGAACGGCCACAAAATTCTCCGGTGGAATACGAGAAGTTGGAAAAGGAACACGAAAAGGTTGGAGCTGACTTTTTGGGAGACGAGGTAAGCGAATTTAATGCGCCGCTAAATGTAGAAGCTGAGGTAACGTGTGAGGATAACAAGACAACAGAACTGTCTGGGACCCCAACAGTTGGAGAGAGAAATTCCATTGGACCAGATATGGATCGCAATATTGGGCCTTCAACTTTGACCCATAAAAAAAGAAAAAGAATCAGTCTCGCTGAGGCCCGGTCCAATTACTTGAAACCACACTCGAAGGTTGGCAAGAACAAATTACCTGACCTAAACATTGACTTATCTGATGAGTCAATACCCAGACCAAAAAGGAGGATCCTGTCTAAAAAGGGAAGAACAAACAGAAGAAGGCACAAAGGAAAAAACAGAATAACAGAGGAAGAGGTCAATAACTACGAGGTAAATGATGGCTGTTTAGAAGATGAATATGATTCGGATTGGAAGATAGAGGATAACACTGAAACAAATCAGGAGATTGAAACGCCAACGGAAGAAGTTCAGGGGGTTCCGAAAGAGAAAGAAAAGGACGAAGTGGAAGCAACTTTGGGCATTGGTTTTAAGATTGGTATCGACTTATCCGGCAACGAAGCAATCTTGAAGAAAGCAATAGAAGAAGATCAGGTGGATGCAAGGATCCAATGAATTTTGGGACTATAAATATCAAAGGTGCAGGTGGGGCGGGCAAAGCCGCAAAAGTCAGAGGTATTCTCGTTAAATACAACTTGTCATTTTTAGCAATTCAGGAGACACAATTTAGGGATTTACCCCTGAATAAGATAAGAAAATTTTAGGATAGTACTGGTTTTGAATACTCTAAGGTAGACGCAGATGGAAGATCTGGTGGGTTATTGTCGTTGTGGAATCCCTGTATGTTTAAAAAGGAATTGGAAATTAAGAACCAGAATTTTATCACACTAAAAGGCCGTATCACTGGGGAGGAAGAGGATTAAGTTATTGTTAACATTTATGGATCAACTTTAAAGTCAAATAGAAGAAGGATGTGGGAGGAGTTACTTACAGCAAAAAACTCGATCGATGGTAGTTGGATCATGCTCGGCGACTTTAATGAGGTAAGATTCCCAGAGGATAGATTTAATTCACATTTTGATATAAGTGGAGCAATGTATTTTAACAGTTTTATTAGTAGTGGGGGTTTTATGGAATATAATATGGGGGGGGGGGGATGAAGTATACATTCTTATCAGGAGATGGAAAAAATCTAAGTAAGATTGATCGTGTACTGGTTTGCGGGGATTTTATGGGGAAATGGCCAAATGCTTCTCTCATAGCCCTTAACAGAGACATTTCGGACCACAGTCCCTTAATATTAACAACGGTGAACAATAGTTTTGGGCCGTCCCTTTTCAGATTATTCAATAGTTGGTTCGGCATTGAAGGTTTCGATGAGGTAATAAAAAGGGGTTTGGGTAAAATTTGTGAATCAAGGTTCAAAGATGAGGTATTGGCAGAGAAACTCAAGGCAATAAAAGAAGAAATCAAGTTATGGCGTAAGAATAAAAAAGATGAAGAGGAAAGAGATTTAATCGAAGCACGGAATTCACTTAAACTATTAGACGATGAGGTGGAGAATAGACAGCTAACAGAATCCGAATTATCTACTTGGCACGAAAGCAAGAGAAAGATCAAAGAATGGAACGATAAAGCGGCAGCCGACATGCAACAAAAGGCAAGATCGAGATGGGTAGAATTGGGTGATGAAAATACAGCATTCTTCCACACAATAGTAAACAATCACATTGCCAGGAATAAGATATGCGGGCTTTGGTTAGATGGGGAGTGGGTAACGGATCCGGTGATGATAAAGAATCAATTCTTGTCAGCCTTTCATACCAAGTTCAAGGAACCCATGTGCTCTAGACCGAGAATCGGAGCCGAGGGGTTCAAGAAGTTGAGTTCGACAGAAGCGGATGGATTAATTTGTCCGTTTTCCTTGGACGAAGTTAGGAACGCGATTTGGTGTTGTGGAATAAACAAATCCCCGGGCCCGGATGGAATTACTTTTAAGTTGATTAAAACTTATTGGGAGGAGCTGAAAGGTTTAATTATGGAGGTTATGCATCAGTTCTTCATACATGGATTGATACATCCTTCGTGTAGCGCCTCGTTTATCGCACTCATTCCAAAGGTAACTGATCCTATTACCCTCTCTGATTTCAGACCAATTTCTTTAGTTGGTGTGGTAAATAAGATAATTTCAAAAGTCTTGGCCAATAGAATGAAAGGGGTATTGAAGAGTGTAGTATCAAATGTACAGTCGGCTTTTATATCAGATAGAAACAAAATAGATGGTCCTTTAATAATAAATGAAATGGTGGGTTGGGCGAAGAGGTCTGGTAAGAATTTGTTCGTGTTCAAGGCAGATATCAAGAAAGCATATGATACACTAAATTGGAAGTTTTTGGTTTCAGTACTTACACACATGGGTTTCCCAGCAAAATGGAGGAATTGGGTAATGGGTATTTTATTCGCAGGAAGGGGATCGATTTTGGTGAATGGTTCACAAACAGGAGAATTTCATTATAAGAGAGGTTTAAGGCAAGGAGATCCTCTGTCACCATTCCTCTTTATTGTGGCTATGGAAGGTCTACATGTGATGATGGAGAGGGCCAAACAATGTAATGTTTTTTCGGGTATAAAACTACCTAGAAATGGTCCCTATATAACTCATATGTTATACGCAGATGACTCTATATTCATTGGTGAATGGGAAGGGAACAATGTGAAGAATCTCAAAAGGATCCTCCGCATTTTTTATCTCATATCGGGTCTCAAAGCCAATCCACATAAAAGTCATATTTTTGGGGTGGGAATAAATGAATAAGAGGTACAAAACATGGCATCAATTTTCAACTGTAAGGTCGGCAAGTTCCCCTTTGTATATCTCGGGTTAAAAGTTGGAGCAAGTATGAATAAAATTGCAAACTGGAGGGAAGTTATTGATATGTTTAACAAGAGGTTAACAAGCTGGAAGGCAAAAACTTTATCTTTTGCAGGGAGAGTTGTCCTCATAAAAGCAGTCCTTGATTGCGTCCCGAATTATTATCTATCCCTTTACAAGTGCCCGGAGGGAGTTATCAGAATACTGGAAGGAATCAGAAGAAAATTCTTATGGGGGGGGGGGCTGTAGCGCGAATAATAAACTAAGATGGGTTAAATGGGAAAAGGTAGTGGCGGCAAAAGATTTCGGCGGTCTCGGAATTGGTAACATTAAAGATACGAATCTAGCTCTTCTATCAAAATGGTGGTGGAGATTGAAGATGGAACCGGAGAATTTATGGGTAAGAATCGTAAAATCGCTGCATACAAATAATAGGAAAGCATAACCGTTTCCGTTCAAAAAGTCATTGCCAGGGGTGTGGAAGAGTATTGGTGACATAGACAAAGATTTCGTGAAAAGAAATATTAATATTACATCAAACATAAGGAGCAGAGTCGGGATAGGAGACAAAACGCTATTCTGGATCGATATTTGGGCTGGAGATGTACCATTGAAAGATCAATTTCCTCTTTTATTTCAGCTATCTACAAGGAAAATGGCAACTGTGATGGAATGTTATAGTATAGTAAACGAAGGGATACTTTGGAATTGGAGTTGGGGAAGAGCACCTGCTAGTATCGAAGAGAAACACGAGATGGTAAGTCTGAATAATCAATTGCAAAATCAGGTAATGTCACAAACAGGAGATGTATGGTACTGGAAAAATTTTGAGAATCAAGATTTCAGCGTAAAAAATGTAAAACATACTCTGGGCCAAAATTTGGATCTGAACGTGCCACCAAACATGTTCTGTTGGAATAACTGGGTTACAAGCAAATGTACTACTTTTGTTTGGAGAGCGGTAGATGAGAAAATTCCGACGTTGCTAGCATTGCGGAATAGAGGTATGAATCTTCCTAATGTGACATGTAAAACATGTGGAGCGGCTGATGAATCGGCACACCATATACTCATTGAATGTAACTTCGCTAAAAGGGTTTGGGAAATGATTTCAAAATGGTTGAGAATTCCAATGGTGAATCCGGAGCTGAATTTAAAGGAAACGCTTACTGAAATAATCGAAGTACAAAGAAGCCGGAACATTCGGAAGCTGATACACGCTGCAGTGATTCAGACACTATGGTTGCTGTGGAAAACAAGGAACGAACGGGTATTTTCGGGAAGACAAGGTGTGGTACAAACGATTGTGGAAGAAATAAAAGAGGCCTCCTTTCAAGGTGTGAAGCATAGATCAAAACATCGGACGATCTCGCGTCAGGAATGGTGGGATTTTAACTTAAACTTGTAATCGGTTCCTCTCTGTTTTATTTGCTTATTTTGTTTTTTTTTTTTTTTTTCTGTTTGTTTGGTCCAGCTTCTGGCTGGAAAACTATGTGTTTGGTTTCGTTGGTTATAATATGAGATCCGTTGGCTATTCAAAAAAAAAAAAAAAAAAAAAGATAACAGACAAAAGTATCCAAACATTAGGGACAATTTTGACATTTTACTCTTAAAAAAATCTATAATAGATTACCTAAAAGTGAGGAAATAATGGAAAAAATACCTATTTCAATAAATACTTTTTAAATTATCTATTTTAATAAATATTTCTTCCAAAAACATTCTAACATAAATAAAAAAACCTCTTCTTTGTTAGTATTCTAATCCATTTGTATCTTGTTTTAAAAATTTATTATATTGTTGTTTGCGTTGACAAAATACCTTTCTACTATGTATAAAGTTTCTCATGTAGCTAATAGATCAAGGCATAAGAAGATAATTGGTATAGTTTTATTTTTATTTTATTTTATTATTTTTTTTTTTTTTTGAAAATGCATATTTCATAAACCACAACAGCAACCTATACCAAGATGGAATAGGAAACCGGAAAACGAACAATACAGTTAATTGGTATAGGTGTAAAGACTTTAACATTAGAGATGTGTTTCCATAAATTGTTCTTTGTTTGTTTTTGTTTCCTGTTTTATGTGTTTGGGTTTCAGTTTCTAAGTGGCCCACCTTTAGAAATAAAGAAAACAGTTACCAAAAAAGTTGGTTTACAATATTTTATGCCTGGTGCCTGCCCCGGTCTTTAGGTGTGGGTGTGTTTTAATGAAGTTCTCTTTTCAAAAAAAAAAAAAAAAAAAAAAAAAACAATATTTTATGCCTTAGGTTGTAATATTGTATGGTTTAATTACTACGAACTTTTGAAAATGGAATGGATATAATTCGATGATTGCGGCCTTATTCTTCACACCTGACCAAATAGTGTAAACAAAGAAAGACCCAAACGGATGCCTAACAAAAATATTAAACTTGACTTTTAAAACAAGAACATGGGTCACAACGTCTAAAGGATAAAGTTATTTGAATTGAATATTGTAAACTTAGAAAAAAAATATTGATGTGGTTCCAACCGATAATCGATTGGCCTAAAAAAATAGAAAGAAACTGGATAGAATTTTAGAGAGATACTTGAGACTAATTTTCTGCATATCTTTCTACATAAACATTCTGCCTTATATAAAGGCTTACAAACTGAATAAAAATAGATAACGGACTTAATGGGTTAAACCCCACTAAGGGGCTGTTTGGTAGCCTCTGAATGGTCATTAAGAGGCTACCTCTTAATGGAACCATTAAGAATTTTACCAATGAGAAGGTAGAAGAATGTGACATGTGATGATTTACCATTCAGAGGTTACCTCTTAACCATTCAGACTTGAGGTTACCTCTTATTCATTCAGAGGTTTTAAACCATTAAGAGGTAGCATCTGAATGGTCATTAAGAGGCTACCAAACAGCCCCTAACCCTTACACTTGCAAAAAGAAAACAAACAAAATAAGAATCATAATAGGAATCGTGGGTTGCATGAACATGGGTAGTGGGCACGTATCAAATATCTAAATAAATAACAAAACTCAACTCAACTTTTAAACATTCCTCAACCATTTCATCCATTTAAACACAACTCATTTGTAAGAAATGGATATCATAAATTCACCCTCTCCATCATCATCGGAAAATACAATTCCGGTGTTAATCAACACCGTCGATACTGTGCTAGTGGAATTACATGATGATGAAGCCGAAAGCTTGATGAGGCGAACATGTAGACCCGTCGTGAATAGAGATCGTGAGGCGGGACACAATAGTTTGATACATGACTACTTTGCACATGATTAGGGGTGTTAAACGGGTCGGGTTCGCGGGTTGGTGGCTTCAACCCGACCCGAACCCGAATATTTTATACGAACCTGAACCCGCCCCGAACCCGGAAATCTTGTCATACATATGAACCCGAACACGCCTCGAATATTAGCAGATTGTCCCAAGCATGACCCGTTCAACCCGAATTTTCAAATTTTTAATTTTTTTTTCGCAAATTATTAGAATTAAAATTTTACTACAAAATCACAAATGTATATAATACAATTGCATTTTACATATAAAATGCAGGTTCGTAGATTAGGGTTTTCTATTCAAAAAGGGATGGCGGCGCAATTTGTTGCTCGTTTACCTGCTATCCTTATGTAATTTGCCCTGATGAATTCTTAATAAAAAAAAAAAGTGAGGCATTATTTCTGCTAAAAAAAAAAAAAAAATATATAAAATATTATGTTAATTTTCTTTTTTTTTTTTAAGTTATAATTATGCATAGAATACACACCCAAATTAATTTATGACATAAAACATATTGTAAAAAAAATAAAATATAATATAAATGTGTTAAATGGGTCAACCCGATCGGGTTGACCCGAACCCGACCCGTTTAGCTAAACAGGTTCGTGGGTTCAACATGAAACTGACCCGAACCTGTTTGGACTAAACCTAAACCCCCGAATTTCATGTTAGGTTCGCGTCGTGTTTTCGGGTCATGTGATAAATTTACACCCCTACACATGATGTCATTTATAACAAAGATATGCTCTCACGACGCTTTTGAACGAGAAGACGGTTAGTTGATTCGACTAGTGATGTTGAACACAAGTTGTGTGGTTCAAACTATCCAATGATGCTATAGGTAAAAGAAGATTTACTAGTTTACGAAATATCATCGTCGCACTTCGACAACTAGCTTACGACACCACACCAGACACATTAAATGAATACATGAGTATATGTCCGATAGGACCGGTCGGGATTGTGTTTACAAATTTTAAGGGTGGTCATCAAAATTTTTGGGCGAAAATATTTACGCAATTTTTTAACACTTGTTTTTTAATTATTAATATTGTTTATTTATTAATATGATTTTAATTATTAATGTATTTTTTAATATTAATGTGGCTTTAATCACTAATGTAATTATTTATTATTAAGGTAGTTTCTATTTATATTTTTATTTGTTAAAACATAAAAGTAATTAAAAAAATAACATTACACTAAAAGTGGAACCACGTCCCCTGCGTTGGAAGAATACGAAAACATAGTAAAATCGTATTTGACGTCGCTGATATAGCTCTTTCATAATTCATAAACATAGAATGCTAAATTACACACCATAGTCTTATGTGCAAAGTAAAATCATGTGGATGCGATCATACTTTTCAAAATACAAATATTATCGATCAATATAAAAAGATTATTGGGTAAATTTACTTTTTTTCTTATGGTTTGTTGAAAAATACGAGTTTCAATCCCAAAACAATTTTGTTTAATTATACAATTTGTGATTTCAATTTTATCATTTCACATTTCATTCCTCAGCATTAACATGGTCATATTTTGTTTCTAAATGAAATGGTATAAGTAACATTTTACGTAAAGCACATGTCATTATGAAGAACGTACATGCTCTTCGCATAAATGATCAATTGATAAATAAAACATTATTTTAACTTGTAGTGATACCCATGTGCAAACACGAGTGGTTTTTAAAAAACTATGCATACCACATTTTATTAAACAACGAATGTTTTTATATTAAATGTTCCATTCTTTTGAATTGAATTGATTCATTATTACTCACAATATATAATATTACAACCAGAATATAACTACATACAAAGAAAACAATACATACATATACTTAAAATATATCTATTGCAATGTTGTTTACTGTTCTGGTGGACTCGGTTCATCAAGCCAACACACCTATTTAACATATTTACCACAGATTTACAAACTTAACCTCCATTTTCACACAACTTTTCCACAGCTCCACTTTCACAGTCTAGCTGCCGGCATATAATATTTCAAAATGGCTAAACTTATGTTCTCTATAGGCTTCCCAGTTCTGATAAACATCAATAAGCTGCTAAAAAGTTATAGTTTCGCAATCTAGACACAGTCATCAAACTTTCATAGAGCTATGGTAACTCATCTTAAAATCTTTAAAGAATATGCGTCGAGAACATTCACAATCATTAAATCTAAGAGATAATTAAAACACTTGCAAATAATCATCCTCATAGCAAAAACAAAAATATAAACATTATGCCTCCAAAGCCATCTCAATTTCAACTCCACTTCAGGCAACATCCTCAACAATTATAGGAAGCATAGTTGAATTTCAACCTACAAATATTCCATCAAACATTCACTATGAAATACTCAAATCTCACAATCAAATGTCCAAAGTAAGTTCACTATGCATTAAGTTCTTCCATCACAAGCGATTTCAATCCAGCATAAAAAGATGCTGACTCATCATCGTAAAGCATAAAACTGATAGAATTATAATGCATTCTTAAACAATACTCTACGACCCTGCATGACAACAATAGGTTATTAACTTACTAATTAAAAATAACTTCTTAATTTTGTTTTTAGATTTTCAAGATGTACGAACCTGAGAATCGGTGAGGTGGCTATCTTCAACGATCTGAAGAAGAATGTTGAAGATATCGAGATGGGGTTTTTCTATTTCATCGAGAAGGACAACAGTGAAAGGGCGTTTACGGATCGCTTCAATGAGGGTCCCACCTTCACCATACCCTACATAACCTGGTGGTGAACCTATTAGCTTGTTGACTGTATGTCTCTCCATGTATTCACTCATGTCTAATCTTAGTATCGCACTTTCCTGTAATTAAAACAACAAAATATCGTCACATAAAAGTAAAATTACATCTCTAGTGGGAAATTACGGTTTGGGAAATTAACATCTGTTGCCTGATTCCCTTTTAACCTCTGTTGACTAACTCTTTCAATCTTTGTTGACTAACTCCTTTTTAATCTTTGTTGACTAACCCTTTTAACCTCTGTTGACTAATCCGTTCTAACCTCTATTGACTAACCCTTTTAACCTCTGTTGAGTAACCCCTTTTTAACCTTTGTTGACTAACCCTTTTGACCTCTGTTGACTAACCCTCTTTTAACCTCTGTTGACTAATCCGTTGTAACCTCTGTTGACTAACCCTTTTAACCTCTGTTTACTAACCCATTTTTAACCTTTGTTGACTAATTCTTTTAACCTCTGTTGACTGGCCCTCTTTTAACCTTTGTTGACTAATCTATTCTAACCTCTATTGACTAACCCTTTTAACCTCTATTGCCTAACCCCCTTTTAACCTTTGTTGACTAACCATTTTTAACTTTTGTTGACTAACTCTCTTTTAACCTCTGTTGGCTAAACCTTTCTAACCTCTGTTGACTAACCCTTTTAACCTCTGTTGATTAACCCCTTTTTAACCTTTGTCGACCAACCCTTTTAACCTCTGTTGACTAACCCTCTTTTAACCCCTGTTGACTAATCCGTTCTAACCTCTGTTGACTAACCCTTTTAACCTCCGTTAACGAACCCCTTTTTAACCTTTGTCGACTAACCCTTTTAACCTTTGTTGACTAAACTTCTTTTAACCTCTGTTGACTAATCCGTTCTATGCTCTGCTGACCTAATCCATCTAATATATAAGCTCCTTTTTAACCAAGTGGTCACATTTCTAAAAGTACCATTTCTAGGACATCAAAGCTTCAAATAGTATCATTTATATCACTAGCCATGTCTATAAAACTGTAATCAATAATATAAATGCAAACAAAAAAAGTCGCCAATTATACACAACAAAGGTTGGTATTATTGCCAAAGATATAAAAATACCAACCCTTAGATTATGAAGTCTGCTTTTGATCATGCACCTGCATTAGTCAAACACGAAGAGAGCAGTCAAAAAATACTAAAAGAAAAACATAATAGCAAACAGGTGGACGTAAAAAAGTAGTTAGGTGGCAAATGGTAAAAAACTAATTTATCGTATGCTGCTCTGTATCCTGTTTGGTGTAATTACCACCAGCCTGTTGTTGATCAGTCTGATCGATTTCAACATTGAAACAACGAAGTCTCAGTTAAATAATGATTTCAAAGCACGTCACAACAGTCCACCATACATAAAATAAAACATAATTTTAGTAGGAAGAAAACACAACTTAGTATATGTACATGCTTGTACCATCTAAAGCACCAGATGTATGGAAGTCGTTGGAAGTACTCAAATGAGAAGATTGAACTTCAGCCAGTATAACATGTAGTAATGACAAATGACAAATCATATGGCACAATAACTAAGGGTAGACAAAAAAAAACACAACATTAACATGGTGAAAACAGACTCATTAGTAAAAAAAACACAACACTAGCATGGTGAAAACCTATGTTGTCAAAGACGCAAGGCGCAGGCGAGGCGCATCGGCCTCGCCCGGAGCCTAGACGCAAGGCGCAAAAAAAGCGTGGACTTTTTTAAGAAAAGCGCACATAGAGAAAAAAAAATATAAAAAGTATGTTATGCTTTGAAAATAAATAAGATTCCACATATAAAATTAAAAAACTATTATATATGCCATTTAAGATCATGGAGCTAATAGTTAATAGCAAAAGTTTAGGACTTATATGTTGTAAGTTTTGGGTATGTGAATACAAGTCTCAAAAAGTGGTAAATACTTTGTCCCACATTGGTGTGGGAACAAAGTGAGTGGTTGTTTATAAGGTAAAGCCTTTACTACTCCATTGTAGCTTTATGACATGTTTTACCGCAAGTCCTACCGCGCGCAGGTGGGGGGGCTCAAAAATGAGCTTCTGAGCTGGAATTTGGTTGAACTCATGCGTGCCCGCACCTGCGGACACGAATGCAGCTCCGAAAAACCCGACCCGCGTGTGGCAGTTTTTTTTTCTGCTTATGCGCTGCGCCTCGGACCGTTTTTGCGTGCCTTTTTGCGCCTCGGATGATGGCAGATTTGACTATAGGACTAAAGGTGTGTGAGAAATCAAGTCCCGGTATTTGAGTGAAACCTTGAGCTACAAGCCATGCTTTTTAGCGATCAATAGATCTAACGGATTTATATTTAATTCTATAAATCCATTTAGATCCAATAATGTTGGTGCTAGTAGGTCAGGGAACAAGAGTCCAAGTTTGATTGGCATGAAGAGCTTTTAGTTCATCATGCATTGCTTGAGTCCATTTAGGATTTTTAAGAGCTGTTTTGATGCCTTTTGGGACATGGGAGGAGAAAGGAGAGTGATGTAGTGGATGAGTGGTGGCTTGAGAAAGGTTGGCAAAGTGTTTAGGTTTGAAAATCCCATCTTTTGCATGAGTGGTCATAGGGTGAGAGTTGGTTGGGGGGGGGGGGGGGGGGGGTTAGCGGTGGAAGGAGCTGTTGTGGTGGGTCTGGAAGTAGGGATCAGAGGAGGTGGAATGGTTGAGTCGGATGTTGGGCTGGGTGGGTTTGTAGTGGGGTTGGGAGTAATCAGGGCCGGCTGGTGGTATGTTATGTGGGGGTAGCGGATTGTGGGCTGGGTGGGTAGGAAGCGATTGGGCTGGATTGTTTTGAAAGGAGAGTGGGCTATTGATTTGGGTATGTTGTGGGTGGGGATGTTGGACCACAGTTTCATCATAAAAAAGATGGCAGGTGTTATGATGGTTTGGAGATGTAGTAGGATTTGGTGAAGGAGTTTGGTGAGAGGGAGTTTGGTAAGTGGTAGGGGTGGGTATGTGTTCCTCAAAGTTTGTAATAGGTAAGTTGGCGGTATTAGTGGATGTCGAATGTTTGTGAAAAGGCAAGATGTCTTCATCAAATTTTGCATGTCAAGTTGTGTAAACACGACCCGTTGTGGGTTCATGACATTGAAATCCTTTATACTTAGGACTATAACTGATGAATATGCAAGGAGCACTTCTTGGTTGAAGTTTATTTTTTGTATAGTCTCTAAGGTAGGGAAAAACAAGACATCCAACAATACGCATGTTTGAGTAGATTGGAGTTTGGTTGAATAGAACTTCAAAGGGTGATTTATCGTCTAGAAGTTTTGTGGGAAGACGATTGATAATGTAGGTGGCAGAAGTGAAGGCATCAAACCATAGTTTTGGTGGGGCATTTGCATTGAACATCATAGCTAAACCGGTTTCGTTTATGTGGTGATGTTTCCGCTCGGCCCTCCCATTTTGTTCGGGTGTGTGAGGTCATGATAGTCTTTGATGTATGCCATGTTGTTGAAAACACGTTTGCACTTGGTGATTGGTAAATTCGGTTCCACCATCACTTTGAAAAACCTTAACATTGGATGAAAATTGGTTTTGAAAAAAGGTTAAAAAAGTTGTGAGAATGGTGAAAAATTCGGATTTGATTTTTAACGGGTAGAACCAAGTGAAATGAGAATAGTCGTCAATGAAAATAACATAGTAGCGATAACCATCAGTGGAAGGCACGGGTACGGGCCCCCAAAGATCACATTGGATTAGGTCCAAAACATGTTGCGCGCGTTTAGTATTTTCAATAAATGGTAGATGTTTAGCTTTTGATAATTCACAAGATTCACATAAACCAGGTTTGGGTATTATAGATGTAACAAAAACACGACCAAGTTTATTTAAAGTAGAAATTGTATTAAAGGAAACACGTCCTAATCGACTATGCCATTTATTGAATGATGCACGAAGGTGTGAAGCAGAAAGCGCAGCAACAAGGGACTTGTGACCTTGGGTGAGAACATAAAGACTATTTTCGAACGTGCCTTTAGCTAGAACCTCCGCTGTTTTTCGGTCCTGGATTTGGAAAAAATATTAGAAAACAACACATCAACAGGAGAATCATTTGTTAATCTACTAATTGAAAGTAGATTTTTTGTGAGATTAGGAACTACTAAGACATTTTTTTAAAGATATAGAATCATTTAAGTTAGTGTTCCCAATGTGGGCAACAGGCGATGAGTTACCATTACCAAATGTTACACGAATATTACCGGTATGGGATTTAGAATAGTTTAAACTATGTGTTGAGGGTAACATATGTGTTATAGAACCTGAGTCTACAGTCCAATCAGGAGAGTCTGAGGCTACATTACATTGAGCATGAAAAGCCTCCGCTAGATTTGCATCAAGGGAGACTGATTTTTGAGCATTAGAAACGAGTTGAGGACATGTACTCGCACAATGGCCCATTTGGCGACAAAGTTGGCAATGAGGGGGTCGTTTGGTGTAGGAAAGGCCACGACCATAGGATGATGGGGGGGACGTTTAACGCCCTGCTTCCTCATACTTTCCATAATTAGAAAGCCTTGTTTGAATTTTTTTTGGAAGTCTTGTATTTTTGTAATCGTCTTTTGTTGTAATCATTGTAAAATCCGAGACTTGGATCATAAATAAAATTCGTATTCCTTTAAATTCATGTTATTCATAATCATACTTGTTCATACGTTTAAATTCGTGAAACAATTGATACATTATTCGTAATTCTTGAAAACTATGTGTTATACTTGCAAACTTCGTGATATACATGAAACATACGTCTTTTGGATGCATACGATACTTAATTACGACATACATGTACTTAATCATTCTTCATCATACTTGTTTTATGTTATTCGTACTTAACAGACCCTTAAAAAATGTCTTTATATCATAAATTACCCTTAAAACAACTAAAAACTTTGAACTATGCAAGTCTAGGGACCATTTATGTCAAATAAGAAACTAAACCAACGAACCCCTAGGGCTCGCGGGCCGCGACTCGGGGCCCTTACCTGGCTCGCGGTCGGCGAGAACTTCGGGTCCACAGACTTCAACTTCCAGCTACGGGATTGGGCATTATCTTGTGTTTGTTTTGTATTTTCTTCATTTAAAGCTCACCAACCTAACCCTAATTCATCCCCTATAAAACCCAATACTTCCCAACACATTTTCAGTTTGCAAACTCTTTAAACTCACTCTCAAACACTCAAAAACGCAGCTGAAATCAGGAGCAAAGACATATTCACTACAACTCCCAAAAGTGAGCAAAACTTCATCATTTCTCCATCTTTTCAATGATTCTTCTTTCTAATCACTTGGAACACTTAGGTATGTTTCTACAGGTTTTCCATGGAAAACCAAGGCTGGAACATCATCATAAAAGGCTCCAAAGTGCAATAAACTTTCTGTTTTGATTAAACATTTGTTAAACTTGCTTGAACTTGAGTTATCTCATCACATTCCTATGTCCTTATGCTCATAATCAAGTCTATGATTAGGTGGGCTTAAAAACAAGGTTGTGACAGTAAATCCAGAGGTGTAATCCTCATAAACATTCTGTTTTGATAGGGTTTTTACCCACAAGTGATGAACAAGCTTAGAGCTTGATGATTGTGTGATTATGAGGTTAGTTTGGGCTATCCTACTTGAAAATCCACACATCACTTGATGTTTTCTTAGTTAACTTATAGTTATTTCATTCCTTATTGTATGTATGTCTATGACCATCCTTGTTGTCTTATGGCAACTTGTGTATTGGTGACAACTAAAGAGGTTCCTAAATGGAAGATTTATCTTCCTACCTCCTACATGACTTCTATGACATTCTTGTTATGTTAATGGACTAGAACTTGTAAATATATAATAGAATATATAATACTTATAGTAACCAAACTTTTGATGATAGCCTAATGGTTATTTGTCAAAATGATAGGTTACACCATCTAAGAACATGGTACTAGATGGTTACTTTCTCATATGTTACTTTTTATACTTTATATATATTCTGAATCCTTAATCTTTCGTTATTCTCCAAACTCATACACCTTCGTTTCTTCGTGTAGAAGGACTTGGTGTTCCAACCTCCCACAACAACAACTCTCTCGTGGATTAACAAGTGGAAGCTTGCAAAACCATGAGTATACTTGAACCCCCTTTTTTTTGTTTACCACTTTTTGGGGTGTAACATGTTATCAATTAAGTTACACTTAAAATTTATTCATGATGCACAAGCATTCCTTATACTTGCATGCTTATTTGATTACTTGATACTTTAAACTTGGGGTTATACGTTTTGTGTTAGACTTATCATTAACTTTGTACGAGCCTATCCTTGACATATGTAGCTCTATAGGATTAACGCACCGCCTGTAAACTTTGGGTTATGTGAAGAGCTTATTGCCTTTCATCTTTGGTTTGATTAGTTAAACACATGCCGATTTTATTGTTTATCTTGTCTCAATAGCTTACCATGTGGAATTGTTTAAACTTACTCTTATGATATGTATGAAAACTTGTATACTCGCCTTTGCTTTTGCATTGAACATTGTTTTAAACATGTTACAGGTTGAAGATGATGATCGTATGAAATCTAGTAGGGATGACTAGAAACTCGCACAAGAAGTTGCTAGATTTAATATTTTGTTATGTTGAACTTGTCGTATTTGTCTTTTATTTATTGTTATTTGATTTAAATATTGTCACCAATAGTGTTATTAAGTCTTTTGCAATCTCGTTTTCGTCTCACTCTGATGTTTCCGCCATCAGTTGGGGTGTGACAGATTGGTATCAGAGCCATAACTATAGGGAATTAGGTAGAATTGCCATGTTCGACCTAGTCTATAGTAGGTACCTCATTTTTGACCATTCTTGTTATATGTTTAAAATGTTATTCTTCCTACTTTGCTTCTTTCTCTTCTTTTTGGTCTTAATACTTACATAATGTCTTTCCTAAGACATTTTACACAATACACTTGAAGACTTGAAGACACTCGTAATACAAATGAGACGAGTTTAACAAAATAGGCTTGAAACCCACAATTTGGTAAACGACTCTCATTCCGCTTATTCTTTATTTTTCATGAAATTACGCCATTAAGTTAGGAGTGAAATCCACATCTTAATGGTAAATTTCCAATTCAAACTCTAGTGGACCCTCGTCAAAGTGTAGAAATTATATTTTATCCCGACGAGTACCAACCACATCAGGGTACGAAATCGTCAAGTTAGGGGTGAAACTCACATCTTGTCGATTAAGTCTCATTCCTCGATTTTCAATCTCGCCAAAGTCAAGATTGTTTCAATCGATTAGAGACGTGTAATAACTGTAAGGGTAACATACCGTTAATCGCTTCTCGATGAGAGTATCTTACTTATAGGTCAAAGCACGTTTCTCTAATTCGAAAGAACTTTAGATTCACTTTGGAATATTCGACGTTTCTCTACCCGAAACAATCTAATGTTTTATGAGCCTTTCTTTTATGTTGATTCATTTTATGTGTGATTTTTATACTTGTTACCTCATTCATTTCAAAACCATTACACGTTTCGCACGTCTCTCGCAATAAAAAACAATAATAATTCTCGTGAACAAACTAAATTTATACTCTTTTTACGCATTCTTATGTGTTTATATTTGTTGAATACTTGTTGAAATCATGCCAATTATGTGAAACATACGTGATACGTCATGCTTACATGCTTATACATGTAAAAACTTATTTTAAATTTATGATCAAGTCTTATCCTTTCCTTTTTCTTTCGAACTCCTAGATGGCATCTCCAAGCTCATCCAAGAAGACTAAGTCCAAGAAAGGATCCAACAGTGACTCCATCTCCAAGCAAGAGTTAGTTGGTCTCATCACTGAGCAGATGGCCTGAGTCATACCTGACATCGTTAGCCGAATCCAAACTAACTCGGGTTCGCCCCATAGCTCTGTTGATTCCAAAGTATAAAATCCTAAGACACCATTCCTTTTCAAACAATTTATGGCCTGTAAACCTCTGGAGTTTACTGGCAAGGATGGTGCCACCACGTTACTAACCTGGTTCTAAGCCATGGAGATTACATTCTGTCAGAGTGGTTGTCCCGACGATTTGCGCACCCAAATGCTACAGGGGTGTTCCGCTCAAGAGCTCTTGATTGGTGGACCACTGAGTGAAGCACAGGAGGGGAAGATGCCACCCATGCTTTACCATGGGCTGAACTGAAGAAAATCGTGAGGGAGGAATTCTGCCCTCCTTACAAACTTAAGAAGTTGGAACACGAGTTCTGGCATCTTATGCAAATTGAAGATGACAACGATGGTTTAACCCTTTGCTTCAAACAACCTAGCATCCTTTGTCCTAGCCAAGTTGATACCCCTGAAAAGGCCGTTAACAAGTATATCCACTGTCTACCCGATTCTTCATGAACCTCGTGGAAGCTGCTCTTCCAGCGACTATTGAGGAAACTTACCGTTTAGCCGCCCGCCTTAACAACAACCTCGTCCTTCGTAGGAAATCTGAAAAGGCTTCCTTGAAGAGCGCACACCAAGCCACCGTTGAACCCACTGTTGAACCCTTACCACCTCAATCAACCAAGAAAACCTGAGGCAAGAAGCGGAAGGCTTCGAGCCAGAATTGCGAGGTTGTTACTCCGCCAAACCCTTAACCTTTACAATCTATCCCTGCTGCACCAAATGCTGAACCTCCACGTAGGGCTTACACTAGGACTCAACCCAAGTGTAACCAATGTCAGTACCATCATCCTGCCATTGTCCTGTGCCGCAAGTGCTCTAATTGCAATCAATATGGGCAATTTTCTCAGCAATGCCACAAGCCACCTATGGCCAATCAGAACCAAGCTGTGGTAGCACAGAACCCTGCTCCAAACTAAGCTCAAATTCAAGCTGCTCCTGTGCGAGCATGTTTTAAATGTGGCGATCCCAACCACCTTGCAAACGTCTGCCCCTAGCGAAACCAGCCTCAGCAGCAACCACCGCCATAACAACAGCAGTAGCAACAACCAGCTCGAGGCAGGGCCTTCCTTCTTACCACTGCTCAGGCTCAAAACGCTAATGACATTAAAAGTTTTGTATCGTTAGAATTCGAACCTTTGCTTAAGTGTAAACGCTCTAAGTTGCCAAGATCTTTCGCTGTCGATGTCGCTAATGGTAAATCTGTCGCTGTCGATTCCGTTCTTCCTCAGTGTTCCTTGATTCTCAATGAACATGCATTCTCAATCAATCTTATACATATGCAAATGGGTAGCTTTGACGTCATAGTAGGCAAGGATTGGCTTAGGCAAGTTCGTGCTGAATTCGTTTGTTCTGATAAATTCATTCGCCTTCTTTTTCCAAACGGTGATTCCCTACACGTCTATGGCGAGAAACCTCCTCATGGTCTTAAGCTTATGTCGTGTATTCAAGCGAACAAATTCTTGCACAAGGATACCTTCGCCTTTCTCGCCCATATCGTGGAAAAGAAAGACAAAGGCCCAACCATAAGCGACGTTCCTGTTGTGCGTGATTTTCCTGATGTGTTTCCCGATGATCTTCCTGGTCTACCTCCTGCTCGTTCTGTTGACTTTCGCATCGATTTAGTGCCTTGTGCTACGCCTGTCACCAAGTCTCCCTATCGTTTAGCACCCTCTAAGATGCAAGAGCTTTCGAGCCAACTTCAAGAGCCTCTTGATAAAGGCTTTATACGCCCTAGTACATATGCGGGGGGCACTCCCGTTCTCTTCGCCAAGATGAAAGATGGATCGTATTGACGATCTCTAAGATGCAAGAGCTTTCGAGCCAACTACAAGAATCGATATCCTCTTCCTCGTATTGACGATCTCTTCGATCAATTGCAAGGCGCGACCTGCTTTTCAAAGATCGATCTCCGTTCTGGTTATCATCAACTTCGAGTCCTCGAAGAAGATATACCCAAAACCGCTTTTCGAATGCGTTATGGTCATTACGAGTTCGTTGTCATGCCCTTTGGTTTGACCAACGCACCTGCTGTTTTCATGGATTTGATGAACCGCGTGTGCAAGGCTTATTTGGACCGTTTCGTGACCGTCTTCATCGAAGATATTCTTATCTACTCCAAGACTCAAGGGGAGCACGAGCGACACTTACGTCTTATCCTTGAGCTTTTACGCGTTGAACGTCTTTACGCCAAATTCTCCAAGTGTGAATTTTGGTAGAAAGAGGTTCAATTCCTTGGTCACACCATCAACGAACTTGGTATTCACGTTGACCATGCTAAAATCAAAGCTGTGAAGAATTGGATTGCACTAAAGACTCAGTCCGAAATTCATTCTTTCTGTAACAACCCTCATTAAAAGTCCTATTTATTTTATTATTTTATCCAATAGGAAACCCTAATTGTGACACCCAAGTGATTCTGCACAAACCCTAAAATTTTCAGAACAATCAGAATCAGGATCAGGGCCCCTAAAACTCAGGGGGGGTATTCCCTACTCGACGATTATCTAAATAAAACGTTGTCAAAATTGAATTTTACGAAAATGTCGACTCAGCAAGCCTACACCCACACGTGGCTAACCTATAGTAATTATGTATCCCTTACGGACCGTAAGGGATTAGTCTTACGGTCCGTAAGCATGTCAAAAATCGTGTATAAATAGCAGACATTGGGACTTGAATTCTGGCGATTGAACGACGATAAAATTCAAATTGTACGCAGAGATATCGTCCAAATACTCTAAAAACACACATGAATCACTAATTAGTATAGCGGGGTGCTGCTACGATACAGGGTATTAACTCGATCGCTGCTACGATTCAATGTCCGATCGATTGAAACTATTCGATGGATGTTTTAGTACTATCCTTTGTCATTTGTCGTGATTCCGACAGGATGTTTGAGTACCACCCGAATTCGGGGAATACTCTGTCATTCGTTGTGAATCCGATGGATGTTTAAGTGATTGCACTTTGTCATTCGTTGTGAGGGTTTTAATCTCGTGAGTTATCATAAATGATGTATTAAGTTACCTACCTAGTTCATGTATACTAGGTTACAAGGCTAAATCAATAGGCTATGTTCTGCCTATATAAATCTGCAATATATCAAGGCTTATCTGTAGACTAAACTTTGGCCGTATGAATCTGCATGATTACAATGTGAGTCATTCTCTTTTTATCAAATTACTTTCAAAATCATGTTTATTGTCAAAGTTATAATTACAGGGATTAAGTCTTTGTAATCACCATATTACAGCCGGTATGTGGGGTATTGTGCACAATATTAATTTCTCACGGGGTTAGGCTAATAAGCCCTAACATAGGTTAGGCAAATAAGCCCTAACAGTGAAGTATCACAGGGTTAGGCTAATAAGTCCTAACACAGGTTAGGCAAATAAGCCCTAACAGTGATATACGTCATCATTGGGGCAGCCAATGGTGATATGACCACAGTCACAGAAACGAGTCGAGTGACAAATACTGTGGGTAGTTGGTTGATGTCTGAAACATTGTAATCTCTCTGAATACTGTAATTTATAACACTGTTTTCTAGTTATACTTTGCAGTGATTAAGTCTTTGCCAATCTTTAAGAAGCAAATGTAAAAACTCTTAATGCTGTAAATTATAACAAATATGTTTTAAGTAAAATGAATGAACTCACTCAGTATTTCCCGCTGACAAAACCTTTTTCAAACGCGTTTCAGGTAATTACAGTAGATTGGAGTAAGAGATGGATATGGCACTGAAAGGCTTCAAGAAGTGGCTTATTTTATTAATTAAATCAAATTAAGAAATATTGTTTTATGTAATCAAATTTATCTTTATTAAAGCTACCATTGTAAAACATGGGTTTATCCCATCTATTTAATAAATAAAATCCGGTGTTTCTAAACTCTGATATTTTTCCTAACTCACGGTCCTGATGAAATTTCCGCTGCAACGTTTTCAAAATAATAACCGGTACCACTGGGCTGTTCGCGGCTCCCGATTCCGTCCAGGGTGGGTCGGGGGTCGTGACAGAAGGTGGTATCAGAGCCACTGCTTTAAGCCTATAGGTGTTGTGATAATAATACCTAAGATTATATAAAAGAGTTAGGAGATTGCTGTTAACTGGTAGCATAGATGATAGTATTTAGACTTGAACTTAAGAAAAGATGCCTTAGTATCAGCTTCGAGATAAGCTAAGTACTTGTGTAAATAAAGTATGATGGGTTTTGATATACCATAAGAATGGTAATTAGAATATCGCAAGATATGATAAATAAGCAAGAATTAATAGTAATTATTGCTTAGTGATATTACTTGGTCTAAAATAAAGATATGTTTCCTTAATTCTGGATAAAAGCCCTAATGAAAGAGGCACTTTTAAAAATCCTGAAAAGATACTATTTATGGGAAATAGAAAATTTTCTCCGGCAAAAGACTGGGTATGGTGTAGCAGACTCTCCAGTTTGTCCGGATATACTGGGATTACCTCTCCGGCGCGAACCGGATAAGACGGGGTATATAATATGTCAAACAAGTGACAAAATTTCCCTAAATAGTATCATGATTTGATATCTGACTTATTTTTGGAAATATGAATCTGTTAAATACATTGACCTTATGAAGGGTATGTATATTACAGCATGTGAAATATATGATTATATAGATATGTATATCTATAAGAAATTCCAAAAGTCAATTTGGAATAAAGCATAAGTATCTGTGTCTAGATTTCTTTATCAGGAATCTCTTTTCCGATATCAAACATTATTTCGTTTGAATATCTGCCTAGTAACTCGAGCGACAATAATAACAATAGAAACCCATTAAGTTGGGATATCATCAAAAGTATAAGAAATTTCAATGCATTACTATAGACTATTAACGCAAATAAGAATCATGAAAAGTTGTGCTAGTGCACAAGAAAAACACATGAAAATTTAATTATAAGTCCACAGAAGATGAAGTATATCACACACAACTTTCGAGGCAAGACCTTTGAAAATATAAATTGGGCACGATCACACCAATGCCAAATTCGTCAGTAGAAGAACTACTAATAAAAAAGAAGCACTTTGCCTCGCATTCCTATAAATGACATGAATATCACTGAGGTACGTTGGAACAAAATTTCACAATCATCGGTACATAGTCTAATCAGAGTCATAATTATTATCACTGCAAAAGGAGTCACATACCTTTGCAAATTCCCTATTTTATTTTATTCACATTCCCTGGTAATTTCACTTAACAACGGTTATCACATGAAATTCCAGATAAAATTATTATATTTCTTTCGTTGAAATTCTGATCCCTGCATATAATAAGTTATCTTTCGCATTTCTATTTTGGTCATCATACCATGAGGATTTCATTCATAGTAGCGAATATTGATCTATTTCATTTCTTGGTAAATCCACACATTACACATGCACTGTTTGTTGTGCATGTGATTCGCTTGCTTTATGAAAACCACAGGAGGGCTTCATTCCGATTTGTTATTTTATCCAAACTCAAAATATCACTCCGCTTTTTGTACTGTGAACCGCATTATTGTAAAACAATAACTCCTTGATATCGAGTCAATGAATTTCTTGAAAAATTTAATTTTCTTTGACATACATAGTTTCTATTGTGACCATGTCCGAACTTTCTTATTAAAACTTGTTTTGTTTAAATCAAGTTCAAATTATTTGACTTGCTCACATTACATATTCATTTCAAGATCCCATATGATGGATGGAAGCTATCATATTCAAAATAGTCCCAACAAACACTTCATTTGTTTTGAACCATAATAGACTTGTTTAAATCTTCGACTCCATTGAATCATTTCTTTGATCACGATCTCCTTGTACTGACGTTTTCACAAAATTTAAAGCTTGCACTAATCTCGTTTATATATATCATATACGAATTTAATTATTTATATATTTATAAAAGCCATCTTAACACAAATCGTGTGCTAAGATAATGATACAAAAATTCTTGTCATATTTCAATATATCTCTTAATGATTCTTACAACATCAATCGAGCCTTTCGTGATAATTATTGCTTTAACAATATTCAATCGAAAAACATTATATAAAATTAATTATATATGGAAACTTACATAAGTGATTACCTAATTTACAAAATAATATTACTATATTCTTATTAAACCATTGAGGTGAAGAATTTATATTTTTATATATATCTATAAAAATTATGTTTGAATTATACTCTCATTTAAGTGTATGTTTAGTTATTTATTACTAATATTAATTTTATTATTAGTAATAAAATATTAATAGTAATAGTGTTAGTATTATTTTAAAATACTAGGGTTATTATCAGGGGCAGGTATTGAATAGCCTAGCCTTAGTTAGGCATGAACTGGCCACCTATGCTTAAACAAGGCAGCACTAACCAATATCCACCATGATAATGACTAGTTAATATATATAAATTAAGTTATCATACTTATTTAGCAAATTTTAAATATATATAAAAATATTTCCTTTATATATACTTTGTACTGTAAGGAGAAGACATATTTTCATAAAACAATACAAGAATTAGAGGTACAAATAAAATTATATAATAAATGTCTATCACATGTTTTGTGATAACTATGTACAGTAACACTCTAGCAAGAAAATTTCCATATAAGAATAATATGGTAGTTATCAATTACGTTGGGTTAGGGGAACATTGTACTATATAAAAATAGTCCTCATTTTCACTTATTTACAACATTTGTAAATAAATTCACAACGTTATATAGTTTCGAAATAAAACTAAGTAATCACATAGAATCGACCCATTAAAGTGTTATATATTTACAAAATAGTTTACAAATACTTTTGTACAATAAATATTTTACATTTTTATTTACAACTTTCATTTAACGTTATAAATAAAAGTGATTTCTTTTACAAAATAATAATACTAAAATATTTTGTAAAGTAATAACTTCATTGCGGTGTTTTGTAATATATATTACATAGTATAAATATAAGTTATTTTACATAGTATAGTGAAATACTAAAATAACATTTATTTAAAAGTGGTAACCATTTACATATATAGTAAAAATGCGTAATAAATAATATATATTACATAGTATTTATATTTAATATGTAAGATACAGTTCAGTCAGGAACACAAATAATATATATTACATTTTGCTTTACAAAATATAATATAATAGTTGGTCATGCCAAAACAACTTGTTCTTATTATATTTTGATCTCTAGGACATAGTATGAAAAATATGGTTACTACTAATAGTGTACTATCACATTGTTTCACAATTAAAAACAACTTGGAACTTTAAACAGTGATACACTAACTTTATTGTCTTTTGGTGTATCTTTGCAATTCACTCATCTCAACACTTTGATTTTTCTCATATCATAAATATTTGACAAATCATTTTTCATGCTTTTATTTCATTTAGAATCTGTCAATTCTAAAGTCTTCCTCAGTTGCCAATTAAAGTAAGCTTTCTTTTGACAAAGAATTTTATTAATTCTAAAAAGTCCTTCACATTCATTCTAAATATCTATTGATCATATATCTTTTGGCTTGAACCTAGTCACTTTGGAAATTATATCATTTAATCTCATTCATTTATCATCGATTTCTTGAACTAATTCATTTGGACCATTAAATCCTACTTATTATACAACTCGTATTCACAAAATTTGATATTTAAATCTGTGTCATTTTGTTGACTAAAATATGACATAAACCTAAAAGAAATATCATAACCCAAATCTCGAGGACGAAAATTTTATTAAGGTGGGGAGAATGTAACAACCCTCATTAAAAGTCCTATTTATGTTATTATTTTATCCAATAGGAAACCCTAATTGTGACACCCAAGTGATTCTGCACAAACCCTTAAATTTTCAGAACAATCAGAATCAGGATCAGGGCCCCTAAAACTTAGGGGGGGTATTCCCTAGTCGACGATTATCTAAATAAAACGTTGTCAAAATTGAATTTTACGAAAATGTCGACTCAGCAAGCCTACACCCACACGTGGCTAACCTATAGTAATTATGTGTCCCTTACGGACCGTAAGGGATTAGTCTTACGGTCCGTAAGCATGTCAAAAATCGTGTATAAATAGCAGACATTGGGACTTGAATTCTGGCGATTGAACGACGATAAAATTCAAATTGTACGCAGAGATATCGTCCAAATACTCTAAAAACACACACGAATCACTATTTAGTATAGCGGGGTGCTGCTACGATACAGGGTATTAACTCGATCGCTGCTACGATTCAATGTCCGATCGATTGAAACTATTCGATGGATGTTTTAGTACTATCCTTTGTCATTTGTCGTGATTCCGACAGGATGTTTGAGTACCACCCGAATTCGGGGAATACTCTGTCATTCGTTGTGAATCCGATGGATGTTTAAGTGATTGCACTTTGTCATTCGTTGTGAGGGTTTTAATCTCGTGAGTTATCGTAAATGCTGTATTAAGTTACCTACCTAGTTCGTGTATACTAGGTTACAAGGCTAAATCAATAGGCTAAGCTCTGCCTGTATAAATCTGCAATATATCAAGGCTTATCTGTAGACTAAACTTTGGCCGTATGAATATGCATGATTATAATGTGAGTCATTCTCTTTTTATCAAATTACTTTCAAAATCATGTTTATTGTCAAAGTTATAATTACAGGGATTAAGTCTTTGTAATCACCATATTACAGCTGGTATGTGGGGTATTGTGCACAATATTAATTTCTCACGGGGTTAGGCTAATAAGCCCTAACATAGGTTAGGCAAATAAGCCCTAACAGTGGAGTATCACAGGGTTAGGCTAATAAGACCTAACACAGGTTAGGAAAATAAGCCCTAACAGAGATATACGTCATCATTGGGGCAGCCAATGGTGATATGACCATAGTCACAGAAACGAGTCGAGTGATAAATACTGTGGGTAGTTGGTTGATATCTGAAACATTGTAATCTCTCTTAATACTGTAATTTATAACACTGTTTTCTAGTTATACTTTGCAGTGATTAAGTCTTTGCCAATCTTTAAGAAGCAAATGTAAAAACTCTTAATGCTGTAAATTATAACAAATATGTTTTAAGTAAAATGAATGAACTCACTCAGTATTTCCTGCTGACAAAACCTTTTTCAAACGCGTTTCAGGTAATTACAGTAGATTGGAGTAAGAGATGGATATGGCACTGAAAGGCTTCAAGAAGTGGCTTATTTTATTAATTAAATCAAATTAAGAAATATTGTTTTATGTAATCAAATTTATCTTTATTAAAGCTACCATTGTAAAACATGGGTTTATTCCATCTATTTAATAAATAAAATCCGGTGTTTCTAAACTCTGATATTTTTCCTAACTCACGGTCCTGATGAAATTTCCGCTGCAACGTTTTCAAAATAATCACCGGTACCACTGGGCTGTTCGCGGCTCCCGATTCCGTCCAGGGTGGGTCGGGGGTTGTGACACGTTCCTAGGTCTTACTGGATATTATCGTCGTTTTATCTCTAACTTTTCGAAAATCACCGTTCCTTTGACCTCCTTGACTCAAAAAGCGAAATCTTTTGTTTGGAGTCCCGAAAAAGATGAGTCTTTTCAAACTCTCAAGGACATGCTTTGTAATGCTCCTATCCTAGGAGTTCCCGATGGAAACGATGACTTCGTCGTGTACTGCGATGCTTCAAACCTTGGCCTTGGTTGTGTCCTTATGCAACGAGAAAAGGTTATCGCCTACGCGTCGAGGCAGCTCAAGATACATGAGAAGAACTACACTACTAACGACCTTGAACTTGGCGCAGTTGTTTTTGCCTTGAAGATTTGGCGACACTACCTTTATGGTAATAAGTGTGTGGTATTCACCGACCATAAGAGCCTTCAACATATCTTCAATCAAAAGGAACTGAACATGCATCAACGTCATTGGGTGGAGTTGTTAAACGACTACGACTGCGAAATTCGCTACCATCCTGGTAAGGCGAATGTAGTGGCCGACGCTCTTAGTCGTAAAACTCATGTTAAGGGTATTCGTTGTATCCAACTCGTTAACGATCTTCAATACCGTATTCGTGAAGCCCAATACGCCTCTATTAACGACGGTAGCCTCACTGTCGAGATACGAGGTGGCGTTGAAAAAGCTCTTGTGTCTAAATCTGATGGTATTTTGTACTATTGCAATCGTATCTGGATTCGTAATCGTGAAAACCTTCGAGACTTTCTGATGAAGGAGGCATACAAATCGAGATATTCTGTTCACCCTGTTGCTGATAAGATGTAGCATAATATGCGTACGTCCTATTGGTGGCCTGGAATGAAGAAGTATATCGCCTCTTACGTTGCAAAATGTCTTACCTGTTTGAAGGTTAAAGCTGAACACCAACGTCCCTCTGGCCTACTCGAGCAACCAGAGATTCCTGCCTGGAAATGGGAGGGCATTGCCATGGATTTCATCACCAAACTCCCTCGTACGTCTTCTTGTCATGACAGTATTTGGGTGATCGTTGATCGATTGACCAAATCAGCTCATTTTCTCCCCATTCGTGAAGATTTCAAAGTCGAGAAATTGGCTAGAATCTACACTGATGAGATCATTTGTCGTCATGGTATCTCCATTGACATCATTTCCGATCGTGATGGTTGCTTCATGTCCCGTCTTTGGCAAACCTGTGAAATTGTTCCCCAGACCGAATCACTAACCGATGAATGCATACCGACACGTGATATGTGCGGAATCCAATCATGTATGTGGATGAGAACGCGTGGATGTAATTAAATATGTTTTCTATTATTGATTTGACAATGTTTACACCGCGAAAACAAACGGGTAGAGCTTCGCCTCAAGAATACCCAAAAGATTACAAATGGCAAAGACAAGACACCTATTTATAGACTTGTAGGTTCGAACAAGGGAATGTATGGCTCCGTACGAAGCCATCAGCCTTAATACGAAGGCACACTTGAATGAAGTCTTGGCTTCGTACAAAGCTCCCCTTCGAACAGAGACACCTTCCTTCATTAGCCTTCATGCTTTTTTCTACTCAGCACCAGTCTTGTCTTATTTGTTTCAGCTACATTATGTGATTGATGCAAGCGATAGACATCTGCACTCACAGACTCCCACTTGGATATTGCTGCAGTCAATCCCGTAGCTTTTAGTTCTCTCTCTGAGTCTTTATAAGTCTTTGACATCGTCATAAACCACACACTCTCCCTTGATCTAATAGAATCCCCATGGATCTGTTTTAGCTTCAGCTTCTTGACGTGTGCGTGTATATACATGTTTTTACAATGAATTTTACACACGATTCGGTTTTAAATTTATAAAAGTGATTTATACTTCAACACTAAAACACACACGAAAGGGCAAGTGTACCCAGTCATATATGTAGTAAAGTATCGGTAAGAACCAAGTATCGATCCAAGGACATGGGCGGATGCTAAAATACTGAACCTTTGTCGTTAAATTACCAGTAAAAAGATAAGTGGATGGTTTGTTTAAACTAAAATAAGAATAAACATAAACTTGTAAAACATAATAGACTCCAAATAAGAAAATAGAATAATAGCCTTGCTTTATGAACAACCGGAGCATGTTAACTAAGTCGGTTTTGCCACTTAAAACACTTGGTCAATTTTCTATTTTTCAAAGACAATTAGTATCCCTTTCGGGAATCCTAACATGACAATTCTCTGGAAAGTTAAAACGATATAACACACTTTAACCACCTAAAATTGTTCTTTAACGTATCATTGACAAATGTCTATGAAAATCCCCTAAAGATATGTTAGTCATCCGTTAGGAGTTTTCTAACTTCACTTAATGAAGGAAAGTGACACCGATAAACACAATGTAACCACCGAGATAAGCATAAACTAGATTAAATCACAACCAAGTTCATTTTACAAATCTTGAACATAAATTCACCAAGAAAGCAATTTTGGCCTAAACTACTAACCAAGTTAACAACTTATGTCGAGAATTTGTAAAAACACCATCTAACCCGTTAAGGTCCTTCCGTGAGGGAAAGCCTTCTTGATTAACATTAATTACCCCTTATTAAACGACTAACCATTTCTAGTATCATGGTGTAAATAAGTTAAACAAGTTCAAAGTCTACTAATACATGATTAATTAAGCTTCTTTTTTGCAAATATCCTAACTAACCACATACTAGTCATCCAAGATAATTAACTATAATCAAGAATTCAACATCAATAAACAAGGTTGCAAACTAATCATCAAGGATTAACATAGAAAATGCTTAAATGTCATTACAAACATGATTAACATACCAAGGGTTGTTTATGAAGCAAGGATTACTAGTGTTTTTGCCCTTAGGCTTACATTAATACATAAACATCAACCAAAATGCTTGAATTATAACAAAACAATGGAAAGATTCAAGAATCAAACCATAAACAAGCACTAGATTGAGAATCCGGATAATAACGGAGCTTCTAAGGACGATGATGGCTTGAATCCGGGCAAGAGATGTATCAACTGGAGCCCAAAAATCGCCTGGAAAGCTCCCAAAAGTCCAGAGTTGCAAACTGATTGCTGCCTTCTGTTTTTTATAACATTTTCAGATTGCACGACCGTGCCAATAAAGTGCACGGTCGTTCACTTTAGTGTAGTGTTCACCATACTGCATGACATCAGTAAATCTTGACCGGTCTTCAGATCGGCACGGTCGTTCCACGAGTCGCACGACCGTGCGTTTCCGAGTAGTGGCTGGCACGAGCATCTGCACTGGCAGTGCATATCCGGTTTGGGGCTAGTCATCGCATCCGCACAGGAGTGCCTCCAATCGCACGGTCGTGCATTCTCAAGATCGCTTGCACTCTTGATTGCACTGGCTGTGCAATGCCGAGGTGAGCCTGGTTGTCGGATCCGCACAGACGTGACAATAATTGCACGGCCGTGCAACATGCCCAGATTAGATTTCTTCACAGAATCTTCGCCGTTCAGCCGTTTCGCTAGGAAAATCCTCGTTTTCATCATCTTCTTGTTTGGCACGCTGTTTTAGGCCTGTAAACAAAAATAAACCCGATTAAGTATCCGATTCTCGGTTTTACAGCCAAAAACGCGTAAAATGGGGGAATAAAACATATGTATTTTAGCGAGTATCAAACCTCCCCACACTTGAAACTTGCTTGTCCTCAAGCAAGTTAAAATTAAAATGCAATAAAAGATAGTTTCTAACGAGAATAAGAATTTACAAATTTCCTACTAATACACATACATACGGTTAGCCGGTTTTTCAAAACACAACATCAAATGATTCAAACCAAAAAAGCACATGCAAATATATGTAAAGATAACCATAAAGCCATGATTTCACCTTCGATTAACTTAGCACGCTAATCTTCACACACCTCACAATGTTCACACACACTCGGTTATATTTGTGAGACATACATAAAATGTGTATGTGTAAACACTCAATGCCTAGACAATGAAACGTGTAATATCATAAGCTTGTCACAAGATCTTATCTCCACCAACTAACATGCGAAAAAGTGTAAATCAAGAGGTCTTTACGGGTTGTAACGAAAGGCTTGGGTGAAGGGTGTGGAATGGAAATTTTAAAGTGACTAAAATGGTTAAAACTCGGTGATCACGTTTAACAAGCGTAAAAACAACTAAACTATATATACTAATGCCTTAAAAAGGCGACTTTTTGTGTTATCGAGCTATTCGATGAAACTTCATCATTTTAGCACTTAAAATTGCTCGAATCTTGTCGTCTTCACCCTATTTTAGGGTGTTTTATTTTCTGATTTTCTGATTTTTTTTTTGATATTCTAAAGCCTTTTTACAATGAACAAGTAATTACAAGAAACGCTAGTTAAACGATTTTTAACCGAGTTTTAACACAGAGGGGTTAAAAATAAAAAGGCTAAATTTGGCTAAGTGGGTAAGTTGGTTGGGTAAAAGAAAGAAAAACACGGGAAAGGCTCGACATGGTTAATCCTAGTGGGTAGCATAGGGTTTAGGGAAAGATAAAACAAAGAACAAGGCTACAACAAAGGGTTTCCTAGGTGCCTCTATCACTTCTACACAATTTTGCACGTTTATGGTCTTAAAAAGTATGCTAGTGACAAGTTCTAAATCATACGAGACATCCGGCTCAAACATGCTCACATAACGAAAGGAATGGGTAAAAGTGTGAAAATTAACATGCAAGTCGTTCTTTGTTTGTCACGTTTTTTAGTTATCTTTTTTCAGAATTTATTTGACTTGTCGGATTTTTATCATGTCTGAAGCTTTCTAAAACAACAACTAACCGGTTTATTTACTAAAAATATGCACAATAGCTTTGATTTTTTTTATATAGAGGACAAACAAAGTAACAAAGTCATAATGTTATACCCCCTCCCCACACTTGAACTTCGCATTGTCCTCAATGCGAAACCCAGAAATATAGAGAAAAGGAGGATAACACTCCCCTGAAAATGGCTGAAGATGACCCGAGGCTCCAAAGCCGATTCTGTCGTGTCTTTCCGGTCCACTTGTGTGCTTCACAGATCTGCATGTATGTCACAAAGCAAAGCAAAGCAAAACAAACAGCACGAGAGACAATCGAGTTGCAACCCAAACTATAACTAGATAATAATACTAATACTAAGCATTCATACATAAAACTAGAAAATAAAAGATAATGTCTGAAAAATAAAATACATAACCGACGGTGTTTGCAATAAAAACTAAAATGAACACCCAAAAGCATACTACTAAAACACTACCACGACCACCAGCTCAGAACTCCTCCCCCAATACTCGTCGTCGTCGTCGGCACCACCACCGGTGCCGGATGGGCCCGCCCTGCCATGGTCGCCTGTGTTCCCGAATGGGAATTGTGTGGGCTCGCCAAAGTAGTTGGGGAAGGCATTATGAAGACCCCCAAAAATGTATGAAAATCCAGCCTGCATCTCTTGGCGCATGAAATCTTGATTCACCCGCATCTACTCCTGTTTAACTCACAGCTGATCTTGATTTATCTGCATTTGCTGAAACTGCCCATAGAGATCAGGATATGATGGGATGCCAGGCGGCCAATCCTGGTGCTGGTGGTACTCCTGGTGCTGTGGTGAGTGTGGTGGCTGCTCATTCTCCTCCTCCTCGTCATGCATAACCTCATCCTCTTCCTCATCTGGCTCTGGTGGCAACGGGTCCCAAACCTCATTGTCTAACCCTTTTAACCTATCTCCGTTGTCGGTCTCCGTGATTAACCTCATGGCCTTCAATGAACGGATATCCACATACGTCCCCTCAGTAACTAAAGTCAGACCCGCAACCACCTCATCTGTCATGATCCCCATCGCGTGGGCGATCTGAGTCATGTATTGACCCCCGTGAATTTGGCTGTTGGGAGTCCGTCCGGAACTGTGCACAAAGTATTCTGCCATTCGTGCAGTGAGGTTAATATGAACCCTTCCACGAGCATGTATAGAAAGATGATATCTGGTGTGGGACAGTTTCCTAAACTGTCCATGCGCCCTGCAATGGTATGGCTGAATATATGGTGCATGACCCTATGCAGAGGGTCTCGCAGTCGCGATGATTTCGATACTCGGGGATCATACGGTGGGCCAACAGCAACCCGTGCCCAAAAGGCGGCCCGCTCCTCCTAGCTGGGAAAAGTGAACTGCTTAGTGAAGAGCTCGGAGTTCATTTTATTTTCAGTGTAGATACCGAATCTTCTTCCCAACCTACCGACAGTCCAATTATGCCAATTACCGCCCAACCTAAATTAATTCTTTTCTTGCGTCGGAAATTTGGATTCCGGCTGGCTTTTGGTTTCTCGTAGGAGTAGGTTGCGAAGACTTCCAAAGTGAGCTCCAAGTAAATGGGTCGATCAATGTTGACCAATCGCGCAAACGAAACTGACAACGTGTTCGCTAGCCGTTCGCTTTGATTCAGCTCCGTCATTACATCCCAATCCAGCCTCCTTGGGATACCAAATTGGTCCCGTCTCTGCCAAAGTTCATTGATTTTTGTAAGGCAAGGATGGTACCGCTCATTGTTTTGATCGAAGTGGAGAAAAGGATGGTCCACCTGCATGAGGAATTATTGTTAAACAAAGAGGAGCAAAAAAAATTTCATCCGAAACAGCCCTACACACTATTATGAAGCTACTGTCAAATTGATCTGGGTAAATCGCATGGGCGTGCGATCTGACGCACGGTCGTGTGTCACCGAGATCCGGGATGGTGGTCGGAACATATCAGAAACGCATGGACGTGCGACCTGTTACACCACCGTGCAACTCCGGCACTACAGAAAACAGTCATGAACACTACATATGCACGACCGATCCACCAATGGAATGACCGTGCGACCTGGATTTCTGCAGATTTTCAACCCCAAACACTGGACAGTGAAATTTTTCCAAAATCTATCAAGTTTCTGGTGAATGGGGGTTAGGAAATCGATCGGGTGTTCATGACTCGCACCATTCTTAAAAGGATTAGGTCGTTTGTATTTATGAAGAGAACCCTAGAATCTTAGAAGAAATCTGAAATAGCTATGGCTAAAACAAGATTAGAACTGAAAATCAAGATGAATAACATACCGTGTTCGAAGGATCTGAGAAATCTTGCAAAAAATGGTGAGAGTTTGGAGTGGAGACTGGTCTGGAACGGCTGTGCGTTTAGGGTTCGCGACTTGTGGCTCTTGGGTGCAGATAAGGCCTTTATATAGTACATGGACAAAACTGCCCCTGACCATCCGCACGGTCGTGCGACCTGATGCACGGTCGTGCATCACCGACAACACTTGATCTTGGCACGTTGATCTCGGGTTGCACGATGGTGCAAGTCTAGGTGCTGGTTTGAATTGGCACGGACGTGCGACCAGACGCACGGTTGTGCCATATCTGCAGATCAGTCTGTCTTTCACAGAACCCATTTTTAGCGGCTGTTCCAACCCGTTTCCGCCATTTTTGCAGTACACCAACTGATTTAACAATATTCCAACTAAGATCCTTCGTCCGGCGCCAAAAACTTGACGTGTGCGTGTATATACATGTTTTTACAATGAATTTAACACACGATTCGGTTTTAAATTTATAAAAATGATTTATACTTCAACATTAAAACACACACGAAAGGGCAAGTGTACCCTGTCATATATGTAGTAAAGTATCGGTAAGAACCAAGTATCGATCCAAGGACATGGGCGGATGCTAAAATATTGAACCTTTGTCGTTAAATTACTAGTAAAAAGATAAGTGGATGGTTTGTTTAAGCTAAAATAAGAATAAACATAAACTTGTAAAACATAATAGACTCCAAATAAGAAAATAGAATAATAGCCTTGCTTTATGAACAACTGCAGCATGTTAACTAAGTCGGTTTTGCCACTGAAAACACTTGGTCAATTTTCCAGTTTTCAAAGACAATTAGTATCCCTTTCGGGAATCCTAACATGACAATTCTTTGGAAAGTTAAAACGATATAACACACTTTAACCACCTAAAATAGTTCTTTAACACATCATTGACAAATGTCTATGAAAATCCCCTAAAGATAAGTTAGTCATTCATTAGGAGTTTTCTAACTTCACTTAATCAAGGAAAGTGACACCGATAAACACAATGTAACCACCGAGATAAGCATAAACTAGATTAAATCACAACCAAGTTCATTTTGCAAATCTTGAACATAAATTCACCAAGAAAGCAATTTTGGCCTAAACTACTAACAAGTTAACAACTTATGTCGAGAATTTGTAACAACACCATCTAACCCGTTAAGGTCCTTCCGTGAGGGAAAGCCATCTTGATTAACATTAATTACCCCTTATTAAACCACTAACCATTTCTAGTATCATGGTGTAAAAAAGTTAAACAAGTTCAAAGTCTACTAATACATGATTAATTAAGCTTCATTTTGCAAATATCCTAACTAACCACATACTAATCATCCAAGATAATTAACTATAATCAAGAATTCAACATCAATAAACAAGGTTGCAAACTAATCATCAAGGATTAACATAGAAAATGCTTAAATGTCATTACAAACATGATTAAGATACTAAGGGTTATTTATGAAGCAAGGATTACTAGTGTTTTTGCCCTTAGGCTTACTTTAATACATAAACATCAATCAAATTGCTTGAATTATAACAAAACAATGGAAAGATTCAAGAATCAAACCATAAACAAGCACTAGATTGAGAATCCGGATAATAACGGAGCTTCTAAGGACGATGATGGCTTGAATCCGGGCAAGAGATGTATCAACCGGAGCCCAAAAATCGCCTGGCAAGCTCCCATAAGTCCAGAGTTGCAAACTGATTGCAACCTTCGGTTTTTTATAACATTTTCAGATCACACGACCATGCCAATAAAGTGCACGGTCGTTCACTTTAGTGTACTGTTCACCATACCGTATGACATCAGCAAATCTTGACCGGTCTTCAGATCGGCACGGTCGTTCCACGAGTCGCACGACCGTGCGTTTCCGAGTAGTGGCTGGCACGAGCATCTGCACTGGCAGTGCATATCCGGTTTGGGGCTAGTCATCGCATCCGCACGGGAGTGCCTCCAGTCGCACGGTCATGCATTCTCGAGATCGCTTACACTCTTGATCGCACTGGCTGTGCAATGCCGAGGTGAGCCTGGTTGTCGGATCCGCACGGACGTTTGCCAATAATTGCATGGCCGTGCAACATGCCCAGATCAGATTTCTTCATAGAATCTTCGCCGTTCAGCCGTTTCGCCCGAAAAATCCTCGTTTTCATCATCTTCTTGTTTGGCACGCTGTTTTAGGCCTGTAAACAAAAATAAACCCGATTAAGTATCCGATTCTCGGTTTTACAGCCAAAAACGCGTAAAATGGAGGTAAAATGGGGGAATAAAACATATGTATTTAAGCGATTATCACTTCTCCCCTCTAAGATGCAAGAACTTTCGAGCCAACTTCAAGAACCGATATCCTCTTCCTCGTATTGACGATCTCTTCGATCAATTGCAAGGCGCGACCTGCTTTTCAAAGATCGATCTCTGTTCTAGTTATCATCAACTTCGAGTCCTCGAAGAAGATATACCCAAAACCGCTTTTCGAATGCGTTATGGTCATTACGAATTCGTGGTCATGCCCTTTGGTTTGACCAATGCACCTACTGTTTTCATGGATTTGATGAATCGCGTGTGCAAGGCTTATTTGGACCGTTTCGTGACCGTCTTCATCAACGATAGTCTTATCTACTCCAAGACTCAAGGGGAGCACAAGCGACACTTACGTCTTATCCTTGAGCTTTTACGCGTTGAACGTCTTTACGCCAAATTCTCCAAGTGTGAATTTTGGCAGAAAGAGGTTCAATTCCTTGGTCACACCGTCAACGAACTTGGTATTCACGTTGACCCTGCTAAAATCAAAGCTGTGAAGAATTGGATTGCACTAAAGACTCAGTCTGAAATTCATTCTTTCCTAGGTCTTGCTGGATATTATCGTCGTTTTATCTCTAACTTTTCGAAAATCACCGTTCCTTTGACATCCTTGACTCAAAATGCAAAATCTTTTGTTTGGAGTCCCGAACAAGATGAGTCTTTTCAAACTCTTAAGGACATGCTTTGTAATGCTCCTATCCTAGCGGTTCCCGATGGAAACGATGACTTCGTCGTGTACTGCGATGCTTCAAACCTTGGCCTTGGTTGTGTCCTTATGCAACGAGACAAGGTTATCGCCTACACGCCGAGGCAGCTCAAGATACATGAGAAGAACTACACTACTCACGACCTTGAACTTGGCACAGTTGTTTTTGCCTTGAAGATTTGGCGACGCTACCTTTATGGTAATAAGTGCGTGGTATTCACCGACCATAAGAGCCTTCAACATATCTTCAATCAAAAGGAACTGAACATGCGTCAACGTCGTTGGGTGGAGTTGTTAAATGACTATGACTGCGAAATTCGCTACCATCCTGGTAAGGCGAATGTAGTGGCTGGCACTCTTAGTCGTAAAACTCATGTTAAGCGTATTCGTTGTCTCCAACTCGTTAACGATCTTCAATACCGCATTCGTAAAGCCCAATACGCCTCTATTAATGAGGGTAGCCTCATTGTCGAGATACGATGTGGTGTTGAAAGATCTTGTGTCTAAATCTGATGGTATTCTGTACTATTGCAATCGTATATGGATTCTTAATCGTGAAAACCTTCGAGACTTTCTGATGAAGGATGCACACAAATCGAGATATTCTGTTCACCCTGTTGGTGATAAGATGTAACACGATATGCCTACGTCCTATTGGTGGCCTGGAATGAAGAAGGATATCGCCTCTTACGTTGCAAAATGTCTTACCTGTTTGAAGGTTAAAGCTGAACACCAACGTCCCTCTGGCCTACTCGAGCAACCAGAGATTCCTGTCTGGAAATGAGAGGGCATTGCCATGGATTTCAACACCAAACTCCCTCGTACGTCTTCTTGTCATGACAGTATTTGGGTGATCGTTGATCAATTGACCAAATCAGCTCATTTCTCCCTATTCGTGAAGATTTCAAAGTCGAGAAATTGGCTAGAATCTACACTGATGAGATCATTTGTCATCATGGTATCCCCATTGACATCATTTCTGATCGTGATGGTTGCTTCATGTCCCGTCTTTGGCAAACCTGTGAATTTGTTCCCTAGACCGAATCACTAACCGATGAATGCATACCGACACGTGATATGTGCGGAATCCAATCATGTATGTGGATGAGAGCACGAGGATGTAATTAAATCTGTTTTCTATTATTGATTTGACAATGTTTACACCACAAAAAAAATCGGGTAGAGCTTCGCCTCAAGAATACCCAAAAGATTACAAATGACAAAGACAAGACACCTATTTATAGACTTGTAGGTTCGAACAAGGGAATGTATGGCTCCGTACGAAGCCATCAGCCTTCATACGAAGGTACACTTGAATGAAGTCTTGGCTTCGTACAAAGCTCCCCTTCGAACAGAGACACCTTCCTTCATTAGCCTTCATGCTTTTTTCTACTCAGCACCAGTCTTGTCTTATTTGTTTCAGCTACATTATGTGATTGACGCAAGCGATAAACATCTGCACTCATAGACTCCCACTTGGATATTGCTGCAGTCAATCCCGTAGCTTTTAGTTCTCTCTCTGAGTCTTTATAAGTCTTTGACATCGTCATTAACCATAGACTCTCTCTTGATCTAATAGAATCCCCATGGATCTGTTTTAGCTTCAGCTTCTCCCCCTTTCGATCTGCTCAGGCTCCCTTTTTCTTTAAGATTTCGTGCTTTCAACTACTGGATCGACACCTGACTCTACAAGCTCTTCTAGAATCGTTATCTGGCTTTTTGAATTCATGCTTGTCTTCAGACTCCCCCTTAAGCTCAGATGTCGGGATCGTAGTCTGGCTCTATTATCTGCAAACTCTCAACCATTTTGTAAGAAATTTGACATTTTTAAGATTGAAAACCTTGCTCTAAGCATAAACTAGAGCATTTCAAATATGTGACAGTAACAATTTTTAGGTTTTCCCAGGGATGATAACCTGGCTCTACCTCTCCTAACAAACAATCTTAGAAATGTTACAGATTTAGCATCAGAACTCCAAAACCCTCTCAGTTTATCTACCAAGTTCAACTTAATGACCTTGGAGATTTCACAAACTGTTTTTGATTTTTGTTTAAACTTTCAAGTTTCAAATTAATGAGCTTGTTTATTTTTCAGAAACATGTTCAGCATACTTAGATTTTGAAACTTAGCCTTCAGACATCGGTTGTCGAATTTTTTTTTGTATTTTTCAAAGTTTATGCTAAAACACACCTAAAATCTTTTTGTGATTTTTTCTGAAATAAAATGCAGTAAAGAAATATTTACATACAATATTTTTGTTTGAGTTTGCATCAGAGGATCATGTCAGTTTATGACAAAACACTAGTACCATTGAGCTTGTAAATACTTTAAGTTCTAAACGATTCACTTAGATTGTCAGTATACTGGTTCACTTAAATTTTCACACAAAATTCAACCAATCCGAGATACGAGATTTAGTGTTTTAAGAACTTAACTCACTCATGTGTCCCACCTCTGAATATACTGCTGTATCAAAATTCCCTAGATTCAGTCTTACAAGTGAATATACCTAAAAGATATCTGTACTGGGGTTTAATGCGAGACCTTGAGAGCTCAGGCTAGAACTTTCATTCAACCAAAGAGATGAAGGCTCGTCTTTAGGTGTGTTCCCCTTGGAAATATTCTTTACAACTGCACTTGATTTATATCTTTGATATTTTCTCAATTTTTATGCAGAGGGTGAGCTTTTTAATAAGCATGCAAAAGTATTATACGAGGTCAGGCCATTGCTCACGCATTATCAGAAGACCAGGTATAACACCCCAGATATCAATAAGTATAAAGACCTAGTATCTCAGAATCATGCAATCTCTCAAACAAGATTTCGAGGGTTACCAATATATCCGAGAGATATTCCCTACGAGATAAACAAGCTATTGATATTTATGTTTATATCTCGAAATCAATCTACTAAATGTGTAAAAACCTACTGGCACATCATTAGTGAGACCGTTTATCACATTTAACTTTCCATTTCTTTAGCGTATTGTGATTGTCTACTGATGTACTATCATTTCCTCTTTTTACACAATAACTCAATTTTTGAATTTTATCATGTTTTTGGCTTTTTCAAATTTTCTAATGTTTTTGTATTTTCTGAAAATCTTACTCCCCCTAAAATTCAAAACATTTAAAGAAAATTTGATAAACCAATGTAGATAGCTTTGTCTCACCATCCATTTTCTGCTAAGACATGCTCGGTTTTACAGAAATTACCCCCATGATTTACAACACATTGATATTTGACAGTTTGAAAACCGTTTTTCAATCTTGTGAAATTAATCATGTTTGTTCAGCCATGAGGGTTTCGGCGTATTCAATCAACATCATTTTTTTTATTTTTGATTTTTGACAAAATTTAAAAAACAAACATATTTTTTGTCAATTTTCAAATTTTTGACAGAATAAAAACATATTTTGGTTTTTAAATTTTCTAATTTTTAGGATTTTGAGATATGGTTTATTTATGTACAGAATCGAACAAACTCCCTGATTTCAGTTGCAGGGATTTCCAACCTCCTCTGGTGCCATGCTGTTCCCTCCATTGTCTTGATAATTATCCATTTTGTGGAGCACCTGCACAAACAACTCATTCAATTACTTGAACAATGCATCCCAAGCCTCGTTCAACTCTTTCAAGGTCTTGGTTGGTTTAACATTGATGTTGTATAATTTTGGAAAATTCTTATCATTTAATTCCAAATTATGTTCTGTTTTGATTTCAACTTCTTCATCAAAAATCTCAGTTTTAAAATTTTCTTTTTTCTCATTTTTTGACACAGTTTGTTGTTTGACAACCCAAACTTGTCCTGTTGAAACCTTTATTTTATAAAATCTTGGATCACTTTTATTTGGCACCTCAACCTTTGGTTTTCAAAATTGTTGAGATCCAAATTTGGATGTATTTGATCTCCAATTTTGATTTGTTTCAAACCTGGGAGTCCTTAATTGTGGTTTCCAAGTTTGTCTCGAATCAAACCTGTTTGGGGTTGAATTCCAAGTTGAATTCAGAAAAAAACTTGTTTGACTTGTGTCTGCAAGTTTGTTGTGAATTAAACTTGTTTGTCCTCTGATTAACAGCTTCAGTTTGCTATTTCTTTTGTTCAACATCAACAGGCTTCAGGGTCGGACATTTATGACCAAGATGTCCGATTTGATTACATTTAAAACATGTTCTTTTAGAAATATCTTTAGCCTATTGTTGTTGTTTCTTTTGAGTATAGAATTCTTCATTAGACTTTCGTCTAAATTAGAGTTATTTCTCTTCTTCTGAACTTGTTCCATGAACAAAATTCATTTTCTTTTGATAATTTTGTTTTCTAAACTTTGTATGTTTATTTTGATTCTTCTTATAACCCAACCCAACCTTCATGTTCCTTTTCTTGTAACTAGGTTTGTTATAAGAAGTTTTATTTCTTTTATTTCAACCATCTTAAAAACTTTGTCAATCTTTTCTGAAATCACATTCTGAATCAGGACTTCACTATCTAAGAATAATTTTTCTGATCCAATCAAATCAATCCTTTTGAATCATCATCCGCCTTTTTCCCAAATTTTGGAATTTTCAAGTAACCTTCATGAAAACTACCTTCATTTTCATCCCGTGATTCAGATTTATTTGATTCAATAGACTCTTCTTTCAGAACACTTTCAACGACCTTACCTACCACCTCTGAATCACCAGACTCATCAGATTTGGAATAGGTTACGTCAATATTTTCTGGTAATTGATCGACCATGTTGAAAGCTTTTCCCACCTTCTCGTCATCATAGAATGTGAATTTTTCCTCAAACGGTGGTAGAACTTGATGATATTCTGAGCCAATTCCTTTCTTGTTTTTCTCAGAATCATTATCATCCGGTTATAGATTGAAAATACGTTCAAGAACATATGATGAAGCATGATAACTATGCAACTTGTTATTATCTTGTTCTAAATAAGCTATTTTACGCTATAGCTTAGCAAGATCTTCAATATAAGAATTTACAACTTGTTGTTTTATTTCATATTGTCGCTTAAGCGTATCAGATGTTTCAGAACAATGTTTTAATCTTGATTGAACAAGTTTCATCTGACTTTGCACATCTTCATATGATTCTTTTGTAATATGATAAGCAAGTTTTATTGAATCATATTCTATTTTCATTTCTTGAAACGCATTTTCTTTTTGCAAACATTCTTCTGTTATTGCTGAACACTTTTCTTTCAAAATCTTATTTTCTTTTTCTAAAGCCTTTTTCGTTTTCTAAAATTTATTTACATTTATTTTTGAAAACTTCAATTTTAGTAAATTTTATTTCTCTTGTTTTGAACTTTTCATCTTTTTCAGTACAAGCACTGCACGTTTCTATGCATTTTTTTCATTGTTTAACAGTTTTATCTACGACTTCAGAAGATTCAGTTGAAATATTTACCTCAGTGATTGGAACCTCAGCTATTTCTGTCAACTGCTTCTGGTCAGCTTCCTTTTCCTTCTGTTCTTCAGCAACAGCTTCACTAGCATCAGCTACTTCAACCGACTTTTCTAGCTTCATATCATCTTCTTCCTTCTTCCTCAGATCTTCTTCATTTTGCTGTTTTTCATTAACAGCTTCTTTTGTTGATTTCAGCTTTTCTTCATCAACTGCTTCTTCTTCTTTTTCCACTTCCACTTCCTTCTCTTCTGTAGCCTTCTTTAGTTCATCCACCAAGTTTTCAAAATTATCTAGCTTTTCAACATATTCTTTATCTTTTACAACATTTGAATAGTATTCGACAGATAGGAGGATTACTGCAAGAACATCGTTATACACCACTTTGCTTGGATAAACAAGCGGTTCTCTTTTGCTGTTAACATAACACTCCCTCTTCTTATCCCATCTCCCATAATTCTTAGCCTCTTCATACTCTTGCTCCATTTCTTGAATTCTGTAATCAACAATACAACTTTCTCTGTATGTTTTCTCTTTCAGAATCTCTTCTTTTGTTCTTTCTTTTACCTCAGCAACAAATGCACTGTCTTTCACTTCAGCAACTAATGCTATTTCATCATCATCTGGTAAATATTGGCTCCAGTTAAACCCTTCATCCTCATGAGTTAATCTGTGTGGTGCATAACCATGAGATGTTATTAAAGCTTGTGATTTCTCTTTTGATGAACCTCCAACAATTTTCTTCAAACTTTCTCCAGAAGTATGCTCACTGGTTTTATGATAAACTGCACGTTTATAGTAATCATCATGGAATGGATTACCATGATTAGCTACTTCTCAGTTAACACACTCCCTTTTGAAGTGACCTTTCTGCTTACATCTAAAACATGTCACTTTTGACTTATCGAAACCAAGCTTTGTGCTTAACAACCTTCCAAGATCCTGCCTGCCGGTTATCTCCATGAACCTCTGAGCTCTATGAATGCCACTAGCCAAACACCACCTGATATCAATGAGTTCCATCTCTTCTGGATCTATCTGGTCGTAATCTTCCTTTGTCAGTTCAAGATTTCCAATTCTCCCTGCTACCAGACCTTCGTAAGATTCCAGAATCGATGCTAGGAAACTCATTTGTTGTTTTGCTGCATTGATGCTCATTGCTGGAGAAATTTTCAATTTAAAAGCAATATTGCAGAGAATCTCATATGGTTCTTCTGAATTTGAAGCTGTTGACGATGAATGATGCCTTGGATTGTAGTTAGATGAACTTTTATGTGAATCTTTCAATTTTTCGACACTGAAGGTACGCTGCCTCTGTAATAAAGACTCACATTCTGCTGATACGACGAACTGCTCATCTTACTTTGCTTTTGTAGCTCAAGTTAATGACTCTCGATCTTTTCAATCAAAGCATCCAGAGTAATTGTATCATACAACACATCATTTTTTAGAATAAACACAAATGTTTGCCAATGATCAGCACGTGGTAAAGCTTCAATGAGTTTATCAATTATTTCTTCACGGGTTTTTGTTATTCCAAATCTATCAAGTTCAATTTTAAGGTGACAAAACCTTTCAATCATTTGTCTTACAGATTCGCCATTTATACCATCAAACAAATCAAATTCTTTTTTAAGTAATGCTATTTTATTCTTTTTGATTTGTTTCCCACCCTCAGCTTTAACCCGTAATGCTTTCAATACTGATTTTGATGATCCATCATGATTAAGAAATGCAAATATATCATCCCTGATCGACTGTTGGATCAATGCAATCATTCGTTATTCATATGAGAAATACTTTTTGTCTTCAACTGATAAGCTTTTAAGTGGAATTTCTTCATTTTTATCATCAACTGGTCTGCTATAACCGAATTCCAAACAAAACCAACTCTCATGCGGATAAGCTTTTGCCCAATTAATAAATCTTTCTTTCCACCAAGTGTAATCCTCAATACTATAAAGTTTAGGTGATTTTGAGTTAGTTCCGTAAAAATTATCATGATTAATATTTTCAGTTATTGCTTTCGAGATGCTTTTCGGTGCAACAATTGATGTTTCGGAAGACTCTGAAGTATAAGCTTTGTAGAACGTGTTATAAAACTCTCCAGCCATGATAACCTGCAAAAAACACAATCAAACACTTGATTAAATCTAAAAAAACATACAAACTGTCTCTGTTCGTACGAAGCTGTAATGCTAGGTTCGTACGAAGCAATACTAAAACCAATTTGATTCTCTAACCCTCAGTTTGTACGAAGCTTCACCTGGGTTCATACAAAGCTATAACAGTAGCTTCGTAACAATCAAATTTAAGGAAAATCACAACAAATGACTTGGGTTCATACGAAGCTGGTTCTGTTGCTTCGTACGAAGCTAAGCTGCGAAGAACAATGTTATGTTTTACATGGTTTTTAACAGATTTGATCACGATTTTGTTGAAATTTTGATCTGAAAATTTGTAGGATTGTTCAAAAACAGTTTTCACACAACATACTAAAAAATCAGCCAATTTTAACCGTTAAAACTTCATGAATCTGAGTTTTAAGTTTCAAATGAAAAAGTAGAAGAAGTGTAGAAGAATATATGATGATTTTGATTTGATTCTAATGTAGAAACTACAATCTTCGTGTCTCTGATCCTTGCAAACAATCACCCGCTCTGATACCACTTGCGAATTCGTTCCCTAGACTGAATCTCTAACCGATGAATGCGTACCGACACGTGATATGTGCAGAATCCAATCACGTATGTGGATGAGAACACGAGGATGTAACTAAATCTGTTTTCTATTATTGATTTGACAATGTTTACACCGCGAAAATAAACGGGCAGAGCTTTGCCTCAAGAATACCCAAAAGATTACAAATGACAAAGACAAGACACCTATTTATAGACTTGTAGGTTCGAACAAGGGAATGTATGGCTTCGTAAGAAGCCATCAGCCTTCGTACGAAGGGACACTTGAATGAAGTCTTGGCTTCGTACAAAGCTCCCATTCGAACAAAGACACCTTCCTTCATTAGCCTTCATGCTTTTCTCTGCTCAGCACCAGTCTTGTCTCATTTGTTTCAGCTACATTATGTGATTGACGCAAGCGATAGACATCTGCACTCACAAAACCTTTCAATCCGCTATGGGTACTGTTCTTAACCTTAGCACTGCTTTTCACCCCCAATCAGACGATCAAACCAAGCATACTATCCAAACCTTAGAGGATATGCTTCCTTCTTGCGTAATAGATTTTGGTGGCAACTGGGACTCGCACTTGCCTTTGGTCGAATTCTCGTACAAGAACAGTTATCACGCGAGTATTCAAATGGCACCCTTCAAGGCATTGTATGGTCATAAGTGTCGTTCGCCTATTGTGTGGCACGAGGTTGGGCAATCTCAATTCACTGGTCCCGAGCTTATACAAGAGACGACGGACAAGATTTTTACAGGTTCGAGACAACTTGCTGAAAACCAAAAGCAGACAAAAGAGTTATGCTGATAAACGTCGCAAGCCCTTGGAATTCGAGATAGGTGACTTCGTACTTCTCAAGGTATCCCCTCGGAAGGGTGTGGTTCGTTTAATTAAGAAAGGTAAACTCGCACCGCACTACGTAGGTCCTTTTAAGATTCTTGAAAGGATTGGCAAGGTTGCGTATCGACTAGACTTACTTGAAGAACTCAACAACATTTATCCTATCTTCCACGTTTCCAACTTGAAGAAGTGCTTAGCTGAAGAAGGACTTCAAGTTCCACTAGAAGATCTTCAAGTTAACAAAACTCTGCACTTTGTGGAGAAACCTATCGAGATCATGGACCGAGGAGCCAAGAAAATGAGGCGCAGTCAAATTCCTATCGTTAAGGTTTGATGGGAAGGAAAACGTGGTGCTAGATTCACTTGGGAACTCGAGAGTGATATGAAGACTAAGTATCCGCACCTTTTTGTTACTTCTTCCTAAATTTCGGAACGAAATTTCCTAAAAGAGGGGAGACTGTAACGCCCTGCTTCCTCGTACTTTCCATAATTAGAAAGCCTTGTTTGAATTTCTATTTTTGGAAGTATTGTATTCTTGTAATCGTCTTTTGTTGTAATCGTTGTAAAATCCGTGACTTGGATCATAAATAAAATTGGTATTTCTTTAAATTCATGTTATTCATAATCATACTTGTTCATACGTTTAAATTCGTGAAACAATTGATACATTATTCGTAATTCTTGAAAACTATGTGTTATACTTGCAAACTTCGTGATATACATTAAACATACGTCTTTTGGATGCATACGATACTTAATTACGACATACATGTACTTAATCATTCTTCATCATACTTGTTTTATGTTATTCGTACTTAACAGAGCCTTACAAAATGCCTTTATATCATAAATTACCCTTAAAACAACTAAAAACTTTGAACTATACAACTCTAGGGACCATTTATGTCAAATAACAAACTAAACCAACGAACCCCTAGGGCTCGCGGGCCGCGACTCGGGGCCCTTACCTGGCTCGCGGTCGGCGAGAACTTCGGGTCCGCAGACTTCAACTTCCAGCTACGGGATTGGGCATTATCTTGTGTTTGTTTTGTGTTTTCTTCATTTAAATCTCACCAACCCAACCCTAATTCATCCCCTATAAAACCCAACACTTCCCTACACATTTTCACTTTGCAAACACTCTAAACTCACTCTCAAACACTCAAAAACGCAGCTGAAATCAGGAGCAAAGGCAGATTCACTACAACTCCCAAAAGTAAGCATAACTTCATCATTTCTCCATCTTTTTCAATGATTCTTCTTTCTAATCACTTGGAACAACCTTAGGTATGTTTCCACATGTTTTTCAAGGAAAACTAAGGATGGAACATCACCATAAAAGGCTCCAAAGTGCAATAAACTTTCTGTTTTGATTAAACAGTTGTTAAACTTGCTTGAACTTGAGTTATCTCATCACAATCCTATGTCCTTATGCTCATAATCAAGTCTATGATTTTCCAATTGGTTTACTGTATTTACAGATTCAATGCATGCATCAGACTTTATTAAAGTGAAGCTAAAACACAAATTTGTGTTGTTTCAGCTTGAAAATCTAGGGTTTAATATAAGGGAAGCTGGATGCATTCTTTCCCAAAATTCATGATTCCCCTAAATTTAAATTTTGTGAACAAAAACACTAACATTGAAACAACTAAGAAACTGGTAATTAGAGCATCGATATAATAACCTAGGTTGGAATCGGTAGGCGCGAACGGTGGAAGGAATCGGTAGGCCGATTGAATCAGCGAACGGTGGAGCATCGATGGTCGTAAGTGTCGTTCGCCTATTGTGTGGCACGAGGTTGGGGAATCTCAATTCACCGGTCCCGAGCTTATACAAGAGACGACGGACAAGATTTTTACAGGTTCGAGACAACTTGCTGAAAACCAAAAGCAGACAAAAGAGTTATGCTGATAAACGTCGCAAGCCCTTGGAATTCGAGATAGGTGACTTCGTACTTCTCAAGGTATCCCCTCGGAAGGGTGTGGTTCGTTTTAATAAGAAAGGTAAACTCGCACCGCGCTACGTAGGTCCTTTCAAGATTCTTGAAAGGATTGGCAAGGTTGCGTATCGACTAGACTTACTTGAAGAACTCAACAACATTTATCCTATCTTCCACGTTTCCAACTTGAAGAAGTGCTTAGCTGAAGAAGGACTTCAAGTTCCACTAGAAGATCTTCAAATCAACAAAAATCTGCACTTTGTGGAGAAACCTATCGAGATCATGGACCGAGGAGCCAAGAAACTGAGGCGCAGTCAAATTCCTATCGTTAAGGTTTGATGGGAAGGAAAACGTGGTGCTAGATTCACTTGGGAACTCGAGAGTGATATGAAGACTAAGTATCCGCACCTTTTTGTTACTTCTTCCTAAATTTCGGAACGAAATGTCCTAAAAGAGGGGAGACTGTAACGCCCTGCTTCCTCGTACTTTCCATAATTAGAAAGCCTTGTTTGAATTTCTATTTTTGGAAGTATTGTATTCTTGTAATCGTCTTTTGTTGTAATCGTTGTAAAATCCGTGACTTGGATCATAAATAAAATTGGTATTTCTTTAAATTCATGTTATTCATAATCATACTTGTTCATACGTTTAAATTCGTTAAACAATTGATACATTATTCGTAATTCTTGAAAACTATGTGTTATACTTGCAAACTTCGTGATATACATTAAACATACGTCTTTTGGATGCATACGATACTTAATTATGACATACATGTACTTAATCATTCTTCATCATACTTGTTTTATGTTATTCGTACTTAACAGAGCCTTACAAAATGCCTTTATATCATAAATTACCCTTAAAACAACTAAAAACTTTGAACTATACAACTCTAGGGACCATTTATGTCAAATAACAAACTAAACCAACGAACCCCTAGGGCTCGCAGGCCGCGACTCGGGGCCCTTACCTGGCTCGCGGTCGGCGAGAACTTCGGGTCCGCAGACTTCAACTTCCAGCTACAGGATTGGGCATTATCTTGTGTTTGTTTTGTGTTTTCTTCATTAAAATCTCACCAACCCAACCCTAATTCATCCCCTATAAAACCCAACACTTCCCTACACATTTTCACTTTGCAAACACTCTAAACTCACTCTCAAACACTCAAAAACGCAGCTGAAATCAGAAGCAAAGGCAGATTCACTACAACTCCCAAAAGTAAGCATAACTTCATCATTTCTCCATCTTTTTCAATGATTCTTCTTTCTAATCACTTGGAACAACCTTAGGTATGTTTCCACAGGTTTTTGACAATCAAGGCCATGTTTGACTAAGTCACTTACATCACTTGGTGAAGACAAGTGTCTAGTGTAATACTTTTTATTTCTAATCTTTTCGCACTTTTTATTTGGTTTTGTATTAATGACTTTAATAACTAGTTTCTTATGTTGAAGGTGATTCTTCCTTATCGTTTGTCCGTGGTGTCTTGACATTATTTTACTGTCTATATAAAATAAAAGATTTTCACCATTCATATCTCCACGGTCTATATGGAGGTATGTTGGCTACCTGGTCGGGGGTTAAGGGAACGGTTTGGTAAGAGTCTTGCCATTGTTCAGCGTTTAGAGGTCCTGCAATGGACCTGGGTCAAATTTAGTAGAACCTCCTTCAATACTTAACGGTATTGGATGGCGGGGGTCCAAAATCTTTAATCCCCTCATAAGTTAACTACTATTAATACTATAACCCGGCTATTTAGGACTGTATCCCTGCTGACTCAGACTACTTAGTCGAGGGTAACGTCACCTCCAAAAGAGGGGCCTACCATAATTTGCATTAATAACTTAATTAATTATCTTTCAATAATCCGACCCTTTAGGATTGTATCCTTGCTGACTCAAACTACTGGGTTGAGGGTAACGTCACCTTCAAAAGAGGGGCCTACTACAATAACTAAGATAATCTCTTAAATAAGTGCAAAAGTGCGGAAATAATCAAAGGTTACACTATACACGAGTCGGAACCAAGTGATTCATCTTGTCTATCTGTTTTTCTATTATTTTTATTTTCAGCATTTTAGTTAGTTTTTATTTTTCTTAGTTTAAAACATTTTTCTAAACTTTTGATTTGATTAGACGTTGAGGATAAACCGGTACTAAAAGCTCTTGTGTCCTTGGACGACCTCGGTATCTTGCCAACACTATACTACGCTCACGATGGGTGCAGTTGCCCATATGTGTGTTTAGTGTTAGTAAATATCGTGTTTTATAAATTTAAAACTTGGCTAAAAAAGTGTTAAAGGGCTTAAAATATACACCTAATATATATAACACTTCACACGCATCAAGTTTTTGGCGCCGTTGCCGGGGACACAAGGATTTTAAGAAAGCTTAAAATCTACGGCCTAATCAGTTTTTCAAAACCTTTTTAACGCGCGCACATTTTTCTACATTTTAGTTTAGATTTGCATTCACAGTAACCTGTACACGGGGCCGTACTCACTGAACACGAGGCCGTGCTGCACGTTTTCATTAAAACACCCAGTAACAGAAGCTTGAACACGGGCCGTGCTCACTGAACACGCCCCATGCTCAACGAAATCAGTAAATTTAAATAAAACGCCCAGATACAGATACTGAACACGGGGCCGTGTCCACTGAACACGGGGCCGTGTCCACTGAACACGGGGCCGTGTCCAGCCTCTGTTTCCGTTTTTTTTTTGTTTTCTGATCTCGAGACTTGGTTGTGGTCTGCTGAGTAATTCTTATGGATCAATACTCAGGAGGTTACAACTACACCTATGAGGAGGATGATTATAGGAGTAATTATTGCACTAATTGTCTTAACCCACATTTGGTTCAATATTGTCACTCATATCAACCATCCAATTCATACACCTACTATGAGGAGCCCAGGTACGAGCCATCAACTTCATACACATCCTATGAAGACCAAAGGTATGAACCTCCTCCCTCATACTCATGTTTTGATGAACCAAGGTATGAGCCTCCATACTCATACTTTGAGGAACCAAGATATGAGCTACCATCTTCGTATGCTTACTATGAGGAACCATGGCGTGAACAACCCACCTCATATGAGTATTATGAAGAACAAAATTATGACCCTTATCCATCATATACTTACAATAAAGAACAATGGTGTGAACCATCTACTTCACATGGGTATTATGAGGAACAAAGGATCGAACAACCGGATTCAAGCTTTGAAAATCCTGATCCTTTTTCTATAACCGAAGTGACCGATAGGATATTAGAACACCTTAGAGTTATCGATCGTTATATAAAAGAATCTCGCGCAAGGGAAGAGGAGTCCCGCGCAAGAGAAGAATTAAATAAAGAAAAGATAACCGAAAGTGTAAAAATGGAAGAACAAACAAGTGAAAAACCGACACATGAGTTAAACAACGAAAAAGGTGAGTCCGTCAACGTTAAAATTCAAGAAGAGTCTAATTTTGAAGAAATTAATCTCTTGTCACCTTCTTTTGAAAATCATTGTTTAGTTCCCACTCATGCTAAGTTTTTAAAAGAATTAAACACTAACACTAAAATTGACGAAACGGTAAGTGTTAAGTTAACTTGATCAAACCTCACTAATAAAAGAAGACCCATTTGAAATTAACATTACACCGGTTCCATGTTTCTTTCAAAATTCGTTTATTAGTAAGGTCACAATCGATAAAGATCTTTGTGTTAACATAATGCCTAACTACATTTTCGAAAAATTAAGTATTAGTGATTTTTCTCCACTTCAAATACCCATTTTCCTATCCAATCGGAAGGTAATAAAATCAATCGGTATAGTTGAGGATGTCTTGGTTCAAACAAATCAAATGGTAATCCCAACAGACTTTGTCATCCTCGATGACGCTCCTCTAGTGTTGGGACGACCATTTGTAAAAACACACGAAGCTTTGAAAAACCGGAAGTACAACAATCTACCTCTTCAATTAGGGGCATTCAAAAAAAGTGTCGACCTTGAGCGATCAATGAAATATCCATTCGGCAATGACGACCCCCTAATTGAAGATGAGCTAGAACCACCTGATAAGGTGGGTCTAGCCAAGGACCCTTATAAACGTGGCGCACCACGGAGGCATTCCGCGGAACTATCCTTAGTTTTAGATTAGTTTAGCTTTTATATTTTCTAGTTTAGTTTTAATTTTCAGGAATAAAACACACTCGGGATGGTGAAGGATACTAAGGGAAGCTTGAACCAACAACCCATGCACAAAAACAGAGCATCCGGACAATTTTTCTTCATTACAGCAAGTTCAGCACGGGGCCGTGCTCACCCCAACACGCCCCGTGCCCAAGGTTCTGTAGAAAATGCCCAGTTCAGGTACCTGGACACGGGGCCGTGATCACTGAACACGCCCCCGTGCCCAGCCTTCTGTTTACTTTTGGTACTGGCAGTCTGGACACTGGGCCGTGCTCAGCCAACACTACCCCGTGTTCAGCTACCCAGTAACATAAAATCTTGTTTTTAACCCACTTTTACACATTTTAATCAACCGAAAAACTTATTTTTGGGACACATTGAGGACAATGTGTAATTTAAGTGTGTGGGGGGGGGGGATGCTAAAACCTTGAATCTTGCAAGTCCTAATTACAAGCCTTACACAAAACTCTACTGGAACCGCTAATCACCCCAATTTTTTTCAAAAATTTTTCATTTTTTTTTACTTGTCTAGGTTTAACTTGGTAATTTCAAGTTCTAAAAAGGTTATATTTTTACAAATTTACAACCGATAGCGTCGTGATAAAAAGAACCAACATAAGAAAATTATGAAACGGCATGACAAGCTTAGTTAAAATTTGATTATATATACTTGATCACATAAAAAACCCATTCCCACAAAAGAGAGTTTTGAGCCTTTATTGAGCATACAAATACATATCTTTAAACTAAATGCTCATTTTTTGTTTCTTGTGTGAATAGCCGCTTGGTTCTTACAATTCTAGAACTTGCCACGACGATACATTCCCGGTCCTTACCAACTTAAACCTGATTAAGTAAATGATGGAGGCATTAGGACTAACCCTTTTTATTTCTACACCATTATTTTTCTTTTTTTTTTTACCACCTACCCAAAATCCCCCTAGTTAACCCCTTTGAGCCTAAACCTTTTCATTTCATAACCCAAACCAAACACCCTTTTACCCACCAAAACCTTTTTCATTTTTAACCCATTGTTTTAGTAACTAGCCCGGTTTTTCGTATGACTTTTCAAAAAAAAAAAATTGTGTGTTGATGATGAAGCAAAAGAAAATAAACAAACAAGTTCATCAAAAATAACTTTGTTTGAAATAATAGCTTCATCAAAATAAAAGTTACAAAAATAAAAAGTCTTACGAAAACCGACGCTTGTTATGCTTTTCGCCCTTTTTTCTACTAACCACTAACCACTAACCCAACCACCTACCTTTAACCCAAGCCTAACCCTTCACCCAAAAAGTCCTCTTGATATTTACAAAGGTATATAAGTTAAAAATGAGGAGGATTGATTGCTTGGCAAGCTTATGGTAGGAGTAAGTTCCATGCCGCTCTCGAGTGATCCACAAAAATACATCTTCGGCCGAGTGTTGAGTGATCCCCGTGAGGTATGTGAACTTGTATATAAATAGAATTTTAAAGAAGCATGTTATGCCGTAATAAGTAATTTCTCTTATAAAAAGTTTTAAATAAATCAGGACGAATAAGATTGTAAATAAATAAAAATAAAACTAAATAAAGAATCTTGGAAATCCCGACACTCTATGACAAGCCCAAAAACCTTCTTCTCTACCCATTCCATTTGGGTGTGTAAAGCCACATTATAAAGAGTTTTGCTTGAGGACAAGCAAAGATTCAAGTGTGGAGGTATTTGATGTGTGCAAAATGCAACATATAAATTTCATCAATTGTGGCATAAAACTAACCCTTTTTTAGTACTAATGTTGGAAAAAGTGTGCTTTTGTCTTCCTTTTGTATTTTCAGGATTAAATGAGCTCAAATTAAAAAAAGAAGCAAAAAGACATCAAAATCTAACATAAATACAAGAAAAGGAACAAACGTGACATGCCCGACCCCACGACAGCATCTTCCCAAGCAAAACAAGAAGACAGAAGACTGAACACGCCCCGTGCTCAGCCAGCACGGGGGCGTGCCCAAGTGTCAGCAGAAAAGACAAAGTGGTAGAAGCTTCTATTGCCCACCACGGGGCCGTGCTCAGCGGACACAGGGCCGTGGTCAACTATAAGATTCGCACAATCTAGGCAAATCTTCATAGTACAAAGATTCTTCTCCACACGGGGTCGTGCTCAGCGGACACGGGGGCGTGGTCAACTAATAAGACAAGCTGCATTAAATGAAGAAAGAGAAGGATGTGGACACGGGGCCGTGCCCACTGGACACGGGGCCGTGCCCGAGCTTCTGTTCAGCCTATATATAGGATTGCTTGGCTTAAGCTCAAACCATCCCTTGGCACACCACCTCTCTCACACTTCACCCACCACCCACCACCACCATAACACCATCATCCATTGTCCATCATAGAGTGTGTGAGTCGTCTCGGGATCCAAGATTGATCGTAAGAGTTCTTGACAATCAAGGCCATGTTTGCCTAAGTCTCTTACATCACTTGGTGAAGACAAGTGTCTAGTGTAATACTTTTTATTTCTAATCTTTTCGCACTTTTTATTTGGTTTTGTATTAATGACTTTAATAACTAGTTTCTTATGTTGAAGGTGATTCTTCCTTATCGTTTGTCCGTGGTGTCTTGACATTATTTTACTGTCTATATAAAATAAAAGATTTTCACCATTCATATCTCCACGGTCTATATGGAGGTATGTTGGCTACCTGGTCGGGGGTTAAGGGAACGGTTCGGTAAGAGTCTTGCCATTGTTCAGCGTTTAGAGGTTCTGCAATGGACCTGGGTCAAATTTAGTAGGACCTCCTTCAATACTTAACGGTATTGGATGGCGGGGGTCCAAACTCTTTGATCCCCTCATAAGTTAACTACTATTAATACTATAACCCGGCTATTTAGGACTGTATCCCTGCTGACTCAGACTACTTAGTCGAGGGTAACGTCACCTCCAAAAGAGGGGCCTACCATAATTTGCATTAATAACTTAATTAATTATCTTTCAATAATCTGACCCTTTAGGATTGTATCCTTGCTGACTCAAACTACGGGGTTGAGGGTAACGTCACCTTCAAAAGAGGGGCCTACTACAATAACTAAGATAATCTCTTAAATAAGTGCAAAAGTGCGGAAATAATCAAAGGTTACACTATACACGAGTCGGAACCAAGTGATTCATCTTGTCTATCTGTTTTTCTTTTATTTTTATTTTCAGCATTTTAGTTAGTTTTTATTTTTCTTAGTTTAAAACATTTTTCTAAACTTTTGATTTGATTAGACGTTGAGGATAAACCGGTACTAAAAGCTCTTGTGTCCTTGGACGACCTCGGTATCCTGCCAACACTATACTACGCTCACGATGGGTGCACTTGCCCATATGTGTGTTTAGTGTTAGTAAATATCGTGGTTTATAAATTTAAAACTTGGCTAAAAAAGTGTTAAAGGGCTTAAAATATACACCTAATATATATAACACTTCACACGCATCACTCGCCTTTGCTTTTGCATTGAACATTATTTTAAACATGTTACAGGTTGAAGATGATGATCGTATGAAATCTAGTAGGGATGACTAGAAACTCGCATAAGAAGTTGCTAGATTTAATATTTATGTTATGTTGAACTTGTCGTATTTGTCTTTGATTTATTGTTATTTGATTTCCATGTATTGTAATGAAAATTTGATTGATGAAATGAAAACGGTTTTGATTTAAATATTGTCACCAATAGTGTTATGAAGTCTCTTGCAATCTCGTTTTCGTCTCACTCCGATGTTTCTGCCATCGGTTGGGGTGTGACAGGACGGCCTCTGCCACGGTTTGAGGATGGACGATTATGATTGGTTTTATTCGGTTGGGCATAGAAGGCGGCTTGGGGTGGTTGAGAGCCATGAAGTTGTTGAACAAACATTTCTTGATTTTCAGCGTTTGCCAATAGATCACAAAATGAGGGAGCCGGGTGAATGGTTCTTTGAGAGGTGGAGAAGTTTTCAAAAGACGTGCCTAGTCCACAAAGGAACCAATGGCGTTTGTCCTCGTCACTTATAGGATGTCCTATAGTAGTGAGTTGGTCGGCTAAGGCCTTAAATTTACGACCCTATTTTGAAACAGAAGAGGTGCCTTTTTGAAGAGTTCGAAGAGAGTCTTTGAGATTGTGAATTCTTTCGATGGAAGAATGGCTATAAGCATCGGCGAGAGCCTTCCAAACTGCTTTAGCCATGGTGTAACCGATAGTCTCGGTCATGGCTTCCTCGGTTAGGGTAGAGTTGATTAGAAGGAGGACTTTTAGATTGGCTGTTTTTAGGCCAAATATTCGGGATTCACAATTTGTTTATCATTTGCAGTGATGGTCTCGGAAGGAGTTGGCGTGGTGTCGGTGACATGGTCATCAAGTTCAAGATAAGATAGGACCGGGGTAATTTGTTTTTCCCATAGAAGATAATTTGTGGACGTTAATTTGATGTTAATGAGATGGCTAAGGGAACGAAGCAGGATGGGAGAGAGATCGGCAGTGGCTGCCATGAAGAGATAGGACAGGTATGCGATGAAACAGAAGAAACATGAAGGAAGATGGACAAGAGACAAAAGGATCTTTAAAATATTTAGGTTGGTACCATAAAAATGATAATGGTCAACTTGAATATTAATCACATACAAAGGGCCTATAAATACAAGAGAAAATCAAATAATCAGGAGAGGATTTCTCCTCTATACAAGGATACATATTGACTACATAACTACAATAAATGAATTAATGAGGCAGGAGGATATTGCTCCAAGTGATTTGATATTTCCTAATACATATAGCCGTTGAACGACTCTTAAATATAAAAAAAAAATATTTTTCAAAAAATTCTATATATTAAATCATTCCAACCTTATTTCTCCAAACACACATATTTTTTCACCACCTTCAACTTTATCATTCCAAGGCTTAAGTTAATCTCTTTATCATCTTTGCTAGAAAAGCTTCTTTACTTCTCACCGGATAATGGGTGACCGAAGCTAATAATATCAGCGGTTCAGAAAGTTCAAACTATATTTGAAGACGACGAGACCTCACAACCCAAAAGAAGGAAATATATAGTACGCTATCGACTCACCCAACCCAGCATTTGAAGAGTTCCAAGAAATGATGATGACGAAGATGATAATTAAAAATTTGTGTTTTGTTATTAATGTTTTTTTTAATTTACGTAACTTTTTATTTTAAGTTTATGTATTTTTTTAACTAATGTTGTTTCTCCATTTAATATTAACTAGATTATTTGCCTGCGAGTTGTGGCACTACATTATCATGGTCATTCAATTAGTATTAATTTGGTTTATGACTGTACCGGTACGACACATGCACTCGTTATAGAAATAAACATGTGTTTTATATAAACCGAAAACTATAAAAATGAACACCGTTACCAGCACCAATATTGTTTGAATGGTATTTATTGGTTCATGTCATCACAATACCGATAACGATATTCATTTATCATCACAAACATTGTTGTATAAATGAAAAATTATCAAAATGGGAAAGCATAAAATGAATATATACCGGTACCAATGTTGGGTATGATAGTGATACAGTGTTAGTTTATAAAAGAAAAAAAACAATAAAAGTTTCTGTTCGATTCACTATGGCAAGCGCACAAATCCGTTATCAAACGGGACACAATAAAAATGAATACAACTACAAGTACCAATGTTATTTGGTACAGTAAACAATATAAATAAATACCGGTACCAGTACATATTGTTCAGCTAGCTTCGATTCGGTTTGGTACGATATTGGCACAATATCTGTTTTGTAATAAATTTATATTGCAATGTTGAAAAAACACACATAGAACGTAACTTATTAAAAAAATAATCAAATTGCTATTAGTGACTAAAAATATATTATTTGAAAAATTAAAAAAATTACTTGAAAAAATTAATCGCTATTCTTGGGCACTTTATATTCATTCGTATAAAATGTTTTTTTAATAAATTTGTTTTATTTTTTAAACATAAATTAAATTTAAAAGTGTATGCTACGTCTCAAACCATGCCACCTTCCATGCCTCATCTTATCCCGTGCTTTTTAGGGCTTTAAGGGAAAACCTGACACTGTTGTCGTGGATGTCTCGTGGCGCTTCATGTCCCTCCCACACCTTATCGTCTAAACATAAATTAAATAAAAACTAATTGTCACGTGTCACTCCACGCCCTCTCCCACTCCACGTCTTTTGAGGCATGAAAGGGAAAACCATCTTTGTTGACGTGGCTGCCACATGTCGATTCATTCCCCTTCTTCAAACCCTCCACACCATGTACTCTGATCACTATAAGTGGAGTAAATTACACAAATTATCCTTTGTTTTTACACTAAATTGCACTCTTTAACCTTTATCTTTAAAAATCACGCAAAATTTCCTTTATTTTGTAAATTTTGCAAACTCTTTGTCCTTTAACCTAACTATTGTGAACTTTTTAATTAACTTTAAGGTAAAATTGTCAATTTGCCGAAAGGACAAAATCTGAAGTTTAATTTTAAAGGATATAACTTGTAATTTTCTTAAGTTTTTTTTTCTTTTTGTTTTTTTCTTTATATTTTATTTAATTTATCATTATTGTTTTATCAATTGCTTATTTAATTCATCAATTAACATTTTTTTATAATATATATATATATATATATATATATATATATATATATATTTATAATATATTTAGTTTCATTTGTTTGATTAAATTATTTACTTTTTTATTATTACAAATAATGTAATTTTTTACATTATATTTTTACATAGACCATTGATATGAGCGAGTTATTTTTTTCACTTTTACAATTATTATATGTTATTTGAACGAAATTTACAAAAAAAAAAAAAAACAAATTTGGAGAAAAATAAGCACGTAGGTCGCGCATTACAACGGTTCGGTTTAAACATAGATAACCGCAATGTTGTATTTTGAGATGAGCGTATGCAGGGGCGGAGGTAGTGTACAAGGAGGGGTTGCCGTGCTACCTTCAACTATGTATTCGTAGTGTAAAAATATTTCTCAACTCTCTCTACGTATTGTAATTTTTTTTATACAAAGGATACCTTCGATCCCAAATTATTTATTTTGGGATACCTATGAATTTTTTAGCTAAATCCGCCACTGAGGGTATGTCGGACATTTTATAACACGTCTAAAATAACTAGTTGCTTTAAAAATGACGTCACAAAATTTTAAAAATTTATAGAAAATCATAGTTTAAACCGACCTCTCGTAACACGCGACCGACGTGCTTATTTTTCTACATATTTTGTTCTAAAATTCGTTCATATAACATATAATAATTGTAAAGTGATAAAAAATAACTTAATAACACCAATAGGTTGTGTAACACATTGTATAAAAATATATATGTTTTGTAAAATAATACAACTAAATAATTTAATCAAAAGAAATGAAAATAACTAAATTATAAAAACATATATTTTTATAAAAAGTTGTTAATTAGTGAACTACAAACTTTTAAAGTAATACAACTAAATAGTTTAATCAAAAGAAATGAAAATAAATAAATTATAAAAACATATATTTTTATAAAGAGTTGTTAATTAATGAACTACAAACTGTTAAAGCAATCGATAAAACAGTCCTGATAAATTACATAAAATAAAAAGAATGAAAAGAAATAAAGTAAAATACAAGAACTTATGTAACTTATATGTCCTTTATAAATAAATTTCAGATCATATGTTTTGGGCAAAATAGTCTTTTTACCTTAAAGTTAACATTAGTTAGCTTAAAGGACAAAGAGTATGCAAAATTTACAAAACTAGGATTGCGACCCGCCGCAATGCGGCGGGGATTCTTTAGTTAAACTAAGTGGATCTAGGACCCGCATGTTATGTTAAACCTGTCAAATGGGGAAAAAATAGACGATGTAAAAACGTTCACCCACACACGCATGTTGCGTCGTGTTAACTCGCAAAATTTAGAACAAAACGTAAAAACGTTAAACCAAAGACGCACGCTGCGATGTGTTAAGTCACAAAATTTAGAACCAAGCATAAAGCGAAAAATTTGCGGAAAATGAAAACTATAAAGGACCAAAGTTGAAAGTAAAAAAAAGGTATGAGGATAGATTGCAAAAGATAAAAAGTTTTGGGTTAAAAGTAAAAAAAACAAATACTTTTGGGTTAAAAGTAACTTATGAAATACTATTGAGTGAAAAGTAAAAAAAAAAAACATTTTTTTGGAAAACCTCCAAAGCCAACGTTACGACAACCATATGCATAACCATTGTTTCTTTGAAAACCCCCAAAGCACACCCCGCGTTGCGGCGGAGCGTAAAACGGTGTCAAATAGTACTAATGTCACACAACCGTCATCGACCACCAACACTGACTCGACCTAGGATATGCGTGTTGCGACGAACCTGTCAAACATGAAAAAATAGAGGTAAAAATGTTGAACCACACATGCACGTTGCGTCGTATTAACTCGAAAATTTTTGAACTATACGTAAAACGAAAATTTGCGAAAAATGAAAAGCATAAGTGACAAAAGTTGCGAACCTAAATTGCAAATAATGAAAAGTTTTGGGTTAAAATTAAAAAAAAAAATTATGTAGGGTTAAAATTGAAAGAGGTAAGAACCTTTGGGTTAATAGTAAAAATTCAAGTTTTTTTTTTTTAAAAACTCAGAAAGCACAAGGTACAACTAATGATGCAAAAAAAACTTACAAACTTATATATGGAATAATAAATCAAATTTATTTACTCTTATAAGTAGACCCTACCACTTCTCCAGATGAATCATTCTACTTGACGGTGGAAAATTCTTGACAATAAGTTAATAACCCACCGTCCTACATCCAAACGTGATAATGTAAATGAACAAAAACAAACTTTAAAAGTCTATGCCTTTTGTCTTGTTGGTCCCTTGGCAATCATGGTCTCCTCTTTGTGACAAAAGTTTTTGTGCTACGTACATTCAAATGACACCTTTTTTAAATAATATTACCTTTTTAAGCTCTTTATAATCAAGCTTAAAGGTTTTCAACTCTAAGATTCTTAACATTATGGCTTCTTTTGCTTCTTCTCCTGATTCTTTTCCCCCAGCTCCTTCTTTTGGCCCTGATTATTCCCAGGATTCTCCTCCTATTGTCCTCATTATTGGTATTGTGGTTGGTGTTTTTGTTTTTCTAGTTGGTAAGTTGTATTGAACTATTGATCAGTAAACAAAATCAGATTCTAGATATTAATTAATATGTTCTCTTTTGTAGTTTGTGTGGGGACGTGTGGATTGTTACGCTACGCAAAATCTAAGGCAAAGAAGGTTGATGCAATAGAGGATGACGACTCTCAGCTTATTCACCCCGCCATGGTCCAATTCCTTGATGACATGGAAAGGGAAAAACCCGTTCGGTTCAGCTCTCAACAACTAATAACCGCGACAGATAACTTCACCATCGTATTAGGTTCGGGTGGGTTTGGAATAGTTTACAAGGGAATAATCAACGACTACAAGCCTGTAGCCGTGAAAGTACTAACTAGCCCCTCTAACCAACGAACTGACAAACAATTTATGGCAGAAATGAGCACTATGGGAAGAACACATCACTTTAATCTTGTTAGGCTTTATGGGTTTTGCTTTGAGCCATGTTTTACAGCTCTTGTATATGAGTTCATGGTTAACGGCTCATTGGATAATCTTTTGTTTAAAGCAAACAAAGGGGATATGATAGGGTTCGACAAGCTTCACGAGATTGCAGTGGGAACCGCAAGAGGCATCAGATACCTGCATGAAGAATGTGCTCACAAAATAGTTCACTATGATATTAAACCGGGAAACATATTATTGGATTCGAATTTTTGTGCAAAAGTAGCCGATTTTGGTTTGGCCAAACATTGCAATAGGGATAACACACATATAACTATGACAGGAGGAAGAGGTACCCCAGGCTACGCTGCTCCTGCAGTGGCGGATCCAGCCGGAGAAATCACTGGGTTCCTTTTTCCAAATCATACAAGGTTTACACTACAAAAAAAACGTTTTTTTTCCAAATCATACAAGATTTACACTACAAAAAAACGTTTTTTTCCGAAAAGACTGGGTTCCTGGGAACCCGGTGAATGGGTCTAAATCCGCCCCTGTGCTCCTGAGCTGTGGAAGCCTCTTCCCGTTACACATAAATGTGATGTTTATAGTTTCGGGATGCTACTTTTTGAGATCATAGGGAGGAGGAGGAACATGGACATTACTCTTGGTGATAGCCAACAATGGTTCCCTGTATGCGCGTGGGGTAAATATGAAAAGAATCAATTGAATGATTTAATGATTGATTGTGAGATTGAATATAAGGATCATGAAGTTGCGAAGAGGATGCTAAAGGTGGCGTTTTGTTGTATTCAGTATAGGCCCGAGGCCAGGCCAGCAATGAGCACCATTGTTAAAATGCTAGAAGGTGTATTAGAGGTGCCTGGGCCTTTAAATCCTTTTACACATTTCTTTTCAGGGGTTAATGAACCTAATGTTTCTTTGACTCAAATGTCATGGAATATCGATGGTTCAAATTCGTCTTATGTCTGAAGTTTTTACAAGATCTATGAAGTTGTAACATGATATGTTGTAGTCACATGGAAACCTATGATGTTGAGATATGAGATTACAATGGAATCTGGATAATAATGTGAAACAACAAAACATCACTTTTTTTGTAGGAATATGCTTCTCATGGTTCACTTTTTTATAGGAATATGTTTCTCATGGTTTAGTTGATTAAGGACAGGAGGGTCAAACTTGCTTGTTATAGTCAAACTACACTCTTCGTTCGAAAATATAATGGTAATTTATGTATTTGTTTGGTAGTTTTCTTTAGCTTTTATTCCATTTTACGAACTAAATAAATACTTATTTGCGTTGGCATAATACTTTTCTTCTTTAAAGTTTTTCCTGCAGCTAGTTTATAATTGTTATGCCTTTTAGGTTGTAATATATTTTGTCAAACATGGAAATGAAAAGATCGACTTTTGTAAGGTTTCATTAATACGGAAATGAAAAGATCGACTTTCATAAGGTTTAATTAATATGAACTTTTGTAAAAGGGAATAGCAATAAGTGGGTGGTTGCGGCTTTTTTTCTTCAAACAAGACTAGTAAGTGTAAACAAAAAATTGCATGCCACAAAAGAAAGACCCAAATGGATGCCTAACAAAAGATAAAAATAATGTACTTGACTTTTAGTTTAACATGGCTCACAACGTCTCAAGGATAAAGTTGTTTGAAATTTAAAGTAATATTGATGCCGGCCGTTAAAACTAACTTGTCTTCGACATTTAAATCGGATCGTTCGATCAAAAACATAAAAAGATCCTGGCCGTTTAAAATAGTCGGTAATTATTTTTCAGTGAAACGAAGATTGGGGAGGAAACGAAGGTAATCCCATTTGAAGAGAATAATCTTAAATTAATGAGATAAATATCAACACGGGTTATTGATAATTAGGGAAAAAATCAAATAGGAAGATTAATTTCGCTAGGAAGGATAGGAAGCAATAAGAGGATGACATGTGGCAACATTTAAAATAAAGAAAAAGGGTATTTTAGTCAATCCAACCCTTTCTTCTTCCTTTTTCAAAACCCAGTAACTTCAAAACTCACCATTTTCAAAACCCACCATCTTCAACCATTTCTTCACTTTATATCTCAATAATCACTACATTATAGTGCGATTTTCATCACCAATCAATGATTCAAACCCCCGATCAACGTGTTCTTCAGTTTTTTTTGAAGAAAACCCAGTTTAATTTCATACAAAATCTCGTTTTTTCGGGTGATTTTGAAGATAATCACTCGATTTGTTCGATTCAATCGCTGATAAGTGTTTCTATCATTTCAAATTTCGTCAATTGATGAAGAAACCGGCTTCGATCCATGTAAGAAATTCTTTAATTTCATTTTCACGATCTGGGTTTTTATTTAGTCATTGCGTTTTACGATCTTGGCAGGGGTCCGGGGGCGGCAGCCCCCGGTAGCGGGGTCCCAGGGGCGGCAGCCCCTGGCGGGGTCCAAGGGAGTTTTATGTGTTTCCAGAAATTAATTTTCCAAAAATTGGTTCATTTCGAAGACAGTAATTCGTAGACAATTCAGACAGTTCACAGACAATTCACAAACAGTTCAGAAACAGTTTTATGTGTCCATTGCGTTTTAGAAATAAGAGAGTTTTATGTGTTTTCTGGCTATTGCGTTTTAGAAAAAACACATTTTTAAGTATCTTTAGTCATTGCGTTTTAGGTAAAACACATTTTTGAAGTGTTTTTAGTCATTGCGTTTTTAGGTAAAACACATTTTTAGGTGTTTTCAGTCCATTGCGTTTTACAGAGAACACTTTCTTTTGTTTTTTTAGGTCATTGCGTTTTAGAAATGAGACATTTTTAAGTGTTTTCTGGCCATTGCGTTTTACAAATAAAACATTTCTTTGTATTTTCTGGCCATTGCGTTTTACAAATAAGACATTTCTTTGTGTTTTTTGTGCATTGCGTTTTAGGTAAAACACTTTTTTATGTGTTTTCAGTCTATTGCGTTTTAGAAATAAGACATTTCTTTGTGTTTTCTGGCCATTGCATTTTACAAATAAGTCATTTCTTTGTGTTTTTTGTGCATTGCGTTTTAGAAAAATGCCATTTTTTAGGTTTTTTTTTTCATTGCGTTTAACGTAACTGGTGGTTTTTCTATTGTGTTTTACACAACTGGGTTTAAATTATTTTTTTTAAAATATAGCAATAGTATACTCGTTTTAAAGATAAAAAACGCTCGTTTTTTTGGTGCAATTTTTATAAAAAAATAATGTCGTATGAAAGAGTTATTAACGTTTAAAAAATGGGGGGAATTGGAGGAGAGAGAAACTATTGGCTTGGATTGACTAGAATGCCCTTGAACAAACTCACGCGCCTCTTTTCTTCTTTTCAATTTCCCTGATTTAATCTTAGCCCTTGATTAACTAAATGGATGGTCAAGATCACTTCCTAGCCTTCCTAGCCAAATTAACTTCCTATTGTATCTCCACCCTTGATAATTATAGTGAATTATTTATTATGTCTTGTATATTTGAATTAAAGATAAAGGTGGAGATACAATAGGAAGTTTATTTCGCTAGGAAGGATAGGAAGCAATCATAACCGTCCAATTGCACAATCTACGGTCTAGATCAAAATCAAATTAAAAACTGTCATTTAAACACGCTCTCCGGGATTTCAGGGGTATTATCATCAAATTCCAAAATAACCGCCGTTGAATATACATAGAAACGCTTCGAAAAAATGTGCATTACGTTTTACACTTCCATACGGTCAAACACATACAGAAATTTGAGAAAATCATACTCCATTGAAGTTCATGGCGTCGTCGAGAGGTAATTTGAAGGTTTACATTCGAGTTACTCAAAAGAAATCCGTCTCTGAAAACCCTAAATCATCAAAGAAGCCAAAAACATCATCAGCTGAAGAGAACATAGATGAACAAGAAAATATTAGCCGAAAATCAACAATGAAACAACAAAGAACTAGAAAACGCAAAGATATTTCAGACAATGGTATATTTATCTATTTTTGCTCTTTAACTGAATTCAAGTTACGTTTTATGAAGTACAATAGACCTAATATATCATATCCGTTCCGAAAAATAGTTAATGAGTTATATCTTCCCCTATCTTAACATTTTTGTTACTAGAGACTACATTGCGTTTTATGTTAAAACTATGATCTAAGATGCTAATGCTTCTTATGGGATTTATATATTGTGAATTAATGTGTTTTGCCTTAATAAATTTGCAGAAACAAAGAGATTATTATTATGATAATTGTAATCGAATTTTAGAACATTGCGTTTTATCTTTGAATTTGCTAAGATACATGTGTTGTTAACTATTGCGTTTTATATTAATATATCATAAAAAAACAAAATGAGATTATGTAATGTTAATTTGGTGTGTTAAATAATATGATGTAAAGTATTGCGTTTTATCTTAAACATGTGAATTACTGCTTTTTATCTTTATAGTGTTAGCTAATGCGTTTTATCATAAATTTGTTAATTGACATTGTTGACTAATGCGTTTTATATTAATATATCATAAAAAACAAAATGAGATTATGTTAATTTGGTGTGTTAAATAATATGATGTAAAGTATTGCGTTTTATCTTAAACCTGTGAATCACTGCTTTTTATCTTTATAGTGTTAGCTAATGCGTTTTATCATAAATTTGTTGATTGACATTGTTTCATTATTCTATTTAAAGTTAAAAAACAAGAGGAAAAACAAAAAAGGAGAAGAAATAAAGTGGTGATAGAATCATCAGAAGATACAGTTTCTGATTCAAAGGATGAAAAATCTAGTCGAGCTATTGTTCTGCATACTTCCGAACAACAACAAGTAAATTCAGGTAACATAAAACGCATTTAACAAATTTCATGAAAAAAATATATGTTTTTAACACAATTCAATGTATCAGATGATGATTTTGTTGATCCACAACCAAGAGTTAACCCGACAAAAAATCAAAAGAAGGAAAAGGCAGAATCAAAACCAAAGAGATCACTGAGGAAAGATAAAACAAAAGAACAACCAGAACAACAACCATATTATGATTACGACGGAAAAAAAAATCAACATAAGATGTGCAGTCAATAATCTAAAAGATTATATTGAAGGTTTGTCAAAAGAGCAAAGGAATGTTGTTAGAGAAATAGGGTTTGAGAGCATACTAAAATTCAAGCTGCATTCAGTTCCACGCAAATTCGGATATTGGCTGGTAAAAAACTTTGATGCTGAAAATGATGAGATAAATACTGGAGATGAAAAGATTAAGATCACAGCTGAATTTATCCAAAAGGTATTTCAAATACCAAATGGAAAAACAGAGATTGAGGAAAAATTGAGACCAAAAGACACTGATCTTATAATTAAATTCTGGCGCGGTCAATTCAGCAAAGATATTTTGAAGAGAATGTATGCGCACAACTTGATTAGTTATTTAAAATCAAGAAATGAGCTTGGAAGATTGTTCAAACTAAATTTCTTGGTTATATTTTTTACGATCATGGCGGAGGCAATGCAAAGTAGTAATGTTAATCAACGATTCTTTCCATCAATGAAAAGTGACAAAAAAACCCAGGATTTTAATTGGTGTGAATATATTCTGACCGTTTTAAGGCGTACAAGAAGACAATGGCCTGGAAATGAGAAGCTCTTCAATGGACCTATTGCATTGTTAGTGTAACACCCCAAAAATATAAAACTTTATATTAAAATTATAAAGTATAAATAAACAAGAATTTACTAACTAGGTAAATTATAACCTAGTTAACTACAAGTCTAGAAAGGACTTGAAATAGGGTTAAATAATCAAAAGTACATGCTAAACAAAAGTGGAGGGGCCAAAGATGTTAAAATTGAAACTCATGTTACTAATTAGGATGAAAACAAGACCAAACACCCCATTTGGGGGTCTGGTCGATCAAGAACAAGCAGGGGGCGACACCCCCACTTTCAAACCCTAAAAATTTACTAAAGCTCTCAAATTGGAGGTGCAAATCTGGTCCAAAACGAAATCCGAGCTTAGAATCATGATCCTCATCGCGAGAGGATTATAAGGTATGTAAAATTAGATGAGAATTCTCTACTTGAAATTCTCATGAATTTAGAAAACCTGAAATTTGATGATGCATGTTTGTTACTAGGGTAGATAGAAAAGATAAAGTGTCTAGGAGCAAAACCTAGACAACAATATGTGAAATCATGACAAAATTCTGAAAATTTCATAAACACAATGAAGGTGATTCATGGGTTTTATGAGATAATGATAAACACTAGGATGATAGTGGTTGTTCTAGTAATGTTTGACATGTATGAAGTGATTTCAGAATTTTAGAAGATAAAGTTTATATAAAATAGTTGATTTATGAAGAATTAAAGCTATATGATAAGTTGAGAACTTGATAATATAAAGTGTAAATTTCTGCCTTTAAAGTGTTCGCATAAATGCCTCAAAGAAGGCTTAAATATGAGAATTTAAGTTGAACCGCATGATTTTGATGTTTAGGCAAAATATGCGAATTTTGAATTGAAAAGAGTTCTAAACATGCTTTGGTTGAACTCAATAGGAAAAGATACCGGAGCTTCAAGCGGACAAACCGGTGGCGACTTGCGTTTGAAGGGTGTGCGTTAAAAGGTATGTAACTTGACCCGTTACATTGAATGAATTGTTGTTAAACTATGCGTTGTGGATTAAAAGTTGTGTTGATTGTAGCGACCTTGTTCATTACTTAATCCGTATGTTAAGAATTGGTTTATAGTCGTTTGGTAGTCATCAAAATGGAGGATTTCCGTAGATGAACCAAACGGGTCAAATAATGTCGCATTGTAATGATAATATTGTAAATAAATAGAAATGGCGAAAATGGTCACAAGAGCACGAAGCCATAGGTTTGGTAATGAAGTGCCGGTGATAATAAGCCCCGGAAGTTGGGTAATAAATGCCTTAGGTTTGTTAGTCAATTAGTAGTGAATCGTGTCAAGTAGAAATGGGTCGGGTAATTTCATATGGTCATATAGTCTTTCGATCCGTAAACAAATTTTTCGGTATGAAATTTGAAATAGGTATGTCGGCAATAAATTTACAGACGCATAGGAAAAAGAATCACCTAAAACGGACTTACGAGTCAAAAGTTATGGCCATTTTAAGTTGGGACTTGAATTAACATGGAGCTGGGTTTGTTCAGCATCAGGAAAAGCAAGAGCCTATCGAAATAGGGGCTAGGCGTCACGCGAGCCCCCTTGACGTCGCGCGACGCCCTCATTCCGGATTTTTTTTTCTTTAATGTTGACCCATGGAACTTGTTTGTATCAATTTAAACTTGATCAAAACTAACTTTTATTGTGGTTTTGATCTTAGGTGATGATGGAAACTAACCGGAAGATGATCGAGCAAACTTTTGAAGAACCGAACACTACTTACAAGCTTCCGCAATGTTTTAAATCTTTAATAGACTTTGTTTATGGGTTGTAAACAATTGTTAAACAACTTTTGAAATGTTTTAACTTAGTCGTTAGTTGACTAAGGTTTATGCTACTTATGAACTTCTTTTATGAAATTTATGTTAATTAAGCATCTTTTATTTACAATGGTATAATTTATTATTAAGTTCAAGTAAAATTAGACGGGTGTTACAAGTTGGTAATCAGAGCTTAAGGTTGTCAACAAAGTGTTCGGTTCAAGCTTGATCAATCGTCCGGTAAGAATTAACTTGTTATGCTAATAAATTAGGTCTTATGTAAGAAATGAGAAATGAATTGAGATGCATGGGAAGAGTGTGTTAACACACTCAAACCCGGAAAGTGCATTAAATGTGAACGGTTAAAGCAAGTTAGGAACTTGGCTAAACCGAAACAAATGAAGCAATGTTATAAATGAAATGTTTAAATGTAAACATTTCAGTTTCAAGATGTCTGATGGGAATGATGATAATCCGGTGCAAACAAGCACCGAACAAATGAAAGAGATAATTGCCGAAGAGGTAGGGAAGGTAATTGAAGGAAGTCTATCCGGGTTTATAGACAAGATTCAAAGCACGGTGTTGTCGCTTGTTAAAGAGCGAGTCAAAAGGTTGGAAGATAATGTCAACCTTATAAAAGAAAGGTCGGGAGAACGCAAAGGGTGTTCGTACAAGGAATTCATGGCGTGTAAACCGCCAATCTATAACGGGGAGGTTGACCCGATAATTTGCCAAAGATGGATAAGTGATGTGGAAGGGGTGTTTGAACGAACCCATTGTGACGTAGGTGACTTTGTTGCTTACGGAACGGGTCAATTGAGAAATCAAGCCAAGGATTGGTGGGACAATAAAAAGAAGGAAATGGGAGCCGAAGCGGCGAGGGTTATGACTTGAGACGAGTTTAAGGTACCATTCCTTAAACACCATAGTCCCAAAGCGGTTATTAACAGGATCAAAGAAGAATTTATCCAGTTAAGACAAAAGGGAGAATCAATTGATAAGATCACGGGCATCTTCATGGATAAACTGAGATTCTGTGACGAGTTAGTCACCACTGAAGAGCAAAAGATATACTACTATTACAACATGTTGAGTGCCGAGTACCGTGAGTTCATGACTCCGTCAAAGTACGAAACCCTCACGGAGATTATCAACACCGCCCGGGAACGGGAGATCGAGTTAAAGAAACAGGTTAAAAGGGGTGAATGAAGGGCACAGGATGTGAATCCAAGCCTACAAAGAAAGCTAGAACTGCTGAAACAGGGAAGAAGGTGGAGGCTAAAGGTGGGTCGCCAAGTTGTAAAGTATGTGGGAAGGGGCACAAGGGTGAGTGCCGCTTTAAAGACAAACCGTGTCCGGTATGTGGGAAGACGGGGCACACTGCATCGCTATGTCCCGGAAAAGTTTCTGTTTGTTACAAGTGTTATCAACCCGGTCACAAGAAGTCTGAATGCCCCGAGTTGGTGGGAAAGAGAGACACAAAAGAGTCTCCAACAGAAGCTCCCAAAGCGAAGGCTAGGTCCTTCCAACTTACCGCGGCTGAAGCAAAAACAGAACCCGATGTGGTTTCAGGTATATTCACAATTAACTCAATTCCAGCACGTGTATTGTTTGATACGGGTGCGAATAAATCCTTTATTTCACATGGATTTATTCGACATCCTTCATTTGTATTGACGAAATTATCTGTGCCCTTAGAAGTTGAAATAGGGGACAACAAAAGTTTTATAGTTTGTGATGTTTGTCGAGGCTGCAAATTAAACATCGACGATGAGGAATACTTGATAGACCTAATCCCAATGTCAATGGGAGAATTTCAAGTAGTCGTTGGGATAGATTGGCTATCTCAGCACCATGCAAAGGTCGTGTGTTTTCGTAAAGAGATAAAACTAACATCTCCGTGCGGGAAACACGTCACCGTCTATGGCGAGAAAGGAGGTAACCCCATAGTATGCTCAATGATGAAAGCTCACAAGCTTATGAAGCGAGGATGCAAGGCATTCATGATATACGCAAATGAACCCGAGAAGGAATCACGGAAGATTGAAGATGTACCGATAGTACGAGACTATGAAGATGTGTTTTCGAAGGATTTACCGGGGATACCACCTGAACGGGAAGTAGAGTTCGGGATCGAATTGATTCTGGGCGCAAAACCCGTAGCAAAAGCTCCGTACCGACTCGCACCGTTGGAATTACAAGAGTTGATGTCCCAAATTCAAGACCTGCTTGACAAGGGATTCATAAGGCCGAGTGTGTCTCCTTGGGGCGCACCGGTATTGTTCGTGAAAAAGAAAGACGGAACCATGCGCATGTGTATCTATTACCGGGAGTTAAACAAACTCATGGTAAAGAACCGGTACCCGCTTCCGAGGATAGATGATTTATTCGACCAATTACAAGGTGCGAACTGGTTTTCAAAAATTGACCTTAGATCGGGGTATCACCAACTAAAGGTCAAGGAAGAAGATGTGCCGAAGACGGCCTTCCGCACGAGATACGGGCATTACGAATTCCTCGTGATGTCATTTGGGCTAACAAATGCACCCGCGGCCTTCATGGACCTCATGAATCGGGTTTGCAAGCCAATGTTGGATAAGTCGGTCATCGTGTTTATCGATGATATTTTGGTGTATTCAAAAAGTGAAGCTGAACACGCACACCACTTACAAGAAGTGTTAGAGACACTTAGACGAGAAAGGCTGTATGCGAAATTCTCTAAGTGTGCCTTTTGGTTACGAGAGGTACAATTTCTTGGCCATGTCATAAGTGCCGACGGAGTATTGGTGGATCCGTCAAAGATCGAGGCTGTGTCAAAATGGAATCCCCCGAAGAACCCTTCGGAAATTAGAATCTTTTTGGGGCTTGCGGGATACTATAGGAGATTCATTCAAGATTTCTCCAAGATTGCGTCACCGCTAACAAAGCTAACCCGAAAGAAAGAAAAGTTCATTTGGGGTGTCGATCAAGAAAGAGCGTTTCAAACGCTAAAAGAAAAGTTAACTCAAGCTCTGGTACTGACATTACCGGACGGAGTCGAGGACATGGTGATTTATTCGGATGCTTCACTATCGGGGCTCGGATGCGTTTTGATGCAACGGGGCAAGGTTATAGCTTATGCCTCGAGGCAATTGAAGATACACGAGAAGAAATATCCCACGCACGATCTCGAGTTAGCAGCGGTGGTATTTGCATTAAAAATATGGAGGCATTACTTATATGGAGTAAAGTGCACCATATTCACCGATCACAAGAGCTTGAAATACTTCTTCGATCAGAAGGAGCTAAATATGCGACAAAGGATATGGCTAGAAACGGTGAAAGATTTCGACTGCGAAATACACTATCACCCTGGAAGGGCAAACGTGGTGGTGGATGCCCTAAGCAGAAAGACAGATTATGCTCCGATACGAGTACGATCATTACAACTCATTGTGACCTCGGGCTTACTCGAACAAATCTGAGAGGCCCAAGATGAAGCAGTAAAGACGGAAAACTGGAAAAAGGAAAGGATTGTTGGCCAAGTTAAGGATCTCGAAGTAGGAAACCACGGTTTGAAAACGCGTTTCAATAGAATTTGGGTTCCTAACACACGTGTGGAGTTAAAAAGCTTCTACTTGATGAGGCTCATAAATCCCGATATTCAATTCATCCGGGTGCGACCAAGATGTACAATGATCTGAAACAAAATTATTGGTGGCCTGGAATGAAGAGGGATGTGGCGAAGTATGTGGAAAAATGCTTAACATGTCTACAAGTCAAGGCGGTGCACCAAAAACCTTACGGCAAACTCCAACCGTTAGAAATCCTGGTTTGGAAATGGGAACATATTACAACGGACCTATTAACCAAATTGCCTAAGACAAATCGTGGTTTCGATGCCATATGGGTAGTGGTGGATAGATTGACGAAAAGTGCTCACTTCATTCCGATTCGTGAGACTTATACGTCAGAAAAGATGTCAGAAGTTTACACTAATGAGATAATAGCACGTCATGGAGTACCGGTATCCATCGTGTCTGATAGGGATACCCGGTTCACTTCAAATTTCTGGCGAGATTTCCAAGAGCAAATGGGAACCAAATTGTTCATTAGCACTGCGTACCATCCTCAAACAGATGGACAGAGTGAAAGAACAATACAAACACTGGAGGACATGCTATGGGCGTGTATAATCGACTTTGGAGGAAGTTGGGATGTTTACCTACCGTTAGTCGAGTTTTCGTATAATAACAGCTACCATGCTAGCATTAAGATGGCACCATACGAAATGCTCTATGGTAGGAAGTGCCGAACCCCGGTGTGTTGGGGCGAAGTGGGTCCACGTGAACTTGCCCACCAAGATATAGTATGAGCCACTAATGAAAAGATTGATGTGGTACGGGCACACTTGAAGGCGGCTCAAGATAGACAAAAGGCGTATGCTGACAAAAGGAACAGGCCAATCGAATTCCAGGTTGGTGACAAAGTCATGCTCAAAGTATCTCCATGGAAGGGGTTATCAGGTTTAGAAAAAGGGGGAAATTAAGCCCAAGGTTTATCGGGCCGTTTGTGATTGTTGAATGAGTAGGAAAGGTAGCTTACCGCCTTGAACTACCCGAGGAGTTGAGTGGGATTCATAGCACCTTCCACGTGTCACATCTCCGAAAGTGTTTAGCAGACGAAACTGCTCGTGTCCACTATGATGATATCGAAGTGGATAATAGCCTGAATTATGTGGTGAGACCGGTGGAGATTTTAGAACGAAAGGTCAAGCACTTACGAAACAAACAAATCGATCAAGTCAAGATCAAGTGGGAGCACAGAAAAGGCTCGGACACTACGTGGGAATCCGAAGAGGAGATGCGACGTCTCTACCCTACTTTATTTGGTACGTAATTCGGTTTCGGGGACGAAACCCTTTTAAGGGGGGTGGACTTGTAACACCCCGAAAATATAAAACTTTATATTAAAATTATAAAGTATAAATAAACAAGAATTTACTAACTAGGTAAATTATAACCTAGTTAACTACAAGTCTAGAAAGGACTTGAAATAGGGTTAAATAATCAAAAGTACATGCTAAACAAAAGTGGAGGGGCCAAAGATGTTAAAATTGAAACTCATGTTACTAATTAGGATGAAAACAAAACCAAACACCCCATTTGGGGGTCTGGTCGATCAAGAACAAGCAGGGGGCGACACCCCCACTTTCAAACCCTAAAAATTTACTAAAACTCTCAAATTGGAGGTGCAAATCTGGTCCAAAATGAAATCCGAGCTTAGAATCGTGATCCTCATCGCAAGAGGATTATAAGGTATGTAAAATTAGATGAGAATTCTCTACTTGAAATTCTCATGAATTTAGAAAACCTGAAATTTGATGATGCATGTTTGTTACTAGGGTAGATAGAAAAGATAAAGTGTCTAGGAGCAAAACCTAGACAACAATATGTGAAATCATGATAAAATTCTGAAAATTTCATAAACACAATGAAGGTGATTCATGGGTTTTGTGAGATAATGATAAACACTAGGATGATAGTGGTTGTTCTAGTAATGTTTGACATGTATGAAGTGATTTCAGAATTTTAGAAGATAAAGTTTATATAAAATAGTTGATTTATGAAGAATTAAAGCTATATGATAAGTTGAGAACTTGATAATATAAAGTGTAAATTTCTGCCTTTAAAGTGTTCGCATAAATGCCTCAAAGAAGGCTTAAATCTGAGAATTTAAGTTGAACCACATGATTTTGATGTTTAGGAAAAATATGCGAATTTTGAATTGAAAAGAGTTCTAAACATGTTTTGGTTGAACTCAATAGGAAAAGATACCGGAGCTTCAAGCGGACAAACCGGTGGCGACTTGCGTTTGAAGGGTGTGCGTTAAAAGGTATGTAACTTGACCCGTTACATTGAATGAATTGTTGTTAAACTATGCGTTGTGGATTAAAAGTTGTGTTGATTGTAGCGACCTTGTTCATTACTTAATCCGTATGTTAAGAATTGGTTTATAGTCGTTTGGTAGTCATCAAAATGGAGGATTTCCGTAGATGAACCAAACGGGTCAAATAATGTCGCATTGTAATGATAATATTGTAAATAAATAGAAATGGCGAAAATGGTCACAAGAGCACGAAGCCATAGGTTTGGTAATGAAGTGCCGGTGATAATAAGCCCCGGAAGTTGGGTAATAAATGCCTTAGGTTTGTTAGTCAATTAGTAGTGAATCGTGTCAAGTAGAAATGGGTCGGGTAATTTCATATGGTCATATAGTCTTTCGATCCGTAAACAAATTTTTCGGTATGAAATTTGTAATAGGCATGTCGGCAATAAATTTACAGACGCATAGGAAAAAGAATCACCTAAAACGGACTTACGAGTCAAAAGTTATGGCCATTTTAAGTTGGGACTTGAATTAACATGGAGCTGGGTTTGTTCAGCATCAGGAAAAGCAAGAGCCTGTCGAAATAGGGGCTAGGCGTCACGCGAGCCCCCTTGACGTCGCGCGACGCCCTAATTCCGGATTTTTTTTTCTTTAATGTTGACCCATGGAACTTGTTTGTATCCATTTAAACTTGATCAAAACTAACTTTTATTGTGGTTTTGATCTTAGGTGATGATGGAAACTAACCGGAAGATGATCGAGCAAACTTTTGAAGAACCGAACACTACTTACAAGCTTCCGCAATGTTTTAAATCTTTAATAGACTTTGTTTATGGGTTGTAAACAATTGTTAAACAACTTTTGAAATGTTTTAACTTAGTCGTTAGTTGACTAAGGTTTATGCTACTTATGAACTTCTTTTATGAAATTTATGTTAATTAAGCATCTTTTATTTACAATGGTATAATTTATTTTTAAGTTCAAGTAAAATTAGACGGGTGTTACAGTTAGCGGTATGAAATCTGATCTTTCATTATTGCTACATATTTGCTGAATGCTTGTTTAGGCTGCTTGTTTATATTCCTTGTTTGTTTAAAACTATACTTTATAAAACGCAATGTATATTTTAAAACGCAATGATCTTTCATTTTTGTTTGTTTATATTCTTTGTTTGTTTAAAACTATTCTTTGCTTGTGTAAAACGCAATGTTTTTGTAAAACGCAATATATTTAAAGTTACAAAACATTAGTTTTGTAAGTTGTTTACAATGATTTATATTTTAAAACGCAACAAATTTTGAATTGATTATTTTTCTAAAACGCAATGATTCATACAGATACTATATCCTTACAAAAAACAAGGATTTGACGATGCTGAAAACAATGAAGAGTTCTCTCTTGATAAAATTGACTCTACAACATTACAAGAATTTGAAGATGAATTGGAAATTGCTGCGCAAAATGAGGGGAGATGTCTTGTAATGGATAAAGAGAAAAAAGTCAGAAAGAATAAACAAAAAAAGAAAGATGAAAAGGATGAATTTTATGTTTATCCAACTGAATCCGAGAATGAAAACGAAGAATTTTTTGAAGATAAAGACGATGCTGAAGAACAACCAATCACCTTACTTAAAGCTGCAACAGACTGGATTGATCAAGAGAATCAAGAGAATGTTCAAAACAGCCCAATTAAAACCAATGAAACTGAGCAAACACATACAGAAAGTGGAGGATCATGGGGGCAATTCTTCATTAAACCATCAATAGGAAATAAAGATAAAATGTGGGTAGACAGTCAAAGCCGACTGCGTAATTTCATGCCATCACAAAATCAAAGTGAAGGTCTTTCTGACATTCATTCAACAAAAAGTGGCGATGAAAATATGAAGAACATTGAAGATAAAAAATCACATGAAGAATATCTTGTGACTGCTTTGGATGATCATTTTAAAGGATTTGAAGAAATTTTCGAAAACATCCAATCACGCATAGATGAGATTGTCGAAGAATATCCAAACAGTGAAGCTCTTCATAACAAAATAAACGAATGGGTGTCATTGATTGAAAAATTCAACCATCAAGCAAAAAAGCACATGAAAGTTAATATTGATTCAACTATGATGGAAACACCATCAAGATTTCTAAATTTGAGCCAAAATGAAGACATCGAAAATCAAATCATTTCAACACCATTGATTGTAAAACGCAATGATGATGAAACAAAACGCAATGAGGATAGAACACCTGTAGTTCAGTCCTCCAATCCAGAAAAAATCAGTGAGAATGAACCTGCACCTGTTCTGCAAACACACATTGAAAAACCTTCAATGGTACAATCATCATTTAGCGAAGAAACTCCATCATTAATGTTGGAGATAATCAAAAAGACAGATGAAGAAGAAAAAAAATCAAATCAAAAGAAAATTCATGATGATGAGATACCATCCTTTGATTTGAAAATTTCTCAGTTGTCTTCAAATGTTGATGAAAATGAAGTTGAAGTTGATGCTACTCGCCACGCTGCAAAAACCGAAATTCAAGCGGAATCTGAAAATAAAACAATCGAAAAAGATGTTCAAATTTGTCACGGCCTTTGGCCCCGGTTTGACCCGGTCCAGAGCCGCGAGGCAGGAAATCCGATGGTATCTAATTAAGTGACAGCGGAAGTCTTTTTAAACAGGATCGATTATTATTAAAACTGCTCGTTTATATATATAATATAGGGATAAATCCCATAATTTACAATAAAGTAATTTCACTGGGAAATCTTTATTTCTTAAAACATGTTTCTTTATTTATTTACATTGAGCCACTTTTTCTAAGCTTGTAGTGCTCCACGGCACTTTTCCTGTGCTCACAACAGATCACCTGAAACATGTTTGAAAAAGGTTTTGTCAGTGGGAAATACTGAGTGAATCATTCAGTTTTACTAAAACGACTCGTTTGTTATAATTCACAGTATTAAGAGAGATTACAATGTTTCTGATATCAAACCAACTACCCACAGTATTTGTCACTCGACTCATTTCGGTGACTGGGGTCATATCACCATTGGCTGCCCCAATGAATGACGAATATCACTAATTTAGGTTCGCCCACCTAAAGTGACAAAAACAGTAGTAATGTGCACAATACCCCACATACCGGCTGTAATTTGGTGATTACATAAACTTAATCACTGTAATTATAACCTTTGAAAATAAACATGATTTTGAAAATAATTTGATAAAAAGAGAATGACTCACATTGTAGATTTAACGAGCAGAATATAAGCCTACTGATTAGCCTTGATTAATCTAATTTAAATAATAATGCACACACAAACAGGTTAGTAACTAATATAGCAGTTACGACAATTCACAAGATTAAACCCTCACAACGATTTATAAGTGCAATACTTAACAATTCAGCGGATTCACAACGAATGACAGAGTATAGTCCGAATTCGAACAGCACTCAAACATTCAAGTCGAAATCACGATGAATAACAAAGTATAAACTCAATTTGAGCGGCACTTAAATAATCGTTGGATAGTTATAATCGATCGGACGTTGAATCGTAATAGTGATCGAGTTATTACCCTGATTGTGGCAGCAATTAGTGATTGTGTGTGTTTAGTGGACTGTTTCTGTGATGACTCAATCTACGTAACTCGAATTTACGTCGTTCCAAAGACAGAATTCAAGTCCCAATGCCCAGTATTTATACGTGAAGTTGGGTTCCCCCGCGTGTCGCGGGAGATGATGATGTCGCGACTCGCCTGGGGTGCACATATACTCTAGGGTAGCCTTGTCACTAGTATAGGCTTGATGAATTGACAGTTCGTTAATTTGAAACCTAGACAACGTATTTTAGAGATAATTATCAAGTTAGGGTTTACCCCCCCTGAGTTTTAGGGGCTCTAATCCTGATTCTAAATGTTTTGAAAATTTTAGGGTTTGTTCAGAATTACTTGGGTTTCTCAATTAAGGTTTCCTATTGGCCAAATTAAAATAATAATTAGGACTTTTGATGAGATTTGTTACATTCTCCCCACCTTAATAAAAATCTCGTCCTCGAGATTTATTGGAATAAATGAGGATATTTTCGCTTCATTTCCGATTCTAGCTCCCAAGTGTATTCAGCTCCTCTCTTTGAATTCCATCTGACTTTGACTAAAACTAATCGTTTATGTTTGAGAAACTTGATCTTTCGATCCTCAATTTGAAGAGGTTTCTCAACAAATTTTAACTTTTCGTTTACCTCTATATCTTGAAGAGGTACTACCAGAGATTCGTCTGCTAGACACTTCTTCAGATTGGATACATGAAATACATCATGTACTCCAGCTAATTCTTCTGGTAGTTGTAAACGATAAGCAACTGGTCCTATACGTTGAATCACTGAAAATGGTCCTACGTACCTTGGACTTAGCTTTCCTTTCTTACTGAATCGAACAACTCCTTTCCAAGGAGAAACTTTCAAGAGTACTTTATCTCCAACCTGAAATTCTATCGGCTTGCGGCGATTATCTGCATAACTCTTCTGACGATCTCGAGCTGTTTTCAGTCTTTCCTTGATCTGAGTTATCTTGTCAGTAGTTTCTTGCACAATTTCTGGACCTGATAATTGACTTTCTCCTATTTCTGCCCAACAAATTGGAGTTCTACACTTTCTTCCATATAGTGCCTCGAATGGAGCAGTTTCAATACTTGAATGATAACTATTATTATAGGAGAATTCAATTAATGGTAAGTGATCGTCCCAATTTCCACCAAAATCTATTACACATGCTCTAAGCATGTCTTCTAGAGTTTGGATCGTTCTTTCACTTTGTCCATCTGTTTGTGGATGATATGCCGTACTCAACTTTAGTCAAGTTCCCATAGCTTGCTGGAAACTTTTCCAAAAATGGGAAGTGAAACGACTATCTCTATCTGATACAATGGAGAGTGGGACTCCATGTAAAGATACTACTTCGTCTACGTACAACTTGGCTAACCTTTCCATACTAAAGGTTTCCTTCATTGGTAGAAAATGAGCTGATTTGGTTAATCGATCCACAATTACCCAAATCGCATCATTACCTTTCCTTGTTTTAGGCAACTTAGTAACAAAATCCATTGTTATAAGTTCCCATTTCCATACAGGCATTTCCAATTGTTGTAGTAACCCTGAAGGTTTCTGATGTTCCGCCTTTACTTGTGAACAAGTAAGACACTTAGAAACATATTTTGCTATATCTTTCTTCATTCCTATCCACCAGAAGTTCTTTCTTAAATCTTGGTACATCTTATTGTTTCCTGGATGCATGGTATACCTAGATTTATGGGCTTCCTCTAAAATCTTATTTCTTAATTCTCCTTGCTTAGGTACCCAAATTCGTTTCTTGTGGAATCTCTAAATTTCATCATTTCCTTGCTCTAGTTCCTTTATATAACCTTTCATTCCTTCAGCATCGTCCTTGATTGCTGTTTCCTGAACTTTCTTTAATTGTTCCATCAAATCTACTTGTAGATTTAATCTAAGAGCACGGACTCGCTTTTGTTTTTCCTGATACTTACGACTTAAGGCATCTGCAACTACATTTGCCTTTCCTTCGTGATATTGAATATCACAATCGTAGTCGCTTAAAACTTCCATCCATCTTCTTTGCCTCATATTTAACTCTTTCTGTCCAAATATATATCTTAAACTTTTATGATCTGTATAGACAGTAAACTTACTTCCGTACAGATAATGTCTCCAAATTTTTAAGGCAAAAATTATGGCTCCTAATTCTAAGTCATGAGTCGTATAATTTTCCTCGTGCTTTTTCAACTGACGGGAGGCATACGCAATTACCTTCTTGCGTTGCATCAACACACATCCGAATCCTAATTTTGAAGCATCACAATATACTTCAAAATCTTCTGTTCCTTCGGGTAATGCTAAAATTGGAGCATTTGTCAATCGGTGCTTTAAAATCTTAAAAGCTTCTTCTTGCCTATGTCCCCATTCAAACTTAGTGGCTTTATAGGTTAACTTAGTCAAAGGTACAGCTATCTTAGAGAAATCCTTAATAAATCGTCTGTAGTATCCAGCTAAGCCTAGAAAACTTCTAATTTCCATAGCTGTTTGTGGGACCTTCCATTTAGTAATTGCTTCTATTTTAGCAGGATCTACGTGGATACCTTCGTGATTCACCATGTGACCTAAAAATTGTACTTCTTGCAGCCAGAATTCACACTTCGAGAATTTGGCATACAGTTTTTCTTTTCTTAACAAAGTTAAGAGTGCGTGCAAGTGTTCGCAATGTTCTTCCTGACTTTTGGAATAAATAAGTATATCGTCGATGAATACGATTACAAATTTATCCAAGTATGGTTTACAGATCCGATTCATCATGTCCATAAATGCTGCTGGGGCATTTGTTAGTCCAAAGGGCATGACTGTAAACTCATAATGGCCATACCTAGTTCTGAAAGCAGTTTTAGGTATGTCTTCTTCTTGTACTTTTAACTGGTGATATCCGGATCTTAAGTCTATCTTAGAAAAATACCTAGTGCCTTGAAGTTGATCAAAAAGATCATCAATCCTAGGTAATGGGTATCGATTCTTAATTGTAACCTTATTTAGTTCTCTATAATCAATACACATTCTCATTGATCCATCTTTCTTTTTCACAAACAACACTGGTGCTCCCCAAGGGGATGAATTAGGTTGTATAAATCCTTTGCTTAATAATTCGTCTAACTGCTTTTTCAATTCTAGCATTTCGGTGGGTGCTAATCGATAAGGTGCCTTAGCTATTGGTGTAGTACCCGGAATTAGATGAATTCTAAACTCTACTTCTCTATCAGGTGGTAACCCAGGTAATTCTTCCGGAAAGATGTCTGGGTATTCTGAAACTATAGGGATGTCTGAGAGTTCCTTACTTTTAGTGTTAATGATTACCGAAATCATATACACCATTTCTTGAATAACTAGCCAACTTTATGACTGAAATAAATTTCAGTGGCTTTCGTGGTTTGTCTCCTGTAATTAAAATTACCTCTCCTGTGGGAGTATGGATTTTTACGGAATTCTTATCACAGAGGATTCGAGCATGGTTGGCTATTAACCAATCCATTCCTAACACTACATCGAATCCGGCTAACTTCATAGGTAACAGGTTTGCAGAAAACTTATGGCCTAACAGTTCTATCTTTCCTTCTTTCAAAACCTTATTTATGTTAACAGAATTCCCGTCTACCGTTTCGACTGTAAAAATTTGCCCAAGGTTGGTTAAAGGTAAGTTAAGGGCTTGGCAAAATGAAGTATTGATAAAACTTTGGTTTGCACCAGAGTCAAATAATACTTTTGCATAAACGTCGTGGACCAAGAACGTACCAGCTATGACGTCGGGAATTAGTTCAGCTTCTTGAGTGGTTAGCTGGAATGCTCGGGCATTCTTCTTTGTTGTTCCATCAGCTGGTTTGCCTTTATTGTTTGCGGTTTTAATCAATTTAGGACATTCCGTTTTGTAATGTCCTGTTTCTCCATAGTTATAGCAAACTATGGTTTTCTTTTTGCAATTTTCTTCGCTATGTCCTGCCATTTTGCAAAAGTTGCAAATTACTTTGCATTTTCCAAAATGATTCTTTTTGCAATTTCTGCAAAAAGGCGGTTGTGCAGATTGTCTCCTTCCTCTTTTCTTGAACCTATTATTATCATTACCCATACGAAATCCTTGGGTAATCTTTTGAGCCAATTCCTTCTTTCGATCTTCTTCTCTTGTGCGCACCAGTTCATCAGTTAGGGTATTACCTAGTTCCACAGCATCGTCAATAGTGCGAGGTCTCGCAGCTTTAACGATGTTACGAATTTCACTAATTAATCCCCAAATGTAACGGGAAATGAGTACCGATTCTGGCGAAGCCAGTGTTGGTACCACTCTAGCATATTCAAAGAATGTCGAAGTATAACCACGACACTCTACGTCTACCATACGATGGTTTAGGAACTTATTTGCCATTTGTTCCTTTTCATATTCAGGACAATATTTTCTTTCTACAAGAATTTTAAATTCTTCCCAGTTCATAGCATAAGCCATCCTTCTTCCTTTTGCTTGTAGCACCGTGTTCCACCATTCTAGTGCCCCTTCTTTGAACAAATTTGACGCATACATAACCTGATCTTCTTCGGAACACTTACTTATTGCAATTACTGCTTCGGTTTTCTCTAACCAACGCAGTACTGCAGTTGCTCCTTCGTTACCTGCAAATTCAGCAGGTTTGCAAGCAAGAAATTCTTTGAAAGTGCAACCAGGCGTTGCGGCTTTCATTTTCTTAGGAGGTGGAGCCTGTCGTAGATTATTATCGTCATGATTGCCGCCTCCATTTACACTATGACTAAAATTGTCTTCCTGAGTATGTTTACTAGGAATGATTTGTTGTGGTTCAACAGGTTTCTGAGCAGCAGCCATGATTGCTGGAATAGCATTAGTTATCCCTTGAGTGATAATGTTTTCAATATCTTGTCTAGTCATATACTGGTTTTCCTGATTTTGTTCAGATTGATTCCCTTCATTAACTGGTTCATTACTAGCGTTTTCCATCTGATAATTATTATAAATATAACTATTAGTATCAAATGATTGTAAATAAAACAATTACACAGCATCACATAAAATCTTACAACACAGATATATATATATATATCCAAAATCGTCGATGTTTCAACTTCTATTTTGCTTTATCTATTATATAGGCATCCATACACACTGTTTATCTTACAATGTTTTATTTCCCATTTTACAGAGTTATATTTAACTATTATTATTATTATACAGACATTCTTCCCAACCCCACTATTCTTTGGTCAACTGGCAGTTTAGTAGCGACGCTCCCTTTCGTCGTATTTCCAGGAAATTTGTTCCCCTATTTCCCGGATCCTATTCCCTGTACCTATCAGCTCTTCACCGAACTGACGGAGTTCGGCTAAGTTTTCGTTGCTCATTGGAGGATTGGGGATAGGTTCTGGATCCCACTGTGGAAGGAAGGAATAAGGACTGTTGATGATATTTTCGAATTGCCAGTCATTTGTCCACCATTCTTCCATTTGACCTAAAGGTCGAGTGTGGATTAGTGGGTCGGGAATAGCTGGTTCCAGATTTACAGGAAGTTGGGTTTCGGCTCGGTAAGGATATAGATTATTATGGATAGGGCTAATGACATCACAATTTGCCAGTAGACGGTCTATTTCGTCTTGAAATGTGATTTCTTCAGATTGTCTAGAACTCTCTCCAATTTCTATTCCATTTTGTTTAGAATCTTTCCTGATTTCTATCTCTGCTGGATTAGAACTTTCTCCGATTTCGATTCCTTTTCCTTTGTTTATAGGGTTTTCTATTTTGGGTAGTTTCTTAGTAACTGGCTTTCTCTTGCGCACTTTCCTCCATCCTACATATCTTCTTCTCTTTTTAGGTTTTGCTTTTTCCAGCGGTGGAGCTTGGAATTCCAGAGGTTCCTCTATGTCAGCAATATAACCAGTAAAGTCGTGGGAGACTTCAATTGGTACTGGGTAGAGGTTGAGATTCTGAAATGCTTCCGATATCTCACTCATGCTGGATAGCATATATGCAAAATGAACAAAATGTTAAGTTAAAACTTTGGAACAAAGTTTTAAACATTAAAGTTTTATTGCATACGGATTTGTACAAAAGACTACAGGAAAGTGAACACACTATACTTTATTTATTTACTGGGTATTAATTTTCTAATAAACCAAACTTATTGATAGTTTAGAGGTTTGCATTCACTGCTACTGTAGCTAGCATATAAAGGTTTGCCCATTTTTCATCTAATGTGTCTTCCCAAGGAGACCTATTGCCTAATTCCTGGATTTCTGGATTAAACCTCACTTTCTTGACTTGGGGTTTCTTTATTTTCTCCTGTCCCTTTCTAAGAATCGAATTTCTTTTATCTTGGGTAAGAGGATTTTCATAATTTGCTTTACGGACAAAAATCCCTTCTTCCATATCTGCTGAGTGTTTGGAGGAAGAGGTTCCTTTTTCTGTGGGTGCAGTATCTAATTTGTGGTAGATAGCAGAAATCTTGTGTTTACCCATACTGTAACTCAACAATTAATCAGTTAATAAAATATATTTTCACAGAATAGCAATTAAATCTCAATAACTTTAATAGGCTAAAATTAATAGTAAGCTTATATCAGTGGCTCTGATACCACCTTTTCCTGTCACGGCCTTTGGCCCCGGTTTGACCCGGTCCAGAGCCGCGAGGCAGGAAATCCGATGGTCTCTAATTAAGTGACAGCGGAAGTCTTTTTAAACAGGATCGATTATTATTAAAACTGCTCGTTTATATATATATAATATAGGGATAAATCCCATAATTTACAATAAAGTAATTTCACTGGGAAATCTTTATTTCTTAAAACATGTTTCTTTATTTATTTACATTGAGCCACTTTTCTAAGCTTGTAGTGCTCCACGACACTTTTCCTGTGCTCACAACAGATCACCTGAAACATGTTTGAAAAAGGTTTTGTCAGTGGGAAATACTGAGTGAATCATTCAATTTTACTAAAACGACTCGTTTGTTATAATTCACAGTATTAAGAGAGATTACAATGTTTCTGATATCAAACCAACTACCCACAGTATTTGTCACTCGACTCATTTCGGTGACTGTGGTCATATCACCATTGGCTGCCCCAATGAATGACGAATATCACTAATTTAGGTTCGCCCACCTAAAGTGACAACAACAGTAGTAATGTGCACAATACCCCACATACCGGCTGTAATTTGGTGATTACATAAACTTAATCACTGTAATTATAACCTTTGAAAATAAACATGATTTTGAAAATAATTTGATAAAAAGAGAATGACTCACATTGTAGATTTAACGAGCAGAATATAAGCCTACTGATTAGCCTTGATTAACCTAATTTAAATAATAATGCACACACAAACAGGTTAGTAACTAATATAGCAGTTACGACAATTCACGAGATTAAACCCTCACAACGATTTATAAGTGCAATACTTAACAATTCAGCGGATTCACAATGAATGACAGAGTATAGTCCGAATTCGAACAGCACTCAAACATTCAAGTCGAAATCACGATGAATAACAAAGTATAAACACAATTTGAGCGGCACTTAAATAATCGTTGGATAGTTATAATCGATCGGACGTTGAATCGTAATAGTGATCGAGTTATTACCCTGATTGTGGCAGCAATTAGTGATTGTGTGTGTTTAGTGGACTGTTTCTGTGATAACTCAATCTACGTAACTCGAATTTACGTCGTTCCAAAGACAGAATTCAAGTCCCAATGCCCAGTATTTATACGTGAAGTTGGGTTCCCCCGCGTGTCGCGGGAGATGATGATGATGATGTCACGACTCTCCTGGGGTGCACATCTACTCTAGGGTAGCCTTGTCACTAGTATAGGCTTGATGAATTGACAGTTCGTTAATTTGAAACCTATACAACGCATTTTAGAGATAATTATCAAGTTAGGGTTTACCCCCCCTGAGTTTTAGGGGCCCTAATCCTGATTCCAAATGTTTTGAAAATTTTAGGGTTTGTTCAGAATTACTTGGGTTTCTCAATTAAGGTTTCCTATTGGCCAAATTAAAATAATAATTAGGACTTTTGATGAGAGTTGTTACAAAATTACTGTAATACAAACACTGTTTGTTAGAATTGAAGAACAAGATACTGAAAAGGAAATCAGTGATCTAATTCAAAACACATCATTCCTCAACCCACAAGAAGATCCGTATAAAACACCTGCAAAATCAGTTCATCAAGAACAACCAACAAGTGATATAAGCAAAACAGAAGAAATAATCACAAGGATGGTACGACCAGATCGAGAAAAAAAAGTACCAGAAGTATTTTGTTCACCATACTATCTAAGACAAGTAGCAATGAAGGAAGCAAGAATGGCACACGAAAACAACATATCGGGATATGCTTTCCATGCAAAAGGAGAAATGATGTAAAAATTCATTTATATACACTAAAACAAAAAAACAAAAATCAAAATATTATAATTTAATTATTATTATTATTATTATTTTTTGCAGGGATACTCTCTTTGAAAGTAAACATCATGTATTTCTATATAGATATGCTGCTGAAACAATGAGGCCAGGATTGGAAATCACCGAAGAAGTAATCAATTGTTGGTCATATATTTTGAATGAAGAAGAAAAAAGAAGATCAAAAGACAACAAAACTCCAAGATTTTTCTGTACTATTCGAATGCTGGTATGATATATAAAACGCAATTTTTCTGTATTCGTATAATGAAGTATTTTGAAGTTTGATTGAATGAAGTTTTATAAAACGCAATTGCAGTTTTATTTCTTTAATAAAACGCAATGCTTACTTTGTTTGAATGAAGTTTTATAAAACGCAGCTGTATGTTTTATTACCTTCATAAAACGCAGCTGTATGTTTTATTACCTTCATAAAACACAATAATATGTTAATTTGTTTAATTTTATGCAGGCTTTACCATCGAGTGAAAAGGAAGAAACTGAAAATAAAGAAAAGATGATAGAAGCATTCACAATGAACATAGAAAAAAATCTTCAAGGTGCAAAGCTAAAAAGCATAAAGGATTTTAAAATTATCCTTGTCCCGATTCTCTATTCACAGCATTTCTTTGTGATCTCCTTCAATCTTGAAGAGAAACAAATATTCATCATTGACAACAGTGCGAAAGAAGAAACAAATGAAGCTAAATATGGGAATGTGCCTGAAAATACAGTAAGTATTCTTACTTATGCTTTTAAAACACAAATATAAACCACCTAATCTTTTTGTTTTGTTTTTTTTTTTCTGTAGAGGAATGCTTTGGCAGCTTACCTTAAATCTGTTGGACATGAAAAAGCAGATGATATAAAGGGAATAACCCCTGTTAGAATGCAGATGAAATGGAGGACACAATATAATGGCATTGACTATGGTATATTCACTATGCGTCATATGGAATGTTATCATGGAGAACCGGTCGAAAAATGGGATTGTGGGTTTAACGTGGAATATGAAGAACCTGCAATTATCAAGAAGGGTAAAAACAAAAAACCAGTCAACAAGCAAACCGCACAACTTGAAGATTTAAGAAGAAAGTTCATCGCGAAGATATTATTGCACGAAATCAACGAACAAAGAGATTATGTTATTGAGGACTCAAAGAAGTTTCGAGACCTCAGTGCGAAACTTAAAAAACAATCTTATGACACTAGTTTAGATAGGATTAAAGACAGGCTTGCTCTTGCTGGTTTACTTTGATTTTGAAATGCTACTTATTATAAAACGCAATGTTTTTTTCATTTAGCATGGTTTTAATATAACTCATTATTTTCTTGATCTTGCTAGTTACTTTGATTTAGAAATGCTACTTATTATTAAACGCAATGTTTTTTCTTTTGGGATAATTTTCATATAAAGCAATATTTTGATGATATATTTAAAATGCACTTATTTGTTTGTTATTTTAAAACGCAATATGTATCCTTTAAAATTATTTAAACATTATTTTGAAAAAAATTTATAAAATATATATAAAATTTATAAAACGCAACATTTTAATAGTATGCTATAACTCAACATTGTCTATTTAAATTATTACAATGTTTTGAAATGCTACTTATTATAAAATGCAATGTTTTTTCTAATTATTCATTTCCAAACATATAACGCAATATAATTTATAACGCAATGAATTTTTTTTTTTTTACAATTTTTATAACACAAAAAACAAATTAAAAATATAATTACAATAAGGACAATCATAAAAATGATATATTATAATCTTCTAAAACGAAATGTTATAAAAAAATAATAATATACAATATATGAATAGTAGATAAAACAAAAAAAATAAACTGATAGCTTAATGACAAGAAATTGATTAGACCAAAACCCTTAAAAAGCCTTAAAAAGCCTTTTGGATTCCTGATATAAAATACTGTATGATTGAACAATCAATTCAAAGAAAAAAATAAAAAATAATCATTTTTAATATTAACACAGTTGATTCAAATTCCTCTACCAATCGATTATATAAGAACAGAAACCCTAAACTATTTTCACATTGCTCTCATCATACACCAAATACCCAACACACACAAACCCTAAAATGGCTAATCAACAACTATCAGTTTGGTGGGTTAAAAGAGTCAATTTCGTTCTTCAATTCCTTGATGGAAAAAAAATACCATTCCGTTGCTTCTGTTCTTCAAAACTGCAATGAAAATGTTTTGAAAAGGATGAACGAAATAGGTATACCACCTTCTTGTTACACAGATCAAACAGCCGCACTGTTCAGAATTCTACACAAAAGATTTGGTAATCCGAATCAAACTGCAACTGAAGATGCCCAGGTTACATCTTGGGAGTTCATTGAGGAAACTTTCAAAGTTTCAGTGACTTGGGATGATGGTGATGTGGAGATGAATGACCCAAAGGACATATCTACCAGTGAGGATCTAATTTTTTTGAAGCAGTTATCTGAAATACCAATCATCAACAACTCTGCTAGCAAATTTGCAGAGAAGCTTCAAAACGCAGTAGTCTCACAGGTTGAACTTTGGGTTGAATCTGAAAGTGATGAGGAAATCCCTGATGGAAGCTTAGGGTTCTCATCCGATGAAGAAACAAACTTTGATCCATGAAGCTGATCATGCTACTAATTTTTATTTAATTTTGTGGTTTGAAAACATCATCTTTGTTTAAAACTATCATTATCTATATAACGCAATGTTTATTATATCCACTTGCATTTCTTGTTTAATTTTATGTATGATCTGTGTGATAATAAAACGCAATAATCAAAAAATACCATTTAAAGTATATTGTTCTATGTATAAAACGGAATAACAATATACTGTTATCATAAAACGCAATTAACCAAAAAAAACTGATAAGTGATTTGGAAATCCCTGATGGAAGCTTAGGGTTGTCATCATTTCTTGTTTAATTTGATCTATGATCTGTGTTACAATAAAACGCAATAATCAAAAAATACAATTTAAAGTATATTGTTCTATGTATAAAACGCAATTAACCAAAACAAACTGATACTTATGAAGGATATCACAAAACGCAGTAACAAAAAGAGATGAAACCTATACATCATAAAAAGCAATGACAAAATTTTTTTTTTACTTATTGATATCTGATTTTGACAGAATTTGTATACATAATTACATTACATTGCTAGAACCTATAGCATTAGAAGAAACCTTATCTTTACATGTGCGACTGTTATGTCCTTTTCAACCACATACACGGCACGATTTCTGGATCTTTGATGATTTCTGAATTGCAATCTCACGATTAGACTTGATCCTTTTTTGTACACCGCATCCTTTGGTCCTTATTTTGATCGGGACACGAATCATAGAATCTGATTTTTCTAAGTTCCCTCCAATATCAGCAAATCTTTCTTTGCGACTAGGAGGCGGCGCAGCAACCATAACCTCATCCGCTTTATCAATATAACTTTTAATATGATCCCTGTAACGACACAGCTCATCCAAATCGCCAACCAGTCTATTAACCACATACTCATTTGCAACAACGATTTCTCTATAAACTTTATCAATTTCACTATTCCTACCAATTTCATCAAACCGAATATTGGAATGATTTGATCCAACTGAAACAACATCTCTCATCCATCTTCTATGAACATATCTTCTAGGAAACTCAGTTATATCATCATACCGTAATACGTAAAATATATGGCGGCACAATATACCAAATTGTTCAAACCGTTTGCAAGAACAACTTATACTTAAACCATCTTCTTGTTTGCTGTATTGCACCTGTAAATAAGATTAAAAAGCTATATAAAATTAGTGAAATGTAATATAAAACGCAATGAATAATAAATATAATACAGATATAACTATATAATCATATAATGATAAAACGCAAAAAAAGATGGAAAAATAAAATGCAATAGATATTTAAAACAATATAAATTTAAAAAATACCTTGAAAAAAGATGTGCATGGCTGTCTGAAATCCTTTATTTCAAAATATTGAACATCACCCACAGTATCAAGAGACTTTGACATACACTTTGTAATGGCAGCATCAATTTCAATTTGAATATCCTTAAAAATTGTTTTGGTATATATTTCTGATGCTTGTTTCTCCAATACAAAGTCACTCCAGGGCTTACACTCAATATACCTTGTATCATGATCATTCCTCCTATGCTCATGCCTTTGAATATCCATTGCAGTCTCAAAATGAGTGAAAAATTCAACAAGTGTACATCTTGGATTGCAAATCTGACCAAAGAAGTAATTCTCGCTTTCACATCTTGACGTAGTACGCATAAGACCAGCCAAATCCTCTCCATGGTAATAAGCAGGAATCCAATCAAATCGAAGATCATACATATCTTTTAACCACTCATGATTTTCCAATCCAAAAGTATACATTATTGAATGCCACTCAGTTTCAAAATCTTCAGGAATAATAGTATCATTCCAAACAACATGAGTCATTCTTGTATTAAAATCAGTGTTTGCTGACAAAACAGGACCAACCTGAATAAAAAGTAATAAAATTATTAAACATAAAACGCAATAATTTAAAACCCAATATATTGAAAATGATAAACATAATGCATTGATGGTAAAACGCAATTGTTTTGTAATTCTATTGATAAAAATGTTTGGGGATCTTATTGTATATTACATAAAACGCAATAATAAAACAATATAAAATTGCAGTTTGTTATATCATAAAACGCAGTTAATACCTTTGTCTTCAATTTCTCCCATATATGCCGCATACATAACCTATGCCTACTTCTTGAAAGTACATCCTTAATAGCTCTCTTCATTGCAGCATCTTGATCAGTAACAACAACTTTAGGCTCACTTCCAAAAGCATTAACAAAGCACCTTAAAAGCCATCTATAAGAATCTGCAGTCTCCGAACCAAGTAATGCACCACCAAATGTGACATTCCTAAAATGATTATCAATACCAGTAAATGGTACAAAAACCAAATCATACCTGCATAAAAAACAAATTAAAAAAGCATTAGAAAAATTAGAACAGGATATATAACGCAATAGAATATATAACGCAATAAATGAAAAAAACTTACTTGTTTGATTTATAAGTAGCATCAAAACCAAATATGTCACCAAACACTGTATAATTTGTTTTTGATTGCTCATCAGCCCAGAAAAGCCCTTTCAATCTTCTATCTTCACCAATAACATAATCACATGTGAAACCAGGACAACATTCTTTCTTCCTAATAAGACGCCTATCTACCATTTCTGCATCATACTCTCCGATGTAAAGATTCAAATCCCTTCTATAATTATTACAATCAACTTTACTAGCACCAACTTCACCAAAACCACCATACATTGTTTTCATAATATTGAATGCTTTAACAGGTCCAATATTGATTGCAGACAATCCAGATATAAAACTTTCTTTCACATAATCGACACTTCTGGCAGCCGGCAAGAAATGAATATCTTCATCTTCAACAAAGATATGATTATGTTCTTCTTCAAAGTAGTAGATTTTAAACATATTATTGTTCCCTAATATTAATTTCACATGAGCATTGCATCCAACTCTTTTTGAACCTCTATTACGTCTAACAATCTTTTTACTATTCTCAACTGAACCAGAATCTATTTCTTTGCTAAGATGAAATCCTTCTTTTGAACAGACAATATATCTTATTTTCACTAAACCACCACCATTTTTTCCAAGAGGTATTTTTTCTTGCAGAAAAACCTGCAGCAAGTGCATATCTCTGATAAAACGCAAAAGCCTCATCAAATGACTTAAAAAACATTCCAACAGCAGGTGTAATGGATCCACTGACTTTAGGTTTGAAAAACTTTCTTCCACTGTTTATGCATACACGTTCCTCCCACTTGGAAATGTTATCTGAAACAATTAAAAAAACTATAAAACGCAATACCTCTTACATAATAATGTTTTTAGTGATAAACCTAAAAATATGTTAATAAAAATTTAAAAATACAAACCTTTAAAGTTTATATATGAACTAATATGGATAAAAGCATAAAAAGCAATACGTTCAGTAAAACGAATCATGTGATCTGAAACACTTAACAAATAATCATAAAACGCAATACAACCTATATAATAATGTGTTTAGTGTTAAATCTCAAAATATGTTAATAATAATTTAGAAATACAGACCTTTAAGGTTTGTATATGAACTATTATGGATAAAAGCATAAAACGGAATACATTCAGTAAAACGCATCAAATGATGAACAAACAAAAATTGTACAACAATAACAGTTATAGCTTTATATTACATAAATCTTAAACTAAAATTTTGTATGCATATAATTTAATTAATATCATAAAACGCAAATCTTCACTAAAACGCAATAAATGATGAAGAAACAAAACAAAACAAACAAATTATGTTAAATTATACAACAATAACAATTAAACTTATGAAAAATCAAATATTAATTACAGAAACACGAATTATAAAACGTAAAACAATGAAATTCGGAAAAAATAACAAAAATTTACTCAAAATTGAAGCTAAACATACCAGCAGAGTCTGAAGAAGACATTGAAGTTATCGAATTGACGAACGAAAGAAGATTAATGTTTGAAAAGAGGTGAATTTGCGATCGATGGCGATTTAGGGTTATAGAATCTTCAATTATGTTATGAGAGTGATGAACTAAGAAAAGAGGTAACAAAATCTATAATCGAATTAGAACGAAGATATGATAATGTAAAAAGACGAAAAAGCCCACGCGTCCAAAAATTTAAAAAAAAAATGATGAATGGCTAAGATTGCTTCCTATACTTCCTAGCCAAAATAAACTTCCTATTTGATCTTTTCCCTTAAAGATAATTGTTGGTTTTATTAGATAAGTTTATCTAGTTAATATTTTATTATTTAACATAGAGTTTGAGTGGGGTAGGACTAGAACTAGGGGTGTTCAGAATTCGTTTCGAATTTGAAAACTTCAAAATTCGATTAAATTCGATTCGATTAACAGGAATTTGTTTCGATTATAAGAATTCAAATTCGATTCAATTCGAGTCAAGTAAATCGAATACGAATTTATAATTTCAAATTCGATTTGATTCGAAATTCGATTAAAACATTATACATTTTATTTATTATTTTTTATATATAATACATATATAACTTTTATAGGGCTATACTATAAATTATTTTTAAAATTTATTCCAAGTATTAAAATTACCCATTACCAATCCCACTACATTGTCCATAACTAAAACCTAAGTGGCAAATCTATCAATAGATTTCTAACCCTAAAAATATTAACGTGTAGTGGTTATTCCCGAATTCTCGTTTTGAATGTTAGACTTATGGTACTTGATTTGGAATGTTATATGGCTGCTTTAAAACTTATGTCTCATTTTAATAGTTATTTATATGTTTTAAAAGAAACTGAATCAAATCGAATTTATTCGAATTCGAATTTTTAATCGAATGCAAATCGAATACGAATTGGGTTTTTTATTCGAATTCGAATTGAATTGGGTAGGTTTTAATCGAATACGAATTCAAGGAAAAATAAAAATTATTCGAATAATTCGATTCGAATAATTCGAAAATTCGATATTCGATTCGATGAACACCCCTAACTAGAACAAGTTTAGCATAAATAGATGGTTAGAGTTATTGTATTTGTGTCCTCTCACTGTGTTTGTGTGTTCAATCAAGGGCCGGATTTCCAACATAGCTTATTTTTTTTGTGAATGATTCGACTCTAAAAATAGTGGTAAAGGCATGCAGATTGATGAAATTGTTGTGATTAATTTGAGTTAAATCACTCAAGTAAACATGAATAATCATTTGGATATTTGGATTGTGTTTCTAGCTATCTCATCTTCTGATTTTACTTCTTTAGTTTTGTTTGTTTCTTATATTTCTTGCAGGGCCGATTCCTCTCATTTGTATGTAAGGATCTTTTTTTATTTTCCTTTTGCTTGATTCATATTTTCATATGGATTGTTGACCATTAATCAGAGAATTCAATGCGTAGGTTGAATTTTTAATACGATTGTTCAGCATTTCTGACTTGGAAATGGAGCATTCTAAATTTTTTTTTAACGGCCAACAAACTCAATCCCGAGCACTCTCGGGGCACCCACTGGACAAACGGAGTACTCCGAGAGTAACCCGAGTCCATCACCAATTCCGGGGAACCCGGTAACCCACCCGCCTGTAGGCACGACAGTGAAATTACCGGTTAAACCCGTTTGGCTCAAGGATCCAACCCAGGTTTCTCTGGATCTCTTATCATTGCCCACCAATGCCTCACTCTGCACCAAGCGGGAGTCGAACCTGCATCTCTCAAGAGAAATGCATGCCCTCCACCACTTGATCTAGAGATCATTGGCTGGAGTATTATAAATTGTGTTATGGAAATGATAAGATGAAACTATGGCGAGCGCTTGAAGGGTTTCGAATATTGGATTAAAGTTTAATTAAAAATCCACAATGATGGAATACGTCACTGTTTTAAGATATGTTGGTTGTTTAGAATTGGTGGTTGATAAAGATAACAGGGGGGTAGGTATCAACATTCCCTTGTGCTTCCAATCTCTATGTGCTCTTTTGGATAACATCTCAAATATGCTTGCTTATGGTCAGTATTTGACACTTACTGGCATCCATGGCTATGCAATGGCTAAAATTTGGAAGATACATGGCTGGATGTTGGGTTTTACTTGATCACAACTATCAAGAAGTTACGTTCTCTATGTTTAAGAGAATCAATAGTAATTCTCAGTTTTAATTTCGGAGTATATAGTGAATGTTTTTTTTATATATTCTGAAGTAAATGTAACCTAGAAAAGCTAGAAGGTTTATGTTCATGTGCCCTTTAAAATTTAGGCTCAAGAAGATTGGTAAAACTCGACATGTTTTTACTTTCTTATTGTCTGCTTCACCAGTTGAATGAACGAGTGAGATGCATATGGTTACTTAATTTTTTGCGTTTTCTTCTATAGAAATGGAACACTTGCTGAGGGATGTAAAGGATATAGCTATCAACACTCTAGAAACTAAGGTTTTTTTAAAAAAAAAATTGTACAGAGAAGGAGCCGGATAAGTGAGAAAATGAAGACCCTTACAGACCTGCTTCCAAATTCAAATAAGTTTAAGGTGGGATCATCAATGAAGAAGATTAAAAACACCGAGTGAGAGAAGCTTTGGTGTGTTGGGTTAATTGGGTTTGTTCACGGGTCACGGGTTCTAAACTGGGTTTATCCGATACGGAAAATGGTTCGTTTACGGATCACGGGTTACGGGTCAGCATGTAAACGAGTCAAATGGGTTGCAAAAGTTGGAATAAGTTAAAAGTTCAATGGTTTACGTGAGAATTAAAAGCTGCATGGAAGAAAATATCATGTGTGAAATTACTAATTAGTAAAACTTGGTCAAGGTTGACCGGGTTTGTTGCACATGATCTTGTGAGTTGGGAATCGTTAGAATTGCTCTAAAATTCAGCATGTGTTTTTTTGTTGTTTATTTAATATAAATAGGGAGTAGTTGTAGTAGTTTGTTTTGTACCCTTTCTTGAATATCAAATATATCACAACAAGTTTTTCATTCTCTGCACATTATACATCTTCACATATATCGTGAGTTTGAGTGTGATTGTGTGTATAGTGGGGCCTGAACCAACATGGTGCATTCATGTTTGTGCTCGGCGTGGTGAAGCAACAGATGGCCATAGCTTAGTTGAACGAGTAATCACATAGTTCATCATAATCAGTGCAACATATGAAGTCTCATTAGTCTTACTTCAATTCAATAATCGCTGGTTTTGCTGAACTCATCCTATCACTTTTTGCCGAAACATCAGAGGTGGTTACGCGCCCTAACGAGCCTTCCCATGAGTCTAATAATTCTAAGGTGGGCACCAACGTTAAGCAATGTTTACGGAAAGTTGCAGATGGCCATTTCACTGCGGCGGTTAAGGTTTTATGTTCTTCGGGGGTTGCACCTCTTGGTGAGGATACTATGAAAGCGTTGGTGGCTAAACATCCTGTCGTACCTCCTCCGGTTATGCCTGGGTCCTTACTATCGGAGCCACCCCTTACTGTGGATGTTGATAACGTTCTTGGGTGCATTAAATCTTTCCCCAAAGGGACCTCTTGTGGGAGGGATGGGTTGAGGGCACAACACATTTTGGATGCTCTTTGTGGAGAGGGGTCGGTGATCGCTTGCGGGATGCTTAGGGCTATTTCTGAGGTGGTTAACTTGTGCTTGGGTGGGAGATGCCCTAGGGTCTTGGCGGAGTTTGTTGCTTCTGCGCCCCTCACGTCCTTACTTAAACCAGACAATGGGATTAGGCCTATTGCTGTGGGCGCCATTTGGAGGAGGTTAGTCTCTAAGGCGGCTATGAGGGGGGTCGAGAAGGAGATGGCTAAATATCTCGGTGATTTTCATTTTGGGGTGGGTATTCCTAGCGGGGCTGAGGCCGTGCTCCATAGTGCGAACAGGTTCTTAAACGCGTTCCACTCGGATGGGTCGTTGGCCATGATTACTGTTGATTTCTCTAATGCTTTCAACCTGGTGGATAGAACCGCCCTTTTGTCAGAAGTTCGGACCCGATGCCCGTCCATTTCTTTATGGGTGGATTTTCTATATGGACAGTCGGCTAGATTATATGTCGGAGACGACCATATTTGGTCCACCACCGGGGTTCAGCAGGGAGACCCCTTAGGGCCTCTTCTCTTTGCCTTAGTTTTGCATCCCCTCATTCATCAGATACGAGATAGATGCAAGTTACTCTTCCATGCTTGGTACTTGGATGATGGTACGATTATAGGTGTGACAACCCGTATTCTCGACCCTAATCGTCGAGAGAAGGGTATTTTATTAATATTCGTATTCACTATTATTATTATCATATTATTATTATTGTTATTATTATTATTATTATTGGTTTATACCAAATAATAATAATAACACGCGACGGGAGATTGATTTAATCACTTATTCATTACCGTTATAAATTTAAGTGTTGTGATAAACGGGTCGGTCAGTTAAACGTGATACCCGATATATTATGGATCCATTCGCACGAGCCCAACCCACACCTAAACCACTAAAACCTTAGCATATAAATATAACCTCATGATCATCACCCCTCTTTTATATAAAAATAAAACCCTACATGCAGACTAAAGGCAGCCGCACACACACTCCTCTACCTCTTTCCCCTACAAATATTTTCCGGCCATCAGTGATAGTTCCGCTGACTTTTCTGACCGACAAGCAGCCCCAAACACCCTATTCTATCCCTATCTCACCCACATCCCCTCTCGACTGAACTCAGACGGCCGGAGCCGCGAATCCGACAAGGTCTCCGGACATCCGTTCGCCGCCGCTGATGACAACGACGAAGATGATTTACTGCTATCAATGATGATGATCATTAGCTAATGAAGATGATGATGAAGACGAGTTTATGACTAATAAGGATTAATGATGTTGGTTTGGAGCCTCGACAGTGGTAGTAGGGACTGCAGGCAACGGAGAGAGTCTCCAGCCGCCGGGCGACGGTATTGACGGTAATTCCTGCCTCGACGATGGCGGTTGACGGTGGTAAAACCCCGTGGCAGCGTATATCTAACTATTCATAAACTTTCGGTAAGTATTCAATTGTTATTTGCATCCTTTTGTAATTCTTGACTCTGTGATTTCGATTGTTAGAGGGAATATGATAATAGGATCCGTTTTGTTAGAATATGAATTATGCAGACAAGCTCATTAATGAAATCTGATGTTTTCTTGTGGCCGATTGTCTGTTTGAATATGATTTTGTGGGTGTTTGATGATTTAGAATGTAAATTGTAAATGAAAGCTCATGATGAAGGAATGACAAAGTTGCCTAGCATATCAGTAGCCTACTAATCGATTCATATGATGGTCCAATCACAGTTGCCCACTAAAATTCACATAATCAATTTGTAGTATTACAATGGTTCTAATGGTCCAATGGAATTGAAGGCATATGGCCAAATTTAGATGATGTCTTTGAATAAAATAGTGGCGGCCCCATGTGTTTGAATCTAATCAAATAAAATGGTATTTTAATAAGGTTTGCCAGAATGTGTGATGATGAATAATTAATGAAAGTATTCTGTTCTTTCGTAAGTTGTGTGGGGTGATTATGATTTCAATCAAATTAGTTAGTGATAGACTAATATTATTCAATAAAACTGATGGAATGTTTGTAGAAACTCATCGGGTTGTTTGTTTATAATCAAGCATTACTGGTTAATGAACGATTTGCTGTTACGCATGTTTGCATTATTGGATAACTGTTATGTGATACGAAACCAAACACTTGCTATGAGACTTGACGATAAATGCTAATGAACCCGTGTGTTGCATGATTAACGATTACAAACTGTATAAGTATGAGTGTTGTACTTGTATGTTACTTATATGACGTGTACGTAAAATACGTGACGAACATGGCTAATAAATTGATTATATTTGATAAACACGGTAGGGTTTGGTTGATCAACTTGGAGCGGGTAACATAACATAACATACCGAGCAAACCAAGGTGAGTTCACACTCCTAAGGCATGGGATTCCCGGTGGGTTGGGAATGGGATTGAATAACTACTCGTACTATCATTACTATTAAACTACTTTTCACGGTCCTCGGATTGAAGGGCACGTACGTAAAACCTACGTACACTCATACTTGCTACTGTCCTCGGATTGAAGGGCACGTACGTAAAACCTACGTACACTCATACTCGCTACGGTCCTTGGATCGAGAAGGGCACGTACATACACGACTAGTCTAGTAACATACAACATGGGAAGCCCCCACTATTCATCGCAAACATGTTCGGGGAACCGCGATACGGATTAATACGATACACATGGGAAGCCCCCACTAATCTTCGCAAACATGTCTGGGAGACCGCGATACGAATTAATACGATACATGGTTTACAAAACGAACATATGATTTACGAAACGAATGCTATAACTAAACAACCAACTGTGAACTCGCTCAACTTTGTTGTTGACTCGTTGTTACATGCCTTGCAGGTCTTTAGGTGCATATTGACTGGAACTTGCTATCTGGGAGGTTGGAGTGGTCATGGGTCGAGATACATGGAAACACAATACAAGACTAATGGCTTTTTACATGTGGTTTATAAACACTTAACGAAGGATTTATGCTTCCGCTGTAAACTGTGAATTATTGTAACACTTACTGTAATCAATGAAAGTTTTATTTTCATATACCTATGAGTTCAATGTGATTGATGGCTAAAATCCTGGTCAGTCACGCCTCCTAGCGGTGGTACTCCGCATGTGGATTTTGGGGGTGTGACAGATTGGTATCAGAGCCATTGGTTATAGTGAACTTGGTTTTAAAAAGGGGGAAAATGTTTTTGTAAAACCAGACTATAACCGAACAGTTCTAAAGACGTGAATACGACCATGACACTCAGCTCCAGATTGCAAGGTTCGTCTCTCATATACTCATTGTACTACATAATTAGTGAACACCTACATACAATATTGCATGTGATTGCACGTTTAGCACAACAATTACGGAATTCATGTACACTTGCACGTATTATATGACTGATAGGGTGGTAATTCCCTAAAACATTCATGACTTACGTTTCGTGATGCTCTTTGGTTGCTACTCGAGTTTGAGGAACCATTTGACATGAGTTAAGAGGAGCTGAGATGAGCATGCAAATCACAATATTATTATGGGTGCACACATAATAATAATGTGGGGTGCATACAAGTCCCAGTGAGGCTTAACAAGTGAAAAAGGGGTTCCGTTCCATTATTTGATCAACGTGAAACATAACAAACCTATAGGGGTCATAGCAGTGATTGTCCCCTACTCAAACATGAACTTTTCATTCCTCTCTGGATCCCTTCGAATCTCGACGCTATCGAGTATTACCTGAACACCTAGCGAACCTTGTAGAATGTTAGGTGCTTATACAAACGTCCCTGAGTTGGATGTCCCAGCGTCGAATGTTTGATCGATACCTTTCTTACTCTCGTGATCACTTGCAACACTCTCGTAACAGACGTCTTAGATTCCGAAGTGTGATCACTTCTGCAACACTCTCGTAACAGACCGTGAATTACTCAAACAACTTGCAACATCGATGGACAAGAGGATTGAGCGTGATACTTTACCGACCTCAGTACTTTGACGACCCTGATTACCGGCAACGAGCACCAACGAATTGGCTTCAATCAAATCCTTAACCCTTGTCAGCGACTCATGGGAGTCAACTCTCACGAATCAATCGGGACATAAGCAATGACAATGGACTATAACGTGGAATGTGTAACTGCCTGCACGGTGAGTAGCGCTTTAGGACGTGGCCCAGAATGTGAAAAGATGGACTTGATGGTGAAGAATCGTAAGGCTTCGTTTCGAACAACGACGTTGGGAGCAGCAGTCACAGTGACAACAAAGTATTCGTAACCCTAGCCTACAATATGGAAATAAAGGTACCTACAACATGGATTGGCCGTGGTTAAGTTAAGAATACAACGGCCAAAGGAACAACGACAGTACTTGAAATCCCTGTAATGAAACCAGCAACACCAGAAATAGTGCTTTTGGAAGGGCATTTAGAATTGGCATGGGCGACGTCAGGACTCAACAACATGGTAGCTAGTATGGGTAGCAACCCGCTTCATCTCTGTTCCGTTTGACCCTGATGCTCCTAAGAGATTGAACCTGTTGTGGAATCGGCTGATGGCAAGACAATCGGAACCGCATAAGTTTGTAAGGATGCAAACTTGACATTGTGGGACAAGTGTTCAACATCGACCTTTCTTCTATTATCTTTAATGGCTTGATGCAGTAGTTAGCAAGGATCGCGCAGGCATGCCCTGTGAGAAGAAAATTTTACGTATCCTCCTTCTTAGCAGGGAACCGTCGTCTGTTCCAAAGTGTCAGCATGGTGTAAAAGTTAGCATTGTATCATCAATGAAGGCCCAGGAGTGTCTACGGAAGGATTTCCCTGTTGTGTTAGTAACTGTTACTGATGTTACGATTAAGGACAAGAGGATCGAGGATCCACCAACTGCCTGCGATTTCTCCTGATGTTCTACCTGTAGAATTTACCGGTCTACTTCCACAATTGTAGAAAAGAATCTCAGTTGATATCACACCAAAGCAGCCTCAGGGATCACACGAATCGACTGTATTTACTGATGACGTTCTGAATCATGACCAGGAGAAAGGAACACCATGGGTGGCATATGTATTCTATTTCAGTGCCTCTGTGGGAGGAGCCATTAAGTGCGAAGTCATGCATTTTGATCAGGTAACCAACGGAGTGGGAAATCCTCGTGGATCTCGCTGAGATGCACCTTGTTAGAAGCTGATCGACACCAAAGATTCCTTTGGGGATGCAGCAATTCCTTGGTTTCACTAGATACTAACGCAGCTTACCCACAAGATTTTCGAAGGTCACACAGCTTAAATCCCTTTAGCACAGTAGGGTACTGTGTTCGTGAAAGACGAAACAGGAGGACGTCCTTTCAGCTTTCGAGTTCCAACTCCGCAATGTACTGAGCATCGTCTTTACCCGAGGGTGCGGGTGATTTAGTGGTATACCACGATGGCCCGAATCAGAGTTCCGGTTACACGCAGAAGCAACACGAGAGAGTGATAAATTACGTGATGGAGTTACAAGGAGGAACTGCACGACACACGACTGATGGTGAAAATCGTGGCCTTGGGATTTTAGTTGGAGGCATTACTTGGACGGTACCAGATGCGCTATTTAGACCGATCACAAGGGCCCCCCGTGTACTTTGGCTTTGACAGAACTAAATCAGTTAATGGCATCACTGGAGGGAACTGTAGGATGATTGCATCTATGAAACTTGAGCGTGCACGAGCTTTGCAGCTCACCATCGACTCTAACTTACCTAAGCAGACTCGCTCTGTCAAAACTGGAGAACAGAAGGAAGAAGACTTTCAAGTCGGACCCATGCGGGGCATGGAGAAGCAACCTCGGGCAGGGCGGATGATACACGCTTCTTCAGAAATGAGTGTGGACCCCATTATACGACAACTGTAGGGAACTCATGTTGAGCAAAGCGCACCGGCTTCGATATTCTAGTCGTCTGGGTTTGATGAGAGACATTAGGATTTACAAACCCTGTACTGGTAATCGGGCATGAAGGCCCACCTAGCTAGGTATGGGAATGATGTTTGACTTGTGGTAAAGTCAAGGCGAAGTGTGAGCAACCAGAAACACCTATATGGAAAGTGAAAACAGTCTGCCATGGATTTGGTCGCTAGTCTACTCACAACTCGAAACGGAAACAATACCACCTGGATGATCGTTGATTGCCACACGTAACCAGCACACTTTCTAGCCATCAACGAAACGTGTAATTTTTCAATATCTTGCAAACAACTACTTGAAGGAAGTAGGTGCTAGGCGCAGGGCGCCGATTCCCATCATCTCTTTATATGACTTACGTTTCACGTCCGATTTGTGGCAAGGCATGCACAAATCCTTCGGCTCACGGTCATGCATGAGCACTACTTAACACCCACGAACGAATGGTCGAACCAAGCAAACTACTGAAGACATGCTGCAGGCATGTGCTACCGATTTTGTCCACGGCTGGAAACAACACCTACTTCGTTTACAGTGGATGGAACTCAACCTTATGTGAAACAACCGTACACTAGTCCTGGTTACTCAGGACGTGCAACCATTATTTAGAGTGTTTTGGTGATTGTTTGCCTACTATACTAGTTCGTGTCGTCGACACAAGACTTTTGATACAACGCGCACTCTAAAGTGAGTTAACAACTCTCGCTAATGGCATATGTCCATAGTTTGGGACAACACACTATTTCCCCGGTTTTGGAAATACGTACGATACCCCTAGCTTGAGGCTACACGCGCGTCCTTAGAAAAGTACATATTCCTGGATTGGAATACCACTATCCCTGGATTGGGACTGCTTTACATTTCTGAATTAGAGTACTACTATCCCCGGATTTAGGGAGGAATACTTTTAACATATTGGTTTAATTTCGATAGTTAGTTGATAATCTCAACTTTATCACTTCGTTGAGGAACCGGTTGAGACCAACCCCCACCCCCCAGCGTTGTAGGTTACCTATAGATCGAGTTCATTGGAACTCACTCCAAGCCATTGTTTTATAACAATTTTCGGGACGAAAATTCTTTCAACTAGGGGATGATGTGACACCCGACCTTCACAGCGTAAACACAAACCCTGCTAACTTAGATATTCACTTGGACATCTCGTTTATGTCCACGAAAAACCAAGTGTCTCGAAAATTTCACAAAACACTCACGGAATCGTATTACAAGTTAATAATTAATTGCGCGAAATTCTATGCAATGTGAAGTGAGTATGGACTACGTGAATTTTTTTGTTATGAGAATTACCTGAACTTGCATGCCACATGACTTTATGTGCTATGTGATTGTATGTTCGTTGTGTGAACTTTCGTGAAACTACGTGTAAATACATATGACAATAGATTATTGGGGGATTTAAAAATAAAAGCGTATCGTATGACTTAGATTAAATTTCGAGGACGAAATTCCTGTAACATGGTGAGAATGTGACAACCCGTATTCTCGACCCTAATCGTCGAGAGAAGGGTATTTTATTAATATTCGTATTCACTATTATTATTATCATATTATTATTATTGTTATTATTATTATTATTATTGGTTTATACCAAATAATAATAATAACACGCGACGGGAGATTGATTTAATCACTTATTCATTACCGTTATAAATTTAAGTGTTGTGATAAACGGGTCGGTCAGTTAAACGTGATACCCGATATATTATGGATCCATTCGCACGAGCCCAACCCACACCTAAACCACTAAAACCTTAGCATATAAATATAACCTCATGATCATCACCCCTCTTTTATATAAAAATAAAACCCTACATGCAGACTAAAGGCAGCCGCACACACACTCCTCTACCTCTTTCCCCTACAAATATTTTCCGGCCATCAGTGATAGTTCCGCTGACTTTTCTGACCGACAAGCAGCCCCAAACACCCTATTCTATCCCTATCTCACCCACATCCCCTCTCGACTGAACTCAGACGGCCGGAGCCGCGAATCCGACAAGGTCTCCGGACATCCGTTCGCCGCCGCTGATGACAACGATGAAGATGATTTACTGCTATCAATGATGATGATCATTAGCTAATGAAGATGATGATGAAGACGAGTTTATGACTAATAAGGATTAATGATGTTGGTTTGGAGCCTCGACAGTGGTAGTAGGGACTGCAGGCAACGGAGAGAGTCTCCAGCCGCCGGGCGACGGTATTGACGGTAATTCCTGCCTCGACGATGGCGGTTGACGGTGGTAAAACCCCGTGGCAGCGTATATCTAACTATTCATAAACTTTCGGTAAGTATTCAATTGTTATTTGCATCCTTTTGTAATTCTTGACTCTGTGATTTCGATTGTTAGAGGGAATATGATAATAGGATCCGTTTTGTTAGAATATGAATTATGCAGACAAGCTCATTAATGAAATCTGATGTTTTCTTGTGGCCGATTGTCTGTTTGAATATGATTTTGTGGGTGTTTGATGATTTAGAATGTAAATTGTAAATGAAAGCTCATGATGAAGGAATGACAAAGTTGCCTAGCATATCAGTAGCCTACTAATCGATTCATATGATGGTCCAATCACAGTTGCCCACTAAAATTCACATAATCAATTTGTAGTATTACAATGGTTCTAATGGTCCAATGGAATTGAAGGCATATGGCCAAATTTAGATGATGTCTTTGAATAAAATAGTGGCGGCCCCATGTGTTTGAATCTAATCAAATAAAATGGTATTTTAATAAGGTTTGCCAGAATGTGTGATGATGAATAATTAATGAAAGTATTCTGTTCTTTCGTAAGTTGTGTGGGGTGATTATGATTTCAATCAAATTAGTTAGTGATAGACTAATATTATTCAATAAAACTGATGGAATGTTTGTAGAAACTCATCGGGTTGTTTGTTTATAATCAAGCATTACTGGTTAATGAACGATTTGCTGTTACGCATGTTTGCATTATTGGATAACTGTTATGTGATACGAAACCAAACACTTGCTATGAGACTTGACGATAAATGCTAATGAACCCGTGTGTTGCATGATTAACGATTACAAACTGTATAAGTATGAGTGTTGTACTTGTATGTTACTTATATGACGTGTACGTAAAATACGTGACGAACATGGCTAATAAATTGATTATATTTGATAAACACGGTAGGGTTTGGTTGATCAACTTGGAGCGGGTAACATAACATAACATAACATACCGAGCAAACCAAGGTGAGTTCACACTCCTAAGGCATGGGATTCCCGGTGGGTTGGGAATGGGATTGAATAACTACTCGTACTATCATTACTATTAAACTACTTTTCACGGTCCTCGGATTGAAGGGCACGTACGTAAAACCTACGTACACTCATACTTGCTACTGTCCTCGGATTGAAGGGCACGTACGTAAAACCTACGTACACTCATACTCGCTACGGTCCTTGGATCGAGAAGGGCACGTACATACACGACTAGTCTAGTAACATACAACATGGGAAGCCCCCACTATTCATCGCAAACATGTTCGGGGAACCGCGATACGGATTAATACGATACACATGGGAAGCCCCCACTAATCTTCGCAAACATGTCTGGGAGACCGCGATACGAATTAATACGATACATGGTTTACAAAACGAACATATGATTTACGAAACGAATGCTATAACTAAACAACCAACTGTGAACTCGCTCAACTTTGTTGTTGACTCGTTGTTACATGCCTTGCAGGTCTTTAGGTGCATATTGACTGGAACTTGCTATCTGGGAGGTTGGAGTGGTCATGGGTCGAGATACATGGAAACACAATACAAGACTAATGGCTTTTTACATGTGGTTTATAAACACTTAACGAAGGATTTATGCTTCCGCTGTAAACTGTGAATTATTGTAACACTTACTGTAATCAATGAAAGTTTTATTTTCATATACCTATGAGTTCAATGTGATTGATGGCTAAAATCCTGGTCAGTCACGCCTCCTAGCGGTGGTACTCCGCATGTGGATTTTGGGGGTGTGACAATAGGAGATGCTAAAGAGGTGGCTAAAGCTTTAGAAATCATCAGGACTAAGGGGCCTTGTTTGGGGCTTCAACTTAACGTCAAGAAAACAGAAATTTTTTGGCCATCGTGCAATGGAGTTAAGACGCAAAAGGGTTTGTTTCCTAGTGGGATTGGAAGGCCGGCGTCGGGTGTCAAACTCCTCGGGGGCGCTGTTAGTCGGGATGCGGGTTTTATCAGTAGCTTGGCTGTGAAAAGGGCATATTGTGCAGTGGATCTGATGAGCTATCTTCCACATCTGCGGGACCCTCAATGCGAGCTCCTCTTACTGCGCTCTTGCATGGGTGTTGCTAAGTTGTTATTCGGCCTCAGAACGTGCCAACCCACGTTTGTTGGGGAGGCTGTTTCGGTTTTTGACAAAGGCCTTAGGAGAGCTATCGAGGATATTGTGGTTTGCGGAGGTCCATTTTTTAGGGATCTTCAATGGAGGCTTGCATCCCTTCCGACCCGTTTTGGGGGTTTGGGTTTATGTTCGGCTGAGGATGTATCTACGTATGCTTTCATGGCCTCGAGGGCACAATCTTGGAGTTTGCAGGACCACATTCTTCGGGACTTTGGTATTGTCGGGTTAGATTCTGATTATGTGTGTGCGTTGGATTGCATGCATATGTCCCTTCCGGATTTCGATCTTGGCGGTTTCTCTAATAAGGACACCGCCCCTCCTAAAGCCCAGAATGCTTTGGCGAGTGCCCTATTTAGTAGAACTGTCCAAAGTTTGGGAGAGAAGTTTAGTCTATCCCCTCGTCAGAAAGCCGTGTTCGATTGTCTCCGGGCTCCTCATGCTCAGGATTTCCTGACAGTCATCCCCATTGAAGGACTAGGCCAACACATGTCGGCAGTGGAATACCGGGCAATTCTTAAGTACCGGCTAATGATCCCTCTGTTTCCGGTTGATGAGCCTTGCCCAGTTTGCCGAAAGGTTTGTTTAGATACTTTTGGCGAGCATGCGGTGCATTGTAAGGAGTTGCCTGGTTTTAAATACAGACATGATTTGGTAAGGGATATTCTGTTTGATGTTTTAAAGCGGGCGGGGATTTCGTCGAAAAAGGAGGCTCCGGTGAACTTTCTGACGGATCCGCTCGATGGGAGGTCTACTCTTCGACCAGCTGATATTCTTGTGTTTGGGTGGGCCAGGGGAAAACACGCTTGTGTGGACCTTACAGGAGTGTCCCCTCTTGTTGGGCTCAGGGATAATGGGTTTGCTGCTGGCCAAGCTGCGTTGAAAGCGGAATCAAGCAAAGTCGCTAAACACGAGAAGGCTTGTTTAGAGAATCAACATGTGTTTATCCCATTCGCTTTTGATACATTTGGTTCCCTAGCCCCAGAGGCTGTGGAATTTCTAAACAGGGTCCAACAGGTTGTGAATAGTAATCTCTCAACCTTTAAGGGTCGTTTCGTCTTTAGTAGGATTGGTTTTGCAATTCAAAAGGGGGTTGCGGCGCAGCTTGTTGCCCGTTTACATGCCACTTGTTTGTAATTTGCTAATTTGAAGAATTGAAAGAGAAATTGACATTAACATAATTTATTATTGAGTGGTTTCATTTTTTTTTTCTATACAAAGTAATGGTCTTTCTTTTCCCTTTTAATCTAGATTTTATTATATTTTTTTAAGGGACACGTAGATTGTTCCAGATGGGAAAGCAAGTACATTGTTGACACCATCGTGTTACATGTGAATTTATATGTTGGGGCTATTAGTTTCTTCTTTTGTTAGGAAATTGATTTACTAAATAAGAATGGGATCCTTTTGCTATTTTCTTCAGTTGTGTTTTTGTTTCATATGCTCATATTTGTTTTTGAGATCCTGCTTGACGATTCCGATATTGCAGGATATCATGAGAACATTGTTGGATGTAATACTTCTTTGTTTGAAAATGAGCAATTATATATCCAGATGGATTCCGTGATGACAATATATCTATCAACCATTTATCTAACATATACCCAGAACGAGAAGTGTTAATAGCAATGCATCAGGTTAATATACTTCATATCACTAACCTAGAGACTGCCACTTGAATATTGGTACTTTCTCAATTGGTTTACAACTTATTATCCTTTGTTTGATTACCGATTATAAGGTTTGAGGTTGTACTCATGAGTTAGTGTAGGTAAAAGCAGGATGGAAATTTTAACCCTTACCTCTTGAGACTGCTATATATCCATAGCACAACGTGACTCTCGGACGTGAGGAATAACCACAATACGTGAAGGGTAACCACTGTCACACATTATTACCAAGTCTTTTTGGCCACGTGCCACCGCGTTCCCTGGATTGGTGTGTGGTGAGCCGGATCCAGACATGGTATTTCGGAACAGATACGGGTAATATTTATCCCAGATCCTTTTAGAATCCACTGCTTGAATCAAACAAGAAATTTATAGTGCATAGGGAGGGTCTAAAGGCTACTTATGCTTCTTATTGAGGTTAAATTATCATTATATTTTTATCTCATTATGTTAGGATCTTTAACTATGCATTTCATATGCTATAAATGATTTGAACCATCTATATATAATAAAATGAAAACTAAATGAACAGTAAAATTAGAATTTTAAATTATATTAGAATTTGAATTATTTAAAATTAGAAAGGTAACATCATTAATAGATGAGCAAATGGTATCGGGTATAGGTACCGGTCTCAAATTTACTAAACCGGTGTATTTTCGGTACCGGTTCAACACAGGTATTCACCGGTTTTTACCTTCAAATACCGGTGCCGTACCAGTACCGACCGGTACCGAACCGTACCATACTAGGTATATTCGGTACCGGTATCCACTTTTGGGGATTTCGGTAACGGTATTTTCGGTACGGTTGGTACCGAGCTCATCAAATCCTGTAGCAACGTAGCAATGCAAGTAATTGCACCGTTAGATTACTTTTCATACACACAGTAAGTAAACTGTATTTTGTTTGAATTAGGTTTTATATACACAACAACTTATTTTGCTTTCTTTTTTGTCTTTTTCTGTAATGAATGAATTGTAGCATGTAAAATTAACTTGGATATTTAGATTATTGATGAATAAAATGAAAACTGAATGAACAGTAAAATTAGAATTTTAAATTATATTACAATTAGAATTAGAATTATTTAAAATTAGAATGGTAACATCATTAATAGATGAGCAAATGGTATCGGGTATAGGTACCGGTCTCAAATTTACCAAACCGGTGTATTTTCGGTACCGGTTCAACACAGGTATTCACCGGTTTTTACCTTCAAATACCGGTGTCGTAACAGTACCGACCGGTACCGAACCGTACCATACTAGGTATATTCGGTACCGGTATCCACTTTTGGGGATTTCGGTAACGGTATTTTTGGTACGGTTGGTACCGAGCTCATCAAATCTTGTAGCAATGCAAGTAATTACACCGTTAGATTACTTTTCATACACACAGTAAGTAAACTGTATTTTGTTTGAATGGGGTTTTATATACACAACAACTTATTTTGCTTTCTTTTTTGTCTTTTTCTGTAATGAATGAATTGTAGCATGTAAAATTAACTTGGATATTTAGATTATTGATGAGCAAATCGTATCAAATCCTATAATCAAACTGGTATCGTATCGGTACCAAATTTACTATATCAAATCATTCTCGATACCAATTTGGTACCCACCTTTTGGCGTTTTCATAATCGTTACTTTCAGTTCGACACCGGTTTAGCACCATACCTGTATTTATTGATTTTTATCTTCAAATACCATACCGTATTGTACCGAGCATTTTCGGTGCCGGTACCTAATTTCGATGATTTTCCGGATTGGTACTTTCGGTGCCGTTACCGGTACCGAGCTCATCCATATTTTAACGTGATAGCACCGTAATAACTGAGCTCATCCATATTTTAACGTGATAGCACCGTAATAACTGAATTGAAAACAATCGAATTTCCAACATGTAGGACGTGTGGGTCCTATACTTAACACGTCATTTTATTTATGTTTTGATATTCGGTATCTGCTTGTTGTTGCTGACACGCGTTTTGCAGTCATTGGGTCCCCGCCGCAACGCGCGCGCGGAAAATAACTAGTTGATTAAATAATCAAATGATTAATTATATATTTTTTGAAATTAATAATTAATAATTAACCAATTGAAATAAATAGTAATTTTAATATATTATAACTAGGTTATAACCCCGTGTATTACACGGGTTGATTAAATAAATTTTATATACTAAATAATAAAACAATATATATTTTTAAAAACCTTCTTTATTGCACGAGTTGAATAAATATAATTTTATATATTAGAGTAAATTACAAGTTTTGTCCTTTATGTTTACACCAAATTGCAGGCGCTGTCCTTTAGGGCAAAAGTTGACATGTTTTTTACTTAATGTTTCAAAATCTTGCATGTTTTGTCCTTTAGGCTAAACGCAGTTAGATTTTTTAGTTAAATCTGATCATGTGCAAAACACATGAGGGCATTATTGTCTTTTTATTTCTTCAGGGACTATTGTGTAAAAAAAATATATTTAGTGACTAGAATGGAAAAACAAAGAAATATAATGTCTTTCTCTTATGTCTCAAGCTCTGTATCTCTATCTTTCTCTACTGCTAAGGGTGCTCGGGGCACCGTCGGGGACTCCATTCGGGGACCGACTTTGCCGATTAGGGGGGTGCTGCCAACCATTCGGGGAGGGAAATCGGGGACCACATCCGGTGGTTGTTCACCTCGAGCGGGGAGGGAGAGAGATGGTGGGCCCCATTTTTCCAACCAATCAAACCATTTTGTTTTTTTTTTTTTGAATAAAAAAACAAGGGGAGTTAAGAGGGGAGTGGCGCCATCAAATTGGGGTGTTAGGGGAGTTTAAGAGGGGAGTTGACGTGGCATATGCTGATTGGTGGTGCGTAAGAGAGGGGACTCCCCTCTTAGGGGAGTGCCCCTCTTACCCTAACAACCACCACAAGCCATCACCCTTCACCATTTTCAAATCATCATCACACCACGACTGATGAACATAAGCCATCATCATCCCCAATGCCCAACCAACAGATGAACACGCACACAGTCGCAGCTGATATCGGCGGTTTGTGACGGTTTCCGGTCGATCTCCGGCTGTCGGAGGTGCGATTTGTGTCGTATCGTACTCTTTCAGTTTAATTTTCGGATCGTCAACTGCGATTTGTGTCGTATCCTACTCATTCAGTTTAATTTTTTTGGAGGTGAGGGGGCGTCGTTTTGTGGTGTTGGTGTTGCGGGTTAGGGCACCGGTTTTGGAGGTGAGGAGGTGTCGTTTTGTGGTGGCAGGGTTGCGGGTTTGGATGGCAGTCTTGTATAAGCAATTTTATTAATTTCATTGAGACATATATTTTGGGGAAATTGGGATTTTGATCAAATTTGGTGATGTTTGATTATGGGTACAGGTTAAACGATGTAAAGCCATCAACAGGTTACGGGTACATGTTGAACAGGTTGAACAATTTTGGTCTAGGTTTACATTGATGTATATAAATTGGTGGTGGGAGGTGAACGTTTACACAATTTTGAACAGGTTGAACAATTTTGGTCTAGGTTTACACAACTAGTCCCTTGAATATCAAGTTATTTACTCAATAGTCCCTGAAGAGATAAAAAGACAATAATGCCCTCATGTGCCTTGCACATAATCAGATTTAACCAAAAAATCTAACTGGATTTGGCCTAAAGGACATAACGTGTAAGATTTTGAAACATTAAATACAAAACTTGTCCACTTTTGTACTAAAGGACAGCGCCTGCAATTTGGAGTTAAACATAAAGAATAAAACTTGTAATTTACTCTATATATTAAATAATAAAAAGTTACATCTATAAGAACAATATTGTACATGTTGAATAAATGTAATTTTATATACCAAATAAAAAAGTTATATCTTTAAAACCTCATGTATTACACGAGTTGAATAAATGTAATATTGTTTACCAAATAATAAAATAATACATCTTTAAAAAACCTAATTTATTACACGGGTTGAATAAATGTAATTTTATATACCAAAAAATAAAAAAAATTACATCTTTAAAAATACGCGTATTACACGGTAAATGTAATTTTCTGTACTAAATAATAAAAAAATATATATCCTTAAAAAAACCTTGTGTATTGTACGAATTGAATAAATCTAATTTTATACATCAAATAATAAAATTATGATTTTGGTCCCCGTGGTTCTATCACTTTTACCCTTTTAGTCCAAAAATGAATTTTTTAACATCTAAGCCCCCAACGTCTTTTTTTTAACCTTTTGAGCCCCTAACGCCTTTTTAAACCCTTTTGGCCCCTAACATTTAATGGATGGAGTTAGTGTTAGGGGCTAAAAAGGTTAGAAAAGAACACGTTGGGGGCTCAGATGTTAAAAAAAAAAATTTGTGCTAAAAGAGTAAAAGTGATATAACCATAAGGGCCAAAATTGTATTTTCTCTAAATAATATTATAAATGAGAAGAAGATTAAACTAAATAATAATTATCCATAAGATATTAAACTAAATAATATTTAATAAGAGGGTTATCTATAATTAATTAGAATAAATTAAATTAAAATAATAATTATCTATAAGAGATGCCCTAATATGATGACAAGTGTTCACAAAGTGGTTTCTTTTATTATATAGTATAGATATAGATAATATATTACTATAATAATAATTACTATAATAATTATTCTTATCTTTACTTTTAACTTTCATTTAATAATTTACTAGTATTAAGCCCCTGCGTTGCAGCGGTTGTCATAAAACTATATTATTGTCCGCGACCACCAACACCGGAAAAACTCGTAAAAGCAAAATAAATAAAAACGGGAAAAAATAATGCCGAGCGAAAAGCAGACGTAAATTTTTTTAATCACGCACGCTCGTTGCTGAGAAATTAAACTGAAGCGTAAAACATAGAAAAAAAATAACTAAGTCCACCAGGACCCGCGTGTTGGACGAACTTGTCAAACGCAGAAAATAGATGTGACGCGACAGGTCAGTCAAATGGGAAAAAATTTACGAAAAAATGTTGAGCCTCACACATACGTTGCGATGCGTTAACTCACAAAATTTAGAACGAAATGAAAAACTTGGGAAAGATGAAAAGTATGGCGGACCAAAATTGAAAATAAAAAAGAGTTGGGATTAAATTGCAAAAGATGAAAAACTTTGGGTTAAAAGTAAAAAACAAAGGGTCTAAATTGCAAAATTGAAGTTATTTATTAATTTTAGATAAAGATAAGAATAAAAATAAGTAATATCTATATATTAGTTATTAATTAATTAATATTAATATTAAAAGAAATTTATTAAACAAATATAAATAAAATTTATGAGGTTGAAGGAGAGAATGACATGTGGCATTATTTGGAGTCTTTTATTATAAGTTAGATTTAGTGTCACAGGTTGGGATAAGTTTAGTGTTAACTGGTATTGAAAATAGCGGTACGATCCTGTTCGGTATCGATATATGAAGGTAAAAACTGGCACCAGCCTGTAAAGAAAACGCCAAAAGTCGGTATCGAGTTGATATTGAAGGGGGTAGCGGCGCAACTTGTTTCTCGCCTACCTGCCATTAGTCTAGGCATGTAAATGAACCGAACGAACACGAACGAGGCATGTTCGTGTTCGTTCGTTAAAGTTTAACCAAATAAACGATCGGACATGAACTTTTTAACGAACGGATTTTCTTGTTCGTGTTTGTTCGTTTAGAAAATGAAAATGTTCGTGTTCGTTTATGTTCGTTTATTAATAGTGTAAACGAACAGTTCACGAACATAAACGAGCATAAACGAACGCGATCTCACATAAGCGAACCTAAACGAACATAAATGAGCAAACAAAAACGAAAATAACTAAACATAAATTAACGAATACAAATGATGAAACACCAATTAAAAGTAAACGTGAATATTCCAAACATAACCATCATAAAAAAAAGAACTTCAAATGTAAATAAATTTGTTAAAATTATAGTCTAATAGACACTTCAAAGCACCATCTTGAAATTACCAATTCACCATTATGATCAACAATGCACCAACTTCATTCTAACCCAATGTATATGACAATGTCAGGAAACGTTACTTGTTAAACCAAAATTACATATGTAAATTTTAGTGCTTACCTGCTATAGAAAAACGAAACAAGTCTCAATTGTGTAGGTGTAGTAGATAAAAAGAAAAGGCTAAAAATTAGTTAACTTTAATCAACGAATCATAAGACATAAAAGATTGTTTTTAAATTGGAATGTAGAAACCAAATATATTAATACTATATAAAGATTGTTTTGAAATCTGAAACTCAAAACATGTAATCAGATGGTAAAGAAAATCTTGTACATTTTAAATTTAGTATTAGTTTTAAACTTAATATATTAGTAATATATATAAAGTTAAACAATTAAATAAACGAACGGATATAAACGGTCGAATTCAAACGAACATAACTGAACGAACATAAACGATCGTTCATGAACGTAAATGAATGAACGAGACATTGTTCGCGTTCGTTCATTTAGTTTAATGAACGGAAAAAATGTTCATGTTCGTTCGTTTACTAAATAAACGAATATAAACGAATTTCCTGCCGAACGATACATGAATGGTTTACTGAACGTTTGGTTCGTTTACAAGCCTACATTAGTCTGTAATCGTATTGAGTTTGTTTTGTAACATAATAGTTTAAATTTATTTATATAGTTTTGGTTAACATTCCAAAATCTTTTAGTTCGGGGAATTCGGTGCTGCTACCCAATATCATTTGTTCATCCCTGATCACTGGTACCGTACGTACAACTTTTTTTTATTTATTTTCTTCAACTTTTAATGATTTCTTTTTTTAGTTTCAGGGGTAGGGATGGGCTCGGTGCCAACCGATACCAAATCGGTACTGGTACCGAAAATACCAGTTACAGTACTGGTATATGAAGGTAAAAACCGGTAGCGAACCGTTACAAAGAACGCCAAAAGTCGGTACCGAATTGGTACTTATGATCTTTCGGTTCGGGAAATTCGGTACCAGCACCCAGTACCATTTGCTCATCTCTGACAACGGGTTTCATACGAACAATATCATTACCATAAAAAATTTTGTTTGATTTTCTTTCAGTTATCGTTTAATGTTATTTTCTACATTTTCTTTTTTTGTTCTTCTCAGCGGTCCCGTGCGCAACGCGCACGGAAGTATAGACCTAGTTTCCATAAAAGATGAAGTTCTAAATCATGAATATTAAAACATTCGATTATCGTCTTAAATTGGATACGGGTTGGATAACTAGCGTCAAAAACAATTTTAGTCGGGTTCATATACGAACATTTATCTTTTATTTAGGGATAATATCTCTTAAAAATACTCTTAATTGCATATTTACCCAGGGGAAGGATCCACTAAAAAGTGGATTTTGCCTAAGTAGCCTAAGAAGGAATCTTAACAATTCATTTTTCAAATCAATGGTTAAGATGAAAGTGTAGGAAAAAGGAGGAGTGCAAGGGTATCTTGGGAAAATCCTATTTATGGACTTTCTCTCTCCACATGCAAGGCACATGCATATTTCACCTCCATTTTTTAAACGTTCATAACTTTTTTATACGACATTATTTTTTCATAAAAATTTCACCATAAAATCGAGCGTCTTTTTATCTTTAATTTGAGTACCATATTGCTATATAAAATATGAAGACTAAAAAAACCCACTAAAATGTGTTGTGTTTCTATGTTGTATAACATTTTTTTGTGCTGGATTTTTGTACTATATTTTTATACTATATTTTTGTACTAAATTTTTTGTGCTGAATTTTTTTGTCTTAAATTTTTTTTTTCACAATTTTTTGTACTGGATTTTTTTGTACTACATTTTTTTTGCTGATTTTTTTTGTGCTATATTTTTTGTACTAGATTTTTTTGTGCTATATTTCTTTGTACTACATTTTTTGTGCTATATTTTTTGTACTAGATTTTTTGTATTATATTTTTTTGTACTAGATTTTTTGTGCTAGATTTTTTTGTACTAGATTTTTTTTTGTATTTTTAAAAAACAAAATGGGTGCCACATGTCATTTTCACTCCTACTTATAAGGACCAAAATGCCCTTGATTCCTACTTATTAGGAGTGCCACATGTCATCATCACAATCCTTCTTAGGCTACTTAGGCAAAATCCACTTTTTAGTGGATCCTTCCCCTATTTACCCAAAACTAAATTGAAATTGCATATGTCCTCTTCTTTATTAAAATGACAAACTTACCATTTTCAAAATTAAAAGATCCTTATCATCTTCATTCAAAATAAGCTGCTTCTCTCTCTCACACATAACGGACTCTTCTGTGTCTTCTTTCTCAAAAATCCCATGGACGGAGAACACACATTGTTCTTGAATTCATCTCTTCCGATCTATATTTCTTTATTGTAAATGTATTGGAGATACGCCGTCTTTTCTTTGCACGAGTTTAAGCAGTGTAGAATTCTAGTATTATTTTGATGATTCAGCAAGCTCGGTATGGATTTTTGAATCAAATGATGAGTATCGTTATTTGACTTTTTTTGGTACTGCTTTAAAACTTATTTTGATTCCAATTGTGTATTGATTTTTATTCAACTATTTTGACTTTTTTTGCTACTCGTTTATTATTAACTGATGAATTTTGTAACGCTAGATTGTTGAAATTTACAAATTTGATTATCCTAGTTCTTAGTTTATCATTCATACTTTGGTTTTGCTGTTCAAGGAAAGCCTAAATGGCATACCAAGGATTAATGTTTTGGAATTAATTTATCATTTACATAATTATCACTCATATACTTTTTTTATCGTGGTAGATGGATACTTTTTTTTACGATTGTTACTCTAACTCGTAACGACGCAAGAAACGTAACAAAAAATAAAAACATAAAAAAAAATATGGAAAAGACACAAAGCCTAGCAAAATTTGGGTAAATATGATATAATTTATTTTTAATAAAATAAATTAAAATGGGTAAAATTGTAATTTTATTAGTTAAGAAAGACGATATATGCAACTTGAATTTTTTACTTAGGTAACTATGCAATTTAAAAGTTTTATAAAGGGAAATATGCAATTGTCCCTGTTTGTTATCAATAAGTTAATAAGTTGTTTTTCGTAATGAAGCAGTTTGAGATTTGCTGATTTCCAACTGTTTATGTTTCGTGGATGCAAAATTATGTATTTACCCCTGTGTGCGCAAAATTATGTATTTACCCGTGTGTGCTGAAATAAGTAGAGGTATCTCTGGTGGTTAAAAGAAAAGATTGACTATGGGTAACTTCTGCATTTACTAACTGTTAGACATGGCAATACATAAGCCCTATTTAGTGACCATTATTTCCTAAATTTAGTGTACAATGTCAATAAGTGCAATTACAAGTACTATCTTAATGCATATATAATCTAAGTTGAATAATTGTTTGCAGGTGAGATGATTGTTGGTCCTACAAAAAGGTTTATATATGGACCATGTATATATGAACAAAACAGGATGTTCTTCCAAAGAGAAACATGCATTTTTGCTTGAAATGAAAAAAAGGTTAGTTGTGTATTCTATATTGAGTTATCTCGTAATACTTACAGTTTTGATGATACCCGTTGATATCTATATATCCTATTTTTAGTAATTTTGATGATTGTAGTAAGTGTATGTATACAAAATGTGTGTAATAGTATTGAAGGGGTAAGGTCCTAAAAACCTAGCACAGGTGCTTAAGACCATGCCACAACCTCGTCATTAAGCCCTCTTTAATGGACCTTGCGCGGCCGCGCACCGGTTCTACGAAGAGAACTTAGAAAGAAAAAAGGTGATTCAACATCTGTGCGCCAAAAGGAAACTAACAAATCCTTGCGCCAGCCTCCATAGCAGATAGGATAAAAATCCTAGCAAACACTACCGCATAAATAATATCCAGACTTTGATAAAAATAACTTCTCTGTTACCATAAAAAAATAGCATGAAGAAGAGCCACACAGGATCACAGTTGTATCCTTTTAGAAGGCTTGATCGTGCACCACCATTCGGTTATAACCGAATGGCTACGTGGCATCATCCCAGGCTCCCTCAATGTCACGAGGATGGCACTGAATTGAAGGAAAGATCTACACTTGCCCACTTTCCAAGTGGCATCACCCTGGCCATTGATCGAGCTCACGATCCATGTGCATACACACTCGTTAGTGATTAACGGAAGGAGAAAATAACCGCTGACGGAAAAGTATTTTCCGTTAAGTTTTCATCAACAGATTTTCCCGCCCAAACTTCGGCTATAAATAGAAGGATAATTCAGGTACAATTTCTCAAGTTACATTCACTTCACTTTCACTTCTTCTTCTTCATCAAACCCTGTACTTATTTTCACGCCAGAGGGTGGTCACGGAAAGAACCTCCATTCTCCCCGTGGCGAGTCTAACGGCTGGTTGTTTTGCAGTAATTGTTAGGAGAAGAAAATCATTCACCCCCGAATCGAACGAGAAGACCTAACCCTTTTATGCAAATTCAAACCCCCTGGTTCAGTTGATTCCGGTCAATAAAACCCGTGTTTCTTCATTGGCGCCCACCGATTTCTCAGCTTTTCATTTCTTCTCGTATCGATTTACTTTTATATCTCCGTTTTTCAATGGAAGAAACTCCGACAAACCGTCAATCCGGCCCTTGGCCAAATTTCGCACACAATACCCAAGTTGAAGGGATTGTGGAAGAGGCTTCGGATGATAACGGAGTCCAGTACAACGATAATCATCCGAATGACCCTGTTACTCCAGGAATACAACCCGAGATCCCGATAAGCTCAATTTTACCTCCCGGTGAAACTCCTATCTTGTGGTATGTCAGATCCAAAGGAGCAATAAACGCCGTATACGCACAACTCTGTGCACAGACTACTCCTCCCACTCAGTCACGAAGACCTGTGTCTCGTACACGAGGACCATCAGTACCTCGTGGTTCACACCATGAAGCACCATCATGAGTTCAGGTGGAAGACACAGAAGTTTACTCTAGATCTCCCACAAGGTATGAGTCCACTCATTCCGAGAATCGACGAAGAGAGTATCATGATGAATCCCATTCCCATCGAAGGCAATCGATCTATTCTCGGTTGGGCCCGCGTTCCTATCAGAAGCGGGACACCCACACCGACGAATACGACAGAACATACCAGGAGGGAGATAACACGAGTGTGTTTAGTCGGCTGCAACGAGACCGTAAGAATTATAAACCTCGCACGGTTTATAATCCAGATGCAGAGCACGATTACAACTTAATCTATCGCCCGACGGAGGCAGCAGAAAATTCGAAGTTTATCAGCGAGATAGCTTTAGCTCCCTTGGAGAAAGCGAAGTTGCCATCAAATGTAGGAAAATTCAATGGCATGACAGATCCGGACGATCATCTTCGGGAATTCACTAGTGCCGGTCTGGTAGGAGGATGGACCTTGCCAATGTGGTGCCATCTATTCATCCAAACTCTCACAGGGGCTGCGCGACTATGGTTCGATAACCTACCTGTTGGGAAGATAACGTCATGGGTGGATCTAAGAGAAAGATTCCTAGTGCATTTTAGCCAGCAGCGAAGTCTATCAGAGACACTGCAGACGTGATGAATATTTGGAGGCGTGATGACGAGAGCCTAGAAGATTTTTGTAGGACCGAGTTTCGTGACCGAAACTGTGATTCTTGTGAGATCGGTTCAAGACGGGAGAGATTAGATATAAACAAACAACTTCTTTGTATTAATCCGGTAGTATAACATTACAAATCGGCCCGATTACATGATAACCGAACCATACCAAAGAAGTATACATCCGGGGAGAGACCAAGTGGTGATCTCTCCCGGTGAGGTCTCAAACCTCCTAAACTCTCCTGGTGTTGCAAATGGCAAGGGTTTTCTATTTATAGTCACACCCCTTGTCTTGCAAACACACACGGTCAACCAAATAACCCTCTCGTTTGACCACTTCAAACGAGCGGGTCTATACACGTTCGATAGACCGTTTCACTAACTATTACAAATTCAGCGTAAAATAAAACTAATCTATTCGACAAGCATCGGACACAAAATCTGCATCAACAAATTCCCCCTTGTCCGTTGCTGTCGAATGCTGAAAATGCAACTGCAATCGATCTTCAGTCAAGTATTCATCTTCTCTGTGTTAACAAATTCCCCCTTGACCGATGATCCAGGTAAGTAGTATCTTGATGCTCCTTGTATAATATTTCCCCCTTAAAGTACGCGTATCCGTGTTGGGTGTTGTGCAATTTCCTCAATTGACCGATCTTCCGCTGATCTTCCAATACTCCAACCGGCATTTGATAAGGGTTCCAATCTTTAAGAACTGCATCAAGTCTTGATCTTGTCATAAGAACTCTATTTCATACAAGCATACTACATTGATAGAGATTTCTGGTGAACTGTCTTCTGTAAACCGTCTTTGTGGAATCGACCAAGTAATGCACTTTAATCTTCAGCATCAACACTCAGGAAAGTCAGCTAGACCAAGTGTATCCCTTGCAAGCTCAACCAGCATGCTTAGTTGAACTACATCCAGATCTCATTGTCTCGCCTTTGTGAAGTTGACCACGTAATGCACTACGGATCTTCAGCATCAGTACTCAGGAAGTCAGCTAGACCAAGTACATCGTTTGCAAACTCAACGAATTGAGTTACCCCCAGATCCCTGTAAAATCCCAAAGAAACATCAAACCCAAAACCGAATCCTGCAGGTCTTCAGTCTTGAACTATCAGCTTTCATAAAGATTCCCCAGGTCTTCAGTGAACAGCGCTTTTGTAACTACTGTAGACTTTAGAAACCTGTATTTTTCCGTGCAAAACCCTTCACGCTGGCTGGAGAATTAATTAAAATCCTCAAATATGTGTATGTGCAAAACATTCCACTCCGAACCGTTTGTATCACCAGAAAATCACAAACTCTACCACCTGTGATTGCGTTTAGAAATTTACCGAAGAAATTCAACATATGAAAAATTTTTATCCCCCCATTTCTTTGGTAAAACCTCTAAACCTTAACAGATTCTCTCCACTTCAAAGAAACTGTCGTCAAATGTTCACCAATTCCCTCCACTAAGCGGAACTGTCGTCAATCTTCATTGAATGTTCTCGGTTCCGAAAAATCACGAAAACGACTTTCTTCTTTGCATATTCTAGTTGAATAAGAACGTCCCCTAGTACCCCGTAGGATCCGACTTGTATCCCTCCAAAGACTTTGTGAACTCGTTAGGACCGGTATTGACATTCTAGGTTCATTCATTCGTTACCAAATGCGAGAATATGACAATAAACAAAAAGATTTCTTCGTTGCATATTCTAGTTGATAAAGAAATTTCGCCTAGTACCCCGTAGGATCCGACTTGTATCCCTCCAAAGACTTTGTGAACTCGTTAGGACCGGTATTGACATTCTAGGTTCATACGTTCGTCTTCAAATGCGAGAATATGACAATAAACAAAATGCTTTCGAACATTTACGAATAACCGGTAACAATCATAAATATTGACGTGCGGAAGTGAACATACCGTTTTGTTTTTGGCCCATAATAGTCGCGTCACCATTTTTGACATTTGCATCGGTAACCGTGACTACCCCACATTTTTTACTCAAAAATCAAGTTTTCATCATCTCTTGTTTTCATCATGCCGCAACATCCCGCGCGCTCCCGAACACGTATTCAATACTTCCAATTCTTGTCCCACAAAAAAAAATTATACTATTGGCCCAAGTCGTCGTTCTTTTAACATCCGACCCAAACCAATCCTCTAGACTCCAAGATCCAGTTCTAAATTTAAGGCCCATCATCATTCATTTGTATGATTTAAAAATCATACGTTGGTGAAAGTGGATTAAAGACCCACAAAAAAAATTGTTGCAACTTTTGAGGCATAATCATTTTAAAAAAATATCCAGTTGTAACAACCACATGTCAATGTTTGTGGGCTCTCCATAACAACAATTTCACATTCCATTGAAGATAATCAGGTGGGCCACTTATTGTCACGTAGCCCAATCACCAATCAGCCCCATACTCCTCAATTTTAGACAACCCAGCTAAGAAAACAGGCCCAATCTTGTAAACAAATAAGCAATGTGGGTCCAACACAAACCCTATCTGCCCAAAAGTTCAGCCGACATCTTCTACTTTGTATCTACATCTTCCTTGTACAATAGTCAACAACATCAGCCAACAACATCAGACTTTCTCCTCTTTCTTCTCTGCGATACACATACACATCCATACACCAGCAGAACTTTTCATCTTTACTATCCCTCTCTGCGATACATCAGCATCCAGCAAACCACGTCTCTTCGATATACCACTTCAAAAACGATTCCACCAGAAAACTTCATCTAAACCCAGCCGACAACCTCTTCCTCTCCTTCGATTAACAAACATCAAACATCCAGCATCATTTTTTTTTTCTCTGGATCCTTCGAAACATCTGGATCCTTCGAAACATAAGATATATGCTGGATCCTTCGATACACAACATCTGTCTGATCTTTCGAAGTTGTTGAGGATGAGGGTGATCCTTCGAAATCTGATCTTTCGATTCTGGATCCTTCGAAATCTGTTTGATCTTTCGAGCACCCTTACATCTTTCGAAATATGAAGCTGCCAAGAACATCAAGAACACAGCCTCTGTTTAATTTTGCAGATTTGACGAAAACACTTTGTATACAATTTTTGATGATGATAACTTGATTATATAGGTGAAAAACATAAAACCGAACACTTGTTTCCGCACAGATCTGAATATTCGGGTCCAGATCTGAGTTTTTCTCATTGTCACCCAACTTTTCTTCTTGAACAAAAATCACTAAAATCACAGATCTAGAGCACATGTGACTTAGTAAACGGTTAGATTTACTAAATCGGGCACCATGGCTCTGATACCTATTGTAGGACCGAGTTTCGTGACCGAAACCGTGATTCTTGTGAGATCGGTTCAAGATGGGAGAGATTAGATATAAACAAACAACTTCTTTGTATTAATCCGGTAGTATAACATTACAAATCGGCCCGATTACATGATAACCGAACCATACCAAAGAAGTATACATCCGGGGAGAGACCAAGTGGTGATCTCTCCCGGTGAGGTCTCAAACCTCCTAAACTCTCCTGGTGTTGCAAATGGCAAGGGTTTTCTATTTATAGTCACACCCCTTGTCTTGCAAACACACACGGTCAACCAAATAACCCTCTCGTTTGACCACTTCAAACGAGCGGGTCTATACACGTTCGATAGACCGTTTCACTAACTATTACAAATTCAGCGTAAAATAAAACTATTCTATTCGACAAGCATCGGACACAAAATCTGCATCAACAATTTTATTACACGCTACAACAAGGAGGTGCTTGAGATCGGGGATGTCCATGAACACTTGATTAGAGCGCAGTTCAAGTATGCTGTCCGCTGCGATGACATGATAAAGGTTCTGTCCGGAACAGAAGGGTTACCTAAGAGCTGGGAGAAGCTGATGGCTGCAGCCAAAGTATACGCCCAGACAGAACGAAACCTCAGCACCAACAGACCACCGCCACCGCACAGTCGCCCACAAGATATGAGCGGGAGCAATGGGAAAAAGTTCAAAATGAATTGGCGCGACTCAAACTCTGGAACGTACTCATCCGAAGATGCGTGAGCAACCATAAACAAGCTCGCAGCACAGAGAGAAACAAAGCAAAAGAATAGAGAGCGACAATGGACCCCCCTAACGAAAACTCCAGCGGAGGTGCTCAGCACATAAGACTACCAGTTTAAAACTCCTCCGCCAATGAAGAACAAGAGGGACCAAGATCCGAATCAGTATTGTGACTATCACAAGGACAATGGTCACACTACAAACAATTGTATCTCTCTCCGCATCGAGATTGAGAAAGCACTCAAAAGTGGTGAACTCACCCACTTATTGCAGAACGTGCGGAAGGATATAAAACAAATTACTCGCGGCGATTAAGGCCCGAGTAAGAAAGCAAAAAACTAAGTGGCGGAAGAAGTAAGTAGCATACAATAGTCTCTTCACATGTTGGTCAAGTTCTTTAACTTACCAATCCATGGCATAGGACTATAGTATGAGTAAGTTAAGTTCCATTTAATTATCCTAAACAGACGACTTTGTACTACGGCCTCTGCGCCCTATCATTAATCAAAGCAAAGTTAGTTCTATTATTTCTGTGTTTATCACAAAGTGCATGCAATTCCTTTTGGTAAGCGCAAAAACATTATGGTAAATATAACACAAGTCTCATGAGCGTTCAGCGATCACACGCATCGCGCAAGGCCCAGCCTTACGTTCACACATGAGCTTTATACCACCTTTATTCGCCTTACCTAATCAAAGCAATTGTACTCATGCAAAATATTGTAAGTCAAACATACCTCGTACTAGTTACTAGCGCATCACACGCCTTAACAAAAAAAACTATAAACATACACGACAGTGTATTAAATAAAGTTACTTGCGCCACAGCGCATTAACAAACGGAGATCCACATCCCAAAACCTACAGCTAACTGTCAATTATTCATACAAAGAAAAGAAAACTTAAGCTAGGTCTTCGTCTTCACCTTTTTCCCTGTCTGGGAAAATTTCTCTTAATCGCGTCATAAACTCTTCAGAATGCAGCGCAACGTTGATAAGATCCATGACCGGAAGCTGTAAAGTATTAAATTGCATCTTTGCAGCAGCGCGAGCAGCCTCGGTATTAACACCATGGGTAGCAGACTTCCTAGTGTCCCAGTCAACCTTTAAAGCATTAACCACATGGTGGGAACACTTCGCATACCCTTGGGCGTAACCGTCATCCCGCGCAGCAACCAGCAAATGAGCAACTGTCTTGTCTAGTTCTTCAGAGTTAAGAACCGATTCATCAACCTACACAAAAAGGAATTAAAAGACGCACCAGTATCGCCAAATATTATCAGAGATAAAGATAAACTTACGCTTGCAATCCCGTGCCCTTTCAACCACATCATATCACTCTTCAACGGTTCAAGCTCACTCTCCGCCGTTGCCCGCGCAGTCTCAGAGTTCTCCAACTTATCTTCTATCTCAGTAAGACGGCGGGAAGTTTCAGCCTGTTTGGTCCGTTCAAGATCTAAATCTTTTTTAGCAGCCACAACCTCCGCTTTAAGTTGTTCCTGCTCAGATAATAAAGTAATAAGTTCTTATATCTCCTTATCTTTAAGAGCAAGAGTAGGGCAGGTATGTACCTCTCTCTGTTCACTCCTTTCCCTATGAGAACGTGTCTCATCACGCACTGCCTCCTCTTCAGCTTTTTATTGCTTCAATTTCTCAATCTTCGTATCTTGTTTTTTCAACTTCTCAGCTTCAGCTTTAAGTTTGTTGATAACATTACGGAGACCCATCTTCTCAGCATTATCTTTCTCGCAAATCTCTTTCCAATTTTTGTGCTCCTTGGAAAGAAGGGCAGCCTCAGCCTCAGCCTCTGCTTTTCTCTTCCACCCCGCAACCGACCATTCTTCAGTTTTTAGGTCATGATCAAACTTAGCCCGGTCAGCCTCCAACGCAGCTTTCAACTAGGCTACTCGAGCCTCATCTGCAGAAATTTTTTTCTTGGACTCCTCATAAACAGCCCATTCTTTGTGCATACTACGCCACTCGCGCACTATGTGGTGCGTAATAGATGTGTAAGTAGCAGCCTCTTCAAGATAGGCGTGATAGGTCTGCTCATGAGGATGTCCCTCCTGAAATTTAATCTTCTCAGGCGGAAAGGTTCCCTACAACCAGTCTCGGCACACACGCCAGTCTGAAAAGGTATCACCTTTCTTTAAATTCCAAACTGGGGCATGAATTTCAGAAGTGTTCTTCTCTGAGTAGGTTCTGTAATAATAATCCCCAAGAGTTTCATCCGGGCGGATAGGGGAATTTTTATCAGTGTAAGCAAAAGAACCTTGGTCCTCAGCAGGGATCTTATCAACATTCACATGCGCAGAATCAAAAGCCACAGAAGGAAAAGTTGCTACATGAATTTCTTGAGCAGACTTTCATTTCTCTGGACCATGCGCCACAACTTCAGGAGACTTTGGATGCCCACCTTCAACACCCGCAACCTCCGGGCTAACAACTTTCTCCGATTCCACAGCAACATCAGCAGGTTTTTCAACCTCAGGGTTCTCTGCCTCACCATCACCAGCAGCTTTAGTACTCTCTAACTGCTCACTAATCGGGGCGTGAGGAGGAGAGGGCAGAGGATCCTCATTAATCGCGGATGATGGCTCCGCGTGAACAGGAGAACTTGGTTTTTCTGCAAAAACAAATATATATATTACAAACATGCCATGCGCATAGAAAGCATACACAGAGACTTACCAAGAACCGGTTTCGCAATAAAGGCATCAAGATTGCCTCTTTTGGTGATTTTCTTCCTTTGAACCTTCTTGGCAGGCTGCCCTTCAGCCTCAGTATCAGTCTGTTTTCTTTTTCCCGCCTTTGGCTTCAACATATGCTCGGGACTTAACTCTAAGTCAATAGGGTCATCAGGATTCGACGGAGGGATGTCAGCAGTATCCCTAGGTTCTGCCTTAGGTTTCCTCACAACTGCAGGCGCAAGACCCTCCAATGAATCAGATACCACCACATAATCACACTGGGAGTCAGAGGAATGGCGCATACCTTTCTTCTCTCCTGTCACATTTTTGGATTTGGATGATTGAGCCTTCTCTGCATCATTCTTTTGTGGCGCAGCATTGGCAGCTGGCGCACGTTTTTTCTTTTCAGGGCCTATGTCCAGGTTAGACAGTTCACCTACTAAAAACCACAAAACTTGCAAAAGTTATTAAACGCGCAAAAAGCAGCGAGAAGTAGTATTGCAATTATAGTAAATTACCAGCGCTAGTCGCGGGTTGCGCAGCCAAATCCTCATCTCGCGGAAGAATAAAATTCTTCACAATCCGGAGATACCAAAGCTCCTCATCAGCCCTTTTAGGAACAGTAGCCATTTTTCCACCTTCTCTCTCAAATGCAACAAAACAAAAAGAAACAACTGCAAAAGAGAGAAGCGGACACAAATTCAAAAAAAAAAGAGAGAAAGAAAAAGCAACAAAACATGAAAAGGCAGCAAACATGGTAAGAAAACCCCAAATCTTACCTTTACCGTCTTCCATATACACCGGCTTATCCTCTCGATTCATCCGCCAGTTAAGACTCATGCTAGCACCAACCAGGGCTTTCTTCGGCAAAGCAATCGACGGAACATCCTTTAGATCCTGGTACCAATTTTCTGAGAAAGGAGTTTGTATCATTTCGGTTGGAACGTCCTCTTTGCCTCTGAAAACCATTTGCATCGGAATCACTCCGGCTTTAATATAAAAGAATTTTAGCTTCCAATCGTGAAAAGATTTCGGAGGTTGTAGCAAAATCTTTTTCGCAGAAGCCCTTTGGACAAACGAGTAGAACCCCTGGGAACAGTGCATCTGGTGAAATACCCGGAAACGGGTAACCGTCGGCTCAATATGCATTGTACGGCAGACAAATTCAAAATGACGAACCCTGACCATCCCAATAGGGTGCATCTGGGAAATGTGGAACTTGTAATACGAAACAATATCAAGAAAGAACTTCGTTGTAGGCAATCGAAAATTGCCTGCAGAAAAAAAAATCCCAAAATAAAGTGATATACCCGGCCGGAGCATCCGCCGCCGTCTGACCCTCATCAGGGTATCGAGCGTCCCAACTGTCAGGGAACTTGAGGTTCCAAACCAGACCATAAAAAGTTTCTCTAGACCACTTCAATGGTGGAAGACCAGCAGCCATTTCTTCAGAAGAATCTTCGTGATGGTCTCCGGTTAACATAGAGGGGAAGGTTACAAATTCTTTCAAGGAACTGACAGGGAAGACGAAGAAGAAAGGGTTTTTCAAATGGCAATGATTGACAAAAATAAGAAATTGGGAGATTTATATACCCACCGCCATAAATGACCTAGGTAACTGCAATAACACCTTTTTCGGGGTAGGCACGGTTATCCAAGCATCGGGGGCGAGTGGGAATAAACAATGACGCGAATTAACGCGCGCGTGAAAGCCACGATCAGCAACGTACAACTGATAGCGACAGCCTGTCACACGTCAACACTCATCACTGCACCCTTTCACCTGCCAAAAGTCAAGATTTTCAAAATCAAAATCTTGAGCAAGAGTATCTTCCCCAATAAAGATTCTCCACTTTCGCGCCAAAAAACTCTACAGCAAAAAACACCCATCTCTCATAGTCCAGTGCTCCACTTATTTGCATAAAAGCAACACTAGACTAGGGGGACTTGAAGGGGTAAGGTCCTAAAAACCTTGCACAGGTGCTTACGACCATACCACAACCTCGTCATTAAGCCCTCTTTAATGGAACTTGCGCGACAGCACACTGGTTCTACGAAGAGAACTTAGAAAGAAAAAAGGTGATTCAACATCTGCGCGCCAAAAGGAAACTAACAAATCCTTGTGCCAACCTCCATAGCAGATAGGATAAAAATCCTAGCAAACACTACTGCATAAATAATATCCAGACTTGGATAAAAGTAACTTCTCTGTTACCATAAAAAATTAGCATGAAGAAGAGCCACACAGGATCACAGCTGTATCCTTCTAGAAGGCTTGATCGTGCACCACCATTCGGTTATAACCGAATGGCTACGTGGCATCATCCCAGGCTGCCTCAATGTCACGAGGATGGCACTGAATTGAAGGAAAGATCTACACTTACCCACTTTCCACATGGCATCACCCTGGCCGTTGATCGAGATCACGATCCATGTGCATACACACTCGTTAGTGATTAACGGAAGGAGAAAATAACCGCTGACGGAAAAGTATTTTCCGTTAAGTTTTCATCAACATATTTTCCCGCCCAAACTTCGGCTATAAATAGAAGGATAATTTAGGTACAATTTCTCAAGTTACATTCACTTCACTTTCACTTTCGCTTCTTCTTCTTCTTCATCAAACCCTGTACTTATTCTCACGCCGGAGGGTGGTCACGGAGAGAACCTCCATTCTCCCCGTGGCGAGCCTAACAGCTGTTTGTTTTGCAGTAATTGTTAGAAGAAGAAGATCATTCACCCCCGAATCGAACGAGAAGACCTAACCCTTTTATGCAGATTCAAACCCCCTGGTTCAGTTGATTCCAGTCAATAAAACCGGTGTTTCTTCAAGTATATAGGGTGGGAGTTGGCTACAAAGTCTATTTTTCCTACAAAGTGTACAAATTCATAAAACACCATAATTTCAACCATAAAACACACTCAAAACCCACAAATAACATAGTGGTGATTACTAAAACACCATATTTGGGGGTTTTATGTTGTGTTTTCAATGATAAGGATTTGATTATCGAATGACTAACATTAGTGTGGTAGGACCGGTTTTGACTCCAAAACGATTGCGAAACGAACGTGAAACGTGCGGAATCCGTACACGAACGTGACGTAATATAAACGTGATTCTATTAGAAATCTGAAATCGTACAGCACCTTGAATCACTTTCTCTCTCTAGATTCTCTCTCTAGATCTAGAAAGCTCCAAATGACAAATGTAGCAAAAGTTTTTTAATCTATGACCTAATCTCCTATTTATAATCCAAGGCATTTAATGAGATTTCTCATTATTACAATTATGCCACCTTGCCTTTTGACTAGCTATCACTAATATAACGACTCGTTTTCTTCTGTTTCTCGCTACTGCTCGGATTGACGAAGGCTATAGACATAAATGCACTAACAGACTCCCCCTTGGATATTGCCGCAGTCAATCTCGATCATTGAGTCAAACTCGTAGCGTCTTCTTTTTCTCTTTTAGTCTTCTTGAACAGAATCCCGATGGATCTGTCTTCAGCTTCACCTTCTCCTTTCTGTAGACTCTTTTCTTTATCAGGCTCCCCCTTTCGTCAAGCTTCCGTGCTTTGGGATCGACACCTTACTTTCAGGTTTACAAGCTCCCCCTAGCTTTGAGCTCGTCTTCAGACTCCCCCTTAGACTCAGCTTCCGGGATCGTAGTCTGGAATCTTACCTGCAATCACTCATACATTCATAAGTAACAGCATTTCAAATTTCAAATATCCAGGAATTGTAACCTGGCTCACTCAAACATTTTAAACAAACAATTTTCATGAATTTGGCAGTTTCATCGAATCGAATCGGAAACTAGCTCTATAACAGTATAAGCAACCAAATCCCTCACAGTTAATCAACCAAGTCCAAACTAATAACCTTGGAGATATCACAAACTGTTTTTTTTTTTTAATTCAAGTTTCAAATTAATGAACTTGTTTTATTTTCAGAAACACAATCAGCTTACTTAGATTTTGAAACTCGGCACTCAGACATCAGTTGTCGAAAATAAAGTAGAATCAAATTTTTTTTTTGTATTTTCTGAAAATATAAAGCAGTAAAGTAATATGTACAAACATATTTACAGACAATATTTTTGTTTGAGTATGCGTCAGAGGATCATATCAGTTTTTGACAAGTCACAAGTACCGTTGAGCTTAGTTACACAGTAAGAATTAAACAATTCACTTAGATTGTCGATATACTGGTCCACTTAAATTTTCATACAAATTTCAACTGATTCAGGATACTAATTAGGTGTTTTAAGAACTTAAACCCATTCATGTGTCCCACCTCTTGAATATACTCCCGTATCCAGATCCCAATATTCAGTCTTACAGGTGAGTATACCTAGATGATATCTGTAAGGGGAATAAATTATAGTACGAAACCGTGAGAGCTCAGGTCAGAACTTCCGTTCAGCAGAGAGATGACGGTTCGACTTTGGGTGTGTCCCCTTTAGAGGATCTTTTGAATTACAACAGCAATGACTATCAATTTTATTGTTTCATCAATTTGCTGAGGGCTGTGCTTATGTTTCAAGCAATGCAGAAAGTATTATTCGAGGACTAGGTCAGAAATTTCTTTCAGCAGAAGTCCCGTAATAATACCCCAGATATCACTAAGCATAAAGACCTAGTATCTCAGAAAGAGGGACCTTTCAAACGAGATTTCAGGGGTTACCTATATATCCAAGTAGTGTTCCCCACGAAATAAGCAAGTTTGAATTTATGTTTATATCCCGAAAAAGTTTACTAAATGTATAAAAACCTACCGACACATCCACGGTGAGATTGTTTAACACATTTTGACTTTCCAATTCTTTAGCGTACTGTAACTGTCTACTGATGTACTATCATTTCCTCTTTTTACGCAAAAACTCAATTTTTAAATTTTATCATGTTTTTGACTTTTTCAAATTTTCAAATGTTTTTGGATTTTCTAACAATATATCTCCCCCTAAAATGCAAAATCATATAAAGAAAATTTGACAACCAACACTGATAGCTCTGTCTCGCCATCCATTTTCTGCTTAAAGTGCTCTGATTTGCAGAAAATATACATACCTCCATGATTTACAACACATTGATATTTTACAGTTTGAAAACCGTTTTTCAATCTTGTGAAATTAATCATGTTTGTTCAGCCGTGAGGGTTTCGGCGTATTCAATCAACACATATTTTTGTAATTTTTGATTTTTGACAAAATTTAAAAAACAAACATATTTTTGGTTTTTCAAGTTTTTAACAACTAAAAACATATTTTTGGTTTTTCAAATTTTTCAATTTTTTAGGGTTTTTGAAATATTGTTTATTTATGTACATAATGAAAATAAACTTCCTGTTTAAACCAAAACAGGATCCAGCATCCTCCTCTCCTTGTTGTGCCAGGCTGCTCCAACCTCCATTCTCACAATCTTTGAATTCCATGAGCACCTGCACAAACAAACTACTCAATTACTTGAATAATTTAGCCCAGGTCTGTTGAGCCTTAGGCATTTCAACACAATAATTTTCATTCAATGTTGAAAATTCTTTGTCATTTTTCACAAAAACTTTCTCAATTTTAACTTCAACTTTCTCATCTTTTACCAAATCAACATGTTTCTTAACACTCCATGTTTGACCTTTTGGTGTTCCTCGTTTGTAAAAATGTAAATCTTTTTGAACATTTTGATTTTGAACAACAACTCTTGGTTTCCAAAACTCTTGAGGTTTTGTCATATCAACAGTTGTTTTCCAACTTTGAGTTGTTCTGAATTTGGGTGTGTGAGAATTCCAGGTCTGTCTTGAATCGAACTTATTCGGGTCTGATTTCCAGTTTTGATTCGAAGCAAACTTGTTTGTGTTGTACCTCCAAGTTTGTTTTGAGTCAAATCTGGTTGACCTTTGTCTCACATTCTCAGATTTTTGTTTCTCAGCATCAATCTTCTTTATGTCAACATCCACAGGTTTCAGATTTGGACACTTGCATGCAAGATGTCCTTTTTGATCACATTTGAAACATGTTCTCATGGACACATCTTTGACCTGTGGTTGTTGCTTTTTCTTTTTAGCAAAGAACTCATCATTAGACTGTCTCATTTTGAGTTCTTTTTCTTTTTCTAAACTGTCTCCTTGAACAAAACTCATTTTTGTCTGAAAATTTTGAGTTTCATTTTTGTTTCTTTTTATAACCCAACCCAGCCTTCATGTTTTTCTTCTTGTAACCAGGTTTGTTATACGAACCTCTATGACTCTTACCAGCAAACTTTGAAATCTCAGACTTCTCAATCTCAACCATTTTGAAAACTTTATCAACCTTTTCTGAAATCACATTCTGAATCAGGAAAACAACATCTAAAAACAATTTGTCTGATCCAATCATGGTATAAACCAATCCTTTTGAATCATCATTCAAACTCTTCTCGGATTTTGTGTTTTTCAGATATCCATCATGAAGATTTCCTTCATCTTCATCCTGTGATTCAGATTTACCTATAACAATCGACTCTTCTTTCAACACACTTTCAACGACTTTACCTACCACCTCTGAATCATGAGAATCATCAGATTTGGAATAGGTTATGTCAATGTTGTCTGGCAATTGGTCTACCATGGTGAAAGCTTTTTCGACCTTTTCCTCATCATAAAATGCAAATTTTCCCGGTGGTGGAACTTGATGAAACTCTGAGCCAATGCCTTTCTTGTTCTGCTCAGACTCACCATCACCCAGTTTTATATTGAAAATTCGTTCAAGCACATATGACGACACGTGGTAACTCTTTAACTTGTTGTTATCCTGTTCTAAATCAGCAATCTGTCGTTTTAACTTAGCAACATCCTCAATATAGGAATTAACAACATCTTGTTTTATAGCATACATTCGTTTAAGCTCTTTGGTTGTTTCAGACAGATAATTCATTCTTGATTGAGCATATTTCATTTCGTCTTTTACTTTATCATATGACTCTTTTGTAATTTGATATGATAATTTCATTGAGTCATATTCCTTTTTCATTTCTTGACAAGCAATTTCTTTTTGTTCACATTCATTTGTCATTTTCAAAACAT